>BSBN01000273.1:12525000-17325000 GCA_027924645.1 Cunninghamia lanceolata
TATTTTTCTTACCCAAGCCTTTGGTGGAAGGATCCCCACCCCTCCCTTTATCTTTCAGGGAAAGTAAAATATTCTCAGGGAAGTCAAGATCCCTACTAACCATAGATCTTCTATATTTAAGAGTTAGAGTGTGAGGTGAAGGGTTTTTAACAACATCTTTCCCTTTATAAATGTGAGGGTCTTTTTTAGTTTTAACACTATGAGCTTTTTTCTTATTTTCCACATCCTGCCTGTCAAAAATTATAATCTTATCCTGGGAATTACCAGTATTGTGGCCTAAACACCCTTCATTAACCTTCTTATTACTAACTTTACCCTTGACCTTTCTAGCTATGCTAGGGTTTCCAACCAAATCATTCTGGGGAATTGGAGGGTTAAGCAGAACATTAAATTCATATAAAAGAAACATGAGACCTTGGTGAAGAGGAGGATTAGCCCCTTTGTCCATACTCTTCTGAAGTGGGGATAGGATAAAGAAAGTAAAGATAATATAATTACCATGTCTCAAGTGATCAAGTAGATGAAAATGGTAATCATGAATGGTTTTGTACCTTCCTTCGAGGGTAAAACACCTCATGAGATAGTAAATGACGATGCCCCAAGGAGGAGGAAGCTCCATGCACTAGTATCCATTTTGATTTTGTGTAGGTCTCCTTCCCTTCAAAAAATATTTCAATAAATCTTTTATAATCACCATTTCCAACCATGTTTACCTTTCTCCCACTATTGCTCAAGACCATAGCCTCGACAATAAGTTCCTCAATCACTGTGAAAGATATCCCATTGACAAAGACCACTCTATTTCTCCAACTATCCACAAATTTTTTTGTGACCGACTAGTCATGATCCCTCATCGATTGAGCATAGGTAGAAATTCCCCCTCCTCAAAGATACACCAAATTTGAGAGTTCTTCTTAAGATCCACATAAGAGGTAGGTTCAACCCTCAAAAGTTGACCACCTATTATTAGCAAATTGCAGAGGATAACTTGAATGTAGAAATTAAAATGCAGGAAGGTAGAATGCAGAATCCCAAAGCTCAAGATATTTAAGTGATCTTTGTTACTGCTGCCACAAATAAAATCATTAAAAATACACGTATTACCTCTCCCTTCCACACAAGTGAGGGAATAATAATTATGAAACTTAACCCCTCTTAACTTCTTGTCCTTATCCTTGGAATTTGGACTAACAATACTGAACCTACAAGTCATCATCTTAAAGTAAAGCCAAATTTTAATTAGTTCCTTCATTAATAATAATGATGTGAACATCCCTAGGGAGGTCCTCAACTTTAGTGTAATACCACCACTCATGAGATTGAAGGCCTCAATTAGCAATCTTGCCTATAGAAGAATTCCCCTCCCTATAAACATGTTGACCTTTTATGTTATTAAGTCTCCTTAGGGAATTTTTAATACCTTCCACATAGTCTCTTAATTTTCAAGGGGTATTGGAGGTTTTCAAAATAAGATCTAAAATGACTTTATAGTCTCCTTCTATCTCCAATTTCTGAAAGTTATAATAATGTATTCTATTTAGTCCCCACCATAAGGCAAAGACCTCATCCAAATTGTTAGTTGCCCTACCAATAGATTTAGCATAGCATTCTATCATACAACATTTCTCATATTTCAGTATACCTCCCACTGCTGAAGAACCCAAGTTGTCTTTAGAGCGCCCATCAAAGTTGAGCTTTACCGAACAATAATCTTTATTGTTATAAGTGAAAAACAATAATCTATTTGTTTCAAACCAGTAATCATGTTAATTTGGAATGGAATGGCTATGGACCAAATCAACTCCTATAATTGAGACAAATCTAGTTTTGTTTGGTATATATACACATTATATAAGACACGCCATAGGCATAGGTGGTAGCATGTAAGAACTTTTAAAAATCAAAATACAATTTTCAATTTATATTTTGGGAGGGCTTTTGTATTTCTAGTCACATATCATTCCCACATGAATAATTTAGAGGAGGGTCCAATCTCAAGAAGTGTTGGTGATGATCTTCTTGTTTTGGTGTTTGAATTTAATTTTTATTTTTTATAATTATAAGCTTTTAAATTACAATTGTGTGGTTTAATTTTCATGCATATAAAGTTTGAATATAGTAAATTATGATATAAAAATTGGTTTGCTTTCATCTATGATTATTTATTGCTTTAGAAATTAATTAATGAATCTTGTTTGTTTACATGATTTATCACAATAGAATTATTTTTATTTATATAATTTATATTTCAACATTTATGGTTACAAATTCGACAACTAGAAAGTTACAATTCTTATCACTTGCAGCTAGGTAATTGCAGTTCCAGTTGCCTACATACATAGTTCCTATAGCTAGTTTAAGAATATTTTTCTAGATTTGATTTTATTGTCATCATCTCATTTTTAGGATATTTGCATTCATTTTACTCAATTATGCTACCGTCAACCCTTGTGCAAACAACTACTATGTATTTCATAAGTTTATGCCTCAAATTGATAAAGGGTTGAACTGAATTTAAGTCTTTCTGAATGAATTATCATTGAGCATAAAACCCCATTAAATAAACCTTAATTTCATCCAAAAAATCATGTTGGTTACTATCATAGGTGCAATCATTATACATGTTGTTCCTTTGGTCATAGTTGTTTCTAGGGGGATAGTGAATGGCATTAAAAATTTGGTTTCCTATACTCAAGTAATTAAAGCCTCCACCATAGTTGTTACTATTATAGTTATGATTGTTGTTCCCATTCTTCGCTAGTGGGGCATCTATAACTCCATTAATCACAACATTTTGATTGTCTTTCAATATTTTGGGTATTAAGGGGTTTCTATTGTTAATATTCTTGTTGTTGTTATTGTTGGCTAGTTTTTGAGAGACCAATCTTCCATTAACTTCATATGCCTTCCTTCTAATATCAATTACAACTTGAACCAATCTTAGCTAACTCTTAGGAGCTTCTTTGTATGATCTACTTGGGAGATTTTGGACCTCCTCCTACATATCCCTATTTAGGGCATGTAAGAAATAAAAATAAAGTTCCATATGATTCATGTTTGGTGCACTTGTTGACAAGTAAATAACTTGTCTCCATTGCATTATGAAGTGTGTGACTAATTCATTGGGATCCTGCATGACACTTAAGAATTCTTGGATTCTTGTCTTTACTAGTTTGTTCATATCAAAGGCAGTGACAAACTCACTGATGAGTTGCTAAAATGAGTGAATTGATGCCTCAAGGAATCTATAATATTAGTCTAGTGTTATTCCTTCCAAATTTTGGGAAGATTCTAGTAATGGCCCCATACTGAGGAAGGAGCTCTCAAGTGATAGTGGTACAATATTTGATATGCAAATTAGGGTCTCCCTCCTTCTTAGACTTAGGGAGTTTAGGGAGGGGTCATAATAACATCACATTGTGGATGGTTTGATCTAGGGGCTCTTTTAGATATTTGAGATAAGTCTTAGAAAAGGGGCTTGATTTGCTACACTAGGGTGGCTATGAGTGCTTTTTGGTTGCTCCTTTTGTAAGATTTGTACATTGCATCTCACCATTGTGAGGTGGGTTTTTTTTATGTTGCTATTGTGGATCATGTTGCAGGGGTTTAATGGCCATGTTTGTTGTTACCTTAGTTGGGTTCTCAAGCCTTGTCCATTATGTGGATACTTGGTCATTTTGGAGGACTATTTTAAGGGCTCCTTGTGCTACACAGGCATCTACCAAGTCTCTTTCAAGGTGATCTACCTCATTGTCATTTTGAGTGGCCATATTCCTATAAGTGGCCAAGATTAGATCCTATCTATGGCTCTCAAATGATACTAAAACATGTTGGGATCTTGTTTGGTTTAGATTCAGTTACAGAGTTGTCCCTTGATATTGAACCCATATGGGGTTATCAAAGGTAGTGTAATTTTGGCCCAATCAAACATTATGATTGTGCTCTTAGAATTAATTGTATGAATCAATATCCTCATAATTATACCTATTTAAAATAGGCACCATGTGATTGAGAGGAACATGTACCAACATAACATGGGCATGAGTGGTTCATTGGATGAAATTTGACCCTACGATCTTGTCAAACCTGACATATTTGATGGTACCTTAGGTACCACAAAATAAATGGGATGACATTGGAAGAGAAGAGAAGGGATGAAATGCAATGGGAAAAAGTGAGAGAGCATGTCTCACAAGAATTTTCTCTCCATGTTGGGTTCACCAAAATATGTGCTAATCCAAATATACTTACTACTATTGTGTATAAGTTGAAAGTGGGGTGACACATGCATTTGTTGCATGTTGTGTTTAGACAAATCACTTTCACTCATGTGGTAGAAGCCAATGGAATGAGGTTTGCTATAGGACCACCCTCTTTATAGGAAAGGATTTCCCTAAAGGTGGTATTGATATTTGTACATGAGGGAGTTGTAGTGTCAATTTGATTACTCTCTTAATGAGGAAGGAGTGTTTGGTGACTAGTGGTGGAGTTGATTTGTGGTATGGTGGTAGAAACATATGGGTGTACTCTAGTGAACCTCTAAAGAGGTGTTGTGATGTTAGTCATTTTATGATTGTGTGTTTTGTTTGCATGGATTGTGATATTCATGTTGAGTGTTGTCAAGGAAAGCATTCAATCAGTAATTTTTATTTCAAAGAATTCTTCTAAGAGGGATAACTCTAAGGCTCATTGTCTTTTGTTTTCTACTTGTATTTTTTGTAGGATGTGAGCTTGACCTCAGATTTACTCTTGGTCAACCACTTTGAAATTTGATTGAGTTTCCCTAATCTCATTAATATAGACTCTACATAGTCTTCTCTAACCCTAGGACACATGAGCCTGATATGTGGGAGAGAGAAAAGATAGGTAATACATGCTTTGGTGTTCTAGTTTAAGCTTTGTGTTTGACTTGTATGATTTTTTTCTTAACTTTGGTGATCGCAATGATTATTATTTTATTGACCATTATGTTTATTTGTCATCTTGTCTCATTTGCAAGGATTTTATTGCTTTCTTATTTTCTAAGTTTTAAGCTTAAGATCCTAAAATTGTAAGAACCTAAGAGTTTAGTTGACGTTTTGTTTTGAGGTTCTAAATGAATTTTAACTAAAAAAAAATGATTATGATCTAAACTAAATGTTGAAATTGTATTATTTAAATGTAAGAAATGAATGCTTAACATATATAGAAATGAATGTTTAACCTATATTTTTATGTTTTCCCAAAATAAATAATGTTCAACTAACTAAATACCAAATCAAGCAATTGACTAAATGCAACTACAATTATTTCAATTAACTAGATGAATGTAAAATTCAACAAGCTAAACCTTTTTTCTTCTTGGTTTTATACATAATTTGAAAGTAGTTTTGCATGTGTTTTTGCCTTAGTTTATGTTTAGCTCTAAAGAGAAAATTCTTTTGAAATGAAAATAGAATTTGCAATTCAAACTTCACTAATCTAATAAAAATAAAGAGATTCTATCTAACTAAATACTCAATATAAGAAACAGTAACACAATGTTACAAATCTAAGAAAGATGAATTGTTTTACTTTTTATTCTACTCTATTCTTCAAAACAAACTATTTTAAGAAATTGTAAGCAAATATTGGAACCTCACACATAGGATATTAGTAACTCAAGATGTTGATTCCCTCACTGATCTATCTTTTTCAATCCTCCACCCTCTCTACTCTAGGGTGCTCCACTTGATGGAAGAAATAAAGGGGATAGGAAACTAGACTCAAATGGAAATGTCTAGGATCATTGTAGTTACTATTCTAGGAGCTTGGAAGCTTCAAAAATGATGATTGGAAGAGCCTAGAGGTTGTATAGAGTGTATGAGCTATAGGGATGACTTCGACTTTTGCTTAGAAACCTCCAAAATTAACTTTCTGACATACTGCAATGACTATGAAAGAGAAGGAAAAAACTTAGAAATTATTTAGAGAGGCAATCAAAACAACAAAAGGCTATTTGTGAATCCATTTGAGGGATTACAAATAGGTTTAGACTAATAATCAGGGGGTTGGAACTAAAGGGTTAATAGATTTAGATGTAGTATAGACCAAACTAGGCTTGAGTTCAAGGCCAAAATTAGGTACAAGATGGATGAAATTTAGAGTTTTGATGCACCAAAATAGATTATGAAATCACCTATTTTGATAGTGGAAAGTCACCTAGGCAACTTGTAGATATCTTGGTTGACTAGCAAGTCACTTGAATGATCTAATATTAAAATGGGTTATTATTCTATTTGAGAGCAAGAGAAAGGGATATGTGGCAAGGCAAAAGGTTGATGAACATGAGGAAAGGGTGAGGGAGGATCCTAGGAGCTAACCAAACACTTTCATCAAGACTAGAAAGGATAAGAGTAAAATTTATTCCCACCACATGGATCATGTTCTAGACTATTGAATCGTCACTAGACTACCATGTATGTCCATAAAATTTTGGGAATTTAGAAGGCCAAGATAAAAAAATGTATTAGGGTAAGAGAAAAGGTTAAAAGAGATTGTATGTTGATAGCATGGTTTCATAAATTTGCTTTGATACCACTTCATGGCACGCTTCCATATGCATGCTCAAGTACACAATGCAATCTATTAACTGAATACCTGGTCTTCTCACAAATAATAGTCTCCTATGGACCTCCTATCACAATAGTGACAGAAACCAAGACAGTAACATAAACAACTCTATAATAGAGTATTTTTTAGATTATAACTAGTGGTAGAAAAACCCAATAGAACCAACACAGAGACAGGGACCTAAATGAAACTAATGAAATGACAAGGATGTAAAACATTACTCTTTATTTATCATAAATAATACAGCGTCAATTACAAATATACAATGTAGAGCTTCTTTGCTTAACTATGCTTCAGATTATGCAACTACCTCCATCGAGCCTGCACCTTGTCACATTGATCTACCCTTGTTTCTTCTTCTAGCTAACATACTGATGCAAGAGCATCCAGTGGTGTAAGGACAATCTTGCATCACCCAAAAAAAGATGTGTTTCAAAATTGTTTATGTTCTTTCCATTTATTTTCAAAATTTGTGGTTCTGGCTCCATAATCGCTTGAATAATGATGTAGGACTTTCAGTTTTTCCAAACTGCTACAAATAGTAACATGCTATTTTTAGAAAGTTTGCATTTTGGCACGGATTGAAGTAAAAATTTACAGGAAGTTACATAACAGAAATATAAGACCTTTGGCGAAGGAATCATGTAAAAATCATTTGTGAGCTGAAAGATATTAAAGTTTCCACTTCCTAAAAAATGCCTGAAAATTATTCAAACTCAGATTTGAGGCACTAAACGGCCCCGTACAGACCCAAAAATGCCTAAAACTAGCAAAGCTAGTTCTTAGCACTTAGAGTACTCTGCAAGCTTTCCGACGGATAAAACAGTTCGTCAATCAGACACACGGATCAAAAGTTATGGCTCCCAGAAGTTGACCTATTTTTGGAGGGAGATGCAAATTTCAAAATTAGGTTGTTGGCCACCAAAAAGGCTATTAATAACCATTTTTGGGAACCCTGGATAGTGGTAGAGTTGAGGGGGGAAGGTTAGAGTCAAGAATAGGCAGGAAAACAGAAACCCTAGCTAATTTGAGGTTACAGAAGGTGGATGATTCCAGAGTCTAATGTGTTGCAGCATGTGGAGGGTTGATTCCTCTTATTGTAATTGAGCTTCTGTAATGTAATAAGTTGTCCAAATCAATAAAAAAAAGTTATATTTTCTATGTTCAGTTATGTTGTTGTGTGTTTTGTGATTTACCCCCTTCATCACATACCTTATGTCACCTTATTGCCCTCTGCATCCTACACAAATGGTTAGCTTCTCATGTCATAGTCCACTTAGACTCTATGTTCCATTGATAATGACCCGGCTATCTCCTATGCAGTCATATTCTCTCTCTCTCTTATTTTCCTAGTCCTCACTCTTTTCTATTCTTTTAGCTCTACTTGAGCTTGCCCTATGGCCTTATGTCTACGTCCTATCTTTCTCCTACTTTCCTCTGAATCAGCATTCTTTATGGCCTTTTCTATTCAGCTTCTTTGTCTACTCATGGGTCTCCTTTATCGGCCTCACTTCTTACTGTGCTTGCCTTTTATTCTACAATGTTTCAACTTGTTCTTTCTCTTCCCTCTCGATGACTCACTATCTTTCCTTATGCCATTTTCTTCTCTCTCCTTACGACCACCCTCATCTCTCACTACCAGCCTCTTCACCCTTTTATTCGTCCTGTGCTCTTCACCTTCATACGACCGCTCCTCTCTATTCATTCCCCCCATTGATTAACTTCATTTTACCCATGACTACCTGATTCTCCCTATCCATAATTGCTTATTCTTTCTGTTTCGTATGCCACTTTTCGATTAACATACTTCATGTCGCTAAGGTGACAGGAACTTGGTCACACTACATCCTATCACAAAACTAAAATAAACAAGAAATAGTGAAACTTATATAATGTTTGTGATACCCCTGTATCATATGCCCCTAAAATTAACTAGGAATAATAGACAATGAATTATAGGAGTTAAAAAAAGATAGAAGTTATAGAGTGAGGGCACGAGTGAAGAGAATTTACTCCCAAAGAAAGGAACAAGTGGGTGCTCCTAGAAGGAAGGTGAGGCAAGCACTAGTGAATGACAAAAATAATAAGATTAGAATCTTGATTGTAGTAATAGTGAGGAGAATGTGACAAGATAGTTGCCCCCAAATAGTAGACAACTAAGAGAGATAGAAAGAGTAGGAGATAAATACCTGGTAGAAAAGAGGAGATTCTTACTTGTAAATAAATTATTGAATTTGAGGTAGTTTGTAAAAGGAAATTTGTAAATAGATCGCTGAATATGAGCAATTTGCATTAAATTTGAAAGTCAAGATGCCTCCATGAAAATTGGTAGAGGCCAAGTGTTTCTAATATTAATGGAAGGATAAAATAAAATGTTCAAAATGATGAGGAATGTTCAGATCTAAATGGATGTTGTTGAAGAGGATAGAAGATGAGGTCATAACCTTAGATATGGTGAGAGTGATGATGAAGAAAATGAGATAGGAATTGTGCTAGAGAATGCACCAACTACCAAACTAATTTTGGAAGAACAAGATGAAAAAGATACAAATTAGGTAATGATGTTGAAAGTCATTTCCAAAATTTGTAAGCAACCTAGAGTATGGTTGCAAATCTTGAATTTGATACTTTTGTGTTGAGAAAATCAAATTAAACCTATAGCTAGGAAAAATATTTTTGGGGGGATTTCTTGGGAGTCTACCTTAATTAGGCCCATATTTGATATTTTCAACCCTATTGAAGGCAACGAAAGATTGGATGTATGTCAACTTAACCTAGTGTACTTTGTGCTAGGTAAGTAAACATAATTATAGAAACTATAAAAACCAATGGAATTTCTACAACATGTGCAATGCTTGTGTGTGAAAGATATAATGAAAACACAAAAATCCACGGAAGTTAGATTTTGTTTGTTGGAGGGCTTAAAACTTAGGATTTGGCTATTGTATAGATAGTTTAAATTTTTGGGACACTACTATGATAGAATTGGAGTCTAAACTCTATCACGATTACATTAGCGTCAAGGTAATAATAAGAATTTAAAGAATGAAAGTGTTTGAGATAGACAGAAGGTGTATTTTGACAACTTAGTGAGGGTAATCAGTCCAAAGAATAGGCTAAATGAATCTTATAACATATTATGAGAATGAACACTAAACTAAGTGTACAATATAGAAGAGAAATTATAAAGTAGGCAATTTCTAACTCTACATTTTGACATTTTAATAGCTATTTTTTAATTATTTAAAACCTAACTTTGTTATTATTTAGTCAGCATAATATTTCATTTACTTCCTTTCTTATTTCTCTATACTTAAATGAAGTGAATGAACATACTTAATTAAACAATACACACTAAGATTATTTAAAATCTCTCTAAAAAAATAATTATGGGATCCTATTGAATAATATTACTTACCAATTTTTATATAAATACATTTTTCACCATTACAACTTAAAAATATATTTAGCCCATAGGATTATGTGTGGGAGCTTTTCTCCTAGGATAATTTGTTAGAAATGAAGATGCAAACCACACAATGGAAATCTAATTCAAACCTTATTAATACCCTCTAAATAATGTAGAATCAATGGGGATTGCAATAGAAATAAAACCCACTACACAAAAATAACATGCATTAAGAACTAACCACATAACGCATTATGTAATGTGGAGAAAACCCTTTTAGGTAAAAAACTCCACCATGAAAAGAGGCTCCAAGTTGTATTATCTTCAAAATATGAGATTACAATACATATACTTCCTCTCCTTCTTTAGTCTTTAATCCAGTGGCACTTGTTACTCTCAACTCTACCAAAAATGTAGTACAAATATCCTTATAAAAGGGGGTTGCCTTCTAGGGCAAGAAAACTGACATAATATCGACTGTCAGATCTATGACCTAATGATGAACGGTCTATATTTACAATGATAAAATTTGGCTCTGGGGGCAATGCCCCCGAGCCCCCATCGGGGCACATGGCCCCTTAGACCCACGCTAAGGGGATGATCCCCCTAGACCCCTCGAAGGGGGGAAATCCCCTACGACCCCTCATTGTGGATGAATTAGCATCAGGGACCGGATATAAACATGGGACTGAAACAAGATCGTTGCTGGTGAAATCTTTCATCCCTTATGGATGATTTACAAACAATATTAGGAGTAATTAATTACATAAGATTTACAAGGTTGATGGCACCTTAATCCTAACAAATTTTTCATCCTAGATGTGTGCTTCTCTTAGGAAAGACCCATCATTTTTCTTCTTTCAGTCAAAAAGCCTATTGTTTTTCTTTTTCAATCACTAGGTGTCTCCACTCCCCTATTTTATCACTTCCCGTTCTTGTCTCTATTGCAAAATTTATCTTCATTCTTTTAGTCCTCTTATTTATTGCATTCTTTGCTTATCTGTAGGATTTGTCAATCCTCTAATTCTATTTACACATCCTCATTCTTTGGGCTTGATATTTAAAACAACATTTAAACCAGGTATCAACACAATTGCAGATGTAACAACCAAAATATGAGACTGAAAATACATCTAAGTTTGTATTAAATGATATTTGGGATGAATGAATCAAATCACCAAGAAGATTGAATCGAATCTATTACTGGAATATGAAAGCATACTATGAGATAAATTTGCAATGTAAAGATAAATGAAAATAAACTAAACAAACAAGTATACCTTCCCTTGCACACAAATCTAACCTCACCGATTAAGCGTATTGAAGTGCCCCATAACTCAACTGGATTTTTATCCTTAGATATGTTGATATGTGGATTGCTCATTTCAAGCATAACCAGTTGTATGAGGATGATATATAAGAAGACCTAGAATGATTTCAATAGCATGATGTTGTATGAAGATGAGAGATCCTTGAGAGGTGAGGAAGATGTTTCATTTATAGACCCTCAACAATGAAGATTAATGGTTGTGAATGATCAAAAATATCAGTGGTTAGAATTGGTTGAGAGGATGTGAGAAAATGAGAGTGTGACAAGTGGCCTTGTACTCTCATAAATTAGGGAACTAACAAAATTGATTGATGAGTTGACTGAGTTGATTGCTTAGTTAACTAAATTGATTGACTAGTCAACTAAATTGATTGATTAGTTAACTAGATTGATTGACTTGTTAACTGGTTTGATTGATTAGTCAACTAAATTGATTGACTTGTTAACTGAATTGATTGATTAGTCAATTGATCTAATTGAGAGTGAATTGTGGTGAGGGGGAAATAGGAAAATAAATAAAATAAACTATTTAATTTCATGTGCACATGGAAAATAAATAAAATAGTAACTTTTATTTATTTGGAGGGAATGGAATATTAGCTTTAATTAAATGAATAATTTAAATTTGTTTAATTAATGTGTGGAGGAAAATTAATTTAATTAAATAATTAGAATTATGTAATTAATATGGAGGAATAAGATGGAGATCAATAGATGAAATTAATCAAATAATTAAGAATTATTCAATTAATCTGAAGTATGGCAGATGAATGTCTAATTTGGGAATGGGACAATTTTAGGTGTCTACATTTTTCCCCTCTTTAAGATGGTGTTGCAAAGTAACATCATTTCAATTAATTTTAAAACATAGTGTTGTGTTGGATAGAGGAAGATTTTAGTTTGGAAGAATATGATTGGATTAGAAATGATGATGCCCCAGTCGGGTAGAAGATGTACTTAGTAGATTAATTAATGGGTTGAATGATGCCCCCTCAAGAGGACATACGATTTGGAAGAATACAGGTGTTCTCTTGAAATGAATGGATGTAAGGAGAAGGGGGAGATAAAAGATGGAAAATTGGTGGAAGAAGAAAAATAGAGAAGATAAAAAGATGGATGCAAGAATAATGGATTGATTATGAGGAGCAGTCATGCTGACTTGAGTAGAGAAATCCTATAGTTTGATATAGTACTAGACATTATGCACCAAGGTATAAGGACAAGGGTGATGATGTGCCTTGTGCACCCAGCATAATACAACCTTGTCTAGATGTATGAGGAAGGATACTTAGAGCATTAAAGTCCTAATGCACAAAAGGTATGATATGACCTTAGACGCAAAGGATAATGCAAAAATATATTCCAACATACACAAGATATGAATATTAGTTGGAAAGATATGGATTTAATACAAATGCAAGATAAAATCATAACACACACAAGAAAGGAAGAAAGCATGTACAAATGACTCAAAAACAAACAAGGTATTTCGCTTGTCAAACTATAAATTGATTATTGATTGATTTGATAATGATGATTTAATTCGATGATAATGCTAGTGTTGTTGGCCATGTGAATCAACACTGGGATTTGATTGATAAGGATAGCTTTGACATTGTGGGGGAACGATATATCCAAAGATCAACACAAGGATGTGGGAATGATATATCCCATTGATGATGATGACTAATTGATTGATTGATTGATTTGGTTTATGACAAGATTTGGATCGAGACCATGGATGTGATTGGATAATTTGGCTTGATTGATTAGCTAGATTGGTATGGATTAAGGATAACTTGCATTTTCTTTATTGCTTGGATTTTGTGGTCCATATTTTATTTTTTTATTTTAAAAATATTTGATTTTTTTTGTATTTTTTATATTTTTTGTTTTATGGGATGGCATTGGATTACAAATTGGATAGCCTAAATGATAGATACCAATGACAAGGGAAAACCAAGTCTAGATGCAAGGATGAAGGTGGGATTAGATAAATGGATAAAAGGATGGGTGATAATAAATGGGATGGAAGATGCATGATAAAGGGATGGATAAAAGGATAGGTGATAGTGTGTGGAATGGAAAGCTCATGATAGAGGGATGGATAAAAGGATAGGCAATAGTGTGTGAAATGGAAATCTCATGATAAAGGGATGGATAAAAGGATAGGCAATAGTGTGTGGAATAGAAAGCTCGTGATAGAGGGATGGATAAAAGGATAGACAATAGTGTGTGGGATGGAAGATTAATGATAGAGGGATGGATAAAAGGATAGATGATAGTGTGTGGAATGGATAAAGGGATAGACAATAGTGGATGGAATGGATGTATGCATCATAAGTGAGCTAGGATGTGATCTCTAAACACTATATCACATAGGAATAACATGCCCCATTCTAGGTAGTATGTTTAGGATTTTATATGATAAAACTTAGGACGAGAGGATGATTGAATTGGTTGGAAAGGATGAGGTATATCAAGAGATTTTCTAAAGCATTTTCAATATTTTTCCCCTCTGTCTTTATCAAGATCAAGAGGAAGGGAGGATGGATGGATAGATGGGATAGGTATGTGGGTATAATGGCTAAGGATGGTAAGATATGATATGATAGGATGAGGTAGATAGAATGGAAATGATAGGTTGGATGAGACAACGTGCCCCCAAGTGTAAGACACATAGATAGTCAACCTACACATGACGCCTATTTGCCAACTTTTTATTATGGTACTTATCCAAGGCGCCACCAAGGTGGTTTTACCATTGGACGAAGGGATTTCTCTTTACTATTTTGATTTTTTAATTTTTTTTGGAGTACTTGGATGGCATAGGTGGATATGGACAAGAGGGACTCAAGCATCTAGTTCCATGAAAGGTGATAGTCCCATTTAAAAATGGATGATGCACATGGACCATGTCAAATGTCATTATGCTCATAGATGTTGGTAGGGGATTGCATGAGAGGGAGGTGGAGTAGGTGGATAATGGATTATGATGTGGATTATGTATGGAAGGATTATGTAAGGATGTATGGGAGATAGTGGATTATGATGTGGATTGTGGATGGAAGGATAGTGGATTATTCAAAAGCATGGACCATAGGGATATGATGTGTGAAATATGTGGGATAATAGATTAAAGATGGGGATATGGAGGTATGTCAAAATGTTGTGAAATGGAAATGAACCAAGACCAACGGTTGCACATGCCAAATTAGAATTTGAAGCTTTTGATTAGAAGGAGGTGTAGGAAGTAATTGACCTATTTTTTTAGGGGATGGTTGATGTAGGAATTTAGGTATCCACACAGACACAGACATAGGATTTTTATGATTTTTAGATTGGGATTTATGGAATGAAGGAATTTGAGATTTTTGGATGAAGTGAGATTTTTGGGATTTTTGGGATGTGGACACTTCATTTGACTTGATTTCTTTTTGCTTAGGGACCCAAACCATTTTATTTTTGGACTTTTCTTATGAAAGTATAGGCTTGGGTAGCCTTTTGGATATATTTTACTTGGACTCTTTGCATTGATTCCCTAAGGCATAAATATCTTTAGGATTTTTTGCTTTATGGGTAGAGGTATCCAAATTTTCATTTGTTAATCTCATGGAATTGGTAAAAGCTTTATGTTTGGTCGATGTGTGCATTTGTTGATCGTGATTAGGAATGTGGGGATTTATGGATGGAGGGATTAAAATTGGATTTGTGGATACATGTATAAGGGGATTGGATGATAGGGATATTAGGCATTGGGATAAGTGGAGGTAGAGTGGATGGATAGATTTGGATGTTAGGAGTTGGAAGGAGTGGAGGTAAAGTGGATGGAGGAAGGTCTATGGTCACAGGCTTTTGGGATTTGTAGGATGATGGAGGAATGGCAACATATGTTTTGGGAGTATGATGTGATTTGTGATGGAAAGGGGTGGATTTTTAACAGGCGTGGAGGTAATACCAACATCTTTAGATTATTTTTCTTGGGGTATATACCTAAGGACATATGATTGTGGAGGGACTTTGACATGGATTGGCTCCAAAATACCTTGTTCGTGAAGGCCTAGGCCTTTACCTTGATAGTTCATTTTTTGGAGTATACAGTGGACAATGGGACTGTGGGTGATTTGGACACTAGATGCAGGCTCATTATTTGATGGAGAGGATGAGGTGGTGGATAATGATTGTTGCTTTCTTAGGGAAGAACATTCATGGATGAAGGTGGCAAGACCAATGGGATGGGATAATGGATTTTCAATATGGTCGATGTTAGATAACAAAGATCAATAGGATCTTGATTATCATTATGCTCATTAAGATCCAAACTATTTGTTTGATAATCTATGTTTACTTGGGGTACCAAGTGTCTCATCAATGGAAGTGGATATTGTTGGATCATGGATAGGATTAGGTGGAGGGTGAATAGAAGAAGTTTGGATAGCTTTCTCATGGATGGTTATGGGATTATGGATAGGATCAATTTGCTCATGGATAGGCTCATGATCATAGATAATATCTTGATCATAGAAAATATATAGGTTATGGATGTGTTGAACTTTGATTGCTTGCTCATGGATAGGAACTTGATCGTGGATAATATCTTGATCATAGAAAATATATAGGTTATGGATGGGTTGAAAGAAGGTGCTTTGATCTTGATTTGGATAAAGGGTTGTTGTTTCCACATTCTTTAGATTATAATCTTGACATAGCTCTTGGTTTTGGATTGAAATGGAAAGGGGAGACTCCTGGATAGAGTTGATAGGCTATAGATTCTCAACAATATGAGGGTATAATGGATTTTGACTTGGACTAATGGTTGGAGACTTTTCAATATGCTTGATGGGTTCTGGACTACATGATGTATTTGGAGGACTAGACATGTTGTTTGAAGGCTCTTGGATAGCCTCAAGGATAAGTGTTTGATGACATGGAGATGCTTTATTCCTTGCTAATATCCATTGGATCACATCCTTCATAAGTGTATTGGTGGATGGACAATATAATGGATGGATAATAATGGTGGATGATGTTGTAGGCTTAGGATTAGGATTCGGTGGAGGGATAATAGGGGTGGATGTTGTAGGCTCATGATTAGGATTAGGTGGAGGGATAATGGTATTGGACATATTAGGATTTGAATTGGATGGAGGGATAATGGGATTGGACAAATTGGATTGGAATGGTGATGGAGGTGACACATGGGATTGGGATGGTTTGATTTTAGGAAGTTTGATGAGTTTTCTTTTAAGCATATATTGGAAAAACATATCGGCCTCATATGTTGCTGGAGGATTGGAGGAACATGGTGATAAAAGTAATGTAGGGATTGATGGACTAGAAGATTGGTGGATTAATAGACTAGGATTGGGATTACATGAAGGTGTTGGGATAGGACTAGTAGGCTCTTGGATTGGCATTTGATTGGATGATGATGTAGGGTACCCATAGGATGCATAAGCTAGAGTGGTGTTCCCCTTATCAAAGGTACCATGAGGATTTAAAGACACTTGATCTTGCTGCAAAAGGTAACTTAGACTTGCATGTTCTTGTTGTGAAGGAACTCGATAGTCTTGTGAATGGATTTGGTTGTGAGGTGAAATGGTAGGATAAGTAGTTGGATTTTCTTGAGGTATGGATTGATATAGATATTGATTAATATTGGAAAAAGTGGGATAGGTTGATGTAGGAGTAATGTGATATGTGGTTGGATTAGGTTGGTATGAAGTTAAGGGGGATGACACATAAGATTGAGGAGGCTTTTGTTGATGTTGTATGGGTGATGGTATAGTGGATGATGTTTTAAATTAAGGTTGTGGTTGTGTTTGGACTTGTTGTTTTTATGTTTAGAATTATTGTTGTTGTAAAAGAGCTTGTAGTTGTATGTGGGATTGTTGTTGTATGATTTGTTGGTCTAGTAGTTGTTGGAATTGTTGGTCTAGGTGTTGTTGTTGTTGTATGTGTTGATGTTGTGGTGGGGTAGTGACTTGTTCCTTTTTATATACCATCCTAAGTTCATCAAGCATTTTGTGAACACCATAATGATCTTGCTCTAAGTTATTGTTTTCTAGTCTCATACCCATTTTGACAAAGGATGGATTAGATGGGGCTTAAGAAAGGGATTATGATTATGATGATGAAGAATGGAGTGTAATGAGGATTATGTGGATGAAGTTGGAATAAGACAATAATGTGGGATGATATGAGATTATGGTTAGGATGATGAGATGAATGAAATTGATCGGATTAGAACTAGAATGATGATGTGGAATGATTAGGATACAATTAGCTAGGATGATGAGATGGATGAATTGACTGGATGATGAATAGATTAGGATGGACTAGATTATGATGAAAGTTTAGAATAATTAGGGTTGAGGTGAATACGAGGGGTGATTAGGATGACTAGGATGGAGTGATTGAATACTTAAGGTGATTAGGATGGATAATGAGGATGACTTGGATGAAGTAGAATGATGGGATTGGGTGATTTGATGTTTGACTAGGATAATTATGGATGATTAGATTGGATGATTTGGAATGATTGGGATTGGATGAATAACTATGATGATGATGATGTAAGGATATGATGATGGAATGATTCCCCCTCAAGAGGATAGGTGGGTTAGAAGAACATGGGTAGGTTCTCAAAAGGGATTGGTGTGGATAATGATTATGATGTTGTGGATACGGCAATTAGAACAATTAGGGTTATGAGATAGATGATAGGGACAATTAAGATAGTTAGGGTGGATCAGTAAGATTATTGAGGTTTGGATTATGATGAAGGTGACTTGGCTTATGATGAAAGTGATGACAAGGATGTTTAGGATGATGTAGAAAGTGTTTATTGATAGCTTAACATAGGCAACTTTCAAAGAAAATATTTCACATGTACATGCATAAATAACACACACAAGACACAATAGAAAGTTTGGCTTTTCAAGGTTGATTGTTGTGATTATGAAGACACATCAACAAACCTAATATTAGTCAAATGGGTGTGGCCAAGAGGTCTTAAGCTAGGATGAACAAGTTGCCTAAGGATGTCCCCAATATACACAAGGTACAGGGGGCCCAATTCTGTGTAATGAAAGTGAAATAATGCCACACAACCAAGAGAAATAGGTAACCCACCCTTCACCTTCACTTCCCCAAGGTATAAATTTCTTGGGGGCTTAGCCAAAATGACAAGATTTCAACTTCTAAGAGTTGTGTCTTTTGATTCACTCCTCACTTTTTATACTCCATTGGAACACTAGAGTTGAGGTCACCCCTTGAAGTGGTGTGTCTCCAAGTAGGCCTCCTAAAATGATGAAAAAAGTAAATCAAGTAGTGTTTTTGATCTCCAAGATCACATTGCGATATGAGGAGAGAGCATACACACACACTTGACTCACACTCATAATGTTGATTAACCCTTAGAAATTAAAATGTGTGTATGAAGATGAATGGATTAAAGGATGGTTTTGATTCCCAAGATCACATGAAGTACATGGAAAGAGCATACACACCCAAAATCGCACTCAAATCCACCAAGCAGTGCAAGCACAAGTTCATTTTATACCCAAGTCCAAATGTGATGATGAAGACACATGTTCATTTTAAGCCCAAATCAAGATATAATGATGTAAACAAGTGTTCATTTTAAGACCAAATCAAAGAGTGAAATTGCAAACAGGTTTTTGATCAAATGAAAAGATAAAAGTTAGATTGTGTGCACCTAGAATGTTTGTCTTCAGATATGATGATGATGTGGATGTTGATGCAGCACCTTATGTCCTATATTCCACCAAAACAAAAAAAGAACAAAGAAACTTGCAGACCAATGTGTTAGATGAAAAGGGAAATATGGAAAATTTCTAATCAAGATGAACAATGATAGAAAAATAGATGATATGATTAGAATCAACAATAAATTCTATGTTGTTTCAAAAAAAATCACTAAAATTGGATAAAAGTTTGCACAAGTTATGACCATTTGAGGCTTGCAAAGAAGAGGTGACTTTGGCTGAATGTAGTTGAAAAACCTAACAAGATTACCTGAAAATGCCTTTGTCATAGCAAAGCTGAGTGAGTCATCTCTCCAACGTTGTTGGTTTTGTGAAAATCTGCCTTCGTATGTGCAAGTTATGAAAAAAAATAGCCCATTTAGGGCTTGAGGGGGCAAAAGGCAAGTCTAATGGTTAACGTTGACAACTAACTGTCAAAGGAAATCCAATCACATGGCACAAGTGAAATCTCTAGTAGTTTATTGGGTCATTGAGGTTGACGGTTTTGTTGAGCATGTTGAACATAATGGGGTGTTGAGAGGGGGGGTGAATCAGCACACTTAAAAACTTTAACCAAACATTTACTAATAAAACTGAATAACTTTGAAAACATGAAGAAAAACATGCAAATCAAGAAACAAGGAAAAATCATGGTGAGGATTAGCTCACAATATAATATGCTCACTGCAAAAAGATATTACAACATTGTTTTAGGGCTTCAACCCAAGGAAGCTACTACTCCCTAATTTACAACTTTGATTTAGGGCTACAATCCAAGGAAGCTACTACTCCCTAAATGCATAGCTCACTACTATTACAATGATAATATAGATATAAGGACTGCTATGGAGAACACATATGTTGTATGTTGATGGTGTAGTCTGCTATACTTGTACAATACATATCTTTAAACTGATTTTGTGCATTTCATCTCTCTACTTCTGCTCTGCTATATTCACATTCACCTTAATTACATTTCAAATGAATTATATCTTCTATATTATCCTCCATGGGATTTTGAAACATTGATTAGGTCTGCATCCAAAATAATAGTGAATGTAAGTGTAGCTAGTCACTGGTTGGCCTCAACACATGCAAAGTGATAACGAACTTGTTGTGAACCTCAAGACATTATGAAAAACATCAGGACCCATCATTCCATACCTTCCATACTTGGAGAAACTAATTAGGATCATCTGCATGCAATAGGTGCTTAACCAGTCAGCTCATACTTCTTAGCACTGTTGACTGTTCATCTTTCAACTATCAGGGAGAGGCCAAAAACTAAATGCGGACCAAAGATTCAGTCACACATGAACTCAACAACATCCATACTCCTTACATAAGAAGTATCATAGCAAAAAGTGTGTCTGCAAGACAAGAATGTATCTATCTGTAGAGAACACGGTCTTCCAAACCTTATGTAATGCTTCACAACCGAAGATATGATGTTGCAATGTAATACAGGGCCTGAAACCTTTTGAGAATGATCATAGACATCAATGTATGCTACTTACCAGATCTACACACCTTTGTCTAAAGTTTCCAGAGGAATTCAAGAATGACTTAGGTACTTAGAGTTCTAGAGGATAGTTATACTTACAACTTTACTTATAGCCATGATGCTTTGATGTGGTACTAAAAAATGAGAATTATCTACATGTGGATCATGCCTGATGTATCTTGGACCATATACTACCTTCACACAAGCTTTGGTAATAGATTTATATATGTTTAAATTTCAATAGAACTTGTGCATTCAGACTCTGAAGTACATTGTGATGCCTCTATCACTTGAGCATTGTCTTTGTGGACCACCAAAGCACTTGAGACTTTGTCATAGCATATATCATACAAATCTTAGTCATTCCTCATAACTGCATGAGAAATAGATCTCTTCCAGAGGAATGCGGAGCATTCCAATGTCTCCCCATTACTGCTATGCTCTGTTTGAGTGATGGCTGATGTACTATCCCTTGTAACTTTTCACGTTGAATAAGTGAGAGACTAAAACCTTGGATATATCATGTCAATACATGCAAGAGGCTATCTTTAGAACCACAAGGAAAAAACTTCCTTTGCGAAGAAGTGTAGACCAACTCAAGTAGACTCTGCCTTAGGATTTGTGCCATGAATGACTTAGTCAATCTTCCACTTCTTACCCTTAAGTGTGGTACACCTAACTAATGATATGTGTGTGTACAGGAATCATGCAAGGATATGAGTGTTTACCTCCACATCATGTTCAAGCCCAAAACTGATCCATACTTAGACTATTTTCTCTTCTCCTAGAGATTTTCCTTGACCATATTAACTCTTTCTTTGTACAAGTCTGTCTATACACTTTCATCTGTTATGTTGACATCAATGTATACTATGTTGACATCAATGACAAAACATATTTCCAACAATCTCCCCCTTTTTCATTGATGGCAACATATACTCCCCCTTATAAAAAGATATCTAAACTGTGCTCCCCTGACTTAGTTACAAAATTGTACCCTTGAAAACCAAAATGGTACTGCCATGCTACTCAATATCTCTGTAATACTATGTACATCAAAATTGTTTTAACAACTCACTTGGATGGGATAATGGTTTTGTAAATTACCTTAAGTTGTTGAATTGTTGTGGTCCAGATGACATATTCAAAGGCAAGCTTTGATTCGGACACTCACACAGTATGGATATTTCCTCAGCTTCCTTTAAATCACTTGGGGTCTTCATCTTTTGATCTATCTATTATGCCTCCCCTAACATGCTAGACATTGAGGCAAGTCTCAAATTCACTACCTCTCTCAACTGACCAAATTGCTTCTTTATGTTTTCTCTTTGGTCATGTAATTGGGATAATTGTGCATGAAGATTCTCTACATATGCCATGGTTACACCATTCTTATCCTTTGACAAATCATAAGCTTATGCCAATAGAGATAGTTTTTACTCAATAGAGTCAATTTGTGCGTTGCTTTTCTTTGTTGAAGCAGGGCATTTTAAACAAAATAGATATAGAGTTGTAGCTTCATCAATGTAGATTTTGAATTTCCTCAAATTCTCTTTAAACTTATTATGTACACTGGCACATTTTTCAATCATTTCACTCATTTTCTTGTCAGTTATTCTTCTTTCTGCCTCTTGTTCTACTTTTTGTTTTAAATGGGAAGAGTGATCTTTGAAAGAGTCCATTAATAACTTGAGCTTTTTCTCAGCAGGTAGAGAGGGGTCAATGGTTACCTTTGGTAACCCTTCCTGAATAACCTTTATTGCATCTTCTACTGCACTAGTTTTCTTCAAATTTTCTTGTAGGAACTCTTTCCTAGTAGTTGTATGAAATATATCTCCAAGTTGTAATTTGTGAAGAGGAGACATACTTGTCAGATCTGGGGAGTGATGACCGGTTGAAATTGTATTTGTAGATTCAATAAATCTTGAAGAGAATCTTTCTCAGACCCACTTTGGCATATGTCATCTGTCACTTCTAACCTCTCTTCCTTTTTAGCCTTTTCTTTATCCTTTTCATTATTTTATTCATCATCATTATTTTTCTTCTCTTCTTGACTCTCCTTAGGGTAACTTCTCTTCTCATTTCAACATTTTGTGTGTTCTCTGGAGGAGGTGCAATACTATCTTTATCATGGCCCTCAATGTTTTATGCCTCGATAGTTTCTAGAGGAAAGGAACTCTCTTATACATGAGTGTCTAGAGGAGTTGAAGCACCAATATCTTCAGGGAGGGTCATCTCCTTATTCTTTTCAGGCATGTCATTGCCTTCCTCACTTTCCTCATATTGACTAGATAGTTCTTCAATGATCCCCATCTCAATATTCATCTCTTTGAGGACTTCTATAGTTTTCTTTAATGTTTCCTTTTTTAACTTCTTTATCTCCTCCTCATTTCTTGACATTAGAGTGTTTAGTCTCCTTTTAGTCCTAAATTCTTTTGTTAGAATTTTGGAAACTTTGACTCTATCTTCTTTAGAGATTGTGGGACAAACCTTTTCAACTACACATTTCTTTACCTCAGCTTCTTTATTCAGTGCATCATTTCTCCTTTTGGTTAGGATGTTAGCCAGGCTTCTGGGAAGTTGATGTATGATTTCAATTAAATCCAGATTGTGTGCTCCCATGTATCTGACCACTGCTTCTTCAAGAGTGGATTTATCATCTGCATGTCTTTCATCATAGATTCTTGCAACCTCTTTTAGGGTACCTTCTGTCATTATATTTATAGTTGCATCTAGTTGCAGGGGAACATGATCAGGTTTCTTAATCTTCTTGACTTTTCATTTTCCTTTCTCCTCTGAGGTTTCACCTTCTTTTCTTGTTCTTTTCTTCAACAATGATGCTTTCTTTATTTCCTCTTCATCTTCTTCATCATCTTAAACTTTCACTGGATTTATCTTTTCTTCATCTTTCATTTCTTCCTCTTCTTCAACATCTTTGACTCTTTCTCGTTTTCCCTTACTCTTTTGCCTAGGCTTTTTCTTTTCAATAGTTTGTACTGGGATTTCAGAACCAATTCTTTTGGTAGGTAGTGAATATCTGAAGGCAACAAAGGAATTGGTTACTGTAGATGTTGATATGCTTGTTCTTCTTGGATGTGCATATGGAGGTGTTTGTGTCCCTCCTAAGGAGCCTTTAGGAGACCTGAGTATCTCCTCTAAGTTTGTTTTCATTTCCTTAGCCTTGGATTTTGTCTCTTATGTTTTCTTTACATCCTTCTTAACATTTTTATACATGACTTCATCATATGTGCCAAACCTCTCAATCGAGGGATCCTTTGGCTTGCTGAGGAGTATGCCAACATATCCTAACAAATCAAATTTAGATACCTCATAGGGCAAGGTTGTAATCCAAAATGTCCTTGGCTCCATAGCCTCCATATAGAAATTGTCTTTATCAACCATAAAGGTGATATTATTTTTGTATTTTTCTACAACCCCGGCAGGTATCCTTTCTTTGGATTGCATATTAGTTTGTAAAGTCTTTAAGAATCCCCAAAATAAAGTATCACAGTGTTTATGGTCAGAGGAACTCCTCATGTAATCCTTGATTTGATGGGCAATTGATTTATCTAAATTCCACACCATTCCCTTCATTGAGGGCAACTCATTCAAATAGTAAAACATAAGACATATGATTAAATAACCATACCAGAATCTATATTTGGTTTATTTTGTTCTTTTTAAGTTGTCTATGAGTTTTGCTGAAGAAGTTCACAAAGATCAAAATTTTTTCCCTCCTTGACCATTTGATATGCTATGTGGATTGTTGTTGCAGAGGTAGAGTTATCCATGTTTGTAAAGTAGATATTGTATGCAATGCCCATGGTTGCATACCGGACCCCCAAGTCTTCGATATCATCTATAGTTAGGGTTCTCTTGTCAAATTTGGCTTTGGTGAGCCTCATTACCTCTTCATTCTTTACAGACTTGAGAATAGGCATAGGTCTAGAGAAGCATAAACATGTCACTACCTTTATATCATCCTTGGTAATTATGTGAGAGTGATCTAAGTAGAAGATATCTTCATGAGTCTGGCTTAGGGCAATTCTTACCCAAGGATCTTCATACTAGAAGTTTGGAAAACCCTTCCAGATGTCTAGGTTTTTGGCGGTAATATTTGCAAATTCTGGTTTTAACTAGAAATCATCTCCCAAAAAATGCTCATTTCTGAATTGTTCAAGTTTAAGATGATCAAACTCATCAATTGGTGAGTGAATGTAGATCCAGACATCTTTCGTATGTAACACATTTGCAGGAACTTGTAAGAATGCCTCATCTTCATTAGTTTAGTGGATTTGAAAGGATGTTTCTTGAATTTTGGCCTTGGCCTTTCAACTATATCTATCACCACTGGAGTTGCCATTGCAATATCTTTAGAAGCTAGGGTTTTAACCAGAGAGATGAAAAATACTTGGATGTGCCGTGATAAGTCTTGCTCAATCAAATTATTGAGTGCTTTTAGTTCTCCTTTAGCTCTTCAAATCTTTTGTCTTCGATCAAATGTGATAAAAAATGATCATGCCTTCGCCTGTATAGTAATTTCACCAAACAATCTTCCCCCACATTAATTGCATCCTCTACTTTAACCTTATTTGCCCTTTTCATGTGCAGATCCTTATAAACCTTTAGCAATCCTCCACAAATCATTTAATTGCTTTGGATTTTTTGTTAAGTTCATCTACATGTTGGATGCTTTCATCATCATGAAGAGGAGATGACAGATTTTTAGAAACAACTCCCCCTAAGTTCATACATAACTTCTTGGTAGAAGTCCTTATCACTGTAAACCCTAAAATCTTCCGCAATCTACCGCATTTAAAGACTTTTCTCTAGAATTTTCATTAGACTCCTTTAATTCATTATCTTATCATTCTCATGCCAGCACTAATCAATATGTTGAGAGCTCAGCATCTTGCATGTTCAGGGGTATGAAAATTTTACTATTATAACTCCCCCTAGCCCAGTATTTTACCTTTTAATTATTAGAGGATCCAGCTGCACTAGGCAGAGGTCTACAAATGTCACATACTTCCTTCTTCTTCCAGACTTTGTTCATTTCCACTCTTTGTTGAGAAACATCAATTTTCTTTTGGAACATGGGTTTCACATTCTTTCCAGAGTGCCTTGTTTGATTGAACTCATGATAGGTGAACTTTGTTTGTTGAGCATTTCCATTTCTTCTTGCCCTTGATCTACAATTAGCTACTTTGTAGCCAAACTTATTACAAGTATAACAATATCCATAAAAGGATTGATCATTATCCCTGTTGTACCTTGGCATTTTACTTTTGCACTCATTTGCCCTATGTCCCATCTTATTGTATGCATATCACCTAAAAGAGTTCTGGCTTATCTTACTTCTACATTCAGCAGCTTTATGACCAACTTTACTGCAAGTGTAACATCTTAAAACATTTTGATTCATCTTGTTTCTACAATCCATAGCTTTGTGACCAAACTTATTGCAAATAAAACAATTGCCATTGAAGCCTTGAGGATACCTGATGTAAGTCAGTTTCCTTGTAGGTTGAGGATTTTTGACATTCTTCTTCACATTATTCCTTTGGACAGGAGAGAATTCATCTTCTCTTGTAACTCTGTAAGTTTCTTTCTTAGGATCTTCAGTGTAGGCTTCTTCCTTCTTAGTTCTAGACTTTATCCTAGATGAAAGTTATCATACAAGTTTGCAGAGGCATTAGCCATAAGACTTTTTCTCTTTTCAAATCCAAGACCTATTTTTTCTTTTGTTGGATTTTGAGAGATTATTACTCCATTAAGAATATTAGTTCCTCCTTTTAGTTTTAGTCCCTTGTTAATCTGTTCTTTGCCTTTTCCAGTTTTTTCCTTGGAGTGACAACTTCTTCCTCAAATTTTGAACATTTAGTTGATTCCTCATTAAGCTTGATATTTAAGCAATCTTCAATCTTTTTTTCTTATTCAACCATGACCTTTAAATTTGACATCATGTCTCTAGCCTCCTTGAGCTTGTCACATCCTTTATCTCCTTCTATCAGAACTTTTAGCTTGCCAGTTTCTTCCTTTGATTCTTTGGATTTTGTCTTCAATTTGTCAATTGTCTCTTTTTCTCTTTCAAGAATATCTTCATATTCTAAGTTTAGATCTTTTGCTTCATCAAGATCATTAGAGCTAACTTGAGTTCTTCTTCAAAATTTATTTCAAATTCATTAGACTCAAAGCCCCAACCTTTGGGTTCCATTGCTTCTAGATCTGGTTCTCGTGCAAATATATCATTGTCCATTACTTTAGATTCCATGTGTTCAGGTGGAGGATCTACCTCAATGGTTAGGATTCTTAAAGGTACTTGGCTCTGATACCAATTGTTGAACATAATGGGGTGCTAAGAAGGGGGGTGAATCAGCACACTTAAAAACTTCAACCAAACATTTACTGATAAAACTGAATAACTTTGAAAACATGAAGAAAAACATGCAGATCAAGAGTCAACACATAACACCAGTGTTTTTACATGGAAAACCTTGAAACAAGGAAAAACCATAGTGAGGATTAGCTCACAATATAATATGCTCACTGTAAAAAGATATTACAACATTGTTTTAGGGCTTCAACCCAAGGAAGCTACTACTCCCTAATTTATAACTTTGATTTAGGGTTACAACCCAAGGAAGATACTACTCCCTAAATGCACAGGTCACTGCTATTACAATGACAATATAGATATAAGGACTGCTATGGAGAACACATATTTTGTATGCTAATGGTGCAGTCTGCTATTCTTGCTCAATAAATATCTTCAAACTAATTTTGTGTATTTCATCTCTCTGCTTCTGCTCTGCTATATTCACATTCACCTTAATTACATTTCAAATGAATTATATCTTCTATATATATCTTCTGCAAGATTTTGAAACATTGATTAAGTTGGCATCTAGAACAATAATGAATGTAATGTGTAGCTAGTCACTGGTCGGTCTCAACACATGCAAAGTGATAATAAACTTGTTGTGGACCTCAGAGCATTATGAAAAATAGCAAGACACATCATTCCATACCTTCTAGACTTGGAGAAACTAATTAGGAGCCTCCGTATGCAATAGGTACTTAACCAATCGGCTTATACTTCTTAGCATTGTTGACTGTTCATCTTTCAACTACCAGGGAGAGGCCAAAAACTAAATGCAGACCAAGGATCTAGTCACACATGAACTCAACAACATCCATACTCCTTGTAGAAGAAGTATCATACCAAAAAGTGTGTCTACAAGACAAGAAATCTATCTATCTATAGAGAACAACGTCTTCTGGACCCTATGTAATGCTTCACAACCCAAGATATGATGTTACGGTGTAATGTAGGGCCTAAAACCTTTTGAGAATGATCATAGACATTAATGTATGCTACTTACTAGATCCACACACTTTTGTCTGAAGTTTTTGAAGGAATTCAAGAATGACTTAGGTACTTAGAGTTTTAGAGGATATTTATACTTACAACTTTACTTACAACCATGATACTTTGATGCGGTACTAGAAAATGAGAATTATCTACATGCAAATCATGCCTAATGTATCTTGGACCATATACTACTTTCACACAAGCTTTGGTAATAGATTTAAATATGTTTCAATTTATGTAGAACTTAACTTGTGCATTTAGGCTCCGGAGTACATTGTGATGCCTCTGTCACTTGAGCATTGTCTTTGCAGACCACCAGAGCACTTGAGACTTCATCATAGCATACATCATACAAATCTTAGTCATTCCTCAGAACCACATGACAAATAGATCTCTTCCAGAGGAATGTGAAGCATTCCATTGTCTCCCCATTACTGCTCTGTTATGTCTAAGTGATGGCTAATGTACTATCCCTTGTAACTTTTCATGCTGAATAAGTGAGAGACTGAAACCTTGGATATATCATGTCAATACATGCAAGAGGCTATCTTTAGAACCGCAAGGAAAAAACTTCCTTTGCAGAGAAGTGCGGACCAATTCAAGTAGTCTCTACCTTAGGATTTGTGTTTTGAATGCCTTAGTCAATCTTCCACTTCTTACCCTTGAGTACAGTACACCTAACTAATGAGATATGTATGTGTGTATGCAGCAATCATGCAAGGATATGAGTGTTTACCTCCACATCATGTTCAATCCCAAAACCAATCCATAGTTAGACTACTTTTTCTTCTCCTAGAGATTTGCCTTGACCATATTGACTCTTTCTTTGTACAAGTCTGTCTATACACTTTCATATGTTATGTTGACATCAATGACAACACATATTGCCAACAAAGTAGCACCCATGGTCACCCATGTGACCAGGGGCTAAATTGTTACAAAAATAAATATAAAATATAAAAGGTTGATTAGTCGGGGGCTATGAAAAGGAGATTAACCAAATTAGTCAATGAATGGGGATATCAACAGGAGTGTTTAGGTGAGGTGAAGGCAGAAAATAAAGGTGACAGGTGGATGAATGGGGGCGGCGACCAGGGGAAGGTTGCAAGGAGCAGGGTGAAGGTCAATGGGGTCGGTGAGGGATAGGGTGGATCAAAGGACGGTGATAGGGCAAAGACCTAGTTTTGACCATGCGATCAAAGCCAAGGGGAGTTTGAAATGGTAGTGACAGGGATCCCAATGGATTGGTCGATGAAGAAATGGAGGGGAGAATGGGTAGGTGAGGGGAGTGGGAAGGGATAAGGGTTGAAGGAATAAGGAGGCGGGGACAAGAGTGTTGGCAGTGGTAGGAAGATGTTGGTCAATGGATGGAGTTTTTAGCAGAGGTCGACAGAAATTAAACCTACAATAACCCAAAACCTATGACCAAGAAAAATAGTGTTAAACTTGCCATCGTAAACAAACACAGGCAAGATCTATAGGATCTGATATTGTCACAGACTGTACGATGGATCCATGCAGATCCATACTGTATGGACTGCCAATCTAAAAAAATTCAAAAAATTTGCAAGGAGAAAAACATAGGAAATTTTATGTCAATCTTCACCGGCTAGGCCTCGAGGACTCAACGGTGTAGTTAGTTTTTGCGGAGGAGAGAGTCTGCAAAAGTTGATCACCAAAACTTGACAAAAAATATATTAGATTTGCAAAATCAAGCGTATAAACCTGCAAAAGGCAAGGGTTAGACCAGTGGGGCATGCCAAAATGTGAGAGATAAACTTGCAATGCAAAGATAAATGAAAATAAACCAAACAAGTAAGTATAACATCCCTTGCACATAAATCTAACCTCACTGATTAAGCATATTGAAGTGCCCCCGAACTCTAATGGATTTTTCTCCTTAGATATGTTGATATTTGGATTGGTTAGCTCAAGCATAACTAGTTGTATGAGGATGATAGATTAGAGGATCTAGAATGATTTCAGCAGCATGATGTTGTATGAAGATGAGAGATCCCTAAGAGGTGAGGAAGATGTTTCATTTATAGACCCTCAAAAATGAATATCAATGGTTGTGAATGATAAAAAAGATCAATAGCTAGAACTGGTTGAGAGGATGTGAGCAAATGAGAGAGAGACAAGTGTCCTTGTCCTCTCATAAATTAGGGGAGCTAACAGAATTGATTGATGAGTTGACTGAGTTGATTGCTTAGTTAACTAAATTGATTGACTAGTCAACTAAATTGCTTGACTAGTCAACTAAATTGCTTGATTATTTAACTAGATTGATTGACTTGTTAACTAATTTGATTGATTAGTCAACTTTAATTGATTGACTTGTTAACTGGATTGACTGATTATTCAACTAATCTAATTGAGAGTGAATTGTGGTGAGGAGGAAAATAGGAAATTAAATAAATAAATTATTTAATTTCATGTGCACATGAAAAATAAATGAAATATTAACTTTTATAATTTATTTTGGAGGGAATGGAATATTAGCTTTAATTAAATAAATAATTTAAATTTATTTAATTAATGTGTGGAAGAAAATTAATTTAAGTAAATAATTAGAATTATTTAATTAATATGGAGTAATAAGATGGAGATCAATAGATGAAATTAATCAAATAATTAAGAATTATTTAAAATAATGTGAAGTATGGCAGATGAATGTCTAATCTAGGAATGGGATAATTTTAGGTGTCTACACATACCTCTCCCACTCTATTGTCGCCTGGCCTAGCCTAACTAGCATAGCAGATTAAATTAGTTGAACAAAAAGATTAAGGCCAATTGAATCAAGAAACTACAAAGAGAGGAGAGATCCCCTTCTCCATAATGGGTCTAGATGGGGATTTTATACATTATTTTAATAGTTATTGCCCTACCATCCCCAAAATCTAGATTAAAAAAATTTGGCGTCCTTAGAAACCTTTCATGTGTCTCCCCATCCTCAAAGCTTAGGTAAACACTGCATAAAATGAAGGTAAGGCATCAAAGGGTTTTGAACCAAACAATATGCTACAAAAATAAATCCCAACTTGAATTGAAGTAAAAGCAAGTATATACTACAAACAATGCATAAGCTTGAGTTATATGTTCAACCTTACCTTTTACATGTTGGAATAATTTACGATTAGTGTTAAGAAATATCAAATGATAAATATATAATGGTTCACTCAAATTTTGATTGTATTTTATGATTTAGAAACTTAAATATAGTGATACAACCACCACATTTAATCTTTGTTTGAAATGGACAAATTGTATATCCTAGTAATAAAATATGTGTACTTGTCCACCCTATAATCTATAATTGCATAAACATAGTGGCAGCAAGTGTTCCATTATGTGATAAATTTGGGATACCATCTTTCCATTTTGAAGCTTATTTATCCAAAGGGGATCAATGTCATTTCTCTATTCTTTCAAATCAGGGGTGTGGAAGTTGGTTTGCATTGTTTGGGTATACCACTCAATTATGTGGGAGGGTTGTAGTTGTTTCCACACTAATCTTGATGTTTCTCTCCAACATAAAGTTAAAACAAGGGGCAAACTAAAAATCTTGTTGGGTCATGACATATTCCAATAAGATACTTTGAAAATGGATAAACTTGTGTCATCTGTATAGATAGAGTAGTCTTTGAGAAGATATTTTGGAAAACCATCTAAATGCCATAAGGAAAGATCCATTTTAAGCTAACATTACACTTAACAAGTTGAGAACTTAGCGTAGTCCAACATTTAGGTAGACCAAAGTGATTTTTATTTTTTATTTTTTAAAAATCTAATATTTGTATTTGGCTTTACACATTGGTGCAAATTAAATATTTCATGTGTCATTCCAAATGAGCAAACAGCAAGTCATTCCTTTTGTTGGCTAGGAAAAATATTACAAAAGCCTTGAAACATAAATGGGACATGGGGAAGTTGAACCCCAGTTTTCAATATGAAACAAATTTAATTAAGATTTAAAAATAGCAAAATAAATTATGCAGCATTGGTTCCAAATTATTGATGCAGAGCTTACACCACTACGGGTCAAATCAAACTACTCAATGGAAGAGGATGCAGGGGATGGTAGGGTAAACAGGACATTAGGCCTCTATGGGCCTGACTACTCCATTGGTCTTCTTACTAGACTTGACTGTCCTCTCTTTTCCCATGGTTTCAACACTACACAACAACACCATCTTTGGGTTTATATACCTAGGCTCTTTGCCAAACTTCCTAGGGACCCTAGACCATCTATGGTTGACTATCCCAAGCTTACAAAACCACCACAATGCTCAAGAGGTACCTCCTTGTACCACTTCCTTCACACACTAACCCACTTCCTTGTAGCCCTCCAAAAGGGACTGTCATGCAATAACTTGAGATGATGACCTCCAAAAAGGATTGTTAAGGTCTTTTTGAGTACCCATTATCTTGTTCTTTAACATATCCAACATGCACTAGGGAGTCTTTTGGAACACAGGCTTCAAATTTTGACTATATCGATTCCTAACTAGGCGTAATTAGGTCAGTTTTATAAACAAAGTGCTCACAATCTTCACTCCAAATTTCCAACTTCTACTTCAAGGTTCCCAATAGGTTGTAAATAGGTATATTTCACAAATTTTTGGGGTCCAAGGTCGCTCCAAGACATTTCATGGTCAAACCTTCACTCCACCAAAGCTAGTTAGCCAAACACATAGAGCTATTAGGCCACAATGGCTCCAAACACCCACTTGCTTTTATTCCCTGCTCCTACACTCAAAACCCATTAGAGAACATACCATCCTACACCCATCCCATCCATTTTGGGGCTCTAACTCAGATGGATGGGTTAGGAATCCTTAAACCTCATTAAAACCCTCAAAATAAGGGTTAGAGAACAGTCGGCACAAAAATGATTATAAAATGCCTAAACTTGGATGAAAATCCCTCCTACCAAATGAAAATTAAAGGTGAGAATCTCCCCTACACCATTTTGATCAACTATGTCCTTGACTGTGCAGTATGGGTAGGTACAGTTTGAAGGAACAACAAAAATACAATAGAAAATTTAGAAAAAATAGGGCAGCAACAGTATTCTCCTTATTCTCTCCATTCAAACTTCATAAGTCTACAATACCTCAACATGAGAGAGGTCTCCTCTATATGTTTTCCATGAATTCCACTATTACCATGTTCCCAAATCGTGGGAAAAGGCTAAAAAAAGCCTAAAACTGACTGTTTTTACTAAAAAAACTAACTGTCTAATAATAGACTAATCTAGTCTTAGTAACTTTGTAGAATCCACTAAGGAAATGGCCTAAACTAGGCCTCCACTACATGACCACACCTATAGAAGGCTTTATTACATTATTTTCAAAACCTCATAGTCTTCAACAAACAAATTTTTTAAATTTTTTTGACACAAAACTATTATAGGTGCACTGCACCAATTATTTTGCAACAACATATTTCTTAATGCACTTTACCATTTTAATGCTTTAAAACGTGTATTTTATGCATGTTATATTGATTTTTTTTATATTAGATTAAGAAAATAAATATTTCATGTCATTTCTAAAGATTTTTTATGAGCAAATATAGTTTCCTCTTTTCTCTTTATTAAGAGTCATTTTTACATAAAGTAAATTGCACTTAACAACCACCACTTTCCCCAACATTTCAACAAAACAAATAATATATGCTTTCAATGTGGCAGCAGTTTTAAACACCTTGTTTTAAGGTCTTCAAGTAAAAAAATTAAAATATCTGAAAATCTCTCCAACGCCAAGCTTGGGTGCAATTTATTCCCAAAGAATTAATCATGTGTTTCATACCCCTAAACACCAATCAAACAATGATTTAACAAGCCGAAGTTAAAAATTCTTTGGTTAGTTTCTATTTACAAATTAAAACCCAAATTTTAAAAAAACATTTGACTAGAAATCATAAAGCATCATATCCAGGAGCAATCAAAGCACTTAATAAGTGGATTCAATAAATTTATAAATAATGATACATTATCACACCATAACTAAGTTTTAGGAAGTCAATTAATAAACTAAATCTAGCTCCTCAAAATGAATAATCTAGGAGCCAAACAATGGTGAAGAAAATGAAAAGGTTGAAATTTTATTGATGTTACCGATGTACAATTTCCACGCTCTACTTCCATGCCACCTTCTATCTACTTGGCTTCTTTTGGGCCTAGAAATGCATAGGCTTTCATAGATAAATAGATTCATTTTGTTAGATTTTTTCCATTAATTATGTTGTTGATAATTATAACTGAACTTCCTCATCATCCTGCAATGAGCCCATCTCCTCACCATTAAATTTTGTTTGCAACGCCCACAACTTTTCACTTGCCAAGTGCATTTTCTAAGCTTCAAGGGAAACCTTCCAAGGCAATCAAATCCTTTATCATTTTGCCCATTTCTACTTCTCATGAGACAACATACTTAGATATGTTTCCTCACTGGAGAACTTGGGTGCCTCGACACTCTATGGAAGCTGGGAAGAAGCAACCAACTTAGTACTGTCATATACATCCATTTTCCTCCATAACAACTGCAGGATTTGATAACACTGGGAGCATGTTGGGAATTTCATTAATGTAGATTTTGGGCAGGATGAGGGCAATTCATTCATAGAAGCTCCCAACTTGGCTTTCTTATATGTGTACACACATAGGCATTAGTCATTGTCTTTTTCCCTCTTGATTGTTGTATGGTGTTTGTCTCATCTTTTTCCTCTATGTACATGAAAATCCCTTATTAACCATTATTTTCTCCTCTTTACTCTTGGCAACATCCCTTCTACAAATGTTATATGCATTGATAAATGCCTCTCCATTTCTACTTCTAACCATTTTTCTTGAAATGGCACCATGGGTAGTACAAATATGTCCAGTGCTACAAAGTTCATCCTTTGGACTGAGTTGGCATAAAATTTTACATGCAAAAGGATCTCACTGTCTTCCTTGGGAAAAGAGTGGGTATTGTGGACACATTGACATCTATGGCATTGGCATCTACATAGAGGCTCACTAGTTGAATGCCTTTTTTCATTGTTGGGTTTTGGAAACAAAGCACGAGGAAACCTAGGGGAACCATTTCTCAACATTCCCTAGTCTACAAGGTTGTAATTGAGCTTATTTAGGGAATTTAAATTAACTTCTGACCTTAAAGTCCTCACCCAATCAAAATCCTCTTGAAATTTCCTCTCTAGATCTTTTGGGTACCCAAGACTCTTGAAACGTCTGCCTTTATTATGAAAAGTAGAGCTTTTTATTTCTCTTCAAGAAGATGACAACACTAAGGGACTAATAACACCCACACACATACACAATTTTTAGTACATGACATAACCACACCATGATTCTTGTAGTGCACTATCATAAGACTTCAATGGTGTGTCAAACTCAAATGTGTGATATTGACGTTCTCCTTTTCTAACTTTCTAGCAAGCCTGTAGATGTGTAAGCCTATGAGTAAGAATGAGGATAATATTCTTAATCTCTTCCTCCAATGCCTTCTCATTTTTTTCTCCAACTTTGTTTTATTTTTCATTTCCTCCTTTGATATAGACATTCTATTATTAATGCCTGGCATAGTCCTATTTTTCCCATTCAAATCTAGAGGTGAAGTACTTTTGTGGGGCAAACTCTATTCCATTACAACTTGGAGTTGAGTTATGCTTCAAATTTTATCATTTTGTAACACCCCTGGGCATAACTCTCACTGAGATTTTATGTACAAATGTTCACTGAAATAGATTTCATAGAAAAATAAGGAATTGGGTTGTTGTTGTGGGTAGCATTATGGGAATCTCTATAGACTACATCTCGACAAAGCAAAATATTTCTACTTAGATGCAATTTTGTTTATGTTGCATTATGTTTGCACTCATTTAGGGGAAAAAAAAAGGATTATATAGCATGTAAATTCTCTTCAACAAATCCATTTTCATGAAGATATTTTAGTTGTAGAATGGTCAATTTGTATCAACAAAAGATTCAAACATTTTGACAATTTTGGAATTGTTTGAGCTTGGTCATATAAAGTTGTAATGTTTATCTATAGGATAAAGAGCATTTATTTATCAATTTCTCTACTCAGATGCAATTATGTTTATATTGCATTATATTTTCACTCATTTAGAAGAAAAAAAGCAAAAAAGGCTTATAGAGCATGTAAATTCTCTTCAACTAGTCCATTTTCATGAAGATATTTCAACTACAAAATGGTCAATTTGTTCACAGTGTTGGAATGGTATGAACTTGTTCATATAAAGTTATAGTGACTACATCTACTATCTCATAATGGTTTAAAATCTATTAATCATTTTTATTTAGCGTCATTTATACAAGAAAATAAATCTAAAAGGAAGCACTTATTTACCTCTTGGAAAATCCTAAAACAATATTTTTAACAAATAAGGTAAATATTAAATAAATGTTTATCATGTTTACATATAAATGAGATAATACAAAGATTCAAAAATTTGTTTTTTACGCTGAAGGCATTCCCTATGTGAGCAGGATGGGGTGCATTTGAAGATCAATGGTCTCCGTTATACCATAAGCATGCAAGACGATTGAAAGCTACCTATTCATTCGATTTCACGGGCTTTATTTCGCCAGATAAATTTTGTTATTTGGTTCATCTCCCGTGGTACCAAAATGGCTGGAAATTTTGTCTCACACCATAAAAAAATTCACGCAGGAAAATTTTCTAAACTTGTCGGTTGTTCTCACACAAGGGAAAAATTGTGTTAGAAAAAGTCTCATGTCATTTAAATGTCCCCCGTCGGATACTCATGGATTTTTTTAATTTTTTTTCAAAGGAAAAGGAAAGGGAAAATGGTTGAAAAAAATAACTTAAGCGAGCATATCAAATTGCAAGATTTGAGGTGAGATAAAGGGGAGTGCGAACAAAAAACTAAATAATCACCTTCAGAGGAATCAATCCAAGGCCATGGAGGAAATATTTTGTTTTTTTAAAAGGATTTGCATCATTTCTTTGTTTTCCTAGCACAAAAACTAAAATCTTTTTTCTACAATTTCATTTAAAATAGAAAAATTGAAACCCCATTATTGCCTTTTTAAATGTTATGGGAGATGAAAAAAAGGAAGTCTGTTTTTTGGCATTCTTTTTATTTTTGGGCAAGAATAGAACTTTTTCAAGTCTAAAATTTATTTTATACTGTTGGTCTCAAATTTTAGATTTGTGGCATCAAAAATTTTCATCAAGAAAGAAGAGAACAGAAATAGACAATAGATTGGGCATGTGCAAATTACACAATACCATTCAACAATGCATTTTACTATAGAATCCATCTACTAGCACTACAATGGGCATTTAATAATAACCTAAAAATTGTTGCAATGAATTCAATAGTCAGATGGGCGAGGGAAATCAACCTACAAAATCAATTTGTCTTAGTTGAAGCTCACAGAGGAGAAAAGGTAATTGATTGGAATTTTTGGAGCTATAGACAATTTTATGAACCTTTCTCCACTTACAATTCTTATCAATATAGTAATATTGGTTTTATTACAATCATGGGATGATATATATTTGTAGACACTCAAAGGAATTTCTACATAAACTATCATAAGACCTAGATGCCATAGATATTTAAAGTCAAAATTACAAGTCTCGTAATTTTACTCACAAACATCAGTATTGATAAGAACATATGGTTCCATTAATTCACATCACAAGATAACAATCCAATTTCAAATTGCAGCTAATTTTACCTTATAAAAGACTTACAAATAGTGTATGTTCATGCATAGTCTTGTAACAAGTATTTAACTGATAACAGATTAGCTATTATAAAAGACTTACAAATAGTGTATGCTCACACATGGCCCTGTAACAAGTGTTTAATTGATAACAAACAAGTAAAACTTACCAGTTTCTATTACAAATTCTTGAGCTAAAAAACTTTGTAGTGGAGTTTAATTGCTTAAATGAAAGAGCATGATAGTAAAATTGATCATTTTACTACTTTTAAGAGTTAGTGTCAAAAAGAGAATAATGGTTTTTAGATGCTTTTCGGGTAGTTTCCACTAACTACCATAACAATTTATTACAACTAAGAATATTTGCCTTTCTTGAAATAAATTATTGTATATTTCTGGTGTAGAAGGGAAGAGAGAAGTGGAAATTTTCCACACAATCAAACTATCATGACCTAAAAAGTATACAAATGGAGATTTTGATGCCTATCAATGCAAGAGAGTATGTCAAGCATTTATAATAGTTTAGATGCACATTTAGGACACCTCCTATGATAATGAAATTTGAAATACCTTTAGGAGTTTTATGTTGAAATTGCAAATAATAGCTTGTTTGGGGCACATGCTAGCCAATGTTAAACCCATAGAAGAAAGAATAAGAGTAGAATGTTTCTGAGCAAGCATATTAAAGGATTAGTCTGTAACTAACTTGCATCATATAAAATTATTATTTAAGTTAATAAATGGAAAATATAAGTTAAATAAAGTTAGGAAGAGAGTGGACCAACTTTGATCTTCTTTATTCTAATTATTATTTTAAATTTTTTTTTTTTTTTTTGAAAAAAAAAATTTAACACTTTTGTGCCACAATGTTTGGGAGAGTAGAAAGTCAAGTTATAACAATCTATAATAAACCTAGTCAAATTAATAATTCCTTTAAAAGTAAAGAGTCTTTGATAATTTTAAGATCTGGCTATGGAGATAGCCACCCAAGATCTAGAGGCCTAATGGAAAGCACAAAGAAATGAGAAGATCAATATGATAAGAATAAATTGTATTCCTATCAAAGAATGCAAATACAATAATGTACAAGATTACAATATGATATGACATACCTTGCTTATAAAGGCAAGGTTGTGAGATAAGATGTTGTAGTCATGTGACAAGTGTCTTAATCCTATGACATGAGACAACTAGATCACATGTGTAGGATAAGACAACTATCAACAACTAGAATTAACTAGAATGCTTCCTAAGTCAATTTAACATGTGAAATTGTTGAACACACCAAGATACTGAGAGGGGGGTGAATCAATATCTAACCAATCTTCAATTTTAACAAGTTCAACTTATCCAGAGCAAATTAAAACTTAAGCATCACAGTATTAACATAAGCATGAAAGATTAACACAATGCACATCAACACATAACACCAGATATACATGGAAAACCCAAGAAGGGAAAAACAACGATGAGGATTAACTCACAATAAATGAAGCTCAAATAACAACTTTATTTTAGGGCTACAACCCAAGGAAGCTACTACTCCCCAAATTGAGAACACACTTACAAAAGATTACAGTATCACAGTCCTGCTACTGCCTAGAAATTGATGCAAGGGCATCCTAAACATTGTGTTAGCATTTAAATTTTGGGGTTTAAGGTGTTGAGTCAAGTAGGAAGCATGAGGAAGGAAGCTCTTGTTGCCAAAGCGACAGGAACAATAATAGTCAATTATTAGTTTCTAGAGATTCGAATAATGGTGAAAGGGGTGATTATTGCTAAAATCAGTTACATTGTGCAAAATTGGTAGTAAGAAGGTGTGTTATCTATTTTGAGCAGGTGTCAGCCACAACGTCATAATAGATAGAAGATGTGTTAGTGATGTTATAAGGAAAGATAAATATGGAGCAACGGTTATGGAAGAGTGGTTAGAGTAGGCCACATGCAAATAGAAAGTGGATGACCGAGAAGTTTGTAGAATGAAGGTTGTTGGGGAAAAAAGGCCTGATTTTGTGGAGAGAGACCGATATAAAAGGCAAGCCGATAATAATGCAGAGAGATTGATAGGAGCGGTAGAAGAAAAAAGTGTGTAGGCCACAGTCTATAAATAAACATGAAGACTGATAGAGGAAGAGGCCGCCAGGCCAATAGTCGAGCAAGGAAAATTTGAAGACAATCAGAAGAGGCCAATGAAGTAAGGGAGGAGGTCAAATGCACCCAAGTATTGAAGGGGTCGATTAGAAAGAAGTGGGGGAAAACAAATGGAACAGGCTACATGAATATAGAGGAAGAAGACTTGGTGCATCAAACAAGTAAGAATAAGGTGGAGACCATGCAGAGAATAAAAGAATGGGTGCCCGATTGTGGTTCTGGACGTAAGGCCAATAATTGATAACCTGCTTAAACGAATGGATGCTGTTAATAATGAAAGGCAGCCAATATGAGGGGGCGTTGATCAAATAGAAAGCATGATAAAAGAATTGAGTAAAGGTTGATATGCAGTAGGAAGTGGTTGATTCTCAGAAGGAAGAGAGCACAATGTGTTGAAGTATGGAGTTAGTTGTTATGAAGAGACCGTTAATGATGAAAGGTCGATAATGACAGGAGGTGACTGAACTATAGTTAGAAAGAATAGACCAAATTGTTTAGAAGAAATCAAATGTGGCCAAAGGCCAAATAGTCTAAAAGCTAAAGAGAAGAATAAGCCAGAGAGGGACCGCCAGCCTGGCATACAAATCAAGTTATTGTATGGACGTTATTGCCAAGTTTTTGATGTATTGTAATGGAGGCCAATTTAGCTGCATGAAATGAAAGTTAAGTCTTTATTCTTTATGGTTCTATAGCTTGATTGTTCCTATAGCAAGTTAGAGTAGAATAGTAACTTCTATTCAGTATTGACATAGTGCGGTGAATCTTTATTGCATGTTACTGTCAAATGAATGACTTTGTTTAATCTTTTATGTCGTTGTCCAAGTTCTTGTTACTTTAGTGACAGAAGGTCTGTAGAAGTCTTTTAATATGTAGAGACTCAATTCTCAATCGATGGTTTCCATTGGGTATTTGTGCATGCTTACAACAGTGTGCTCTCATAGTGGTATCAGAGCGCAGAAAGATCTGGGTATGTATATTGGATGTGTTATTAATCTTTGTGGAAGTTGCATGTTGTAGTTTTGTAGCTGATTGAAAAGTTAATTCTAAGTGCTAAGTAGATCGCCAAAGTGAGGCAACTTATCCTAGAAAAGATGAAGAAGCGAAATATGGATTTTGAAAGAGAGCTAGTAGCATTGAGAAAAGACTTAAAAGAATACATGATTGCAAGGCAAAAATGGCTTGAAGAAGAAAGCCAAGAATACTTTTGGGTATGGCCAATGGAAAAGAAAGTAAAGTGGCCTGTCAAAGAAATTGTTGAGAATAGAAAAAGGTGACTACCTTGAGAATAGTAGAGAAGGATGAAAAGAGTACCCATAGAGATGGGGACAGTGAGGAGTTGCCTCTAGAGAAACCTAGACCAAAGGAGGTCAAGATAGTTCTCATTGAAGAGCACACGAGAGAAGAAAAAGAAGGAGAGAAAGAATAAAAAGTGTAGCAAGTAGCACTTGTGAAAAGGAGAAATGAAGAGAGAAGAGTGTCCCTAAAGAAGACACTATGGGAGACAGTGTGGTCTCTTATTTTGTTGAATAATGTTGTATTTGCAGCTATATATACAGGTCTAAAGAATGCATTAGAGAAGGTCAAGCATGAGACCTTAAAGATGATGAAAGATGGGGTAAGAATAGCAACTGGAAAAGGAGTCGAAGGTGAGAAAATTGATTGCAGTAGCATGTCAAAAGGAGTTTGCAGCAGGGGTAGATTGTAAAGTGCCTGAGAATGAAGAGGAGTGTGAAGTTGAAGATTTCTAGATAGAAGATGAAGATGAAAAGATAGCCCCAGAATGTTATGATGCCTTAGAAGTAGTTGCAGATGTAGCATGAGTTGCTCATGAAGAGGAAGAGATGTAAATTGAAGAAGCCAATGAAGAGAATAAATCAATGCAGCAAGTAAAAGAAAGTTGCAATACTGATTTTTGTTCTGTAAATGAAGATTGTAATGTTGGTTTTAATCATGTGAATAGAAGTGTGATTGTAGATGAACATGTTAGAATCTGAAAAGATTATTAACCCAGAAAACTAGTGCAAATGAATAGATATCTAAACTATGAATGCAAATGATACGAAATCAAAATAGCAACATAGAGTTAGTCTCCAAGAGAGTAATGCAAATGCTAGGAGCAAAATAGCATTAAGAGTATGCAAAAGCAAAAGATGCAAAATACAAGCCAAGTAGCATGCTTATATAGACCAGGGAGAGGGAGGAGGTGGCAACACTAACCAATGAGGAGCAACCGTCTATTGGACTAAAGATAGCAAAGTATCTTCCCAAGATAGCTAATGGATTCTCACATGTAGGAAGGTGACACCTCATAATCCTCTCACCTAATTAAGCATTCTTTATTAACCTAAGCGAGATTAATAGAAGTGTAGGAAAAACCTAGGAATATAGGGAAAAATAAATAACCCACTAGGAAATAAATACCTACACTAACACCCCCCATAAGCGAAACTTAGGTGGATGTAGAAATGGGTCTCGGTAAATCAAGCCTAATGAGGTACCCATGTACATAAAATTCCCCCCCAAAGAGAGAGAAGAGAGCCCCCCAAAAGTAGAGAGAGTCAGGACTCCAAGTGAGAGGAAGAAGCATCCTGCACCCCAACAAAGCTTACAAATGAAGGAACTTGCTCTCAGTGAAGGGTTTGGTGAAGATATCAGCAACCTGCTCAGAAGTCAGATAGTAGCGAAGGTCAATGACGTGGCCATGGATGAGCTCCCAGATGTAGTGCATGTGGACCTCTATGTGTTTGGTCCACCGATGATGGACAGGATTTCGTGAGATCTGAATGGCACTCTGGTTGTCACAAAATATGACTGATGGCTATTTGATCTAGATACCAAACTCAGTGAGAAGATTTTGAAGCCAAATGGCCTCAATGGCGGCATTCACAGCCCCCTGATACTCGGCCTTAGTAGAAGATAGAGAAAAAGCAGACTGCTTCTTGCTCAACCAACAAATAGGACCTGAACCAAGTGAGAAGCTATAACCTGAAGTAGACTTGCGATCTTGAGAATCACCTGCCCAATCTGAATCTGTGTAGCCCACCAAGTCAAGATCAATGCCTGCTACGTAGTGAATCCCAAAACTGTGAGTACCCTAAATGTAGTGAAGGATCTGCTTGGCTGCTTTCTAGTGCAGCTCATGGGGCTCCTGCAAGAATCGAGAGATCATGCCTACATCATATGAAATGCTAGGTCTCATATGAGTTAGATAAATGAGACTCCCAACAAGCTGTCATTATAAAGTGCCATCAACAAGCGGAGAACACTGACCCTCAAGTTTGACTATAGAAAGGAAGGGAGTGAGAGTAGGCTTACAGTCAGCTATATGAAACCTTGAGAGAAAATCTAGAGCATACTTGGACTATGTGATGGTGATCCCGAAAGAAGATTGAAAGATCTCAATACCGAGAAAGTAATGCAACAAGCCCAATTTAGTCATCAAAAACCTATCATGAAGGGCAATTTTGACAACCCCAATGGTGGATGAAGAACTCCCTATGATCAGCAAGTCATCAACATACAGAACCAAAAATAGGAGTGAATCATCCTGTTGTAGAATGTAGACATTGGGATCAGAATGGCACTGAGTGAACCCAACTAATAGAAGGAAGGAGTCCATCTTGGCATACCAAGCCCGAGGAGCCTGTTTGAGGCCATAGAGAGACTTTTGAAGATGGCACATAAGTGAAGAATCCTGAATGAACCCCTATGGCTGCTCCATGTAAATCTCCTCCTAAATGTCACCGTGAAGAAAAGCACTCTTCACATCCATCTAGTGTACTGCCCAACGATTGGTTGTAGCAATGGCAAGAACAAGTTGGATGGAATTCATTCAGGCAACTGGCACAAAAGACTCAGAGTAGTCAATCCCGGGAACCTGGGAGAATCCTTTGGCGACCAAGCTAGCCTTATGCTTTTCAACCGACCCATCTGCTGCAAATTTTGTCTGATAGATCCACTTACATCGAACAAGTTTTCTTCCCTTAGGAAGAGGGACAAGATCCCAAGTGTGGTTCCTCATCAAGGAACTATACTCCTCCTGCATACTTGTATCCCACTCAGGAATACCAGAAGCCTCATGAAAAGAATGTGGATCTGAGGTAGTAGCAATGAACACATGTGGAGCATCCTCGAACTATGAACAAGTCATGCCGGTGTCTGATGGATCCCCATCCCAATCACCTACAGACTACAAGGTCTTTCTTACCCAAAGTGGATCAGAAGATGGAGAATCTGGAGGAGAATTATCAACCTCTGAATGATGACTAGGAGAGGAAGGAGGTGAGTCCTCTAAATCACTCTCTGCATTAGAAGTGGAGGTAGAAGACTACTCAGGTGAATCTGACTCATCAGAAGATCTATGGGTAAAAGCAAGAAGTTGGGTCCACATGTAGGGGAAGTCGTGCGGGGAAAACAAATTCTCGACAGGAACGGGTACCCATTTTAAAGAAATAGGTACCCGTTTAGGAACAGGCACCAGAACCTAAACGGGTACCCGTTTACTAAACGAGTACCCATTTAGTAACGAGTGCCTGAGCCTAAACGGGTACCCATTAGTAAACGGACACGCATTATAGAATGGGTACCCATTTCTAAATGGGTACCCATTTTAAAAATGTATATAATTTTTTAAAAAAGCCCCTGCGAGCTCATTTTCTTTAGCAGGGCGACAGGGACAGTGACATATGAGAATAGGTACGCATTGTTGAACCACCTGCTATCACAAATCCAGTGTGTTTTTTGCCTTCTCACCTCCTCCCACCACCTCGTCAGTTTAAAGACCTCCAGGTTGGTTTCTTTCTTGTTTTTTATGCATTTTTTATGATTGTAGGTTTAAATTGAAAAATTAGGGTTTAAGTAAAATTATGCTATGTATGTTTTGATAAACCCTAAAAATATGTTATTATAAACCCTAAAATGCTAAGCATAACTATAAACCCTAGAATGTTGATCAATAAACAATTATAAACCCTAAACCTGTGATCAATAAACAATTATAAACCCTAAAACTGTGATCAATAAATAACCAGAAACCCTAAAACTATGAACTTGATAAACCCTAGAAAACTAAACTATAAACCCTAAAACTTGAACTTGATAAACCCTAGAAAACTAAACTATAAACCCTAAAAATATGAACTTGATAAACCCTAAAACTAAACTATAAACCTTAAAACTTGAGACACACTACCTATTACATCCTAACCATGACTTGTTATAGAAACAATAAGTAACATATCTCATAAGGATGAAAATAACATGATATATGCACAGATAATCAATCATTAGTAACTTGTAATCTATTTCTTCATTAAACTTTTTCCATTCCCTACTACCATTAGCATTTGTCCAGTAATTAGCCACCAAACTACCATACCTCTTTGTCATAACTTCTTGCAACCTAGCACAAGGATGACCAACATTCAAAGGAGAACTTAAGATCTAAGCTGGTCTTCCAAAAACTTGGAAATAGTATAAGGATAGGGGTTTGATTGTTTTGAATTCATTATTCACTTGCATGTTTGGAGTTAGAGAGATAGAATAGAAGATGAAAAGTTGAAGATAGTATTGTTCTTGAGTTAGATTTATTGTTTTAGAAATAAAATTTTAAGATTTGGAATGCTTTTTAGAGATTGTATAAGGGGAATGTCATCTTTGGAGAAAGAATAAAGAACTTTTTTTCAAATCTTATTTTAGATTTAGATCTTAAAGTGTTGAGGTAATATTATTTGTTTTAGGTGATACAAATAAATTACCATAAGATAAGCCCTTATTGAAAGTTACCATAACTTTTAAATACTTTCAATGTTTACAACATCTAGCCCTAATAGATATAGGAGTGCTTACAACTCAACTCTTGATAGGGTGGGATGATAACCATGCATAGGTATTTCGATGGAAATGCTCTCTATGTGGTTTATGGATGCCATATTATCCTCTTGAAGTACCTCAATCCTTAAAGCCATCACCAAACATTCTTAGAACCTTATTCATACTTGAAAGCACTCATTCTAAATCAACACAAGTAAGGCTTGAGCACTATGAGACATCAAAAACAACACTCCTTAGTCCTCCTTTAATATGAATATTCTGAGGTCATGATGTCCACAAAAATGCTATGTTTTCCCTCATGTATCTCATGGAACCCTTTCCTTTCAACAATGACCCTTGTCTTGCATATGACAACCCCTTCTCAATGGAACTAACTTCACCAATTATGGCAGTCATCTAAATGAGAATTTTTATATATGACAACATTATGGGTAAGATAGTCTATTGGCACATAATCAAAAAAGATCATGACCACACTCCCTCATGTCTACAAATGGTGTTGAGGCATGATATATAATTATATAAAATCTCCTAACTCAGTTCACAATCGTCAAACCTTCCAAATAGCTACCTTGGTATGACTTGTATAGGGTTCCATGGATACTCAATCACCAAAATTTCATGGATTCCCTAAAGGCAATCAAATTTCAATCTATCCAAATCACCTTATCAAAACCTTATCCTCTAGAAACCATGACCATCTCTAGCATAACCTTTTGACTGTTCTCATTATAACCTTTCTTTTCATGCACTTCAAGGGTTTTTTCCTTAAATATACAGTATAATAGTGACCTCTGTTGGTATGGTAGTGAGTGATACTTCTATGATGCATAAAGACATGACTGATCCAACAATAATACCCTTCTATCCAATGGTTGATAGATGCATGAAATAAATTTACTCATCTACAACAGACCCTAATAATTTTCCACTCCTATACTTATTTTTTGCTCATAAGCTTCATCAATTCAGCTACATGTCAAATTCATATAGGCATCCACCTTCTCTTCTTTGCATGTTCCTTTTCTTTATCCTCTTGTGCACGTCATCTTCCACATTGTCCTACTCATTCAATGTCCTTTTACATAGCTTCCTTTCTATGGTCCCTTCATTCTTGGTTCTGAATGCCTCTTCACCTCTTAAGTGTGGTCACTCTCAACCTTGCACTCTCTTACTTTCCTTAGAGTTGTGGTTGCACTTCTTATACATATTCATTTTTCTCTCATGTTCTAGCTACTATGCCTTTCTATCTTTGGGCTCAAGAATCTACCTAACTATCTATGGTTCATTATATCTTTATAACTATCTCATGACCAATTATTCAAATGGTTCAACACTTGCTTCTACTCATCTGTATGTTAGGGCCATCTTTCTCCGCCCTACTCTTTCCTTTGCATCATTCCCTAGGGAAGCTTGTGCATGCCTTCTATGTGCTCCATTCTTCAAGGCACCTTTGTTTTCCTTAGCCACCCATCCCCAACTACATTTTCACCTTACACTCTCTTCTTATGTGTGCACCTTCCTCTTGTGCCCCTTAATTTTTGCACTCTTGTTCTCTCCCCTTATCCCTCGATTATGGTTAGCCCACTTCAACCTAGGATACTCTTGCATCATGAAGGAATGTGAGGTTAACAAATTTATGTGAGGAAAAATAGCAAATCACATAAATATCCTAGGTTAGATTAATTAAACAACAATAAACAAAAGAACCCTATAATGTAGAGTTGGGGGTGATAATTGATAATGTAATAAATACTACAATTGATGTAGAAATTAAATGAATAAAATAAGTTTACTTAGCTATGGATTTTTTATTATGCTAGGTGTCACAAACTGGTTTGTTAATGTATAAGAAAGTCAAGACTTGTCAAATGACTATTGTAGAAGTAAAATATTGACTGTACAACTATATGATTCAATTTCATGAGTGTAGAAATAAACTTGAGGTTGTAGACATGAACTTCTATGATTTTGGGCCTCTATAATATGTTTATCTCTACATATATGACTTGTAATAGCTGACTAGTAGCATTTATGAACATTATTCACAAATTTGCTAAGTAGGGACTTCTCCCTTGGTCAAACCCCTAGGTGGGTAGATTTAATATCAATGAACAAAGATTGAAGATTGTAGGTAGTCATGCAATATGCTATTAGGATTTTGATGTTTGATGTTAATGTAATAAGACTACTATATATGCACTATACATCACCGTAGCGTGTAATTTGAAATAATTCATACTTTAGTTAGTTTATAACAACTGGTAAGAAATGGAAACATGGATCAATTTTAGAAATTTAAATTTTGACATTTATGGTTTATATCTACATATCTCTTGAGTCAAATGTAGTAAAAACATAGTACTCTCAACAATCAGGTCCATATTTTTCTTGACTAGTTGAACTTGTGCATAATTTTCAAGTATTAAGCTTTCTATTCATGGATATTTTAAACTTACATTTCCAGATATTAGATTAAGTTTATTTCTAGATATGTGTTTGTAAGTTTTCAATACATGGATATATTTGTGAGTAAATTTGTAAGTTTTTGATATGGATATATTTGGAAATGTAGGTGACATGGATCCAATGGAAGACCAAGGGGTGGATGAATTTTTAATAGATGAAAGTATTTTACAAAACCCCCCACCCCATCCACCTGAAAGCCCCCCACCCACTCCACCTCCAAATCCCCCACCCACTCCACCTCCAAACCCCCCACCCCCTCCACCTAATGAGGTTGAATTGTGACAAAGCATTAATGAAAATATTAATGCAATTGAGGAAAACATTAATTTGATTAATAATCAGCCTCACTTGATGCCCCCACATGTAGTATGGTTTGCATCTTCAATGCAAACCATTATTGATTCGGTTAGGTCTATTGATGCAGACCTAGATACATTCAGTCATTGGCGAGAGGAGAGGAGGCAATTCTATGCGGATGGTCTTTCATATAAAGATATCCTTGATCTTTACATTACCAAATAAACATTAGCCCCATTTTTTGTTCACCCCACAACTAATCAACCTATACCTGTAACAAAATAAAGAATATCAATTAAGTGGTGTAGGCATGAGGTGATCTTGAGACATTTTTGGGAGTAGTGGTGGATGGTGTTTGATCACCCACCACACGCTAATTTTGAGGTACCACTATATTTTTTGAGAAAATTATGGGTGGAGTTTCAATTGGGTCAAAAACCTAATTATTTCGATATTAGACCATTCCAGGGTGTTGGTGGTGGCATGCCACAACACAGGGTAGGGGCACGAATTGATCCCAATCGACCCGTTCTTATTGCTCCTATGGTTGCTCCTATTTTGCCCATGATTCCTACACCCATTCAGCACCAGGCAGTGTTGTCAACATTAGGGGCATTAAGTAGACTCTCAGGTAATCTCACTGAACAATCTACCCACATGGCAACTGAATTCAGTGGTGGAGAGCATCATGGAGGAGTCGGTGCATCTCATCATAGATCCTCACACATGTCAGAGGCACATTTGTGTCAAATTTGCAGTCAACCATGTTATGGTCCTGCTCCTACATCCACATCAGATGCAGCTATAGGAGATGTGGAGTCATACTTGGATCTACTATATTCAGATGATCATCCTACACAGGTACATGGAGGTCACATTTTATTTTGTTTCAAGTGCTTAATTTGAACGTATCAAAATTTATATTTAATCATGATTTAAATATATATTGTGAACTATTTAATGTAGATTTCAAGTCTCTCCAGTGCCTCAACACGATTTGATACATTGAGTTTTGCATCGGCAGCTGTAGAGACCAACATACCTTATGGGGTAAACCAATATATATTAACCCTAAAACCATATACATGTCTAGTATATGAAACAAGTGTATAATTAAATTTAACTCTAATATACATGTAAGTGAGACATTTTTGTTGCAGCGAGGAGGTCACGTGGTAGTTTCCATGTCTGACCGACCGCCTGAAGGTGTTGCTTGCAGTGTTCCTCCATCATCGTCTATTATTCCTCAATATTCCCTGGTGTGTGTTTTCAAAAATTGTACTAAATTTGTACTTTGCTTTTTTGAGTTTGTATAAATTTATATATGCCCATATATGTAAGTGCAGGATGATAGGAGTGCCATTAGGATAGCGACTGGTCAGGATACTGATCAGGGACAATTTCATGAGTCATCCACGTATTTTCAGGTCGTAAACTTTGCTAAACTTTCTAAGTCTTTATATGCTATATAATATGGTTACATGTTTCGGTAAATATTCTAACCTAGATTTCAAACTTTCTTTATTTGAATTTCTAGGAATTAGCAGCTCAGACTTTTGGTCTAGAAGCTGAAATAGCTATACCACCTAGACAACAAAATATGGGAGTAGATGAGCATGATCACATGGTAATTTATGCACACTTTAAAGCCTAGATTTAAATATTTAATTTCATATTTTTATAAATTAAATCAAGTTTGGATGCTAACCCAATTCTTGAGTGCTAAATATTTGAATATCCAGGAATTAGCATCTGAGACTTTTGGTTCAAGACCAATAGCTATACGATCACCTGGGCAACAAAATGTGGGAGAAGATGTCCAACATCATACGGTAATTTATGCATACATTAGTCTATATTTAAGTATTTAATATGAGTATTTTACAAATTAAATCAAATTAAATGCAATTATGAAATTTAAATTTCATATGCACATGTATGTGTCATGTTTTTAAAAATTTTATCTGATTTCAAGTTTCTTTCTCTTCTGTACAGCATGAGGTAGATCCATCTATTTCATGAGGAAGAAAGAGGCCTCTTTCAAATTTAAACTTGAGTGATGATCATAGGACATAGATATTTATTTCATGAACTTTTAGATGCATTGTTTTATATATATGCCACCAGGACTATGACTATATATGTTGAACTTGATATTTCATGGACTTAGAGATATTTCAGTAATTCATGAACTATGATTTGTATTTAATATTTATATGCTAACTATGAGTAGATGTCTTAGTACATTTCATGGGTCTTGCCTATATTTTAGTATTTCATGGACTTATCTATAGATCTACATGTGTGTGTGTGTGTGTGTATTATTAAATATATGCTTGTACATTTTAATATGTTAGATCTAGTATGTTTATGCTTTATTGTTCACTTCTAGATTATATTATCGAGACATGTTAGAATCTCTAATACATTTTTGAATTTAAAATGAAAAACTATCTAATGTATTTAAAATAGCTCTAGTATGCATGGATATCCATGTATTTTTCTATGTATGGATGGACCATGAATTTTTCTATGTACCATGCTAACATAAAACTTTTTGATGTAGACCCTCCTTTGGATCCTTTCAATATTTCATATGATGTATCCTTAAGTGATTGCACATAATACATTAGTATATATATTAATATTAAGAAAATACATGGTTTAGACATACATGAGGATGTACCTAATGATATATTCATGATGATAATAATACACTTCTCAAACCAATCAAATTTAAAATTCAATACATAAGATAAGCCTACATCTATGGTAAATTTTAGAATAATTTTTAAAACACAATCTTAAATTATCTTAACTCTTATAGATAAAAGGAAGATAAACTTTGGGCATAAGTTCATGAGCATGCAACTCCCTCACTTGATGAGGCTAACTATATGAAAGTAAATGGTGAAGGTTTTCATAATGGTCACCAATAAATTGGTTTTATTCACTATAACACACCCTACATGTTGAAGTCACACAAAAACAAATGAGAAACCAAGTGATACAACATCTAAAGTAGTACTTTTAGATCATAACATTTGGTATCCCTACATCCCACTCTTGTTCATGTGAGTACACTTCATCATAACATGGATAAAACCCATTGAGAGAATTGGTTTTAATAGTGACATATATTTTGAGTATATTATAGACACACCTAATGGGAGATGACTTCATTGCTTCCATATTCTCATCTATATTTCTTATCACTTGTCATTTTTGGTTCTTTCACTTTTCCTTAGTGGTGCATGCTAGAACACAAATAACTTGAACATGTGTTGTGTTTTTCATGTCACTTCTTATTTGTGTTTCATATCATTTCTAATTTATTCTTTTATTATGCATATGTGTTGTTGTCCTCCTTCCTTATTCATCCATTTACCTTGTGTGTCCTTACACTATGGCTTCTTATTTATCCCATGTTTGTTGTGTTTATTGATTCTCATTTTCACCTTCTATATTTGGACTCATGCTTTGTTTCCCCACTTCAAGGGTATATTTTTTAAATTGCTCTTATGATTAGTAACTATGCTTTCTTGTGTGTCATGTTTATCTCCTTCATACCCAAATATTAATATAAAACCATAGACATTGAGGCCCATTTTTCCTATGTGCTAATGTGCAAGAAAATCCAATGGAATAATAAAAATAAATAAGGATCAATTTAATGTGAGCCCAAAGAGGCCAAAGGAAAGATGCATGTTGCCTCAATTTGCCCCTAATCATAATCATCTTAAAATAAAAATAAAAATGCAATTCACGATACGATACAAAGACTTAGGCATGAAGCAAATATTTTAAAGGTTTCACATGTGCTAATCTAACTAAGATAGACTACCAAAGATGTTGAATATGATAACATAGGGGTTTGATATGAACATTACAACAAGGTTAAATCATATGAGAAGCCTATATACAAATGAATATTTTAAAGTGATAATAAACAAGGCCATTAAGCAACTACTGTGGGCAACAAATCATATTTAGAACCAAAATTAAAGAAGCGAACCTTTTGAATTTTCAAGAGTGGATCACAAATTCAAAAAGAATTAGGGCATGTTGTGCAAGCCATAACAAGTTAGGATGATACACCATTAGAAGAAACCATCATTTAGAGTAAATGTCATAAAGTATATCCATGCAAAATGGGGCATCCACTAATTTATGATGTAAGATGGGATATTACATGTATTCGTAGTTACATCTACAAGTAATTATCTAGTAAGTGTAAGTTCTTTCCTAGCTATATGTGCATCAAGTGATAAAAATCTTGTTGGTATTTCATGATCATCAATATGAGAATCTTAAAATATTTCATTTTCATTAGTATCCATGTTAGGGTTTAGATGAGAATGCCTTTGCAAAGGAAGATTAGGGTTTCAAGTAGATTGTGTCATAATCAACACAATATGGCTACTATAGAGATTAGGAGAAAAATAATAATCCACTTTACATAGAAATATCATAAAAAGAGTCTCAAATTTAAAAATATAGATTAGGAGAAAAATAATAATGAACCAATAGCACCACCATACATAGAGTTCAAAAAATTATGCAATTTGAATTTGAAAGAATATATTGAAGACACGAAATATCAAGATACAATGCAACTATAGTGCTCATGATGAAACATATGAGTATCTATACAATTAGCTCATTGGTCCATTATTAGTTTGACAAGATTACAAAAATTGATCTAGCATTTACAGGTTGATGAAATCTTGTAGTGGTAATCATGGAAAAATCTACTTGTAGGGTACACCTGCAAAAAATAATGAATGTACAAGTAAATGAAAATGAAATAATATATATACCAAAAACACAAAACATTGATGCAATATGTAACTAGATAACACAAAGGATGGCTTAAGGGGATGTAAGAGGATGGCTTAAGGGGATATATAAGAGGATGGATTTAGGGGATGTAAGAGGATGGCTTAAGGGGAGATGTAAACAAGTCAATTTACAAATTAAATAAGATAAAGCCTGATAGCTTAAGGAGATGTAAGAGGATGGCTTCAGGGGAGATAAGAGGATGTCTTAAGGGGATACATAAGAGGATGGCTTTAGGGGATGTAAGAGGATGGCTTAAGGGGAGATGTACATGAGTCAATTTACAAATTAAATAAGATAAACCCTGATGGCTTAAGGGGATGTAAGAGGATGGCTTACGGGGACCTAAGAGGATGTCTTAAGGGGATACATAAGAGGATGGCTTAAGGGGATATGTACACGAGTCAATTTACAAATTAAATAAGATAAAACTTGATGGCTTAAGGGGATGTAAGAGGATGGCTTAAGGGGACCTAAGAGGATGTCTTAAGGGGATACATAAGAGGATGGATTAAGGGGAGATTACACAAATCAGTTTACAAATTAAATAAGATAAAACTTGATGGCTTAAGGGGATGTAAGAGGATGGCAAAATTACCTAATGTGTTCACACTTTAGTTGAAGAATAGAAAATTAACCTCACATATTTGTATGGTGAAAACTTCTATTGGCAATCATCTAAATATCTACTTGTAGGGTACACCTGCAAAAATAATGTTCAAATGTACAAGTAAATCAACTATATATTTACATGAGTCGATACAAATTTTAAGATAAAGGGAATAATATAGAAGTTGAAATGAGAATGAAAGAATATATTCTAAAAACATAAAACATTGATGCAATATGTAACTAGATAACATGTTGAATATGAAATATACAAGTATATATACAATTACCTAATGCATTCACATTTTAGTTAAAGAATAGAAAATTGACCTCACATATTTGTATGGTGAAAACTTCTATTGACAATCATCCAAATATCTACTTGTAGGGTACACTTACAAAAATAATGTTCAAATGTACAAGTAAATCAATTATATATTTACATGAGTCAATACAAATTTTAAGATAAAGGGAATAATATAGAAGGTGAAATGAGAATGAAAGAATATATACTAAAAACACAAAGTTACATTGATGCAATATGTAACAAGATAACATGTTGAATATGAAATACACAAGTATATATACAATTACCTAATGCGTTCACATTTTAGTTGAAGAATACAAAATTGACCTCACATATTTGTTTGGTGAAAACTTCTATTGGAAATCATCCAAATATCTACTAGTAGGGTACACCCGCAAAAATAATGTTCAAATGTACAAGTACAAATTAACTATATATTTACATAAGTCAATACAAATTTTAAGATAAAGGGAATAATATAGAAGGTGAAATGAGAACGAAAGAATATATACCAAAAACATGAAACATACCTAGAAAATTATTCCATTGTACCATCTGCATCCAAGTCTCTTTTTTGTAATGCATCTATAATTGCCTCATGTTCTTCCATAGAAAGTGTCCATAACTGTTTATTAAATGGTTTCCCTTGATATCTGACTAGTTTTATATTTGTTGCCACAAGCAAATGTGAGTAGTGTATGATCTTCTTATGTGTTTCATAATCTTCAAATGCAGGAAAACCATTCTTTCTTATTAGATATTTTCGTAGACAGGTGCCAACAACAACCACATAACCTATTGGATACTCAGAGTTATCATCATCTTCTCTAGGATGTAACAACTTTTATTTTGTCTCAACACATCGAGTCAACCAATACTCAGTTTCATCTTCATTTCCCTCAGGTCCAACAACAGCATACACATGTCCTGCAAAAAAAAATTATTTAATTCAATAAAGTGTGTCATACATATCTAAATCACATAAATATGTACATGCATACATATATAATTAATTATATAGATTACAAAAAAATGTAATAAAAAAATATTGAAAATTAAAGTACCTTCTTGTATAAGGTCTGAAACACGATCATAGTCATCTGATGCAAACATTTGATTATCATCTTCAATTGTTGTTTCAATTTGATCATGTGTTTTTGTAGGTGTCAAGGATCTTTGTTTCCATTCTTCAACCCATTCTGTATTTTCACATTCTCCCCAATCACCTGTAATACAAAATTGATAAAAACATGCAAGCTCCCTAGTCCATATTGTCCATGTGCTTGCATTTGAACTCTTAAATGAATGCTATTTTGTTGATCTAGTTATTGTCTCACAATCAAGTCGAGTAGGAATATTCTCTTCTTCAACTAACCAAAAGAATCTTTGAATTGTAGAGTTCTCTCTTGATCCCGTAGATAATTTTTCATTACACCAATCCACAATTGCACGTGCATCTCTAAATTTTGCTGCATCATCAAATTTTAGTTGCTCTCTAGCAAGAGCTCTTTTCACACATGCTCCAGCTCCATCATGTTCTCCTTTACCATGTCCAGCTTCAAAAAAACTCCACATATGTTGGATATTATTTTATTTGTGCTCCCTACATAGCCAATAAAATATTCTTACATTTTTTAATTGCCTTGTACAGTTATCTGACCATATGAAATGTTGTGTCATCTAGATCTCTCTTTCTTTTAAACTTTCATAACAAATTTGGAAACAATATTGCACAAACTCTGAAGAGTGTAACCGGTTATCACTCAAATAGAAATGATACTCCCTTAAAAAATTTCTATTATCTTCTGTACTATCATCTGCATGTTTGTATACAATATGAACAAAGATGGCCACGTGCACTGAATTATAATACTAAGATTGAATTTCCTCTTGTGGAGCAAAAGTATATTTTTCTGCAAAGTCAACCACTGATAGGATAGTTCCATTTGGAAATGTGTTTTTACATGTACAAAATTGTACATCAAGCCACCGAGCATATTGGGAGTGTTTGACATATTTGGATACAATATTATCTTTAAATTTTTTGATGAATGCATGCACGCAAATTTTTTCTGTGACTAGCTCTCAACACTTTCTAGTTTTTCCATCCTTGAAAGAATATTCAACATTCTTGAATCTTTTCACATCCACTAATTTTTGTCTAAATTCATGTGAAATATTTTCATGCATACATTCTCCTAACAATAAAAAGTTGCCACATCTATTGCATTGTCCAGAAATACATGCTTTTGAATAAAATAAGTTTCCATTGGATGTCTCACAAAACAAACTTAATACAAACTCCTTAATTGTTTGAGGTGGCATATTAATTTTGTTAGTATGCAAAGTAGAATGTATATATTGAAAAACATCATAATAATAATGAAATTGAACATGAGTTTTACAACAACAAGAGAAATATTGTTTATTAATTTTCACATACCAAGGTTTACATTTCTCGAAAGACCTTTGACTTATGGTAATATTAAATGGTACCAACACTGGATCATCTAAGAATTTTTTATACAATTTAGTTTGAGTCATGTCTAATAGATGTTTTGGATGAGGATCAAGAATTTTGGACCCCACTCTTAATTTTAAAACATCTCTAACATTAGATGATACCCTTGTATTATCATGCCAATATTTTTCAATTAAAGATTTGATTTCACTATTTAATTTCATGTCATACCTTGGGAGTCTACCACTAAAACTCCAACATTGGTTAATTGGATCATTTTCAATAGATTCTCTTCTCTTTGCTGCTCTTCTCAAAGTTTTAGGATTTATATTTAGAAATTCACTAGTCTTACTTATCATTCTTTTATTCGAAAATGATTTATTGACTAAAGTAGTTGTTATAGCTCTTCATGCTGCATTACTATCTTTAGTTCGACTCTTTTTACCAATAGAATCAATAGCATTAGCAACACTAGATAAAACTTGTTTCATTGATTCATCTTTCTTTTTAGGTTTTACAAAAATACCTAACTTTTTCATTACTTTTCGCAATTTCCACATTTTCATCAATTGCATCATGAGTTGACATTGAAATCCAAGAGTTTTTCTATAAAAAAATATTCTATATAATCTATTTGCATGAGTTCTCATTTGTCTCCAAGAAATCTTATCAAGAAGATTATCCAAGACATCTCTTTCAATCTTTTAAAAAAAAAATTTCATTTTCACTTATATAAGGGATTTCATTCTCATTTCCTCTTTCCATATTTTCAATAGTATAATTGAGCTCATCATTGGTATATCTAGCTTCATTTAATAAACCAATTCAATCAATATCAGCGATAGGTGGGTTTGAAGACATACCTAGATTTGTTTATATAGTCGTGTTTTCCATATCATTGAAACTTGGCTTTGAAGACATACCTAGATTTGTTTGTATAGTCACATTTTCCATATCATTGAAAGTTGGATTTGAAGACATACATGCATTTGTTTCTATAGTTACATTTTCTTCCAAATTCACCATTTCCACATTTTCATCATCTACATTCATCTCATCCTTTGTAGTCTCTTGAATGTCTTTCTCTTCAATAGTCATGGAACTAGATGCTTCAATATTCATCTCTTGAATCCTTCTTCTTCTATCTCTTTGCCTTTTTGCTTCCTTTTATCTATTTTCTTCAATTTCTTGAGGTGTCGTGACCCTCCTTTGTTTTTGTTTTTTACATTGATTTGATCCCATGATTACCAAACCCTCTTGATAAAATAACAAATGATATTTAATCCAATTTTAGATTGATGTACTTCTTTAAAATTTTGAAGTACAACTAGATGTAGATCCTTTGTTGCATAGATTTTAAAGTAAAAGTAGATGTAAAAAACCAAAACCCTCTTTTTTTATTCCTCTTGAAAATAGCTCCTGCACTTGATTCCCCCTGAAAATTGTTCATATGATTGATTCCTTTCAAAATCTAAATAGAATATGATATGCCTAGAGATTCCACAAGACACCTGTAAATAAAAAAATGTAGAAAATGTCGTTGTCAGCCCGTACATCAGACTTGCAAGTTGCAAGGATACAGTCATAGTACATTTTTCCCTGATGATGTTAAATAATGGATATAAATGAAATGGGTACCTATTTTAAAATGGGCACCCATTCATCAACATAACGGGTACCCGTTATAAAATGGGTACTCGTTCTTAAAAATAACGGATACCCATTATATAACGAGTACCCGTTATATAACGCATACCCATTTTAGAACAAGTACCCATTCTAAGAAATTTGAAATGGCTGACCGCTTTTTCCCTTGCCTTTGGTTTGGTTTTAGGCTTGGGAAAGGCATGGGTAGCTGACCTTGACCGTTGGACCTGCAACTTTTTTTCTAAGTACAGAACAAGAGGAAAGACTAAGTTTACCTATATGGCTGACGACATTTTGTTCTGAATTTTTTTACGAAATTAAAACCCATTATAGATGACAGTGTCTAGTTTTCAAATATGTAATTTTTTTATTGGACTTATTTTTCTATTTATTATTTATTTTATGAGCAAACTGGTCTAAAAACTTGAAATGACAGGTGTTTGTATTTTGTTAATAACTTTTAATTTTTAAAGTTTTTTGAAAAATAAATTATATGTCATCAATATACATATCATTCTTTATACAATGAAAAAAAAAATCATTTTATGATTAGTTTTCCTCAAATTATGTTGGTCGTACACGAGAGTTTTCGAAAATAGCAATTAGGGCCAATAAAAATTTAATAAAAAAATATATTCGTAAAAAAATTATAAAAAAATATCCTCATCAAACTTTACTGTACTACACATCTTTCCCCAAAAGGATTTAGAAAAATACTTTTATTTAGGTCAAATTATGTTAGTCGTACACGTGCATGGTATGATAAAAGAAAGTGACTTTTAAACAATAGTTTTTAGAAATACCTATTGAAAATTAATTTGTATCATCTGGGTATTAAAATAAATTACATATTTGGAAACTAGACTCCGAGTACTACATTTCATATTACTAACTTTTTTTAAGATTCAATCTTTAAGTACCTCAAATGTTTAGGTCAAATATGACAAATTCTGAAAATCAGGGAAAACACTTCCACTTTTTGGCCGAAAAGTGGACCCAACTTCTTTCATTAACCCATGTCATGTATCCCAAGTGACTCTAATGTCAAAGTAGGAGTTGGATAAGTGATATAAAGTGAGCTCGAAGAGCCCTCCTAAAACTAAACACTCCTCTCAATGATCAGCTCATGTGTAGTAGAGTGGAGCAACTGATAACCCTTCACACCATCAAGATAACCTACAAATATGCAAGGTCTACTCTGTGGATCTAAGGCCTTGCATTTCTCTGCAGGAATGTGGGCCCATGTAGGAGAACCAAAAACTTGAAAGTGCTTAACTAATGGTTTCCAACCACTCCAAGCTTCAAAAGGAGTGACTCCCTTCAAGGCTCAGTGAGGAACATGGTTCTGGATATAACAAGCACGGTTAATGGCCTCTGCCTAATACTGTGGTGCAAGAGATCTGGAGTGAATCATGCAGTTCACCATTTCCTTCAAGGACCTATTCTTTTGTTCTGGAACACCATTTTGCTGAGGATTGTATGGAACTGAATGCTGCAAATCAATCCCCTCTGAAGTGCAAAACCTCTCAAACTGATGGTTGACATACTCACCACCATTGTCAGTGCACAAAACTTTGATGGCATTCTTGGATTGCTTCTCTACAAAAGTTTTGAAGTCTTGAAAATGATCAAATACCTCTGACTTCTATTTGAGAAAGTACACCCAAGTATATTGAGAAAAGTCATCAATGAATGTGAGGACATATCTAGCCTTGTTAAAAGAAGGATGCTGAAATGGACCAGAAAAATCATTGTGAACTAACTCCAGTATCTGTGAATCTTTCCATGCCTTACCTTTGTCAAAATTTTCCTTAGGACGCTTACCAAAAATGCAACCTTGGCAAACACCACCTGAAAACTGAACTGAAGGCAACCCTGTGACCATGCTCTACTAGTTGAGCTGCTACAAGTAGAGGAAGTTAAGATGGCCAAACCACTCATGCCATAATCTACTCACATCATCAAAATGAGTGAGCAAAACAGTCAAAGGAGGATCAGGAACAAAGTGAGAAAATAGATAGAGTCGTGACTGATGATCTTCTCTCCCAACTGCAACTGTAGAACCACTGTGGAACTCACGAATCTCCAGTGAATCAGGAGTGAACTCAACCTGCTTGCCTGAACCTGTGTGAGTGATCTGGTATATTGATAGGAGATTAGTTGATAATGAGGGCACACAAAGAACATCATGGAATGTGCCATCCCCCACATCAACAGACCCTCTCCCACACACCTCAACAGGAGTGTCATCACCCATCAAAATAGAAGGCATAGTACATGGCTCCAAAGATACAAGTTCTTCCTTAGATGAAAGCATGTGGTGCAAAGCACCTGAATCAAGAACCCAAGTGGATGGTGAAGAAGCAACTACAAGAAGGGCCTTGCCCTTTCCTTTCCCTTTGTTTTTCTTTTGCCTTGTTAGACCCCTCATTAGAACTATGTTTGATAGACTCGGGAACACTGATATTATTCTTCTCAAGAATGTGTGTCAACTGATCAATTTGTTTCTTCAGACATTTATGTTCATCATAACTGAGTCTTTTACAATAGGCACATTGGACCTTCTCTTTCTTAGGCTTGTCACCCTTAGAAGATTGGGTCTCATTAGTTACTTTTGAAGCAACTGGTATTTGATCCTTCTTCTCCTTGCTATTCTTTTGTTTCTTATCCTTACTATTGTTGTGACTACTTTGTCCTTTCTGTTCTTTTGTGCCTTGGTTGGCAGCCAGGGAATGTGACTTGGAGGACTTAAGAGTACCCATCTAGATTAGCTTATCATGTTCCCTAATGAGAGAGATAGCAAAATCATCTACATATGGCATGGGGAATTGAGTACCAAGTGCACCTTTAGTAGCATAGAAGGTAGAAAAAAATACAGAATATTCTAAACTTAGCTTAGAGAGACTACTGAGAATCAATTATTCATCTTTCTTTTCAATTCCACGTTGTTTGAACTGCAGCCTTAGTGATTTCAATTTTGTGAAGAAATCCTAGATTATATTGAAATTGCCTAGACTTAAACTAATTAGTTTATTTTCCAACATATGACCCCTCATTGAATCTTGTGTGCCAAATAGTGTTTCTAGCTTTGTCCATATTTCATTTGGTGAATTTAAAGACTCAATGTGAAAGAGCAAATCAGGAGAAGCAGACAAACACAATGTTCCATATGCCTCATCACATTTGTTAAACCACTTAGGCTTATCTTCATCTTTAGCAGGTTCAGTTTCAAGTCCCATTGTTATCCTATGTAATCCAACTTTCCTTAAGTGAATTGTCATCCGTAATTTCCACTCAAAGTAGTTGTATGGAGTTAGGATGGGTACAGTTGTTTGATCCATGATGAAGAAATGCAGAAAATAAATGCCAAAAAGAAGAGAACACCACCAAGACAACCCCCCCTTTTCACTCAATCAAAGAACCCCCCAAGCAAAAATATGATTTTTCACTTTATATTAGTGCGTTTACAACTACCACTAGCAAGAAATACTAAGTGGTCTTGATTTTAATGCATTACAAAACCCTCATGAAGAGCATATGCTAAAAATATAACTTTGGCATAATACCCAGAGAACTAAATAGCACCACTGCGATCTACTAAAAAAATCATGCACTTTCAAAAAAAGAATCGCCTCGATACGAAGTAATATGTGAAAGTTATGATCCTCTGAAATTTCCAAAATGAGAACTATGTAGTGTCATGATTGAGAATCTACAATTTCTAAAAAATCTCTGCATCAAAATCAAAAAAATCTACACTAATGCATAGAGAATGAAAAAAAAGCCAAAATCAAAAAAATAATCATGGGAAACAAAGTCCGTATGAGCAAGAACGGAGCATTTGAAAACTACCTTCAAAACTACAACGGCCAATGGAGAGGGGTCCTACTGTAGCTTTCTAAGTGCATTTCTACAAAATATATGAGCTGCATGGAAAAACTAAAACATACCCAGATAGTTTTTTCGATGCTGCAAACAAAACCCAGAAGGCATTTTTCTTGCTGATTTACAGAAAATGTGTATCTAGTGTAAACAGAACGCCTTTAGCTACAAAAAAATGACCCCAACAACCAAAAAATGGCATGCAAAGCCTTAATCAGCTACCTAGGATAAGGAAAAGGCATGTTGGAACCTAAAATATTGATTGAAAATACCAAATATGCAAGCTAGTTGTCAAATTTGAGCTTGAAACCCTAGTTCCGCAACTGTGTCTGACGATCTTAATTTCAGTGAAATGAAAGTCAAATCTGACTTTCTCAAGCCTCCTCGACACATTGGAACAGCCAAAAATGCTTCCAGTATAACCAGAAATGCTGTAATCACCCAGATTTCATAAAACACATGTGCAAACCCCAGAGATTAAAATGTTTCCGTCAAACTTTTCTAATTCTCCAGATCATCTGAAGATGCAAGAGAAGAGCATACTGTGTTTTTCAAAAAACTACAATAAGATTTATTCGTCCCCCCTGAATCTCTCAAATAAGGAAACTAAAATCTATCCTTGCACATAGAATAGCTCTGATACCATGTTAGAATTTGAAAAGATTATTAACCCAGAAAACTAGTGCAAATGAATAGATATCTAAACTATGAATGCAAATGATATGAGATCAAACTAGAAACATAGAGTTAGTCTCCAAGAGAGTAATGCAAATGCTAGAAGCAAAATAGCATTAAGAGGATGCAAAAGTAAAAGATGCAAAATACAAGCTAGGTAGTATGCTTATATAGACCAGGGAGAGGGAGGAGGTGGCAACACCGACCAATGAGGAGCAACCATCTATCAGAGTAAAGATAGCAAAGTATCTTCCCAAGATAGCTAATGGATGCTCACATGTAGGAAGGTGACACCTCATAATCCTCTCACCTAATTAAGCATGCTTTATTAACCTAAGCGAGATTAATAGAAGTGTATGAAAAAACTCGGGATATAGGGAAAAATAAATAACCCACTAGGAAATAAAAACCTACACTAACAGAACAAGTTTGTGAAAAGATGAAATGGGTGGATCATGGGTACATAGCCCATGCTGGCAAAGGAGAAATATGGATAAAGAGCCAGAGTTGAGGTATAGGAAAAATGATGTTTTTAATCATGTTTATATTAACAAGCCTATGCAAGGAATGAAGAGTAAGCTGTTGAACATGAAGCAAATAGCTATGCAGATAAAGTGGCCAACAAGGAGGCCTAGAGAAAATGATTTGAGGGAGAAAATAAAGCAAGGAATGAGAAGCATAAGTACAGCGATGAAAGGGGATCAACCCAAACGTGTGGCAAACAAAGTATGGAGAGCCAAGAGTATGGCAGCCGCGAAGACAAGAGGAGCTACAATCAATAATGTTGATAAAAGAGTGGAAGTTAAAAGGGAAGATATTGGCAAAGAGCTTGAAAAGGAACCTGATGAGAAGAAAATGGAGGCACTAAATTAGTAGAAGTTAGAAAATGCCAAGTGCATTGTGCAAGGTAAACAAGCTAAGTTAATTCATGATGTTTTTGAAACTTTTGATGTTTTTGTTGTAGGAAAAGATAGATTAAACAAGGTGCCAAATTGTGATGTTGGTGATGAGAATTTGAATGAAATTTATAATTTTAAAGAAGTTTCCAGTGTTGATGAGTTGAATAGTGATAGGGAGATGAATGAGTATGAGGAAGAAATATGGAAGATGGTGGATGAGAAGGAGATGAAGAGGAGAAAATATTAGAAGAGGCAAGAAGGTAAACAAAGGCAGATTGAAAAGTGCAGCACGAAGCATCCCAAACAAGAAGAAAAGTTGATTGGTAGAGTTGAACCTGAAAAGAGGACATCAGTGATATATGTTGCAAAATATGAAGATGCAGATTTGGATATGGCAGCAGCAGTGGTCTAAGAAGAAGAAGACCAACTAAAGAAGAATGAAAGTAATGCAGAGATAAAATCAAAACAAGGAGTAGCAAAAGAAAGCATTGAAGAAGATATGTGGAAAAAATCTGCAGCCATTGAGAAAGAATGGAATAAAAAGATTCAAGGTTTGTGCATAAGTAGGATAGCAGAGGAAATTGAAGACAATGCATAAATGAAGATTGAAGATGTTGTAGATTTGGAGAGGAAGATGATAAAGGACAAGTCTGAAAATACTTTGTGGCAGCAAATGGCCATGGGGAAAGAATGGCTGAAAGATATGATAGATGAACATATTGAGGATGATATAGGAATGGTAAGTATTGATAATGCAAAGGGTGATGTTATAATTTTTCCATTTGATTATGGTTTGTTTAGGGTGAATCAAAGAAGAATTCGAGAGTGGAGGTGGACCATTAGTGATGTAGATAGTCATGTGAGAGTAGCTCACAGTGTTGCACAAAAATTTTCAAAGAACGATGCATATGGGATAGAGAAATTATGGAAAAGGCGGAAGAAAAGGTTTGATTAAGTTTGCAGAGGACCACATGTGCAGGAGCACATGATCTTGTCCCCTGGGGAGTCTGATGCAGGGGCATCCTTAACATTGTGTTAGCATTTAAATTTTGGGGTTTAAGGTGTTCAGTCAAGTAGGAAGCATGAGGAAGAAATCTCCTGTCGCTAAACCGACAGGAACAATAACAGTCGATTATTAGTTTCTAGAGAGTCGAATAATGGTGAAAGTGGTGATTATTGCTAAAATCAGTTACATTGTGCAAAATTGGCAGCAAGAAGGTTCATTATCTATTTTGAGCAGGTGCTAGCCATGATGTCATAACAAATAGAAGATGTGTTAGTGGTGTTATAAGGAAAGATTCTTTTTTTCTAAATATGGAGCAACAGTTATGGAAGAGTGGTTAGAGTAGGCCGGATGCAAATAGAAAGTGGATGACCAAGCAGTTTGTAGAATGAAGGCCGTTGGGGAAAAGAGACCTGATTTTGTGGAGAGAGGCTGATATAAAGGCAGGCCAATAATAATGTAGAGAGATTGATTGAAGCGGCAGAAGACAAAAAGTGTGCAGGCCGCAATCTATAAATAAACATGAAGGCTGATAGAGGAAGAGGCTGCCAGGCCAATAGTCGAGCAAGGAAAATTTGAAGACAATCAGAAGAGGCTAATGCAGTAAGGGAGGAGTTCGAATGCACCCAAGTATTGAAGGGGTCGATTAGAGAGAAGCGGGGGAAAATAAATGGAATAGGCCACATGAATATAGAGGAAGAAGACTTAGTGCATCAAATGAGTAAGAATAAGGTGGTGCCGTGCAGAGAATAAAAGAATGGGTGGCCGATTGTGGTGTCGGCCGTAAGGCCAATAATCGATAATCTACTTAAAAGAATGGATGTTGTTAATAATGAAAGGAATCCAATATGAGGGGGCATTGATCAAATAGAAAGCCCAATAAAATAATTGAGTAAAGGCCGATCTGTAGTAGGAAGTGGTCAATTCTCAGAAGGAAGAGAGCGCAATGTGTTGAAGTATGGAGTTAGTTGTTATGAAGAGGCCGTTAATGATGAAAGGTTGATAATGACAGGAGGTGACTGGACTATAGTCAGAAAGAATAGACCGGACTGTTTAGAAGAAATTGAATGTGGCCAAAGGCTAAATAGTCTAAAAGCTAAAGAGAAGAATAAGCCAGAGAGGGACCGCCAGCCTGGCATATGAATCGAGTTATTGTATGGACGTTATTGCAGAGTTTTTGATGTATTGTAATGGAGGCTGATTTAGCTACATGAAATGAAAGTTAAGTCTTTATTCTTTATGATTTTGTAGCTTAATTGTTCCTGTAGCAAGTTAGAGTAGAATAGTAACTTCTATTCGGTATTGACATAGTGCGATGAATCTTTATTGCATGTTACTGTCAAATAAATGACTTTGTTTAATTTTTTATGCGAATGTCCAAGTTCCTCTCACTTTAGTGACAGAAGGTCTATAGAAGTCTTTTAATATGCAGAGACCTAGTTCTCAATCGATGGTTGGCATTGGGTATTTGTGCATGCTTACAATAGTGTGCTATCAGAAACTTACATTGAAATCCACACCTTTGATGATTTTTATTCTACCTCTTCACACTTTCTTCTGATGACCAGATCAGTTAGGCACACTCTACACTTGATCACTGTCACAAATATGTCTTCAAAATGAATTAGGACAACATCAACAGGTTCTGCTCTTTCTCCTTCAGCCGCACATCAAAATTTATTCATTCTATTTCTTATCTTGCATGCAAGCCTTATCAATCACTTTGCAATCATACTCTCCTAACTCAATTTGATTCATTATTTATACATGATATTGCATTGATTACATTGCTTGTCGGCCAGATACAACATGAAAATAACATTTACAAGTCGGCCAGACAACACACAATATGAAACGTGTAGAAGATAGGTCATAAGTGAAACCACACGTCACACCAGCAGAAGATCCATGCCTTGCGGACACCAACGCTTGCTTAATCAAGTCCAAAAAATCCTTCACAGCTTCAAGCACCCAGGAATTACATTTGCATACTCTGCTCATTTGAAGATAGGATAGCTTTAACCAAAAACACATGAACCTTGAAACATAACAGCCACATCAACTTGAAAACCTTGTGCGGTACTGGAAATAAGAAAGATCTTCATGAAAACTCTTCCAAATGAGTCCACATGACTCATACAACATCTCCAAACACTCCTTTGCCACCACACATCAAATAATTATGTCACACAACTTCAATCATGAACTTTGAGAATAATTTGTCATCCAGAACACACTACAACATATTGTCATTTGAAAAACTCAGTTGTGGACCACCAAGGACCTTGAAACTACAAGGAAACATGTAATACACATCCATAAACATGTCCTCAAAAATACAAGGGCAATCATTCATTTCCAGAGGAATGCATAGCATTCCATCAGGCCTTCAACACTAGCTTACTCTGTCGGAACACATGTCGGTACTCTATCATGCAGAACTTTCAAGAAGGACAAATGATCTGAAAACTTAGAATTATCACCTTCACTACATCCTAAACACATTTTTAGAACTGCATGGACATATATGCAAATGCGAAGGAATGCAAAGCATTCCATTGTCCTAGACAGAACATCTTCACAGAGACAACATTGTCTTCAAATAGTCAACAACAAAACACTCTTTTGGTAATGCGATCATAATAGAACTTGGAACACACGTGATTTAGGCCATCAATAACATCAACAACACATCTGATCATCTTCATACTTCTAATTCCTATATTAATATGAACTATATATTCTCCCTTCTCTTGTTGAATGGGACATGACATCCAACCATGAGCTATATCTTATTCTCTTGTTGGATGGGACATGACATCCAACCATAAACACCATCACACCACCATGATAGTGTTGACATCAATGACAACACTAGGAACCATATGTGTAACAATCTCCCCCTTTGGCATTGATGGTAACACATCTCTACTTCTCTCCCCCTTTGACATCAAGGACAAAGGGCAACCACTACCTCAATCTTAGGGCGTGATTTCTTCTTGCAGCAAACAAACTCCCCATATCATCAATAACCACTACCTGCTCCCCCTAAGAGGTAGCCACCATCAGTCTAGGAACAAGATATAACATGAACTCCCCCTAGATAGGTGCACCACTATGCATCTAGCAAGAAGGAGGGGCAATTACCCCTAACCTCTTCCGAAGATCCTCAAAAGTATCCTTTACAAGAGCCTTTGTGAAAATGTTTGCAATCTAATCCTTTGTTGGAACATATTCCAACTTCACTTCCTTATTTGCAACCTTCTCTCTCAAAAAGTGATACCTGATTGCTATATGATTGGTTCAAAAATGCATCATTGGATTCTTGGAAATATTGATAGCACTTGTATTATCACACAAGATAGGAATAGGCTCATCATACAATACCTCGATATCCTTCAGGGTTTGCTTCATCCACAACACTTGTGTGCAACAAGATGCTCTACAATGTACTCTACCTCTGTAGTAGATAAGGACATTGAATCTTTCTTCTTCCTCTACATGAAACCAATCTACTTCCTAGAAAGAAAGAACCACCACTTGTACTTATATCATCAACACAACCAGCCTAGTCAGCATTAGTGTAAGCACTCAAATCAAAGTCATTACCTCTTGGATACCATAGGCCATAGTCTGGAGTTCCTTTCAAATATGTGAATATCCTTTTCGCTGCCTTCTCATGTGTTTTCTTGGGATTGGCTTTATATTTGGCAACCACATACTGCATGCACAATATTAGGTCTAGAAGTAGTCAAGTACAACAATCCTCCAATCATAGATCTATAGACAGTCTGATCCACCTCCAGAGACTCATCATCTTTGCTCAAGTGACATCTAGTGACCATGGGGGTACTCACTAGTTTTGAATCCTCCATACCAAACTTCTTCAACAACTCTTTGACATACTTAGCTTGAGGAATAAAGATAGCACCATCTAGCTGAGTAATTTGAAGTCCAAGGAAGAAGGACATTTCACCAATCATAGACATCTCAAACTCTTTTTGCATCTCCTTTGTAAACCTCTTACACATATCATCATCTCCACCAAATATGATGTCATCAACATTTACTGTAACTATCAATATCATGTCTCCTTCTTCCTTGATGTAAATATTGCTATCTGTAGTACCTTTCTTGAAGCCCTGCTAAAGTAAGTACTTGTCCAACCTAGCATACCAAGCTCTAGGTGCTTGCTTAAGACCATACATAGCCTTCTTGAGTCTGCACACCATGTCAGGATCTTCTGATATTTGGAAACCATCTGGTTGTTCAATATAAACTTCTTCCTCTAGATTACCATTCAGAAATGCTAACTTAACATCCATCTAATAAACCTTGAAGTTCTTATGAGCAGCAAGAGCAAGGAACATTTTGATTGCCTCCATCCTTGCTACTGGAGCAAAAGTCTCCTCAAAATCAATACCTTTAACTTGTGTGTATCCTTTGCATACCAATCTTGCCTTATTCCTCACAACTTTACCTTCTTCATTTAGTTTGTTCCGAAACACCCATTTTATTCCTATAATATTCTTATTTGTTGGTCTGGGAACCAATTCCCATGTCTGATTCTTCTCAATCTAATCCAATTCTTCTTCAATGGATTTTATCCACCCATCATCTTTGTTGGCATCAGCAAAGTTTTTGAGTTCCACTTTTGATAACAAACACAAGTTTACTTGCTCATGTGTCTTAGCAAGCCTTCTCCTTGTCTACATGCCTTCATCCTTATCTCCAATGATTTGATCTGCTGAGTGGTTCTTCTGAACATACTTTGCTAGAGTCTTAGGCATCTGCTCTTGTTCTTGTTCCTTTTCTTCTTTCACTTCTTCTTCATCTACAATGCATAGAAAGATATCAGATTTAGAGTCCTTTGATTCATGCGAGACCTGATACAGGTCTTCATCTACCTTTTCATTTGTGCTTTCAATCATCTTTCCCAACCTCTTGTTGTAGCATCTATAAGCCTTGCTTCTAGTTGAGTAGCCAAGAAAGATTCCTTCATCACTTCTTGAATCAAACTTCCTAGGTCTTCTTCATCTCTTCTGATATAGCATTTACTTCCAAATATCCTAAAGTATCTAATTGTGGAAGGTCTTCCATACCATAGCTCATAAGGGTCTTAGTGTTGTTGACCCTCAATTACACTCTCTTAATTAAAAAGACAACAGTATTGACTGCATCCTTCTAGTACATGTCAAGCAGATCTGCATCTTTCAACATTTCCCTAGACATCTCTTGCACTGTCATATTCTTTCTTTCCACTACCCCATTTTGCTGAGGGGTCTTAGGGGCTGATAGATGTCTCCTAATACCATTATTTTCACAAAACTTTTCAAATTCATTTGAAGTAAACTCACCTCCTCTATTAAACCTCAAACATTTGATCTTGGTATCTACTTCATTCTCAACCATAGCTTTGAACACTTTAAATTTGTCAAGGGCATCTGATTTTTCTCTTAAGAAAGTAACCCAAGTCATTCTAGAATAATCATCAATAAGCAACATGAAATACCTCTCACCTTGTTGACTCTTTACTCTTGTAGGGCCACATAGATCAGTTTGAATTAGCTCCAATGGCTTTGAAGAAGAATACTCCTTGCTTTTGAAGTTTGTCTTTGTCTTCTTTCCCATTTGACATTCCCTGTATACTACATTTGTAGGCTTGATTATCTTAGGCATATCTCTCACTGCATGAGTAGAACTCATCTTTACCATCTTATCAAAATTGTTGTGTCCCATTCTCTTGTGCCATAGCCAACACTCACTGGATTGAGCCAACAAACATGTTCTTTCATTTCTTTAGATGATAGATGTCACCATATGTCTTGATACCTTCTGCAACTAGTTTTCGAGACCATGCCTTCCTAATTTCATAACAAAGGTGAGATTATACCCCTTGCTACACATCTGACTGACACTATGAAGATTGTGTTTTAGCTCTTTGACATAGAGGACATCCTCAATTATGTTCTTCCCATCAATAGTTATAGCACCTTTTCCATAAATTTGTTCTGATTCATCACCACCAAACTTGACAGCACCACCATCCCACTTTTCAAGGCTGGTAAACTTCTCCTTGTCACCAGTCGTATGATTTGAGCATCCACTATCAATTACCCAAGCCTTGGCTTCTTCTTTTGCATGAAAGGCAGTCCATACAACCATTGATCTTTCATTGTTTTTGGTATGTTTGCAACGCATCAATCTTCTCACATTTTCCAACATGATCCTTTTTGTCACCAACACTCAAGGCCATGAAAAGTGTTTCATCATTTGAATCATCATGATCTTCATCTTCTGAAGAATAATTACTCTCTTTGGAATACAAACTTCTTTTGAACTTGTCTCTCTTGTAACTACCTCTTGATTCCTTAAAAGGACATTTAGAAGAAAAGTGACCAACCTTTCCACAATTGAAATGTATTTGAAGGGTAACTTACCTTTGTATTTCCCAGTGCCTTTCTTCAGTCTTCTCACAAAATTTTCTTTGACTTCATTAGAGCTTTCATCTTCATTAGCAGCTTCTTCCTTTGTCTTCACATTAGCTTTGAAGGCAAATTCTTTCTTTGGAGCATCACTACCAAATTCTCTCATTTCAAAGGTAGTAAGGGAACCAAATAGTTTGTCTATAGTGTATGTATCCAAGTCTGCATTCTCCTCAATGGAAGATACCTTATGACTGTAAGATTTGGGAAGAGATCTTAGAACCTTTTTCACAATCTCATCTTCTTTCACTTCTCTACCAAGACATGTGATGCCATTGACCACTTCATTCACCTGGAGCATAAATCTAACAATGTCTTCATCCTCTATCATTTTTAAGTTCTCAAATTTGCATCTTGGCTTGCTTTACTTTCTTATCTCCTTCAAAGATGGTTTAAAGTTTATCCCAAACTTCTTGAGTAGAACTGCAACTCATTACCTTTGAAAGTTCTGAATTAGCTAACCCACTCATAATAGCAAACATTGCCTTGGCATTGTTATCATACAACTTGACTTCATCTGCATCTATAGGAATAGTAGTAGGAATTGTGTAACCAGACTTGATAGAGTCCTAAACACCACACCTTAGAGAATTAATATAAGCTTCTATCCTTAGCTTACAAAAAACATAATTTGTTCCATCAAACCTAGGTATCTTGTTGGATCCATTTTGTGCCATCCCAGACCTTCCTCAAGTGGTTAAGCTTCCTTTAGAGGAACTTAGCTCGGATACCAATTGTTGAACACACCAAGATACTAAGAGGGGGTGAATCAATATCTAACCAATCTTTAATTTTAACAACTTCAACTTATCCAGAGCAGATTAAAACTTAAGCATCTCAGTATTAACATAACCATGAAAGGTTAACACAATGCACATCAACACATAACACCAGATATATGTGGAAAACCCAAGAATGGAAAAACCATTGTGAGGATTAACTCACAATATATGAAGCTCAAATAACAACTTTGTTTTAGGGCTACAACCCAAGGAAGCTACTACTCCCTGAAAGCTTTGATTTAGGGTCACTTCCAAGGAAGCTTCTACTCCTTGAAGACTTTGTTTTAGTGTCACCCCCAAGGAAGCTACTACTCCCTGAAGACTTTGTTTTAGAGTCACTCCCAAGGAAGCTACTACTCCCTGAATTGAGAACATACTTATAAAAGATTACAATATGACAATCCTTCTACTGTTTGAAAACTGACATTAAAATCCACACCTTTGATTATTGTTATTTTGCCTCTTCAAACTTTCTTCTAATGATAAAATCAGTTAGGCGCACTCTACACTTGATCACTATCACAAATATGCCTTCAAGATGAATTAGGATAGAATCAACAGCGTCTGCTCTTTCTCCTTCAGTTGCACATCAAAATGTATTCATTCTGCTTCTTATCTTACATCCTAGCCTTATCAATCACTTTGCAATCACATTCTCCTAACTCAATTTGATTCACTATTTATACATGATATTACATTGATTACATTGCTTTTCAGCCAGATGCAACATGAAAAATACATTTACAAGTCGGCCAAGGAACACATAATATGAAACGTGTAGAAGATAGGTCATAAGTGAAACCAAACGTTACACCACCTGAAGATCCATGCCTTGTAGACAACAACACTTACTTAACCAGGCCCAAAACATCCTTCACAGCTTCAAGGACCAAGGAATTACATCCGCACACTCTACTCATTTGAAGATAGGACAACTTTAACTAAAAACACATGAACCTTGAAGCAACAGCCACATCAACTTGAAAACCTTGTGTGGTATTGGAAACAAGAAATATATTCATGAAAACTCTTCCAGATGATTCCACATGACTCATACAGCATCTCCAAACACTCCTTTGCCACCACACATCAAAGAATTGTGCCGCACAACTTCAATCATGAACTCTGAGAACAATCTGTCATCTAGAACACACTGCAACATGCTATCATTTGAAAAACTGAGTTGTGGACCACTAAGGACCTTGAAACTACAAGGAAGCATGTAATACACATCCATAAACATGTCCTCAAAACCACAAGGGCAATCATTCATTTCTAGAGGAATGTGGAGCATTCCATTAGGCCTTCAACACTAGCTTACTCTGCCAGAACACATGTCAATACTCTATCATGCATAACTTTCACAGCGGAAAGACAAATGATTTGAAAACTTAGAATTATCACCTTCACTGCATCCTAAACATAGTTCTAGAACTACATGGCCATATATACAAATGTGGAGGAATGCGGAGCACTCCATTGTCCTACACAGAACATCTTCACAGAGACAACGTTGTCTTCAAACAGTCAATAGCAAAACACTCTTCCAGTAATGCAATCATCATGGAACTTGGAGCACATGATTTGGGCCATCAATAACATCAGAAACACATCTGATCATCTTCATACTTCTAATTCCCATATTAATATGAACTATATCTTCTCCCTTCTCTTGTTGGATGGGACATGACATCCAACCATGAACTATATCTTCTTCTCTTGTTGGATGGGACATGACATCCAGCCATGAACTGTATCTTCTTCTCTTATTGGATGGGACATGACATCCAGCCATGAAAACTATATCTTCTTCTCTTGTTGGATGGGACATGACATCCAACCATGAACACCATCACACCACCATGATAGTGTTGACATCAATGACAACTTAGTGACAATGTTGACATCAACGACAACCCTAGGAACCATATGTGTAACAATGTGTGTGAATATTATTTAACTAATAAATATTTAAATAATATGAATTATTCACACAAGGGGAAAATATCTAGGAAATATCAAACTACATATGAAATACCCCTATTCACACTAACACCCCCCTTAAGTGCAACCTAGGGAGAAGCTAACAAATGCAAGGATGCAATGATGGATGGGTCCCGACTACTAGGCCATGTTAGGTACCTATGTGCAAACAAATTTTAAGTGGAGTAAAGGAGAAAGCCTTATGGGAAAAACTCCTCTCCAAAAGTGAGAATGCAAGAAGTGTGGAAACGTAGAGTCAATATGAATCATATGCTACCAATTCCAACATATATATAATGAATAATCCCCCATAGAAGAGAGGAAAAGAAGAGAGACCAAGTAGCCCCCCTCAATTTAGAGTCTCCTACATTGATGGTAGATGCCTAACAATGAATGTTGAAGATGATCCACGATCGTCGAACAACATTCCTCCCCTTAGGAAGAAACAAGATCAAGAATGTATGCAAGATTTCTTCCCATTCCTAAAAGGAATATGAAGGAAGAAAACTCAAAATGAATGAAGTCTTTGAACTCTACTCAGGTGTCACCATGTCGATGCTAAAAGATGCCACTATCAAATTAGAAGTCTCATGCCAAACTAAAGAATGTGACAATCTAGGATCTAATAGAAATTGATGTAGAACATTATCCAAAGATAGAGAAGATGTCTTTGAATGCTGCTCAATGTACTCCAACTCAATGTGAAACTACGACAAATGAAGAGGAGAAGAAAGAACAAGAAGATATGAAGGTTCCCTCATCACATCTGAAGTAGATGAATCAACTCCTTCAAAGAGGAGATGAATGTCATCCATAGTGTCCTCCAAGTCTACAAGATAGGACTCACAAAACAAACCTACAATACATGTCAAGTACTCGTCCCAAGTAGCTGAATCTGGAAGACTATGAATGTCCTGCTGTATTGAATCACTAGAAACCACGGATGTAGTAACACTGAATTCTATATATGCAACAAGTGATGAGATATCAATGCATGTCATCTGACTACACTTCTCATCATTCAATGATATATCCACACAAGATGTCTGAGTGTGAACATCAAAGGTATCTGCCAATTTTGGAATATAAGAGTCCTTAGCCTCAAGATGTTGACTCATAGATAAAGAAGATGAACCATCTAAATCTTGATTAGGAGTCATAGAAGCCAAAGTATCAATAGAAGTCTCCGTAGGAGAAAGGGCATATGTAGAAGTCTCTGTCATAACGACATTCAAGTTCTTCCCATTCATTAAGCACAACAGCTATTTTATGATCATATGGTCGAAAAACATCAAGTGGAAGAAGACAATCCAAGGCAGAATCTTTTGGGAATGGAGGATCAACTAGATCTCCATACATCTCCCAAATTTTGATCCAAAGGTCACAAAGACACTCAATATTAGCAATAGCCATCTAGGTGTCTATATTAACACTGCAACCAATCACTCCTAGGATGAGTCCCACACAAATTTCCACCAATAGGATGTAGGTTGAGGAACAAATCCATAAAGATGGGGCAATTCATCAATTTTCTTTATATAATATTTGTGTTCATCATGCCCCAATTTCTTGCAATATACATATTGAGGCTTATCATTCTTAGATGATTCCCCTTTCGAGGGAGAGGACTCAAATTCTTTCTGTGTTTTGTTCTTTTTGTTCTTTTGTTTCTTTTTAGGATTCCCTATTTCTTTATGTACCTTAGATTCACTAGACACCAATGCTTGTGGCTTGGAAGACTTGAGGGTGCCCATTTGAATTAGCTCTGCTTCTTCCTGGATTAGAAGATTTGAAAAATCATCAAAAGTAGGGTCAACATATGCACCTCCCATGGAAACCCATTGAGTGTGAAAGTTAGAAACGAATACTGAATACTTAGGAACAAGCTTGGATAACATATTTAGAATCAATTGTAAATCCTCCTTATTAATCTTGTAATTCTTTAGTTGTGTTCTCAATTGCTTAGTCTTGGAGATATAGTCTTGGATTTTGTCAAACTCCTTAGGATCAAGATTCATCAAATAATTCCCAATTTGATATCCCCTAATCTTGTCATTTTTACCATACACTTTTTGAAGAGTCTCCCAAGCATCCTTAGGTGTTGTGCATGATTCAATATAAAATTGTAAATCAAAAGAGACTAATGAGCAAATGTGTCCAAGAGTTATCTCACGATTCAACTCCCATATTGCTTTTGCATTCACATTAGTAGGTTCAACAATAGATTCATCTACATATCTAGTACAACCTTTTTTCCTTAGATGATTCCATATTGAATTTTTCCATGATGCATAATTATATGGAGTTAGGAGTTCAATTTGAGATTTACCCATTGCAAGAACACACAACCAAGAACTCAAAGCAATCAACCACTGAAAGATCACCCCCCAAAATTCACTCAATCAATGATCCCCCAAAAAATATGATCTTGTTACTTTATACTTGTGCGATTACAGTTGCCACTAGCCAAAAATAGCAAAGTGGTCTTTTGATTTTGGTACATGCAAATGCCAAATTAGGCCTTTAACTAAAAGTACAATTTATGAGTAAAATTAGACTAAACTAATTACAGATTTGAGAAGTACTAAAAAAGTCATTCACTTTCAAAAAAAATCACCAAAAAATGTTACCATATATGACTCCAAACAAAGCCCTGGAAGTTCTAAAAATGAGAACTACTCATCAACAACGATGAAAATCTAAAATTTATAGAAAATCTAGACACCAAAATCAAAATTTGTCTATACCATTACAAAGCCTATAGAATTCTACCCCAAATTAAAAAAAATTGCACCAAAATCAGAGCAAATATGACCAAGGTACAGGTATTCAAATATCAACTGCCAAAAAGAAAACTCCATTGGAGTAGGGGGAGAAAAGGCAAAAAAAAATTGCCACCAAATTTGGTGAAATTGCCGCCAAATTTGGAGGTCTACTAATTGTAGAAGGGCGCCAAATAAATTAAAACCTTGCTAGATTTGGAGAACCTCTACTAAAACTAGAACCTTTGTCAAATGTAGCAGACTGCCTGCTAAGTTTGGCAGTGTCGCCAAAAGCTTCACTAAACTTGTCAGAGGTGCCAAAAATGCCACCAAAAATGGTGGATATAGTGGATTGATTAGAAAATATTAAAAAAATACAATTTAAGGCCAAAAGGCATGCACTGTCATACCCTACAGATCTATTTTTTTAAATAAAAGAACTTTTGAAAATTTTTGAATAAGGTTGATGCTTTTTTTAAGAGGGGCCAAGCCCTTGTACATGGGACGCGACACAATAATGGTATGTGCCCACTTGAAAGGGCCTACAGGCTCTTTTAAGGAGACCCATGGCCTGCAATGGTTGCGTCCCTATACAGAGGGGCCTGTGACTTAAAAAAGGTGACCCCACTTCTATACGGCTTGTGTAATGCCTACGCAAGGCCTACATAGAGCCAAAAATATTTATTTTTGGTTTTTCAAAAAAAAATTACAAACAATAGTCTGCAAAATATTTGTAGAAACAAATAATTTTTTTATTTTAATTCATAGAATAAAAAGTACTTGTGCAAATTATTTTTGCAGGGAATATTTTTCAAAAGATTCATGTCTGTATGGTCGAGGGGGCAAAAAAAATTACCTTTTTGGGAAACTTTGTTCGATTTCGATGAATGAATAGTCAATCTATAGGTTTTGATGCCTTTTGAGCACGATGGTAGGGTCAGATTTGACCCAAAATGCTCAAAAATGGTGGCTCCCTACTGGATCTGCCAATGAACCTTCGACTTCAAACCCTCATAGATTTAGCTTTCGATGTTCGATCTGGATGAAACAAAAGGCAAATCTAACTATCTCGGTTGCTCTGGATGCAATCATGACCTCAGATTTGTACCATCATGCTCCAAAATGAACCTGCAATTAAAGCCAAGAGAAAGAAACCCTCTCAAATCTGGTATCTCTCAATTTTTTTGTGATTCTCCAGGTCATCATGCAATGCAAGAGAAGAGCATACTCAATTTTTCAAGATCCACCATGATTTGCACTCAAGATCTCTCAATAGACTAACCAAAGGCAATCTACAAGGCTCTAATACCATGTAGGATTTGGCTATGGAGACAGCCACCCAAGATCTAGAAGCCTAATGAAAAGCACAAAGAAATGAGAAGATCAATATGACAAGAATAAACTGTATTCCTATCAAAGAATTTAAATACAACAATGTACAAGATTACAATATGATATGACATAACTTGCTTATAAAGGCAAGGTTGTGAGATAAGATGTTGTAGTCATGTGACAAGTGTCTTAATCCTATGACATGAAACAACTAGATCACATGTGTAGGATAAGACAACTATAAAACAATTATCAACAACTAGAAACATCTAGAAACAAATAAAATGCTTCCTAAGTCAACTTAACATGTGAATATCTATGTGAATATTATTTAACGAATAAATAATTAATTAATGTGAATTATTCACACAAGGGGAAAATAGCTAGGAAATATCAAACTAGATATGAAATACCCCTTGTAACATCCCACTACATAACCCCGAAGGGTAAGAGCCAAAAAGAGCAAGATAAAAAAAAAATTTGACATAAGTAAACAACATACACAGATTTAGCTGTCAATTCGATAGATTGATACCATTCATTTTAAACACCAAAACAAATGTTCTAAATCTCATATGATAAAAACATGAATCCATAAGCATAAAATATAGGTGGATCCGATACCCACACCGAAATCCATAAAACAATAAAGGAACATCACATTTCTTCTCATTAAATACAATGATTACAACTTCTCTTCTAAGAGAGTTCAATTACATAACTACATATACAATTACAATGATATTCCAAAATATGATACAAGTTCATAGAAAAGTCCTGAGTATGACACAAAGACTGAATGGGTACAATAACTGAATGAAGTGATGGAGAGAGAGATCATCTCAAACTGGTGCTCCAAACCTGTTCGCCGGTCCCCAATGGTGGTGGCAACACCTCCCAACCATGTGGACTCCTAAGAGACCACCCCACCATGCTTAGAGATAGTGACAAGGCCCAAATGGATGAAGAACAACAAGGGGATACAAGATGGCCAACACTCACATCAGACACAGAGAAGACATGGAGAACAGTGCATACAGCCAAAGTCATAATAAAGGTGTACTCATCTAAGTCATAAGTCGGGTACTACTCACAACCGCTAAGGTGCTAGATACTAGAGTGTAATCATATGGAGTGTCATCATATGTGCTCGAAGGGATGACACACACGGGACCAAGTACCTCTCATACAGACAAGGAGACTCAATCATGCTCGAATCCACGTCCCGTAGATGGATGACTCAACGCCTCGCATACGGATAGGCCTTCGCATTGCATCCTTAGCCTTTACAAGCACTCAAGGCTATGCACGAGGTTTACCTTATTAGTGTTTTTACCCAAATGTTTTAGTTTTAGTTATCACTTATTAATGTAACTCTGCTACTAGTTCCCCTGGCAGCCACTTGCGGGCCCCGGGCCCGTAGAGAGCCACTCCAAATGACCACTCTAATGCCTAGACCTTGTTCATCTCGTTTGACTAAACGAGGCATTCAAAAGACTAAAAACACTAAGTTATAAATTTAAAATAGTAAAGATTCAAAATATGATCTATAATACAAAAGCTTGCAGTAATAGTGTAGTTTGTTGAAAACAGCCCTTTGCCACTAAGATAGTTTGGTAAAAACTCCAGTGACCCCAATTTGGTCACAATTCACAAAGGAAAGCAGAGATAAAAATAAAATAAAAATAAAAATAAAAATACGACAAATGGCATTGCAAACCTTCTCACAGCCTAATTTATTTTTTTACATATTGACTACCGTAAAACATAACAAAATAAAATGTTTAGATATTGATTGTATTTAGAGCCGAGTGCCAGGTGACAAATCCCTCACATCAAAACTACCAAGTGAAAAATCATGGTAAGATGTAAATTTGCTTGAGAGCCGAGGTCGCTTCTACTCGAAGAAAGGGATATACATTAGCCCCACAACTCTGCTCCACCACTTAGTGGGAATTGGGAAGCATCCAATATGATTGCACCATGTAGCCTCCTCTTAAATATTAAAATAATTTAGTAGTATGTTATCTGCGAGGAGTATTATCCTCTTCCTCAAACATGACTAGATAAAGATTTCATGTGACAACGTAAGCACAGTCAATTTAGTGAATCCCGCGATATTAAAGAAATAGAGAAGATAGGGCTCTAGTTAGTTATTCAGATCGTACTAAAACCAATAGTTGTATCAGCTGCTTGTCTGTGAGCGGATTTAGTTATTTACAAGCACTCATAATTTCTTGACCTATCTCTATTGCCAAATCTCGAGCCATTGTAAGAGAAAAAGTGTTTCAAACGCCTGAAAGAACTAATTAGGGTTTGAAATGGGTCGAACTCCTTGCTGTGCAAAAGTGGGTCTGAACAGAGGTCCATGGACTCCCGAGGAAGATGATCTTCTTGCTAAGTATCTCCAAAAAAAAAAATGGTGAAGAGGTTTCCAATTTTTCTATGCATAAAGAATACAGCTGCTAACATATACTCGTTTCGTTGAAAAGGGCAGTAATGGGTTTCAGTTCTTCTGTGTTTAATGAATAGCATACATATTCAAGTTTTGTAAAGGTAGAAATGGGTTTTTGAATAGAAACCAACCTATTATATTTTGAGAGGCAGTAATGGAGTTTGAGTTTTTTGTGCTAATGAAATTGCAACTGATAGATTTTAGTTTGTGTGTTGGAAACAAAACAAGAAAACTGAGGTAAATACCTCACAACTGAAAGCACTCCTTGTCTACTGATCTCTCTCCACTTTAGCACACCTCTGTTCTTGCAAATTCCTCCGCTTGCCTGAGACCTTGAAGTTTGATATGCTCGCTTGGGTCAATCCATCCCCCTGCCTCTCTCTCTATTTTTTTTTCTTATCCTCAAAAACCCCCCCTTTTTTCTTCTCTCTAAGGCGTAGTATCCTCTTTTTCTGAAGGATGCCTCTCTTTCTTTTCAAACCGTCTACCTTCATAAATCCTACGTCCTCTTCCCAACTACCCAGGAGATATTTTCTTCGAGCCTTAACTCCATTTTCTATCTTCCCCAAATCATTGACTCATCTCTCCCCTTCTCTACGCTTGTTTGCCAGCGATCACAATTTCACCCACCACCAAAGATTTTTCTACAGCAATAACTTTCTCCACCAGCTCACCATCAGACAATAGGGAGTGATGTTACACCCCTATTCACACTAACAATAATATTATGTGAAACTAATAATATTTGACTACTACTTAAAAAAGGAAAAAATATTCAATTGACATTGTAATTTAAACAAGTGGCATGTAATTGTTAATAGTCCATCTTTAAGAGTTTGAGTGGGGAATCTAGGGATCTTAGTTCAAGATTTGTTTAGAGTTGGAGAGCATTGTGGTAGTTGGCTATTTTTAGAGGGAGGAATGATCTTGCTTTTTTTGTCTATGGGTTAACTAATATGTGTAAGGAAGTTAGAGTAGTGAAATAACTTCCTACGCCAATCTTGAGGAGAGATATTATGCAAACTTTTAAAAATTGATCTAACAGTTATAGAAATTCCATAAACTTATTCAAAAATGGAAAATGAACAATGAAACACATAACACTAGATATACGTGGGGAAAACCCTTCTGGGTAAAAAACCTCACACTCCAAAAGCTTGCTCAATGTATTACAAATCCAACAAAAAGATTACATACACTTGCAAAGCAAGTTTATTACTGGAGTATCACCAGTAAACAATTATGGAAGAATTCCAATAGCATAACAATACCTACAAACTCAACACTACAAACTTCTCCTCAAGCCTTCAATTTATAGACCTCTCACAATCAGGAAAACATTATGTGGTTTACAAAACCATGTGCGAAACCTCTCATGAGGTGTAGTGCCCAAGAAGGCAAGATTTCGGTCTAAAATTAGGCTTTCACATCCAAAGTAGTCTCCCCTATTTTTGACCCTTACAGATGTCATAAAATCTATCATAATATACCTAAAAATAGGCCTTCCATAATATACCACTATGTGGGCATATTTTGACACCTAAAAATAATTTTTCAAAGCACCGACAATATCTAATAGTTGTAGGAAAATATTAAATACAAAATAAATACTACAAGAAATATGCAAGGTTGAGACACCTAATTTCCCAACAATATGTTAAAGCCTAAATGGAAGGAGAGGCTTACTACATCTGTGTAACTCATAGATTTTCATGAACAAATGTTTGGATGGTGGCCTTGGAGCCAAAGAGTTGTAAAACTTATATATGGTTTCAATCAATAAGAAAAACATGCCAAGCTTTATTTTAAGTATTTGGTTGTTGGAAGAGACCATAAGTTACACAATATCTCAATTAAAAGGTATACTGCATTACTATTATATAGACCTAAAAGAGCTCTTTTATTATAGATAACCAACAAAATATTATATAAAATTGACTTATATTCCCTTAGATGAATCCCCTTATGCTTTGCTTACTTCATGTGCAATCTTGAATTTCAATAGGCATAATTCTTTAAAGGTTTATCAGATAGAATATCTCAATTTAGGGTTTAGTAGAAGTTATAATACTAAACCATACAAGTTGGAAAAACCTAGAAACTACATTAATCTACAAGGAGGAACAAAGGAAAATGTTTGAAAAATATTTGATCATTTAGCGCTTTGTGACTAGTGCCAATCTCATTGGGAAACATAATCACCAACCTAAAATACGTAGATATATTCATGTGAATTTGAAACAGAGAACAAGAAATGTGCATAAGATTTCACATAGAAATTAAAGACAAAATAAACAATCACATAATTAGATATACTTTAATAATCCATGAATACTTAGAGAAATATTTGTTGGCAAGAGACACTACTCTAGTATGGACTTGTATGTTGTCATTGATGGAAATAAGGCTCAGAGATCCTATCACCATGACAGGAAGAGATATCTCTAGAAGAACATATTGGATTCTAGGTCCAATTGATAGAAAATGGCTAAGTATGGAAAGTATTTTGAGTAAAAGACAGTAAGTCGGATAGTATGTCTCCGCAGATGATGATCTAATAATGCAGTTCAGGTATGATGTTCTCAGTTGATTAATAGTGTTATGCTTCAAAGGTTAAGTCCTAATCTCCTCCGGAAGTCACCTTGAAGAATTGTCTAAGTCTGAGTAAGCAAAGGTATAGTAGGAATAGTGAACAGGGCATAGTGCAGTGGTCCACATTCCTCTGCAGGTGAGTGTTTTGTTATGAGGTTTTGAGGTGTTGTAAACACTTATATGGAATATCTTATTCTAGAGTTAGGAGATCTGAAGTCCACCTGAAGGTTAGCTACACGCTGCTAAGTATCGGCATAGTGTTTGACAGAGACAGAGTCTGAGTTCTGATGGTCCGCATTTCTCCACAAAATGATATCATGCCTTGCAGTTCTAAGGGTAAGATTGGGAATATGTAAAGAGTCCTTGATACGATTTTGGAAGTGTATTGTGATCCACAGTAGAAGTTGTAAGTTAGCAGATGAATTGGTTAAGCATGTTCTTAAGGAAGAGGTCGACTAGTATGTTAAATCTCTGTGAGGAGAAAAGTTAACGTTTGGAGGATCTATGTAAGTAATTAAATGATTAGAGCTGACCTATATGAACACGTTTGGGAAAATATTTGGCTCTGCATAACATACAGTGCATTGGATCAAGCTGACAGGTACATCTTTCTATGTACATGTTTCACTTCTTAGATGCCGACCTGATTATGGATTAAATCATGATGCGAATATATAAGAGCAATGAATTTCAGTTGTGATAGTGGTGTGGTGTGTGTGTGTGTGATGCGAGCATGTGAATAGAAGAGCAGAGTTAGAAGAGTAGCAGCGATGAAGACTTGGGATTTAGAATTTAGTTACTAAATGACTGCACCCTGGCATAGTGGCAGATGCTTAAGCAGTATTCAGTTTTCATGTGCAATATGACTGGAAGCAAGTTTTCATCTTCAAGGAAGTAAGCCTTCAACATGGTTTAATAGCCCTTATTGTAATATTGCTAGGTTAAGGGTTGAGGTGCAGTGAGCCCTCTAAACTTAGTTGTACTTCATGGCAGTGAGCCAACATGTTCTAGGCCCATGGAGTGACCAAGCCTGAACATTATTTTTGTAAAGATTGCAATATATATTTGAGAGCTAATCATCTCCGTGGTTTTTCCTTTCTTGGGTTTTCCACGTAAAAATCTTGGTGTTCATGTGTCATGATTTCATGGTTGTTGTTCATATGCATATTGTATTTTTGTTTAACTAATTTTGGGAAATGGCTGAAAGCTCAAGTGCATGAAAAGATTTTTAGAACACTAATTCACACCCCTCTCAGTGTTCCTGACAATCAACAATATCATATGTCATTGTGAAAGTTCCTCTTGAAGACTTTGAGAAGGTTTTACATTTTTGTGAAAGTTAACTAATCAAGAATGGCAATAACTCAACAAGTGTGACTTCAAAGATACATACAATATCCCCTAAAACATCTCAATTAGACATGGAGACACCTAGATCATGGAGAGGTCTTTGCAAGAATACACCTTCTCTAGACTAACACAAACTTATCCCCCAACCCTCTAAATTGTGACATATACCATTTGACTACCCTAGAACACACTATAGACAAATATAGAACTAGACAACTACCCAAGATCCTCTAGTATAATGATACTTGTTTCAATCTCAAACACTATAATCCATATGTTCTTTCAAATTTGTTGAAACAAATCTATGCATAGGCATTGAATTGAATTTAAAATTTTGTGTACATAATTAGATTTGATATCCCAAGTGTTGAGGCAAGAAAAAAATCCACCTTGGATCAAATTTTCATAAGGACGAGATTAAATTGTAATATTAATTAAAAGAAATATTTAAAATACATTTTAGAGCTCTTAGTCCTTTAGATTTTGTAGATGGGGAAATTTGAACAGTTCCAATCTCTTATTTGTTAACATTTTATTCGGCAAAAGAAAAGATAGTTTTAAAAAAATTGTCTCATTCTCTTAAATTTGTATTTTAATTATTTTTTATTTTCTTATGGACAAGGTAGCTAAAATATAATATATAATAAGAGATTGATATAAAATATAATAAAATAATGAATATATTCTAATATTTAGTATTATAGTATTTAATATAAATAATACAATTTTATAATATATTATTATTATTCTTAAAATATTATTATTTATATTATATAAAAATTAGTATACAATAAGTATAATTATATTAGATATTATATATGATATATAAAATAAATACAATTAAACTATAAATAAATATTTGATATAATATATGATTTAATAATATAATATTAATTCAAAAAATATTAAATAATTTACATTATATAAAATATACTATATAATAATAAATATAATTATATTAGATATTATATATTATATAAAATAATGCATTAGATAGAGATAGAGAGAGGGACATTGATAGAGAGAAACAAAGTGAGACTAAGAGGAGAAAGAGTAAGAAAGAGTATATATATATATATATAGAGAGAGAGAGAGACTTGTGATTAGGAAAATCAAATCAAAGGTAAAAACACAAACCAAATGCACAACAAAACAAATAATTATACCTAGACATGAAAACCCAGTCTTGTCAAAAGGGAATGAAGCTTTGCACCCAAGAGCTCCTAGATAAGATATACCCTAATAGATGAATAAAATGTGAAATATTCTATCTCAATTACAAATCACAATGCTAGCTCAATGGATATTTGGACATGGTAACATTACTTGAAGATTCGATCCCCAAATGGCTTGGGAGATGTTCTATTTATAGATTTTTTGGAGGGATTTTGATCCAAGGGTGGAGATTGGTTTGGAAGATCAATGGTGGAGGATGAAAGTGAAGTGGAGGGCCTAGATTTCATCTTGGAGGATGGAGGGCTAGGAATAAATGCGAATCTTTTATTTATTTTTGGAAAAATGGTGAATTAAATGACGTTGGGTGAGATAAATTATTTGTGAATTAAATATTCATATGGGGAATGTAAAATGAATTAAAAATTCATTTGGGGAGAGGTGGAGATAAATGAGGTATGGCATGGGTAAGGGGTTGTAAGGGAATTAATTGTGATGTGGGATATATTTCAATAAAAAATTGACTTATGTGGATATATTCCAATTTTTTTATTTGGAGGATGTGGGGAAGGGTGTCAAGTTGGATTTGACCATCTTAATGGGGGGTTTTAAGATTAATTAAATAAGGTTGTATTTAATTAATCCTAAGGCTAGGATGAGGTAGGCTAGGGTAGGCAATTAAATAATAACTATTTAATTACCTAGGGTAGGGATAGGTCAATTAATAGGTTGAATTAATTAGTTAAACATGATTTAGCTAATTAATTGGGTTTAGTGAGGAGGGAGAAATTGACTAAATAAATATTACATATTTATTAAATCAATTGGCTAAGGTTTAAACTATTGAATTAATGGAATTAATTCAATTGTTGGGGATAAAATGATGAAAAATTAAGTGATGAAGGGATAATTAAATAAATAAAAATTTAATTAATTGATTAGAAGGGAAATTGGTATGTTTAGGGATGTCGGGAGTCAGTATGATGGTAAAAGACATTTTTAGGTGTCTACATTTGCCCCTCTTTGACGTGGTGTCAGGACCTAGAAGGGAAGTGGTGTCAGGTCGAAGAAAAATATGCCCCAGCTGCCGGGAAGGAATAAGATGCGTGAGGGATGCCCCCTCGAGAGGTCGGCAGAAAAATAAAGATTTTTAGGGTGATCTCTCAAAAGGACGTGACGGGAGTAAAAGTTGGATGGAGGATGGAAAAAGAAGATGGCAGGAAGAAAAACAAAGAAAAAAGGTTTGTGATCTGCACCCTGGAGGGGAAAAAGAGTGGTTGGAAGGATGACATGGCCAACTATATTAGGACTAGTGGGCCCTGAGGATGCCACATTTGCACACATTAAACTCTTGAGAAGGAGCGAAGGAGAGATGGCAGAGCGCAACCCCCAATTCCCACGACTTCGACACATTTCTAAGCATTTCCGATCATTTGGCAGGGCACCAGAGGCTGGACCCCAAGTAGGCCCTAACCCTGACTTTGTGATTTTTGTTTTTTGTCGCATTTTTTATGTTCAGGAATTGGGTTTAGGGATTGCGGCGCTATTGCCAGATCGTGCAGTGCAAAAATTAAGTAGATTAACGCAATCCTCTAGATTGGTGCTATCTGCTAGGGTAACATAGAGGTAGATTGTCGCCATGTATTTAGCATTGTGGCGCTATCTTTTGCAGTAGTGCAATGTGTGGAAGAATAGGTTTTTAGTGTTTTAGTGCCAAATGTGTGGTAGGGTAGCTCTATGTTCTCGAGTAGCGCTATTTTGATTAGTAGCGCTATATTGTGTTTTAGCACTATGTAGGGGATCAACGCAATATGTGATATATGCACTTTTGGGAGAATTAGCACTATTCGTTAAATTAGCGCCAAGTGGCAGGGTGGGACCATTTGTCAAAATGGTGCTAAGTATATTGCGTAGTAGCGCTATTTATGAAAGTGGTACAATGTGTCTTACGCAGTGGCGCTATTATCTGGAATAGCACCATGAGAAGTAGTAGCGCTATTTCTAACAATGGCGCAAAATATGATCTGTGTTGGCGCCAGAGTGTTTTTGGCTTTCAACTTTAGAAGAAAGGGGTTGATTGAGAAAAAGATAGGTAGATTTCTGACCAGAAAGTTGTGGATGCAAGATCCAGGTTCATTTATAGTGTCCTCATGGGAGCAACGCGTGCCATCTGTGACGGCACTGTTTGATCAGTTTGACGATGCCACCCGGGCCTGACTGGCTAGGTTAGGGCTCTTGACAGTTGCATTGATGCCAGTATTGGGAGCTCATAAAGCTCTGATCATAGCGGTAGTGGAGCGGTATCAGCCAGACTTACAGCTTTTTGCTACCTACCAGGGAGATCACTATCACTCTTGAGGATGTTTATCACATCCTCAAGCTACCTATGCGTGGCCGTCGAGTGAGATACGACACGAGGAAGGGACGGTGTGCCTTGATTAGATTATTTGGTTGGGAGCACATGGCTTTATCAACAGATGAGCGAGAGATGAGTTATGAGGGGTCATTAGCGGCAGGTGCAAATCACTTTGCCTTATTCCTATGCACATTGATTGGTGGTGTGGTGATGCCTGATAGGAGGGGCAGGGGATTTCCAGTTGGCTGGGGGGAGATGATTGAGGGGATGGTCATTCATGAGACCGTGTATGCTTGGGGACCGGCGATGCTAGCGCAGCTATATCATGAGATGCATACAGTTGTCTATCACTACGATGCATCCTTATCAGCCGGGGTTACTTTGTTGCATGTGTGGACTTGGGAGCACATTGCAATTACTCGGCCGAGATGTGGGTACTATCACCATCCATTTGAGGCCTTTGTGTTCCTATATCAGGATGCTGAGTACACCTACACTGGTTAGGTTCGGTATTGGCGGCGGATGCTAGATGATGTCATTTGGGTGACCTGGTGACTGTACATCAGAGTAGAGCTGTGGCTAGATGATGATGTGCACATGCCTTTTACTTTTTAGCAGTGATACCTGATAGGTTGAGGAGACCATATGATAGACATGTATCTACCGTCATGAGTGATGTGACAGTTTGGGTTACAGCAGGATACACCGCAGCAGATGGCTATCTTTGCACGGACCCGCCAAGATGTGCATTTTTGGCCTACAGCCATATAGCCTCAGGTCGCTTTGGAGGATTTTACAGCTTTGCAGTCATTGCAGTGGGATTGGCAGAGCACAGTCAAGGATGCAGGCACTACTCCTGCATATGATACATGGTGGTAGATGCGGCAACCGACGCGGTTCACTGATCCTGTAGAGGAGGTAGTCCCTGCGGAGGAGGTGGTGAGATCAGGGGGTGAGGATTCTGAGGATGACGGAGATGATGATTCTGATGGGGATGACTTCCTGGAGGAGGGTGAGGAGATCATTGCAGATTACCTCATGGAGGTTGGAGGGGATGGAGAGCAGGAGGAGGTTGGGAGGGATGGTCAGCCAATGGATGTGCTGGCAGCAACGACAGCTGGACAGGTACCCCAGTAGCAGGTGAGATAGCAAGCACTTGTACAGCAGGTGCTTGTTGAGCAGGCTCAGATTGGGGTGGTGCGGTGGCATAGAGGGCCTCGATAGCATGGGGGATAGCTGAGGGTGGACAGAGGGGGTCTACCCCCACCACAGGCAGTGCAGCAGTAGGTTGTCGCAGCAGGGCAGCAGGTAGAGGCAGGCCCTTCAGGGGTAGGTGGAGAGGCTGAGGTTTGAGGGCTCACACCTCGTCAATGGCCTCGGGGTGAGGAGGAGATTGAGACCCTGCGGGCACAGGTAGCCAGCCTGCAGGAGGCTTTAGAGAGTCATGAGGCAGAGTTGGTTCAGTTGCGGGGGACAGTAGCATTATTGGATGGTACAAATGGGCAGATGGCTGCATTGCGGGCATAGCTAGCCCAGGCTTAGGGTGAGATAGTCACTTTGACAGGGGAGTGAGATGCGACACTTGCGAGAGCTCAGCATGCAGAGGCTATAATGAGCAGTTTACAGGTTTCAAGGGCTGGTCTGGCCCCAGTTTTGACATCGATGCAGACACAGTTGTCTCAGGCACAGGGACAGGTGTCAAAGACCACTCGACGGGCAAATTATTATCAGGTTCTCTACCATGCGGCAGTGCCAGCAGAGTAGTGTGCAGCGAGCTTTAGTGAGCTTAGTGGGGCCAAGTCATCTAGGTCACACAGATCTAGATTAGTTCAGTCTGTCCAGCAGATGATGGGTCCTCCATCACATGTGCCCCAGTAGGTTCCCTAGGTTCAGGTTCAGCCACAACCACAGCCACAGCCACAGGTAGGACCACAGCCACAGCCACAGGCAGGACCACAGCCACCACCAAGGTCGGGATCTCCCACTCCATCAAAGAGAGGGTCCTCCATGTGACAGTTGTATCATTTTAGCCCTTAGAGGCATTGTATCAGGACATTATATTTTTTGATGGATATATGAGCGATGTACATTTTTGTGATGATGATATATGATATGATGCTTTTTTGATGGTCTATGTGTTTGTTTATGATGGTCTTATATGGTTATGATGATGCTTATGTTAATGGATACAGGATGCTTTATGGATTATATGCTATGGATGTGTTGTGTTTATGCAATGTATGATTTTGATGTTATGTATGGAAATATGGATATGCAGCTAGATGATTGTAAAATGTAGTTAAATGATTATGATTGTGATTGTGTAATGTAACTAAATGATTTATGCTATGCAAGTAAATGTAACTAAATGATTATGAGATGATATATGGAATGCAATGTGATGATTAATGATTTTAAAATGCACCTATGTGATTACAAACTTAAATGATTATGATATGATGTGCAATGTTAAATGATGTATAATGTGCAACTAAATGATTCTAAAAATGGACCTAAATGGTTATGCCAATTAAATGATTGTGATATGGAAATTAAGTGAATCTGAAATGAAATGCAAATTAAATGATATGTAAGACACAAACTATAGAATTCTAAAATGAACCTAAATGATTATGATATGTAACTAAAAGATTCTAAAATGAACCTACTGAGATGATATGCAACTAACAGATTCTAAAATGAACCTAAATGAGATGATATGCAACTAACAAATTCTAAAATGAACCTAAATGATTTGTGAGATGCAAATTAGGTGATAGGTGAGATGCAAATTAGGTGATAGGCGAGATGAATAGGTCTTGATACACATGATGTTCTTTGTTGGACCCTGGGTGGTGGGGTTGTGCGGCAGGGGAATAGGTGGGGAGCGGATAAGGGTGGATGAATGGGGTATGGATAGGATTGGAAGTGGTTAGATTGCGGGGGAGTTGGAGATGAGGGAATTGATAGGTCATAAGACACCACATCATTGAAGGGGGGATATGATTTGGTTCGGGATGTGTTGCGTGGGAATAAGTTGGAGGAGTGGGATTAGTGACAGGATTTGGTAGGGTGGGGGGTAGGTGGTTATGAAACCCCAAAGACACATTTCTTGGGATTCAGGCGAACATTGTATTGCTCCAATCGATCAAAGATCGTTTCCAATACATCCAGGTGTTCCTCCCTTGTCTTGGATTTTCCCAGCAGGTCGTCTACATAGTCTTCCATGATGTGGTGGAAAAGATCATGGAAGATGACAATCATGGCTCTTTGATACGTGGCTCCAACATTCTTTAGACCGAATGGCATTACCACCCAGCAGTACGTCCCCCATGGACATATGAAGGCTGTCTTATGTTGGTCCTCTTCTGTGATCCGGATTTGGTTGTACCCTGAAAAACAATCCATTAGGGATAGCATCTCGTGTCCTGCCGTGAGATCCACTATCATGTCAATGTTAGGCAATGGGAAGTCATCCTTTGGGCAGGCTTTGTTGAGCTTTCAGAAGTCGGTGCAGCATCAGATTTGGCCATCAGGTTTGGCTACTGGTACTAAGTTGGAAACCCATTTGGGATAATCAATTGGGCGAATGAACCCAACATCTTTGACTAGGAGGGCCACCTGAGGATTCATTTTTATGAGCTTCTGCTTTACTGGTTTTGCATCAGGGTGTACTGCAAGGTGATGAACAACCAAAGTGGGATCAAGCCCTGGCATGTCTGCATAGGTCCACGCAAAATTGTGATTTCTACGTTTGAAGAATGCTAAGAAGTTTTCTTGCTCTACTGTGTTGAGAGATTCTTCCCTGAAAGTGATTTTCAGCTCTTCTTCTGTCCTAAGATTCATCTCTTGGGTTGGCTCTACCAAGACGAGTGACCTATCTGGATAAACCTTGTCTATCTCAGGAATGCCCATGCTTCCATCTCCTAGCGCCTCGTGGAGGTTTTCACTAGGAGATACGTCTTTTGTTTTTATTTTTTTGGGATCTGACACTGCTGCAGAATGGTTTTCACCATCAAATCCATGTTTGATTTTTATATTTTTATGACTGGAAGCAGGGGTTGTCTCCCTGAAATAGGCATGCATATCAAGTTCCATAATGTATCCTGCTATGTGATCTCCCAGGGGGAAGTGATCTCTAACCCCCATCATTTCAACGATGGCCTCATCATTTGGTGCTACGTTGAAGACAAGAGGTCCCCATTGGTCCCAGTCTATGAGGTCTGGGTATACAAGTGGTAAGTCAGTGGATGATGAGGCTAGGGTGGTGAGTGTGTATATGGTGCATATGGATGAGTCGAAGAAATCGGTAAAATCACTAAATGAGTCTTGATGGCCTATTTCGTTGATATTGTCGACTTCAAGGGAGACCGTAGCGACCTCGGCTAAGATATATTCACCGGTAGTGAGGATACGTTGTCGTTGACCGTATCCTAACCCTTGAGTATAGGGATTTCTTGTCGCTTGGACTAGTTTCACAATCCCCTATTCATGAAGGCCGATACCGCCTTGTCCTTTATAGCCCATGTTTTTGACAATTTCAGAGCCTTTACCATAGATGTTTGTTGGTATGGTGGGAGCTTCTTGCTCAGTTTCTTCATCCTTATATAGCCAGGATGAGATATCTTTGAGCACATCTTGATCCAGGAGATGTTTCTTTTCAAAGATTGGTGCTGGTTTACACTTGATGACGACTGTGTTGGCTTCTTCTATCTTTGGGATGCCAAACATTTTAGGATTGGGTAATGTGCCCACACAAAAGGTGCCGTGTAGGTCGTATTCCCCACATCCCATGTCACTGAGCTTGATCTTGACCTCAGGCTGTGGAGGTGTTTGGGATGAACTGGTGGCAATGTTGGTGGGGTCGATGTATGAGGTGGAAGCTGTAGGATTGGCTTTCGTGGTGTCTTTGTTGTATGGGCAGAAGGTGTGGTCATGGCCCTCCAAGAAACTGCAATATTGGAATGGGTGGGGATCGGCATAGATAGTTACTTCTATGCCATTGTGGGGGAACTTGAGGCATTGATGGAATGTAGATGGGACCGCTTGCATGACATGGGTCCATGGTCAGCCGAGAAGAATGTTATAGGGGAGATCAAGATCAAGGACCTGACATTTTGTCTCCATTATCTTTTGTCCCACTTGAATAGGGAGTTTGATAGTACCTTTAGAGAGTTGTTCAGTGTCATCATACCCTTTGATTGTGATGCACTCACTGGTGTCTACAACCACATCTAAGTATCCCAAGTGTTTTAATAATTTAAGAGTGCATATGTTTAGGCCGGAGCCACCATCTATTAAAAGACTCTCTTGATGATGTGCTTGTGGATATGGACTTTGATGTGTAAGGCATCATTGTGTAGGTGTTTAGAAACAGGAAGATCCTTTTCTAAAAATGTGAGATGATGTGGCGTGGCGATATGTCCTACCATGGCTTGGAATTGAGTCACATTCAAGTTGGCGGGAACTTGGGTTTCCAAGAGTGCTTTGTCGAGGACGTCTTTGTGAAGAGGTGATGTGCGGAGCAGCTCAAGTATGGATACTTGTGCAGGGGTCTTTCCTAGATGTTCTAGGAGGTTGTACTGATTGGTAGGCGATAGACGTGTAGTTGGAAGAGGGGGTAGGGAGTTTGATGTGGATGCAGGTGTTTGCTTAGTGGTAGGTGCTGTGCGGATGGATACACTGTCACGATGAGTTGTGACAGCGCAATCAGGTGCTTGTGCCCGAATGGTGATTGTGTTGACATGGTGAAATGATGGTTCTATCCGTCCTACAATAGAGTCATACGATGCGGGTGGTGGAGTGACATTGTAGGCTTGATTGGATGAGGAGGCTTTGTTATGGTTGGGCAGTGGATCATTGTAAGCTCTGAGATTGGTGTTTGGCAATGGTTGGGTGCTTTGATCAAGGCTGACTTGATTTTGATCTATAAGGTCTTGGACGTAATGCTTTAGTTTCATGCAGTCAGCGGTTTTATGACCCACAATGCGGTGGTATTCGCAATAATCATTTTCATTGTACCACGCAGCTTTGAGCTCATTCCCTTGACGGGGTCTAACAGGTGGGAGCGTTATCAAACCTTTCTTGAGGCATCTGTCGAGGATGTCCTCGATGGGTTCCCCTAATGGTGTGAATTGCCTTCGAGGTTTGTTTTTTTTAGTTTGCCCCCTTGGGTTATTTACATTGGCGGTATAGGTATGTGCAGGTGTTTGATTTTGTACATGTTGGACGGCCTTCACATTAGTGACACCATCATTCAATGTGTTTTTTTTCTTTCCCCAATAGTGTGGCTTGTCGTTTGACTGCGCGTTGGCATTGTTGTTTGTATTGGGGGTGTTGATATGGAGTTTGTTGTTGTTGTTGTTGTTGTTGGACTTGTAGTCATATAATTTGATGGAGCCCTTGGTGATGAGGGCTCGTTCAATGGTAGTACCTTTGTCGATGACTTCTTCAAAGGTAGATGCACAAAGTATTTGTAAATGGAACGCTATTTCCTGATTGAGGTTAGTCACAAACATGGTGACGAGTTGTTTTTCAGGAATTAGCCAAGGGAGTTTGCTTGTGAAGCTTCTCCACCTCTGCAAGAAGGAAGCGAAGGATTCTCCACTTTTTTGTTTTGTGTTGCAAAGGTCTGTCATAGATATCTCATGTTTGAAGTTGTAGGAGAAATGGTTGACAAATTTCTCCGTGAGCTCAGGAAAAGACCTAATGCTCGGGGGAAGATGCGTGAACCACTCAGCGACTTGACCACCGAGGCTTCTTGGAAATAGTCTCATAAGATATGTATCGTTATTTGAGACTTCTAAGAAAGTGAGGTAAAATTCCCTAAGATGATCCCTAGGGTCTCCCTTTCCCTTGTATTTGTCAAATTTAGGTGTTTCAAAATTCTTGGGGAAAGGGGGCATGTACAATGTCTGATCAAATGGATAGGGACAAATATCCTCAAAAGAGTAATGCTTGTGTTTGCCCCCAGTTTGTATATCGTCTACCTTTTGGATCAAGGCCTGTACAATGGTTGTGAGATCTAGTGTTGATTGTGGTTGGGGTGTGTAGGTTTGCTGATGGATGAGGTGTTGGAGATTGGGTGGGGTTTGATGTTGGAGGTTTTGGGAGGTCGTGTTTTGATATTGTGGGGTGGTGTTTTGATTGAGTTGCGCAAGATGTTGTTGATGAGCATAGAGTTGTTGGAGAATATGTGGAGGTATTCGGGGATTGGGATTATGATGTGTTGATGATGCTACGGGGTTTTGTATATATGTGAGATTAGATGGATTGACGTTAGATGGTTGGACGTTGGATGGGTTGACGTTGCATGGGTTGACATGAGATAGATTGATATTAGATGGGTTGGTCGTGTTGTAAGGTGGTTGTGAATAGAATTGTCTTATGTAAGCTATGGTTTGAGGGTTGAGTGGAGGCACACTCGTGGAGGCACTTGTATGTGTGAGGTTCCCTTAGATGCCTAAGGTGATTTGTGGAACGGAAGAGGTTACGTTAGTTGTGTGGATGTGGTGACGGGTTGGGAAGTGGTAGGATTGGAGACACTCGTGGGAATTGTAGATATGGTAGCATTAGAGCTTGTGGTGGCGGTAGATACGGTGGGAGTTGATGTTTATGAGATGATAGGTTGGGTGTTTGATGTAGATGGTTGGGTGTTTGATGTAGACGGTTGGGAGGATGTGGTAGCATTGATGTTAGAGGTGGATGGTTGGGATGATGTCGTGTTGTGGGGTGGTCGAGCACCAATTTTGAGGAGGTAGTCAAGATATCTATTTGGATCTAACCTTAGGATTTTGTCAAGTAGGTCCATGCTATCAACGTCTTGTGTAAAGCTCAAGACATCTAGATCATCTTGGGATATGGTGGGGACATTTTGTGTTGGTGGTGGTGGTGGTGGCGGTGGTTGTAAGAAATGAAAGGGATTTTCATTGGGGTTGTATGTCAGGATTTGAAAGACTGTAAGTAGGTTGTATGTTTAGTTGATTGGTAGGTTGCTGTCGTTGGTATTAGGCATTCCTATGTCCTTATATTGTCCAGATTCAGCCACTTCTTGATTCTTCTTGTGTTGTGATCTAGTTATGGGCATGCAAGTGTATGGATTTGATTTTTTAGAGATGGAGTGAAATGGGGATGGAGACCTTAGAGAATTTGGATTAATTTGTTGGACCCAAAGATGGATGTGGTAGTGAGATGGAGTAGAGAAGAGGATGTAATGTGATGAAAGATCGATAAGTCTTCAAAAAGATGCTAATCTAAGGGTGATAAGAATGGACGATATTGACTTTTTGTACAAATTTGGACCAAAAGGTAGATGATGGATGATGTTTGCTTGAGGATGATTTGTTGGAAGAGATTTTGATGTTTGATTTGATGTTTGATATGGGAGATTAGGATGATGTTTTTCAAAAGGATTTGATGGTCAACAAATTGAGCTTAGGTAAGATCTAGATTTGTGTTGCACAAATGGATGTTTTTCTTTGTTTGGGGTAGACTAATGACTTTACACAAAGAAGAATGATTATTTCACTTGCAAGGTTGACTAATGACTCTCCAAGAAAAATATGATGTGAATGATGAAATCTAGATCTAGCTTTAGCTCAAAGGGATGACAATTTTTTGATTGATAATTTTTCAATGGGTGTTTTGATTTGGAAGATTTTGGATATGTTTTTGGATTTTGGAATGATTTCTTGCAACAAGGATTTTTTTGTTTTGGTCCAAAAAGGTATGCAAAAGATCAATGAGGATGAATGGATATGAAATTGAGTGGATTTGATATAGAAAAGGGTCCAATAATGATAATGATTGGTTCTCTAATGTCAAAATGGAGGTATGATTTAGAAAATTTGAGGAGAAAATTGTTGGGGTACTGACAGATTTTTTGGAAGGTGAATATGGATTATGGCAAAGTAGGTCCTAAAGATCACAACTGAATGGGTTTTAGTTTTAGGCAAGTCAATCTGCAAATAGCGTCAATCCACAGGTGAAATGGCACCAAAAGTAGACAGAGATGGCACTAAAACAGGGCAGTATTGGTTGAGGCTCTGAAAAAGACAGATTTTGATGGCAAATTTGGATTTGTTTCGATATGAAGTTTGATCAAATGATTCTTATTATCTCTTGGCAAGTTTTTTGAAAAAAATTTAAGCACAATAACACACAATAACCAAGATTTTGTTTGTGAAAAGACGTGTGATGTTGTTAAACAAGCACTTTACACAACCTAAGGCAAAGATATGACAGTATTTGTTGAATCCCCTAGCTGTGCCTATTCAAAGCAGGTAGCTCCAGGATCTTGGTAGCACCGGCTCCTCCTTACAATTGCACACACTTCTCATGCATACCAAGATCCAGGTTTCTATGAAGGCTTGTCCCTCACCAAACCTTAGGATTGTCCCTGCTACCTCGGCTAAGAACAGCATGAATTAGGGCCGCTTCAAAGGTTTCCCTTTTGCGTCAACAAATAGAAGGTTTTTGGCTTGTTAAAACAAAGGTTCATAGTAAGTGCATTCGTTCAGGTGGCCATACGTACGGCAGCGCTACTCTCCATTATGGAGTCTCCCAGCCTCTAAGGGTTACGCCTTGGAGGGTTTTGGGGGAGGTTGGTTGTCGGTATGACACAACAACACCTATTGCTTGTGACTTTTATCACAAACACATTATTTTATATAGCGGCTCGAAAGAGCTTGGCTTTAACTTATTTCTGCTTGGGTCATTCCCACCTTTCGAAGTGAGGTGGCAGGCCCTCTAAAGATTAACAAAAGCAACACAACCACGAAAATGCTTTTGATCCCCAAGTTCATACAAGGATGCGAGGGGAGAGCATACGTATTCTTTGTGCTTGCATCACACTAAACAAGGTTCATTTTAGTTCTTTGGATTATGTTGGGGGTGATTTATGCAAGTGTTGTGAGAAGCTTTTGATTCCCAAGGTCACCGATGGTGCAAGGGAAGAGCATACACTTTTCACGCTACAAACATAATCACAACAACACTTCACACAAATTAGATTGGTTTTCTTGTTTATATGAGTGAAGAATGCAGATTGTTGTTCTTTTTAATCCAATGAGTTTATTGATGCACTTTGTGGTTCTTTTTAAAAGCCCAAAATCGAAATGTTTTGATAGAGTTGTTGGCACACACTTGTGAATTTTAGAACACCAAATTCAAATGTTTGTTCTAAACTAAGGCATACACAAAGATTTGTTTGTTGGTTGTTGATCAATTTTTATTGCACCAAATCGAAATGTTGTTTAAGCTAACATGCGAGGGTTCTTTTTAATTCCCAACTGAAGTGTTTGCTAAACTAAAGATAAAAACCTTGCAAAAATGTGTTAGCATCAGCAAAATGATGGTGATGACCTGCAAACAACTTGTCAGTCCCTGCACAGAACGCAAAGTCAGTCTCTGAAAATAGCGCTAAAACAGAGACCTAATAGCGCCACTGCGGACTGCAATGGCGCTACTGACAGAAACTGACAGTAAAACCTGACACTCTAGACAAATAGTGCTGATTTACAATATAGATAGCGTTGATTCAACAAATAGCACTAATAAATGATACAGACTGCGACAGAATAAGATATAGCGCTAATAGATTATATAGAAGGCACTAGAACATAATATCGCACTAAAATGAGATATAAAAGGCGTTGAAATAGGAAATAGCGCCAATATGGATATAATAAGGTGCCACTACGCGTGCTGTCAAGTGGTCTGGTCACAGTTTGAAAATGGCACTGTGTTGGGTGCCAATAGCGCCAATACGTGTCCGCCCTGCAAAACAAAGGTTTTCCTGACCGAAACAGAGAGTCAGACTGCAAATAGAAGAGGTCATGTTAGTCTTGTTAGTTTACCAAATGGAAAGCAAGACAAAATAGGAGCCAAAATGCATGTTTTAGTCCTTAATGAAATTTTGGCATGACCTCCCCCTCTTTGTCTAATATTCCTACAAAAACAGAGAGCATCTAGACAGGAAAAATAGTAGGAAGAACAAGAGTTAGATGGATTTGTGAGTGAGAATTGAGAGAGAAAAACACTTTGCAAAATAGCGCTAGAACAGTAAATAGCGCCAATACTCGCTAAAGATAGCGCCACTGCATAAGGTAGATAGCGCCAGACCTGCAAAATCACATCTCAAGCACAAAAACTTACAAAAAAAGATTAGATTTGGACCTTGTGGGTCCCACCGGGTGTGCCAATGTGATTAGAAAAATTAAATCAAAGGTAAAACATAAACTAAATGCATAACAAAACAAATAGTTATACCTAGACATGAAAACTCAATCTCATCAAAAGGGAATGAAGCTTTGTACCCAAGAGCTCCTAGATAAGATATACCCTAATGGATGAATAAAATGTGAAATGCTCTATCTCAATTACAACTCACAATGCTAGCTCAATGGATATTTGGACATGGTAACATTACTTGAAGATTCGATCCCCAAATGGCTTGGGAGAGGTTTTATTTATAGATTTTTTGGAGGGATTTTGATCCAAGGGTGGAGTTTGGTTTGGAAGATCAATGGTGGAGGATGAAAGTGATGTGGAGGGCCTAGATTTCATCTTGGAGGATGGAGGGCTAGGAATAAATGTGAATCTTTTATTCATTTTTGGGAAAAGGGTGAATTAAATGAGGTTAGGTGAGATGGATTATTTGTGAATTAAAGATTCATATGGGGAATGTAAAATGAATTAAAAATTCATTGGGAGAAGTGGAGATAAATGAGGTATGGCATGGGTAAGGGGTTGTAAGGGAATTAATTGTGATGTGAGATATATTTTAATAAAAAATTGACTTATGTGGATATATTCCAATTTTTTTATTTGGAGGATGTGGGGAAGGGTGTTAAGTTGGATTTGACCATCTTAATGGGCGGTTTTAAGATTAATTAAATAAGGCTATATTTAATTAATCCTAAGGCTAGGATGAGGTACGCTAGGGTAGGTAATTAAATAATAACTATTTAATTACCTAGGGTAGGGATAGGTCAATTAATAGGCTGAATTAATTAGTTAAACATGATTTAGCTAATTAATTAGGTTTAGTGAGGAGGGAGAAATTGACTAAATAAATATTACATATTTATTAAATCAATTGGCTAAGGTTTGAACTATTGAATTAATGGAATTAATTCAATTGTTGGGGATAAAATGATGAAAAATTGGGTGATGAAGGGATAATTAATTAAATAAAAATTTAATTAATTGATTAGAAGGGAAATCGGTATGTTTAGGGATGTCGCGAGTCGGTTTGATGGTAAAAGACATTTTTAGGTGTCTACAAAACTCATCCAAATTATTATATAAGTGTGCCACCCAAGTTGGTGGATTCAAATATGGAATCGTACACATTGAGAGTTATATTTTATTTTGGGATTGTTGACTCCTCATGAGGGGTGTCAAAATTAGCCCATGGTTTTGTTGAAATGACAAGGGGGTTTATAGGATGGAAAAATTTACTAATATAGAAGGGAAGATAGAGATGGAGAAATATAGAGAAAAGAAGGGGAGAGAGAGGAGTGGATAAAGAGATATTTTCAATGGCCTGTCTACCCATCTTCCATGTATCAGTTTCTATTTCTTTCATTATAATGCTTAATGTTAAGATTTACTAATTTGTGTTTAATGGGCACCTTAGTGTGAATATTTAGGGTTTAGGGTTCACATTTAGGTAACTTATATTTGAACGTTAAGAGGAAGGTAGAAAGATAAGGGAGAGAGAGAGAGAGAGAGAGAGGCAAAGATGGAGAGATAGAGAAAGGGACATGGAGACAAAGAGACAACTCGAGAGAAGATATATAGAGATAGATAGATGGAGAGAGAAATAAAGAGGGACACACACACACATATACATATATATATAGAGAGAGAGAGAGAGATTGACTACCTTCTAATCAATCATTTAATGCCAACAATCAAAAGATGATACATGTAATGAGCATTCCAAATTAGAGGTTAGTACTACATTAAAGATCATTGGTCCAGATCATCTAGCTCCATTAGAGCCTCATTAAATGGTACTTTTCATGTAAACGATCCAAAGATAGAGAAAAGAGAGAGTGACTTTCAATTAGTCATTTAATGCCAACAATCCAAATATGCTACTGTTAGAGATAGCTACACTTTAGTGTGCAATGGGTACACTAAAGAGGTCTTTAAGATGAATTATCAGGTCCTTAAACAAATGATGTGTTTCTCTAATTGTAGTTCCCAATGGACATATGTCATCAAATTGTTGGTATGAAAAAAATGAGTCATAGACACTCTCTCTCTCTTTTCTTTATCTCTCTTTCCCTTTATGGTGCAGGAGCACCTAACACAAGGTGGCCTCCATGAGGCATTTAAATTCATGTTTTGTTTTGATATCATGTTTTGATGTAATAAGGTCCTAGAGACCATTTTCATGATGTAGTAGAGCTATGATAATAAGTTGTAATAAGATTGAGGTGTCATATTGTAAAGGACTTTGTCCAAAATTCTATTGTTGTCATAGAATCAAGGAGGGCAGTCATGTGAGTCCTCATGTTTGTAAGCCTGTTAAGGCATGTCAAAGAGTCTAAAGGCATGTCAAGGAGCCTAATAACTTGTTCAAGGCCTAATCATATTGTAGAAGTGTTTGAAGACTCCTAAACATCGATGGTTATACAAACAAACAAAAGGTTGGTTGAAACTTACAAACTGTCAAAAGACAGTTCAGGGAGTTTGATAGTTTTAGCTTTTTCCCATTGACCAAAACTACTTCATTGAGAAGTTTCAAGGAATATACAACTATATATATCCTTGACAATGATCATTGTATGGGAGAAGAAGTTACATATCAATCAAAATACCTTTAACTGCTATTTTTTCTATTATTTTTGAGATTTTCTGTATTTTTCTACAGAAACAGTTCGTACTTTCTGCCTATACGGAATAGTTGTGGGCTCCAAACATATGGAATGGATAGAGTGATGGAATAACTTCAAACAAGTCCAATTTGGTGCTTTAACATCGAGTAAGAAGAATTTTGTAACCACAACTTGGGGACTGCTCATTAACAAAACTCTATTTTTTCTGAAGAGGTTGCCGCCACAGACCGTACCATTTGAAGGTATTGGATTGTCTTCCATTTCTCATGTATTGATTAGTTAATGTAGATAGTTATCTATCTTTTGAAGTGGGTTTGGGGTCTTAACAATCACATTGAAGGGAGTTATAAAGATTTGTTAAAGAAAGACAATCTTATATAGCCTAAATAAGGTTTTGCCTCCAATCATGGAAAATTGACCATCCCATAGTCTTCCAAGCCATAAGCCCTGTGGGATGGATGTGTTCAATTATGTTTTAGGTGTTTTGATTGATTTCAGGGGTGGTGGAGTTGGTTTGACCAAGATTTGTTGAATGGGCTTAATAAAACCATGTATTAAGCCATTAAAGAAGCTTGTGAGGCAACCATAGTAAGGGATTTGGGAACAGTCAGTTCCAACTACAAATGAATGTTGGATTCCATGGTTTTGGGATGTATTTGACATGTCTAGGTGGTCAAGAGAGTTACAAGTTGCCATTTGAGGGTTATTGGTTAAGGCATACTTTCCAAAACAACCCAAACCCATTCTGGAGTATGTTGTGGGGAGGCATAATGGGTATCTATTGCATGTCTGAGAATTGCATTTGGATGTCTGTGCAAAAAGTTATTGGGACTGTTCTCTGTTTGTAGGGCTACTAGCCTTTCTTGAGGTTTGTGAAGGAACTAATAGTTCAAAGTTTGATCCACCTTTGCCAATGGATGGGATGGGTTCTAATACATGTCCAAACACCATTTCCAAGAAGAATTCAAGAACCTTAACTGTTGTTCCCACTTTTCCGTGAAGATCCTTGTTTTTGGGCTCATTGGTGTAGTTGAACCTTGTCAAATTTGTCCTTCTTGTATCCAATTTGCCTCTACATCACTTTATATCTCTTATCTCTATCTATCTATCTCCTATTCTATCTCTTTTTCTCTATTCCTCTTTCTCTTTCTTTCATTTTTTGTAAAAGTATCATTTCATGAGGCTCTAGTGGAGCTAGATGATCTGGACCAACTCATACCACGCTCCACTTTTTACATTATAAAAGTACCATAGCCTAATCTTTAAGTGAGGGTTTCCTTTTAGAATGCTTGACCATAACCCTGATTCTATCACACAATAGAACATTTTTTTTCCACTATGTTTATGAAATTAAACTTAGTTTTATAATCCCATAATGGCCAATGATTTTTTATTTTAGGAAATGTCTCTTCCATTGTCATGTATGGTAAAGGTAAAAACTGAAAATAATTATTCATAGGAAGGTTATGCATGTAGCCATGTTTTCTACTTGAAACTAAAAAGTACTTTGAATCCACAAGTTTTAGTTTGACATCATACATAAATAAGGATATGGTTTTCCCACACACCCTTTGGTATGTACTATACACATATTAAAATTAAAAATATGGTGGACCTTTCTCAAACTCTTTAAGCTTCCACTATTGGCCCATAAGGTGATCTAGAACTCCAAATCCAACTAATCATTTAACATGGTGTAACAAACAAAAATTTATATCTTTATTTTCTATAGACAATCCTTTGGAAGACATACTTTCTTTGAGAATTATCTTCTTAAATGGTTTCTTGTGATGGGTTTCATAGAAAGATCCTTTTCTAAATATAGAGATAAGTGATATAGAGGGAAAGAGAGATAGATAAAAGAGAAAGAGATAAAGGAAGAGAGAAAGAGACATGCAAGGAGGGAAAGAGAGAAATGGAGAGGGAAATTGATAGAGAGGAATAGAGAAAGAGATATAGAGTAGGAGAGAGAGATAAGTGATATAGAGGGAAAGACAAATAGAGAAAAGAGAGAGAGTGAGAGACACAACGAGGGTAGGAGAGAGAAATAAAGAGGGAGAGATAAAGCTATAGAGATGGAGGAATATTGATAGAGAGAGGAATAGAGAAAGATATTTTTGATGGCTCATCTACCCATCTCCCAGGTGTTGGTTTCTATTTTTTAATGCCTTATTATCAATATTTAGGGTTTTGTAAGAGATATAGAGTAGGAGAGAGATAAGTGATATAGAGGGAAAGAGAGATCTAGAGAAAAGATAAAAAGAAATAGAAGGGAGAGAGTGAGAGACATAGTGAGGGTAGGAGAGAGAGAAATAGAGAGGGAGAGATAAAGATAGAGACAAGGATATTGACAGAGAGGGATAAAGAAAGAGAGATATTTTTGATGGCCCATTTGCCTATCTTCCACATGTCGATTTCTATCTTTTAATGCCTTAGTGTCAATATTTAGGGTTTTGGAATGTTAAGGAAGAGGAGGGTAGAAGGAGAGGGGGGAGAGGAGGGAGAGATAGAGAGGAGAGATAGGGAGAAGGAGAGGGAGAGATAGAAAGATATAGATATAGAGACAGAGATAAAGAGAGGGAGGGATAAAAAGTTAGTTAGATAGATAGATAGATAGATAAGGGGAGAGGGACAAGGAGAGATAGAGATAGAGAAATAGAGGGGGAAAAGTGAAGGAGAGAGAGAGAGAGAGAGAGAGAGAGAGAGAGAGAGAGAGAGAGAGAGAGAGAGAGAGAGAGAGAGAGAGAGAGAGAGAGAGAGAGAGAGATAGACTACCTTTTGATCTATCATTTCATGCCAATAATCAAAATATGACACATGTAATGAGCATTCCAAATTCAAGGTTAGTACTACATTAAAGATTATGAAGCTTAGTATGGGTCGGTCTAGATCATCTAGCTCCAGTGGAGCCTCATGAGGTACTTTTCATGTGAACAATCCAATGATAGAGAAAAGAGAGTGTGACTTTCAATCAGTCGTTTTCATGCCAACGATCCAAAGATGCAATGAGCTATTTTGAGAGATCAATGGTTGATAGTTTACTATAGGCCAACAGAGACAATCTCGTGAAAAGAGATTCTCTTTTCAATTGCTTGTGCAATCCTTATTGCTTCTCTTATAGGACATTTAATAGAGCACTCTATTTTGTTATCCATCAAATGTTTTGCTAGACATCCATCCTACATAATACTTTTGGGAGATTGTTACCTAGACTAGATAGATATTGAGCTTGTACTCATGTAAAATGGGCCATAGGGATATTGAGCTTATATATAGTATACCTCAATCATGACTAATGGAATGCAAGAGAACTTCATGACACTCAAGAAAACAAAAATGACATGGGTCATATGGATACAAGACAATCAACATTCACTTAAAGACATGGCAATTGAACTTCCACAACTCTTCGACATACCCATTGCACACCAAGATGCAATTGCTTCCTCTACAAACAACCTATCGGCGTTCATGTTGTGCAACTGCTAGTTTTAATTAACCAATAGGCTTTTATATGTGAGCATTATAGGACTCGAAATTGTCTCACGCCGTAAAAAAAAAAAATTCACATCGGAAAATTTTCTAAAGTCGTTGGTTGTTCCTATCGGCGTATTCCTTGAACCTCCTATGGGTGCTAAGTGCTAGTTAATATGCCGTATTGAAGTGTTACCAAATTTTGTCCATTGAATACATTTTTACCTTTTGGAAGTCGCCAACGTGTCATTGATGTTCATCCTCTCTCGCATCATTTCATTTCGACATAAGCCAAAATACCAAAAACATACAAGCACGTAAGCAAACCACATCTAAAACTATTTCCAAACATTTTAATACTCTTTGTTTCGTTTTCTATTTTATCTTTTAGCGGTCGTCGGGTGATGGCGAAAAAGACGTTATTGACTGGTTCTCTCATGGACCGCACCGAAATTAACGAGATAATCCTAGGCTTGGTATTGATCAAAATATTCATTCTCCGCGTGTGCCTAACATTGAAAATTCTCCTCAGTTTTCTCCAAATTCATCATCGAATTGATCGAGACAAGCCATAGCAATGGCCATGGAAAGCCATGGCCATAGCCATAGTGATGAACAAGTCAAATGTAAATAAATCATTATTATATTCAACTTATACTTGATTGTGTGGAATAATTCTAAATCGGGCTTAACCTTCAGGGTGGAGGGCTGGCATCTTTATCAGGTATGCTGGATTCTAACATTCTTGAGTTCAATACTGTAAAAACTTCTTTCCCCTTGAATTCTATGCCCTGGCCTGCTACACGAGACTGATCGTGTGTAACTGTATACAACATCTGCTTAAGATTTTTATGTTCATATGTCACTAGTGGGTTCGGTTTTCATCTATATTTCAATGTTAGAGGCTTTCAGCATCAAATTACCCTTAGTGGGTTTTAGCATCATGTGTATAACCCATCAGGACTGCTGTGTTTCAGTGTGATGTGTATATGGCCTTGGGAGTATTGGGTTTGTATATCTTGTATATATCCAATTGTAGACTGTTGGGTATGGATATACTATGTATATCAGTTTAGGATTATTCCCTCTGTTTCTTGTCTTAATTAGGAATGATCACTTCATAATCCCAACCGCAGAGACTCATCACTTCTATTCCACCTTAAGGTTTTTGACTCTATAACCCTATGATGTTTTTCTGTTCGTGATATGAGTTAAGAGATGTTGGTTGTACCAGATATATCGTTTCCTATTATGTTTTCTGTTTGGGGTTTGGATGTGGGTTGTACCAAATACACCATTTAAATGGCGGTGGCTGCAGCTACAGTTAAACCGAAAAGTGACCTTGTCCGCAGGGGTTCAGAGTTGCATTCTTTTATTTCAAGTACAATTGACTTTTTTAATCTGCAAATGAGAGCATAAGGATTTTCTAAATTTGAAGTAATAGTCGTTACCAAGGATAAAGAATGAAACCTTGAATTTATCAATAGAAGCTATTCTTAAAATGGAAAGTCAGACAATTGGGATTGTGATTTGTAAATCTCCACAGACAAGAATTAAATCTCAGAATATATGAAATACATGCTTATTCTTTCAATAGATTATACCAATTTTCGTTTGAGAGAATAGGCAATACCAACAGAACATCTCATCTTTCCAAGCACAGCTCCATTGTTGAGGATATAATTTAAACTTAGATTGAAGAGGAAAGCCTTTTTTATTTGAATTTTTTCATGAACAAGATAGTGTTCTTAAATTATAGAGATTTGATCTCCTCTACAGGGTATTCTGCTTCCGGCTATTTAAATCTAAACTAATATTAATTATTTGATATCTTATTAGTCTTACATGTGGAAACCTTGTACTTGTGGGTCATTTTGATTCACTGCTCAATTGAACTCTGTCTTGTCCTCTGTTTTAGTCTTTGTTTGTAAGATGTCTGGATGGTTAAATTAGAAGGGAAGTTCATCCTAACTAGAAAATACAACTATCTTAACATACATTGATAATGGCATTTGAAACATGATTAATAATTGTCAAGAATACATTGTAAAGTGTTAAACAGAGGGTTAAAGTAGCAACTTATATTTGTGTTGTCTCAAGATAGGGTCTAATATAAACAATATACTTGTGATAAGTGACACCCCGCCTAAACTGGTTGATTCTTCCAAGGGAGTTTGTTGACTATGCATCATGCATTCAGATAATGGATTCTGACACAAGTTTTGGACCGTGCAGGGGAGTTGTACAGACATGATAGACAGTATGGAAACACCTTCTAATGGATCGTGTACTAAAGTTGATAGGGTGGTGATTGACACAACAGTTCCTTTTGGATCAGTTAAGGCTGCTGTTAGCATGTTTGGAGAAAGGGGAATTGCAGATAAGATATATAAGAAAAATCAGGAAATTCCAGCAGAAAAGGTATACTGGGAATTTTTCTTCACATGATTTATCATGTGGGTTCCTACAAATATTGTTTTCTGAATAGGTTGTTTTGTTAAATTTGCTAAACGAGATAATATGTTCAGGCAAAACTTGAAATTAACTTATCTGTTCTATTGGTTTTGACTTTTTGAAGTTATTCTTTGGTGTTTCTAGGGTCAGCTATCAAAGGAGACACAACTGCATATTCTACAGAAGGAATTAGTTAAGCTCAAGGAGCAGCTAAAAGCTGTTAAGTCAACAAAGGATCAAGTAGAGGTTGAGTTGGTAGAGGCTAAGAAAGATGTTGGAGATTTGTCTCTGAAGTTGGAAAAGGCAACAGAATCAAGTAAAAAGGCCAATGATGCTTCTGAAATTTACAGGCTTCATGCAAAAGAACTAGAAGCTTCAAAAGTGGAGGTTTCAGAAGGTAAAATTACAGATTGGCAATCAGAGCTTACTGCTGCAAGAAAGGATCATATGGCAGCAACAACAGAGTTGGAAACTGCTAAACAGGAACTCCGAAAATTGAAGCAAGAGTTTCATACTTGCCTTGAAGCCAAAGCATCTGCAGTTAAACAGGCAGACGATGCAACATCTAAAATGAAAATAGATTCACTCATGGCAGAGGAGCTTGTGAAGGAAATTAATGAAGCTCAGAAAACTCATAGCCATGTTAAACTGGCATGCATGGAAGCTGCGAAAGAAAAACAATTGATCAGAGCTGAAAGGGAAGAGGAAACACAGAAAGCTTTTCCAGTAGTAGAACAAATTAGAAAGCAGATTATTCAATTTACTCAAGATCTTACTAATACAAAGAATTTGGAAAAGGAACTGGCTAACACAACAGCTGCATTGGAGAATTTGAAAAATGAACTCAATTTTGCAAAAGTGAAGGAGTCCAAGGTTTGTCCTGATGCTTTGCATCCCATCAAAAGGCTTAAAAAAGTGATGGAAGAGATTGAGAATACACATAAAAAAGAATTAGACACTCTTTCTATACTGGAATCAAAAAACTCTGAGCTTGCACAGGCAAAAGAGCATCTCAAGAAAGTTACTGAAGAAGGACATGCTTTAAGGACTTCTATGGATTACCTACTAGCAGAGCTAGAGAAAACAAAGGTTGAGTTGGCTGAACTAAATGACATAGAGGCACAAACTGAAGCAAAAGCAGCTGATCTGAATTCTGAACTTCATAGAGCAAACATCAAATTGGAGCTTGCAATTGCTGCTGAAGCCAAGGTGAAACATGACACTTCATACCTTTCTCAAACTATTCAAAACCTTACTGCAGAAGCTGAAGAGGCTAAGAAGGATTTTGAATATATGAACAAGGAAGCAAGTAAAGCCAAATTGGAAACTGAGCAGGCAAAGGCGGAGATGGTTGCCATTAATAGTAGGTTGGAAGCTGCATATAAGGAACTTGAAGAAGCTAAGGCTGCTGAGGCTATAGCTGTAAAAAAAACAAATGATCAATCTGAAAGTGCAAATACTGCTCAAGCTTCTAATTCAGAATCTGATGCTGGGATTACAATCTCACTTTCTGAATTCAATTCCCTCAGCAGGAAAGTAGAGGAAGCTGAAAGTCTTGCAGATAAGAAGGTTGCTGCTGCTATGGCCCAAATAGGTGCAATAAAAGCAGCTGAACAAGAAATATTAATGAAACTAGAAGTGGCAACTCGAGAGATTGGAGTTCTCAAGTCAGATCAACAAAAAGAACTGCATAAGGCAGAGATGGCAACAGCAGCTAAAAGAGCAATTGAAGGTGAGCTAGAAAGATGGAGAGAACGTGAACAGAAGATGTCTACACCTCATAGGACATCTGACTTATTAATATCTACAAAAGATAATATTTCAGTGTCCTTTGTAGAAAGCAAAATGTTGGATTCTGAACCCTTAGTGAAGAAGCTGAATGTGAATGATCCATCAGAAATGCAGGACAGTTTGTGGTCGGGAACCTTCTCTTCAAAGAAGAAGAAGAAGAAGCAGATAATCCCAAATATTAGACGTCTGTTTACTAGAAAGAGAAGGTATGTGGCACTTACATTTTGATTTTTTTTTGTAGCCAAGGGTTCACAAAATTTTTATAAATATTTTTACTATGCATGTACCATCTACTCTCCTTCTTACTGGATCTCCGTATCATTTGTTACTCTTTGTGTATGGGGAATCATAAGTACATGTTACTTGTATTATGATTTTACATTATGTGCAAGAGTCAAATGTCTGTATAATTCTTACAAAAGTCATATTTGTGAGCCCTCTGTTATGTTCATCTTGAAATCTCCTTAAACCCTGTCACAAAGCCTTTCTTGCAAAATTTACGTACACTATGAATTCAGTTGTTTCATGGACTGATGTTTCCTATATATGAGATGTCATACATTTTAAATCATGAGTAATACACACCAGAAGAGTTGCAAATAATTGTCTGCAGAGTTATTTAGTAATTGGCCAAACAAGAAATGGATTGGGGTGATACACGAGAGTCTCAAGGAAACAACTTTGCAAAATATACATTCACTGTAGTTGAAACTTTTTAGCTTGTCACACCCTACACGATATAAGCTAAACAGTAAAGTCATACCTAAAGCTGTTGTATTATTTGGACTCCGCAGTGAACTCCAGGGACCAGATATTATGAATATTATTTCTCTGTTATTTGTCCATATTGTGTATCATTTCTAATTTAACAGCTGCAGCCCATGCCTCATCTTGATTACTTCCATTGCTGATGCTTTTGAACAATTCAGTAGACCATGGTGTTGTCCATCACTATTGTTCACTTGTAAATAAGTAGTGTGAATTCTGTATCTAGATAATCTCCTACAAGCAAAGAAGTAAAACACTAGGCTTGAGGGTGATTGGGAAAGAAGTTTTTGATTTAAGGTTTTAATCTATCAATTGGTAATCAAATCCAAGGCTAATAAATTTTGATGTTTAACTCGTAATGAATGCTGGTAGTGTATAATTATTTGGTCCTTTTATTGATTGTGGGACTTAACATTGACAAGTTGTCTATTTCCTTGACAGTGTTGGTTACTCTTTGAGATGAGTTCTCTAACGACTCTTAGAGTGAAGAACAAATAAGAATTGTTGTACATTCTTTGTGGAAGTTTACAGGACAATGCTATCAATTTGATATGTATCTCTTTGGAGGTTTCTGCACTCAAATAAGATAAAAAGCCTTTCAAACTGGTAGCAATTGGAACAATTCAATTTGGAGGAGCTTTCTTTTGCATCATTGAGCATTTGGGGTTTCATATTTGTGTACTTCATTAGAGCACTCACTACCGCTTTTAGGTTTCATTATATGCATATGACATATACACATGATGTAAGATATATTGCTGAAAATTCTGTATGGATAGTATTGTTAGTGGTTAGATGTTTTGTTTGTTATTTTTATCTTCGTTGAGACCCACTAAATGCACTGTATATCTTTTTGAAGCAATGGAGGGTATCTTCTGCATTATTTCTCTTTATTTTGACTAGTTTTGGATCATTTGGACTAAATATTGGCAGAATTGATTGGAAGCTGTTTAATCACCAAACACTGAAAATGAACGAAATGCAATTAGAACTTCTTATAGTTTACAATTTATGCACATATTGGTATATTTTCCAAAGTCATCGAAACAGGTTCATTAATTTATGCCTAATGCTCAACTCCATTGTCCATGCAAATGGGCATATAGCCTCTTGGAATATGGTAGATTTTGAGTTTTATATTCAGCATATGATGTTTGGTTATGGAACCTGAAATTTGGTGTCGATGAGTTGTAGGCCCGTATCCATTCATCCGAGAAAGCAGGTTAGAAGTTGCTCAATCAGGCTTATAGAGAGGAACTTTATATTAGCATAATTTAAAGTCATAACCGTTAGTTTAATAACCATAATGAATACTCCATTATAGTGACTATAGAAAACCTAGGATCTGCCTGGAGTTGTACATGAATGATAGGGAATTCAAATGAAGAAAGGTTTGTCATAACATATAGTTTTTACCGTAACCACCTTTTTTAGTCGATCTTGAGGTTAAAATACCCTATATGCTTCTTTAAATTTCTTATGATATTTACTTGTATAGACTGTAAATATTATTTGTTTATTGAATATTCTAAATCATCATATTTATATGGTTATTAAATTTGTTTTGTATGGTAACTTCTCCTATTTGCACTAAGCATATTATTTACGACCATGCATTCGACCAACAAGGGTGGATGAATGATTTCCTTTGCACTAACTTCTTAGAGGATAATAGTTTTATTATGAAAATGTAGTACTTTGAAAATGATCACTTGCATGTGAAGCATAAATGTTGAGCATAATGCTTGTAGAAAATTTGAAAGCAAAAACAACCGTTAGTTTCATAGGGGTCAAACCATACAATCTAAATGGATTTGCATTTCTTTTTGGTATCAAAGTGGCCTAAGATGTCCCAAATGATTGATCGATAGTAAAACTAAAAGGATCGGACATTGGTTGTTTCATAATGGTTTACTTCACTACTTGGTAATGTTCTAGGTGGGGTCTTTATATAGCTAGGTCTAATAACACTCAAATATAAATCTAACTATATAGCCAAAGTGTAAATAAATGACAATTGTGCCTTCGTTGGTTGTGTTTGGTCCAAAAACCGCATGTCCAAAACCCTAGAGTATGATCTCACCTTCAAGGCTAGGGGGTGTCGTCAAGAAAGTAAAATAGTGGCTCATCAACAAATCTTAGATGGTTATGGCCAATGAACGAGAGTGGGCACACTCTCCTTGTAATGTCCCCATTTTAGCTCACCATGGTTTGTGACGGGATTAGCCTATTATTGGCCCTCATAGGCTAAGGCAGATGGTTAGAGGGTTCCAGTTGGTAGAGTGGGAGGCTTATTCCCATCCAGAGTTCAGGTTTAGCCTTTGTTTGATTTAGATTCACACACTTACTATTTATAGTAAGTGACTATTTCAGGATAGTCAGGGTTACTATCTACAGCAGGGCACCTGAATAGGCTTCATTTGCAGTGTCAATCCCTTACACCATTGGTTTGATCAAATAATGAGGGATTTACTATTTATAATGAATATGTGGTTGTAGAGATGGACCCCTACTATTTTTGGTAAGGCGAGTGGGTACACAGAAGGTATCATGGTGAACCTCCTTGTTCAAACAGAATTAGAAAATCATAAGTATTTAAGAAGTTATTAATTTTTAAAGTGGCTTAAATGATATTTAATTATAAAAGGTATATTATAAGGTTATAACTTAGCCTTATGTAAGTGGGGCCATTTTGACTTTAAAAGCAATTAATGAATTATATGACCTTACAATATATGGTTCATTTTATAACATAATGTCATTATTTAAAGGGGACTTTATTATGAAAGGTGATATAAGGGTTAAATGGAAATTAATAAAGTGATATAATACTTTATTAATTTATATGTTGAAAGGGAGACATAAGGACTTAATTAAAAGGTGGACTTCAAAGGCAAATTAAATACACTTCATTTGGAGAAGTTATAAAAGGGCATCAAAAAGCAAATAGATTCATTATTAAATGATCATTTGAATTTACTTTTGTGGTTTTCTGGAGAAGACAAGGGTTTCAGTATATCAGCTATTGAAGAACGAAAACTCTTCAATGTTTTTGCAATTTTGAGGCTATCAGAGATCAGCCGAATCATTGCTTGAGAAGAGCTTCATTCTGGAGTTCTATTTGTGCTTAAAGGTGAAAGATATCAAGGGTTTGAAGATTAATGAAGAATAATTAATTGTAGGCCTATAGCTTCATTCTTGACAGTCATTTATATCAGATTTCAAGCATTATTGAGCAAGTTGAAGGCATATCTTCAAGGGTTTCAACCCAGATATTTAAGAGAAGGTATTTAAGCTAAGCGGCTGCATCTATTAGCTTAATTGGCACCTAATATCAAACTTGAATCACCTACAGCAGTGCCACGTGTTAGTCTTTATGCTAGGCATCCCATTCCCCAACCAAAACGCCTTAGATAATGTGCATATCTCTTCAATATGGAGGGCGTCTAAGGCAATGGAAGCATTTTTTACAGTTTGGTGTGTGGAGAAAAGACTGCAACAGCAGATCAATCCATTAATCAGTGTTGTTACTCGCTGCCATCATTTCTAGATTTTGCATATGTGATGTTGGGCATATTCTGGGTATCATTTCTTTGTAAAGCTTCAATAAGTTATTGAATATAGATTTAGCTTTATGATCCAACACATTGAATTGGCAATATTGTTACAGCATTGTAATCAAATTCAAGTTCATAGAAGCAATACAAGGGAGTTGGTTTGCACAACAATTGTTTGACATGATGTCTCTTGCTGTAGCTATTCATTGCATGCATTCACAGTCATCTTATTGCACTATAAAATCAATATAAAACTTACATTTCATAGCTTTATGCATTCTCAGTCCTTGGCAAGTTTAGTTAAGAGTCTCTGTGCAAAGGATAACAACAAACAAATCCAAAACCAAAAGATCACATTAATCAGTTGAAAGGGGGTTGCAAGATAACTATTTGACAAAATTCCTAAGCACCAAAAAGGTAAAAAATAAAGGTCAGATTTGGCAAGGGACATTACAGTGGTATCAGAGCGGTTTCCTGCCATCCTATTGGGAAATCAGAAATTTATTCAGTTGCATGTCAGTACCCAATACTTGCATATCAGTTTGGAGAGCACCCATATGCTTGCATGTGTGGTTTTTAAAAAAAATATTCAGTGAATTAACATCTAGCATCATTTGAGTGACCAACACTCTTGCAGTGTTCTGATCATGGGAAAAGTGAAGTCTATACATGAACTCATGCCAAAGCTCATGTAGGCCTTTCAAAACTATGATAAGAATTTAACAAGACTTCTACAACATCCGAATATATTGGATCCTGTGTTTGCAAAATGAAGGAAAACAAATGCTAATGCAAATGATTTTACCAATACAAAACATGTATCAGGGAAGGAGGAAGTCCTTGGAGATGTTGAAAACATGACACAAAGGTATGACAATAATTCTGACTTTGTAAATCAGACCTTAGAAGATGTGAATAAGACACAAGCTCGATGTGGTGGGTGGTCTCTAAGAGCTAAGAAGGCCAAAATGCTTGCTTCCCAAGCAAGACAACACTTACAAGAAGTCAAAGAAGGATGCAATCTAATAGATAATGCAAGAAGACAAAGAGAATCACACATTAGATCCTTATTTCTTTCAAAAGAAGAAAGTGTGGATGTTGAGCATACAAGGGAAGAACTTCTTGAGGTAAGTCCACAAGAAGAGCATGTTAAGTTGTGTGAAGAAGAAAGGAGGAATGATTTAGGAAATTCAGTTTGGGCACCTACTTTGCATCATGAGGTCTACGTCTTTCTTTTTTAGAGAGCTATTTGAAGGCTGAAAACAATGATAATATTGGTTACACACTTGCTGGATCAACCACAAGTGTAATATCCATATGTGTGGAATGGAACATTATTGATTTCAATGTGGTTAGTCATGCATCATCTATAATAGGACAATTGTTAAGATCATATGAAGCATTTTGTCTTAGAGAACTGATCAGAGAGACTAAGAGGTTGCTCACTAAGAAGATCTTGAATTTTGATAATGTTTGGTTTGTCCTGCATACTATACTTTGGAATTTTCTAGTAAGAGAAAACATATCAGTTATGGAGGTGATGGTATGGACTAGAAAATGGTCGGATAACAATCTTTTGACATCACATGAACATGAATCAATTGGTATGTTGATGCCTCACACCTATGATGTTGACATTGTGATTGAGTATAGGGATGTCTTAACTTCAAGATCTGATATGCTACAATATTGGGCTACCAAGAGTATGCAAGTGTGCTCTTGCATCAAAGATTTCCAGGGTAAAGAAAGAAAAGATACAATCAGTCCTAGTTTTCTGATTTTAAACAGCAGTGGTATATCCTTACTTTCTCATGATATTGCAACTGCTAATCATTGGGAAGTGAGTGGTAATGATTCTACTTTGATTGGTACACAAGATGCATGCATTGGTCATGGTAATTTATATGATGCATTTCATTTTAGGACTGATTTTAAACACTTTGGAGCAGTTGATTTAGAGCAATCCCAAATGTTGAATGATGGTTGGTTAGAGAGGGCTAAGCAAGCCAAGTTGTTGGCTCAACAAGATAAGCTCCATCTGCAACATATTCATGATATGCACCATTCTTTAGATGGTGATGATCAAAGGTTGACTAATTCAGAAAATTCAGTTGTTGATTATTTTCTTGATGGTGATAATGATTTTGTGGACACTCCTAGTGGGTCAGCCACTCAGGAGTTATCTTTGGTGAGTATTGATGGCATCTACACTACACATTCGGGTTTGCTATCTATTTCTCATGACAGGGCAACGAACTACTAGTTGATTGGTGACTTCATATTCATAGATTCCTCATGGATTAGTGGTTGTCCTAGTTGGAATCACATAGCACTTCCTGATTTTTCATGGTTTACATCAGTGATTCAGCGGTCTAGGAGTGTGTGGAGGTATGTCTTTTGGATGGACATGGCATATGAAATAGATTTCATGGGTTTTCACCAGTTTGATGACACCTTTATATCAGCGATGTACTTCAGGTGTTGTGGTATTGGCATGTGATAGTTCATTTATACCATCCATTGTGGGACAAAGAGTTACCATCTGTTGGAGATGGAACTAATGACTATAAGTACCCGTCGCAGTTGTTTGTGGGTGAGTACTTGCAGGATCAGTATTCAGTTTTCCATCATGCTAATATGTATCCGACAGAGCCTACTACTTCGATATCACAGGGGTTTTTAGTGGATACATGGATTCAAAGAGATTATGGTATCAGTGGATTTGATGGCTTGGTTGGATTTCACAACCATGGGAGATTGGCAGAGGATGACGAGGGATGTTGTGCTACGGATGCTTCCAGATCATCTTATCTCTGCATAACAGATGGATGTGAGTTCAGGTTGCATTGGGACCCAGGTGGTGACAGGGTCAGCATTGCAGTTTGGATGCGTCCCATTGGTTTGCTTCGCCATTCTTAGCATGGTGAAGTTGAGTTCAGAGTAGAGAAGCAGAAGTCTGAGAATAATATGCATGGCAGACTTCTATTCTGGATTTGGGATCTAGGTATATTTTGTTGGACACTCTCCAATATGTTGAGGGTTCATTTGTGTGCATCAAGGTTCACTGGGGAGTATTGTTGCATGTACATGGTGTGGTTCTTCTACAGTTTCACTCCAGGTTCTCATGTACAGGATCTATTTTAGATGCATAGTCCAGTTGCGGAGGAGTTAGATGATATGTATGACAACTTATCTTGCGCAGTTTTGGGAAGCAAACATTGTCAGTCTTTAGAGTTGCTTCCACTTGATGTTCACGCTCTTGCGACACCTACTGTTGAGATTGATTTAGTTTGGCAGGTTCTATCAGTTGTATTGGTGATGGTGTTGCAGGAATTGGTTAGTGATAGCAGGGACATTACATAGTTCAACCCCTGGGATCCTAGTGGAGTTGTGGTTCCTCTTCAAGTAGAGTATAGTGAACTTCCAGATGAGATATTACTTGGGGACAAGCAATTTCGGGAGGGCAGACTGTAATGTCCCCATTTTAGCTCACCATGGTTTGTGACGTGATTAGCCTATTATTGTCCCTCGTAGGCTAAGGCAGATGGTTAGAGGGTTCTAGTTGGCAGAGCGGGAGGCTTATTCCCATCCAGAGTTCAGGTTTAGCCTTTGTTTGATTCAGATTCACAAACTTACTATTTATAGTAAGTGACTATTTCAGGACAGTCGGGGTTACTATCTATAGTAGGGTACCTGAACAGGCTTCATCTACAGTGTCAATCCCTTACACATTGGTTTGATCAGATAATGAGAGATTTACTATTTATAGTAAATTTGTGGTTGTAGAGATGGACCCATGCTATTTTTGGTAAGGCGGGTGGATACACAGAGGGTATCATGGTGAACCTCCTTGTTCAAATGGAATTAGAAAATCATAAGTATTTAAGGAGTTATTAATTTTTAAAGTGGCCTAAATGATATTTAATTATAAAAGGTATATTACAAGGTTATAACTTGGCCTTATGTAAGTGGGGCCATTTTGACTTTAAAAGCAATTAATGAGTTATATGACCTTATAATATATGGTCCATTTTATAACATAAGGTCATTATTTAAAGGGGACTTTATTATGAAAGGTGATATAAGGGTTAAATGGAAATTAATAAGGTGATATAATACTTAATTAATTTATATGTTGAAAGGTAGACATAAGGACTTAATTAAAAGGTGGACTTCAAAGGTAAATTAAATACACTAAATTTGGAGAAGTTATAAAAGGGCATCAAAAAGCAATTAGATTCATTATTGAATGATCATTTGAATTTTCTTTTGTGGTTTTCTGGAGAAGACAAAGGTTTCAGTATATCAGCCATTGAAGAACGAAAACTCTTCAATGTTTTTGCAATTTTGAGGTTGTGAGAGACCAGCCGAATCATTGCTTGAGGAGAGCTTCATTCTGGAGTTCTATTTGTGCTTAAAGGTGAAAGATATCATCAAGGGTTTGAAGATTAATGAAGAATAATTAATTGCAGACCTGTAGCTTCATTCTTGGCAGCCATTTATATTAGATTTCAAGCATTATTGAGCAGGTTGAAGGCATATCTTCAAGGGTTTCAACCCAAATTTTTAAGAGAAGGTATTTAAGTTAAGCAGCTGCATCTCTTAGCTTAATTGGCACCTAATATCATACTTGAATCACCTACATCAGTGCCACGTGTTAGTCTTTATGCTAGGCATCCCATTCCCCAGCCAAAATGCCTTAGATAATGTGCATATCTCTTCAGTATGGAGGGCGTCTAAGGCAATGGAAGCAGTTTTGATAGTTTGGTGTGTGGAGAAAAGATTGCAATAGCAGATTGATCCATTAATCAGCCTTGTTACTCGTTGCCATCATTTCCAGATTTTGCATATGTGATGTTGGGCATATTCCGAGTATCATTTCTTTGTAAAGCTTCAATAAGTTATTGAATATAGATTTAGCTTTATGCTCTAGCACATTGAATTGGCAATATTGTTACAACATTGTAATCAAATTCAAGTTCATAGCAGCAATACAAGGGAGTTGGTTTGCACGTTAATTATTTGACATAATGTCTCTTACTGTAGCTATTCATTGCATGCATTCATAGTCATCTTATTGCACTATAAAATCAATATAAATCTTACATTTCATAGCTTTATGCATTCTCAGTGCTTGGCAAGTTTAGTTAAGAGTCTTTGTGTAAAGGATAACAACAAACAAAACCAAAACCAAAAGATCACATTAATCAGCTGAAAGGGGGTTGCAAGATAATTGTTTGACAAAATTCCTAAGCACCAAAAAGGTAAAAAATAAAGGTCAGATTTGGCAAGGGACGTTACACTCCTACACTTCGAGATCAACAAAACCCAAGAGGGATATTCCAAGAGGCATAAAATAGAACACATATTAACATTCACATCCATACCCAATGTACACTTGACCCCCTAAGATTGTCACTAGATCAAGACCGACTAGCTGCACAAGCCTCTAACAAAGTTGATCACATATTTTGCACATGCACCCACAGATGATAACATTTACACTCTCATAAAATGAATTCATTTGATATTTTACACAATGGCAAGATGCAAACATACATGTCATGATTCACTCAAGATCCAAACAATTTTGTATCACTTCATATGAATCCCTAGTTGTAACATAGAATCATGGACAACATGCAAACCCTAACCTACTTCTATTCTTACAACTAACAGGACGAGGGTTTGATAAAAAGAATGTTTGGTCCTTTACCAATATAGACCTATGCCTACTCCATTGGGCAACAGAATCATAGAGTGCAAGGAGGAAAGAAAATATGTAGCAAAGGATCAATGGAACCAAACATATATTCACATACATATCACAAATAGATTTTTATGTGATGGACATACTTAAAAATCCAAGAAAGAACTGCAATGATTCATATGCAGCAAAAGAATGGCAAATACAAAGCCTTGTATTAACTTGAATGTTGTCACACACCTCCAAACCCTGGTTACAATCGTACCAACAAATGTGGCAAGCGAAAACAATAACTGTGATTATACATTTACCAAAATCATTACAAACTCATGTGGAAACATACAATTACATGCAGATCTACTTTACAAATCATTCCTAACCTATGTTGAATATATCCCTTCATTTGCAGACTAGACCAACATGATTAGATGCCCTAGATCCACCGTGAGAGATTACACCTCCAAAAAATTGGTTTAGCGGACAACCAACAAAATGAGGCAAAAAATTGCCTTTATAACACTTGGATCCATGCCCTAGGCCGTAGAGGAAGTTTACCACTCAAAAAAATATAGTTGGGGAAGTCAAATCGAGCAATAATGATGATCCTAAGAGTTGTTGGCACATCCTGCAATGTTTCCAAGCTTTGGCGGGACTTCAGGTTGCAAGAGGACAAGTAGATCTGGAACCAAAGGTTCAGGTTGGGAATTTCTTCCAGACCCGAGATTTAGAAGTATCACTTTATGTTTGGCAGGGATCAGGGTTGCAGAAGCACCCGGAACCTAGGAACCTGGAGCAAAAGTTCCATCGGGTTCCACAGTTTCAAAGGAACTTTACTTTCTATTGCGGGAGCCCAGGAATTCGGGGGTTGAAGGGATGCGGGGAGCGGAATTTTAGGAGAACCAAGGAGCAAAGGATCGGGTCCAAAAGTTCTGGCGGGACCCGAAATCTAAAAGGGAAAAGGAGGTGTCAGGTCGGGAAAAAGTTCTGGCTCGAAACTCAAAAGGGGAAAGAGAATTTGGAGTGGGGAAATAGAGGGAACTTGGACTTTGGCAAAAGGTTCTGGCGAAACTCGAAAACCCGCAAGGATCGAAAAATAGGAGGCCAAACACTTAGACAATTTTTTACCTCGCCATGTTAATGTCCTGTTGACATCATCACCACCACCTTGAAGCTGAAGAAGCACAATCTGGAGAGGATCGGGAGTCTAGAGGAACCAGGAACCAGAGCCCGAAGAAAGGGGTCTGGGCTGAGAAAAAGTTTTGAAGTGGAACATCTGCCTATCCTTGCAAAACCCAAGTCCGCCAAGGGCCAAAAATGGCTAAGGAGACCCCCAAACTTGGATTTTTCTTGGATTTTTGACAATGTTAACATGAGGGGCATGGGAAAAGGTCAAAGGGAACACAGGGGTGAAAAAATGGCAAAGGTATACCCATTGAAGGCATCTCTAATTAGATATCAATGATGGGTTTATAGATGACAATTGTAACAAGAAGGGAACCAAGCTTGGGATTTTTCATTTTGGGCACAAAAATGGCTAAGGAGACCCCCAAACTTGGATTTTTCTTGGATTTTTGACAATGTTAACATAAGGGGCATGGGAAAAGGTCAAAGGGAACATAGGGGAGAAAAAATGGCAAAGGTATACCCATTGAAGGCATCTCTAATTAGATATCAATGATGGGTTTATACATGACAATTGTAATAAGAAGGGAACCAGGCTTGGGATTTTTCATTTTGGGCACAAAAAAGATGGGTGGAAAATCTGGGTCCTAACACTAACTCTAGTTGGGGATGTGTGTCAAGCATTGACAGAGAGAGAATCTAGAACATCTCCAGATAGACCAAAAGCAAAAAAAGGACAGAGGGAACAACGAAAAATGTATTTACAAGGCATGAAGGCACAAAAGGAAAGATGATTGTAATCAAAATTTTTAGGCACTTGCAGGTCAAACCTACATAAGACTGTTGCAACTATCTGCCTCTATCAAATACAAGATGAATGAAGGAGTTGATCTCCCTCAAACCAATTATGCATTCATCACCTGGCTGCAACAACTAAAGTGTTTTATCTGCATGCACCAACTTGCAACAAATGCTCATGGAGCCAAGCTCCACCAATGAAATCACTGCTCCAAGACAACCATAAGAAATAGGTGCTTGACCTATTCCAATCCATATCATGCACTTTCATAATAGCATGGGGTGCAAAATCAAGAACCAAGTCAGCAACAAAAGAAATAGATGAAGACAAACCTCCATTATCAATTGTCAAGATGTCATACCTGCTGACCTCTTCATGTGAAATGATGGAAAAGGAGAACACCTCCAATTCACATGGAAAGGAAAACTGTGTTTGAATGCACTGTTGATCCACAAGAAAAGACACTTCATCTTGTAGAGAAAACTAGAAAAATTCCAGTGCAAGTATATCTTCTAGTCGGGCTGCAACATGTTGAAATTCAAGCATACACATGCCTCACTACTCATTCACATCAATGTCCCATACAAAGGATTCAACCTCTACTACAACACTAACACATTCAAGAACTGATAAACTTCCCACATCAAAGTGGAAACACTCATATTCATTTGCATCTCCACCAAGCTCTTGAAAACAACTTTCATATGTGTTGCTACAACTTCTAATTTTTTAATCATAAGCGTGACTCAGACTACAATCCAAACCATCAGCACATAAATCAAGATCATGAGACACCTCAAGTAAAAGACCTATTGGCAAATTGGCAAACATCCTAAGAGAGAGAGACACTGTTGGTATGATGGTGAATGATTGTGCATGATGTTTGAAGATGTTGTCATTGATGGAAACAAGGAAAGGAATAAGGTTGAGACAGTTTTTGGTCCAGTGAAAAAATTTAGTCATTTTTTTACTAAGTGTTAGCAGTATACAAGAGACAATGATAGAGTAGCAGTATAATGGATGGCATTGGTCCACATTTGACGTTTAGATAATGTGGTTCTAGTATGTTTTTTGCGGTCCTTTGATGATCCCATATCCAAGTTTTTAGCTCCTGATGAGTACCAAATGCATACACTCAAAGAATAGTTATGGGTGCCTAAGTATCGCTACTTAGTCTGACAGAACTTGACTGTGACAGAGCATGTGTTCTTGTGGTCCGCATTCTACCACAAAAGAATATTTTTCTCTACGGTTCTAGAGGTATGATCTATGATATGTAAAGAGTCTCTAATATGGACTTGAGGAAGTCTTGTGGTCCAATGTGGAAGATGTAGTTTGACAGTTGAACTAAACCAGTGACAGTCTGTGGTTAAGGCTGACATGACAGTATGATGTGTGTGCGGTAAGTTTTGTTGTTTGGAATCTTATCCTAAATGATTATATGGATGGAGCCAACATATGTGAATATGATTCAAGTGTTGTTTTAATCCACTGTGTATTTTGGTAAATGATTTTGGGCCGACAAGTTACTTAAGGCATGACTACATGGTACACCTTATTAGGCCGACCTAATATAAAAATTTTGATTGTTACGGATATATATATGGGATTGAATTCAGTTTTTGAGATGTGTAATGCGAATGTGAATATGTATGATAGGTGAAGTGCAGTGCAAGTGACAAGAGCAGAAGAAGAGAGATCTTGCTTAATGTAAAAGCAGATCAGTAAAACAGAGCAGTCAAGATAAAGAGTTTTGAGACAGTGTTTTGAGCTTCTTTGGAACTGTAACCATGCATGTTTAGATGCAATATGAGCAGTTCAACATGGCAGTGAGCCATTCTTCCTTCTTCTTTCTTTCTCTAGGTAGTGAGCCATTTTTGCAGTGAGCAATTGTTACTACATAATATATTGTGAGCTAACACTCGCCGTGGTTTTTCCCAATTTTGGGTTTTCCACATAAAAATACTGGTGTTCATGTGTGATGGATTGTGGTTGTTTCTTCTATGTTGAATTTATTTTGTTATTGCATGCATTAAATGGATTACTAGTTTAATAGGTAAAAGGTTTAATAGAGTACTGCTTCACCCCCCCCCTCTCAATACTTTGGGTGTTCAACAATTGGTATCAGAGCTCGGTTCCTCGAAAGAAGTCTAACAACTTGAGGAAGATCTTGGAGACTAAACACATGGTAGGTAAAAAATGTCCTACTCCTCTTGAAGAAATTGATGCAACTGAAACTAAAGAAGAATGCACGCTTGTTAATGAAGAAGAACTCAAGCTTGCCCTTGAAGATCTTGAAAGGGTTGAAATAGAAAATAGGGATTTGAAAGATAATGTCAAGGAAGCAGATGAGTGCATCAGAAAATTGAGGGAACAAATGAAGAAGTTCAAAGACAAATATAAGAAGGCTAGTGAATAATTGATATCTGCAAATGACACCTTGAATGATGTGAAAGTGGAAGTTGTAAAAAGAGAAAAAGCAAAAGAAGACCTAAATCAGTTAGTGAAAAGCAAAACTGAAGACTACACAAAGCTTGAATAAGAAGTTGTGGATCTGAAAGCTGATCTAAAACATGCATGGATTCAGGAAGATAAATTCAGAGTGGGTGCTACCCAACTTGATAGAATACTTGCAAGTCAAAAGAGTATTGATGACAAAGAAGGATTAGGATTTGAGAAAGGTGAAAGCTCTAAAACCGGTCAAGAAAAGAATGTTGAGATCAAGAAGGACAAAGGCAAACACATTCAAAATCAAAGGAACGGACCTAGAAGACCACCGGTCAAGCAACCAAATGCTCAAAGTTACCCTTCTTTCAATGGTTATTATAATACATGCAATAAATTTGGTCATAAGACTACTCAATGTAGGAGCAAAGTGAATCAAAATGTTCCATCATTCTCTGTTCAGTGTTTCACTTGCAATAAAATAGGTCACAAGGCTAGTGTTTGTAGAAGTCAGATAAGGAATGGTTATAACAATAGAAGGAATGCTCAAACCTTCAAAGGTAACTGCTTTATATGTAGAAGGTCTGGTCATAAATCTAGTGAATGCAGAAGTCAAATAAGGAACAACTATAACAATGGAAGGAATGCTCAATCCTTCAATTGGAATTGTTTTGCATGCAATAGATTTGGACACAAGGCTGACCAATGCAGATTAAAGATGAATGAAAGGAATAATAGACAGAGAAATGTTGTATGTTTCAATTGCAACAGGCCTGGACATATTGCTAGATTCTGCAAAAGCAAAAACATAAAGAGGAATAATCAGGCAGAGAAGAAAGAACCAGTACAAAAGGTAGATCTGGTAGAGATCAAGAAGGAGATGAATCAAATTTGGGTTAAGAAGGAAGTGCAGGAAATCAAGGGTGAGTCCGCACCAAACTCTAGTGTTGGTACTTCCTCCGGGAAGTAAATTGGGAGCTCTGGCTCAAGGTGAGCTTAAATGCAAAATCCTATCCCCCCAGCGAGAAGTGTGGTGTTGATATCCAGCACAAAGATATGAGTTATAAGACTAAATGATAGATCTTTTGAAGAAGATTCCAGCAAAAAAGAATCTAATGTGGTGAATTACAGAGCAATCTTGATCGACTGAGGACAGCAGAGAAAGGGTTTGACAACTTTTTGAACGAAGCATTTATGGCGATTAAATCTTGATGAAAAGCGAATATAAGGGATCCATTTGAAAGAAAAATCACTTTACATTCAAACTTTCAAGTGACTAAAGTGATCTGAGAAGCGAGCCAAAGCAAATTCAAGCGTTTGGTGAAGAAACCCTAACGAAGGCAAAATATATTTACCGCTCTCTTTTGAAAAATCTCTTGTTTTGAGCTTGTAAAGATGGATACCCCTCAAGTAGTTGAGATAACAGAGAGGCCCCACCCTAAGTTTAAGAAACATCCCTTTAAATCGTTAATGACTGGTCTGGATGGCACATTTTTTGAGGTTCCACACGGTGTTATGCATACGAAAGATGTTAGGGCATACATACATGCAAACGTAGAGGAATATGATCACATGAAACTAGGGAAGTTGTAGTTGGATGAGTTGATTACTGTTAATATTGTGTTGAAAGAAGAATACAATGTTCTACATGAGAAGAACTTGGATACCTGGTTAGATTTTCTGATATTCTCAAATGATGCGTGGGTTAGATATGTTCTGAGTAGAATCCATGATGAATTCTTTTGGCTTGATGAGCCCCACAAGATAACAAAGGATGCTATCAAAGCAATAACTGCAATGAGCTCTACTGGAAAGGTTCCAACCTTGAAAACCATGAATAACAATATAGTAATGCAGTTAACTGGTGCAAAATTTGATAAGAGGGCACTAACTATGAATGACATTGAGGATCCGACAGTTAGATTTGCATCGATGGTTATTGGGTACAAGGTCTATTTCTCCAACAGGGAGAACTCAATCTCTGCAACAGCCATATATACAACATATGATATGGTCAAGAATAACACAAACTATGATCTATGTGAGTTGCTCTAGGAACACTAATGGAAAACCTGAAAAGAACAAAGGAAATGAAATATCCCTTTAAATATAGAACTCTGATCATTTGTCCATTCTTCTATTTTCTGAGAGAGTTACCTGGTATGGAGAATATTAGTTGGCTTAGTCATACACCTATAGCTGCTCAAATTAGAAATCATTTGCATAGTCTGGGAAATGCTGACAAACAAAATGCAGCTTTATCGGGTTACTTCAAGAATTTCCAAAAGAAAATGCAGGCCGGGGCTAGAATCCCTGAAGAAGGAAGAGGAGAAGTATGAAAAGGATATTGTGTTCATGGTGGACAAGGACAAATGTCTCATGAAGGCTATAGAACCTAGAATTGTATGGGTCCCAGCCATGGGATATGAAGTCTTAGAGGAAGTGTTAACTTGTTTGGAAGATCTTATATTGAGCAAACCAAAAGACCATAAGGAGGAAAGGTTTGGCACATTTGAGGAACTATCTCTCAAAGTTCATCTGGAGCATAAACAATTGGAGATAAAAAAGAATGCAAGGAAAATGGCAGATGAGTTTGTCAAAAGCCAAGGATTCACGGATGAAGAAATAGGTGAAGCAAGAGCAAAAGGCAGAGGCATCCAAGGCTGTAAGTGCTCCGAAAGGGCAAAAATCAAAATCTCTGGAGAAGAAGGAAGAGGAGAAAATTGAGAAAGAGAAGACTACATTTGGCCCTGCAAGAAGAACAAGAGCCTCCACCTCTGCAGCTACTTCCAAGATTTTTGGACCTTCTGTTGTAAAGATAAAGGCTGCAAGTATTGAGAAAGAGATACCTAAGAAAAATGATGAGAAAGAAAAGACAAAGCCTGAAAAACAAGTACTGATGAAGAAAACAGTAGAGAAGAAGAAAAGAAAGAAAACAAAGGCAACAAAAAGAGTGTATGTGAGCCTGGGTGAAGGAGAAGAAGAAGAGGAAAGAGTTGCAGATGAGGAGATTGTAGCAAAATGGGCAAGAATAGAGGAAACCACCCCGCTAATAAGGAGAAGCCCTCAGGAAAGACCAAGAAGAAGAAGGAAGATGAGAAGACTGAAAGTGAAGCAATGCTATCCTTGGAAACCTTAGTCAATGCATTTGCTCAGCATGGAAATTTGAAACCCATAGTTGAAACATATGATGAAAGATCTGATGCAGACAAGGCAATTATTGAAACAACAGTTGTCAGATATTTGGATATGTTTATCAAGGCTTTAATTGAAATCTTAGATCAATTACTGAATAGCCTAGCCAACATCATGACAACAAGGAAGGAAGGGGCTATGGCCAAAGATGTTGAAATAAGAGAATATGTCCTGTTGAGTCTTTGCCCAGATATAACAAATGAAGAAAGAGCCAAATTCATAAAGATACTCAATGAAAATTTTAGAACAAAGAGAAAAGTTAATACACTTATGGCCGGTGACACTGAGATACTGGTAAAAGAAACAAAGGAGATAAATATGACTATGTTGCATGAATTGCAAATCACAACTATTGCAGACATTGATGGGGAAGAGCAAGTGAACAATGTTGACACTTCTAATGCTGCTCTAGAAGTGAATGTTGAGCAGAGCATGGACCAAGGCACAATCACTCCTCCGAAGAGTTCAGGAAAAGATGAAGAGATAAAAGATTCTAAGAAGGAGAAAAGCTTTGAAGAAGCAAGGACAACCCCAAAACAGAATATCCTTAAGAGACAAGAAGAGCAGAGAGAGGAAACAAATGAACAAGTATGGATAATCCTGTTCTAGAACCAAAAAACATTCAAGATCCTCCTCCGGAGAATCAGGATACTGAAATGTCTCAAGTTGAAATAAAAAGAGACACTATTGATTCATTAAAGGAATTTTTTTTAAAACAGAAAGAAGCACAAATTGCAGACACATCTAGACTACTGCAAGGTCAAATAAACTTGGCAACCATGTCTCCCCTACAAAAATTGAAGTTGGGGTACAATGTTCCAAGCAACTACCCAGGAAGAAATAATAAAGTCTCACATGGAAGATAGTGAGCTACTGGATGAAGAAATAAACATTTTTTAGAAGAACATGCCTAGAGTTTAGAGAGATAGAACACTCACTCCCGCAGCACAAATGAAAAAGCTTATGGAGACTATGAATTCCCATTTTGAATCTTTTGAGCAAGCTGCTGATAAAAAGGTAAGAGCTAAAATAGACAGTAAGAGATTAGTTGAGCTAAAAGATAAAGCTTCTCAAGATAAAATTTTGTTAGATAAAAGTGTAGAGTATGCACAGTTAGCCCTTAAAGAAGCCAGTGAACTATATCAATTTTGTCTTACATGGCCAAACAAGACTAAGGACATAAAAGATAAAATAGATAGATGGGAAGCTCAAATAATGAAGATATCCAGAAGTTATGACCCGACAAAAGATGTTATTGGAAATCAAAGGGCACAATTGAAACTATTCATTCTAATATGCATAAGTTGCAAACCCAAAGGGATATCATAAAGCATAGAATGAGTCAACTCCAGGAGGTAGCAAGTTTCAAAATTGCATCCCTAACCAAGTTAATAGTAGCGGTAGACAAGACAAGGCAAATCACTGAAGCCCCTGACACAATGAAGAAAGCAGAAGATTTGGTGTCCCAGATTAATGGGCACATACTAGTTTTGAGAGATGCTAAGACCAATTGGGATGAAGAAATGGTGCAACTAAAAATCATCTATAAAGATGTTCTCCTGGAACAACAATAAGCATATTTGATTTCACTTGTATATATGCGGAAAGTAAAAAAACAATTTTAAAATTTTCACAACTTGTATATATCTTTGTATCATACACCTTTGCCATTGATGTCAAAGGGGGAGAAGAAATGAAGCATGTGAAACACATTTGAAAAATAATAAAAGAAGCATGAAGACAGGGGGAGTAGTGTATAAAGAGAAAGGAGGAGTTGTAACATTTTTTCACATCAAGTGTTGCCATCAATGCTAAAAGGGAGATTGTTGGCAACTTGGCAAACATCCTAAGAGAGAGACACTACTGGTATGATGGTGAATGATTGTGCATGATGTTTGAAGATGTTGTCATTGATGGAAACAAGGAAAGGAATAAGGTTGAGACAAAGTTTTTGGTCCGGTAAAAAAGACTTAGTCATTTTTGACTAAGTGTTAGCAGTATATAGGAGACAGCGACAGAGTAGCAGTATAATGGATGGCATTGGTTTGCATTTGAAGTTTAGATAATGCGGTTCTAGTATTTTTTTGTAGTCCTTTGATGATACTATATCCAAGTTTTTAGCTCTTGATGAGTACCGGATGCATACACTCAAACAAATTAACTCTGGAAGAACATAATACATTGTAATTCAGAGCAGAACACTCATTTGTTTCCGTCCGCATTCCTCTGTTGTTGCATATCTTTTTATGTATTTTTGAGGTGTTTTAAACACATGTATGAAGTATCCAAATCCAGAGTTGCAAGTTCTGAGCTCCACTAGAAAGATAGTTATGGGTGCCTAAGTATCGCTACTCAGTCTGACAAAAACTTGACTGTGACAGAGCATGTGTTCTTGTGGTCTGCATTCTATCGCAAAAGAATATTTTGCTTTGCGGTTCTGGAGGTATGATTTATGATATGTGAAGAGTCTCTGATATGGATTTGAGCAAGTCTTCTGGTCCATAGTGGAAGATGTAGTCTGACAGTTGAATTGAACCAGTAGTAGTCTGTGGTTAAGGTTGACATGACAGTATGATGTGTGTGCGGTAAGTTTTGTTGTTTGGAATCTTATCCTAAGTGATTATATGGATGGAGCCGACATATGTGAATATGATTCAAGTGTTGTTTTGATCCGTTGTGTATTTTGGTAAATGATTTTGGGCCGACAAGTTACTTAAGGATATATGAAGATTTTGATTGTTGCGGATATATATATGGGATTGAATTTAGTTTTTGAGATGAGTGATGTGAATGTGAATATGTGTGATAGGTGAAGTGCAGTGCAGGCGACAAGAGCAGAAGAAGAGAGATCCAGCTTAATGTAAAAGCAAAGCAGTAAAACAAAGTAGTCAAGATGAAGAGTTTTGAGATAGTGTTTTGAGCTTCATTGGAACTGTAACCATGCATGTTTAGATGCAATATGAGCAGTTCAACCTGGCAGTGAGCCATTCTTCCTTCTTCTTTCTTTCTCTAGGTAGTGAGCCTGTTTTGGCAGTGAGCCATTTTTGTAGTGAGCAATTCTTTGGGTAGTGAGCCCTTGGGTAGTGAGCCCTAGGGTAGTGAGCCTTCTTGTAATCCGGTATTGTTACTACATAATATATTGTCAGCTAACACTCACCGTGGTTTTTTTTCAGTTTTAGGTTTAACACGAAAAATCCCGGTGTTCATGTGTGATGGATTGTGGTTGTTTCTTCTATGTTTAATTTGCTTTGTTATTGCATGCGGTAAATGGATTACTAGTTTAATAAGTAAGAGGTTTAACAGAGTACCGATTCATCCCCCCCCTCTCAGTACTTTGGGTGTTCAACAAAACCATGTTCTCCAAATTGTCTCTCTATTTCAAGTCCATCCGGTAATCTTCTATGTCATACTCACTGCTACAACAAGACTGGTGACACTTATTCTTCTTTCATTTCTATATCATTTCCTTGTGGTTGCCTTGAAGCACATTCTACATGAGGGAGACAACATACCTTGCACCAAAGAAATAGGTTCTCATATGTGTCCACAAGATCACCATCTTCATACTCTTCAACGGCAAACTCTTCCAACTGAAAATTTAGGATTGCACTAACACTTGTCTCAGATCAGTTATCATCAAGTGCATCCACCTCAACCTCATGCAAGCAAATACCAACTGCTTCAATATCACAAACAAGAACAAAAGAGTGCAACATATCAAACAAGAAACATTTATTTCATCCCCTATTTTGCATACATGTGTACACATTTCATAATCTATTTTCAGAATTGATCCATTTGACTGCTCATTCATGTACACAACATCCTCATTATCCATTGAGCCATGTACCTCAACACTAGGTTGGAAGTCATCATTAGTTTCATCATCTTCATCATGACTAGATGAGATGTCCAACAGAAGGCCGGTGCATACACTACTTTCATCATCTGCATCATTGTTATACAATGCACCACCTTCACATTCTACCCTCATGACTACACAATCATCATAGTTTGATGTTGCATTCATTTGATTGTTTGTATTCACGATGTTGCTATTCATATCAACATGTTTTTCACCAGCAGTACTCACATTTGTGGATAACAACCTCACTATGTAGTCATCCCTCATCTTCTCCAAGTAGTCTAAGCTTTCATATGCCTATTGCAAACATGTTATTTTGAAATCATCCCACACATAGCTCAAATCAAATTTCATATGCTTCAAAAAACATATCAATGCAAGAGGGAGTGTTTGGTCTAAAATCCTCGGGAACATTGGAAAGGTAAACAACAAACTTGTGATTGAAGCTCATACTAGACTCTATCTCTTGTTTTTTGATTTGTTTCAGCTTTGTAACAAGATCAACAAGGTCTAAACCTTTAGCAAATTCTTCTTCGAATGCAACCACAAGTTCATTCCAAAAGGGAAAGGACTACCCTGGAAAGCTTTGAAACCATTCTCTTGCCTTTCTATGCAAGGACCTAACGAAGAATCTCATCCACATGTCTTTATCTTCAAACTGATGTTCTTCCATGAATTTTGAAAATTCATCAACATGTGTGTCCCCTTCCCAAATGTTGTACCCATCAAACTTGGGCTACAGGATGTAAACCTTGGTTGGAATGCCTCGTGTTTTGTAGTCAACCCATGAGAGGTCTAGCTAATTATAAATTGAATCTAAGAGAGGAACAGGGATTGAGCAATTTGATTTTTACAAGTAGCAGGGCAAGCATTGGACTACACCCTAGACTCTAGCAACCTAATCTATTTTTTGTTTCTTCTTATTACCATAAGGACTCTAGCAACTGTTTAGTCTTATCAACTTCACATTGTTGCATTGCTAATCCATTTGGATTTTGCATGGGTACATATAGGTTTGGGTTTGTATAACATGCAGAGCCATGACTGAAAAATGCATTGCTAGGATGGTCACGGGAATCCACACCAATGTAGTTTCTAGGGTTCGAGACATAGGAAGACTCAAATGAAGGAGCAGCCCTAGAATAATAATATCCATACCAACTTTCCATGACTAAAACATCCTATAATACAGGGGAAAAAACAAAGGTATACAAATTTGTTCCTTCAACACGACAAGAACAACAATCTTCAGAGGTAGGAAGAAAAGAAAGCATGTGTACCTTTAAACACCAGTTGCTCACATTTGAAGTGGGATCCCTAATCACCAACAACAACCAAGGGGCATCAGTAACAAATATTCTTTTTTTGACAATGAAGTTGCCACCTCTTCCAAAGAGTAATTCCTTGAAGTGTGACTGATCTTCAAGGCCACAAACTAATTCTGGGTTCATCTCACCAACAAAATCTTTTATTTCTCTGCAACCCAGCAATAACTTCTTCCTCAACAACGACACCAAAGTGTTAGCATAAAATGACGGGCTGCCAACTACAACACACAACAAACTACACCTGGCGACGGCTGCAAACTTTCTTTAGTGATTGTGTTGTAGAGGTCTTTCAAGATCTGAACTAGATTACATCCCCAACAGCGGCACTATTCTATTTGGTCCAAAAACCATAGGTCCAAAACCCTAGAGTATGCTCTCACCTTCAGGGCCAGGGGGTGTCATCAAGAAAGTAAAACAAGGGTCTCATTAATAGATCTTGGATGGTTATGGCCAATGAATGAGAGTGGACATACTCTCCTACACTTTGGTCTCAAATAAACCCAAGAGGGATATTCCAAGAGGCATAAAATGCAACACAAATAAACATTCACAACCATACTCAATGTACAATTGACCCCCTAAGATTTTCACCGGATCAAGACTGACTGGCTACACAAACCTCTAACAAAGTTGATCACACATCTTGCACATGCACCTATAGATGATAACATTTACACTCCCATAAGATGAATTTATTTGATATTTTACACAATGGCAAGATGCAAACATACATGACATGATCCACTCAAAATCTAAACAGTTTTGTATCACTTCATATGAATCCCTAGTTGTTACATAGAATCATGGACAGCATGTAAACCCTAACCTACTCTTACTCCTACAACTAACAGGATGAGGGTTTAATAAAAATAATGTTTGGTCCTTCACCAATATAGATCGGTACCTACTTCATTGGGCAATAGAGTCATAGAGTGCAAGGAGGAAAGAAAATATGCAATAGAGGACCAATGGAACAAAACATATATTCACATACATATCACAAATAGATTTTCATGTGATAGACATACTTAATAATCTAAAAAATAACTGCAATGATTCATATGCAACAAAGGAATGACAAATACAAAGCCTTGTATTAACTTGAATGTTGTCACACACCTCCAAACCCTGATTACAATCGTACTAGTAAATATGGCGAGGGAAAACATATAACTGTGATTATACATTTACCAAAATCATTACAAACTCTAATAGAGACATACCATTACATGCATATTTTCTTTACAAATCCTTCCTACATTGTGCTAAATACATCCCTTCACTTGCAGACCAAACCGGAGTGATTTGATGCCCTAGATCCACCATGAGAGCTTGCACCTCCAGAAAATTGGTTCAACGACCAACTAATGAAATGAGGCAAAAAAATGCCTTTATAACACTTGGATCCATGGCCTAGGCAGTAGATGAAGTTTCTTGCTCAAAAAAATGCAGCTGGGGAAGTCAAATCGAGCAATAATGATGATTCTAGGAGTTTTTGGTGCATCCTACAACATTTATGGGCTTAGGCAAGACTTTGGGTTGCGGGAGGACAAGTGGATCTAAACCAAAGGTTCGGGTTAGGAACTTATTCTAGACCTAGATTTAGAAGTATCGCTATATGTTTGGTGAGGATCAAGGTCGCAGAAGCACCAGAAACCTAGAGAAAAAGTTCCATCAGGTTTAAAAGTTCCACATGAACTTTACTTTGTATTGTGGGAAACCAAGAATTTGGGGGTTGAAGGGATGCGGGGAGTGGAATTTGATGAGCACTTATATTACTAAGAGGGGGGAAAATCAGTATAAAATAAAACTTTAACTTTTCTTCTTAACCACAGATTATTCAATTTAGATCTAACAATCAATGCACAGATTCAACACAAGATTTTACGTGGAAACCCTTGCGAGAAAAAACCACGGCAAAATATTGCTTATATATTATCTTTTTCTTTTGGTAGGCTCCAACCTACAATGCTTACAATACTTTATCATGAGCTACAACTCACAAGAGACTTCAATCTCCAATCACAGAATCACAGGCTTCAACTTTTTACAAACACTAAGCTCCAACTCAACAAGAGGCTCCAACCTCTATCCAATAGGCTCCAACCTATTTATCCTTTCTTGGTTGATATACATGATTTCTTCCACAAAACAGATCCAGTCACTCTTCCTTCGCGAATCTGAAACTTATCAACTTAATACACACTTATATATCTTGCTCTCAATCACAACTATATCTTCTTTTATATCTTTTCTTTATTGCACAAATATATCCTAAATATCTTCTCAATGTAAATCTGATTCAAACTTCATAATTCTACTCTTCCTTCTTCTCTATATTCAAAAAATATTCATTTTATTGCTTATCTACAATTGAATGAAATAACTTCTACTTATACCTTGCAATAGATGTGTCTTTATCCAATAGATATGTCTCTTTTCTACTCCTAAACAAATTGCATCCCTTCTATAAGCAAATCACTACCTTTAACATATGTTTTTGTCCTTATTCAAATTCATCTTATGCTCTGTCCTCTAGCAGATTTTGTCCTCATGTGGAGCGCTCCTTAACACATATAAATCGCTCCTTAACACAATGTTTTCTTCTTTCCTTTGTCTTATACTCAACACACTTAAATCAATAAATGCTAATCATTGATCCTCAAATTCACATCACCAATATCTGCTATTCTTTTATACAAAACATATCATATATGGTTGTTGTTCCTTCTCTAAAATCGTTGATCATAGACTTCATAAAATCACTGCATGTCCTTTACAAATTTCGCACCATACACAAAATGTAATCATTGTACTAATAATTATGATTGTGGATATTACAATGTCTTCAAGTCTTCTTTTTATACAAACCTTGTCTCTCATCTTTCCGGGAGTCTGCCTCTAATACTTATCTCCCTAATGTTTAAATCTTTAATTTAAACATAACGTGTAATGGATATAACTCTAATTGTATCGGGCCACTCATATTATAACAGGCAACTCATAATGGGCAACTCTATGATCTCCATAATTACACAGTGCCTTTGACAACAATGACAACACATTCCAACAATCTCCCCCTTTATCATTGATGGCAACCCAAATATGAATACAACTTATCTTTTCTGCACAACTCCCCCTGTTTGTATTGCTCCCCCTATCTTGGGCTCCCCCTTGCTCTAACTCTCCCCCTTTGACATCAATGGCAAACGGTCTTCCATCTATCTCTGACTTTCTCTTCAATGGAGCTACAAGATGTTGTTGTGGGTAGCTCCCCCTGAATCTATACTTCCCTTTAATGACTAGATGAGAGTGGTACTACTCCCAACTTTTCCCTTAAGTACTCAAATGTGTCTTTTGGAAGTGGCTTGGTAAATATGTCTACAATCTGCTCATTTGTGGCAATATACTCCAAATTTATTTGTTCCCCTGCCACATTCTCTCTCAAAAAGTGGTATTTGATGGGAATATGTTTAGTCCTTGAGTGCATCACTGGATTCTTCGAAATACTTATTGCACTTGTATTGTCACAAAATATAGTAATAGGATGATCATACTCCACTTTGATGTCTTTCAATGTTTGCCTCATCCATAATACTTGAGTACAACATGTTGTTGCTGCTATATTTTTTTCTTCTGTGATTGATAAGGAAATTGATGTTTACTTTTTGCTCATCCATGATACAAGATTTTCACCAAGAAAGAAAGCTCCTCCACTTGTACTTTTCTTATCATCAACACTACTAGCCCAATTTGCATATGTATATGCTGCCAATGTAAAATCCTTACCACTATGATACCACAAACCAAAATCCAATCTTCCGTTCAAATATTTTAGTATCTGTTTCACTACCTGAACATGTGTTTCCTTAGGTGCAGCTTGAAATCTTGCTACCATTCCAACTGCTTGCATGATATCTTGTCTTGAAAAGGTCAAGTATAAGAGACTTCCAATCATTAACCTATAAAGCATTTGATTTGCTTCAGGTGAATCATCATCCTTACTCAACTTGCATCATGTTATCATGAGGGTACTTACAGGATTACAATCCTCCATCCTGAACTTTAACATCTCCTTTGCATACTTGGCTTACGAAATGAAAATTCCCTTCTCTGATTGTGATATCTGTAAACCAAGAAAGAAAGATAATTCTCCAAGCATAGACATCTCAAATTCCTTTTGCATCTCCATGGTGAATCCCTGACACATATTATCCTCACTTCCTCCAAATATTATATCATCCACATAGACTAATATTATCAATTGATCATCACATATGGTCTTGATGTATAAGTTGCTATCCGCAACTCCCTTCTTAAATCCTTGTTGTTGAAGATATTTATCAAGCCTAGCATACCATGCTCTAGAGGCTTGTTTCAATCCATAAAGTATCTTCTTCAACTTACACACATAATCTTCATTCTCTGAAAATAGGAATCCTCCTGGTTGTTCTATGTAAACTTCTTCTTTTAGATCTCCATTCAGGAAGGCTGAATTCACATCCATTTGATATACCTTGAAGTTTGCGTGGCTAGCATAAGCCAAAAGGCATCCTTATGGCTTCCATTCTAGCAACTGGAGCAAAAGTTTCTTCAAAATCAACGCCTTTTGCCTGTGCATATCCTTTACACACCAATCTAGCTTTGTTTCTCACCACTTGACCATATTCATTCAGTTTGTTTCTAAAAACCCATTTGGTGTCAATTACATTCTTGTACTTTGGACTTGGGACAAGTTCCCAAGTATCATTATTTTTTATCCGATTCAATTCCTCATTCATTGCTTCTACCCAACTCTTATCTTCACTTGCTTCTTTGAAGTTCTTAGGTTCAATCTTGGAAAGCAAGGAAAGATTTCCATCTTCTGGAACACTTATCATCCTCCTTGTAGTTCTGACTCTACCATCTCCAATTATCAAATCCTCTGGGTGGTTATTTTTCATAAACTTGGATGGTGTCTTAGTTGGTGCCTTGATGCTCCTCTATTCTATACCTTTCTTCATCATGATAGCTATCCTCATATGACTCATTCTGATGACTCCTTTCCTCATTCACAAGTTACATTTGTATTCCCAACCATCTTATGTAACATTTTATTATAACTTTGTAGGCTTTACTCTTTGTTGAATAGCCCAAAAATATCCCTTCATCTGCTCATGTGTCAAACTTCCCCAAGTCCTCTTCATCTCTCCTTATATAACACGGACTTCCAAATACTTTGAAATACCTTACAAATGCAGGCCTTCCCTTCCATAGCTCATATGGTGTTTTGTCATGATTTTCTCTGATTTGGGCCTGATTAATAATATAGATTGTGGTATGTACTGCATCTTTCCAAAACATGTCAGGAACTCTTGATTCGTTCAGCATGCTTCTGGCCATCGACTGAACAGTTCTATTATTTCTTTCAACTACTTCGTTTTGTTGTGGAGTTCGTGCTACTGAATATTGCCTTTGTATCCCATGTCTTTCACATAAATCTATGAATTCATTTGATGTGAATTATCCTCCTCTATATGATCTAAGGCATTTAATCCTCATTCCCATTTCATTTTCCACCAAGGCCTTGAATGCCTTAAACGTATCCAAAGCTTCAAATTTTTCCTTCAAAAATGTGACCCATGTCATTCTAGAAAAATCATCAATCAATAACATGAAATATCTTTCCCCTTGTAATCCCTTGGTTCTGGCAGGTCCACACAAATATGTGTGAATGAGATCTAGTGGTTGTGATGCAAAATGCTCCTTTGACCGAAAGCTTACTCTTGTCTATTTACCCAGCTGGCATTCTCTACAAATGATATTTGTTGGTTTTGATATTATCGGCATATCTCACGGCTTCTCTTCGACTAACTTTGACAAGATTGTCAAAATTTAGATGTCCCAATCTTCTATGCCATAACCAACTCTCATCTTCTCTTCCCATGCAACATTTTTATCCTTGAATATCACTTAGAATATACAGGGTATTTTCTGCACAACTGGCTTCTGCAACTCTTCTCCCTTCTATGCTAATCTCGCAGCTGTCAGCATTGAATGTAAGGGTGTGCCCTTGGTCACACAATTGGCTCACACTTAATAGATTATGCTTGAGTCCTACATACAACACATTTTCCGTCCTTATCCTTCCATTGTCCAAATTGAGAGATCCCCTTCTAGAGATTCTTGTTGATGCATTATCTCCAAACTCACAGTTCCACCATTAACCCTCTTTAGGGTGATGAACTTACTCCTATCACTAGTCATATGTCTCGAACACCTGCTATCAATGTACCATTGATCACCTTTGTTTTTGGCATGTAGAGCGGTTTGAACTATCATTAACTTCTCTTTCTTCTTCCATGTCTTAGGACCTTCTTCATTCTTATGTTCTACCTCCTTGTTCAACTTAGAAGGTTCCATGAAGTTGCTTATGCATAGTCTCGTCAGATGTCTCAAGTTGTTGCATTTGTGGCATATAATGATTGGATTCAGGAGCAAAGCAAATAAGCTGACACTTCTATTTGTCATCCCATGTTTTCCCATCTTGTCTCCTACAGGGTTAGTTCTAGCATATGCGCTATAGTTCATAGTTATATGCCTATAATTGTTTCTAGCATTTAACCTACAATCTATTGCTTTATGCCCAAATTGATTGCAAAAGAAACAAAGCCAAGAAAAGAATGATAGAACTTTTTTGTACTTACGTACCTTCATGGGAGAGGTTGTCTAAATGTGTTATTCATGGCTTTCCATTGATTTTCCTCTCTTGTATTCCCTTCATTTTTGTTGGGTCCATGTACAACTCATGAATATGTTTTTGGAACCTCCTTTTCTTCTTTAATCAGCTCATCCCTTTTTGAACTTTTTCCTTCTTCATATATGATCCCACTCTTGTCACATGTGGGCTTTTGAGCATTTATAATTTCCTCCAAAATTTATGAACTTTTCACATTCTTCAATTCTCGGTTCAATTGTGTTATGGTCTTTTCCAACTCCTTTCTTAGAGACACAATCTCGGCTTCCAATTTCTCACAATTTTCCTCCTTTTCTTTTATCTAATTTTTCATTCCTTCTTCAATCCTCTTTGCTTCTTCACATTGAACTTTCAGGTCTCAGATTGTTCTCTCAATTTCTTCCTCAATTTTCTTTGCTTCCTCATATTGTACTTTCATATCCTTAATCATTTTTTAGCTTCTTCAAGGGCTTGTGAAACCTTAGCCTTGGAGTCAATCTCTTCTTGAACCTTTGATCTCAAATTTGAATTTCTTCTTTTGAGGGAATGAACCTCTTCATATGCAAGGTGAATTTCTTCCAAAAGGTCCACCTCTTCATCATCTTTTTCAATGTCCTTTTTATCTTCCTTTTGATTGTCATCTTGAATCTCTATTGCCATGAACATTATTTCTTCTTGATCACCATAAAATTCATGATCACTTTCTTCCGTCCCATCATATTCATTTGAGTAAAGGCTCTTCTTTTGCCTTTGAAAGTTATTCCTTCTCTCGAATTGATTTTGATTGTAGTTGTTATTCCTTCTCTTTTATTAATTTTGATTGTAATTTGCCCTTGGTGGTTGATAACCTCTTCCTCTATTCATACTATAGTTTTCATCATAGTCGTTGTTCTCCATCTTTCCCTGCAGACACCTAGAAGCAAAATGTCTAAATTTTCCACAACTATAACAAATTAAATAAGACTTACTTGGATACTTACCTGTGCCTCTCTTCATCCTCCTCATGAAGTGAGCTTCTCCTTCATCTATCTTGCTAAGTTCGTCATTAGGTTCATATACCTTGTCCTTTCCTCTCTGAGCTACCTTGAAATTTGCCTCTCTTTGATGGTTTATCTTCAATCCTCATTTCATAAGCAGTTAGAGTGTCGTGCAAATCATCCTTGGTCAATTTATCCAAGTTTTTCATTTCTTTGATTGTGGAGATTCTAGAATCAAACCTTATAGGTAAAGATCTCAATATCTTTCTTACAATAGTTGCTTCCTCGATCATTTCACCAAGTCCCACCATGGTGTTAACAATTTTGTCAACTCAAAGAAAATAGTCAGCTATGTTCTCTTCTTCTCTCATTTTGAGACTTTCAAATCTTACCTTGTGAGTTTGAAGCTTAGCATTTTTCACTTTGTCATCCCCTTCATAAATGCTTTTTAGCTTATTCCATATTTCCTTTGTAGTTTTGCAATGCATCACCTTTATAAATTCAGTCTCTGACAATCCACATAATATGGCATTCATAGCTTTTGAATTGTTCTCACTTTCTCTTTTAGCATCTTTGTCTTTGAGAAGAGTAGTAGGTATAATATAACCATCTTCCACATATTACCAAATGTCATACCCCAAAGCACTAAGATATGTCTTCATTCTTATGCTCTAGATTGCATAATTTGTTCCATCAAACAACGGTGCCATGTTTGATGAGAATCCATAATTTTCTTGTCCAGCCATTTGTGCTCTCCTTATATCTACCTTCTATCTATTAAGCTAACTCCAAAGGAACCTGCTCTAATACCAATTGATGAGCACTTAGATTATTGAGAGGGGGGCGGGTGAATCAGTATAAAATAAAACTTTAACTTTTCTTCTTAACCACAAATTTTTCAATTTAGATCTAACAATCAATGCACAGAGACAACACAAGATTTTACGTGGAAACTCTTGCGGGAAAAACCATGGCAAAATATTTCTTATATATATTATCTTCTTCTTTTGGTAGGCTCTAACCTACAATGCTTACAATACTTTATCATGAGCTACAACTCACAAGAGACTTCAATATCCAATCACAGAATCATAGGCTTCAACCTCTTACAAACAGTGAGCTCCAACTCAGCAAGAGGCTCCAACCTCTATCCAATAGGCTCCAACCTATTTATCATTTCTTGGCTGATATAAATGATTCCTTCCACAAAACTGATCCAGTCACTCTTCCTTCATGAATTTGAAACTTATCAACTTAATACACACTTATATATCTTTCTCTCAATCACAACTATACCTTCTTTTATATCTTTTCTTTATTGCACAAATATATCCTCAATATCTTCTTAATATATATCTGATTCACACTTCATAATTCTACTCTTCCTTCTTCTCTATATTTAGAAAATATTCATTTTATTGCTTATCTACAATTGAACAAAATAACATCTACTTATACCTTGCAATAGATGTGTCTTTATCCAATAGATATCTCTTTGCTACTCCTAAACAAATCGCATTCGTTCTATAAGCAAATTGATGCCTTTAACATGTGTTTTTGTCTTTATTCAAATTTGTCTTATGCTCTTTGTCCTCTAGTAGATTTTTTCCTCATGTGGAGAGCTCCTTAACACAACGTTTTCTTCTTTCCTTTGTATTATACTCAACACACTTAAATCAATAAATGATAATCATTGATCCTCAAAGTCGCATCACCAATATCTTCTATTCCTTTATACAAAACATATCATTTATGGTTGTCGTTCCTTCTCTAAACTCGTTGATCATAGACTTCATAAAATCGTTGCATGTCCTTTACAAATTTCGCACCATACACAAAATGTAATCGTTGTACTAATAATTATGATTGGGGATATTACAATGTCTTCAAGTCTTCTTTTTATACAAACCTTGTCTCTCATCTTCACAGGAGTCAGCCTCTAATACTTATCTCCCCAATGTTTAAATCTTTAATTTAAACATAATGTGTAATGGATATAACTCTAAGTGTATCACGCCACTCATATTATAACGGGCAACTCTTAATAGACAACTCAATGATCTCCTTAATTACACGTTACCTTTGACATCAATGACAACACATTCCAATAGAATTTTGGGAGAACCAAGGACCAAAGAATCGGGTCCAAAAGTTCTAGCGGGACCCAAAATCCTATAGGGAAAAGGAGGTGTCAGGTTGGGAAAAAGTTATGGTCCAAAACTTGAAAGGGTAAAGAGAGTGGGGAGTTTGGAAGCAGAGGGAACTTGGAGTTTAGGAAAAGTTCCAACGTTTTGATGGGATTCAAAAACCGCAGAGATGTCATCCCCAAAAGTTGAAGAAGCATGATCTGGAAAGGATCGAGACTCTGGAGGAATCAGGAACCAAAGGCCGAAGAAAGGGGTCCAGGCCAGGAAAAAGTTCCAGCCCAGAACATCCGCATGTCCTTGCAAAACCTGAAAGTTTGCCAAGGGCAAAAAATGGCTAAGGAGACCCCCAAACTTGGATTTTTCTTGGATTTTTGACAATGTTAACATATGAGGGGGATGCAAAAAGGCCAAAGGGAACACAGGGGTGAAAAAATGGCAAAGGTATATGCCCATTGAAGGCATATCTAATCGGATATCAGTGATGGGTTATATACATGACAATTGCAACAAGAAGGGAACCAGACTTGGGATTTTTCATTTTGGGCACAAAAAAAGGGGTGGAAAATCTAGGTCCCAACAGGTTGCAGAAATTTAACCCAATGAATTATGAACTAAGCACACAATTAACAATAAATTATCATTGATGTAAAGAAAAAATATAGTACATAACATAATAATACAGTACATCATGTGTTCACAAATAGTTACAATATTATTTAATTATTTTATCTATATATTGTAATAGAATAAATCACACTACCTAAATTTACCTAGGCTAATTAAATGAATGTATCCATATAAGCAAAACTTAGCCTAGATAACAAAGTTGAGATTCGATAATTGAAGTGAAATAAATGCAATAATTAAATAAGTGGTTAGGTATACTTAGCTCTAGGATAGATGATGAAGAAATGATGGTGATGATGTTTTGAATCTATTCACCACTATTAGAAAACTAATTGGCTTGGGTTGATGAATGTCTTAGAGTTTGAACCATCACAAAAACCTTTGTAGATTGGTTCAAAGCCTTGTGGGTTCAATCTTGATTATAATGAACCTAATCTAACACGCAATTGATCTATCTCATGGGAATAAATTGATAAAATGTGCACCTAAAAGTTTTCTCATCTTTTCCTTCTTGGTATCTAATCTATCAAGGTGGTGTCTAGAGACACCATTTAGGAGTTTGTCATCTCGATAGGTGAATGGGTTCTCTTAAGTCAAACTACTTGGAAAACTAAATTAATGATGATGAGAGATATCAAAGACAAGATTCATAGACATACAAGTGACCTATATGATGATGCATATTTGATTCCTTTAATGCTTTTAAATTTGAAAGCAAATGCTCTAGTAATTCTCCAATTTCATCCAAACAAAATTAAGTGCACATTGAATGTCTGTAAACACTATGATGTAGCAAAATGTCACACAAGTGTGTGTTAGGTTGACTCATAATAGCTAATAGAAAGGTGTGGGATGATTTGAATTTGAATTTGGAGTCTTGGGATTGAAGGATTAGTTTTGTGCTCCTCAAGATTGACATGGATCAATCTCAAGCCATATAAAAAATATTTGCAAGAATAATGTTGTGATCTTGAGGTGGGTAATGAACATGTGGAATAAGTGCAATGAGGGTGAAATGAAAATTAATAGGGATCAAGCCATGAGCTAAACTTAGCACAAGAGTATGGATCTTGTCTATATGTTATTGCCTTAAGATGTTCTCATCAAGGTAGGTACAAAATTAAATGTATTGAAATAGCATGGGTATGCTAATTTCACCATTACATTTTGCCCCCACTTTGATGTGTGTGTTCAAAGTATATGGACATTCTTGACCAACATGAAAAGTAAATATGTCACACTTATAAAAGGATACCCATTTGTATAAAATAATAGATCATTATTGAATTCTTCTTGTCATAAGCACTTCATAAAAATTTGTAAAGCAATGAAAAGTGTGTAATGAGTAGCATCTACCACAAATCAAAATAAGCACAAATTGCAATGTTCTTATATAACTATTATCTATGAAAAATCAAAAGAAAAGGGAAAGAGAATTTCACCTATTTGGAAGTGATATGAAAATCTTCACATATGAGATGTGGAAAATGAGATTGTTGAAGTCACCAAAGGAATTCACATGAGCAAGAATCATCTGCAAGACCAAAATAACCTTCTACAAAAGTGAGAAATAATGAAAATGCTATAATGCCAATATTCATACAAGTGTATACAATGCAATGGAATGAAATGTACACAGAGGACCTCTTGTTAAGGGTTACAACACACCTTAAATTTTAAATTTGGGGGACCCTTGTTTTGAATTTTTGCAAATGGATGTGTCGTGTACCTTGAGAGAAGTTCGAAATTATTTTTTATCTTTCTAGAGTTGAGTAATTAAAGGGCTAAGTTGTGGGTCTAAGAGGGGTATTTTTCATCCTAAGGGATCATTTTACTATTAAGAGGTTTTAATTTGTGATCAATTTTTTCTAAGTTCTAAAGTCTAAGTATATAGCTACAACACATGTTTGCAAAGAAGCACTGTGTTTGTAGAGAATAAGTGTTGATATTAGTTTTGAGAACAAAATAGTGACAATCAACTATGATAGTCAAGGTACAATGTGTTTAACAAAGAACCCAATGTACCATGCTCGTACCAAACATATAGATGTTTAGTATCATTTTGTTTAAGAGATGGTAGAGGATAGCAAGGTTCGGATGGAAAATTTTGATACTTTGGTAAATATAGCTAACTCTCTAACAAATCCAATAAGTACTTAAAAGTTTCACCGGTGCAAGTATGCAATGGATTTGTCCCTTTCCTATGCTCGATTTTCTTTTAAATTCTTCTACAACTCTCCTACAATAAATATCGAGTGCAAGAATGTTGGAACTTTGGTGTATTATCCACCTATTGAGAATTCATAAGTGGGGGAATGTTGCAACTTTGATGTGTTATTCACCTACAGAGAGTTTATAGTCAACAAAAGTTCAATTTCAAATAGTAGGATGGTATGTGGTAAGCAAAGTAGTACAACTTCGATCATTGTGGTAATGTGGTGTGAGTTAAGACTCTGTAGTATTGTGTAGTAAGGTATAGTGGGAGTTAGCCTTTGTGATTTGGTCTAGAGGTGTGTTGGATCCTCTTGAAGCCATGTTTTCAACCACAACTAGTGTGTTTCTAATATGGTTACCGCATCATGTGTAGAGTGATCTGCAATATTGCTAGAGTATGTGTGGCATTGCTAGAGTGTGTGGGACAGATGCAGATGATCTAGAAGGTGCTATGGATGATCATAGTGTTACGTATGTTACTGCAAACCATGACAATGGACTTGGTAGAACCACAACATTGTTGTGCTACTTCTTCATAGTGTTTCCTCTATACAACAAAAGTATGCCAACTATTAATGACCTGGACTAATTGAGGAAGATTTTAGACTAAAAGTATTTTTTTAATTGAGAAGAAACTCTTGGGAGTGAAGCATGGCATAAATGATGTCATGGTGTGGTCATTATTTAATTGCATGACAATTGGTATTCAAACAATAATTAGGATGTTGAGTCAATTAGTATTCCATAGAATGACTAGTTATATCTATGCCTAGACATGGATGGAGAAGATTTATGACTCTATCAGTAAAGATGAGTGTGTGTTGAGGTTGTATGTCTACAATTTTAGGGAAATGACATAAGGGATAACTAGATTCTATGTTTGCAAATTAATACAATTATTCGCTCAATTTTTGTGTTAGGTTTTTTCCTGAAAGAGTTTCCCAAGTTAAATGTTGTATCTCATGTGTTATGTAGAGTTTGAATCTCTTGCTTCCTTTGTTTCATTTATAATTGATTTGTTATAGTTGTAGACACCTAAAAGTGCCCTCAGGTCGTAAAACCCTAATCACTTCCATGTTCTACTGATTTTCCCTAATTTGCCTCTATGGTTAAATAATTGATTCGAATTAATTAATTATTTAATAATTCATTTCCCTAAAGTTCTCTTCATTTGATTTATTCAAATAAATAAATCATACCCCTCAGTTAAATAAATCCCATTTGTTTAACTAAAGGTTTACATGTCCCCTTCTTTAAATGAATTAAATAAACTAACCAAGTTTATTTAATTTAAACATCTTACACCTCACCATATTTGTGAATTTTAAATTCACTTTTATCCTCTCGTGGTGAGGAAACCCTAACTCATCCTAGCCCCCCATTTGGCCTCAAAGTCAACTCTCAATCATGGCCCTCCATTCAAAGCAGGTGTCCTATAAAACACCTCATCTAGCTCTCGACAGAGGTCAACACCGGGTCCATACCCCATTTCATATCATGTTGCCTCCCATTATGAGTGGTCGCCACCTGAAGCTCACCTTTCACCACCTTTAGAAACACAGTCGCCGCCAAAGTCTCACTCTCGCCACTCGGCTTTGAACCCTAGTCTCAGCCGCCAATGGTAGCGACTCGTGGTGTCGACTCTAGTTAGAAACCCTCAGGTCACCGCTCATTCTCTCCTCTGTTCACTGTTATCTCTGCCACCGCCTTCGCTCGGCCCTCTGTGGCAAACCTTAATCTCCTCCGCTCACTCAACATTCCTTCTGTGCCACCTAGCTTGTCGAAGCCAAACAACCATCATCCTAAACCCTACATTGCCGCCTATCCCAAAAGTTGGTCCACTACTCTAAAATTCCTAACCGTCAGGTGACAACACAGTTGTATCAAGCCACGCGGTCGTATCAAATTTCCTATAGCTATGGGGTCTCTTATTGCTGATGTATATCCACTATAAACTCTCTCCTTGATATTGCTAATGTGGCGACTCGTGGTTGGCACAGTTTAAACACACCATACATTTGCTTGTAGAAGATTATCCTACGTGGCAGCTACATCATCAGATACAACATAGAGTGTGCCCCTTATGTCCATAACCACCGGTCGTGGGCTCTTATCCATCACCCTTAGGGCTTTCAATCCCCAAGCCCCAAACACCACAGGCCCTGGCCAAGTGGTGGGGTTTCTTTTTAGCCCCTTTCCTTTTTATTTTATTTTTTATTTTTTTGGTTCGGGCTAGCCCCTGGTCACATGAGTGACCAAGGGCCCCTCAGACCCTAACCGCCCAAATAAATTGCCCAATCCTAACTGTCCCATGTGACCAATGGACACTAACAGTTAGCAGTCAAAGTTAGCTGTCAGTTTGACCTGCTTTGCTTGCACATGCCCTAATAGGGCATTTTTTCAACTTTTCATAACTTTTGCGTAACAGATCGAAATTTTGCAAATTTGGTGGCGTTGGAAAGAGGACTCTGTAAACTTTGCAATGGTGCCAGTTTCGACAAAATCCACTTTTCTACCTCTTTGTCTTGCGGGCTTGCAAAAAGGGTTAAATGCATGTGCTTTCACATTTTTCACATTTTCATCAGATTTTTTTGTCACTAATGTCTGATTTGCAACATGTGGCATTCGCTGGTCAAATAAATCAAATTGAAACTACTAACACATTTTGATGCAGGGATTCAATTTCTTTCATATGCATGTTTGTTGGTTATAATAGGCACATTTGGATTTGGTGCAATAAAATGAACATTGGCTTGTTGTTTCCACACATCTTTTGGAGATTAAAATGAATCAGTGTCTGATTTGCTTGGTGATTTTGCTTGTGTTTTTGAAGTGTGTATGCTCTTCCCTCGCGCTCTAAGCGATCTTGGGAATCAAAAACACTTCTTGAACACTTGCATTTGTCACACCACACATTTGGTTTCTACAGGTTAACAAACATTGTCTAGTGTGGTCAAACACGTGTATGATCTCTCATTGCGTCTTAGTACGAGCCTGGAGATCAAAAATATGTGTTTGTACCACTTTTGTCACCTTTTAGAGTGGGCCTGCGCTTGAGACACATCCGCAAGGAGAACTCATTTGCGACCCCAAGCGGTAATTTCATCAAGTCTGCTATACAAATTAGGATAAGGTGAAAGCCAAGTCCAAACCGGTATGAGCGCTCTCCATACAACACTAGATCGAAAGGAGGCATACCTTTATGTATATTAAAACTCCTAGTAGTGTTAGTTAAAGTCTTTAGTGGCTTGCCGGATGCTTGTGGGGTGCCGGTCCCCTAGATATTCACTACAAACCATTGTTTAGTGGCTAAAAACCCTCTACTTGTTTGAGGCAGGGGGTCAGATGATAGATCCCTAGAGTCGTCCCACACTCTCGCGGTTTAAAGCAGAGATAGCAAAGTACCTTAAGATCTGCGCGTCTTGAGGACTTAGAACTTGGTGTGCCTGAGAAGTGAGTGACTGTAAAGGGGAGCCCATGCCACCAAGTTTCTAGAGCTATCCACTTTAAATAGGTGCGGCTGGAGAAATCCAAGTGGGAACTCAGCAAGTATTGTCCTTTCCTAGCCTAGGATTGTGCATGTTTACAAGTGTATGCAAAAAACCAAGAGTCGTCAAAAAATAGCCAATCCAATTGCCAAATGTCTTCTATGATTGATGTGTGTGCTTGCCCAATCATCAACCTAGACATTCTTTCCATCCATTCATTCCAAGTCATCATACCCTAATCACTCTTCCTAACCACATCATCCTTGTCACCCCATCATCCTTATCATTCACATATCCCATATCTTAATCATCCTACTTGTCCTATCCTAATCACATCTTAATTTCGTTATCATCCTTCCACATTATCATCTCTCTAATCCAATCAACCCCATTCCAAGTCAAACCAACACCTAACCATTATCCTACACATTCCACATCATATCCTAATCACATTATCCTAATCCATTCAACTCACCATATCCTATTCATCATTCCTAATCACCCCCCTAAGCCAATCAATTTCATCCTAATCATTCCACTTCAACATAATCATTATCCTAATCACCATCCTTGTCACCTCACATATCCTTATCACTATCCTAATCATTATCTTAATCCATCCAAATCACCTAACAACATCATTACACTTTATCATCCTCATTCCAAGTCACTTCCATTTCACCTTAATTCATCCTAGTCATTATCTTTGTCCTTCCTTAAACATCCTAATCATCCCATTCCTCATCATTCAACCACATCCCTAATCCTGTTATCCTTACACATCATCCTATCATATCCAAACAATATCAATCCTAATCATTCCTAATCACATTCTTGTCATATCTTCTTCATGCCACCTTATCATAATTATACCTTAATCATTCATAATCATCACATCCATTTCACATCATATCATATTCATCATTCCAACTCAAACTATCCTAATCACACTCCTACTCATATCTTCATCATTCAACCCTCGTATCTTAATCACCCTTCTTAGCCACATCATATCCAAGTCATCCCTAATCATATCCTAATCACATTCTTATCATACCTCATCATAATCCTACTCTACCCTACCATTCCTAATCATTCCACCTCATCCCAATCATATCCTAGTCATCATTCCTAGTCACCTTCACTCATGATCAAAACCCTAATCATCCTAGTCAAAACACATAATCATCCTCATCCAATCCACGTCATCCTAATCATTCTTCTCATCATATCCAAATCATCCTAGTCAAACTCTAATCACCTCTTTCATCAAATCACCATCATCTTAATCATCCTTATCAAACCCTAATCACCTCTTTCATCCAATTAACATCATCCTAATCATCCCTAATTGTTCCATACCATATCCTAATCATATCCAAATCATCATAACCACATCCTATTCATCATGCCTAATCACTACACTTCATCCTAAACATTCTTCTAGTCATGTCCAAGTCATCTTCATCAAACCCTAATCACTTCTTTCATCTAATCACCATCATATCCAAGCCATCCTTATCAAACCCTAATCACCTCTTTCATCTAATTACACATCATATCCAAGTCCTCCTAGTCAAACCCTAATTGCTTCTTTCATCTAATCACCATCATCCTAATCATATCCTAGCCATTCATGCATAATCCAATCAACTTCATCACAATTCAAAGTCATATTCATCTTATCACAACACATAATCATCTTCATTCATAATCCAATCAACTTCTTCCTAATCCACCCAAGTCATCTAATCTTCATTCATAATCCAATCAACTTCATTGCATCCATCTATGTCATCTAATCTTATCACTACACATAATCATGCTCATTCATAATCCAATCAACTCCATCACAATCATCCAAGTCCTCTAATCTTATCTCTACACGTCATCATATTCATTCTAATCCAATCAATCACATCTTAATCATATCCTAGTCACTCATTCCAATCCAATCAATTTCATCCCAATCACAGCACACCACAACCATAGGGAAACCTTTAAGCATCTACTCTCCTTATCAAATCCAATTGCAACCATGTCAAAACCTTATAGACCTACATATTCAATTTCATTCCACTACATATTCAAATTCATTCAGCCCCTTGAAATCTATAAAGGACCCTAAACATTAGTCTTCCTAAGGTCGAAACATAGGGAGAAATTGTCGAAGTTTGACTGTATCACAAGTACAAATCTGGATCAAGAGACCTTGACATCTTTTTCAAATCAATCACAATGTGGGCTTAATACTCCAAGGCTAGTTTAAGTCCATCCTTCCAAGTGGATTCTGAAACTCGTGGGTTCACTTTAATCAATCATTTCTTCCACACCTCAAGGTCTCAATAAATCCAACTTATACTTTGACAAGGTCATTAGTAGACAAGAGTACCCTCTTGGAGCTAGACTTTTTGAAGACTAATATCATTAGCCTCTATCATAGTATGGGCCTCATCACCTTCCATTGACATTTGCATAGCATCCCACAATTCACAAGTCTCATTTGGTAAAGACACGGTTGCAAAAAGAAGAGAAAGGGAGCAGATCCTCTTAGTCATCCCTCATTCCAAACATTCACAACATTCTTACCAACACATTCATCCTTGTCATTCTCTACCATCCTTGTCATCCAATCAACATCATTCTAATCATTATTATTGTCATTCAACATCATAATCATATCCTATCCATATATTCATCATTCAACCTTCACATCCTAATCACCCTTTCTAATCACATCGTTCAATCAAATTCACCCTAATCACCTCACCCCTAATCTAATCATTATCCTAATCACATCTCATTCATCCTAATCAAGCACTTGTCAACCTAGCCCTAATCCCACAAGATGGCATACAACGATACGAAGACACGTGTCATTACATGCCAATCCTAGAAAACAAGGTTCTAGCACCGCAAGCCTCTTCAAAAGCCTATCCAAGACCACCTTGGTAGAAAGACAAAGAACCTTTAAATTCTCATTCTACTTTTGACAAGGGAAACATAAGTCTACCTCATCCATCCTATAAGTACATTCTACCACCGCACTCTAATCCTACATCAACTCCATGTCCTAGAATCAAACATTACAAAAGAAAGCCTAAGGGGTTGTCCATATCCACTAATTCATCCAATCCCTTTGACACTCCACCTAGTCAAATTCCAAACCCTAAGCCAACACAATCCATCCCTCTTACTCCACCATGGGAACTTTATGCTCCACCTAATGCTAATCACAAGTCCACATCATCTACTCTCATTATCCATCCCCTATATTGTCCTTCCACACATGCCCTTGCAAAGGATGTGATCCATTGGCTACTAGCACAGAATAAACCATCCCCATGTCAAACACCCATCCATGAGCCTATCAAAGAACCTTTTAATTCCATGCTTATTCATCCAACTCCATCATGTGATCCACAACCTATTGATCCTACATGTCCAATTCAAGGTCCATCACACCCTCATGTCATTGATCATCAAGAGCATAATCCTAATCATGAGGAAACATTACCCCCTCATCCAAATCAAGATCAAACCCCTTCCATTCCACCCATCCACAACACACTTACTCCTTTCAATGATCGAGCTCCCATCTATGATCAGGATCCCCTCTATGATCAAGGACATGATGATCCTCTTAGTCTACTATATGCTTTCCATGGTGAAGAGCTTGCCACCTCACCCATCTATGATTCAACCACTTCCACTTTTCATGATGAGACATGTGCCTCCCAAGAGCACATACACATAGACGATCAAACAAATCAATTGGATCTAAGTGAACACAATGCTAATCAAGATCCTAATGATCCTTCCACATCCACCACCAACTCCATTTCAAATCCACTTTCATAGCCTATCGGTTTATCCGCCTTCATCCATGAGTGTTCCTCCTTGGTACAACAACCACCTTTGTCCATCACTTCACCTTTTCCATCAAATAATCAACTCAAGAATAGTTTCCAATCTACATCTAGTCCCATAGTCAATCGCATGCTCCAAAAAAAAATTATCAAGGCAAAGGCTTAGGCCTTCTTGAACAAGGAATCTTGGAGCCTATACATGTCAAAGTCCCACCTCCATTCTCATATGGCCTTGGATACACACCTCAAGGTCAACAATCTAACTATGTTGGTAATTCCTCCATCCCCCTTAAGTCCACCACTTTCCATCGCACATCCTATCATATTCCTAAAACATATGTCGCCATTCCACCTCCATCATCCTACAAGCGTCAAAAGCATGTGACCATACACCTTCCACCATCCACTTTGCCTCCATTACTTCCAACTCCTAATTTCCCTCCATCCACTTTGCCTCCATTACTTCCAACTCCTAATTTCCCTCCATCCACTTTACCACCATTACTTCCAACACCTAATATCCCAATCATTCATAAATACCCTTACATTCTTAATCATGACCAACAAATGTGCACATTGTCTAAACATAAAGCTTCCACTCATTCCATCCATCCCATGGGATTAAAAAATAAACATTTGGATGCCTCCTTTCATAAAGTCAAAAATTCTAAGGGTCCTAATGCCTTAGGACATCAATCCAAAAATTCAAAGCGAAGTACATTCAAAAATCCATCCAAACCCATACCTCCAAAAGCAAAGTCAAAAACCAAAATGGTATGGGCCCCTAAGCAAAAATCAAACTTGTCAAATGAGGCATCCACCTCTCAAAAATCCCAACCATTCTCTTCTATCCATTCCATTCAAAAGTTTCAAATTCTTCTAACCCACAAGTCAAGCAAAAATTAGAAAAATACTAAGTCTATGTGGGTACCTAAGTCACTAAATCATCCATCCACTAAGCAAACATCGTCATTGCTTCCTACACCACCATCCAATCACAAGCTTCCATGTTTATCACGATGTGTGCAACCATTGGTCATGATTCCTTCCGACACCTCCATCTCTCCATCATTCAACTATGGTCCTACATATTTCACTCATCCTGTCCCTATGGTCCATGCTTTTACATAAGTTCTACATAATCCACATCATAATCCACTATTGTTCCCTCTATAATTCACTATCTACCTAATCCATTTCACTTCCATACAATCCTCTACCAACATCAATGAGCACAATGATTTGACATGGTCTATTTGTGATGACATCATTCTCCAATGGGACACTATCACCTTCATAGACACTTGAGTCCCTTTTCCATATTCACCTTCTTCCATTCAAAAAGTCAAAATAAATCAAAAATAATTTTTTTAAAAAGAGTAAAGATAAATCCTTTCATCCAACAGTGAAAACCACCCTTGGTGGCACATTGGATAAGTAACATGATGAAAACTTGGCAAACAGGGGTCATGTGTAAGTTGATCTTCTATGTCACTTACACTTGGGGGCACATTGTCTCATCCAACCCATCACATCCTATCCTACCATACCTATCCATTAGATACACATTCCTATCATATTGCATCCATTCATCCTCCCTTCCTCTTTTGATCTTGATAAAGATTGGGGGCACAATGTTGACAAATGTTTTGGATGTCTCTTGACATACCTTATCCCTCCAAACCAAGCAAATCCTTCTTTATCCTATCATCATCCTATCGTCATAAGAATTGTCATGAAAAATCTTAAGCATTCCACGTAGAATGGGGCATCTTGTTCCTATGCGACATAGTCCTTAGAGATCACATCATTGCTCTCTTACGCATGCATCCTTTCCATCCATTATCATCCACCCCTTTTATCCATTCACGCAATCCCATTCATTCCCTTGCACCTAGATTTGATTTTCCCTTGTCATTGGTATCTAGTAGAAAGGCTATCAAAAACTGTTCATCCAATGCCACTTCCCAAAACATGCCAAAAATACAAAAAAATAGAAATATTCCAAAAATCCAAAAAAATCAAATACGTCCAAAAATCATGAAAAAATCACAACATTCCAAAAATACAAAAAAATCAAAACATTTCCAAAAACACAAAAAAATCAAAACATTCCCAAAAACACAAAAAATAAAACATTCCCAAAAACACAAAAATCAAAACATTCTGAAAAACACAAAAAATCACAACATTCCAAAAACTCAAAAAAATTAAATATTCCCAAAAAACCAAAGACGTCGAATATGTCAAAACCCAAAAAAATTGAAATATTCTCAAAAAAACCAAAAACATCGAATATGTCAAAATCCAAAAAAAATCAAATATTCCCAAAAATCCAAAAAAATCAAATATTCCCAAAAATCTAAAAAAATCAAAACACTTCCAAAAACACAAAAAATCAAAACATGTCCAAAATCCCAAAAAATCACAACATTCAAAATCCAAAAAATCAAAATATTCCCCAAAAAATCAAAAAAATCAAATATCGTACAAAAATCCAAGCAATAAAGCCAATTCAATTCATCACATCTTTCCAACCAAATCAATTCTTCAATCACTTCTTCAAATCATTCACTTCCTCAACCAAATCACTCACTCAAATCTCTCGATCGATCCATCCAAACATTCTAATCAATCATGTCATCATATCATTCAAATCAGTTCTTCAAATCATCCACAATCCACCATGGTCAAACTACATCGCCTCTGAGTTTTCATGTAGGCAAGGCCATCTTCGATGCGCCCTAAGGCATTAGGTTAGTCCCTTAGGGTCTGTCCTGTCAATTATCATAATAAGTCGTCCTTTCGTGAAATAGACACTTTGATCAGACAGTCAATCTTTCAAGAAATCCACAATTCAAACCAATCCCAAAATCAACAAGACAAGCTATCCAATCAGTCAAATCAATCAATTGCCTTGTGATAATCATATGTCACTATCAATATCAACCATCACATACCTTGCACGGAATGGGGCATCATCGAAACTAGGATTATGTTCCTTATACGACATGCGTCATTTATCAAACATCATCAATCAAACCTTGGTGTTGCTCGCATGGCCAACAACACTAGTGTCAATCAATCAATCACTTGCCTTAGACAGGTAGGGGCATTGTTGAAACCAGACCAGGTGTCTTATACGACATGTTTCTATCCTGAAACCAAGCCTTCTTCATCCTATCACAGTCAATCAAGCACATATCACTTAGCAAAAGATCCAACTGGCTGTTGGTCTAGTTTGTCTTATTTCATTGGATTGTTTTGCAGTCTTGTTCTTATGCTTCTCAAAGCAGTCCCTAAGTGACGAAGAGAAGCGAGGATAGAGCGAGACCTTTTTCTTTGATTGCTACTTGCGGTTTGTCTTGGCAAAATGACTGGGGCAACTTGGTGCCTTGCATGTGATCAGGATTCCATTGGGTGTGAATCAAAGACATCCTCTGCATTGGAAAAAATAAATGCTTCCTTGCATCAGGACTTGCACACCTCACAGTTATCTCATCGCATGTTCCGACAAGGTATCATGGTTACTAGTATGAGTCAAGCATTCCTTGTGTGTCATGTGCCTGTTTCACAAGGGGTCACATTTTCACACTTTGGCCTCTGTCACGCCAAGGTGATTGTCATCCCTTGACATAATAAGTTCTATGATGATAAGCAGAGAAATTGCAAGTGAGAAGCTCAAAAATCTATCAAAGCAAGATCTCATTTCCATTCTTCTAGCCAATCTTTCATTCCTCCACCATCTCTCTCTCACATCTTCATTCCTCCACCTTCATTGTAGCCTAGCGTATCATTTATTTCTTCTCTTATATTCCTTCCTTAACCAATCCCCTTCATTTCGAGAGCCTACTCGTGTTTGTCCAACTCGCCTATCCTCTCGAGGGGGCATCATCGTCCTATCTTTCATCATCATCCTTTTCCTCTATCCATTTCCTTAACTTCTTTAAAATGATGTTACTCAACATAAATCTCATCATCTCGAACATCATCTCAAAGAGGGGCAAAATGTAGACAGCTAAAAGTGTCCTCGGGTCGCAAAACCCTAATCACTTCCATGTTCTATGATTTTCCCTAATTTGCCTCTATGGTTAAATAATTGATTTGAATTAATTAATAATTTAATCATTCATTTCCCTAAATTTCTCTTCATTTGATTTATTCAAATAAATAAATCATACCCCTCAGTTAAATAAATCTCATTTGTTTAACTAAAGGTTCACATGTCCCCTTCTTCAAATGAATTAAATAAACTAACCAAGTTTATTTAATTTAAACATCTTACACCTCACCATAATTGTGAATTTTAAATTCACTTTTGTTCTCTAGTGGTGAGGAAACCCTAACTCATCCTAGCCCCCCATTTGGCCTCAAATTCAACTCTCAATCATGGCCCTCCATTCAAAGCAGGTGTCCTATAAAACACCTCATCTAGCTTTATTTTGGACCCTTATGCTCTTAACCTCTTAGAATTCTCTCTCAGCTATAAACCCTCCAAAGTCTTGCTAATCATACTCAAGAGCTTCTCATGATTGTTGCATGAACTTGCAAATCTGAGAACACAATGCAAAGATGGAGGAGGACAATGAAGATCAGTCAAGTCATAGCTTAGATTAGTTCATTTTTTGTTTGCTTGGTTGTTTTCTAAGTTTGCTTGATCTTCATTGTAGTTGGGGTTAGCTGTAATTTTATTTTTGCATATTTAACCAGTTTTTCCCTAGCACAATAGTAATCTAAAATCTCTTATTTGATCACATAATGTAGGTGCATAGGTAGTGATAATGAGATAGTCATGCATAGAATGTATTTCAAGACATTATATTTTGGGATGAATACAACTTGTAGCTCATTGTAAGCAATTTGTAATAGTCTCGTAATCGTACATGATGCTACAAATAAGTTAGGTAGCTCTAGGGGATAGGTGCATATATACCAATGTTTTAAATTCTTTGAGATACTTTGTGATATACTAAATAAGATAGTGTTATTTCCATTATACTATTGTGTGTGCATAGATTACTTAGGAACTGTTTGCAATTTGTAATGCATAAAGTGAAGTAGAGGTGAAGGACTTAGCATGCTTCAAGTGAGACTAAGAGAGATACTAATGCACGTGGGTTCATAAGTGTTTAGTCAAATGTCATTGCACGTGAAGCAAAAATGGCTAACAAAGGTCATCCTCCTCCCAAAAGGTAACATCACACTCTACATCCTCAAATAGACATTTGTCCTTGTGATATGGCACTTTACTCTTAGCAAACATACTTGTTATAAGTTTAATGCTAGATTTGTGTTTCTTAATCCATTGCTCTTTTTTTAGGCACCCATGTAGAAGTGTTGGCCCTTTGATAAAACTTCTTTTTGTTGGCTTTCTTGGCAGATGTGATTTGCTTTTCATATGGATCCTTAGAAGGCATGAAAATATCTAATCCTTTATGCTCAAATACCTTCAGATGTGCAATGATTTTCTATGTAGATCTTTCTACTTCTTTCTTTGGCTTCATTTAAGAAGGTGAAACAATTGTAGACTCAACACATGGAATAAATTCTTGATTCTCATTACTTTTCTCTCATTATTCTTTATGCATCTTGTATATGTTCTGTGAATCATCTTTTCAATCATAAGGGAGTTGCTTACGAGTCTTAACAAATGTATGCAATATGAAATGACTTGTATCACATAATGGCTTATAAATGTTGTCATCTTTAAGTACTTTGCCACATGAACTTAACACAATGGTAAAAAAATAGATGGTACAACTTTCCATTGTTCTACCTAAGGTCATCCAAGTAAAACTTGAAATATGTCAAAAGAAGGTATGATATAACAAAGTACTAATCCTTGTTTAGGCACAACCTCCAAAGATAAGATGATACATCCCATAGTCTACACTCACGTTCCATTTTTTATTTTTAATGAAATTCGTAAATGTACATATGATTATTGTTGCACATGTTTATTAAACAAGAACTCTACAATTCATAAATTGAATTGTGAAGTGGGATCAATAATAAACTCACTAGGAGAAGATGCTACTAGGGACCCACACACATACAATAGGCCATGATAATTATTAGGTGGATTTCCTTATCCAAAATGTAATCAATGGTGTAGATCTATAGGAAGAAGGTATGTCGATATATGTCATTACCACACATCTTTTTGAATCAACATAATAATCATCTAAAGTACCATGGTCCATGACATTAAGTCTCGTGTCTCAACATTATTGGCATGACTAGAGAATGGCTTTGTATAAATTTGTTGTTTTGGTTTGTAGTAGCAACCAAATGATTTCCACCATAATTGACACTTTCCACGTGAATCATGTTGTTATCAATAAGATCTTTTACATTATGCTTCATAGCGATGCAAGATTGAGTATTATGTCCCTTGACTCTAAAAATTGCAAACTATGTGCTCATCATAATTCTTGGAGAGTATTTTTCTAAGATCCAATCGACATTAAGTCTCGTGTCTCAACATTATTGGCATGACTAGAGAATGGCTTTGTATAAATTTGTTGTTTTGGTTTGTAGTAGCAACCAAATGATTTCCACCATAATTGACACTTTCAACATGAATCATGTTGTTATCAATAAGATCTTTTACATTATGCTTCACAGGGATGCAAGATTGAGTATTATGTCCCTTGACTCTAAAAATTGCAAACTATGTGCTCATCATAATTCTTGGAGATTATTTTTCTAAGATCCAATCGACAAATAGAAAGAAGATTAATCAAACTAGTGTTCAATAGAATTTGAAGTAAAATGTCCAAAGTGTTGGGAAGCAAAGGTAGCGGAATCAACTTCCTACACTAAACCTTGAGAAGAGAAATGTACATAAACTTTAAAAACTGATATAAACAAGTATAGAAAATATAGAAACGTGTATACAAATATATAAACAATGCAAACCATTGCATAATGATTTACGTGGGGAAAACCTTTTGGTAAAGAACCCCACTCCAAAGCAGCCCAATGTATTATTCAGTAGCATGAACAAGTTACAATACACTTGCAGAGCAAGCTCTTAGAGGAATATAATCACCAACATTATTCTAGAGTGGTTTTGGTAGTATTCTAGCTTGCGTATTGCACCTTGTCAACAATACAAAACTACACTCCAATGCACCAATTTATTGGAAAATTACAAACCACAAACCAAAAGTGGTTTTCAAAACTAAGCGCCAAAACCATGACCCCAAATTTAGCACCCAAATTAGCATTTACCTTCAATAAAAAGATGCTTATGACACATGTTATAATTGGTCATAATGCTACCCAAGATTCCAATGTAACTACCCCTAATTTTACTCTCTTACGTGTCATAAGAATCCGTCATAAGATTCACCGAAATAGGGTGTCCCATATCTCCTCAAGATATTCTATTTAATTACATCTTACAACACCTCAAGATATTCGACACATGACATAAAATGCCAGCACAAAGTTGAATGCCTCATTTCCAATATGAGGCCATTTTAATCAAATAAAATATGATAAATAAATAAGTAATTACAATACTAGGAACTTGAAAAGGTTGAGACACCTTAATTCCCAATATTCTCCCATTTGTTGAATACCTTGCAAAAGCAAGAGGAAAATTCACTCACTGAAATCTAACTACTAGGGGCCAAGAGGCCCATAGACTCAAAACACCATCTGAATTTCTCCGTGCTCACAGGTTTTGTCAAAGCATCTACAATATTCGTCAAAGTTTCTACCTTCTCCAACTTCACCCTTCCATCTTCGATCATATTTCTAACAAAGTGGTACTACACATCTATGTGTGTGGTCTTGTAAGCACTAAAATGATGCATGAGCTTCCACGGGGACCTCATGACGGCATGTAATCCCAACCATGTACACGAAAGCATGAATAATAACGTACCCTCAGCAGCACTCTTCTTGGTGACACGTGTCAATGGACTTTTCCCTTGTTGATTCTTTAGTTTCTTAACCACTATTTTTTCCCTTATCGATTCGTCTCTTTGTCGCATTTTTCCTCTTTCCTACATGTCTAGTTTGTTGGATTATTACATCATTTTCTATAGTTTAGTATAGTTTAGATAATTATAAATAATAAATAAATTAACATGTAAATGTTAATTTATAAATATAGGTTAGTTTCTTGATTAATTAATGTTTGTGAGGTTTGGGAGTTACTTTCTCGTAGAAGAAGTTGGTTATTGGCTATTCATGGGAAACTCAAAGGCTTTAAAAATCCATTGCATTGTAATGTAAGATTATCTGAAATCATCAATATATTATTTTATGTTTTGATTTTCATGTGCAATGATGGTGTAATAATCTGTAGTTTGCTCTATCATTTTCAATTTGGTATTAGAGTAGTAGATAGTTATGGGAGTTGGAAAGGAGTTTTGTGAATAATCCATGAGCAATAGTCATGATGACCAGTGACAAACATATTAATTCAAGAGAATATGAGCGCCATTCTATTTGTTGGTACATTGATTTGATTTTAAAATCATGTTTTTTTAAACAATCTAACGTAGTCTCACCAAAACTACAATATCTTTCTCATTTTTTATCAAAATTTAAAAATTTAAGATGTTTTAGAAAGCTAACAAAGAGGATACCAAAACCCAAAAAAGGTTTGAGAAAATTGTGAGTATTTGTAAAGAAGTTTGATGCAAACAAATGAGCAGTAAAATAGTGGTGTGAGTTTCATCCAGCCGTGAAAAATCAAGAAATATATGAGAAGTGAGTGGGAAATAGTAAGAAGAAATTAGAAATTGTTGGACAAGAGATAATTCCAATTCATCTTCAAGAGATTGTTGCACCATGTGAAGAATCCCCAGGGTGAGTGAAGGAGGACCGCGTGAATAATTCTCATTGCTGCCGTTGAATCTCCTCTTGAGAAGGCATTGCAATTTTCAAAGAACTTTCGACATAAAAATTGTTCAGTGAAGCATTGCATTCAACATAAAGAAGCATGTGAAAGCTACACGTAGGGAAGGAAATGGAAATGGTGGCATCGGCCATTTAAATTGCCTCATGTAATAATTTGAGTCATAGCATAAGGAACAAACAATTGTGAGTTAGCTTTCATAAATTAATCTCTTCTTTTTGGTTTATTTTTGGGGCACCGGATATAAAGAATTAATTATTTGTTTTGGAGAGATAAGGTTTTGTTTTGTAAAAACAATAAATATCCAAGCATGATGCATAGGTGAGTTGGTGAGATTTGTGGAAGTTTACGCCTAGCCTATAAGAAGGTTATGAGTTCAAAACTTGATTATGCCTCATAATAATTTCTTGATGATTTTTTTTTGGAGGTATAAAGTTGGCTAGTGTATGGGTCCATCATTGGTTGAAATCAACGTCATTATTTTTAGCATTTGAATATGGCCACACATTATGCTTGTGTTCTTGATGCCATCCATGCTATCATTGATAGAAATTTGGGAGACTCACATGCCTATGCTATTGAAGGTTTAAATGCTATACCTAATAGGGCTTTCAAAAGCTCACATGTGACATCATGTGGATAAAGAGTAACAAGGTTAAATTGGAGGTTGGAGGAAAACAGAGGCCAAAGATTTTTCTCATCTCGTGCTAGCTTCTCGCTCAGAGATGTTTCACTACATGAGAAGCACCATAAATTTGTGTCCCTTCATGGAGCAAGGGGGCTTGGCAGTTTTTGTGGTAGTACGTGTGGATATTGTAACTTCTGAAATAGGGTGGGGTTAGTGTATCTACACTTACTCAGTCTGTGCATAGTGTGACCTTTGAAATAGGGTGGGATTAGTGTATTCACAGTGGTTCAATTTCTTCTGTACACCAAAGGAGAGATTTGACTCTCATTGCATTGGAGGAGGGATATTAACACACTCGAAGGAGATGTGGACTCTAAGAGGAGAGTTGTTCTCTCAGATGCAGCACTAAGGAGGGATTTTGACATACTCGGAGGAGATGTGGACTATCGGAGGAGAATTGTTCTCTCATCGTGCATGGAGGATGGGAATATTTATGCTCTCTCATGTTGTATAAAGGTTGTTTATGTTTGACAATCAGAAGATCCGCTAGTGCATTCAGTTTGGTGTTTCTTGGGTGAGCGAGGAGAATTGGTGAAGGTGCTTCATAAAAGTCTCCAGAAGGGTTGATGTGTTCAGTCCTTGCACCGTTTTGTCTCTTGTTTGAATTGATGTAATAAGGGGGGGAATGTTGGATTATTACATCATTTTCTATAGTTTAGTATAGTTAAGATAATTATAAATAATAAATAAATTAACATGTAAATGTTATATTATAAATATAGGTTAGTTTATTGATTAATTAATGTTTGTTAGGTTTGGGAGTTACTTTCCCGTAGAAGAAGTTAGTTGGTTATCAGTTTTTCATGGGAAACTCAAAGGCTTTAAAAACCATTGCATTGTAATGTAATATTATCTAAAATCATCAATATATTATTTTATGTTTTGATTTTCATGTGCAATGATGGTGTAATAATATACAATTTGCTCTACCATTTTCAATATAGTTTTCACCTTTTCTTACTAATTCCATCTGTTGATACCCCGTTCTTAAGGTCTATGACCCTAGGAAGCCTTCAGATAATAGACCAAACCCATGTTTTATTTTTTGTCCAACTTTCCTCCTCTGTGGGTCTCCCTATTAATGGTTAAAACTACCTAGGAGATCTTGCTTGAAGTGACCCTACACCTTGTTTCAGATGCCAGATTCTTGTTTCAGACCATGACTAACCCTACACAACCTTCAGTTTCTACCTAGGTGTCACCCTCTATGGGTTTCCCCAGGGTCGCCCAAGGTGACCTGCCCTAGTGAAAGGGGTGACCCTTGTGGATTTTAAACACGAGTTTCTCCTTTAATTTGACCCCAAAAGGCTCTATTTTCGCCCAATTTGCATGTAATTTTGAGCTAATCTTAGAGGAGGCCATAATTAACTCAATCAACACTCCCAATCATGAAAATTTAGCCCAATCTATTCTAGTCAACTCTCATTCCTCCAATGCTAACTCCATTTCTTCTTCTGTGATAAGCTTTCAAAGCTAGTTCACTCTCCAGTCTATTCAATCATCTATTCAATCAAGCAAGTTAACTCTCCAATCAAGGGAGTTAACTCCTCAATCACCCCCACCCCTCATGTTCTCTCCCAACCTATAAATACCCCCTCCTCCAAGCAATAGAGGAGGAAAATTCATTGTTGCAATCAATCTCATGCTTATTTTTTGCTCGCCTATTAGCATGCTTATGCTCGTTGCAGGACTTAGGTGCCTTTTTCTTATTGTTATTGTTTTGCCAAAGCCTTCAAATGATTCAGAGCATTGTTGTGCTTGCCATTTATCAATCCATAGTGCTCTTAACTCTCAATTGGGCTCATTCAAAGCTTTCTAAAGCTCTTTCAATTGCTTGTCCATCCCACTTGCCACCAAGAGGACGACCTCACTGCTATAGGAGGACAAAGAGGTTACCATACACAGGGATTCCTGAGGGTAGTGGAGGCTCATGCATCTCATATTCCAAGTTTTTCACGCTTTTTAGTAATAATTAGATCATCAATCTTTCTCTTGGAATAGTGATCTTGTTATTGCAAATTCCTTGATAGGTTAATTTAGATTGTTTAGATTAGCTTATTTTGAGTAGTTTAATTACAATCTTAGATTAGTTTCATTTCAAGGACTATTTCTTTTCAATTCTTAGAGTAGCTTAAAAACAATCTCAAAAAATACAAAAACATAGAGTAATTGCATTAGGTAATTTCATTGTAGCTTGCATACTTCAATTCCTAGTTTAATTTAGTTCATGTTATTTCAAAAATTGGTAAAAAAGAACAAAAAAGTTGTTTGCATACATTGTAGCTTGCATTTCATAAAAAAACCCACAAAAAAATAAAAACATTAGAAAATACCAAAAAAGCAAAACAAGTTCACACAAACCCTCGATTTCATCACAAGGTCAACACAACATCAACGTAAGTCAAAACACCTTGATTTCATCACAAGATAAAAAAACTCAACAAAACAACTAGAAAACCTTAGTTAACACCAATAAGAGTCAACTCTAGGTCAACTCAAATCCACTCTCTCAATTCAGGAAATCGAATGTTTCTTGGAATCGGAGGTGAGTGGGTGAGGGAAGTCCTTGAGGAGATTGAAGAGTTACATCCTAGGCCACAACTAGCACAACAAACTTGAGAAGAACAAGATCATGTGCTTAGGTTGATTCAACGTAGGGAACAAATACAACAACGTGTTCAAGCCATAAAAGAAAGACTACAACAAACAAAGCACATCAATGACTACAATAGACACCCATCAAGACACTGGAACACTAGAAACCCTAACAGAGGACAAGTCACAAGTGACCTTTCGGGTCATATCATTATCTCAACCACGATTGCCATAGAAAGAATTAGGCAAATCCAAAACAACAAGCCCCTAATTAGGTTAGTTGCTCTTCGTGAGGTCCTGCTCCCAAGCGAATAGGACAGCCCCTAGGTCTCGCCCCCGCTCGATTGGCTTTTGCCACGAGAGCAAGGGTGACTTGGAGATCACCAAAAGCAAGGAGAGGGTCCATGTGTTGTGGCAAAGCTGACTCATCCGCGATTGTGTGTGTGTCACGTTTCGAAGAGTACATGTCCTTGCATGAAAAGTTAGATTCTTTGCTAAGAAAATTGCACTATAACTATCACAATAAACTATAACTACTCCCTAAGTCAGCTCAACATCTGAACACAATCTTTTTAACCAAATGGCTTATTTGCAGGCATGAGTAGCTGCCATATACTCTGCCTCAATAATGGATAAAGCAACCACATCATGTCGCTTGCTCATCCAACTTATGGTACCACGAAATAAAGTAAACACATATGCACTAGTAGATCTTTTGCTATTGACATCTCTAGCCCAATCTGAGTCCACATATCCACAAATATTCAAGGAATGTATGTCTCCTATTATATTGTCATGATAGCACAAGGAATACTCTGATATGCTCAACAATATGTAAACTCTTTTTATTGCATCCCAATGTATCCATTTAGGATTTGACATAAATTTGCCCAAAATGCCCACTGCTTAGGCAATGTCTAGCCTAGTGTAGACGTTAGCATACATAAGACTGCCAACTACACTCTAATAAGGTACTATTCTCATGTCTTATTTCTCTGAAGGATAAGTAGGACATTGTTCAACAGATAATTTTGCTCCCAAAGTAAAGGGAACACATAATGGTCTAGAATCATGTATATCAAACCTTTGTAAAATTGAATTCACATACTTACTCTGATCAAGCCAAACCTATAAGTTTTCTCTATCTCTCTTTATCTCCATTCCAAGAATGTGTTTCACTACACCTAAGTCTTTCATTTCAAATTTTGTTGGAAGCTGATATTTTAGTTCATAAATCAATTATTTTCCCTTTCCAATAAATAACATGTCATCAACATAAAGTGCAATAATCAAGAAATGATCACCATTAGTTTTGTAGTAAACACAGTGATCCAATTTGGACCATTCAAATCCCAAGCCCAACACAAATGTATCAAATTTCTAGTACCACATCCTAGGAGATTACTTGAAGTCATACCCTAATATCTTTAACTTACAAACCAATTATTCTTTACCTTTCACCAAAAAGTGCTCATGCTGTGACAAATTTATTCCTCCAAGTCCCTATGAAGGAATTTAGTTTTCACAACCATTTTCTTGATTTTCAAATCATAAGTTGTTGCAATTGAAAGCAAAAATCTACTGGATGACATTTTAGCAACAGGACAAAATATCTCACCATAATCCACCCCCTCAACCTAGGAGTAACCTTTTGCAACCAACTATGTTTTGTACTTTTCAACATTACCATCAAAACTAATTTTCTTTATAAATACCCATTTGCAACTAATGATTTTGTGTCCTTTAGGAAAAGGTCCCAAGTCCCAACTGTCATTCTTTTTAAGTGTCACCATATCTTCATCCATAGCTATTTTCCAAGACTCTACATGATGCATACCTAAAGCCTCTTGCACAATTCTTGGTTCATCAATGTTAGTATTTAAAGCAAAAATATAGCTCCAATCACTAGGAGAATACCTTTTTGATGGTTTTCTTTTCTGAGTTGACCTTCATACAAGCTGAGGTGGAGGTCCTACCTTCTCTTCTGAAGAATCTAAGCTTGAAGAGCTCTCCTCAACTTTAGGTCTAATTTGGGCTTTTGATTCAACTTTCTCTAGTGTAAGAGGAAATTGAACTACAACTTTCTTTTCAGTTTCTTCTAGTTGCAATACGATGAAAGAAGGCCTCTCTAAAAATAACACTTCTACTATATTAATTATTTTTGTAACAAGATCTCAAATATTGTATCCTTTCACACCATAATCGTAACCGATGAAGATACATTTTATCACATTATTCTCCAATGGTGTATTTTTCTCCCTTGGCACATGTGCATATGCTTCACAACCAAAAACATGAAGATGCCTTAATGAAGACTTTATGACCATCTACACCTCCACAGGTGTTTTGTCAATAAGAGATGATGTAAGAGACCTATTAATCATGTAGAAAGAAATGGCTACAACCTTGGCCCAAAACTTCTATTCCAAGCCAACTGCACTTAGCATACTCCTAGCCTTTTCTATAAGTGTCATGTTCATGTGTTCTACAACTCTATTCTATTGAGGAGAATATGGAGTTATCTTATGTCTCTGAATATTGCAATCCTTACAAAAGTTATCGAAATCTGTAGAACAATACTCATCACCATTATCAATTCTCAAATTTTGTATTTTCCTACCAATCTATGTTTCTACCAAAACCTTAAATTCTTTGAAATGACTAGAAAATTTAGATTTACTTCTGAGAAAATAAACCCATGTCCTATTATAGTCATCAATAAATGTAACATAATAAATAGATTTAACAATAGAAGGAACGTCAAGTGGACCAAAAACAATAGTAGAATTAAGGGCATCAATAGGACTACTCTCAATAGATTTAGCCATTTGAGGATTCAAGCATGCACTTCTTCTCAAGGGGAGATGAGGTGGATGAGATTTTGCTATGCAAAGAACTCTCATAACTCAAGAAGATAAAATGATTATGGAGATGACCTAAGGACTGATATAAAGTAGAAAAATCAATCACTAATCAAATCTAAAACAAGTGAGAAACGCAACACTAAAATCCAAAGAAAGGGTGGGTAGAGTGGGAAAAAATAATTAAATAATGACAAGAAAAACCCTTAAAGAAGTAGAGCAATGAATGATCACAATCAAACCCTAGGAAAATCTAATATAAAATATAAGCAATTAGAAAAATCGAATCTAAAACCTTAATGATGAAGAAGAAACTCTAGGGGAAAACACTAGGTTGTGTTGAAAAAATCAAGTTCACCAAAAAGTAAGGATTTTATCACCTACACATAAATATCTATGCTAATTAAATAAACACAATGAATTAGAAAACAATAAACCTAGACAATAGAGCTTATTGTAATAATAGAATTGAAATAATTGTAATAATTAAATAGAAGGATAGGTGTACTTAGCTCTAAGATTGATGATGGATAAATGATGTTGATGTTGATTTGGAATGATTCACCACTATCATAAAATTGTTTCCCCCAATCTAATGAATATCTTAGAGACTAAATGGGTACAAAAAATGGAGATCGATGCAATGCCTTACACGAACCACAAACATAATATGACACAAGGAACTAATCTAAACACCATGAAACTTATCCAACAAAAAGTGTGCCTAAGAATTTGTTCACCTTTTCCTACTGGATATTTGAGAAGTCAAGGTAGTGTCTAGCAGAGCTTACTAATTATTCTCATTTCTTTGTCTTCACATTCCAACATATATTTAAGTGCATAGTGAATGTCTTTAAATACCATGGAATAACATGCTGCATGCAACATGTGTTAGGAGAACTCATAACAAGTAGTACAAGAGGGTAGGAAAGTCATAATTTGAATTTCAAGACTTGAAATTCAAGGGTTATTTCTATGCTTCTCGAGATTGACTTGTATCAATTGACCCTGCATCCCATGGAAATAACTTCAAGGGATAAAGAGTTAATTTCAAAGTGGGAAATGAATATCTAGAAAATAGTTAAATTAAGGATGAAATAGAGGTGAATAGGGATGAATAGGTATAGGATTGTGAGCCAAGTCCAACACAAGAATATGTCACTTGTGGATATTGTTATTGCATTATGACATTTCCATCAAGGTGGGCACAAAATTAAATGGAATTGGCATGGATATGCTAATTTTACCATTACAATTCATATATTAAGACAAAGTAGTCACCAAAACAAATTAGAAAATATCTTACCAAATTAACTTAGAAAATATCTTACTCTAAGACAAAAATAAATGTCACAAGAATATTTAGAAAAAAAATCTGACGAAGAATGTCACAAGAATATTTGAATACCAAACTTCATAAATAACCATCCACCTAACAACTGCCAAATAAAACAATAGTAACCACACATCCATTAAAGTTGAAAATTTTTAGTGAACTAGGACTTGCACCGAAAGGAGGTGCAATGGTTATGTCAATGGCAATTTATAAATATATTTATACAGATGATTAAAAAGATATCCATATCCAAGTGGGCAATATAGATAATCCTTATGCTTGGTGCAAAATGCTAGCACTAAGGAGGACACCTATTTTAAACCCATAGAGCTTGCAAAGACACTAAATCTTTAAAACAACACACAATGGTGGCATTGATGCATTGTGGTTTAATAGATTAGCCATTGGCAATTACTGGATGCACCCCATTGTTTAGGTCTAGTGGCATGACACAACTACACAAACATAAGGTCTTGTTGATTTGTAGCAACATGTCATTGATCTCACCCAGAAAAAACAATACACTAAACAATTTAGAAGTGGCATTAGACATAGTTGCAAACATTGTTATTCTCCTTTTGAGTGTCAATGAACTTCATGTTGTTTTAAAAGCTTGGAAATTTTAAGCTCAATTCATCATTCTTCTCTCTTCTTATTGCCTTCTTTTAACTTGTGCCCATGTTTGCAATATTCCCCTACCTTATTTGGAATTCTATGTAAGTTACAGTGAAAGAGTTCTCCATCTCCATAGAAATTGGTAAATAGTGGAGATGGTGTATCTTGAACTCACTTTTTTCCTTATCTTCAAACTCTATATGTATAACCATGTCCTAATGTTTGATTGTCAGTCCCTACCATCAGCTATGGAACTATAGCACCAAATAGAAACTGAGTGATTAAATTTTGTAGCTTCAACCAATCAAAATTGTAATTAATTTGGACTTTTCCTTCTAACACATTTTATGCAACTATACATCTTCATTTTTAACCTAAAAATAAAGAGAAAATAGAAAATAAACAAATTATTTACAATCTGATTGGGTAGAACAAACAATAGCCATCAAATTTCAATTCTGTCAACAAAGCTCGTTACCCTCGCCAATGAACAACATACTTTTTATATTGAAAATAGCTTGACATCATTGTCAACAGGCAAAAAGGTTGTGCTAGAATATCCAATACTATCTCGAGTGCATCAAATAAAATCTTTAAGGGATTTTGCACCATCGTTTGAGAATAAATCATATAACAACTTTATTAGTCAATAAAAATAAGACTAATAATAAAGAATGGTTACATGGATTTAAGCAAAAGTAGAGCAGGCAAGCCTGGTTGTAAGGAAATCTAAAAAATATGAAAGCAAATACTAGTTTAGTATGCATTAATTCCACAGTATTAAACCCCAAAAGCATAGCCCCTCTTGTTCACTATGTGAATGCCTGCCCAAGGGATTTGCAGTGCTACCACCACAAGCGAGGTTTGATTCCTGGAAGAATGTGGCCAACCTGTGTTATTTGGCTCCTCCTTTGACGACAGCTATCGTTGCTACCAACCTAGACGAGCGCCTCGCTGCCAACATAGAGGGTGAAAATGGAGGAACTAATAATTTTTGCCAAGTTCAAATTGGCTCACGAATAGGCAACGCTGATTTCGAAGGCAAGGAAAGGTTGACAATTCAAGGCTTGTTGTGGATATAGTGCTCTACATGATCCGGCTGATAATCGATGTAGTGAACAGGCACCACCTAACCACCCACTTGAAGTCATATTGCATGTCCTGAGACGTGGCGATGTTTGGCTTGAAAAAACTATTCCTGTAATAGCAAGAACAACAAGCAGTGCTCAACGTAAATAGTAATATTAGTGTGTATTCAAGAGGTGGTGAAGAGAAAGCAATGGCGGAAGATGAAGGCAACCAACCCCCCTAAATCCTGACACTTCATGATCCTAGCACATGCCAACTCCAATGCTCATGTTTGTAGAGGTTGGGAATGCTCATATCTGTATAAACATAGTTTGAGAAAACTTAAAATATGCTTGAACTTTTCTCGGTGCTAACCTTGATCTACGACACAATGTCATAAACATTATGTCTTAGAATTTGCAGTGTTTTTTTGAAAGCAACATAATGTTTTGTTGCTTATAGTTCTTTAGAATGTTAGGCATTCATTTTTACCAAAAAGTGTTTACTCATGCTTGCTTTAATGCTATTAGCTTGGAAAGTGTGTTGAAGCTATATTGCTTCCATTGGAATTGTTTTTGATTCGGATAAGCAACTTACAAGGGGCTGAACCCTTTAAAAACAAGGCCCAAAGGGCAGAACAAAACAAGACAAATACAACAGCAACCAAGCTACAGGAAACCAACAACCCAAACGGCAACCTAAACAGTGCACAAGACGCACATTGACAGTAGGAAAAAAACCAAACAGGGGATCTAAACAACAGCAAATCCCGTACAAGCAAACCTTACTCTCTTAGCCCTAGGGTGCAGATCCGCGACAGATTTGGGGAGCCCTTTCTTTCTATGCTGGACCACAGTCCAAGAAACCTTCGAGTCAAAATCCTCAAAGCGTGGCGAGAGGGGGGTTTTCCCTTGCTGCAACAGCCGAAGGTGGTGTAAACAAAGAGACCAACCCAGAAGCAAGCACAACCGAATGAGTAACCCTAGTAGTTGAAGAAGAAACTTGGCCACGAACAGGTGCGGACGTCGGGGCCTCAACATGATCAAACGAATCAGCAGCCATATTCCCCACCACACCCTCAGGTACCGCAGGAGGAACAGGCAAGGTATCCTAGGGACAATCACCTCCCTGAGAGAAGTCATCACCCGGAGAATCACAAACAGTCAGGTGATCCATGAGTGCATTCTTCCACCAAGTTACCTCTCTCTTGCTACGAGAGTGAGGAGAACCTAAGGCCAAGTGATCAATAGAAAAACGTGTTCTGCATCTAAAAGGAAAAGCCTCATAATCAAGTTGTTGTGTCCAAGGCCTATCCCCTACCATCAGCACATCTCCATGAAGGGGCTTGGAGATGTCAAGATCAATTAAGATTCGGGCAATCATAGTATGCCCCATATCTGAGGTAGTAGAATCTACCTTCAAGAAACGACCAATAGCATTGACTATGGCCTCATAGCAAGAATCCTCCCAAAACTAAAAAGGAAGATTCCAAAGTTGAACCCATATTGACCTGATATTAAGTGGCTCGATAAGAGGGTTGAAAGACCAAGCCCAAGGTTTGATAGAGAGCAAGTGCTCACCCCACATCCAAACTCTATAATCCAACACTAAGTCTCATTCTTCTAAAGAAGCAAAAGTTGCAATGAAAAAACCCCTAGCACATGGATAAAGTTCAATCTTACCCTCCACCATGGGTTTCCACAATTCCCTTACCCATAAATGTAGATCTGGAAGAGAAGGCCAAAACCCATTAAACCTGCAGATTACTTTGTGCTTTAGGTAGAACTCCTTATTCTCTGAAACCTCCGGGTCACACACCACCACAGTGGCTGAGCGAGCAGCGGCAATGGTTGAGTTCTTGTCTGTGAAGAATGGTCCATAGAACCTGCACCAATCACAACATCGATGAAAGATTTCTGGGGGTGGCCAACAGTCCCAGAGCAAACTCTGCCCCCCGACCCACCCCCCCCTCGTCACTCCAAAGGTCGGACGTGGCTCAAACACAACCTAATCAAGGACACAGCTAGATCCAACAACATCCAAACCACCCAAAACCCTGCCATCGACACCCTCAAGTGCGCCTTCCATCACTGCATTTCCTGCACTTACCACGCATTCAAAAAATTTGCATGCGCTCATTTTCCTTCTCTAACATGAGATTTCTAATGCATCTCAACACTTCCATTGGAATTGTCAACTCTTCTAATGCGCTCATTTTCCTTCTCTAACATGAGATTTCTAATGCATCTCAACTCTTCTAATTTTTTAGATGGTCAAGAATATCAAGCATGGCAAAGAAGAAACTTGAGGATCCCAAAAGTATGTCTCCTCTTACATCCTACCATTCCACTCAAAAGATCTCATTGCACTGCTCAACAACTCTAACAAATTTTACAAGGAGATGATGAGAAGCCTATCAAAACAGGAAAGAATTTCTTCTGAGATATTGCCATTGGGCTGATGGATTTCTTTTGAATATATGGCTCTATCAAATGCTTCTTGGAGCTTGCCTTGACAATCCAAAAGAAACAATTGTAATTGATGAGAAGATGATGAGAAGCCAATCAAAACAGGAAAGAATTCTAAGGCGATGCACTCATTACGAAGTGCATTTATGAGCCTTGCTTAGTGGTCACATGATGGATCCACTTCTGAGACATTGCCATTGGGCTAATGTATTTCCTCTGAATCTATGGCTCTATCAAATGCTTCTTAGACCCTGCCTTGATAATGCAAAAGAAACAATTGTAATCTATGGCTCTATCAAATGCTTCTTTGAGCCTTCCTTGATAATGCAAAAGAAACAACTGTAATTGATGAGGTTGATGAGTTGATGGAATTGATCTTGGACTTTGTTGGGCATTAATCAGATACCTCATTACATTTGTTTCACATGGGTACCATTCAAACAATTTGTCGTTACAAGGCAGGTTGAAACTAATTTGCTTGGGGTAGCTGAGACCCAATTGGTTGAAGGTGCAAGGGATGCTAAGACAAAGAAGGATCCATTGTATGTCAAGGTCTTGAGCTCTACTCTGAGTACAATTCAAGGTTGAGCTAAAAAGAGGCTTTCTTATCACGATACTTTTCAGGCTAGTAGCATTAGTTTGATGGAGAATGTCATTTCTATAGCAATAGTAGATGTAAAGATTTTAGTTGACATTTCACACAAATATAGTCAAAAAAGAAAGGAAGAAGTGGGCATAGCTTGCAGCAAGATTGACATGTATATATGTTCATCTTTTCGAACATCCTTTGCCCATGTTAGTAATCTTGGTATTCTTTAAGAATTTCAATTTGCAATTTTAGCTCACTTTCATTTTGCTAATTTTGATCTTTGTTCACATGATAAACTAAATAACTATTTTCCTCTTGGAGGATAGATGATGGAGCAAGTTTATTCTCGAAGATCATTCAAAAAGCAACAGAATCCTCCACCAACTCTTGTGATATTGGTCAGTGACACTGGCGCTCTAGCAATAAAGGAAAAGGAATATTTTAGTCCAGTGTTGAAGAGATGGCACCCTTTTTCTATTGGTGTGGCTATTGCAACTCTTCATTCTTGCGATGGAAGAGAGTTGACGCAATTCTTGTCAAGTGTTACAACATTGACACTGTCATGTCCTGATATTAAGACATTGTTTAAATTAAATATTTAAATAGTACGATAAAAGGTGATGAAGTTGCCCTCGTGAAATACAGCATTTAATAATAAACAATAATTGTGTATATTAAGTATACATATACAAATATAAATATTGTCAATATACATATTATTATATAATATATAGCGATTATAATAATATATACATTTATTATAATTGTAAATGATATATATATATATATATAATAAACAAATATTATTATAATAAGATATAAACATAAATATAAATATACATATATTAATTTATTATTTTAATATATAATTGAAATATAATATATATTTTGAGATATATTATAATTATGAATGTATGTATAAATGTTGACAATTTAATATTATTATAAATATAAATAACATAAGCAGTAATAATATAAATATATATTTTATCATATATTATAACATAAAATAATAAATATTATCACTACTAGTATGACAGCGATCTTATTACTATTAATAAGAGGTCAGCAATCCTAAATAAAGGGTCGGACCAAGTAAAAGGAAGAGATGCTATATGAGGGGTGCGATCTATGAAATCGCACCCCTTCCATAAGACACTTTGAAGATATAAAAAGGGGTTCGGTGAGGGAAAAGTAAGGCATCGTATGCAAAGATATATCACCAGTTCTTATTTAGAAGTCTGCAACAATAAAATAACATCAGCAATCAGACAAGGCAGAAATTAATAAAAAAGCAGTAGTATATATTTAACTTAATGCGTATGATATGTTAATAGTATGGAAGGAAATAAGGATCCTAAGTCAGGAAGATTGAATGTATGGATCCATGATGAATAAGAATAGTTCAAAATGAATGAATGAGATAATATATTAAAGAATAAGTTCTGTTATGATAAGAGCAATGGATACATGAATGCCTATAATTGATATAAGGCTAAGTATATTATAATCATGCTATCATTGTCTTATAACTCATAGCCTCATGCCATATCCGAAAGGAGCTCCAAGCCTCATCTTTAATTATCTTATCAACCTATGAGTATGGGGTTAAGTTAAGGATGTGAAATTGGACCTAGGTGACCCTCAAGTGGATGAAGAACACCGGGTGTGTGTGAAGTCCCTTGACCCAAGAGACGAAGAACTCCGGGTGTTGAGTGAAGCTCTTGGGCCTATGGTATTATGAGCTCATAATAAATGTGCCTGACGGTAGGTGACTCTCGATGGGACGAAGAATGCCGGGTGTTGCATGAAGTCCCCCCGAGCCAAATGGTGAAGGACATTGGGTGTTGTGAGAAGCCTTTGGGCCTCCGTGTGGGATGGATAACACCTTAACAAACCATGCTCATATGGGAGATCGGGTTGATTAATGATAGGGCTAACCGAGAACTCTCTCAAGAAAGTGCATGGGAATTGTGAATGAAAGAATGTGAATATGAAATGTCTATGTTTATTAATAATAAAATGAAATCATTGTGATTAAGATCATAAGGTTGTAAGCCTTAAGGATAAATGAGGAAAGATTAGTGAACTCTAATGATGATATGAAAAGGAAAAATGGAATACTAATGTTCTCTCTTGTAAGTTGAAATTGTGCAAGGATAAGAAAAATTTTGGCTTACTAAAAGGGGACATCACAGACACTTAAGCATTCAGGGGTTGCTAGCTACAAATAAATTAGAAAAGGACGTTGTGCATATTGTTGTTGATAGAAGAGAACAGAAAAGAAGTCCAAATCTAAAACAATATAACGAAGTAAACATAGCTACAAATCCAACTTCGACATGCGATAAGTAAAAGAATGGTTAGTATTGTCCAAAGAGATGAACTCGTTTTGGGCAAAAGAATTGCTACGTTTCGGATTGGATGGCGAGGGCCCAAAATATTGTATCACGTTTGAAAGCTCACCACACACCGAAAACAAGCTGGAAGATGGTATCATGCCAGGGAACCAAGGGAACCAAAAAAATGCAATGTTGTCTCACCAAACAAATTGTTTGGAAGGCCCTTTATATGTCTAGTCTAGACAAAGGAGAGGGGAAGCTTCATTTTGCTAATGCACAGATTCAATATTACCACTACTTTCTTACATGACTCATTGTCATAGAATGATTAATCAAAGACGAGTACAAAGGAATTCTTTATGGGTGTAGAAAACCTCCTAAAGATGTCATTCTATGCTTCTGTTCCTGAAAAAATTGCCCTGTAAATTAGGGTGGCCAATCAAAGACATTGTCGTAAACGAAGGAGGTGCCCATGTTAGCAGAGACAATTGTTTTTCTCTGTTGCAACATGGGAATGGATTTTCCCCACTAGATGCAAGTAAATAATGTTCACATTCAATAGAACAAAGGAATTTTTTGGTTTTAAATTTCCCTATGGCTCTTAATACGATTTGATTTCTGGAATATTTTATTTAAAAGATCTGATTTTCCCCGACAAGTATAACGATGTTTCAGCAAGTTAAACAAAACTTTCCAACAGGTAAAGAATAAATCATGTCGGCTAATTACTAATTCCTTCCCACAATCCAATCTTTTCAAGCTTCCATATCTGATTTGACTCTTATCGTCACCCTTGTTCCTCTCATTTGCTTTCATAGCAAGAAGTCTATAATTTTGGAGGCTTCTTAGGCTATAAAGTTTTTGCAACGCCTGAGTCGACTTCAAACATACAATTACCAAGATCAATCCTTTATTTTCCCGGCTAGCAATTTACCGAAGTTAATTATTACCATACTAGCTGGAAAAAGCGCACAACATGAGATAGTTTTTGAAGCAGGAATGCTCGCAAATAAAAGCCTATCAGCTAATTACAATGTTTATACTTATAATGGTGAAAATTGCATACCCATGTCATTTCCCATTTAGTTTTGTGCCCATTTTGAGAAAATGTGTTGATACATCTACCTATTGACAAAAGGCGTAATCTTGTGTGAAGTTAGGCTCATTTCCCTAGCCTTTACCCATTCCTATACACTTATCCCCACATATTTAGCCCACCTTACCCTTATATGCACATATTCTATACATTCACCTCATCCATGCATTTATTGCACCAACCTCCATATAGTGGTTAGCCACTTGGCAATGACCATCTATCCACCCAAGGTTATTTTTGCAATCACAGTGTCAACCCCACAATCGCGAACTTGACCCTTTCCCTTATAAAATTCATTTCCCTACCCTGAGCCAACTAAATACATATTTGTCACAATTTCATGCTATGTGCTAGTATTTAAGGACATTTAATTGCATTCATTTCACATTACACATCTAGAATCCACAAGTTCTCTCTCATTCTAGAGCATTAAAGGAGTAATCAATAGTGACACTTGGATTTGGTGCACTAAAAGGAGTAATAAATCTGCATACGTCATCTTACGAGGCATTCTTCTTGTTTTCCAACTTTGTACACATTTATGGGGTTGACCTAAGAAAACTTGTCTCCTTGCAACAAAAAAGTAGCCTTTCCAAGGTATTCTAAATACTGCCAACCGTCAAATCAACAGAAGCGACGAAGCAGACGAGGTCAATCTAACATATTACAGAGCATAAATGTGCATCGTGCAAGGGCAAATCTAAGGGCAAAGGATGAGTCCACAATCATGGATCTCAACCAAATGGCCAGACCCGACCCTAGACAAAGCAAAGATCTAGCACAAAATCCAAAGAATTCATTTGACAGAGAGATCACACTTTTAGGGCAGAAACACAGAATATTCTAGAATCTTCTCCAAATACAATCATTCTTCAGTTATAAAGTTATAAAGCTAAGTACCGCCTCCTATCACATTTACTTTCCTAAAATAGCTGTTGGAAATTATCAGATTTATTGAGGGATACCATGGCACAAATAAAATTTTATATGATGATCTTTTAAAGAAAGAAATGCAGTTAATAGAAAATTTGGAGGTTGCATCAAAATAGACGCAGTTTATATCCATAAAAAATAATCTCCACATAAGAGCCAACTCCTGTTACTGATGTTTTTCATCCTTCAGGACAGATTGTCTGAAATCGCCTCTTAATATTACAAAAACACCATTCTTGCCAGAAACAACATGCATGAATTCAACTATTTTAACTGATATACATCAATGAGTAATATCCTGTGGTCAAATACAGGAAAGTCCATCTCACTTGTAGCATTCACACCCAATTGCATGCACTGGGAAGCTTTTCCATACAATGTCCTCATTTGAACCTCATTCCCAGTAGAGATGGAATAAGAACAAAATGATTCGTAAGTGTATAAGAAGAATCTATCTCATCCCAAGCTATACAATATGCCCTTCAGATGCTATATACCACAAAACTAACAAACAAAATCCAGATTTATAATAATGTGACATTGCTAGGTGAATGCAGATGCCTTACAAACAGGACATACATTTTTCTGGAGAAGCCATTTTTTTATGCAGCCTACATGATAGGCATGACCACAATGGAGCTTTCCGATCTCATCAGTTATTTCATACTCTTCCTGCAAAATGTCAGATCATCATCAGTAATGATCATTGCATCATGCAGGTACATGAATCCTTCTCATTATGTTCTAAGCCTCAAATTTGCAGAATACTTCATAACCTACCTGACAAATGCTACATTTCCGCTCATTTTCTGTTAAACAACTAGATTTAGATTCCAAGATACAGTGCTTCTTCTTTATGCACTTAATAATTGTCTCTTCACTTAACCCTGTATTGACATAACCAATCCTATCTCCAAGTTCAAGTAAGTCCTGATGCACAATCAAATCAACCTTGTAAATGTAAATGAAGGCAAAGACTATAATCACAGTAGCAAGATATGGTTCAACCCCAAAATATGAAAAATGGCCGGGTGATCCATTTTCAAGTACATTGTCTTTGCCAGAAAAGGTGTGCATGTTAAATGAACAACACAGACAAAATATTACCCTTTATGCTGATGAATAGACAGAACTCGGTTTGAAAGTAGGCTACAAGTAGGAGGGTAAACAAAGAATAGATTTTCCAGCCCTGTAAATAATAATCAGCCAAAAATACTTGATAAATAGTTCACACCTCATAGGACATGTTGTCTACATCAAGACGCAAGTCCCTGTGCTGGTCATACATGTCCATTCCACCCAAAAGAAGAGTTGTTTCAAGCATCAGAAGTTGCTGTATATTTCACAAGTACCAAATTTTGTCATAAACTGTGTCAGAAAATGCAGATGACTGGTCATGTCAAAATGCAGAAAATAAGATACTAAGTAACATTGAATTTAAATGTTTCACTAGTAAACACAATTTATCGCCCTGTAGTTAAAGCCACTATAGCATGTATAACATTCAAAAACAAAGCTTTCAGTCTGCTCTGCAACCAAGAAAAACTGGGGCTGAAGGACAGGAAATTAAGCAACAGTAGAAATCATACACACTACCATCACAATTACACTTTTTATAAAAGCTGCCAAAACAGACATTTAAATGGTGAGAGGTCTGCAGCTTGCCTTGAATTTGATGAAGGGACCAAGACAAGACCTGCCATTCAGTTGTCTTACAAGACTGGTAAAATAATTATTCCAGTAGTTTAAATGAAGTGCAAATTGGAATTTGACTTGTTTGGATATATCAGGAAACTACTAATAAAAGACACAATGGCACTGGCTATGATTGACAAAACAAGATGGAAAACTGGCCAATGAGATATTGACCCTGAAATTTAATTCATCATGACTCTCGACCACTTCAATGCAGAAAGGTCTGTGTATAATGACACCCACATTAGATTCAAGGATAATTATTTGGATTTTTTTCAATTCCCACAGGAAATAATTTTGTTTGTGGACCTTGAGATCAAAACTAAGCTAAAGAATAGAGACCTAATCACACGAAAAACATGGATTTGGGAAGCTTTCAAATATCCCTAATGTACATTTCAAACACGTTATCTAAAACCTAGATGAACTCTAGAAACATGGAAATGTACATTTTAAGAATTCAAACTTTTCACAATGTAATATGGCATACAAGATTGTGCCCATGTTACATAAACCAACTTGAATACATTCTGTTTGTAAATATTGTCATGAGACCAGAGTCAAAAAGAATTGTTATTATTAATTTCCCACTTTAGAGTTGAAATGTTAGCAAAATCAGAAGACATACTACTCTTCAATCAGGAATAAACAAGTCATGACCCATAACTGAAACAAACTGCATTAAAATTCCTCCTGAGACTTTTTCCCTGACATTGGGTTCTTGCTGCTTTCACATATTCTTCATAGGTCAAAGCAACACCCATATCTTTCCCTCTATTCATAATACATATTTCAGAAGACTAAAATTCTGTGTACATCGTTTCTTGAATTCTCTTGCAAAGACTAGTTCCAACTCCGAAGACTAATATGCAACTACAGTATCAAGGCCTTTTCTTACACACACAGTTCCTTTCTTCTTTCCCTTTCTTCTCTTTACTTTTTCTAATCCTTCTTCATCTGAACAGATAGGACCTGTTTATTTCTAGTGTTAATTTTCTTAAAGGAGGTTGAACTTGAAACCTCCTTTTTCGGGGAATAAGACAGAACATGGCCTCGTTTCCTGCATTCTATAGATTAAAGCATAGTTGCAGAGTACTGTGATTACTTGCAGAACTTGTGAGTAATCGCAAGCCAAGATCAGCCACTAGTTACTCTCAGCAAAACTCACTGTGATTTATCTCCCTAAACTCACCTGACAATCGCAAAAAACGCATCCAAACTTGCCGACAAGGTCAAAATCACCCAATGACATAAAAACAACAATTTTTTTCCCCTAATAATTTTGCAAAAGACAGAAAACAGTGTGCATGGATGTATTTCTTTACAATTTCTAGGGCACGGGACTGGACAATTTTCAACTCCAAGTAAAGGCTTGTGTGATTGTTTACTGTTTTGGTGGATTGTTTTAATCTCTTGCAGATTCGTGGTTATATTTTAGGTTTTAATTTTTACAAGGTTATGTTTTAGGTTTTAATTTTTGGTTATTAATAATGTGATATACTAATAAGTATTTTAATATCATAATAAAATAATTTAAAAAATTAGATGTATATTCTTCAAATTTAGTTACAAACTTTTTCCTCAAATTTTAGCATTGACGAATTTGATTCAAATTTTTTCTCCGGTCTGCAACTTTGTATTCTATATCTATGTTTAGTTTTAGTTTGGATTGAATAGTTGTCTAATTTTGATCTATATTAATTTATGAAGGAAATCAGTAATATGTTTCACAAAATCAGTAATATGTGTGTTTTTAAGACTACGTTTTAAAATTTATATATTTTTAATGTTCGATAAATTTGTCAAGTTTCTCCCCGATCTTTTGCCGAGTCCCGGGTTTTTAAAATTTTTGGGTCAGCCAAGTAATTAAGTCCAGGTTTTTTGACTATGGATTAAAGATTATGTTCTCAGAAAAAACACTTGAATACATATTTAACCTGATAACTAAAAGGGATATCCTCTGAAACGCCACTGCTCAGATCAAGCTTCACCCAAATCCACACAGGAGACAGATTCTGTCTTTAGATTATTCTGAAACTGAAATGCATCCATCCACAGTTTCCTGCTAGATTCAACAGATCCTCTACCTAGAGTGCTGAGGTAAGTTTGTAAGATAAACAAAACCAGGTTCAAAGAAGTGGCTAAGCATCCAGAATTAGATCCTAAGATTGCCAAATTTTCATAGAGTTTCCAGCATTTCCCCGGGACCATGAACCTCCTTTTAGTATCAGTTCATTTTGTCTAATAGCAGGAGCTAAATTATACAGAAAGCCCTATTGGGTGTAAATTCTTCAATCTGCAAAAAGTTCAGGTATTTGTTTAAGGCTGCATGTCATGTCCCCTCTTTAGCGCTGTCTAGCAGAGACATGAGAGTTGACCTATCATCCGGGTTCCCGTAGGTCAGCGGAGTGGTTAGGGAACCTATCCTGAGGCAGTGTAGCTTGGTAGGAAGCTTTACAGGCCTTTCCAGACAGTTTGTGACAGTTTCCTATTTTTTAGGAAGGGTTCCTATTTTTTAGGGTTTGACCGAGAGTTGACCAGGAGGCATCAGGGGACCTCCAGGAGCATTTTTGGAGTTTTGGTCAAATTCCCTATTTTTTAGGAGGTATCCCTACATTTTAGGGAGGCACTGTCAGTTAGCATGACACGTGGCGACATCACCAGTGGCGTGGGCTACAGCAGTTCTTAGTTCAGGATAGCCAGGTGATGGAATTGGAATAATTATTGAATATTAAAGTGTGGCTTTAATATTTAATTAAAATAAAAATAAAATAAAGTGAATAACATGTCACTTTATATTAATAAGTTATTAAAAAGACCCCCACCTAGTTGACACAATGTTGTGTTTAAAAAGTGGTCTTTTAATAATGAAGTTGGGCCCTCAACTTGGGCGCCCAACTTGTGGGACTTCATGAATAAAAGAATCTTTCAAAGATTCTTTATTTTGGATGCCTTTTGGAACCCTAAAGTGGACGCCCACTTTGGGAAATGAATAAAGTGACTTTGAAGTGCTTTTTGGATCTATCTTTTGCATATCTTTTGAAGCTTCATGGCAGCTCTGAACTCTGTGGAAGGGGGCAGCAGCATTTAGACTCTTGGGAACGAAAACTCTCCAGGATTTTGGTGAATTGGACGACAACCCAGTTCTTGTTTGTGGGAGGCCTACTCTGGGTCTTCATTTGTGCATCATTGGACAGATTCCAGGGCATGTTATTGCAGATCTAAGCTTGCAGCAGTGCCAAATCAGCTTTATTCTTCAGATCCTTCATTCTCAGTTGCATGTATAGCCTCTTCTAAGCCAATATTGCCTTTGTATGCAAGTAGGGTTGCAAACCAAGCTTCCATTGAATATAAAATACAGATCTGATGGGTATGTGCATCAATTTCTTAGTTGTTATCTTTCTATCAGTTAATATTTATTTTTAGTCCATTTTTATTTGAGATTGCAGCTGTATGTATTTCTATTTGCCATCTTGGCAAATACACATCTCAAGAAAACTGAAACCCCTTCTGCATCTCCTCTCTAGTCTGAAAGAAAACAAAAAAAATAATAAAAATCATAAAACAAATTAAATCACAAAAAACAGCGCTTCATTTCAGCAAAGGGATCCATCAGGGATCTTTCAGTGGTATCAGAACCTTTGACCTGCCAGCCTGTGGGGTTTAGAGATTTGTTTTCTATGCATACAGACAGGTATTACACACGCAGGACAGCCCAAAACGAGCTTGGGATTGGTACAGCAAAGGAACCAGTAATGGCTGAAGAACAGAGAAATGCCAGGAGAGATCAGGATGAGGAAGAGAGAGAGATGATGAGAACCCTCATCAACACTCAGCCTAGGATTGCTCAGACCCTTGACAGGATACAGGATGCCTTGGAACGGTTGGAGTTAGATAGAGGCAGACGGAGCAGATCAGTATCGGTGGCGGGAAGCCAGCATAGTCACAGGTCACACGCATCAGCTAGGAGTTCCCATCATTCCCCTAGGCGTGGACAGGCTAGGGATAGACCCTTACTCCCTCAGTTTGCACCAGGTGAACGGCCAGCACAGGTAGAGCCACCTGAGGTGGAATTCCAGGACTCGGTCATGGCAGCTACAGCTGAGTGGAGAGCCTTACCCCCTGAGGTCCGGGATGTCTTTCCTTTTCCACAGTATTGTGCACAGCGCAGAGATTCTACCAGGTTCAGAGGAGACCGAGGCACTAGACCACAGCAGCAGAACTATGACCTCAGTAGAGCTACTGGGAAGATCACGTTGGCTACATATGATGGTACGAGTAGTACGAGTGCACGTGCTTGGGTGCACAAGCTGGACATATATTTATCCTTGAGACCCATGCCTGAGCGTGAGGCTATCCAGTTTGCTGTCTTACATTTAGATGGGGTTGCCTATGATTGGTGGCATCATGGACTGGTCACCCAGGATCATGCCTTGATTCATTCCTATGCAGAGTTCACTGAACGACTCATTACCCAGTTTGACCGTAAGGACACAGAACTCTACTATAGGGAGTTGGCACATCTTAGACAAACAGGACATGCTGAAGCTTATGTTAATGAGTTCCAGCGTATTGCAGTTATGGTACCTGATATGCCCCAGAGGCGTAGCGTGATGTTATTCATTGAGGGGTTACAGGATAGGCTTAAGGGATTGGTACGTGCCTTCCAGCCGGCCACTCTTAAGGATGCCATTGATGTGACCTTGAGATTGGACACCACTCCCACTTATCAGTCGGATAAGAGGCCATTCAGGGAATCACGGCCTTTTCAAAAGGCCAATACTCCACAGTTCAGAGATGGACAGTCAGCTAGACCTCCTAGGATGGATCAGGAGTCACGGAATGATTTGAGGAAGAAATTATGCTTCTCCTGCAAGGAGCCTTGGGAGCCCGGACACCGCTATATGGGTAAGGGCAGAGTTCACTTGGTTGAGGTCACATCCGAGCTTGGGGATGAGGAGATACCAGACACCGACATTGAGGACAGCCCTGAGGAGGTTATTCAGGAGCGACCCCAGCTAGAGATAGATATCCCTGATTCATCGGCGGCAGCCAAAGTGACTATGGCTACCCTATCCAGTTATCCCAAGTTCCATGCCTTTCGGTTGAAAGGAACCTTACAGGGACAACGAGTCATGAGTTTGGTTGACACAGGAGCCACGCACAATTTTATTGATCAGAAATTGGTGGAGAGGCGTGGATTACAGTCTGAGGTGTTCGAGGGTTTTGGAGTTAAGGTTGCAGATGGTGCAGTGTTGGGTTGTACTCGGAGGATCTCACAGCTCAGCATTCAAATGGGTGATTTTACCTTGACGGATGACTTTTATATCCTACCCTTAGAGGATTATGATGTGATTTTGGGTATGCAGTGGTTACAGGGTATTGGGAGATATATTATTGATCACCACCGCATGCAGTTAGAGTTCCTATCTAGTGGGAAGAAGGTGATCTTGAGGGCAGCCTCTGACGGTGGACCCAAGGAGGTATCTTCTCGCAGGATGGAGTCTATTATCAGACATCATGATGTGATCTGGGCCACACGTTGTTTTGTGAAATCCAAGACACCCACTCCTCAGGATGGTAGAGCATTTCATGTTGACATACAGACTATGATGGATCGGCATGGCCGAGTATTTGGTGACATACCTCCTGGTGTACCCCCGGATAGAGGGTTTGAGCATGGGATAGAGATGGAGGATGGAGCTAAGCCAGTGATCACCACCCCGTATCGTCATCCTAGAGCATACAAGGATGAGATTGAGAAGACTATTCATGAGCTGTTAGATATGGGTTTCATTCGCCCCAGTTCTAGCCCCTTTGCTTCTTCTGTAGTTCTGGTTAAGAAGAAGGATGGCACTCTACGGATGTGTATAGATTACAGGGCCTTGAACAAGAAGACAATCAAGAACAGATACCCTATTCCGCGCATTGATGAGTTGTTGGACGAGCTTCATGGAGCCATCTACTTCTCTAAGATTGATCTTCGTTCAGGCTATCATCAGATTCGTGTACGAGCAGAGGATGTACACAAGACCGCCTTCCGTTGTCACTATGGGCATTATGAGTTCCTGGTGATGCCTTTTGGCCTTACCAATGCTCCAGCCACCTTCCAGTCATGTATGAACCATCTCTTCAACAAGCAGTTGAGGAAATCAGTTCTAGTGTTCTTTGACGATATTCTGATCTACAGTCATACTTGGGAGGACCATCTCAGACATGTTGAGGAGGTACTTAGCATCATGGAGAGTCAGTCTCTATTTGCTAAGTTGTCCAAATGTGAGTTTGGACTTAGAGAGGTCCTATATCTGGGTCATGTGATTAGTGCTGATGGGGTGAAGGTGCACGAGGAGAAGATTCAGGCAATTAGAGATTGGCCACACCCTCGGAACATTACTGAGTTACGGGGGTTCCTTGGTCTATGTGCTTATTACAGGCGATTTGTGAGGGGTTTCTCTCAGTTGGCAGCTCCCTTGACAGACCTCACAAAAAAAGGGGCTTTTAGATGGACAGAGCAGGCACAGGGAGTCTTTGACAGGCTCAAGGAGGTTATGAGTACTTGCCCAGTTTTAGCACTTCCCGACTTCTCGCAGCCCTTTGTACTTGAGTGTGGTGCTTCTGGTTTGGGCATAGGAGCGGTTTTGATGCAGAACCGACACCCCATTGCTTTTGAGAGTCGGAAGCTGCGGGATAATGAGAGGTTGTATTCTACATATGATAAGGAAATGTTGGCTATTATGCATGCATTAGCCAAGTTCAGACAGTATCTTGTTGGCAGCAAATTCGTGGTAAGAACAGACCACAACAGTCTGAAATATTTCCTTGATCAGATAGAGCTCAATGATCGTCAGCAGAAATGGGTGAGCAAGATTCAGGCTTATGATTTTGACATTGAATTCATAAAGGGTAAGAATAATACTGTGGCTGATGCACTTTCTAGAAAACCATCACTTGCTGCCCTATGTTCATTGAGCGAGATTTCAGCAGATTGGAAGGCTCAACTTTTAGTTGAGTACTCCAAAAATCAGCATGCTTGTGAGGTCATGGATGGTTTGGTGTTGGATGATAGGTACACTGTGGTAGATGAAGTCATCTACTACAAAGGAAGGGTGTATCTGGTTCCTGGTTCTCAGTTGAAGGAACAAATTATGCATGCTTATCATGATACTCCGACAGCAGGGCACCCAGGGTATGGTAAGACCTACAGGGCGGTTCGGGAGAGATTCTCTTGGAAGGGTCTCAAAGCTGATATCTTACGTCATGTTCGTGAGTGTTTGACGTGCCAGCAGAATAAGTCTGAGCATACTTTTCCTGCTGGTTTATTGCAGCCCTTACCTATACCGGAGCAGAAGTGGTCAGGGATCTCCGTGGATTTCATTACAGGACTTCCTCGGGTGCAGGGGAAAGACTGTATCTATGTTGTAGTAGACAGGTTGACTAAATACGCCCACTTCTTTCCTATTGCAGCTGATTTCACAGCATCTCAGGTGGCGGAGTTGTTTTTCAGAGAGATATTCAGGCTCCACGGTCTTCCCAAGACCATAGTGAGTGACAGGGATAGTAGGTTCATGAGTTCTTTCTGGCAAGAACTTTTCAGGCTCACAGGTACGGAGTTGACACCCAGTACCAGCTACCACCCACAGACAGATGGGCAGACCGAGATTGTTAATAAGTGGGTTGAGGGGTATTTGCGTAGTTATGTGTTAGGACAGCAGAAGGCATGGGTGCGTTGGCTATATCTAGGAGAGTATTGTTATAATACTACACACCATATGTCTATTGCTATGACACCTTTTAGAGCCCTCTATGGTTGCGAGGCATTATCTTTTGTTGATTTGGCTGTAAGTGACAGCAGAGTGCCTTTGGCACAGGATTGGTTACAGGAGAACCAGGACATCATGAGATCTCTCAGGGAGAATCTTCCGCAGGCGCAGAATCAGCAAAAGGTCTACGCCGATCGGCATAGGACTGAGAGAGTATTTGAGGTGGATGACATGGTTTTCCTGCGGTTGCAGCCTTACCGACAGAGCACCCTTAAAGGGGTTGGAGCTGAGAAGCTCAAGCCTCGCTTCTACGGACCATATCGGATTCTCAGGCGTGTGGGAGAGGTTGCTTATGAGATTGAGTTACCACCTGACAGTCGGATTCATAATGTGTTCCATGTATCTTGCCTGAAAAAGGCACTGGGGCAACATATTGTAGCATCACCTGATTTACCTCCCTTGGATGAGGAAGGTAAGCTGACTCTGGTTCCTGAGGAGATCTTGGAGGAGAGGGAACGACGGCTGAGAAGTAGGGTGATTCGGGAGTACTTGATTCGTTGGAGGGGACTCCCTATAGAGGACGCCACTTGGGAGGGAGAGTCCATTTTACAACATCCAACCTTGCAATTGCTTGTGGGCAAGCATCTTCGAGAGGGGAGGACTGTCATGTCCCCTCTTTAGCGCTGTCTAGCAGAGACATGAGAGTTGACCTATCATCCGGGTTCCCGTAGGTCAGCGGAGTGGTTAGGGAACCTATCCTGAGGCAGTGTAGCTTGGTAGGAAGCTTTACAGGCCTTTCTAGACAGTTTGTGACAGTTTCCTATTTTTTAGGAAGGGTTCCTATTTTTTAGGGTTTGACCGAGAGTTGACCAGGAGGCATCAAGGGACCTCCAGGAGCATTTTTGGAGTTTTGGTCAAATTCCCTATTTTTTAGGAGGTATCCCTACATTTTAGGGAGGCACTGTCAGTTAGCATGACACGTGGCGACATCACCAGTGGCGTGGGCTACAGCAGTTCTTAGTTCAGGATAGCCAGGTGATGGAATTGAAATAATTATTGAATATTAAAGTGTGGCTTTAATATTTAATTAAAATAAAAATAAAATAAAGTGAATAACATGTCACTTTATATTAATAAGTTATTAAAAAGACCCCCACCTAGTTGACACAATGTTGTGTTTAAAAAGTGGTCTTTTAATAATGAAGTTGGGCCCTCAACTTGGGCGCCCAACTTGTGGGACTTCATGAATAAAAGAATCTTTCAAAGATTCTTTATTTTGGATGCCTTTTGGAACCCTAAAGTGGACGCCCACTTTGGGAAATGAATAAAGTGACTTTGAAGTGCTTTTTGGATCTATCTTTTGCATATCTTTTGAAGCTTCATGGCAGCTCTGAACTCTGTGGAAGGGGGCAGCAGCATTTAGACTCTTGGGAACGAAAACTCTCTAGGATTTTGGTGAATTGGACGACAACCCAGTTCTTGTTTGTGGGAGGCCTACTTTGGGTCTTCATTTGTGCATCATTGGACAGATTCCAGGGCATGTTATTGCAGATCTAAGCTTGCAGCAGTGCCAAATCAGCTTTATTCTTCAGATCCTTCATTCTCAGTTGCATGTATAGCCTCTTCTAGGCCAATATTGCCTTTGTATGCAAGTAGGGTTGCAAACCAGGCTTCCATTGAATATAAAATACAGATCTGATGGGTATGTGCATCAATTTCTTAGTTGTTATCTTTCTATCAGTTAATATTTATTTTTAGTCCATTTTTATTTGAGATTGCAGCTGTATGTATTTCTATTTGCCATCTTGGCAAATACACATCTCAAGAAAACTGAAACCCCTTCTGCATCTCCTCTCTAGTCTGAAAGAAAACAAAAAAAATAATAAAAATCATAAAACAAATTAAATCACAAAAAACAGCGCTTCATTTCAGCAAAGGGATCCATCAGGGATCTTTCACTGCAATTGTTGACAAGATTATTAAAACAAAGAACAGCTCTTGGACAAAAAAAGCTGGAACTTGAGGACATATATAAATAATTAAAAAAGAATTGATAGTAGTGTGCCCTGGTTAAATACGTTGTTGAAGGAGATGTCTGATGATATGCAGTATTGCCCTTACTGATGTCAGGTCTAATCCTGCAGATTCTCAGTCCTAATTACAACATAGACTTGGCATTAGGAAAGGGTTCATGTGCAGAGGATAAAAGGGTTTTAATACACAAAGTAGTTTTGTCTAAATTGCATTTAGAAGGCACTAAATCAAGCATAAGACGTATACAATAGTACAAGAAAAAAGAACTGCTCAAGAAAAGAAAAAATAATGAAAATTTGTATTTCTTTTGATCTGGTGAAGCTCGGGGTCAAACAGTGTATCATGTTTCTTGCATTTGTTTTGCAACCCTTGCTACTAGGGAGGCTCTATGAGTTCACACCACAGTTTGTCACCCCTAGCAAAACAGTCATATTCGGTTACACACAATCCCACCGATCCAAAAAAGTCATAATTCTGCAAATCGCAAACAAAAGTGAGTGGGTCCACTGCTCAACTCAATCCTGCTCAGCTGGGAAATTCAAAATTCTGCAAATTGCAAGCAAAGCTGCAAATGTGAGCAGGTCCAGCACTCAAATCCCCATCCTTTTGACGAACGGAAAAAGGCCATGCATTCACCTTTGTATATCCAGAAAAAGGTTTTGCCTTGCCCAAACAAGCAATTGACTCAGGAAACGACACATATATCAAGCTAAGAATTGCTTCTATGGTCCAAAGTCATTTGTTTGTGATAGATATCATTGTATCAATATCAATTTTTCATAATCCACAACTAACTTTATAGTGTCATAAAAATGCAATTGTTACTATTAGCTTATGTAGTGATTTGCATGAGTCAATGTTTAATAACTAACACCCACTCGCGACATGTTATTAGAAATAAACTAGGTTTAACGGTTCGCTCTTGGAAACCCTCGAATCTAGGTCCAATTGGAACTTGGTCCAGGTCTTGATCCGGACCACCTGTGGGGTCGTCTAGGGTCCTACAAAATGGACCCGGATTCAACCAAGCAAATCCGGATCCCCTGTGGGGTTGTCTAGGGTCCTACAAAATGCACTCGGATTCAACCAAGCAAATATGGATCCCCTATGGTGTCGTCTAGGGTCCTACAAAATGGTCCCGGATTCGACCAAGCAAATCCGGATCTCCTATGGGGTCTAGGGTCCTACAAAATGGACACGGATTCGACCAGGCAAATTCGAGTCTATTTTGCAAGAACAAACAAAACCTAGGATGAACCCAACTAAAAAATGTCATTTTTTAATTCTTTTAATTTTTTTCTTTTTTTGCATCCTAGTTTGACCATTCAACCTAAAAACATGAGCCCTAACCCTAAAACATCTGAACACTTTGAAACAGTAAAACAAACTCATTTTATCTCATTTTGAATGCAAAAGACAAACCAAATACACTTGTTGAATCTTTATTCTTGCTGGTCACTAAACAACTAGAGGTGAAGATTGACCATTGAAGGTTTCAACATGGTTGGATTGCCATTCCTAAGTGTGTGAAAGAGCCCATTAAATGCTGAAAAAGATTTTTGGATTGTAACTAAGTTTTTTTGGTTTATTTTCTTCATATTTTATTTTACACACAAACTCTCTTGTTTTGTTTTCTTATTGTTTTCCTATATATCTATCTATCTATTTGTGTGTGTGTGTGTGTGTGTGTTTTCATTTGTTTGGAATGCGTTGATGCCATAGGGATTACAATGGCAGCCAATGTTCAACCACTTTGGATGTTGGCACGGGTGCCCCCTTCTTGTCTAGGCAAGCTTTGATGCCCATTCTAGGAAAACCACACAAATGGGCTTTCACTTGATTGTATGAGCTTGTATACATTGCATCACATCCATTGCAGACCCAAACATATCCCCCATCTCCTGGAACCTGTTGTATCATGTCAATAAACTTCCACAATATTGAATTTGGGTCTATTTTGAAGCGGGGTTGACCAACTATATGTAAATATATATTTGTTTTCGTTTGTTTGGAATGTGTTACTGTCATAGGGATTACAATGGCAGCCAGTTCTAGCTGCCCCAAAACCCCTGCGAGGAGCACTACCCCCAGACCCTTGCCAAACACATTTGATACATTTTGTAACTGTATTTTGCATAATATTTTAGAAATTTAAGTAATCTTTTAAGTTGCTGAGTTTTGCCGAGTCAGAAATTTTTTGGCCTGCCGAGTCTGAGTCATGGTTCCAATAAATCGATTTTTGGTGGACAATTAAATTGTCACAAAAAACAGAAGACTAAATGTGTTTACAATAAGCTTAAACCGGTGTCAACTACAACAATGAAATTAGTAGCTTTCATGTAAAGGGCAGTTGATTTCATTTGTTTTAGTTACTTGCCTATATGCTTCCTCTTCACATGTTGGATAACTCAGTTATGACATGCCTGTATCTATCTATGTTTCACCGAGTCCTCTTTTGGGTGGACAAGGAAACACGGAGATAACAAAAGGTAACACCTAGAAGTCCCCCCAAAACCAGAGAGCAAAAGGGAATGGCTGTATCTAAAATATTATCACACACACACACACTAGGAAAAAAAAACTGAGATTAAAATATATTTAATATTTTAATATCTATACAAATTTGCACTCGCTATCTCCTCATTATAGTAGTAGATAAAAATTTCCAAATGAAAATTGAATGATTCTACATCACACGGTGATATAAAAATGGAAATAATTCATCATGGGTGTTCATTTTCGTTGGAATGTAATATGTTGGATAACTAACTTATGATAGATCTTTATCCATGTTTCACAGATCCCCTATTTTGGGAGAGAAGTAAACACAGAGAGACAGAGAGACACAAAATGGGGACACCTAGAAATTCCCCCAAAACCTGAGGGTAAAAGGGGATGGTTGTATCTAAAAATACACACTTGTGCACGCATGTAAATAAGAAAATGTATTCTAAAATATATTTAGTATCTACACAAACTCGATGCACACCTTCTATTATCTTCTCATTACTAGTAGCAAACAGAAAGTCAAAATGAAAATTCAATGATCCTACATCACATAATGATATAAAACCAGAAATAACACACCATTTGTCTACATTTAAGCAGGAATGTAATAGCAGTTCCATAATGCAAAAGCCTACAATAGTAAAATCTGTATCTCATTACCAATTAGTATTTGAGTCATTATTATAATCCATATTTATAAATCAAAATAATATATAAGGCTGGAATTCAAGAGACTATAGTGAACATAGTTCAGAAACTCAAACTCAACAAAAACTAGGCAGGCAAAAACTGGGCATATTTAAAAAATAAATAAAACAACATAAATTTGTAAAATAAATTTATATAGCATGCAAAATACTAAATTTAGAACTCCTAGGTAGTTTTCTATTAATTTTAGACCAAAAAAGGTGTACAAAGCGCATCATAGTGACATATATTATATAATGATCGATATATTGTCATCATCATAGAAAATTACAAATCCATATAAATATTTTACAAATTATCCTTTGACCAAGTCGCCTCAGTGGCACTACTCTCTAGCTAGATGGTAAAGATTCCTCCTTGGGAACAATATCATTCTCAAGAATATCATGACTACCATTCAAGGAAGCCCCTCCTAACGCTTCTGCGTCCACTCTCAAATCAGTTATCTCCTCTAAGAAGGCATGTGCTCCACATCCTTGGTAGTCCAATCCAAATATGGATTGAGATCATCCAAGCCAATCACATCAGAGTCTCCTTTCCCTCCACCTTTTTGGTGTGTAGACAAAAGTTGTACTACACAAAAATGTAGTCATTGAAGCACTTTTAGATCAACCTACTGCAGTTCTTTGTATGAATGCCCTCAAATATGCTCCAATTGTGCTCACAACCGGAAGCATTACAAGACTAGCACAATATGCAGATGGCAAGGCTTTTAAGATTGGTGTTTTTGCACCATAATCTTTCCACTACATATTTGTAACAACATTTGTAACTTTGAAGTAAACGACAATTGCATTTATTAAACATGTCTAGTATCTAGGAGACTATGATTTAACTTTTGAAGAACTTAGCTGTTTTACTTGGTTGTCAGGGCATTCTCCTTCGAATGCATAGAGTGAAGAAAACAACCTCCCCTCTACACCCTCTTAAATCTACAACTCGTCAAGCATTGTGTCTCTAAGGGCTTCGTCAACTGTCATCCACTCTATGCACGTGTTGAGGCCGTTGATAATCTCTTCATCCACCCTTAATGAATTGGAGAAAAAAAAAACTTGGGATTCAAGTAATAGGTGGCTACATGTATGCGTTGGTGAATTTGCTTGTTCCAACTCTAATCGTAATATGCCAAAGGGGTTCACATTTTCTTTTGTTGTACCCAGCATAATGTTGGATGGCCTCCTTGACCTTGTCCATGGCCTCATATTGATAACCAATTGATTTTTTCCTCATCCACCAAGCCTAAAACCCAGACCAAAGATTGTGTTGATAAAAACAAAATAGCATGTATTTTTAAAAACAAAAATTTGAACAAGAAATAAAAAGTAAATGAAAGATTAATAAATTCTACAAACTTACAAAGTAATCAATCGAGTTGATTACTTTGTAAGTTCCTAAATGTTACCTTGTAGATTTTAAAGTTACCTTGCAGATCTCGTACATGGTCTTTGCAGCTTACCATCAAAAACAGTCTTCTTGACCCTTTCCCCTTCAAATTTTTTGAGTGTGGAAACACCCACCTAGTGCTCACAAAAAATTGACTAAAAGACATTAGTGATTCTAAAATGCTCTATTAGTGGTGAATCATGTGGCTCCCAATTGTACAAACTCCTTTCCCTTAGTGTGCTCTCTCATCAAGGTAAGCACCCAAAGGTGGTTTTAAATGTATTTAGTGATAATTCTCTCCTCTTCCACTGCAGTCTTCACTCGTCCAAGTTTGCTTATATCCTCAAGTAGAAGAGTAATGCAATGGATGGCACAAGGGCTACAAAACATGGTAGGATGCCTCTCCTCAAAAAGTTTCCCTACTGCTATATATGTTGTATTGTCAGTCACAACTTAAACAACACTCTCCACACTCACTTCCATGACCACCTTGTCCAACATATTGCATAGTCTTAGCATTTTTCACTTTGTGGGAGGCATTAACTAACTCCAAGAACACCAATTATCCACTCAAAGCCACTGGGAAGATGATTAACACGCCAAATTTTAATAATCTTAGCAAGAGGTTGGATGTGTATTATGCAGCTTCTGGTTCTAAAATTGCCTTTCACAAATATGGTGTTCTCAGCTGGTCTAAAACTGTTCCTAACTGGCTATTAAATTAAGATTTGAAATGTCTGAATCCAAATTTTAGTTGTCAGGTATCTTGGAACCCCATTTTCTCTTTCTCCTCTAAAAGAGATGTGGAAATGGGCAATGGATAAGGTTAGTAGCAAAATTGTTAAGTTGAATGGTCATCTTTTGTCTCTTGCAAGAAGATTTCAAGTCTGCCAGAAGGTTTTTCCTCTTATTCCTTTTATTTCTCTTTTTGTTGGTTGGTTTCTTTTGCTCAAGTGAATCAATTGAATAAGCTCATAAGGGGTTTTCTTTGGTCTAATGGTAAGGGGAATAAAAAGAGACGTGTTGTCTCTGAGACTCAATGTATTAAACCTAGAAGGCTTGGTGAGATGTCCCTTGGTAAAATTGAGCATTGAATACCCTGATTAAGTCTAGATTACTCACAGTTTATACTTATAAACAAAAAAAATTATTTAACTCCCACAATCATAAACTGAAACAAATAAGACAGCATCACTGTAAATTTCTAAGTTACCGGTTCTGGTACTGGTTCGGGTTCGGGTTCGCGGGTTCGGGTCGCAGGTTCGGTCAAAAATTTTTTGGGTGTGGGTTCGTTTTGGGTTCGTCCATACAAAAACATATAAAAATCAAAAATATATTCATATTTGTAGCAGTAATTAAGTTCAGAATACCATAGCATCATGAATATGATCATATAATAAACAAAACCACACTAGTGTTAGAAATTAAAAACACTACAATGTCAATTAGTCAAACACGAATGTCGAATGTCATGATATATATAGTTATTACAATTCAAAAATCAAAATTATAATGCCAAATGTCAACAATCAGCCAATGCCATCACTAATTAGGCATCACGGTCATATGGGTCATCAAAAATATCATCACCACAAGCCATATGAGCATCATCAGATATTGGTATATTAGTAGAACCACAAAAAGTGGCACTGGCACTGGCACTGGCACTCTCATGCCCACTAGGGTCACTACCAATCTCAACATCAACATCAACTTCAAGTGCGGCAAGGTGGGAAATGGTAGCATCCAGGTTAGTATGCTCTGGCTCGATATCCCACTTCCTTGAGTCCCCTTCCTTGTAGTCCTTGTTTTTGTGTGTAAGGAGGCGCAAGTTGGAATGCACATACACTAAGTCCTCCGCCTTTTTTGAGTGCAGCCTGTTACACTTTCCTGAGTGGATGGAGTATGTGCTCCAATTCCTCTCAGAATAGACTGTTTCACTGAGTGGATGAAGGAGTATGTGCTCCAATTTTTTCATTTGGAATGAGCAAAATAGATTGTTTTTGGTCTTTAAGTTGTTTCCATATTATGCTTTTAGGGTTGGAGGAGTGTCAACTAAAAAAAAAAAATTAAAAAATGTCAAAATTTATTAAAAAATCAAAAAAAAACTTCACTTTTTCGCATCCTACTGTGGGTTCGTCGCGGGTTCTGCAAAATTCTCTATGGGTTCTTTGTGGGTTCGCCCGAGTTCTTCCCGGACGAACCCACAGTCAAAAAGGAGAACCCTGGGCGTATCCCCGGACGGACCGAACCCGAACCAGGACCCAAGTATTTCGGAGGAAGAACCGATAACACAGACTGTAATTAACCAACAAATTGGAAATTACCCAGTACTGGGCACTATGTAAACTCCTTAAGATATCTATGTATATTGTTCAGTTAATTGGATTACAAATCTTGATAACATTGGTGGAATGGCAGTATGTAATTTGAATTATAGTCATATAGGAATCAATGACAACATTATGTGAACTCGCCTGACGGGTAAATTGATGCGGCCATGTAGTATAACTGAATCAGATGGTGCGCCTTGGCATAGTATCAAATGCGTCCTCCTAGGTGGCTCAATTTGCTGACCCCGATGTTAATTGGGTAAAGTTTATTGGCACCCTCTATTATTTCCACTCCAGATCACAGTGTGTTTCTGAATGTGACGGCTTGCTAGGTGAGTGAATTGAATGACCAGTGACCAAGGTGACTGATTCCAGCAACGGACCATCTAACCCAGACGCCTCACAAATTCCTTCCAGTGATCAAGTTTTGAGTTCGACTAGAAATGCAAGGGATGACCTATGAAGCCACAATGATGAGGATGACTAATAAATTTAGCCACCAATGCCAATGATGCCCCTCACCCCTATCCACAACTCCTGTTGACCCGGCACTAACTATTAACTCAATTTCCTCTTTTTTTACCAAATCATCCTTCAAAAGGCTACACTAGGAAAATCAAATGCTTCGCTTTGCCTTCCAGATCTGTTTGCAGGTAATCAATTACAAGGATCCGTGTTGGGCAATAGCACCTAATGGTGATTGTTAGGATTGGACAGCGAATGATGGCCTGGTGATCTGAATCCTCCAATCCAAAAATTTCAAACAACTCCAATTAGTGCAACTGCAATTCTTGTGTAGAATTGCCACTTTTATGTAAAATTACCATTCTTGTGTAGAATTGCCAAGTGAGAGGTAGGGTTTTCGCCCTAACCTTAAAGCTTATTGTCAAGGGGTTTCGTCCTTTGAGAGCACAATCACATGAACTTGACGACAATTGTAAAAAAACGTGAAATCCGATAATGAAAAATGAATGATTTGAGCTTGTAAATATACCTTCTTCATTTAGGACCCATGGGACCTAATTTTGCCGCCAAGATTTGAAATTGCTTTTTTTTTAAATTATATTATTTATTTATTAGAATTGACTAGTGCTGAAAAATACTATTTATTTTAATAATATTAATTGTAATGGGACATGATAGTCCGCCCATCCCCAAATTGCTTGCCCTTAAGCAATTTCATAATTGGATGATCAAAAATCTCTAATAATATTAATTGTAATGGGACATGATAGTCCGCCCATCCCCAAATTGCTTGCCCTTAAGCAATTTCATAATTGGATGATCAAAAATCTCCACTCCTTCCATGTAGCATCCTCAAGTGGAAGATTCTTCCAATGTACCAAGTACTCTGTTATGACCTTATTTCCTAGCCTTATCTCCCTCATGTCAATGATAGCTTCGAGCTCAAAGATCAATTTACCCGCATCATCAAGTGGTGGCAGCTCCAAAGGAGTAACATGTTGTCCGAGTGCCCGTTTAAGGCATGATACATGGAATACATTGTGGATTTTGCTGTTCTCCGACAATTCTAACTCATATGCAACATGTCCTATCCACCGCAAAATCTTGTCAGGCCTATAAAATCATGGCTTAAGCTTCTCAGCTTCACTTCCCTTGAGAGAAGATTGCCTATAGGGCTGCAATCTCAAAAATATCATCTCCCACCTCAAAAATTCTTCTTCAAACGGTGGCGATCAGCATACATCTTTTGCTGATTTTGGCCCTACAGTAGGTTCTCCTTGAGTGCATTCAAAATGTCTAGGCTTTGTTGAACCAAATCCCTAGCTCTTGGAACTTTACTGTCTAAAACGATCAAATCCACAAAAGATAATGCATCATATCCATACAATGCTTTGAAAGCAGTCATACCCATAGATTTATGATGTGTGGAGTTGTAGCGATACTCCCCAAGATAAAGCCACTTAATCCATGTTGTTTGATGTCCTGTAACATTGTTCCTCAAACACCCCTCGATCCATTTGTTCACAATCTCTGTTTGTTCATCCGTTTGAAGGTGATAGCTAGTGCTTGGAGTCAATTATGTCCCTGTCAATCGAAAGAGTTCTTGTCAAAACAAACTAAGGAACCTGTCGTCCCTATCACTCACAATGTTTCTAGACAACCCATGTAATCTAAACACCTCTCTAAGAAACAAATCAGCCACCTGTGGAGCCTTATACTCTGAAGACATAGCATAAAAATGTGCATATTTAGTGAGTCTGTCCACTACCACAAAAATACAATCCTTACCCTATACTTGAAGAAGACCGGTGATGAAATCTATGGAAATACTCTCCCATTTCTAATTTGGAATGCTGCAATAATCCAATTGGAAATTGTTGTTTTGCTTTGTTTTGCTGACAAACCAAACACTCTCTAACATGCATTAAACATCTCCCTTGACTCCCTTCCATGAAAAACATTCTCTCACCTACTTGTATGTCTTGCAATACTCCAAGTGACTGGCTAATGGTGTGTCATGGCATGCCCTCAAAACCTTCTCCTTCATCTTTGATTCTGAAACAACATACACCTAATCCTTTTAGAGAATGAGCCCATCAACCATTGTGTACTTATCGTGTAACTTACCATCCAAAATATCAGTAGCAAATGAGTTCTTAGCATACTCAACTATTATAGAAACCCTCCAATTAGCAGTTGTATCAATCATGGCACACAAATAGGGCTTTCTAGATAATGCATCAGCCACAACATTATCCTTCCCCTTAACATACTCAATATCAAAATCATAAGCCTATAACTTACATACCCACTTATGTTGTTTATGTAATGTCCCAATTTTCGAGTTCTCCTGCAGTTCAATCAAAGCTGACTTTCTGGGTTGGTGACAGCATAATCATAGGAGTATTTCGATGTCACCAAGGTGTTCAGGTGATCCAGTGGAGCTGGTTGACACTTTTCAGAGAGATTTCAAACAACTTGTTCATACTTACTATTTATAGTAAGTGCTTGCATGTCGACAACTTTCTGGGTTTTTCTGGGTTTGTTCTCTTTAGTCCTCGGAGAACACTACTATTTTTAGTTTTTAGTAAGTATCAATTTGGCGTTGTTTTGGTGACTTGGTAGTCAGCTGTTGGCTCTCCCAGATGTTGCATTGAGCTCAGAGTTATTAGATGGTTTGTGGATCCAGTTGGCACCCTCTGTGTTGGCTCAATTTGCTTATGGCCGTTACTATTTTTAGTAAGTTTGCGTTCGGTGTCAAATCGGGATTTTCAAAGTGGGGTTGGATTAGTCTCGTCGAGACCTTTCCAGCGAGCTATAGATCACTGAATTCCAAGTTCATTTGGGCCTCTGTTTTAAAGTCCGTAAATTAATATTATTATTTAATATTGGACTTTGGGTTTTATTGGTTAAGTGATGAAAAAATGAAATATTTAAAAATCACTTAAGTCATTTTATGGAGCGCTCACCTTGGGAAATATTAAAAGTAAAATTAAAAGAATATTTCCCTCAAAAGTGAAACACCCCTCTTGGAGAGTTATAAAAGAGGGAAAAGTGCCCTCATTTGGATATGCTTGGATTATCATTTCTTCTCTCTTTTGAGATTTTCCCTTCGAGGGTTTCCGGAGCTTGGCTCTAGGGTTTGGTATTGTCTTGTTGAGACGAAAACCTCTACAAGATAGTGTTGTTCTTGGCTTTTGGGAACGGAAACCTCCATTAGCAAACACTATATTGGCGGATGCATCCAATATTCGCATTTGGGCTTCATTGGAGTTAGTATTTTATTGTATTTGAGGCTTCGTGGGTTATAATATTCGGAAGACATTGTTGAGCAGCTGATAAGCTAGTTTAGAGTGGATTTGGAAGTGTTTCTATGAGGATTGTGACTACTGCAATTTTCTACTGGCTGGCCGTACTTTTCCAGCTTGGCCGTACTGCTAGGTGAGGTAATTTGGAGGATTCTAGTGCAGATTTATCCACTCTCATATCTTTGTTTTGGCTTCAGCAAGGCATACAATCTAGATTGAGTTATTTCTGAGGAGTTTATTGTTGGCATACTACTATGCATTCACCACTAGGGCCGTACCACTCAATTGGGAAATTGCTACAGCTGTTTGAGGTTGATTACTCTTGATATCAGCCATTGTTGCCCTCTATTGGAGGCGTCTAGACCCTTGTTGATTGTCTCTTCTCATTGTATGCACATATCTCGCAATATCATGGAGTTATGAGTTAAAGCAATGCTATCTATTGGCTGGTCCGGCTACCGCATAATTATCAAAGTGCAAAACTTGACATGGGTATGTAACGATAATTAATATTTGGTGATTTGATGATCTGGGTCATTGTTTGTTTATGCAAATTCATTGTACTTTTTCTGGGTTTTCAATATATGCCATATATTGTATGCTCCGGCAACACACATCTGCAAGAAAACTAAAACCCCTTTTGCATCTTCTATCTAGTCTGAAAGAACACATTCTAATAAAAATAGCACTATTAAGATTAAGAAAAGAACCAACAAGTACAGCACATTACAGTCTATCATTCAATTCCTTTTGATTGAGGAAGAATTTCAAGCTATTGTGATTCATCCTCATCACAAACCTCCCACAGACCAAATATTGTATGAACTTGGCTAGTGCATGCATGATGGCGAACATCTCCTTGTCATAAATAGAGAAGTTCCCAACTGACTCCTTGAGCTTCCTACTCTCAAATGCTATGGGGTGTTTGTTTTGCATCGATATTGCCCCAATCCCTTCTCCTGAACCATCACACTCCAAAATTAAAGGAAGTGAGAAATCTGGAACGGCTAAAATAGGACATGAACTCATTACCTCCTAAAGCTTATGAATAGCTCTTTGTGTTGAATCACTCCAAGAGAAAGCTCCCTTCTTCGTCAAATTGGTCAATGGAGCAGCCAACTATGAAAAGCCTTTGACAAATGCCTTGTAGTAACTACAAAGACCAAAGAACCCTCTCAAGTGTGATATAGTCTTAGGTGGAGGCCAATCCAAGTTTGCCTTAAATCTTCTCATCACCCACTCTAACCCCTTGGGCACTAATCTTGTGCCCTAGATATCACACTTTGAGTTCGGATTGATAGATATCTGTATCAATCCGAACTCACATTTTGATGCCTTGGCAAAAAATGATTGTTGCTCAAAAATACCAAGCACCTCATCCATATGTCTCAAATGATCCTCCCAAGTCTTTCTATAGATCAATATATCATCAATAAAAACCAATACAAAACTATTTAATAAATCCCTGATTCATGCAAGACTGGAATGTGATCGACATTTTAGTCAACCCAAATGGCATGACTAAAAACTCCTAATGCCCATAGTGACACCTGAAAGTTGTTTTATGCACATCCTCATCTCTCACCCTTATCTGATGATACCATGACCAAAGATCAATCTTGGAGTACACTACACCATGAAGCTCATCTAGTAACTTATCGATCCCAGGAATAGGGTAGCAGTTCTTGATTGTCTTCTTGTTGAGCACTCTATAATCAATGCACATCCTCATGATTCCATCCTTCTTCTTGACCAACACCATGGAAGAAGCAAATGGGCTAGTGCTCGATCTTATATGACCCATATCCAGGAACTCCTTAATCATCTTCTCGATCTCTTCCTTATGCCTCCTAGGGTGATGATAAGGTGTAGTGATGAATGGCTTTGATCCTTCCTCCAACTCAATGACATGCTGAAACCTTTTATCCGGTGGCAACCTTGAAGGAACATCACTGAACACCATGCTATGCTTGTCCAAGATGGATTGGATATCAACTTGATAAGATTTCTCACCCATGGAGGAACCTATATCCGTAACCAAACACTGTGTTGCTCAAGCTACTTGACCTCTACAAAAAGCTCTCCCCATCCTCTTGGCTGAAACAACCCTAAGCGCTCCATTGGATAAGCCATGAAGAACCACCTCCTTTTCATTGGATTTGAACTTCAACTCCATAATCTGATAGTTTTGGGTAAACTCGCCAAGTGCATGCAACCACTACACACCCAAAACCACATCTGTCTCTCTTATGCCAACCACATAAAAATCATCACATATTCTATGCCTCCCCAAGGTGATATCAAGATGCTAAATCCTCCTAGTGCAAGGAATAGTGAATCCATCGGCCACAATAACATTAAATCCCTCACAATCATCTGTCTTCAATCCCATCCTAGTCACCAATCACTCGTCAATAAAGTTGTGAGTGGCCCCACTATCAATCAATATCGTCACTCTATGACCTTACAAGACTCCTCGAACCCGAAAAGGATGATACCTGGGTGCTCCTAGAAGAATAGCAAGTGTGCCTCCCAAAGACTCTCCTTCTTCCTTGCCCTCCTACTCTATCTAATCAACTACATCCTCGGGCTTGTGTTACTCTACCTTCAAATCCTCATTAGAAATCACTTCTATGTAGTGTACTTGCCCCTTCCCCAAGCATCTATGTCCCAACTCCCATGGCTCTCTACAAGAAAAGCATAATTTCCTCCTTCAGAGTTCATTCTTGGATTCCTCTACCTTGTTGGGTTTTGGTGATAGTGCCTTAGGTTGAGAGAAACCCCCTTGAAAAGGTTTCTTATGCTGCCCTGAAGGTGGAATCTTGGAATGGAACTTGTTCTTGGTCACTAAATCCTCCAAATTCAAAGCTCTTGATAGCATCATGTAAAGATACTAGATCAAAAGCCTTAACCAAACTCCTGAGTGGTCCACTTAGTCCCTCTACAAATAACACTATGAGTCTCCTCTCTATCACATCCAGAACCATGACCAATACTCACTGAAATTATGCTACACATTCATCCACTATACCATGTTGTCTCAACTAGGCCAACTTGAAGTGGATCTCGGGGTCCATCCTATCAAACCTATCTATGAGTCTCTGTGCAAAATCAACATAGGTAACAATATGGCTATGCCTTTGTGTAAATAACCCATGATGCCACCACTCATGGGCTTTGCCCTCCAAATGAAGGATTGCAAATTTAACGACTTCTTCCAATATAGGACTGAGTGAAAGGTATGTGTCTAACTTTTGAACCCAAGCATGTGCAGTGCCTTTCCACGAACCATCAAAAGAAGCAATAGTCAACTTACTCAACCTCTGCTGCAAATCTATATGGGGTAGTTGTGTAGGAGGTCTTCTTTCTGTTCTTGGCCCATTCCTTGATCTGAAATTGCAATAATTTGCGAATGTTATTTGATTTTGATATTAGGTTCATGACCCATGTACTTATCCATGCAAGCATTGATGTCATATGTTGTTGGATTTTGCTCCTCTTCTTCCGGTGGTGCCTTTACTCTAGGCAAGAAGGTAGGCTAAAATGGCCTAGCTACTGATCCAACTAAAATTCTATTATTATTTGTGTGATTGGATTGGCCAATCTGATTTGAATTGCTCCCTTCACCTATCAGATTATGCACTGGCCTAGTGGAATTCAAAGTGGCATTCATCTTTTGCATTTGTTGCATCATTTGGATTAACAACTGGTTTGTTTGTTCTTGTTTCTAGGATAAAAACATCAAGCTTATCCCCCTGATCTGTCATGAGTCTCTTACCTCTGGCCCCTACTCCACTACTCCAACACTAGTTTCTTGTTGCGTTGCTTCCAACTTCCTTCTTTCTCTCTCTAAAGCTCTCAGGTCTCTCTGACTCAGCTGCATAAACTCATCAGATGAATCCATAGGCTGGCAGGACTATTGCTCTGATACCACTGACATGTCCCTTGGTAAAATTAAGTGTTGAATACCCTGACTGAGTCTAGATTACTCACAGTTTATACTACTAAACAGAAAAAAATTATTTAACTCCCACAATCATAAACTGAAATAAACAAGACAGCATCACTGTAATTAACCAGCAAATTGGAAATTACCCAGTACTGGGCGCTATGTAAACTCCTTAAGATAAATATGTATACTGTTCAGTTAACTAGATTATAAATCTTGATAACGCTAGTGGAATGACAGTATGCAATCTGAATTACAGCCATATAGGAATCAGTGACAACATTATGTGAACTCGCCTGATGGGTAAATTGATCCGACCAGGTGGTATAACTGAATCAGATGGTGCGACTTGGCATAGTATCAAATGCATCCTCCTGGGTGGCTCAGTTTGCTGACCCCAATGACAATCAGTCCCAAACAAGTCTTCCAACAATAATGAAGTCTCCAATCTGATTTGCTTCACAAATGGTTGGGTAAAGTTTAGTAGCACCTTCTATTATTTCCACTCCAGATCACAGTGTGTTTCTGAGTGTCACGACTTGCTAGGTGAGTGAATTGAATGACCAATGACCAAGGTGACTGATTCCAACAGCAGACCATCTACCCCCGACACCTCACGAATTCCTTCCAGCAATCAAACTATGAGTTCAATAGGAAATGCAAGCAATGACCTATGAAGCAACGATGATGAGGATGACTAATAAATTTAGCTGTCGAGGCCAATGATGACCCTCACATCTATCCACAACTCCTGCTGACCTGGCTAACTATGAACTCGATTTCCCGTCTTTTACCAGATCGTCCTTCTAAAGGTTGCACTAGGAAAAATCAAATGGTTCGCGTCTGCCTTCCAAATCTATTTGCAGGTAATCAGTTATAGGGATCCGAGCTACACAATAGCGCCTAATGGTGACTGCTAGGATTGGATAGCCAATGATGGCCTACTGATCTGAATCCTCCAATCCTGAAATTTCAAACAACTCCAATTAGTGCATCTACAATTCTTGCATAGAATTACCAAGTGAGAGGTAGGGTTTGTGTCCTAACCTCAGAGCTTGTTGTCAAGGGGTTTCGTCCTTGAGAGCATGATCACATGAACTTAACCATTGCAAAAAACATGAAATTCGATAATGCAAAATGGATGATTTGAGCTTGTAGATATACCTTCTTCATTTAGGACCCATGGGATCTAATTTTGCCACCAAGATTTGAAATTGCTTTTATTTTTTATATTTTTTATTTATTTATTTATTTATTTATTTATTATATTTGACTAGTGTTGAAAAACACTTTTTATTTTAATAATATTAATTATAATTGGGAAAAAGGGACATGCCACTTGGGGGGGATGGGTTTAAAGGATATCTTCTTGATGGTGTTTCTCTTGCAGTCAAGTGGATAATTAAGGCTATTAATGGGGATGAGCCCTGGAAACAACTCTTAAAATTCAATCTCACCAATTGTGTTCCTAAGTTGAATCATAGTTCGAAAGATTTGCATTTGCGGGATGTTCTCTTTAGTAATTTTGACATCAAGCCCTTTGGGTCCCCTATTTTTTGCTCCATATGGAAGGCATGGCTATTTGTTAACAGTTTTACTAGAGGCCATGAAGTTTTCTCTGATTATAATGATAAAGTATGTACTTTTAGATCTCCACGGTGGGCGCTTGAGAGTAAAAACTCTCTCCTTGCTTCTCCAAGAGGAGGTTCTGCTAAATATTGGAATAATGTGGGTACGAACACTATTGACAGTCTGTTGGATAATGGAGTTTTAATGCAATAGGAGAAAATTCAAAATGTGTATGGTGTTTCTATGCGGCACAAAAAAACTTACACCATGATTAAAAATGCTGATTTATCAGGTTCTTTTGAGGTTATCCATTGGAATGAAAATTTGTGGGATAACATTCAGTGGATTGGCGAGATAAAATTTCTTCATGTTACTCCAAAATACTTGTATGCTCTGCTTTCCTTCTCTGATATCTGGTTCAAAAAAACTCAATCTGCTATGGTTCCTTCATGATGCTGGGGATATTTAGTCTAAAAGGCTCAATAGAATATGGTCCAGTTGCGTTGAACCCAAATAACTTTTTTTAGATGGCTTTTATTGTTTAATAAGCTTGTTGTTGTGCCAATTCTGTTATTTCTGAGTCAATGTCATGCTTAATGTGTGGAAACATAGACTCTGCTGTTCATTTATTCTTTGAGTGTCCCTTTCATAAATTTATTTGCAATTTATTTGTGCCCACTTGGTCTTCTTGTACTGGTAACCACTGCATTAGCTGGCTGGGTATTCTTTTTGGGTGTATTCATTGTCCTCCTCTTTCAAGATCTTTGAACAATTTATGGCTTGTGGTTTCCTCGGAAATTCTCTGGTTTCCTCGGAAATGATATCTTCTAGGATTGTAGAAGATTGTTTGCTGATTTCTCTCATGAAGTCACTTTGTCCGTTGTTGCAAATAACATTGCCTTGCAGATTCTTAAGAAAAGAAATGATGTTCGTAAGAATTTTCTACAAGGTGGTTCCTCCTGTCCTTTTCTCAGGAGTTGGGTTGGGGTTCTAATGCTCACAAAGTGTTGTATGATAATGAAGGTTGGCCAATTCAAAGCAACATTCAGATTGTGAATGGCAAAGGGAAAGTGTATAGTGGTTTTTCTTCAAATGCTCTTGTTGGACTTGGTTTCACTGCCTATGATATTGATCCTGCTCCTAAGGTTCCTGATGTGGCTGAAAAGGGTAAAGGTCATCATATAGTGGCTTCTAGAAAAATTGGACAAAGATAAAAACAAGACAAAACATAAAATGAACTCAATGTGATATTCTATTTAATTCATTTTCTTCCACATATGAATATATAACATATCATTACAACTACTAGTGAATTGTTGGGTACAACCACCTGGCCACCAACTAATCAAAAACTAATAAAAGTGATAAATTTAGACTTTAGTACTAGGAACTTAGGATTAGCAGATATGCAGGCACATAATGGATTGGGAGATGGACACAGCATCAGATATGAATAAGGCTAATTTTCAAGTCCCCTAATATGAATATGACTGGATACAACATTCATTAAAATACAGATATATACATACTTACATATACATCCAAAGACATGGACCATAAACCCTTTTGAACCCAAGTATAAACTGCAAAGAGGAGAATGTCATTAGTAGAGAATTAATATAGATTCATTGTGACAGTATCCCAAAGTGTTTATAGATATAATTTCATGATCAAAACACATACATTGATAGAATCACATGTTATTAAAAATGCCATAACTATTCTCTTAAAACTAGAGTTACACATCATCAAATTTCTTTGGAGAGGCAAGATAGTTGAATTGGATACAACTGCCACCCACACTCCAAAAGCATAAAGATACATTAGAGAATCATTGAACTTCCTGCAATGTCAGTATCCTCAACAAATGGGATTGAGATGTGTCAATGAATTTATAGATACATCAATGTTACTCATCTCAAACTACAAATCCCAAAGCCTACTAAAGTCCCCTCATGTAGCCTATTAAGGAATGTAACACGAGGCGAAGATTGAATTGGACATATACACAGTCCTCCACTTTACTGGTTGGCAACCAATTACACTTCACAAAATGAATGAAGCAATAGATGCTCCATTTCCTTTTAGCTGAGGAAGGACAGGGAACATATTTTTTCAATTGATGTCACAAAATTATAATTTATATTGTAAAAATAACACGTCACTTTTTTAATCTGAATAATAGTAAATTATAAAATACAATGAAATGCCAAATTCATAGTAATAAAAATAATTAAGAAAGTTTAATTAAATCATAATTAAATTTAAAATTATGAATTAAATTATCTTAGATCTAAATTTTGAAAATTTGCATACACTAATAAAATAAAATCTAATAATTGAATGCATATATGATTGTATATTATTATTGAAATGGTGAGCATAAACAAATTGAATCAAACCATTACTGCACAACAATAAAAACATAAAATATAGTAGGCATGAGTTTTCCACAGTCCATGATAGTATGAGAGTGCTTCTGGATTCAACTATGTCTATTTTTGCATCGACGTTGCGGATCATACTCAATGATCCATCATTGATGTATATTTTTGTCTCCTCTTCCTGATGATGGATCATTGAGTATGATCCGAAACGTCAATGCAAAAATATACACAGTTGAATCTAGAAGCACTCTCATACTAACATAAAATATTATATTGATATTTTTGGATGATAGTTTCCTTACAATGCAATGGCTTTTTTAAGCCTTACAATTTCCCGTGAATAACCAATAACCAACTAACTTCTTCTACGGGAAAGTGACTTCCACACATTTATTTAATTACTAACAAGAAACTAACCTATATTTATAAATTAACATTTGCATGTTAATTTATTTATTTAATATTATTCTAAACTATATACTAAACTATATTAATGATGTAATAAATCCAACATTCCCCCCCTTATTACATCAATCCGAACAAGGGCTGAAACACTGCAAGGACTGAACACAGCAGCCCTTCTAGAGACTTTGATGAAGCGCCTTCACCAATTCACCTCGCTCACCCAAGAAACACTAAACTAAACTCACCAGCAGATCTCCTGACTGTCAAACCTGCAAATCCTCTGTACAACATGAGAGAACATAAATATTCCCATCCTCCATGCACAATGAGAGAACTCCTCTCCTCCGAGAGTCCACATCTCCTCTGAGTGTGTCAAAATCCCTCCTCAATGCTCTGAGAGAACAACTCTCCTCTGAAAGTCCACATCTCCTTTAAATGTGTCAAAATCCCTCCTCCAATGCGATGAGAACCAAATCCCTCGTCAAGTGTACAAAAAGAATTGAACCACTATGAATATACTAATCCCACCCTATTTCAAAGATTACACTATCCACAAACCGAATAAGTGCAGATACACTAACCCCACCCTATTTCAGAAGTTACACTATCCACACATACTGCCAAAAACTGCCAAGCACCCCTTGCTCCATTAAGGGACACAAATTGATGGTGCTTCTCATGTAGTGGATCATCTCTAAGCGAGAAGCTAGCTCGAGATGCGAATTACCTCCATCCTTTGTTTTCCTCCAACCTCCAATTTGATGTGCTTACACTTTATCTGCCTAATGTCGCATGTGAGCTCTTGAAAGCCCTATCAGGTATAGCATTTAAACCTTCAATAGCACAAGCATGTGAGTCTCCCAAATTTCTATCAGGGATGGCATCGAGAACACAAGCATAATGTGTGGTTGGTGCAGGAGCACCAAGACATCTAGGTTTTACTTGATCTTCAAGTAGTTTGTTTTGTTTAAATAAGGTCCTTGAGACCATTCAATGTTGTAATAAGGCTTGGATACCATGCTTGTAATGGGACTATGTCCAAATATCTAAAACCTACTCTCATGTTTAAGTCCTAAGGAGGATAGTCATATTGTAAAAGGCAGTCTCCTTACATTGGTAGCCCTCCTAAGGTATGTAGGATGCAATCCTATTGGTAGTTAGCATGTCAAAGTTTAGAAGGTATGTTAAAACCTTGTCAAATGTTTCATTAAACATAAAACAGTCGGTGTAGTCCTAAAGAGGACAGTTACTAAACAATTACTAGTTGCTGCAGTTAGAAATCAAGAAGAAGCTCGATGGTTGGGGCAGTTTCATCGACCCCAACCACTCCCAAACGACTTCATGCAAATGTAGGAGGTTTATTTGAAGCTGCAGAGGTTCATTGTTGAGGGACATTCGATGGATTTGAGAGAAATAACAAAAAACTTCAGTTTCCTGCCCTTTCTGTGTATTTTTCTGAATTCTTGAACATTTGAGCCCGTACTACTGTACAGTACGGCCCTGTTGTGGAATGTTAGATGATTGGGAGTAAGGATTAGTGGACTGGCTGTCCATTGAAGCAAGTTTGAATCCTTGATGTTAACTAGAAAGCACATTAGGACTGTGGATTAACAAACTATCTTTTTGAATTGCTGTTTCTTTCAGAGATTCGCTATTTCCTGCAATAATCCGTACCTATACGGCCTGGTGGTGGTTGGTGTCTGTGATGGTTGGTTAGTGTGGAGAGTTATCTATCTTTTACAAGTTGTTTGAAGGCTTGACACCAAACTAGGTGGGAGAAATCGTTGGTTTCCCACAAACTGTCCTAAACCCTGAATTAGGGCTCCTTCTGAGCAAACCGATGGATTTCTCCTCATTCCACTGATCTTTTCTGTTTAAGATCAGTGGAATGGATTGTATCATAGTCAGTGCACAGGCTTGTGAAGGTTTCAGAGGCAGGAGAATGGGTTGTGTTGGGTTTGCCATGTAGAACCATGTGTTGAGACTTGGTGAAGGACAGCAGCAGCTAGGTAATTACCCTTGACTGTATTCAGTGGTCAATCAGAGAATGCCATGCATTGTGACCAACACAAAGGGCTCCTGATCTAGCAATGGTCCTGTGACAAGGAGTAGAAAGAGACTTCTCGGAGAAAGCAGTCCACTGTGCCTTGTTCTGTCTCTGTCAGTCCTCCAGGAGACAATCACCACAAGGAAGGCACTAGGTAAGTTTGGTGTGTTACTGATTTACCAATGAAGACATTAGGTGTTTGGTATGTTATTGATTTGGTATGTTGCATGAGATTGAATTTGTCTCAATAGAAATCATCCCAAGGAGGACACTATGACTGTCTCCTTAAGAAAACAGAAATGTGTGACTGTCTTTAGAAGACATTGTTGAAGACTGCTGTCCTGCAGACCCTACACAGTGGGTTGGATGAAATCTTGGATTGAGTTAGGTATCTTGTGATATGTGTCCTGAAGTCCCTCATTTTGTATGTCAAGAACAAGTTAGTTATTGTGTTGAAACCCTTCCTTGTAAGAAGTCTGATCTCAGTCAAAAACAGTGAACCTTGAGAGCTCATTGCATGTGAAGGTTTGAAGTGTCCTCCTCAGTCCTTGATGCTCTGCATCAGTGGTCATATTCAAATGCTAAAAATAATGATGTTGATTTCAACCAATGATGGACTCATACACTACTTTTCACCAATCGAGAAAGTTTCACTCTAATTAACTCTCTTAACAACCTTTGTTTTAAAATAACCTTGAGAGATGGATTAAAACAAAATAAATAAACCCTACAATCTCCACTAGTTTGTTGTTTCTAACATGTAAAAACAAATCCAGAAGACTTACTACTATCATGGGCCCAATCATGTCGTGCATAAATGGGTTAAGAAAGAACAAATAATTCTATCTTATCCACAGTATTATGGATACCTTTAATGACCTCCTTTCCACATTTGCTTCCTATTTCATTATGTTCTATGATAAACTCTATATTCACTCAATGCATTTGGGGAGATTGATTCCTATGATTTAATTTATACCCAGCAAATCTCTTCTATTGACACCTTACAACAAGCTTCTTGTAATTCATTTGTCTTTCAGGAACTTAGTGTTGTGTGCTACATAAATACATGATGATACACTTTTTCCCACCGTTGCATCCATCATATATTTCAACCATAATGCATCGGTTATTAAATAGAACTGAATATTGTTTCCTTTTTAAAATGAAACTTAAATCAATACGCTACGGTTCACCTTTGAAAACTATAATAATATACCTCCAATACTTCAACGCTGATTCTTCACTAACACAACGTCAACAGATCTGCGACTTCCTCTCCACCCATACGGCCTCAACAAGGTAAATTTGTTGTTGCTTTGTCTGTAGCAGCAACAAATGTGAAAATGGAAGTAGCATCAAAGTATATAGACACAGAATAACTTTGGACCAATATGAAAATGGCAGCAGCAGCAAAATAGGGTGACACTGGTAGTTTCTACTTCATAAATTAATCCTTCGTGTAGCGTTAAACTCTGTTTTCACCTTTTTGCATGCCTCCTTACACATAGCAATACATTGCAACCAATTTATGATTTCTACGTTGCAAAACATATGTTTTCTACACAGCAGTTATTCTTTGTTTTAACCTAATTTGGGATGGCTCCTCTGCAAATTGGCTCACGCCTTCTATTCTGCCATGACTTTCACATCTCTCATGCTACCTTCTCTTTCACACGCTTTGACATAGACTTTCAATTTCATTGCAAACTACTTCAATCTTTCAAGCCTCTCATTGAACAGGATCAGATAATTGCTCTGATACCATATTGAAATCGTGAGCATAAACAAATTGAATCAAACCATTACTGCACAGCAATAAAAACATAAAATATTATATTGATATTTTTGGATGATAGTTTCATTACAATGCAATGTCTTTTTAAAGCCTTGCAATTTCCCGTGAATAACCAATAACCAACTAACTTCTTCTACGGGAAAGTAACTCCCAAATATTTATTTAATTACTAACAAGAAACTAACCTATATTTATAAATTAACATTTACATGTTAATTTATTTATTTATTATTCTAAACTATATACTAAACTAGACTAACGATGTAATAAATCCAACAATTATATAAACACTTAAAATAAATTAAATACAAAATAATTGTTTATATCCTATATAAAACTACCTATGTTAAAATATATTTGATATAATAATTATATTATTTTAATATTAAATATTAAAGTAAATTTTTCACCCTTCCATCACTTTCAAGCGTGGTGTAATCAAGGCTGCTAAGAGGGACTTTGTAGAGCCTAGTGTGATGATAATCGATAAACATGGTGATGCAACAGCTACTCCTATGCATATCTAGCTAGTTAGGTATTAGGGGTCTCTTTTTGTTTGTCATTGTCAAGTCTATGTTTTTCTTCAGGTCGTTTTGAGATCTCTCCTATTATATTTTAGTTAAAATCAACTCTTAGCCTTTGTGTTTATGTTTTTATCTATGATTGTGTGCCCCTATAGAACCCACAACTAAATTGTCAAAAAGAATGTTAAAGTAGCCTAAAATACCATTGTGTAGTGTTCCACAAGGTCGTATGCCCCTAAAATACCATCGTTTTGGAGATGGTGACATCCCCAAGACATGTGGACGGGGACAATATGTCCACATGCCACCCCTACACTGTTGCTTGCAAGGCCAAACATCCTATCCTATAGGGGGCAGCCAAGGGACTCTCAATCATCCCCGAGATAGCTAGGGGACTCCTGTTCATCCTTGGGAAAGACAGGGGATGCCTGAGTGTCCCTCAATCATCCTAGGCATGGATGGGAGTCCCACCACCCAACAAACAATTAAAACCTTTTTTTCTAAACATTCTTCTAAACCTAACCTACTTGCCCAGACCCTAATATACAAGTGAACCCCTACAACACCCCACACCCCCAAAAAAATTATAAATATGGTAGCTCAACCTAAATTGAAATCACAATCAACAATTTGCCATTTGCATTCAACTTGAACTTGAACTTGAGCTAGAGGAAGACAAAGAGTCTCCATCCACTTCAATCTTCTTTGTCAATCGCCATTCGTTAAAGTGAGAATCTAAGACTCAAATCTAATGTGTTCATGATTGCAATATTCAATCAAACAAAATGTTAATGTCAATTTATGAATCACAAAGATGGTTTTTTTTTTTCCAAATTTCAAGGTTTTAAAAGTTGTCTTTCTGTTTAAAGTTTCAACTCAACTTTAAAATTTTGAAGTATAAACATTGTTCTTAGGGTTTATAAAATTATAAATGTTGTAGAGTTTATAATGTTGTTTTAGGGTTAATAAATGTTGTGTATAGGGTTTTGAAATGTAGTTTTTAGGGTTTTAATTGTTTTAACTCTCTTGCATAATGATACACTAGATAGCTGATCTAACTTATGTGTCTCCTCCGCTTTTGTGCTATGCGATCTGAAGTAAGAAAAATAAAAGTAAAATCAACTTTTGGTTCTAACTACTTATGTTTTGTATTTTTTATTTATAAATGTTTTAATTTTTTATTCTAGACTTTACTTTTCTTACCCAAATAGTCAAATAAGGATTGCATCTTTTGTATATCCTCTACTTCCACGCTTCATGGGACCTAAAGTAAGAAAAACAAAAGTGAAATCCTTGTTTGAAGAACTAGTTGATTAATATTTAATAATATTTTAATGTGTATTGGGCTAATCAATTATCAAACAAAACAACTCAAAGTTGAAGGAACGAGGTAGCAACTTTTGTGTATCCTATACTTTTGCACTTTGTGCGACCTAAAGTAAGAAAAACAAAAGGAGAATCCTTGTCACTTGAGCCCTTGCATTTGCCATTTGTTTATGCAATAACGTTACACCATAATTTCATTTCTTACAATGTTACTATGAGTTCTCATGGCGTAAGTGACAATAAGGTTCAGAATTCAAACATCGAAATGCAAATTGAGAACATAAATGAGGGTGGGGAGGCATGCAAAAGCTAGTTCAATTAGGAGTGCTTCCCATTTCAATTGCCCTTCCAAATTATTAGAAACATTTGCCAAGGGTCCCTTCAATAGGAATGCCCCCTTGAAACAATTTGAGACCAAGATGCAAACAAGCAAATCTAGCAATTCAAAATAAACATTCTTATGGAGAAAATGAAGGCCACATGGGTCACAAGTGGATGAAATATTATCATCAATAGGTGGATGGATATTCAGTATTGTCCACTCATAAATATCATGGTGACATGTACAAAGGGCCCTTAATTTCTTAGGGTCGTTGACTGTTCAAGGCACTACAAGGACACAAAGTTTTAATTTCATATCCATTGGGATGCTATTGAGGAGGTTGGCCATAAGAATGTGGTGTAGGTTGTGACAAATGTAGCCTATGTGTGCAAAGCAATAGAGAAGTTGGTTGAAGTTGTCTACAAACATATATATTGGACCCTTTGTTATATGCATATCATGAATAAGGTATTCAAGGACATGGGAAAATTTGACTCAATCAATCAGATAATAGTTGATTTGAGAGATGTGCATATGTTGATTTGCAATCGCCACATATCACATGCACTACTCTAAACCTTCTCCAAGAAGGAATTTCACAAATCTATTAAGACTCGATAGGCCTCATACTTCATTCTCTTGGATAGGATGATTGAGTTAGAAGAGCCCCTGCAACAGTCATGACACAAGAGTGGAATTGATGGGTTGAGTCCAAGTCAAAGCAAAAGAAGAAGGTGAAGGAAGTGGCGAAGAGACACTTCTTAGGTTGATGCCAAATACATCATCTCCATGTGATGTTCTCAACAAATTTTAACATTAAATATTTACCACTTTCTAATCACCAAGGTCCCATGAGGTCAAGGTGAGAGCATATGGTGAGTAACTATTGTTATTCACCACTTTCTAATCACCAAGATCTTGTAAGGACGAGGTGAGAACATATGGTAAGTGAATAATGATTATACATATTTTATTCAAATAAATATCAATGCCCGAAAGATATAGCAACAGATTGCATGAATAACAAAAATCTTCACAAATATGCTGGAGATTCAAATAGGCAACACACAAATATGAATAAAATCTGCTTCCACAATATCTTATTGCTCTACAAATACAAATTATTAGCTGATAAAACACAAAGAAGCTTTCAGTACAACTACAACCTCTATATGAGATTGCTCTCAAGAAACCAAATGGATTTTGTCCTCCAATTTCCAAGAAACTAAAGGGATTTCATACTTGATCTCCAAATCCGAAGGTTTTTGTCCTTGAATTTTATAGCTGAACACAAGGCTCAAACTATGATAGAAAAAGTATGAAAATTGGCAACTATCCTCAAGTGCATTTAGGCACCTCAATATATAGTAGTAGGATGGCAACTTGGGGGCACAAATTCCAACGACCCATTTCGTCTTCAAAAATAACAATTAAAATATTAATGAGATTCCCTCCCAAAAATAGCCACTTTGTCATAAATGCCAACTTGTAATTTCTCATTAAAAACCTATTATAAAATTTGTCATAAACCTGTCATAATGCTTTGTAAGTCCCCTCATAATGCTCTTACACAATTATTTTTAGCCTAGTAAAGATGCTCTACTAACTATACCAAAATAATTAATAAATTATGATCCCCTTATTAAAAATATTTCTCCAGCACTTACCCTTTGCCCATTGGTAAATATGGAAATGAGCTAATGGATCTTCATATGATGAATTAATAAAAAGAGGACATTTCATTCCATCATATCTCCAGTTTTCACAGTGTTCAAATATGGGGACTCTAATGCTTCAAACCTTGGGGAGGTGGATGAGATGTTGATAGCATGCTTGGCCAAATAAAGGTCGTTGTACAAAAGAAAGACCCCACCTTGCAATTCTATAATTAACACATTTAGCGTATCACTCAAAAAAAGTGGGGGAAGCTCACCACTCCCTTGCACATGTTTGCCTATGCATTGAACTCAAAGTGGTACATGCAAAAACCAGGGAGTGTTATCCCTATGGCATATACTAAGGTGAAGAGAGTCTTTGTGAAGGTAATTCTAAAGATGTACAGTGTAGAGAGGGTTGCCGCCATTCCTCATGAATGGACCAAATTTGCCACACTCAAGGGCCATCTAGAAGAGGCACAATTGGCTAGGAAGACTATGGCACAAGATGACCCAATACTATGGTGGACTATGCATGGACCTCATTCACTAACAACACTAGCCATTTGTCCACTTGTCTCTTGTCTCAAGTTTCTAGTTCTTCTACTACCGAGAGGAACTCGTCTACATGCAGCTTCATCCACTTTATCAAGAGGAACAGACTTACCTCTGTGAGAGCAAATAAGAGATATACATAGTGCTTTGTGTCTCAAGGACCAGAACACACTTAATAAATAAGTGTTCAATAGCACAATGGGATGTAGACCCAAAGAAGTTGGTATAAATTGATGAGAATCAAGCACAAGCAATTTTGGTTGGTGTCCATTTGGAGGAGCTTCAACAAGATGAGTCCAATAGTTCCAGTGACGAGTTGATTAGACCACAAACACATTGGCCCATTGTATTTCAATGTAATCATCATCTTGAATATAATAAGATATTGATATTCAATATTTTCAATGCATTGTGTTTAGTAGCTTTTAGTTTAACTTTACATGAAAGACTTAGATAAATTGCTATTACTTGTACATTATTTTATCTCTTTTTTCAAGTACTATATTATATCTACATTGTCATACCCAAATTTGGATCCATAGTCCCATGTCCCTGCAGCCCCCCATTCCGAAATTCTATGGAGCATAGACATTGTGCAATTTTTACTATTATAATTCTATGTATTTTTTAATTTTATTGTCCACCTAAAAAATCTATATAATAACCCCAAAGTTATAGGAAAGTCCTAATAAAATTAAAAAATATATCATAATTTTTTTAAAATTTAAAGGTTAAAACTAAAAAAACTAAAATCTTATGGTTATTTTTCAAAAACCTAGAAGGGTAAACACTAATATTTGAAGTTTAATATTTAAAGTTTAAATATAAATCAAAGGAAAAACCCACAGCCAACAAAGGAAGGAAAATCAAAAAAACCAATGTTATTGGACATGCAGAGACTCGGCGAGTCTCAAGGCGAGCAAGTCAAAATGGGTCTAGGGGCCTTGTTACACAGGTTCCCAACGAGTAGCTGATGAATTAAAAGTTTAACTTTAAATTCTACATACCCCTAAAAGTTTAACAGAAGGAATTAAGCGAAGTCTTCATGTTTGCTAGTAGCTCAGATATAACAAACTGCTATCTCCTATTGCTGTACCCACAGATTGAAGTGTTTGGGAAGGCATTTATGTCTCAGAGTTCATAAGTAATATGATCTACACTGCTGCCGAATCTTCTGCACATTTGTTTTAGAGTTAGAGCAAATTCAGTGATTCTGATAACTTGGTATGTTAACATTTCATTGTTGTAATTTGAACTGGTATTCTCTATATGTGAACAGCAATAACTATATTATTCAAATCTTCAATTTGAATATAACTATTCTATCCACTGTCATATGTTCTCTACATCAGTTATTAGATTTGTGATATTGTATGCGAAGTGTTTGTCATAAGCCTATGCTTTAAAGTGGTATTTTGGTGCATCATTGAATGTTTCAACAGTAATTTGCATACCTGAGTCCAAACAAACTGAGATTACATTGTGAAAGTCAGAATGCTAAGTGTTTGACGAAATGTCAAACCAATAAAAATCAAATATTTCAGGGCAGAATAAGACAGGGATCTTACAATTTTCTTGTTTTAAAATATATAGTTTGATTTTTTTGTCTCTTGAATTTTTTAATTTAGGGGTATGTAGAATTTAAAGTTAAACTCTCAATTTTTTTTTAGACTGCAGGAATCGGCATAGCCCCCCTATAACCTGCAGTGCATCAGGTAAACTTTTTAACGTGACCGGTGGCACTGGCATGACACGCCCTTTGGTACCACGTGGGCGGGGGGATTGGACCTCGTGACCTCTTGCCTGCAACATGATGCTTTAGCCAATCGAGCCAAGGCCTCCACCCTTAAAGTTAAACTCTCAATTTTAGAATACTTATTTTGTTTATTTTATATGTTTTAGGTGTCCTTATTGGCAAAATATGGTAGATGCCATTACTGTTTGTGGGGCTGGGTTCAAAGCCCCTGGTAATGAGGAGATAAAGGGCTCCATTTTGACTCAAAAGGTAGCCAATGTGATGGCCACAACTGATGAGCAGCATAAGCTATAGAGGAAGAAAGGTTGCACCATCATGACCAATGGTTGGGCAAATAGGAGGAATAGAACACTGTTGAATTTCCCTATTTCTTCCTCAAGTGATGGTACTTCCTGAAATTCATTGATTTAGTGATTAAGACTTCTAATTTCTACTTTACTAATTTTGTTTCTTTCTCAGGTGGCACAATTTTCTTGAAATCCATTGGTACTTAAAGAAACACAAAAAAATGTTGAATTCCTTTGTGAGGTTTTGGAGGGAGTCTTGGCCAAGGTGGTTGAGGAGAATGTTCTGCAAATAGTTACAAATAATGCAGCAAAATATGTTGTTGCAGGTAGACTTCTCATGGACAGACACCCATCCTTATTCTAAACTCCTTGTGTTGCTCATTGCCTTGACCTCATATCGATCTTAGGAAAATTCCATGGATCAAAGCATGTGTGGAGCATGCTAAAAGCGTTTGCAAATACATATACAACAATGCTCGAGTCCTCGACCTAATGAGGAAATTCACGGACAAGGAAGAGTTGGCTCGTCTCGAAATAATTCACTTTGCAACAAACTTTATCACATTGCAAACTTTGCTTCAATCAAAGGCTGGTTTGAGGCGCATGTTTGTAAGTGGGGAGTGGTCTAAATCATCATATGCTAAGACCAATGCAGGGGTTGATGTGGTTGATTGGATTTTTGATGAACATAGCTTCTGGCTTCTGGCAAAGGAGATCATAGAGGTAAATTCCCATTATAATTTTGTTCATATTTCCATTCTATTTGTTTATTTTTGTTCACACTTATTTATGTTTATGTTTAATAATAATTGCAGTTCACAAAGCCTTTAGTTGTTCTCCTTCGAGTTGCTAATGCGGAGAAGCCCGTAATGGGCTACATATATGAGGGCATGGATTGGGCCAAGCAGGCCATTAGATCCATTTATGTTGGGGTTGAGTATAAGCATTGTCCCATATGGGGCATCATTGATCGACGATGGCACCTTCAACTTCACAAGCCTTTACATGCAACTGCCTATTTTTTCAATCCAACAGTCCAATCCTGACCAGATTTCAAGGCTACTGTGGAGGTTTGAGTGGGCTTTACATAGTCATAGTACGAATGGCACTTGATCCTTAATTTGGAGCACAAATACTCTCTGAAATTGAGATCTACAGATTTACACAAGGAGGTGCACAAGCGATATGCAAGGCAACTCGGACGTCATTGCAACCAAGTAAAAATCTATTAAAGACACAATTTAAGTTTAATATTAAAACTTTTCCCCTTTTTATGTTAATATTGAAACTCAAAATTGGGCAATGAGATTGAGTTTTTCTTTTTCTCATTTCAGATGCATGGTGGAAAAGGTTTGGTGCTAAGGTGCCAAATCTTCAAAGAGTTGTAGTTCGTGTCTTGAGCCAACCATGCAATGCTTTAGGATGTGAGTGCAATTGGAGTATGTTTGAGCACATACACTCCAAAAAGCATAATAATTTGTCAATGCAAAGGTTGAATGATCTTGTTTATGTTCATTACAACATTTTCCTCTATCACAAACGAATCTTGGACATTGACTTATCCCCCATCACTCTAGAGAAGGTTGATCTACAATCAAATTGGATCACCGAGGTTGAGGACCTGTCTTCAACGATGAGGACCTTGCATGGGTTGATCACATGGATTTTGAGGTAAATGTAGTAGCCATGGCAGAGGAGGAGAATAGAGCACGAGTAGATCCCTTGGATGTTGGTGTCACTGATACGCAGGATGATATCATGGTTGCATCATAATCAAAGACCTATCTTAGATGCCCATGCAAGACTTGCCGCACAACTATGGATGTTGGGACGAGTGATGCAAGCTCCTCTAAGCCATAGACTTATACTTTTAGTTTTGATATTTGATTTGATGCCATGGATTTCATAATCCATGAGTTTTGTATACATTTGACAATATTTATATATCTAAAAATGTTGTTTCCTTCAGCTAAAATCCACTTTTATACTCGTGTTCAATGTATACTTGTGTATGTGATCAAAGTAGCTTCTATTTGATTAGTTTATTGTGTCTTTAAAGTTTATTTATTGAAGGGTGCATGATTAAAGTTTTAAATCCTTAAAAATCTCTATATTTCATGGTTTTTTCAATTTGCCAAGTCCGAGTCCGCATCAAAAATTAGCTTGCTAGGTCTAAGCAGAGTCCGAGCCTGGTAACACTGAAAAAAACAGCCAAAAGAAGGAAAAAACAATATGCATTGCAATATAGAAAACAATGCACACACTAGGAGAAAGACATCACATGCAAAAAAATAACATGACAAAATCTGATAAAAAGAGTGTTGGGGCTCAAAAATGGGCATGAGCCACAACAATGCAAAGCTCAAGCCAGCATAACCACCCAAGCACTATCTACTCTCTCCAGAGAAGGTTGGCTCCTATCTACACCATCCTAGCACTATTCTACACTAGCATTCATGGGCAAAGGGCTAGTAAAAGGCAAGGGTTTCAAATAAACTACTAACCTACAAAACATCTAATGATGTAGTTACTTTATTAATAAAAGTTAGTAAGTTTATTAATAAAGTGTAGGGAGTTACTTTCCTGTAAGGAGTTTCTAGGTGGTTATGTATCGGGAAGAATGGCTTTATAAAGCCATGTTGGAAATGTAATAGAATAGATTTGATTATCCTGAATTAATAATATGTAATGTCCCCTTCCTAAGCACTGACCAGCTTGGTGACCGTTAGCCTATACCTTGGGTTCCCGTAGGCTAATGTGGTTTGGTAAGGGAATCCCACAGTTCTTGGAGTTCGATGAACAGCTCATGCAGAGTATTTTTTAATGGCAATGGGCTCAGTTTGCAGAGAGGTTTGCGGTGACACTTTCCAAAGCATTTTCAGACACCTGGTTCACGCTGCACATTTCTTGGAGCTCACGTCTATTTTTAGAAAGTCACTGTTTAGGCACCGACATTGTCCCTTGGCGTATGTATCATTTTGGCATACTCAGTTTCTTCATTCGAGGCCCCAGCAACACGTTCCGCTAGACAACTATATTATTTTAAATAAACACCTAAGTTATAAGGTTATTTTAAAAAACCAAGTGTTTTATTTAAAATAAAAAGGGTGACTTAGACCCTTGGAAATGGGCACCCAGGTTAGAGAAAGATATATTTTGTAAAATAAAGTTTATTTCTCAAAAGGGAGGCGTTGGATGTGGTGAAAATATATAAGAGACTTTTAGAGCTTCTTTTGATTATGCATTGATATTGAAGGAATGTTATGCTGCTGGTTTTTTATCCAAGAACTTTGTAAGGACGAAAACCCTCATAGAGAATATCATCCTCGGTGGTGAAAGATCCTCCCGGGTTGATTGCTGATAGGCTCACACAAGGTCTATGCTGGTATTCATTGTTTTTGATTTGCATATTGTCGCGAAGAATTTTGAAGGACAAAATATTGAGATTCTTCGAATAATATTTTGAGGCGAGAATGAAGGGATGGATTGGAGAGTTTGGTAGCTGATTTGAAGTGTTTTAATACAGATTTTGGCTTCTTTCTTGGCCATACCACTCCCCAGGCAAGCGATACCATTTTGTGATTGTGAAGGGTGAAAATTGTGATGGTTTAACTCCCTTTTTGGTTGTTGAAATCCATTATCTTGGCGCAGAGAAAAAAAGGGGGTATTTAAGCAGATTTTGGAAGAGTTTATGCAGGGTTTTCAAGCTGATGCCACTACAATGCTGGCCGTACTGCTGCTCCAGCCAGGCATGAGTTCCTCAAGTCTAAGCGCCTAGGGTTTGTGAGTTTATTTGCTGGTTTGAAGGCGCCAAAGTGACCCCAGCTCATTGCCATTGTTCGCTGAAGGGAGAAATGCATACTTGAAGGCATTTAATACCATTTTGGAGGCTCCAGTTTGCTGTAGCAGACTAATATGCAGACCTGTACCATTATGCAGCTTCTGGGTATGTACAAATGTGTTAGAATATTGATTTAAACTTATGGGTATTCAGAATAAAGCTTCTATTTTATATATTCAGTTATAATATTCATTTCTGGGCATAAATCAGCGTTCAATACTGCTGTTCAGACATTGTTATCAAACCTGTAATTACTTGCAGCACATGGGTGTTTTAAAATATTGATATTTTAGTGACTTCTTCTTCTGGGTATGTGTGGAAACAATTATATTTTGCTGCACCCTCATGTTTGTCATTGATTAAACACTAAAACAGCATTAGGGTTTCATTGATATGATGATTCTATGAGTTTCCTGAGTTTCTGTGCAGCTGTTCAATTATATTTCAAAAAAAAAAAATCAGGGGTAGACATAACATAATAATATTATTTTCATTGTGCTGCAATCATGTGAATTTCAATATGGTATCAGAGCAGTTCTAAGTCTTGGAGAAGATGCCAAGAGACAATGGTTGAAGATGATAGGAAGAGAGATGTCTTAAGTTTTAACAGTTTATGAGATATGGGAAGTTGCCAGTGATTACACAGCACATGTATTCTCTGTGTAAGATGCAGTTGGAACAAGGAGAATGAGTTTGCTTTTTTCAACAAAGACATAGAGGGGAATGAATTGTACGGATCTCTTTTTTTGGTCACATGCAACTTAAGGTGTAGATTCATACCAGAGAACATGGAGTGCATATGCACTGTTCCATACAGAAGAAGTTTGAATCTTTTGTGGAGATACAGACACCGGTCCATACAAATCCTGTGTACAGCTTTATTGCAGTTACATAGCCAGCTGGTTAGGCATGCGATATACTTGTCTTCCTCTAAAAACTGTCTCGAGCATTAATATAAATTATATAATTCATTCATTAGGTTGAGAGAGATTCTTTATATATTCTGAAACTGTGAAGTTTTGGACAATAACCACAATAGCATATTTTAGAATAGTATTGATCTGGATTGTCACATTGTTCCAAATGTAACAGCCTTCTATAAGATCACTCCAAACAATATTGCACCCCTTCCCAATAACTGAACCAACAATAGTGCAATTGTTGTGGATCGGGATTGTACCACACCTGCTGTTTTGTAATATACCTGGTGATCCATTTGTATTGAAGGGCCATTACTTGAAAAATATAATATCTGGAACAAAATACTGCACAAAATCTATCAGTGGCAGCCTACAGCTTGTGAGAACCGAGAACCAGCATAGGGCATGTGCGGAGAACAAGCATTGTTTTTGTTTATACAAAAGTTGCACTCAGCAAATGAAAAAGCTACTTGAGTTTTTATGTTTTTGGTTTGTGCAGATTTCTTTCACAAAAAATGCATTAGAATATTTATTGAGCGGGAGAGAAATGCAGGATAGAGAAGTGAAAATATCAGGATTAATGAAGCGCCATAATTTATATTGAAAAGTTTATATGCATTTAATAAAGTGATACAATAGCTCAATTGATGTCAAGGTTTGTTTGTCAAATAAGAGGATTGGAATTTGAAACTCTCTGCAAAAAATTATTTGAGTCTTACCTATAATCATTGGAGGAGTATTGTTCTTTGTTAGTTCTCATGGAGAAATAAGGATATTTGGAGCGATAAAGGTGTAAGAAGAGTTAAATACATTTTGTATACACAAAGGCCACATTGTAAAAGGTGCATTTTCAGTGGAAACTAACACCTTGCAAATGTTTATTGTGTTCAATGCTGCACACTTTGCTTGTCATGACAACGTCATTAATTTTATTACTTGTGCTCTTGTTGATACATGGAGATTATAATGCTACATTCAAAAGATAAAATCTAAAGGGGTCAAAAGGGAGGTTGGAGGACACAACGGGGAAGGAAGCATCTTTTCCATCTCAAGTTAGCTTCTCACTCAAAGATGGTACACTGCTTGGGCGGTACCAAATCTTGATATTGGTTCCCTTTTGGAGCAAGGGGGGATTGGGGATATGTTCCATGAGTTTGTACTTGTGGACACAGAGTATGTTTCTATCCACTGGTGAAGTGTTGTATGTGTACATGTCGAGTATGTCTCGGTTTGTATGTGGAGTATTGTTATGGATGCAGAATATGTCTCAATTCATGGTTGGTTGTGTTACTGTGGATGCGGAGTATGTCTCGGTTCACAGGTGGAGAATTGTGTTGTGGATGCAAAGTATGTCTCAATTCACACGTGGAGAATTGCATTGTGGGTGCAGAGTATATCTCAGTTCACCTGCAAAGCGATGTACTTGTGGATAGGAGTCTATCTCAATTCATAGGTGTTAATGGATTGTCAAGACATCCACTTGTATGTTCAGTTTGGTGTGTCTCAGTTAGTTTGTGATGCTTGGTGGGTTGTATGTCTTGGTTCATCAGGTGTTTATTTGGGTTGTTGTGTCTAGTCCAATACCAGTGTTCCTACCTTTATTTTGGAGTGATGTAATAATGGGGGGAATGTTGGAAATATTACATCATTAGAAGTTTTGTAGGTTATGTTACTTTCATGTAAGGAGTTTGTAAGTGGTTATGTAACGAGAAGAAAGGCTTTATAAAGCCATGTTGAAAATGTAAGAGAATAGATCTGATTATCCCAAATTAATAATAATACTATTTTCATTCTGCTGCAATCATGTGAAATAACCAAAGGCAATGTACAAAGAAGAACAATAGGCATATAAACCTTTTTGCTGCTCTACACTCAACCTATGTAAACTGCCCATATTCAAATTGTTGTCCAAATCCTCGGCATTAGAAACCACCGACCATGAACAATCAACATTTGGAAGACCAACGAACTGTAGTATGTCCTAGAATGCGCCTTCCTTCATCTAGCCCTCACATACAAGTAACAAGGCGACTGCTCAGATTTAGCTTTAAGCTAAGTTACTGATCCTGGTACTAGTTCCGTTTCGGGTTAGGGGGTTCGGCTCGCGGGTTCGGTCAAAAAAAATTTGGGTGTGGGTTCGTTTTGGGTTCGTCCATACAAAAACGTATAAAAATCAGACATATATTCATATTTGCAGCAGTAATTAAGTTCAGAATACCATAGCATCATGAATATGATCATATAATAAACAAAACCTCCATAGTATTAAAAATTAAAAACACTACAATGTCAATTAGTCAAACACAAATATCATACCTATGTGTATGTTGTCTCTACCTTGTATATCCTTGTCACGTGTTGATGTAATGGCCCATGTCAAAAATATTTTTTTAATGAAATAAGTGGACATATTTCTGGTCAGTGAGTTCATTCTATGTTATGATTTTATGATTTTCCCATTTTTAGTTTCTGGTCTCTTTCTGATTTTTTCTAATCACGATTTTGATTTGTTTCAGCAGGATGTTACCAAAAAAGCTCTAATACTATTTAAAACATATTAATATTATAAAAACTTCAGTTATTATAATGATAAGCCATGAATATGATAACTGCTTACTGTAACTCTAAGCTTCTGATTGTCAGCACGCTCTATGAAACTCTAATTACAAACTTTAGACATTGGATTCAAAACAAACAATATACCTAGGCACTCTCAGCTTGATGATGTCTTCAAAAGAAGCTGCACTAATGCAGACCAGAATAGTGAGCTAATTTTCTATTCAGCAACGTTTGACAATGTCTAAGAATATAGTTTGTGGAAATCAAAAGTAATCACTTCAGTCTTGCCGATAAGGGCGTGGTTCGGTGGTTAAGTCGCTCAGTTGTAGTGGCGGCCACCAAAGTTCAAACCCTCGTTGGGCCAACGAGCTCGCAAGCTTTACGCCTTCGCTGGGCCAACGAGCTTGCGGGTTTGAAATGTTCTTGCTAGGGGATGAGGTCCCCGTGTTGTGGCCTCACCGGTTCATTTCTTCGGGCAAAAGCACTCGCGTGGAGCCGGAGGGTGTGTCGCACCAGCATCGCTGGTCACGTTAAAAAATTTACCAGGCGCATTCAAAAAAAAAAATCACTTTATTCTTGATTTCCAGTCAGATCTGATGCATCAAATAATATGAGTAGTCTTGATATGTAACACTCCTGATCACGACAGTCTTGATATGTTAAGTTTGGCAAAATCCACAATTCAATACAGTACTTTGGTAAATTCTATCCAGGTTCTCCCAGGGTTCCCCTGGGTTCGTCCTAGAAGGACCCACAGTCCAAGTGCAGGACCCTGGTCGAGTCCCCGTGAGGACTGGACTAGGATCAGGACCAGGGCCGAACCGGACCAGTACCCAAGGGTTCCCAGGGAAGAACCAGGTCCCCAAAATTGTTCAATATCTTTTGAATGGAGGGATGCAAATGGAACTCAAGTCATTGTCACAAGAAGTCAAGGAGGGGACCTTTCACTTGAGAAATGGTTTTGCAGGGATCATGCATTCTTGTTCTTCATCAACAATGACATCCTCAAATGTGTCCTCAAAGATATTGGGCCACACAAACCCCTCAAGAGGAGGTAGAGGCTCGTCCTTGTCACTTTGTGCATCTAAGAAGGGAAAGGAACGTCAAGCATTAATAAATGATGTTGCTATGGATCCGCTGAAAATATTTTCCTCCTTAGGCTCAAGTTCCTCATCATACACAAGGGGTCCGACAAGGACATGATAAACAACAAAAAAGAGTTGTTCATTTGAGAAGAGCCCTACTTCCTCTTCAATAGTGGAAAATAATTCCTTTGCATCTATCTCAACAATAGGCTCTTCAAAGAGCATTGGCACACCAAGGCCGAAAGTGTCTTCTACATCAAGTATTTCATACACTTCAAGAACACATTATTCTACAAAAGGTTCAAATATGCTCTCATATGTCTAAGAATGCACATTTTTTTCTATTCTACCTCTTCCAAGTGGGGATTTGCTCCAAATATCTCATTCCCTTTTGTTGCCCCCTCTTAAAAGGCTTCCAAGAAAACCACAAAAGAGTTGAAATTCAAGGGGCTTATTATCTTGTCTTCCAGTAACTGTCAAGCAGGATCCACAATTGTATTTTCATGTTATGGAATAGCAAAGACAAATTGGTATGCTTCCTTGAGATTTGGCACAGAGTTGTCACTGCTCCATTAACACTTCATATCCCTCTTGTTGGTAGAATGCCTCCTCAGCATATGCCTACTCTGTTCTAATCTCATCCATGGCATCTTTTAGTCTTTGCCTTTCCCCAAGCATAGCCTCTTGGAACTTAGATTTCTGAATGTGTTCTAGCTCAAAATGCCATTTGTAACTATAGAGTCAAAAATTGCATACTTCACAATCTTCATTTTATGTTGCACACTCATTCTAGCATCCATTCCCTTAGATATCTTTTAGAGCTCATTTAGCTTGTTTCTGAGCCTAAAATCCTTCATTAAGATACCTTGTTAACCCAACCTTGATTCTATATATGTTTTCTACCTATTTCCAATATTTTGAAAATTTGTGTCCACATGGACACTAGCATGATCACACTAGTGACCTGGACACTAGCGTGATCACGATAGTGTCCACTTGCACAAACAAATTTTAAAATGATTAAAAGCCAATCTCAAAGGTCTTTTTGCATTTTTGAAACAGGTAACTTGCCATGCAACATTATAAAAATGTTTTTTATACCTCATTTGAATCTCTTTTGGCTCTCTTGGCATTCTTTCAGCTATCCCTAATTATTCTCACAGCTGCTTCTAAATTATCTTCTATATCCTATTATTTTTTGGATTTTCAATGCAACTCTAAACCTGTAACATGCTACCCCAGAATTTTTTCAATTTAACAAACTATCACATCAGGGTTAGCACAATGAATGCATCCAACTAAATTACCTCCACACTTCTGATCACCAAGTTCCCAGATTGGGCGAGGTGAGAGCATACAGTGCTTTGGTTTACAATTCAAAACTTATGCAAATAAACTAATACAATCATCCGCTTCATAGCAGGCATCTGCTTTTCAGCAGGCATCCACTTATTCAGTGGGTAAATGAACAAGAAAGAACAAAGCACATCCGCTTATTCAGCGAGAAATCCATGAAAGAAACTAAGCATATTTATCCTCACTGCGGTTGAACCATCCAGGAGTTACAATGTGTCTGCAACAAAATAAAGTTTACAATGCTATGAATATTAATTTGCAAACTAAATCAAATGACCCTAACTTGCAAAGGTTTTCACAGCTGCAACCAATTTGCATAAAATCATGAAAGAAGAATGCATATGATCCACTAAACCATCATGGTTATGTCACATGACGAATATGGGAGAGTGATCTCAGATTTAAGGCTTCATGGCTATGCTGCAGTCATCATAACAGCAATGTAACCTCAATCATATCAGCTCTAAACACAATGTTTCAAGCTTCAAATTCATGCAATAATATCTGATATACGAAAGATATAACAATGAATAAATCTGCATTCACCCAACATTGGTACTCAATATTTCATACTAAAATCTGCCCAGCTGGATGCACAAAGCGTCTCTGCCAAAGGTAGAGTTGCCAACTCAGAAAAATCAGTCTTTCCTCTGCTGTACAGACGGCCCAGCAGGGATTATGGATCTACCACAAAGCACAAAAATGTTAACAAACCCTTTCTCAAACATCAGCTCTTCAATACACAGTCTTGGGTGCCCACAAAGAAGAGTAACCAGCCTCAAAATGCAGATTTAAAACTGTTATAATGTCTGCCCTATGATGGTACGGCGTACCTATAGGTACAGCCTGCTGCAATATAGAGATATCAGCACTAAACATATAGCAAAATAATCAAGAACTATGCGCCATAGCATAACATTTACTATCAAATAGTCTTCAACACCCCAAAACCCACAGCAATCACTCCACACAAATCGACCCAATTGCTTGGGACGGCCATGGAGGTACAGCTCCCAGAAAGGGTACAGCAAACACTAAAAATGCAATCAATTTCTATTCAAGATGCCACATAAGATAACACCACAAAATACCAAAATAATAACTCTAATCAAAACTCCAAAATTTCTCCAATCCGATTCAGCTCGATGCAACTTCTGATTGAAGTCACTCATTTCCAGCTAGGATGGATCCACCACCACCGAAACTAGACTTCTTCTAGAGGGTTTTCATCCTCAAGAAGGGAAAATGGAAGAACTCCCGGGTTCAATCCAACAGAATCTGAGAATAACAATATCAAATCCAAAAGCATCCCTTCAAATGAGCTCTCATTCCCCTTTTACAACTTCTTGAGAGGAATATATTATTATTTTCCTTTTAACTCTTCATATTTCTCAGAGTTGCATGGACACGGATACGGTATCGGATACGGATACAGCCTTTTTTCAAGGCCCCTAATATGCATACGGCTGGATACGACATTCATAAAAACACTTGGAAACCTAAATATATTCACTTTCACATTAGATTTTTTAAATAATTAAATATTTATATATATTTTTTATAATTACAATAAATTAATAAAAAAGTTTTAGTTTTAAATAATTAGATATTTTTATAGATATATTTTTTAATTAGAATAAATTAAAAATATATATGTAACTTCTATAATATTTTATAATTATAAGTTTTTATATGACTCAAGGTATAAAAATAATAATATATGTTTATATTTTATAAGTCGTAAAAACTTAAAAATAAAAATATTTATTTGTAAGTTTTTATATGACTTATAAAAATATATTATAATTTATATTAATAAATTTATAGTTTTATATAATAATATAAATTTATATAATAATAATATTTATATAGTTTATATATAAATCGAAATGTAAATGTTTATATTTAAGTAATTAAATTTTTTATAGATATATTTCTAATTAGAATAAATTATAATATAATATAATAAATAATTAAATATAATTTTTTCTAATTAAAAATATATCTATAAAATATATAATTATTTAAATATAAACATTTACATTTCGATTTATATATAAACTATATAAATATTATTCTAATTAAAAATATTTCTATAAAAATATTTAATTATTTAAATATAAACATTTACATTTCAATTTATATATAAACTATATAAATATTATAAAAGCATTTTAAATTTAATAATATAAAACTATACAAATTTTAATATAAATTATAAAGTTAAGATGTAAAGATTTTAAATTTAATAAACCAAAAATAAAAACTTTAGACATCAACATACCTACCTGTGCATAGGCGCGATCAGAAAAATGCAAGGTTGCCGCGATCGGTAGGGAAACCTGCAACGCAAGATAAAATGGTGGCGAACCAGGAGAATGACGCTAACCAGGAGTTTTGAAGCATTTTTTACTGTTAGCCGACTGAAACTTTCATTTAACATGCATGTTTAACCATTGTAGTTTAAAATACGGGACATTTTTTTCAAAACCACGAATCCTGGAGTATCGGGCACAGTTGGAGATTTACAGAATATAGGGCACGGGCGGGTACGGTATCCAAGCCGTATCTGCCCCGTACCGTACCCGAATCCGTACCGGATACTCAAGTACGCATGCCCTATGTAGGGGGGTAGGCGTATCCTGCAACTCTGATATTTCTAATTCAAAAAGACCTTTTTTTGAAATAATAATAATATATCATAGAGTCCCCCTTTTTAAGTGTCTATCATTTAAAACACTTAATTACCTTTCCAATGAGCTATAAAACTTAAGTACTTTTTATTTATTTTCACCCTTAGTAGACTTAAGTGAAAATAATAATTAAATAGCTCATTAAATCACCCGACTTTGCAGAAAATCCCAAACTTAGGCGAACTGCAAAATAAATCATACCACTACCTTCTATGATGTCTGGGATAAATAATGTTGTCATCTGGCTGACTTACTATAAATAGACGGCTCCTCCAAGAATCTTGGAGAACAATCCAGAAACCTGATCGAACATCAGAAAGTTGCACAGCCATCCCGAGACATCACTGAGCTCAAAGCCAAGGCAAATGATGCAGGAGCCTCACCTTGAATTATGTTTTAAAGTCATTTTGATGTGTTTTGAGTAAAATAAGGTCATGTGAGACCATTTGGGACAGTTAAGACCAATTTTGATATTTAAGGGCAAAATATTGTAAAAAAGTGTCATTTTAATACAAAAAGTATAAAAATAGGACAAAAAACTTGCATTTGTGGTTAGGGGAAGTGAATGGTCAGTTTTGGAAGTTTTAAATGGATGGGAGTTCATTTGTAAATGCATGTGCACACGCCTCAAGGTGGGGGAAGACAAGTTTGAATGAAAATCTTTCATTTTGCATGTTTCTTGGGCATTTTTCTGTGAAATCCGACTGTAAACTGCATTGTATGGTCTTGTATTGTATAGTACGGCCCTGAAAGTTATTGGAAAAGTTGGATAATGTTGTTATCTTCCTAATGCTTTTTGTTTGAGTGATTTTCATCATGTTTTGTGAAAGTTATGATCAAAACAGTGACTGTCATATACAGATTTTTACTGTTTTCTGCTTGAAAAACCCTCGTTTGTATGAATTGTATGACCTGGTACGGTCAAAGGCGGGCATTGGGATGATGAATCTATTTAATACAGAACTTTTTCTTTTTGTTTGGAGTCATTTCATTACATTTTGCAAAAGTTATAGCATTTTTAGCGAAAACAGTCCAAACCCTAACTAGGGTTCCCAGTTCTGTAACAGTCCATTTTGACCTATTCCGTACAAAGTAACCCTAGCCCATTTTCAAATATGCGTAATAAGAGCCAAAAGGGTATCCCAAACAAGTCTTATATTTTTAATATCAGGTCTTTAGGAAAAGTTATGACCAAAAAGGTCTAAATTGCTACCCCATGTTTTAGGCTTTAAGAGCAAGTTGCCAAGAATGAACAAGAATGCACATTTTCATCATTTGTATTGGACCATTCTTGGAATGTGTTAAGTTTGTTGTGAGTGAGTCATTTTCTCTGCATTATTTTGGTATCAGAGCCCAAAGATCCAGGCAAGGGAAGTTTTGGAAGTTTGTGTATTGCATTTGACAGGTTAAAGTGAAGAACCTAGATGCTAAAAGACTAGGTAGTGAGGAAAATGAAAGAAAACCTAGGTGAGGTATCACAAGAAGAATCCAAAAAAAGAGAAGAGATAGCAAGATGCAGCAGCAAACTCAGAAGGGGAAGATGAAAGACAACAGGATAAACCTAGTTGCAGAGTTTGATAGGACAATGGGAGAGTTTGAAAAACGTATTGAGCTTGCATTGTGGCAATGTCTTGAGAAAGCACCTCAGGAAAATGTTTGGCATTGGCCAATGAGAAAAAAAGGTGAAGTGGCCCATACAAATGATTATTTAAAAAAGAAGGCAACAGATGGTTACTTTGAAAAGAGAAGATGAAAGCAAAGAGTGGAAGATAAAAGAAGATGTAGCAGTAGCATGTCTTTTTGACGAGGCAGAACGAGAGATTGCAGAGATTTTTGGTCCTTTAGAGGATATGGAATGTGCAAGACAGCGATGGGAAAAAGAGGAAACTCATGAACTAGTTGATACCTTGAAGATTACAGCAGCATGTATGGAGAAAAAGAGTGAAAAAGAAGAAGATATGGTAGCATATGAATGTCTTTTTGAAGACATGAATGAAGAGGATAAGTGTGGAGTTGCAGCAGCAATAACACATCCTTGGGAGAATGAAGAAAAAGAATTTGCAGCGAGTGCAGACATAGAGATGACAAAGCTTGACGAGCCTCGGTATGATGAACGAGTGGATGAAGAAGATAATGATCTCCTATGGAAAGAGGAGATGGAGAAAATAAACAAGTTGCTTGAAGGAGGCTTGATAGAAGACCATGAAGATATGGATATGGCAACGATAAATGATGACAAAAAATTTGGGACAGCAAAGACAAATGAGGTAAATAATGCATATTTTGATTCTAATTTGTTTGAATTGAATGATGAAATGACGGAGATTAAACCAGCTGAAGGTGGACATATGGAATGTCTCAATTTCCATGAGAATTTGTATGAGAAAGCTGCAGATTTGATTATTGGTGATGAGTATGATTTGTTGGATAAAGAAATTGAACAGTGTGGAAAGTTGTTCAAGCATGCACACTTGACGGAAGATGAAAAAATGGACAACAGTAATGAGCCATATGAAGGAGACAGAATCTTGGAGTCTTCAAGCAGAGAAGCTGGTAAGCAAGCGAAGATGCAAGAAGAAAGAGAGGAAGAAAAGAGTGCAAACCAAGAAACAAGGCGCAGATCGAGTCAAGCATGGAGAAGATCGAGAGGAGGTCAGAGGACAGTTAAGACTACATCACAATTGGAGGAAGCGAAAAAAAAAGCAGCTGATCATCATTTGAGATGGAACTCAAATTTCTTTTCCTCGGGAGTATGATGCAAGAGCCTCACCTTGAATTATGTTTTAAGATCATTTTGATGTGTTTTGAGTAAAATAAGGTCATGTGAGACCATTTGGGGTCAGTTAAGACTAGTTTTGATGTTTAGGGGCAAAATATTGTAAAAAAGTGTCATTTTAGTACAAAAAGTACAAAAACAGGACAAAAAATTTGCATTTGTGGTTAAGGGAAGTGAATGGTCAGTTTTGGAAGTTTTAAATGGATGGGAATTCATTTGTAAATGCATGTGCACACGCCTCAAGGTGGGGGAAGACAAGTTTGAATGAAAATCTTTCATTTTGCATGTTTCTTGGGCGTTTTTCTATGAAATCCGACTGTAAACTGCATTGTATGGCCTTGTACTGTAGAGTACGTCCCTGAAAATTATTGGAAAAGTTGGATAATGTTGTTATCTTCCTAATGCTTTTTGTTTGAGTGATTTTCATCATGTTTTGTGAAAGTTATGATCAAAATAGTGACTGCCATATACAGATTTTTACTGTTTTCTGCCTGAAAAACCCCTTGTTTGTACGGATTGTACAACCTGGTACGGTCAAAGGCAGGCATTGGGATGATGAATCTGTGAAATACAGAACTTATTTTTTTTGTTTGGAGTCATTTCATTATGTTTTGCAAAAGTTATAGCATTTTTAGTGAAAACAGTCCAAACCCTAACCAGGGTTCCCAATTCTGTAACAGTCTATTTTGGCCTATTCCGTACAAAGTAACCCTAGTCCATTTTCAGATATGTGTAATAAGAGCCAAAAAGGTATCCCAAACAAGTCTTATATTTTTAATATCAAGTCTTTAAGAAAAGTTATGACCAAAAAGGTCTAAATTGTTGCCCCATGTTTTAGGCTTTAAGAGCAGGTTGCCAAGAATGAGCAAGAATGCACATTTTCATCATTTGTATTGGACCATTGTTGGAATGAGTTAAGTTTGTTGTGAGTGAGTCATTTTCTCTGCATCAGTAAAACATCACAAATAACTGAACCGGTGCTCTTCACTACAAACAAAGCTCCCTAACCAACCCAGATAGCCTACAGAAGCTCAAGGGAATAGGCTGTTGGTCACAAACTTGGCTAAACGCCAAATGGGGGCATTACAAAACCTCTCGCAAATTCTACACCCATTGTTACTGCAATACTTCTACTAACCCTCCATAGACATTGCTACTACACCACTCCTTCCTAGTCAAAATCTTGTAACTTCCTCATTCTTTACCATGGCATCTTGGTGAATCTATTTCCCATAATTGTTGCATCTCACAAAAGCACAAACACATACAGTAGCAAAACCTCCATAGGATTTTAATGCATCTTCTAAGCACCCACCACTATGCATGTCCTACACTCTAGGATTCCACACACACCCCCAAAATTTACTACTATTGTTGAGGTTGAAATATACCATACCAAGGGACTAATTGAGGTAGTCTCCAAGCAGAACTAACCATTTTTCTTATCCCAAAAGAACTTCTAGCATAAATATCTCATCATAAGAAATTCAATTCCAAACTCTGCAAGTGCCACGAGGATCACAACAAGGTGGACATCTTCATAAAGTTTCAAATTGTAGTAAGTAAAAGACGCTATTGCTTGTTTGAGGTGAGGAGTGTGCTTAGGATGTTGGCAAGACGGTCTATATGATCAATTCCATGAAAGTTCTACCTTCAACCATTTGTCCAAGCTCAAACACTAGTGCGGCTCGCAAGGTCACTAGCGCAGTTTCCTAGGTCACAACCATGACTTCCAAGTCAAGTCTAGGACTATCTATTCTAGAATTCTAGTTTCCAAAAACTTGTTCTAGAGCTTTCATCCATTTTCTTCTATATTCTACCTTCATCAACTAATGAATGAGGGATATACTTTCGAACTCTTCCTCTTTCCTTTACTAAATTGCAAGTTCCCTAGCTTAGAGTTTTTGCTTATCATTTTTGTTTATGTTTACAAATGCAATAAAAGAAATGAACTTAGACTCTTAAGCAAATACACACTAGCAAGATCATAAACACATTGCAAAATCCTAAAAATTAGAGTTGTTTTGATGGTTTTATTCAAAAATGAAGTCCTACCAACTAATTTTGTTAGAGCTTCAAGGATGAAGTACCACTAGGCATGCCAAAAATAGTTAGGATTAGAAATGGGCACGAACCACAACAATGGGAAGCTTGGACCAGTGTCACTACCCAAGCAACCTCCGAAGAAAGCCAACTCCTATCTACTCTATCCTAGTGCTATCCTACACTAACATTCATGGGAAAAGGTATAGGAGGCAAGGGTTTCAAAGAAATGCGTAAAAATTAAATGAGGCAATGCGCTAGAACAGAGAACAAGAAACTCTACAAAAAAAAATTGAATGCACAAAAACACAACCCAGAAATAATGCAAAGCCATAAACTCATCTGTTATTGCAAACGGTGAGGAATTCTGGGGACTCCAATGCAAACATCAAATGCCAAGAGATCACAATCAATCACAACATGAAACTCATGGATAAGAAAGATCCTCTTATAGCTAAGGGCAAGAAGGTGTGAGGACTCCAATACAAGTATCAGACACCCATGAAGTACACTCAACCTTTGCGGAAAAACCAAAAAATATGGAGAGAAATGCCAAGAGTGCAATTGATCTTCTTTATAGAGCCCCCACTCCAGAAGAGGGAAATCCTCATATTTGTAGATCATCCAAAAAGGGAACAATGATCCACAACCACTAATTCAACATGAGATCCAATGGATGAGAAGCCACGAGCATGTTGTCCATAATGATTGCCTACCTTTACTTGAGACTTATGTTTGAAAAATGTAGGTCCCAAAATGGATTACTTGCCCCACACTCCTCATTTGAGGGGGATAAGTATTACAGTTCTTTAAAGGCCACCACTCTAGAAGAGGGAGATCCTCATTTTTGTAGATCACCCAAAAAGGGAAGGTTGATCCACGACTATTGATTCAACATGAGATTCAATGGGTGAGAAGCCAAGAGCATGTTGTCCATAAGCATTGCCTACCTTTGCTTGAGGATCATGTTTCAACATATAGGTCCTAAATTAGATTACTTGCCCCATGCTCCTCATTTGAGTGGGATAAGTATTACATTTCTTTAAAGGCCACTACAAATCATTTCCACTCAACATGTTATGCAATCCAAAGAATTTTAATTAAATGGATATTTTATAAAAATTCAAGTGTAGTGCTACACCCTTAACCTATAATGTGCATGGGGATATGTGTAGCCAACTTGTAGCTAGCATAACCCTTAATTAAGTTACATGATCATTTATATAGTCTTATATAGCTAATTAGGTCGGCCTGGGTGGCATCCATGGGATAAATAATGTATATATAGGAGGTAATGGTTAGTTTATTATCATCATATTGTGTTATGTTCTTATTGAAGACTACTAGAGGTAGCCCCCTCAAAGTGGCTTACTTTTGGAGGCTGCCCCTAGAAGTGGATTATTATTATCAATTATTTGCAACATATTTCATATTATATGATTTTCATGTAAGTAGTTTCATTACAAGTGGTATCAGAGCATGATCTTGGCATCTAATAGGCAAGAACAAGGCAACTTTTTTTTAATTAGGAGGTCGAATTGTGAAGCACGTATCTCTTTCAATTTGGCAAAAAAAAAAAAATTGAAATCTAGAGGGTTGGTCAAGGACATATTGAAGCTACTACAGCCTAAATTTGAGGTCATTTGAAATAGTTTTGGAGTTATTGCAAAACTAAGGTCTTAACCAAATTTGCTCCCAAGGCTGCAAATTACCAATGGTCCCCGAGGGCGCGCCCCCACTAGTTTTCCGCCGCTCCCAAAAACTAGAACGTCTCAGGGACAAGGACACAACAAAATATTCCCCCACCATCCCATTATTTTTTTCTGAAATAGGGGTATCCCTCTACAAGGGGAACATCCCTCTATTTGGGAACACCCAAATGTCCCAAGGACACCCAACCGTCCCCCACAACCCCCCAAAAAATTAAATTCCTATTTGTAAAACCACAAATACAGTTACAGTTACACTTACAGGTATTTATTATTATTTTATTTCTGCCTAGCCCTATGTTCCATAGAAACCAATTCGAATTCCTAATTTGCTACCAGCTTCCCATAGACTTTTGCCAAATAGGTAAATTAGTAATTATTGATGCATTTCATAAATGCTTGTGTGGCTATAGGCCAAAGAACAAAGAATAGCAATGGGCTCAATCTGAAAACAATCATGCACTCTGGACTGGCAGGATTCACATCAACATGTATAAGGAGGCCTACGGGAGGAAATTAGTAAATGTAAAACAAGTTTTCTCTTCTCAACATTTCCACTTTTTAACTAATATTTAAAAAGTTAAATCCATGAATAAATGACAATGATATTTATTATTAATTATGCAGCTGCTCCAATCAATGATAAAACACAAGCGTGTGCTTGTGTACTTACTAGTACTAGCTAGTGGTCATAATACTGAAAGAATACATTTCATTCAACAATTACTTAAAAACTCTCAAGACCACGTACACTGCAAATGTTGCGCCACTGAAATCCGTATATTTATTTAATTAAAATATATTATTATATAGCCGTCCCCTACCTTCCCCAAAACTTTGGAAAAAATTTGTCATCCCTGGAAAATCGTCCCCCCATCTCGGAAACTAAAAGAAACACTACAAATTAGTGAATTTCTTGGAGACTTTTCCAAAAAAGTCAATTCCAAGTAGAGGTAAGTTACAATAAAAATTTCAGCTTATTTTGTTTTGTTTTGAATAAGTTATTCTCAAAAAGATTTTGACGGCATCATGACAAGGCCACAAACTAGAGGATGAGCCAAGAATTCATACACACAGGAAAAAAACCCTGACAAATAGAATATAGATTTAGAGTTAGAATCAAGTGGAACTTCAAATCTGATGTGGCCTTCAGTAGATGAAAAAGTGGACCAACTGGAAGAAGGTATACAAAATATACAGTCTGAAATGACAAGAGAAATGGCTAGTATCAAGTCTGAAATGAAAGGAAAAATGGCTAGCATCAAGGAAACAATATTGCAACTCCAAAGCTCTATCTAGAAGATATTATCATATTTGTCTTGCAACAAAAGACAACACCATGTTTTGATTAATCAAGGTGAATCGTCTGGATGAGCCAATCTTGATCCAAAAGCTAGCACTCATTCAGGATTTTGAAACCTCTAATAGATTTTGAAACATTATTTGCAACATATTTCCTATTATGTTATTCTCTTGTGCAAGTAATTTCATTACATGTAGTTATGTAGTGAGAATATTCACTACACAATAGGGTAAGCCTGAAAGCAAGGCAAGAGAAAACAAGGTGACACAAATACAACCAAAGTAGAGAATAAGGTCAAAAGGAAACAAAAACTTACAAACCAGTGGACCTAACTTGCAATCACTACTGCTCTTTCATGCTTGAAATCACTTTACTACTGTCATTGCTACAAAATAATCTCTAGTGATTTTACGGCTTTTGGATTTTTAGTACTAAAATCTAGGGATTTCTTTAATATTGAGGAAAGTTTGCAAATATGGCTCATATGAGCATCTAACTAAGACTTAGCTCCTTTCGAGCATTAACATTAGATTAATACATAGCTCCTTTCGAACATTAACATTAGACTAATACTTAGCTCCTTTCGAGCAACAACACTAAAAACCAACAATGGAAGACCATGAGTCACAATTTAGAATTCCACCTTAGAAGTCACATTCACATTAAGAAGCCAACAATAGAGAACCAAGAGTCACAACTTAAAATTCCACATTAAATGTCACTTTGAGGATTTGAACTTGGGTCTCCACGATGAGAACCCAATGCTTTAACCAATTAAGCTCAACCGCTTTGACTAAATCTAGGGTCTCATTTAAAACTATTACTTTTTCTAAGGATACACCTACAAATACTCTAGGTACCACACTTGGCTACATATAACCTAGGTACCACGCCATAACCAGAATGGTCCATATTAGGGCTTATATTTGGGTAATGGTAGATACATTATCCAAGCCATATCCATGTTGTATCATATACCTATGTCAAGTAGGTTGATACTCTGTCATATTGATTTGCTTCTAATGTAAATCACAAACTATTCATGAACTCAACCAATCTCTACAATACTAGATTATCCATCCTTCATACTAGTCATCAGTATCTATAAGAAAACCTCTTTGTTGGAGGTCAATCTCCTTTACATGCTCCAATCACACTAAGAACTCAAAATTCCTTATCACTATGTCAAGCTACATGGATATTCCTAGAAACTACCATCATTGTGCTCTTCATACCTCTGATTCAATGAATCACAGAATCAGCAAAGTTGAGATATAAAAAACTGCTCATGGCAGACAAATTGTGTATATAATAATCTGAATGTACATAATCTATGATAAAACTAGATGTAATTACCTATAATGTCATCAAAAATCTCTCTATCTCTCCATCACAACTCTACACTAATCATAGACTCATCCTAGATTTTGGAATGTGTATGTGTCCCATATTTGTGTCAAAAAAATAAAGGCAATAAATCTTGGTGATATCTCATGCATTAACACAATATCAAATGATCTCTCTGAATAAAGTTTGCCAATACCAAATTGTAATATCATGCCAATACGCACTGTAGACTCTAATTTCAATCAATAAAGTTGGATACCTCAAGCTCTTTGACAATATCAAGTATCCCAAACAACGATATTTCCCACAAATGATCCAAGTGACCATGCAATGGCTCAAAACAATATCTGACAATGTTGTAACTGAAATAAAGGAAGATAATCAACCCAAGTCAATAAGACTTATCCACTTAGCAAGGCATTACTTTAGAAGAATCAACAAAGCATCCTGGATAAATCGTCACATGCAAACTGATCTACAATATAAAGTATCAACAAATCATCTCAAATATCGATCTCAACTCAAATTCCAAAAACTAAATTACCCTCTGTCAAATGAGACCTTGACAATATTATAAGAAAAGGCATAAAGGATGTATCCTCCCTGAATCTGAAAGAGTGGTCCATAAAACGTCTGATGTATGCTCAAAGTAATACTCAAGTGCTTCACATCAAACCCAAAATCATACTCAGGATCTGTATATGAGGGACTATATTTACTTGTACCTGACAATATCTAAGTTTACTATCAACTGGTTGGATATCTAAATCAGGATTTGTATAACTAAGAAAGATTGCAACAATATCCGCATAATCATAACGCAAACCATCTTCAACCAGAGAAAAATGATCTGTGGTATGGTGAAGATCAACAAATAAGGTACAACCACTGTCAATCTCTGAAGAACTGTCACTATCTTTAAAAGACAAATCTGGAATTATGTGGCCTCATCACAAAAAGATTATACCCTTCTATAGGCCTTGCATAGAAGATGACATTCAGAATATCAACAATCAGTATCAAGCCATCTAAAATTGATTTTTCTGATGGACTTATTGAGCTCATCTCTGACATAACAATGTTCGACAAAATGAGAGGTCTTAGCCACAAGAATTAGCAAGGATGCAGACAAAGCATGAATTGGAGGTATGACCTTGTCTACCACAAAATAAACAAGTAGAAGAAATAGATACTCTTGGAGGAGGCTCAAGATGAAAAAATCTGCAAGCATGATGAACCAAAGGCACAATCCAGATGTCATGTACAGACCAGGTACATGCATGATAAATATGCAGTATATTCATATTGACTAAAGAATAAGAATATTATAATAGATAGGTATTTATATACGGATCAAGGGGCACATTCGACAAGACGTGTCCAGTCAAGGTGAGAAGTCATGTATTTTGGTAAAGATGATTTATAGCTAAACATGGGATTAATTGGGTATATAACAACCCCTCCCTGTTTGGGAAGGCTTAGACCTTAAACAATTAGTGGAATATGATAAACAATATGACTTTGATAAAATGCAACAGTAGCTAAACACGATCCATCCAAAATAAATCTTAATAGGCATCGCATAGTGTCGTGCCTAAAATTTAAATTACACCATTGAAACAATAGATTCATAATAATTCTGGATTTTATTATCGCATAAGTGGCAAGATATTACCATTTTCAATTGTGTTCCATGACATTTAAAGATATGGTTTGGTTGTTATTATAAATAACAATGACTAGCATCAAGCAAGACCAAACCATAATTTTCAATATTTTCCATGTTCATTTCAAGTTTCAACAACTTGATGACTAGTACCAAATCATTCCATAAGGAGTAAACGATTAACTTGATATAAAAATATCCTTGAAATATAAGCTCACCGTTTGAAAAGGTATTATAAATTATCAAATTTAGATTTCTATATTTTATTTTAATTTCAAAACAAAATCTTCTTTAATTGTTATATTAGTTGATTATTTTGTTTGTATTATAAATTTTACCACTATTTATTTAACTACTTTTGTGAACTTTTAGTTATTTTCAAGATTTTAGAACTCTAGCATAGGCATAGAATGTCTTTCACGTACGATACTTTTTCTTTAGTTTTGTCTTTAATAATTTGATTTTCAATATCTTCTTTCGAGATAATTGTTTTAATAATTTTTTTAAATTAAGCAAAACACTAAGAAATTGGCCAAAGGCCTTGAATTTTTAATCACAAATCAAGGCAAAATGCCAATAATCAATCTCATCACGACACATCACAAGAAGTAAGACAAGATACTAAGAAATTGGCCATAAACATTGAAATATCCCAACTAGGGTTTATGCCAATCTTTCTGAATTTTCAATTTTTGAATCCTGAAACCCTAGATCTGAATTCTGATTTTTTTGTTTCTGATCTAAACATACACTTATCTCATCCAATTATCATGCCAAATACATCATAATCAACATGCCAAAATATGCAATCAAACCCTAGTTGAATTACACAATGAATTACACAAGATCCACACTAGGTAGATAGCAAAATGATGGACAAATCAAATCAGAACACTGCTGCTATGAAATCAGATTGTTCAAAAGTGCAATTACATCAATTTCATGGCTCTAACATGGCCAAGACTCATCCACAATGAAGCTGCTACAAAATCAGATATGAATGATGTTTTTCAACATACCAATTTAGATGTCAAATGTCAAATCAAGATGAGTGAACCTCTACCGAATCAGATCTGCCTTCAAGATGATGTCAAGGAACCTCAAATGCTGATCGCTCCACCTAGAGATGTCAAACAGTGCTATTCGGCCTCTCCTCAAGATGATATCAGCAGCTCAAGATAACAAATATTGCCCAAACTTGGGCGATTTTCTTCAAGGATCGGCGCCCTCCAAGAAAATGATATCATGATGCAAGATGTAGTGGCTGTTGGGGTTCTTATCAGATCTGCAAATCAGCATGAAACCCTCACAAAATCAATGCACAAGTGATGGATATCTCCCTCTCAAAATCGGCGCTCAATGCATGAAGGTATTCTCCTAAATCGGCACTCGAGTGATGCAATGGATCTTCAATATCTTCAACAAATGTCTTCCACAAATGGCGCCACAAATCTGCTATGAAGTTATGTCATGAATGCTCAACAATCCTTCGAAATCTTCAATGAAGTGCAAGTGTGAACTCCGTATGAATCCAGCTCCATGATGCAATTGGGTTTTCGTCCAATTCCACCTTCCTCCACAAGGGTTTTCATCCTTGGAAAGACCTGCAATAAAATTGCAAAAGCAAAATGCCAAAAGATACCAAAAGTTCCAGATGATGAATGAAACTCCAATGACCTTCTTTTATACTTGAGTTTCCTTTTTCCTCCAAGGTTGGACGACCAAGTCTAGGCGCCTAATTTTGAAATTCAAATTAAAGATTTGAATTACTTTTCTCCAAGTTGGCCAGAGAACAATATTTTATTTATTTTCCTTTCTCCCAAGTGGCCGCCCAATATTTGCAATTTAAAATATTTACTTTTCCCGCAATTTAAGCACTCCAAAAATATTATTTTTTATTTGTTTTTTGTCGACCATAATCCTCCAAGTGGGTCGCACTTTACAAGGGAAAATAATAATATTTTATTTATTTTCAAAAACCCATGAATGTGTCGTCCCATTTCAAAATCAATTATTTTATTATTTTTGGCCATTCAATAATTAATGTAAAAATACATTAATTTATTTCCCAACTTCGCCAAGACTAGGAAAACTAGTTCAGCCTCCTAAAAACAACTTTCCAAATTTCCATAGCTCAACCATTGCATTCCCTCAATTCACGAATTAGCTTATGGGAATGAGGATAGGCTAATTCAAACTCCTGTTAGGTGATCATGCCGGAAATGGGGACATTACAAACATTTTTTTAAATCATAAACTGCAGCAAAATGCCACCAATCAATCTCATAACCCACAACTCAAAATAATGAAGGCCCTGATACAGCTTGTCACGTACAAAACAAGTACATGCATTATAAATATGTAATGCATACATATTCAATAAAGAATATGAATATGATAATAGAGAAGTATTTATATACAAATCAAGGGGCACATTCAATAAGATGTGTCCCGCCAAGCTGAGAAGTCGTGTTTCTTGGTAATGATGATTTACAATTATAACTAATCATGAGATTAGTTAGGTATATACTACTGGAGCTGCAGATGAAGATGAAGGTCCAACTTTTGTACACTTGGTTAGACAACCTCCATGTATAAAATTGATTGGTTAACAAATAGTCTAGGATTGAAAACTGACAAGACCTTTAAAGCCTAGTAGAACATGCATGGCATGACATAGATATGACCATGGTTCCTATCCCAATCTATTACTAGGCTTCATCCGAGCTGCTATCGGATGGATACTGAAGTGGCTATCACTTGACATTTGTCCAAGCAGCTATCACTTCACATTTGTCCAAGTGGCTGTTCTGTTCTCACTATGATTCCCTGGCCTTGTTGGCCTACCATGAAAGGAATAACCCAATAACAATTAGAATGTAGCCGTAGTGTAATGAAGGTTAATCAGGAGGTATAAATGACTCTAGATAACCTATCCGATTTTTGTAGTTAGATGATTGGTCATTCACAAATTAGCTGTACCTACAGGTTATTTCTTGGGATCAATATCAGCAATGCAGTACATGGAGCAATATTAAACTAAATCACAGAGCTATCTATGACACAATCAAACCCAAATGAACAAAATGTTGAATTGAATCATACCAGCCTCTATTGGGGGTTGTTACTAATCTCCATACTTGCTGTAATCACAACTTTAGGAGAGGTTTGGACTCCACTACTACACACTCAACTGAGTAGATAACAATATCTTTTTGAAGATCAAGTTGTTTGGAGTTAGTTAATTTTAGCTCTCAAATGTGAGAACTGATAAAAAAAATTAGCACGGATGTGCGTTGGAAATGCCTCCAGAGGAGCCAGATAAGTTGATGAGGACCAAGGTGTTCAAACAAACTGGTTGGGGTCCCAATGCAAGACCAAGTGACTCCAACAATTCCAATGACGAGGAGCAATTCATGGGATTTCTACTGTTGAATTAAATGGAAAAGATAATATATTAATATCCCATTCAGAATATGTTGTGGACCCCATGATATGATCAACAAAACAAAAGAAGTACCAACACCAACCACAACACAATTTACAGTCCATTTTGAGTCCAACCAACAATGCCTTGAAAAAATTTCAGTCACCTCTAGAAATTTGACAAGCTTGTTTGTCAAACTTTGTACTTATCCTAATACAGTATACTTCAACCTTCTTTTATAAATCCTCACAAACTTGGTAGCACACCCAAGCAAATGGTTAGGCACCTTCATTGGAAAATGAATTTAACAAATTTACTATGACTCCTCCCAACAATTAATGTTCAATTGTTGAATCCATCCAATAACATAGAAAACCCATCCAATAACATAGAAATGGGCTACCGCTAAATACAACATTCACTATTTTATTCCTTTTCTTCCACATAAATATATTACTTATCTTTACAAGTACCCATGAACTGTTCAGTGCAATCACCTAGCCACCAACGAATCATAAATTAATAAAGGCGGTAAGTTTAGACTTTAGTACTAGTAACTCAGGATTAGAAAAATAATATAAAATGTTCTAGTATTTGTGCCTCATTGATTGCAAGATGAATGTATACAAGGAGAGTCACACAGTAGAATCCAGAGACTGAGGAGCCGAGATAGGTTGATTGGCATCCTGTTACAAGACCGAGTGACTCCAGCAAATCGAAAGATGAGGAGCAGTCAATGGAATTTCTATCTGATGATAACTCTGATTATGAGCTTGTTGCTCAATGCAACTAAGTTTTTTCATTTTGGCAATTTGATTTTCCAATGTTCAGTTTGGAATTTTAAACTTGTATTTGAATTTCCATTTTGAATTTTCAGCCCTTTGTAATCATTAATGATTCAATGATTAGTGTGGCAATGTCATTCAGTGTTGAATCATGGATTTTATTCAACTTAAAACTTCAGCTTCTTTTAGTTTGTTTATAATATACATTTTGTCATTTTCATTTTGTTTAAATTTTCTTGGGGATAGTTTAGTTTTCAAATACCATTTTTATATCCCCAGTGTCCCCAAGATTTGGGGGATTTTTCACCATCCAAGATATGTATAAACCTATCCCAGAAACTCAAAGCAACACAAATAAAATTTGATGTAGGTAATCTTCTATGTCATGTCTCCTACTTAAAGAACCCTACCCTGCCTGTCTTGCTTCTCACTAGGACACCTTTGCATGCATTGAAGTTTTCCATCAATGCCATGATTCCTGAGGTTTGTATAAGTTATTCTTCATTTGAAGTCCCTTTGAAGTTTGAACCAACAAGTCCTGTCTACAACATTCGCTAATCATTTATGATACTTATTATTGGTTGTCCTCCATGCCAGGCTTCCTTGAACTTGTAAAACCTTCACTACTTTTCTCTCCATGTAGACCCTATCTTATACACTAACACACAGCTTCCACATTTGATATGCACTCCACTAATCAAGATGCAAGACTTTCAACTATGGACAAGATTCAAAATACAAGGTAAGAAGTAAGAACAGAAAAGATTCCAGAAGATTAAAAGGAACAAAATCATAGTTGTCCTGAATTATTGATCTGTGAAACCATGCATCTTAGATTTAGACACTAACCAGTTGAAATAAAGAACTGATTTGTTCGGTCATGCAAGAATATAACCAAAGCTGTCACAGGGCTAGTCATATTTGACCTACAAGTGACACCAAGTGACACTAAATATCCTTGAATTAAAAGAGGCTCAAATTAAAATTCCATGACTCAGTTGTCAATGTTTACTATTCAGATTGGCAGCCCTAAGATAGAATGTAGTCATGTAACTATGCCAATGGAAGCCTGAATTCCTACAATCCTGAATTCAAGCTTTCCAGTTACTTTGACATCCATAAAAAACCTGCTCAAGATATAAACCAAAATATTCCAACCTGTTGGAAATTTCAAACCAATATTAGCTCTTGCTTCTTATTCTCAATGGGTAAGCCCCTTACTTCTCCATGTGACCATGTATTAACTTTCTTTGGGGAATGCTACTTGCCCTTAGGAATTTGATGATATCTTCATATTATTTGGGAAGACCTTAGACTTGCATTTTGCAATAATTCTAAATTGACCAAAACGTAATTTTAATATACTAACAGAAAGGAATAGTTGCCAATAAAATGAACGGTACAACCTAATCCAAAAAAATATTAAGTTTTATTTTTAGGAAAAATAAGTTCTACCTGAGCAAGGCCTCCAGATAAACGCCTTGATCCCTGTACTTGAAGACTCCTAGCAACTGAAAGCCCACCATCAGATTCCAATACTATTTTAGAGTCTTCTCCATGCCTTGTGGCTGAATAGCGCTGTTAACCAAACATAAACAAACAGCATTTTCCAGAATTAGATGTTATTCCAAGAAGACAATATGTTGTGGCTTATAGTATATATAATATAGTATATACCCACCCACCTCTCTGGAAATTGTGTCCAACTGAGTTCCTGGTGTTATTTTGCTTGAATTTGGATTTGTTCCTCTGTAATGACGAGCACAAACATGGACATTTCCAGTGGGAACAATGCAATCTAATGAAGTTGGATCAGTAGTGAAGGCCAGGCCTCTGGAACACCAGATGTCAGGATCCACAACAGGAGTTGTTTGCCTTCTTGACACTTGCTGCCACATTGGATGCGGCTGTGGTGCTACTTGAGTCCTCCTCTGAGAGCTTTTCCGACTTCCACTACCACCTCTGCCAACTTTAGAGGAATATTGTCTTACTCTTTTAGCATCCCAATCAGCAGATGCACGAACAACTTTACTTGCAGATGCAGGTAAGTACACATCTGGAGCAGACGTGCAACCCCAACTCCCAAAGCTATATCTCTTTTGCCCGGTATTGTTGGATTTAGCAGATGAGAAAAATAGAAGGCCAGAAATACCTGCCTTGCAGCCAACTAGATTGGGTCCCTTGTCAGGCTGTCTGCAAGTAGCAAAACTAGGCACCTCCTTGGCCCTAGGACGGCCCCCATAGGTCTTCCTTGATCGAAGTGTAACTTCACTGCTAGACAGTTTCCTATCTCCTTGCATTTCCTCAGCCCTGTCTCTGTCTCTTATTCTAAAAGTTGGCCATACATCCTCAGAATTCTTCTTTCCAGAGCAGCGTCCAGTCATACGGGATGTTTCTAAACCTGTAGCTATGCTGCCACCCACTTCCTCCAATAATGATTCTCTGCTTTCTGCTTCTTCCCAATATTTGCCAGGTATATCATACTGGCTTAGGTCTGGACTAGTGCAAGAAGATGAATCCTCCCATGCCATGTTCTCTTGCTTAGCTTTGAATAAAATACCTATTCATCAGCCACCATTTCACCGTTATACTTAAGCTTCCCACTTCGTGTCCTGATACCTGCATCATTTCAGACATATCAGGCTTGTAATTGGTTGACATGTAGTAGACAGAAATTCTGAGCCACTTGAATTTTTGAACTCACAAATGAACATTTCTCTTGTTATTTGTAACATTAAAATTCCTTTAGGGTCACATACTCTTGTACATTAAAGAAAAGGTTGCATTTTTCACTGGATGCAACCAGCCAGGTGTCGATGTGACTTAAATGTGTGCATTATGGTGGAATTTCAAATGCAAAAGTGAAGATTTTAAAAATGCACAGTTGAAAAACTATATGGTAAAAGCCAAAAAGAAATGCTTTAATGATGCAAATATTAAATTCTGAAAGCATTTACTATATGTACCTACTAAAGTGTATAAGCATCAAAATACAGAGAATTTATATATACCTTGTAAAATGTATTACACAACAAATACTGGGTTCATGTTTGACTTTAAAGCACGTATGTTTTAGACTAGATTTCTCAAAGGCTATGATAACTTGTTGTACCACCAGAAACAATGGGTCCGAAATCATTGGTAAGTTTTACTTCAAGAGAAGTTTATAATAAAAAGGAAACTATAGTAATTCTTTGTGAAAATCAAAAAATAGTCTGCAAATCCAAAATGGATCCAATATGTTCAGTAATTTAAGATTACTATAAAAAGAATCCTATGGAATTAATAGACAATTAAAAAATTAAATGTTTTCCTAAGGCAACCCAGGCATCCAATCATAATACATCTGCAAGTAACAGGCTTGATCTGAAAACAGATAATTGCATCCATATGAAACCTGAAAAGGAAAAGATTGCTCAACAGAGAATGTTTACACAATTGGAGAATAAATGTGTAACAGCCAGCCCTTGTCTACACTTAGCTATTTCATGCATAGCAGCCCATTTAATTATTACAAAAATGTGTTAGAAGACTAGCAAGGCCTTTGATATAGGACCCTATTACAGGGTTGGGTGAAGAATGATGCATGAATGTGCAAGCCTTTAGCATTTTATTATGATGACCTTATCACCATCTAACATGTGCCTTTTTTCTTTATTATACATGAGAGTATTTTCATGTGGGTTGAATTGTAGAGGATTTCAAAGGTGCTCCAGTCTAGATCAGCTGAGACACCACTTGTAGTTGTGTCTTTGATGTGTTGACTTTAAGGGAAATGGACACTACAATGGCTACAAATGGAAAAACTGACAGTTGGGAATGTCAAAAGGGTGTTTTACGCATCAACAGCTTCACAATGAGCTATTAAACAATGGTTTTTGCCTGCAACAATTTTTTTTACCCAAATCAACTCATTTATAAATTCAGCTTATATAAAAAAATTAAAATTTATAGATATGACAGACAAATTGAGTGTGACCTGGCATGGAATCTTCTTTGGCTTGCCTAAGGGATTCTCTAATGGTCAAATCTACCTTGACTGACTAACCCACTTACAGGATGCGGGATGAAAGACAAATGACACCTTTTTCCATGGAAGTTCTGATTCATTCATCATTCTTGCTATTGAGGCATTGGAAATTCGTAGGAGAAGAAAAAGGTGGATTTTGCAAAGCTATAAGAGGATAATGGAGGCAGTTTGTAGAGGAACTAGATGTCCAAATTCAACTTTTATGGACTAAAAAGAAAATCCTACACTTTAAGTTCCATTAAGCATATTCCAATAGTTAAAAGTAGTGTCGCAGGAAGACGCGTCTCAAAGACCGGTATGTTGGAATATGTTGTCATTGATGTCAAAGGCACGAGGTCGTTAAGTGATGTCATTAATGTCAAGGTAAAGAATGGACCGTTACAATAAGAGGTGCCCGTTATACATCCCCGTTGGAGAGCAAAGCAAACAAGAAGTTATCCGCTACACTTTAACGTTGGATAGATTGTGATATTGGATGGTCGACTTAGAGATGGATATGTTTAAATTAAAGATTTAAACATAATAAAAGATTATAATGTGATAGCTGAAGGAAGATGATAATAATTCCCTTTGAAAGAAATAAAATACTTAATGGTGGCCGACTTGCATTGGAGGAAGTTCTTTTTAAATTAAAGATTTAAAAATTATGGCCAACTAGAAAGAGGCCGACCTCCTAGAGAAGAAGAGATTTGTATAAAGACACTATTGATTAACTAAACACCACCATCATTCCGTGATACTAAATGCAGCAATCAATTGAATATATGGTGCGATTTCCTTGTTAAGAGCTGCGATTTCCAAAGTATAATATGCAGCAAATTTTATGAAAGAGCAGTGACTTGTGTGATAAGGAGGAATGATCAGATAAGACAGCGATTTGTTAAGAACAATATTCTTTACAAAGAGGTGTGAATTCACTAGAGGACAACGAAGTGTTAAGGAAGGGCTGCGATTTGTTTTTGACGGGTTTTTGAAGGGACAGCAAGCTTACAAAAGGGCATATCTATTCATCAAAGACACATCCATTCATCAAAGGCATGTCCATTGAAGAGGTATAAGAGGTAAATGATTTGAATATTTGAAAGCAAGCAATCAATGAATTATATATGAGTATAAGAAAGAGGAAGAGCAGAAATATGAAGGGTGAATCTGATTTGTATTGAATATATATATGAGATAAAAGAACAAGGATAGTTGCTAGTGGAATGATTTGATAAAATTCAGATTTGAAGGAAGAGCAGTGTGTGAATCAGTTTGGAGCAGAATTAAGTGAAGGAGTAAATCATATCAGCCATTGAAGAATTAATAGGTTGGAGCCTATCAAATAGAGGTTGGAGCCTCTTGTTGGGTTGGATCTCAGTTTGTGTGGGGGTTGGAGCCTCCAATAGGTTGGTGCCTATAATTCTGTCAAGTGGAGATTGGTGTCTCCTGTGAGTTGGTGCTCACTATTTGTATGTGAAGTAGGTTGGAGCCTACAAGAAAGAGAAGAAGATCAATAAGATATATAAGCAATATTTTGCCGTGGTTTTCTCCTGCAAAAAAAACAAGTATTAGGTCTCTGAGAAAAGTTGGATTTTGTATTTGAAGAATTTGTTATTTTCTACTAATTTGCATGAGGGTGGGTCACTGTCAGAACAATTCCTAAAAATCAAGGATCTTAGTGATCAACTTACTATTGTCAACAAAGCAGTAGACGACGAGGACATGGTTGCTCTGACCATTAATAACCTATCACCCTCCTATGAGACTTTTGATAAGGTGAGTCAGTATCTATTGCAGGATCAAAAACAATGGCAAATAAGGGAATCTACATTTGGGACCGCTAAAGTGCTTTTGTTGCTCATTTTAAAAGCAAACCTCGAAACTCTTTTGGCAACAAACCTCAGAATTCTTCTGGCAACGCTTCTTCTTCCACTCAATCCAAGACAGAAGGTGAAATGCTTTTATTGTAACAAATTTGGACATGTTAAAAAGGAATGCAAGAAAAGGCTATACAATCTATCCCGCAGGAAGCATGGTGAAACTAATGTGGCTAATGTCGACAAAGAGCATGGTTTAAATGACGAGTTTGCACTCATGGCATCTCTTTTAGATAGCGCTAACAACAAATACCAGTATTTTGATTCAAGAGCATCTCAACACTTAAGTGTCACAAAGAATGGTATGTAAAGTTTACTGCTGATTCTAGTCATAAAGATACAGCTTCACTTGGTGATGGTAGATCACATGTAGTCGAAGGGCTAGGAGATGTTAGGGTTGTATTAAATGATTCTCTAAAATTTCTGGTACACAATGTCCAATATGTTCCTGCCATGAACAAGAATTCATTATCTAGTAATCATCTTACTAAGAACCCTAACATTCAAGTTAGGTTTTGTGGAAAGAAGTATATTGTATCAAATGTGAAACAGGACAAAGTTGTTGCCATAGGCATTGGGCAAGGAGGCTTGTATAAGCTCGTTAATCCTGCTACAACTAATTTGCATGCATTAGCTATCGAAGATAATACCAGTGTTCTTTGGTATGAAAAGTATGGTCACTTGAATCTTCAATATTTGGCCAAACTCAGCAAAGCCCATATGCTTCACGGGCTGCCCCCTATACAAAAAAATAGGATTTGTGTGCTAGGTGTTTGGCTAGAAAGCAAAAGAGGAAGTCATTTCCTACAGAAGGTGCATGGCATGCTAAGGGTCTTTTGGATGTCATTCATGTAGATCTTTGTGAGCCTTTCTGGAAGTGTCCCACTGTCAATGGTTCAAGGTACTTTGTGCTATTCGTGGATGATTTCTCTAGAAAAATGTGGGTTTACTTCTTAAAGAAGAAGTCTAAATGCTATGGTGCCTTCCTCAAATTCAAGGAGTTGGTGGAAACATTCACAGGGGGTCGGATCAAGACTTTGCGGTCCAATAATGGGGGGAATTCACCTTCACTCAATTCAAGGGATTATGTGAAAAAGAAGGTATTCAACACCAGTTAACAAGACATCTATTCAGGATATAAACAATCCATACAAAGCTTTGCAGAAAATCACACCAGAAGAAGCTTGGACCGGTAACAAACCTGAGGTAACTTCTTTCCAAATTTTTGGTTCAACCACATACACTTTAGTTCCTAAACAAAAAAGACAAACTAGATTCCAAAAGTATCAGGTATTCCATTGCTGGTTATAGTGAACAATCTAAGGCATACAGGCTTATTGATATTTCCACTAACAAGGTCATTGTTAGTCGCGATGTTGATGTAAAAGAGACAGAGCCACATTTTTCAAATGTTCAACATGAAGTTAGTGAAGACCTTGAATCTAGTATTATGGTACCCTTGAAGGATGAACCCTCCAGTTCATCAAGTCAGCCTGTAAGTCAATCTGTGGTTGGTTCTTCACCACTTGTCTATCGAAGACGCAAAACTAAAGATGTTTCCACTCCAAGTAAGAGTCTAATTGAGAACTTGCCTTCGTAGCATTCACCTAAGACACACTAGAAACCTAAATGGTATTATTCCACTTTGGAAAGTTACCTGTGGATGAACTTCCTCAATCAAATGAACGTCCTCGAAGAAAAGGAAAAATGATAACTGATTTAACTGTTGCACATAGTCGTTTTGTCATATCTTTTGATCTTTTTCAAGTTTCTAAACCACAAAAAATTTCTAAGGCACAAGGGAAACCAAAATGGGAAACTGCTATAAAGATTGAATATGATGCATTGATGAAAAATCATGCTTGAGAGTTGGTTGAATTGCCTCCAAGTAAAAAGCTCATTGGGTGCAAATGGGTCTATAAAGTCAAATGCAAAGTTGATGGTTCATTGGACAAATACAAGGCACGTCTAATCTATAAAGGGCAAGAATATGTTTTGTAAATCATAGGAAGGGTTTTGAATGAACACATTGCATGTAATAGTATGTCTCCATGGCAATTTGTAATGAATTAGGGGGCTGCTCGAACTTAGTTGTTCATCCTCTCTTCCCACATTTGTTGGTATGAATGTAACCGAGGTTAGATAAATGTGTGACAACATTTTAATTCATTGCAAATCTTTTGTGATGGTCTTTCCTTTGATCCATGTGAATTCTTGCAATTCTGAGATGGATTATTAACTATTAAGTATGTTCATTGCTTGAAGTGTGATAAATGATTTGTATGTAAATGCACATTTGGTTCCGTTTATGTTTTGCTGGTGTATCTCCTTCCTCTTCGTAGTTCATGACTCTATTGCCCAATGGAGTAGGCATCAGTCAAATTGGTGAAGGATCAAACAATTTTTATTTTAATCATCTCTCTTGTTAGTTGTAGGAGTAACTCCACCATGACTATGTGATTCAGTATTATAAACTATGTTATATCCTATGCAATCTTAAAACTAAGATATTGTTAGAGGATTATGTTGGTGTGTTTCTCCCTCTTGCCCATGTGTATGCAATGTTAAGTGGATTTATCTACTAGGGAATAGTATAGTTGGTATCGTTTGGTGCAGGGTAGGAGTGGATTTTAATATGTTTATTTGAGGTCTTGTAGGCCTATATGTAGCCAATGCTGACATGAACTTAGTGACAAATCTTGGGGTTCATAGCATATTGGGTAAGGTTGCTTAAAGGCCTAGAGTTTGAATTGTTATTTCTCTTTAATTGCTCTATTGTTGATACCTCAAGGAACACCCCCCTTGGCCTCATAGAGCCTAACGTTGCAAGTGAGTTTAGCCACTCACAATAATTGGTCCATTCATGCCATTGTCTGAGCATAAGTCCTACCCACTACCTTTGTCGACATATCCCTAGCCTTAGGTTTTGGTGCTGATCTTTAGGATTTGTGTATTGCATGTTTGAGCACCAACACAAAGCACAACTTGTGGCCAAAGGTTTCTTGCAGGTTCCTAGTGTTGACTACACTGAGACCCTCGCCCCCGTCACCAAGATGAACTCCATTCACCTAACTCTTGCTATTGTTGCAGCTCATGGTTCAGTTGTACATCAAACGGATGTGAAGAAGTGCATTTCTTCATGGGGATCTACATGAAGAGATTTACATGGAACAACCACAGGGATTCATTCAGGATTCGTCACTGGTTTGTCGACTGAGAAAGTCTCTCTATGGCCTTAAGCAATTGGGTTTTCTAGATGCCACTCAGATCCAAATGTCTACATCTTGAGAGAGGAAGATGCTCTTCATTTCTTAGTTCTCTATGTTGATGATTTGGTGAGATTGTCACGGGGAGCACCTCATTCATCATTGCCAGAGTCAAGATTGCTTTCCACAATAGGTTTGCCATGACCGACTTTGGGTTTCTTGCACTACTTTCTCGAAATCAAGATCACTCAGACCTCTTCCAGGATCTCTCTTGCACAACCCAAGTATGCTCTTGATCTTCTAGCTCCTTTTCACATAGTTGATTGTAAGCCTACACCGAATCCCTTTCTATTTGTAGTCAAACTTGAGGCCAAGTGTTCCACACCACTTGTTGATGCCACTTTGTATCATCAACTTGTTGGTGCCTCATCTACTTGACTCATACTCGCCCCGATATTTCCTTTGCAATTGGCATGGTTTCACGCTTTATGACGAAGCCACTTGAGCTTCATTGGAAGGCAGCCAAACACATTCTAGACTACATTCAGGGCACTCACAATTATAGTATTCATTATGTGGCAGGCACAAGTTCAGATTTGATTAGATACACAAACTTTGATTGGGTTGGCAATCTTGATGACCATAACTCCACATCTGGCTACAGTTTTTCACCTTGGTTCTAGTCCCATTTGTTGGCAGAGCAAGAAGCAGCATGCCATTGCTCTTTCTTCGACTGAGGTTGAGAATCGGGGGGCTGTTAATGTAGCCACTAAGGCTATTTGGCTTCAGAATATCCTCATTGAACCTGGCGTCACTTTTCTAAAGCCATCAGTCATCTACTATGACAACCAAAGCACCATCCAAATCTCGAAGAATCCAGTCCATCGTCAACGGACCAAACACATAGAGATCCACATGCACTTTCTTCAGGAGCTGATACAAGAGCAAGCCATTGATTTGCGGTGTTGTCCTACAACAAAGTAGGTTGCCAATATATTCACGAAACCCTTCACTGAGAGCAAGTACATCCATCTTCGAGCTCTCTTGGGGGTGTCGGACATTTCTTCAAGGGGGGTCACTTAGCCCTTTGCTTCATGGGGGGAGTTTTTTCCCGTTGGGTTTTCTCCTTTTCTATTTGAGGGGATCTTTTGTACATGGGTACCTCATTAGGCCTTGTAACCGGGACCCATCTTTGCATGTCTTTACTTCCCCCTAAGTTGCACTTAAGGGGGGTTTTGGTGTGAACAGGGTACTTTACCTGTCCGGTTCTCTATTTAGGTCCTTTTCACACCTAGTTAAGTTTACTTAGTGACTTTTTCACTTTATCCCATACCGGTTGTGCTTTTAGTCTCCTAGGTGGTATATCCTATATATACTCACCTATAGCTCACGTTGTAATCACTCAAGCTTGTATGCTTTGCATTCTTGTTTATGCTTTCCTTAAATCATTTGCACTTTGGGTGACTTCACAGCCAAATCTTACAGCTTTCTACCTTCAACATCTTTAAGGCATAAGTGGAGGACCAATCTGGTAAGAAAACCAAGAAGTTGCGAACAGATAATGTCATAGAATATATCAACCAGGCGTTCACAAACTTCCTCAAGCAACATGGCATTGTAAGAGAATTGACAGTTCCTCATACAACATAATAGAACACAGTAGCTGAGAGATAGAATCGTACAGTTGTGGAGATGGGCAAGTGTATGTTGCAAGCTTGAAAGTTGCCTAATCTAAACCGAAATGAATGTTTTTTCTTGCATTTGCAATTGGAGAGTGGTGGTGCCCAATATGCTTAACCCAATGACTAACTCTAGCCTTGACCCTGAGTTTAATCCTAACACAAGTTACCTCAAAGCCTAAGATTGGAAAGAAGGTCCAGGACTGTATTCAATAGCAATCTTATTCAGAATTTGGTTACCTTGTGATTGGAGTAACCTGCAACCAGTTTGGCCATCCGAGATTAACTTAACAAGAGTAAGTGAAAATGCACATAATTAATCATCCAGTTTCAAAAACAAATGTTGGGGATTTTAAGTGACTGTTGGGTGTTAATTATGTCTCTCAAACAACTATGAACTGTGGAATCTTGAAATCACTAATAGAAAGAAATATTTACACAGTGTTGATATGTGTCATATCCTCAATCTTTCTTGGTACGGCTTATCATTGATGAGATAGAATGTTTCAAAAACATTTCTTGTCTGATTAAAGTGTTGAAGCTAGGAACATGCCCAATGGTGGAGAAGGCAGCAACACAGCCTTTCCTTCAAACTCCTTAAGTTTATCTAAGACAACTCTTACTTCTCTGTATTCGCCTATGAATATTAGTTTTATATAAATAAAGTCGTTTAGGCTTTCTGCCGCTATCAGAGTTCTAACATTTAGTTTTTTCTTACGCGACCTAGAAACCTTATGCCGATCTTATTCAAAACACGTTTAGAATAGTTAAAAAGAAACATTTATTGCCGCAAACATCCTATATCTTCAATATAGTACCATAGATAATATGAATACAGCCCACTCTCAAATTCAGCAAAGAACCCCTTCATCTTTTTGGATGGCTAGGACTTCTGTCAGATACAAGGGTTTTCCAGAATGTAAGGCCAATTTCAACACAAAATTATCCAACAATATCAGAGAGCTTAAATGCAACCTTCAGACAACAACGACTCAACGCTAGCAAGTTACACCACATTGTTTTAAATTATAATAGCATGATATAATAGAGGTTTTCAATCAGTACAACGAGATCCATAAACATCAGCAGGGAATCCAAGCTTAGACAACAAGCATCTAATTCCAACAATGCAGTTGAATTAATATGCAATTATTTGTAAAACTGAAGACATTTTCAGCATTAAAAGACTGAAGCATACAAGCCTGGTCAGCAATCCTAAATGCTAACTTTAGGAACAAGAATTTAAAACTCACTATTTATATAAACTTTTCTGCAATTTGTTAGGATGAGATCTGAAAACGGAGAAATCAAAATCATACCCTGAAGTTGAATATCGAAGAAGTTAGAAGCCCGCCATCGCCACTAATCGAAAAAATAGCTGCCTCGCACCGTCCAGACAATGAGAATGCTCTGATTCTTTATCAGCTCTTTAATAGGATTTATTGCTTTTCCCGTAAGGTTTTATTATTGAAACGCTTGTCCTTGCATATACCTAGCAGTTCCACCGAAGGAGTTGCGATGGTTACTCCTAGAAAATTATATATAACTTAATATGTTTGAATGAATGAAAGAAAGATTTTTAATGACATCCATGAGACCAAGGAGTTTAAGGGACCAAGAGCCACAGCCCCAATACATATTCAAGCTCTTTTTGATGTCAGATCTTGAACTATGAATTGTGATCAAAAAACATGTCATTTTGTGAAGCCTTGTCTCCTCAAATAACTCGTTTAGACTACTCACCTTCAAGTTGTTTTCTTATTGTATACGAATATCCTCATACGTTGCACACTCCATGATGAAGTGTCTTTCTGTTTCAACCACCCCATTACTGCAAAAAATGAAAGTTCTCTCTTCCCAATTTTCCTTGGGAATCGTCCATCTACCAGTGTCACACTTAAGATGATGTGATCTGGTCCTCAACTGTGCAACTAACTTTGCCTTTGCCTTAAGTGTGGCACACAAATATGATTTTTCACCAGGCTCCCAAGTGGGGTTGAACTCTTTGACATAATGCGTTTTTTTCTAGCCAATCTGCTTTGTCCACGTGGTAATTCTGAATTTTTCTAACACAAATTTTTTTATTTCCTCGTTAGTGTTGGGACATTCTTGTAAATTAATGTCTCATTTGCTCATCCACTTCTTGTTCTGCTCCATCTATGTATTCTTCCTGTAGTCTAATTCCTCTTCTACGACCATTTTGGGTCAACAATGGTTATCCAGTTTTCAACCTTTTTTAAATAACTTAGCAACTGAGTTATCATTGATGTCTCCATCAGGAAAGTTTCTGCTTCAGCCAAAAGGATGTCATAAGGGACCGTTGTTTTGACTTTGAGGCTACTAGTGATTAGATGCTTTTGGATTCTTCCTAATTGTGAGAGTACAATTCAATTAGAATATTATAAGGTGAGAGAAAGGTTGAGCTAAAATGAAAGTAGTTTAGTTACACACAAGAGTTCAAATTTTTCACATCTTTATAATAAATTTCAAATTTAAATTAAACAATATTTAATTGGATTCATATCTTTGTGTTATTTTAGAGAAGTAGCTATCAATAATCCCTTTACCATGTTGAAAAGTTAATTCTCTATAATGTTTTCTATGCTTAGTCACAAATACAATTTAAAATCTATAAATTTAAATATTATGTGTATTTTTATTTTTTTATGAATATTTCCTATGTAACTTTATATTAAAGATATAATAGTACAATATTCACAAAAAAAGGTAGGGTGATTTAATGACACACCCACAGAGTCTAACTGGACGTAGTCCAAAATAAAGATGACAAATAAACAAGGCCGAGCCCAAACAACACTAAGCAGCTAAAGCAACACCGATAAAGGATTCAACTTGGTGAAATTCATTGAATTATACTAACCTCCAGTAGCTTGATGTGTATTATCCATCGAGGCAAATACCCACCATTGTTTAGTCTGGTGTTCCATTGTCAATTGGATCTTTGGCGATTGAATCCCTTGTTCTAAAAATTATGATTTTGATTATTACCTTGGTTGTGGAAATTATTATAACTCTAGTGTTTTCCCTACCCTTGAAAGTTGTTTTGGTTTTGGACATGAGGAGGGTTCCTCTTCAACCTGGAGAGTTCATTTGTCACCTGTGTAAGAGTTTTCTTCAATGCTTCTAACTCAGATGTCAGGTGAGAGGTTTGGTCTTGGCCTGCCTGCATGCTATTAGATAGTGACCCAACCTAATTATCCATGTCTATATTGACGGCAAGAACCTAATTAAGTGCTTGTTGTTCAAAGAAAGAATTTCCTGAGGGCTGAGGAATGGTAGGACTATTTTGGATCTGCCTAGGGTAAGGAAGCATGGCAGGAGGAAAAACATGGCTCGAGGGTTGCTAATGATAAATTTGATTATGCTCTTGAGGTGCAATGCCTAGTATAGGATACATCAAAGGAGTATTACTTATCAAGGCATTGTTGATTGTTGAGATTTGGTTTGGCATCCCAGGATATCTTAAAGATGGCAAACCACCCAAGACTCCTCCAATCATGGGATGCATCTCATAGTGTAACTTAACAACCTCTGAATAAACATTAGCCAAATTGGTCAGGTTATGTCAGGTTTTATTCAATAGTAATTTGCAGTCAAAGGATCAATAGCTCGAAGGTAGATTTGGATAGTAGTCGCTTCTTACACTGTGTAAGGATTTGTGAGCCTATTGTAAACCTTGTCAAACCCTGCATTGAACATAGTCGACAGCTCATTGGGCTCCATCCTGCATGTGGCAAACTGGTGATACACCACTAATGGGTCTGTATAAAACTTTGAATTGATTGATGAATTTTGTCTCTAGATTACTCTATTCAGTGATGGATTCGACTAGAAAACTTAAATACCATGAATAAGCAATGTCTCCCAGTGAATAAGAAAAGAGTTTGCCAACTACATCTTGATGTGGTATACCAGTCCTAATGATTACTTCTTTGAATGCTTGAATATGCTCCTCTGCACTCCTTTCTTCTCCGTAGATAAATTTTGGACAAAACTTCTTAGGGTTTCTTAGCATATCATGGAGATCTCTAGGATTGGCATCATCAATAGGCTCCCAACTAGTGAGAATGCATTAAACTTTGTAATAATGTTGATTATAAACATTCTCATATGAAAATACATCTATCCTAGAGATAGATTAAGGGCCTAACATGTACTATAAAATTTTATATAATTGACTTATAAATTTTTAAAAGTTAGAAAACTACTAATAAAATAACATTTAACAAGTCTATGATTTATAAAAATCCATAGATATAGGTAAATGCAATCCAATGTCAACTATTATTGGATGGCTTGTGGCCATAATTGTTGGGACGAGTCTATTAAAAAAATTAAGAAAACAATTAATCAAAACTCTATGCAATGTTTCACCAAGATCTAAGACTTTGTCACATACCACAATACATGTTCCCACACTGCAATATCTCCAATGGCATGCAATTTCAAACATGACAAATATATTATCATACAGAAACGTAGAACATCTGTAAGTATTTGCAATGTATCATGTTCTCTTTATTATCTGATGCAGGAGCATCCAGAGGTGTAAGGACAATCTTGCATCACCTAAAAATAATGTTGATTCAAAATCGATGTCTTTGTTTTCATTTCTTTTCAAAATTAGTATTTTTGGTTCCACAATTGCATGAATAATGATGTAAAACTTTCAGTTTTTCTAAACTACTAAAATTAGCAAACTGTTATTTTTGGAAAGTTTGCATTTGGGCACGTATGGAAGTGAAAATTTACAGGAAGCTTCATAATTGAAAAATAAGACCTTTGGTGAAGGAATTAGGCAAAGATCATTTGTGAGCTAAAAGATATTAAAGTTTCAGTTTCCCAAAAACCCTTGAAAATTATTCAAAGTCCAGTTTGAGGCATTAAACGGCCCCGAAAATTGGCGGAATTGACAGAGCAAATTCTTAGCGCATACAGCACACTTCGTGAGATTTACAACACTTCAAATGGTTCGTCGCCCAGATCAAAAGTTATGGCTCCTGAAATTTGACCTATTTTTGAAGGGAGATGCAAATTTTGAAATTTGGTTGGAGGCTGCCAAAAAGGGCTATTTATGACCATTTTTGGAAACCACTATCAGTAATAGAGATAAGGGGGAACGTGTAGAGTCAAGAAAAGGTGGGAAAATAGAAACCCTAATTGATTTGGGGTTATAGAAGGCAGAAGGTTCCAGAGTCTAGAGATAGGAAGTTGTAATGTGTTGTAGCCTGTGGAGGATTCATCCTCTGATTGTATTTGAGCTTTTGTAATGTAATGTGTTGTCCAAATCAATAAAAGAACATTCCTATTTTTTTGTGCAATTTCTATTGCTGTGTGTTTTATGATTTACCCCTTCATCAAGTGGTATCAGAGCCAGGTTTCCTGAGTGTGTAGACAGCTCGTTGATCGTGAGGTAGTTTGCACCAAGACCTGAGGTTGTGGGTTTGATACAGAGATCAAAATGCCTCCACAAAGAAATCGTGGTGGGAGAAATGCTTTGATGGAAGATGGTTTTAGATCTTTGCAAAGGCAAATCGATGCATTGCAAGAGGAGTTACGAAGAGGGTTTGAGGCGAGAACAAGAGAAGAAAGTGAAGATGAAGCTGAAGAAGAGCTATCTAAGGAAGAACGAGATGTTGCGGGAGATCCTACAGAAGTTAGGTTGTTGAGGGCCATTTCAAAGATTGGAAAGAGACCAAGGATTGAAGTCTCTACCTATTTTGGGAACCTGAACCCATAAGAGCTTATTGATTGGATCAATGATATGGAAGAATATTTCAAGTATGAAGATGTGGAAGATCTAGAACGGGTCAAGTTTGCAAAAACAAAGTTGAAGGGCCATGCCAATATTTGGTCGAAGGAGGTCCAGATAGAGAGAAATAGAAGAGGAAAAGGAAAGATTACTAGATGGGATCGGATGGTGGACAAAATAAAGAAGAAGTTCATTCATGTTAAAGAAGTTGCAAGGATTGAAGCAAGGTAACAAGTCTATTAAGGAGTATACAGAAGACTTTTATTATATTACTATCAGGACATGCCATGCAAAGGCCAACAAGGAGAAGGTAGCCCATTACATTAATGGGTTGAGGCCAAGTATTCAAGAGGAGTTGAGCCTGGTTAGAATGACCACCATAGAAGATGCGTATCAATTTTTCTTGAACATGGAAGAGAAGCTGAATAAAATATTTAGAAGCAAGCAAATGGGAAGAGGTCAAGGTGGAAGGACTGGTGGAAGATCCTATGGAAGTCGAAACGAATATCAAAAGAAAAGTGAAGAAGCTAGCACTAGTCGAAATCAAAGAGGAGATAATGCCTATCGCCCTCATGACCAAAATAATGGTGAGCAAAGAGGAAGAGGAAGAGACTAACCTGGCCAAGGACCTGGAAGAGGAGGTTTCAGAGGAACCTATTTCCAATGTGGAGAAGAAGGGCATCAAGCATACGAGTGTCCACAACAACAAGGAAGGACAAATAGAAGACAAGAAGGTAATGCACAATTTGTACATGTAGATGAAGATGCACAATCTGAGCATTCTGAAGATGCTGAAAGGGAAGAAACCCTTGTTGTTAGAAGAACCTCGTCGAATGAGGAGAAAGAGCTAGATCAGAGGAAGAGATTATTTCACACAAGGTGAAAATGTGAAGGTAAGTGTTGTGATATTTATTATTGATAGTGGAAGCACTAACAATCTTGTTTCAAAGGAGATGGTTAACAAGTTGAAGTTGACAAGAAGAAAGCATCCACATCCATATCGAATTGCATGGTTGTAGAAGGACCATAGAGCTTTGGTCAATGAGCAGTGTTTACTCAAGTTTAAGATCGGCGACTATCATGATGAAGTGTTGTGTGACATCATACCGATGGATGCATGTCATATGTTATTGGTAAGGTTGTGGTAGTATGATAGGTGTGCTATCTATCATGGCCATGGAAATACGTATTCTCTGACAAAGGATGGAGTTCATCATAAGTTGAAGCCATTGAAGGAGGTGGAAAAAAAGGTATGTAGTACTGCTAGAATTTGCTTGGTAGATGGTAGGAAATTTTTGGAGGGTATGAAGCATGAACATCATTGCTTTGTGTTGATTCCTAAGATCGGTTAGGAGAAATGTGAAGACGTACCATTAGAAGTCTCAAATTTGTTGGAAGAATTTTAGGACATTATCTCTGATAATGTACCAGAAGGTTTACCACTGGTGAGGAAGACAAGTCACCAAATGGAATTGATACCAAGAGCCAGTTTGCGAAACAAGGCAGCCCATAGAATGACTCCTACAGAGAATGAAGAGCTAAACAGACAAGTTCACGAGTTGTTAAGGAAGGGACTGATAAGGGAGAGCCTAAGTCTCTATGCGGTACCTATAGTACTAGCACCAAAGAAAGATGGAGAGTGGAGAATGTCTATAGATTCTTGAGCCATCAATAAGATCATGATCAAGTATAGATTTCCATTGCCTAGAATGGATGACATAATGGATTGCTTGAGTGGAGCCAAGTACTTCACAAAGATTGACCTAAAGAGTGGGTATCACCAGATCCAAATCAGAGAAGGAGATGAATGGAAGACAACCTTCAAGATAGAGGAAGGTTTGTATGAATGGTTGGCCATGCCATTTGGGCTAACCAATGCACCAAGCACATTCATGCGGCTCGTGAACGAGGTATTGAAAGAGTTTTTGGAAAATTTTGTTATTGTTTATTTAGATGACATTTTGATTTTCAGTAAGACTTGGGACAAGCATCTAATGCATATCAGAAGAGTTCTAGAGAAGCTGAGGGAGGAGAAGTTGTTGATTAATCTGAAGAAATGTAGTTTTGCAAAGAAGGAGTTGGTATACCTGGGATTTATTGTCTTAGAGGAAAGTCTACCCAAAAAAGTAAGGGCTATCATCGAATGGCCCACGCCAAGGAGTGCTACAGAGGTACAATCTTTTCATGGTTTGGCAAGTTTTTATAGAAAATTTATCAAGAATTTTAGTAGCATTTGTGCACCCCTAACTAAGACAATGAGAGGGGATAGGAAAGAGTTTAAATGGACTACAAGAGCAGCCAAGAGTTTTGATACATTGAAATAGAAAGTCACAGAGCAACCTGTTTGGAGCTTCCAGATTTCAATAAGGTATTTCAGGTAGATTGCGATACTAGTGGCAGTTCTATAGGAGTTGTTTTGAGTTAAGAAGGTAAGCCCATTGCCTATTTCAGTGAGAAGCTTAATGATGCCAAGAAAAAGTATTGTGTTTATGATCATGAGTTTTATGCTATAGTCCAGGCTTTGAAGAAATGGAGACATTATTTGTTGTTGAAAGAGTTTGTTTTATAAACTGATCATCAGGCTTTACAATATCTTAATAGTCAAGGGAAGTTAAACCAAGGGCACTTAAAATGGGTTGAGTTTTTGCAGAGTTTTTTTTTTTAAGCACAGGAGTGGGAAGTCCAACAGAGTTGTAGATGCCTTAAGCAGAAGGCAAAATTTGTTAACAGAAATGAAGATAGAGGTTGTTGGGTTCGATGAACTCAAAAGTTTGTATCCTAAATATCCAAATTTTGGAGAAGTTTGGAAAGCTTGTCTGGAACCTGTTACTTTAGACAGGACAAAATGGTTGGATTTCATAATCCAAGATGGCATGTTGTTTAGGGGAAGCCAGTTGTGCATTCTGAGGAGTTCCATGGGAGAGAACCTGATTAAGGAGAAGCATAGTGGGGGATTAGCTGGACACTTTGGTCAAGATAAGACCATTGCTATTGTTAGTGAACATTATTATTGGCCACAGTTGTAGCAGGATGTGAGGAAGTTTGTACAGAATTACAAAGTGTGTCAGATGGCAAAAGGAACAAGTTAGAATATAGGGCTATATCAGCCATTACCTGTACCAGAGAAGCCATGGGATGATATTAGTATGGATTTTTTTCTTGGTTTACCAAGGACACAGAGAAGACATGATTCCATTTTTGTGGTGGTGGACAGATTCTTGAAGATGGCACATTTCATTCCTTGTAAGAAAACTAATGATGTTGTTCATATTGTAGAGTTATTTTCTAGAGAGGTGGTAAGACTACACAATATACCTAAGATCATAGTTTTAGATAAAGATACCAAGATTGTTGGTTATTTCTAGAGGACATTGTGGAGGAAGTTGAAGACAGATTCAAAGTTTAGTTCTGCACACCATCCATAAACTGATGGACAGATGGAACTGGTGAATAGGAGTTTGGGTAAACTGCTACGATGTTTAGTAGGAGATAAGCCCAAGGAATGAGATTTGATTTTACCACAGGTAGAATTTTCTTACAACAATTATGTTAATAGAAATACATGTAAATCACCATTCCAGATTGTATATGGGAGTAGTTCAAGAAATGCTTTAGAGTTAAGATGCATTGCAAGAGGAGTTGCAAAGAGGGTTTTAGTTGAGAACAAGAGAAGAAAGCGAAGATGAAGCTGAAGAAGAGCTATCTGAGGAAGAACAAGATGTTGTAGGAGATCCTATAGAAGTTAGGTTGTTGAGGGCCATTTCAAAGATTGGAAAGAGACCAAGGATTGAAGTCTCTACCTATTCTGGGAACCTGAACCCATAAGAGCTTATTGATTGGATCAATGACGTGGAAGAATATTTGGAGTATGAAGATGTGGAAGATCCAGAACGAGTCAAGTTTGCAAAAACAAAGTTGAAGGGCCATGGCAATATTTGGTGGAAGGAGGTCCAGATAGAGAGAAATAAAAGAGGAAAAGGAAAGATTACTAGATGGGATTGGATGGTGGACAAATTGAAGAAGCAATTCATTCATGTGGACTATGAGTTGGAGTTGTTAAAGAAGTTGCAAGGATTGAAGCAAGATAACAAGTCTATTACGGAGTATATAGAAGACTTTTATAAGATTACTATCAGGACATGCCATGCAAAGGCCAACAAGGAGAAGGTGGCCGTTACATTAATGGATTGAGGCCAAGTATTCAAGAGGAGTTGAGCCTGATCAGAATGACCACCATAAAAGATGCGTACCAGTTTTCCTTGGCATGGAAGAGAAGATGAATAAAAGATTTGGAAGCAAGCAAAGGGGAAGAGGTCAAGGCGGAAGGACTGGTGGAAGATCCTATGGAGGTCGAAATGACGATCAAAAGAAAAGTGAAGAAGCTAGCACAAGTCGAAGTCAAAGAGGAGATAATGCCTATCACCCTCGTGACCAAAATAATGGTGAACAAAGAGGAAGAGGAAGAGAATGACCTGGGCAAGGACCTGGAAGAAGAGGTTTCAAAGTAACCTATTTATAATGTGGAGAAGAAGGGTATCGAGCATATGAGTGTCCGCAAAATCAAGGAAGGACAAATAGAAGACCTGAAGGTAATGCACAAGTTGCACATGTAGATGAAGATGCACAATCTGAGCATTTTGAAGATGCTCAGAGGGGAGAAACCCTTGTTATCAGAAGAACCTTGTCGAATGAGGAGAAAGAGCTAGATTAGAGGAAGAGTTTATTTTGCACAAGGTGCAAATGTGAAGGTAAGTGTTGTGATATTTATTATTGACAGTGGAAGCACCGACAATTTTGTTGTTAGAGGAGATGGTTAACAAGTTGGAGTTGACAAGAAGAAAGCATCCACATCCATATCAGATTGCATGGTTGCAGAAGGACCATAGAGCTTTGGTCAATGAGTAGTGTTTAGTCAAGTTCAAGATTGGCGACTACCATGATGAGGTGTTGTGTGACATCATACCGATGGATGCATGTCATATGCTATTGGGAAGGTTGTGGTAGTATGATAAGTGTGCTGTCCATTATGGCCATGCAAATACCTATTCTCTGACAACGGATGGAGTTCATCATAAGTTGAAGCCATTGAAGGAGGTGGAAAAAAAAGTATGTAGTACTGCCAGAATTTGCTTGGTAGATGGTAGGAAATTTTTGGAGGGTATGAAGCACGAACATCATTACTTTGTGTTGATTCCTAAGATCGTTTACAAGAAATGTGAAGACGTACCAGCAAAAGTCTCAAATCTGATGGAAGAATTTTAGGACATTGTCTATGTCAATGTACCAGAAGGTTTACCATTGGTGAGGAAGGTAAGTCACCAAATGGATTTGATACTACGAGCCAGTTTGCCAAACAAGGCAGCCCATAGAAAAACTCCTACAGAGAATGAAGAGTTAAGCAAATAGGTTCATGATTTGTTAAGGAAGGGATTGATAAGGGAGAGCCTAAGTCCAATTGTGGTACCTAGAGTACTAGCACCAAAGAAAAATGGAGAGTGGAGAATGTGTACAGATTCTCGAGCCATCAATAAGATCATGATCAAGTATAGATTTCTATTGCCTAGAACAAATGACATAATGGATTGTTTGAGTGGAGCCAAGTACTTCACGAAGATTGACCTGAAGAGTGGGTATCACCAGATCCAAATCAGAGAAGGAGATGAATGGAAGACAACCTTCAAAACAAACAAAGGTTTGTATGAATGGTTGGCCATGCCATTTGGGCTAACCAATGCACCAAGCACATTCATGCGGCTCATGGATGAGGTATTGAAAGAGTTTTTGGAAAATTTTGTTATTGTTTATTTAGATGACATTTTGATTTTCAGTAAGACTTGGGATGAGTATCTAATACATATCAGAAAAGTTCTAGAGAAGCTGAGGGAGGAGAAATTGTTGATTAATCTGAAGAAATGTAGTTTTGCAAAGGAGTTGGTATACCTGGGATTTGTTGTCTTAGAGGAAGGTCTTAAGATGGACCCAAAAAATTAAGGGCTATCATTGAATGGCCCATGCCAAGGAGTGCTACAGAGGTACAATCTTTTCATGGTTTGGCAAGTTTTTATAGAAAATTTATCAAGAATTTTAGTAGCATTTGTGCACCCCTAACTAAGACAATGAGAGGGGATAGGAAAGAGTTTAAATGGACTACAGGAGCAGCCAAGAGTTTTGATACATTGAAATAGAAAGTCACAGAGTAACCTATTTTGGTGCTTCCAGATTTCAATAAGGTATTTTAGGTAGATTGCGATGCTAATGGCAATGCTATAGGAGTTGTTTTGAGTCAAGAAGGTAAGCCCCATTGCCTATTTCAGTGAGAAGCTTAATGACGCCAAGAAAAAGTATTTTGTTTATGATCATGAGTTTTATGCTATAGACCAGATTTTGAAGAAATGGACATTATTTGTTGTTGAAAGAGTTTGTTTTATATACTGATCATCAAGCTTTACAATATCTTAATAGTCAAGGGAAGTTGAACCAGAGGCACTTAAAATGGGTTGAGTTTTTGCAGAGTTATACTTTTTTTGAAGCACAGGAGTGGGAAGTCCAACAAAGTTGCAGATGCCTTAAGCAGAAGGCAAAATTTGTTGACAGAAATGAAGATAGAGGTTGTTGGGTTCAATGAACTCAAAAGTTTGTATCCTAAAGATCCAAATTTTGGAGAAGTTTGGAAAGCTTGTTTGGAACTTGTTACTTTGGACAGGACAAAATGGTTGGATTTCATAATCCAAGATGGCATGTTGTTTAGGGGAAGCCAGTTGTGCATTCTGAGGAGTTCCATGAGAGAGAACCTGATTAAGGAGAAGCATAGTGGGAGATTAGTTGGACACTTTGGTCGAGATAAGACCATTGCTATTGTTAGTGAACATTATTATTGGCCACAGTTGTAGCAGGATGTGAGGAAGTTTATGCAGAGTTGCAGAGTGTGTCAGATGGCAAAAGGAACAAGTCAGAATATAAGGCTATATCAGCCATTACTTGTACCAGAGAAGCCACAGGACAATATTAGTATGGATTTTGTTCTTGGTTTACCAAGGACACATAGATGACATGATTCCATTTTTTTGGTGGTGGACAGATTTTTGAAGATGGCACATTTCATTCCTTGTAAGAAAACTAATGATGTTGTTCATATTGCAGAGCTATTTTTCAGAGAGGTGGTAACACTACACGGTCTACCTAAGAGCATAGTTTTAGATAGAGATACCAAGTTTATTGGTTATTTCTAGAGGACATTGTGGAAGAAGTTGAAAACAGATTTAAAGTTCAGTTCTACACACCATCCACAGACTGATGGACAGACAAAAGTGGTGAATAGGAGTTTGGGTAAACTGCTACGATGTTTAGTAGAAGATAAACCCAAGGAATGGGATTTGATTTTACCACAGGTAGAATTTTCTTACAACAATTCCATCAATACAAGTACATGTAAATCAGCATTCCATATTGTATATGGGAGTAGTTCAAGAAATGCTTTAGAGTTAAGGAAGATGGACAAAGGAGAAAAGACAAGTGCCGAAGCTGAAGACTTTGTAGAACACCTGAAGAATTTCCATGAAGAGGTGAGACAACACATTAATAAGATGAATATTCAGTACAAGGATGAGACAGATCAGAAGAGGAGATATAAGAAATTCTAGGTAGGAGATGCAGTCATGGTTCACTTGAGAAAAGAGAGGTTTCCAATTGGAACATATAATAAGTTGAAAATGAAGAAATTTGGACCATGCAATATTTTGAAGAAGCATGATTTAGGAAATGCATATGACGTAGAGCTACCAAGTGGGATCAAAATTTCCCCTATGTTCAACATTGTTGATTTAACAGAATATCATGAAGGTCAAACAAAGGATGGACCAACAGAAGAATAGTGGAGTATCTCGGCATCTACTTCAAAGGAGGTGATATAAGAGATCTTGGATAGCCGTGTGGGAAGAAGTACTCAGAATAGGAAATATGAAGAATATCTGGTGAAGTGGAAAGGAAGGCCTATTAAAGATTCTTCCTGGTTGTATAAGGCAGAGGTTGAGCATTTGGGGTTTTCCTCAAACACCTGAAATGTGACAAGGTCACTTCTCAAAATTACCCTGGGTGTCTGATGCAGGAGCATCCAAAGGTGTAAGGGCAATCTTACATCACCCAAAAATAGTGTTGATTCCAATTTGATGTTTTTGTTTTCATTTATTTTCAAAATTAGTATTTCTGGTTCCATAATCGCTTGAATAATGATGTAGAATTTTTAGTTTTTCCAAACTGCTATTTTTGAAAAGTTTGCATTTGAACACGTATGGAAGTGAAAATTTACAGGAATCTTCGTAATTGAAAAATAAGACCTTTGGTAAAGAAATCAGGTAAAGATCATTTGTGAGTTGAAAGATATTAAAGTTTCAGTTTCCTGAAAACCCCTGAAAATTATTCAAAGTCAATTTTGAGGCACTAAAAGGATGTGTACAACCCTGAAAATGGGTGGAATCAATAGAGCAATTTTTTAGCACGTAGAGCACTTCGTGAGATTTCCAATGCTTCAAACAGTTCGTCAATCGAACACCCGGATCAAAAGTTATGGCTCCCGGAAGTTGACCTATTTTTGGAGGGAGATGCAAATTTCAAAATTTGGTTGGAAGCCACTAAAAAGGGCTATTTATGACCATTTTTGGAAACTCTTGGTAGTAATAGAGATAAGGGGGAAAGTTTAGAGTCAATAAAAGGTGGGAAAACAAAAACCCTAGCTGATTTGGGGTTATACAAGGTAGAAGGTTCCAGAGTCTAGAGATAGGAAGTTGTAATGTGTTGCAGCTTGTGGAGGATTCATCCTTTGATTGTATTTGAGCTTCTGTAATGTAACGTGTTGTCCAAATCAATAAAAGAACATTCCTATTTTCTGTGTGCAATTTTTTTTGTTGTGGGTTTTATGATTTACCCCTTTCATCATTATTGTGATTCTACAAGCGTGTGTCCTTCAATTTGATTTGTTTAGAACTAGAAAACAAAATGATGAAAGTGAAGAGCAGGATGATAATGATAATATTCTTGAATTGTTTCAAACAAATAGAGGCCTAAAGTTGTGAGATATATTGATGGTTAGTTTAGGCAATTGTATTGCTTTTCTAGTAGCTTTTTCATTTACTATCTTACTAGGTTTCTATGATATTATTTGATAACATTGCAAATGGTTCTTGTGGCATTCCCTATGGGTTAGGATTTTGTTCTACTTTAGTAATCTCTCTCTGATGTCATTTTTCCCATGTTAACACTCCCTCTCCCCCTCCCCCTCTATCTCCCCTAAGTCCCAGACATTCCAATTAAATTTGATATGTTTAAATCCTTATATAAATGGTGCATACATGTAGAATAACTCAATTTTTTGCATGCTCTGAAAATGGTACAGATATGCATTGTTAAACCTTTACAGGAAAAGCAAAAACCAAAGTAATTGCAAGACAGCTTATTTGTTGAATTGTATATGCTATCACTTCAAGGACTTTTTAATAACTTGCTACATGAATTCCAATTACACTCACTTGCAATGATAAAATGATTTGTTGGCCCTTTATGACTAGATACAATTCTACTTTATGTCATATTTAAAGCAATTAGATCTATGTTATTTTCCTTCTTTGGATTCCCACATAGTCCATGATTTCAATTTGTGTCTACCAAGACTAGCGTTTAAATTTGGGCAAAGATTGAAGTAATTTTCATAAGCCACAATTTGGTAGCATTTCTTGTAATCTATTTTTATAATACATGACCTACAAATGTAGTGAGTTGTATTTTTTAATTGCATAGGTTGATTGGACTGTTCTAATGATTTAAGTGTTACATATAAGGGAAAAACAAAAACTAAAGATTTTCTATTGAGACAAGTGCATATTACTATGTTACCATAACAAGAGAAGAAAATGCAATTAATATAATTCTGGCAAAGGTCTAGAAAACTAAGTATATATGAAAGTAAACATATTTTTGTTTGTTGTTCAACCTGTTGTTCTTCAACTACACCTGGTCAACTATAATTCATCTTCTGCACAATCAATGAATTGGAATGTATTTAAACACGGTTTGGGTAGTGGGAGAAAGTACTAAATGGAAAACAATACATATATGCATTTAAATCCTTTAATGCATAATGGAGAATAATTAATGGCCATTCCAATGGCAAACAAAGTAAAATCTCCAAACAAAATCAGTTTGACAATCTAGAATATTTGATTTGACATTGAAATCATCTTAATGATCCAATATTAAAAAATTAAAAAATAATAATTTTAACCAATAAAATTAGTTTCTCTATCTTTTTTATCATCATATTTTTACCTCTATACGTTGTCACACTATGACAAATTATAATAGTTAGATTTCTCCCCACATGTTACCTTACACAAATGTATGTTCTTGTGGGTCATGACCACTGACTCCATTTTAAATTTTGATATACCATATAATAGTTATTTGAGCCTCCACTTTCTGATTACAAGTGACCACGTGGGCATTGTTGTTAGTACATAGTATAGATAATGAAACACAACACGCGAATGACTTTTTGTTCTTTTCTTATGCCAGGTCAACAATGGCTTAGATATTATGTGTGATCCATATTATTTCATTCTTTAAATATCTATGAAAGCCCTTCAAGTCATAATTTTTTAACCCACTAAAAGTACAAATGGCCTAGAAATCGTTTATCAATGACATTTTTAGGCATAAGACAATTTTCTAGGTGAAACCTCAAACAAATATAGCCTTTTAGCTAATTAGAAAATTCCTATTAACTAATTAAGATAAAATAACATGTATTTTATTCAAACAAGACTTATTTAGCACTAAGTAAAAACTATAGTGGACAAATGCATTGAAATATTTCAAGAAAAAGTATAAAAATAAGTGTAAACATGATTTTATAAGCCTTTCATTTAATGCATGAAAATTGAATATAATCATTCAATTTCACTTTAAAAAGGTCAAAGACTTGAAAAAATTACATTGATCAGCATAAAAATATATGTCAACATACGTACAAATCCTTGTCAACAAAAGAGCCCACTCAAAAGAAAGTTCACTGTAACTTAGGCAGTGAGTAACACAAACAAGCAAGCATGGCCACTAGGTAAGCCAATCTCAAATGGTGGATGGTTACACTTAAATAGGCAAGAAAACTGAGTTTTTTATATAATTTTTTGCCAAAACAAATGCAATGATTATTGTAGACAATTTGGTAATTGATTTATTTCCCAACAGGCATCTCACAATTTCCTAGGATTGACAAATTCTTGGTCTTGAAATCCACAAGAAATCCTATCAGCTAACTAGTTAAAAAAATAGATATAACATTTAAGGGAAGGAACAACTTGTGGTCCATCCCTTTTATTAATGAAGTTGCAAAGTATGAATAGGTGCAAATGAAACATTTTAAGTTCCTTATGAGGAACGTGGCAAGAAAGACTTGCCACATCCACTCCCTCTTCGTTTGTCACCCCCATTGTGGTAATTTAGCAATGAAGAGTCATGTGCAAAGTTCATGGATGTGCTTAAGTTAATCAGTTTATCAAGTAGATTTGGGAATGAATTGGTGAGTGGAGCCTACAACATCTCCACTTCCATTCAATTTGCTTCCTTTCTTCACCTTGTGCCCTTAGTCAAAGAGTTTCATTTGTTTCTTAGATGCTAATGGAATCATGGAAGAAGAAGGATACATGGGATAGATGATGCACCAATGAAGAGAGTAGATATCTATAGGTAGAGGAAAGTCTCCATGATTTCAACCACACCCAACAATATAGAAAGTGACAATAGCAAGCAAGAGATATTCACCTCATAAATATTATCATTTTTAATTCTTATGAAATATGAAAAATAGTCTAACTTTTTTTGTTTATTGGCATTCAATTGATTCCTAGTCCAAATTAATTCACAATGGAAGATAGTGCTAAAGGCTACAAAATTTCAAGTTACACGTTTATGAATTTGAGTTCCTTTGTTTAACACCTTATTAATTCTGACAACTTTGAAAAACAATCTAATGAATTTTAAAAACTGCGAGATTTTATTCAATGTCATGTAATGTTCTAGCTAAAAGCTCACGCAAATATAGTCTATTGACTAATTAAAATACAATGATAGCCTTGTAAGGGAAAATAAACTTTCTCTGAGCTTAATCAAGGTTAATCCAATAAAATGCAGGCACGTAAGTATAATTAAGCTAACTATACTAATGAATGTTAGATGGGACTGATAATTTGGCAAGTTGCAATAGTTAAATGTAGAAAAGTACATAAAAATAATGCTACTTAGTTTTATAATAAAAAAGGGCAATGATCCAAATGAATGCTCTAAAATCTATAGTACCTCAAGATAAGGAACATTAGATGATATTCTTCTATTCACCTTACAATTAGAAATTTTTGTTGACTTTGTGTAGGTATGAGTCTAGGGACTAGGGAGAAGTCCTACACCTACAAACTTGTACTTTGAAATCAACAAACTTTTGTTCTTCACTTCACATAATTCACCTTAGTTCCTTTTGCTTCTTCTAATGTCTAAGGGTGGCAGTATTTAAGAATATCTTGGTGGGGTTGTCATTATGTCAAAAGGGGACATGTTCTCCTAAGTCAACCTATGGGAATGTGTGTACGAAATTGAAAATAACACCATTCAATCATGCATATTCTCCTAGGAATGCTCATGCATATCTATATTCCTTGAAGTGCCCCAATTGAAGTGTGCAATACAAATGATATGCCTTAGAATGCTATGATATATTAGATGATTAAATGAAATCATTGAATGCCTATAAATACAAGGACACGGTGATAAATTATGCAAATTTCATGTTTATTCAACCTTGGGCAAGAAGGATATATACAAGAGTCAGTTAAAATTAATTTTTTATTTTGGATCTGGAAAGGATAAATTTGCAACTAAGAGAACATACCCATATCTAGAAACTTATCCTAGAATATGAAAGGGTCCAAATCAAAGTGGGTAGTGTAATATGAAAACATATGTGTGCATAGGTGTAATAAATAAGTAGATAGGGTGAATTAGTGATGTGTAAACATACGAATAGGGGTAAGTGGTAAGTGTATAGAAATATGTGTAATAGATAGGTAGGTGGCATGGAGCAAGGGACCCAACTTTGCACAAAGTTACACCATTTGTCAATATGTCAATGTACCAAGGCACTCTTCTCAAGACAAACTTAAAACTAAATGGGAAATGGGATGGGTATGCAAATTTGTCCTTTACATTTTGCTTCCACTTTGAGGTGCATGTGAATTGTAGAATAAATCTTAAAGTGTGGCATTTACAAACATCCATACAAAAGAAATTTTTAGACATCAAAGGATATCATTGAGGTTCATAACTTTGCAAGGATACGATCATGTAGGTTCATCCTTCATCATGTACGCTTCAATGAAATTAGAGATAAGTCTTTGTAAGCACCTATAACTATCTATAGAACTCACTGTGACAATGTTAGTGACATAATATGCCCCTACAATTTGTTATACTTGTAGGATACAAGGAATTGTGGGATAAAGAAAAATAAAAAATGAAAAGTAAATGTAATCTAAGTTATAAGCATGTAATCATGTAAAGTGGCAATTGCAAGGAATGCATCGCATATGACGCATATGAATGCCTCGAGTGATAAATGAGATAAGATCGTGGGCTAGAGATGGTAGTGAGGAATAGTAATGTTACCCCTACCATGGGCAAAGAATGGTGATGTGGCCCTCAATGATTAGGAAAACTTGTGTACGTGCATAAAACACTAGAGTGGAATATGCCCCCATTGTGGAATCCAAGAGCACAAGCACACATTGGTATAGGTAAGGTAACAAGTCCCTAGTGGTAATCAAAATGTAAATGATGGAATGAAGTTGAAACTATGGGATAGGCATATGGTGTAAGATATAGCAATAATAAGCACAATGTGTAAAGAAAATCCATGATATTTCCAAGAATAAATATATGTCCACGGAGGCATGATATAAAAGGGGGAGACATAATGTAAAGGGGGAAACATGATGCCCCCTAATGTGGCTCAAAATATGTATTGATGTAAGCCCATAACCAATGTGTAATAATGGAACAAGATAGACCTAAATGTTAGGATCATCTCATGTGACAATTGATAAAATGGAATCATGTTCATAGATAAGTGTGATAGCATGTGTGAGGGATCTGTTGATGATGATTGTTAGTCACATTAACACAAATAAAAGTTTACACAACAAACCTTTATCGTCTTGAAAGATACGGTAATTTTAGCATGAATTTATGATCCCAAGTCTCTGTGGACCAGGTCTTGGTCGTCTGACGTTGCTCAGAGGTTGATGTATGTTGTTGTTAATCAGTTAGGGTTCTTACGTACTTTAGTAATTCCTGCAAAGTTCTTCAATATTCCTTCAAATATCTTATCATTTATGCCTTCTCTGCACAAATCTGCAATAATCCTGTCAAATCTTACTCTATTAAGTCAGGATTTAAACAAATAGTCATCAATTCAGTCCTAATTTAGAGTAATTCACTAAAATCTGTCTTTGATTAGACTGATCTTAAATGTATTCCTAGATTCAATTAGTTCTTTTTATATTATCCTTATTTGAATAGACAATTTTCTTCTGCATTTTAAATATGCTCAAATATTGTGCCTGTAAGCATGTATCTCCCTATCATTTGCAATTATTTGTACGATATTCATTATGATGTGCATTTCTTATTGCAATATGCTCTGGATATATGATTATTTACACTAATTCAACATATTCTCACTATATCTGCTTATGATTCATCATTCTTTGTAGTTATCTTATGACTATTTATGAAATTGAAATGAGGAAAAAAAAGGTTTAGAGAATGAGATTCCTAAAATTACTTAACTTAGACCACTGATCCACATACATGCTCTAATACTGTAATAGAGAGAAGTAAAAATAAATCATACTTCACCAAGACAATCCACAAATCCATATGATCTAGTGGAAATCTTCAAAGGGAAGTTGACAACAATATGCAATAAAATGAAAGCACTTCTATTGAATGTAGCATTTCACCATTACATATCCAAAAATCAACTTGAAGATTACGTAAAGTTTACAATCAAGATGTAATCTATAGCTTCATCTCCATCAAGTATGCAAAGAACAAGTACATTTACAGTGATCTGAATAAAGAACCTTGCGAGAGGATTCACTAAGTTGCAGAACATCACAACTTGTGCTCAGAATTGAAACAATTCAACCTCCCATAATTTCAACAATTCAGTCTCCATTAGTCTCAGTAATTCAATCTCCTATTGAATCCACAACAATTTGACCTCTTTCTAGATATGAAAATAATTGGCTCCCCTCACAAATGGGAAGTCATGGCCCTTTTATAGAACAAAAGGCTAGAAAATGGTTACATTTGATCAAATGATCAGGATCCTCCCATAATAATCAATGGCTAGTAATAACAACACGTGATTGCCAGTTGGCAATCGCTTGTGCAGGACAGTTGGCACAGGAGAATATTCCCCATATCTTTAACTTGTCCACGCTCCAGCTAGCAAACAACCTATTTATTGATATCTTCTAGTTCTGGTTCAAGTTGTCTCTATTTGTCTGCAATTTCATCTAGTTAACCTTTCTCTGTAGCATCCAACTTCTCCCCTTTGCATGCTCCAATATCTTGCAACAAACATAAAGATTTTAATTGTTTGCACTTGATAATCATACATGAAGTTAAACATATCATTAAGTGTGAGATGAGGTCCAGATATAGATATCCAGGGTGTGAAAATTGGGCCTTGATATCTAGATGTCCATGATATGTCCTCATGGCAATGAGTATTGAGTTTGAAATATGTCAGGATATTGACATCAAGACATCAGGATATGGATATCTAGATGTATACATCCATACGACGTTAGTATGAAGGTCGAGATGACATGACATCATCTGGACATTCATATCCATCGCATATCACTCTTTATCATATTTACATTTTACATAACTTGTGATGTGAAGGCATGCAATGACGTACCGTAGAGCGGACAATTGTCCAAAAGTTTCATTGCATATCGCATTTCCTCATGGATTGTCGAAAAATAAAAATGCAATGCGAAAGGCCAACACAATGACCCGGTATGGAGACACATGGCAAAGATCCGAACCCAATGCACATCGTGCTTTTTCTTATCTTTCATAAATATAATTCGTGATGCAATGACCCCCACACGATGAACCGTGAAGCTGACACTTAGCAAAAGAGCCAAATCGCATATCACATTTCCTCATACTTCGTTAAAAAACTAAATGCGATACGAAGGGATGATGCAATGGGGACATGGCTATAACATATGCACACGTGCTCTAAAAGTTGTTTCAAAAGGGGACCACACTAGGTTTAAACAAACATAGGGGCTCAAACTGCATGCCACGTGGCATCATTTGATTGGTCCATATAAGGTTATTTAGTTTAACCCGTAAAAGACATGGATGTGGATATTTAGGAATATCTGGATATTAAAACTCGTGAAATATCCCTAAGTTTGAAAGTCTTGATGATGTCACCTCTTTTAAAGTGATTCTTGACTATGAGAAAAGTGACGTCATAGGGATATTGGGGAAGGTCTGCACATTTAGATAATGTCGGGACATTAGAATAGGGTCTAGATATTTAAATTGAATATCCATGTGCATATGACGATCTCATTGCCTGATGAGTTAAATTTGATGTCTGCACATTTGCGGATGTTAGGAACTTAACCATTTTCTAAGTTTCTCAGTCAGGACAATTTGTTCGGACATTATGAATGTGAGGATAGTTAAGTGTAAAGGTGAATATCCACATGACATTTGACCAAGACTTTGACCATGAATAACTTCTTGGTTCTAGGGAATTTCTGCATGCTGCAAAAGGCAAACCTGCTTAGAATTTCATTCTCTTTCCATTTGGCAGGCTTCATGGGGGAAAATTCTGACTTTGAAAATTTTGATCCATAGATCAAGAATCTGACATGCTTAAGATAGGACAAATGCATACTGACTGATGTTGCTTTTACCACATTGCCCAAAATAAAAGGGAAGGCAAAACAAGCCAAGCCAAACAAAGAGAGTTGGGTCCCTATTTTTCTAGGGCAAAATGGGGTGTGTTGTGTAACCACACAACAAGATCATAAAGGAATATATCAATAAATGCACATGGCACATGGCATAAATGATAAAATTAGTGGAAGTTGACGCATGTGTGGTCCAAAAATGTGGCATAGTAAATAAATAGGTGTCGTGTATTAATATCATCATTTGTCTTTATCGTATGTCAAAAAGTGCCATCGACCTAAAAATAGGGCAATAATAAATTTGTGATGCATTAAAAAATAGTTGAAATGTGAATGTCATTTGTGATCATCAATAATATTTGTCATTATCCATAGGATTTTGTGTTTCTATGTGTCTAAGGTTTATGTGTATGTATGTGTGGATGTAAAATGTATCATGAATAATAATCACACAACTTATCTAATGTAATCAATGAACCCCAACACAATGTATTGAAACCCTACAAGGATAAATCTATTAAATGTTCGAAAGGAATTCCACAATCAAGATCACATATAATAATTGAACAAGAAGGGTTGTTAACATTATAATCATATTCAATGTGAGGTTCTTTTCCTTTTTCTTTCTATTCTTCTAACCATTGAGTGATCATGTCAAGTTGGTCACTTATTCGATGATGTATTCTAGTCTCATTTGGTTTAACAAATTATTTATAACCTCATATGTTCTTGCACGGTCTAGTTCCTTCACATCCAAGCTTTTTCAGAAGATTGTATTAAAGACCATAAATTTGTTTAAATGATGGCCTAAGAGGAGGTAATAGTGAAACAAAATATGTGTTACTCTTAAGATCACTTTCAGACATAGGTGCCTCCTTTACATCATTATACACCTCAAGTGTTTTACCATATACAGATTGATCCATGTACAAAGATGGTATACCACAAGCCTTAGGATCCACATAATAGTCACCAACACCACAAGGCATAAGATTTAATGAAACCTAATAATTACTATGTAAAGTACTAAAGTTTTGTGCTAAGGGTTCATTTTGTGTAATTCTGTTGTTAGATGTGTCAACTTGAGCACATTTATTGTATGGTCAAAGATCTATAAGTATGTGCAAAGCTTCCCTTTACACAAAAAAATTACACATTGATGCAAAGTGGAGTGAATTGCTCTCATAGAATGCAACCATGGACACCAAAGAAGGATATTATAATTCAATTTTTCAAGCATCACATGGAAAAATGTATATATCTTGTGTGGACTATCTAGGATTTCAAGAATAATAGTACCCAAAAAAGATATAGGTATATTATCAAATCCACAAATAATAAGATCTAATAGTTGCATCTCTAACATGTCTAGACTTCTAATAGTTGTAAACAATCCTCAGTACATATGTTAAGGATAGATCTATTATCAACTAAATATTTTTTAATGGTTTTAAATCACCGTATTCCACCATGAGATACAAATGCAATGCTTCCTTGAGTACTTTCTCAGGTGGAATTTCTTTATCATCAAATGATATGTCATGATTTTTCATGTCACTGATAGACTTTTTCAAGGATATTACTAACTATGGAGTAGTATCAAACCCAACTTGGATTTTCTCTAATCCCTATTGCATGATATCTCTATAAAATGGTAATGTACACTCCAAGTCACATGAGATATTATATCTTAAGTACTTTGCATTTATTGAATAATATCATACTCCTTTGGTTTAGATGAATCATGAGGAATGGGAGGTAAACCAAGTGCATTTGTAGGTGGGATAGATGATGATAGGTTGTCATGTTATATTCTTCCCAACCTTTGATGAGTGTGCCCCACGAGATTATAATCATGTGAATCAGGGGCCGCGTGTAAGGTAGGTATAGGAGACACATAAGCCACATTAATAGAAGGATTAGGATTAAAATATAGATCATGAGAGGTTTGTTGAATGTAGGGAATACTGAGAGGGGGGTCAATCAGTATTCCACAAAAACACTTGTTAACTTGTTTGTTAATTCAATTTCCTAAATTAATAACATAAAAGCGGAACAAGCATAAGAGCAGCAACCATAAAGACATAACACATTGACACCAGGATTTTTACGTGGAAAACCCAAAGAGGGAAAAACCATGGTGAGTGTTAGCTCACTATATATTATGATAGCTCAATACCAAATTACAAGAAGGCTCACTGCCCTATGAAGAAGTGCTCACTACACAAAATCTCACTGCCTAGAGAAAAGAAGAAAGAAGAAGGATCGACTCACTGCCAGAAGATGAACTATTATAAATGCATCTACCACATGGCGGATCATAGTTCCATTGAAGGTTCAATATACAAATTCAAAGGTCTTCATTTGTTCTGCCCTGCTTCTCAACTTAACTACATATACTTTATTTTCTGTCCTTGTTCAACTTTTTTCTTCTCTGCACTCTGCTCATAATCCTACACACTTTGAATTCACACACTTCACTTCAACACACACACCCAACAATGAATTGCATCAAGTATATATATTTGCTACAATATTTATCTCATAATTAGGTCTGTAAGCAAACATAAACCATGTACACAAATACTACATCTTGTCAGCTTGAACTTGTGTACAATCTGCAATGCGAACTTAAACAAACATGCAAAAGTCTTCATATAGGTTGGCTTCAATCATACCATCACTTAGATTGACTATTTGGATAATATAACTTCTCCACATAAGAATCTAACATGTATATCAACTTGTTCCTTAAGAGTATACTTGATCAACTCATCCATCACATCATAATTCCCACTGCAGACCATATGAGACTCTGAGATGCATAACCAAAAATCATTCTAGATCTCTTAGCATATCTCCAGAACCACAGAACAAAATATACAACTGCGGAGGAATGCAAACCCTTTTCTCTAGCATTGTGCACTATTCCTGACTTAACTGTGTTCATCCAGACTTAAGTATTTTACCATGTGACTTCCGGAGGAAGTCAAGACTTGAGCACTGGAACAAATCATCACTAAATAGTTATGAACAACATATCTAATCCGTATGTACTAATCTTTTACTGTGGAGGCACACCATCCCAAACATGATTACTTACTCTGTATAATGTATACTATTTATACTTAGTCATTTCTGCTTCTAGAGTAGAGTCTCTTTGTCATACTGGTGGAGTCTCTTTCCTTTGTTGCCATCAATGACAACATTCAATCATCAGGACAATGTCTCTTGCCAACAATCTCCCCATTTGGCATTGATGGCAACACTTAGTGAAAAAAATTGCATTTGCTCCCCCTTACTCTGTGTTTCTTCTCCCCCTAAGATGTTTGCCCATTTTTCACTGATCTTCTTCTCCCCCTTTGACATCAATGGCAAAGGTGTATGTATAAGAGCCAAAAATTAGACCAAAATTGCAAAAATAAATCTTCATACTCCGCCACATATGTACACATACAATACTTCAACTTAATTAGTTGCCGGTGAAAGAATATCCTTATACACAATCCTCAATTGTGTAATCTCTTCATCCCATTGATTCTTTGCCCTTTCCAAAATTTGAATGTGATTGTTTATCAAAAAGACTGATTTTTCTGCCTTTTGCACATTTGAGGGTGTGTCAATCTATGAAGCTGCATGTGCTTATGTTGCAAGATTTATCATGATCTCAATTTTTAAGCTTAATACCCTTCTTAGCAAACACATTTTGTTTTTAATTTCTTCCTGTCTATTGAGCAAACTACTTATGCTATTCTGAATATTTTCAACTTGTGTTTCTATGCAGCTGATTGAGTCAATTGCTGGATAAAGGTCTCAGAAATATCTGTGAGTTGAAGCTCCATGCTTTTGATTTTCTCATCCATTTCCTCAGTAGTTTCAGGCCAAGACAGACACAATTTATATATTTCACAGGCTTCCTTGATTGCATTTATCATGTTCTTGATGTTGCTTTCTAATAGAATTTTGTCACTGTCTAACTTGGTTTTTGATATTGGTAATCTTTTGTCTTCATATTCCTTTTAACCTTAATATCAACAGACTTTTCAAAGAATTCAAAATGAGTACTTATAGAATTTATAAGACCTTTGAGATGAGCAGTTGATGATGCTGATATATCCTTCTGGTATGAGGGAATTAACTTCTCCAGAATGCTTGATGTCTCATTAATGAGTTCATTGTCTTGTAAATATGTTGTCAGCATCTCTTCCTAAGCCTTAGCTTGCACTATTGATACTAGTTTGAACTTTTCCACAGGAGACATAGAAGCCAGATTTATTGGTCCTTGTAGAGTCGTGGATGATTCTAGAATCTGTACATTTTACTATTTTTCCAAGAACTTTCTAGCATAGTCAATTGAGATTTGGTCTACAGAAGTGTCTCTTGCCGCATATTCATCACTAAGTGTAACTTCCCTTCTTTTCTTTCCTTCTATTAGATTGACTTTCTCTACTTCTATACTAGATGAGATGCATGTTCTTTTCTTGGGGCTGGATGCATGTTCTTCCTTTTCAGCTTTCTTATCTTTTCTTTCGGGAGTTCTTGACTTCCATTTCACCAGAGCATTTAAGGGTCTTGACTCTCCATCTTTGGTTTTTACCTTGCTTGTTTGTTCATCAGAAATTTTCTCTGAGCGCTCATATTCCATAGACAATTCTTTGAATGTTCCAAACCTGTATTGTTTGAGATCTTTTGGTTTCTTCAGTAGTTCATCAACTAATTCAGTTAGGATATCTTCTGCAACTTCGTATCCTAAAGGAGGGACCCATGCAGTTCTTGGTTCCACAGCTTCCATGAAGCATTTGTCTTTATTCACCATGAATACAATGTCATTTTCATATTTCATCACCACTTTTTTAGGTATCCGGACCCTACATACCATTCTCTTTTGAAAGTTCATGAAGTCTTCCCCCAAAATTTCATTCTGTTTGTCTGTATTTCCCAAACTTTGCAGGTGATTTCTTATTTGAGTTGCTATTGGTGTATGATCAAGCCAGACAATGCTTCCCAAGCCAGATAGCTCTCTCAGGAAGTAGAAGAGTAAACAGGTAATCAACATTTCATATATGAAGGGATAATTTGTCCCTTTTATTCTTTTCAGGTTTTCCATTAATTCACACTGGAGTAATTCACATAGATTATAATATGTATTATTTTTTACCATATCATAAGCTGGGTATATAGCCGATGCAGACACAAAATTTTCTGAATGAGAAAATTATATTTTGTATCCAACAATCATTGATGCAAATCTGACGGCCGGATCCTTGATATCATTTATTGTGAGAGCTTTCTTATCAAATTTTGCCCCTAGTAGTTGCATTACTAAATTGTTCTTTATTTTCTTCTTGCCTAAAATCCTTCCAGAGGAACTCATACCAGTCACAACTTTAATAGCTTCCTTGGTTATCATACATGGTCCATCAAGCCACAAAAACTCATAATGAATCCTACTAAGAATGAACCTAACCCATATATCATTTGGGATTGTAGGAAAATCCAACGAGGTGTCCAATTTCTTTTCTCCCAGAACTTTATATTCATTCTTCAACTCAACATCAATAGTAGTCAGTTCATCCAAGTATAATTTGCCAAGATTCAAGTGATTGTATTCCTCTAGGTTGGTATGAATGTATGCCCTAATATCCTCCATATGCATAGTTCCATGAGGAGAATATGAGAATACTCCTACTGAATCATTTTCCGGTGGTTTGAAGAAATGTTTCTTGAACTTAGGGCAAGGCTTTTCTGAATCTCAATTAATTAGGGAGTAAACATTTTCTGAAATATTTTAGACTACACAAAAGGGTTTTCAAGTTGTAAATACGTTTTTCACCGAATTAGGGTTTCCTTCACTTGAGGTCAATTTTGACTTGAATCATTTTGGAAAACTCTAAGTTGCTTGGATTTTAGCTTCAGATTGCCTTGAACACTTGAAAGATTGAATGCAAAGTGATTAATCTTTTACAAATCCAAGCCTTTAAACCCCTTGAAGTCTTAACTTAATCATCATAAATGCGGTCTTTCAAAAAGCTATCAAACACTTCTCTGTCAGTCACAGTTAATCCAAATTGATCCGCATTAGATCTTTCTTTACCAGAATTTCTTTCAGGGACTCTATCATAGAGTTTTTCACAACATACCTTAGTGCTGGATTTCAACACTAACTTTCTAGCTAGGGGCTTTAGATTTTCAACACATCTCCCCCTGAGCCATAGCTCCCAATTTACTTCCCGGAGGAAGTATCTGCACCAGATGTTGGTACGGATCCATCCTTGACTTCAATTACTTCTTTCTTGATCCATATCTTGTCCATTTATTTCTTAGTTTCAACTGGATCAACCTTTTCTTTTCCCTTATCATTCCTTTGTTCTATTTTCCTTTCTTTAGTATAGTAGTTTCTTTTCTCATTCTTGTTTCTGGAAAATCTTGCAACATGTCCAAACTTGTTGCAATTGTAGCACACAATGTTTCATTGTCCTTGATTTCTTCCTCTGAATGAATTCATCCTTGATCTGCATTGATTAGCCATGTGTCCAAATCTATTGCAGGCAAAACATCTTCCATTGAATGATTGAGTATTCCTTGAATTGTGAAAGCCATTTCTTATTGGACTTCCGCATTCACTTGATCTATGACCAATTTTCTTGCAATTGAAACATTGACTAGAGAATGATGGAACACTCTGATTTATTCTACTCCTACACTGGGTGGCTTTATGACCAAACGTTTTGCAATTAAAACAATGGCCATTGAAAGATGGGTACCTTTGAGCATTTGGCTATCTAACCGGAGGCCTTCTAGGAGACCTTCTTCTTTGATTTTTGAATTGGTTCCCTTTGTTTTGTTTCATTTGAAGGTTTCTTTGACCTGATTTTGAACTTTCTCCTTTCTCAAATCCTAAGCCTTGCTTATCATCTAAACTCTTTTGACTAGCAATCATCTCATCAAGTTTTGCAAAACTTATCTTAAACTTTTCTTCATAGCTCTTGGCTTTTTCCAAGTCTGTTTTCAAGATCACAACTTATTCCAATTTGACACATTCTTCTATTTTGTTGTTTACCATTAGATTTGGATATTCTTCTGCTTTAGCTATTTTAATAACTTCCACTTTCAAATCATCTAGGTTCTCATTTGCTGATATCAATTGTTCACTAACATCTCTGTATTTTTCTTTGAATTTCTTGACTTGTTCTTTCAGCTTTAAAATGCACTCATCGGCTTATTGAATGTTATCCTTTAGATCCCTGATTTCTGCTTCAGATTTTTCAAGACTAGCAAGAGCTGCTTCTAGTTCAAAAAGGTTTTCATACCTTCTGGTTGCCATGATTGATCTCCCCCAGATCTTCCTCACGCAGTTAGGCTTCTTCCAAGGAACCTTGCTCTGATACCAATGATTGAAAGTAAGGAATACTGAGAGGGGGGAGGGTGAATTAGTATTCTACAAAACCACTTGTTAACTTGTTTGTTAATCCAATTTCCAAAATTAATAACATAAAAGTAGAACAAGCATAAGAGCAGCAACCATAAAGACATAACACATTGACACCAAGATTTTTACGTGGAAAACCCAAAGAGGGAAAAACCACAGTGAGTGTTAGCTCACAATATATTATGATAGCTCAATACCGAATTACAAGAAGGCTCACTGCCTTAGGGCTCACTACCCTATGAAGAAGTGCTCACTACACAAAAGCTCATTGCTTAGATAAAAGAAGAAAGAAGAAGGATTGGCTCACTACCAGAAGATGAACTGTTGTAAATGCATCTACCACATGTTGGATCATAGTTCCATTGAAGGTTCAATATACATATTCAAAGGTCTTCATTTGTTCTACCTTGCTTCTCAACTTAACTACATATACTTTATTTTTTGTCCTTGTTCAAATTTTTTCTGCTCTGCACTCTGCTCATAATGCTACACACTTTGAATTCACACACTTCACTTCAAAACACACACCCAACAATGAATTGCATCAAGTATATATATTCGCTACAAGATTTATCTCATAATCAGGTTCGCAAGCAAAACATAAACTGTGTACACAAATACCACATCTTGTTGGCTTGAACTTGTGTACAATCTGCAAGGTGGACTTAAACAAACATGCAAAAGTCTTCATATAGGTTAGCTTCAATCATACCATCAGTTATATTGACTATTCAGATAATATAACTTCTCCGCATAAGAATCTAACATGTCTGTCAGCTTGTTCCTTAAGAGTATACTTGATCAACTCATCAGTCACATCATAATTTCCACTGCGGACCATATGAGACTTTGAGATGCATAACAACAATCATTTTGGATCTCTTAGCATATCTCCAGAACTGCAGAACAAAATATACAACTACAGAGGAATGCAAACCCTTTTCTCTAGCACTGTGCACTGTTCCTGACTTAACTATGTTCATCCAGACTTAAGTATTTTACCATGTGACTTCTAGAGGAAGTCAAGGCTTGATCACTGGAACAAATCATCACTAAATAGTTATGAACAACATACTTGATCCGCATGTACTAATCTTTTACTGCTGAGGCATACCATCCCAAACATTGTTACTTACTCTGTATAATGTATACTGTTTATACTTAGTCATTTCTGCTTCCCGAGTAAAGTCTCTTTGTCATACCGGTGGAGTCTCTTTCCTTTGTTGCCATCAATGACAACATTCAATCACCAGGACAATGTCTCTTGCCAACAAGGATCTAGTCCACATCAATCTCATGCAATAAAAGAATTAGATAAACTAGGAAAAGAAGTATACAACACACAGTATGGATCAAACCATTATAAAGCTCCATCTCAAGTATAATAGAAACTCACTAATCAATAAAATGTCATCATCTATATGTTTATATAATTAGCAAGAATGACTTCACATTAAGGATGCATCAATAGACACATCATAAGCATCATGTAGGAGTTCTTTGCTAAGGTTTATAATATCATAATGCTATGTAGGATAAGGCAATGAAGCACTAATGAAGTCTACATGAGCATCTAGAAAATGATAAAAAAAGGTATGAGCTATCATCATGTAGAGAAAGGCCATGTGAAAGACAAGAAACCATAGATTTAACATGAGATGTAGAAGATTGATCACCATGTATCATGTCATCATGTATGAGAGGGGATATGTTATATTAAAAGCATCACTTTGTGGATGTAATACCATCATGACATGTGGAAGAAATATCATCATGGGAGGCAACAATTCCATGAGTAGGTGAAGAAGGTAAAATTATGTCATCTTTGTTCATCCTATAAGGTGTACCACATGGTAGATCATTAATAGGAATGTATGTATCACTACCATATTCTATATGATCATCACTAGGTTTATGGATAGATGGCATAAGTGTATCTAATAAGCATGGATGAGTATTGATTAGGTCCACAAAGGATGGAAAATATGAGACACAATAGAACAAACCCTCCATGGACACATCCTTATCGTTATAAAAATGTGCCCTTAGAATAGCAAGGATAAAGGGATATTTTTTAATAAGATAATAATCTATAAAAATCTAAAATATATGTATGAATATCAGACAAGGATCAAGACCTAGGAGGAACCATAAGGTAGAATATTCTATGGTGGAAAAATGAAAAAAAAAGATAAAACATAGTGTATATCCAAACCCAAATTAGAAGATATAAGCATATAAAGATCAAAGGCCTAGAAAGACGTGAAAAAAGATGATAATCAAAGTTATATTAGATCTAAAAATCCTTAATGTATGGGAAAGAAAACCCTAGAATGAAAGTTAGGTCACATAGGATTGATCGAGTTCCCTAAAATGTAAAGAAAAATAAACTTTCCTTAACCTTAATCTAGGCTAATCCAATGAAATGCACAAGCATAAAAGAAATGTAGAAGTGTGGAATACACTTCCTATACTAATCTATGAGAGGAGGTGTGTGCAAAAATTAAATTGATCATACAATTACAAGAAAATAAGCACAAAAGCAATATACCATAACACAATGATTTTTGTGGGGAAAACCCTTTTAGGAGAAAACCCCTACACTCCAAAGCAATTTAATGTATTATTCAGTAATCAATCCTCACAATACACTTGAAAAGTCTAAGTCTTTACAAGAGTATCACTAATAAGAGATCCAGAGCAATTCTGACAGCATAGTGGTACCTACAAAATTCCATCTCAAACATTCAATAAATAGGAAAAGCAATACATGAAACTATCAAATGGTAATTAGAAAACCATGAGATAAAAGCATCCAGAATGTGGCACCAAAATCCTAAGATGAGTTCACAGGGTAAAAATGGCATATTCTCTACACTTGTCATAAGCTCATCATAATCCACTCACCAACTTGGGTGTTCCATTTTGACTCCATTATGTCCATTTAAAGATGCCTTATGAGATGTCATAACATGCACCATAAGTTGGTCACCAATCATTACCCCCTCTTACAATTCTCTTATGCATAATAGATTCTCTTATATTCTCAATGTGGGAGACCTATTGAAGGCCATAACTTTTGACTTGGGAAGTCGATTAGGCCCATTCTTTTTATAAACTAAAGATCTTAGAGAGATCCATAAAACTATAACTATCTTGCTCAGATTAAGGCCTGTTAGACATTTTTGAGGGCCAAAATTGACCTCTATATCCCATAAATTATATTTTTGTGTTCTATAACATAAAAATTATATTTTCTTAAAATTCTTAACATTAGGATGTAAGGTAGAGACACATTCGCTAACATTATCCTAGTTTTCAAACACCTTATAGGATTAAAGGGAATACCAACACTATCAACTATTTGCTTGGGGCCGAGAGGCCCATAGAATTACTACACCACCTGAACTTTATGTAGACTAGCTTCATTAATGCATTTGCAACATTCTACAAAGTGTCAACTTTCTCTAGCACCACCCTCTCATCCTCTAAATGAAATATTACTAAACATGTACATGATTCGTCCTTGCTTGAAAGTTTGGTTCATTACCAAACATATGACACTTTGACTCTCACAAACAACTCTAATAACTCCCTAACTCAATCCCATATCTAAACACAATCTCTTAAGATAGATGGCCTCCTTACAAGCATGGGTAGCTACCTATAAGCCTTTGTAGTGGAAAAAATGACCAAATCTTGTCACTTACTCATACAACTAATAACACCACCACTTAAACTAAACACATATCCATTGGTGGATCTTCTCTCATTAACATCTCATGCCCCACTCTAAATCCATGAATATCCATTAAGTGCTTATCCCCTATAAAATAACCATGATAACAAATAGAGTACTAAGAGGTACCCCACAAATATATGAAGACCTTGTTAATTGCATCCCAATGATCTTGCCCAAGATTAGCCATAAAGTGGCTCAAGACTCCCATTGCTTGGATAATGTTTGGTCTAGTATAGACCGCAACATACATCAAACTTTGAACTACACTAGCATATGGAACATAAGACATATCCTCCATTTTTGTGGGTGTTGTAGGACACTACTCAACTAAAATCTTAGTTCTCACTCCTAATCCATAGCCACTCTTTGAGACTCAAAATAACCCATATCCACGGCCTCCTTCACAATTCTAGGGTTATAAGTATTAGTAATTAAAATAGGCTTATAAGTATTAGTAATTAAAACCAAAAATACATCTCTAATTAGAAGGATTATAATTTTTTGGTTGTTTTTATGTTGAGTGGACCTCCTTGAGAGCTAAAGTGGAGGTTTCACCTCTTCTTTAGAATTATCTAAGCTCTCCTCCTCTTTAGGTCCTTCGTAAGCTTCTAGTTCAACCTTCTCAGTCTTGGGGGGTAGTTGAACTACATCTTTCTTTCCATGATCTTCTAGCTACAACATCATGGAACAAGGCTTAATCACTTTAAAAATATAGAACTTTTGTTGTATAAAATTTCTTGGACCACAGGGTCCCAAATCTTGTACCCTTTCACACTGGCACCATAGCTGATGAAGATACATTTCACTATCTTGTCCTCTAACTTTGACTATTTCTCTATAGGAACATGTGCATATGCCTCACAACCAAAAACATAAAGATGTTGTAATTACTATGTCCATGCCTCCATAAGAATCTTGTCAACAAGAGTTGATGTAGGAGACCTATTAATCAAGTAACAAATTGTAGTACCCACTTCTACTCTCAATTGGCTCCATTAAGCATACTCCTAGCCTTCTCCGTTAACATCCTATTCATTCTTTCTCTAACTCCATTCTACTGAGGGTTATGTTGGTTCTCAAACATGTAGCTTCACAAATCCTAAAGACCAATACCAAAACTTAAGGCCAAGGATATGTTGACAAAGGTAATGGGTAAGACTTATGCTTAGACAATGGCATGAATGGACCAATTATTGTGAGTGGGTAAACTCACCTTCAAATTTAGGATTTTCAAGGTTGGAGGTGTTCCTTGAGGTCTCAACAATAGGACAATCAAAGCAAAATAACAATTTAAACTCTAGGCCTTTAATCAGCCACACCCAATATGCTATTAGCCCCAAGATTTACCACTAAGTTCATGTCAACATTAGCTACATACATACTTATAAGACCTCCAATAAATAGATGGAAATCCACTCGTACATTGCACTAGTGGACAACAACTATACTATTCCCCAACAGATGAATCCACTTAAAATTGCATACATGTGGGCAAGAGGGAGAAACACACAAACATAATCCTCTAACAATAGTTTAGTTTTAAGATTATATAGGATATAACATAATTTATAATATTGAATAATGTAGGCATGGTGAAACATAACCTACTCCCATAGCTAACAAGAGAGATGATTAACATAAAGAGTGTTTGGTCTTTCACCAATTAGACTGGTGCCTACTCCATTGGGCAACCAAGTCACAAATTACAAGGAAGAGGGAGATATGTATGCAAAGCATAACTAGAACAAGATGTGGATATACATACAAATCAAAGATAATACTACATGCAAATAAACATGCTTAATAATCCATGTCAAAACTACAATAACCCACATGAAATAAAGGAGAGACCATCACAAAATCTTTACAATGCATTAGAAGGTGTCACACATTCATTAAATCCTTGTTACAATCATATCAATAAATGTGGCAAGAGAGGATGAACATATAGGTTCTAGCATCCCTCTAAATAATTACAAACTACCATGGAGACATACCATTACATGCATTATGTTCATTGAAAACCCTTCCTATGGATTACAAAATGAATTCCATCCCTTACATACTACACTTGCAATTTTTTATACCTAGAACTAGCTCAAAGCACTTGTAGCAAGAAATTGGTTCAATGACCAACAACTATTATATCTTTTCAACATGTATATATAGCATTACGTTTAGTATTTTTCTTGGATGGGAATCTTAGAGTGGTCAACATTATTCTCCAGTTTCCCATGCTCATTGCATCATCTTCACGTGAATTTGCACTTGGGGCCATGCCCTCTACATAAAAAAACCATGGTTTTGTACACAAACCATGTCCATGCGGGGTTCATTAGTGTCAGAAGGCATATAGAAGTCATCCTTCATCTTATTGCATCCATTAGAGACCATTAATGGTGGTCTTAGATCATGCAATAAATTTGTTGAGGTGGGTGAAGCTTTCTAAAGATTTGTGAAAATTCAACATGGAATTGGATGAAGTGAATGCAGGAATGTAGGGAAGAACTAGACATCTAGAATTGGATGAATTGAATGCGGGAATGCAAGGGAAATGTGTGAAGGAAACTTAGAAGTATATTGATTTTCTATATAAGAATAAATGAGTAATTTGATGATGAGTGGAAAAGCATGATTTAGTTGCAGAACTGGACAATAAGATGGTATACGGGGTGAAAGGAAGAAATTTGGAAGGATTGGAAAGTTATACAAATGGAAGGGAGTGGAAGATATGGAGGTACAAGAAAAACACACAATAAAGAAAGGAGGAACTGAATGTTGGAAAGGAAGAACGGAGTTCGAAAGATTTGGAAAGTTCTACGAAATGGAAGGGAATGAGTGAGTGAAGGATGCAGGAAAATGTATGACGAAGGGATGTAGGATGGGAGGTGAACATATTTGGAAGTCTACATGAACTCTGCATAATAGAAAATAAATGGTTTAGTCATAAAGACAAATTCATGAAATTGATGCGGAAAAGGGTGTTAGGATAGGATATTGATTGAAAGGGAAGAAGTCTTGAGGTCTATGAAAAGTTTGCAAGTAGGAGGAACTAGAGGAGTTAAAGTTGTGAGAAAACAATGTAGGATTGGAGGTAGGAAGTGGATATGGCAAGAGGAGAGGATGTCCAATAGTTTGGGAATGTCCCATTAAAGGGGTTGGAAGAGATGCATGGAAGTAATGAGGTTCCAAAGGTGGAATTGTCTAGTACACAAAGATATTTCCGCAAGATAGAAAGGAAGAAATGTGGAAATATGACAAAGGTTGGGAATTTGGGAAACAAGAGGAAAATGGAAGAAGCCCATCATAATTCTACAAAATGTTAAGTAGAGGAAATGGGAAGGGGAAAGGGAAACCACAAAAAGGTAGAAGGGAATAAAGTGACTGGATGTGGGACCCAAAATATAAAATTGGGTAGTCCATTGAATTTTCACAAAATGGAGGAAACAGGTGGAATGAAAAAGACTAAGGGTTTGATAAAGTTTTTGGGAGTTTTATGTGGAAAAGGAGGTGGAGACCAGATGGGAAATGAAGTAGGAATATCCACAAGTCTATTGGGATTCTGCAAGATGGGAGGATGAAGGGAAATGAAAGGGAATGAAAGGCCCAATAGATTTCTACAAGTTTTTTATGTGGGAAAGGACATTAGAATGGGATATAGAATGAAAAGATCATGTCTGATAGCACCCAAAAAGTACATAAATTCACATAAACACTAGAAAATGACCCTAAGCAACCTTATACTTAGAAAATTTAGGAATTTTACAACTTAGGCAAATAACTGAAGTATAAGGGGGGACCAAGCACTACACTAAACACACATTTTGATCAAGGGGGCCCACTTAAGACTTCTTATATCGGTTATATAACAAGGCCAATACAACACAGGGGTACTAGGCTTAGAATTTCTTGCACTATTTTGAGGCCTATGAAACTGGACTTTGATAGGTTATATGGAGTTGTCGTATGTATCTCAATTCCATGCTCTTTATAGAATATGTCAAAACATATGGAATAAAACTCACCACCATTGTTAGTCCTCAGAGCTGTAATCTTCCTGTCATTTTTATTTTCCCACAAAGTCTTAAACTTATTAAATTGACTAAAGACTTCAAATTTACTACTCAAGAAATACACCCATGTCCTAGAATAATCATATATAAAAGATACACAATATAAATGCTTAGAAATTAAAGGAACATTAATGTGATCAAATAGATTTATATGAATCAAGTCAAAAACCTTAGAAGATTTGTGAGAATTAGAATAAATTTGAATGTGATTTTGTTTACAATTTATATAGTGTTCACAAAAATTAAATTCAAGAGTACAATCATTCAACCCCCTTAACAAGATTTTTATTTTTAGGGTCCTTAGACCCTTCTAACCTACGTGGCCCATTTTTTGGTGCCATAACATTATTTTCCCTGTAGGTAAATTTCTCTTTAAAGAAAGAGCTTGCTTAGGTATCTAGAAAGCATGGCCATCAAAAGTAGATACAACACTCCTCTTTGTTGTTGGTTCTGATGGTGAAGGTGTAGAGTCTATAGATCTCTTCGTTACATGAACATCAAAATTATTATAGTGAATAATGCATGCTTCTATCTAGAATAGAGTACCCACATAAACACCCCTAGTGACCACCATAGCTCTTGCACCATCTTACACCCTCCACTAGAGAAAATGACTTACACATTGCATCATTAAGTTTTCTAACTAATAATAGGTTTTATGCCAAACCTAGGATATGTAGAACACCATTGATCTCTTTCACTCATCCATCAAGGATTCTAATCAAGACTCTGCCATAGCCAATAATGCTTAGATGAGAATCATCAACAAGATATACTTTCCCTCTGTCATAGTACTCATACTTTGAAAACCACCCTTAATGGGAGGTCACATGGAAGCAGGCTTCAAAATCCATTAACCAAGTATCTTCAGATGCATGTGTTGCCAAGGATGTAATAAAGGCATCTCCACCATCCTCATGTGAATATCTATCAAACTCATTCTCTTTCTTCTTTTTCTCCTCTTTGCAATCTCTTCTAAAGTGCATGGTCTTGTCATAATTTGAATGCTTAGCCTTGGGATTTTCAAGAGCTCTAGATCTAGTATTTTTTTCTTATTTACCTTCTTCTTGCCTTTCTACTTCAATCCTCCATGAACATATAAGACCTCCTTAGTAGATTTATAATATTTTCACCATATCTCCTCTAAGAGTAAAGCAATCACTACCACATCCATCTAAATATTTAAGACAATGCTCCTAATTAACGTCACCAAGTGATTCCACAAGTCTAGTGAATAACACAAAAGTTTCATAAATGTTCCTCCTCCTCTATCTTCACTCCAATAGAGTACAAATGGGTCATGATCATATTGAATACATTCAAATGCTTAGCCATATAACCACCGCCGTCCATTCTCAAGGTATACAACTTCTTTCTCATGAAAATTTTGTTAACTAGGGATTTAGCATGGCATAAGTTTTCCAACTTCCATTGGGTTTGTGAGGTGGATTCTTCATGTACATTTAGGATAACTGAATCTACCAAGTAGATCCAAATGAAGCCCTTTGCCTTTTTGTCTAATAGATCCCAGTCAGCGTATGAAATTACAATTGGTTTGTATTGAGATACAATAGCTCGTAATCTTTGTTTATAAGAATATGCTTTATCTCAAGCTTCTATAACTTAGCATTAGTGCCAATTAACTCGTCCATATTTATCTTTGATGTTCTTTCCATTTTCCTACAACAATATCTCCTTCTATGCAAGCTCCCACTCAAACCAAGATTAGATTAAAAAACATTATCTCTAACACCTAGGGCTCAAGATGATCAATCTCTAATACCAAATGAAAGGAAGCAAAGGAATGGAATACATTTCCTACACAAATCTTTGATATGGGGTGTGTGCATAAATTAAATTGATCATATTGTTACAAGGAAATAAACACAAAAGTAATATACCATAACATAATGATTTATGTGGGGAAATCCTTTTAGGAGAACAACCCCACACTTAAAAGCAACTCATTGTATAATTTGGTAATCAATGCTTACAATACACTTGTAGAGTGTAAGCCTTTATAGGAGTATCACCAATAGTATATCTAGAGCAATTATGGTGTCACAATGGTACTTGTAAAACTTACTATCAAACCTCCACCTCAAGCTCTCGATAAATAGGAGAAACAATACATGAAACCATTAAATAGTAAATAGAAAACCATGAGCTAAAACCACCTAAAATGTGGCACCCAAATCCCTAGTCAAAATCCAATGCCCAAATCCCAAGATTAGTCAACAAGCTAAAAATGACATATTCCTTACATTTATCATAAGCTTCTCATAATCCACTCACTAACTTGGGAACTCCATTTTGGTTCCATTATCTCCATCCAAAGATGCCTTATAACATGTCATAACATGCATCATAGGTTGGTCAACAAGTGTAACTCCCTCTTTCAACTCTCTTATGTGTCATAGATGTTCTTACATTCTTAATGTGGGAGGCCTAACTTTCAAATGCCATAACTTTTGATTCATGAATTCAATTAGGCCTTTTTAAAACTAAATATGTAAGAGAGATCCATATCGCTATAACTAACTTGCTCCAGTTTAGGCCCATTTCGACATTTTTTGGGGGCCAAATTGATTTCTCTAGCCCAAAAATTATTTTTGTGTGTTCTATAGCTTGAAAATTACATTTTTTGTGTTCTTAACATTAGGATGCAAGGTTGAGACACTTTTCCTAACATTATCCCACTTGTCAAACACATTGTAATAGAATAGAGAATAACAACATTGTTAAATATCTATGTTGATTGTCTTTGTTAATACATCTACAACATTTTACAAAATGCTAACTTTCTCTAGCATCACACTCCCATCTTCTATGATGTAATGAATAAAATGTTACTAAACATCTATGTGTTTTGTCCTTGCATGAAAGGTTAGGTTCTTTGCCAAACATATGCCACTTTGATAGTCATAAAGGATTCTAATATCTCTATAACTGAACCCCACATCTAAACACTATCTCTTAAGCTATATGGCCTCTTTACAAGCATGGGTAGCTACCATGTACTTAGCCTCTATAGTTGACAAAGTGATCACAACCTGTCAATTATTCATCCAACTAATAGCACCACCAAATAAATTGAACACATATCTATTAGTGGATCCTTTATTATCAACATCTCCTACCCAATTTGAATCCACAAATCCATGAATCACTAAGGTTTGGTCCCCTTTAGAATCACCATGATAACAAATGGTGTACTTAGTATTACCCCATAAATATCTAAAGACCCTCTTAACTACATCCTAATGATCTCATCCAAGATTATCCATAAAGTGACTCAAGACTCCCACTAATTGGGAAGTGTCTAGTCTAGTACAAATCCACATACATCAAACTCCCAATTGCAATGGCACAAAGGACACAAGCCATATTCTCCATTTACGTGCTTTGTTCCAGTAGAAATATGAACTCTCAATGGTATGTTATATGTCATACTAAAACATTGTAGTACAAAGTTCACATACTTACTTTAGCCCAACCAAAGCCTTATGTTTACTCTATCTCTTCTAATACCCCTACCCAAGATATACTTGTTATCCCTCAAGTCCATCTCAAATTACGTTGAAATCTAAGACTTAAAATCATAAATCACATACTTATTGTTACCAAAAACAATATATCATCTATATACAATGTGATAATAAGGAATCAATCACCATCTAATTTATAGTAAACATAATGACTTGTTTTGGATCTCAGAAAATGCAATCCAAACAAAAGGAATCAAACTTTTGGTGTCACATTCTAGGAGACTATTCGAGACCATACAATGATTTTTTAATCTACAAATGAGAGAATCCTTACCTTTAACAACATAGTACTCTTAGACTATGTCGTGTAGACCTCTTTCTCCAAGTCATCATGTAGGAATGTTGTCTTCAAATCCATATGTTCTATCTCTAAATCAAAATTTGTTGCTAAAGATAACAAGAACTTGATAAATATCAACTCAACAACTAGGGAAAAATCTCACTAATGTCTATACCATTAATGTAGGAATATGCTTTTGCAACCAATCTTATCTTGTATGTTTCAACACTACCACATGAACTGACTTTCTTCTTGAACATATATTTACAACCAACAAGTTTCTATCCATTGGGAAACTATACCAAGTCCCATGTGTCATTATTTTTTAATACAACCATCTTGTCATCCATAGTCGCTCTCTGGGACTAAGAATCACCCATATCCATCACCTTCTTCATAGTTATACGCTCATAAATATTAGTGATTAGAGAAAAAGACATCTCCAAGCAGGAGGGGTATTCTTTTTTGGTTATTATCTCTACCTAGTGGACCTCATCAAGAGCTAAGGTGGAGGTTCTACCTCCTCTTTGGAACTATGACAATTATTTGAGCTCTCCTCCTCTTTAGGTCCTTCATGAGATTTTGGGTCAACCTTTTCGATCTTGGAGAGTAGATAAAGCACATCTTTCTTCCCATCATTTTCTAGCTACAACATTATGGAAGAAGGTTTAATCTCTTTAAAAATAACACTTATGTTGTACAAAACTCTCTCGAACACAAGTTCACAAAGCTTGTACCCTTTCACACCAACACCATAGTTGATGAAAATACATTTCACTACCTTGTTCTCTAACTTTGACTACTTCTCTATAGGCACAGATGCATATGCCTCATAACCATAAACATGAATATGTTGTAATGAGGCATTTTTTCTTGTCGATGCATCCATAGGGGTTTTGTAAACAAGAGTTAATGTATACAACCTATTAATCAACTAACAACTTGTAGCAACTAATTCTAACTTCTACATAGAACTATTGCTCTAAGCTAGCTCTACCAAGCATGCTCTTAGCCCTCTCCATCGACATCCTACTCATTCTTTATGAAACTCCATTCTAATAAGGAGTATATGGAGTTTTCTTATGTCTCTCAATTTTGTGCTCATTACAGAATCTATCAAAATCTATGAAACAAAATTCACCAAAATTATTAGTCCTCAAAACCTTAATCTTCCTACTACTGTGATTTTCTAAAAGAGCTTTAAACTCCTTAAATTGACTAAAGGCTTCATATTTACTCCTAAATAAATACACCCATGTCCTTCTAGAATAATCATCTATAAAAGATACACAATACAAAGACTTTGAAATTAAAGGACCGTTAGAAAGACCAAATACATCTAAATGAATCAAGTCCAACACCCTAGAAGATTTTTTTTACCAAATTGATAGTGTTCACATAAATCAGATTCAAGAGTACAATCATTTAACCCCTCAACAAGATTTTTATTTTTTAGGGTCCTTAGACTCTTCTCACCTATATGGGCCATTCTTTGGTGCCATAGCATTATTTTGTTTGAAGGTAACTTGCTCTCTAAACTAAGAGTTCACTTAGGTACCCAGAAAGTATGGCTATTGAAAGTAGATACAACATTACCAACCCTAGCTTTTGCAAAAAACTAGGTTATAAAAAATGCAAGTTTTTAACAAAACCCTTACAAATGAGATATGCAAATGCAAGATGTGATATCATGAAATGATTAATTGCTGTAATTTGTTTTAGATCTGATGTAAAAATTAGAAAATCAAATGTTTCCAATGTATGCAATGAAAATAATGCAAAACTATGCTTTTATGCAAGCCTAGAATACTTATTTTTTCTAATTTTTTCAAAGTGCATGCAAGATTTTTTAAAGTATGCTATGAATTAATGCAATATCTAATTTCAACACCCAACAAGATGCAAATTATTTAAAACACGGGTTCACCAAAATGTTATATAGTAAAAGGGGGATGAATGCAAGCATGTAAGTACACGGGATCAAACCCTCTTTCACTATAACGTTCAAAGGGCAAAACTGAGCTAGGTCACTACAAGATGTAAGAGGACTCAACTACTAATTTTGTGCTCTTGTTTGATATGAAAAGATGCGATTCAACTAAGACTTTTATCAAACCCTAGGCCTATCAATGCACAAAATGCTAGAATTGAGACAATCAACTTATAACAGACAAACAACAACAACAGAATGACAGGATCTAAAAGTACCAGGACGATCAATGAGATGTCGTAACCCATTCCACAAAAGATGAAATGTCAGAAGACTCTGGTTCTAGCACCCAAGTCTAGAAAGTCCCAATATCTAGAAGCTTAGAACTAGAAAAATGTCATAAATGATGCCCTAATGTTGTATCTAGTGTTTAATTTAGCTGGTGGACACTAGTGCTAGTGCCCAAGTCTGCTACAGAGAAATTTCTAAACTTTGTTTTTAGATCTCGAATCTATATCCCTTGAACAACCTCCCTGTACCTTCACTTTTGCAATCCTCGCACCTATAACCTGCATACAAGAAGAAAAGAGGTTTGTGGGTTGTGGTGTTTAGGGATTTGCCTTAGTCAAATCTCAGGTTAGCATTCAAGCTTTCCCAACACCATTGTTAGAGAGAAAGCATGTCCTTGTAGGATAGAGGCTAAAGATAATTGAAATAATGATGAAATGATTCAAACACAATGATAATCTCACCTTGGAGGTGAAGTCCTTAGGAGGATGAAGATTCTTCAACTCATAAGGATGTTGATGATGATTCCAAATCTGCAACAAACACAATACTAGCACAAATCTATAACAATAACACAATGAATGCCTTGAATGCTCCTTTGCTCAATATCATAACCTTGCTATCATCAACTTGTAAGAAAATGAATTCAAACACTTGTTTATATATGCCATCCCGTTAAACATTCACAAATTAATTGAAAGAGCCAACAAGGGAGGACCCATTTAAAAGTCCTATGTTGACATCCCTTAAATTTTACCCTGACCAATCAGGGTGGACTTGGGCATGGGTTCCCAAGTTCCAAGATGCCTTTTTGGTCGGGACCTAAGTCTTCAATGGGCCCCTAGTTCCCATTTGACATGGGTTTCGAGGGATTTCTCATTGAGATGAATATTTTTGCTTATATAGTGTTAACAAGGGGACCTAGGAGCTAACTAGGAGGTAAAACTTGGCATGTGCCCACTTTTTACTCCATAACATTTAGCCCCCACTTTAATGTGTGTGCGATCATACGATTCAACACATGCATTAAAGTACAGTTGAAGCATATCAAAACACATCAAACATAAGATTGAAGACACACCCTAAGCTTGAAGGACTATTTCTAGCCCCCAGACTTAGACAAACATAAGAAAACACTTAACAGTCACATAAGACACAGAGAATACAGTAAGGAAGCAGGCAATACATGGAGTAGATAGTGAAAACACACAATACATGGATAAGACATGAACACAATCACGCAAGACATAAAGAAGACACAAAGAGAGGACATGATTAAGCAATTATATATATAATGCTAACACACAAAACACATACAGTGTGGGGGGCTCATTTCCACACACCTTTATACCATGCCACAAACACGCAAGACACACAAGGAAGACACGTAAAACACATGGAAGACACTGAATACATGAGTGCTGCATAGTATGTCATCGACACACTATACATCTTATACATGGCAAACACGAGTAATAGGGAGGAGCTCATCATTATTCCACTATCTTAGATACACCAAACACACCTGACAATTAAACTATGCTACCACAACTGCCAAAGACATGCTTAAGGGTGAATGACTCAAGATCCAACCCCACCTCACGATGAGGACTTTGTTTAAAAGGATGTGCACTGGCTCAAGAGATCCAACATACCACCTCGCGATGTGGGCTTTTTCTTAAAAGGATGCACACTAGCTCAAGAGATACGCCATCTCACCTCGCAATGAGGGATTTTGCTTAAAAGGATGCACACTAGCTCAAGAGATACACCATCCTGCCTCGTGATGAGGGCTTACAAACACACTTTGTCAATGTCAAAAGTAATCAAGCTGTTACCATTATCTATGCCCCCACCTTAAAGTGGTTGATCCCGCTTGCCAATATCAAGCACATTAAGGTAAAGTGAAAACACGCAAGGGAACAAGAGCTTTCGCAAAGCCCATGCCTTGAAGTGACATGTACCACAGTCGCCGAATGTTCCCACAAACACATCGATATCATTTGCTAAGATAATCAACAAGATATAAGCTTTGGTTAGAAAATCTTACTCTAAGATAACAACCAAATCAATTCATGAAAGCTAAGCTGAAATCATATCACATGATAGACCAAGGCTACACTGTCAAGTTCGTAACTAAGTATAGCCGTTAAGTTATACTGCATGTATCTTAGAATTGAGTGTAGCAACAAGGTGAGATACAAAACAATCCAAAGTGCATAGAAGAAGATTTAGAGTATTGCAAAGGTTTGTTATAACAAATTTCACAACACAATACATCACATGAAGTGATTCTACTAGTCAAGCATTGGATATATATATCAACCCCATATTCATATATGGACTAGGTCCATTTTTTCTTTCTTGCTGAAGGGACACACGATCCTTATCAATATTTATTTATTTTCGTCATCCGCCAACTAGTAGAGTCACTGAAGAATGGAAATAATAAAAATGACAGAGGAGACAAGAGTGACTTGGGTTTACAACACGGGAAGATGCCCCCAAGACATCCTCCACAATGTTATGCCCCCAAGGCACAACACACGACAATAAAATAGAGGAGAGGAATGGAAGAATAGAGAAACAAATAGAAGAATGGTCACAATAGAGGCGGTCTCCTTGTATCCTTGACCTTACAAGAGTATCAAGGGTCATCTAAAGAGACATAAACAACATTTTACACAACACGGGAGAACACAACACAACACAAATAAATATATTTATCTAAGAGGAAGCCAAAATTGCAAGCATCTTAGAGAGGTGCTCCATCAAGTGTGGTAAATTATGTGAGAAGTTCATACTTGATTGATGCTTATTTCCAAGATGGCCTGGTGGTGCTTGTTTCAAAAGACCATGTATATTTGAAATCTTTTGATGCTTACAGTGAGGGGAATCATTGCCATTTCCCATCGATGACTATCGCCTTGTTCTTTTCCTTCTATTTTATTTCTTATTCTGCTTTGTATGATTAATGAGCCTTCACGATGAAACAGAATGCTTCTCATCGGCACCACTTTCTCTTGCTTCAAGTGATTACATATAGGTCGTTCCAATTGCCTATGTTGTTCATGTTGGTTATCTCTCGATCCATAAAGGGATAACGGAGGAGGAACCTTAGCATAGATAGCTTTTCCTCATGGGCGAGGTAAATCTTCATTTGTCATCTTACCCACTTCTAACATACCCACTATGCCATCATAGTCAAGATAGTCATCTTCAATCTCCATAGTATTATGTTCCACCATATTATTGTCGCTATGCTTAGGAAAAGGGTCAGTGAAGATTTGTAGATTTTGATTAGGAGGTGCTACTTACTTATTTCCATTGTCATTCACACCAGTAATTTGTATCATATTAGAATCGATGAGGTCTTGAATTTTATGTTTAAGATGCATACATCTTTAGGTATCATGTCCTGGCGAGTGGTGATAGTGACAATAAGCATTAGCATTAAATGAAGGCCCTTGTGGCTTGCTATTGTCGAAAGGATGAGCAAGAGGAAACTTCAAAAGATTGTTATTCATTGCTTGAGTCATTACCGAATGAAGAGAATCTGATAATGGAGTAAATTGTCTCTGTTCCTATTGAATTGAAACGGTGCCTGAGGCTTTTAAATAACATACACTTGTGAGTGAAAATTATTCGAATGTTGACTATTGATCTTGATGAAATTACTGTTATTCTTCTTGAATGAATTTTAAGATGAGATAGATGTAGATTGACCAACAGGAGCTGATGAGGTGTGATTCTCATACTAACTAGCTGAAAGTTGGTAATCTCAGAGAGTTGTGCATAAGTGTTGAAAAGAACTATACTTCATCAACAATATATTGTCGCATATGTTCGGTTGTAGATTCATAATGAATACCTGTTGGCAAGAGACACTGCTCTGATGAATGTTTGAATGTTGTCATTGATGGCAACAAAGAAAGGAGATTCCACTGACATGGCAAAGAGACTTTACTCTGGAAGGATAAATGGCTAAGTATGGGCAGTATGTACATTCTATAGTGTAAATGACAGTATTTTTATCAGTATGCCTCCACAGTTGAAGATCATTATACATAATTCAGGTATGTGGCTCATAGTTATTTGATGATCATATGTTCAAATGCTCATGTCTTGACTTCCTCTGGAATTCATATTGCAAAATATCTAAGTCCGGGTGAACAGAGTTAAGTCAGGAACAATGCACAATACCAGAGTAAAAGGGTCCGCATTCCTCCGCTGTTGCATATTTTGTCCTGCGGTTCTGAAGGTATATTAAGAGGTCCAAAATGAATGTTGTTTATGAATCTTTGAGTCTCTTATGGTTCGCAGTTAGATTTATGATGTGACAGATGAATTGGTCAAGTGTATTCTTAAGGGACAAGCTGACAGTCATGTTAGATTTTTATGTGGAGAAGATATATTGTTTGAACAATCAATCTAAGTGGTTGAATGATTGGTGCCGACCTCTATGAAGACTATTGAATGATTGTTTGGGTCCGCATTACAGATTGTGCACTAGTTCAAGCTGACAAGATATAACATTTGCATACATGGTACATGTTTGGCTTGCTGACCTAATTATGTGATAAATCTTGTAGCGAATATATATACTCTATGGTTTTCAATGTTGGAGGTGTGGTTGTTTTATGTGAAGTGTGTGAATTCAATGTGTATGCAATCTAAAGGATAGTTGTGACCATAAAAGGATAGTAAGGACAAAAGAGCAGAGTTTATGTAGAGCAAAGTAGAAAAAGCAGAGCAGATATTATGAAGACTTTTGAGTCTGTATACTAAGCTGTAAATGGAACTGCACCTTAGCATTCTGTAGATGCATTTGTAGTAGTCATATCTTGGCAGTGAGCCCATCCTTCTTCTATCTTCTCTTATATTTTCTTGGCAGTGAGCCTATTGCAGTGAGCACTTCTTGGACAGTGAGCCCTAAGGCAACGAGCCTTCATGTAATTTGGTATTGTTATCATAATATATTATGAGCTAACACTCACCATAGTTTTTCCCTTTTTGGGTTTTCCATGTAAAAATCTTGGTGTCTATGTGTTATGTCTTTATGGTTGTTGTTCTTATGTTTATTTTGCTTTCATGTTATTGAATTTGGTAATTGGATTAAAGAACAACAAAACAAGTGGTTTTGTAGAATACTGATTCACCCCCCCTCTCAGTATTCTTTGTGTTCAACAATACCTTCTGAAGATGCTCATCTTTAATCAGATATTGTATTTGCGAGATGAGACCTTGATATCGACTGATGAACTATGTTAATTTTTCTTTCGAACCTTGTTTACAATGAACCAACTCAATCAAGGAGATAGTAGGTCCAATGTGTGCTTGAAAGTGTTGCAAGCATTGATCAACTAGTTGTGAGAAGGAATTTATTGAATTAGGAGGTAGAGAGCAAAACCATTCCAAATCAGTATCTTTGAGAGATCGAGGAAAGAGTTTTGCTAACAATGCCTCATCAAAAAAGAAATCATTACACATCATTGTGAATACTGCCACATGAGTATTAGGATCACCTTTACCACCATACTTTTCAAAGCGAGGAGTCTCAAACTTGTCAGGCATTGGAGTTCTTAGAATTGCATAGGATAAAGGATTGCAAGCTTGATATGTTGGTAAAGTAGGTTGAGAAGAAGCATTAGTCAAGTTTGTTACTTTTTGCTATAGGGAAGACATACTCTACAAAAGCTGGTTTAGGAGAGTATCATTGGATGAAGAGGTGACTTATGGATTTGAGAGAAGTGGATTGGATGTTGAAGTTGTGAAATTATAAGGTTGATGGTAATGAGTAAAGGTGATGGGTGGTTGAGAATAGGTATGCATTAGTATGGAGACATGAGGTATGGAGTTTTGATAATTAAATGCAACAACTTTGTAATTATTTCTGGTAGATGTTCCCATGATAGTAGTGGTAGCATTACTATAAGCATGCAGATTGGTGGTGAGAATTGATGATGTAAAAGTGGATATTCTAGTAGTCGGTATGGGTGCCGAGACTAGTGAGGTTATATATGCCAGTGTTGATACATTTTCAATGACATTCACATGGCTAGCTACTGGCATAATGTTATGGTCCACTATGTGACCTAATCCACGAAGCATATCAACACCTTCTCGACCTTCTTGTAATATCTCTCTTATTCCTTCAACAATTGGTATCATCTCTTGAGCTAGATGTGCATGTCCTACAATTTGTTGGAATTCAGCTCTAGTTATGTGTCCAATTTCTTAATTTGCTCATCAGGCACATGTGAAACCAAATCAATCGCATCCTCAATATCATCAAATGTTTGCTCTTCCATTGTATTATTGTTTATGATATCTTGTAGAGATGTTGATTCACCTTTTGTAAAGTGGTTGTATAATGGGTTTTCTGATGTTTGCATATTATCGCTATTGAAAACACTAGAACCCATTAGTCTATGACTTCTCCTTACAAAGATGTTTCTATTAGAGTAGTGGGTTATACAACTCATGCAAAGTCCTATAACACTCAATGCACAAACTAATAGAATAATCAAAAGTAGTAAGGTAGTTATGCTTGTTGAAATACACAATGTGTAATTGTAAAATTTGAAATTTTAAAGAAAGAACACATAGTGAAGCAACACTACAACTCAAAATCAGATTTGAATGAGTGTTTAAAGAGAGCAAAAAAATCTGAAATAAGATTTTGACTACCAACCCTAGCTTTTGCAAAAAACTAGGTTATAAAAAATGCAAGTTTTTAACAAAACCCTTACAAATAAGATATGCAAATGCAAGATGTGATATCATGAAATGATTAATTGTTGTAATTTGTTTCAGATATGATGTAAGAATTAGAAAATCAAATGTTTCCAATGATATGAAATGAAAATAATGCAAAACTATGCTTTTACATGCAAGCCTAGAATGCTTATTTTTTTCCATTTTTTTCAAAATGCATGCAATATTTTTCAAAGTGTGATATGAATTAATGCAAGATTAGATTTCAACACTCACCAAGATGCAAATTCTTCAAAACACGGGTTCACCAAAATGTTATATAGTAAAAGGGGGATGAATGAAAGCATGTAAGTACACGAGATCAAACCCTCTTTCACTATAACATTTAGGGACAAAACTGAGCTAAGTCACTACAAGATGTAAGAGGACTTAGATACTAATTTTGTGCTCTTGTTGCATATGGAAAGATGTGATTCAACTAATCCTTTTATCAAACCCTAGGCCTATCAATGTACAAAACCCTAGAGTTGAGATAATCAGCTTATAACAGATAAACAACAACAAAAAGCTAGGATCTAAAAGTACCAAGATGATCAGTGAGATGTCGTAACCTTTTCCACAGAAGCTGAAATGTCAGAAGACTCCAGTGCTAGCGCCCAAGTCTAGAAAGTCCCAATATCTAGAATCTCAAAACTAGAAAAATGTCATAAATGATGCTTTGATGTTGTATCTAGTGTTTACTTTAGCTGGTAGATATTGGTGCTAGCACCCAAGTCTGCTACAGAGAAATTCCTGCACTCTATTTTTAGATCTCAAATCTTTATCCCTTGAACAACCTCCCTATGCCTTAACTTTTGCAATCCTCGCACCTGTAACCTGCATACAAGAAGAAAAGGGGTTTAGGGGTTGTGGTATTTAGGGATTTGCCTCAGTCAAATCCCAGGTTAGCATTCAATGTTTCCCGACACCATTGTTAGAGAGAGAGCGTGTCCTTGCAAGATAGAGGCTAAAGATAATCCAAATGATGATGAAATGATTCGAACACAATGATAATGTCACCTTGGAGGTGAAGTCCTTAGGAGGATGAAGATTCTTCAACTCATAAGGATGTTGATGATGATTCCAAATATGCAACAAACATAATACTAACACAAATCTGCAACAATAACATAATGAATACCTTGAATGCTCCTTTGCTCAATATCATAACCTTTCTATCATCAACTTGTAAGAAAATGAATTCAAACACTTGTTTCTATATGCCATCCTATTAAACATTCACAAATTAATTGAAAGAGCAGACAAGGGAGGACCCATTTAAAATTCCTATGTCGACATCCCTTAAATTTTATCCCAACCAATCAAGGTGGACTTGGGCGTGTGCACTGAAGTCCCAAGGTACCTTTTTGGTCGGGACCTAAGCCTTAAATGGGCCCCTAGTTCCCATTTAACATGGGTTTCGGGGGATTTCTCATTGGAAAAAAGTATTTTTTTCTTGTAGAGTGTTAACACGAGGACCTATGAGCTAACTACGAGGTAAAAAGGCATGTGTCCACTTTTTACTCCATAACATAATGTATGAGGATTGATATTATTTAAGAATACCTTGGTAGGGCTATTGTTATGTCACAAGGGGACACATTTTCTTAATTCAACTTGCAGAAATGTGTGTACAAAATTGAAAACAACACCCTTCAGTCATGCATATGCTTTTAAGAATGCTCATGTAGGTCTAGATTCCTTTTAGGCTGAAATTCAAGTGGGTAACATGAATGACATGCCTTTGAATGCTCAGAGATATTGAATGAGTAAATGAATGCATTGAACGCCTTTAAATACAAGGACATAGTGATAAATTAAGCAAAATTGTGTTTAGTTAAAGCCCTAGGTTGGAAGGGTATAGGGAGGATTCAGTCAAATTTGATTTTGAGAAGGATGAGTCTACAATCACAAGAACATTCCCACATCTACAAATTTGTCCTAGAATATGAAAGGGGCAAATTATGTGTGTATGGAAATATATGCGTGCATAGGTGTAATGAATAATTTGATAGTGTGAATGCATAGGGATTTGTAAACATGTAGATAGTGGTAAGTGTATATGAATATGTGTAATGGGTAGGTAGATGACATAGGGAAAGGGACTAGACTTTGAAAAAAATTACACCATTTGTTAATATCTCAACATATCAAGGCACTTTCCTCAAAATGGGCACAAAACTAAATGGGAAATGACATGGGTATGCAAAATTTACTATTACAAACTATTAAAATTAGAATAAGCTAATCGTAGTTGGAAAAATTTGAGAAAAGGAAAATATGCATTATTGTAATGGTTAAAGTTGCATACCTTATGTTTTGGTCCCATTTTGATTAGAATGTCTTTTATTCAATAATAATTTTACAAGTGGCATATTCTTACATGGCATTGGCTTATGACAATATTCTAGTCTATGCATAATCATCATCCATTCCCAGAAGTTGAATTTTATCCCTAAATCTTCCATTTGTCATCCTAGATCAGATGCACAAGTGTGGAATTGACCCAAGTCATTTTTTCAATCATAGATTTGAACCTTGAACTTTTAAATTCAATTTTTAATTAAATCTTGTTGACTCCCTCCTACTAGTCATTATTAGCCAACTTAATGCATGATTGCATTGATCTGTGTGTTGTGTTGTTATATTTAAGGACAATCATTATCAATTTAAAAAATAACCTTAGAATCATTTGAAGAAAATTTACACAAGAGTATCATGTAGTAGAGTCTTAGAGCATCCGAATTACACCAACTTGCATCATCATCCTAGGCACATTGTATGTTTGCTTGTTCCCTTTTATCTTGGCTCATCATTCTTGGAATAGTGTCCCTAGGGATCTAATAGAGGAGAACATGATCTTGCAAACCAGTAGATTCCTTAATCATGTTTGTTAGAATTACACTATATTTTAGATATCAAGGTGAGGAAAACTTGTGGTAGACAATCACTTTATGCAAGTTCACCTCAGTAGGTTCAAATTTGATTCCATGCACTAGATCACTTATGCACTCTTGAAGATCAATTCCATAGATACAAATATGGACTGGAGTGAAATGTAGTCAATTTACATATTCTAAGATACTCATCTAAATAGGGCCCTAATTTTAGTACATTAGCAAACACATTCTTGACATATTCAACTCAATATTCCATTATTAAAGCTCAAGCTAGATGTTGAATTTGATTCACTAAATTTTGTAGTTAATTTTAGTATTATTAGCCTCATTTCGACACCACCAAATTTAAACTTTTTGCGTCAAAATGAAAAGCGTCATCATGTGTCAAACACTTTTGTCAAGTCTCTTTTAGTCGCAAACAAGAGTGTCACATGTTTTTTGTGTCAGTCATCATAGTTACCCATCTTTGAAATGTCACATTTGACTTGGCTCATGTTGATTCATCGCATCAATCTTATGAAAGGTACACCAATTTGGAGGAGAATCATCCATTGTTTTGGTCAAAACCCTCAGTGCAGTTATGTAGTTTGACAGGATCTAAGGAAATAATTAAATCCAAAAATTTGTAAAGGCTAGAATAAAATCGTCTTACAGGGGTGTTCTTTACTTCATTAGGTACAATGTGGCAATTTTTCAGGTTAAAACTTCTTCCTATTTGAGAGATTAAACTTTCAACTTTTCGTCAGTAGTTTACAGAAATGATTAAATCTAAAGTTTATTAAAAGTTGGAGTGAAATGGTTTAACATGGAGTTTTATGATGTTATTATTGACAATGTGGCAAGTTTTCAAGAGAAAATATTAATCCTGTCAAAAGTTATGCATTTATCTTCCTTTGCCATGTTTGCGGTTTTGTCGGGAAAATCTCATAACATAAGGTCTTTCTGAAGGAAAGTTCGAGTTTTTTCAAGTTTTTAAACTCATCAGTGGATTAGTGGGCTCAGAAATCCATCAAAATTCTAGCATTGCACTTTGGTGGCACTTCTCCAGTTTGAAAACTCAAACAATAGCCCAAAAATGCTCTTTGTTGGTCTTCGTGTTTGTTGAATCTTCAAAATCTTCAAAATTCATAGTTTGCGGAGCTTTCTTTGGTTCAAAAAGGTTTTCAACCTTTCCAAAATCTTCAAAATTATCCTTGCTAGCATTTTTAAGTTTGAAAAACTCTTTTAAAAAGCAAAGATTCTTTTATTGGAGATTTTTGGGGTTATGAGAACCGCCAAAATCCCCAACAACCTAATGACCTCCTAAGTCTCGACGATTCCTAAAGGGACCCAAACCCCTCACATCTCTTATTCATGGGCATTTTCTTCACATTATCAACATTTTAATGGGAACTAAGAACTAATCGGGAGTTCCCAAGGTACCGAGAACCTCCCCGACCTCTGACACTATAAAGTGTTCAGGAAAAACGAGTTTCAAAATGCCAAAGATAGAGGATTCTATCGGAAGCCCTAGCGGCGTGAACAAACACAAGAACCAGTTGGAAGTGCTTTGTAGACCAGGCGTGTGAACCATTTAATTGTATTCCTAAAGGAAATGAACCAGGCCACCATGAGTGCACATGATTTGGAAGTATAAACAAAACATGTGAGATGTTTGACAGAATCCATTGAAGAAATGTTGTCTCTAGAGACACGATGATTGCGGGGTACACACAAAATGGATCTGTTGAGAAAGGTTTAGAAATCTTCAGGCAAAGGCAATCAGCAGGTGTACAGTTGAATTCCTCAATGTTTACTAGCATCCTCTTGACCTATGCCAAAATTAGAGCTTTGGAACAGGGTAGAGGCATCCATATAAACATAAAAGATATTATAGTTGAAGATGCTCTAGTAGACACGTATGCAAAATGTTGAAGCATATACAAAGGATCTGAACTGTTTGACAAAATGCCTTAGAGGCGCAGTTTCATGGCTGCCTCCATGAAAAACTATGCATGCATACATATGTTGATCAGGTGTTCAAATTTCTTTTTTGTTGGAGCTTTCACCTATGTCAAGAATTGTCAGAAGTTCCTGAGGTATCGGGAACCTCCCTAACCTTCGAAAAGGTTCCCAGTCACCCCAGAGTTCCTGACAAAGTGTCATCCTCTGAAACATATTAAGTAGGTATATGCAAAACGTGGTAGGATAAACAAGGCATGTGAACTGTTTAACATAGTGCCTCAAAGAGATATGGTGCCATGTACTTCAATGGTTGTATGATATGCAGATAAATGGAGAAATGTTTTGAAACGCATTGGTTGAGATGAAACTATACTTGATGTAGAACTTAAGAGGAATCCAATGATCTTTTGGAATTGTGTTTATGAGCATCTTACCGAGGCTAGACTTTAGCAAGAATTGTTAGAGGAATGATGTACCATAAGAAGGCTCTCCTACTCGTGCTTCTCTTACTTCATCTTGTCTCAAGGATCCTAGTGATGTGGATATGCACACTTCACCTTCACATGTGCTTGCTAGTCCTTCTTCCCTTTCTTGTGGCTCTTGGTTTATTCATGACATATTCAATGAGGATCACAGTGATAGTTATTTATTTTATCAAGATGAGCCTAATGAGTCTTAGTTTCATGATGATTCATTTTATGTTGCACATTCTTTTAACACATATATTATAGAGTCATTTAGTGGTAACAAAAATGCTCATTCACATGTTTTTGATTAAGGGGTAAAACATGTTTTGAAGGGACCTAAAACCCTGTTACTAGTAGCAATATGTTAGCTAAACAAAAGCCACCTATAGCAAAATAGCAACACAACTGCATCAATAGACTAAAAGTTCCACACAAGACCTTAAACAAATAAGAAACAAATAGAAAATTAGTCTATGCAGCCTCAAGTTTTGTGTAGAAGTTCTCATGTAGATACATGAAATCTTACAAATCCTTCCTCTCTTCAGTGTGACTTTTCTTCTTGCAGCTTCTCATCCTTGTACTAGGTCCAATTGTAGTCCCTTTTTCTTCCAACTAAGTTTTAGGGTTCCCAGAATCCTCCACAGATCTCTTAAGTTTATCATTTATAATTTTATGCCTATCACACTATTTTGATTTTGCATTTACTAATCTCAATAACTTTATTGAGGTTGTCTTTGATACTCTGCATATCATTTTCCAAGGCAATAATTTATTTGGCATAATTATCCTTAACCATATGAGGATCATTCTCTAGACCAATAATTTTCTCCTCATGTTTATCACATTCAATAACTAGTCTATTAACCTCTAGCACTACATCTCAAATTTCAAAAAAATTCTCCTCCTCTTGCGAAGGAACCTATATTTCCCCTTTGATTCTCTTTTATCTAGGATAGAGAGATCAATGTTCAACCTATTAATCTGAATAAAAAATATTTGGTTAGTTTTTTCTAAGCATTGGATGCATCATGAAGATGACCAATTTTTGAATAATGTGGTTAACCACCTCTTCAACATCCTCCAAAGATTCAAGACTTCTAAGAGATAAAATAGGATTGCTGGGGGGAGCAGGGTAGGGATCCTAAATGCATGGGAAGGTACCACCAACCAAGGGTTTAGGGAAGGCTTTCTCCTTCCCTTTCCCATCAACATCCACCATGTGGTCCCCAACCTTCCTTAGCAGCTCCTTAACACTACCATAACCTTATTTTTCACCTCCCTTTTTTTATAGAGGTAGCATTACTAGCATGGACCTCATAAGGGTCTTGTCCATGGGGTTCATCCACCCCTTTTTGTTTCTTATCCCTCACAGACCTAGTCCCTTTATCAGAACCTTCAATACAACTCCTATCTTGCAGCTCATATGTCTTTTCCTTATAAATCAAATTATTAGTATTTGAATTAGATTCACCCTCTCCATCACTATCCTCCCAAGATTCCAAAGTAATAGGGTCATCATTAGGGGGTCCAATACTCAAGTCTATGAAAGAATCACCCATCCTTCTCCCTTTCTTATTTCTTTTCTTATGGGAATCATGGGGACTAAAGGGTTTCTTTGTCTCACAAATTTGATAATGATAATGATCCAACCCTAATGTAGGGGGGTCATAACCAGTGCCTTTTTACACTCATTTATGGAATTCTCTAGAGATGAAAATAGATAGAAAGGAAAAGAAACTAATCTTTTTATACCAGAAGTGGTTGATCAACATAAAATGAGAAGATAGAGAGATTTAAACCTCCCCTCTAAAGTGACATACCTTATTACACAGAGTGCCACCTCATCCCAAGGAGGTTTGAGTGAGCTTCTGGAGTGTTTGGAGTGAAGATTTTTCAATTCTTCCCTTGGTTTGAGAAAAATAGAAATGACATCGTCCCCCAATCTTCCGCCTTTGAAAATTTTGGTGCCAATAATTGATAAACTAGTAACCCTAGAAATGAACTCCTCAATAACTATGAAATTGAGGCCTTATAACATAACTCTTCATTTGTTCCACCCCTTAGTGAGATTGATAGCTAAGGCAGTGTTGTATCCATTAAGCCTCTCCAGAAATGGAGTTAACCCTCCATTAACTAGAATTTTCCATACCTCCAAGTTCTGCTTTAAATTATTACAACTTATTGGCTCAATTCTATTTCTCTCACCCCATCTTTAGTTCTCTGTAAAAGACTCGCTTCACTACCCTACCAAATCTTCACAATATACTTCTCATCCCTATTAAAAATGAAATACTGAAACCAAAAATAAACTAGATAGAAGGTGTTAGATGTATAGTATTGAAAGCCACCCCATTTGATATGGCTTTCCATGTGTGGAATCATAACTAGGAACTTGTTCAACCAAAAAATGTAGTTCATCATTAATGATTAATAAGATGATTATCAATAAGCTTTGCCACCCCTGGGGTGTAGGCATCATTACTTGTCAAATTTAATGTGCCCTCATGATTTACTCCCTAGTTAGCATAGTAGTTGGTGACATTATTTACCTCACGGTAAATATGTGAAATATTTACGTTCTTCATATTAGCTTTATTAACTGATCACACAATTGTGTGTCCCACTTTTGGGACATCCCAAATTTTGCTTAAAATCATATATTTTTTCCTAAAATCAAACCCCCTTCAATAGAACCCCTAGGATTAAATCAAACCCCTAAGAGAGACTCCTCTGCACCTATCAAAATGCTAAAAAAAAGCAATTTTGCATTACCTTTCAGGGGATCAAAAGAAGTTATTTGGAAATGTCACTTTGTAAGTATGTAGCCTTTAGTATTACCTTTCCAAAAATTATAATATGTATTATGTTTTCTTTAATATTATATTTAAAAAAATATATAATGAATATTGGTCCATTATGAAAAAATGATGACTTCTATTCAAGACACTAGGAAAAATAACATTGTTAGAAAAATCTTTAAAAAATGAACTTCACTCCACATAGATGTCACTGTTTCAATAAAAAATTTAATTTTGATATATATGCTAAGAGAAATGTATTATGGAATGATACAAGTCTAAATTTTTTGTTTGTGCTAATTCAAAAATTAATAATAAATAAAATATTTAACAAAAAATTACCAAAAAATATCCATGCACTAGACAATGGAGTTAGTGGTCTAATTCTAATAAATCATGAACAAAAATTATTTGTAGTGAAAGTTATCAATTAAGGAATTGTCACTCAATAAAAATTAATATACAAAATAAAAAACGATTAAAAATAAAAATAAAATTGATAGAAATAATTCTTAAAAAAATATAAAAATGTTATATCTTCAATCTACATAAAAAAGTCCACAACTCATTAGTTTACATCATCATTAAATTCTTGACCATTGGTTCCCTATAATTGACACATTAAAAAATGCCAAATTTTTTTGAGCATCCCACTTAGGCCAAAAAGTGGGACACACTATTGTGGGATCACTTTAATATCTAGGGACTCGTGAATCATACCTTCTATAATCCAACACAGTTTAATATTTCTCATAAGATAATTTATTATATTCAAAAACTTCCCTTTTATGATTAGAGAATGGACTCCCAAGTGTTTTTCCATTTTAAGAGCATGGTACACTATAATTGCTTCAACAAAGTGATTGGTTTGAGTGCCTAACTTGATCACAAATGTTGCCATCAACTTACCTTTTGTCATCCCTTAAGACTCCCCCTCCCCTTGTAGGATCCAAATTCCCCTTTTAGGCCCCATCAAAATTTAGCTTGAATCAATTAGGAGGAGGAAGGGACCATTTAATATTATCCCTTTGGGTTTTTCCTCCTTTAAAAGGTACTGTGATATCAAAATCAAGCTCCCATCCTGAAGCAACATCTAAATCCTCTCTAGAAGCTCAAATTCAGAGGAAGAAGACACTTTTTGCTTAGCTGCCACAAAGAAATTTCCCTTTATATCTAGACTTATTTTATTGAACACCATGGAAATTGGGGACTTCTGCTCTTGAAAGATTCTATTATTATGTTCCTTTTGAATTCCCCATACGAAATGTGGTAAAGTAAGGCCCAATACAAGTTTTAAAGAGGGGTTATGAAAAGGAGAGCTCCAATGTTCAATCAACCCCTAAATATCATTTGGAAAAGCCTAGTCCACTTTGAAGATAGAGAGAAACAAACCCCAAATTTCCTAAGAAAAAGAGCACTCTATTAGCAAATGAATGACCGATTCTTCTACTACTTCACATAAAACACATATATTGGGCAAGGTGAAGCCTCTTTTAATGAAATTGTCAAAAATAAGTATCTTGTTCTGAGTAACCAACTAGAAGAAGATGTTAATCTTAGGAATATGATGAGGTTGTTCAAAATTTGACCAATAGGGGAGAGACCTTGGTCAGTCAACATAGAAAATCTAGAAGCCACAAAAAGGATCCTGAAGGGGTGGCTGCCCAAACTAACTCATCCTTTCTATCACTTTGAGGAATGTGATAAGCATGTAACAAGGATCTCAACTTGGTTAGAGCTTCCATAAAAAGGAGGGAAGCCAAGGACGTGTTCTTCTAAGTCTTCACTCCATTAATCCTTTCTAGGTAGTTAGCAACTTTAACCCCATACATAGATTTGCATACATTGGCCAAATGAGTTGCCTATTCTAATTCCTTTAAAGAAGAGTTTAGAAGCCAAGTGTTCTCCCAAAAGTTTATTTTTCTTCCATCACCTAGTTTCCATTTAGTACCTTTATTGATAATAAATTTGTTGGTAATTATACTTTTCCACATTTTTGAACCATCAGGTAAATCATTGCTTGATAAAATGTCACCATTTATCCCTACCAAGTACTTCTTAGAAGTAATAGTTGTCTAGTGCTTCTCTTCATTAATGAGCCTCCAAATCATTTTAGCATGTAGAGCTAAATTAAAATCTTTGATCAACCTTAACCTTAGCTCCCTATTCCTCTTCAGCTTACAAACGCTCTCCCATGTTGTCAAGGGAATGCATTTCTTTTCTTCTATACTAGACTAAAAGAATCTTCTATAAATTTTCTCCACCTTATCAACAAGTTTTGCAGGTATGCATAGAAGGCTTATGTTGTAGACAAGGAGATTCTATAGAGTGGCCTTTATAAGTTGGATCTTATTGGCATGACTTAAGAGAGAACCTTTCCATCTGGCCAATTTATGCTAAAATCTGTCTAATATACCATTCCAAAATGTATCTGGGATAGGGCCCTTAAAAAGTGTCATCCCCAAGTAAGAGGAGGGGAGAGAATCCATTCGATAATTAAGAATATTGGCAATTCTCAGTTGTTTAGCAGAAGGGGTATTAAGAAAGAAAATGGTGCTTTTCTAGTTAAGTTGATTTTTGACTTGATGCATTCTCATAATAGGAGAGGATTTGTTTTAATTCCCTAGCTTCCATAATTGAAGTTTCTCCAACCACAATGGTATCATCCACAAATTGTTTATGGGAAATGGGAGCACTTGCTGAAGGAGGTTTAACTTCTTTTAATCTGCCCTCCTTAACCACTTGCTAGAGACTTCTTTCCAATGCTTCTTCTAAGATGATGAACAAGACAGGGGATAGGGACCCCCTTGCTGAATCTCTCTAGATCCCTTAAAGAAACTTGATGGGATACCATTCATAATAATAGAAAATTTGGGGGTTGAGACACATTTAGTTATGATATTTAGGAATCTTTTTCCAAAACTAAATCTTTCTAAAACTTTGATGAGGAACTCTAAAGAGACTCTGTCATAAGCCTTCGTAAAATGTAGTTTCAAAATAAACCCTACCTTTTTTTACTTCCATGGAGTGGAGACTTCGTGGATCTTATTGGATTGACTTAAGAGAGAACCCTTCCATCTGGCCAGTTTATGCTAAAATATATCTAACATACCATTCCAAAATGTATCTGGGATAGGGCCCTTAAAATGTGGCATCCCCAAGTAAGAGGAGGAGAGAGATTCCATTTGATAATTAAGAATGTTGACAATTCTCAATTGTCTAGTAGGAGGGATATTAAGAAAGAAAATGGTGCTTTTAGGCAAGTTTATTTTTTTGACTTGATGCATTCTCATAATAGGAGAGGATTTATTTTAATTCCTTAGCTTCCATAATTGAAGTTTCTCCAACCACAATGGTATCATCCACAAATTGTTGATGGGAAATGGGAGCACTTGCTGAAGGAGGTTTAACATTTTTAAACTACCCTCCTTAACCGCTTGTTGGAGACTTCTTTCCAACGCTTCTACTAAGATGATGAACAAGAAAGGGGATAGGGATCCCCTTGCTGAATCTCTCTAGATCCCTTAAATAAAGTTGATGGGATACAATTAATAATAATAGAAAAATTGGGGGTTGAGACAAATTTAGTTATGATATTTAGGAATCTTTTTCCAAAACTAAATTTTTCTAAAACTTTGATGAGGAACTTTGAAGAGACTCTATCCTAAGCCTTTGTTAAATGTAGTTTCAAAATAAACCCTACCTTTTGTTAACTTCCATGGAGTGGAGAACTTCGTGGATAGTAATAATGGAGTCAAAAATCTTCCCACTTAGATAAACTTGCTATGTTGAGGAGAGATAAGCTTAGGGAGGATTTATTATAGCCATAAGGTGATGATTTTTGAAAAACATTCTTAACCAAGTACAAAGGCTGATTAACTGGAACTATGAGAAAGTAGCGACCATAACCTTTTTGGAATGAGGAACAAAAAAGTAGAATTCAACTCCTTTAGTAATCTACCATTCCTAAAAAAACCCCTAGTAGCAACAACTAAATCATTAGCAATAATGTTCTAGAATAATTAAAAAACAAGTGAGGGAAACCATCTGGGCCTGGGGCCTTGCTACATTTGAAATAAAAGACAACAAACTTCACTTCTTCCTCTATTATAGGTTTCAACAATTCCATGTTATCCTGTTGATCATTAACTAAGGGAATTAGCTCAAGATATCCTTCTGAATGGTAGGATTTGAATTGTTACTTTTAGTTTGGAGGTTGTTGAAAAAATCTATTGCTTTGTCCCTTATTGAAGCTTCATTATAAATTTAGTTACCATCCACCCAAATTTCATTCATTTTGTTAGATGATCAGTGTTTAAGGGTGGTCAAGTAAAACTTTGTGTTCCTGTCCCCAACCTTCAACTAGATTGCTCTAGATATCTATCTCCAAGAATCTTCCTCTTTATCAAATAAGGAGTGGAGCTACATAATAGACCTTTTTCTCTTGTAAGCAATTCCTGACTCATGTCATTATCTATAAGGTATCTAGATGAGCCATAACTTTAGATTTCTTTTCAAAAATATTACCAAAATATTCGATCTTCTAACATTTAGTTTAACATTGTTCAGCTTCTTTGCAATTTGAAACACAACAAATCCTTCCAATTTAATGTTCCACCATTTATTGATCTTATTAGCTAGCTGAGGGTGCTAAGTCCAAATTTTTTAATTGAAAAGGAAAACCTTTTTTTTGCCATTTTTTTCAAGATAAACAACTATCGGGGAGTGATCTAATCAATAGTAATTAAGGCAGACAAGGAATAGGAATATAAATTTATCCAATTAGGAGAATGAAGGGCACGATATAGTCTCACCTGAATTAATGAAGCACTAGCTCTCTGGTTTAACCAAGTAAAATCCGCCCCCTTTAACTCCAAGCCCAACAAGGCATTTTGATTGATGAAATCAACAAGGTCTTCCTTACTTTTAGAAGACATTTGAGTTCCTCCTTTCTTTTTATTTTTTGTTAAGGGTGATTTGAAGTCCTCAATAACCATCCATTTCAAATTTAATGAATTCTTCTAAAACCCTCTAGGCGTAGCCAATCTTCTAGCACTCCTTGTATTTGGGGCAAAAACATTAGATATAATCCAAGAACTATTATCCTTCTTGTGGTGAAATATGACTACTACATGGTTTGAATCAATATACATAAGTGAGACATCCACTACAAATGGGTTCCATAAAGTCACAATCCCCTTCATGCCCTAGCAGCAGCCATACCTTCACAACCACTATCCTTAAAAAATCTATTCTTGATTTTAACCACCCATTCAACATGCATCTTGGTTTTTTGAACCAACAAAATGTCCCATGAAATGAAACAATAAAATATTGTAATAGAAAATATGATGCAAATTCTTGATAATAATATGCCACTTGAAGAGGGCAACCTCCTAATCCACTTCGAGGGGGATACCTCCAATAGTCTTCAGTAAGAACACAATACTCAATATGATGATAATAACTAACCTCTACCTCCTATATATACCATACTTACTCCATGGATGCCACCTAGGATGACCTAACTACCTATATAAGATTATATTAATGATTATATAACTTAAATAAGAGTTACGGTAGTCACAAGATGACTACTTATAACCATATGCGCACTATAGGATTAGAGGTGTAGCATGCCCCCCACCTTTACAAAAGTGTTGTATTCAATGCTGATCATTTGTGGATGCTTCTTCATAAAATATTCATATTCCCCTATGGAATCTTTGATCATAAAATTCTTCCATTATGTGAGTGTCCTAGTCCTTATCTCCTCTGTGTATGTTTGGAAAATTAACTCAAGCTACAAGATGTGTCTTCCATTTGCATCTAGCTCTTAATGGTGATGAGTGTGTTCTTCCATTTCTCTAATCTTTTAGTGTGCCTTCAAGGAAGAAGTGAAGGATGGTAGATTGTACCCTAGCATTAGTTGAATTATCTTATCAAGATCTCCTTTAGGAAATAATGCTTTTTGAATTGCTCCAAGTAGTGATAATGCATGGAAAGATGTTACTGTCTTGACTTCTTCACCTTTTTCTTCTTCTTATTCTTCTACATTTTCTCCTCCTTCTCCTCCTCCTCCTATCATGATGAAGCTTAACCAAGAAAAATCTATTTTTTTTTATGACCCAACCTTTATCGAATGATTTCAGAAAAAAATTAACCCCTAAATTAAAATTTCAAAAAGAATAGCCCTAATATTTTTTGCAAACTTTCCAACATTGTAAACAAATTTGAAATTTTTCATAAATTCCAGTCTATATGCTGAATTTATGAAAAACCCTAAAATTGCAATAACTCATTGAAAACAACTCCAAATTCCTCCAAATCAAGATTTTATCTGTATCAATCCACCCTTGTTTAACCCTTCAGAAATTAGGAAAAAAATTGTTGGATTGTAGCATTGGGAGCAAAAATAGTGGACAACTAAATTTTGTAGTAACTTCTTCAAATTTGCTCCAAATAATCTAAAATCTATACTATAGTAGCAAAATATCCTTGAAAATCCATCCAAAAATCTTGAAAAAATTCACCAAAATAAGAGAGATATGTGCTTCCCAAAATGACCTCCAAAATTGAAAAAAAGAACTACCTTGTTTCTTACCTTCATGGTGCCAAGATCATGCTCTGATACCACTTGTAATAAAACAACTTGCACAATAGAAGAATATAATAGAAAATATGTCGCAAATACTTGATAATCGTATTCCACTTTGAGGGGGCAACCTCCTTATCCACTTCTATGGGATACCTCCAATAGTCTTCAATAAGAACACAATACTCAATATGATGATAATAACTAACCTCTACCTCCTATATAGACCATACTTATGCCATGGATGCCACCTAGGCCGGCCTAACTATCTATATAAGACTATATTAGTGATTATATAACTTAAATAAGAATTAAGGTAGCCACAAAATGACTACTCATAACCATATTGTACACTATAGGATTAGAGGCATAGCAGTCGAACTTATTTTGCCTTGGTAAATTTTTCAGGACATGTTTATGTGGATTATTTAGACTTTTGACGTTCCATGAAAGGATTTATATTTTTAATATTTGATGTATCCTTGGACATAATGCCTAAAGGGTACTTTGACTTCCATCCACCACTTCCTTCTTTGTCTCTCTATCCCTTACTTCCTTATTGTTGAGCCTTCCAACTTCCGTTTGATCTGATCCACAGTCTACCATCTTTTTACTCCTTATTTTCCTTGATAGGGGGCTAGGAGAGTTTCTTTCTAGAGCTATCCGTAGACAACTAAATTTCACCTTACATCTTCGACTTTAAAATTCACCACTTCTAATCCATACCACACTAACATTTCTCATTCATCAATAAATTTAATATTCATATTATTTAATTCACAACATATTCATTATCCATCATAAATTAATTAAATAATCATATTTAATTAATCTGTTTTAATCCTTTAATTAATAAATAATCCAGTTATTTTGTTAATTCATTCACCTCCCATGCACAATTAAATAATTTTATTATTTAATTCTCTAATTTAATTATCTAATTTATTCTTGCATCACTAATTAAATAATTCATTTATTTAATTATCCCCTCAAATGCCACCTCACCAATTACCCACTCATCATGTACTCAAAAGCTATTAAATTGAATTAATTTAATATAGTAAATGAGGAGTTAACTACCCCATTTAGTAGTTAACTGTCTCATTACATCTAACCACCCACCTTCTCCAACTCAATGACAAATCCAAAAAACATTTCAAAGCCCATTAATATTTGCAACCAAAAATATTAATGAAACTTTAATAAATTAACCATTTCCCCCTCATTCAATCATAATCATTGATATGGTCTTTTAATCTTGACCATTCATTTCAAAAATAAAAAATATATAAATAAGTCTTGTTTCCTTCAACAATTCATCATTGAACGTGAAGTAAACTTATGTTGTAGAAATTTCACAAAGCTTTATTTTGAGAAACTATATTCTTTCATAGCATTTTCAATCTAATAGCAATCATTCTAACAATGGAGGGGAGCTTGGAAAATGTTGATTCATGTATTTTCTTGGTTTGTTGACTCTATTTTAGCTCTATCTTGAAGTTTTCATACAAATTTTTAGAATAGGTTTATGATTTCATTGAATATTTGTTTGCTAACAATTTTTTAAATTTTGCATGTTTACACTATCCTTATTTCCTCCCAAGGTCATTGGGGATGCTATTGTTGGGGATCTTCTTTCCTTTAGTGAACTTGCATATGATGGGCTTCTTTCCCTTGGTCTTTCAAATTTAGGCATTAGCCTCCACTTCTTTCCCTTCTTCATCCAAGGGAGTCTCTCTCGGACCTAAAGCTTGGTTACTTTTCTTCCCTTCCAGAGAGACCAATGAATTTCCTTTACCTTCTTTCTCCTAAATCAAGCAAGAGTCTTTCTCCACCTCCAAGTCTCCTAAATCAAGCTCTTGAAAGTTGATGTTTGAAAGGTCCTTGAGGGTCAAGGCCCTTTCTCCTTCGTCCTCTAGTTTGTTTTGGTTTTATATAATCTCTTTTTGAATGCCTTTAACATTAACCTTCTCAACTATTTTCTTGCTCTTTAAGGGAGAAGAAGATCCTTTTGTATGTTTCCCATTTTTTAGTGGGGCATTACTAGAAGGATATTCTTTAACCCAATGGCCTAGCTTCTTTCAAGAGAAAGAAATGAAGGGAGATTTTTTAAGGCTAGATCCTACCTCCAAACACCAAATTTAGAGGAAATGAATATCTATAAAGGGATGGTAGTACCAATTTTAATACTCACAAATTCTAGCATAAATAAGGTGCTTTTTGGATTTTGTTATAAAATCTATTGGCACCTGGCCAAAATTTACAAAAAACATAAGTATTTGTGCTTCATTGTTGCCTTGGAAGCTTTCTCACCCATCAATGATATTCAATCTAAGAGATTCTAATGGGTTTCCCTTAGTTGAATTTTATTTAGAAATGGTCCCTTACCTTATATGTTAAAATTGTCAAAGATCTAAAAAATCCTAAGTGTTGTGTGTTTCCTTGTGATTTCCTAGCATTTCTATGTTTTGTTGGCTTATTCCCTCCTATGAGATGCATAAATCCAATCAGATATTGCATGAGTTTATTGCATCTACATCTTGTTCCCCTTGTGTTCTCTATGGCTTCCATTTCCCTTTATTTCCCCATTTCCTTGCATTCTCATCTTTGCAGAATCTTATTATGATCTAGGACATGCTCTCTACCCCACATCTTATTCCTTCATGCACTTCAACATGAATTTCCTGCAAACCTTCAAATGTCTTCAATCTTCCACTTTGATCTTCACTTCTATTTGTGGATCCACACCATGGTTCCAACCTTCATCTCTCCAACCCTACATTCACCTCTAGTTCCCCCCTTATCTTTCACATTCAATTTCATACCCTTTCCCTAAAAATATTGTTCTACCTCCTTCCACTTTTCCTCCTCCTTGCCTTTTGCATCCTCTTTGTGGGAGTTCACCTCTGAATAGGATCTCATTCTGCCACCTTACATCCACCTCCTACCTCTTGTCTCGCATCATATTCCCTCATCCTTTTACGCTTCTAGAATACTTGCTTTTCTCCTTGTGGGAACCTGATAGGGCACTGGATCATCTTCATATGATCTCATATCCCATTCAATCTCATTTCTCTATATTTCTTCTAGGTGCATAATTCATTTAGTCCCTCTTGTTTGTGGGAATCTGATTGCCTGCAAGATGTTAGTTCCTTCCCTTATTCACGCCATTCACTTATCACATGCACTTTCACATGGTTTTCCTACAAGACCCATCATGACCACATCTCGCACCATGTCAAATTCCCATTTCTCTTGGTGACTTCACCTAGCTCAACCATGTTAGTGTAATTAAATATTTAATTACACTTTATTAAGTTGACTTAGGGCTAATTTTAGTCTTAGGTTATTCTTAAGTCATATTAAGGTTTTCTCTAACTTGCAAATATAAAAGAAAGTTCTCTCATATAATTCATTAATCCATTTCATTAATTCATCCTTATTGTGCAAATTATTCCTCTTTGCTTTTTCTCTTGTGGAAGTTAAATCTTAGGTTTTGCAGGTGATACTGGTGTTTTGAGTTAATCATAAACTCTCACATGGTATTAGAGCGGATCTGCAAGCCCCTTCTCAGATTCGGAGAAAAATTTGAGCAAGATCCATTTCCTAGGTGTATTTCTGTGTAAAACGCAGTATTCCATTAGATTCAGAGCTCCAGATCTGAAGATTCTTATTCACTAGTTTGAGAGAATAAGCATTGAGAATTCAAACAGTATAACATCAACTCAAAATATTTATGGGTTTTGTCTGCAGCGTCAAAATCTTATCTGGGTATTTCTTTTTTTCTTTTTTTGCAAAAAGTGCATGGATTTTGAGAAAAATAAATCACAAATCTATGTCCCTATTTTTAGCCTCTGCTTGTTTTTTTTTTTACGTTTTCATAGCAATTTCGCGAAATCGGGAAAATGAGATATCGCTAGAAAGAGATCTTTGAGAACTATTCAATGGTGTAGGTTTTTTGTTTCTTATTTTTTCTTAGTAGCCTGATGTTTTCACTAGAAGTTAGGTCTTCTTTTTCAGAGAAGCCTTCAGTATTTTAGGCATATCTTTTGCATACAATGTTGAAATTGGGCGAACGAATAGGCACTAGAAAGGTATTAAGGAGCTCTATAAAGAAATATATGCACTTTTTCCAAATTCAACCCCAGGTATTCTTTATTCAGTTTTATGGCTTTTGTTTGATATTCTGGACATTTTGGCACCTGGAGAAGTTCTATTTGTTTTGTTGGGTTTCATTTATCATAATTAATACATATTCAGATTGTTGATCTTTGATCTGATTCATTTGAGGATATATCATGGGTTTTGATATTCACCCTTCTGTGGTAACATTTAATAAGGATAATTATGAGTCTTGGCAAAAGGGCATCATGACACATCTCAGGTGGCTTAATCTTTTGCCTTATCTTTATGGACTCATACCTGGACCAGATACACCTGGGAGGAAATCTACATGGGGAAATTATATTGATCATATTGTAGGATTGATTGGCTCTAGTGTTGATTATGACACTATGTGTTCTATGTCACATATTGAGTGCCCACACGCTCTTTGGACTAGCATTTGGGAGATCTATGGAGACCCACATATCTCTCCATTCCTAAATGATCTTGCTATGGATTGCCACATACCCCTTGATGATGCAGATTGCATACCTTTTGATGACGATACGTTTGAGGAGCTTGTATATTTGACATGTCTTTCTAGTTCAGATGACACAAACACTTCTCTTGCTTCTCCTTCTCCTCTTATTGAGATCACATCTTTATTACCTATTGTTACATCAAATTATTTGTAGCAGGACATTTTTAGTCTTCCAGAGATAGCTCATTGGGACATGTTGTGACCAAAACACACCATCGCACCATTGAGAATAGGGACCCCCTCTTCATTTTAGGTTAGGTCAAGTCTTTCAGAGTTTTGCTTTTGATCTTGTTTTGAGTTCTAAAGGGGATTGCATGATGCATCTTTGTCTTTTGAAGGGTATTTTGATTCTTGATTTGATTAGATCCTCGCTTGATGAAATTTATGATATAATTGAAAATCTTCATGATTCCTCTATGGGCTATAGTGTTTGATAAGGTGTTGGCAAGTGGGAAATGCCCAAGTCTTCAACCAAGACTCAAATCTTTGATCTAATTTCAAAGAGAAGTCAAGACCTCAATCTGATGCGCCAGAGCCATGAAGAACTCAAACTCATGAACCAATGTGCTCATAATTAAGGGGATCCCAATATCCTAATCCAATGCGCTTAGCTGATATAAGGATTCCAAACTTTCAACTGTTGCGCTAGGGGTCATGTGGAATTTTGTCAAGTGAAATGGGAGTTCAAAGTCATCAAGTGATGCACCATCTTGGGAAGGGAGAGTTTGTGGTGGAGAAGATCTCAAATGCATCATCCAAGGCCCCAATTCTTGACATCCTCAAGGCTAGTTTTAAAGAGGATTCAGGTTGATGATCTAATGCGCTCATAAGAGAAGTGAACCCACAAGTGTTAAGTAATGCACCAAGGGCAATATGGGGTCTTGGGGAGATCTAAAGACTTAGTCCAATGCGCTTACATGAAGACCTCAAATGCGCTGCCCTAAGGTTCAATCCAATGCGCCAATATTATGAAGAGCTTGAACTTTCAATCTAATGCGCTAGCCCTTGACATTTTCAAGGCAAACTTTCAATGGGAGAACAAACCCCTATCTGCTGCGCCATTTCCATGTAGGATTTATAAAGAAGAAGACCTTCATTTGCTGGTCCAATATGATGAAGAACTCAGAAACTTGATCAAATGCGCTGTAAGGAAAGGTTCAATTTTATGAAGAGTAAGTTGTCATGATGATTGAAACAAGAGGATTCAGATTGGTGATCTAGTGCGTTGCCACAATGAAGAATGTTAAGGATGTTTCAAGAGGTTTTCATAAGGACTCAAACTCCTTATCTAATGCGCTACCCTGAGAATTCAAACTCCTTATCTAATGTGCCTTAAGTTTTTAAGTGAGATGAGGATCTCGAATCATCAAAGCAATGCGCCAATGTTATGGAGAGCATGGAATTTTGATACAATACGCCATTGCTGAGATGGAAAGGTTAAGAGTCTTTCGAGGGTTTTAAGAAGAATTCAAATTCCTCATCTAAAGCGCCCCTCTAAGGATGAGATGAACTTTGCATGGAGTCTAAATTTTATAACCTTTTAAGGAGGATTCAAGTCTTTAACCACTACGCCACATGTGGGGAAGGTGCTAAGTGTTTTGATATACTTACAAGAAGATCCTAACATCACAATCTAATGTGCCCAATGAGGAAAATTTTTAGGTTTTAAATGTGATTTTGATGAGGATCTAAATATCCCATCTGCTGCGCCACCCTTATAGAAAAATATCAAGAGGAACTTAGAAGTATAATCCTTGGAGTTCATTCTAGAAGGAACCTAAGACCTGATCTAATGCACTTTAAGTCTTTAATGAGATGAAGATCTAGAAAACATCATCCAATGCGCCAAGGGGGGATAAGGTAGAAGTATCAAAGCTCAAGTTCATGAAATTGCAAGGAGAATCAAAGTCATCAAGTAGTGCGCCAGTCCTCAAAGGAGTAAGATCCAAATTTTGGAAATCTTTGGAGAAGAGAATTCAAAATATCAATCTAGTGCGCCACATATGGAAGGGAGGTTGTTAATTGATTAATACACTTTCAAGGAGAAATCACCATTCCTCATCTAGTGTGCTTATTTATAAGAAGATTCAAAGACTCCATCTAAAGTGCCTCATCCAATATGCCATGCTCATGAAGATGAATTAAAGGTTTCAATAAGTTTCAAGGGGAGAAGAAAACTGTTATCTGCTGCACCCTTATAAAGAAGATTGAAGGTATATCAAGATTTTAGGGAGAACTCATAACCTTTATCTAATGCAAGGATGAAATGAATGTTAGAACCTCTTAAGAAGATCTCAAACTTATGATCCAATGCGCCAACTCTAAAAGAAGAGGATGCAAACTTTAGAAATCTAAAGGCAAGAGGATCCTGTAACCTTTATCCCATGCGCCAACTTGTAGAGGATTTTGAAGAGGTCATCTAGGGTGCTCAGAGCAAGGGGAAACTACCATGCTTAATCACCACGCCTTTGTAATCCTTCGACATTTTTTTAAGGGCTGACTTGGGTCATGGGAGTTTGCACCAAATTAAGTAAAGAAGGATTAAATTAAATGCTTTTCTAGTGCATTTAATAGGGTCGGCCTAAGTAGTTAGACAATTTTAAATGCAAGTTTTGTATATATATCTGCTTTCATTTTCATTTCATCATTCATTAAGAAGCAGATTTACCTCTAGGGAGCAGAAGTTTTGTGTAGGTCTGATTTTATCAAGTTGAGTTTGAATTTGATTAAAATTTGAAGATATCCATCCAAAGTCAGCCTATTTGGTAAGTCTGATCTGAACATAACTGATCCGATTTTTCTTCTATTTTTAATAGGTGAAATGAAAATGGTTTAAATGTTAGGAAGATGAGCAAATTTATGATGAAACCTTTGAGTCTAGACGACATGATCTTCTTGTAAAAAGACTTTATGCTAGAAGGATAGAAATCAGAAGTCTAATGCATTAAGAAGGCTGAGGTAGATTGTTGATCATGTATATTTGAGGTTGCTTATTCATGTCAAGTTTGTAGGATCATGGCAATGAATTCGAAGGAGAGGTAAGCAAGGATCCACATGGATGCTAAGGGAAAAGTTCCAGAATCAAAGCTCGTTTCTAGATGGACAAACATTGGAGACACAAACATGGGTAATAGCAATCTAGAAGATATCAAGTCTGTGCTTCAGGAACCCACTGGGGGTAGTCTTGCTAGAGCCATTGTGAGGAGTGGAGCCATTGAAGCTGCTTGTTTTCCACTAGCTCTACCTTGTCATAGAATGTGTTAAAAAGTATGACATGGATAATAGGCAAATTGTGGCCAAGGATGGAACAATGTTAGCTTATTTGCAAAAGGAGGCAATTGGAGACACCTTCAACATTCCAACCAAGGATAGGATGATCAACATTTCTATACATCAAGGTCAACAAGAATATGACGTTGATTCAAAGAAGAGGTTGCAAGAAATGAAGAGGGACTGGATGGCCAATCCATCCATGAAATTCAATACAAATAATCCTCCACAGTTTCACAAGTCAGACTTTCATCCAGAAATCAGATACTTGATCATGTTCCTCAACAGAGTAACATGAATGCCACAATTAGCAACCTTTCAATCATGGATGTATTCTTTCATCAAGCTAGTCCTCAAAGGGAAGATGATTGATTGGGCTGGACTCATCAGTCAAAGCATACATGAACAACTTATTAACTTTTCAAGTACTAAGTCATTCCACATGAGTTCTTATGTAGTATATCTTCTAGCAAGGAATGAAGTTTATTCGAGTCTGGCTAGAAAAGGAGAAGTTGGAATTAGGCCTAATAAGTACTTGTCACATCAGTGTTATCCTCAGTTACATTTCAAGAGCATCAATCATTATACAAGGTTCAATGATGCATTTGCTATGTTCATATTGAATAAATTAAGAGGAGAGTTCCACAAAAGATTATCAAATGCAGCAAGGGAGTTCATTGGAGCATATGGACATTGGTATACTCAGCATGAAAGGTACACATACATAAGGATTCAAGGTTTCACCTCTTATCCATACAGGTTACCAAGATAGTCTCAAGGCAACTCCTGGAACCCATCAAGCTACAAAAGTTGAAGAAGAAAGGAGGGATCCAGTTTCCACTTGTTCTTAGACAAAATCTTGAGTGTCCATCATTAGCAGCAGCTGGATATTTTGAGACAGAGCTTCAGGCATATCATTTACAAACTCATGGCACCAAGAGGCTTAATTTTGATCCTTTCAAAGTTTGTTGGAAATACAGCAGGGAGTACAAGCATGTCACGCAGTTAGAAGACCATTGGGCAAATGTGAAAGATGAAGATGATCTCTGAACACTCCAGTGCTCAAGACTTACATGGGATCTAGTTAGAGCTTCCAAAGTATTCAAAATCCTAGATCAGTTCATAGAGGATGATACCATGTTGATAGATGAATTGGAAAAGATAAAGGATTTGCCTTATACAGTTGATTGGTCAAGAAGGGATGTATCTAAAGAGGAGTTGATGGAGCCAGTCTTAGCCATGACACAAGCATGTATAACTCAATTACTACAAGAAATGAATGAGGAATGACAAGTTCTTACATACAATAAGATGGATGAAGAAGAGTCAGGACAACATAGTGCACATAGTGGATTCCAACATAGTGGAAGTGATCAAGGTGATAATCCAGCTAGAAAAAGGAAAAGGCCTAGTCAAGATCAAGGAGAATCAAGTCAAAGACCTAAGAAGAAGAACAATCAATCTACTTCATCCAGTCTACAAGAATGTACTTCAAATACTCATAATCCAATACAAGAGGTTGAAGTAGTGGAAGAAACTGTGTTGGTTCCATCCGAAGAGATTCATTCAAGTCCAACTGTTGAAATAGAGGAAGATGATGTTGTTGATCAAGATGAGGAAGGTCAAGTAGAATCTGATGAAGAGGTAGCACATGTACAATACAATCAAGCACAAAGACAACAAGATCTTTCTGCGTTTCCATCTTGGTTAAGGCAAAGAATTGAAGAAAGTACAATCATAGAGACTTATCAGCCTACTCCGGTAGAAGAATTGCTCATAAGTACACAGAAGAGTAATCAAAAGAAGAAAATAATTGTCTTTTCAAAAATCACTCAAGATTCTTCTGGAAATAGAGAGGTACATGTAGCTGTTCCTAGAGTTGAAAAGGATCTAGAAGACATGGCACCCGAAGATTACAATGTGACTACTATTGGCATGGGTCCAATCACAGGGGAACAGATAGAGGAGGAACTTCAAGAATCAGTGAATAGTGTAAAAATCATGCTAAAAAAGGAAAGAGAAGCTAAGCTAAAGGTGGAACAAGACTTTAATACACTAAAGAAATACATTCAACAAGTCATGCAACCCATCCAGCAGAAGGAAGCCACTCCAATACCTCCGTCTATTCTTCCACAAGAAACAGTGTCTCAAGTTGAAAATATAAAAACTTCATCCCAGATAATGAAGGGATGGATATAAAAGATAGAAGAGAAAGTATATACTTATCTTGAAGAGATTATACAAGTTTATGATAGAGTCATTAGTGTCAAGGATAGAGTTCAATCTCTACTAAAGATATGTGTTGAGTTCAAGCCTATCAAGGAGCAATACATGCCACAACTCAAGAGTTTGATGGAAACTCCAATGGAAGATCTAATTCGAGATAAGGTGGTTGATCAAAATACTCCACATGACTTCACCAATTGGTATTTCTCCTTTCACAACAAGGGGCAACTGATTGATAAAATTGAAGTGGATATGTCTAGAATAAGAAGTGTTCTTCTAAGGACACAAAATCATGTACACACTGCATTGACAATAATATGCAATCCTTATGGGGAAATCACCATTGAAAACATGAAGCAACAAGTCAAGGCATTCTATTTTCAGGATGATGGGATCGATGAGGGACAGTTGGATAACATATTCACACTTGCATTTCATCTTGGAGCAAACAAGTCTTGGATAGCTGATTGGGAGAAGACACTTGACGTCTATGAGTCAGATGTGATAACTGCAGAAGGATCCATTAATGCTACGACAAGTGTACCAATGGGAGATGTTTCTTAAGTCGTGTCTAGATTCATTGCATCTCATAGTACTATCATGTGAAAAGGATATGATGTGGCATCCTTATCTTCTTGGGAAGCGTGCCTTTGTTCCCTCTTTGTATACTAAAAATAGAAGTTTGTTGTAACCACTTGCTTAGGTGGCATCATCTGATTCATTGGCTTTGCTGATTGATCTTGACCCTTCATACATTCTTGAGGTCTATATAAGGGCTCCTTTTTCTCTCATTTGTACGATTGAAGACTCTAAAAATTGTTGCAAGAGCTCTCTGGAATAATATAACTCATTGTTTGGTGATTCTATATATGTTTCTAAGTGTTGCATGGTTTGGATCTCTTCAAGCGAATATTAAGATTAGATTAAGTTTTCTTTAAGTATATGTTAGTTGGTGGAAGGCTTCATTATTGTTTGTGGTGAAATCTATACGTTCACACCATTTGTGGTTTGTGGCTTGCAAATTGCAATGTATGGTTGGTCTGAACAAAATTGAGCTTAACTTTGTTCTTTATGTTTGTTGAATGTTTCATGAGCATAAACGATTTAAATATTTTGTATAACCCTAGAAGATTGCATCAATCTTGTGTAGTTGTTTAAACTGGCGAAGCAAGAGTTGGTTTGATTTCACTTGAGCAGTAATCATCCCTTACATCTAGGTTTAGATTAGTGTTACTGAACCCTTTCATCTTTTACCTTTTCTTTTATCTATTTGGTTAGAATTAGTATCAAGTACTTTATTGACATATCATATGCCATAAACTGTAGTACTTAGATATCCCGGTGTCCACCTCTTTCATTGAAACAACAAGTTGTCGAACAATTGTGTAAGTCCCTTTGTGTTTACCAGCAGAATCATACTAAGTCACTGAGCTATCCCTTACAAAATCATAAGAAAAGGAACCTTGGAGTCATCTTGTTTGATCACTTTGATTAGCATTCGAGAGGCTTTGCTCAAGAGAGAGTTGAATACTTTGTATTTTACTCTATTGTTGACCTGTCAAAAAACAAACATCAACAGGACACATACTACTAGATATGTCATTGTTGTTTGTAGAGTCCCACCTTGCAGATGTGGAGGACCATATTGAGGACATTTGTCTTCTCTTTGATGACAGCTATAATGGAGTTGCATCACCATCATATTCTTCAAAGATTGTTCTTCATCCTCCTATTTAGTCACATTTTTGTAGTGGATTGGAGACATTTGAGCAATTTTCAAGAGCATCATTGTTGTCTTTGGATCATGTGCAGAGTTTAGAGACATTTATCCTTCTTCTTGTATATTCCTATCCAGAATGGGAAGACATTATGCACACATCTGTAGTTCTATTTCTTCCCAAGGGGAGAATGTTGTTTGATGTTCATGGGTCTTCATCTTTATTCTATGTCGAGCACCTTCTAGCACTGCAAGAGTCATCTTGAGGAGTGGATGTATGGTCTCTCTTCTCATCTCTATTTTGGGAGGGAGAATTTCCTCGCATGGGGTTTCATCCTTCTCACTTCTGGGGGTCACCAGACCTTCTCTCTTCTTCCTCTCTTATGGGGGGCATTCATGATTGTACTTTTGTGATGGATTCAGTTCTTGGGGGGTCTTAGTGTTACTCCTTCCATCACATGTTCATGTACTTGTATTTTCTCTCTTTTGGAGAGGAGTTTCTCCCACTAGGTTTTTCTACTTTTCTCCACTTTATGAAAGATTCATGTTGTTCATGGGTACCTAACATGACCTTGTAGTCGGGACCCATTCTTGCATTAGTTGCATGTTTTTCATTTCTCCCTAAGTTGCACTTAAGGGGGGGTGTTGGTGTAATGAAATATTTAATTACACTTTATTTAGTTGACTTAGGGCTAATTTTAGTCTTAGGTTATTCTTAAGTCATATTAGGGTTTTCTCTAACTTGCAAATATAAAAGCAAGTTCTCTCATGTAATTCATTAATCCATTTCATTAATTCATCTTTATTGTGCAAATTATTCCTCTTTGCTTTTTTCTCTTGTGGATGGTAAATCTTAGGTTTTGTAGGTGATCTTGGTGTTTTGAGTTAATCAAAAACTCTCACAAACCACTCCCCTAGAAGTTTTAGAGTTACCAAATTAAAGACCTTTTAGGAGTGTGATAAGAAGGAATATGAACTCCATATGTCTTCATATAGTTGTAGACCCCTCTGTGATGAATTTTATGCATGAAGGCATGTACGGACACTCCAAATAAGCATATGATTATAGGTGTGATCCACGTGAAAATGACACAAGTAGCTGTGGGCAACCATTTTGTGTGTAGGTGACCAAACCCTATCTTCCAAAGAGTCCCAAATGATATTTACCCCTCATAATTCCAAGCTCTTGTAGGGCATCTCCATCTTACCTTTAGCCAAAGAGACACGCCTTTTGTAGATCCATCTCATAACCTTCATCTATACCTTGAAGTAATTGTCACCAAACATGTTTGTGGCTAATGGGGCCAGTTTGAATATTTGTACTTTGAAGCTAATTCAACAACTTGGGTATTCAAAAGAAACTTTGAATATTGATACAATCACCATCAAATCTTATGACAATGCAGAACAAGAGCCATTTGGAACAATACACCTACCTCTTGAGGTGGGGCCCACCATACACCAAATGTTATTACATGTCATTGATCTTGATCTCCCTTATAATATCCTTTTGGGTCGTCCATTGTGTTAGTTTTGAAATCTATAGTTTGCACAACCCTAAAAGTATGCTAAGCTTTATGATTGGGTTGAGCAACTGATTTGGCCAATTGACAGAAGCAATCAAAATGATTGGTTTTCCTTGCTCTTCAGGCCCTGCTTCGCCTAAGCGGGTGTACCTGTCTATCACCAAATGTGAACTCCTCAAAACAAGCTGGTGATGATTATGCAGATTATATGCACTTTGCCAATTAAATTTTCCTCTTCAATCCACTTCAAACCGACATGAAATTTGAAATTGGATTTATTTAACTACTTTATTCACTACCCCTACTCCTACCTACAAACATAAAACCAAAATTATGTTTGAAAATATTATGTACAAGGGATGATTCTCGAAAGAAAATGATCGGTGCCTGCTCCTGGGTATCAGAGTCTATTCACAAAAAGATTCGTGTTTCCCTTTTAGCCACAAATCAATTTACTTGGCAATACAAGGTCTATGGCTTGCATAGACATGCAAATATGTAGATTATCTAGTTCTTCTTCAATTGTCCAATTAACTTTCCTAGGTTATTGTGATTCACCTAGAGGAGTTTAATCCTTCCTTGAAGGAGCCCAATAAACAAACCACACAAAAACAACAAGTGTGTTTTGACAAATTAAAAATATACTTGATATATTGATTTGAATAACAAAGAAAAATTAAGTTAGAGACAACTAGATAAAATATTGACAATGAAATCAACAAGAAAATGAGAACTAAAAGTTTGACACCAGAGAAATGCAATCTTCTTTTATTGATATGCTTCAAGGCTCAAACTTTACAATGTGCTTCTCCTTCCAAAATCAGATTCCCCCCTTTTACATAAAGTCTCTTTGCAAAAATAATTATTTTATCCATCTTTATTTTCACATTCCCGTGAAAAATAATTGCCCAAAATACAAAAATCTGCCTTTTGCCCATGATTTCACTTTTATATTTGCCTTTATGCATTTTTACTCAAATATATTCTCTAGGTAAAACAATTACCTTCCCGACAATATTCATTTTCAATTAATCTATCCCAAAACAATATTAATATGCTTTCCTCCTAATAAATTTTCATTTATTCTTTATTTTATTTTCACAACAATGATTTTGGGGGTCATTTCAATTGTTTTTCTCTAGTATACACTTTACCGCTCATCCCGCACAGGCATCTAGGGTTTTCTATGGGAGTGCAGGAGGAGCTCGCCATCCTGTACATAGCTGGCTCTGGCTCTGCGGGGGTGCAGGAAGAATTCTATAGTCACCGCAACACCGCACACTCCCAGAACACCGCACATGACTTGCTCTTGCTTTGCGGGGGTGTGGTTCCTTCTTGGCTCTCTGGCCTTTGCAGCATCCTCTTGAATAGTCTTTTGAAATTCTTTCCATTCATCCTTGATATCATATTCAACAAGCTCCAATCCTCTTGCACGCAGACCTGCATCCTTGAAATACAACAATGAGCCCCCTTCTACAACTGAATTCAAGCACTTCCCTTTTATCGTAATGCTCGTGATCTTCAGGACCAAGTATCAGCATCATGCATTTCATAGGGCATTCACAAGAAAGAGAGATGTTCCCTTCTTTTTCAAATAGATTTATCAAGACTGACCTTCACTTCAAAGCTCCAATGTGTATCCTTCTTATCTGGAGTATCTATGCTAGAATTTTTGTATGTGCTTGATGGAAAGGCAGACCATGCTGGGATTTCGAATACATCTGGTTAAGTCAAGATTTTGATGGGGGATTTTTCCGCTCTGCTTGAGAATGCACTAGAAATGGGTTGGCCAATAAATTTTCTAAATGCATCCTCGAGCATGTTCCTTGCTAAATCTGTCCTTTCATTCCTGATCAAAGAAATCATACAAATAGCTTGAACCATATCCTCCAATTGCAAATGTCTGCTAGATAACATTGTCCCACCAAGAAGTACTGACTAATCATGCATCTGATTGAAGATGTATTGTCTTCGATTATAGTGTGTTGGCACTTTTGAAGCCCCATCTTGCATATAGGTCCACTAGAGCACTTTGTGTTGGCAAGTGACACTCCTAGGCATGTCAGGTGTTGTCATTGATGGCACCTAAATCTATCTTACACATCCCCATTGCATCATTTGATCATACCGAAAGTCAGAGTGCAGATTTGTCTAAGTCTGAATAGATAGGAACAAAGCATATGACAGGGTTCAACACTTTGGTCCACATTTCTCCACAATTGCTCATATTGTGCTGCGGATCTGAGGGAATGTTAAGGGGTGTCAGGGATACCTAAATCTAAATTTTTAGCCTTCGGTGATGAAGGGATTGAAAGTTACAAGCATCTGAGTATCGGGTTTTGGTTAGACAGTTTAGTCTGGTGAAGAATAGGCCGACCTGGTGTTTGATCCTTGTGCAGACTAAGAGAAGTGGTTGGTTGAGCAATTTATGAGATCCAGTGGTATTGGCCGACATGTGTGGTGACCTGAGTACATAGGTTTTGGTCCACATTGATGTTTGTGTATGGATTTAGCTGACAGAACAGTGATCTTGAAAAAGTTTCTAAGTTTTCTTGAGGCTGACTGTAGTTGATGAAATCCCATGTTGTGGATATATATAATCAATGAGTTTGAGCATTTTGAGGTGTGAATGTGCGAATATGAAGTGAGAGGTGCGAAGTGTAGTAGTAACAAGTGCAAAGCAAAGAGATATAGGGTTCGGATCATGGCATAACAGTGAAACAGGGCAGTAAGAGATGAAGTGTGTGAAGTCAGTATATTGAGCCTAACCGGAACTGTAATCTTGCATTGTTAGATGCTATTCTTTAGTTCAAACATTTTAGTGAACTCTTGTAATTAGGTAGTGAGCCTCCTTTGAGCAGTGAGCTCTAGACAATGCGCCCGAAGGTATGTGCCTTCGCATTTTGTAATACTTTTAACAGAGTATAAAATCTTGTGGGTTAACCCCCATCGTGGTTTTTCCCTTAATCGAGTTTCCACGTAAAAATCTTGGTGTTCATGTGTGATGATCTTGTTACTGCTGTTCTTAAGTTCATGCTTCTTTCTTTTGAACATATGTGGTAAATTAATAAAGGAACATAATAAAAGGTTTTGCAGAACATTGATTCACGCCCCCCTCTCAGTGTTCCTTAATTTCAACAATTGGTATTAGAGCAAGGTTCCTTGGAAGACGTTTAACAAATTGAGGAAGATTTGGGAAGGTGTTTCAATGGGTTCATCTAGGTATTCTGTTGGCATCAATGAACAACTTTAAGTTGATTTAGAAGATCTTGATTAGTCTAGAGTAGAAGTCAAAGAATTGAAAGAGAATCTTAAAGATGCTGAGGATTTCATTCAGACTTTAAAAGGGCAACTTAGCAAATCTAGGGAAAAGAGGAGGGAGCTACTTCAACGGTTAGCAAATCGAAATGAAGACAATGGCATGGATGAGGCTCTAAAGGAGAAGACAAAGGAATATGAGAAGCTGGCAAAAGAAGTTGTTGTCCTAAAACATGAGATGGAATCCAGAGTAATGAGGCTAACAAAGGAAATAGAGGAAAGGAAGAAGACTGAAGAAAACCTAAATCAGTCTTTGAAAGAAAGAACAGAAGAGTGTTGCAAATTGGATAGAATAATTGGCCATCTAGAGTCTGATCTACAAGAAACTAGGTATAATGAGGAACAACTTGAAAAGTAAATTGTCATTCTCAAACATGAACTAGAAGCTGCAAATGAATACAAAGAAAAGTTCAAGATAAGCTCAGCTAAACTTGAGGTGCTGCTTGATAGTCAGAAGAAGCCAGATGATAAGCATGGTCTGGGATATGAGAAAGGTGAAAGTTTTGGATTTGGTCAAAGAAATCCTGAAGGTAGAAATCCAAGAAGGAATCCTAGAAGGCCTCCGGTAAGGCAACCTAATGCTCAAAGGTATCCATCTTTCAATGGAAATTGTTTCAATTGCAATAAATTTGGTCATAGAGCTACTTAGTGTAGAAGTAGAGTGAATCAAAGTGGTCCATCTTTCTTTGGTAAATGCTTCAATTGTAAAAAGGTATGGTCATAGATCCAATGAATGCAGAAGTATGATGATGAACTACTCTAACAATAGAAGAAATGTCAATTCTTTCAATGGCAACTATTTTGCATGCAATAGATTTGGACACTTGGCTAATCAGTGCAGATCAAGAGGAAATCAAGAAAATGAGCAAAGAAAGCTTTAATTGCAACAGATCCGATCATATTGTAAGATTCTGCAGAAGCAGGAATGATGATAGAAAAGGTCCGGTAAACAGAAACCAAAAAATGTAGAGACAAGATAAAGGCAAGGGTAAAGTAGATGTGAATGAGATCCATAATGAAATGAACAAAACATGGGTGAAGAAAGGTGAAATGAATGATGGTGATGGGTCCGCAGCGGAATCTGGTGCTGATAATTCCTCCAGGAATTGAAACAGGAGCTCTAGCTCAGTTGAAGTTGCATAAAAAATCTAATTCCCCCTGCCAGCAAGTGGGTGCTTGAATCTAGCACGATAAATGAGGATAAAGAAGCCTATTGCAGATCTGTTGAAGCAAATTTTGAGAGAAAAGAAGCTAATGCAATTGATTGCGGAGCAATTGAAGATTGACTGTATTCAGAAATAGTGTAACTGGATGAATTAGGGCAACACATTTATTATAATGGTGAATTAGGTTTTGCAGAGCATAAAAGGTCATTCACTCAACATTTGAATCACTTTACATTCGAAGAGAACGAGGAGAAGAGCGCCTAAGCTAAGATTTCAAAGATTTGGAGTGCAAAAAGCAAATTCGACAGCTAACCCTAACTAGCGTAACAAGGTATTCTCTGTAAAACTCTCTGAATTTGCAAACTCTGGATATGGCTACTCTATTGGTTGTTGACATCACTAAAGGCCCTGACCTAAATTCAAAAAGCATCCACACAAATTTGTAGAGGTCGATCCGTTAGGTGCCTTTTCAAATGTTCTGCATGGTGTGTTGCATGTTGAAGATATTAGGGTTTACATTCATGCTAGCATAGATGAGTTTGGGGATTCAAAGTTAGTAGATTTGTTTAAGAATCACCTGAGGGATGAGATTTATGGTCTTAAACTTGAGTATAAGGCACTGCAAGACAAACATTTCATTCAGGTTATTGGGTTCCCATCCTTCGATGAAGATGAGTGGGTCTGATATGTACTGAGTTGGATGCATGTTGAATTCATGTGGTTGATGAAAACCTTTAAGATCACCAAGGATACCATCAAGGCCGTAATAAGATTGAACTCATCCGGTGGACTGCTGATGCTAAAATCAGTGAAGAATCAGACTATAACTGAAGCTACCAGATCAAAATTTGATAAGAGGGAAATGACAATAAATGATATAACTGATCCAGATGTCAAATTTGCATCTATGGTGATTGGGTATAAGATATACCACTCCAACAGGGAAAACTCTATATCCAATACAACCATTTATGCTGCCTATTAGATGATAAGAGAAAATGCTGACTATGACTTGTGTGAGCTACTGCAAAACTAGTTAATGGAGAATCTAAACAAGATCAAGAAGGACAAGAAGAATACATTCAAGTATGGTACGCTGGTATTGTGTTTGTTCTTCTATTTCATGAATGAGTTACCCAGGAAGAAAATCCTATGTTGGACCAGTGATAAGCCTGTTGCCATACAAATAAGAGAGCACTTGCACAATATTGGTTACTCCAATGCCCAAAGGACTGTTCTTTGGGGATATTTCAAAAATTTTAGAACATGATGCAATCTAGGGAAAGAATCCCTATGTCTATGGTAGAAAAGTACAAGGACACAATTTGTTTTCATGGTGGAAACAAATCAATGCTTGATAGAAGCAGTTGAACCAAGGACTGTATGGATCATGCCCATGGGGTATGAAGTTGATGGACAAATATTGGAAATGTATGCTCAACACCTTCTGAGTAAACCAAAAGATACCTTAGTTGAGAGATTCGGTACATATAGTGAACTCAGCAGAAGTTAAAGTCTGGAATGAATTTAATGATAAAGGATTTAGTGAACTGAAAAGAATAATTGACAATGATAGAATTATGTTGGATACTAGTGTAAAGAGTATTCAAAATGCCCTCACTAAAGGAGGAGATGTGTACAAATTTTGTTTATCTTGGTCTAAAGTTGTTGAGGCTATTGAGAAAAAGATTAAGGACTTAGAGCTTGAACTGTCTAACATCTCTCAGTCCTATAGTCCTTTAACTGAGTCTGTAATAACTAAAGAATGTCAAGTAGTAAGTTTGCTTGATGAATTGAGTAATTTGCAAAAGGAAAAGGTTAAAGTGATGAGTAGATTGGATGAGCTCCGGGGATTGATTTCCCCTAAGTTAAAAATAATGTTCAATGTATTGTCAGAAGCTCAAGCTGCTGCTCTGACAAGTGATCCCACTGATCTACAGAAGGCAGAGTCACAGGTATTCTTATTCAGTGGTCATATTTCAGTTTTTGGTAGCATGAAGAAAAGTTGGGACAGTGAATTGGCACTGTTGAAAAACATTTTTGGTGATGTGTTTAAGTTCATGTAAATAAGACATAAGGATTGTTTGTATATATGCGCCCATGTACATAAAGTTTTTGCATGAATTTTGATATGCGGATCCCAACCTTTTCCATTGATGTCAAAGGGGGAGTGGAAAGCAGTAAAAAATGAGGAATCCATCTAAAGGAGAGCATTGGAAATCACAAGTGTACATAGTAAGGGGGAGCTGTTCTAACACTTAGTCATTTTTCACTAAGTGTTGCCATCAATGCCAAAGGGATTGTTGGCAAGAGACACTGCTAGGTATGTCAGGTGTTGTCATTGATGGCAACTAAATCTATCTTACACATCCACATTGCATCATTTGATCATATCAGAAGTTAGAGTGCAGATTTGTCTAAGTCCAGATAGACAGGAATAGAGCATATGACAGGGTTCAACACTTTGGTCCGCATTTCTCCATAGGTACTCATATTGTGCTGCAGATCTGAGGGAATGTTAAGGGGTGTTAAGGATACCTAAATCCAAATTTTTAGCCTTCGATGATGAAGGGATTGAAAGTTATAAGCATCTGAGTATCGGGTTTTGGTTAGACAGTTCAATCCAGTGAAGAACAGGCCAACCAGGTGTTTGATCGTTGTACGGACTAAGAGAAGTGGTTGGTTGAGCAATTTATGAGATCCAGTGGTATTAGCTAACATCTGTGGTGACCTGAGTACATAGGTTTTGGTCTACATTGATGTTTGTGTATGGATTTAGCTGACAGAACAGTGATCTTGAAAAAGTTTCTAAGTTTTCTTGAGGCCGACTGTAGTTGATGAAATCCCATGTTGTGGATATATATAATTGATGAGTTCAAGCATTTTGAGGTGCGAATGTGCGAATATGAAGTGAGAGGTGTGAAGTGTAGCAGTAACAAGTGCGAAGCAAAGAGATCTAGGGTTCGAATCATGGTAGAATAGTGAAACAGGGCAGTAAGAGATGAAGTGTGTGAAGTTAGTAAATTGAGCCTAATCAGAACTGTAATCTTGCATTGTTAGATGATATTCTTCAGTTCAAACATTTCAGTGAACTCTTGTAATTGATCTTGTAGGCAGTGAGCCTCCTTTGAGCAATAAGCCCGAAGGCATGTGCCTTCCCAATTTGTAATACTTTTAACAGAGTATAGAATCTTATGGGTTAACCCCCACTGTGGTTTTTCCCTTAATCGAGTTTCCATGTAAAAATCCTGGTGTTCATGTGTGATGATCTTGTTACTGCTATTCTTAAGTTCATGCTTCTTTCTTTTGAATGTATGTGGTAAATTAATAAAGGAACATAATAAAAGGTTTTGCAGAACACTGATTCACCCCCCTTCTCAGTCTTCCTTAATTTCAACACTTTGAACTGCAATATCTGACAATATTTCCTCGTCCATTATGTTTTGATGGATGTCCACACCCTGCACTGAAGCACCCATTTTAGCATAAGTGTGGAGTATGTTGGAAAATTTGATTGATCGAGTTAGAAACCTGTTTGTTGTATATGGTAAATCACTATGATTATCTCATGAGGATACCCATGTCCTCAACACACTACAGAAATTGGGCTCCCTAAGGCTATGTCTGGTTTCATGTGGTCAAACACTTATGAACATTTACCAAACCTCAACACTTGACCAAATGTGCAACACCTCTTTAAGCTGGCTTTTTCTACATAATGTTGTGAGATTGAGACAAATAGTTGATGGCAATGACATTTTATGATTGTGCTTGGAGCATATAAAATATGCAGTGTTATTCAATACATGTCTCCTGATTTCATTAATTTCAACAGGAACATTGTCCCTGTAGCCACCTCAATCATAGCGACTTTCATCTTCTGATTCAAAGCTTCCTTTGTTCGAGACCTTACAACCCCTTCAACAGAAACTACAGATTCCAATCACAACTTTTTCACAATTGAATGTGCCTAGGGAAATTCCTCAAGCAAGGTTGGAATCTTCTTTACATTGCCCATTTCAGTGCTCAAGCCAGCAACAACTTGCTCTGCAAGATGTTAGAAGTTTGTCCCTCATTTTCTTTTCATCCAATTTGATTTTCTTCCATGTAATTTGACAAGAGCCATCATAACAGTGTCACAAAGGAAAAGCACAGGCTTCTCACAAAGTATGCCCAATTCCCTAACCTCTAGTGCCTTGTAAAAGAGAGTATCTCTTGAAGATATTGCACTAATAAATGCTTCATGAGGCCTCAATATCTATCACCAAAAGAGGATAAAATCATACCAGGGGCTTCAGAAACATTATCATCAAGCTTCATCAACCAATTCTTGTGTGACACTAGTCATGTCCCCCCATGGGCCCAGCTAATTTTTTTTTGTTTTGAAACAAATTTTGTCCTGAATTGTCCTGACACTACATTTGTATGCTCCCGAGGTGAAAAATGAAGTGGGTTGTCATTAAAATTTGCTTTCTAGCATATTTGCAGAGTGATCAAAACTAGCCCAGTAGCCTCTAGAATTATGTTGAAAAACTAGTCAAACCATCTCCTCTAGCCATGAAAATGTACATGCATGTAGACATTTGAACTGAGAATTTAGTGCAACAATGACTTGGCAAAACTCATCCTAAGGTGCTAGATATTCAATGCCAAAGTAGCTCACTCAACCTTTTCTGCAACTACATCTGTCAAAAAATCAACTTGGGCACACCAAGTCACCTCCTTGAAAAAATATCAAATCACCTCTCAGGAAGCTGCCATTTGGGAAAATAGTTCATCTAGGTCCATTGAGCATGTGTGCAAAAGGATTTTTCACCAATTCACTTCTTTCACAAAATATTCAGGGTCAAAGTTGACCTCTCTGAAACATGCAGGTGTCAAAACATGACAAACTGCATTAGCTTTTGGCCTGGTAAAAATATCAAACTTGATCCCGTGGCTCTGAAACTGGACCAGTGAGCATATAAAGGCTAGGAGAATGCAGAATACCAACCCACTTGTCATGATGATCAATTGGGTGCAAAATATTGATCTGAACAGGAGGCTACTTCACATGCCTGAGAATATGCAAACAACTGAACAGTCCCAGAACCCTCCAGCTTTGCTCTTCAAAACCCTGTCAAAAATGATCACAGGAAGTTGAAATCAAACATATATGCTCTCATATGACAAATTAATACACTCAGTAGGGGATTTGGTATGAAAACAAACAAGCTCCAAATTACAACCCTTCAAAGTAGGTCACTGGAGCAGATTTTTCAGGTGCATTTCTAAGTGTTCAAATCAAATTGTTTTGTCATGGGCACTTAAAATTTTGCAAAATTTTACAGTACCAACAGTGACTCTTGCTTGGGGATGTATGTCCCTTGTGGGCATAGGAAGAATCCAAACCTTTGGTGGAGTAGACCAAGTACCTTGTCCATTGGGCAAAATAGTTCAACCTCTCCTTAACTGCCCTGATCTGGTATGATTTCAAAAACCATACCAAAGCTGATGGCACAAGGCCACCAGAAAAAGAAAGGCCTCTACTTTCCTCTATCATATACCTTGTTCTCATCTGATTGCATCACAACAAATATGAAAACACTATCATTGCAAAACTAGAAAATAACAGCACCACTGGCACACTAAAACATATCACTGTATCTTCTCATGCCAACATGAATTCCATCATACTGTGTCTCACATCCAAGTAGAAATTGGAGAACACCATCACCATGTGATAGACATCTAGTATTATCTATTTCATCCTCATGCTCCAACGAAGGTCTTCCCAAACAAACAGAAAAATTAAAACATTCATATGTTGCATCATATATGGTATCACACTGCTGCAAATTCAAAGCATCATGCAGACAATCCTCCAAAAAAGAAAAGCACTCATATGCGGGCTCACTTTGTAACTACACTCCATCATCTTGGTGAGAAGAATCATCAAGAAATCCCAACTCCAATGTATTTAGATCCTTATCTGATTTTGCCTCCTTATTCACCTCATTGTTTGTACATTGTTTACTTTTTTCATCTTGGCTAGAGATGTACTGATTTTCTTCTATTATTTTATCATACAATGAGTATGTAAAATATTGGAAAGCATACACAGATGTACATACCTCTTTTGTATCAGTTGTATCAGTCAATGGATGCACTTCTTGTTCACTGCCAGGTGGACATGCTCCTTCATTTGCCTCATTGTTGCAGTCCTCATGCATTGTGTCTTCAAAAGCACCTTCAATGTTGCAGTCCTCCTCCAAGGTGAAGTGTTGGGCTTCCACAATTTCATTTTCATTCAAATCTAGACTTGCACATGTTTCTTCTATTTGCTGATCAAAAGTGGCTGGAAGTGTTGTAGCTTCGGGAATCTTCTTACGAAAGGATCTTGTTCTTGGCAAGGCTGATATTGTTGATATTTATACCCTTATTTTTGACATGGTTGATGCATATTTTGGTAGACATTTCCATGGTAATGCATATTACCTTGTATGTTTTGAAATGGAGCATGATGTTGATTCTGATATTTCCCCATGTGCTGATCACATTCTTGATTTTGAATTTTCACACCTCCTTGACCAGGGGAAAACATATATGCACCTCCAACACGCTGATTACACCTAGGTTTGTATTGTGGTTGATTTGAAATATTTTGAGCCTGCAGCTAAAGTGACTCTTGCTCCAATTCTTCTTGTCTTCCCATCATTTTAAGCTTTTGAAGTTGTGCTTCCAACCGTTCCACATCTTGATTTATCTTTGTCAATTCATTGCTTGCTAAAATATACTAAGGCTCAAAAGTTTGTGTATAATTTTCATTACTGTCATTAAACTGACTCAGAAATATCCTTTTGAAATCTTCCCATGAAGGTATACTTTGCATGGGTAAGCCAAGATACCATTCTCTTGCATTATCTTTCAAAGACCTTACAAAGAATTTTATTATGATATCTTCTGCACAAATCTGAAAATTTCCAATAAACTCACAAAATAATTGTACATGCCTATAAGTTGATTCAAACTCCTCTCCATGAAACATTGGCACATGATCTCTAAGCTCATAGGCAAAAGAATTTGGGTAACCTTGTATATTGTTGAAATTCAATGGTTTATATATGTCTGGAACAAATACTTCTCTCTATGGATGTGGCTGGAATTGCTGGGCCATCTTTCATCGGGTTCTTTTTTATAGAGTCTCCACCTCTTTCAAAGAGGAGCTAATTTCATTTTCTAGTTCTATCCCCAGTAGAGTTGCCAATTTGTTGGTTCTCAAATCTCCAGTTTGTCAAACCCTAAAAGGATGCCAAACTTTATGATGAAGTCTGATACCTGATTTGGCCAACTGACAGAAGCAATCAAACTGATTGGACTTTCGTGCGCTTCACGCTCTACTTCACCTAGGGGGGTGTACCTTCTTATCATCAAATATGAGCTCTCTAATACTAAATGGTGATGCATAAGTAGATTATGTGCAATTTTATCAATTCAACCAAAATCAAATTGCCATGGAATCTGACAATGGTTTTTATTCAATTATTCTATTTTTACTCCTACAAACAAAAAACCAAAATTGTTTTTAAAAATATTATGTACAAGGGATGATTTCAAAATTTGTATGATCGGTGCCTTTTCCCCAACCGGGCAACAATGTCAAATACAAAAAGATTTGTGCCTTCCCTTTGGCTACAACTCAATTTGTTTGGCACCTCAAGGTCTATGGCTTGCATAGACGTGCAAAGTTGTCAATTACTTGGTTCTTCTTCAATTATCCAATCAAATCCTCCTGGCCACTGTGACTTATTTAGAAGAATTTAATCCTTGCCTGAAGGAACCCAATAAACAAACCACACGAAAACAACAAATGTGCTTCGACAAATCAAAAATATACTTGATATATTGATTTGAATAACAAAGAAAAATTAAGTTGGAGACAACTAGATAAAATATTGACAATGAAATCAACAAGAAAATGAGAATTAAAAGTTCGACACTAGAGAAATGCAGTCTTCTTTTATTGATATGCTTCAAGGCTCAGACTTTACAATGTGCTTCTCCTTCCAAAATTAGATTCCCCCCTTTTACATAAAGTCTCTTTGCAAAAATAATTATTTTATCCATCTTTATTTTCACATTCCTGTGAAATATAATTGCCCAAAGTACAAAAATCCGCCTTTTTCTCATGCTTTTACTTTTATATTTGCCTTTATGCATTTTTACTCAAATATATTCTCTAGGTAAAACTATTACCTTCCCGACAATATTCATTTTCAATTAATCTATCCCAAATGAATATTACTATGATTTCCTCCTAATAATTTTTCATTAATTCTTTATTTTATTTTCACCGCAATGATTTTGGGGGTCATTTCAGTTGTTTTTCTCTAGTATACACTTTACCGCTCATCCCGCACGGGCATCTACAATTTTTTGCGGGAGTGCGGGAGGAGCTCTCCATCCCGTACATAGCTGGCTCTGGCTTTGTGGGGCTGTGGCTCCGTGCGGGGGTGAGTGAAGACTTCTGTACTCACCACAACACCGCACACTCCTGCAACACCGCACATGACTTGATTTTGCTTTGTGGGGATGCGGTTCCTTCTTGGCTTTCTGCCCTCTACAGTATCCTCTTGAATAGTCTTTTGAAATTCTTTCCATTCATCCTTGATATCATATTTAACAAGCTCCAATCCTCTTGCATGCAAATCTGCATCCTTGAAATACAACAGTGCGCCCCCTTCTACAACTGAATTCAAGCACTTCCCTTTCATTGTAATCCTCTTGATCTTCAGGACAAAGTACTGGCATCATGCATTTCACAGGGCATTCACAAGAAAGAGAGATTTTCCCTTCTTTTTCGAATAGATTTATCAAGATTGACCTTCACTTCAAAGCTCCAATGTGTATCCTTCTTATCTGGAGTATCTACGCTAGAATTTTTGTCTGTGCTTGATGGAAAGGTAGGCCATGCTGGGATTTTGAATACATCCGGTTGAGTCAAGGTTTTGATGGGGGATTTTGTTGCTCTACTTGAGCACGCACTAGACACAGGTTGGCCAATAAGTTTGCTAAATGCATCCTTGAGCATGTTCCTTGCTAAATCTGTCCTTTCATTCCTGATCAAAGAAATCATACAAATAGCTTGAACTAGATCCTCCAATTGCAAATGGCTACTCTAACATTGTCCCACCAAGAAGTACTGACTAATCATGCATCTGATTGAAACTGCATCATCTTCGATTACAGTGTGCTGGCATTTTTGAAGCCCCATCTTACATATATGTCCACCAGAGCACTTTGAACTGCAATATCTGACAAAATTTCCCCATCCATTGTGTTTTGATGGATGTCCACACCCTGTGTCGAAGCACCCATTTTAGCATAAGTGTGGAGTATGCTAGCAAATGCAATTGATTAGGTTAGAAACCCGTTTGTTGCATATGGTGAAGCACTATGATTATCTCATTAGGATACCCATGTCCTCAGTACACTGCAGAAATCGGGCTCCCTGAGGCTATGTTTGGTTCTTTCATGTGGTCGAACACTTACAAACATTTACCAAACCTCAGCACTTGACAAAATGTGCAGCGCCTCTTTAAGTTGGCCTTTTCTACATAATGCTGTGAGATTGAGACAAATAGTTGATGGCAATGATATTTTATGATTATGCTTGGAGCGTATAAAATATGCAATGTTATTCAATACATGTCTCCCAATTTCATTAATTTCAACAGGAACATTGTCCTGTAGCCACCTCAATCATACCGATTTTCATCTTCTGATTCAAGGCTTCCTTTGTTCGAGACCTTAAAAGCCCTTCAACAGAAACCACAGATTCCAAACACAACTTTTTCACAATTGAATGTGCCTTGGGAAATTCCTTAGGAAAGGTTGGAATCTTCTTTACATTGCCCATTTCAGTGCTCAAGCCAGCAACAACCTGCTCTGCAAGATCTTAGAAGTTTGTCCCTCATTTTCTTTTCATCCAATTTGATTTTCTTTAGTGTAATTTGACAAGAGCTATCATAACTGTGTCACAAAGGAAAAGCACAGGCTTCTCAAAAAGTATGCCCAATTCCCTAACCTCTAGTGCCTTGTAAAAGAGAGTATATCTTGAAGATATTGCACTAATAAATGCTTCATGAGGCCTCAATATATATCACCAAAATAGGATAAAATAATACCATGGACTTCACAAACATTATCATCAAGCTTCATCAACTAATACTTGTGTGACACTAGTCGGGTCCCCCCATGGGCCCGGCTAAATTTTTTTTTGTTTTGAAACAAATTGTGTCCTAAAATAAATTTTGTCCTGAATTGTCCTGACACTGCATTTGTATGCTCCTAAGGTGAAAAATGAAGTGGGTTGTAATTAAAATTTTATTTCTAGCATATTTGCACAGTGATCAAAGTTAGCCTAGTAGCCTCCAGAATTGCCTTGAAAAACTAGTCAAACCATCTCCTGTAGCCATGAAAATGCATAGGCATGTAGACATTTGAACCAAGAATTTAGTGAAACAAACGGCTTGGCAAAACTCATCCCGAGGTGCAAGATATTCAATGCCAAAGTAGCTCACTCAACCTTTTCTACAATTACATCTGTCAAAAAATCAACTTGGGCACACCAAGTCACCTCCTTGAAAAAATATCAAATCACCTCTCAGGCAGTTGCCATTTGGGGAAATAGTTCATCTAGGTCCATTGAGCATCTATGAAAAAGTATTTTTCACCAATTCACTTCCTTCACAAAATATTCAGGGTCAAAGTTGACCTCTCTGAAACATGCAGGTGTCAAAACATGACGAACTGCATTTGCTTTTGGCCTGGTAAAAATATCAAACTTGATCTTGTGGCTCTAAAACTGGACCAGGGAGCATATGAAGGCTAGGAGAATTTAGAGTACCAATCCACTTGTCATGATGATCAACCAGGTGCAAAATATCAATCTAAACAGGAGGCTACTTCGTAGGCCTGAGAATATGCAAACAACTGAACATTCCCAGAAGCCTCCAACTTTGCTCTTCAAAAACTTGTCAAAATTGATCACAGGAAGTTGAAATCAAACATATATGCTCTCATATGACAAATTAATACACTCACCAGGGGATTTGGCATGAAAACAAATAGGCTCTGAATTACAACCCTTCAAAGTAGGTCACTAGGGTAGATTTTTTAGGTGCATTTCTGAGTGTTCAAATCAATTTTTTTTGTCATGGGCACTTAAAATTTTGTAAAAATTTACAGTCCCAACACATTGATCCATGCAATGCAAGCCGTAACCTCCACCTTTAATTAATGCATGAATTCCCACACTTAGGCATTGAAGCAACAATTTTTGTTGATCCTCAGCCTTTTCAATATTTTAAACTATTGGAAGGCCACTATCAAAAAAATAATCACTATCCCCTTGCTGATTCTACCTTGAATCCTAAGCCAACATAATCATCTTCATATATCAATCTATTTGTTGGTATATAGATTTTGTCACTTAATTTTATACTCTTTTACCCACACAAATGACAACTATACCAACAGTTGAGTCAATTGCAATGATTTTTGCAATGACTCTCTGCTTGTTTTACAAGGTGTAGCTACCTTCGAATGATGTGCAATGAATGAAAATAATGGGTTCTTTTAACCAGAAAGTAGAAAAGGAAAACTACAACAAAGGAATGAAAGAAAAGATTCAGAGAGCGGAAACAAATAACTCAAATTTTATATATTCCAACCCATGAACGATAATAGGTTAATAAAATGGTAGTTATATCTCCCTCGACACATACCAAACATTAGCAAGATATGCATCTGGAATCCAGATACAACCATACATAACAGGGGCACATTGAAGATTGATTACAAATTAACGTAGGAAAAATTGCAACCAAAGAAAACATTTAAAGACACAAAGTTCTGAAAATAACTCTTCATTTCTTCAACATAGAAAAGCTCTAAGTCTCTGAAAAATTCCCCTGTACATTGACTGAGTCAAGAAAAGTAATAATTGTGATTACAAACTAACAGAAAATTAAATTCTCTCCTCCCAAAATCCTCTGTCACAGAAGTCGGGAAAGATCCCTTTACAATAGGAAAAGTGAAATTTATAACTTCTCCTCCCCGTAACCGCTTCTTGAAAAGTCCATTATAATATAACCCAACTCATTATTTCATCCTCTCGTGAAGTAATTGCCTCTTGGAAAATTATCTTAAGATTAATTTACCAACTCACTTTTAAGAGTGACTTTTTAACTTCATTGAGTCATTTCTGATACATATAATTGTTACAATAAGATCACCTTACACCTTCCTTTCAATTTCACTTTGTTTCTTTGCTACCTGGGAATCAACATCAGAAGAGATCCTTTGTTGGAAAGACAATAAACTTCTAGACAATTTTGACACAAACTCCTTCTCACGTTTCTTAGAGACATGATCTGACCAAATGTCCATATTTACACATATAAGTTGCCAAACTGCTGTGACCAAGGAATGTTCATCCCCTGTCCCTATAATTAAATCCCATGCATACACACTAAGATTGACTAAGCACATGACAGTTGTTTAAATTTCTAATTCTCTTGAAGATGAACAAAACTTTTCATAATGTTCAATACCTATCCGCAGTGGATCCCTACAAACAGATTGAATAGAGGTTTCGTTATGGCCATATCGGGTATAGTGGGGTAAACTTGCGCAATGGCCATATGCTTGCTTTCTTTATGGCTTTGGATAAATGCCAATTGTGCCTGAGCTCTTTCCACAAAAGCAATTCTATTTATATTAACTCGATATTAGACATGTGATTCAACTGGTCCAAATTTGTCTGCAATAGCATCGATTACTTTCCCATTAATCTCCTATTGATCTTTTGCAGGACAACAAATCAAATGAATGTGGTCCCAACCTTGTGCTTTGCAATGCATGTTACACATCTCCGCTATTCCTATCTTTCCCCATTTATACTTGCGATCTTGAATATCAATATCTTCACCCTCTGAAACGAATCCTACATTTCTCATGTTGCCATGCATAGTATCGTGCAAGCCTGAGTGATCTATTAGTAGCTTGGTAGAATAAACCACAAGATTGACATCTGGTGTCACAATAGATCCCAGTTGCCAACAACATTTGTGTAGGCCATTTGCTCTGACACAAGTTCGTATTCAAAAGATCCCCTTTGGCCCTAAAAAACCCTAGTTTGTTTGACAATCTCAGTAAAGATTTCACATATTCTTGGCATCTCACGTCCATGGGTGCATACATACTTATTCCCACAAAAATGCTCTGCATTTTGATCCAAGTCATGGAAATGATCTTTAACTCCACATGTCCTGCTACATCCATTCATTGTGCATTTGTGCTTGACGGTATCTCTCATGGCACTGATGCCTTTCATGATCAGACTCAGACGACATAGCACAGGGATTGTCATGGCTTGGAAGAGAACATTTTGTGCTGACATATGTTGAGGGGAATTGTACTTGTGCTGACCGGGGCACCATGAAAACATATCTTATTACAATTGCAAGACATGTCATATAAGTAACAAATCTTGCCACATGTATGATTTTTTTTGCAATTGTGATTTCCTCCATGCCCTTCCAAATTCCCACATAAGCTTAAGCCATCATCGCAGGTATGCTAAACATTTCCAAAGCTTGGAGATGCGATAATGAGCCATGGACAAAACAAGTTGGAGGTTGGTGGATCTGGTGGAATTGGATTTTAACCAACCAATTGCATTTGCTTAAAGGTTTCCAAAGCTCTTTCGACAAATCCATTTTGTGTATATCCTATAATCATTGCATTCTCCAACCCATATTTCCTTGAGGCATTCGGGTTCCCAAACCCTAAAATTCCCTGATAGAAGGTGAAGTCAGGAAGAAACAAAGTTCCTGAACCTTTAAAATTTGCAGAATGGAGGAGAGTTGGGAAAAAAATGAAGTTCTCGAACCTTTAAAATTACTGACTCAAATATATTTAGTTCATGAACTTTTCAAATGTCTATCCCTTTATAAAATAAAAAATATATCCTTTTAATAATAATTTTAACTTTAGAAACTATTCATTCCTTCCGATCAGATTTGAAGCCCCCCTCTTTTCTTTTTATTTATTCTGGGGGAATAAATAATATATAACTCATGGGTAAAACTTATTTAGACCTAGGAAAATTATTTAAAAGGACTCATTTTGATCTTGGAAATTTCCCGTCAATGAAATGTGAATGACTTTATAATTATTGATTGGGAAGAAGATTTTACCCAGATACCAGCCACATGATCTAAAATGGTTATGTGAGACTCTCCATAAGCACAATCTGCCTTGACGCCCATAGAAACTTGAGTTTATTATTTCCCGCAAATATTGAATAATGACAAGCACTAGAAAGTTTAAAAATTTTCAAGATCAAATATTGCAGGTAACAATAGGCTCTAATTGGGGGCTACTTTCTATGCTGAAAATCAGAGAACTCCAACATCTCTGGCAAAGACTAGTTCCTTATCCATTGGGCCAATAGAGTCACCCTTTTACAAATTCATGAAGGAGAACCGCAGAAGACTTGAGCCAAACCAAAACTGAAACCAAAATAGCAATGCAACAAACCACAAAAATGGAAAGCAAACCAAAATTCCAAGGTACCGCAAACTGGGTATCACACACAACAGTCACCCAAAAAAATCATGCAAAGCCATTAACTGGTTAGGAAAAATAAATGTCTGTGCGGAAAAGAGAAATGTACCTGTGAAGCATTGCAAACTCAGAAGCCATTTCATGATTTTTGATATAACTCTAGAATTTATGAAACAAGAAGACTCCCTGAATGATGTGTCAAAACCAAACAACCTCTTTGCATCATAGACCTATGAAATCTCCTCAACAGGTTCCTACATATAATCATTTCTAACCACAATAGACAAATTGACATCCCATGCCTGAAAATAACCATGACTACTCAAACCATCAAAAGACTAATTTTTAGCCAAAAACATCTTGTGTGAGATTGGATGAGGATCATGTTGGAATACTCTTGAACACTGAGAGGTGGGGGGTGGTGAATTGGTGTTCTATTGAAAATTAACACAATTTTAAATATCACAATTATTGTTTCCCAAAGACACTTAGATGTATTTTAGACCAAAGAACACAAGCAGTAATACCAAGATACATACTTATCGACAATATTACAGGAGACACATATGCAAAACACATAACACATGGATTTGAGTGGAAAACCCAAAAAGGGTGAAAAACCACTATGAAAAAGTATTATATTAGGCCTCAGTAGCCAAAAATGCCTCACATAGCTATCTGCCTCACATAGCAAATGTATGCCTCACATAGAAATCTACCTCACATAGCAATCTGCCTTACTTAGCAATTTGTGCCTCACATAGCATCAGATTGTCTCATTGATTTTAATACAAGAAAAAATTCATAGGGATACTCGATTCTCTACAATGCTCTACACTTCACCACATACCTTAATTTTGCACCTTCTTTAACATACACTCAACACACCTTTTCAATGACAACATTTCATCTGCAGATCAAATCATACAATCACCTAATATGCATATTACAACTCATTTACTCAAAACCTCCTTGTACACATTGAAAACAGACTTCAAATTCAAGCCTTTCAAACACACTAATTTGCATCAAAACATTAGCATTATACCTATGAACATGAAGGTATTGCTCTGTAGAATCCAAAATACCAACTTACATCATCAGATCTGTCGTATACAGTGAGTTATTAAATTCTCTGACCCATCTGGTCATTGAGAGACTGTTACAAAGCAGTTAGAAACTTCCCTCCTAGAATTGCCCATCAAATTTGATGAAGGAAAGTATTCGTTGGATGTTTGAAATATTTTAAATGACCACCGTTTGATCAAGGCTTGGCACCCTCGAAGCCACTAATGATTTTTCTTTCTTGCTCGATCATGTAACACTTACCTTTGTGCCTGATGAAACCTAGTCAAAGGGGCCGATTGAACTATGATGCCGATACCCTCAAAGTCATCACTTAAGTCATGTCCACCTGCTATCACAAGTCATCAGAGATATAGACTTAAAGTGTCGATGGGTGACAAGGGTTAATACATAGTATGTCTTAAACATTTAGTTAGGGTTTATAACATTACAAATAACTCCAACTTGAAACCCTAACTTGTCATTGACACACATTAACACCCTTAAATAACTTGCATGACATGAAGCACAAACATAATGAGACCTAACTGTCCCATGAATGAAAGAACACAGATGATATCAACAACATTATGAAACCATGAACAAAGGTGACCTTACACATGATGATGACACACAAAGTTAACTCCATCTCTGTCATAATCAACTCAAACCTTCCAATCCCTTCCAATCCTGATAAACCACTCTTTCATTGATTAACATCATCAACAACAACTCAAACCAACTGAACTAACAACTCTTTCACTGATCAACATCATCAACAACATTAAGTGATTATGACATCATAAGCAAGCTTCATGACACCACCACTGTATCACCAATCTTTTTGACTCCTTGTCATCAAGACCATAGATCTAAGAGCATTGCAAATCTAATTTCCAACTGTAACTGTTACCAGAAATATTGTCAAAGTTATCAACTTAATCAATAAACCAATAATCTCAATAGAAATTGCAAATAACAAAGATTCAAATAACAAAGAACAAACCGTGCAAACCTTGCTACTTTGTTGCTTCCATTGTTCTCCTAGTCTCAATCGATCTTTGTATGTGAATTGAAGCCCTCAGAAAGTGTACTTCCTTGCTCTATTTTTCAAGATCACGATGATACTTCTTATAATGAAGATGAGCTTCAATACAATAAAAGGGTGATCGCAAGCTATGGATGGATTTGGGTGCCAAAGGCGCACTGTAATTCCTGTAGAGTAAGGGTACTAAAAGCTTAGATGAATGAAATCGAGGAATTGGGTTCAATTTATAGACTTGAGAGAGAGAAGATCAACAGTATAGAAAGAATGAGAAGATCAATGGTATAGAAGACTTGAGAGAATGTGCGCGAATAGAAAGAAGACAAGTGTCACACAAAAGCTGTTTTGTTTGAGTTAACTGCTTTCTTTTATTGAAGATAAGATATGCTTTCATAAATTAGAAAGCTTTTTTCTAATTTAAGAGATATTGCTAAAAACAAGGTTGATTGAGTCAGTTAACTCCACTTGAGATTTGCTTTTGCATGATTTGAGAGAAATTAAATAATAAATTATTTAATTTTGTGTGCATGAAGAAGAAGATTTATTTTTAGAAGATTTGGAAGATTTTTAAGGAATTAGAAGATAAGAAAGCAAATTAAATAAATAGATTTATTTAATTGTTTGTGCATGATTTGGAAGAATAAATAAAATATTTGATTATATTTTATTTTGAGAGATTGAGAGAATTTAAATAAATTTCATTGATTTATTTAAATTTGGAAGAAGAATTGACTTAATTAAATAATTAAGAATTATTTAATTGTTTGGAAGAATTTAATTAAATAAAGGATTTTATTTAATTTTGACTTTAGAAGAGGTAATTAAATATTTTGATATTTAATTAATTTAGAGGAATATGAATCGAATAAATAAATTTGTTTATTTATTGATAGAGGAATTAGAATGAAATAAATATTAAGAATGTTTATTTAGACAAAGTCGTGTCATTTTTAGGCGTATACATTTTGCCCCTCTTTGATGCAATGTGTTTTATCATGTTGCTTCAAAGAATATGCATTTTTTGATAATGATACATGCCCCAGTTTGCGCCTGGTACAGGTTTAACGATGATAGGATGCCCCCTTGGGAGATTGGACGGGAAGGAAGGCAGAAGGACGTGAGATGGACAATCTCACGATGAAGAAGGTGAAAAATAGGTTAGGTTAAAAAAATTGGTTGAAGAAAGAGCCGAATGATACGCTATGTAAGATAGAATGATAACACACACAAGAAAGTAAGCAAGTATGCACAAATGATACAAGAACAAACGAGGTATTGCCCTATCAAGCGGTAAACCAATGATTAACTGATAACGATATACAATAGTATTGTCATGGCGGGGAATGATAGATCCCTAGAGCAACACGAAGGATAGTGTTGTCATGGCGGGGAACAATAGGTCCCTAGAGCAACACAATAGTCGTGGGAAATGTATCTCCCATTGATTGAGTTGGTTTACGACCAGACAAGGATCAAGACCACTGATTATGATTGGATCATTTGACAAGATTGACTTGATTGGTATGGATTAAGGATGGACCTGCATTTGGATCATCGCTCAGATTTGACCAGATTGGGATGAGAGATACAACGATAGATAGAAAGCTAATTGATAGAAGAATGACTCGAGAGAAGGACTCACAAGCTTTTATTTGTATTGATACTCTGCATAGAATCTTTATTGCATGGGATACATATGTAGATGGATACAATATGGATGCGAAATGGTTTTTTGCTATCTTGATACTGCAAGTAATTTGAAGTGCTTATTTCATCATTGGGCAATTTTTTGGTACTTTTTCCAAATGTTGTAAGAAAGTATAAGCATCTAGGTATAATTAAACCGAGATGACCTGAGTATTGCTTACATGGATTTTGATTTAGCAAGTGAATACAAGCATCTAGGTATAATTGAACCAAGATGACCTGAGTATTTCTTGCGTATCAACAGACAAGGATTGCCCCCTTTCATTTTAGACCTCTGAAGTCCTCGATGATCTTTTGCCAATCATGCCATTAGACAAAAGTTGTCACATTACTAAAGATTAATCCACAAACAACAGACAAAGAAAATGATTATGCCCCCATCATAGCATCCCTAGTTTTTGACATCCTCAAGTAGCATAGGAAGACATAATAACAAAAATCAAGACTTTGTAAGTTAACTTGATCACAAACATAAACATTCTTGCATTTAGATGTGTTTTTCTTGCCATAATTTAGATAGAATCAGTTTGAGTGCGTAGGCACTTGTTTGCTTTGCCTTAGATAGGTTGATATCTTGCATCAAAATTTCTGCTGTGGAAGCGGGCTTTGCTTGTGCTTGCATGCATGCCTAGTGAAACGGACCCTAAGGGATTGACCTAGTGCCTCGGGGGCTCATTGCTAAATGGCCTTGCCTACGTGATGATGCAGAGGCAATGTAGTTCAGGGACTTGGACCATGGATGGACTAGAGGATAGACGACAAGGAATGGGATGGAAGGGAAGTGGAGCCTCGGGGGCGCATTGAAAATGGCCTTGCCTACGTGATGACGCAGAGGCAATGTACTTTGAGATTGACCCTATGATACTGATGACAGACGCTATGCTAGGCTGACACTGTGGATAGGATACTAGATAAGACCTTAGTTGATAAGGTGACAAAAGAGATAGAGTATCAAGCCATGATAGGTTATTGTTAGGTTACACAAGGTGTTTTATTATGGAACAGATATGGATTGGATGAGAGATGATGGTAGGAAGAATGGAAACGAGGTGATTGGTTTCCCAAAGATGGAGAAGGCGGTTCATCACAAGTAGCACCTGTTTACTAGGTTTTCACCATTTGTTTTTATTTGCACAGAAGCTAAAAGTACACATGACGCCTATTTGCCAGGTTTTCATCATGGTACCTATCCAAGGCACCTATTTGCTAGGTTTTCACCAAAGGATGATTTTTTTGTTGTTTTTCCATTAGTTTTTAATTTTTTTTGCTTTCTTCTGATTTTTTGATTTTTTTTTGATTTTTTGAATTTTTGCCCACCTTACATTGGCGTTCTCTTAGGTATAGAACCAACGAAGATGCATATTGTTGATTGGGTCATCGAACAACTCACCTTCTGATGTAACTGATATGCTCCTGATCCATAAGCAGCAATGATTACATAAGGACCAAGCTAGTTGGGCTCAAACTTACCTTTCTTTTCTTGATCCTGTTGATTGTGGGGATTTTTCTTAAGTACTATATCACCAACATTGAAGACCCTTGGATGGACCCTGTGATTGTAGCTTTGTGAGATCCTCTGTTGATAGGATTCGAGATAATTAAAGGCCTGTTGCCTTCTCTCTTCTAACAACTCTAACTCTTGCAATCTAGAAACTCTGTAGTCTTCATCAGTGATAAGACCTTTTAATGACACCCTTAGAGATGGTAACTCAACCTCGATGGGAAAAATGGCTTTTGATCCATAGACAAGGGCGTATGGGGTAGCACATGTGGGAGTGCGTATACTAGTATGATAGGCCCACAGAGCGGGATTCAGTTGTATGTGCCAATCACAGCCAGCATCGTTGACAACTTTCTTGAGGATTTTCAAGATTGTTTTGTTGGATGCCTTTGCTTTGCCATTGCCTTGTGGGTAGTAGGGGGTGGAGAAATGGTGTTGGATTTTGAATTTGTCACAAAGCTCTTGAACATCCTGGTTCTTGAAAGGTCTTCCGTTATCCATGACAATGGATGAGGGAATTCCGTATCTGCAGATAAGGTAATTGAGGATGAATGAGGCAATCTGTTTGCCTGTGACATTGGTGAGTGGAATGACTTCAATCCACTTGGTAAAATATTCAGTGGCGGATATTATGAACTTGTGGTTGTTGGATGATGGAGGGTGAATTTTGGCCACAAGGTCGAGTCCCCATTGAGAAAAGGGCCAAGGTGTCATTAAAGGTCATAGCTCTTGAGCTGGTGCATGTATCAGGTTTCTATGTATCTGGCACTGCTTGCATTTCTTCACAAACTGATATGAATTAGTTTCCATGTTCGGCCAATATTATCCCAAATGCATGAGTTTCTTAGCTAAAGAAGGACTGCTAGAGTGTGTTCCGCAAATTCCTTTGTGTACGTCTCGTAAGGCAGTTTGAGATTCTTCCCATTCTAAACATCAGAGTAAAGTACCATCCAGACCTCGTCGGTATAGGGTATTGGTGATAATGGTGTAACGGGAGGTTTGGTGAATGAAGGTTCGACATTGGTTAGAAGACAAGTCAGGTGGTAGGGTATTATCCTTGAGGTAAGTGTAAATCTTACCATACCAAGGTGAATCAGATCCGACTAATAGGCATATGGAGTGTGTTTCAGGAAGATCATAAGCTGGTTGCATAATTGACTCCACCAAGAACTCATACCGTGACTCATTCTCTGAGATCTCAAGGAGCGAGGCGATGGTGGCCATGGCATCCACTGCTTTATTTTCAATGAAAGGTATCTGCTCAAAGGAGATGATCACAAAGTACTCTTTAAAGTCATCGACCATATGCTTGTATGGTATTAACTTGTCATCTTTAGTCTGATAGTCGTCATTGACTTGATTGATTACTAGTTGGGAGTCGCCATAGACATGTAGCTCCTTTATTTTCCATTCTACTGCCATTTTGAGACCAATGACCAAGGCCTCATACTCTGCTATATTGTTTGTGCATGGGAATAGCATGCGATAAGACTTAGGTATGGTGTCACTGTGAGGAGTGACCAACAAGATTCCTACTCTCGACCCATGGTTTGTATAGGATCCATCAAAGTAGAGTTTCCATGAGTGTGTTGTGACACTAAATATGGATTCATCTAGAAACTCAAATGTCATTGGTGTGGTATCCTGCAATGGTGCTTCTGCTAATTGATCGGCAAGGATTTGACCTTTGATAGCCTTCCTTGCTACATACTCAATGTCATATTCACTTAAGAGCATTACCCACTTAGCTAGGTGACCTGTGAGAGCTTATTTGCTTAATAGGTATTTTAATGGATCTATCTTTGTAATAAGCTTGACTGAATGTGCTAGCATGTAATGTCACAGTTTTTGGGAAGCAAAAACCATAGCAAGACACGATCTTTCTATTTGGGAATATTGCATTTCGTAGCCCACCAATGTGCGACTGATGTAGTAGATAGCCCTTTCTTTGCCTTCATAATCCTGTTGTGCTAATAGGGCTCCGAGAGCTGTTGGCGTAGCAGACACATATATATACAAAGGCTTGCCTTGGATAGGTGGCATCAAAATAGATGGGTTCGTGAGGTATTCCTTTAGCTTGCGAAATCCTTCCTCACACTTTTCATCCCATCTGAATGGTATGTTTTTGTGTAATAGGTGAGTAAAAGGTTGACACTTGTTTGCCAGTTGTGATATGAACCGACGAATTGCCTGTAACTTGCCCTGTAGAGACCACAGTTGAGTGATATTATTTGGCAGTGGCATTTCCATGATAGCCTTGACTTTGGCAAGATCCACTTCGATCCCATTTGCTGATACAATAAAGCCTAAGAGTTTGCCGGAGGTGACTCCAAACACACATTTCTTTAGGTTCAACTTGACTTTGAAGTGTTGCAGTCTCTGAAAGACCTTCTCTAGTACATCTAGGTGGGATTCCCTTGTTAGTGACTTTGCAAGGATGTCATCTACATAGTCCTCCATTATGATGTGCATCATATCATGGAAGATAGTGGTTATAACATGTTGATATGTTGCTCCTGCGTTCTTTAACCCAAATGGCATGACATTCTAGCAGAAGGTGCCCCATGGACAAGTGAAAGCTATTTTATGTTGATCTTCTGGTGCTATCCTGATTTGATTGTACCCGAAGAAGCGATCCATGAGAGATAACATGGTATGTCCTGCTGTCAAGCCGACTATGATATCAATATTAGGCAATGGAAAGTCATCCTTGCGGTAAGCTTTGTTTAGATCTCAGAAATCATTACACAATCTGACTTTGCCATTAGGTTTGGATACTGGCACTATGTTGGATACCCACTCTGGATAGTCTATTGCCCTGATGAACCCTACATCCAACAGTTTCTTGAGTTCCTCTTTTACTAGTAATGCAATGTGTGGATGCATCTTCCTGAGCTTTTGCTTGACTGGTTTGACTCCTGGATCTAGTGGAAGATGATGTAGAATCAAATCTAGATCTAAATCGGGCATATCTACGTATGACCAAGCAAAGTTGACTTGCTTTTTCTCAAAGAATGGTACAAATTTTATCTTTTCCAGTGGAGATAGAGACTTTGCAAAGTGAATGATCTTAGGATTATCTTCTGTTCCAATGTTGACAGGTTCTGTAGGTTCCACAACAATCTAAGACTTCTCCTGATACATGTCGGTGGGGAGAGTGTCAAGCCTTCCATCGTCTGGCGCCTCAGAGAGGTTTTCACCATTCAATGTGTCCTTTCTTTTTACTATTTTGGGATCTGAAACTGTCGTAGAGCGGTTTTCACCATTAGATTCATTTTTTATTTTTATGTTTTTGTGATTGGAAGGCTTGGCACCCTCTCCAAAATAAGCCATGGTGTTGAGTTCAATGGCAAAGCTAACTTTATGATCTCCTATAGGTAGGTGGTCCCTAAGTTCCATGTAGTCAATATAGGCATCATCATTTTAGAACATGTCTAGTTGCGGGGTTCCTTGTAAATCCCAGTCGATAAGTTCAGGATGCACAAGGGGAAGGGGATCGGAAGATAGATTTGATTCGTTGGGTGTGATAGTTTGAATGGATACATGAGCAGGATTCTGAATGGTAGGGATAGGATCCAGAATGGACTTTCATCTAGATTGTTTATTGCGATGGAACTCTGACCTTCATTGAAAGTTGTACTCTCAAGAGTTGGTGAATAAGACTCTAATGGTCTATGCGTTAGCATTTGTCCCTCACGGTAGGGGCTATAGGTTTGAATGGTGCCAACTCCTTTGTCCTCATAGGAGTGCTTTGTGAGTTCATCCCACTCATACTCGTTAGAGTCTATTTCACTGTCTTCTTGAAGGTTATGGATTATTTCTACAAGAAAAGCATTTGCCTTAGCCTTGCCTTTGTCCTTGTATCCTAGCCCTTTTGTATTTCTTGCTAATGAGGACTAGGAGGGTTGAATGGGTTCTGTAATTCCTTCTTTTCTTAGGCCAATGGGACCTTGTCTGTCATAACTCATTCCATGTACGATAGACTCACCATGCCCATAGATTTCCGTTGGGAGCTTAAGTGGTTCTTGTTGTGTATTATCTTCCTTTGTGTAGAGCCATTGCAAGACATCTCTTTCCTCACTCTCATCTGATAGGGTCCCCCATTTTACAAAGGGAGCTGTGGGAGGTTTGGGAGAAGCAGAAGGTTTGGGAATGTACTTAGGTGTAGGTCATCCAAAGGATCTTGGAGATAGAGGTAGTTTGGCTAAGTTGAGGCTGTGCTTGATGGAGTATTCCCCTACCCCCATTTCTTTGATTGTGATTTTCTGCTCTTTGGGCCTGGATGAGGAAGCTTCAGAGGTAGAATCATACTGCGAGATGGGGGATGTAGAAGCTCTATTGTTGGGAATGATGTAATCAGGCTTTAAGCGGATAGTCCTGCAATGCTAAAAAGGATCTGGATCACCTTGGATGGTGGTATGTTTGCCATTATGAGGAAATTTGATGCATTGGTGATAGGTAGAAGGTACATCTTTCATGGCATGAATCCAGGGTCTACCTAGGAGGATATCATAGGCTAGCTCCCTGTCTAGGACTTGGCAAACAACTTCCTATAGCATTGTTCCAACTTGTATCGGTAACACTATTGTTCCTTTAGTAGTTCTTTCTTCTTCATCATAGGCCTTAATGGTGATCTTTTTCCTAGGATCCACTACAGTCTCGGAGAACCCCAATGTAAAGACTAGCTTGAGCGTGCAAATATTTAAACTAGCTCCTCCATCAATAAGAATTCGTTTGATATGGTGTTTATGAATGAAGGGAACGATATGCAAGGGTGTGTTATGGGGCTGAGACACTGAAAGGTCATCCTGTTCGGTAAATGATATGGTGCTTGAGGAGGTTAGATTTCCTACGATGGCTTGAAACTTCTCTTGGGCTAGGTTTGTGGGCATAGTTGTTTCCACTAGGGCTTTATCAAGAATTTCCTTGTGGGAGGGAGATAGACGCAACAACTCTAAGATAGATATGTGGGCAGGAGTTTTCTGAAGTTGGTCTATGACACTATACATATGGGAGTTAGATGGAGAAGGTGACAACCTTGGAGGAAGCATGCTTAATGTGACCTTACCACTGTAGGTGATGATGCTGCAATCAGTTTTGTTGGGTCCTAATTGTTGGTTGAATGTGACCATATTGACTTGTGGGATGTGCTCTGATATGCAGTTGACGGTATAATCGAATGGCACACTCGCATAGTTAGCATTGTTGTGTCTATTGTTTTGATTCTGTCTGTTGCGATTGTTATTGTTGTTATTGTTGTATGTCCTATTGTGATTAAGGAGTGGATCCTTGTATGCCACATGCATCTCGTTAGAGGTATGTTCTTTAGTGCCTACTTGATTTTGGTCAAGTATGTCTTGAATGATGTGTTTGAGGCAAATACATTCGTTGGTCTTATGGCCTCTTCCTCTATGATATTCGCAGAAATCAATATCTTTCTAGTAACGAGGTTTTATTTGAGGTTCATAGTCGCTAGTTGGTGGAAGAGTGATCTCATTGTTGGCTAATAGATTTCGTAACACAGACTCTTGGGACTCCCCTAATGGTGTGAATTTTCATCTAGGATTTGAGGTGAACCATGGCTTTTGCTTGCGAGAGAAGGTTTTGTTTGGTGTAGCATTGCTTGTTTCTCCTTTGAGAGTGAAGATTGGTTTCTGTTTGGGAGCCGCTACTTTGGCATTAACTACTCCATCATTGATGACATTTTTGTTCTTTGTCCAAAACTTCAACTTGTCCGTGGTGTAGTTAGAGTTAGGGATGTCCTTGTACAACTTTATTTGCCCATTGACGATCATAGCTTTCTCGATAAATAGTCCCATCTCAATGACTTTCATAAATGAGGTGGGGCATTGAATTTGGATTTGGTAACTTATATCGAGGTTAAGGTTGTGGACAAACATCTCCATCATTTACTTCTTAGGCACATCATATGAGCATTTTCTGGTAAGTTGTCTCCACCTTTGTAAGAAAGAGATGAAGGATTCGCCACCCTTTTGCTTTGTATTGCATAGATCAAGCATGGAAACTTCGTGTTCAATGTTATATGAGAAGTGTGTGACGAACTTATTTACTAACTCATCAAAAGTTTTGATACCCGGGGGAAGTCGTGAGAACCATTCCATGGCTTGACCACCTAGAGATATAGGGAATAGTCTCATTAGGAAAGTTTCGTTGTTATCCACTTCTAGGCACGCAACGTTAAATTCCCTAATGTGGTCTCTTAGGTCTCCTTTCCCTTTGTATTTGTCAAACTTAAGAACTTAGAACCAAAAGGGGAAGGGTACCATGTTCAAACTTTTGTCAAAGGGATACGGTGCGATGTCTTCCAAGGAATAAGTTTTAGTGGTTGTTCCTATTTTGAGATCTGCCATTTGCTGTGTTAGGCCCTCGATTTGTTTCCTCAATTCTTCCATAGGTGCATTTGGGTTTGCGATTTTCTTTCCTTTATCCTCACTAGTGTGGTTTTCATGAGTTTCCTCTACAGTCTCTTTCAGTTTGTTGAGATCAAAGTCAGTGGGGAGTTTAAGTCCTAAGTTTGCAAGATGAAGAAAGTACCTTTGAGGGTCCTCTTTGAGCACTTTTTCTAGCATGCGTTGAAATATCTAATCTTGGAGGGTTCCTTGGTACTCCTCATGAGAGATTTCGTCATCACTGTCGTGAGGGGATACAATGCGGTTGGATGTCCCAGCCATTTCAAGTTGTTTTTGGTATTGAGATCTAGTTAAGACCATGCAAAGCGACGTGAGAAGAAACTAGAGATTTTGGGAAGGTGTTGGTGGAGATTATTGTGAAGAGGATACTTGTGATGAGATTCAAATAATGGACTCTTTTGATCAATGATTCCAAGTAAGTTGGTCGACACAAGATGATAGCCACAAGTAAGGATAGCCAGTACTCGTTTACTATGTAGAGACTAGTCTTGCACCAAGACCACTAGTGATGTTCTGTGACCTACTAGGGTTACTTGAATCTAAAATGATTTGAAAAAGGTCTTGCACTAATCTGATATGGAACTTTTGACTTTGTTTTGAGAAGACCTGGTAGAAGGTAGATGAGACGACTGATGAAAGAGAGGGTACGCTATGGAAATAGATGGAAGAGGTGATTGCACGGTAAATCTGATCTTAGAAACTAGAACGAGGTTGAAATGGGTACCCAGAAAGGCTAAAATTTTTCTTTGAAAAGATGTGGAAATGCTCACTGTTGCGGATGTGCAACACTAAATGCACTGAAACAAAGGATAAATGCATAGCAAGTCGGTGCAAATACATAGCTCTGGTAAATAGTAAAAGTGCAATAATAGGTGACAGATGCACAAAAAGTCAATGCAAATGCGCCGCAGGTCGACACAAAAGTGCAGTTTCAGAGAGTATATGTGCAACTCTGGTTTTTTTGAGTGTTTTTACAATTTTTGGCACATTTTTTGATGTTTTTGGTTTCTTGGTTGTAAGTTGGTGTTTTTGATATGATTTTCTCAATTATGGCAAGTAAAACACATCAAACACAAAGAAGTTTTCATGAGTTTTTTGATCTTTTTTTGTAATTTTTGGACTCTTTTTGACTCAAAAGCAAGTGCAAATCCTAGGCTAGCTGGAACAATATAAACCGAATTCTCATTATTTCTAGATGAGGCATCTTCAGGAGGTGATAATCGCCCTTCCCTGCACCGGCTTATAGGAATTTTTGGCTACTAAGAATAAAAGGATGATTAATAAATGCAACCATTCGAGTGGTTATACATGCGGTAGCACTACTCTCTGTTATGGAGTCTCCCAGCCTACAAAGGTTACACCTCAGAGGGTTTTGGGGGAGGTTGACTATCGGTATAACACAACTTCACTCATTGTTTGAAGCTTTCACTCCAAACAAAATTTATTTATAGTGGCTTGGTAGGGGTTGGCTTTAGCCTGTTACCACTTAAGGTCATTCCTGCTTGGACGGAAGGATATCCAAGGGCAGGCCTCTCTAAAGGTTTAACACATGCGGAAATGATATGTCTGGCATTTTGGTCACCCAAGATAGGGGAGAGCATAGGCCTAGTATCATTCCCAAAAACATGAAAGACAATGGTTCTTTTCCCATAATTAAAATGAAAAAGACTATATGAGCTAGCTACTTGGGCACACATGCGAGTTGTTAACTTTGAAAACAAGATAGTAGTGGTTCAATTTTATCCTCCTAGCATTGGGACTATATTCAATTTGTTGATGCAACAAGATCAAGTTACTCCCTTCCTAGTTAGATCTAGATGTGATTTTGCATGAACATCCGATTACTATCCCTTTAGAAATATGATGTGTGTTAACAATGCAACTAGAATGTATAAACCAGCCCCTAACCTACAAGTAGATCAGGGAAAATTCTTGCGAGAAGTGTCAACGTTAGCAGAATCACAAGAAAACCCAAAAGTCACTGTCAGAATCATATGCATAGGTACAGAGGTTAGATGTGCAAAGACAGAGATCAAATGTGCAGCTATTACAAAAGTGCTGAGACAGAGGTCAAAAGCATGGAAATAGATAGTATATGCGTTGTTCAGTAGATGCACCGCAACAGAACACAGATGCGCAGCTTCAAGAGGTAAATGCGCTGAAAGAGTAGATGCACCGAAACAAAGCTCAGATGCACGTTAGAATTGTTCAGATGCGTCAAATCCTCCTGTGTACGGAACCTTTGCACAAAAAACTCAGTTTTTGGGTTAAATCGGGGCAAGGCCCCACAGTGGGTGCCAAAAATGTTAAGGGAAAATTGGTGTAAATGAATAATCAATATTATATCAACAATACCCAATAACTCAATGAAATAAGAAACAAAGAAATCAATCAAACAAAGAACATCAAACCTTTCACAAACCTCTTCACTTCATGGCTTCCATTGATTGCCTATCACAAATGATCTTGTCTATGAATATGGCCCTCAGAAGGTGCACTTCCTTGCTATTCCAAGATGTCAAATGGGAATGGCTATGATAGTTTATTGCAATGAATATGAGCTTCACAACAATGGTAATGATATGGTAACGAGTTGATCGCAAGCAAATGGAATGACTTGGGTGCCAAAGGCACGCTGTAATTCCTGCAGAGTAACGTTACTAAAAGATTGGATGAATGAAATGGAGGAATTGGGTTCAATTTATAGACTTGAGAGAGAGAAGATCAACGGTATAGAAAAATGAGAAGATCAATGGTATAGAAGACTTGAGAGAATGTGCGTGAATAGAAAGAAGACAAGTGTCACACAAAAGTTGTTTTGTTTGAGTTAACTGCTTTCTTTTATTAAAGATAAGATATGCTTTCATAAATTACAAAGTTTTTTTCTAATTTAAGAGATATTGATAAAAACAAGGTTGATTGAGTCAGTTAACACAACTTGAAATTGGCTTTTGCATGATTTGATTGAATTAAATAATAAATTATTTAATTTTGTGTGTATGAAGAAGAAGATTTGGAAGATTTTTGAGGAATTAAAAGATAAGAAAGCAAATTAAATAAATAGATTTATTTAATTGTTTGCACGTGATTTGGAAGAATAAATAAAATATTTGATTATATTTTATTTTTAGAGTTTGAGAAAATTTAAATAAAATTGACTGATTTATTTAAATTTGGAAGAAGAATTGACTTAATTAAATAATTGAGAATTATTTAATTGTTTGGAAGAATTTAATTAAATAAAAGATTTTATTTAATTTTGACTTTAGAAGAGGTAATTAAATATTTTGATATTTAATTAATTTAGAGGAATATGAATCGAATAAATAAATTTGTTTATTTATTGATAGAAGAATTAGAATGAAATAAATATTAAGAATATTTATTTAGACAGAGTCGTGTCATTTTTAGGCGCATACAGTAACTGTAATCCAACTTCCAACTGTAACTGTGATGAAGAACATTTAAGTTGTTCTAACTATGATAGCACCATTATACATAACCTTTGATCTTGTAACCTTTGTCTTGTCTCCATGACCTCTGCATCACCATAATCTTTGACATCAATGACAAATAATGCCAATGCCAAAAAATCATTCTCTGCTGAAATAGACACAAAATCTGCACTGTGAATAGTATCCTTGTTGGCTTCAAAACCATCTTCAAATAAAATATTTTCATTCTTTTCAGCAGAAGTTAAGCTGATAATTTTATGATTCACTTGATCATCCTCATCTATAAACTGTAGATCAGATAAAATAACCCCTTCTCCACATAAAAAGTCATCACCGGATGATTGTAGACACCAATTTGGGATATAAACAATATGAGGTTCAACAGGCTCGTCTATTTGACCATCTTTATCAAAACTATCATGGCTACTTGCAACTTCGTTCTCCAATTTTTGTTTAAAAATTTCCATATCCAAAATTTCAAAATGAAATGTTTCAAAAATAAAATCATTCTTGACCTCTTTTTGCAGCAACACTTCTTCACTGTCATGTTCAAGAAATTCAGAAAACTTCATACTCAAGATGCATGCAACCTGGAGGAAAGACATTTAATACCTCATACTTATGTTATGCAACCTTAGATTGTTCTTCATTGTGGGTAAAGGTGAATGCCTCCATTTCTGTGCTAGACAAGGATGATAAAACAACATCATTATCATTCCCCTTTTTGCCATTTACATCATGGAAGGACGGTTCATCTTCTTGGTTACTTGAGGAACTATCTGATTCATTATTTCCTTCTTCATAATGCAAGCTATAAATTTTAGCTCTTTTCTCAACATAAGGGGTGATTTCTACATCACTTATTTCACTTTTATAGAAATGCTTTGGATCAAAAACTGTGAGATTAACGCATTCAATAGAAGGAGGCTATGCATTTTGGAAACCTACAAGCTGAAAACCTTGTTTGTGCATGATAGACTTCTTCATGGGTTCACAAGGAATGTGTTGCACAATCTTATTTGTTTCCCAAAGGCCACTTAAAATTAAATCATCTTCAACTTTTACAGCCTCTTGTTGTGCAACTTCAATGTCATTAAATTTACCCCGTTTTAAGAAAAATTGAACATCTGGATGCAATGAAGAAATAAAAGTGCATAGTTGGATTTGCTTACTTGGTTGAATGGAGGCAAGATTTTTTTTGAGAAGCTGGGTATATTGATCCATGAAGTCTCTGATGGGTTCATTTTCTTTCTTTTAAATATTGAAGAATCGACACAACAAAGCAACTTCATCAACAACACCTTTATATCTTCCCAAAAACTTATTCTTTAATGTGTCCCAATCAGTAATGCATTTGTCTTCCAAATAATGAAACTAGTTTATTGCAGGTTCAACAACAAATTCAATGAATAATCGAACAAAAAAATTTTCTTCACTTCCAAAATTCTGAATGCAACCTTGAATGCCAGGATGTGATCTTCTACATCTTGATGGTTTTCTCCACTAAACTTCAGGAAGTACTTTCTTGATCCTTCAAGTAGAGGTGAATACAATGGCAAAGAAAGAGGTCCAAAATTATTTCCCCATGGCTGAGGAGAAACCAATGTCATAACACCAATCTGAAAAATAAATCAGATAGGAGTCTTTGTTGAAATAAAATGCTTCTAAGTATTTTCTGGTTTGTAGAGCCTCCACCCTTCGTTCTTAGGGAGGTACCTTCAAATTTCTGAGGAATAAGAACACCAAAACTTCATATTCGAACTCCCCAGCAGAATCACCAAAAATCTTTTGGTATACAGATTTTATCACTTAATTTTACACTCTTTTGCCCACAAAAATGACAACTATACCAATAGTTGAGTCAATTGCAATGATTTTTACAATAACTCTCTGCTTGTTTTACAAGGTGCAACTACCTTCGAATGATATGCAATGAATGAAAACAATGGGTGCTTTTAACCAAAAAGTAGAAAAGGAAAACTACAACAAAGGACTGAAAGAAAAGATTGAAAGAGCAGAAACAAATAACTCAAAGTTTATATATTCCCACCCATGAACGGTAATAGATTAATAAAAGGACAGTTATATCTCCCTCAACACATACCAAACGTAAGCAAGATATGCATCTAGAATCCAGATACAACCATACATAACAGGGGTACATTGAAGATTGATTACAAATTAACGTAAGAAAATTGCAACCAAAGAAGACATTTAAAGACATAAAGTTCTAAAAATAACTCTTCATTTCTTCAATAGAACAAAGCTCTAAGTCTCTAAAAATTCCCCTATACATCGATTGAGTCAAGAAAAATAATAATTGTGATTACAGACTAACAGAAAATTAAACTCTCTCCTCCCAAAATTCTCTCTCACGGAAGTCGAGAAAGATCCCTTTACAATAGGAAAAGTGAAATTTATAACTTCTCCCTGTAACCATTTCTTGAAAAGTCCATTATAACATAACCCAACCCATTCTTTCGTCCTCTTGTGAAGTAACTGCCTCTTGGAAAACTATCTTAAGATTAATTTACCAACTCACTTTTAAAAGTGACTTTTTAACTTCATTGAGTCCTTTCCGATACATATAATTGTTACAATAAGACCACCTTACACCTTCATTTCAATTTCATTTTGTTTCTTTGCTACCTGGAAATCAACATTAGAAGAGATCCTTTGTTGGAAAGACAATAAGCTTCCAGATAATTTTGACACAAACTCCTCACGTTTCTTAGAGACATGTTCTGACCAAATGTCCATATTTACACATATAAGTTGCCAAACTACTGCAACCAAGGAATGTTCATCCCCTATCCTTATAACTAAATCCCATGCATACACAATAAGATTGATTGAGCACATGACAGTTGTTTAATTTTTTTATTCTCTTGAAGATGAAAAAAACTTTTCATAATATTCAATATCTATCCGTAGTGGATCCCTACAAATAGATTGAATAGAGGTTTAGTTATGGCCATATCGAGCATACTGGGGTGAACTTGCTCAATGGCCATATGCTTGCTTTCTTCATGGCTTTGAATAAATGCCAATTGTGCAAGAGCTCTTTCCACAGAAGCAACTCTATTGATATTAACTCTTTCTTCTGCATGACATTAGACATGTGATTCAGCTGGTCCAAATTTGTCTGAAATAACATCGACTGCTTTCCCATTAATCTCCTGTTGATCATTCGTAGGATAATGAATCAAATGAATGTGGCCCCAGCCTTGTGCTTTGCAATGCATGTTACACATCTCTGCTATTCCTATCTTTCCCCATTTATACTTGCAATCTTGAATATCAATATCTTTGCCCTCTGAAATGAATCCTACACTTCTCATGTTTCCATGCACAGTATCATGCAATCCTAAGTGATCTATTGGTAGCTTGGTAGAAGAAACCACAATATTGGCATCTGGTGTCACAATCGATCCTAGTTGCCAACAACATTTGCGCAGGCCATTTGCTTTTACACAAGTTCATATTCAAAATATCCCCTTTGGCCCTTAAAAACCCTAGTTTGTTTGACAAGCTCAGTAAAGATTTCACATATTCTTGGCATCTCGCGTCCATGGGTGTAGGCATGCTTATTCCCACACAAATGCTTTGCATTTTGATCCAAATCATGGAAATGATCTTTAACTCCACATGTCCTGCTGCATCCATTCATCGTGCATTTGCTTCTGATGGCATCTCTCATGGAACTAAGGCCTTTCATGATCAGACTCAAATGACATAGCACAAGGATTATCGTGACTTGGAAGAGAACGTTTTGTGCTACACATGTGTTGAGGGGAATTGTACTTGTGCTGACCGGGGCACCATGAAAACATAGCTTATTACAATTGGAAGACATGTCATATAAGTAACATCTCTTGTTGCATGTATGATTTTTTTTTTTGCAATTGTGATTTCCTCCATGCCCTACCAAATTCTTGCATAAGCTTAAGTTGTCATCGCGGGTATGCTAAACATTCCCAAATCCTAGAGCTACAATAATGAGCCATGGACAAAACAAGCTAGAGGATAGTGGATCTGGTGGAATTGGCTTTTAAACAGCCAGTTGCATTTGTTTACAGGTTTCCAAAGCTCTTTCGACAAATCCATTTTGTGTATATCGTGTGATCATTACATTCTCCAACCCATATTTCCTTGAGGCGTCCGAGTTCCCAAACCCTAAAATTCCCTAAAGGAAGCCAAAGTCAGGAAGAAATGAAGTTCTTGAACCTTTAAAATTTGCCGAATGGAGGAGAGTTGGGAAAAAATGAGGTTCTTGAACCTTTAAAATTACTGACTCGAGCACTTTATTGGCAATATATTTAGTTCATGAACTTTTCAAAGTGTTGATCCCTTTATAAAATAAAAAATATATCCTTTTAATAATAATTTTAACTTTAGAAACTATTCATTCCTTCAGACCAGATTTGAACGCCCCCCTCTTTTTTATATTTATGTTGGGGGAATAAATAATATATAACCCATGGGTAAAACTTATTTAGATCCAAGAAAATAATTTAAAAGGACTCATTTTGATCTTGGAAATTTCCTATCAACAAAATGTGAATGACTTTATAATTTTTGATTGGGAAGAAGATTTTACCTGGATACCAGCCACATGATCTAAAATGGTTCTGTGAGACTCTCCATAAGCACATTTTGCTTTGACGCCCATAGAAAATTGAGTTTATTATTTCCTGCAAATACTGAATAATGATCAGCACTAGAAAGTTTAAAAAATTTCAAAATCAAATATTGCAGGTAACACCATCCAACCTTACATCTACATCTACCACATCATGTCCTAAATCCCATATCAAGATCATTGATAAAGGTTGTGGAGATTATGAGATCCATGACACCTTTTATATAGGAAAAGTTCCAATTTCTCCCCTATCTTTTGGTAGGCCTAGTAAAAATTTGAATCTAGAGAAGAGATCTCAGTTTAGTATGGCTTGACTACCTTCATAAAATATGGGCTCATAATAGATGAAGAAGTAGAGAATGTAAAAGGTTCTTGGATTAGTGAGGAGGATGGATTAGTGAGGAGGATGGATTTGCATCTTGTTTTGAAAAGAATGAATATTCTATACCCAATAGAATATGAAAAAATATGAATTATAAAGAAAAGGTCCTTGGACTTCATGAACAAGGCATTCTAGAACCTATGAGTATACATAAGAATACAACAAATTGGGAGCTAGGATATGTCCCCTATGATGAGAAATCCAATGAGGTTAGTCATACTTCTAAGGTTGTTAGGAATTCTTCTTGCGATATCGAACACATTGAAACAAAGTCTATTCATGACCCCTACGAAGACCTTGCCACAACTAATATATTTGATTAAATCACCATTCTTACCATCCACTTAGATCTTAAATACCCCATCCTTATCGACTAGGAACAACAAGAACCCATATCATTAGATAGATTTGAAAATGAGAAAGCACTTGTAGAATCCATGGGACTTTGAGATAACATGCCATCAAGAGAACATAAGAAAGGTTTGAGATCAATTTAGACACGTGTGTATACTTTAGGGAATAGAAGGATCTCCTTATTCAAAGAAATAAAAAGAAAGCATTTGACAATAAAAAGGAAACAAAAAACTAAAAGCAAACAAATAAGCAAAATGAAGAAAAAAGTGAAAATCAAGAAAATGAAGACATACTCATTAGTGAAAATCCCTATGGGGCACTAATGGATGAAGAACTCAACCTTCTTTTTTGACCTAGACACCTACAAGATGGGCCTGTATCATTTGTTGAAGAAGCCGTGGAAATTGATCTTGGCATAGGAGAAGACAAAAAGATCACTCACATGGCTATAACTTTAAATCCTACAGAAAAGAAAAACATCAGTACTAAACTCAAGATATTCACAAACATATTTTCTTGATCATATGCTGACATGCCTAGGCTAGACCCATCATTAATGGTACATCATCTTATTGTACATACAAATGCTAAACTCGTGAAGCAAAAATTAAGAAAAATACATATAAAAATCACCCTCCTCATCAAAGAGGAATTGTAGAAGTTGTTAGAGGTGGGTTTCATTTGGCCCATTGACTATTCTAATTGGATCTCAAACATTGTCCCCATAAGCAAAAAGCCCAAAGGAATCAACATGTGCACAAATTTTAGATACCTTAACAAAGCAAATTCCCAAAGGATGATTTCCCCTTGCCAAATATTGCATTCATATAGTTGATCTCATAGCAGGATATGAAATGTTTTCACTCATGGATGGATTTTCTAGCTACAATCAAATTAAAATCACACCTGAGGATCAACACAAAAAAAATTAATAACTCCTTCAAGTGGATATTCTATTATTGAGTCATGCCTTTTGGCTTGAAGAACACCGGGGAGACATATCAAACAGCTATGACAGTAATCTTTCATGACATGCTTCATAATATTATGGAAGACCATGTAGATGATTTATTGGGCAAGTTAGAAACTAGAGAAGAGTATCCTGAAGTTTTAGAACACATTTTTCAGAGACTAAGAGAATATAAAGTATGCCTCAATCCTAAGAAGTGTATATTTGGCATCACATCAGGCAAGCTCTATTGGGTTTCATCATTTCTAGAAGAGGTATAAAAGTGGATTCTATAAAGGTCAAATAAATTATAGAAGTGCCTCCACCATAGAATCTCAAAGAGCTTCATAGTCTACAAGGAAAGCTTCGATCTATATGTAGATTCATTACACAACTTGTTGATAAATACTAACCATTCTTGCATCTACTAAAGAAGCATGTGGATTATCATTGGGATGAGTCATGTCAACATGATTTTGATCAGATAAAACAATATCTCAGCAATCCATGAGTTCTCATGGCAACAATCTCAAATAATCCATTGATTCTTTACATTTCAGCTACACAATTTACTTTGGGATCCCTGCTAGCACAACAAGATGATTAGGGAAGAGAAAGGGTTATTTATTATATTAGCAGAACTTTGGTTTGATATGAATCTAACTATACACCTATAGAGAAGGTATGTTTGGATGTGGTTTTTGCCTCATAAATAAGACATTACACGCTCACTCATCAAACTAAACTTATTACCAAAACCAACCTACTCAAGTATCTTTTATCAAAACTATATCTAACATATTGAATAGCTAAATGGGTTATGTTACTTAGTGAGTTTGATAATAAGTATGTTGATTAAAAATAAATTAAGGGAAAAGTACTAGCAGACTAATTAAGAAAAGTCCCGTTGATAGATACCCATTCATTGAACCTTGACTTTCCATATGAATCTATTCTAGCCCTTCAAGAGTCACATGAGTGGAAGCTCTATTTTGATGGTTCCTTCACTAGCCATGGATTGGGGGAAAGAATCTTGTTCCTCATACCACAGGGTGACCTTATACCAAAAGGATTCAAAATTGGATTTCCCTACACCAATAATATTGTTGAGTATGAATCATTAATTTTAGGTCTCAAGCTTGTAATCCAATGGAACATCCAACACTTGTTAGTTTTTTATTCTCAGCTAGTCATCAAACAAGTCAATGATGAATATCAAACTGAGAATTACAAACTCATCCCTTACAAGAGGATGGTTGAAAGATTCAAGTAATATTTTACTCACATTTAATTTGAAGAAGTATCTCATCTGAATAATAGGGAAACTAATGCAATGGAAACTGTTGGTTGTCTCCTTGGCATGAGATGTAGACACTCCAAAATGTTAGTTCTTGGTTGAGTAGCTCATGATCCCCATCATATGACATCCAAGAATCAGAAATGATATGTGAAATTTTTGGTCCCAACTCCCCATGGTATCATGACATTTACACCTACCTCCATACTCAAACCCTCCCATCCAACCTTTCATTCACTCAATACAAGTCCTTTATCCAATGAATATCCTATTTCACTCTCTTTGGTGTCACACTTTACCATCAGGGTTATGGTGGTACCTTATTACAGTGTTTAGAGTCACAAGAAGCAAACTTAGATATAAAAGATTATCATGATGGCATCTATAGAGCACACACTAGTGGCAAGGTCCTAGAAAAAATTGTTAAGAATAGGATATTATTGGCCCACTAGGAACATGATGCATGTTACTATGTTAGAAATGTACATGTCAAAAACATGGTTATCTAATTCATGCACCCTCTCAAGCACTTCAACCTATCACAACTCTGTGGCCTTTTTCACATGGGGGTTCGATCTCATTGGAAAAATAAATCTCTGTTCCTCTAATGGCCATAAACATATTAGCACTACAACTAAATACTTCACTAAATGGGTCAAAGCAATTCCTCTTACTTACGTGACTAGCCAACAAATTTCCAAGTTCATCTTCAACCATATCATCTGTCATTATGGTATCCCTATTGCCATTATCACAGATAATGGTAAATCGTTTAAAAATCATGAAGTCCATGCCATTTGTGAAAAATTTCACATCAAACACAAATGGTCTACACCTTATTACCCATAAAGAAATAGTTAGGTAGAGACATCCAATGAAATCCTTATTAAGATCATTAAAAATATTATCAATGCTACTAGCCATGGTTGACATCTTCAGCTCTATCCCACCATATGGGTCTATCACACTAGCATACGTACACCTATTGGCACCATTCCCTATTCCCTCATCTTTAATGTTGAAGCCATTTTTCCAGTTGAGATTGAGCTACCATCCTTGCACATCTCTTTGTATGACCTCAACACTGATGAAGACTACAGAGTCACATGACTACATGAACTAGAGCTTCTTGATGAACACCAACTCAATGCACTAAATCACCTTATCATATCAAAATTGGTTGTTTCATAGCTACAAGAAGTGCATAAAAACTAGAGAATTTGAAATCAAGGATCTTGTGTTTAAAGAAAATTAGGAGAATAAAAATCAGGACCATAAGAAAAAAAGGAAAATTTGAGCCAAACTAGATGTGTCCCTACATCATCATTGCCAAATATGGTTTAGGGGCATACAAGATAGCAATAGTTGAAGGTCAAGAGTTGGAGGAACCTATGAACATTGTGCATCTCAAGCAGTTCCATGCATAATCTAGTAGTTGTGGTTTCATAACATCACAAAAGTCTGAAAAATTCAAAAAAGCATAAATAAAAAAAACAAAGAATAAAGAGAAAAATCACCCTTTGGTGAAAACTATGCTTATGGCACCTTAGGCAAGTACCATGATGAAAACCCACTTGTGAGCATCATGTGTAAGTACCTGTGTCCCATTATCCATGAACATCTTTGCACTTGGGCTCAAATATTAGTACAGTGCACCCTGTATCTTCCATATAGTTTTACTCGTGTCCATTGTATTAATCATTTCCACATTCATCCACCCATATCACATTTTTTTCCTCTGGCTAGACCTTGCATTACATTTTGATTCATGATTTGGATAAGAAACATTGATTACTCCTAATTAGAAAATTTAACATTATGACGTGCTCTATTATCACTTTGTCCCCAATAACACACAAACATACACACCCTGAAAAAACCTCACTATGAATTCTCTTATAAAAACACCCACTTCCCATACACACACTCACTTGACCTCACATAGACAAATGTCTTTCCCTCTTGGTAAAATCCTTGTTCAAAGTTCCATTATATTATTTAGTGGGATATATCGCTCCCAAATTTAACATCACTACTCACTATCACAATAATCTCTAGCTTGGTTTTCAACTCATTATGTGTCTTTTTGTCTGCTTTTTCTTTCTTGTTTGTTTGTTTCTTTTTATTTTTGTCTCACAATATACTCTACCAAGGTCATCATGGTCCATCATATCATGATGTGTCTTGTAGATATGATTGTTGGGGATATTTTTATGCTTTTTTGGTTGCATGCATGAGTTAGTTCTTGTGGCATATGATAAATTGTCACCAAGGTTCCTTATATCTTTGATGCATACCATCATATATTGTAGAAAAAGTTAAGTTACTCAATTTATGGTTGAAATCTCTTTGAAATAAGTAGCACATTCATTTAACCTTAATAACATTCACCCTCACAATCCATTCTTATTCACCTCCTTAATCATCACATTAATTCATTTATATTCTTCTATTAATTTTCATCCATTAGCTAACATTTTTCCAATTCTCCACTTTCCTCATTACACATTGATATTCCTTTCAAGAGCACACTTTTGTTCTTCTAACCTGCTTGTCCTCTTGAGGGGGCATCCCATCATCCAATCTCCAATTTACCCAAGTATCAAATCATTCCTTTGAATCCAATCAATCAACCCAAATCAGTGGACCCTTAACCTTTGACACTTGGGGCATCATTTATCAATTCATATCTTACCACTAAGTGCCTATATATATCTTCTTTGAAATAGCATTGCTTCTTCTAGTCACAACACAATTTCAAAGAGGGACAAATGTAGACACCTGAATTTCATCTTACATCTTCGACATTAAAATTTACTTCTAATCCCTACAACACTAACATTTCTTATTCATCAGTAAATTAAATAATTATGTTATTTAATTAAAAATATATCCATTATCCATCATCAATTAATTAAATAATCATATTTAATTAATCTATTTTAATCCTTCAATTAATTAAATAATCCAATTATTTAACTAATTCATTCACTTCCCATGCATAATTAAATAATTTTAATATTTAATTCTCTAATTATCCTCCATGATTAATTATCCCCACAAATTCCACCTCACCAATGACCCACTCATCATGCACTTAAAAGCTATTAAATTGAATTAATTTAATAGAGTAATGAAGAGTTAACTACCCCATTTAGTAGTTAACTACCTCATTACATCTAACCACCCACCTTCTTCAACTCAACAACAAATCGAAAGAACATTTCAAAGCCCATTAATATTTGCAACCAAAAATATTAATGAAACTTTAATAAATTAACCATTTCCCCTCATTCAATCACAACCATTAATCTGATATTTTTATCTTGACCATTCATTTTAAAAATAAAAAACATATAAATAAGTCTTATTTCCTTCAACAATTCAACATTGAACATGAGGTAAACTTATGTTGCAGAAATTTCATAGAGCTTTATTTTTAGCAACTACATTCTTTCAAAGCATTTTCAATCCAAGAGTAATCATTAGATAAAAATGGAGGAGAGCTTGAAAAATGTTGGTTAATGTATTTTTCTAGTTTGTTGACTCTATTTTAGCTCTATCTTGAAGTTTTCATACAAATATTCAAAATAGGCTTATGATTTCATTGAATATTTGTTCGCTAATAGGTTTTTGAATTTTGTGTGTTTACACTATCCTTATTTCCTGCCAAGGTCATCGGGGATGCTATTGTTGGGGATCTACTTTCCTTTAGTGAACATGTAGCCGATGGGCTTCTGTCCCCTAGTCTTTTGAATTTAGACATTAACCTCTGCTTATTTCCCTTCTTCATCCAAGGGAGTCTCCCTTGGACCTAGAGCTTGGTTACTTTTCTTCCCTTCCAGAGAGACCATTGAATTTCCTTTATCTTCTTCCTCCTAAATCAAACATGAGTCTTTCTCCACCTGCAAGAGTCTTGAATCAGGCTCTTGAAGGTGATGTTTGAAAGGTCCTTGAGGGTCAAGGCCCTTTCTCCTTCATCCTCTGGTTTGTTTTGGACCTATATAATTACTTCTTGAATGCATTTAATATTAGCCTTCTCAACTATTTTCTTGCTCTTTAAGGGAGAAGAATAGCCTTTTGTATCTTTGCAATTTTTTAGTGGTGTATTACCAGAAGGATGGTCTTTAGCCTAGTGACCTAGGTCTTCTTGTAAGATAAAGTAGTGAAGGGAGATTTTTTAAAGGCTAGATCCTACCTCCAAACACCAAACTTAGAGGAAACGGATATCTATGAAGGGTACTACTAGCCTTAATGCTCACACAAAGTCTAGCATAAAAAAGGTTCTTTTTGAACTTTGTTATAGGATCTATTCGCACCTAACCAAAATTTACAAAAAAAACATGTATTTGTACGTCATTGTTGCCTTGGAAGCTTTCTCACCCATCAATGATATTATCTAAGAGATTCTAAATGGGTTTCCCTTGGTTGAATTTTGTGTTGAAATGGTCCCTTACCTTTCTCATGCCTTTTCCATGTGTTAAAATTGCCAAAAGGTCTAAAAAATCCTAGGTGATGTGTGTTTCCTTGTGATTTCCTATCATTTCTATGTCTTGCGGGCTTCTTCCCTCCTTTAGGATGTGAAAATCCAATTGCATGCTACATGAGTTTTTTGAATCCACATCTTGTTCCTCTTGTGTTCTTTGTGGCTTCCATTTCCCTTTATTTCCCTATTTATTTGCATTCTCATCTTTGTAGAATCCCATTATGATGCAGGACATGCTCTCCTCCCTACATCTTATTCCTTCATGCACTTCAGTATGAATTTTCCAAAAACCATTGCATGTCTTCAAGATGCCATTTTGATCTTCACTTCTATTCACAGATCTGTGCCATGGTTCCAAACTTCATCTCTCCAACTTCGTATTCACCTCTAGTTTCCCCCTTATCTTTCACATATGATTTCATACCCTTTCCCTGAAAATATGATTTTACCTCCTTCCACTTTTCCTCCTTGCCTTTGGCATCCTCTTTGGGAGTTCACCTTTGGACTAGATCTCGTTCCACCACCTTACATCCACTTCCTACCTCTTGTCCTGCATCATATTCCCTCATCCTTTTATGCATCTAGAATTCTTTCTTTTCTCCTCGTGAGAACCTGATAGAGCACTGGATCATCTTCATATGATCCCATATCCCATTCAGTCTCATTTCTCTACATTTTTTCATAGTGCATAAATCATTTAGTCCCTCTTATTTGTGGGAATCTAGTTACCTGCAAGATGTTAGTTCCTTCCCTTATTCACCCCATTCATTTCTCACATGCACTTCCACATGGTTTTCTTGTAAGACCCATCAAGACCATGTTCTGCACCATGTCAAATTCTTGTAACTTCTCCTGGTGACTTCATCTAACTCAACCACTCCCCTGCAAGTTTCAAAGTTACCATTAATGAGCATGAGTATAGGTGCGATCCATGTGAATTTGATATCAAAGCTATCAAAGCTCCATGTGAACACTCCAAATGAGCCTTCAACTAAAGATATCAAAGCTATTACAAATGTAGTTGTCAACTAAGGGGGATTAGGTAGGTGAAAGAAAATAATTTGTAACTTTAGTCACACCAGAGGCATTGGGTACTCCTACTAATAGAATAAAACAAAGAATGGACATTAATCTGAGGAGGGAAGACACTACATAAAAGAGTGTGCTCAAAACTACAGAAAGACTGACTCAAAAGAATAGATCATCTATGCTTGAGTTCCCTATACAAAAGAAGTATGTTCCAAAGAATGAAGCTACAGATATGCAAGCATGGATCAAAAAAAATCTCAAGAAGGATGAGATGCAACTATGGCTAGTGGGAATAGAAATGGTGGAAATGATGTTACTACTAATGGCTAGGTAATGCCTTTCATCCTTGATACTCATGCAACAACTATGCCCCCATCTACTCCCTTGCCCAAATATGCTCTCATTGACATGGATCTCACTTTAAGCCAAATGAAAGTCTTAGTACCATTCAATTGTTTCGAATCCCAGAACACAAAGATAGGGTCCTACAATACATCAATGCCCCAACTACATCTAAAGACCACACTAACCCTTCAAATGATTTTGCAGATGATCCAACTGTTGAGGAAAATACTCAAGGAATACCTGAGGTCTACCTTGGCACAATAACTGTGAATAATCAAACCATGGTTGACCCCTTTATACTACCTTGCTAATAAAGGGATGGCTGGTACATAAATACACGTTGGATTCTGGTGCTTCAAGTAATGTCATGCCATTGGAAGTTATGAATCAGCTAGGCTTGATGATCTCCAAATACTACAATAAATTTTATTTAATGGACTTTAAGGATTTCAATGTTATTGGAGTTTTGGAGTCAAAGTGCAGCTCGATACATACCCTAGTAAATGTTTTATAATGGAGATAATCATTGTTGATTGTCCAACCAAGTAGGGTATGTTGCTATTGAGAAAATGGGTAGCTTCAATAAGTGGTAACATACAAATGGATTTGTCTTACACCACCATCCTATTTAATGGAAAGGAGGTCTAGTTGCATAGAGAAAATAAAATGTTGCATATTGTAGAGGATCTTGATAAAGAAGATAATGAGGTGCACTATGTAGAAAGTGTGCTTGGGAACGTGATTAGATACATTGATGATCATGTAGACAAACCAGTTGATCCTGCCTCTTTCCCAAAGCCCCTTTGCCCTAAAATCAATGATATAAAAAAAATTTACTTTGATGGTGCTTTCTCAGAAGAGGGAAATGGTGCAAGTGTTGTCTTGGTTTCCCTAGATGACAAAACTTACAAGTTCACTTTTAGGTTGAATTTTGAATGCACCAACAATGTAGCAGAATATGAGGCTTTGTTGCTTGGTTTGAATGTGGCTTCTAGGTATAGGATCAAATGTTTAAGTGTGCATGGTGTATCGTTAAAAGTCATGCACCCTACAATTTCACATTATGTCCTACGCTCGCCTGCTAACCCCCCTCATACAGACCTAGCCTAGACCATCTCCTAAACATTAAATCATTTCAAAAATCTATAGTAGTGCATTGCTCTCAGGATCATTCTGAGCTTCCATGATGAATTTGGGGTCATTCTCCCTAGATTAAAGTGTGACATGCTAGCATCTCATAGGCACAATGCCACAATACATACATTATGGTTGCATGCTACCATTTCACAATTACCATTGGCCATCATAATGCCTTACATAGGTGTGCCAAGATATTCTAGGCATATTTTCTCTGAAGCATATACATAAGAATCTTGAAAAATAGTAAATTTTCTCTAGTTACTGATAGGAAACTTCTTCTAAGAGAAAATAAGAAGAGCATTTGAGAATCTTTGAGCATTTATCTAATATAGCTATGAAAATACCTTCAAGCTCTGCATCTCTTTCTAGTTATCTTTGAAGTCTTTAGGCATTGAACTACCATCATAGGTCCTGCTTTCTGAATCCTTTTTTCAAAGTTTGAATTTGAGGAAAGGGTAGCTCATGGACGAGACTTAAATGGTTAGATCTCTTCTTAGGATTCCACTAAGTTGCTCACCTTCATTTTCATAAAAATCCATCATTATTGTGTATTTTGTTAAGTAGCATATAATGTTGTGCTCTCTGAAATTCTCTATTTAATATCATAAGAATAAAGTCTCCAAAAATCTCTATCCTTTTTTAATGCATTCTCTTAATAGAGCACCAAAAGTGAATCAAGGGGAGGAGACTCTATCTCTTCACTGAGCATTCCCTTGCTTTGACTATCTTTGCAAAACCCTTGTTTGTTTTCCAAATCCCATTTGCAATCCTTTATCACTTTGCACACTAGGCCTAGTGTCCTCTCCTTAGACCAGAGAGGTGCTCCTAAAAGTCATGCCATTGCATCCTAGCTCCTAGACACACTTAGGATAGGTGCACACACATTTTGAAATCTATTTATCATCCAACTACTTGTGGAGGTCAAAAGATCAAAATAGTGGTTTGACCACTCTCGATAAACTCCTTTTCTATCCCAAAATTTCTTCTCAACGTATCATAACAGGTTACCTCGAAAATATCATTTACATAGAGATTTGCTAGTGTTGATGCTTTTGTATTTAGATTTCATCATTTCTATTTATTTTATTTATCTGTCTATCCAGGTATTACACTTGTGTTTCTGCTTTGTTGTGTTTTGTAGGTTGATTGAGAAGATACATAGATAGAGGAGAAGCTTGCCAGACAAACTTAGAACACTCATGCCAAACTTTGTAGTTTGTACGACACTGTATAGATGATAGAACTTAGCATAGACATGCACACATTGTGGTGTCATCCCTTGCCGAGACCTCTTTTTGGTGGTAAATTAATCTCTTAGTGTACTTTTTAGATCTTCTTTCAATTTCCTAAAAAGTTTATTCATAACTCTGTAAACAAAATTTCATTCTTGTTCATTTGTTGTTGTTAGCTTAGGAAAGTTAAAATTTCTAGTTAATAGCATATATGGAATATCTAGACTAATTTTGTAGGATTAAAACAAAAATGCTTCTCCTTTGAAGCTATAAATTCTAGAGTAGTGTCCTATAAGATCACTTTATCTAGAGGGTGCAACTCTCTAGTTGGAGCTGCTATCTTATATGCTACACATGGTGATTCAAAGTTGATAATTTATTAGGTTAGAAGCTCATATGTATAACCAAATAAAAGAGATATGTATAGAAGTGTTGTATGGGATGTCATTGAAATTTTTTATGCATTCGACATAAAATGGTTAGATAGAATTGAAAATACTATAGTTGATGCCCTTGTTGTAGTGGCTTCAAAGTTTGATGCCTCTTTCTCATCACCTCGTTGCACTTAAAACATGGAAGTCCTCATAAGGTCAAGCATTCTTGATAACATATATAGCTAGCAAGTATTCAATGATAGAAAATTTATAACTTCTTGAACCGCATAAGTGATTTTGAAAGCTAGCTAATTGATTGACAACCTATGATTGAGTTAGAGGATGGAAAGGAGAAATTATTTGGAAATGAGGTCATTTGGCTCAAGACCAATACCATTCCAAGAGGTCTTGTAGCTCTTGAAAGAATCTTTTACAGTATTGATTGTTACAAGATAAGAAGCAAGCCACTCAATGAAGATGATGTAGAAGGTATGAATCTAGGAACTGAATCAGCTCCAAAGATGATCTATGTTGGTAAGAAGTTGAAGCCAACAAAAAAATAATTTCTGATTAGTCTATTAAGAAAGTTGAAAAAGTGTTTTCTATGGTCGTATGATGTGTTGAAAACCTATAGGGAAGATTTGTTGCAACACATTATTCCCCTGGATCCTGGCACAAAACCATTCAGGTAGAAAAAAAAGCCCATAATCCTACATTGGCTCCTCAGATACAAAAGGAATTGATGAAGTTGAAAGAGGGTGGTATAATCAAAGCAATTAGACATTCATAGTGGTTGTCTAATCTTGTTCTAGTGAGGAAGAAAAATGGGGACATGAGGCTTTGTGTAGATTTTATAAATTTGAACATTAAGTCCCTTACAGACAACTACCCAGTGCGTAGTATGGACCATTTGTTGCAAAAGGTGATTGTGTTTGAAATGATGTCAATGATGGATGGGTTCTGAGGATACAATCAAGTCATGGTCAAGGAGTTCGAGTAGCATAAGACAACCTTCATGACCCCTTGGGGAACATTTGTTTATGTGAGGATGCCTTTTGGACTCAAAAATGTAAGAGCCACCTTCAGAGGGCAATGGATGTTGCCTTTGTAGGACTGATAAATAAAATAATAGTTTTATATCAAGATGATTTGACCATCTATCCCAAGGATAGAAATGATCATTGCAAATACTTAGAGATGATTTTTCAGTGATGTTTGGAATATGGGAATTCTTTAAATCCTAAGAAATGAGTATTTGGTCGTTAAGAGGGTAAGCTTCTTAGACATTGTGTCCAAGGAGGGTGTGAGAAATGATCCATAAAGAGACAAAGCAATATATCTCATTCCTCAACCAAAAATAATTAAAGTAGTACAATACTTCTTTGGACAAATTGTTTTGTTAGGAGGTTTGTTTCTACCTTGTTGAGAAAACAAAGGCTATTTCCAAAATGCTCAAGAAAGGGAAATCAACTAGATGGGATAAAGAATAAACTAACTCCTTCATGGATATCAAGGATGCGCTTAAGATGGAATTGGTATTGGTAAGCCCTAACTATTCAAATCCTTTTCAATTGTTTTCCTTTGCTTCCTTCTCCATCATTGCTATTGTGTTGCTTTCGAAAAATATTGATGGATATCAATTGCCTTCTTTAGAAAATTATTGCAAAATGTCAAGTTTAATTATTCTATCATGGAAAAACATGCTTATGCTCTTGTTAAGTCTGCTAAGAACTTTAGCCCTTATCTTGTAGGAGCTATAATCTTGATGCAGGAGCATCTAGGGTGTAAGAGCAATCTTGCATCACCCAAAAATATTGTTTCTTTTTCAATAAGGGCTAAAATTGGCACGGTTACTATTTTTAGTAAGTTGGCATTTGTGCACGTATGGATACAAAATCTTACACAAACCTCCAGAATGGTGAATTGAAGCCAATGGTAAAGAAACCACTTCAATATCATTTGTCATTTGTGGGATATTAATATTTTCATTTTTCAAAATCTTGATAAAAATATTCGAAGTCAAATTTGAGGCACTTAGAGGCTTCGAATAGGCCCAAAAATTGGTGAAAAATCAAAATGTACTCTAATGGGCCATTTTGCAAACAAGTGTCCTTTCAAGAGCTTTCCAACGATATATTATAATTGAAAATCCGACAGTCGGATCAAAAGTTATGATCCCAGGAAGTTGTACGACTGAAATTTAAAAAATTAAAAATATCTTCTTGGGAAAAGTTACATTTTCCAGAATATTCTAGGGCGGTTACGCATTCCAGATAAAGGAGGGGAATGAGGGTTATAGGAGGGGGGTTTTTAGTAGTGCAGATGGTGGCTCTAGCTTGCAGATTTTTGTAATGAGAAAGCCCATGTGGTTGTAGCTTATAATTTTCCTGAATATTGTAATTTCATTACATTGAGATAATAGAAAGCATGTGTTTCTTTCTTGTATTCACTGTTTTATTCTCTATTATTGTTGTGTGTTTAAGTTGGTAAGGGGAGTCCCCTTCATCAAATATTTACATATGTACCTCATACTATTGTGAGGGACATCTTTGCTCAACAAGAAGTTTCAAGAAAATGATGTAGATGGATCAATAAGATCAAAGAATATGACATGGAGGTGCAAACCATAAAGTTGGTTAAGGGTCAAGGTATTTCCAAGTTGATGGTAGATGCAAATTTAGATGCAATAGAAATACATCAGGTAACCTTTGATTCAACACTTCCTCCTTGCTCTTTGAAAGATGATCTATGGTATAAAGATATTGTTTTCTATTTGGAGAACCCAAGTTGTCCTCCAGAATTGAATGATCATCAAAGGAGAACCTTGAAGTTGGCTGCCCAAATATATGTGTTGTTGTAGGGCCAACTTATGTGGAAACCTTGATGGGTTACTTCTCAAATGCTTAGATTATGAGCAATCTATCAAGGTCATAAATGAATGTCATCAAGGACTTTGTGAAGGGCATTTCATGTTAAAGACCACTACCCACAAAGTAATTAGAGCAAGATACTGGTGGCCTACATTATTCAAGGATGTAGCCAAATTTGTTAGAAAATGTGGTGCTTGCTAGAGATTTATAGGAAAGATGAATTTTGCAGGCGCACTCCCTCTCACAACCACATCAATTGAGGCTATTATTTTATTATTCTATGATTCTATTATACTATCATTCTTTCACTCTACAATTCCATTCTATTATTTTATAAATATATTCTTATCTCATTCTTTCATTCTATAATTCTATCATTCTATAATTCTATCATTCATTGATTCTATCATTCTATTATTATATGAATCTATTATTCTAACATTCTTTAATTAAATTATTCTTTAATTCTATAACTCTATTATTCTATAAATATATTATTCTATCTTTCTTCCATTCTATCATTCTATTATTCTATTATTTTATTATTCTACAATTCTAATATTCTATCATTCCATAATTTTGTCATTATATTAATCTATAAATATATTGTTGTAGATCATTCTTTCATTCTATCTTTCTATTATCCTATCATTCTAGACAATTCTGTCATTCTATTATTCTATCATTCTTTCATTACATAATTCTATTATTCTACATTTCCATTTTCTATCATTCTTTAATTCTATAATTCTATCACTCTATTATTCAATTATTCTATAATTATATTATTCTCATATATTATAATTCTATCATTCTATCATTCTTCCATTCTATCATTCTAAAATTATATCATGCTAGTATTTTATAAATCTATTTTCTATCATTATATAATACTATTATTCTACAATTCTATTATTCTATCATTCTTTCACTCTACAATTCTATTATATTATTTTATAAATCTATTCTTATCTCATTCCTTCATTCTATAATTCTATAACTCTATTATTAAGTAAATATATTATTATATCTTTCTTCCATTCTATCATTCTATCATTCTATTATTCTATTATTTTACTATTCTACAATTCTATTTTTCTATCATTGTTTCATTTTATCATTCTATAATTCAATCATTATATTAATCTATAAATCTATTATTGTATCATTTTTCATTCTATATTTCTATTATCCTATTATTCTACAATTCTATCATTTTATCATTCTTTCATTGCATAATTCTATTATTCTACATTTCCATTTTCTATCATTCTTTAATTCTATAATTCTCACTCTATTATTGTATTATTCTCATATACTATTATTCTATTATTCTTTCATTATTTCATTCTATAATTCTATTATTCTACATTCTATCATTCTCTCATTCTTTCATTCTATAATTCTATAATTCAACCAATCTATTATTCTATAACTATATTATTCTAGTATTCTATTCTTCAATTATTCTACAATTCTACTATATTGTTCTATCATTCTTTCATTCTATAATTCTATAATTTTATAATTCTATATCATTCTATCATTCTATCATTGCATAATTCTATTATTCTACAATTGTAATATTCTACCATTATTTCATTCTATTATTCTACTATTCTATCATTGTATCATTCTATAATTCTATTATTCTATAAATCTATTATTCTATTTTTCTTATATTCTATTATTATACAATTCTATTGTTTTGTCATTGTTTTATTCTATCATTTTGTAATTCCATCATTCTATTATTGTATAAATCTTTTAATCTATCACGTTTTCATTTGACTATTCTATTATTCTATCATTCTTTCATTTTATCATTCCATAATTGTATTATTTTGTTGTTCTATTATTTTTTCATTCGCTTATTTTATCATTCTATAATTCTATCATTCTCTCATTCTATCATCTGAAAATTCTATTATTATATTATTCTTCAATTCCATTATTCTATCATTGATTCATTCTATCATTCTATCATTATATTATTCTATAAACGTATTATTCTAGCATTCTTTCATTATATCGTTCTATAATATATTATTTAATAAATCTATTATTCTATCATCATTTCATTCTATTATTCTACAATTCTATTATTCTATCATTCTAAAATTTTATCATTCTATTATTCTATAAATCTATTATTTTATCATTGTTTAATTCTATCATTCTATTATTCTATAAAGCTATTGTTTTACCATTCTATCATTCTATAATTGTATTATTCTATAAATCTATTATTCTATCATTCTTTCATTCTATGATTATGTTATTCTATTATTCTATTATCTTTCATTCTATCATTCCAGAATTCTATATTCTATTATTCTACAATTCTATTATTCTATCATTCTACAATTCTATCATTCTATTTAATTATATCATTTTATTATTCTATCATTCTATTACTATTTATATCTATTGTTACGTCACTCTACAATTCCATTATTCTATCATTCTCTCATCCTATCATTCTATAATTCTGTCATTATTTTAATCTATAAAATCTATTATTGTATCATTCTATCATTTTATTATTGTATCATTTTATCATTCTATTATTTTGTTTTACTACAATTCTATTATTCTATAAATCTATTATTCTATCATTGTTTAATTCTGTCATTCTATAAGTCTCATTCTATTATTCTATAAAGCTATTGTTTTACCATTCCTTCATTGTATCATTCTATAATTCTATTATTCTATTATCCCATTAGTCTGTCTGCAATTCTATTATTATATTATACTATAAATCTATTATTTTATCATTCTTTCATTCTATTATTAGTTCCTAACAAGGCAGGAATTCTATTGCATTTGTATGATGCAATTAATTCAATTCAGTTGACCAATGAGAGTTGAGTATTAAATTCATTTGGCAAAATCCCTAAAGTTGAAAGTTAATTTTTTTATTTAATGATTTAATAAATGTTGTGAGGGTAAAATAGTGCATCAATCAAATGAATAACAGATGACCCAAACATCAACAGAATAGAGAAACAAAGAAGATTCAAATGAACACAGCAATGAACAAACACAGCAAACCTCTTCCGTTTCAAAACTTCTGTTGTTCGCCTATCACGAATCGTCCCTTCGCAGATGAGATGAGCCCTCAGAGAGTGCAATCTTTTAAAGCTGTTTGAGGAAGTCGATGGTGAATGGCTATGGTGTGATATGCAATGAAGGTGAGCTCCAATGCAACAATGGTGATCTCAAGCTTGTAGATGACGAATGGGTGCCAAAGGCGCGCTGGTGATATTCCTGCAGAGTAACGATGTCAAAAGCCTGGATGATTAGAATGGAGGGATGAAGCTTCATTTATAGACTCGGAGGAATAGGAATCAACGGTTGAGAGAAGATATGATGATCAACGGTTGAGGATGGTTGAGGAATGTGCAACCAGTGGAAACGTGCCAAGTGTTCCAGCTCCATCATGAAAGGTGGGATGTGACAAAACTGATTGGAGAGTTAACTCCATTGACTGGTCTGTTAACAGAATTGATTGATCAGTTAGAAGAGTGGATTGTGGAACTGACTGGGTTGATTGAGGATTTGACTCAACTGACAGGTTAGTCAACAAATTTGATTGATTGGTTAACTGACCTCTGATTGGAGAAGAAATAGGCCATGTGGGTGAGGGAAAATAAGATAATTAAATATTAAATATATTTAATTACATGTGCAACCTGATGAGGTGGACAAGGTGAGGTGGAAAGGTGAGGTGGAATTTTGAATTTAGAACTTTAGGATAGAGGAAATAGGATTAATTAAATAATTTATGATTATTTAATTGTGAAGGACAAATAGAAGAATTTTAATTAAATAAATAGAATTTATTTAATTATGGAATAGTGAATTGATTAAATAAATTTAGAATATTTATTTAATTAATAGAAGAATGGAATAAATATTTAGAATATTTATTTAGGATAATTTGTGTCATTTTTAGGCGTATACATTTTGCCCCTCTTTGATGCAATGCAGTTTACGGCGTTGCTTCAAAGAAATTGATAGTCTGAGTGATGATACATGCCCCAGTTTGCCCCTGGTACAGGTTAAATGACGATAGGATGCCCCCTCGGGAGATTGGACGGGAAAAAACGGCGAAAGTTTTGGAGACGGACGATCTCACGACGAGGAAGGGGTTAGGATAGGTTGGAGGAAAAGGGATGCGGTCAGGGATGCGGGAAGAAAACGGAAGGAAAAACGGACACGGGAAGTAGTCCACAGTCATCACCTAGCCAGAATTAGGGTTTGGAGGCTATAAATAGGAGCTGGGTCCACAAGAATAGTCATTTGCACACTTGGTTGATCTGGATTGGAGAAAGAGAGCTCAGAGCAAACTTAGAGCAACATGGCGGCCAGAGCAGCAGACATTCCACGCGAGGAGCACCGATTTGAGCGAGTCCGACGATTCGGGCGGCCAGCAGAGGCAGGACCCCCGGTATGTGCTTCGAAAAATTTCTCCTAGGGTCGAGTTTAGGTGTCATAAATGCCCGTAGAAAATAGGTGAAATGAATGCGCCGAAACGCAGAACGGTGCATATGCCTCGCGAAGCTGCGCTTTTGTGATTTCGCGGCGCATATGCCTGTTTCGGCGGCGCATGCGTGAAAGCTGCGCATTTGTGCAGTCTAGTTGCGCTTTCGTAATTGGGCGGCGCTTTTGTATTTCTGTCGCGCATGCGTGAAATGTAGCAGCGCATTTGTTAAAGTTGCGCATATGTTGATTCTTGCGGCGCCTGCGTAATTGAGCGGCGCATGCGTGGATTTCTGCGGCGCATGCGTTAAAACGACGCATATGTGTCCTGTAGCGGCGCATATGCGTTTTTGCGGTGCATATGTTGATTTTTGCGGCGCACATACCAGAAATGGCGCATTTACCACCTGTAGTGGCGCATTTGCTTGGGATGGCAATTACTTAGCCAAACTGATTCGATTAGCGTCCTGTTTGATGCAGGAATCGATGAGCTATCTCCGAGATTGCAGGAATCTAGTCAAGAGATGTAGTGTGCTGTTTTGATCAATTTGAAATGCTAAGTTTAGTTGATATAGTTCAATAGATATGTTGAGTATGGTATATGCAGCTTGAGACTGACGCCTTGCATTGTGTGTTTGCAGGAGGAGATACGAGAGACTCTGCAGTCGAGGGAGACGTTCCCTATGCCTTTATTGCAGAGATACATGCTGACAGAGGCTGACAGAGTGGCGCTTGGTGCCATGGGTCTAGATTATGTTTGCTTTATGCCCGAGGTGCGGGCGAACCGAGGACTGTTGACAGCTGCCGTGGAGAGATTCCACAGCGAGGACGGGACCTTCCACTTCCCTACAGGAGAGATGACTATGACGCTGGAGGATGTCTACCGGATACTGCACTTGCCCGTAGTAGGCGAGTTGGTGGAGTACGATGCTCAGCGGGACGCGGGACTCGCCGAGTGTCAGCGAGTATTTGACGATCCCGAGCTGGTGGGACAGGTCATCCCTTGGCAGGATATATATGACTGCTACGACTACTTCCCTGGGATTGTGGCTGGGCTGATTGGGGGCGTTGTATGCCCGGATAGGAGATCGCACGGGTTCCCCATTAGATGGGGCAAAATCATGGAGCGGATGCTGACCGAGGGCACCCGATATGCGTGGGGACCCTGCACATCCATTCCTGAGATATTCAGGACCTGGCATGCTGGTGCCTCGTATTGACGAGGCAAACTCAGAGGAGGAGGGAGAGGCTGGCCCAGGGCGGAGGGCCGCTAGAGGAGGACGAGGACGGGGTGGCCGAGCTGTAGAGAGGCTGAGGCAGCGGAGGAGGATAGATCAGGCTGGGCAGGCAGTGCCAGGACAGGGAGAGGGACAGCAGCAGGTGCAGCAGCAGGCACAGATGCCACCACCCCAGCAGGTACCACCACAGCAGGTACCACAGCAGCAGGTGCCCCAGCAGCAGGGGCTAGGACAGGCAGAGGCAGCACAGGGGCCGGTGCAGGGTGAGGCACATGAGAGGACCATAGCTAGCCTGAGAGGACAGGTGCGAGAGCTGCAGGCACAGCTGAGGAGAGTGGAGAGGATGCGAGATACAGATGCAGTGGTGATCGCTGGTTTGACTCGTGAGCGAGACATGGCAGATGCCCGGGTACGCCTGATCTGAGTAGAGAGGGACACAGCAGTAGCTGCCATGGGCACAGATGCAGCGAGTACATTTTTGGTTGGGCAGGTGCAGCAGGCACAGGCACAGGTAGGCCAGTTGCAGACGCAGTTGGCACAGGCGCAGACAGACTTAGCCAGAGCGCAGCAGCAGGCACAGTACTACCGAGGCTTGTACCATGGTGCCGTGTCATCGAGCCAGAGGGCAGGGAGTTTCAGGACTCAGTCTGGGGTGGCTCACAGAGTAGGTCCATCCCAGTCAGGGGCATCTGTCATGGGACCTCAGCAGTCAGGAGCTGGCAGTGGTGGCCCACAGCAGCAGGGGTAGACACAGACTTGATTTTGTATATTTTTGGGACATGTATCACCGTCTATGTAGACGCATATTGTATATGACACTTTGATTTTGAGAGAGATGGTGATATTGTACATTTGGACCTCTTTGTATATGATAGTATGGATGATGATGCAGCTTTGTGTTTCTATTGCATGCGTGTATGAGATGATTACTTCTGTTGCATGATTGTGATTCTATTGCATAGTTAGATGGTCTATATGATGCTATATGAGAAATACGTTGATATGCTGCTATATGATGTCTATATGATCTAATGTGACAAATGAATGCAAAATGTAATATGATGTCTATGTGATGATGCAAATGTATATGTATGGAACATGATTTCTATGTTATGATGCTGTATAGATATGTGAGATGCTATTGGATGTTTATATGATGTAATGCTTTGAATGTATGCAGCTGTAACATGAGTACTATGTGGTGATGCAACTATATATGTGATGCACTTAACTATGTTGTTTTGATTTTATGGGCTTTTAAGATTAAGATGTGATGCAAATGTATTGGTGACCTAATGCATTGGATGGTGCATTCTACTAACCTACTCAGGTGCATGACTAGCTTCTACGAATGATATGATATGCTCCTATATGCCTTGTTTTTGTGATGTCCAAATGTACTCTATCGACAGAAGAATGACATGATGGATAGAGGAATGGTTGCGAAGGAATGACTTAGGGACTTTTCTTGATATCGTTACTCTGCATAGTTTGAATGATGAGGACTGTATGGATGGGTGTATGGATATAGGACGGATGTTTTGCTTTTAGATTGCTTTATTTCATCATTGGGCATTGTGTTTTTGGTACTTTTCTGAAATGTTGTAAGTGAATACAAGCATCGAGGTATAATTGAACCGAGATGACTTGAGTATCGCTTACATGGCGTGTAATTTAGCAAGTTAATACAAGCATCTAGTCAAAGTTGAATCTAGATGACCTGAGTACTTCTTGCGTTTGAACAAGCAAGGATTGCCCCCGTTCATGTAAGACCTTTGATTGTCCTCGATGATCTTTTGCTGATCATGTCCTTAGACAAGGCGTCGCATTACTAAAGTTTAATCCACAAATAACAAACAAAGAAAGTAATCATGCCCCCATCAGAGCATCTCTAGCTTTTGGCATCCTTGAGTAGCATAGGAAGGTATGATAGCAAAAATCAAGACTCTGTAACTTAACCCTAGGTGCCAATCTACAAAAGCATATTTGCGTTGATATGTGTTCATTTCTTGCCTTAATTTGCATAAAATCATTTAGAAGACCTTGGGTATTTGCCTTGCATTGGATAGGTTAAGATGCTCATAGTCAAGATTTCTGCTCGAAGCGCGGGTGTTTGCTTGTATTTGCTTGCTTGGTGAGAAGATGGCACAATCCTTATTGAGAAGACGGACCCTAAGGGACTGACCTAGTGCCTCGGGGGCTCATTGCTAAATGGCCTTGCCTACGTGACGACGCAGAGGCAACGTAGTTCAGGGTAAACCCTAATGGACCATGGATGGACTAGAAGAAAGACGACAGGAATGAAGACAAGAGAGGAGACGAATGGGACTTTGGGAGAGATGGAAGCCTCGGGGGCGCATTAGAATAATGGCCTTGCCTACGTGACGGCGCAGAGGCAATGTAGTTCATGGTAAACCCTAATGGACCATGGATGGACTAGAAGAAAGACGACAAGAATGAAGACCAGAAAGGGGATGAATGGGACCATGGAAGAAATGGAAGCCTCGGGGGCGCATTAGAATAATGGCCTTGCCTACGTGATGATGCAGAGGCAACGTAGTTCACGGATTCGGACCACAGACACTGACGAGAGACACTACACTAGGCTCACTTCGAGGAGACGATATGGGACAAAACCTTGGTTGACAAGGCCACAAGGTGCATTTATCACCTGTGAGGGCAAAATAGTGCATCAATCAAATGAATAACAGATGACCCAAACATCAACAGAATAGAGAAACAAAGAAGATTCAAATGAACACAGCAATGAACAAACACAGCAAAACCTCTTCCGTTTCGAAACTTCTGTTGTTCGCCTATCACGAATCGTCCTTTCGCAGATGAGATGAGCCCTCAGAGAGTGCAATCTTTTAAAGCTGTTTGAGGAAGTCGATGGTGAATGGCTATGGTGTGATATGCAATGAAGGTGAGCTCTAATGCAACAATGGTGATCTCAAGCTTGTAGATGACAAATGGGTGCCAAAGGCGCGCTGGTGATATTTTTGCAGAGTAACGATGTCAAAAGCCTGGATGATTAGAATGGAGGGATGAAGCTTCATTTATAGACTCGGAGGAATAGGAATCAACGGTTGAGAGAAGATATGATGATCAACGGTTGAGGATGGTTGAGGAATGTGCAACCAGTGGAAACGTGCCAAGTGTCCCAGCTCCATCATGAAAGGTGGGATGTGACAAAACTGATTGGAGAGTTAACTCCATTGACTGGTCTGTTAACAGAATTGATTGATCAGTTAGAAGAGTGGATTGTGGAACTGACTGGGTTGATTGAGGATTTGACTCAACTGACAGGTTAGTCAACAGATTTGATTGATTGGTTAACTGACCTCTGATTGGAGAAGAAATAGGCCATGTGGGTGAGGGAAAATAAGATAATTAAATATTAAATATATTTAATTACATGTGCAACCTGATGAGGTGGACAAGGTGAGTATCAAGCCATGATAGGTAACTGTCAAGCGTTTATCGTGGGATGGATATGGGTCGAATGAGAAAAATAGAGGGGGAATGGGCTCAAGGTGATTGGATTCCCAAAGATGGAGAATGCGGTTTTGTTACAAGTAACGCCTGTTTACCAGGTTTTCATCACTTGCTTTTATTTGCACGAGAAGCTAGAAAGTAACATGACGCCTGATTGCCAGGTTTTCCCCATGATACCTATCCAAGGCGCCTGTTTGCCAGGTTTTCACCAAAGGACGATTTTTTTGCATGCTTTCTATTTTTTTCAATTTTTTTGTATTTTCTCTTTGTAACTTTTGTTGATTTTTTTGATTTTATTGTGCCCCCTTGCATTGGGGTTCTCTTAGGTATAGAACCTGCGAAGGTGCATGCTGTTGATGGGATCATCAAACAACTCACCTTCTGATGTGGCCAACTGATATGCCCCCGATCCGTAAGCTGCTACAATTACATAGGGTCCAAGCCAGTTAGGCTCGAACTTGCCTTTCTTTTCTCTGTCCTGCTGATTGCGAGGGTTCTCTCTTAGGACGAGGTCCCCAACCTTGAAGCATCTTGGTCTAACCTTGTGGTTGTAGCTTCTTGACATCATCTGTTGATAGGCTTTGAGATGGTCAAAAGCTTTCTGGCGCCTTTCCTCTAGCAGTTCTAGCTCGTGCAGTCTGGAGACTCTGTACTCTTCGTCTGATATGAGACCTTTCAACGACACCCGAAGGGATGGGAGTTCGACCTCAATGGGAAGGATGTTGGCAAGAGACACTATATGGATTCATGGTTGTTGTCATTGATGGCAACAAAGGTCATCCCACATATCCGCAAGTCATGATGTGCCTCTACCGGAAGTCAGAATAAAGAATGTTGTGGTCCGGTGAAGAAGAACAGAGCATGTGGCAAGGTCCGACAGATTGGTCCGGATCTCTCAGAGGAAGTGTCTTGGTGCAGTGCGGATTTGGGGAAGTCAAGAGGACTACCTTGAGTGGTATATTCCAAGGATTTAGCCTCCGGTGATGGACAAGGAAAAAGATATGAATGATTGAGTACCGGATTCCTGAGAGACAGTGAAAACAGAGGAAGAACTGACTGGCAGAGTATCAGACTGCTTTCCGGATGGGTTACTATTGATGACAGAGGTTGTGAAGGCATGAATCATGTTTGGCCGACATGATTAATGATATCTACAAGTATATGCTTGATCCGCATTGCTTGGTGAGGAAGGATTCAGCCGACAGAATGAAAGTTTATAAGAAACTAGACTGTTCCGGATGCCGACTAGAAAGGTGATGAAATTACTTGTGCGGATATATATAGAGGATGGATTTAGTTGTGAAGTGTGTGTTGATGTGGAGAGATATGCGAATAAGTCCAGAGAAAGAGCAGAGGTAGCAAAAAGGATCCGGTATGTGAAAGATAGCAGAATAAAGAACAGAGGAAAGATGAAGTGCAGCAGATCAGTATACTGAGCCTAACCGGAACTGAACTCCAGCATATGCAGATGCTTCCAATTAGTTCAAGACTGTGATTCTCATCACTTTGTAGACAGTGTGTCTTCTTGTAGGCAGTGGGCCTCTTGTGAGCAGTGTGCTCGGGCAGTGAGCCCTAATTGGCAAGTGCCATTTTTGTAATTTCCTATTCTTCTAACAGAGAATAATTCTTGGGTTAATCACCCCCTGGTTTTCTCCCTTAACAGGGTTTCCACGTCAAAAATACTGTGTCATGTGTTTCTTATTTCATGGTTAATATTTTTGTGTTTGATTTTATGTTGCATCAATTAAAAGGAAAGTTCAATAAGGGAAATAATTAGGATAACTGATTCACCCCCCCCCTCTCAGTTATCAACAATTGGTATCAGAGCTAAGTTCCTCCTAATAGAGCCTAACAGCTTGAGGAAGATCTGGGATTTCAAATGGATGCATATGGTTTAAGAGAGCAACTCAAGACTGCTCTTGAGGATCTTGAACAGTCAAATTCTGAAGTCAGTGAATTAAAGGAAAGACTCAAACAGGCTGATGAATTCATGAGAGAATTAAAAGACAAACTAAGTCTCTCTATGAAAAAGAGAAAGGAGCTGCTTCAACAGTTGGCAAGACAAAGTGAAGAAAGCAATACAAATGAAGAATTGACTGAGCAAACCAAGTTATGTGAAAAGTTATCAAAAGAAGTCATTATGTTAAGACATGAAATGGAATCAGGAACTATAAAGTTTACTCAAGAGATTGAAGAAAAAAGAAAGGCTGAAGACAATCTAAGACAATCTCTCAAAGAAAAATCAGAAGAATGCCACCAGATGGACAGGATTATCAGACATCTTGAATCTGATCTTGAAGATGCCAAAGATAATGAAGGAAAACTTGAGGATCAAATTGCCTCTCTCAAAAGAGACCTTCAAACAGCAAATGAATATAAAGAGAAATTCAAGATAAGTTCTGCTCAACTTGAAGTTCTTCTTGGAAGTCAAAAGAGGACAGATGACAAGTATGGTTTGGGATATGAGAAAGGAGAAAGCTCCGGATCCGGTCAGAAGAATCTTGGATCAGAAAATCCAAGGAACAGGCCTAGAAGACCTCCGGTAAGACAGCCAAATGCTCAAAGATATCCATCCTTCAATGGATACTGCCACAGCTGCAACCACTTTGGTCACAAAGCTGATCAGTGCAGAATGAGAATGAATCAGATTAACTCATCCTTCTCCGGACAGTGCTTCAACTGCAAAAGGTATGGACACAAATCCCATGAATGCAGAATTATGCAAGTAAACAAATCATTCAAAGGTAGATGCTTCACATGCAATAGAATAGGTCATAGGGCTAATCAATGCAGATCAAGAGGATATCAGTCAAATATGCAAAGAAATGTTATTTGCCAAATCTGCAATAGGTCCGGTCATAATGCTAAAGTCTGCAGAAACAAGAATCAGGACATAAGAGGTCCGGTGTATAATCAGAATCAAGACAAGGGTAAACAAAAGATGAATGCGGATGAGGTTAGGAATCAGATGAGCAAGATTTGGGTGAAGAAAAGTTCAGAGAATGTAGAGGTCGGATCCGCACCAGACCCTGGTGCTGATATTTCTTCCGGAAATTAAAAGGTGAGCTCAGGCTCAGGGGGAGACTCAAAGAAAATCTTGTTCCCCCAGCCAAACAAGTGGTGCCGGATGTGGCACAAGATGCGGATCAAAGGGTTTATAGATATGAGTCTTGAGATACTTTAGTCAAGTTTTCAGAGGTCCGCATGAAGTTTTGAAGAAGCTGTGATCGATCAAATAAGACCTGTTCAGGAAGATGCTCCGGTATGATAAAGGATTACAAAAAGGTCCGGAAAGATCCGGAAATGCACTATCTTGTTCTGCGGATTGGACAGAGTGTTTGGGATGTTCTTGTAATATGTTACCTCGATTTATTCATGATTGAAAGATCTGGATGATATCCACAGATCAGGACTAATCCGGGATACTCCAAGCTATCCACACAAGGCAAACCGGAATGATGTAGGTGAAGCATTTATTGCAGACAGATATTAGGGTTCGCGGAGCAATTTAAGGGATTTCTCAAAGGACATTTGCTCATTCTGCACTCGAGAAGAAGCGAAAAGTGGAGCTCTGCAACAAGGTTCATCAAGCACACCAAGGATCTCCTGCCGAAGCTATTGCATAAAGAAATCAATCCAACCACTCCGTGCAAACCGAAGGCGCATAAGGTATTCTCCGTTTTTCATTACCTCACTGCAAATCTTTGAAGAATGGCTACTCCAAACATAGTTAAGATCTCTGATAGACCTCGCCCCTCATTCAAGAAACATCCCTACAAATCATTGGAGGTAGATCCACTAGGAGCCTTCTCTAGTGTTCCTCACGGAGTTTTACACACCGAAGACATTAGGGTTTACATACATGCAAACATTGAGGAATTTGGGGAATTCAAATTAAGAGACCTCTATCACAAGCAGCTGATAGACAATGCTTTTGAGCTTAAACCAGAGTATAAGGATATCCAGAAGAAACAATTTGAGCAATTTATTCATTTCCCCTGTTTTGAAGAAGATGAATGGGTCCGGTATGTACTGAGCAGGATGCATGACAACTTTCTATGGCTAGATAGACCCTGCAAGATTACAAAAGAGGCAATTAGAGCAGTAACTGGTCTATACTCTTCCGGAGGGGTACCTATCCTCAAATCTGTCAAGAACAACATTGTAACTGAGGCCACCGGATCAAAATTTGACAAGAGGGCAATGACCATTGAAGATATTTCGGATCCGGATATCAAATATGCATCAATGATAATAGGATACAAGATCTATCACTCCAGCAGGGAGAATTCTGTATCCGGAACTGCAATATACACTGCTTATGAAATGTTAAGAAAGAATGCAGAATATGATCTCTGCGAACTACTACTAAGCCAATTAATGGAAAACATACAGAAAATCAAGAAGGATAAGAAGAATTCCTTTAAGTATGGTACTCTTATTGTATGTCTATTCTTCTATTTCATGAATGAGCTACCCGGAACAAGTGGATGGGTATGGCAGAATGACAAACCTGTTGCAGTCCAGATAAGAGACTATTTGCATGGACTTGGGGATGCAAAAGCAAGAAATACAGCTCTATGGGGATACTTCAAAAACTTTCAGAGCATGATGCAAGCAAGAGAGAGAATTCCCCAGTCTCTCATTGAGAAATACAAGGACTCAGTGTGCTTTATGGTTGACACTGATCAGTGCCTAATGGAGGCAGTGGAGCCAAGGACTGTCTGGATCATGCCCATGGGGTATGAAGTGGATGAACAGATAGTGGAGCTGCATGTTCAACACATGCTGAGTCAGCCCAAAGATCCTAAGGCAGAAAGGTTTGGAACCTTTGAGGAGCTGAGTGTAAAAATACATGTGGAACTCAGGGAACCTGAGATTAAAAGAAAGGTAAGAAAAGAAGTAGAGCACATTGCTCAAGGCCTAGGTATCTCAAAGGAGGCACTTGATGCCAGCCGGGAAAAGAGGAGGAAGGCCGAGGAAGAAGAGAAAAGCAAAGAAAGTGCTCCGGTTGAAACTCCCACCCGGACCAGATCATCAAAGAGACCTGCACCTTCCACAACCAAAAGTTCAAAACCGGAAGTTCAGGCATCCGGTAAGAGATCCAAGACAAAAGCCACAAGGGCTTATGGAAGCCAAAAGGATGAAGAGGAAACAGAATCAGATGAGGGAGTAAGAGAAGTAAAGAAACAGAAGAAGAAAGGATCCGGTAAGCCCTCCACAGGCCAAGACAAGGATGAAATGGCAGAGGTAACTGTTGAAAAGCCCACTCTGTCACTAGAGAGCATAATCAAGTCGGTCACGGTGGATGGAAACCTTCAACCAATGACTGAATCATATGATGACTTCAGTGAGGCCGACCAAAAGACTCTGCAGGAGGCCACAGTAAAATATCTTAACATATATAATAAGGCTTTCATTGAAATAATATCTCTTATTCCTAAAAGCCTAGAAAAGGAAATGGAAGTAAGAAAGAATAATGCTCATGCTAAAGATCTTGAGATCCGGGAGCAGATAGCTATTCAGCTATATCCTCAAATTGATCCCAAGACAATGAACATTATCTTCAAAGACTGCAAAGATGAGTTCAGAAGCAAAGCCAGGATGAATCAACTCATGCTTGGCGAGACTGACAAAGTGGCCCAAGAAACAGAAGAGATCCTCCGGAAGGCCTTCAAAAGGTTCAATCTTCCGGTTGTAGAGGATTTAGGTACAGAAACAGCTGAGGACTTGGGACCCTCTGCTCCAGAAGAAGTGGCTCATGAACAAACTAGCATCTCTCCTCCGGTTTCCCCTACAGTCTCCGGATCCAAAGAAGAAGAGCAATTACAGGAGAAGGAAGCAGTGGTGAAAGACAAAGAGGTTGACAGTTCTAAGACTGCAGAAGAAAAGAAACATCTGTCTCCGGCAAGAGACACTGCACAAACTGTTCAACAATTTTTGAGCAAAGAAACTCTAGAGATTGATGAACCGGAGCTTCTAAAAGGCCCATTTGATTTTGACTCTCTCTCTCCGGTACAAACAATGAAGATAGCTTCATTTGCAAATGCCAAGGCAAATGAAAAGCTCCTGAAGTCTCATATGGAAGACTGTGAGTTGATAGAGGCTGCTTCCGGAGTACTTGTGAAGATCATGCCATCAATCCAGATAGATCCGACAGCCTCCTCTTCCGGTAATCTAAAAACCTTAGTCAGCAGTGTTGATACACATTTTGATTCTTTAGAAAAATCAGCTGAAGAAAAGGTCCGGAAGGAATTTTTGGATAAAAGATTTTCAGAGATATTAGAATTAATCTCTAAAGATAGGAAGATTGTAAGCATTGGAATAAAGAGCTTAGAGAATGCTCTTAAGGATGGCGGTGACATCTATAAATTTTGTATATCCTGGTCAAAGGCAACAGCAGCATTTGACAAGAAAATAAAAGAGGAACAGGATAAGCTACAAAGCTTATCTCAAAGTTTTGATCCTCTCTCTTCCTCTATAATAAATCAAGAATGTCAGACCATTGCAGTCTTGAATGAAATAAAAAATCTTGAGAAGGAAAGGAAGAACATCACCAACCGGATGGGAGAACTTAGAAGGATTATAATCCCTAAGTTGGAAACAATGCATGAGGCCATCAGTGATGCTCAGACCACCGCCCAAACAAAAGATCCGACAGATCTCAAGCGGGCAGAAGCGTTTGCATTTTTGTTAAGTGGTCACATTTCAATTTTGGACAGAATGAAGCAAAGTTGGGCTACAGAAATGATTCAATTGCAGACATCCTTTGCAGACATTCTTCAGTATATGTAAGTATGTAAATATGCGGCTATGTATAGGAAATTTTTGAAAATTTTGGTGTGCGGACCCTACCCTTTGCCATTGATGTCAAAGGGGGAGTGAGGAGCAGTGAAAAATGAGGGATCCAACTAAGGGGGAGTTCCGGAAATTGTATATAAGGACAGAGCATCAGCAAAGGGGGAGCATAGTGAAAACACTTAGTCATTTTTCACTAAGTGTTGCCATCAATGCCAAAGGGGGAGATTGTTGGCAAGAGACACTATATGGATTCATGGTTGTTGTCATTGATGGCAACAAAGGTCATCCCACATATCCGCAAGTCATGATGTGCCTCTACCGGAAGTCAGAATAAAGAATGTTGTGGTCCGGTGAAGAAGAACAGAGCATGTGGCAAGGTCCGACAGATTGGTCCGGATCTCTCAGAGGAAGTGTCTTGGTGCAGTGCGGATTTGGGGAAGTCAAGAGGACTACCTTGAGTGGTATATTCCAAGGATTTAGCCTCCGGTGATGGACAAGGAAAAAGATATGAATGATTGAGTACCGGATTCCTGAGAGACAGTGAAAACAGAGGAAGAACTGACTGGCAGAGTATCAGACTGCTTTCCGGATGGGTTACTATTGATGACAGAGGTTGTGAAGGCATGAATCATGTTTGGCCGACATGATTAATGATATCTACAAGTATATGCTTGATCCGCATTGCTTGGTGAGGAAGGATTCAGCCGACAGAATGAAAGTTTATAAGAAACTAGACTGTTCCGGATGCCGACTAGAAAGGTGATGAAATTACTTGTGCGGATATATATAGAGGATGGATTTAGTTGTGAAGTGTGTGTTGATGTGGAGAGATATGCGAATAAGTCCAGAGAAAGAGCAGAGGTAGCAAAAAGGATCCGGTATGTGAAAGATAGCAGAATAAAGAACAGAGGAAAGATGAAGTGCAGCAGATCAGTATACTGAGCCTAACCGGAACTGAACTCCAGCATATGCAGATGCTTCCAATCAGTTCAAGACTGTGATTCTCATCACTTTGTAGACAGTGTGTCTTCTTGTAGGCAGTGGGCCTCTTGTGAGCAGTGTGCTCGGGCAGTGAGCCCTAATTGGCAAGTGCCATTTTTGTAATTTCCTATTCTTCTAACAGAGAATAATTCTTGGGTTAATCACCCCGTGGTTTTCTCCCTTAACAGGGTTTCCACGTCAAAAATACTGTGTCATGTGTTTCTTATTTCATGGTTAATATTTTTGTGTTTGATTTTATGCTGCATCAATTAAAAGGAAAGTTCAATAAGGGAAATAATTAGGATAACTGATTCACCCCCCCCCTCTCAGTTATCAACAAAGGATGGCTTCGAAACCATAGACGAGGGCGTAGGGTGTAGCACCTGTGGGAGTGCGTATGCTGGTTCGATAGGCCCACAGAGCGGGATTGAGTTGGACGTGCCAGTCGTGACCAGCTTCATTGACAGTCTTCTTTAGGATTCTCAGAATGGTTTTGTTCGATGCCTCAGCTTGGCCGTTACCTTGGGGGTAATATGGGGTGGAGAAGCGGTGTTGGATTTTGAAACGTTCACAAAGTTCCTGGACATCCTGATTTTTGAAGGGTCTCCCGTTATCCGTTATGATGGACGAAGGGATGCCATATCGGCAGATAATGTAATTCAGAATGAAAGAGGAAATTTGCTTTCCTGTGACGGTTGATAAGGGAACGGCTTCAATCCACTTTGTAAAGTATTCAGTAGCGGTTATGATGAATTTATGGCTGTTGGAAGAGGGCGGATGAATCTTTCCCACGAGGTCAAGTCCCCACTGGAAAAAGGGCCAGGGTGTCGTTAGAGGTCTCAACTCCTGAGCAGGTGCATGAATCAGGTTCCCATGTATCTGGCACTGTTTGCACTTTTTGACGAACTGATATGAATCCATTTCCATATTGGGCCAGTAATAACCCAAACGCATGAGTTTCTTAGCTAAGGAAGGACCGCTGGAGTGTGTTCCGCAGATCCCTTCGTGCACGTCTCGCAAGGCAGTTATAGATTCTTCTTGTTCTAGACAACGGAGTAAAGTACCATCCAGACCACGTCGGTAAAGGGTATTGGCGATAATGGTGTAACGGGAGGCTTGTCGGATGAAAGTTCGTTTTTGGTTGGAAGAGAGGTCCAAAGGAAGGATATTGTCCTTGAGGTAAGTGTAGGTCTTACCGTACCAAGGCGAATCAGATCCCACTAGGTGGCAAATGGAATGGGTCTCAAGGAGATCATAAGCCGATTGTCGAATTGTTTCTACTAAGAACTCATACCGTGACTCCTGTTCAGGTATCTCAAGAAGAGAGGCTATGGTCGCCATTGCATCGGCTGCTTTGTTCTCTATCCTGGGTATTTGCTCAAACGAGATGGTCCCGAAATGTTCTTTGAGGTCGTCGACCATTCGCTTGTATGGGATGAGCTTCTCATCTTTGGTCTGATACTCGTCGTTGACCTGGTTTATGACAAGCTGAGAATCACCGTAGACACATAGTGCTTGGATTTTCCACTCAGTGGCCATCTTGAGACCAATTACCAAAGCCTCATACTCCGCTATATTGTTAGTGCATGGAAATAACAACCTGTAGGACTTTGGAATTGTGTCGCCTTGGGCAGTGATGAACAAGATACCTGCCCCCGATCCATGGTTGGTGTAAGATCTGTCGAAGTAGAGTTTCCAAGGAGATGTTGACAGAGTGAATAAAGATTCATCGGGGAACTCAAACTGCATTGGTGAAGTGTCCTGTAATGGTGCCTCAGCTAGTTGGTCTGCGATGATTTGCCCCTTGATGGCTTTTCTATCCACATACTCTATATCATATTCGCTAAGAAGCATAACCCATTTGGCTAGTCGTCCTGTGAGAGCTGCTTTGCTGAGAAGATATTTTAGTGGGTCGATCTTGGCAATGAGTTTGACAGGATGTGCCAACATGTAGTGTCGGAGTTTTTGTGAGGCAAAAACCACCGCAAGGCATGAACGTTCCACCTGTGAGTACTGCAACTCGTAGCCCACTAAGGTTCGACTGATATAGTACACAGCTCTCTCCTTGTTCTCATAGTCTTGCTGCGCTAGGAGAGCCCCAAGAGCAGTAGGTGTAGCGGATATGTAGAGAATCAAAGGTTTTCCTTAGATCGGAGGCATGAGTATAGGAGGATTCATGAGGTACTCCTTGAGCTTGTTGAATGCCTCTTCGCACTGCTCATCCCATTTAAATGGAACGTTCTTATGTAGGAGATGGCTGAAAGGATGGCACTTGTCGGCCAACTATGAGATGAACCTGCGGATGGCCTGTAGCTTGCCCTGTAAGGATCTCAACTGTGTTAGAGTCTTGGGCGGAGGCATGTCCATGATTGCTTTGACCTTGGCCGGGTCTACCTCTATGCCATTTGCTGACACGATGAAGCCTAGCAGCTTGCCTGATGTGACCCCAAACACACATTTCTTCGGGTTCAATTTTACTTGGAATTGGTCCAGCCGTTGGAAGACTTTCTCTAATGTGTCCAGGTGTGAGTCCCTGGTGAGTGATTTTGCCAAGATGTCGTCAACATAATCTTCCATGGTCACATGCATCATGTCGTGAAATATAGTTGTCATGGCCCGCTGATATGTAGCACCTGCATTTTTCAGCCCAAACGGCATGACATTCCAGCAAAAAGTACCCCATGGACAAGTGAAAGCGGTTTTGTGCTGATCCTCTGGTGCTATTTTGATCTGGTTGTACCCTGAGAATCCATCCATAAGTGACAACATTGTATGTCACGCCGTGAGGTCGACTATGATATCGATGTTAGGCAAGGGAAAGTCATCCTTGCGGCATGCTTTGTTTAAGTCTCTAAAATCGTTGCATAGTCGAACCCTGCCGTCTGGTTTAGACACTGGCACGATGTTTGATATCCATTCGGGGTAATCAATGGCCCTGATGAACCCCACGTCTAACAATTTCTTGAGTTCTTCCTTGACCAGGAGGGCAATATGGGGATGCATTTTTCTCAGTTTTTGCTTTACGGGTTTCACCCCTGGATCCAATGGCAAGTGATGTAGAATCAGGTTTGGGTCCAAACCTGGCATGTCGGCATATGACCAAGCAAAACTACCTCTCTTCTTTTTAAAGAATGGTACAAACCTGGTTTTCTCAGGTGGCGTGAGAGATTTTGCAAAGTGGATTATCTTAGGCTGCTCTTCGGTTCCAATGTTCACTGGCTCTGTTGGCTCTACCACGATCTGTGACCTTTCTTGATACATGTCACTTGGGAGGGTGTCAAGCAATCCATCGTCAGGTGCCACAGTTGGGTTTTCACCTTCAGATACGTACTTTCTTTTTACTGTTTTATGATCTGACACTACCGCATGGCAGTTTTCACCGTCAGATCCCTTTTTGATCTTTACATTTTTGCGACTAGAAGGCTTGGCACCCTCCCCAAAGTATGCTACAGTATTGAGTTCGATAGTGAAACCGGCTTTATGATCTCCTTTTGGTAAATGATCTCTAAGTCCCATATAGTCAATGTAGGCATCATCGTTCTGGAACATATCTAATTGAGGGGTCCCTTGCAGGTTCCAGTCAATAAGCTCAGGGTGTAAGAGGGGAAGGGAGTCAGATGAAAGACCTGATTCATTGATAGTGTGGATGGAAATATTAGGAGCACCAGTGGGGGTAGTGTTCTGGGTGGTACTTTCTTCCAGGTTGTTTATCGCAATGGAATCGATACTTTCCTCGAAAGCCATAACTTCAGGGAGGGGCAAATCAGACTCCAGTGGTCTGTCCCGTTGCGTTTGTCTTCCATGATATGGGCTAAGGGTTTGGATGGTGTCAATCTCCTTGTCATCGTAGGAGTGCTCTGTCAGCTCGTCCCATTCATATTGATTGGAATCATCTGAATCTGCGTCACTGTCTGCTTGGAGTGTTTGAATTGTCTCCACTAGGCAGGCATTTTCTTTGGCTTTGCCCTTGCCTTTGTATCCCAAGCCAGTGGTGTTTCTAGCCGAAGAGGAAGAAGAAGGTTGTATAGGTTCGATGATCCCTTCTTTTCTGAGGCCGATAGGGCCTTGTCCTTCATATCCCATCCTATGCAAGATGGTTTCACCCCGTCCATAGAGTTCTGTAGGGAGTCTAGGTGGCTCTTGGGATGTGCTTTCTTCTTCGGCATAAAGCCATTGCAAAAGATCTCGCTCCTCTGATTCATCGGATAAGGTCCCCCATTTTACAAAGGGGTTTGCGGAAGTTGTAGGGGGAGCAGAGGGCTTTGGAAAATGCCTGGGTTGATGCTTGGGCTGGCCAAAGGAGCGAGGAGACAAGGGCATTTTTGCAAGGTTGAGGCTGTGCTCAATCTGGTATTCCCCCACGCCATTTTCTTTTATGGTGATTTTCATTGGTTTGGTCCGTGAAGAGGAAGCTTCGGCAGTATGGTCTTGTGGCGGAGTAGGGGAGATATGGGCTCGATTGTTGGGAATGACACATTCCGGTTTTGCTTGGAATGAGTTGTAGTGTTGGTAGGGATCCGGATCGCCGTGTATGGTGACCTGTTTGCCATCGTGCGGGAACTTTATGCATTGATGGTAGGTGGAGGGGACAGCTTTCATGGCGTGGATCCATGGTCTCCCTAGTAGAATATTGTAAGCAAGCTCCCGATCAAGGACTTGGCACACCACATCTTTAATTACCAGTCCCACTTGAATGGGTAGGACAACCGTGCCCTTTGTGGTTCGTTCCTCCTCGTCATAGGCTTTGATAGTAATTTTCCGTCTTGGATCTACCGCCTGTTCAGAGAACCCCAATGTAAGGACTAGCCTCAAAGTGCAAATATTCAAACCGGCACCCCCATCAATGAGAACCCTCTTGATGCGGTGCCTGTGTACGAATGGGACAATGTGTAGAGGAGTGTTGTGGGGTTGAGACATGGAAAGGTCATCTTGTTCTGTGAATGATATGGAAGGGGAGGATGTCAAATTACCCACCATGGTTTGAAACTTTTCTTGGGCTAGGTTAGTGGGGATAGTAGTTTCCACTAAGGCTTTCTCAAGAATCTCCTTATGAGAAGGAGATAGACGCAAGAGCTCTAATATAGAAATGTGAGCTGGAGTCTTTTGCAATTGGTCGATGACATTATATGGGCGGGAGTTAGACGGAGATGGTGACGACCTTGGAGGAGTGGTGTTGATCGTGACTCTACCACTGCGGGTAATTATACTACAACTAGTTCCGTTAGGTCCTGGTTGTTGGTTGGGGGATATGACGTTGACTTGCGGAACATGCTCAGAAATGCAGTTAATGGTGTACTCAAAGGGAACACTTGCATAGTTAGCACTACTCGACCCACTGTTCTGGTTTGGCCTGTTGCGATTGTTGTCATTATTGTTATGACCATTAGAGTTGTTGCCATTGTGACCATTGTTGTGGTTGTAACCATTGTTGTTATTGTGACCGCTGTTGTGGTTGTTGTTATACGGCCGGTTGTGGTTTAGGAGAGGATCCCGGTAGGCCACATGAGATTCATTGGAGGTATGCGGTTGTGTCCCTCCTTGATTCTGATCCAGTATATCTTGTATGACGTTCTTAAGATGGATGCAATTATTGGTTGTGTGCCCCCTTCCTCGGTGATACTCGCAATAGTCTGTGTCCTTCCAATAGGGAGGTTTGACTATAGGCTCATAGTCACTTGTTGGCGGTAGAGAAATTTCATTGTTAGCCAACAACTTCCTGAGAGCAGACTCTTGAGATTCTCCTAACGGCGTGAATTTTCTCCTTGGATTCGAATTGAACCAAGGTCTAGATTCCCGAGGGGGTGGCTTGTTGAGTGCACCGTTATTTGCTTCTTCCTTAAGAGTGAATATGGGTTGTTGTTTAGGGGCTGCCGCCTTGGCATCCACTACTCCATCGTTGACCACATTCTTGTTCTTGGTCCAAAACTTTGACTTGTCAGTTGTGTAATTGGAAGGAGGTGTGTCCTTGTAGAGCTTGAGAGTTCCTTTAGCGATCATAGCTTTCTCAATGAATAGCCCCATTTCGATGACTTTGGTGAATGAGGTAGGGCATTGTATCTGAATCTGATAGCTAAGATCAGGATTCAAATTATGGACAAACATTTCCAATAGTTGTTTCTCAGGCATGTCGTAAGAACACTTGCTAGCTAGCTGTCGCCATCATTGTAAGAAGGTGGCGAAAGACTCACCACCTTTTTGTTTGGTGTTGCATAGGTCTAGCATAGATACTTCGTGTTCTATGTTGTAAGAGAAGTGCGTTATGAATTTATTGACAAGTTCATCAAAAGTTTTGATTCCTAGTGGAAGACGTGAGAACCACTCCATAGCTTGACCTCCTAAAGATCTTGGGAACAGTCTCATTAAGTAGGTCTCGTTGTGAGCTACTTCTAAACATGCTGCAGTGAATTCCCTGATATGATCTCTAGGGTCCCCCTTCCCTTTGTATTTGTCGAATTTCGGGATTCCGAACTGAAAGGGGAATGGTTTCATGACCAAATTTCTGTCAAAGGGGTATGGTGCTATATCTTCCAAGGAGTAGTTCTTGGAACTGGTGCCGATCTTAAGGTTGGAGATTTCTAGCTTTAGACTCTCAATTTGTTGTCTCACATCCGCTATAGGAGCATTTTGATCTATGTGTTGTTTTCCTCTTTCATTGGCCTGGGGGACCGTGTCATTTGTGCCTCTCTCATGTGCATTTGGGATTGTGTCATTTGTGTCCCTCTCACGTTCATTGTCTGCATTTTCCATGATGGAGCTAATGTCAAAGTCTGCGGGGAGTTTGAGTCCGAGACTAGCAAGATGATGGAAATATTTGGTGGGATCCTCAAGGAGTACTCTCTCCACTAGGCGTTGGAATTTGCTATCTTGCATGTGTGCCACTAATTCTTCACGAGAAATTTCTTCATCATCATCGCGTGGTGGGGCGATGTGATCGAAAGAGTCGGCCATTTCAGTTAGCTTGTTGTACTGGGATCGAGTAAGAACCATGCAAGGTGGGGTGGGATGAAATGGACTAGGATTAGAAATCTTGGCAAGGTGCCGACTAAGACTGTAATGAATGGGATATCTAGGACAAGGCTTGGACAAAGGGTTCTCTCGCTCAATGACTTCAGGTAAGATAGTTGACACAAGACTCTAGCCACTAGCAAGGGTAGTCGATACCAGTCTCACTGTGTAGGGCTTAGTCGTTCAACAAGACTACTAGCAAAAGGTACTGTGACCTACTAGGCTTACGTGAATTCACTAAAGAAGGACCTATGTCGAATCGGTATGGGATAGAATGACGTTGGGGCAAGAGTGACTAGGACAGAAGGTGACTGGGACGACCGTCGAAAGAGAGAGAAATGGGTGAAATGGATGAAAACTGACTGCAAGGTTGATTCTGACCTCAGAAAATGAAACTAGGCTGAAATGGGTACTCCGAACAGCTGACAAAAATTTCTCAAAAATAGGGCAGATGCTCACTGTCACACATGCGCAGAAACAGATGCGCAGCAAGAATAGGTAAATGCGCAGTAAGTCGTTGTATATGCGCCGCTCTGGTGAGGTATGTATGCGCAGTAACAGTGCGCAAATGCGCAGCAGAAAAGTATATGCGCAGCAGGTCGGCGTATATGCGCAGCAAGTCGCTGTAAAAGCGCAGCAGAACAGAGTATATGCGCAGCAGAAAGGTACAAAAGCGCTGCAAGTCGGTACAAAAGCGCAGCAAGTCGTTGTATATGCGCCGCAGAAATGGATATATGCGCAGTTCTGGTATTTTTTTGGGCAAATTTTTGGGATTTTTCTCTGTTTTTGGTATTTTTTGGCTGGAATAGGTCTTCCTGATCTGATATTATGAATTAATTTAGCAAGAAAACACAGCAAGCATAAAGAGTATTTTGTAGTTTTCCATTGTTTTTGTAGTTTTTCGACTCTATTTTGGACAAAAGCAAGTACAAAATCCTAGGCGAGAAATGGATTATAAGGGATTTGGGCCACTAAAACAAGAGGTTTGTAATTCGGGCAACCGTTCAAGTGGTTACACGTGCGGCGGCGCTACTCTCCGTTATGGAGTCTCCCAGCCTCACAGGGTTGCGCCTGAGAGGGTTTTGGGGGAGGTTGGCCGTCGGTGTAACATAACAACACTCGTTGCAGGAGGTTTTCACCTCAAGCACAATTTATTTTAAGTGGCTCGGTAGGGCTTGGCGTTAGCCTGTTACCACTCAGGGTCGTTCCCGCTTGGACAAGCGTGCATCCAAGGGCAGGCCCCTCTTAAAGGTTAAACAAGTAGAATGACAAGTCTGGCACTCTGGTCACCCAGAAGAGGGGAGAGCATAAGCCTATTGTCATTCGCAAGCATAGAATACACTGATTAATCCACCCTAGTTAAGAAGATAAAAACTAAATGGGCTAAGCTAGTCAAACAAAACTTTGAAGTGATTTCGACAATATTGCAGTGGTTCAATTTTAAGTCCCAGAAAGCAGTTGTGAGTTCAATTTTAAATCCACGTTGCGCGAGATTGTTAACTTTGAAATTCAGGTCTCACGATATAGCAATAGTTCATTTTAACTCCAGAATGCAGTTGTGAGTTCAACTTTAAGTCCACATTGCACGAGATTGTTAACTTTGAAATTCAGGTCTCACGATATAGCAATGGTTCATTTTAACTTCAAAATGCAGTTGTGAGTTCAATTTTAAGTCTTAGATAGCAATAACTTGGAAGTTTGTTTGCAATGCAAGCATGAAATAAACCAGTTATTTCCTCCCTAATTAAGACTAGATGAAGATTTGTAATGAACAACCATTTTACTCTTTCTCCGAAAATGAAATGTGAGCTAGTTAGATGCAACTACATGCAGCTAAACCCGAGCCTATCCTACAAAACCGCTCCAGTAAACACCTACAAATGGGTTAGTGTTAGCAAAATACTCTAGAAAAGTACTAAAACCTGAGCCAGTTACAAATGCACAGCTTCAGTGATCAGATGCGCAGAAGTGATCAACAGAAGCGCAGTATTAACGAATGCGCCGTAAAAATGAACAGATGCGCCGTTAAAATGAACATATGCGCAGTTTTAACGTATGCGCAGCAACAGTCATCAGAAGCGCCGTAACAGTCAACAAATGCGCCGTTCTAACGTATGCGCAGCAACATTCTATGGAAGCGCAGTAACAGTCAACAAATGCGCAGTTTTAACAAAAGCGCCATAACAGTCTTCAAAAGCGCAGTTACAGTCAACAAATGCGCAGTTTTACAAAAGCGCCGTAACAGTCTTCAAAAGCGCTGTAAAAATGAACAGATGCGCCGAAAGAACCTGTGCGTGACTCTGCGGGACCTGTACGGAACCTGCCTTCAAAAAAGCTCAAAAACGGTAAAATAAAGGGGCTACGGCTCCACGGTGGGCGCCAAAAATGTGAGGGTAAAATAGTGCATCAATCAAATGAATAACAGATGACCCAAACATCAACAGAATAGAGAAACAAAAAAGATTCAAATGAACACAGCAATGAACAAACACAGCAAACCTCTTCCGTTTCAAAACTTCTGTTGTTCGCCTATCACGAATCGTCCCTTCGCAGATGAGATGAGCCCTCAGAGAGTGCAATCTTTTAAAGCTGTTTGAGGAAGTCGATGGTGAATGGCTATGGTGTGATATGCAATGAAGGTGAGCTCCAATGCAACAATGGTGATCTCAAGCTTGTAGATGACGAATGGGTGCCAAAGGCGCGCTGGTGATATTCCTGCAGAGTAACGATGTCAAAAGCCTGGATGATTAGAATGGAGGGATGAAGCTTCATTTATAGACTCGGAGGAATAGGAATCAACGGTTGAGAGAAGATATGATGATCAACGGTTGAGGATGGTTGAGGAATGTGCAACCAGTGGAAACGTGCCAAGTGTCCCAGCTCCATCATGAAAGGTGGGATGTGACAAAACTGATTGGAGAGTTAACTCCATTGACTGGTCTGTTAACAGAATTGATTGATCAGTTAGAAGAGTGGATTGTGGAACTGACTGGGTTGATTGAGGATTTGACTCAACTGACAGGTTAGTCAACAGATTTGATTGATTGGTTAACTGACCTCTGATTGGAGAAGAAATAGGCCATGTGGGTGAGGGAAAATAAGATAATTAAATATTAAATATATTTAATTACATGTGCAACCTGATGAGGTGGACAAGGTGAGGTGGAAAGGTGAGGTGGAATTTTGAATTTAGAACTTTAGGATAGAGGAAATAGGATTAATTAAATAATTTATGATTATTTAATTGTGAAGGAAAAATAGAAGAATTTTAATTAAATAAATAGAATTTATTTAATTATGGAATAGTGAATTGATTAAATAAATTTAGAATATTTATTTAATTAATAGAAGAATGGAATAAATATTTAGAATATTTATTTAGGATAATTTGTGTCATTTTTAGGCGTATACAAATGTAATTTATCTGTTGTGCTATTGGTCAATTGGGTGAACAATAATGTGAAAAATGGAATTTTTTATTTTTTAATTATATTAAAATTCAATTGACCAATGAGCATTGAGTATTAAACTCATTTGGCAATATCACTATAGTCGAAGCACTATGTGAGTACAAAGTTGACATTATGTGAGTACCAAGTTGACACTATCCAAGTATGTACTGAAGTTGACACTGTCCAATGGTCCATATTTCCTCTTTCCGACGTTGGCCATTCTTTTTTCTGTCAGTTCACATTTAAGAGTGATTAGAGAAATAATATATTTCATCATTAGAGAAATATCCACTTGAAGTATTGAAGAGTGATTTACTTCATTTTATTCATGAGAAGAGGGCTTGTATCAATAGAATTGTTCTTGATCAATTGGTTTGTGATATCACTGATGGGTGCTATACCTGTACATCTTTCGTGCATACTAAGCATGTATCAACAGGAGAATAAATCATCCAAAGTGTGTCTAGAAAGAGATCCTATAGAGAAACCACCTTGGATGATGAGAATAGAAGTGTAGAAGGTCAAAAAAGGTTAAAGCATAGTGAAAATGATATCTCTCCATCGCATGTTGAGAAGATAAAAGAATGCATTATGGAAAGATTTAATGTCTCTGAAAATGATATACAGAAAAATACTTTAGGCACTCAAACAAGGTCGCAGCCCGACCATTTCACCTTTGCTAGCATACTCCACACTTATGCCAAAATGGGTGCTTTGGAATAGGGTGTAGATATCCATTAAAGTGTAATTGAAAGAGGATTTTATCAGATGTTATAATTGCCAACACCCTGATAGACATGAATGTGAATGTGGAAGCATAAGCAAGACATCTTAACCGTTTTCTACCACCATAATGAAAAGGCTATGTACAAAATGGAATTGTTGAAAAGGCGTCACACTGTTTTACCAAATATACCAAATAGGTGTTCAATTCGATCAATCCACGTCGATCTGTGCCAAAATGGGAGCTTTGGAGCAGCATATGAACATTCATCAAAGCATAATGGAAATGTGAACCATTTCCATTAATTCAAACAAGGATGATGTTCTTGCAGAAGTCACTGGTAATGCCGAACGAAGCAGCCTGAGCATCCTCGTAGCCCCGCAAGGAGCCAGAGAATGATGTGTGGGCTTGTGGTAAGAAGGTCAAGCCTTCCCTGCATCACCGTAGGGGATACTAATAGAATATGCGGGCTTGCAAGATGAACTCGAAGCACTCCCCGCACTCCCACTAAAAACCCTAAATGATGGTGCTGGTGAGCGGTAAAGTGAAAGTTTTCTCCCGCATTCCCGCAAAGGAGAAATGAAATGGATGCGGGAGAGTGGTGTGTAAAATATTGTGGAAGCATAGAGAAGACTCATGAATTGTTTGACAAAATTCCTCAAAGAACTATGGTTTCATGGAATGCAATGGCTGTACGATATGCACAAAATGGATTTGTTGAAAAAGCTTTAGAAATTTTCAAGCAAATGCAAATGGTAGGTGTAAAGATAGACTCCACAAACCTTTGCCAACATCCTCCCTGCCTGTGCCAAAATGGGAACATTGGAACACGGTATGGACCTCTATTAAAGCATAATGAAACGGGGATTTTTGTCCAATACTGTAGTTGGAAATATTATGGTAGACATGTATGCAAAATATGGAAGCATAGAAAAAGCTCGTGAACTATTTGACAGAATGCCTCAAAGAGATGTAATCTCATGGAATGCAATGATTGCAGGATATTCACAAAATGGATTTGTTGAAAGGGATTTCAAAACTTTCAAGCAAATGCAATTGGTAGGTCTAAAGCTAAATTCTACAACCTTTGCCATCATCCTCCCAGCTTGTGCCAAAATGGGAGCTTTGCAACAGGGTATAGAAATCTATCAAAGCATAAAGGATAGAGAAATTTTGTCTGATGTTGTAGTGGCAATTGCCCTGGTAGATGTGTATGCAAAATGTGGGAACATAGACAAAGCACATGAACTATTTGACAAAATGCCTCAAAGAAATGTGGTCTCATGGACTGCAATAATTGCAGAATATGCACAAATTGAACTTTTTGAGAAGACTTTAGAAACTTTCAAGCAAATGCAATTGGCAGGTGTAAATCCAGACTCCACAACCTTTGCCAACATCCTCCCTGCCTGTGCCAAAATGGGAGCTTTGGAACAAGGTATGGACATCCATCAAAGCATGAAGGATAGAGGAATTTTGTCAGATGTTGTGGTTGCAACTGCCCTAGTAGACATGTATGCAAAATGTGGAACCATTGATAAGGAGAAAAAGATCATAGTAAATCATAGTAAAATTTAGCAATTTTTGGGATTTATTGAACAAGCCTTCGATCTACTTCTAGTTATCATGACTTGATCATGGATCATTCTGCCAAAATGGAGTACCTTAAGAGCTCTCGTAGAAAGTAGTAGGAACCCCATATTGTAGAGTATGAAATGTGCAAACTGTATAGCCCAGGTTATATAGTACATTTTCTTCTCTGCATGGTAAATAATTTACAATCCCACCATTGCCAGTTTTGCAAAAAATAGCATACAGTTCTAAGTGTTCCAAAATCATTGAAGGAAGCTGGTTAAATATGAAGTTCATCTCATAAAATTAAAATAGCATCTATTATGTGTTCAAATACTATTATTGGAAAAATGTTTAGATAGTTAAGAAAGATAATTCACATGATACTCAACTGCATTGGAATCATAAATTTACCAAGTCCCATCAGACTAAGCTTAAACAAATGATTTATAAAATTTATCTCAATTTTTTCAATCAGTTGTAGAGGAAACAAGTCACATAGTTTTGTATATAATCTATATTACAAGGGTGAGTGTTTAAGTACTCACCAAATACATGACCAACTAAATCTCTGTATTTGATAAAGTATTGGCCATCTATAATATACAGATTTGCAAGCAACAAATTGGCATAGAGTGAGAAAGCATCTAAAATAACCATGCCAATAATTCCCCAGACCAATCCTAGAGGCACTAGAATGAGGTTTGAATATCCCAAAATGTACACACAGTTGAAACTTGTAACTAACATCAGTTCCACTTTTTTCCATGAATTTGAAAAGCATTACAACAACAACAAAAAATTGAAAATGTTTATCTACAAAACACACGACATAAACCATATATATGATAACAGCTATCCACGCATTTAATAGTATATAAAAGGCAAGGCAACTTAGTGAAATGTGAGTAGAAATGAAATGGAAAAAAATATGTACCATTGTCAATTTTGTGTGCAGACTTGTGGGTAGAAAAGTTGGTTTCTTCTTGTTCTGTGGCCATAATGTCTGCAGTTATTCTTTCATTCTCTTCCACAACTTAGAACAACCTTACTTGACACCTCAATGGGTTCTTCTCCACCACCGAATAGTTGTCACTTAAATAGAATCAATGCTTTATAGTGTTTACACACTTGCATATATAGAATTGGATTTTGCAAAAACCAGAGAGAGAAATGAATATTTTTTAAAGATGTGTCATCATATATACAACTACCACCACTAAGATCATGCAAAACCTATGTTACACAATCATTTAACCAACCTGCTGTAAAAGTTGTCAAAGTTTCTCTCACCTGTAGCTTTTTATCTGATATTTGTTTCTAGCTACCATTACATATTAGGCCTTGATATTTATAGTTGTAGTAGAAATGCTTATAATTTAAGTATTATAAGTTGTTTTAACAATTTTATTTGAGAACTTATCAAACTGCCTTCCTTATAATTTGCTTGTTTGATGGACAATGACATGTACAACTTAAAAAGATTGAATATACTATGGTGTGCATGACTAAAGTTGACATTAAAGATGGATTGTTTTCTTTTAAATTAACAGAACTTTGCTGCATATCAAACAATAAAACATGGGCACCCTTGACATGTACTTAGCTTCATAATGCAAAGTGCAGTGTGTGAGTGCCTTGTTTAGAAAAGCATATACTAATGGGTTCAAATTATTTTATTGTATCTCCAAAAAGTAAATGGTCAAAGTGGTCAAGAACCACTGATGGGACTCAAAAAGAGTGATGGCACAATGAATAAATATGGTGTGTGAGTGTACAAGTGCTTTTTTCTACAAACTACTTTGATGTCAAGAGATTCAATTTAGTTTTAAATTTGCAATACTTTTTAACAATAGTAGAGGATACCCAATGTACTAGCACAAAGCGACACCTCCTCTCCATATAATTCAATTTTTGCATATTATCATTATATTTAAATAAAAAATATTTTATTATATTAAACAATAATAAAGAAATTTTGATATATATTTTGATTATTATTTTTATATCTATTATTTTAAGTTAAAATAGCTTTCAAGTAGAGCACGATTTAATTTCTAAAAATTATATAAAATTTTTAAAATATTTTTAATATTTAACAATTGTATATTACATTTCATTAATTGTGAGAAAGTTATAACAACTAACTAGTTTTAATCTCCAAACGCGTCCATATTTTGTGCAAGTGCAAGTGTTGTTTTGTATGCATTGTATTTATGATTTTGATGGGAAAGTATATAATTATAATAATAATAATAAAATAATATAATTTCCGGCGGATACATAGCACCTACCCACCTGCCAGTTCCGATGGTGGGACCTAATTTGATAGCAAGGCCATATTTTTGCCTTGAAATACAAGTGAAATTTTAGGAATAAAAAATTTGAAATATTTAATTTATGATATTTTGTATTTTAAATAAATTATAATTTTAATATTATATGAGATTTTAAATAATGCATTATTGTATATATAAAATTTGGTATTTCACCCTAGAAATTATTGGTAGATGCAAAATTATATCCACATTAAAAGTCAATTTATAAGAATGTGCTTGAAACCATTTTTGTAATCGACAACATTTTTCACTTTGTAATTCTTCACCAATAACAGGGTTCTATTGTCACCATTCTTCTTTCCATTCATTTCTTTGTTGTGTAAATTTCAATAATGGCAAAACTTGCACTTCAATAATTTAGTTTAATTGAATCCATTTTCACAAGCTTCAGAAGGTCATTTCAATAGATGATATGTAGAGGAAGACTCGGGTGTAGACTATGCATGGAGCCATATTGTATAAACCTTATACTATTTTAGAGCTCCCTCTCTGCTTGATTACCTTCCAAATTTAATTTGAGCCTAAGCCTACTAGCTTCTAACTAGTCATTGTCCACCAACTCAAGCATGAAATATTCAAATTTGCATGCTAGAGTGTTGTATAAAAAGACAAATCCTTTGTTCATTTTAAATTACTATTGTGTATGAGGAAAAATTGAGAGGTCGGATGATAAAATCAAAGCAATGATAATAACAACTCAATTACCCATAACATAAAGAGATCGATCTAAGTAAAAATCCAATATCAACGAATAAATCAATTTAAAACAAGAAAGACTTCACCTAGATTGTATTGTTCTCTTTGTATGAATGTAGATTGTTCAATAACGTTGTGAAACCATATTTGCAACAAGCAGATGTAGGTAGTGTTCGTGCTCAAAGTGCTCAAGGGGGCTCAACGATGCGATGTATGCTCAAAGTACTGTAAATGATACCTAAGAATAAATGATCGAAGAGGATTTGTGAAGAAGATGAGGGGGGTTTATATAGGTTTCAATAAAGATCAATCAACGGATGAAATAAATCCATAAAATGAATGGTTGAGATAAATCAAATAACTCATGTTGAATGTGCACACGACATGTGTCACTCCAAAGAGGTATTTTTATTAAGATAATTATTTTTTTGATAAAGATAGATTTGATTTCATAAATTAGAATGCTTTTTTTTCTAATTCATGAGTTGATGAAAATAAGATAAATTAAAGCTAATTAACTTAACTTGTAATTTGTCTTTTTTTAGAGTTCTAAAAATAAGACTGATTATGCACATGAGTTATCATGATATTTTTAGAGGAATTGGAAAGATAATTGAAATTAAATAAATAAATTTATTTAATTGTTTGTGCATGATTTTGAAGAATAGATAAGATATGAAGATTATAAATAAAATACGTGATTTTATTTATTTTTAGAGGATTGAGACAATTTAAATAAATTTGCATTATTTATTAAAATTTGGAAGAACAATTTGATTTAATTAAATAATGTAAATTATTTAATTGTAGATAAGAGAGGATTTGTGATGAATTAATTAAATAATGGGATTTATTTAATTAATGTAGACTTGAAATTTGAAAGAGGATAATGATTTAATTAAATAATAAAAATTATTTAATTTTGGAAGAATATAGAGGAATTTGCTAAAATTAATTAAATAAATATAATTTATTCAATTAATGTTGAATTTTGGAGTTTTGGAAGAGTTTGATGATTTTGATGAAATTAATTAAATAATTAGATTATTCAATTAACGTTTGAAATGCAGGTGATTAGACAGATTAGATGAAATGCAAGCGGTGCGACGACATGGTCATTTTAGGGTGTCTACAACTAGGTATCAACCATTCACGTCACTTGAGTATTATCTAGAGCATTGCATCAACATGTGAGATCATAAGAGTAGACATATACATTTGCATTTCTACTTGGTGTGTCTTCTAACTTGTTCCTTAAGGGACTTGACTAAGGCATAAGGTGGGAAGCTAGTCATCTTCCCTACCATAGCAAAAGAAATTCCAACAATGCTTCTAAGCACTACCATTTTTAGATATCACTGACAAATAAGATACTGAAGACTTTAAGTGTAGAGATCAAAGCTACAAACCATATTTACATTTCATATTTTTACAATGATTTGTAGTTGTATGTTATTCACCGACCTTCTCACATGACGGAGTTGTAATTTGCTTGGTGGCCATAACTTCGAATGCACTCCTCTTGACCGTGTCCTTCTTTTGTAACACGATGATCTGCTTCAAGCAACATCCAATTGTTTCATTCTCCATAAGTTCCTGTGAAAGTTTCAATGCTCATATTGATTATTTTCTTTTATCTAACTCTAGACCCTAAACACTATACACTAAATACTAATCTCTATACCCTAAACACTAACCGTTAATCTAAATGCTTTTGCTACTAAATCTTTAAACTTATTAAGCCGAGAGGCTTCTACAGTAAGTAATTCAACATTACAATGGTGGGAACCTGACGCAATATGTCTCTTGTTCTATCATATTTCATTCTATCATTCCATAATTCTATATTCTATAATTTTATTAATCTACAATTCTATTATTCTATCATTCTTTCATTCTTTCATCTTATCATTTTATAATTATGTCATTATTTTAAAATTTGTTATTGTATCATTGTATCATTTTATTATTCCATTATCATTCTATCATTTTATTATTGTATCATTTTATCATTCTATTATTCTATTATACTACAATTCTATTATTCTATCATTCTAAAATTCTATCATGTGATTATTCTATAAATCTATTATTCTATCATTCTATTATTCTATAAAACTATTGTTTTATCATTCTATTATTCTATTATACTACAATTCTATTATTCTATCATTCTAAAATTCTATCATGCGATTATTCTATAAATCTATTATTCTATCATTCTATTATTCTATAAAACTATTGTTTTATCATTCTATCATTCTACAATTCTATCAATCCATTATCATATAAATATATTATTCTATTATTCTTTCATTCTATCATTATATTATTCGATTACTCTATAATTCTACTATCTATCATTCTTTCATTCTAGCATTATATAGTTCTATTATTCTATAAATATATTATTTTATCATTCTATCATTTTATCATTCTTTAATTCTAATATTCTATAAGTATATTATTCTATATTTCTTTTAGGGTGTGTTGAAGCTTGTGAAGAATCCAATTTTCCATGAAAGAACAAAGCATATTGATGTTGAATTTCATTACATTCGAGAACAAGTATTGAACCACCACATCTAGCTCCAGTACTATCCAATAGATTCTCATGTAGCTAATATACTCACCAAGTCTCTTGGCAAGGTAAAATTTGAGTTGTTTAAGGGGTACATTTCCAAGAACAATGTAATAAAGGAGGAATGATAGCCTAGCATTTTATTACATTGTTTAACCACTGCTTAGATAACGATTATGGTTATGCAGTTATACAGTTACAGTTACTCAACTATATGAACTATATTTCTCCTTGTATATATGCTTCTTCAGTTCATCGAAAAGATAATCAAGGTTTCACCTTCTCTCATTTTGGTATCAGAGCTTCTTTTGATACTGTGCAATGTGAGGCAACAACAAATGGAAGGTATGTTGTATGCATGGTAGTACACAGTATGGTGCAGTGACTAAATTATGTTAACACAATGACTATTAGTGAAGTATTCCAAAGCAAGTGCAAAGGAGTGTAAGGAGGGAAGATTCGTGGAAAGTTATGTTGTGTGCCCCGCTCCAAATAAAGAGTTGTTGTTAAGGTCCTCTGCCAAAGGGAAGAGGTGAGCAGGGTGCATGAGGCTCATTTCAAAGAGACAACCTTCTTCTCATGCAGGCTAGTAGCTCAGTTTGTATACATTAGATAACAAGACAAACATGATTTGTAAACACATTTGAGAAGTTTTAGGGTGTGTGGATTTGAAGGGTGCTTGTGCATCTCCCAAGAGTGGCATATTTGCTAGATCTAGTGGATGTTGATTGTGCCAGCTGATGCCAATAGTTCTATGAGTAACCATGACAATGAGCAGTCATTAAGAGGTCGAGATGAAGCCCCAGAGAGCACCAATTTTACTTTACTCTACTAGACACTCTCCAAAACATTGGCAATCTACAACTTGATGAGTTGCTTCGACAAGGGCTACTAGAGTACTTCTTGTTTGATGTGAAATGCCAAGAAAAGAAGATTTGTACCAAGATCAAGGAAGGCTACGATGTAGATGATGAATGTGAGGTAGAATTCCCACACAAGCATCATCATCTAATTACACAAGCATACGAAGCTCATCTCCAAGTTTCTCTTCATCCATGAAAGGGCATGTATTGAAAAATAAAATCAATAATAAATATATTTTTTGTGGTGTCATCATGTCAGCACCAAAGTCACTTCTTTTATATGCTCAGCTCCTCAAAGGGCCCAACTATGCAGCATGGAAGATAAAGATGCGCATGATTCTCCAATTCAAAGAGCTATGGGGGATCGTTACTAGAACAGTGTCATGTCCAACTAATGCTGATGACAAGAAATATGATAAGGCTAATACAAAAGCCTTGATGTTGATCAAACTCAGCATCTTCAACAAAGTTCAACCACATGTTTGGGATGCGACAATGTCAAAGGTGGCTTGGGACGCTTTGTCCACCATATATGATGTGAAGAACCAGACAAAGATCATTCATCTCTAGTCAAAGATTCATACACTCAGTATGAAAGATGGTGAGAAAGTAGAGGAGTTCCTATGTCAGGTGTCTGAACTACGAGCAAAACTTGTAGCGCTCAGAGAGAAGGTGGAGGACAAACTACTTGTCCCGATCACTCTAAGAGTTCTTCCTTCCCAGTTCTAGACTTTTGTCATGACATTAAACATCATAAACCAGAAGGTTCCATTTGAAGAACTAATTAATTTGCTCCATCAAGAAGAAGCCATCCAATCAGTGCAAGATGTGTTTGAAGACAAAGCACTAATCTCAAGACATCAACATGGTTAGAAGTTTCGAAAGGGATCCCCACAAAATATGCCACATAAACAACAACAAAATTAGAAGAAGCCTCAAAAGGAAAATTGATGGTGTCACATTTGTACAACAAACATGCATGACAATAACAGTTGTTGGTATAATGCCTTGACTCAAGGCAATTCCAGTAAAGAAGGCACATCTGGTCGAAGTGATTCTTAGAAATCAAAATGGCATCCTCATCGAAGGAAGCACATAGGACATGTCATGGCCCAACAAGATGATACATTCGATGAGGAAGTACCAAAAACAACCAATTATGGTGCCCATCAGAATGTTGTTCTTGTTTTGAAAACCTCGCAGCCATCAAAGAATGTTTGGTTGATTGACTAGCGCTAGCAAGCATATGACAGGAAATTGAGAGCTATTTGGTACACTAACTGATCAACCCATTGGTTATCAGGTTCAAATCACAAATAATAAAGAGTATGTTGCAAAAGGAATTGGAAATGTCACCATTCCTATCTGGACAAGAATTTGTGCCCTCATGAAGGTGCTCTATGTTCCTAATTTGACAACGAATCTTTTGTCTGTAAGTCAAATTTTAAACCATAAGATTGAGGTGGAGTTTCAGGTCAAGGAAGGCATCAAATCCTATTTGATCTCATGAGAATGTATGATAATTGCTAGATCTTTTATCAAGGTTCATTTATTTGCACTAGATGCAATCTCATCCTTTGCAGTTTCTCTATTTCTCTCTATGGCTGAATCTATTGGTCTCTGGAATTATCGATATGTGCACCTTTCTACCAGCTCCCTATATTAGCTCAGTTCTAAGGAGATGGATGGTAAGATTACTTCCTCAACTTTACCATTATTTTCCTATCTGTTCTAGATGTCTTGCAGGCAAACAACATTGGGATCCATTTGAGCTAAGTACCAAGTCCATGCCAAGGACCATCTTGCGGTTGTACATATCGATTTGTGCGGACCCCTACCTACTTCCTTATCAAGGTTCCAATACTTTCAGTTATTGGTGGATGAATTCTCTTGCAAGACATTGGTGTTCTTTCTCAAGAAGAAGAGTGAAGCCTTTGCAAACTTTTAGGACTTCTACGAGCGAGTTGTACAATAGACAAGACACCCTCTTCTTCTCCTCTACTTTTGTAATGCCCCGTCATGCAACCCTAGAGAGTTAGGCTGACAAAAGCAAAATTTCAGGAATAATTTTTTTTTTTGCAGCCTAACTCTCTAGGGTTGCATGACGGGGCATTACATTTGGTAGCAGAGCTTAAACTACAGGTAAAAAGAAAGAACAAGGTCAAGATAAGAAGTTCTATCTGACGTAATGGATAAAGGTTTTCGGCTAGATAGAGGCCAAAACTCAACATTGTACTAATTGGGGTTGAAGATCTCCAAGAGCTAAGTTTACACTGAATGGATTAAAATAGATTGATGATGCAATCATAAAAAATTATCAACCTCTGCGAGGCGAGTAGTTAGACACGGCACGTGAACTGTTTGACAGAATGCCTCAAAGAGATGTCATCATATTAAGTGCAATGAGTAGTCAGGTGAGGGAGTTCAAGAGATAAGCACAGATGTATTGACCAGAAGAAATATGCGCTATCCTGCAGATACTCCAAAGAGAATAAAACCAGATTTCTCTATCATGGCCTGCGTGTTCCTTACATATGGGAGTTACTCAAGCAGCATACGATAATGGCCAGAAGGAGATCATACATGAACAAATAAATATGCTTGGCTATATTAAAAGAAGGCAAACCATCCTAATATGAATATACAAGTTGGGAGGTTTCCACACATCATAAAGCTATTGAAGGGTGATTTTGAATAAAAAATACAGTCGATTAGGAGCACTAATGAGCTGTATGGATCGCATAGACCATCTGAGTCAAAGGAATAGACTAAATAGATCGCAAGAAGGTCCATAAGAAGGCATACAAGTAAAAGATATTAAGCAAAGCTGGTTCAACACAAGTCCTTTGATACCCAAGCCGAACCCAAGTAAAGCAAGCCTATGAGAAGGAAAGAAAAATACTCCAAGAAATGTTTCTACAACAAAGATTTTCCAGAACCATGTAAAATAGATACATTAAAAATAATGCTTCAGAAACTTACCTGCAAATATATCTGCAGATGATATGTCACAGAGGAATTATGCGCCCCGCCTTCTCTCCCTTTTTCTAGAAAATGCAATGACTGGCCTCCACCAGTTTTTTTTATTAAGAAACTTACCATGAATGACCATATGCTAACTACAAAAGCTGTAAATAGCACGGAAAAACAACCAATGTTCTCCATCGTAAACATCTTGTATGTTTTGTGCAACAAGGTTTGGGAGCACAAGTTCTTCTTTGATCCAGAGACACGAGCCACTCAATGAGTTCCCTCTCAAAAGACACCCTGTGATCTCTATGGCCCTCTTCCACCGAACCTCGATCAGACCATACACTCTATCCCCATGACATGTCAACCAACATGCAAAAGTGGAAGCACCAATAAGGCACGTGGCCCATTTGGCAGAGAGCCTCCAGGTGACCAGACATCAAATACAAAGACAAAATAAAAGTAACAATGGTCCCCAGCTGTCTATGCAACTCCCGGTGCAAGAGAATATGATATTTTCTTTATATCTCCTTGGCAATGAGTTTGCTTCCAGAACCTGATTCATGACAGCATTTCTTGTGTTGCCCCGAGAAAAAGAATAACACTCTTTTCTAGACATGGTCGATATGAATAATGAAATGATTGAGTAATCCAATGCTCTCATAAATCTTTCGCCAAGCTAGAGATGTTGACAAAACCAGTGGGTTGGCACCTAGGCCACACTTGGAATCAAAATGTTTATGGTATACACCAATTCTAGGCTTAAATAGCTCTAATGTTGTCTAGACTGACAAGGCAATGAGCAGAGTAATATTCATTGATGGGCTGTAAATAAAATAGATTTACGAATATGCATATGCATGTGCCTGGAAGCTTGCTTGAGGAAACTGAATCTAACAAGCTTGAGAAGTATAGATTAAGAACTATATTTATACAGTTGAAATGAATTAATAGATATAGAGAATTGGAGAGTTTGAATTGAAATTGAAGTGCAGAACACGTGTTGAAAGATTTAGATGAAGATTTAGATATTAATTAGTACTCCAAGTGTGGGCTCGTGCATCAAGCGCATGTGAAATTAGGAAATCAAGGTATTCCTCGTTATTCCCCCAATTTAATTGAAGTAGCTAAAGAAGACCAAGGCTTATAAAATCCTCTCGAGAAAACCATACAGAAACAAGGCACGAGCTCAATTTTCTAACACCATGCCGAATAAAATTACAAATAACAAAACATCCGACAGCAACCCACAAGGACTAACTCAACACAAAATTCATACGGAAATGACTCACAGAATGATAGAATAATCAAGCAATAACCAGACGGTGTCTGAGGTAATACATGACATCAGAAACTCATGTCAACATAGAGACGATGACAAGGCGAAGCTGGTATATGGCCAATGTGTCATCCAAAGCTTTTAAGGTAATTCAATAATTATCTAATAAACAAAATAGGAGCATTATTAATAACCACTAGTTCATTAAAGAATCTTCTAACCACACAGGAGCATAATTTAATTGTTATAAAACACGACTTGACTAAACCTCACAACACAAGATAACCAATCGTAACAAGGCAAAGACCAAGTGTCCCAACATGACTCGAGACCACAACAGAAGACAAGGACCGACCTAGTGGATTAGACCTCGTGTTATCTCCCATCACTAATATCCATTGGTGAAAGAACCCGCTCAAACTTGCTATATCAGGTGGAGTCGAGGTTCGGTACCTGCAGCTTGCATCCAAACAACTGATTAAATACGATCAAGTACGTATATGTCAACACACGGAGAGTCAGAGAATCGCGGCGCAGCAGGGTACTCAAAACGAGTAATGCTACATCGTCCCGGCTCTTGGATAAGATTATAATCATAACATTCAAAAATAGATATCTACGAATCTAATAAAACATGTAAATAATAATCCATTACTAAACTTATTCAACACATCATAACTGAAGTACTCATAATGTCATCTAACTCATAACAGATGTCTAAATATAGCAGTCAAATATCATTCATCAGATAAACATAAATCATAATCCTACTAATCAACTGTCTCAAAACTGAATCGATGAAATGAACGATTAACAACTGTCTCTGGCTGACAGAGAGCAATGCAGAACTACCACCATCACAAGCTAACAACGAGGGGGCACTACAACTTTGATCGAGGGGGGAATTCATGTCAAATAAGTTCTTGGAATTCTTGAAGCATCATGGGATCAAACAACATTTGACTACTCCCTATATACCCTAGAAGAATTGAATTATAGAACATCACAATCGGACTATCATGGAGATGGCTTGTTGCATGCTTTCCATAGCTAAGTTGGAGGATCAATTTTGGGCAAAATTTGTCTAGATAGCTGTCTATCTTCTCAATAGGGCACCCACAAAGATCTTGCAAGAAAAAACACCAAAAGAGGTATGGAGTGGTCATAAGACTTCAATCTCCCATCTTAGAGTATTTGGTTGTACAACATATATGCATGTGCCAACTAATAAGAGGAAGAAGATTGATCCCAAGACACTCCAATGTATCTTTTTGGGGTATAGTACTACCTCAAAAGCATATTGTCTCATAGATCTTGAGACATAGAAGATTTGTGAGAGTCAAGATGTAGTATGTGATGAGTCATCATTTTAATCATTAACACACAAAGGATATTCACAACCGACCAACTCTCATAAATTGCTTTTATAATTAGATGATGAGCATGGAGAATCCTCTCACAAAGAAGATGAGTTGCAAGGAGAATTGTTCATTGATCTTGGCCATCTAGAAAATAATTCTTCACATCAACAACAACATCAATGCATGAAATGGGTCCAAAACACCATCAAGAACTCCCACCTAAAATCTCTTCCAAATATTTCTATAGGAGTCAGAATGAGAAGATAGGTGAGAAATGAGGTAAATCTCGCATTGATGAGTTTAGTTGTTGATAGCACCGAACTTGATATAGTTCAAGAGACACTAAGTCAACCATAGTGGAAGAAGTCCATGGATGCCGAGTAAGACTCCCTGCTAAAGAATCGAACATGGGAACTTATTGATCTTCCTGTAGGAAAGAAACCCATTGGCTGCAAATGAATTTTCAAAACAAAATACAAGGTAGATGGATCTATCGACAAATACAAAGCATGAATTGTTGCAAAGGGATATGCTCAACAGGAGGGCATTGATTATGAAGAGACTTTTCCACCCACTACAAAGATCAAAACAATCAGAGTTGTTTGTGCATTGGCAACACAAAAAGGATGGAAGATTTAGTAGATGGATGTCAAGAGTGCTTTCCTAAATGGTTATTTAAAAGAAGAAGTACACATGACTCAACCTGAAGGTTTCATTGATGAACATCATCCTCAAAAGGTATGTCATCTCATTAAGTAAGTCACTTTATGGACTTAAGCAAGCACCTAGGGCATGGTACATTAAAATAGATGATTACCTATTGTAGCATGGTTTCACCCATAGCCCCTCAGATTCAATATTGTATGTTAAGAAGGTAGGCATAGAGATTGTCATTCTTGTTTTGTATGTGGATGGTCTTGTGATCACAAGAAGTTTAGACAATCTTGTTGATGATGTAAAGAATGATCTAAAGAAATCCTTCCACATGACAGACTTGGGGCTACTTCACTACTATCTTGTCTTGGAGATATGGCAAAAGAAGCATATGTACAAGGAGAAATATAGTTCATACAATTGAGTAATTGTAACTATATAAATGCATTAAGGATTACATTAAATTAAATTCACCATAGTGACTTATGTTAATTAATAGTTGAATAAATCTATTGTTAGTTTGTGGGAAGTTATATTCTCGTAGGTTAGTTATAGGAGAAATAAATGGCTTTATAAAGTCAATTGTATTGCAATGTAAAATGCCACAAAGATCTCAATATTATCATCAATATTTGTGTTTTCTAAAATGTAAACGATCTCTAAATTTTTTTCCAACATATGGTATCATAGAGGCCACGATCTGAGGCTTGGTACGATGGAGAATCGTTCATTGTTACCATGCTACACACAGAGAAGGAGAACTTGGACGCATTAGTTATATATTTTAAGGAGATGTTTATCCATTGTTTTAGAGTGCACCAGAGCATATACCAAAGATATGAAAAGTGAAAGGTGCCGATTTATTTTAGTTGAAGTTGTATGCATTGATTAATCTAGATTTGTATGCAATCTAGATATGTTTGAAAGAAGAATTGTTGAGTTTTCAAGGGATTTAAGTGATGTGAGCCCCATCAAAATTTGGAGTGCTGGAGATTTTTTTTTGTTTTGTGCCTCTTCATTATTCTTTTGATCCGTTTAAGGGAAGAATTCCCTCTGTCTCTTTAAATTTTTAGGAATAGTATGCAGATTTTAAATTTTGAGGATCCGTTTAAGGGTATGTAGATTGAATCACTCAAGGTTTTCTCCCTCTACATGGATGTCAGGCTCTCTTTGAAGGGTGTAAGGAAGTGAAGATTGTCTGTAGGGGTTATTTACATGAATGCCAAGCACAGAAGTTTGGTGGAACCTGCTAAAATGTTTGCCCATATGAAAGAATGAAACAACATTTCATGGAATACTATTATTGTAGCATATAAAAGATCTAATTATCCTCTCCATCAAAAGTAAAGCATAGACAAGGTGTAAGGCACTAGAATGGAAAGTGGTGTTAGTACTATATTTTAAACAATTGAGTATTATATATTATTTTAGGGTTTATTTTTAGTTTTGTTTTTCACCATTTCTCTCACAAAGTTTTGAAACAAAGTTCACTCTCACAAAGTTTTGAAACAAAGTTCACTACTCATTTGGGTAAAGCAAATAGTTGGATTAGTTGGTAAATATTTCAAGTGGAGATTGAGAGGTAAGAGGATCAAATCTTACATATTGTGGCTTCAAATTTAATTTTAAAGTTGTAAGGGAGATATTGTGTAAAAGTGCAATTTTGGTTGGGCCCAACACCTTAAAATGTACTTTTTAATCTATGCTTGGATTTTCAGAGCTATCTTTGCTACACTTGATGGGGCCTTTGAGACTCATATGCTATTGGCTAAAATGTAAAGAGGTCACCATTGGAGGTTGGAGGAGTTTTCATCATCTTGAGTCAACTTCTTACTCAAAGATGGTGCTTTGCAAAAGAAGCATATGTTTTTGTGTTTTCTTAAGCTTTGTTTTGTATGCTGAAAAAATTGAAAGAATGCATATATTGTGAAGTTGATTTTTGAAGACAAGTAGGGATTTGGTGAACTCAATATAGATTGTTGGTTAGATAGTTTGAAAGTTTGTGATTTGGTGAATTATACCCTTCCAAGGGTCATGAGACAACTTGGTGGAGCCTTGTGGAGCTCAGCATGGATTATTGTCCAATAATTTAGGGGATCTGTGATTCAAGAGTTTAAGGAAGTGGTAATCTAGGAACTCGAGAATTCAAGCTTGGCTACACCCTTCTAAGGGTTAAAAGAGGCAGATTGATGGAGTTCCACCTAATTCATAATCTGTTTCTTCAAAAAAAAAATCTCAAGAATGTGTATTTGTTTTGTGTAATCAACATGTTTTGTTATATGTTCTATTTGTATAATGTAAATCTTAAGGGTGGATATGTTAGAATATTAAGGCTTACATTAAAATAAAGTCACAATAGTTTCTTATGTTAATTAATAGTTAAATAAGTCTATCGTTAAAGTATGTGGGAAGTTATATTCTTGTAGGTTAGTTATACGGAAAATAAATTATGTCTTTATAAAGCCAATTGTATTGCAATGTAAAATGACACGAAGATCTCAATATCATTATCAATATTTGTGTCTTCTAAAATGTAAATGATCTATGAATTTTTGCCAACAATTCTACTATTCTATCATTCTTTCATTCTGGCATTATATAGTTCTATTAATCTATAAATATATTATTTTATCATTCTTTAATTCTAAAATTCTATAAATCTATATTATTCTATCTTTCTTTCATTCTATAATTCTAATTCTTTTATTCTATTATCCTACAATTCCATTATTCTATCATTATTTTATTCTATCATTTTGTAATTCCATCATTCTATTATTCTATCATGATTTTTTTCTAATACTCTATCATTCTACAATTCTATTATTCTATCATTCTATAATCATATTATTTATTGTTCTATTGTTCTATCATTCTATAATTCTATTATTTGAAAATTCTATTATTCTATTATTTTATCGCTCTACCATTCTATTATTCTTTCATTCTATCATTTTAAAATTCTATCATTCTATTATTCTACAATTCTATTATTCTATCATTCTATAATTCTATGAATATTATTCTATCATTCTTTCCATCATTCTATTATTCTATTATCGTATTATTCTACAATTCTATCATTCTATTATTCTATCATGCTACTATTCTACAATTCTGTTATTCTATCATTCTGTTGTTATATCTATCTATTATTGTCTCATTGTCTGATTGTCCCATTCTATTATTTTGTTATCCTACAATTTTGTTATTCTATCATTCTATTATTGCATAAATTTATTGTTCTATCACTAGATTTCATTAGATATCATTCTATAATTCTATTATTCTATCATTTTTTTATCCTATCTTTCTATTATTCTATCATTATATCATTTCATAATTGTAATACTATATTATTCTATTATTCTATGATTCTTTTATTCTATCATTCATTGATTCTATCCTTCTATTATTCTACGAATCTATTATTCTAGAATTATTTTATTATATCATTCTATAATTCTATAACTCTATTATTATGTAAATCTATTATTCTATGATTCTTTAATTGTATCATTCCATTATTCTATTATTTTATAATTCTATTATTATATAACATTGTTTTATTGTATCGTTCTATCACTCTTGATCTATAAATCTATCACTTTATCATTATTTCATTCTATCATTATATTAACCTATCATTCTGTAATTTTGTCATTCTATTATTCTATAAATATATTATTCTATGATTCTACATTTCTATTATTCTCTCATTCTTTCATTCTATCTGTAACACCTAAAATTGTCCCGTTCCCAGATTAGACATTCATGACACCTAAAGTTGTCCCATTCCCAGATCAAACATTCATTTGTCATAATTCAAATTAATTAAATAATTCTTAATTATTTGATTAATTTCATCTATTGATCTCCATAATAATTAAATAATTCTAATTATTTAATTAAATTAATTTTCCTCCACAAATTAATTAAATAAATTTAAATTATTTATTTAATTAAAGCTCATATTCAATTCCCTCCAAAATAAATAAAATTTAATAATTTATTTATTTTCCATGTGCACATGAAATTAAATATTTTATTTATTTTCCATGTGCACATGAAATTAAATATTTTATTTATTTAATTTCCTATTATTCCCTCTCACCATAATTCACTCTCAATCAATTTATTAGTTAACTAAATCAATCAAATCAGTTAACAAGTCAGTCAATCTAGTTAACTAATCAATCAAATTAGTTGACTAGTCAATTAATTTAGCTAACTAAGCAATCAACTCATCAATCAATTCTATTAGCTCCCCTAATTTATGAGAGGACAAGGACACTTGTCACTCTCTCATTTGCTCACATCCTCTCATCCAATTCCAATCATTGATCTCTCTGATCATTCTCCATCGTTGATCTTCTTTTCTGGAGGTCTATAAATTGAACATCCTTCTCAACCTCTGATCATCTCTCATCTTCATACAACATCATGCTACTGAAATAATTCTAAATCCTTTTATCTACTATCCTCATACTACAAGGTTATGTCGTTTAATTGAGCAATCCACATATCAACATAGCAAGGAGCAAAATCCATTGGAGTTTGGGTGCAACTTCAATACGCTCGATCTGTGTGTCTGGTTTGTGTGCAAAGAAAGGTATATTGTATTGATTTTCACTTGCTTTCATTTGTCTTTGCATTCTAGATTTCATCCATCACGTGCTATCATTCTATCATTCTAAAATTCTAAAATTCTAAAATTCTATAAATTTATTATTCTATCATTCTATTATTCTACAATTCTATTATTCTATCATTTTATAATTCTATAATTTTATTATTCTATCATTCTTTCATTCTATTATTCTACAATTATATCATTCCATTATTCCATAAATCTATTATTCTATCATTGTATCATTGTATCATTCTGTTATTCTATATATCTATTCTTGTATCATTCTGTCATTCTATAATTTTATAATTCTATCATTCTATTATTTGTAATTCCATTATTATATCATTCTTTCATTCTATAATTTTATTATTCTATTATTCTTCAATTGTATTATTCTATATTTCATTAATAGCTCTTCTAGTATTCTACTATTCATTCATTTTCTCATTCTATAATTTTATTAGTCTATAATTCTATTATGTTATTCTATCATTCTTTTATTCTATCATTCTATTATTCTACAATATTCTATCATTATATAATTCTATTATTCTATAAATTTACTATTCTATCATTCTTTAATTTTATTATTCTATAATTTTATCATTTTATCAATCTATAATTCTATTTGTCTGTAATGCCCTCGTATTTTCATTTGTGATAGCCGTTAGTTTCACATTTCTCTCTATCAGTTTTGAGACAGTTGCTAGTTTTTCATTGCATTTATACCGTTCTGAGACATTTGGATTAGTAGGTTATGGTTTATGTTTATTTTGATGGACTATGTTCGATTGGTATAGTTTAGACATGTGTTATGAGTTTATGATAACATTGTTATTACAACAGTTATGATGAGTTTGACATGATTAGTAATGGTTTAATGTTATCATGTTTCATTCGATTTGTTGATATCTAAATTTAATTAAAAGTGGTTATAGTCGTATTCAAGAGCAAGGACAGTGTAGTATTACTCGCTTCGAGTACCCTACTACGTTGTGATTCTCTGACTTTGTATGTGTGTTGACATATATGTATTTGATCGTATACAACCAATTGTTCAGATGCAGGCTGCAGGTACCGAGCCTCGATTCCACCTGATATAGCAGGTATCAGTGATGGGAGATAACGCGAGGTTTATTCCACTAGGTCAGTCCCAGTCTTTTGTTGTGGTCTTGTGTTATGATGTGACGTTGGATCCTCGTTTCCTGTTGTTGGTCGTCTTGTGTTGTGGAGCATTCTGAGTTTGTTTAAGTTATGTATATGTTTTCTTGCTATCATTATGTTAAATCTAATAGTATTCTAAGTAGTCGTAAAATTTGGAATATTGTTAAGTAAAATGTATTACCGACTAAATTAATTATTTAATGTTTGATTTACCGTCATAAGTTTTAGTATGGTTAATTATTATGTTGTTATTTAAAAGAATAATTTTAGGTAGTAAATTAATGACATGAGTTGTCGATTGTGAAATTTTAAGATTTGGAGAAACTCTATTTTTAGCAAAATTTTAAAATTCTCGGAGGAATGGGATTTTGGGTAACGAATGCATGACTGTGATAATTTATGAGATGAACCATTTTTTTATGGGGGATTTTGTTCTATGAGGGAGTTGGGGGAAGAAGAAGATACATAAATTGGGAAAAAGAAAAGAATTGGTTTCGGGAATTGGAGAAGATCTGCATTGGTATTGAAATCTGGGTATGTGATGTTGTCTCTCTGTGAAATTTTGCATTTTTGTAGAATTTAAATCTAAATTTTGTACGATCATCCATTGTTCTGTGTGTGAAAATTTGAAATTGTTTAGCTTGTAATTTAAATCTTCTTTTAACATGAACATCCTGTGTTTTGTGTGTGAAATTTGCATTTCCTGTAGCTGGAGTTTAAATCTCTTTGTAGCTTGATTCGTCTTGTGCCCTGTGTGTTCGAATGTGGATACCCTTAGCCACACCCTCACCTTGGGGATCACACCTTATTGTTGTAAATATTTTAACTTCTGTTATTATTTTCAAGATTCATTTCCCTTCTGGTCTATTCTATGTCAAAACCTCCCTCTAAGGTTAGAATCCAATCTATTGTAATCCTTCAAGTGATCTCAATCAAAAGAAATAAATGGCCCATTTCAAATCTATTACCAAAATTCTTGCCCCTTTGTTCTTGGCTGTCCTCTAAGCCGTAGTTCGGCCTCACCCAGCTTCACCTTCAAAATGGGGATGTGTAACAAAGCTTTCGTGCTATGAATCTGAAATCGACATCAACCAAATGCAATGTTACTTGTGATTTTTTTTACCTCAGTTAACTTAATGGTGATTGTCGTATGCTTGCCCCTACCAAAAATCATGGGTTGGTCTTCTCTTAGTAATTCTCCTCCTTCTCTGTCAAAGTTCTTAATTCAACCCTTCTCAACCCATTAGACCAAACGCCATTGGGGGTATTGAGAGCTCTCTCAAAACTTCATGAATAAACTCCTGCCAGTCGCTGTCACCGCAAACCATTGTAATGCTTCTTCTTGTTGTTAGCTCTCTGCCTATTTATTTTCCCATCGACATATCGGGGTTTAGATGCTGTGATTACTTGTAACTTGCTAGACATTTTCTGTCCTACCCTCTCTCACATCATCAGAACTAAATAGAGGAATGGCGATCTGTGTTTTGCTAATTTCTGAGATCTATCTTACCTCTACCACTCTCCCTGGTCATATGCTCCAGCGATGGAGATTCCTCTGTGTTACGACTATCATTGTTTCCTTTCCCTAAGTTCATGCCAAGTTTTACAGTTGTTATGATATTTCCTTCGGTCGACTTTAAGAATGTGTGTTCCAGCGAGTTTAGGATGGTCTTGTTATCTTTGCATCAGCTAGGAAACTTCTATTATTTCTTACAGTTAGGGAATCGTTGGATAGATAGCTGTCAGGCTTCCTAAATATATTCTCTGCCACCTTTTTAGATAGGTTGGTATAAACAGAAATATATGTACTGGTAGTTTATATTGTGGTCGCTTTAGCTGACAGTGTAGTTTGAAATGTGGGATGGGTATCACATGGGTAAATTGTTCTATTAGAAAATTGTAGACGCTTTAGTAGGTAGTGTTGTTCAAAATGTGGTGATGGGGAATTACATTTGTAAATAGATCTATTAGAATTGTAGTCACAGAAGGTAAATGGGTAGTCGACTAGTCATAGCGAAATAAATGTAATTTGTAGTGGATAGTGTTAGATTCCTATATTATATTCTTTGCCACGTCTTATGATAAGCTCGTTTTAGCGAAATGTGTATATGGGTAAATTGTTTAATTAGAAATTATAGTTTTAGATTGTAAAATTAGAAGTTGACACTTTTAGCGAAACATATATATTCATATAGTGTAGTTGTTTTGTTAAGGATTTGAAGATAGAAAAATGTCGATGGGGAACTTGTGCTAATAGGGAAAATATTTATACTTATAGTGTTTTTATTAGAAATTGTAATTGTTAAATGTTAAATGGTAATCTATGCTTATAGGTAAATATGTATAGTGTTTTGTTTTGAAATTGTAATTGTAAAATGAGAGATGGTAATCTATACTTATAAGAAAATATATTGTATTTATAGTTGTTTTATTAGAGATTGTATTAGTTAGATGGTTGACGAAAAGTTTATTATTGTAGCAAGAATATTTATATATTTGTAGTTGTTCATATTAGGATGTGTAATTAGTAGATCTTAGTTGGAAATTCATGCTTAGCAAATGTATTATGGTTTGTTTTTATTAGAAGATGGTAGTTGACAGGAAATTAGCTAGGAAATTTATTCTTGTAGTTGTAGAGAAATTGTTAATTCCGTAATCTAGAATTTTTTTTGAAAGGAAGTTTAAATCTCATAGTTAATTTCATGTTATGGTTAGGATATATATTGAATCTCATATACTTGATTATCCTCCTTGTCGTATTTTTATGCTTTTATTGGGTCATTGTATCTATTTGGGGTTTGAATTTGTGATTATACTTTGTCTAAGTGTGAAGTGAAGTATCTAGAGAGATGTCATGACTACTTGGTGTCAAGACGCGAAAGCGTTGTCCTTGTCGGGTAATGGTGACTTTAACATTGGTTTTGTGTTCAACCTACCTAACTCCAGAGGTGTGGCATCTTAGTCTTTGGTTCAAAATTGTGGCATGTCAATGTAATGGGAGTAATGAATTGAGTTTTTGGATGGGGAAAAAGTCTTGTGGATTTGGAACTTTGTAACTATTTATGTAACATGATGGGTTGTGGAAAGTTAGATGTCTTATAGTCCCTCGCTCATGCATGTCATTTGTTTCAAATGTTGGATAAGGGTTGCTAGTGTAGAAAGGAGAGTGGCTTCCATGTGGGGTCGGTGCCCAAAGTGGCTATCTGGATAACCCCATGGAAGTTGTAATCAAGTGATAACTTAAAAATACATCTAGGTGGGTCGGGTAGTCTTTCACATAACAAGATAAGTGTGTTGTTGCACCCATGCCTTGAGTGCTCTCAAAGGCTAAGGATGGGATGAGAAGGCCTGGTTGGCAAGGTCGGCCTCCTTGTCCACATGAGAGGATGTGTCAGCTCCGCATGTGTCACCTTATGGGGCCGGTGCCAGAAAAGGGTCGCCAGGATAACCATAGATGGGGGTTGGCTTCTAGTGAGAGATAGCCTAGATAACCCATGATTAGGACCATGCGATGACACTCTCCTCGCTGTAGCTTAGCTACTTCCCTCTTTAATTGATTTCATGGTTGCCTCTAGAGCGTTGCCTTGTCTTGTGCAGTCTTGTTAATATGGTCGATTGTGTCAAGTTTGTACTCGTTTGGTTCTATTTGATGTTGTTCCTTTGGATTAGTGGAATCTTCATTGTTATCTCCTAGCTCGGATGGGTGGACCTCAGGGTTCCACATGGTTGGGTGGTAGAGCTATCCATTGGTCTTCTTGGAGATTCAGTTTGAGTCTAGTTCAGAATTGTTCCAGTTCCAAATTGCTTTCCATTCTCGGAGTTGTTGTATGCATTAATAAGTATTTATTTGTAAACTGACATGATCGGTCTTGTAATTTTGTATTGTAACTTTGCAACTTAACTTTCTTTGCAAATTTAAAAGTTATTCTTATCTATAGTGGTGTGATGTATATCACTGGTGTTGTTAAAACTTTATGATCAACTGATGCAGTTATGTTTCCTTAGAGGAGTTAGAAGCACACTTTTCTTTATGTTGTGTATAATGATATCTTTGGCTACTATTATTGCAAATTCTTGCTTTTAAAAAAAAAATTATTTCTGTAATTTTGTTCTTATTAATCTAACTCTCTAGGGTTGCATGATGGGGTGTCACATTTGGTATCAGAGCCAAGTTTAAACACTGGGTACTCTAGTTATGATTTGAGCCCATTATGTGACCTAGTACTTAAACTCTGTGGATTAACTTATATCCCTGTTTTTCCCTTTCTGAATGTATTAAATCATCTTTTGGTGTTGTAGGTATTAGATGCCTAGAGGTAGGGGTCAAGGTCGTGGTAGAGGTAGGGGTCGTGGGAGAGGTGGTGGCGGTACACCTCCTCCTAGTTCTCCTCACGAGAGTGCCCATGAAGGCAGGGGTCAGAATATGGAGGGTCAGGGCTAGCCTGAGGGAGCCCAGTTGAGATAGTTACTTGAGGAGGCCCTTGCCCATTTAGGCCCTAGACAGGAGGTTGAGCAGCCTAGAGGGGGTTAGGAGGTAGATCAGCTGGGTCTTAGAGAGAGAGAGAGAGATCTCCTAGGCAGAGAGAGTTGACAGCTGAGCAGGAGGCCACACTAGCTAGCCATATGAGAGATCTTTTGAGGGCACGCCCTCCCACCTTTGATGGAGCTGGTAGTGGTCTAGAAGCAGAAACTTGGTTATTAGATATAGGCAGGTGTTTTGCCATGCATCTGTATGGTAGCAACACCAAAGCCAGATGTGCTATTTTGCATCTCTGAGGGTTTGCTTCGACTTGGTGGCGGTTAGAGGAGCAGAAGCTGCATTTGGACATTAGCACCGTCTCTTGGGAGTTGTTTCTAGAGAGGTTCAGAGCCTGTTTTCTTTCTGATCATTGGAGGCAGCGCCACACAAATGAGTTTCACGACCTAAGGCAAATGGCCATGACAGTGGAGCAGTATGAGTGCAGATTTTATGAGCTCAAACAGTATGCAGGTATTGGGGATGACGAGTCTATGTTGGTGTAGCATTTTATCAGGGGCTTGAATTTTCAGATTAGTGGAGAGGTTCGTGTATTCGAACCTAAGTCTATGGAGGTTGCCGTGGAGAAATCCCGGTTAGTGGAGGAGAATTTGGCCATGGCACTCGATGGGCATACAGGTGTGCATATTGGTAGTGCACCTTCTGCAGAATATGGTTCTCGTGGTGGTTAGACTGAGGCATCCGGATCTCATGCACCCTCAAAGGGTCGACAGCAGCAGCAGTACTCTCAGTCCAAGCTGAAGAATTCGTAGCCACAGTAAGGTAATAGATTTCAAAATAAGAAGAACCAGAATTGGCAGCGTGCTAGACAGGACCGTGTTGATCTACCCGCTTAGAGCACTCAGTCCGCAGTGAGTAGAGGTAGTTTTCAGCAGTCTAGTGCTTTCCAGGGTGGCGGTGGTTTTGGTAGAGGCACCGGGTGCTTCTCTTGTGGCCAACAGGGCCATATTGCTAGACAATGCCCGTAGAAGGGTAATTTAGGGTTTGGACATTGACCAGCGGCTTCTGAGCCAATGGTTGGTGATGCAGGCAGATCACACAGAGTCTTTACAGCTATGGATAACTGACAAGCAGAGCATCAAGGCACTATGGTGGAGACTTCTGGTTTCATGCGAGGTAGAGGACAGGAAGTTGGCTTTGGAGCCCGTAGGCATTCTACAGCACATGAGACTTGCTCTCAGGGGCAGAGACATGGAGTAGGTCAGGGTCTAGTGGGATCCTAATGACGAGACTTCTTCTACCTGGGAGGATGCTTCCAGGATGAGAGAGTTATATCCTTACTTATTTGTAGGCTTCCAGGAGTAAGCATGATTCTAGGGGGAGGATGTAATGCCCTCATCTTTTGGTTTGTGATAGTCGTTAGTTTCACATTTCTCTCTAACAGTTCTGCGACAGTTGCTAGTTTTTCATTGCATTTATATAGTTCTGAGACATTTGGATTAGTAGGTTATGGTTTATGTTTATTTTGATGGACTATGTTTGATTGGTATAGTTTAGACATGTGTTATGAGTTTATGATGACATTGTTATTACTCCAATTATGATGAGTTTGACATGATTAGTAATGGTTTAATGTTATCATGTTTCATTCGATTTGTTGATATTTGAATTTAATTAAAAGTGGTTATAGTCGTATTCAAGAGCAGGGATGGTGTAGTATTACTCGCTTTGAGTACCCTACTACACCGTGATTCTCTGACTTTGTATGTATGTTGACATATATGTATTTGATCATATACAACCAATTGTTTGGATGCAGGCTGCAGGTATCGAGCCTTGACTCCACCTGATATAGCAGGTTTGAGCGGGCTCTTGCACTAATGGGTATCAGTGATGGGAGATAACGTGAGGTTTATTCCGCTAGGTCAGTCCCAGTCTTTTGTTGTGGTCTTGTGTCGTGATGTGACGTTGGATCCTCGTTTCCTGTTGTTGGTTGTCTCGTGTTGTGGAGCATTGTGAGTTTGTTTAAGTTATGTCTATGTGTTCTTGCTATCATTATGTTAAATCCAATAGTATTCTAAGTAGTCGTAAAATTTGGAATATTGTTAAGTAAAATGTATTACTGACTAAATTAATCATTTAATGTTTGATTTACCATCATAAGTTTTAGTATGGTTAATTATTATGTTGTTATTTAAAAGAATAATTTTAGGTAGTAAATTAATGACATGAGTTGTCGATTGTGAAATTTTAAGATTTGGAGAATCTCTATTTTTAGCAAAATTTTAAAATTCTTGGAGGAGTGGGATTTTGGGTAACGGATGCATGACTACGATAATTTATGAGATGAACCATTTTTTTTATGGGGGATTTTGTTCTAGTGAGGGAGTTGGGGGAAGAAGAAGATACATAAATTGGGAAAAAGAAAAGAATTGGTTTCAGGAATCGGAGAAGATCTGCATTGGTATTGAAATCTGGGTATGTGATGTTGTCTCTCTGTGAAATTTTGTATTTCTATAGAATTTAAATCTAAATTTTGCACGATCATCCTGTGTTCTGTGTGTGAAAATTTGAAATTGTTTAGCTTGTAATTTAAATCTTCTTTTAACATGAACATCCTGTGTTTTGTGTGTGAAATTTGCATTTCCTGTAGCTAGAGTTTAAATCTCTTTGTAGCTTGAGTCGTCTTGTGCCCTGTGTGTTCGAATGTGGATACCCCTGGCCACACCCTCACCTTGGGGATCACACCTTGTTGTAAATGTTTTAACCTCTGTTATTATTTTTAAGATTCATTTCCCTTCTGGTCTATTCTATGTCAAAACCTCCCTCTAAGGTTAGAATCCAATCTATTGTAATCCTCCAAGTGATCTCAATCAAAAGAAATAAATGGCCCATTTCAAATCTATTACCAAAATTCTTGCCCCTTTGTTCTTGGCTGTCCTCTAAGCTGTAGTTCGGCCTCACCCAGCTTCACCTTTAGAATGGGGATGTGTAACAAAGATTTCGTGCTATGAATCTGAAATCGACATTAACCAAATGCAATGTTACTTGTGATTTTTTTACCTCAATTAACTTAATGGTGATTGTCATATGCTTGTCCCTGCCAGAAATCATGGGTTGGTCTTCTCTTAGTAATTCTCCTCCTTCTCTGTCGAAGTTCTTAATTCAACCCTTCTCCACCCATTAGATCGAATGCCACTGGGGGTATTGAGAGCTCTCTCAAAACTTCATGAATAAACTCCTGCCAGTCGCTGTCACCACAAACCATTGTAATGCTTCTTCTTGTTGTTAGCTCTCTGCCTATTTGTTTTCCCATCGACAAATCGGGGTTTAGATGCTATGATTACTTGTAACTTGCCAGATGTTTTGTGTCCTACCCTCTCTCACATCATCAGAACTAAATAGAGGAATGGCGATCTATGTTTTGCTAATTTCTGAGATCTATCTTACCTCTACCACTCTCCCTGGCTATACGCTCCAGTGATGGAGATTCCTCTGTGTTACGACTATCACTGTTTCCTTTCCCTAAGTTCGTGCCAAGTTTTAGAGTTGTTATGATATTTCCTTCGGTTGACTTTAAGAATGTGTGTTCCAGCGAATTTAGGATGGTCTTGTTATCTTTGCATCGGCTAGGAAACTTCTATTATTTTTGTCAGTTAGGGAATCGTTGGATAGATAGCTATCAGGCTTCCTAAATATATTCTCTGCCACCTTTTTAGATAGGTTGGTATAAACAAAAATATATGTATTGGTAGTTTGTATTGTGGTCGCTTTAGCTAACAGTGTAGTATGAAATGTGGAATGAGTATCACATGGGTAAATTGTTCCATTAGAAAATTGTAGACACTTTAGTAGATAGTGTTGTTCGAAATGTGGTGATGGGGAATTGCATTTGTAAATAGATATATTAGAATTGTAGTCACATAAGGTAAACGGGTAGTCAACTAGTCATAGCAAAATAAATGTAATTTGTAGTGGATAGTGTTAGATTCCTATATTATATTCTCTGCCACGTCTTATGATAAGCTGGTTTTAGCTAAATGTGTATATGGGTAAATTGTTTAATTAGAAATTATAGTTTTAGATTGTAAAATTAGAAGTTGACACTTTTAGCGAAACAGATATATTCATATCGTGTAGTTGTTTTGTTAAGGATTTGAAGATAGAAAAATGTCAATGTGGAACTTATGCTAATAGGGAAAATATTTATACTTATAGTGTTTTTATTAGAAATTGTAATTGTTAAATGTTAAATGGTAATCTATGCTTATAGGTAAATATGTATAGTGTTTTGTTTTGAAATTGTAATTGTAAAATGAGAGATGGTAATCTATACTTATAAGAAAATATATTGTATTTATAGTTGTTTTATTAGAGATTGTAATAGTTAGATGGTTGATAAAAAGTTTATTATTATAGCAAGAATATTTATATATTTGTAGTTGTTCATATTAGGATGTGTAATTAGTAGATCTTAGTTGGAAATTCATGCTTAGCAAATGTATTATGGTTTGTTTTTATTAGAAGATGGTAGTTGACAGGAAATTAGCTAGGAAATTTATTCTTGTAGTTGTAGAGAAATTGTTAATTCCGTAATCTAGAATTTTTTTTGAAAGGAAGTTTAAATCTCATAGTTAATTTCATGTTATGGTTAGGATATATATTGAATCTCATATACTTGATTATCCTCCTTGTCGTATTTTTATGCTTTTATTGGGTCATTGTATCTATTTGGGGTTTGAATTTGTGATTATACTTTGTCTAAGTGTGAAGTGAAGTATCTAGAGAGATGTCATGACTACTTGGTGTCAAGACGCGAAAGTGTTGTCCTTGTCGGGTAATGGTGACTTTAACATTGGTTTTGTGTTCAACCTACCTAACTCCAGAGGTGTGGCTTCTTAGTCTTTGGTTCAAAATTGTGGCATGTCAATGTAATGGGAGTAATGAATTGAGTTTTTGGATGGGGAAAAAGTCTTGTGGATTTGGATCTTTGTAACTATTTATGTAACATGATGGGTTGTGGAAAGTTAGATGTCTTATAGTCCCTCGTTCATGCATGTCATTTGTTTCAAATGTTGGATAAGGGTTGCTAGTGTAGAAAGGAGAGTGGCTTCCATGGTGGGGCCAATGCCCAAAGTGGCTACCTGGATAACCCCATGGAAGTTGTAATTAGGTGATAACTTAAAAATATATCTAGGTGGGTCGGGTAGTCTTTCACATAACAAGATAAGTGTGTTGCCTCACCCATGCCTTGAGTGCTCTCAAAGGCTAAGGATGGGATGAGAAGGCCTGGTTGGCAGGGTTGGCCTCCTTGTCCACATGAGAGGATGTGTCAGCTCCGCATGTGTCACCTTATGGGGCCTGTGCCAGAAAAGGGTCGCCAGGATAACCATAGATGGGGGCTGGCTTCTAGTGAGAGATAGCCTGGATAACCCATGATTAGGACCATGCGATGACACTATCCTCACTGTAGCTTAGCTACTTCCCTCTTTAATTGATTTCATGGTTGCCTCTGGAGCATTGCCTTGTCTTGTGCAGTCTTGTTAATATGGTCAGTTGTGTCAAGTCTGTATTCGTTTGGTTATATTTGATGTTGTTCCTTTGGATTAGTGGAATCCTCGTTGTTATCTCCTAGCTCGAAGGGGTGGACCTCAAGGTTCCACATGGTTGGGTGGTAGAGCTATCCATTGGTCTTCTTGGAGATTCGGTTTGAGTCTAGTGCAGAAGTGTTCCAGTTCCAGATTGCTTTCCATTCTCGGAGTTGTTGTATGCATTAATAAGTATTTATTTGTAAACGGACATGATCGGTCTTGTAATTTTGTATTGTAACTTTGTAACTTAACTTTCTTTGCAAATGTAAAAGTTATTCTTATCTATAGTGGTATGATGTATATCACTGGTGTTGTTAAAACTTTATGATCAACTGATGCAGCTATGTTTCCCTAGAGGAGTTAGAAGCACGCTTTTCTTTATGTTGTGTATAATGACATCTTTGGCTATTGTTATTGCAAATTCTTTCTTTAAAAAAAATTATTTCTATAATTTTGTTCTTGTTAATCTAACTCTCTAGGGTTTTATGATGGGGCATCACATTGTCTATTATTCTATTATTCTACAATTCTATTATTTTAAAATTCTATTATTCTACAATTTTATTATTCTATCATTCTTTCATTTTATCATTCTATAACTCTACAAATCTATTATTCTATCATTATTTCATTTTATCATTATATTATTCTATTATCCTATTATTCTATAATTATTTCATTCTATCATTCAACTATTCTATCTATCTCTTATTGTTTGATTCTCTCATTCTATTATTATGTTATTCTACAATTCTATTATTCTATCATCTTATTATTCTATAAATCTATTATTCTATCATTATTTTATTTTATCATTCTATAATTCTATTAGTCTACAACTGTTTCATTCTACAATTATATCACTTTATTATTCCTTTAATCTATTGTTCTATCATTCTTTCATTATATCATTCGATAATTCTATTATTCTATCATTCTATAGTTCTATAGTTCTATTATTCTACTATTCGATAATTCCATTATTGTACCATTCTCTTCTTCTATCATTCTATATATCTATTATTCCATCATTCTTCCATTCTATCATTCTACAATTCTATTGTTATATTATTTTATAATTCTATTATTTTATCATTCTTTTATTCAGTCATTCTATTATTCCACAATTATATTATTTTTTCATTCTATCATTCTATTTTTCTAAATAAACCTATTATTCTATCATTCTAGCACTTTATCATTATTATTTTTATTTTATTTTTTTGAAAAAGTGGCATAGCCACTAAAAGTTATTAATTTAAAAGGAAAAATACAAAATGCCTAATTCAAAGAGGCATACCAGTAGGAAAGAATTAGGCAAAGAAAACCTCCGGTTAAAGCCTTTTAAACTTAACTAAATACACAGACGACTCAAGAGGATGAGTTAGCCAAGGAAAATTCTATGATTGCAATACAAAACTAACTTTTGTGTCCCAAGGGAACTGTTACAAAATTTTCATCTGATACATTACAAAATTTATAGTAATCCACAAAAAAACTCCCAAAACTATCAGTTAACATCTTGCCAGCCATCAGCAATTAAAACCTGTTGTCGACGATCCTCTTCTTCAGCCGGTTGAGGGGGCGGCAATGGAGGAGGAGGATTATAATGTAGAAGGAAGATAGAGCATTAAAAACCCTTGTAACATCATCTATCACCTGCCTGCACAACTCTTTCCTATGACAGTGAACAGAATTATGAAAGGACAGTACACAATTATTTTGAAGACCATGCAACATAGCATTGTAAAGGCAATGAAGCGCATGTCGACAGAAGAGATCCCTGCGAACAAACAAGCCACCCACAAGAGCAGTACCCTCATACAAATTGTATTCCTCTATACTTTCATTAAAAACTTCCACATAAAAATGATCATCATGAACAAACATAAAGCCCAAATTACTTACCAGGTCAGGATTTTGCAATAAGTCCATAGCATTAGAAAGAAAATGCGATACAGCTTGGGAAGGATATAGAGAACTAGGAAAATGTAAAACATCCCGACCACAAACCTGTATAATCGCTCTCTCTACATCTTCCTCATAAATCTTGAAAAATTCATGCATAGAATTTGGATTGAGAAGGCCTAAAGAAGGTCGTTCCCAATTTCGGATGGGCAGACAAATTCTTATGTTTTGCTGGGCAGAGGCCATACTAAAAAACTTCTCTCATACAAACACTAGATTAGAAGACGAAACAGAGCAAATAGAGGTAAAGAAGGAGATGACAAAAGAGAAGCGAAGAGCAAGAATATAATAACAAATTCCCCCAAGATACAATGAATGAAATCATTACTGAAAAGATATACCGTTATGCAAGAGCTGCCACCCTGCGTGCAACATTAAAACAAAAGGACTACTCACCATATGCAAACTGCCCACAGGACTTACGAACAACGTCAGTTGTCAGAACGGAGCCACCGCAACTAGAGGGCTCTCAATTTAGTGGCTAAAAACTAAAGACTGCCTTTTTTAAGAAACCTTCTACTAAGTTCTTCATAATTAATCTCCAAATTAATTTGTACTTTCTTTATCTAAAATGTAGTTAATCCTTGGGATCAATGAGATGGAGGTGGAATCCCACTCATAGTAAGAGTCATTTATACAGAAAGCATAATTTGCTAAAAAATCCGCTAAAGAATTACTTTCCCTGTAAGTATGAACTATATTAAAAGATTGAAAAAGATTAAGCAAATTCCTTCCGGATTGCAAAATATAATCAATTTTCCAGTTTGGCGAAGACTTAGAGGAAAATGCCCTAAAAATATTCAAAGAATCCCCTTCCACAATAATTTTAGGAATCTCACATTTTATTGCAAGATTAAGGCCTGCTAATAAAGCTAAGGCCTCTGCCTCATTATTTGAATACAAACCAAGTTTAACTGATAGAGCTCTTAGAATTGAGCCATTATGATCTCTCAAAACACAACCAGCACTAGATTCACCAGGATTCCCCTTACTTGCACCATCAAAATTTAGTTTAACAAAAGAAATAGGCAGAGGGATCCACTTAATGGAAGATCTGTCCAATTTATTAACCGAAATGAAGCAATTTGAATTAGGCAAAATTAAAAATTTCCAGCTCTTTAGCATAAAATCATCCCAAGAAGTAAAAACTAGCGAACCTGACTTTCTGAAGCGAAGAGAGGCTGAGACTAGCTCCAAAATCAACTTCTCAAGTTTAACAATAATTACATCAAAAGGATTATGAATGTTTCTAAAAATTCTACTATTTATTTCAAGCCACAAAATCCAAATAACAATACTTGGAGAGACTACCCGCAAATCAGAGAAGGTGGAATTTGAGAACAAGATAGGCCAGCTTTGAAATACTTGGAGAGAGGAAGGGGGCCCTGCCAACACAACTTCGAGAATAACTTTATCATTATATTATTCTATTATTCTACAATTCTATTATTCTATCATTCTTTCATTCTATCATTCTATTATTCTATAAATCTATTATTCTATCATTTTTTTTATTCTATAATTCTATCATTCTATTATTTTATAAATCTATTATAATATCATTATTTCATTTTGTTATTCTATTACTCTACAATTCTATTATTCTATCATTGTTTCATTTTATAATTACATCATTGTATTATTCTATAAATCTTTTATTCTATCATTGTTTCATGCTATCATTCTATAATTTTATAATTCTATTATTCTAATTATCTTTCATTTTACAATCCTATAATTCTATCATTCTTCCATTCTATAATTCTATCATTAGATTCCATTCTATCATTCTATCATTCTATAAATCTATTATTCTATCATTCATTCATTCTATTATTCTATTAATCTATTATTGTATCATTCTTTCATCCTATCATTTTATAATTCTACCAATCTATTATTCTACCATTCTTTCATTCTATTATTCTATTATTCTATTATTCTATTATTATATTATTCTATCACTCCTTCAGTGTATCATTTTATAATTCTATCATTCTAGTATTCTATAAATCTAGTATTCTAGTATTATTTCATTATATCATTCTATAATTCTATTATTTTATATATTTATTATTTTCATTCTTTCAGTCTATTATTCTATTACTCTACTATTTTATTATTCTATCATTCTTTCATTTTATAATTCTATAAATCAATTATTCTATTATTCTCCAATTCTATTATTCTATCATTCTTTCATTTTGTAATTTTTCATGCAGGAGCTGTTGGGAATTAAGGTGTCTTAACCTTGGTAATTCCTTGCATTATTTATGATTGTATTTATTAATTCATTGCCTATGTTGTAAATTAATTGTAAATTCTATATTGTCATTTTGTGGGATGTGGCACGGTGATGTGTCATCCTACATGGAAGATGACAACTTGTAATTTTGTCCTCACATGAGGAGATAGGCATCCCACTTTGTGGTAGGAGTATTTTGCCATGTGTCGGCATCTTAGATATTGTGTAAAAGAATGTTTGACTGAAACGGTTATGACAGATTCCTATGACAAAGTTATGACATGTAAGAGTCAGAAATAGAAGCTTGTAAGACAGGTGAAGACATGTGTCATGAAGCATCTTTGAAAAAGGCATATTTGGGTGCCCCAAGGTGGACTATGACATGTTGTAAGAGAATATGCTAGTTATAGAATGTGTATGATAGATTCTCTTATAGCTGTAAGTTGTAACCACTATGACAGATTCTATGACGGTCGTGAGTGTCGTAAGAGCATCTGTCATAGCCCATTTTGGAAATATGCGACCTCTTTGGGATGGGAACTATGGACAAGTGTCAGGCACATTCTAGAATGTTGACGAAGTGTCCTTAGGCGTGGGTTTTGGGCCATGAGGCCAAGTTGAGCGCCCATTCCATGATAGGACCAATTTTGCCTTGTATATTCTATATAAACAGGTGCTTGGAGGAGGAGAAGATGTATGTGATTTACAGGTACTGTTACTCTGTCGAATTGACTCTAGATACAAGTGTTGAAGACCATTGAAGCTTGCATTGCAAGTGTATTGTAAACCTTATTTAGTTTTGATAATACATTGTGTAAGTTTCTGAGTGTGGGGTTTTTCACCCGATAAGGGTTTTCCCCACGTTATATCTTTGTCTCTCTTCTTCTATCTTCTTTTTGGTTCTATGTGTATTGCTGCAATATCTCTATTAGATGTTTAATGTTGCTATCATTGTAAGGATTAATTTGAATTTGCATAGCCCTCTCCTCATTAGATTAGTGTAGGAAGTAATTTTCACACACCTAGCTTCCTTTCAGGAGCATCTCGGGTGTAAGAGCAATCTTGCATCACCCAAAAATATTGTTTCTTTTTCAATAAGGGCTAAAATTGGTAGGGTTACTATTTTTAGTAAGTTGACATTTGTGCACGTATGGACACGAAATCTTACACAGACCTCCAGAATAATGAATTGAAGCCAATGGTGAAGAAATCACTTCAATATCATTTGCCATTTATGGGATATTAATATCTTCATTTTTCAAAATCTTGATAAAATATTCAAAGTCAAATTTGAGGAACTTAGAGGCTCCGGATGGGCCCAAAAATTGGTTGAAAATTTAAAGGTACCCTAATGACCCATTTTGTGAACAAACATATTTTCAAGAGCTTTCCAACAATATATTATAACTGAAAATATGACAATCGGATCAAAAGTTATGATCCTAAAAAGTTGTACGATCGAAATTAAAAAAATGAAAATATCTTCTTGGGAGGGGTTACAATTTCTAGAATATTCTAGGGTGGTTACGCATTCTAGATAAAGGAGGTGAACAAGGGTTATAGGAGGGGGTTTTTAGTAGTGTAGATGGCAGCTTTGACTTGTAGATTTTTGTAATCAGAACTTAGCCCATGTGGTTGTAGCTTGTAATTTTCTTGAATATTGGGCACTTCTCCTTCCACGCAACCTATCCAAATGGGTGCTTCAAATTATTTTATTGTTGTTCAATAAAATAGATCGAATCATTTCATAAAGAAATGTTATTTATGAGCCCCAAAAAATTGCGTTCAAAATACTATCCTGTCCTTTCTTTTTGGCACCTCAAGGTACCCAAAATTAATGTTTTATTTTGGCTTATTCACCTTCCTCTAAGTCATGGCACCTATCACCCCATGCAAACTCACATAAATATAATGTTCATCTATGGGTCCATAGGAGCTTTCCCCATATCTCTGAATGCAATGAACTTGAGCTCTCTATAACTAGCTGCAAGTGGTGTCCAAAATTGAACTGGGTTGCTCCAACAACTTTATCACTTCCATATATGTAGAGATAACTCATAGAGGGTAGAACTTGTGTCAACTTTTTTGTGAATATAACTAGGTTCATGCCATCCAAAATCTTTTATTGCACTTCCAAATTTCCCTTTGCACATATCCGCTTGAGTAAAGGTGGAGACTATGGATTTAGCATGTTTGATCACTCCATATTGAACATATTGTGTTCTATTGTTCGCACTAATCCATCTTACTTTCATTGTTGTTCCTATGGAATCCACACTGGAGAGATGGGCATGGAGAGGCATGGTCGGATTAGAAAATTTAAGGGATTGAGATCTCTTGAGGATGCAGGGGGCAATAAAAACACCCCCAAAAATACATATTCTATATTAGTCCGTATGTTTATAACATTAAATGTTATGGAGACACTCTAGTCATTAGGACAGATTTAACATCAAAGCATGAATATACAGAGAGGGACAATAGAAAGGAGGTTCATTGCCAAACAGAGAGGGGCGTTGGAATAGAAAAGATGCCTATTGAAGTCGTAAAATAAACAATGAAAAAATTACCATAGTGAGGAGCGCCAACATGAAGAATGAAGTGGCATGTTTGAGAGTTCAAAGGAGTTAATGCAAGCTACCAGAGGAACATAAAGAAGTGGTGAGCATCAGTAGAATGTCACAGAGAGAGGTAGAGTTGAGAGTAAAGCTATTGAAGGCTAATTGTATGAATTCTGTTGATATCATTTGGATGAAGTGGATTTAAATAAAATAAAGCACGATTGTGGTTTCCATATTTGAATTGTGTATAAGTTTGTGAAATTGTGATAGCATAGCTTTTGTTGTGTTTGAGTTTGTGAATATTGTAGCGAAGGGTGTTATCTATTTGCATCACTATAATTCTATCTATTATGGTCCTCTAATTCTATTATTCTATCATTCTACCATTCTATCATTCTATAAATCTATTATCTTTCATTGTTCCATTCTATGATTTAATCATTCTACAATTTTATCATTCTATTATTTTATAAATCTATTTTTCTATCATTCTTTCATTCTATAATTCTATTATTCCATTATTCTTTTATCCTATCATTCTATTATTCTATCATTCTACCATTTCATAATTATATTATTCTATTGTTCTATTATTCTATCATTTTGTAATTCTATCATTCATTGATTCTATCATTCTATTATTCTATGAATCTATTATTCTAGTATTCTTTCATTATATCATTCTATAATTCTATCACTCTATTATTCTCTAAATCTATTAGTATATCATTCTTTGATTCTATCATTCCATTTTATTATTTTACAATTTTATTATTCTATAATTCTTTTATTCTATCATTCTATTATTATGTAAATCTATTATTCTATAATTCTATCATTCCTTTATTTTGTTATTTTATTACTCTACAATTCTATTATTCTACAATTCTCTTATTCTATCATTCTTTCGTTCTATCATTCTATAATTCTATAAATCAATTATTCAATCATTTTTCATTCTATCATTATATAATTATATTTTCTTTCTTTCATTTTATAATTCTATAATTCTATCATTCCATTATTGTATAAATCTATTACTCTATCATTCTTTCATTCTATCATTTTATTATTCTATTATTATATCATTCTATAATAGTTGTTATTATTCTATTATTCTATTATTATTTCATTCTTCCATTCTATAATTTTATTATTCTACAATTCTATTACTCGACCATTCTTTCATTTTATGATTCTATAATTTTGTCATTCTATTATTCTATAAATTTATTATTTTATCATTCTTTCATTCTATTATTCTATAATTCTATTATTGTATGAATATTCAATTTTAGTATTCTATCATTCTATAATTCTATCATTCTATTAAATTCCTATAATTCTATAATTCTACAAGTCATCACAGACACACTTGTAGAACATGGCATGTAGGTATCTCAGTCTTGTGCTTCAGCAGATAATCAGGTAGCACAACCATCCAACTCTAGTGCTCCTAGATCTCACATGTGCCTTAGTTGTTCTAATTTATGCTATGGAGTAGATTGTGATCTCGAGGGTGCAGAGGGTGCCACCTCCCACGAATGCACTTATTGTCATTTTAGATGTTTTGGGAGCAGAGTGGGTGATCCAACAGTACGAGGTCATCAATTAGATGATGTGGTGATGGATGATGAGCTATTAAATGATTTGTTTGTTGATCATACACAAGTATTTTTATATGAATTTATAAGATTTTTATATCTTATATCTAAATTTTGAAATGTAAATTGATTTTTAATTATATAATTGAATTAAAATTATGTATATATTATACATTTTAGGGTGTAATGTCACAGCCCAATAGTATGACATCGACCATCCCACCAACGAGTTGTACAAGTGCATCTATTTCAAAGGTAAAAATATAATATATAAAAAAAGTATTTTATATTTAGAATAATGTTAAATATTTGAAAATGCAATGTGGGCATTATATCACCATCTAACATGCATGTTCATACTGTTAGTTGTGGCATTGGATACACTGAGGTATGTTATATCTCATTTTAAATTTTTATTTTGCAAAATCTAATTTTATTGTTTATGCGTATTAGAGTTTCTAAGTTAAATCTATTATTGTTTGTTTAGTTGATGCATTCAGCTGTCACACCTCCTGGTATACGAGAGAATTTGGATATCAGTGTTTTTGCAGCAATTTCATCAGCAATGTGTCTAACACAGGTATGAGTATGAATGTATATACATTTAATTATGATTATTTTGTGTCAATTGACATCATTAGGTATTTGAAAAAAATTGATGAATATAATTTTGTTATGCTATAGATTGATGTAAACACTCCTATCCAAGGACAGACCTCTCTTGATGATGTTGAGCATCATAGGCAAGAACAACTAGACTACCAATATGTTGTAAGTGTGTATATTATTTTATATCATTTTAAAATAATGTTTTTAGTTATAGAGTTTGGCATAGTATCTAATTTTATAATTTGTATATACAACTTGAAATACAAAATAGTGAGAAATATAAGCAAATGGTTTTTCTTAAAGGTTACATTAAACTGTTATCATTTTTGTTCATGCATCATGGTTGAGCGATACTAACTGTTGTGCATGACAGCTATCGAACTCCATTAGTAACCAATACATTGATGCAGAAAGGGCATGCACACAACTCAACGGACCAATAGATCCTATATCAAGCAACCTACTGGCTGTAATTTGTTACATTTAAATTATCAAACCAGGGAATCGTATTCTTCTTGGATGGTGCTCATACTATTTGTACAGTCAAGGATTCTTGAATTGTAATCTAGAGGTTGTGCATAGGAATAAACTATTGAAAGGAAAACAAACTCTACTTTGCAAGAATTGACAAGTAGTAAGTAATGCTAATAAGAAATAACTAATGCTATTTAGTTGGTTGTAAATCAAGTGGTCTTATGTAATTCAAAATAGGGGAACAACTAATAATTAATCAGTGATCACCTTGACTCAACAATATAGATTATCAATTTCTAATGAATCCACATGACATAAACTCATAACATGCATTAATCACACAAACATAAACATGTAACATAAACTAAACATATGAACATATAAGAAAGTGACACAGAACATAGTACACCACTCTTTCAATCACAAACACTCAAACATAAATTCACAAACTCAATATCATAGAACAAGATTGCAACCAGCTTACAATTCATTAAACTTCTTTATTCAAAATTAGGAATACAAAACTTGCTACCCAATTTATACATTGGCCTTAATGGTAATTTCCTCAGCTTAGTCTCTCTCTTTGTCTTGACAGCCCACTTATCTTTTCTAGGCCGACGACCCCCTATCTGAATTTCCTCTAGTTTTCTCTAATTTTTATCTCTATCCTTTGTCCAATAATGAGAATGATGATTGCACCAAAATGCCCCAACTTCCTCTCTGTTGAGGTGACGTTCCTAGCACCAACCCCCCAACCAAAACTCAAAGCAAATGCTTTTCTTATTCCATGCGTGGTAGCTGAAGCGACAGGTAACAATAATACAAAACCTTTTATCCTAGACTTTTCCTCTTTCCAAGAGGTCAATCCACCTTCCCATTTCTGTTATGATGCTTCATAACTATTGAAAACTAGAATCACAATATTTCCCTACGTCTGATGAGTTGAAGTGACTCATTTCATGGAAAGAAAATTAAGTGCTAAATATTTCATTGGCAAGTGCCTTAATTTAGTGTTGGAATTTGAAAGGACCACCACTAAAATGACTTAGGAAACATACATTGGAAGTCTTTATCTCCTCTTACACATTAACTTCCCAGCACACTCAAAACATAGCATTGGGTTTTTTTATTCATATGCCACCTACAACATTGTCTATCTTTGCTTAAAACTACATAGCAAATCTCTAGCATTGGTGACTACCATGTTACCTCCTCTTATCAGCGTTGTCATACAACAAACCCCGCTGCTTATATATTGCTTAAAAAATGCTTCGTTGGTGGTCAAAGATGTATCCATTTATATCCAAGAAATTTTGAGTGGATACTTCTACGTTGTAATTCACTACAGGCCTTTGAAGATCTCTGAATTCATTGAGATTCATTAATTATCTGATATCTTTTAATGCTTCTCTCTTAATATGCAAGGCCATTTGGTCCATGATTGATATATTGGCACTACCCAAACTTTTGACCCATTTTGTGAATATGATCTACAATGCTTGCAACTCCTTTTCCTCCCGTTGAAGATGACCATTGCACGGGGTCAGGAACAAGCCTCCATTTATCTATTACATTGAGAATTTGTATATGCTTTAGGCATAGATCTCCTCATTTCCACAATAGTACTACCATTTTAACCCGTGCTTCCTTCTGAGAATATGCAATATAGATCCATATGTAGAAGAGTTAAAAAATTGCTCCTACTCCATTGACCGAAAATTGCTTAGCATGTACACAAGACTTCACTGTGACTTGACAAAGTTGCATTAATGGTTTCCTGTCTTGTAGAAAACATCAACCAAACTGAAACACAAAACCATGATGAAAACCAAATAAAGCTAAAAATTGTCTTTGGTTGATGGAGGATTGCGTATTCGCTTGGGATGCTCCTACATTAGACACATCGGGTAAAACGATTTTGTGAGTAGGACTCACAAAATGGACTGGAGTAGTAGAACTACTCTTTCAGGTTGTAAACAACCTGTAGTGAACTCCATTGTTAATCTAGGCATATAAAACTTCTTTCGCCTCTTCCAGCACTTAGCTAGGAAAAGTACTGTCCTCCTCCACCCATTATATGCCGACTTCATTTTCCCATCATCATCTATCCTCCTTTGCCAAAGGCTTACTCTCCTTCTCCTCCAAATCCTTACTCCTCTTTTCTCCTCCTTCGCCTTCATGCAGACTGACCATCTCCACCAAAATCCACCTGTAACATCCTCCACATTCTCTATAAACAAATATGCAGCATCTACAACATACTTTTGTTCTCTATTCATCTATTCTTCTACTATTTTATCTGAAAACAAAATATCATCATCATAAAACAAATTTACCTCAATTGCAACATCAATTTCCATTGCGACATCTTTCACATCCTTGTCAGCTACAACTTTTTGTTCTTCTCCCTTCACTGCAACAAGCTTCGAGATCCACTCTTCTTCAATTGCCAACATTTGTGGTAGCAAATCATCATCTTCTCCATGCTCTATTGTTGCAACCTCTTCATATTCTATCATTGTATCTTCATCATCTTCCTTCTCACTACCCACCTCTTCATTTTCAACCACTGTTGTATATAACTTTTCATCTTCCTCATCATGCTTGACTAATTTATCACGTTGCCATGCTTCCAATCTGCTCAATCTCTTATCTAATCTCTCACATATACCTACCAACATCTCAAGAGTCTTTCACTCTTGATACTACCTCCAACCTTCCCATATCACGGGTCTCTTTCTCAACAATATCCCCATCTCATTTTCTATTGCAATCCTCATCACACTCTCAATCTATTTACATCTTCCTAGCTCTCACTTGCTCATGACTCCTCTCTACTTGCAACAATCTCTTGAGCTCTTCTTCACCGTGCTTCATCTATTCTACCCACAGGTCCTGGTGGATCCTCTCCATACTCAAGACCTCTAGCTCTTAAAACCATTTGACATAGAACACAGTACACCACTCTCTCAATCACAAACACTCAAACATAAATTCATAAATTCAATATCACAGAACAAGATTGCAACCAACTTATAATTCATTGAACTTCTTTATTCAAAATTAGGAAGACAAAACTTGCCACCCAATTTATACATTGGTCTTAATGGCAATTTCCTCATCTCAGTCTCTCTCTTTTTCTTGATAGCCCACTTATATTTTTCAGGCCGACAACCCCCTATTTGAATTTCCTTTGTTTTCTTTGATTTTATCTCTATCCTTTGTCCAATAATGAGAATGATGATTGCACCAAAATGCCCCAACTTCCTCTCTGCTGAGGTGATGTTCCCAGCACCAACCCCCCAACCAAAACTCAAAGAAGATGCTTTTTTATTCCATGTGTGGTAGCTGAAGCGACGGGTAACAACAATACAAAACCTTTTATCCTAGACTTTTCCTCTTTCCAAGAGGTCGATCCACCTTCCCATTTCTGTTATGATGCTTCATAACTATTAAAAATTGGAATCACAATATTTCCCTACGTCTGGTGAGCTAAAGTGACTCATGGAAAGAAAATTAAGTGCTAAATATTTCATTGGCAAGTGCCTTAATTCAGTGTTGGAATTTGAAAGGACCTCCACTAAAATGACTTAGGCAACATACATTGAAAGTTGTTATCTCCTCTTACACATTAACTACCTAACACACTCAAAACATAGCATTGGGTTTTTTTTCATATGCCACGTACATCATTGTCTATCTTTGCTTAAAACTACACAGTAATCTCCGGCATTGGCAGCTACCATGTTACCTCCTCTTATCAGCGTTGTCATACAACAAACCCCACTGCTTATATATTGCTTAGAAAATACTTCGTTGGTGGTCAAAGATGTATCCATTTATATCTGGGAGATTTTGAATGGATACTTCTACGTTATTGTAATTCACTGCAGGCCTTTGAAGATCTCTGAATTCCTTGAGATTCATTAATTATCCGATATCTTTTAATGCTTCTCTCTTGATATGCAAGGCCATTTGGTCCATGATTGATATATTGGAACTAACCAAACTTCAGATCCATTTTGTGAATATAATCTACAATGCTTGCAACTCCTTTTCCTCTCGTTGAATATGACCATCGCGCGGGGTTGGGAACATGCCTCCATTTATCTATTACATTGAGAATTTGTATATGCTTCAGGCGCAGATCTACTCATATCCATAGTAGTGCTACCATTTTAACCCGTGCTTCCTTCTGAGAATATGCAATATAGATGCAAATGTAGAAGACTTGAAAAATTGCTCCTGCTCCATTGACTGAAAATTGCCCAGCATGTACACAAGACTTCACTGTGACTTGACAAAGTTGCATCAGTGGTTTCCTATCTTGTAGAAAACATCAATCAAACTGAAACATAGAACTATGACAAAAACCAAATAAATCTAAAATTGTCTTTCGTTGACGCAAGATTGCGTATTCACCTGGGATGCTCCTGCATCAGAAAGACACAGTTACCTCAAGTGGCCCTTGCTTGAGTGATTGTGATCCCCACAAAATCTAACTAGATCTCTTTTGTATCATTTAAACCATTGACTGAACTCAAAACATGTGTTTCTTTATTGAATGCTTGAGAAAAATACAATAACAATTATGATAACATAATCTTTATCTAACCTCTCTTGTTGTATATGAAATCTAACAACATATATAGACAAGATAGGATTCTTTCCTATTTTAACAAAGCTACTAAACAATAAATACCATAACTATCCATTCTCCAACAACGTAGGGAGAAGACATTATTACTAATCAAACTAGGAATAGGAAACTAAACTGCCATAGAGATAATGTAGACGTCACAGTCCTATTATAACTCTCCTTAGTCATTATGAAAAACAATCATAACTAGAAATAGAACATGGACCATGATTTGAGCTTCCTTCATTGTTTATGGCTATGTCAACTATCGAAGGATAACCATCAAAGAGTGGGGAGTTATGAGTAACTCATGTCCAATCAATTCAGAGTCCTTTCCCTTTGGTTGCAGGTGACTGCACTGTCTACTATGGACGATAACACCTCCTTTGTTGTGGGTGACAGGTGATCTTCATGAAATGTAGCCATGTGCTTGCTGCATGGGGGTTAGTCCATCACATGATATCTATACATCACAACTACTAAAATTAACATAAAGTACTACAATATATTTCATGAGCAATCATCAATTCATACACAATCATTTACCAACATATTATATACCAATATTAATGCTTTCAATGTCTTAAGGGTGATTATAGGCATTGTCAATATATATATAAGTCTGGGAATGTCTCTGAAAATTATGAACTTAAAGCAAGAGAAATAAAACAAAACATAGCCTCATCACACCCCCCAACTAAACATGTTGATGGTCCTCCAGCAACAAAGGTCTCTGATTATATTGAAGAGCTATCTCCCTGTAATATGTATGTTCTTCTACTCCTCTGTCCTACTTGAGATAGAAACCCTTTTGCTCTACCAATTTGTTCCATCTAGCCCATTCTACTACCTAGTTTATCCTCTGTGCCTACCAGTGTGGAATGGGATAAAGAAGTAGGAGATGATGAAACACCAAAGGAAGCCAAGTAATTCCATGTTCATTGGTTGATTTGATATATTTTTGTACCCTATTGATTGTTGCTGAGAGGTTGAACAATAAATGAGTCTCTTTCTTTTGAAATGCTGGTGTCAATTATTTCCACTTACCATGTGAAAAAACCAAAGCCTCCTTACCAATCCCCTTAGCTAACTCCTTAAATTTATTATAATCCTCTGCCCTACACCCCATGAGCTTTGCTTCTACCTCAAGATGTTCAATTAGTTCAATCCATTCTTCCACTATCTTGTTGGGATCTAGGGTCTCTGAACTAATTTTGAGAGGGATTGGTTTCTCTCTCTCATTGTACTGTTGCTGAATGATCCCCCTCCTATTCTCATTTTGGATGAATGATATTAGGGCCTTTAATTGTACATCACCAATAACAACTAGGGGATTCCAGTGGGTATCATAAGGAATAGCTAACTCATGCAGATAAAATTCACACAATTGGTTTTGTATCTCAAGGGTAGCTTGTTGGTAGGCTTTTAAAAATAAAGTAGGTGTAAAAAGTGAAACAGGGGCATCACCATAAAGCTGGCTAAACTAAAAACTTAAATATTATTCATGTAGATAGAGGGCATAAACCCTTGCAGGTGGCCGACACCTCATTAGCTAGACATTCATATATGCCATCCTATCCATTTTGAATTTTAGGCTCTTTATTTCTTAACCTAAATCTCTTTGCTATGCTTCTCCTTCAATTCATCCTATTCTTTTATCAATTCATCTATCTTATTCCACAACTGCAAGGTAACTGTTAACAAGGTTGATGGGGCAGGTTCCTTTGGTTGTTCTTCTTTTTGCATAGGTTCTAGATTCCTTCTATTAATTTCTATAATGGCCAATTATGCCAAATGGTATAGTCATGTTCCCTTTTACTGATAAACATGCAGCTGATCCTCCAACCTCTTAACTCTTTCATTCAACCCTATTTCCTTTTGTTGGTAGTCCTTCAACTTCTTTTCTAATTCTGAAATTTTTCATAGATCTACCTATAGTTCATCCTTCTTTTCCTCTGTTGTATCCTTAGAATCCAACAACAATTCCTCTACTTGGATTTCATCTGGAGAGGCTGATAAGTTTGGAATTTTAGTATCAGGGGGAGGTTGATGCTTTTTCCTGGCTGTGTATAAATCCTCCTCTTTTGACTATGTCAATCTCCAAAATAAGTGTGTGGCCCACATTTCTCTATTCCCTATCAACAAACATATGCTCCCTTTTAGAGTTTGTATTAGTATGCACATTGACAAAATTCTTCTATTTAGGAAGGGTTTTCCCTCCTAAAATTCCTTCTCCTTTAGGTGGCTTGAGTGCCTATGTGATTGAGTGCTTACCTTATGTTTCTTTGTTACCTTTTGTTTCTTTTTAGCTCTAGAAGAAGAAGAGGATTCCTTCTCTTCTTGGTGGGCTATGAGGTAAAAGGAATATTTTGGGTAGTTTTAGGTGCTACAGGTGGTGAGCTGGTCGCTCCAGGTTGTAGTTTTCGGTTTGCAGTTTTCTTTGTGTGGCTAGAGGTCTGCAAGGGTGAATTCTCTGGCAAGGGGGTTGACACTAGTGAAGCTGCAGGTTGGGGAGTCCTTGCAGGTTCACCTATAGGGTTATCAGGGCTTGGAGTTGGATGCTCCTCAGTAGCTACATGGCAGTGGGTAGGTGAAGCTTCTAGTTGGGAAGAGGTTGCAGGTGCTTCCTCTTCTTCCCTTGTTTGTACATTTTTTGTTTGTGCCTCTTCTTCCCTTGCTTGTACATTTTTTGTTTGTGCCTCTTCTTCCCTTTCTGATTCAACCCTCAAAGGTCCCTCATCAATATGATTAATTTCAAGAAAATGTTCCCAAGAAATGTCGGGGCATTGAATAGATAAACTCCTTTTTATTAATAGCACAACTAGACCATGATGAGATAATGAAGACTGACTATTTTTCCTTCTATACTCAACATATATTCTTTTTAATAAATAGAACAAGAAATTTGGAACATTCACTACCCTCCCGTGACAAAGATGGCTTAAAAGTTTGAAATGAACAGTATAAAGCATATATTGCCTTCCATCATGGGTAAGATACCTAATAATATAGGTAGCAACACAAGCCCATAACCAGGGTAAAGAGACTTGTTTGGTACCTTGTGATGTAGATTCCATTCTTTCTCTTGGTTGACTGAATTCAGCCCTTGCTAAAATGGCGTCGGCTCTCACAGGGAACTCTTCTCTAGATGCTCGTAGCCCCGTTACCTTGGCAATGGTAGCTACAGAGGTGTCAACCGCAAGCCTCTAATTGTAGCTTCATTATTCTGGAATGTTTTTGCAAAGTACTGGGTCATGGCCTCATTATACTCTGTCAACTTAAGAAAATAATCCAACCATCCTGCTTGCTAAAAGACAGGCATGCAATCTCTGTCAGATAATAATGTCGTGTGGATGGTAGGCTCTCTCCTGATCAGTTCTCCACCCATTGTGATATTCTATAAAACTTCGCTACTAAACTGAATTCCACTCTACAAACTCAATTCCCTCAATGTAATCCCCTGTTCTTCGGCAAATGCTTTTACCAATCACTTATTACCAGTTGTTATCTGCTAGATTGTATGTTATGCAACATGGATAGTCATAATTATGAAGGGAGAGATTTAAGTGTATGTGAAATAATTCCTACATATGGAATTTCCCCCCAACTAAGGTGTCATTTGTCCTCAAATGAGATGACAGGGTAAAAGTATGGAAGAGAGGTTTGAAAGCAATTTGAATTGGTCACAATAGTTGAAAATAATGATTGTTGAAGTGAGAATACCATAAAATAAGCACTATTAAATGTTAATTAAAGTAGTAGTGAGATAAATACATGTGGAGTGATGTCAAACTTTGAAATGTGGCATGGGATGATGATGATATGGTAGCTGGAGTTGATGTGGTTGAAGAACGTGCCAGAGTGAATCAAATGGATTTGATGTTGAAAAAGTGTGTAGATGGAATGTGTGTTAGCATTGTGACACGTAGTTGGAAGGTATAGTGTGTAGTAGAAGATGGTGGCATGCAGATGCCATGAGAAAAGGTGTTGCATGCTAGAGTGGCTGCATGCACACAAGTGGAAACGTGATGTGAATAGGGTCCGTGCGCCTTGGTTGCGAGTGCAGCGATTACATGTCCCTCAGGAATGATAACCATGGTAGTTGTTGTAGGTGTAATTGTACAAGTCCCTTAACATAGTAGAGAGCCTTTGGCTATAGGTCCCTTCAGTAAAGTGGTCGGTGGCCAAAGTAATCTTCAATTGGATAGAAGGAGTTGATTTGATGGAGCCTGAATGTTTATTGCTTTTTTTTTTATGTTTTATGTTTTATGTTTTATTTATGTATAAGGTTTATAGAAATCATACCCGAGGTGGTAATGCATTCAAGCTGGTGGCTTGATATGCTGCTAGAGTGCTAGGATCATCTGAGACTGGTATGCATGCCTCATCTGAGGTAGAGTGTTGTGAAACTCGGGTACCCATATCTTCTCATAATTAGTGGAGGAAGCTGGTTTTATCCAATGGCTTCTTATACAATTTCAATTGGTGTCCATTAATGATTAATGAAAATCTTATTGGATCAATTGTTTTCAGTTGAACTGCACCATTGGGAAAAACCTCCTTAATCTCATAAGGACCCAACCATCAGGTCTGTAATTACCTTTATGGTCTTTGTACCTTGAGTCATAGAGTAGGGCCCAGTCACCTACCTAAAATTCCTTGGTTTTGATGTATTGGTCGCACCATTTGACTCTCTGCTTTTGTATTATTTCAGTGTGATGGACTGCTTCCATCCTTAACTCCTCCAAGGCATTAAGCTGGTGCAACCTTTCTTTTTGAGCTATTAATAGGTCCATCCCAAGTTGAATGGTAGTTCTCACTGTTTTGTATTCAAACTCAATAGGAAGGACAACTTTATTACCATAAACCAGTTCATAGGGTGTATACCATGTTGTTGTCTTCCATGTAGTTCTATATGCCCAAAATGCTTCTGAGAATCTTGCTGCCCAAGCCTTTCTGTGCAATACAATTGTCTTTGTTAATATTGCCTAAATTTCCCTATTTGTGACCTCAACCTAGCCATTTGAATGTAGATGATAGGGAGTGGACTTCTTATGTCTGATTTCATATTCTTGAATGAGGCTTGTAATCAAGGCTGATGTAAACTGTGGTCCCTGATCTGTGACTATTTCCTTGGGACTCCATACCTTGTAAATATTTCCTCATATAGGAATGTGGCAACCTTACTATCTCTGGTTACTTTTAGAGCTTTCACCTCCACCCATTTTGTTAGGTAATCATTGCAAACTAGTATATATTCTTTATTATTAGATGGAGGATGAATGGGCCTAATAAAATCAATGCCCCATTTGTCAGATGGTGTGACCACCAATTGTAGTTGCAGAGGCATCGTATCACTTTTTGTAGGTCTGACCATCCTTTGACAGTGGTCACATTTTCATGTATAGAGAGTTGTATCTTTTTGCAGAGTTGGCCAATAGTATCCAGTATTTAAGATCTTGATTGTTGTTCTCTTAGCTACAAAGTATCCTCCACTGGGCTCATCATGACATGCTTTGAGATTGTCATACACTTCATCTTCTCTGATACATCTTCTCATGACATGATCAGGGCCTGTGTAGAAGAGGTAACCAGCTACCCAAGAATAGGGAAAGTTGTGTTCAACTAGGTGGTGCCTCTCTCTAGATGAGAGGTGTGGAGGTGTTTTCCTTGCAACTAGATAATTTGCTATATCTGCATACCAAGGAGTTTATACAGTCAGTACAAATAAGTTCTCATCTAGAAATGAATCATCAATAATTAGATCTTCATTACAAGTAGGTAGCCTGGAGAGGAAATCAACAACAACATTGGCCTTCCCAGGCTTATCTACAACAATGATATCAAATTCCTGAAGTAGTAATAGCCATCTAACCAATCTACCACCTAGCACTGGTTTGTCCATTAGATACCTTATTGCTACATGGTCAGTATGAATAAAAATAGGATACCCAGTGATTTAATGCCTGAACTTATTGATTGAATAAATAACAACTAATATCTCTTTCTCAGTGACATTATAGTTAAGTTCAGCACCTTGTAGGTTCTTACTAATGTAGTAAATTGTATATGAACCAAATTTCCATCCTTCTGTCCTAACACAGCCCCTACAACAAAGTCAAAGGCATCTGTATGGATATGGAAAGGAACTTCCCAATTAGGACCTCAGAGGACAGGTGTCTTTGTCAATGACTTTTTGAGACTTTCAAAGGATGCCTAACAGTCAGTTGTCCAATTAAATTTCACATCTTTAGAGAGTAAAACAAACAAGGGAGCAACTATCTTACTGAAATCCTTTATGAATCTTCTATAGTACCCTGCATGGCCGAGAAAGCTTCTAAAATCTTTCCATTTTTTAGGAATAAGCATGTTGTAATGATTTCAATTCTGTTTGGATCCACTTGAATGTCTTCCTTGGACACAAAGTGGCCAAGCACCACTCCCTCTTGCATCATCATGAAACATTTTTCATGAATAAGGGATGGGTTATGATCTTGACATCTCTGGAGTACTTTTTTGAGGTTTTTCAGTGCCTCTTCATAAGAATCTCCATAAGTGATAAAATCATCCATATATACTTCCATAGAGTCATGGGCAAGGTCAGAAAAGATGCTTAAAACAACTCTTTGAAATGTTGCAGGTGCATTGCAGATTCCAAATGGAAGGATTGAATAGGCATAGGTCCCCCATGGGCATGTGAATGTAGTCTTATCCTGGTCCTTAGGGGCTATTTTGATCTGGTTATACCCACTGAATCCATCAAGGAAAGAAAAATACTTTTTCCCAACCAAGGAGTCTAATACCTGGTCAATGACAGGAAGGCGGAAGTGATCATTTCTAGACCAGTATTTAATTCTCTTGCCACTTACCTCCTTTCTTTGGTACTATGACTAGTGGGAATACACATTGGCTATCTAATATAGGATATATGAATCCTGCATCCAGTAGTTTTTGCAATTCATTCTTCATTATATCTTTCACAATAGGGTTCATCCTCCTCTATAGCTACCTAACTAGCATGCATCTCTCATTGATGTATATCCTATGCAAGAAAAGGTTAAGGCCAATGCCCTTCATATCATGATAGTCCCATGTAAATGTTGTCTTTTGAGTTTGCAGCATATTTACTAATTCAGTCTTCTGAACAACTGTTAAATCAATATTTATGTTAAGTGTCCTACCTAGTGTAATGTCAATTGGTGTTGCAAATGCCATGACAAAGGCAATGTCCAATCCTGATATATTGAGGCTACAACTATGGGGCAATAGATGATGAAACATGTAGGTAGTGGAACCATAGGCTTGTGTGTTGATTGAGGGTAGAATATTGTGCAGTGGGCAAGATAGACATACTAGACATGGGTTTTGTTGTAGTTACATTCCATAAGTGTTTTGTATCACATTGCAAAGCACTTCATTGTCATCTTGTATATTCAATAATGGGCTTCATTCAATTATCATTAATGTCTGAAGAGAATATTGGTCAATATCCTCTAGGTCTGGCTAGATAGTTTGCTCCATATCAGCAAAAGGTTTGTTGGAGGATAAAGGACCAATTTCTTTGTTATGTTCGCATTGGAAATTATTGTATTCCCAGATCTACATCCTATGAAGGCATCTGTTGTTGTCAACCAGGGTCTCCCTAGGATGAGTGGATATCCTCCTAGGTTGGCCTTGGGCTGTAAGACTATAAAGTCTATATGGTATTCCCATGAATCTAATGTAATCACAAGATCTTCAATAACCCCCTCAGGTTTGACAATTGACCTGTTTGCCAACTGTAGTATTGTTGGAGTAGGTCTTAAGTTAACCAATTGAAGATTATTCATTGTTTTCTTTGTCATTACATTTATGGTTGCATCCAAGTCAATCAAGGTGTTTTTGATAAGCATACCATTGATGTTCACATCAACTACAAGGCTTCCAGGATCTCCATATTTTGGGACAACCAAGTTACCTAACATGATATTAGCAAGTTGTCCTATACCATGTACTGTTTGAGAATCTTTTCTCTTTCTTCCTGGTTTCTTAAGGCATAGTTTCCTTATAGCCTTGGTATATATGGGTACATCTTTGATAGCTTGGATTAGGGGAATTTTTACACAGACATTTTTCAATTGCCCAATAAAATCAAAGTCAAGTTCAGATGGAGATGGTGCTTGCATGTTTAAACTCTTTGGAAATGGATGGCTCCTAGTAATGGTTTCTTCCTATCGAGAGGTTTCTCAGAAGGGCTATGCTAGTTATTCAAATGGGTGTCAGTGACGGAGGTTGGTTCCTCATCAGCAAGTTCTATGATAAGTTGGGATGAAGGTCCAACAAGCATTTTGCCTGAACACAGGTGCACATCACTAACCTCAACTGTATAGGTTGGGTATTGGATGGCTTCATTAGTATAAGACTGTTGAACATGCTTTTTGTTAGGATTAGGTGTAGGTTGGGCTAGCAATTGAGTGGCTCTAGGTGAAGCAGGAGTGGGTGAAGCTACATTTGGCATAAGGTAGGTTGTTGAGGCAGAGATTGTTGTGGCTGCGGGTAGTTCAAATTTGAATGGCTACCATTGTGGATTATAATTCAAGGTTTGAAATGGTTGTTGTGGCCATACCCCCCTTGTTGTTGGTTCCAACTAGGTGGCATAGTTGCCCATTGTTGTTGTGGCAAGTGATACCAAGGTGCATTGTTCTAATTAGGGATGTTTGAAGCAGATGACGAAAATGACATATTATTGGTCAAGGGGTCCTGAGGCATACCTTGTCTTTGCTACCAAGGCCTATGTTGTGCAATGTAAAACACCTAACCTTCTTCATCCTCAATGGTTCATAAATCTTCTTTCTCACTCATTTCCTTATAAATGCTAGCAATATGTTTGAACTTACAGTTGGTCTTCTTTTTCGACAATGTGGACAATACTCAACGAAAGTTGCCTCTACTACCTCTTGCTTCTTATTTATGTGTAGTGTCTAGTTGTGTTGCCAGATGGCTTATGATTTCCTCTTTCATGTTTGATAGTAGATTGTTGAGCTCTACTCTAGAGACTCTAGTAGATGATTTACTGGAAGGCAGGGCTCTCAAACCTCTATTTTTCTTCAAGGTGGAATGTGAATAGTTCCTATAGATTTGACAAATTTCATCAAAATTGAGTTGAGAGATATCCCCTGCTTGAATTAAATTTAGTGCATCCATGCATTCTTCATTCACACCTCTTAAGAAGACCAACTTGAGTGACTCTGGGGAGAGCCTGTTCTATCTTGACTTCTTGAGGGGAAATTGAAATCTTTCAACATAGTCTTCCAAAGGTTCATCTTCCTTTCTGACATCCTAAAGATGTCATCTCCTTTCATATCTCTACCACGACAATAGTCCTGGTACTTTTGCAAGAACTTCTCCTTCATGGTAGCCCAGTTTGTTACTGAATTTTTACCTAATCCCATAAACCATCGCAATACAACATTCTTAAGGGTGGCTGGAAAGAGTTTGAGTCTGTATGCATCTATAGTGTAGTCATAGCTCCTACAGAGTACATAAAATTAGAAAAGAAAGGTATATAGGTCCTCAGTGATTAGCCCATGAAAGTTTAGTAGGGCCAAAGGAGGAATGGTCTTTAAGGCATCAGCTCTTGCCTAGTCTGTAATAGGAAAGGCAAAGGTAATTGGCTTAGCTAGGTTTTCGACTGCTTCTTCCGCCATTGTGTCTTGATTCCAAGTGGTAATATCTTCTAAATTTGCAACGTCCTCCAGTTCAAAGTGGTATTCTTCTTCTTCTATTAAACTCAATGGAAGAAATCTCCCTAGCTGGTCTCTTGGCTGCCACATACAATGATGTATAAGCTAATAGCTCTGTTTTTGCACTGTGTTAGTAGATAGTTTGGAGATAGATTGAATATCTAAGAAATTCTAAGTGTTGAAAAAGAAATCTTATATCCTCTGCAAGAAAATACAAACATGAATCAAAAGAACTTAGAAACTCTAAAGCTTAGCACCATCCCTGGCAACAGCACCAAAAATGTCGAACTCCATTATTAACCAATACATTGATGCAGAAAGAGCATGCACACAACTCATTAAACCAACATATCCTATATCAAGCAACCTATTAGCTATATTATGTTACATTTAAATTGTCAAACCAAGGAATCATATTCTTCTTGGATGGTGCCCGTACTATGTGTACAGTCAAGGATTCTTGAATTGTAATCTAGAGGTTGTGCCTAGGAATAAACTATTGAAAGGAAAACAAACTCTACTTTGCAATAATTGACATGTAGTAAGTAATGCTAATAAGAAATAACCAATGTTATTCAGTTAGCTATAAATCAAACAGTCTTATGTAATTCAAAATAGGGGAACAACTAATAATTAATCGGTGATCACCTTGACTCAACAATATAGATTATCAATTTCTAACAAATCCACATGACATAAACTCATCACAACATGAATTAATCACACAAACATAAATATGCAACATAAACTAAACATATGAACATATAAGAGAGACACAATTACTTCAAGTGGCCCTTGCTTGAGTGATTGTGATCCCCACAAAATCTAACTAGATCTCTATTGTATCACTTAAACCATTGAGTGAACTCAAAAACATGTGTTCCTTTATTGAATGCTTGAGAAAAATACAATAACAATTTTGATAACACAATATCTGTCTAACCTATCTTGTTGTATATGAAATCTAACTACATATATAGACAAGATCAGGTTCTTTTCTATTTGAACAAAACCACTAAACAATAAATACCATAATTGTCCATTCTCCAACAACATAGAGAGAAGACATTATTAGAATAGGAAATTAAACTGCCATAGAGATAATGTAGATGACATAGTCTTACTATAACTCTCCTTAGTAATTATGAAAAATAGTCATAACTAGAAATAAAACATGGACCACAATCTGAGCTTCCTTCATTTTTCATGACTGTGTCAACTATCAAAGGATAACCATCAAAGAGTGGGGAGTTATGATTAACTCATGTCCAATCAATTCAGAGTCCTTTCCCTTTGGTTGTGGGTGATTGCACTGTCTTCTGTGGAAGACAACATTTCCTTTGTTGTGGGTGACGAGTGGTCTTCATGAAATGTAGCCACGTGCTTGCTGCATGGGGGTTAGTCCATCACATGATATCTATACATCACAACTGCTAAAATTACCAGAAAGTACTACCATATTTCATGACAATTGCTGAAATTACCAGAAAGTACTACCATATTTCATGAGCAATCATCAATTCACACACAATCATTTACCAACATATTAGATACCAATCTTAATGCTTTCAATGTCTTAAGGATGATTATAGGCATAGTCTATATATATATATATATATATATATATATATATATATATATATATATATATATATATATATATATATATATATATATATATATATATATATATATATATATATATATATATATATATATATAAGTCTGGGAATGTCTTTGAAAAGCATGAACTTAAAGCAAGAGAAATAGGACAAAACATAGCCTCATCAACATCATCAAATATTTGTTACAAGTTTTTGATAATTAGAAAAAGGTTCTTCAAGAGTCCAAACATCATTTATGATAGGTGGAAGCATCACCTCTAAGGTTTGTAAGGAGAGATTTTTTATGGTCTTGTCTCATTTTATCATGCTAATAGTTATCTTAAGAAGTCCTTCATGTTTGAATGTTTCATGAGGTATTTAGTGCAAATGAGTTTGTATCAAGGGTTTGAGCATGATGGAGGTTGGCATAACAACTTGCTAAAGTCATACAGTTCACATGCCTTGTCTATGCTTCCACACTTTGCATACATGTCTAGCATGGCTAAAGTCAAACAATTTGCATGCCTTGTCTATGCTTCCACACTTTGTATACATGTCTACAAGGGTAGCTACAAATACAACATTTGGCAAAATTCCTATATCCTTTATGCTTTGATGGTTGTCCATACCTTGTTCCAAATATCCTAATTTGGCACAAGTAGGGAGGATGTTGGCAATGGTTGTGGAATTTGGATTTACACATGCCAATTGCATTTGCTTCAAAGTTTCTATTTAGTGTTTTCAACAAATCCATTTTCTGCATATCTTGAAATTATTGCATTCCATGAGAGGACATCTCTTTGCGATGTTTATCAAATAGTCCACGTGTCTTGTCTATGCTTCCACACTTTGCATACATGTCTACAAGGGTAGCCACAATTACAACATATGACAAAATTCCTATATCCTTTATGCTTTGATGGTTATCCATACCCTGTTCCAAAGATCCTAATTTGGCAGAGGCAGGGAGGATGTTGGCAAAGGTTGTAGAATTTGGCTTTACATGTGCCAATTGCATTTGCTTGAAAGTTTCTACAACCTTTTCAATAAATCCATTTTTTCCATCTTGCAATCATTGCATTCCATGAGAGGACATCTCTTTGAGGTGTTAGGTCAAACAGTCCACGTGCCTTCTCTATGCTTCCACACTTTGTATACATGTCTACAAGGGCAATTGCAATTACAAAATCTGACAAAATTCCTATATCGTTTATGCTTTGATGGTTGTCCTTACATTGTTCCAAAGATCCTAATTTGGTACAGGTAGGGAGGATGTTGGAAAAGGTTATGGAATTTAGCTTTACACGTGCCGATTGCATTTGCTTGAAAGTTTCTAAAGCCTTTTCAACAAATCCATTTTCTACATATCTTGCAATCATTGCATTCCATGAGAGGACATCTCTTTGAGGTGTTAGGTCAAATAGTCAATATGCCTTATCTATGCTTGCACACTTTGTATACATGTCTACAAGGGTAGCTACAATTACAACATATGACAAAATTCCTATATCCTTTACACTTTGAGGTGTTCTATCAAATAGTTCACATGCCTTGTCTATGCTTCCACACTTTGCATACATGTCTACAAGGGTAGCTGCAATTACAACATCTGACAAAAAATTTATATCCTTTATTCTTTGATGGTTGTCCATACCTTGTTCCAAAGATCCTAATTTGGCACAGGCGTGAAGGATGCTAGAAAAGGTTGTGGAATTTGGCTTTACATGTGCCAATTGCATTTGCTTGAAAGTTTCTAAAGCCTTTTCAACAAATCCATTTTCTGCATATCTTGCAATCATTACATTCCATGAGAGGACATCTCTTTAAGGTGTTAGGTCAAACACTCCACATGCCTTGTCTATGCTTCCACACTCTGCATACATGTCTACAAGGGAAGTTACAATTACAACATATGACAAAATTCCTATATCCTTTATGCTTTGAGGTGTTCTATCAAACAGTCCATGTGCATTGTTTATGCTTCCCAACTTTGCATACATGTCTACAAGGGCAACTGCAATTACAATATATGACAAAATTCCTATATCATTTATGCTTTGATGGCTGTCCATACCCTGTTCTAAAGATCCTAATTTGGTAGAGACAGGGAGGATGCTGACAAAGGTTGTGGAATTTGGATTTACACGTGCCAATTGCATTTGCTTGGAAGTTTCTAAAGCCTTTTCAATAAATCCATTATTTGCATATCTTACAATCATTGCATTCCATGAGAGGACATCTCTTTGAGGTGTTAGGTCAAAGAGTCCATGTGCCTTGTCTATGCTTCCACACTTTGCATACATGTCTACAAGGGCAGCTGCAATTACAACATATGACAAAATTCCTATATCCTTTATGCTTTGAGGTGTTCTATCAAATAGTCCATGTGCCTTGTCTATTCTTCCACACTTTGCATACATGTCTACAAGGACAACTGCAAATACAACATTTGACAAAATTCCTATATGCTTTATGCTTTGATGGTTGTCCATACCCTGTTCCAAAGATCCTAATTTGGTAGAGACAGAGATGATGTTGGAAAAGGTTGTGGAACTTGGCTTTACACGTGCTAATTGCATTTGCTTGGAATTTTCTAAAGCCTTTTCAACAAATCCATTTTTTGCATATCTTGCAATCATTGCATTCCATGAGAGAACATCTCTTTGAGGTGTTAGGTCAAACAATTGACATGCCTTGTCTATGCTTCCATACTTTACATACACGTCTACAAGGGCAGCTACAATTACAACGTATGACAAAATTCCTATATCCTTTATGCTTTGAGGTGTTCTATCAAACAGTCCACATGCCTTGTATGCTTCCACACTTTGCATACATGTCTACAAGGGCAACTGCAATTACAACATTTGACAAAATTTCTATATCCTTTATGCTTTAATGGTTGTCCATACCCTGTTACAAAGATCTCAATTTGGCAGAGACAGGGAGGATGCTAGCAAAGGTTGTGGAATTTGGCTTTACACATGTCAATTGCATTTGCTTGGAAGTTTATAATGCCTTTTCAACAAATCCATTTTTTGCATATCTTGCAATTATTGCATTCCATGAGAGGACATCTCTTTGAGGTGTTAGGTCAAACAATTGATATGCCTTGTCTATGCTTCCACACTTTGCATACATGCCTACAAGGGCAACTGTAATTACAACATATGACAAAATTCCTATATCCTTTATGCTTTGAGGTGTTTTATCAAACAATCCACGTGCCTTGTCTATGCTTCCACACTTTTCATACATGTCTACAAGGGCAACTACAATTACCACATCTGACAAAATTCCTATATCCTTTATGTTTTGATGGTTGTCCATACCTTATTCCAAAGATCCTAGTTTGGCAGAGACAGGGAGGATGTTGGCAAAGGTTGTGGAATTTGGCTTTACACGTGCCAATTACATTTTCTTAGAAGTTTCTAAAGCCTTTTCAAAAATCCACTTTTTGCATATCTTGCCATCATTGCATTCCATGAGAGGACATCTCTTTGAGGTGTTAGGTCAAATAGTCCACGTGCCTTGTCTATGCTTCTACACTTTTCATACATGTCTACAAGGGCAACTGCAATTACAACATCTGATAAAATTAATATATCCTTTATGCTTTGATGGTTGTCCATACCCTTTTCCAAAGATCCTAATTTGGCACAGGAAGGAAGGATGCTGACAAAGGTTGTGGAATTTGGCTTTATATGTACCAATTGCATTTTCTTGGAAGTTTCTAAAGCCTTTTCAACAAATTCATTTTTTGCATATATTACAATCATTTCATTGTATGAGAGGACATCTATTTGAGGTGTTAGGTCAAACAATTGACATGCCTTGTATATGCTTCCACACTTTGCATACATGTCTACAAGGGCAGCTGCAAATACAACATCTGACAAAATATCTATATCCTTTATTCTTTGATGGTTGTCCATGCCCTGTTCCAAAGATCCTAATTTCTTATTTTGGTTTGCAACAATGGTAGTCAACTTTAGGTCTCTAGATGTGATCCAAGACTAGTGATGAAGTCCTTTTGCAAACTTGAGTTCATGCTAGGAGTTTTGATCAATAGTTTAAGCCTTAAGATGTATGACGTCAAAACTATCTCTTGCATCATAGTTGGCACAACAACATGTCCTTGTTTTAGGTATGCATAACTAAAGATATCCTATATCTACATATAAGATCATCTTGATGAGGGTTTCAAACAAGAAATAACTCCATAACTACCCCTAAAACTATGACAGTCCTTGACTAGCCTCTATGACTGTCATATCAACACAAATCCTTGAAAAGATAATAAAAGACAACCTCAACCTTGCATAATAAGCCTCTCCATGACTATACCAAACCCTGCTACATGGTACAAAACCTCACTTAACTCAATAACATTCAATAAAGGCTATGAATTCAAACCCTCATACACTACCAAAACTTCACTTTTTGAAATAAATCTTGCACAAAACCCTAAATTTTATTGATGCTAGGTCTAAAGTGATGCCAAAATCAGTAAAAACTTGATATTATCACTTCTCATTATGGAATCTAGGTGAAGGGAAAGCTATGGCATGCTTGCTGCAAGCTGAAAATGCTTAAGAAAAATTATAAACCCCTAGCTTTTACCAACAAATGAATGAAATATGTGTCCTTAACACCTTGTCCATACATGTGAAAATTCCCTTTGTGAATGAATGAAATAAAACCTTCTCTTGACAATGTTTATTAACACTTCCCAACAATACATTTCATTTGTGAACCCCTTATAAGGATGACAAACATTTTATTTTAGTTTAGTCATGGATGTAGGAATGAGAGGCAGTTGCAACTACAACATCAACATTTGACAAAATACCCATATCCTTTATGCTTTGATGGATGTCCATGTACCCTATTCCAAACATCCTTTATGCATTCCATGAGATGGGATCTCTTTGAGGTCTCCTGTCAAACAATTCGCATGCTCCAAGAGAGTAGAGGAAAGACCTAAAAATGAAGATTACAACAAATCTTTTAGTTTAGTTTCATCTGCTTGAATGGTGCTACGAGTAAAATTTTGTATTTCGTACCTCGTGGGGCCAAACTGACTATGCTAACACATTGGGGTAGGCAATTAAATGCTAGGTGAGGTCTCATTTCGTGCACTAAGTATCCCAATCATTCTGAGATGAAGGATTCCGACAAAGTCACTTAAGGTCCTTAAGAGCAAAAACCTATCAAACTTTGGCATAGTAGTTCTTGGAATTTGTGGTAGCTAGGAATGTTCTGTTTGGACCTACAGGTGCACGTGGGGTCCGTCCACAATAACCTCAGTTTTTGTCAACTCCAATCCATTTGACCGTGCCAAAATTAAATGCATTCTTGCAAAATGCATTAGTGACATTCAGCACAACATTGCTAGGAGCCATATTTTTTGTTATGCTCATCATGGGGCCAAACAAAGTGCACCAACACATCAGGGTGGAGGGTAAATTCTAGGGGAGATCTTGTTTCATGCGCAAAGTGTCCCAGTCATTTCAGGTTATAGGCTTCTGGCAAAGTCACTTAAGACTTCCTGAAGCTTGAAACAATTGGGACACTTGGCGCATGAAAAAAGACCTCCCATAACATTTACCTACCCACCCTGACTTGTTGGCGTAGTTAGTTTGGCACCACGACGAGGAGAACAAAAAATATGGCTCCTAACAAGGTTGTGTTGAATGTCACCAATGTATTTTGCAAGAATGTATTTAATTTCAGCACGGTCAAACGGATAGGATTTGACAAAAGCCAAGAGAGGTTATTTTGTATGGACCCCATGTGCAGCTATAGGTCCAAATGAAACATTCGTAGCTACCATGAATTCTGAGAACTGCTCCATCAAAGTTTGGAAGTTTTTGCTCTTAAGGATCTTAAGTGACTTTGTCAAAAGACTGCAGCCTAGAATGATTGGGACACTTGGCACACAAACGAGACCTCCCCTAGCATTTACCCACCCACTCACATGTGTTGGCGCAATCGGTTTGGCTCCACGATAAGTAGAACAAAAAATATGGCTCCTGGCAAGGTTGTGTTGAATGCCATTGATGCATTTTGCAAGAATGCATTTAATTTCTACACGATCAAATGGATTGGAGTTGACAAAAACTAAGAGAGATTATTATGTATGGACCCCATGTGCACCTTTAGGTCTAAATGAAACATTCCCATCTACCACGAATTCTAAGAAATGCTCTGTCAAAGTTTGGCAATATTTTTCTCTCAGGGATCTTAAGTGACTTTGTACGAAGCCTACAACCCGGAATGACTAGGACATTTGGCGCATGAAAAAAGACCTAACCTAGCATTTACCCACCCACCCTGATGAGTTGGCACACTTCATTTGACCCCACGATGAGCAGAACGAAAAATATGGCTCTTGGCAAGGTTGTGTTAAATGTTATTGATGCATTTTGCAAGAATGCATTTAATTTTGACATAGTCAAATGGATTGGAGTTGACAAATACTGAGAGTGGTTATTATGGATGGACCCCATTTGCACTTGTAGGTCTAAATAGAACATTCCTAGCTGCCACAAATTTTGATAACTACTCTATCAAAGTTTAGCAGTTTTTTGTTCTTAGGGATCTTAAGTGACTTTGTCAGAAGCCGGTAGCCCGGAATGACTGGGACACTTGGCACATAAAAAAAGACCTCCCCTAGCATTTATCTGCCCACCCCAATGTGTTGGCATAGTCAGTTCAGCCCCATGATGAGCAATACAAAAAATATGGCTCTTGGCAAGGTTGTGTTGAATGCCATTGATGCATTTTGCAAGAATGCATTTAATTTGAACATGATCAAACGGATTGGATTTGATAAAAAATGCCACATGTACTTGTAGGTCTGAACAAAACATTCCTATCTTCCATGAATTATGAGAACCGCTTTGTCAAAGTTTAGCAGTTTTTTGCTCTTAGGGATCTTAAGTGACTACCGAAAGCTTGCAACCCAGAATGACTAGGACACTTGGTGCATGAAACAAGACTTCCCTAGAATTTAACCACCCACCCCAACATTTTGGCACACTTGGTTTGGCCCCATGATGAGAAAAGCAAAAAATATGGCTCCTGGCAAGGTTGTGTTGAATGTCATTGAAGCATTTTGCAAGAATGCATTTAATTTTGGCACGGTCAAATGGATTGGAGTTGACAAAAATTGAGAGAGGTTATTGTGGATGGACCCCACATGCACTTGTACATCTAAATAGGAACATTCCAACTACCATGAATTCTGAGAGCTGCTACGTCAAAGTTTGACAGTTTTTTGCTCTTAGGGATCTTAAGTGACTTTTCCGAAAGCTTGCAACCCGAAACGACTAGGACACTTGGCGCATGAAACGAGACCTCCCCTAGAATTTACCCACCCACACCAATGTTTTGGTGCACTCAGTTCAGCCCCATGACGAGCAAAATGACAATAATGGCTCCTGGCAAGGTTGTGTTGAATGTCATTGATGCATTTTGCAAGAATGCATTTAATTTCAGCATGGTCAAACGGATTGGAGTTGACAAAAACTGAGAGAGGTTATTGTGGATGGACCCCACGTGCACTTGTAGGTCTAAACAAAGAATTCCTAGCTACCATGAATTCTAAGAACTACTTTGTCAAAGTTTGGCAGCTTTTTGCTCTTAGAGATCTTAAGTGACTTTGCTGGAAGTCTACAGCCCGGAACGACTAGGACACTTGGCACACAAAATGAGACCTCCCCTAACATTTACCCACCCACCCTAACATGTTAGCACAATTAGTTCGGCTCCACAAGGTGTGGAATGCAAAATTTCACTCCTAACATGTTTCCACTGCATGAAATTGAAGCATTTTGGAACAATGCGTTCCTTGCCACCATAGGCAAACAAAATTGATTTAAAAAAAACTAAGGTAGATATTTGTAGGTGGACTTGACATCCACTTATACATGCAAATAAGATGTTCATAGGTGTCACGGTTTGACAAAATAGTCTGTCCAAAGTTTGACACCTTTTTTGTCTTAGGGAAATTAAGAGATTGTCTTCGTTCGATGTACCCGATAATGACCAAGAGGCTTTGCCACCAAAAGGACACCTCCCCTAGAATTCACCCACCCACCACAATGCATTGGCACAGTTAATTCAACCCCACGAGGTATGGAATGCAAAATTTCACTCCTAGCACCTTTCTAGTAGATGAAACTAAACTAAAAGCTATGTTGTAATCTCCATTTCTAGGTCTTTTCTCTACTCTTATTAGGTTGATATGGTGTTCTCACTTGATCCAATGTGGTCTAGTTACATCCATGAAAGCATAAAGGATATGGGAATTGTTTTTCAGATATTGTAGTTGCAATTGCCCTGGTAGACATGTATACAAAGTGGTGGGTGTAAAGCAAATGTAGAAAGGTGAAATGAGGATATGCAAAGCATGGAAACCATATATAAGGTGAATTGAGGATATGAAAATCATGCCAAATCTCTCTCTCTCTCTCTCTCTCTCTCTCTCTCTCTCTCTCATTTTGTTGTGTCCATAACCCATATAGAAGGTGAAATGAGGGTATGCTTGACCTATAGAAGGTAAAATGAGGATATAATGTCAAACATGAGTTAAACTATGTCTCTCTCTCTATGTGTTAAAGTACATTGGTCACTAATGTAGGTGCATAGAATGTGGGTAAGAATTCCATCTTTTGTTTCAAATTACATAATGAATAGGCATAAAGAACAAGATTTCAAATTACAGGTTCCATGAATAATTTGTATGAAAATAACCATTATTATTTTATACATCCAAAATGAACACCACCACTAATAAAAGAACCACTCACCTAAGTCAATGCAAGAGAAAGAAAAATGCACAGTCAAGGTAGGTAATGAGAAATTTGCATAAGATCTATAAGAGAGTTGTTATCACATTTATTTGCATAATTTCTATTGTGAATTGTAGCTAACTTCACTCACTAATGGGTGAGTGTGAGGAAACAAGTCTACCTGAAGGTAATGAAGGACAATAAGGTAAAGTTTATGAGGCAATGTAACTTCAGCCCTCACAATTCTTGAAAATTGTACAAAGAACACATCCATTATCATTGATAGAAAACATGTACACATCCATTGTCCATTATAAGATGAAAAGTGTAGTTTTGTTCCATTTGCATGAGAAAGTAGGGTGTAGTTTTGTTCCATATATACAACTTGTAGTGGTTTATTGTCACATGTTGTAAGCCATGTATGTGAAGATGAAAACATAGTTTATCCATTTGCATGAGAAAGTAAGGGATATAACATGTATTGATGACATGAGCAACTCTACTACATATTCTTAAGTGTTGTACATATACATCTTGTTATTTCATCATGTTGTGTTTCATTGTAGCATGAATCACTTGTTGTAAGCATGTATACATACTTCCATATATTTGTAGACATGTATACATACTTCCATACATTCCACCAAAGAAGGGAATAGGAATGTCACAGTGGGATGACCTATCAATAGTTGTGAACAACAATGTGGGTCTTTTGTGGATCCTTGTATTTTGTGAAATCAATCACATGTCAAATCATTAAGGATGTATGACCACCTTGCAAGGATACAAAAGGCTAACAACAGAGGAAGGGGCACTCATAAGTTGTGAATTTGAACTATTACAACTAGAATGTGAAAACTTGGTATGGGGTTGTTAAGGTGAACTGAAAACTATAAATTTGTCCCTCAAGGCCAATTCAACCAAGTTTTTCTACATAAAATTTGATTAAAAGAAAAAGAAATGATCCACTTTTGGATTTAAATCTATTAATGTAAGTGGCATTTGTTTTTGATATTAGTAAAATGGGTTTTTGAAAGGGCTCAAACCCTTTTACAAAGAAATAGGGATGTTGATCTTTTTGTAAATGTCATTTGTTAATCATTTATTAACAATAGAAACTTGATGCGTCTAATCACAAGTGCTCCCTTCATGTCACGATGTATGCTACTTGATGGATGAAAATTTAGCTGGAACAACAAGTCAAACCACAAATTTCATTAGTTATTTCAATGGAAAATAAATAATTTAAACTACCAATTAATAAATTTTGAACTAATAAACAAACATATACCACCAACGAGGGATCTAACATTGACTAGGAAGAAGATACTATGGAAATTGATGAACAAAGAACTCTTGTATGAAAATTGACAAGAATGTAAGACTATATGTACATAATAATAATACTTTAGTTAACAATATGTAAGATTATATGTACATAATCACAATTGGACCTAAATGCCATGTTTGTTAACAATGGGAAATTGATAGTTAATGGATTTGAGGTTTCTACCTTGCCTATAGGTTATCACTTGAGATATTGTGTATGTGGTGGTTTCCACCTAAAACATTGACTATTTGGTAGTTGCCACCCTAGTTATAGGTTGCCGGTCAACTAGAAACTAGAACATCTAAGTCATTCCCTCAATAGATAACATGACATAAGATCACAAGGGGAACACACATCATATTCCCCCAATTGAATAAGTGATAAAGTGATGAAAGAGGGGAACATCTAGGTTATGCCCCTAAAAAAATCACTATGAAAATAATGAATGTATGCCCCCAAGTGTTTACAAAGATTTTTCAATGATCATGAACAAGATGAGGGTAAAACATTAAGTTGAAGGGATCAATAGAATAAGATGGAACACAAGGGAAAACAAAAGCACATTGAAAAATTGATACCAACAATTGCAATGATGGGATAAGGGCATATTAGTCAAAGAAGAAATGACACAATTGTAAGCCATATCAAGCTATGTAGATGGAGTTAGTCCTAATAGAAATATTTATGTAGTAACTAACATGGATTGTCACTCTTCATATCATCATAGTGAGATGAAGCACAATCAAAAGCACAAAGGCAAAATAAAGGAAAAAGGATATGATGGAGAAAGTGACAAGAATAAAAATGATAAAAGGATCAAATACAAGGAAAAAGGAATTATGCAATGAGGCAAGCAAGGAATTAGCTTAACTACATTTGGGACATGCAACTTGTCATGTCAAATGGAAGTGAAAAAAGATCTAGTGGTATGAGGTATGTGATAGGCACAAAGAATGTGAAAAATGATAAGGTGTCTTTGATATGATTCATTTGAAGGAGTTTTCCAATGTGGACCTTGGATTTTGCCAATGTAAAGGAAAACATTGAAAATGGGAAACAAAAAGGTCTCAATTGCATAGTTAAGATGATGGTTTTGGTCAATAGGTTCCAAGAATGTGGTCTTATGCTTAAGCATCAAGGCAATCAATATGTTGGCATGTCAAATGGAAGTAGTAAAAGATGCAGTGGTATGGGGTATGTGGTAGGCACAAAGCATGTGAAAAAAGATAAGGGAAGCATGGGGTATCTTGTTATTATTCATTTGAAGGATTTTTCCAATGTGGACCTTGGATTTTGAGAGGATAAGGGAGAAGGTCACAATATTTAGGGATGAAGGAATGGAAAAGATGGAGGGATATGCTAGAGTAGAATTAGGTATTCAAACCATGGCACTATAAGAAAGGGAGTAGACGGCATCCTAGATGAGTGCCCATCCTAGAATGAATTATGAAGTAAATATAATAGAAAGGAATAGATAAGAAGAGGTGGTATGAACTTTTATATGTCACCCCATAACCTAACCCCATGCACCTAGTAAGATGCAAGGACTCATCATCAAAGATTAGGTTAGGTAATTATAGTTTAGGTCAAAATCACCACCCATAAGTATAGACATGAGCATGCTAAATGGTACTTGTGTATTGATGAAATGAGAAGGGAAAAGGATCCACTCATAAGGTTCTAAGGTTTACAACTAAGTTTTGAATGTCAAGAATATAAAGGGGAAAAGAGTACACATGGACCTAATTATTATCTTCATATATATAGCATAGGGTTAAAGGACAATTTTAAATGGTATGTGTGAATGTGAATGTGGAAAGGGCTCAAATATCCAAAATTCCTTAGGGATAGAAATTACAAACTTCTCATAGCAAGGTATTTTGTGAATGTGTATGCACCTCCAATCACAAGTGCTCCCTTCATGCCACGATGTCTGCTACTTGATGGATACAAATTTGGGTGCAACAACAAGTCAAACCAAAAATTTCATTAGTTATTTCTATGGAAAATAAATAATTTAAACTACCAAGTAAAAAAAATTGAACTAATAAACAAACATATACCACAAATGAGGCCTCTACCATCGACTAGGAAGAAGATACTATGGATTGATGAATAGAGAACTCCTGTATGAAAATTAGCAAGAATGTAATCTACTATATATGTACACAATCATAATAACTTTAATAATTAACAATATAGTTACTTGATTTGTAAAGCATACCTATTATTATACTAATTCAATCTAATGAACCATGTGGGTTAGATCTAATCTTTATAGTGTCAAGTATTGTTTCGTGGTCAGACTCACGAACTTTCCATAAATTATTATTATGTGGTCGACCCTGATATTTGATCAATTGAACATTGATGCATCAACAAGGTTAGGTAATGAAGAATCTTCCTATGTGTCAAAGTCCTCAAACAACCACATATCAAACTTCTTCGTTGATACCTTCTAATCCATGTTCCAGTAACAACAACAGACCTTGTAGGATACTCAATATCCTCTCCATCAATGATTGTGGTAGCCAATTTATTTTTTCCCTCTACACAATGACACAAATGATAATATGTTCCTTCATTAAATTCTCATCAATAATAACTGCATAAACATGACCTGCATTTAATTGTATGAATAAATTAATTCCACTAAATGATCTAAAATACAATATAATGCTCAGTTAAAATATTATTTTCAACTAATAAATAAATCTATAATACCTGGTTGCACTAGGTCTGGTACATGGTCAAAGTCAACTGATACTTCCATCTAGGTCAACTGTAGTGCTTATGAAGTCAATATGTGTCAATTAGAACTAAAGTCTACAAGACCGTTCATCAACCCACTCTTTTGACTCACACTCTTCCCAAATAAAATTCATATATGAAGAACAAAAACATGCCATCTCTCTTGTATAAATAATCCATGAACCTACGTTTGAACTTCTAAACAAGTGGATCTCACTCAATCCTGCTATTGTACAACAATCTTCATAGTTTGCAATATTACATTATTCTACCAACCAAAAAAATCTACAAACTGTAGACTTACCTTCATTACCTGGTCTCATTGTGGAGTTACACCATTGCACAATTATTGTTGCATCTGTTAACTTAGCACCACCTTGGTACTTTAACTCTTCTCTTGCAAGGGCTCCTTTTACACATGCTATTGCACCAACATGCTCCCCCTTTCCATGTCCAGCCTTAGTGAAATTTCAAATATATTGAACACCACTCGTCACATGCATCTTGCTCGACCAATAGAACAACCTCAAATTCTTGAATTGTAATGTGTAGTTATCCGACCATATGATGTGTTGACTAAATGTGATATTTCTGTCACTTAAATTACCATAGAACATTTGAAAGCAAGCCTTTACAAACTCAGTGGAATGAGTACGATCATCACTAATGTAGAAGTGATACTCTCTTAATATCTTTATATCTTCCTCTGTGCTATTAGGTGCATGCATGAATGTTATATGTACAAAAATAGTAACCTGAATAGAGTTGTAGTACTAAGATTGCACTTCATTTTGGGTTGTAATGTATAATTCTCAGCAAAATCTACAACAAAAATAATGGTACCAAGAGGAAATGTATCCTTACATAACTTGCATTGCTCATTCAACCATCAAGCTTTGTGTGTATGCATTGCATACCCATGCACTATTTTCTCTTGAAATATTCTCATAAATTCAGCTACAGATATATCTGTACTCACTAACTCACATCTCTTTAACTCTTTGCCATATTTTACTCCATATGTTACTGACTTGTATTTTCCAAAACTAACTAGTTGTTTTCCAATATCATGTTTGCTCTCCATATATATACATTTTTGCAAATCACCACAACTAACACATGATCCTTTCAAACATGACTTCTTATAAAGAATTGGTCCATCCACCCTTTCACATAAAACACTTGAAATTAAATCTCTTGATGATTTAGGTGGGATTTGTATCATACATTCCTGCAAAACATAGTTAGTGTGCAAAGTAACACATATATGATGATAAATATCATAATACATAGAAAATTCAATATGCATCCTACAACAAGTAGTGCGTGCATGATTTATTTTAACATAAAAAGGTTTGACCATCTCAAAATACCTTTGACTAATTCTTATTTGAGGATAACTCTCAATAAAATTTTGATAGAATTGTGTTTGCATCATATCTAAAAATGTTTAGGATGCGGTTAACAATTTTGAGATCCAATTCTCCTTCTTACAACATCTCTTTGATTGGGTGAAACTCTTGTGTTATCTTTCCAAAATTATTTAATTAATGCTCTTAAGGCATCAACAACAACCTTGTCTTTGTGTGGGTGTCTACCTGAGAAAGCCCATAGTGCATTATTATTAGGATCCCCAAACATTTCACGTCTCCCAACGACTTTCAATAGTGTTGATCTACTTATCTTTAGTGATCTACTTGTTTTTCTAATCAAACGAGAACTTTTAATTCCATTGCTTACTATAGTTGATGTAAGAACACGTTGGGTCACATTACTATCTTTAGTGCATGAGGTTGAACCAATTGCTTGGTACACACTAATTAGATTTCTTACAATAGTTCTTTCACCATCGATATTGGATGATCTTAAATTGAAGATCTTCATTGTATCTCTAAAATTAATATTTTAAATCATTTCAAAAAACAATTGGCACCTTCCTATTTCACTTAAGCTTTCAAAAAAACCTTTCCATACTTTATTGACAGTTCTTCTACAAGTGTGTTCCAAAATTTTATCGGGCATTGGTTTCAAAATATTTTCATCGATTTCAATTAGATACTTTGGTCTTTTACGAATAATTTTAGGAGGTTTTTTTATTGACATGTGTTCTTGGTTTGCATTAAGTAAATTTGGCTCATATTTTATTATTTCAATAGGTGTTTTGGGACTTGTTTCTACATTCATGTCAATTGGTATCAATTGATGACGTACTTTATCCTCCAACTTTTCTCATTTGACTCGAAGTCTTTTCATGGACTTCCTTTGTTTTAGCTTCTTTGCTTCAATTTGCTTGGGTGTTCCTCATTTATTCCTTCCCACAGTAATTGTCAATTGTTCCTAAATTTACAAAATTGTCAATATATGTTAATTAAGATTTCAATTATAAAATAAAAGAATAAAATTATCACAAAAGATAACATATTCATCACAAATACACTCTTAAAAATACTTTGCACATGATTATTACTTACACCAATTAAAAAATTATCAAAAATATCTTAATAGACATCAAAATTGATAGACAAAGTGTTAAACAAACAAAAAATGCAATAATCAAATATTTGTTGATTTCTAATGCATTTGAAATCATTTAAATTCATATAAAACAAAAGATTCTCCTCAAATGTCGCAAAAAAACATGCAAAAATCATATGCAGTAGCAGTGGAGCCTTGATCACAGGTTGCATGTGGTTTTCTACCTATTTGCAGACTTTTTAGTACTCCAGAAATGTGCTCGCGTTCCATAACACGAGTGTGCTTCGTAACACACTTGTGCTTTGTAACGCACTTAACGCGAGTGCGTTACAAAACACACTCATATTTTTTAGTAAAAATAAAATCCCACCCAATTTGCCTTGGAATAGGCTTGGGAAATGAGACTAAATGCTTAGAGCTTTATTTTCCCTCATTCTGACATGTTTTTGACCTTTAGTAGAGTTTTTCAACTTCTACGTCATCAGGTTTACACACTGGATGATGATATTTCATAAAATTACCACCAAAATGTTGCATGTCTTTTTAGCTTTCTAACCATATAGTTTTTTCTTAATTTGAAATACATTAACATATTTATTGTCAATTTATTTTACTAATGTTTCTATATTCCTCAGATATATATGTATTAATTTTTCTTTATAACTTTTGATCTGCTTATCAAAATTTGAAAAAATATATATAGGGATTGTTCTATGCTTTATTCTTTACACATTCAAAAAAATATTTTTTTTAAATTATTTTTGTGCAAGTTATGTGGCGTGCATGCTTAGTGATGCAGTTTTCAGGATGCATCCACATTCAAAATTCACAAAAAAAATATTCAATAAAAAATTACAAAAAAATGCACAACTTCTAGTACTCACTCTTAACTATATTTCTGCCACACGGTTTTTAAAAATACTAAATGCAAAAAAAAAAACTTAGGGGGGCGCACACCAAACACTATGTTATATTTTAGTGAGAAAAATAGGAACACTTTTGTGTGTGTGAAACATTTCACCCTCTTAATCTCAACTATTTTTAAAAAACTTTAGTAGTTTAGAAATTAGATTCAGAGTACTACAATTCTTGTTCTTGTCATATCAATAAGTTTTGAGTGCATGCATCTCAAATTTCTCATCCAAGTTTAGGTTAAGTTGATTTCAAGAAAAAAGTGGCTAGTTTTGACCCCCTTTTTGTATTCCATTTCCATGCACTTACCCTTAGATTAATCAACAACTTCTCCTCCCTCAACTTCTCTAAAACTCTTCTGATATGCATTAGATTCTCTTCCCAAGTCTTACTGAAAATCAAAATGTCATCTAAATAAACAATAACAAACTTTTCCAAAAACTCTTTCAATACCTTGTTCATGAGATGCATGAATGTGCTCGGTGCATTGGTTAACCCAAATAGCATGACTAATCATTCATATAGACCCTCCTTAGTCTTGAAGGTTGTCTTCCATTCATCTCCCTCTCTGATTTGGATCTGGTGATGTCCACTCTTTAGATCAATCTTCGTAAAGTACTTTGCTCCACTCAAGCAATCCATAATTTCATCCATCCTTAGCAATGGGAATATGTACTTGATTGTAATTTTGTTGATGGCTCAGGAATCTATACACATTCTCCACTCTCCATGTTTCTTTGGTTCTAGTACTCCAAGTACCACACATGGACTTAGGCTCTCCCTTACCAGTCCTTTCCTTAATAGCTTTTGAACTTGTCTGTTCAACTCTTCATTCTTTGCAAGAGTCATTCTATGGGCTGCCTTATTCGACAAACTAGCTTCTGGTATTAAATCCATTTGGTGACTTATCTTCCTCACCGGTGGTAAACCTTCTAGTACATTATTAGAGACAATGTATTGAAATTCTTCTAATAGGTTACATTCATTTTCTTCCACCTCCTTCAAGGGCTTCAACTTATGATGAACTCCATCCTTTGTCAAGGAATAGATATTTGCATGGCCATCATGGATAGCACACCTATCATACTGCCATGACCTTTCCAATAGCATATGACATGCATCCATCGGTATGATGTCACACATCACCTCATCATAGTAGTCTCTGGTGCAGGGGCATCAGGAGCCCCATAGAAAGAATGGTTGTTATGCCTTGGTTTTAGGTTGATAGGGTATTTTGGAGTCTAATAAGGTCATTTATGACCATGTGGGATCATGTTGATCTATTTTTGGAGTGTTAATAGGGTCTTTGGTTAAAAAAGTGTAAAAGTTGTCATGTAACTTTGGCAAAGTGTCAAAAATCAAGAAACAGTTACAAGCAAATCAAGAAACTATTATTAATCAGTTGGTTTTGATTGGTGATGTATAAGGACACCCTCCAGACTCGAGTTCAAGGCGGAGAGGTGAAATTTGGGAGTTTGATGAATGAAAACCTTAATTTTGTGTGCATTTTCTGAGCCCTAAACCTTATTCTTTGCTAGTCACTACCCCTAGGCCTATAGCACCTTCTTGGACAACAATGACATATGACAACCAAACAAATTTGCCAACATTTCATAAGGCCTATGAATACAAAGACAAAACCTTGTATAACTTGCAAGGATACAACATAGTTTGATTGAACATTCCACACTTGACCACATTTGACAACGTACAAAACTGTCCCCCTTGGGGTTAAGACACCACACACACACAACCTAATGTGAAATTAGTGTGTAACAGGTCTCCAAGACCATAGAAAATCCTCCATCACCATTCAAACCTTGCATGAACTAAACCCTTGAGTTGTTGTTAATGAACATAGCCTCGTTGCTCTCTATTTGCTTGTCCCAATTGTGAAATAAAAGGAATAGTCATTAATAACTTTCACAAAACAAATAATGAAGCCAATCGCTTAAGTGGGATTGAAGATAACATAATTACAGACTTTTCCTCCAATTTTTACCAAGATCCAATGGTGGAAAAGAAAGTTATGGCATTTTTTTCAAAACTGGGAACCCTAGTTAGGGTTTAGACTCGTCCTCACAAAAATGGTCATAACTTATTCAAATCTCCATGAAAATGATCCAAACAAAAATCATTGAGAGATAGAAACATATATTCATCCATTCCAATTCGTTTCATCCCAATATTGTATCGTACATAGCCGTACTAGCATGTTTTCAGATTGCAAATTCTGGAAAACATTGTTAGAACAGGGCAACCTTCACCAAAATGGCCATATCTCACACAAACTCAATGAAATTTAATGAAACAAAAGGCATTGTAAACTAGAAACAAATATATTTTCTTCCATCTAGTATATTCCTTGATATGAGGCCATACTAGGCCGTACAATGCACAACTTTAACCTGAAAATAATGTAGGACTCAGAAAATGCACACAAAATTGAGGTTTTCATTCATCAAACTCCCAAATTTCACCTCTCCCCCTTGAACTCAAGTTTGGAGGGTGTCCTTATACATTACCAATCAAAACCAATTGATTAATAATGGTTTCTTGATTTTCTTGTAACTGTTTCTTGATTTTTGACACTTTGCCAAAGTTATATGACAACTTTTACACTTTTTTAACTAAAGACCCTATTAACACTCCAAAAATGGATCAACATGATCCCACATGGTCATAAATGGCCTTGTTAGACTTCAAAATGCCCTATCAACCTAAAACCAAGACATAACAACCATCTTGCTATGGGGCTCTTTGATGCCCTTGCATCAGTCTCTAATCTTGAACTTGACTTAACACTGCTCATTGATCAAATCTCTATGGTCCTTCTGCAACCATGCAATCCGATATGGATGTGGATGTCTTCTCCTTCCCAACTTCAACTTGTTAACCATCTCCTTGGAGACAAGATTATCTATGCTTCCACTATCAATAATAATATCACAACACTTACCTTCGCACTTGCACCTTGTGCGAAATAATCTCTTCCTCTGATCTGGTTCTTTCTCCTCATTTAACAAGGTTCTTTTGACAATTAGGGTTTCTCCCCTTTCAACATCTTCATAATGCTTAGACTGTGCATCTTCATCTACATGTGCAACTTGTGCATTACCTTCATGTCTTCTATTTATCCTTCCTTGATGTTGGGGACACTCGTAGGCTCGATGTCCTTCTTCTCCACATTGAAAACAAGTTCATCTAAAACCTCCTCTTCTAGGTCCTTACTCAGGTCTTCCTCTTCCTCTTCCTCTTTGCTCACCATTATTTTGGTCACAAGAGCGGTAGGCATTATCTCTTTTCTAAGTTCGAATGGTGCCTGCTTCTTCACTTTTCTTTTGATTTTCATTTCGGCCTCCATAGGATCTTCCACCAGTCCTTCTGCCATGACCTCTTCCTCTTTGCTTGCTTTCGAATCTTTTATTCAGTTTCTCTTCCACCTTCAGAGAAAACTAGTATGCATCTTCTATGGTGGTCATTCTGACTAGGCTTAGCTCCTCTTGAATACTTGGCCTCAACCCATTAATATAATAGGCTACCTTCTCCTTGTTGGCCTTTGCATGGCCTGTTTTGATAATAATCTTATAAAACTCTTATGTATACTCCTTAACATACTTGTTACCTTGCTTCAATCCTTGCAGCTTCTTCAACAACTCCAACTTATAGTCCATAGGAATGAACTACTTCTTTAGTTTGTCCACCATCTGATCCCATCTGGTAATCTTTCCTTTTCCTCTTCTATTTCTCTCTAACTGGACCTCCTTCCACCAAATATTGGCATGACCCTTCAACTTTGTTCCTGCAAACTTGACCCGTTTTGGATCCTCCACATCTTCATACTTGAAATATTTCTCCATATCGTTTATCCAATCAATAATCTCTTCCAGATTTAGATCCCCATAATACGTAGAAACTTCAATCCTAGGCCTCTTTCCAATCTTCGAAATGACCCTCAACAACTTGACTTGTGCAGGATCTCCTGCATCATCTTGTTCTTCCTTGGATAGCTCTTCTTCTTTAGCTTCATCTTTGCTTTCTTTTCTTATTCTTGGTTCAAACCCTCTTCGCAGCTCCTCTTGCAATGCATCAATTTGCCTTTGCTGGGCTCTAAAACCCTTTTCTATCAAAGCATTTCTCCTAGCACCACCACGGTTTCTTTATGGAGGCATTTTGATCTTTACAACAAACCCACAACCTCAGGTCTTGGTGCAAATTGCCTCATAGTCGGTGATTTGTCTACACACTCAAGAACCCTCGCTCTGATACCACTTGATGAGGGGCTACTCCACCCAACACTCACACATGAAACAACAACAGAGATTCCCACCAAAAATGTGAGGAAAGAAATCAAGTAACTTTTATTTCTTCAGTAAAATGGAGTACAAAATCTAGTATTACATGCTACAACAACATGGGTTGTTTCACAATAGAGAAAATCCTACTCTATTAGAGATTTCTACAATCCAGAGCCACAACTACACATATGGAACTGTCCCCTGTAACCTTTTTCGTTTCCCCTTCTTATTTGGCACCAATAACTTTCACACCACTTCTCCACTACCTTCTTGAATGTACCAGAAAGTGTAACTCCCCTTTTTGGATGCCAAGTCCAACTGTCCATTTTCCCACCCAAGAAATTAGCAATTTGAAATTTTTAAAGTTTTTGAAATTTTGAATACAACTTTCGTGGACCATAAATTTTGAACCGGGTGCCCAATTGACAATCATAACTAGGCGTTGGAAAGCTTGTAAAGAGCTCTACGACATGTAAAATTATCAAAAGATAATTTTGTCCACTTTTTGAACCCCAACAAGGCTTCTAAAGGCCTCAAATCCAAATCTGAAGTTCATCAGGACCAATTTTTCAAGACATAAACTTTAATATCTCTCAAAGTATAAATGATATTCAGATGATTTCTTCACCATTTGCTTAATTTTACAATTCCACTTCTTGGGGCAAATTTTTAGGTCCATACATGCCCAAATAGGCCAACTTACTAAAAATAGCAGGTTACTATTTTTGGCCTTTTCGAACTTCTGACAGTCCTGAACCATTGAAGTGTCAACATGGACTCCAACACAACTAAAGAAACCTACAAATAAATTCAAAACAACTTCAAATATTTTTAGGTGATGCAAGATTGCCCTTGCACCACTGGATGCTCCTGCATCAATAACATAAAGAGACATTGTCTCCTGGATTGCAATGGTAGCATGATATGCACAAAATGGAGGTTTAATATCATCAACCAAATTAACTGTCCCATAGTTAATTTGCCCATGGCCTTTTCATCATTGTAGATTATCTCTCAATAGATGATAGCCTTAAATATGGGACCCATTTATTGATTTGTTCGCAACTTACTAAACCCATCGAGGCTCGATAGTTGTAGATAGAGGTTTGCTTTGTGCTCATTGTTTGATCATTCCTAAGGCAATCCAAACTATCATTTGGAAGAGTTAGGCCATCAAATTTACACTAAAAGGTAATGCTCAAATATAAATCTTTTTGTTGCTTTGAGCCCAATAATATAACAGATCTAGAGCTACTAAGTGTCCAAATGGACTATGCTAGAAAATATCAACTTATTGATGCTTTTCTAATAAAAGATGAACACAAAATGATGTAATAGTCAGTGGCGAACACAGAGCTATAGCTAAGGTCAAATATAGGTTGGATAGATCTATGTATCTTCCCAATAATTAGTCATTGTTGACTTGGCTACATGGAACATAATGCTTGACAACAACAAACAACACCATTCATAGGCAAGACATTTTCAAGGACAAATGATCCATAGGCTTTATAGTTGAAGTTGTTCCTTTAACATATAATGCAAAATCAAAACATACTTTTTATATCATGTAATACAACATTGGGCCTTAAAAACAATCATTTAATACACTTGTTCACCTAGATAGTTGCAAAAGTGTTTTCCAAATAACTAAAAAACAACCATGTCGCAATGCACATAAAAGTTGGCATCAGAAACATAGAGTATAAATAGAAAACAAACATGCACCTTAAGACATGTTTTGGGCTTATATTACAAACCCAAACAATGAGAATATAGAGAAAAAAATTCCTTGTCAATGCTTTATCACCAACATGTTCTCAAGCATGTGAAATCAACAAAATCCATTTTGTGCATATCCTACAATTATAGCATTCCATGAGACCACATTTCTTTAAGGCATTTTATCAAACATGTCCCTGTGTATCAACACCACAAACTCTTTGTGTCATAGCAAAATAGAGCACTGGTACCAAAAAACCTTACAAAATGAGTTTCAACAAGTGACAGGTCGTATTGCATGTGGCTTTATGCAATACAAGCACGGGATTATCAAATACAAACTAACCTAACCGTCAAACTTTCGCCAAAAAGTTATGATGCAATTGCACACCAAGAATCCAAACTTACCAACTGTCCCTCGGAAGTTTCATTCATGTCATACACTTTACCGCTGGACAATTAACTTTAAAGGCCCCTTCAACGTACACATTACGATTGCTAGTCTTATCACTGACAATAGTAAACGGTAGACAAACTCTACCTCATCAAATTCAGCGAGAATAGGCTCTAGCCTTTGTTGTGGTGGCATATACGGGGGCGTTGTTCCGCGTATAGCGTATGATAGGGAAATGGCAGGAGCTCAGTGCTGTGAGAATCCCCCCGCGTTGGATGTGCCAGTCATAGACTTGAGTGGGCATGTAGAGAGCTTAGCAGACATCAAAGCTTATGTTTCCGGATCTCCCCACACGCACACCGCTATTATCTTAGTCTCTGATGTTTATGGTATTTCTGCTCTCTTTTCTTCCATTAATCCATTTCGTTTTCTAACAGTTTAATATAAAACATAAATATTTTTCAAACACAAAAGATTGAAACCTCCATGGGATCCTATATCAATTAAAACTATAGTCCCATAAATTAAGCCTTGTTACCTGCCATTTTTCAAATTGAACTCAATCTCGCAGACCATTTTCTCAATTCTAATGGGGTGTGCAAACCAAACTCGAGAAGAGCTGGATGAGGAGCAATGCTGAATCATGACGAGGATGCTTTTCTATATAAAGTAGGCCCAAGGAAAGCTGTCAACAATGCCAGGGGATTCAAGGCCATCATCCAAGATCTAAAGTTTACCATAAGTGAGGTGATTCTTAGTATCATTAAGATTCAGAAGGCAGTGAAGTGATTCCCACCTAAAAGTTAGGGATATCTCTAATCAGACCATTCCCCCAGGGAAGTGAACAAAAATCTACTCTAGTTACCTAATGAGGGGATTTCCATCCAATGAAATTAAGGGACAGATGAAGAATAAGAAAGGAATAATATAGTGGTGGGGGATGGCGCCCACTTTCCACATCAGGGCAAATTCACTTCTTTATGGTTAGCTGGTTCTAAATTGTAGGTATGCCCAAGCTTATTATAAGTTTCTTCGAAAGCAACTGACGGGTTATTGTAGGAGCAAGCTAATCACTTGCATGTAAATATGCTCAGTATTACACGGTAATCACCTTATTAGGTGTTGCGTGGTTGTCTACGCCAGGAAAAATTAGTAGAATCCAATTACTTAAAAACAAGAAAGCGCCGGGTGTGGAATATACCACATTGAGAGTAATTGTGAGAAGAGATTGGCTTTTAAGGTGTTACATAGACCGAATGCTTTGCGAATCCAGAAGCATTACGTTGGATTGCAAGCAAGGATTGATGTATTAGCACCCTTTTTCTCTCCAATACTTACATCGCTTAGCCACACGATTATTACCAATGTACATGAGAGAAATGTCATAGAAAAAATAACTACTCTTGGAACATAGGTAGTATCGATGTGCGTTAGCGAAAGGTCATAGAAGAAATGCCTACTCATGGAAAATATTCATCAAAGGATGGATTGACTACCAAATACCCTATATAATGAAAAATCTTATAAAAAATGAAATGGCCAGAACCCATAATTGCTTAAAGCTGGCAAAGGAATTCCTCAAATCCTCCATCACTGCATGCTAGGAGGCTTTTCTATCCATAGAAAAGAGGAACAGATTAGATGAGTGTTATGCTCTGAGAACGAAGCCAATGGTGATTTTCCAATCTGAAATTTTAGCTACCATTTGGAAGAAATTTGGTTAGACTTGCAAACACCAGCCCAGGTCAAGCTTGTCGTGAAAGCTCTAGAAGAAGTTGGACAAATGTGAATATTCTAGCAAGTCAAGGAAGAAATCAAACTTTAGGTTGGTGGTGTCATTGACAGTGTAGCTCAACTAAAGGGTCACATGTTAGATGTTCTTCAACGTTTTATTCAAGACTAGGTAGAAATCAAAGCACTCAAAAGTGTTGGATACTAACTATTTTCATGTGGTTACTAATGATGCAATAAAATTATGTCAAGTTGCTTTTGTGAACATGGGCATTCTTAGGAATGCAAGTAAAATTTGGAATACTTGGAACCAGCTTGGAGAAGGTGAAGGATGACTAAAAGCAGTTGGAAGAGGATATGGATAAGTACTTAGAAATCAAATTGTGGGATAGTAATAAAATGGGAGGTTACTTTATTTAGAACTAGTAAAAACCCTTGCCCCAATTTTTATTTAATGTGAACTTTGTTTCACAGTTAAACATAGTGGCTTCAATGTTTTACATAAAGTTCAAGTTGTAAGTATTTTTAAATCCGGTCTTACTTAGGATGTACTTTTTGTATACATGTAAGTAGGATAGACAGGTCAACTAACCTTGTGTAAGTAGGATAGCTTTAGTGAATATGACTTTTAGTTGAATTGCAGTAACAAATTTGCAATCTTACTAAAGCTATGACGATAGTTGGTTTCCGTGATTGACCATATTGGAAAAGTTATGTCTTAATCCTACACATCTACTGAACTAAGAATAACAGCTTTTTGTCTTAGGGCTAGAAAATAATTGCATTTGGACTCCATAATTATTAATATTGGTGTCCCCTCTTGCCGTGTACTCACTTGGTGATCTAGGGATAACTCTTAACCCTATCTTTATTAACTGTCATAAATCTTACCACTATAGTAAGAAGTTAGAAGTAGAACTATATTTTTTCCTTCAAACGTTTCAAGTTGGTTCTCTAGAGACCAATGAAGAGTTGTATGCTCAACAAGCCACAAAGTAGGTGCATTTTGTTTATTGTCGTGACATTCCTTGTAGCATCCTTCAATTGAAATCAAGAGTATAAAACTGAGATTATTTATGCCATAAATGCACAGAAATATAGCACTAAATAATATGCAATACTATATTGTTTGATTGAATTGAATTATTACATAGTATGATACAAATGCTTATAAAACATTGCATTCCTGTGTACAACTTCCCAAACTACCTAACTCCCAACTAATTTCTTACTAATTTATTATTAACTACTAACGTTTGTTTTATTTACTAACTATCACCTATTAACATTTATTTATTATTTAATTTATATAAACTATAAACTATACTTGACGAAGCATCTCCACCAAATATCCTCTCACCCAAGACACACCAAATTGAACCAATCAGTGGATGTCCTAATTGTCAAACCTGCAAATTTTCAAAAGACCTGTGAATCGAGACATACTCAATTATTCACAAGTACACCACTCCTCTTGTGAGTCAAGACAAACTCAATTATCCACAATAAAAACACCAACCAACTGTGAATTGAGACTTACTCAACTATCCACAGTAACACAAACACTAACCAATTGTGTGTTGTTATATGGAGCCTAATTAGACTTTGAGGTCAAATTTACTTCACTTTTATCGGCGCGGTTTCCCCCCAAACCATTTAACGGGGTCAAGGGGCAGCGCCCCCGAAACCCCCAACGATTTTTTATTAATTTATAAAGGCGTCGGGAGTTATTTTTTTATTGGTCAACATAAAAAACCCTATTTTTGTAACCGACATAAGGCTTGATAAAAGCGGCTAAGGGTTAGGGTTTCCGTTGATGTATTGTAGCATTTTGCAGCGGTATTGAGTTGCAAGGATTGCTGGTTGTAATCGGTTTGATTTACTGGATAATAATATTGGACTCTCTGTTGGTGGATGTAGCCCGAGTTTGGGTGAACCACATTAAAACTTGTCTCTCGCTGTTATTATTTCTGCGTATTTCCGTTCCTCTGTTTAATCTTTATTTGCATTTAATTGACATCTTTTGTCGGCTAACCCTAACAAGTGGTATCAGAGCGGATTGTGTTCGATTATCGTCTGCAGGAGGGTCTCACGGTTGAGTGGGAGTCTCACGATTAAGTGGGAGCAATGGCGGATGAGGGTAAATTGAAGGTAGATAAATTCAATGAGCATAACTATTAGTTATGGAAGATGCAGATGGAGGATTATCTCTATTAGAAGGATTTATGGAGGCCGTTGGAAGGAATAGGCAAGAAACCAACAACAATGACTGATAATGATTGGAATCTTCTGGACAGAAAGGCACTGGGAACCATTCGATTGTGCCTGGCACCATCTGTGGCGTTCAATATAACAGAAGCGAAGACAACAGATGAACTGATGAAAGCTTTGGCTAAATTGTATGAAAAACCCTCAACCTCAAATAAGGTATTTCTCATGAAGTGTTTGTTTAATCTGAAAATGATTGAAGGTGGATCTGTGACAGATTATTTAAATGAGTTTAATACGATTACCAGTTAGTTAACTTCTGTAAAAGTGAAATTTGATGAAGAGGTGAGGGCTCTCTTGGTTTTATGTTCTTTGCCAGAAAGCTAGAATAGCTTGGTAATGGCTGTAAGTAACTTTGTCTCTGGTTCAAATACTTTGAAATTTGATGATGTTGTTGGTGTTATCCTTAGTGGAGAAATATGACTGAAAAGCTTAGAAGGGTCCACATTAGGTAGTGTTTTGAATGCAGAAAGCAGGGGCAGATCAAAGGAGAGAGAAAAAGGTTCTAGAGGTCATGGGAAGTCACGAGGAAAATCATAGGACAAGAGGTCCCAATCCAGAGGACAGAAGGATTGCTGGTATTGTAGGAAACCAGGTCATTTGAAGAAAGATTGCTGGTCTCGGAAGAATAAAGAAGGAGACAAACAAGAAGGCAATAAGGAGGCAAATGTGGTAAGTAATAAATCTGAAAATGATGCTTTGATTCTTTCCCTGGATAATGCTGATGATTCATGGGTTTTAGATTCAAGGGCCTCACTTCATGCTACGCCCTATAGAAGTTATTTTCTTGATTATGTCCAAGGGGATTTTGGGCTGGTTTATTTGGGAGATAACGAACCCTGTCAGATTGTTGGAAAGGGAAGAATCAAGATTAAGTTGCAGAATGAGAATCATTGGCTACTACAAGAGGTAAGGCACGTTTCAAGGCTGAGTAGGAATTTAATTTCAGCAGGGCAGCTAGCTGATGAAGGTTGCATTATTACATTTACTGATAAAAATTGGAAGGTTTCAAGAGGTGCTTTAATAGTAGCAAAAGGTGTGAAAGTAGGCACCTTATATTTTTGTACAGGTCATACTATTCCTTCTACTTTAGTTGTTGCAGAGAAAAACCAAACAGGTTCAGGAACAGTTGCTGTGGGTTCGCAGGAACAGACTGAAACAGTTGCTGCAGGTTTTGAGACAACACGTGGCATAACAGACTTGGGCATATGAGTGAAAAAGGTATGAAGGTACTTCATTCTAATAAAGTTTTACCAGGTCTGAAATGTATTAATATGGATTTCTGTGAAAGTTGTGTATGGCAAACAAAAGAGAGTTAGTTTTCTCAAGGATGGGAAGCAAAAGAAAGATAAAAAGTTGGAGCTTGTGCATACAGATGTATGGGGACCAACTTAGGTATCTTCTCTCGGTGGCTCTCGATATTATGTTACATTCATAGATGATGCAACTAGGAAGGTTTGGATTTATTTTCTGAAGCAGAAATCTGATGTATTTGAAACATTTAAGAAATGGAGAAGCTTGGTTGAGAATGAGACGGGTAAAAGATTAAAATGTCTCAGATCTGATAATGGTGGTGAGTATTGCAACAAAGAATTTGAGGATTATTGTTCCTTTAATGGATTTCGTAGGTAGAAAACGGTTCCAGGGACTCCACAGGAGAATGGAGTGGCTGAGCGCATGAATAAGACAATAATGGAGCGTGCAAGGAGCATGAGATTGCATGCTGGGCTATTTTTAAACATGTGGGCAGAGGTTGTTAACACTACTGTATATTTAATTAACAGAGGTCCTTCAATTCCTTTGGGCTGTGGTATTTCAAAGGAAGCATGGACAGGTAAGAAGGTGAGTTATTCTTTTCTCAAAACCTTTGGATGTGAAGCATTTGCACATGTAGATTCTAAAAATAGAACCAAGTTGGATGCAAAATAAAAAAAGTGTATCTTCGTTGGATATGGCATTAATGAATTTGGTATAGGCTTTGGGATGTTGAAAATCTAAAAATTGTGAGAAGCAGGGATGTTGTATTCAATGAGAAGGTGTTGTACAAAGATCAGTTGCAGCAGCATGAGAAGAAAAAAAAGGATTATGTGGTGCTGGATGATACTTCAGATAGTGATGTTTCAGTGGTTCCTCATGCTCCGCAACAACAACAAGAAATACCACAAACTCCAGTGAATGTTAGACAGTCAACAAGGCTAAGTAGACGTGCTGAAAGGTTTTCTCCCTCTTTGTATTCTATTTTGTTAATAGATGCTGGTGAACTGGAAGGGTATAATGAAGCTATGCAAGTGGATACAAAGGTTTAGTGGGAGCTTGCAATTAAAGAAGAAATGGACTCCTTGCTGAAAAATCAGACTTAGGAATTATGTAAGTTGCTTGTAGGTAAAAAGGCTTTACCAAACAAATGGGTTTATAGGCTGAAAGAGGAAGATGGAGGTAAGCAAAGATTTAAAGCTAGGTTAGTTGTAAAAGGATTTGCACAGGAAAAAAAAGATATTTTCTCCGGTTGTCAAAATGACTTCTATTCGTACTGTTTTGAGTATTGTGGCTGTTGAAGATTTGCATTTAGAACAACTAAATGTGAAAACTGCATTTCTCCATGGTGATTTGGAGGAGGAGATCTTTATGGAACAACCACAGGGATTTGAGGTCAAAGGTAAGGAGAAACTGATGTGTAGATTGAAGAAGAGTTTATATGGCTTGAAATAAGCACCTCGGCAATGGTATTTGAAATTTGATAGTTTTATGGTTGCTCAAGGCTATAGCCGGTGTAATTCTGACCATTGTGTTTATTTTAAGAGGTTGGATAATGACAACTACATTATTTTATGTTTATATGTTAATGACATGCTTGTAGCAAGGTCTAACATGGATCACATAAGAAAGTTAAAACAACAATTAGCTCAGTCATTTGCTATGAAGGATTTGGGGGTAGCAAAACAAATCCTTGGTATGAAAATTTGCAGAGATAGGAAGAACAGAAAATTGACTCTATCTCAGGCTGATTATGTTGAAAAGGTGTTGCAGAGATTCCATATGGAGAATGCAAAAGCTGTCAGCACACCTTTGCTTAGTCATTTGAAATTGACTAAGGAGATGTGTCCTAAGACACAAGAGGAGGAAGAAAAAATGTCCAAGGTACCATATGCTTCAGCTGTAGGAAGTTTAATGTACGCCATGGTATGCACGAGACCGGATATTGCACATGCTGTAGGAGTTGTAAGCAGGTATATGAGTCATCCCGGATTGGAGCATTGGAATGTGGTAAAATGGATTTTCAGATATTTGAGAGGTACATCCAATAAACACATGTTTTGGGGGCTCTAATACTGATTTAGCAGGTTATGTAGACTCAGATTTGGTAGGGGATATTGATACTAGACAGAGTACTACAGGTTATGTCTTTACTGTAGGTGGGACAGTGGTGAGTTGGATCTCTAGGTTGCAAAAGGTGGTTGCTTTATCCACCACGGAGGCAGAGTATGTAGCTGCAACAGAGGCAAGCAAGGAGATGATATGGCTGCAATCTTTCATGGAAGAATTGGGCAAACAACAGGCTAATAGTTATTTGTTTACGGATAGCCAGAGTGCCATACATTTTGCAAAGAATTCTGTTTTGCATTCAAAGACCAAACACATACAACTCAGGTATCACTTCATCCGGTCGGTGTTGGATGATGGACAATTAAGGCTGGAAAAGATACATACAGATGAAAATCCAACGAATATGTTTACGGAGGTAGTGACAAGGGAGAAGCTGAGCTCCTCTTCAACTTCGGTTGGTCTTCAAGACTGAAAACAAAAAAAAAATCAAAACAGCAGAGTCCAGGGTGCTTATTTCCAGTGGGAGCTACAGGGTCAGCGGTGTTATGATCAGTCTCCAAGTGGGAGATGATATGGTGTGGAGTCTGATCAGTCTCCAAGTGGGAGATTGTTGTTATATGGAGCCTAATTAGACTCGGAGGTTAAATTTACCCCACTTTTATCAGTGCGGTTTCCCCCCAAATCATTTAACGGGGTCAAGGGGTAGTGCCCCTTGTGGGGGTTTGGGAGCAGTGCCCCTGGCGCGCTCCCTGTCGCGATACAGGGCGGGGTCGAGGGGCAGCACCCCCGAAACCTCCAACGATTTTTTATTAATTTATAAAGACATCGGGAGTTATTTTTCTATTGGCTGACATAAAAAACCCTATTTTTGTAACCGACATAAGGCTTGATAAAAGCGGCTAAGGGTTAGGGTTTCCGTTGATGTATTGTAGCATTTTGCAGCGGTATTGAGTTGCAAGGATTGTTGGTTGTAATCGGTTTGATTTATTGGATAATAATATTGGACTCTCTGTTGGTGGATGTAGCCCGAGTTTGGGTGAACCACATTAAAACTTGTCTCACTGTTATTATTTCTGTGTATTTCCGTTTCTCTGTTTAATCTTTACTTGCATTTAATTGATATCTTCTGTCGGCTAACCCTAACACCGTGAATTGAGACTTACTCAACTATCTACAATAACACTCCTCCTTTTGTGGATCGAGACAAACTCAATTATCCGCAAATACAAACTTGCAAATCTATGGATCAAGACATACTCAACTATCCACAAGCCAAAAACTACCATGCCCCCTTGCTCCATGAAGGGACTCAAAATGAAACCGGTGCTTCTCATGCAAAGTATCATCTTTGAGCAAGAAGCTAGCTCAAGATGATAATATACCTCAAGCCTCCGATTTGACTCTGTTACACTTTATTCACTTGATGCCACATGTGAGCCTCAGGAAACCCAATCGGTGTATCAAGGATAGTCCCAAGCATTATATGTGGCCATGATAAAAAGTAAAATTGACAAGATGTCGGATTCAATAGAAAATGCACCTTTAAAATACAATATTGTCTAACACCATTTACATTAATTCCTTATATCTCCAATTACAAAAGTTGTTTTAAGTGACAAAGATAGGCCTTATACCTCCCAAATGAATCGAAATAGATGTACATGTAATTTTTATGGTGCATAAAATATCATTTAAAAGTCTCAAACCATACACCTATTATTCCAAATAGCAACTTTCACCAATTGAGCAAACTATAACTTTATGTAACCCTCTTAACAACCTATCTTTTTGTTGTAATATATTAACCAATTATCTCCTAATTTCCAACTCCACTATACATGTGTATGACCTTTATTCCACACACCTCTATTTACTCTGTTTTTGTTTTTCAAAAAATTACCAACTACTTTAAGCCATCAAATTATACTCACCACTAGAGGGAGGCAGGGCGGGGGCTCTACACATCATAAGATGTGTAGAGCTGGATTTCCAGGGTGGCGGCTTTGAATCATAAGGAAGGAGGATTGCTGCGTAGGAAGAATAATCATTGTTTTTCATGCCACCCAAAGCAAGCTCGGTGTGACATTATTACTTGGCAAGGCAAGCAGCCTGCCATGTACCTCGATCTCGAGCGGCAAGAGCAGATGGCTCCTTTCGCACGAGCCGTCATTAAGGGAAGTCCAGAACTTTCCTTTACTCCTGCATTAAAAACTGGCAGTTTGGAGATAAACTTAACCCTTTTTCACTATTGCTTGGCTATCAACGGAGTGCCTAGACTGAATTACTCTCACCCCAGATCATTTGCAGAGTAGGCGGCTTGTGTGCGAAGGGATGGCTATGCCCATTTGCCTGACCAGCTTGGTCAGGCAAATGGCGTTCCATGGGAAAATAACAGATCAACGCTTCTGGCGGATTTTGATCCAGGGTGATGCCTTCTTGATCGGGGCGGTGAAACTGATAGTGGGTAAGGCCTTTGTGGAAGGCTGGGAGAGATACCGGGTTGATCTAGACATTGCGTCTCGGTTTGTGGCCTCGTTACTAGATTTGAATGTCGAAAAAGTAGTGATCAGTACTGCAATGCGTATGGCCTTCAAGAATCATCTGCTCGATGGTCTTGATGAAGCCCTCGCAAAGACGGTTTTTGGTGCAGGAATTCCTCGGCCCAAGGATCTGGAGAAGGTGGATAGAGACGAAGGGGTCATTCCCTACTACCCCTTCCTGCTGGATATGAGCGGCTCGGAGCTGTTAGAGCACAGGGATAGAGAAAAGAAAGGTTGGGCTTTTCTGAAAAAGTTGTTCGAGTTTGAAACCACAGAAGGCTTTGCATGGCTTCTAGAATTTCGCGACTATCTACTGGAGCAGGGTCTTGGGTAAGGGTCTGATGTCTTCGGCCCAGTTTGAAGGTTTTTTCACAGTCTCTGTTAGCAGGCGTTACTAGTAAAATAGTTAATACATAAAAAACTAAATAGAACTCTGCCAATGAGCCCTGCGTGGCATTTTGGCTAGTTGGACCTTGTGTGGTCATTTTGTCAATCTCATGTTTAGATAGTCTGCAGAAGGTTGAAGTCGGGACTTTGTCACATAGACAAAGCTAAGCTGTACATTTTTACTAAATCAATATAATACATCTCTCTTATGCATCCAAAAAAAAATTATACTCACCACCAAAGAAGACTTTGTCTAAAGGCTTCCACTGCTAAACTTTGTTTCTTGAGTGTCTAAACAATTGAGCAGTTCCTTTATCCTATTGCTTGCCCATGTGCTCATATTCTTTTCCTCCCAAGTTCCTACCTTATTCTAGAGGGATCCCAAAGGCGCTGACTGCGGTTGCGTGGCCAAATCTTGGGCATAAAATTTCCTTGGAACAGGAAGCGACGCCGCCGCCGCCACCGTCCTTTCCCTTACCCAATACTTGTACAATGAAGTTGATTTCTTACGCCCTTCTACTACCTACCCCTCCATGCCCTCGATCAAAATAACCTAATTAAAATAATAATAATACTCTTCTCTATGGAATTCAAAGGTTTGCAGATCAACAAAATTGGTTGGCAAAACGCAAAGGCGACAATAAGTCACCAATATTCTACTTAAAGAATCGAAGGGTACGAATGCCTGCAAGGGAATATAGCATTGATATAGTAAGTTAGTCCAACGGGGAAATACATTACCTCTAGAAACTTCTTCCCCATATTGGCTATATTGAGATTGCTTCAGACACTGCAACTATGTCGGTTACCCTTCTCATGCCGCTCAAAGGTCTGACCTGATCTTCTTCACTTCCCAACCCATAGGATCTTTTAGCTGCTTTGATACCAAATTGAAATCAAGAGCATAAAATTGAGATTATTTATGCCATAAATGCACACAAATAGAGCACTAAATAATATGCAATACTATTTTGTTTGATTGAATTGAATTATTACATATGATGCAAATGCTTATAAAGCATTGCATTCCCATGTACAACTTCCCAAACCACCTAACTCCCAACTAATTTCTAACTAATTTATTATTAACTTCTAACATTGGTTTTATTTACTAACTATCACCTATTAACATTTATTTATTATTTAATTTATATAAACTATACTAAGATGTAATATTTCCAACACCTTCAAGGATGATTTCTAATAACTCATACAAAAGGCTTATTTTAAATTTCAACAATGCATACTACCGTTTGCTATCTTTTAAAAATTGACACAAGATTCATGTTTGTTTTCTTTAATGGTATTAATTCCTGCCTGCCTCTCTTCAATTTGGGCCTTCCAATAGAGTTCTTCAAGGAAGTTGTGTGTGCTATCAAATCTTGTTAAAGCTTGCACAATCTTTTCTTCTGAGACCAAAAATTGATTCTTCAAAACTTGTAATTCTTTAGGCCCTTGCTCAAAATCAGCACCACACATTTGGATTTCTGATTTGTCTTCAATAACAAGATTTTCAAAATCAACAAGCTCTCCATTGTTAGCCTCGCTAATTCCTTCAATTTCTGAATAAGGTTCATTAGATTTATTTGAGTGCTCAACATCACTTGTTAATCTGAAATTTTCAACCAACCCAATTTCATCATTAGTGACTTCAAAATTTTTGTCATTTGCATACCTTCCAATGGTGTCATCATGGAAACCATAAGTCTCATAAACTTCACTGGATTGATCTGAATTTGTATCAAGGGTTGCTGTTCTAAAATTTCCCGCAAGCTCAATCCCATCATTTGTAGTTGCATATCCTTCTATGAAGTCATTTTAGAGCTCTGCCCATGCCTCTTGAAATAAGACATTTTCCTATAGTGCATTCTGAAATTCCACTTCATATGTATTTTGCATAGAGGCATGTCTTTCATACTCTGTCATAAAAGAAGATGCCAAATGATTTGGGAGTTACATTATCTCATCTCATGAATTCTCATGCCCCTCCTTGGACAAATACTCAAAAATAATATTATTTTATTAAATACTTGGCCCCTTTTATAAAAAATGAGAAATAATAATTAATTCAGGTTCAAGTAATCAATTTTAATCAAATTTATTTCCTTAGCAATTTCTCCTTAGCCCACGGGAAATATAGGAACGGGCATTTTGTCCATAAAATTAAATTAACTAAAAAATGAGACATTACATGACAAGGGTCGTTGAACCTCCACTTTAATCTAAATAATGTCAATCCAGGGCAGTGCCCAAGGCTATTTGCAATAGGGAAAATAAGTCTTTTGATTAACAACTCTTTTTATTGGGAAATTGACATCGCTAAATTACTTCTATGAAAATTCTATATTGTTGATATCAAATCAAATCTAATCTAAATACATAATTAATCTTAAATCATTTCACTTCAAAAACATATGAAACAAATGATTGAAAATAAAGTAATTACAAAACCATTGGAAAATAAATCTAAATAATGCAACTGCCACACAATAAACCCTTGCAGGTTGTACACTAACTATTGACAAATAGAAAGTTTGAAAGTAAAACTACTTCAAAATTAGCAATTACTAAAATAAATCTAATCTAAAAATACTACAAAGTGGTCCTTCCTCCTCAGTCTGAGTGGGCCCTTGCTGCTCCCTTGGAACAGGACTAAGAATTGATTAAGAAGAAACTTGCAAGAGTGTTCAAGTGCTTATTGATCAATAAAAAGTCTTACAAAGCTTTTTTAACTCCCTTATGCTATCTTGCTTTCTATTTTTATTTTTATTCTCTATATTTTCAAGAGTTGGAACAGTTACATTTTATAACATTTTATAACAGAACATCCTTGACTAACTTTTCTAGAATTGGTCAATACCCAAGGAACTAGGTTTGCATGCCTATTCCTATGCTATAGAGGTGATGACATTAATTTCTACTTAGATTCTTAATAAAACAACTTGTTCCCAACTCCTCTAACCTTGGTCATCATCCAAGAGACTAGGTCTTCATGCCTATTCTTATGGTGATGACCTTTATTGCATTTGGAACAGTTACATTTTATAATAGAGCATCCTTAACTAACTTTTCTAGAATTGGTCAATACCCAAGGAAATAGGCTTGCATGCCTATTCCTATGCTATAGGGGCGATGGCATTTATTTCTACTTAGATTCCTAATAAAACAACTTGTTCCTAACTAACTCCTCTAACCTTGGTCATCACCCAAGAGACTAGGTCTTCATGCCTATTCTTATGGTGATGACCTTTATTCCATTTTTACAGTCCTAACAAAACAATTCCTCTCAACCTTCCAGCAGACAAGTGTGAGAGACTGCTATATTGAGGGTTTTGACCATATTAAAATATTTGCTTTTATAGGCCTTGAAGTGGTGTAATCCGCCAACTCAAACCCACTTTCCTTTTTGGAATTTTGTTGTTTTCTGCTGACCGTGTTTACCAAAATACAGCATGATGATAGTAACCAAGAGTTATGATACACCTTTAAAGTTTCGCCATGTTACAAAAGTAGCCAAAATTAGGCCTATAGCACCCTTTGGAACTAGTTCTGAATGGTTGCTTTGAAGCTGAAATACTCTGGAGCTAGTTTTATGTTAGCCAACAAGGGTTCAAAATACTCCAGTGCTTGATCTTCAATATTGTGCCCTACTGCCCGAAACTTAAATACTCATATTTATGACTGTTTTACTCTGCATATACAAAATGTTGCATCTATGCCAAGAAATGTTAGCAACATCAACAATTCAGATTACAAATACTTCCAAGGAATATACCAATTACCAAACATATATCCTATATTTTACTTTAAATAAGTCACAAGGTTTTAAATCTACATTTAAATCCACTTCAAAACTATTTTTTTTGGATTGAAGATTGTATACCAATTATATTCAATATGAAAAAGTAGCTTACAAAATAGTGGTCAAGAAAGCCACTTCAAAGATTCATGGACTACAGCTTCCAATCCAAAATCATAGGCCCTATTACCTACTATCCTTTTTGTCAAAATAGGACCAAATAGTACGTAATAGTGTATCAGCAAATTAAAGTATCATCATCTACAGATATTAGCAGTACATTAGAATAGATTACAAAAAAACCAGATTTATCTTTTCTAAGTTTCTATCTTTTCCTGTTATCACTGCTCCATTTCCTCATATTTGTCACCTGCTGCATTGGATTCTTCCCTGTTACAGTCCTCCCTGTTTGCCTTCTCTAAATCAATTTGCATCCTTGAAGTCATGTTCTGCTGCTCCTGCTGATCCTCTGCTCCCTGTATCTCCTCCACATAGTTTTCTTGTCCCTCATAGCTGTCATCTCTATCAGTTCCACATTACTCTTCACCTGCCTTGGGTTCATCATTACTTTTCTTCTGTTGTTCTTCTAGCTGCTTTTTTTCCTGTGCCTTTACATAAGCCCTATTGTCACTGTCCTTGTATGAGTCCATACCCTTGAATTTACCAATTGGAGGAGAAATCCTCAACTGACTGCTGCTCACACTATAGTTTTGAAGGGTAATTTCAAGATATTTCTGAGTTTCACTCAGTTTTCAATTTGACGCTGCTTGCAGTAAAGATTCTGGAAGTCAAGATACTGTTAAATTTCTCATCAACTCTTCACAGGTCCTGTGGCCAGAAATCTGCATTTTGTATATCTTCCCTGTATATCATAGCAGTATAGCACCTCCATCCATGATCTCTATGAACTTGTCCACTGGCAGCTCCAAAGTCATTACAACCTGTTCAATCATTTTAAAATTTGTGAGTCTATTAAAAGCCTCAGTGAGAACTCTTTTCTTGCCTTCGAACCTTTCTTCATTTCTCATCTTCCACCAAAACCATAAGATCTCAGTTGATAAAACAAGCCAAAATTTATTAGTTTTTGCATTCAACCCATCAACAAATCCACACAGAGTTTCCTTCCAGTTGACACAGTTTCAAAACTATTCAATGGAAGAGAAAAGGATATTACTTTTTGGTTTTAAATGAGACAATTTAAGGTCTCATCATTAGTGATTTAAAGCAAAAATCAGCCAATCATGGCCTCTCCTTTTCCTAGTCGGCCTATATTAAGAAGAAAGCAGAGATTAAAGCTTGGGAATGCCTGTTTAAGCATGACTGCCTTCATTCAAATCAAAAACAAATTCTCCTTTCTGCAATGCATGGTAGAAAACACTGATTTTTCCCTTGATATTGCAGGTTGAAAGTCTGATTTGGAGACACCTAGGTGGAGTATTTTGCCAAGTTACAGCTATAGCTAAAGGATTTCAACATGCACATCAGCTTATCCTTCTATTGCTGCTGTCACATCAAATCCCTCTTTCCAAATTGTTGTTTTGTCAATTACAACATGGCTTTCTTTAAAATTTTCATATTTCAAAGTCATGGGCAGCAAGAAGAAGACTTTTTCAAATATGGAATTGCATGAGGATGTCTTGGAGCCTAAAACACACTTTTGTCGAATAGCTCATACGATGTTCAAGATACATTGCTTGGTCATATGAATATACTTGATTTGAAGATGGATGGAAGACTTAGAGTGGGGAGTAGTTTGGTCCTCAAATTAGTGGAAAGTGGACTAATATAAGCTGCCTTTTTTCTTTTCACAATTCAATCCCTTGAGTTGGTGACAGCTTGTGCCCGTTTTTACAAGCCAAGGACCTGAAGAATTATGTTTTTTAACAATCGAGTGATTTGTAGTTTAGATGTTGAAACCCTTGAATCAACATTTGGATTGCAGCCCTATGAAGAGATCAAGCTGATTGATTTAGAAGAAAGTGAACTTGAATGGAACAACAATGTACAAAGAGGTCTAGTCACTTGCCAATGATATTGTATTTAAATGATTTTAAAGAAGAGCTTGACTTGATGATTACCATGCTCAATAGACAATTGAGTGATTTGTACTTTAGATGCTAAAACCCTTCATTTGGATTGCAGCCCTATGAATAGACCTAGCTCAATGTGAACTTGAATGGAACAACAATGTATAGAATTGTCAAAATGAGATTGCATGAAAATGGCTCAATGAAATAAAGAGGCTTACCTGCTTGCCAAAGATATTGTATTGAAATGATTTCAGAGAAGAGCTTGACTTAATGATTACCATGCTCAATAGGTGATAGGTCAAGTAGAAGCGGGGACTTTCAAGAATCGGATGTTTTATATTATCAGCCTCATTTATGAAGGAAGGAGACACATTGACTGGGGTCATCTTATCAACAACTCCATCCATTCCAGTTGATGAAGTTCTTTGACAGTAGGCTTTTCATATGGCATCATATCTAATTTACTCTTTGGTGGAGGCTAATGCTTTTATAGGATTGGAAAAAGTCCAAACACAATGCTTTTTCTTGTAGATCCAAATTTGGAGTACAAAGAAGGGTTGAAGCACTTCAAGAGAGTTAATGATGTTTTTACCATGTTGACAGTTAGGGATTTAGATAATGAAAACTATGTTTGAATTTCAGAGCTCACAAGAATGGCTATTATGGAATGGGCTGATTGGTTCATCCAGTTTCTTACCTTTACCTACGTCAGAGTGTGTGGGTTTGATTCATATCCTTACAAACTACCATAGTACCCAAGTGATCAAATCCTTTTGATGGAGTATTGTAAGTAGCTGTCGCTTGCACATGAGCACTGTAGGAAGAGACACAAATTGAGAGCTAATCTTTCAATACAAATCAAGCCATACAGATATGCAATTGCCATAGATGCTAGGGGAATGGGAGTTGAATTGTCTAACTTTAACCTCAAATTTCATCATAAGAGTAGGTACTTAGACTACAAAGATATAATGGTTGAGAGACTCGGAATCAAATTTGCACTTGTGTTTGATATTGAGAATTTTGGGCAAATTGCCTTGATGAATATGAAGCCCACAGAAGAAAACATAGCCAAATGACCTTACATTAGCTAAGGGAATTCACTTTTGAGTCAGTGCCAAATGAGTTGGTTGATTTAGGTGAAGGTCCCTTGTCTCCCTGATTTGTTTAGTCAAGAGAAGATATCCAAACATTATCACTAGTTAACTGGTTAGTTAGTGATGACATTTCCAAAGATTGGATAAATAAGGCAGTGATGGATAGATCAAGAGGATTCCTAGAAAGGAAGCTCGCAGAACAAGTAGAGATGGTGCCACGGGGAAAAAGATCACGACAATTAGATAGGAGTATAGAGGCAGTTCCTAATACAAGAGATGCAGTGTTAAGTGTTGAAGATCAGAAGAAAAAGATGAAAGCTTCAAGTGAAGCCGAGGGAAGTTCAATGCCTGAAATGTTGAACTAGTTGCTAAGAAGAAGGTGAAGTTTCCTTCACTCATTTTCATAAGCACTTCTTTAGTTCTTGAAGTAGCAGTAGTTACTCTTCCAGCTCCAATTCCTATTCAGCCAAAGATAGTTCTTGAAACTTCTAAATCTCCTATTCTTACATCTCCTACTCCCATAGTTAAACCTAGTGAAGAAATTACAGCCATGGAGATTCTAGAATCAAGTACATGTAATATTGAATGGATCCAAGAAAATTTGAACAAGAAGCAGAGAGTGGTTGTTACACAACCGCTCAACTTGAACACAGTCTCTAGCCTAATCATAGAAGAAATGACAAAGAAAATCAAGAGACAAACAAGATTAAAAAAAGAATAAGGAAGGGCACATTAGTGCTCAAATCGCCATTCCTCCCACAAATAAAAATATGCAAGATGTATAGGTTGCTGATTTCTAGTTTTCAAAGGCCAACCTAGGACTGGTAAGCAGGTGAGGAAATTGATTTGTTGCACTTTGTTACAAAAAATGCCAAAGAAATGTTAGAAAACGACGTCGAAGTGAAAGCAAGGTTGAAGGTAGAAAACAGAGAATTGAGACTGTACATTGCTCATTTTGTAAATAAAGTATTAGAGATAGGAACAAGTTCACCACCAAGATTGGATGAAGGACCTCAAAAACAACTTGATGAATTAATGTCACGTGGAAGGACAATCAGCAGTGGATTGGAAATCTTTGTGAGGATGGTCTGAAGACAATTTCTGATTTATTCATTTTGCTAAGAGAGATCCGAGATACCATTCGACAATCCATTGAGATGGAGTGTTGCATGACTGCCAATATTTTATCATGTAGTGGCATTTTGACCAGCCTGGAGCCAATGGAGTTTTGGGGAGTGGAGGAGTTAGTGCAATTAGAGGTGTTAGCTAATTCTAAAAATTATCATATTTCTAAATTGATAGTTGGCTGCCAAATTGTTCTCTGAGATGTAGAATCCCGCTCTATAAGTTGTCAAGGAAAACATAGAGAAGTTGCAAATTGCAAAGCAAGATATTTTATCTTTTTGCACTCTTTCATTCACATTCACAAAAGATAACCTAGATGCAGTGAAAAATAATTTTGAGCAGCTGATTATGATGTAATTGGGAGGTTCAGCTTCAACATCAGAAATATGGACGAATTAATGAGAATTTCAGTTAGAATTAGCGCATACAAACTCAAATTGTCCTAGTACTGGGTATTATTTTTGAAGAGTAGAAGCTTTGTTCAATGGTAGTTGGATAAAGAAGAATTAGCATAGAAACTACTAATTGCTGAAACTAGGGAGTTGATTAATAAAGTTCAGCTTGCAAGAGAAGAAGATATTACACCGTCTCTTGAATCGCCAGGTCATTCATATATGTCAAGTGCAAATCTAGAGTTAGATGTTGATGGTTCAAATTAGTCATTTTTGGCCTATGTTTATTTTTCAGTAAATGATGAGAGCCTATTTTACGCTAATTGTATTTAACTAATTGTTTTAGAATAAGTTGTTTAAAAGTAGTTTTATTTTCTCTTTTCTATAGATAGGGATAAGATTGCTTTATAGCAATGCTTTTATGGGAATATGTTTATTTTTATTTTATCCCTTAAAGCTATCTCTTGAGAGCTTATAAATAAGTGCTTTGAGCACATAATTTGTTCTGAGAGTTGATGTTAAACTTACGCTGTAGAGGTTTTCATTCAAACTTTGAAGTCGGATCATTGTGTTATGTATGTGAGAATTTAATAATTTAGTAATAAGAGGATTTGCGTTTAACTTTGCAAATTGGACTTATATTTATTCTTCAATGTACTTTTGTATGCTTCTAAGAAATTACTATTTTTCAATCTTGCACTGTTTCTTACTGTTAGTAGAGTGCTTCTTTTGTTTAAATTAGTCTTGTTGTTGATACAAATCTGCTAATCTCACCTTTAATCAACATATGGTATTTATTTCGGTTTCAGATTATTGTTTATTTGCATAAATATAAAATCCTTGTGGTGAGATAAAGAACTTTCAAGTCTTGTGCTCAAACCTCCGATCTAAAAAAGATAGGTCAAGTTTGCTTTCAAGTTATTTGTTTTCATGCAAAACCCCAAAGGGGTAAATTTTACAATGTGCATAAGTAGAGCGAGCTTGTTTGTTGTTTTAGATTTTATGAGTAAAATAGATCATAGGGAGCTTCCGCTGCAAATATGACGAGAGGATTTCCTCACACACTATTCTAGTTTGAGTTGTCTTGAAAATGACAAATTAAAATGCTAATAAGGGATAGTGTGAGTGATGGTTTATGTATCTAAAACCTTAAGGTCCTCATAGCTCCACCCTATGTTGTCTTTGAAATCCTTTAGTGCATTAGTCATGTCCTCTCTTTCATTTACTGTACATGCCTTACCAATCGGCACTTTCTTTGGGTCTCTGGGGTCACTAAGATTATGTGGGTCAAATAGATGCCCATGGGACTTTGTTAAATCTGGCTTAGCTCCATGAACATCTATATCAAATATATGCTCTATAGAAACCATTCCTTTTGGAATGCTGTTAGCCTGCAAATTGATTACACTGTCATCATCCAATTCAGCATCCTTTTTTTGTGCCTTATTAATTATTTGCGACTCAAACACACTATAGTGTAAAGAAGTTTGCATTTTCTTCTTTTTTGACCATACCCTTAAGTCTAATAATGTAAGTTTTTGTTTTGACTCTTGTTTGATGGCCATGAATTTTTATGTTGAATGAACTGTAATATTATTATGTCCATGGATTTTTATATTGAATGAACCACAATGTTATTACAAACCTACAGATTCCTCCATATGACTGTATATTTATAATAGTGGTCTAATAATTAATCACTGCAATCTGTTGCGTTCTTGTATCAGCTTTTTCTTTAAAGTTTAAACTAAATAGTGGAAGGCTTGGTTGAAATTTGTGGCATAATTGTACTACTAAACATATTTTACTGAGGAAATGGAATAGCGAACTGAAAAAAAGAATGTCTATTTCCAATTTGTATTAAACACCTAGGTTGACTATTATACTTTGTGTTTTGTTGTTTTCTGTTGCTACAGGTTTTGAGGCCCCAAATCTGAGGTAACAGCATGAAATTTTGAGTTATCTACGATGGGATTTTATGCTTGACTAGCCTAGTCAAATCTCTGCTCTTGCTGACTTAGTCTGACCTCTGGGATCTAAGAAGTTCTGGAAAAAAATGTAAATATGCATGGTTTGTTTGGATACTGCATTTAGGTATATCATTCCAAGACAATACAGGTGATGTCTCGTTAAAGGTCTAAATGCACTATTATTTTGTATTTCACTTCTCTAAAACAACTTCATTATAGATTACACCACTGTCAAGAGGGTTGCATTTTTACCATACTACCATGGCAACTTAAGTACCTACCAGATCAAACATTCCTAGATAGTCTATGTCAAGATTTTAAAATGCCATTGAGATCATGAGAATCAAAATACATACAGATGATCTTTCTTTGTTGGACTTCTACTTCATGTCATAAAATATGAATTCAAATGATATATTAAGATTTTTTTATTCTTAATTCAATCAAGAGTCAAGACAATATATGAAGCACCTCATGTTTTCCTTAATATTACCTTGCTTTTCATGTAGCTCCTTGTGCTGAGGTCAGAAGTCATCAAACACCTTTCTTCCTAGATGATTCACTCTGTGATCCCGAAAGACTTAGACAAATATCTAGTGTTGGGGATCAGGGATACCACAAAACATATGCCCAAAAAACAAGGAAAACCAAGGAAGACCGACTCCGTGATCTCAAAAGTCTTGGCACTTACATAGTGTTGGAGATCAGAGATCGGGCAAGCCTCAAAACTCACGCCTAAAAGTCAAAGGAAAATGGGAAAGCTTGACACCACGATCCCGAAAGATTTAGGCAAATCAACAAGCAACCAAGGCAGAGTTTCGGGGCCAATAAGGATGGCATGCAAGCACGGGAAACCCCAAAACTCTGAAAGGCCAACAAAAACACAAGACCAGGGAAAAGGCCAGAAACATCCCAGACTGAAATTTTATGGAATTTTACTTGCACCTTGACACAATTAGAAATCCATTTAGGATGTCTCAGATCGGTTATCAATAATAGGTCAAAGTAGGCCAAGGAAAATAGAGGGGCACAAACATGGGATTTTGGCAGATTTTGAGCATGAAATGGGATTGGAAAATGAGGGTCCCAACTGACTTAATGAATTTCATTTCAATCAAATGTGGAACAAGGTTCAACAAAACTACCGCAGACATATGCAATATGATTAAGCTGAAATAGCAAGCAAGATAACTTAACCCAACCCTAGATTGAGATAAGTGAGACACCACATTTCAGCAGTTGTCACAGTCTTAATCAAATATTAAATGGTAATCCTTCCAATTCGTTCTGAATGTTAAAGACCCTTGTCCTTCAAGTCCAGATCACAAGTATCATAATTTTGACCCCAAATGGTCTGTCAGCTCTTTGTTACAGTGAACATGAGCATCTGCAGTATCCCATAAGAGAGTCCATAGTGAAGGAGAAGTTTGAAACTGGGTTTTCAATAAGATGACCATAGTCATCATGTCATCATAATAGCATCAATCTTATCACAACAGTACTAGATCACCAGCAATTCAAATGACATGGAACATGATCAATCGTCAAAGGGCACATACTTCTTGGTCCTCTGATTTAGCAGTACTGTAATGAATCATAATACATAACTTAAAGTGATCAAACTACCCATAGTGACATCAAAGAAAGGTACAAACCTATGCAAGGTGAAATTCTTATACAATATCATCCATTGGATCTTAGAGCAACTTCATGAGATCATCGAGTCCACCACATCCCGAACAAAGCTCTTTCAGTATTACAATTTAGTACAATGTTTCCAATACTGAACCATATCAAGCATTGCTTCATCCATTTAGTCTATATAGTCTCGAGGAGATGATAAGTGTGTCTCAAGGCTTAACATGGCCATAATACATCAAGAAATAAGTGTCTCGATGCTTAACATGATCATAATACATCAAGTTATTACAATAGAATATGACACGTTATCCCAATTGGGTCCCTTGACCATGTGGCTTGTTCAAGACATAAGAACATGCTCCATGCATCTTTTAATGCACTGACCCATAGGGGTAGACAAAATAGCAATCAGAAAGGGAGAATCTTTGTGTAGTTGTTAGCAATAATGTCCAAGCTGTAGGCTGAGTGATAATCCCGCAAATGGAGAAAACATATCATGGGAGTGCTCTACCTCCAATCACAGAGCTTGACTCTCTTGAACACCATTTTAATCAAGATGTGGTCCTACCCTTCATGATGGGATTCAAGTCTACAAATCATAGGAGGGAGAGAATCAACATAACAATGATGACAAATGAATGCATATGCAAAGTGACAAAGTAGTAATCAACATAACAATGATGACAAATGAATGCATATTAAAGTGACAAAGTAGTGATTAATTTGTTTTTGACTCCATCCTTGAAATTGTCATCAATGTTGCAATCCTCCTCTTTCTCCTTGTTCTTTCGAATCTTCATGAATATTGGCAATGAAATGCCCTACAAAATTAAGAAAATAGAAATAAGGTAGTACTATTTATAATGTATGGAAGGAAAAGAAATGAGACTAGATGTTCTTTATAATACTATTTTTATATTTGAACACGGTGGAAATGAAGACACTCAAGTCATTTTGATTCTTGTTGGCTAAGAGGTCTTGAATGTTAAGAATTATGAAATTAGGTGAAGTTACTTCTCACCTTATTACAAATAGTGCAAGTTGAAAGGAAATGGTGTTCATCCTCAACTTCATCTGGTATCACAATTTTACAATTCGCTTTACCTCAAGATGTTTTTGTGTTAGTCCAATGACCAATTTCACCATGGAGGTTGCGAGTGTTAGTCCTAAGTTTATTATCTATGCATTCTTTTAAAACTGACAATGTTGATTTTTTTTCAATCAGTTAAACTAGGATGATAAATCTTTCTAGCATTTTAAATTTCTTTTATTACAACTTTCATTGTTGTTATAGATTTTTACCTTTGAACTTTAGAGAGATGCAAGACTCTATTCTTAACATTGTTGATTAGATTATCAACTTCTAAATTCCAATACTTAGGCCAAGCTTCAGTGCCTCTAGCCCATCCTGAATTCAGTCTATGATGATTGCTGCTCATATTAGAAGCAATAACCAGGAGTCTCCTGCCATTCAATTCGAGCAAATCATGTTCATATTCCTGGTATTTAACCATGGGTATAGACTCCACTGAAGCACAACTAACTTTAATGAAGAGAATGTGGTATGAACATTTTAATTTAAAATTGTAGATGCTTTTGAATTTGCTGAATTCTGTTCTCATAAGAGTTAGACATCACAACCATAAAGAATAATTGTGTGCATTTAAACATGCCCACAATAGTCTCTAGTTATCTCAAGTGCTTTACCCATGCACTAACATCCTTGTCTTCCTCTTTCCCAAGCTTGTAGCAGTTGGGGTGATGTCTAATGTGGCTTATCCTCTAACTAGCAGAAATGAAAATAGAGTTCCAAGTCAAGTAGTTATACAGGTGAAGCCTTTTTTGACCTAGGTTTCTTATATATAAAAATATACCTCATAGTTAGAACCTCCATTCTAGTTACTGATAATATCCATCCTAATCAGATCTCCTTGTGTCGAAGACAACAATTTTACAGCGGTTTTCCACATTTTTATAACAATTCAGTGACTTTGACCTCACCTTGAGCATACACAATGCTCTCTAACTTCTAATTTTCCAGTCATTGCTTTCTACACTAATTCCCATCAAAATTTTAGAGAATAAAGTTTGTGCGTGATGTTTAATAAAATATTCATTATGTCTGATTTGAGAATGAAATTTTTATACAGTAAATTGGGAAATTCATTAGTTCTAATGTTGTCATTTTAGAAGAAGTTAATGATACATTTAGGTTGGGGCAAATTATTCAACTGAAGTGAGAATGGCAAACTAATGTTTTTTAATAACAGATTACATGCTCCTTAATTTCATGACCTGAAATTCTTGTATAGTGAAATTTTATGTATTCAGTTTACTAGATGTTCTGACTTCTGACCATTGTTTTAAAAGCTGTTTTGCATAGCATTTTCTTTTTTTCATATGCTGTAACAAATATATTATATGCTATAAAATGCTCTACGTGCAATAATCATATATTAGAAAAGATATTGTTGACATTTGTCTCTGTCATGGTAAGGTTTGCAAGGCTATGACCATCTTTTCATTGTAACTTGTCTAATATGCTTTTATTTATGGATATATAGAAAGCTTGCTGACAAGGTAGCAGCATGTGGATATTATGTTGTGGTCCCTGACTATTTTCATGGAGATCCATATGTACGAGCCACTACTGGAGATCCTGTTGCTAATCAGCCAGAGTGGCTTAGAAGGCATCAGCCGGTGATGCTTCATGACCTTTATTTTTACCAGAATGGTTTATTTTTATAGAAAAAATAACATGCTTGCATATTTTTGTAATCTGTCATTCTCCACTATCTGTATTTTAAAAATCTAATCTTATGCTAGATATGGTGACTGCCGCACTAAGGTCTAATTCAAGCAATACAACTTCATTCTGCTTCTAGTTGTTCTACTTAAAATTTTCCAGTCATATGCACTAGTTTGTGAATCACGTACCATATTTTTTCTTCCAGGAACATCTGTATCATTTCTATGCCAAGGAAGTAGATTTGGAACATTAACTGTTATTATGCATTTCTATAGGCAGAAGGCTTTGAGGACTCTAAAAAACTTATAGGTGTTCTGAACTCTAGAGGTATAACAGCAGTCGGTGCAAGTGGATTTTGCTGGGGAGGTTAGAAACCTTTTGTTCTTCTTTCTTCTCTTAGTGGAGATGGCTTGGAGATCAAGTTAGAATATTTGAAAGATGGCATATTTCATGTCGAATCATGGTTGAATAGAGGTCATATGTAAAAAATTTGAACTGTGTTTCTGAAATTTATATGCATTTTCTAAGACTATTTATACCCTTTAGGGTCATGCAACTAGATACATCTCAATGTGGTCTATAGACATTAACCTATAATCTTGGAATTGTCTTGGCAGCAAAGGTGGTTGTGGAGCTGGCAAAGGGGGATTATATAAAAGCAGGGGTTTTGTTGCATCCATCTTTGCTTACTGAGGATGATTTCAAAGGTAAAAGCATGTTATTTTCAAACATTTTGTGCATATCGACATTGGCTTAAAACATTTATTTAATACACTGTGATTTTGTCTGACTGAATCATGAGATTTTAATCTTTCCTAGGTAGAGGTGTCATGTTTCTGGTTTCTTTTAAAATAATTTGAACTAAAATTCATAAATGGAATATGCCTTTGATCAGTTACTAAAGCACCTATAGCAATATTGGGAGCTGAATTCGATCATATTACCCCCCCAGAACGTATAGAACAGTATGAGGCAATTTTGTCAGCAAGACCTGAGGTACATACATTGCTCACTAGTCTATGCAGGGTTTGAGGAATCACTTAAAATTTATCTGATTGGCATAGCAAATGAAAGGCTTTGCTTGAGTTTAGGTGTCATACACAGCAAGATGATACTGACAGACAGGTTATACAAAGAACATACAAAATTTGCTTGTAGACTGATATTAGATTAAGAAATATTTATATCAGAGTTTCCACCCAAAATATACTTTTATTTTGAAGAATCAGTTGATTTTAAAAACTAAATATTAATAATTATTTTCTTGCTTGTTTTAATCAATATTAATGTGCTAGCTTTTCTTGTATGTATGCAACTACACAATCAGTTTTCTTTGAACGTAAAAATCAGTAACATAGGCAATAACAGGGATCACTAGAATGGGATTTGGTATTGGGTTTTGGGAAAGGAAGTTGATTGTCATTATGTTTTGTGTTTTTGTAATCTTGCAAACGATATTTGAACCAGTCTTGCTGGGTACTATTATTGTAACGGGGTACTAGGTGTTGTGTCAAAAGAATTTGATTGTTTTAATCAATATTAATGTGCTAGCTTTTCTTGTATGTATGCAACTACACAATCAGTTTTCTTTGGATGTAAAAATCAGTAATATAGGCAATAACATGGATCACTCAAATGGGATTTGGTATTGGGTCTTGGGAAAGGAAGATGATTGTTGTTATGTTTTATGTTTCTGTAATCTTGCAAATGACCTGCAAACATTGTTGAGGAACTTATATAGGCTCTTGTATTTGAACCAGTCTTGCTGGGTACTATTATTGTAACAGGGTACTAGGTGTTGAGTCAAAAGAATTTGATTGTTCTCTTGTTTAGTCTATAATGTACATGCTCTAATTTCTTCCAAGCTAGTTGGCATCTGTCAGTTTCAAACTAGTTGAGCTTTGACTGATACTATTCATTCTAGGTAACCTATTTTTGAAAGAAGTTGTAAACTTGGAAGACAACTTTTGTTGGCTTGGGATGTTGAAACATGATGTTTATGACTCATGAATCTTTATGATGATCAACAATAATTAGTCTAAAAGGAATTACTAAGTGTCTATTTAGTGTTGCACTAGTGGCTTTAGCTAATTTTGCTTTTCAGTACTAATTTAGTGATATCTACAAATAAATGTGTATTACTCAACAGCAACACCTGTTTTACTCGACACAACTGAAGCTTGTTCAAACCCAGGATCTTGTTGTTGTTGAATGGGATTCTTCTGAGCCAGAGGGACTTTTGAAGTTCCCTAATCTTTACTTGTTTTTCTCAAGTGGAACTTTTCTTCTTTCCAGACTCTCCTTGAGACATTTTTATTTTTAGCCAGTGAATGGACCACTGAATCACTATTCTTGTCCTATATTGAAGTCTTCACCTCCTTTGACCAATCAGTCAGTGGTAATGGCTTCAAATGAAACTGATTCCTTTCACATGTTGGCGATAGGGGATCCTCCTTGTCATCTATGTCTTCTAGCACCTTGGAAATATCAAAGTCTGCAATTTGAGTTAAATTCTTTTGGAAGAAGTGTTTTCTGACTTTCAAATTGGCAGTGCAATCAGACCAAAAGTCCTCTTAATAGGGAATGTGGTTTATTTCTTTCCAATGTTTCTTCTATAATGCCCTTAGAATCAAACGGTGCCCTTATCTACATGCTTTCAATCTATAACAGTCTTACATGTATAATCACCAATTGTAACTGGGAATTTTGCACTTGTTCTATGCCTAGATCTAAGGAATTTATTAACAATTGAAAGCTGTCTGCAAAATTCCAATAGAATTACATTATTGCCTGGATACCTCGGAAACATGTATGGCGCCAATTCAAAGCCGTAGACCCAGATATAATGGGAAGTGGGGAACTGGATAAAACAACTTCCCCATTTAACATTCTTTGCATCTTGTGAGATTCTTTAATTTGTCGTATCCTCCATTACATTAATGATATGGAACATAAAAGTGTCGTTTATCCTCTTGAAATGCTTAATTAAACATTTATTGGTATTGTAATCGCGAGTGATATCAGTAGATCTGATTAGTAGAGTCCAAGTTTCACTCCTTTTGAAGCCCAATAATTACCCTCCTCGCAAGACAATACCCCAAATATGCCATCATGTAAAATTCCTTTTATAGAAAGGGTCACACATCAATTTGTGTATACAATTACTTATCAAAGCACCTCAATCAATGTTGCTCACCCATGTGCATATCAAATTCATAATGTAGAACATCCATGGTTTGAAACTTGAATGTTCAAGCTTCTGTTTGTCCCATGACTCACATAAACTAATCATATCTCCCAGCTCATCTTTGAATTCTTCTCTCCTCAAGATCTTGGCAAGCTTCTTTAAAGGCTTTCTCTTTCAAACAACTTCAGCCAATCTGTTTCTGACACTTATCAAGATTTTCATTCCATTGAGCTGTACACTCTTCCAATTCAATTTGAACCACTTCTCCTGAAGGTGGAAAACTAAGAACCTCTTCAATGAAATTCCCACTTAGCTTAGTGATCAATTGATCATCAATGTCTTAATTTCTCTTGTCTTCAGATTATATAACTTCGCACATGTTAGTACTAATTCTGTACTTTGGACACAGGCTAGAAAAGTGGCTGCCAAGAGTGACCTGCATTCAGTCTCTGGGCAAGGACATCCCCTTTGTTGGCCTTTTAGGAGACTGGGTCTCTGGAGGTCAACATGACTGCCCTTAGCATCTTGTATGTTAGGATATGTATTTTGGATGTCATGTGGAGGTTCGAAGCCCTGATATTGATATTTAATTTTTTCTGACCTAGAAGACATTGGATTATACTTAGAATGGATATTTTAGGCAATAACACAGGAAGAGTACTTGTGATTCTTCACACTTGTATTTTCCCAACAAGGGGAAGGAGAGAGATTGATAGCAAGGCTCTATTAAAGCAATAGAGGGAAAGATTCAGCATTAGAAGTTAGAAATCGTTTTCCTGATCGTGTAGATTGGCTTTACATTGATTTTGGCATTTCATCTTCTCAAACATTCTTCAATGTGGCATAGCACCCCACTTCGGTTTTTGTTGGTCATTTTCTTGAGCTTGTTCTGAAGGCTAAGGATCACATTGTTTTTCTTCTAGTTCTTCATCCTCCCAAACATCATACAAACTATTGTAATATCATTTTGGTTTACTGTGTTGGCTTTCATTTGGGTTTTTACTATTTAGTGCCATCATCAGAATACCATCCTTCTGATGTTCTCAGCTATGTGCTTTTTTGATCCTCCTTCAAATCTCACACCAGATTTATCAGAAGTTGTTTCCCATACAGGACTATTTGTATACTTACCATAATCCAAGAGACATCTCATCTACAACCACATCCCTACCAATCAGAATCTTATTCCAAGAGACATCAAATAACCTGTATGCCTTTGACCGCTCACCATAGCCAACAAACATATACCTTTTATTCTCTGCATCTAATTTATTTCTATTTGATCAGTAATTAGTGCAAAGGCAACACAACCAAAAATACAGAAGGCACTTATTGATGGCCTCCTCGACCATGCTTCCTCAAGAGTGATAATTTGCAATGCCTTATAGAGACTTCAGTTAAGGATGTAAACAATTGTATTCATAGATTCCACCTAGTACTGATATGGAACATTCTAGTTGTGCACCATGTAGCTTACCATCTCCATAACTGTCCTATTCTTCCGTTCCACAACTCCATTTTGTTGTGGAGTGTGGAGTAGTATATTGTTTGTGTATAACATTCTTCTTGCAAAATTCTTTGAACTGATTGAAGGCAAACAGTTATATATGCAAAATTCTTTGAACTGATTGAAGGCAAACAGTTTGTAGTATATAACTTCACAACTTACGGTATGTACTGCAATATTTAACTTCGCCCATAGAAAGTTGGCGCTGTCCAAGGATGATGGAATTCTCCAAGAATCTTGGAGCTTTCCAAGAATGTTGGAATGGACCAGAAAAGGGACATTACATTTTTTTCCTTGTTGATTAGTCAAACGAGGGGTAGGGCCCTCTCTTTCTTTATATATATCAAAAAAGCTGAATATACATGTAACTTCAGCCCTCATGAATAGGGTAGCTCTCAGTGCCATACCATCTAAGGTATTAGATTACAAAATGGCCATAACTGCAAGCCTTTACTATATTGACAGTCTAGCTATAGAGGCTATATCTATATGACCAGTATGATATATCTATTTTATGCTATTGTAAACCATAGAGTTATGCCATGCCCCATTCTTCGTCGTCTAGCTTGATGAAATTTGATCCAAAGGTGCCATCAGAGCCCTTAACTCGTTTGGCATGTCAAAGAAGGAACCTGTTGATGTGTTTTTTCTGCACATGCAAACTTAGAATAAAATACCGAGGTATTCTATCCTCTCTTGAACAAAGTCTCTCAAAGGCTAAACAATGTGATCCAATGAGACAACTCCAAGGTTCATGATATGTCAGGACTTGACTTGCAATGGATAGACTCGGTAGTTGATGTGATTTGCTGAAAACTCACAAAGGGACTTACGCTGAATATACTCCTTATTCCAATCAAATATGTTATTCTCCTTCTTGTGAAATGGAACTTCTTCTAACTAGCTACTAAAAGAAAAATGCAAAAGAGAAAGGGTTTAGAATACTATTCTAAGGACAATGATATGATGAAATATGCCAAGATAGACAAACTCCTCGTGAAACCAAACTTCGCTTCGCCATGAGAACCAACAACTACACGAAACAGGTGCAATCTTCTAAGGAAACTCAAGGATTTTCATGTTGTAAACTCTCATCCAAACACCCACTGTTGGCGCAGCTTGAACGAGCATCCACAACTGAACTAAAACAAATGTGGTTCGGGCTAACTTTGCAAAATGACTTATCAGCGACAAATCATAAAAAGTATGAACCATTCAAGGAATTCATCAAATATCTTTACATATACTCATTACATCAATGCACTTCTAATCTACTTCTAAGCTAATTGGAAACACATCTCCGTCATATCCAAGAATTTGAAACCATGTTAACATTCCATCACCACACAAATCACCATGAGAACAAAGAATGAGCTTGTATTGATTTTGGAAATGTACGATTACAACAATTTCACAATGTCTCTTCAATGACTTCAATAAGTCTCCTCTACTCTACTCCTATTTTAACAGCATCTACTCCTACTACTTGATTCCTACTCTCCTCCTCTGATACAAATGAGAGAAATGAGCCTTTTATAGGCTCCAAAATTACATGAATGGCCAGGATTGATTCGAGAATCAATGGCTGAGATTGAGACAACAAGGCAGTTTGTTACAAAAATTACTATTTTTAGAACATTGAATGCAGATGGATGGCGTGGCAGACTGTGATTGGCTTGATATTGTGCACATGCCACCTCAGCATCGAGCAAACTGGTTTGATTTTCTTTGTGTTCATATTGCTTGGAATGTTTTCCCAAATTTTGTTATCTTTTGGAGTAGTCTTTGAATCTTCGAATTTTCACCTCTGGAACCTAGCTGCTTCGAACTTGAAAACTTGGGAATTTTGTCGAATTTCTTGTTGTTGTCAATCGTGCAATTGTACTTTTGAATGTATAGTTCATGGATTGCTTGATGAACTTGCTCATTTCTCTTGTTCTCGTGCAAATGGCGATCTTGATGTAGGCATTCCTTCGTGTGGCGATGATGTCTTCTCCCTCGAATGTTCTTGAACAAGGCTCCTCCATGCATTGAACTTCTCCTGTGCAAGCCTTTCGCCACTATCCTTCCATATCGCTCTTCATAACTGCTTGCCTCTCCTTCGCATTCACCCTTCATCTGCACAAATATCTTGAGTCAGCATATTGAAATAATAATTTAAAAGGTGCAAAAGGACAAAATCCCATTGCTTAACACATGCGGGATTAAAATATGTGATTTAGAATCACCTTGTCCTTAATACAAGAAGAGTCAACAACGCGAATTTTACAAAAATAAAAATTTGACTGGCTTCTTAATAACTCCTATTGACAAACTCAGATCCAACTCACCTTTTCATGTATTGCGACGATCTTCTTTAAAAACAAAAACTTTCGAAATGAGTTTTTGAGACAAGGAAATGTAATCTACATGTTATCACTATGGGGTTCAAAGCGAATTTCACTTGATATTTCGAAGACCTTTCTTACCTTGATCGATTGATATAGAAATTTTGGCACTGAATATACTCTATGGATTAAATCTTTCAATTCGCAAAACTTCTTCGCGACCAGCCTAGAGCGAACAATTTTGATGATGAGGCATAGTGTTGATAATGTAAATCTTAAACTTCTTATACGCAATCACCTGGAATGGACTCCTTACTGCTTGTGTATAACGCTTGAAATGCAGATATGGTTTAGACCATCATTCAAACGGCCTTATGCAATCTGAGAGTAGAATAATACCCGTAAGACTTTTCCTGATATGCACCTGAACAAGTCTCCTCTTTCTCTTTATGCTTCAATGCACGAGACAAATAGAATGCAGGCCATTTTTTAAATATGCGTTTTGGCAACCTTGAGTTCTAACGCATATGGCTAAAATTATAATATACGAAACAATCTTCAAATATGTAATTGAGCGGATTTTACATTATCTGCACATAAGACTTTTCTTAGAGAATGCGAAATCCATCAAATACGATCCTTGAGTGGGCCCCGGATTGTCTCTATATATAGCGAAGGATTTGCATACGCGTACCTTAGAGAGATATGGGTTTAGTGGCCTCTTTTGATATTCTATTCTAAATGCTATGTTTGCAACTCTTCCTCGAATGCCCGTTAGAACGGACTTATTAATGCTTTATGCATAACTTTGCCTTTTACAAGCCAATTACCAACCTGCGCCTTGGACGATCTTCCTAATCCACTAGGTGAGTGATGAAAATTGCAAGATAAAATTAAATATGCGCAAAGGCGGACATTTGAATGCTCTACGCATAGTTTGGATTTTTTTTATGCGTTACAAATCAACTACCAATCTATCACGTATGAGCTGGAGCGGACTTTTGGATGCTCCACACAATCGTTAAAATTCAAATTACAAAGTCATTTAAAGGATGCGCTTGGGCGGGGATTTTAGGAGGCTACGCATGATTTTGAAATTCCGCTGAATGATTACAAATGTTTGCCTATAGAAGAAGCGGACCATTCGGTGTGTTACGCATAGTTTTTTTTATATAAAAAAAATTGGTGCACGGTGCAAGGATACCTCCGCTTGACACTTAAGCGGACATTTTCATGCTTTATGCATAGTAGAAGACTTTGTTCGCGTAAGATAACCATCAGAATGTGCTTGGAGCGGACAAGTTGAATCATTATGCAATGAGCTGGATGATAAGGATAGAAAGGTTAAATTAAACTCGTGGCTAGATGGATACTTGAAAACCCAACGCATGCTTGGAAACTCTACTCTTCGCACTTAACGCAGACCATGAACGATTAAAATAAAACCTTCTGCAAGGTGACTTAACATGTGCACTTAAGCGAATGTTTGGATCAAGCTCACATAATTTGAAAGAATTTGACAAATGCAATGTTGATTAAAACCAATGTCCATGTGGACATGTTGAGTATCCAGAGAATGAGCAGAAATCTGAACGTCCATCACCAAAACAAAACGATCTCAAGCCAAAAATTGAAGAAGAGGGGGTCCCCATTCGTAATGGGGCGATTTGTGATTAGGTCACGACATCTAGCACCAATTCGAATAAATGTTCTTGAACATTTCAAAAATAAAGACCCAATCTAGACCCAGAAACTTCGAATAACTCCTTTAAAGTCATCAACCAGCTAGGAAACGCACTTGAAAAGGAAGGAGAATTATAGATTGGATCGAGACACTTCAAAGTTAAGCATTTTCCAGAACAGTGATTAATATAACATCTCAAGTGTTCCAAAGATAAACAAGAATCACAATTTCAAAATTCCTGTGCACACCCACATATTAGGCCAAATAGACATGAAAACATGATCAGGGAGTCAAAATCAAAAGCTTAGCACAACCATTCATATCCTGAAGATCCAAGTGTGTGCAATTGAGTTCATTCCCATCCATCAGCAACTAAGATCACCTATGTTCCTCCGCATTAAGCTACATGATTAGTATACACCTCATGAACTACTTAGACATGGCCCCGCTGCCAGCGAGCGTCTATAGCCCCGACGGGTTTGTCTCGTAATTCTACTCGAGCAGAGCCCTACTGCCGGTCAGGCGTCCATAGCCCCGGTAAAGATTACTCGATCGTCCATCTAACTGAGTTATAATGTGTGATTGTGATTTTCTTTTCTTTTCTTTTCTTTTGATATTCCATTATGCTTACATTTAGTAGAGTACAATGCAGTACTGCTACTTGTGATAACTCAGCTAGCTGGGTGTGGAATTCCGATGGCGGCAAAGGTGGACCTTTAGATTTTTCACTTAATGCGAGATCACAAAGATTCACTTAGGTACCTCCAGATTTTAAAAGTGAGAAGGTATAAGATCTTAAAATACTTCAAGCCATTCTAAACAGTCGATTTATCTTCCAAGAACAAGCAACATGCTATTCAAACACTAACAATGGAGTCCACAATGAATCCATCCATCTGACGCAAGTTTCTCAAAGGAAAACTAAGAGGTTAATAAATAGATTAAGATTTGGCATTTTAAACATGATAATCACAAGATGTCAGTGTGAAGACACAATATATGATTCCCTTTTGAGTCAAGTACAAATCATAACTAGTTGATAAAGTTAAAGAAAATCATCTTCAGAATCCAAGGAATTTCATGAACATTTATCAAAGAAATGAACTAACATTCGAGATGAATCAGGCTATATGTGCTTTAAGGATAACAACGCCCATTTCACCAACGGGAATCCCACGGAAGAAACCTAAAACAAAACAGCAACCTAAACTACAGAAAGCAAACAAAGCAAAAGACTAACTAAACAGGGCAAAACTACTCTAAAGCAACAGAAAAGAAAACCTACTCTAAGCAACTATGTACAAAGAGCGAACAAGACTCAAGAGACCCAAATATATACAAGACCTTGAATGATTTCTCAAAATTAAAAGCAGTAATAAGGCACATGTGATGGTTCGGATTTTGGCAAATTTGTCCTTGAATTCAGAGAAAAATTCTCTCACAACACAATCCTCAAACTCAGAAAAAATTGCGCCTAAAATCAGTAGTTGGGGCAACTCATTGGGACCATGATTAATCCATATGCAGGTTGTTTTTCCAAAATTTCCATAATCAAATTCATAATTTGGAAATTCATGATCTTCAAATTCGTAATCTTCATCACTAGGAGCAAGGAAAGATACAACCTAGTGGTCTTCATCCTCAAGTAGCAGTTCTTGTTCGTCGCTTATTAATGCGTTGGGAGGTCGAAGTTGGTGATGAACCATACCACTTGCATCCGCAACATGCAAATCAACATTATAATCAATAGTGGGCATATCAAAATGAAAAGGTGAAAATAATGGAAATTTAGAAGCATGGAACATTTCACCTGTAAGATCATCTTGGATTTTCAACAATGGGCCTAACACCAACTCGAATTGCATTGTGTATTTGGCGTTCATTTCTTCATCTTGTGATGACTTTGGCTGTACTTCATCCATGAGAGTGTCGAGCGCCCCTTCGAATTGCACTTGATTCGTTGACTTGCGAGTGATGGCTTGTAGCATATCTTCATGATCACCATCTCCTTCAAGGACTCTTGAAGCCTCTTGCAATTCACTCTTAATAATCTCTTCTAGCAACATGAATGAGTATGTAGCAAGGAATTCTTCTTGTAATGGACTTAAATCACTTTCTTCTTTGATGGAGGAATCAACATCTTGTTCATCAATTATCTTTGTTTGAACATCTTCTATTACCTTTTCAACTTTTTCAGCAGGAGGTTCATTCTTACTTGGAAGAAGGTATGTGTTGTGACGTCTTCACACATCGCCCCATTGCAAATGGGGACCCACTCTTTCTTGTTCTGGCTTGTTCGTTTTTGGCTTGAGGTCGCATTGTTTTGGCGATAGATGTTCGGATATCCTCTCATTCTCTCGATACTCGATATGTCCGCCCAGAATGCACGATGATTTCAAGTTATGCAGAGAGCTTCTAAATTGCCGCCGAGGCGCAAGGTCGGTTTGCAAGGGCGGTGAATTTCAAAGTATGCAAACCTTTTCTCCATCTTAGTGCGCAACGTCCTCATAAAGCCCGCTCCCACATTTAGCAATGTTTTGATTCGCATTAAGTTATGCATTGAATGTAACAAGAGGTTCAATTTAGAATGCACACCCATAATCAATTGTACCTAGAGCATTTAAATATCCGCCTCAAGCAGACTTTATCGGTTTCATTGCAATGCTCTCATTCAACTCAAAGACATTCAATCGTGTTCATTTTGCAAGCAGAGGTCCGCCTTGGCGCACATCCGTCTCATCTTTGCATTTCGCATTTGTTTCCAGCTAATACATAGGGCTTTTAGAAGTCCGCTTCTGTAATATACAACCCCAAAATTTTTTCCAAAATATAGAACAATGATAAACAGTGTTAGCACAACTAAACTCCTCTGCACTTCTGATCACCAAGATCCCAATTCGGGCAAGGTGAGAGCATAATGTGCTTTAGATTACAAATTAAAACATTGTGCAAACAAGTAAACATTCATCTGCATATGCAGGCATCCACAAGTTGTGGGGATTCACCACTTTTAGTGGGTATGAGAGCAAGAAAGGAAAATTACAATGCCATCCACTTATTCAGTGGGAATACTCCACTCATGCAGTGGGTAGAAACAATAAAGAAAAGTTCATTTATCCACACTAGCGGTAAAACCATCCAGGGGTTACAATATGTTTAATTGTTCTTTCCTCCACACTGGCGGTAAACCATCCAGGGGCCTTAATGTGATTCACAAGAAAGATTACAATGATATCAAATACAATGTAAATCAAGTCTTGTTTGGACTTATTAAGAATCTTGTGAAGATAGCATGACCATACCCTGCAGATTTCTTGAATAGCTGAATGATAATGTAGTATTTATTTGCTGTCTGTCACTGCTGCAACCTGAAATGATACATCAACTGCTCTCTACATAGACCATTGGCATCCAGGGAAGTATAATATTACAAGACTAAACCCAATGTTTGACAAAACAAGTGGTCCCTAAATGATCTATCAATTATATGTACTAAACACCACAGAGAGTGATAGACTATAAAATGACTTCTTCCAGACTAGTACGGCACCTTCCCAGCATAGTACGACTACGGACTGCTGAAAACTCCCAAGAAATTGCCCACACTTAACAATATTGTTTCCCACTCTAAAAACTATGCTAATACAAGACAAAACCAATGTTTCCCATGCACTAAAGATCAGTTAACAAAAACACTTCACAAACTATGCATTTCCCAGGCCGTACGGCCAGCAGAAGTACGGCTGCTCATAAAAAAATAAACAAAGCTTCCCAACCACTCACTATGATCAGATTGGGGTCGCCTAAGGAATATATTAATAGTGCAAAAAGATTTAGACACAAAGAACTTCTCAATAATTTTATTTTTGCAAAACTCTTTTTCTGCCTGTACGGCAATATAATGGTACGGACCAGCAATATGACATTAAAACTATACAAGGCATAAAAAATCTGCTTCTAACTTCATTCTCATCTGATTGCCATGATATTTAATGAACTCTAATCCAAAAACTCTTAGCAACTTCAAACATATTCAGCTCCATGAAAGCTCACTGGCAAACTCTGGATAAGTGTAATGTCCCCTTTCAAAGCCTAGTCAGAATGGGACCATTAGCCTATCTCATGATCCCGATGGGCTAGGGAATGGTTTGGGATCATTTTTGATTTAATTATCAAATTGGAGTTATAAGGTTGTTTAATTTGATAATTAAACTAAGTTTTATAATTTATTATTATTGGTGCACTATAGTCTAAGGTGGGTTATTTAAAAAAAAAAGTGACTTAATGTTATGACTTGAAGGGAAAAAGGGAAATGTTATAATTTTTAATTCCCTAGTCACTTAAGTGTACACATAACTTGATATTAGAAAGTATTTCTAAGGGAAGTGCAAAAAAGCTCTAATTTCAAGAAAGATTGGTTTTGTAACTCCCAGGTGCTTATAAAAAGAAGATGTGAGCTCATTTGGAGGGAGGCTTGGATTGTTAATGTTATGCTGCTAGAATTGAACCAGTTTGATCATTCATCCTTCTTGAGGACGAAAACCCTCATGGAGAAGTCCAGTTTCGATGGTGCAATATCCTTCCTAGCTGGAGTATGGTGACTTCACATAGAAGTTGCATTGAGCTTCATTGGATTCAAGGAGGTTTTGAGAAGTTTTTATATGCATTCATAGTCTTAGTTTGGTGTGGATTTTATATATATTTTTGGTGTGAGAGTGTTAGATTTCAGTATTAAATTATTATTGAGTGATGTTTTTGCCCTGGTTGTATTATGTTGTCGTACCATGCTGAAAGGTACGATTTGAATTATAAATAAATGGAGCTGTTTGATGAAACTGTCATTTGGAGTGTTATTGTGTGATGTGAGCGCCTCATATTCACCTATTTGCAGTGGATTTAATGCCTTGTATGAAACTGTGCTGAGGTTTCCATACTCCTGAAGGCCGTACCAGCTGGGTGTACGATTTTCTCTAAGAAATAAATGTTGGTTTATTTGGGAATGAAACCTATTAGAGTATGTTTGTCTACTCTAGGCGCTTCTTTTGTGAGTGATTTCAAGGTGTTTGAGGCAGTTGTCTGATCTCTATGTGCAGCCGTACCTTTCCTGGTCATACGGCCCTGAGCATGAATGATAAATGTTTGCAGACTGTATTTCCATTTCTTATTATGTTAAAGTGCTCAGAATTATTATATATGGTGTTTAGATCAGATTGTGGGCAGTTTGATGTTGATATAAGTTGTGTATGAGTTTAAGGTATTTTCAGCGTCATCCATGGCAGCCGTACAGAAAAAAGACAGTCAGCAGAGTTGTAAAAGACAGTGAACAACCAGCATGCATTATATTTTACAGTCTTGACTAGTCATTGGAAGGTTCATTTGCAAGTGAAAGGTGCAGGGTATGATCTCTTCATCATTGATCTTCAAGGGCAACTTCATCAAGTTCTAATCCTGTGTTAATTGCATATGATTGTATTGAGTTTCATTGTAATTTCATTTTAATACAATTCACATAATAACCCCTGGATGGTTTACCGCCAGTGTGGAGGGAAAGAATATTGCAAACACATATTGTAACCCCTGGATGGTTTTACCGCCAGTGCGGATAAATGAACTTTCCTTTATTGTTTCTACCCACTGCATGAGTGGAGTATTCCCACTGAATAAGTGGATGGCATTGTAATTTTCCTTTCTTGCTCTCATACCCACTGAAAGTGGTGAATCTCCACAACTTGTGGATGCCTGCATATGCAGATGAATGTTTACTAGTTTGCACAATGTTTTAATTTGTAATCTGAAGCACATTATGCTCTCACCTTGCCCGAATTGGGATCTTGGTGATCAGAAGTGCGGAGGAGTTTAGTTGTGCTAACACTGTTTATCATTGTTTTATATTTTGGAAAAAATTTTGGGGTTGTATATTACAATAAGTTTGCTCAAATCTCTTCTTCAGCACAATGGTGATTCCTGTAGTGAAACCACACCCAACCTCGAGGGTTTTCGTCCTCAAGAGCATTCCACAAGAGGGTTTTCGTCCTCAAGAGAATATGGAAGAACACACAGGTTCAATCCAGCAGAGTAACAATACAAATCCAAGCATGCCTAAACAATGAGCCCAACTCCTCTTTTTATAACTTTTTGAGGGAAATGAAATATTATTTCCTTTATCCCTTCATATTTCTCCTCAACAATATAAAATCATTCCTTATGTGTGCACAACTTAAAGTCACCACTTTTAATTAAAAGCTCTTTTTAGCTCCAAAGACCCCTTTATCAAAATAAAGGAAATATCTGCTTCGCAAGGCCCCAAAATGATGCATCCATGATTTAAAACTTTTTTCCTCTTTCCAACGAGCTATAACACTTAGATTTTTATTAATTATTTTCGCCCCTAAGAGCTTAAGTGAAAATAATAATTAAAATAGCTCATTAAATAACACCATTTTGCGGAAAATGCCAAACACCACCAAACTGTAAAATTAAGCATACCAACATACTCCATGATGGTTGGGAAGATGAATGATGTTTTCCGGGCGACTTTCCAAAAATAGACGGCTTCTCCAAGAATCTTGGAGAGTAAACCGGGAGCTCGATCAAACATCAGAAAGCATCACAATGATCATAAGCACCATCTGAGCTCAAAGCCATAACCAAATGCTCTGCAAAATTGATCTGTGGCCACTCCAAGAACATTGGAGTTCTCCCAAACATGTCGGATAACCACTAAGGGACTAAGAACAAGCCAAAATGCGCACAAAAGCCTATGTGCCAAAAAAGGGACATTACAGTCCTCGCTGCTCAAGATTGCTTGTCCTCAAGCAATACATGCTATCCAACATAGATACTTGCATGATCATCCGTAATATACCTAGATCCCAAATCAATCTGAAGAATGCCTCACACCACTTCTGTTGCTCTACTCTGATATATCTGTGAACTGCACAACTGGTATTTTGATTACACTTCTGAAACATTCTTCCAATCACATAACTATTTGGATCCCAAACGTCATTAACTCCAAAAATGAAAGAGTTAGCAATCATCAATACAATTGTCCAACATGAAACTACTGTTGGGAACCAAAATCTGTGATGCTCCTCCAAGGAAGAACATAATTCAGCTTGATCACAAGCTGAAAACAACTCTGAACAACCATGAATCGCATGATTCTCACTCTCCAAAAGAGCATTAGTAACTGTAACACTTGTTCCTTTCAGCTGAAAACTTTTGTCATCTTCCCATAAAAGGCTAAAATCAACAAAAAGATCAATCTCATGGTTGCGCAAGTTTGAAATAATCTCATGAAAATCAAATTTCAGTAATCTCAAAATGAGATAGCAACAACAAAATTGAAATATTTTGAGAACAATAAGAAATTTAGGCCATCTACAATCAGAATAAGTCAAAGTTATGACCAAAATTTCTCTCCAATCAATCATTATGTATGCAAATGAACAATTTTTACGGCTGATCAGATGAAGGACAGCAGCTTCATGACATAAATTTGACTCCAAATTCATCCATAAAACAATCTTACCAACACCACTATCCTGCAAATAAACTCCCTTATGAAAGTGAGCCATCATAGAACCTAATCCCTTGCATACCTGAAACTTATGCCCATCTTCAACAACTGATGAAAACTTCTAGTTGAAGAAGTTTTTGTGCACAGTAATATTCCATGAATGCTTTGCACCAGGATCCCATATCCTGTTACTATCCTCCTCCATATTACTTACATCCAATTGTTCTTCATCATTCAACATGAGGAGTGGATTATCATGTGTAAACTCAACTTCCGTCATAGAAAAAGAATCATCAAATGATTGGAAGTTGTTTTCACCTTTTTGTTCACACAATTCATCAATTTGCTCCAACTCTGTATCTGCATACTTAGGAGACTGTCCTAAGTCAAAACTTCTTCGGAGCAAATCAAGCTCTTCAATTATCATCTTGCCTTTATCTGCTTTAGCAGCTTCAACTTGTTCCTTGAATTGCTGTACATCTACAAATTGACTTTCAACTTCTAAGAGAGCCATTTGGGTACTCTCTAAAGAATCCATAGTTGTTTTAAGCTTAAATATAAGCTTATCAATTTCAGCATCTCTTTCCTTCAATGCATCAAAAATTCGGCCAACAATCTCAAGGACATGATCCCTATCAATAAGCAAGTTCAAATAATCTGATTTCAAAGTTTCCAATGCTTCCCTGACTATACACCAATCTTCAAGTGAATATCCTTTTTCTGTGCCCATTTGTCTTCTTTCAATTTGAGCTCTCCAAATGTGATCTTCAACAAACTTATGTGAGCTATCCAAATGTGATAGAACTTGCACAACCTTATCTTCGGTGACTAACAACTGATTCTTAAAATCCAAATCCGCTGCACACAGTAAATTTTCTGTCATATCCTTAGACGCAAGATCTTTGAAATCAGCAACTTTTAAGTTGTCCTCTTCATAGCTACTTTGACTACAAGAAGTAGCATCACATAAATTCAATGTTGAGCCAACCTTTGAGGCTGATCCAAATCTTCCAACAAACTCTTCATCAACGTGCTCATCAACTGACTTTTCTGCAAGGATACTAAGTTCCTCAAATTGCATAGGAGTTGAATCTTCTTCTTCATCACTTAGATCAAATGAAATGGCAGTCTCATAATCAAACATTGAATCATCACCAATGGTTGATTTAAAGTCTTCATCAACACATTCTTCGTCAAGGATCTTTGAAGAATCTAACTGCTCTTCTTTTTGCATGGAACAATCCCACACATAATCAAGACTTCCATCATTAGAATGGTGGAAATGCTCTTCATTAGGTGCTGTTTTGAAATTTGCAGCAGCATCAAACTTTTTATCTTTTGTGATTTCATTGTCTCCCATGTCCTCAACGAGACACATTGCTTCAATCCTCTCAGGCTCACTTGCAAAGTCACCGGCAAGCAATCTATCGATCATCTTCAACTCCTCAAATGTAGTGGCATCTTCAGGATCTTCATCAAATGAAGGGCTTGCAAAATCCAACACTTTTGGCTCTTTGTCAAAGCAAAGCTCAACTTCGCTAATTTCTGCTGTAGACTTCTCCAATTCAGCAAACTCCTCTATGCATGTCTCATGATTTGTGACTTTGTCTTCATCGTACAGAGGCTTAGACTCATTTCTTTCAACTAACAAGTCTTCATCTTCACCATTTTCAGATTTCACACCATTCAGAAAGGAGGTACATGTGGTGAAGGTTGCTGATTCATCTTCCTTTTTCTTGCATTGGTGGTTAGGTTCCCAAGGATCTTTGCATAGGAAACAAAGATTTCTTCTTCTAAGTTCATTTTTGCTGAACTCTGTCTTCCCCGAAATAGGAGGCTTCTTATTCAGTGGGCTGAAAAGTGAATACTTAGAAAAGTTCTTGGTCCTTGCCTTTGAAGTAGTTAACTCAGGCTTGCACAAGGACATTTCCTTCATCTCCTCTTCATTCCTTATCTTCTGAATGTATTCTATAAATCTCTTTTTCTTCGGATTACCCTCCTTGATGATTTCCAAGAAAGCATTCCAAGGGAGTTGTTGCTTATAGTCATTTGGTAGTTCTTCGTACTCATCAATAATCTTAGTGGCCTCATGATGATACTTCCTTCGATCCAATTTCTCTTGAACAACTCTTTCTAATTCATCCAGAACCTCTGTCTCACTTCTTTTCTGCATAAGAGATGCCATGATCTTTCAACACTACTCAAAATCTTTCAACTGCCCAACTCTGAACACACATGTAAGTGCTGATCACTCACAAGCAAAGCTGAAAATTGGCTTGCTCAACTGAAAGATCTGCAACAAATTAGCTTCCCAACAGGCTGGCAAGAACATACCAGCTCTGATACCACTGTAATATACAACCCCAAATTTTTTTCTAAAATATAGAACAATGATAAACAGTGTTAGCACAACTAAACTCCTCCGCACTTCTGATCACCAAGATCCCAATTCGGGCAAGGTGAGAGCATAATGTGCTTTAGATTACAAATTAAAACATTGTGCAAACAAGTAAACATTCATCTGCATATGCAGGCATCCACAAGTTGTGGGGATTCACCACTTTTAGTGGGTATGAGAGCAAGAAAGGAAAATTACAATGCCATCCACTTATTCAGTGGGAATACTCCACTTATGCAGTGGGTAGAAACAATAAAGAAAAGTTCATTTATCCACACTGGCGGTAAAACCATCCAGGGGTTACAATATGTTTAATTGTTCTTTCCTCCACACTGGCGGTAAACCATCCAGGGGCCTTAATGTGATTCACAAGAAAGATTACAATGATATCAAATACAATGTAAATCAAGTCTTGTTTGGACTTATTAAGAATCTTGTGAAGATAGCATGACCATACCCTGCAGATTTCTTGAATAGCTGAATGATAATGTAGTATTTATTTGCTGTCCGTCACTGCTGCAACCTGAAATGATACATCAACTGCTCTCTACACAGACCATTGGCATCCAGGGAAGTATAATATTACAAGACTAAACCCAATGTTTGACAAAACAAGTGGTCCCTAAATGATCTATCAATTATATGTACTGAACACCACAGAGAGAGTGATAGACTATAAAATGACTTCTTCTAGACTAGTACGGCACCTTCCCAGCATAGTACGGACTGCTGAAAACTCCCAAGAAACTGCCCACACTTAACAATATTGTTTCCCACTCTAAAAACTATGCTAATACAAGACAAAACCAATGTTTCCCATGCACTAAAAATCAGTTAACAAAAACACTTCACAAACTATGCATTTCCCAGGCCTTACGGCCAGCAGAAGTACGGCTGCTCATAAAAAAATAAACAAAGCTTCCCAACCACTCACTATGATCAGATTGGGGTCGCCTAAGGAATATATTAATAGTGCAAAAAGATTTAGACACAGAACTTCTCAATAATTTTATTTTTGCAAAACTCTTTTTCTGCCTGTATGGCAATATAATGGTACGGACCAGCAATATGACATTAAAACTATACAAGGCATAAAAAATCTGCTTCTAACTTCATTCTCATCTGATTGCCATGATATTTAATGAACTCTAATCCAAAAACTCTTAACAACTTTAAACATATTCAGCTCCATGAAAGCTCACTGGCAAACTCTGGATAAGTTTGCTCAAATCTCTTCTTCAGCACAATGGTGATTCCTGTAGTGAAACCACACCCAACCTCGAGGGTTTTCGTCCTCAAGAGCATTCCACAAGAGGGTTTTCGTCCTCAAGAGAATATGGAAGAACACGCAGGTTCAATCCAGCAGAGTAACAATACAAATCCAAGCATGCCTAAACAATGAGCCCAACTCCTCTTTTTATAACTTTTTGAGGGAAATAAAATATTATTTCCTTTATCCCTTCATATTTCTCCTCAACAATATAAAATCATTCCTTATGTGTGCACAACTTAAAGTCACCACTTTTAATTAAAAGTTCTTTTTAGCTCCAAAGACCCCTTTATCAAAATAAAGGAAATATCTGCTTCGCAAGGCCCCAAAATGATGCATCCATGATTTAAAACTTTTTTTCCTCTTACCAACGAGCTATAACACTTAGATTTTTATTAATTATTTTCGCCCCTAGGAGCTTAAGTGAAAATAATAATTAAAATAGCTCATTAAATAACACCATTTTGCGGAAAATCCCAAACACCACCAAACTGTAAAATTAAGCATACCAACATACTCCATGATGGTTGGGAAGATGAATGATGCTTTCCGGGCGACTTTCCAAAAATAGACGGCTTCTCCAAGAATCTTGGAGAACAAACCGGGAGCTCGATCAAACATCAGAAAGCATCACAATGATCATAAGCATCATCTAAGCTCAAATCCATAACCAAATGCTCTGCAAAATTGATTTGTGGCCACTCCAAGAACATTGGAGTTCTCCCAAACATGTCGGATAACCACTAAGGGACTAAGAACAAGCCAAAATGCGCACAAAAGCCTATGCGCCAAAAAAGGGACATTACAGCTTCATGTTCTTTTGCATTCATTTTGCAGTAGGTGAGTGAATCCCATTAATAAGTCACGCATCCAATATCATTAAAAAATCAAACACCAAGTCCTTTGAAGCCTTTGTTAATTCAAATTTAAGTGCTTATTCATTTTGTGTGGGTCCCAATAGCCTGGCGCATATTCCGTATTATCTAAACATGAAATGCAAAATCATACATAAGGCGTCGTAATATCCGCTCTAGGCATTCGAGAGCAAGCTTAGAATATGTGAAAGGCACATTTTCAAGTATCTGCGTAAAGCGTCATAAAGTCCGCTTGAAGAAATGAAAGCTCGTAAGTTATTTCGAATGCAAAATTATGCAAAATGCATCTAAAAGTCCGCTCATCGGTTGGCGCACATTTTAATCACCGATGCATTTCAAACATTATGCATAGCGTCCCAAAACGTCTGCTTAAACGCACTTTTTAAGAGACTTTGCAATAAGAATTTCAACGTTATGCAGACACCTTCAAAAGGTCCGCCTAGGCGTGAGACCACGATCGGTTTGCATAATATAAAATTCTCAAATCGTGCATGAAGTGTTGAATAGTCTGCTTATTATTCTTTGAGCCTGTCCACTACACTAATGTGTTGAATGACAAATCAATAGTCAGTTAGTAAGTGGTGAAATCTAAATATTATACACAACATATTCACATGTCCGCTCTCTCAGCTCATGCGCGGGAGGTTCCTAAGTCCGCCTAAGATTGTTGAACATCCGCTCATTGTTATGAAGGTCGCTCCGACTCATCCTCAGCTTTTGTATTTCACCTTGTTCAGTTTATGTGTGATGGATCAAGAGGACCGCTGAAAGGTGCAAGATGGGGGTCTGTTTGTAAGAGTCGGGATTTAAATTAGGCATAGACACCCAAAATTTGCGCCCTGATCTTTGGCGCACTTTTTAGCTCCTCTTGCACAAGGCGCATCATACATAAACCTGTGGAAAGTGCGCTTTCCTTAATCCAAAGGAGTTTCGCTCAAGAATTGTAAAAGCATTCATGAATTTTGTGAATGAAATGTGCAACTAAGGAAAGATCCATAACATACTCCAAAGCGCGAAATTCCATAAGGTGGATAAAAATGCGAAAACCACTAGACACTAAAATTTGCGCTAAGGAATTAGTCCACAAGGACTTGAAATGTGCGACATGAAGTTTGTCCAAGACTTACCCAAATTTTGCGCTCTAAATGAAAGATTGTCAAATCCTCTCCTAAGTCGGCCTAATTAGAGAAAATCCGCTTCAGATTTGTATTTAGATAGGTTCTTCAATTCATAATTTTTCAAAGCAAAACACAATTCAATGTTGAAGAGCAAAATTACCTTAAGGAAGGAGTGCTTTTCATGTATTGTTTTACTTATTTCTTCCAAAGTAAATTTTGAATGTAACTCCTTGCAAAGTTATGTGTTTCATCGTACATTGAATGAAAGAAGTCTTGTGCACGATGACTGTTCAAGGCTTTCATTTGTTTATGCAGGAATTCCGGAAGGAAGACTCGAGATGAATGCAAAGAGCGCAAAGGTTCGGACAAGGACATTGTCGTCGCATGAAAGAGACCCGTTCCAGATGATCCAACGCCAAAAGTCATACATCAAGATCATCATTTGCACGGGATCAAGAGAAATGAGCAAGTTCACCAAGCAATCCATGAACTACATTCAAAAGTACAATTGCATGAAAGACAACAAGAAGGAATTATAAATTTCCCAAGTTTCAAGTTCGAGCAGCTAAGTTCCACAAGTGAAAATCCAAAAATTTGGGAAGATATTCTGAGCCATTTGAACACAGAGAAAATCAAACCAGTTTGTTCGATGCTAAGGTGGCATGTGCACAACATTGATCCAATCACAGTCTGCCACATCATCCGTCTGCATTCAATGATTCTAAAAATAGTAATTTTTGTAACAAACTGCCTTGTTGTCTCAATCTGGGCCATTGATTCTCAAATCAATCCTGGCCATTCATGTAATTTTGAGGTCTATAAAAGGGCTCACTTTTCTCATTTGTAAAAAGAGAATATAGGAGGGAGAGCAGGAATCAAGTAGTAGGAGTAGATGCTGTTAGAGTAGAAGTAGATTAGAGGAGACTCTTCTAAATCATTGAAGAGACATTGTGAAATTGTTGTAAAGGGACTTCCAAAATCAATACAAGCTCATTGTTGGTTATCATGGTGATTTGTGTGATTGTGGAATGTTAGCATGGTTTCAAATTATTGAATATGATGGAGATGTGTTTCCAATTAGCTTAGAAGTAGATTAGAAGTTCATTGATGTAATGTTTATATGTGGAGATACTCGATGAATTCCTTAATGGTTCATACTTTTTATGATTTGTCAATGATAAGTCATTTTGCAAAGTTAGCCTGAACCACGTTTGTTTTAGTTCGGTTGTGGATGTTCATTCAAGTTGCGCCAGTAGTGGGTGTTTGGATGGAGATTCATGACATTAAAATCCTTGAGTTTCCTTAGAAGATTGCACCGACTTCGGGTAGTTGTTGGTTCTCATGGCGAAGCGGAGTTTGGTTTTGTGAGGAGTTTGTCTGTCCTAGCATGTTTCATTATATCATTGTCCTTAGATTAGACTCTCTTAACTCTTTCCCTTTTGCATTTTCTTTTCGTAGCCGATTAGAAGAAGTTCCATTTCATAACAAGGAGAATAACATATTTGATTGTAATAAGGAGTCAATTCAGCGTAAGTCCCTTTGTGAGTTTTCGGCAAATCATATCAACTATTGAGTCTATCTATTGCAAGTCAAGACCTGACATTTGGAACCTTGGAGTTGTCTCATTGGATCACATTGTTTAGCCTTTGAGAGACTTTGTTCAAGAGAGGATAGAATACCTTAGTATTTTATTTTGAGTTTGTATGTGCATAAAAAACACATCAACAGTATGCAAATTGACTTTCCACTTGATTATCAAGTTCACTTGTGCTATCTTCATTGTTGAATAACATGGGAACATCTTCTCCTTTGGGTGGTGAATTGATTTCTTGAAGACATTTGCTCCACAAGTCGCCTAATCTCAATTGTACTTTGGATTCTTCTTCCAACCTTAATTCTTCCTTCACTTGATGAACAGCTTCCTGACAAGACGAACATGCTAGTTCTAAATGAGTGGTGTTATGAATCCTGCACCAACCACCTGGAATCAACATTTCTTCTGCGGGCAGGTCCTTCTCAATACTTAGTCTCTTCTTGATCATTTCCTTAAAACTTATGAAGAACTCTCTTTCATCAAACAAGGCGTCGGTAACCACCTTCGTAGAAACAATTGGCTCATGTACCTGTGAGAAAGAAATTTTTTCTTGCAATGCTAATTCCATCCTTGATAAGAATGTTAGGCAATATAGCTCATGTCTGTTGGTTTCGTGAATTCTACATCCATTCCTTGATGCAAAGTCGTCCAAACTCTTAGGATAGAGTTGCACATTCAAAGTCCACCAAAGCTGAAGAATATCATTTTGAGGATGATCATATTGCTGCCCACAACCATGAAACTGCTTCATATATGCTGAGAAATCCATCCTTGTCTTTGGTATTTTTCAATTTTTTTACTTTTTTTTGATTTTTTGGAATTTTATACTTTTTTATATTTTCGGCATAAAAGAGATCTGGTAAATCTCAAATTTAGCTTTGAAAGCTCACAGGGTTCCAATTCCACAATTCGGAATTCGTTCACATGCTCGGAGTGAAAGAAGCAATACAGTTCCTTGTTCATGCCCTTTTATCCTGAGTTGAGATGTATGACATTCTTCGTTCTAGCCTCCTCCTTGCTGAACTTTGTCGAGCAGTATGAAGAGAGGCGTGCATAAAAGTGATGAATGATAGAGCAATGAATGATAAAACATCAGAATGTCTTTAGTATGCTTGGAACAAATGGAGCAGTTTGTTGTTCTCGCCCTCCTTCTAGTGCCAATTCTGTTGATGTGTTTTTTATGCACATGCAAACTCAGAATAAAATACCGAGGTATTCTATCCTCTCTTGAACAAAGTCTCTCAAAGGCTAAACAATGTGATCCAATGGGACAACTCCAAGGTTCATGATATGTCAGGTCTTGACTTGCAATGGATAGACTCAGTAGTTGATGTGATTTGCTGAAAACTCACAAAGGGACTTACGTTGAATATACTCCTTATTCCAATCAAATATGTTATTCTCCTTCTTGTGAAATGGAACTTCTAACCAGCTACTAAAAGAAAATGCAAAAGAGAAAGGGTTTAGAATACTATTCTAAGGACAATGATATGATGAAATATGCCAAGATAGACAAACTCCTCGTGAAACCAAACTTCGCTTCGCCATGAGAACCAACAACTACACGAAGCAGGTGCAATCTTCTAAGGAAACTCAAGGATTTTCATGTTGTAAACTCCCATCCAAACACCCACTGCTGGCGCAGCTTGAACGAGCATCCACAACTGAACTAAAACAAATGTGGTTCGGGCTAACTTTGTAAAATGACTTATCAACGACAAATCATAAAAAGTATGAACCATTCAAGGAATTCATCAAATATCTTTACATATATTCATTACATCAATGCACTTCTAATCTACTTCTAAGCTAATTGGAAACACATCTTCGTCATATCCAAGAATTTGAAACCATGTTAACATTCCATCACCACACAAATCACCATGAGAACCAAGAATGAGCTTGTATTGATTTTGGAAATGTACGATTACAACAATTTCACAATGTCTCTTCAATGACTTCAATAAGTCTCCTCTACTCTACTCCTATTTTAATAGCATCTACTCCTACTACTTGATTCCTACTCTCCTCTGATACAAATGAGAGAAATGAGCCTTTTATAGGCTCCAAAATTACATGAATGGCCAGGATTGATTCGAGAATCAATGGCCGAGATTGATTCGAGAATCAATGGCCGAGATTGAGACAACAAGGCAGTTTGTTACAAAAAATACTATTTTTAGAACATTGAATGTAGACGGATGGCGTGGCAGACTGTGATTGGCTTGATGTTGTGCACATGCCACCTCAGCATTGAGCAAACCGGTTTGATTTTCTTTGTGTTCATATTGCTTGGAATGTTTTCCCAAATTTTGTCATCTTTTGGAGTAGTCTTCGAATCTTCGAATTTTCACCTCTGGAACCTGGCTGCTTCGAACTTGAAAACTTGGGAATTTTGTCGAATTTCTTGTTGTTGTCGATCGTGCAATTGTACTTTTGAATGTATAATTCATGGATTGCTTGATGAACTTGCTCATTTCTCTTGTTCTCATGCAAATGGTGATCTTGATGTAGGCATTCCTTCGTGTGGCGATGATGTCTTCTCCCTCGAATGTTCTTGAACAAGACTCCTCCATGCATTGAACTTCTCCTGTGCAAGCCTTTCGCCACTATCCTTCCATAGCGCTCTTCATAACTGCTTGCCTCTCCTTCGCATTCACCCTTCATCTGCACAAATATCTTGAGTCAGCATATTGAAATAATGCTTTAAAAGGTGCAAAAGGACGAAATCCCACCGCTTAACACATGCGGGATTAAATTATGTAATTTAGAATCACCTTGTCCTTAATACAAGAAGAGTCAATAACGCGAATTTTGCAAAAATAAAAACTTGACCAGCTTCTTAATTCCTATCAACAAACTCAGATCCAACTCGCCTTTTCATGTATTGCGACGATCTTCTTTAAAAAAAAAACTTTCAAAATGAGTTTTTGAGACAAGGAAATGTAATCTACATGTTATCACTATGGGGTTCAAAGCGAATTTCACTTGATATTTCGAAGACCTTTCTTACCTTGATCGATTGATATAGAAATTTTGGCACTGAATATACTCTATGGATTAAATCTTTCAATTCGCAAAACTTCTTCGCGACCAGCCTAGAGCGAACAAACTCAGATCCAACTCGCCTTTTCATGTATTGTGACGATCTTCTTTAAAAAAAAAAATTCGAAATGAGTTTTTGAGACAAGGAAATGTAATCTACATGTTATCACTATGGGGTTCAAAGTGAATTTCACTTGATATTTCGAAGACCTTTCTTACCTTGATCGATTGATATAGAAATTTTGGCACTGAATATACTCTATGGATTAAATCTTTCAATTCGCAAAACTTCTTTGCGACCAGCCTAGAGCGAACAATTTTGATGATGAGGCATAGTATTGATAATGCAAATCTTAAACTTCTTATATGCAATCACCTGGGATGGACTCCTTACTGCCTGTGTATAACGCTTGAAATGCAGATATGGTTTAGACCATCATTCAAACGGTCTTATGCAATCTGAGAGTAGAATAATACCCGTAAGACTTTTCCTGATATGCACCTGAACAAGTCTCCTCTTTCTCTTAATGCGTCAACGCACGAGACAAATAGAATGCAGGCCATTTTTTAAATATGTGTTCCGGCAGCCTTGAGTTCTAACGCATATGGCTAAAATTAGAATATACGAAACAATCTTCAAATATGTAATTGAGCGGATTTTACGTTATCTGCGCATAAGACTTTTCTTAGAGAATGCGAAATCCATCAAATACGATGCTTGAGTGGGCCTCAGATTGTCTCTATATATAGCGAAGGATTTGCATACGCGTGCCTTAGAGAGAGATGGGTTTAGCGGCCTCTTTTGATATTCTATTCTAAATGCTATGTTTGCAACTCTTCCTCGAATGCCTGTTAGAACGGACTTATTAATGCTTTATGCATAACTTTGCCTTTTACAAGCCAATTACCAACCTGCGCCTTGGACGATCTTCCTAATCCACTAGGTGAGTGATGAAAATTGCAAGATAAAATTAAATATGCGCAAAGGTGGACATTTGAATGCTCTATGCATAGTTTGGATTTTTTTTATGCGTTACAAATCAACTACCAATAAATCACATATGAGCTGGAGTGGACTTTTGGATGCTCCACACAATCGTTAAAATTCAAATTACAAAGTCATTTAAAGGATGCGCTTGGGCGGGGATTTTAGGAGGCTACGCATGATTTTGAAATTATGCTGAATGATTACAAATGCCCGCCTATAGAAGAAGTGGACCATTTGGTGTGTTACGCATAGTTTTTTTTATATTAAAAAAATTTGTGCACGGTGCAAGGATACCTTCACTTGATGCTTAAGCGGACATTTGCATGCTTTATGCATAGTAGAAGACTTTGTTCGCGTAAGATAACCATCAGAATATGCTTGGAGCGGACAAGTTGAATCATTATGCAATGAGCTGGATGATAAGGATAGAAAGGTTAAATTAAACTCGTGGCTAGATGGATACTTGAAAACCCAATGCATGCTTGGAAACTCTACTCTTCGCACTTAACGCAGACCATGAACGATTAAAATAAAACCTTCTGCAAGGTGACTTAACATGTGCACTTAAGCGAAGGTTTGGATCAAGCTCACATAATTTGAAAGAATTTGACAAATGCAATGTTGATTAAAACCAATGTCCATGTGGACATGTTGAGTATCCAGAGAATGAGCAGAAATCTGAACGTCCATCACCAAAACAAAATGATCTCAAGCCAAAAATTGAAGAAGAGGGGGTCCCCATTCGTAATGGGGCGATGTGTGATTAGGTCACAACAGAACCTAATGGCCTTTTTAGCCTTGGTGATGTTGAGTATCTCTTGTTTTTCCATTCTTTTGAAAGACGCAAGCAACTCCATGGCATCCATCCCCAAACTGTAAAAACTTACCTTGCTAGTGAGAAACTCCTAGATTGCCGCCACCTTCTTTGCTAGAGATAGCAAGTGGTCTTTAATTTCCCGAACTGTGCCCATGGAGGCTAGATGATAAAACTCTAGACTTGTGATAGGTAGAGAAGCTCTGGGAGCCAATATTGCTTTGTCAACCATGACATCATTATCCTTTCTATGCTTTTCCCAAATGTAGTGTTAACGAGCGCCTTTGCCATTTCTTTATCACCCGTGATCACCATGATGTTTGAGACAAATCTGGATGAAATTTTTGAGTTAACTTGGTGATGTTTGGCCTCTTCTATAGTCCCTACCCAACACTTCCTTAATAGCATCTACAATGTCATCCCCTCAAAAAATGAAAACCTTCTTATTCTTGATATAAGTGATACTCCCTCAGAAAGCCATTTGGCGATTCTTTCCAGTTAATTGTATGACCTTGCCCATCTCCCTTGACCTATGGTAGGTGAGATGCCAAGCAGTGGAGCGAGAATTTCAAAGCAAAGAAACGTGTGTGGAATGAGACGGATGCATAGCTAGATATAAGTCCTATCCTTGTACCGCATGAATTTCATTTGTTGCTAATGATGCATATTTTATGGAGCCTCATGTGATTATGATTCTTGTATACTATCCCACATGCGGTCTAGTCCTAGCCAGTTCTCAAGATGATTACCAATGATTTATTCTTCATTCCTATCTATACCTAGATTAGATAGGAAATTGGTGACCTTATTTCCTTCTTGATAACAGTGTTAGAATTTGAATTTTTCAACATATCTAGGATTGTCCATGCTTCTATTAATATATTGTTGATCTTCCAATTTGTAGGCTACCTTTTCGAAATGTTGAGAATTATTGCCATTGAGTCCCCTTCTATATCTACTTGTCTAGTTTGCAAGATTGAATTAGTTGATGTCCTAGTAGAAGAGCGAAGGCTTTTGCTTCATTGTTTGTCCTTGGAGGTAGTTTCTTGGAAGCCGCCTTTATCAAATTGCCCTTGCTATCTCTAATGACACTCCCAACATCAGAGGGGCTGGATTTCCACTAGGGACCCCATCAAAGTTTAGCTTGTAGCTTCCTGGTTGTGTGGGGCAACCATCTAATGGAATCCCTTTGAACCGGGGTCCAACTTAACTTGGAAAGCTAATTAACGGGAGGTAGGCTTATGTTTTCAATGTCTTTGTCCCATGTGAAAATACTTATTTCAATGATTTTTCCTCGACATTGCTTGTAACCAATTTTGAGATGGCTGTTTCTAGCTTTGATATGAAAGATGCCCAAGTCAGATATTTCTCCTAAACTGTATGCCTATTCCTTTCTTTCCATATTTGACTTATAATCATCAAAGGACTGGCTATGTGAAGGCTTGAGAGGATTGCCTTTGGTTTTGAGAGCTGCTAGTCTTTGAAGAGTTGGAGTGTATTAGGTTGTATCTATGGTTGGCATAGTCATGTACAAATCCATCAACAACATTTTGTTGCTAAGGGGCAGTGAAGAAAAAGACGATCCCCAGTTTCATCAATCTAATTACATAGTATGCATCTAAAGGGCCCAAAAAATCCCATCTTCGTCAATTTGTCTGCTAGGAGTACTTTGTTTTGAATGGAAACCCAAACAAAGGTGCTTGCCTTGGGTAAGTAGTCTTTGTGCCAACATTTGATTGTTGGTCAGTTATTTCGCTTGGGAGGTGTTGGTACCTAGATTGTTCGGCTTCCAAACTTGCATAATTTTGCCCAAAATCCATCAAAAGGTCCCTAAGTATGGCCCTTGTGTCTTTGCCCTGTTCCCATGTCTTTGAAAATCTTGAAAAAACTCCAAAAAATGGCTAAGTATGAAGATTTCGTCCTTTTCTAACCTGCCAAGAACAATTTCGGCGAGTTCTTGGTTCCTAGAACTTGCTGAAATTGTTCCTAGTTCCTAATGAGTCCCCGCCCGTTGATAAAGACTTAGTGCACAAAAGGGGAAGGTGTTTCGGCGAGTTCCTAGTCGGTTGGAACTCTTCGACTAGAAGAAATCAAAGGAATTTCGGCGTTTCGCAGTGTTCTTGAAACTTAGGAACCCGCCAACGAGTTCCTAGTTCTTGGTCCGGCCTCGATCGCCAACTAAAAAGTAAAGGAGAAAAAAGTTTCTAAGGCATGACAAGGTAAGAAATGGGAAGACAAGGCAAAGTAAAGTGAAGTTTGGCGAGTTATAGGTTAGTTGGAACTTGCCGACAAAGGAGCAAACAAAGATTTTGATGAGTTCCTGGTGAGTAGGAACTCACTGACAAAAGAGGAAAGAGAAAAGATAAGAGGTTTCGGCGAGTTCCTGGTGTGACTAGGAACTCCTCGAAAAAGTACCTGATGGGCTCTTAAGTGCCGACAAACACAAAATTAAAGCTTTTAAAGTGTTGTAAAAGCATTTAAACACGTTTTTTCATTGGTTTGTGAATTTGGACGTCTGCCTACCTCCCAGAAGCGCCATTAATGCTCAGTTTGACCAGAATGGAGGTAGTTGGAATTAAATGCAGGGGTTGGTGAGTTTGATGTGGTAGGTGCGTGCCCTAGTTTGCTTTCTCGCCTGAATGCAACAAGTGATATTGTAATGCTATATATACATGAACTAGAGATGTAATACAGGTTGGTCGTGGAGCCATCTTTCCAGATGCCTGCAGGTGCAAAGGATTATCTAGGGTTTCAAATCACGCAAGTTCATCCCAGCTGGAGTAGCATGTTTGTAAATCACAGTGGGATATGTAATGTAAATGGCATTATGTAATACAATGTTCCCATGCCCGTTTGTAAGTTTTTAGGGAAGCCCTAGTTGCAGCTCTATGTTTCCTCTTGCCACATTTGTTGGTACGATTGTAATGCAAATTTGATGAATGTTGCAGCATTTTAATTCATTGCAAACTTTGTGATAGTCATTTTTACATTTCAAATATATTCTTATTGTATGGGAATGGATAATTAAGTATGCTCTGTTATTTGGTGGCAAATCTGTGATGCATTTTTCATGCATAGCTCATATTCCGTTGATTTCAATTTGTTGTTTCCTGCCGGCAATCTTGGACTTTGTTACCCAATAGATAGACACCGGTCTTGGAAGTTCATGGCCAATCATATGCCTTCAAATGAAAAGATCATTCACCAGTAATTTAGGAGTAGGTTGGTAGAGTAGGTTAGGTCATGCCTGCATTCACAAACCAACAATATTACCTTTGTTGTATCTAAAATAGAGCTGGTGTCAAATAAATATTCAGAGGTTTGTGCTTGTAGGAGTTTGGTCCATTATTGCAGTCCATTGTTGCAAATGAATATATCAGTTGAGCTCGTGTCAGACAAATGTTTATAGGGCTGTAATAATGTGGAGGCAATATGTAAGTGTGTATATAATGTTAAGGGGATTCATCTTCAGGGATTGAAACTGATTTTATCTTTGGGTGCACTTATATCCTTGCTTTTAATTTGTTGTTAGTGAGGTCTTGTAGGCTTGTTCCTAATTGTCATGAGGGCGTGGTAGTCAAAAAACCTTATTTTAAAATTGTTTTCATACACTCAGACCTCAAGGGAATACCCCCTAGGTTTTGCAGACACTGAAGAAGAAGAGGAACTACCCTATCCTATGTGTTGGACCAAAACCACCCTCTCTTTGTTGATATATCACTTTTCCTGCTTGTGATATTTGTTTCCCCTTTATGTCATTCTTGGTGGTGGTGTTAGAAGAGAGGGCTTGCGGTTTTGGGACCCAATAGTTTGGCGACTCTATTGGGAAACTCATAGTTTTGTCTTGTCTTGTCTTGGGCCAGAAGAAATTGATGACTCTACTGGTTGGATGACCCAGTAATATTTCGGCCTTGGTGGTTTTATTTGCTCCAAGGATTTCCTCATTCAGTGAGGTGGCGACTCTGCTCTCAAAACGAAGTTTGTTTGCTGTTGGTGATTTGAACGCCCCATCTCAGTGTGCAGAAGCTGGTGAAATAAAGGTACATAGTTTTCTTCCTAACCTTTTTAAGATTGAGTTCCTTTCTTGGTGAAGGAACATAATTTATAATGCCTTAGTTTTCTGCCCAGCATTGTAGAATGTTTTGGTCATGGCCAATTGGTATGCATATGATTACTCTAGGGATACCTGTTCTTATGCATCTTCCTATGTTGCAGACCCTAGAAACTATGATGCCCATGACCATTCTACTAATGCTTGTTTTAGTCATAGCTCTGCACCTTATACAAACCCAAACCTATATGCACCCATGCAAAATCAAAATGAAATAGCTAAGTAGCAATATGAAATTGATAAAAATAATCAGCTGATAGAGTCCATGTTGTAGCAAGAAAAAGAAATAGAAAACTGTATTAGGCTGCTAGAGTCTAGGGTGTAGTCCAATGCTTGTCCCGCTGCCCCTAAAAATCAAATTGCTCAGTCTCCTATCATTCCCATAGATCCAGTTTATAAGTAGTTAAAGCTTTCCTGAGTTGACTACAAAATGCAAAACATGCCAACCGAGATCTACAATCAGATGCCCAAGTTTGATGGGTACAACATTTGGGAAGGGAACACACATGATGAGTTTTCAGAATTCATGGAAGAACATTAGTTCAGAGATGAGGACATGTGGATGAGATTTTTTGTTAGGTCTTTGTGTGGAAAGGTAAAAGAATGGATTTAGAGTTTTCGCAGTTAGTCCTTTGTCTCGTGGAATGAACTTGTGGCGGCGTTTGAAAATCAATTTGCAAGGGGTTTAGATCCTGTTGATCTTGTCACGGAATTAGAAAAAATTAAAAGACAAAAGAGAGAGTCCATCATGGACTTCAGTCACAGGTTTGTTGTTGCCCTTTCCAAAATTCCAAATAATTTCAGACCTAACATTCCCGTTTGCACTGATATGTTTTTTGAAGTATTTGAAGATGGATTGAGTTCCGTGTAGGAAGATTTGAAATTAACAAGTATGCATCAAGCATATTTATGCCTAGACTCCATGGAGAAGGTAAGGGATGAGTACATAGTGAGGTTGTTGTCCACAAGTGGTAGTGCTGCAGTAATGAACATGTTGATATGAACAACAGTTGTGTGGATGCAACTAATCAGATGGATGCAACATCAAATGAATATGAATGTGTAGTTAGAAGGGTAGAGGTTGAAGATGGTGCATCAAATGACAATGATGCTGATGATGAAGACAGTGTATGCACTTACCTTCAGTTGGACAGTTCATCAGTTGAAGATGAAAATAATTGTATCCATGATGACCTTCATCTTGATGTTGAGGTATGTGGCTTGATGGACAAGGAGGAAGACGTGTGCACAAGTTAGAAGCTAGTTGAATCAGCATGTGAGGCTGATTATGTTAAGAATGCATAGGTTTGTGATGTTCAAGGTGAGCAAGAAACTTGTTTCTTGTTTGATATGTTGCTCTCTTTTGTTCCTATTTGTGATAAGAAAGCAGTTAGTGTTTGCTTGCATGAGGTTGATGTGGATGTGGTTGCAATTGATGATAACCGATCAAAAATAATTGTTAGTGCAGTCATGAATTTTAAGTGTGATGAATTTGCCCTTGAAGAGTGCGAAGATGGTGATCATATGGACGCATATGAGAACCTATTTTTGTGGTGCAATGTTTGTTGTCTTCCCTATGCTGAATGTGCTTCATATGGGCCACAAAAAAATGGTGGAAAAATGAATGAGGAAGAAGTGTGTCACCAATTTGTTTGCAACAGTATATGTGATAGCAGGTTGCCTGAATGACTCCAGACAGTGAGACAATTGGAAGAACTTGGTTCTTCACATGAGTTGTCTCTTTGTTCTGATTTGTGTGCTGATGGTTTGAATGTTGAGTTGAATCATGCTTATAATTCAGCTATTGATAGTTGTAGCAGCACAAATGGAAGTGGTGTGTGCTGGCCGCCCATTATCCAAGAGTTTGGCACTTGTGATTACGAAACTTTCCTTTGTTATGAAGGTCAAGTTTCTATTGCTGTGAATAATGGTGTTGTGCCTGAATTTGAGTCCTTTGTTTGGGCCCAACATGCAGATAAATACGATGTTGAGCAGCAGCATGAATGCCAAATTGAATATCAACATGTTGCAGCTCAACTTGAAGGTATGCTAGAAATAGATTTTTTCTATTTTGATTTGCAAGAAGATGCATCTCTTTTTGTAGATCAACAGTGTAGTCAGGCACATTTTTTTTGCCTTGTGAATGGGAGGCATTTTCTTTTTGCCTTGATTCATGCTTGGAGGTCAGCAAGTATGATGATATAAATAGAAAATAGAACAGCTACATTCCTCATTGATTCAACAAATAAAGGTTGCAATTTATAGAGATTACAAACTCATAATAAAGTCCTACAAAAGTGGATCTACACTTGACACCTAACTCAACTAATTGACAACACACTAACAACTATTGACACAACTACAACATCTAATTGCTCATACACCTACATCTAACAAATTATTAACAACACATATAGGCAAGTTGTCTACATGCACAACAGCTCATTGTTACATTTATTAATGTTGGAGAATATATTCCAACACCCCCTCTTAATGCTACAACACTAAACTGACTAACAACATTAAAACTAGAAAATAAATTGTTCAGACACTGCTCTTTGAAAATAGTTCTTGGACCAATAAGACTTCGTCAAGCTGTTCCCTATTCTAGGTATAGTCTCCCAGCTACAATCCAAGTTCCCAACATCATTGGACACCATTTGCACATGAAGTGTCTCATCACCCTCTTAAAGATATGATGTTGAACTTCTAGATTTCGGATCTCCCTTGAGCTATTGGACATCAATCCTCACATGCATGTCTCATAACCCCAATGAGGTATAGTTTCTCCTATCCACAAGCATCTTGGACTATTGAATGTCTATCTATCCTCTACTGCATCCTTCCTTGCAAAAAAATCTTTAAAAATCCAAGCATCCACACACCACTCATAGCCCTCTCATTTACCTGGGCACTCCTATGAGGGAGTCATGCCCAGTCTAGCTCTGATACCAAAATAGAAAATAGAACAGCTGCATTCCTCATTTATTCAACAAAAAAAGGTTACAATTTATAGAGATTACAAATTCATAACAAAGTCCTGCAAAAGTGGATCCACATTTGACACCTAACTCAATTAATTGACAACACACTAACAACTATTGACACAACTACAACATCTAATTGCTCATACACCTACATCTAACAAATTGTTAACAGCACATATAGGTCAGCTGTCTACATGCACAACAGCTCACTGTTACATTTATTAATGTTGGAGCATATATTCCAACAGATGTTGCATGCATAGATGGATGTTTGCTTCCATCCATGTCTTTTGATGCTGATTTGAATTTTATTTCCTCACCCCTTGCTGTTGGGAACAAGCATGATGTGAAATGGAATAGGTTAAGCACCTATTATGTATGGTTTCCTTGCACTGGTGTTGTTTGTGTTGGAGCTGGCCTAGACTATAGATATAAATGGCCTCCATTGATCCCAAACTATCCCATTACTTGCTAACAAGTCCTGTTCAGAGGAGGTAATCTAGCTTCAAAAACTGCCTTTGTGACAATATCCTCTAACCCCCTAAGAATTGGCTTCTAATCTGATTTTTGAAATTATCTTAATGATCTCTTTATCTTCCCCAAGATCCAATAATAGTGCCACAAACATGGGGGCAATATCGGAATTGACTTTGTATCTATGATCCGTGACCAAACATTCTTCTCCAAGAACCCATTGAATAGCATAGAGAATATAACCATTGTGGGATTTAAAAATACATTTCAATCTTTGCTCTGTAATTCCACCGAGAAAGGCCATTTGTCTCTGCCTGCTCACTAATCTCACTAGCGTATCCATTGAAACAATAACAAAAGGCTTTGATATCTGAATAAAGGGGAGTCCTTGACGAATCAATAAATATAATACTAGCCATCATTAAAGCTTCAAGCAATTTGTCTCGGCCGTATTGAAAAATCTTGGAGGGATCCTTGTTTGGCACGAGTGGAACTAACCTTATTAATGATGGTTTTAATTTGAAATTTCGAGAATTCTGTGCCAGTATGAGATATGATGGATGTCATTATTAAGAGATGCTTAGTTTGAGCTGTACATCTTCCAAATTAAGAATTCATTTTTTCTTTCAAATTTGGCCATGGGTCCAAACTTGAGTCTATAATGCAATCTTTGTAATGTCCCCTTTTAGGATATTCCTGATTTCTTTACTTGCATACAATAAAATCACTAGAAAGGGACATTAAAGATATTAAAGATCAATAAATTAAGATAATATTTAGTTCAATTCACAATACAATTCAGTATCGACTATGTTCAAGTCTTAATTCTTATTTCTCTTTGTAATCCTCAACCTTGGATAGGGAATTACTTGTCTAGGGCGCGCTAAACCTTCTCCAATGTAATTGGGATGGGATTACTCCGCCTCTCCCTAACAACCTTGTCTAGGGCGCGCTAAACCATCTCCAATCCATTGGGATGGAATTACTCCGCCTCTCCCTAACAAAACCAACCTACCCAAAAGTTAGAGGCAATAGAAATGTATTAACTTGACTATGTTCATATCTCAATCTTATTTCTCTTCTAATCCTCAACCTTGGATGGGGAATTACTTGTCTAGGGCGCGCTAAACCTTCTCCAATGTAATTGGGATAGGATTACTCCGCCTCTCCCTAACAACCTTGTCTAGGGCGCGCTAAACTATCTCCAATCCCATCGGGATGGAATTACTCCGCCTCTCCCTAACAAAACCAACCTACCCTACAGTTGCAGACAATAGAAGTAAATAAGTATTAACTTGATGAGAGCATGATGGAGGGCATTCTTCCTACCTATCATCTCTTGTGGACTGGAAGACCAACCTTCCTACTTGTCTTTATACTCCTATGCTATCCAACATAGTTTGCTTGTAATTGAATAGATAATTGATTATACGTACTTCTTACTGTGTCACAATTGTTTATATGACTTGATTGAATGATAATTCCAATCTGCTGTTATATATATATATGTATGTATATGTGAGGGTGACTGATTTATATTTATATATTCTTTCTTCTTTCTAATTCCAATATTCCATTACCTTCTTCTTAACTCAGAATTGTATATTTAAACTCAGACGTGTCTATATTCTTACTCCTTATACTACTGTAATTTCTTTCTTCTATTTATATATATTAATATTATATATTCCCCTATTCAGAAATATATTCTTTCTTTTCTAAAACCAGATATCATTGCTGCCTTATGTCATTCACTGCACCCTCCATTAATCGTTGCCAACTTCATATTCCCTAGTATGCTCCATATATTCTCTGCCTTTATATTAACCATTTCTGCCTAGATCGTTGCATCCTCTTGTTACCAATCGCACCCTTTGATTGTGGGATGATAATAATTAAAACTTCATATTTTTGCTGCTACGTAATCACATTTAGGCACTGTCTTATTTAATTATTGCTTTTGACTAAACTTCTAATCATAATCGCTGCATAAGACTCTTTTTTGTCTTATATGAGATTATATTAAAGTATTTATATATTTATTAATAGATAAGTATAAAATATATAATATTTAGATAAGACAAGTCTCTTATAATTGTAATTATATTTATATTAGTATTATATTATGATAATTGTAATTATAATAATATTTAAATTATTAATATTTATATTTATATATTATATTTAATATTATATTATATTATAATTATAATAATATTTGAAAATGATAATATTTATATTTATTATTTATAAATACAATTAATATATTATATAAAAATATTTATAAAATAATATTATTTAATATTATTATATATTTGATGAAAGTGACTTCTCCGTCATGATGTTTAAATCTTTAATTTAAACAATGCCTTAATATCAGGACATCACAATCTTCTTCCATTGTTATTGCATTATTGGCTAACATATTTGCTTCAACATTAATTTCCTTGTATATATTGTTTATACTTTATAGTAAAACTTCCCAATTTTTCCAAGAGAGGCCAAACCTGTAGCAGAAGGTTATTGATCTTCCAATTCGGTGAATTTTTCTTTTTTATTGCATTGATTACTATTATTGAGTTAGTAGTTATTGCAAATATGAAGCCCAAGAATAAGAGCTTGTATTTCAGCTTCATTATTGGTTCCTTCTTTGAGTTTTTTAGCTGCAGCTCCAATCATTTTGCCATCTTCATTTCTGATTATACATCTAACCCCTGAAACACCAGGATTACCTTTTGATGCTTTGTCAAAATTCAACTTGAACCATTCAGATTTAGGAGGTTTCCATATTACTTCTTTTCTGATTTTTGAAGAGTCGACTCTTCTATCCCCATTAACGGGGGCTACAACTGATGTTTTTTAACTATAATATTAATATAATATCAGTTTCTGCAAGGTCTCTTGTTTGTGTTACAAGGTTGATCAGTTCTAGCATAGGTGAAATGATAGACCCTGTTGTTTTGAAATTGCTCTTGCCTCCACCTATTATAATCTTCTTTGATGTTTCACTCACTTCTATGCAAATTTTATTATCATTTCATTTATGTCATTATGTTCATTCCCTTAACTGTAGTACAGTCTATTTTTGGATATATTTTATTTTCTTGCACTTGTTTATTTACATTTCTGACCAATATAGGGAGCACCCCTTTTAATTGGAGAGGTATTATCTTCCTGATTCCTACTGGATTTTCTTTCACAAACAAATCTACAACATGACAGATATCCAGCAATAACAGTAAAAACCTAGAACATGGTGAGATTGGCCAAAGCACATTCGTGGCCACCATACATACCTGATTGATATTCTCTTAGACCAGTCAAAGAAATGTAATCTTTCATGCATTTGAATCCTTAAGCAAAATCTTTACGAGTTACACTAGAGCTTGAAAGTTTTCATGAATAGTTTTAACACCAATTAAACAATTAACAATAACACAAAAAGTTCCTATCATAACTTGCTAACCTTCTCATAGACAAATAAACCTATGGTCCAATGAAAGAATTAACAATAACATAAAGAAAACTTCCCATTCTCACTCGCTAACTTTAAAAAAAAAAAAAAAGACAGATGTAACTAAAAAAATAATGCTTGCACATATTCTGATCATAGATAAACCAATACAATTAGGAGTTGATCATATGAGGAGGTTAAAGTCAGTTGTGCTTTGGAATTCTGGAGCAAGGAAGTTGAAGTCGGTTGTAAACTAAATTGTTATCTCATATACAACATTTCAAGTTGTTTTATGAACTGTTAAAGGATTATTACTGTTTTGTCCTCAAGAATAGTCTGGAACGTATTCATGATTGTTAACAAGCAAGCACTTGAATAGTAATCTGAAGTAACTATTCCCCATGATATTAGTAACTGTACACAATCAATTGCCTTCATTCTCCCACTTGTACGGAAAAACTCACCTCATTTTGTTGTATATTCCGGGGATCTTATTTGAACTTTGCAGGTATCACTTAATCTTGTGTGTGTGTGTTGCTGGAATCATTTAATCTTAAATTTTTACTTTTGTGAACTATTTTTTTAAATTGTCTTCTTATGTTATACATGCTTAAATCCTCTTGTTACTGCATTTTTTTGGTTGTACTTGAGTCCTATTGATGTATAATATTTATTAATATTATATACTTTATTTATTTTTGCTGCAGGTAGATAGTTTTGTTAAGATTTACCCTGCAGTTTCTCATGGGTGGGCTATAAGATACAATAATGATGAAGTTGCTGTGAAGAATGCAGAATTGGCTCATACAAAGATGTTGGAATGGTTTGGTAAATACCTGAAGTAACAGAGAATAGACTTGTTTCTTGACTTCATAACAAGTAAAAGCTACTTTATTATTTGGTTCAGTGGCTGCCAGATTTATTACATAGCAGCTCACACTGTGATGTCGTTTTGGGAATTTCCTGACGAGGACTTTGGCAAGATGTTCCGAGCAAAGTGGAAATAATTTTTAGTGAGTGAACTTTTAAATTTTCCAAATAGTGTTGGAGTAATTAATAGTCTTTCGAGAACAACAAATAAAATTTCACAAAACTTTCTACTATGCATGAGGTCAAGTTTTGTTGTACCCAATATACTTGAAAATATCTTCTATTCCTTAAAGTTGAAGCGTACACCTAAGGACAATAATTGGTCTCATGGTCTAGTCTTCTGATGGAACAAAGACATCTTTAGTTAAGTTTATAACATCTAGTGCTTAGTCACCATTAAAAAGCTCTGCATATTTTCTGCATATATCATCCTATATTGCAAATCTCTAATGTTACCAAGAATAAGAAAATATATTTGGGTGAAAGATCTTAACAAATGTGGATTGCAAAAAAATGATTTTAAATTAGGAGCGATGTGCGAATACAGCGATTTAGGCGAAATTAGTGAAGGTGGCAAGGTAGAAAGTGTTGGCAGAAAATTGGATGGTGTGAATGGTGGGAAGTGCTGTGGTGGTTCTGCGATGTCACACAGTTCCCCCTTCGCTTAGCACAGATCGGGGGATGTTCTTGCAGATAATTATCAAGAGATGGGTAGGCTGTTTGTTAAGGAGAACAAAGAAATGGTCAAGGAAAAGCTGGCGGAAGGGTTTGGACCGAGGAATTGTAGAGTCTCAGTGTTCAATGCCAATGTCGAGGTGGATGAGGACATTCCGAGCATAACATCTCGGATAATTTTTTGAATTCGACGGTCGAGAAACTAAAGAAAAATGCAGTGATCGATAAATTTATTGGCATCCGGCCCACAATGGAAAGAATCAAATACTGGATTAGTCAAAAATGACACTGCTCTTTCTTTGAGGTAAGTTTCTTGGCGTTCGGGTTCATTCAAATTGTTTTTCAACCTGAATTTGAGTGATAATATTCTTAAGGGTGGCCCCTGGTTTATGGGGAATGTGGGTCTTTATATTCGGGCTTCGACTCCTAGGTTTGATCCGCACAAGGAGTTGATCAAGGACACCCTTTTGTGGATCAGAATGTACAAGCTCCCTTAGGAATTGTGGTTCGAGGAGGTGTTTAGAATGATTGGAGATTCTTTAGGAGAATATGTTAATAGTTCCAATGCCACTGCTGGTGGGCAGCTGACTACTTATGCCAAAATTTGTGTTAAGATGGACTTGAGTAAACCAATTAAGCAAGTGATAAAGTTGAACTCTATTCTTGGAGTTTGGCAACAAGAACTTGATTATGAATGACTTCTTATCAGGTGCTTCCAATGCTGAAAGGTTGGTCATATTGTGAAGAGATGTAATATATTAAGGGGTGATAAGGACGTTTCTCCTCTTGTGAATGGGGCGGGAGAGAGCGGGTCCTTGGCTTGTCCTCCCCGTCAGAAGGAAATTTTGACTCTGATTAATGAAGATGTGAACTCGGATATTCCTACTCTTGGAGAGATTGAGAACAATGTATTAGAGGAAAAGGTTCTAGACCTTGGGGAAATAGTTGGATTAGGCCCATTGGAAAACTTGGAAGGGCAAGCCTTTGCATGTAAACCTGCAAAGAGTGATGAGGAATCAATTAAGGAGTCCTTCGAGGACAAGGAAAATATAACAGATTGGTGTGTGGCCACTCGAAGAGGTAGAAGAGCTAGGGGAAAAACATCTATAACAGTTCGGTGGGTATTGTGTTATTCAAAATGTGACTCAAGAAAAACGCAAATGAGTCATCTTTGATACCACACATGAACTGCCTCCTTGCTATGGGCAACATCCAAGTCACTCTCGCTCTCATGGCAAAAACCAGTCGAGTGGAGGCGTAACCTGGGGGTGGTTCTATTCTCGTGGAAGCATAATGTCTCGGAGGGCAATTGGCTAGTTTGTGGGCCAAGTATGTATTTGTGTTTGACAAATGTGCTCTATAGTGGTTGTAGTGGAGATAACTATATGACCCAAAGGGTCACTAGTTCTATGTCTCCTGTTGGGGTTTCTCATGTTCCAATGTCTAGTCCTAAGATTGTTTTGCTCGTTGATCTCCCTAAGGTGTTGTAATCTATTCTCGTTTGCTTGGATGATTTGTTGTATATGGTCTCTTTGTTGAACAATTCTGAGAGCGTGTTCTTGCTCTTCAACTGTTTGTGTTGTGTGTTGAGGCCTAGGGTGTATTTCCTCTATTTCATCGAGAATAGCCTTGACCCAATCTTCCCTAACTCATGGGCACATTGAATGCTTGATCCAGAGAGAGTTATGTTAACCTAGGTTTGACTAGGTGTTGATTTTGACTTCATGTGTACCTTGTGATGTTATTGAGGGTTTAGTTCTCTAGATTTCCTAATTTTTTGGTATTTTTCTTATGTATGCAACTATTGTGAATGCAAAGCAAATTGTTTTGTTCTTTTCCCGACTTGAATAAATAAAATTTTCTAATTAACTAGAAAAGGAAATATGAATGCAACTATATGAATTTTTGAATGCAATCTAATCCTATGTTTTTGCATTTTGTGGTTTGACTTGTGAATCTAATCTATGAATTTGAGAATTGCAAAAATTGAAATACCTTGAATTGAAATTTAATCTATGAATTGAAACAAATTTAATCTAAGCAATGCTAATCAAATCAAAACCTATCAAGGAAAAAGAAACACAAAGACTACTTCCCCAAGAGCAAGAGTGTGATCTAATTAACTACTTGAAAGCACAAAAAACCTAGTAGCTCTTTGGCGCATGAGCCTGGCGTATCCTGAGAAGTCTTTTTTGTGGCAATCTCCTCTCCTCTGCAGTAGCAGGTACCTCCTCTTGGCAATAGAGATGAAGAAGCATTTGATTTGAATGGCAATTGATTTGAATGTGGATTGAGCTATGAAAGCTATGATGAAATAATTCGAGCTACGAGAGCTATGAAGCACTAAGGCTTGGCTTTTGGAAGCAATTGGCAAGCATACCAATGCTATGAAGCCTTGGAGGCTTGGATGAACTAAACTAAGAAAATTAGAAGGCTCTCAAAGTCTTGCGAAGAGCATAAGCATGCTATGGAGGGCAAAAAGCAAGGTTGGAATGAGTATGCAACTATGAATTTGCCTCCCATAATGCATATAAGAGGGGGATATTTATTGCTTGGAGAGGCTCATGAATGGTGGGATTGATTAGTGAGTTAACTCCCTTGATTAGAGAGTTAACATAATTGATTCAAGAGTAAACTGGGTTGATTGGGGAGTGAACATGCCTTGAAAGCTTATCACTTGAGGAGGAATGGAGTTAGCATTAGATTGATGGAGAGATAAGAATAACTTAGTTGGAGCTAAGAATAGACTGATTGGGATTGGAGAATGAGTTTAAAATAGTCCAAACTTAGTTAGGGTTGAAGTACCATGCAAATTGGAGCAAAATTGGAGCTAATTTGGGCCCGAACTAAAGACAAACACGCAAGTTATAACATGACTGGGTCACCCAGTTTGCCAGGTAGGTTGCCTAGGGGAGATCTAGTTAAATGGCAGGGTCACCTAGGGGAGATCTGGAAGTCAAAAGGGGTGACCCATAAAGGATTGGTTCTGCAGGTGGTTTCAGGGGTTGAAATTGGTCCTCGGGGGCTAAAGATGAGTTTAAGACCCGGAAACAAGTTATTGGCTTGAAAGAGGGTGGGTCACCTAGTTTACCAAGGCAAATCACCTAGGGGATCTCCTTCGGGAAATCCAAAATTTAAAGGGGGCGACCCAGAATTAAGGAAGTGGGTATTGAAATTGATGTTTGGAGATGGTCTAGGAGGTCAATTGGAGGCCTCTAAAGGGTTGAAATGGTTGAAAGGGGCTTAGGGAAAGTGAATTTCCCATCTTGTGATGTTGGTAGAATAAGTCAATAGGGTTAGAAAGTGACAAAGATGAACTTTTGACATATGTCAACTAGTGAAGATGCATGACTTTAGAAGGTTGGTTAGGAGACGAGAGGTACAAACAAAGTGAACTTCGATCCACGTGTTGCCAAGAAGAAATATTGCTAAGAGGTCATATTTACACACTTACATGTATGTGTTTAGGACTATGGCTCATCATCGGATTACCATGCAGGCTCATGCGTTTTTTTAGTGCTTACATATTTGCCCCATCGGGGATGGTAGTTTACATGAAAGGTAGGTACCGTTCCCCTGTTATCATTATCCCGTAATTGTCCTTGAAATAACAAGTATTAGTTCGATATTATGATATTCAATAGTTATCACTAAAATAGAAATGAGGAAACGTATTGTCAATGCGTGAGTCGTAAGTGAGTCACCTCGCTTCATCGTGGGGATCTGTAAGAATGAAAGCACACAAAACGAGGGTGCAAGAGGAATAAGTCTAAATGCATTCAAATGAAACTAAGCTAAGTGAAGAGAGAAGACGAGAAATCTGAGGCAAAGAGATCAAACGGTGACAAAATCATGCAAGTAACTAGTCGATGAGAAGCTATCGATGAGAGGATTGAGTAGATGGTAGCTAATGTTCCTCCCACTAACAACCAGGTACAAAAATAAGGAAAAGCTCTCTCAAAACCCTAGATTTTGTTTGAAAGAATCCATTGTTTTCGAGTTTCATTGTCGCATTTTACTAGTTTTCCTATTTTAGACCATTTGCAACCTTTCGTTTGTCGAATTTTAGTCATTTTTATGGTTTTTGAGGCTGTCTGAATCATGTCAAGGCGTGGGGTAGGGTCGCCCCTTTTGCCAAGGTAAGTCGCCTAGGGGAGATCTACTTGATTTTTTGGGTCGCCCTCGAGAGATCTACCTTGGTAAATTGGGTGACTCACCTAGAAAGCTGCCAGATGAAATCTTCTGTTATCTAATGCATTTGACACTCAATTCGCGATACTAACCTCTTCATCTATTGCAATTTTTTTGAACGATATGCTTTTTTTGTGATTTTTTAAGTTTTAGAGATATAACACGTTGCTCCTTGTGCCTAACAAGATGCACACATTCGATGGAAAGCGACTCGTGATCAACATTGGTTTGTGGATGCTTACAAGGCCTTGTCCGCTGGTGAACATGTTATCTTGAAGAGGATAGGTTTCGACAAGGTGGCTAGAGTTTTGATCATTCATCCTTCTTCCCACATTTTTGCGACATCTTGACATAATGGGACGTGGACAAGAACACCTTCAAGTTCTCTTAGGTATCAGGGGAGTGGACTATCACTTTGTATGATGTTTACTGCATATTGGATGTTCTTGTGAGAGGAGAGCATCTTCAGCTTCCTGAGAGTGAGTTTGAGAGGGAACGATTATCTTGGGCTGCCATCATGGGGGTTACTCACCTTGGGGATCATCCAGATGTTCAACTCATTTTTATTCCTAGTCGTGTCATTTTGCCTCTACGAAAGCTTCTTATTGGATTGATTGCTTCAAGATTATTGGGAGACAAGGGTGCATCGAGGCTTAGATGGTGTTGGGCACCAATCATTCAGAGACTAGAGTAGGGTACAATTTTTGCTTGGGGGATTGACATCCTCGCTACGGTCTACCAAGATTTGTATCATATTTCAAGGCAAAGGGATCTTTCTTTTAGTCATCCTTCGCTTGTTATGTCGTGGATATATGAGGACATCATACCATTTCAGAGGGGTGTGCCACTCCTGGACCCTAGATTGCCTAGAGCCATGTGATGGGGTTGACTTAGTTACTTCAATGCTAGCACTCACGTGGTGGCTACTCTTATTGATGCAAATTTAATTTTTGATCCTTATGTTGACATAGAGGGTCTATGGCCAAGTGATAGGCAGGTGCGAGACTACTACAGATGAGTGGTTCATTTGGGGGAGAGGAATGGTTGGTTGAGGTTCAACATATTGCTAGATTGCTTCAATAGTTTGGTGAGGACTTTCTAGAGGACTTGCCCCTTGTTCCTATTTGTTACAGATCTGCTCAAGAGATAGTTGATGCTGAGCAGAGGGCACTCTTTTGGAATCCTTTGACCCCAGGCATTCCGATTACGAGGCTAGTTCGTGGGGTAAGGTAGAGGCGCATGAGACTGACTCACTTTTAGAGATTGGTAGCTGTCGAGGAGGAGATTGATGACTCCATGGATGAGGATTATGATCCTGGGGGAGAGAAGCACGATGAGGTGAATATAGGAAAGGAGGGAGAGATTCCTTTCGATGAGGAGGCAGCGCCAGCGGCGACTCCTCCTAGACACAATCCATGTTATCCTTTGTCAGATGAGGACATGAGACTTCAAGATCCTATGTGGCAAGTTGGCAATCCTCGTCCTTACTCCTTTCTTTGTTACTCCATTGCTTTTATAGATTTAACTCTTGACTAATATTCCTCTTTTTGCTTCTCCCTAGGTACTGTTGAGGGGTGGAGGGAACTTTTTCGAAATGCTTCACTAGACATATTGGTCCCTTCTACTGGTTGCATAAGGGCTAAATTACTCGTTGATGTTCACTTGCCTTCTTTAGCTGGTCGTCATATAAACATCTTGGCTCCTACTTACCATGTGGGTCAGGAGATTGCTTCTCATTGGGCTAGAAATATTGCACTTGAGATTGAGAATGCCTTACATTGAGAGATGGCTAACCTTGGGGTTCAACGATAGTCTTCACGAGGTTCTAATGCAGTGGATAGTCGGAGGAGACCTAGGAGCAAGAGCCTTGAAGGTTCCATTGGTCAGAATTATCCTTGAGGTTCTAGGGAGTCCTAGTTTTCCTATTTTTGCCCCTTGCATGGGGAGACTTGCACGCTTGACTTTTGTTTAGAAACTTAGACACCCTTAAAATGTATTGCGATTTTGCTTACTCAAATCTAACTTTATGTTCTGTATCTTTTGTGCACATGGATAATGGAGATCTCTTACTTATTGACAACACAATGATAAAGCAATATATATATATATATATTGGAATTTTTGATTTTTTTTTGGAATATATGAAGTATGAAATGCATGGATGCAAGAACATATGGAAGTATGGATGTAATGCATTTCCTATTTCCTTATGCAATGCCATGAGTTATGACATGGATTAATGCTTTTGATTTTTTCTTTGTGATATGATGTATGCAAATGGAACAAATAGTGTGATTGCTCTTAAGTAGGATTTTTGACTTAGGGAATTGCAAGTTGATTTGGTATAAGGAGACCTAATAAACCTCGGGATAGGATTTTATCAAGGACTCAACTAGGAGTGGGGAGGAGATGGCAAGTTTTTGATTTTAACTTTGCAGAAGGCTAGACACTGATCCTTATTTAGACAAAACACTTTGATAAGCTTTCAACTTAGACAAGCAACAAATTTTATTAATACTTTTTTGACTAAGATTAGAGATGGCCAACAAGATAGACCTGGGGTAAAGGAAAGACTCTAGAGTAGAAGATGATAATAAAGACAACTAGACTCTTGGTTTCTCTCAACTTGTGTGTGTGTGTGTGCTTTGTACATTTATCTTTTATTTTCTTCGATAGATGCCACTCTCGTAGCTTCGAGCTTAGATTTTTTCACCCAAGAGTACGAACATTAGCAATCCTCTCATTTACTTTTCTTACTTTTTTTTTCTTTTTTTTTCTTTTTGTTTCTTTTCTTCTTCTTTTTTGGTATTTTGCAGTATCTTTTTTAGTTTTTTCATTTTTTATGTTTTCTCTCATTTTTTGCTTTTGTATTCTTTTTTTTTCCTTTGTCTTTTGCACTCTCATTTCTTTTCTCTCCTCTCTCTCTTTTTTCCCTCTCTTATTTCTTTTGCACTCGTATTTTTTTGATTGCTTCTTGTGTAGTTATGATCCCCCTGACGTTTTTGGCTAGGGAAGATAAGGCGCTGAGTGCTACCAAGGGTTTTCACTATTCATTCGAACTTCCCTTCTACTAAGGAGGAATGGGGAAGGTCTACTTGGAAGCTTCCATTAGGTATTGTAGGTTTGAGTACTGACTTCATTTGGACTTAACATCATGGTTCGTTAAGTCTGAGATTAGTGTGAAGCTAAGAGTTAGGTTTTAATTAGAACTTATTGGAAAGTGTAAAAGAGATAATGTTTGGTTATAAATGTGATCATAAGGAATCTCTGATGCTTAAAGGATCAACCTATACCTAAGCAACCTTAGACTCCTTACTAAGACAAGAATCAAACAACAACATGTCACGCATAGAATGCATAGTGAAATAGAATGAAGAATACAAATTTGATTTTTTATGATTTTTATGCTTTTTTATGGATTTTTTTGATTTTTTTTGATTTTTTAGTTTTAAAAAAAATTAATTTATTTAATTTAAAGACAATATTTCTTAAGGTGAAAAGCGTTAACCATTTCACCAAACTCTTTGCCTTCCATTGTACACAAACGATATGTGTCATTTCCAACATCTTTTTTGATTATACAGGGACCTTTCTAATCTTCTTGAAATTTTCTTTTCTTCCTCTGCTTCTTGCTCTTCGTACTACCCTTCCTAAGGACAATTTATCTTGTTCTATAAGGTCCTAAAAGATTATCTTGTTTTTGTGGGTTTGGCTCTGTGACTTCTCGAGGTAACGTGATATGAGCCAAGGATTCATAGGCTTGTTGATGAAAAGAAGTCCAATACAAGACTCCATCACAATTCAATAGATTGATGAGTAAATCAAATTCGTCTTGCATGTATAGATCTCGACTTCATTGTACTCTTGGATGCTTTGTAGAAATTGAAACAACTCAAATGGTGTCTGTGGCTCCCTTTGCTCCTATGGGGGAACAAAGCTTATGCTTGTCTTACCATTTGGCTCCGGTCGTAAGTCCATGTAGTATCCTATATATTTCTCAGGTAACTCATGGATAAAGAGATCCTCTACTCCTATGGTTATCTGCTGTTACATAGGAAAATAGAGCCTAATCAATCATACACTAACTAGACCAATCTTTCCTATACAACATTAGAACACAAGCCAACCAAGACTTGTGTACTTGGCTACAATCCTCAAAGGAGAGCCAAGTTGGTCTGGGGCTTGGTTCTTTTTGTTGTAATAGATGGGATTGATTTGAGAATAGAAAGATCTCAGGTTTCTATGATGAAATATGATAAAACAGAACTTACTGACCAGTCAGGGCTGAAAACCCAAAAACTGAGACCTGAACTGAGCAAAGCAAGATTGTCAGGGTCCACTACCAGAAATATGACCCATATTTGGAGGACTATGGCACCCAAGTGCAGGTGTCCTAGGGTTTTGGGCCACCGAAGTCAGATGCTTCTAACACTTGTACTTTCATCTTCCTGTCGCTCGTTTATGTTGAATCTCTCTGATGCGATCTGAACACATGAAAGAGGGAAAATGGTGGTTTTGTATAGAGGCTTGCCTCAGTCAAACCTTCGTGTAAGTGTTCCCACTTCCACAACAACAAGGATTAGATTAAGAGTGCGTGCCCTGGGTAGGCAGAGGCAGATCTAAATAAATCAAAGATAAATGCAAACAAACATGAAGGAAAGGTGTTTCCATGAACATGAAGCCCTTGATGGGATGATGTCACTATCAAATCTTCCCAAGGAGAGAATGAAGGAGGAAGGAGCTTCCTTGAAGATCTACAACAAGGGTTAGTATACAACAATAACTTGCAGAAATAGAGATCTTGTAGATAAGAGCTTGTTAGAGAGAATCATCATAAGGAGAGTCATTAGCTAGAATGCCATTAGGTGTAAATCAGTGAGAGAGACTTGTTTATATATACATCTCAATTACTTTCTGAGGGCCCAATTGAATTGAGGCTGACAAGGTGTATCACGTAAGTCATAAGGCCAACATTAAGATATGAGTTGTCGGGGCCAAATTGCCAAGACTCTAGCACCTAGGCGCCCTAGTCTTGGTAATTTGGGCTATCCAAATGCAGGTGACAGAGGATAATGCCTTGTATCTCTTGAAAGTTGCTACATCCCTAATTTTGGCTTTGATTTTACTATTTACTTTTACGTGAAAAGAAGTGAATTTTATGGATAAATATTTTGATATAGTGTCAGAGTATTTCATTGATTTCTTTTTAGTTTATGTGATTAAGTATAATACATGTGATTGAATGATTAAAAAATTTATGTTAAGAGATTTTGATTTGTTATTCATAAGATTTGTGAATGGACTAACAATGAATTAATCACGATTTGGTGATTGCAAGTTGTATTCAAGAAAACGGGTTTTGATCACTCTCTGAGAAAGAGAGTATCTTTTGAGGAGAGGAGAATAGACATTTGGTTTTGAACAGTTCATTTTTCATATGAGTATTGCGTACCTTCAGTTAGTAAACCCTTGTCGATTGAGATAAGTCATGTTTATTCAACTGGTTTATGTTTGTTGGTCGATTCGACAAGTTGTCGATGTTGTTTAGAATCCTTTCGATGTCTTGTGAACGTCGATCTTGTCATTTTGTGAAATCGACTTTGTCGATGTTAGAAATGAAAGCAACACTACTTCAATGGAAATCTGATTCAAGATAAATTTCAACAATCTTTAAGTGTGCATTAACAATGGAGATTGTAACAAAACATAAAACCCACTATAGAGAAAATGCCAAACACGAAGAACTCAACATAAGACACAATGACACAATGTTTAACATGGAGAAAACCCTTGCAGGTAAAAAACTCCATGTGGAAAGAGGCACAAGTTTGTATTAATCTCAACAAGATTGTACAATACATCAACTACACAACTCTCTCCACAAGTCTTCAATCCGACAGCATTCCTGCAGCACTTGAGTACCTAAAATCTATATTGCAGCAATAAATACATGGCAAATACTTATAGAAATATTTTCTAACTCATCCTAGGAATTCACCTTGTCTCTCCTAAGATTCTCCAACTTGTAAACATTAATTACCATCTTACAAGCATCTTACACTTGTCCAAAAACAACCATGCAAAGGTTGGGTGCCCAAGACTAAATCTGGCCTCTTACAGCATCTTATGACGCGTCATAACCATCATAGATTCTACAAAAGAGTATCTTTTCAAGATAGGAACCTTGGGCTAAATATAGCAAATATACAACTAACATATCCGTCATATGCGTCATAGAATCTCAGAATCTTATGACAACTTGCAGCTGTCATAGATTCACTTACCAAACATTATGACAGTTGTCATACATGCCAAAAATAGTAGATTCCTCAAGGGAGCATGCCTACCCTCATTTACTTTGAGTTTTTACATTTGCCAACAATAAAAGTCACTCCATAATTACCTCCGGTTACTTCGAAATTACCCCTACCAGTGAAACTAGTACATCTCCTCATGGATAATTACAAATTACATATAATAAATGGAATAAATACAATATTGGGATTTACAAGGTTAATGGCACCTTATCCCAACATTCTCCCACTTGACATTATACATTGTAAATCAACCCATAGGAAATCAAATGAAAATAATCAGGAACTAGAAACAAGGCCCATGGCTTCTCTGTACCATATGAACTTCTCTGTGCTCACAGGCTTGGTCAATGAATATGCAACATTCTCCTGAGTGTCTATCTTCTTTAGCTCAATCTCTCCATTTGCAACCAACTCTCGAACAAAGTGATATTGAACATCAACATGCTTAGTCCGAGCATGATACATGGGATTCTTGGCCAAACAGATAACACTCTGACTATTACAACCAATCTGAATGATCCTGCAATCAAAACCAATACCTGTACACAGTCTCCTCAACCAAACTGCCTCCTTAGAGACATCAGTAGCAGCCATATACTCTGCTTCTGTGGTGGACATAGCAACTGTGGGCTGCCTCTTACTCATCCAACTCACTGCTCCTCCAAACAGAGTAAACACAGCCACTAGTGGACCTTCGACTATCCAAGTTACCCACCCAATCTGCATCAACAAAACCCTGTATGTCCAAAGATTTATCAGCACTATCAGTACCAGAATAAACCAAACAATGATCAGGAGTACCTGCAAGATATTTAAACACCCTCTTCGCATAGTTCCAATGATGTCTACCAGGGTTAGATATAAATCTGTTCAAAACTCCCACTGCTTGGGCAATATCTGGTCTAGTGCAAACTATTGCATACATCAAACTTCCTATAGCACTAGCATATGACACATTAGACATATCCTCAAAATCATCCTCAGCCTTTGGACACATATCTAATGAAAGCTTAGTACCAATGGGTAAATGAACTCTAACTAGGTTAGAGTCCTACAAACTAAACCTCTGCAAAATAGTATTCACATACTTACTTTGTGACAACCAAATCTTTCTGTTAACTTTGTCCCTCCTGATCTGCATTCCCAAAATATACCTTGCAGCACCAAGATCTTTCATCTCAAATGCACCTGAAAGTTGAGCTTTAAGCTCACTGATCATACCCTTAGTATTGTTGAAAAACATGTCATCAACATATAAAGCAATAACCAGTATAGAATCATCAACACAATGAATATAAACACAGTGATCCTCCTCACTTCTAACAAAACCAAATTTCAAAACAAATGAGTCAAACTTTTGATACCACATTCTGGGGGACTATTTCAGACCATAAAGAGACCTCTTTAACCTACAAACCCAATTTTCTTTTCCTTTGACCTCAAAACATGTAGGCTATTGTATATATATTTCTTCTTCAAGATCTCCATGCAAGGACACGGTTTTAACATCCATTTGCTCAATTTCCCAATCATAAGCTGCAACAATGGATAAGAGAAATCTAATAGAAGTCAATTTAGCAACAGGAGAGAATATCTCACCAAAATCAACTCCTTCTCTCTGAGAGTAGCCTTGGCTACAAGTCTAGATAGCCTTGTACCATCTGCTCCAAATTTCTTCTTGAAGACCCACTTGCATCCTATGGCCTTTCTTATTTTGGGCAAACAAACAAGATCCCAGGTGTTACAAGAGTCTAAAGCCATCATCTCCTTCTGCATGGCTAGCTACCAAGACTCACTATCATTTGCAGAAATAGCTTCCCTGTAGTATCTAGGTTCATCATTAGTGCTCAATAAAGCATATACACAAGGAAAATCTGGTGGGCTATACCTGTCAACCGGATTCCGTTGTCTTGTGGATCTCCTCAAGGGTGGAGTAAGAGACTCTACTCGTTCTTCTGCATGATCATCTGCAACAACTTCTTTTGTAACTACAGACTCATCTTCATCAGAACTACTTGAATCTTCTTCTTCTTCACCCCCAATCCATCATTATGTTCTTCCTGGGGTGCATCTTGCTTCTCTAAATCAAAGTGCACTCTCTTTACCTTTTCATCTTTTTCTTTTCATTGCTCAAGTTCATAAATAGCTCTAAGTTTCCTGAAAATAACATCTCTAGAAAAATACAATCTTGCAGGTAAGTGGATTCCAAAGCTTATAACCTTTGACATTATCACCATATCCAATGGATGTACACTTTTCAGCGTTTGGATCCAACTTAAATTGCTTTTCCTTAGGCACATGAACAAAAGCCTCACAACCAAAAACCCTTAAATGTGAAACAAAAAGTTTCTTACCTGTCCACACTTCATAAGGTATCGAATCAAGGGCCTTACAAGGAGATCTATTTATCAAGTAGCAAGCAGTACACACAGCCTCTACCCAAAAGCATTTATCCAACTGTGCATCACTAAGCATACTTTTGGCCCTTTCCATAATTGTTTGGTTCATCCTTTCTGCAACACCATTCTGCTGTGGTGTATACAGAGTTGTCTTTTGTCTGATTATACATGCATGCTTGCAAAACTCGTCAAATTCCTTAGAGCAATATTCCCCTCCATTGTCAGATCTTAATATTTTTATCTTTAAACCTGATTGGTTCTCTACTAAGACTTTGAATAATTTAAATTTAGTGAAAACTTTAGATTTATGTTTCATAAAATAAATCCATGTATATCTGGATACATCATCAATGAAGGTGACAAAATAATGAGATTTTCCAATAGATTCATTAGCCACAGGTCCAAACATGTCCGTATGAATAATTTCTAACTTATCTTTTGCTCTATTGCTTCCTGGAGGAAATTATTTTCTGTTTTCTTTACCAAACACACAATGCTCACAGAAATTAAAGTGCTCATCAGAGTAGGAGAAACCATCCAACAAATTTTTATTCTTAATAATTTTCAGTACATTATTGCTTGTGTGGCCCAATCTACGGTGCCACAACATACAAGTGTTTTCAGAAGCCTTAGAAATATAAGAGGCATAACAAACTGTAGTGACTTCAAGCTTAAACAAGTTCCTGAATCTCTTCCCTTTCGCTACCACCAAGTTCCCTCTCACCAATCTGCAGCCATGCTTGTCAAATGTCACATGCATTCCCAAATTATTCAACTTCGAAATTGAAATCAGATTTCTAGCTAATCCAGGAACATGAAAAACACCAGGGAGGGTTTTAATCCTCTCATCACTGAAACACAACAATACCTTTCCTTTCCCGACAATCGGATATGAAGAGATGTCACCAAGGTAGATGTTACCTCCATCATATTCTTCATATGTGGAGAACCATTACTTATGCGGGGTTATATGAAATGAGCATCCTGAGTCAACCAATCAGTGATCATTAGAAACAACATTATATGCAAAAAGTAAAACATCTTCACCTGCATTCGAGGACTTATCCGAAGCACTCTCCCACTGTTTCTTTGGGTTTCTGCACTCCTTCACATGTCCCCTTTTACCGCAGTTCCAACACTTAACTCTATTCTTTTTACTAGGAGTCTTAGACCAGCCCTTGGACTTGTGCTTAGCCCCTTTTTGATCTCCCTTTGGTCCTCTTTCCTTAGACTTTCCCCTGATATTGAGAGCATCACCTGAACTATCTAAACTCTTCTTCCTCAATTCTTGTGCCAGTAAAACTGCAACAAGAGAATCCAACTTCGGATCTGTGAGGTTAACAATGATAGCCAAAATGACATTTTCCCATGACTCAGGTAAAGAACAAAGAAGTACTATACATTTATCTTCCTCATCAACCTCAACATCTACTGAAGCAAGTTGACTCATCAACAAATTAAATGAATTTAAATGCTCTGCAACTGACTCACCCTCTTTTATTTTCAAAGAAAACAACTTCCTTTTTAAATAAAGTTTATTTACCATACTCTTGGCTTGATAGATCTTACCCAACCGTTTCCACAACTTGTATGCAGTCTCTTCCTTTGCAACATTCAATAGGACAGAGTCTGAAAGACACAACCGGATGGTTCCCCGTGCCTTCTTATCCAGTCTATCCCACTCATCTTGAGTGACATCATCGGTCTTTCTTTTTGAATAACCAACCATTGGTTTCTTTCTTCCAACAAATTTTCTATTTTCAACTTCCACAACTCATACCTCGTTCCGTTGAACTTCTCAATGTCCATTCGAGAGGTTGATGCAACGGTGGATGCAGCCATAATTTCAACACAAGATCTGCAAAACAAACACAACCAAATCTCCCATTGCAACTACAACTTCCACACTACCACCCAAGAGTCAAAGTTGGCCAAGCTCTAATACTAAATGTTAGAAATCAAAGCAACATTACTTCAATGGAAATCTGATTCAAGATAAATTTCAGCAATCTTTAAGTGTGTATTAACAATGGAGATTGTAACAAAACATAAAACCCACTACAGAGAAAATGCCAAACATGAAGAACTCAACATAAGACAAAATGACACTGTGTTTAACGTGGATAAAACCCTTGTGGGAAAAAACTCCATGATGAAAGAGGCACAAGTTTGTATTAATCTCAACAAGATTGTACAATACATCAACTACACAACTCTCTCCACAAGTCTTCAATCCGACAGCATTCCTGCAGCACCTGAGTACCTAAAATCTGTATTGCAGCAACAAGTACATGGCAAATACTTATAGAAATATTTTCTAACACATCCTAGGCGTTCACCTTGTCTCTCCTAAGATTCTCCAACTTGTAAACATTAATTACCATCTTACAAGCATCTTACACTTGTCCAAAAATAGCCATGCAAAGGTTGGGTGCCCAAGACTAAATATGGCCTCTTACAACATCTTATGATGCGTCATATTCGTCATAGATTCCACAAAAGAGTATCTTTCCAAGATAGGAACCTTGGGCTAAATATAGCAAATATACAACTAACATATCCGTTATATGCGTCATAGAATCTCAGAATCTTATGACAACTTGCAGTTGTCATAGATTCACTTACCAAACAATATGACAGTTGTCATACATGCCAAAAATAGTAGATTCCTCAAGGGAGCATGCCTACCCTCATTTACTTTGAGTTTTTACATTTGCCAACAGTAAAAGTCACCCCATAATTACCTCCGGTTACTCCGAAACTACCCCTGCCAGTGAAACTAGTACATCTCCTCATGGATAATTACAAATTATATTTAATAAATGGAATAAATACAATATTGGGATTTACAAGGTTAATGGCACCTTATCCCAATAGTTGAGGTCGAACGATAGTTGTTTTTTGACTAATGCGACTTTTCGACGAAAACGTCGTTCCTTGCATCGTAAACGAGGATATGTTTATGTCTGCAATGACACTATTGGAAAAGAAAACAATAGTGAGTTTCATGTTAATAGTTTTAATGTCACATTTTGTATTTCGTCCAATGAAAATCGACGTGATTTTCTTTTATGTACGTGAAGGGGAGATGCACTCGACCCAATCACGCTTGTGCATAAGTTTACGTCATTTTATTATAATTCCTAATGATATTAATATCTATGCTTTATTTTAGTTTATTATTATGTTATTATTCTTGAAAAGTTGGTTAGAGGTTGTTATTTGATTTTAAATGATAACAACCTTTGTTATAGAAGAGGTATCCCTTCTTAATTAACTCGAGAGTAATGAAATGCCTTTTTGAGAGTTGTAATATGAGTGGTACTTCATTACCCACATCCCCCTCTCGTTGCATGCTCGAACTATGAGCAAATAGAGGCTTTTTATTAGGAGTTTCTCGTGGCTTAAGGGAAGTTGTTCAACAAATTTTTAGTGTAGTCTTAATGTAAGGCCGAGGGGGTTGTGAGAAGGGTATAACAACTCGTTAGTGGAGTCGGACAGAGACTTAAGGTTGCAATCGATAGGAAAGGGAGGTTTTGTTTTAACAGAGATTAGGGAGCATCAACACAGTGAATAGAAGAAAATCACAGAATAATGAAGGATAGTGATAATAATATTGTGTCAAGTGAGAATAGCTGGATTATTATTGAGAGTACAGCCTTGAGATCTTGCAGATTAGAGTGTTCATAACTCAACAAAGATCTTATAGTAGTTATCACATTTTAGTTAGTGTTGAGTCTCTTTGCTCGACTAGTCTTGAATTGATACAAGGAGAAGAGATTTGGGAGACGCAAAAGAAGAGAGAGAGCTCTTCGTGGGCACACTTAGTTTGTCAAAGGAACTTGACAAGTTCTTTCTTTACATAAAGTCTTCAATCATTTTAGAAATGCACGTATATCATACTTTCCTTGTTGACTTCTGAGTCGAAAACTCTGTATCTTTTGGTAGAGAACTTAGATTCATATATGCATGGATGTATGATAAATATAAATAGTGGCATTGAGAATGTTATGTCGTCAAGTGTTTGTATAGTTACATAAACTTATGCTCAACAGATTTTAATGCATGTGACAAAATCCAAACCGTATATTTATGTATCCTTATGCTCTTTTCATGTCGTAGAATTCAGTGTGGAATAGTGCAAGCAAATAACATAGAATTTGCAAGTCATAGGGTACTTTGGTATTGTATTCTTATGTTCTTATAGAACCACGAGATTATTTATACTCGTTATGTGTTATAGATTTCACATTGTTTTAAGTAAACATATTGTGAATAATGTTGTCAAGCTAGTGGAATTTTATTATAGTCTTCTAGTTGCTCAAGGAGAAATAAATAACATTGTTCCAATGACGACATTAGATATTTAAGTAGAGCAACATTAGACATTAAACTTATGTTAATAGCAACTTGAAATAGTATTTTTACATCTTTTAGAATCAAATCAAATCTAGTGAAAGTTTAGTCATGAGTGAATCCTTTGGTTAAGATATAACTAAGGTATCCTCGTAAGTGAAACTAGTCTTGGTTTGAGAGATTTAAATGACCTCTTAGTCAAAAGAAGACTAGATGATAATCATTTTCTTAAGACACCTTTCTTTCTAGAATAAGTATGTTTGTTATTCCATTGTGATGGAATAAGGAAGATAAAACCCTAGTTTTGACCCAGTAGGGTTAAGAATATTTGACGACACCATTTTGGTTATAACTAGATTTACTTATTTTTAAATGGGTCTACATCAAAGGGTCAAGAACCCTAAGTTTAAAAGTTTGTATTAGACTATGTCTAAGAGAATTTGATTTGTAGTTAATGATATTATTCCGTGGTTATGAAACCAAATTGCTTTATTACCAATCGACTTGAGTTATAATGTCGATAAGTCCATACACCTCAGATTTGCAAGTATGCAAAGAGGCACCTTTTGAATGGTTGGTCAAACCATAAAGTCTATTGTACAAATGACACAGTCATGTGGATCAAACTAAGTCAGGAAGACTAGATGTGAGTTAGATAAAATTCTATTGTTAAACCTAGTTGACCAAGTCAAACTGCAGGATGTGATAGTATTCAAGTTGAGTTAGAGGTGAGTGGACATTATGACTACATTTACTTTAAACATCTATTCATATTGAATCTTTGGCCAAAGTAATGCATACGTCTATGCATGCATTAGTCAGTTCACCATATCCAGATTTCATAACCTATCAGTATTATCATACTTAGCTAGAGGATTGTCTAGAGTTGTGTGATTGATAGTGTTATGTAGGATAGAACACTAGTACTCAGATGGCAAATAACCGTTGGTTACCTTATGTCTATACTCTTCATGAAGGGCAGGGCCACTTCCAAGAAGGAAGGTGTGAGGGGGACCATTGGTCTGTGGTTGGAGGTAAAACACTCAGAAGATGCTCTCTCTCTCTCTCTCTCTCTCTCTCTCTCTCTCTCTCTCCAGCAGAAGACTTGCTGAGACTTGCGATATGGATATCAGAATTCCAAATGTAGCATACATATTTGATAAGTGACTTGTACTTCACAAATTATGTAAATTATATCAAATGCAAATTATTGTAAATGAAAAACAGTAGGTCTATTTTGTAAATTATATCATGTTGTATATTTCAGAAAGGAAATTATGTTTTGTGATGTATATTAATTCCTTGAGAATTATTATTTAATTCAAAAAAATTCAATCTTTTCACTTAATGTATTTTTATCTCATGGTAAATATTTGATTTTAGTCTTGTTGAAGAGTTAGTATGTTACAAAAGTGGTGAAAATTTCGTAATGTAAATAGGGATTATAATGAAGGGGGTAAATCATAAAACACACAACAATAGAAATTGAACACAGAAAATAGAACTTTATTTTATTGATCTAGGCAACTCATTACATTACATAAGCTCAATTACAATAAGAGGAATCAATCCTCCATAGGCTGCAACACACTACAACTACACATCACGAGGCTCTGGAATCTTCTGCCTTCTGTAACCCCCAAATCAGCTAGGGTTTATGTTTTCCCACCTATTCTTGACTCTACACTTGCCCCCTTAACTCTACTACTGCCCAGGGTTCCCAAAAATGGTTATTAATAGCCTTTTTGGTGGCCAACAACCTAATTTCAAAATTTACATTTCCCTCCAAAAATAGGTCAACTTCCAGGAGCCATAACTTTTGATCCAGGTGTCCGATTGACGAACCGTTTATGCATCGGAAAGCTCGTAGAGTGCTCTATGCGCTAAGAACCTGCTTTGCAGGTTCCGGCCATTTTCGGGCCCGTACGGGGTTGTTTAGTGCCTCAAACCTGAGTTTGAATAATTTTCAGGCATTTTTTGAGAAACAGAAACTTTAATATCTTTCAGCTCGCAAATGATCTTTGCATGATTCCTTCGCCAAAGGTCTTATATTTCTGTTATGTAACTTGTAAATTTTCACTTCAATCCGTGCCCAAATGCAAACTTTCTAAAAATAGCAGGTTACTATTTTTAGTAGTTTGGAAAAACTGAAAGTTCTACATCATTATTCAAGTGATTATGGAACCAAAACCAAAATTTTTGAAAAGAAATGGAAAGAACATCAACAATTTTGAAACACATCTTTTTTGGGGTGATGTAAGATTGCCCTTACACCACTGGATGCTCCTGCATCAGACACCCAGGGTAATTTGAGAAGTGATCTTGTTACGTCTCAAGTGTTTGTGTGAGGAAAACCCAAATGGTCAACATCTGCCTTAGAAAACCAAGAAGAATCTTCAACAGGTCTTCCTTTCCATTTCACCAGATATTCTTCATATTGTCTGTTTCGAGTACTTCTTCCCACACGGTTATCCAAGATCTCTTCTATCTCCTCCATTGAAGTAGATGCCGGAATACTCTACTATTCTTCTATTGTTCCATCCTTTGTGCCACCCTCATGATATTCTATTAAATCAGCAATGTTGAACATAGGGGAAATATTAATCCCACTCGGCAACTCTACCTCATATGCATTTCCTGAATCTTACTTCTTCAGGATTTTGTACGGTCTAAATTTCTTCATTTTCAACTTATTGTATGTTCCAATTGGGAACCTTTCTTTTCTCAAGTGAACCATGACTTCATCTCCTACTTGGAACTCCTTATACCTCCTCTTCTGATCTGCCTTAGCCTTGTACTGAATATTCATCTTATTAATGTGCTTTCTCACCTTTTCATGCAAATTCTTTAGATGTTCTACAAAGTCTTCAGCTTCAACACTTGTCTTTTCTCTTTTGTCCAGCTTCCTTAACTCAGAAGCATTTCTTGGGCTATTGCCATATACAATCTAGAATGGTGATTTACCAGTACTCCTATTGACAGAATTGTTGTAAGCAAATTTTGCTTGTGGTAAAATCAAATCCGATCCCTTGGGCTTATCTCCTACTAAGCATCATAGCAAGTTACCCAAACTCCTATTCACCACTTCTGTCTATCCACCAGTCTGTGGATGGTGTGCAGAACAGAACTTCAAATCTATTTTTAACTTCTTCCACAATGTCCTCCATAAATAACCAACAAACTTGGTCTCTCGATTTGAAACTATGCTCTTTGGTAGACCATGTAATCTCACCACCTCCTTGAAAAATAACTCTGCAATATGAATAGCATCATTAATCTTCTTACAAGGAATAAAATGTGCCATCTTCAAGAATCTATCCACCACCACAAAAATAGAATCATGTCCTCTCTGTGTCCTTGGTAAACCAAGAACAAAATCCATACTAATATCATCCCATGGCTTCTATGGTACGGGTAGTGGCTGATATAGACCTGTATTCTGACTTGCTCCTTTCGCCATCTGACATACTCTGCAACTCTGCACAAATTTCCTCACATCCTGCTGCAACTGTGGCCAATAATAATTTTCACCAACAATAGCAATGGTTTTATCTTGACCAAAGTGTCGAGCCAATCCTCCACTATGCTTCTCCTTAATCAGGTTCTCTCTCATGGAACTCCTTGGAATGGACAACTAGCTTCCTCTAAACAACATGCCATCTTGGATTATGAAATCCAACTATTTTATCCTGTCCAAAATAACAGGTTTCAAACAAGCTTTCTAGGCCTCTGCAAAATCTGGATCTTTAGGATACAAACTTTTGAGCTCATCGAACCCAACAACCTCTATCTTCATTTCTATCAACAAATTTTGCCTTCTGCTCAAGGCATCTGCAACTCTGTTGGACTTCCCACTCCTATGCTTCAAAATAAAAGTATAGCTATGCAAAAACTCAACCCATTTTAAATGCCTTTGGTTCAACTTTCCTTGACTATTAAGATACTGCACAGCTTGATGATCAGTAAATAAAACAAACTCTTTTGGCAACAAATAATGTCTCCATTTCTTCAAAGCCTGAACTATTGCATAAAATTCTTGATCATAAACATAATACTCTTTCTTGGCATCATTTAGCTTCTCACTAAAATAGGCAATGGACTTACCCTCTTGGCTCAAAACAACTCCTATAGCACTACCACTAGCATCACAATCTACCTGAAATACCTTATTGAAATCTGGAAGTGCCAAAACAGGTTGTTCTGTAACTTTCTGCTTTAATGTGTCAAAGCTTTTATTTGCTCCTTTAGTCTATCTAAACTCTTTTCTATCCCCTTTCATTGTCTCAGTTAGAGGTGCACAAATGCTACTAAAATTCCTGATAAACTTTCTGTAAAAACTTGCCAAACCATGAAAAAAGCGTACCTCTGTTGCACTCCTTGGCGTAGGCCATTCAATGATAGCCTTCACTTTTTCTGGGTCCATCTTAAGACCTTCCTCTGAGACAACAAATCCCAGGTATACCAACTCCTTTGCAAAACTATATTTATTCAGATTAATCAATAGCTTCTTCTCCCTCAGCTTCTCTAAAACTCTTCTGATATGCATCAGATGCTCATCCCAAGTCTTACTGAAAATCAAAATATCATCTAAATAGATAATAACAAAATTTCTCAAAAAATTCTTTCAGTACCTCGTTCATGAGCCGCATGAATGTGCTTGGTGCATTGGTTAGCCCAAATGGCATGACTAACCACTCACACAAACCCTCCTTGGTCTTGAAGTCTATCTTCCATTCATCTCCTTCTCTGATTCAGATCTGGTGATACCCACTCTTCAGATCAATATTCGTGACATACTTGGCTCCACTCAAACAGTCCATTATGTCATCCATTCTGGGCAATGGAAATTTGTACTTGATCATGATCTTATTGATTGCTCGAGAGTTTGTACACATTCTCCACTCTCCATCTTTCTTTGGTGCTAGTATTGCAGGTACTGCACATGGACTTAGGCTCTCTCTTATCAATCCCTTCCTCAACAACTCCTGAACTTGTCTGTTCAACTCTTCACTCTCGGCTGGAGTCATTCTATGGGCTGCCTTATTTGGCAAACTAGCTCCTAGTATCAAATCCATTTGATGACTTATCTTCCTCATTGGTAGTAAACCTTCTGGTACATTATCATAGATAATGTCCTGAAATTCTTCCAACATATCAGAAACTTCTGCTGGTACATCTTCACATTTCTCTTGACTAATCTTAGGAATCAATGCAAAGCAATGACGCTCATGCTTCATTCCCTCCAAAAATTTTCTACCATATACCAAGCAAATTCTGGCAGTACTACATACCTTTTCTTCCACCTCTTTCAAGGGCTTCAATTTATGACGAACTTCATCTTTTGTTAGGGAATATGTGTTTGCATGGCCATCATGGACAGTGCTCCTATCATACTGCTACGACCTCCCCAACAACATGACATGTGTCCATTGGTATGATATCACACATCACGTCGTCATGGTAGTTCCCAATCTTGAACTTCACTAAACACTGCTCATTGACCAAAGCTCTATGGTTCTTCTGCAACCATGCAATCTGATATGGATGCGGATTCTTTCTTCTTGTCAACTTCAACTTGTCAACCATCTCCTCTGAAACAAGATTATCAGTGCTCCCATTATCAATAATAATATCACAACACTTACCTTCACATTTGCACTTTGTGCGGAATAAACTCTTCCTCTGATTAGGTTTTTTTTTCTCATTCAACAAAGTTCTTCTGACAACTAGGGTTTCTCCCCTTTCAGCACCTTCAGAATGCTCAGACTGTGCATCTTCATCTACATGTGCAATTCATGCATTACCTTCAGGTCTTCTATTTGTCCTTCCTTGATGTTGCGGACACTCGTATGCTCGATGCCTTTCTTCTCCACATAGGTAACAGGTTCCTCTGAAACCTCCTCTTCTAGGTCCTTGCCCAGGTCTGCCTCTTCCTCTTCCTCTTTGCTCACCATTGTTCTGGTCACGAGGGCGGTAGGTATTATCTCCTCTTTGATTTCGACTGGTGCCAACTTCTTCACTTTTCTTTGCATCTTCATTTCAGCCCCCATAGGGTCTTCCTCCAGTCCTTCCGCCTTGACCTCTTCCCCTTTGCTTGCTGTCAAATCTTTTATTCAGCTTCTCTTCCACCTTCAGGGAAAACTGGTATGCATCTTCTATGGTAGTCATTCTGATCAGGCTCAGCTCCTCTTGAATACTAGGCCTCAACCCATTAATGTAACAAGCTACCTTCTCCTTGTTGGGCTTGACATGGCCTGTCCTAATAGTAATCTTATAAAACTCTTCTGTATACTCCTTGACAGACTTATTACCTTGCTTTAGTCCTTGTAGCTTCTTCAACAACTCCATCTCATAATCCATAGGAATGAACTGCTTTTTCAATTTCTCCACCATCCGATCCCATCTGGTGATCTTTCCTTTTCCTCTTATGTTCCTCTCTAATTGGACCTCCTTCCACCAAATACTGGCATGGCCCTTCAATTTTATTTTTGCAAACTTGACCCGATCTGGGTCTTCCACATCTTCATACTCAAAATATTCCTCCATGTCATTGATCTAATCAGTAAGCTATTCTAGATTCAAATCTCCAAAATATGTAGAAACTTCGATCCTGGGCCTCTTTCCAATCTTAGAAATGACCCTTAACAACCTAACTTCTGCAGGATCTCTTGCAACTTCTTGTTTTTCCTTAGATAGCTCTTCTTCAGCTTCATCTTTGCTTTCTTCTCTTGTTCTTGGATCAAACCCTCTTCGTAGCTCCTCTTGCAATGCATCGATTTGCCTTTGTAGGGCTCTAAAACCCTCTTCCATCAAAGCATTCCTCCCAATACGATTTCTTCGTGGAGGCATCTTGATCTCCGTAGAAAACCCACAACCTCAGGTCCTGGTGCAAACTGCCTCATGGTCGACAATCTGTCTATACACTCAGGAACCCTTGCTCTGATACCACTTGATGAAGGGGGTAAATCACAAAACACAGAACAACAAAAATTGAACACAGAAAATAGAACTTTATTTTATTGATCTGGGCAACTCATTACATTACAGAAGCTCAATTACAATAAGAGGAATCAATCCTCCACAGGCTGCAACACACTACAGCTACACATCACCAGGCTATGGAATCTTCTACCTTCTGTAACTCCCAAATCAGCTAGGGTTTTTATTTTCCCGCCTATTCTTGACTCTACACTTGCCCCCTTAACTCTACTACTGCCTAGGGTTTCCAAAAATGGTTATTAATAGCCTTTTTGGTGGCCAAGAACCTAATTTCAAAATTTGCATCTTCCTCCAAAAATAGGTCAACTTCTAAGAGCCATAACTTTTGATCCGGTTGTCTGATTGACAAATTGTTTTATGCGTCAGAAATCTCGCGAAGTGCTCTACGCGCTAAGAACCTGCTCTGCCAGTTCCGGCCATTTTCGGGCCCGTATGGGGCCGTTTAGTGCCTCAAACTTGAGTTTGAATAATTTTCAGATATTTTTCAGGGAACGAAAACTTTAATATCTTTCAGCTCGCAAATGATCTTTGCATGATTCCTTTGCCAAAGGTCTTATATTTCTGTTATATAACTTCCTGTAAATTTTCACTTCAATCCATACCCAAATGCAAACTTTCTAAAAATAACAGTTTACTATTTTTAGCAGTTTGGAAAAATTAAAACTTCTACATCATTATTCAAGCGATTATGGAACCAAAACTACAAATTTTGAAAAGAAATGGAAAGAACATCAACAATTTTGAAACACATCTTATTTTGGGTGATGCAAGATTGCCCTTACACTACTGGATGCTCCTGCATCAGATTAACATATAAGACACAATGAGTACCAAATGTAGTGTGAAATTGTAAGAGGTCACAATTTTTGATAGTACATTTAGCCCCCACTTTAGTGAGGGTATGATCTTATGCTCATACTCTTGCTAAAGTATGGAGAAGATAAAATCTCTTTTCCAAGACATTGAAGCCATAGAATGTCACTAAGTTGAGAGTTGTGCTAGCCCCCAAGCTTAGCATCCTACGAGTTTACAATTCTTAGATAAATAGGTTATACGTACACAAGAACACATAGCATAGATCATACATAAAACACACAAAGTACACATGGAGCATACACAAAGCATTCATGGAAAACACAAAGCATACACATAGAAAACACAGAGTAGACATGAAAGACATGACACATACATGGAAGACACAGTGCATACATGACATAGATTGAAAAAACAAAGCATACATAAAGCATAGATGAAGCATACATAGAGTATAGAGTAGACATGGAAAACAAGAGCATGTAATCATGAAGTTAGCAAACACATGAGCAAATGAAAAAGAAAACTTTGAGTCAATCAAAGTATAGAGACCTTGGTTGAAAGGATGTCTCAATACTTTGTATCATCCCCAAAAGGAAACCAAAAGTAGAGGAATTTTAAAAAGGAGATAGAAGAATGTAAAGAGTCACTCGATTGCTGCGAGGAGAGAAGACAAACAAATAGATGATGAGCAATCGAACTAAGAGGAGTACATGACTCTAGCACTACTTGCTCTATCGCTTGGGGCCATGTAAATTAATATACCCTCATGGATCACGGGCTAGCAAGTTGTGTTATGCTAGGTGACTAGGAGTGAAGGTTGTATGAAGCACACATGCTATCAAGTTGCGTTATGCTAGGTGGCTCATAGACTAAACGGATCACAGGCTAGCAAGTTGTGTTATGCTAGGTGACTGTATACTACCAATGCTTCAGGGAGCATGAATAAACAATGCCTCAGGGAACGCAAAATAAGTAACACCTCAGGGAGCGTATTGATAACCACACCTCTGGGGGCACTATGAAAAACATCACTGTGGGAGGGACATCAATAAGCTAAATCTCAAGAGGAAAGAATGAGTAAGGGTGCATGTATGGATGCACAAGTGAATAGGGAATATACATGCCCCCCTTAAAATGTTTACGTGTATAGTATGCAAATGTTTTAAGGTGAAGAAGAGGGGAAAATGTGAGAGGAGGGGAGATCCTTAAAGAGAATGCCTACCTCTTTAACAAGTTGTCCTTCTGCCCTCCAGAGTATGGGTGAGAACAACCATGAAAAAGAGTGCTCATGTTATTAGAAAGAAATAAACAATATTTCATCACTATGCATAGCAATGGGCTAATAATAAGAAGCTACAATTGCCATGTCAAGTGATTAATGAATTTTACATCACAAGGAGAGGAAGAGAGATCTCCAAGGGTAGAGCATGAATCACGAATAAAAGTAAAAGTTATAATAGGGTCCCCATCAATGGACAAAAACTTCTTACATCAAAGGAGGGAGAAGTGTAGCATCATAATTGAGGTGACTAATGTTATGTGTGAGATGTTGAAGCATTAATGAAGAGAATTATGTTGGTAATGAATAGTGGTGGAGTTTGTCGCAATGTGATGGCAGAGGTACACAATGCCATAACAAAGGAGACTCAATCATGATGATGTAGAGAGAAGAATGTTATTTGAAGAAAGAAGGGGCACTATAGTAGAAAGGAGGTGCGAGCACATGTGCCATGAAGATGTTGGATTTTCTCACACAAGGCTCGACATTCACTAGTGGAATAACTAAGCACTCGATGATATGTACAGAAAGGAAGAGTTGATTGATTGTTTTGTGAAAACTTTTTGCATGTTGGAGGAAGAAGAAGACTTGGAAAAATACACTCTTGTTGAGATAGAAAAGAAGAAGCGGGTGGAGTAGGAAGCAATCCTTTCCATTGTGGAGAGGAGTTTGATTTCTGAAAAGGAGCCGTAGAGACATTAGACAATGGTGGAAGGGATGTAGATTTAGGAGAAGGCTGGAAACCTAAACCCACTTTAGAAAAGTGCAGTGTCAATTTCATAGGAACCTTAACTCCTTGTTCCAAGCGTCCTAAACACTTTCCATTGTATCCATGTTTAAAAAGAATTTTGAATCCAGGCCCATAACATGTCTCCAAATGAGATTGAGGAGGAGAGGTGACATTATGAGTTTTCTTGAAATGAGAAGAGTGATCATATGTTGAAGAAGAAGTAGTAGTAGAATTGATATGAGGAGGCAAATCGATCCTTTTGCAAGGATGCAGATCCTTGTTGAGTATTGAGATGTCAAGGCGAGGAGGGTCAATCTTCGATTCAATAGGTCCATGCGGGTTGAAATCTAAAGGGCCCCAATCATCACCAAGACATGCATTAGAAGGAGGCACGTCATCATGAATAGAATGTGAGGAAAGTGTTTGATTATTTGTTGAAGTAGAAGAAGTTTGAGTGGTGAGTGTAGAAGAGGGAATATAGTCCGTGGAGTAAACCGAAGCCACCTTCGGGATCTCAGGTTTAGATTGTGGGATTTTCTACTCTCTAATGAAGGAGGTTGTAAAATATAATGAACCCTAATCATCACCAAAAAATGCACTCGAAGGTGAAGCACTATTCTGATTATCATTGTTAGCAGCGGAGAATAGTGGGTCGGCTTTTTATTGAAGAGGGAATCAAATTATTGAGAGATTTTGAAACAAGAGGTTGATATCCGGCTTTTGCTTGCAAGCAACCTTCCGGATTTGGATCACCCTCAACTTTGTAGACTTTGTTATTATACATGAACTTCAACTTATGATGAAGAGTAGACGGGACTGCCCCCATGGTATTAATCCATGGTCTATTGAGAAGAAGATTATATGAAAGAGAATCAAGCATGACATGGATAAGAGTAGGCAAGGTCACAGGTCCAACCTCATTTGGTAGTGTGATTGTCCCTAGTGACCATCTGCTAACATTATCAAAGCCATGGATAGAAAGAGTATCAGTTTTGATGAGACACATCTACACTGATTTTGTGTAACAAGTCTATGCTACAAACATTAATACATGATCCGTTATCGATCAGAGTACGCTTTGTTCCATTTTTATTAATTATGACTGAAATCATGAGTGCATCATATTGATTTTGAACTTCAATAGGAGGTAACTCATGTTGATGAAAGACTATTGTTGAACACACCTAGATACTAAGAGGGGGGTGAATCAGTATCTAAACAAACTTCAACTTCTCCAGAGTAGATTAAAACTTAAGCATTACAACATTAACATGAACATGAAATATTTACACATTGCACATCAACACATAACACCAGATATACGTGGAAAACCACGGTGAGGATTAACTCACAATATATGAAGCTCAAAAATAATAACTTTGTTTTAGGGCTACAACCCAAGGAAGCTACTACTCCCTGAAAACTTTGATGTAGGGTCACTCCTAAGGAAGCTACTACTCCATGAAGACTTTGTTTTAGGGTCACTCCTAAGGAAGCTACTACTCCCTAAATTGAGAACACACTTGCAAAAGATTACAATATGACAGTCCTACTGTTTGAAAACTGACATTGAAACTCACACCTTTGATAATTGCAATTCTGCCTCTTCACACTTTCTTCTGATGATTAGATTAGTTAGGCACACTTTATACTTGATCATTGTCACAAAAAATGTCTTCAAGATGAATCAGGACAGCATCTACAACTTCTTCTCTTTCTCCTTCGGTTGCACATCATAATGCATTCATTCTACTCCTTATCTTGCATGTGAGCTCTATCAATCCCTTTGCAATCACACCTTGCCTAAATCAATTTGATTTGCAATTTATACATGATATTACATTGATTACATTGCTTGTCGGCTAGAGACAACATGAAAAATACATTTACAAGTCAGCCAAACAACATACAACATGAAACGTGTAGAAGATAAGTCCTAAACAAGACCACACGCTACACCAATAGAAAACCCATGCCTTGAGGACATCAACACTTGCTTAACTAGGTCCAAAACACTCTTCATAGCTTCAAACACCAAGGAATCACATCCGCACACTCCACTCATTTGAAAATAGGAAAGCCTTAAGAAAAACCATATGAAATTTGAAGCATAACAACTTGAAAACCTTGTGTGGTACATGAAACAAGAAAGATCTTCATGAACCTCTTCCAGATGAGCCTACATGACTCATACAACATCTCCAAACACTCCTTTACCTCCACACATCAAAGATTTGTGTCACATATCTTCAACCATGAACTCTGGGAACAACAAGTCATCCAGAACACTCTCCAACTTGCTATCATTGAAAAAATGAGCTTGTAGACCACCAAGAGACTTGAAATTGCAAGGAAGCATGTAATGCACATCCATAAACATGTCCACAAAACTGCAAAGACAATCATTCACTTCTGAAGGAATGTGAAACATTCCAACAAGCTTTCAACACTAGCTAACTCTGCCAGAACACATGCCAGTACTCTATCATACACAACTTTCACAATAAAGTGACAAATGATCTGAAACTTTGGAAATGTCACCTTCACTGCACCCTAAACATAGTTCTAGAACTGCATAGCCATAACTGCTAATGTGGAGCAATCTATTGTCGTATAGTAACTATCTTCAACATTGTCTTCAAACTGCAAAACACTCTTCCGGTAATCCAATCATCATGAAACTTGGATCAGACCATCAGTAACATTTTCCCAACATCAGTAACATATCTGATCATCTTAGTTCTTCTAATTCCCATATTAATATGTCTTCATACTCAACTCTACACTATCAAGGCATGACATTCAACCATGAACTATATCTTCTCTGTTGGATAGGGCATGACGTCCAACCATGAACACCATCACACATCCAAGATAGTGTTGACATCAATGTTAACCTAATGATAGTGTTCACATCAATGCCAACCTTAGAAACCATGTGTAACAACTATATCCAAACTCGTCACATGCATACAATCAAACAGAGCTGCTACATCATTCGGTCTATTAGAAGGTGGAACAATCACCTTTTGTAGAGCCTCCTAGAGCATCCTGTAGTATGTAGGTGAGGTTTGTATTAATTCCCAGAGTGAGGTCTTAGCCGGAGTAGTGTGAAGCAGTTTGATAAGATCACATTTTGTTTTAGCATGTTAAGAAAGACGAGGCGGTGGAGGAAGAAAAGGTTAAGAAGGTCGAAGAGAAGTAGGAACAATTGGTGTTTGTTTATTTTGTTTATTGTTGCAAGTATTGCATGTGTGAGCAACCACATGGTAACTAGGTTGTTGCGACACATTTTGAACAAGTTGGTTGTTTGGACAAAGATGCACAACAATCTTAGGTGTCGCAAGATCTTTTTGGGAACTGGAAACATAAATTGTGTTAATTTGGTTGTTGTAATCATGTATTCATGTGGAGTCTGATGTAAGCTTTGAGTCTTCCTTTGCGAAGGCCTAATTTCTACCATGGAGAGCATCAGAATAAAGAGTAGGTAAAGTGATGTTGAGATAAGTATCTACAATTGTATTGTGAGTGATATCTAATGGTCTTGAACATGCAATCAAAGGGGTAAGAGAAGTCTTCACATCCTTTGTGATACCCAAGGAACTTGAACATGCCACCAAAGGAGAAAGAGAAAAAGTCTTCACAGCCTTTGTGATACCCATGGAACTTGAACATGCAACCAAAGGAGAAAGAGAAGTCTTCACATCCTTAGTGATACCTAAGAAACTTGAACATGCAACCAAAGGAGAGAGAGAAGAAGTCTTCACATCCTTTGTGATACCCAAGGAACTTGAACATGCAACCAAAGGAGAAAGAGAAGAAGTCTTCACATCCTTTGTGATACCCAAGGAACTTGAACATACAACCAAAGGAGGAAGAAAAGAGGTCTTTACATCTGTAGTGATAGCCAAGGAGCTTGAACATGCAACCAAAGGAGAAAGAGAAGAGGTCTTCACATCCTTAGTGATATCCAAGAGGCTTGAATATACGGAAAAGGGAGAAAGAGAATAGGTTTTCACATCCTTAGTGATGTCCAAGAGGCTTGAATATGTGGCAAATGGATGAAGACCAATAGGATGAGTTATAGAATTATGATGGACTATGGAAGATGTGGTATAAGTAAAGGTAGATGTGGATGGAACAACTCTTTGAAGTAGAGTGGATAGTGATGAAATAATAGAAGAGGACATGTTTTCATTTAGAGAGTTTTGTTTATGTTTTTTCTTGCAAATCTTACAAAAAGATAGATGTATGAATGTTCTTGTTTTCTAAATTAAACACAAATGGAAAGTATGATATGCTACAACTTTTAATCAGATTTAGCAACTAATTATCATAGCAAAGATCTGAAATAAGATTTGCAATCATGCCTACTATGTTGGCAAGAGATATTGCAAGGCATGTCATGTGTTGTCATTGATGGCAACTAAGTCCATTCCACACATCCGCAGTACAGTTTCATTCATACCAGAAGTTAGTTCCAAGTTTTGTCCAGTCTGGATAGACAAGAATAGGGTATATGGTAGAGTTCAGTATTTTGGTCAGCAGATCTCTCTAGTTAATTATTCCATGTTGCGAATCTGAGGGAGTGTAGAGGAATGTCAGAACAATCTAAATCCAAGATTTCAACCTCCGGTGACAAAGGGATTAAAAGTTATGAGCATCTGAGTACCAGGTCTTAATATGACAAGGACAGTTTAGTGAAGAACAGGCCGACTTGTGTTAGATCTAGTAGAAGTGTTTTTGTGAGTTGTTTATGAGATATAATGTTAGGGGCTGACATGTATGGTGATCTGCAAGTGTTATTTTTGGTACGCATCAATGGATTTAGCCGACAGAACAGAGTACTTGTATTATTTGTTAAGTTCTTCATGAGGCCGACAGAAAGATGATTGAATTTCTTGAGGCAGATATATATAGTAGATGGATTCAAGTGTTTTGGCATGATTGTGATGCGAAAATGGAGTAAGTGCACAAAAGGCAGATAGAAGTGCGAAAGAGAAAAGATCTAAGGTTCAGATTATGGCAAAGCAGTAAACAGGGAAAAATAAAGATGAAGTGTGTCAAATCAATATTCTGTGCTTAACTGGAACTGAATTCTTACATTGACAGATGCTACTTATTAGTTCAAACAATCTATAATCCTTTTGTAATCATTTTTGTAGGCAGTGAGCTCTGGGTAGTGAGCCTGAAGGCATGTGCCTTCCCCTTTGTAATACTTTTAACAGAGTATAATCTTTGTGGGTTAATCCCCACCGTGGTTTTTCCCTTAACCGGGTTTCCATGTCAAAATCTTGGTGTCAAGTGTGTTATTTATGTTTCTGCTTATGTTTTATTAATTCTTGCTTTTCATGATTATGTCATTAATCTGTTAAGAAGTGGTAAAGAAGAATTAGCTGCAGCAAGCTTTAAAAGTTTTAAGACAACTGATTCACCCCCCTCTCAGTTGTCAGCCCTAATTCCAACAATTGGTATCAGAGCGAGGTTCCTTTAAAAAGTTTAACAGCTTGAGGAAGATCTAGGAAGGCAGTAAAATGGATGAATACAACCTCCAAGGACAACTTAAACTTGCTTTAGAAGATCTTGAGCAGTCCGGAGTAAAAGTCAAAGAGCTGCAAGAGAACCTTAAAAATGCTGAAGACTTCATTGAGACTTTAAAAGAAAAATTGAGCAAATCCAATGAAAAGAGGAAGGAGCAACCTCTTCAATTGAGAAATCATTATGAAGACAATGACAAGGATAAGGCCCTGAAAGAGAAGACAAAGGAATGTGAGAAGTTAGCTAAAGAAGTTGTCCTAAAACATGAGATGGAATCTGGGGTGATGAGGCTAACCAAGGAAATTGAAGATAGGAAGAAAATTGAAGAAAATCTGAATCAAAATCTAAAAGAAAGAACTGAAGAATGCTGCAGATTGGACGGAATAGCTGGCCTCCTAGAGTCTAATCTACAAGAAAGTAGAGACAATGAGAAAGAACTTGAGAGGCAAATTGTCATTCTTAGACATGACCTAGAAGTTGCAAATGAATACAAGGAGAAGTTCAAGATAAGCTCAGCTAAACTTGAAGCACTGCTTGAAAGTCAGAAAAAGGCTAATGACAAGCATGGTCTTGGATATGAGAAATGTGAAAGCTCTGAATCCGGACAAAGAAATTTTTAACCAAGGAATGGGAGAAACAAACCTAGAAGACCTCTGGTAAGACAGCCTAATGCTTAAAGATATCCATCCTTCAATGGCAATAGTTTCAAATGCAATAAATTTGGTCATAAAGCTACTCAGTGCAAAAGCAGAGTAAATCAAAATGGTCCATCCTTCTCCGATCAATGCTTCAAGTGTAAGAGGTATACGGTCATAGATCAAATGAATGTAGAAGTATGATAATGAATAACTCTAGAGGAAATGGCAACTCCTTCAATGGTTACTGCTTTACTTGCAATGGATTTGGACACATGGCTAATCAGTGCAGATCAAGAGAAAATCAAGTTTATAAGCAAAGAAATGTTGTGTGCTTTAATTGCAATAGATCTGGTCATATTGCAAGATTCTGTATAAGTAAGAATAATGAAAGAAGAGGTCCGGTAAACAAAAAATGGGATGAGCAGAGACAAGACAAAGGCAAAAGAAAAATTGATGTGAATGAGATCCAGAATGAAATGAGCAAGACATGGGTCAAGAAAAGTGTTGTGAATAATAGTAATGGGTCCGTATCAGAATCTGGTGTTGATAATTCCTCCGGGAATTGAATTAGGAGCTTTGGCTCAGGGGGAGCTGTAATAAAATCTAAATTCCCCCAGCCAGTAAGTGGGTGCTTGAATTTGGCACAATGAGAGAAAATAATTTGGATTATTATACATCATTTGAAAGGATTTCTGGAAGATAAAAAGTGGATATAACGATTTGCAGAGCAACTGAAGATCAACTGTATGCAGAAATAGTGTAACCAGATGTGTTAGGGTAGAGCATTTATTACAAAGGAAAATTAGGTTTTGCGGAGCATAAAAAGGTTGCTCATTCCTCATTTGAATCACTTTGCACCCGAATAAAGCAAGAAGAATAGTGTCTGAGCTGAGATTACAAAGAATTGAAGTGCAACTGACGAATTTATTTTTTCAACCCTAATTTCGTGAAAAAGTATTTATCTGTGAAGCTTTGAACTTGTAATCTTTTTGCAATGACTATACCTTTGGTTGTTGATATTACTGAAAGGCCTCGACCAAAATTTAAAAAGCATCCACACAAGTCAATAGAAGTCGACCCATTAGGTGCATTTTCAAGTGTTCCATAAAGTGTGCTGCATACTGAAGATATTAGGGTTTATATTCATGTGAACATAGATGAATTTGGGGACTCAAGGAATGTGGATTTGTTTGAGAGTCATTTGAGTGATGAAAATCATGATCTTAAACCCAAATATAAGGCACTGCATGATAAACATTTCATTCAGATTATGGGGTTTCCAGCATTCAATGAAGATGAATGGGTCCGGTATGTTTTAAGCCGAATGCATGATGAGTTTTTGTGGCTAATGAAACCATTCAAAATTACAAAGGATGCTATCAGGATTGTGACTGGGTTGAATTCAACCCGTGGATTACCCATGCTGAAAGCTGTGAAAAACCAGACAGTGACCGATGCTACCAGTGCCAAGTTTGACAAAAGGGCAATGACCATCAATGATATTATAGAACCAGATGTTAAGTTTGCCTCTATGGTGATTGGCTATAAGATTTACCATTCTAGTAGTGAAAACTCTGTCTCCGGAACGGCCCTATATGCTGCATACAAAATGCTAAAGGAAAATGCAGATTATGATTTGTGTGAATTATTGCAGGACCAACTAATTAAGAACTTAAACAAAATCAAGACAAGAAAAACACCTTTAAATATGGTACATTGCTTCTATGTTTATTTTTCTACTTTATGAATGAGGTACTTAGAGCAAGAGGTGTACATTGGACTAATGACGAGCCAATAGATATTAAGATCAGAGATCATCTACGTAGCATTGGTGACTATAAAGCACAGAAAACTGCTATTTGGGGATACTTCAAGAATTTTCAGAATATGATGCATTCTAGAGAAAGAATCCCCAAAATAGTTGTTGAGAAGTACAAGAATCAAATATGCTTTATGGTTGACACTGATCAGTGCTTAATGGAAGCAATAGAACCTAGAACTGTTTGGATCATGCCCATGGGGTATGAGGTAGATGGAAAAATCTTGAATATGTATGCTCAACACCTTTTGAGCAAGCCAAAAGACACAACAGTTGAAAGATTTGGAACATATGAGGAACTAAGTATAAAATTGCATGACGAGCTAAAAAAACCTGAAACCAAAAGGAAAGTAAGAAAATAAGTTGAGCAGTTGGCTGAGAATCTAGGTCTCACAAAGGAAGCTGTGAGACAATTCAGGGAAAGAACTAAAAAGGAAGAGAAGGAGAAACATGATAAGAAACAAGGAAGTGCTCTAGTAGAATCCTCCTCCACTCTAAGGACTACTAGGAGCTTTGTTGCTATCCTTATTCTCCCAAAGTTTGCCAATCCTGAGAAACTGGAAGACATATCATCTGGTAAAGGAACAAAAAGAAAGAAAACAAAGGCCATAAGAATGTATATGAGCACAAAAGATGATGAGGAGATGGAGACAGATGAAGAAATTAAAGAAATAAGATCTAAGAGAGCCAAGACTTCAAAGGCTTTTGAGGACCAGCCTTCCAGAAGCAAAAAGACAAGTAAAAAGCAAGAAACTAGTAAGGTTGCTATGACAGTTGATGAAATTGTAAAAACAATTACTGTTCATGGAAATCTAAGGCCTATCAGAGAATATTATGATAATTTTGATAAAGCAAACAAGAAAATCTTGGAGGGTGCCACCATCCTATACTTGAATAAATTTAATAGAACTCTATTGGAAATTTTGCAAGAAATTCCTAAAAGTTTAAGGAATATACTAGAGATGAGGAAGGAAGCCGCCAACGCTAAAGACCTAGAACTCAGAGAACATGTCCTCTCCACCTTGTGTCCAGTAATGACTAGAAGGGAAGCAAATAAAATCCTCAAGGAAGTAAAGGAGGAATTCAGAAACAAGATCCGGATGAACAAGCTAATGCTTGGTAAAACCGAGGAAGTTGTAAAAGAAATAGAGGAAATTTTGAGGAAGGCCCTAGACAAAGATAAATATTATATTGTTTCAGAGGAACAGGTTGAGGAAGGCAATCCTTCAGTTCCAGAACAAGGAACTTCAGAAGTAGAGATTGGAAAAGGAAATGATCCTTTGGAACAAACCTACATGGAGACATTAAGTCCTACTCAAGATGACTCTAAGAAGAACAAGGATTAGAAGTCAGAAGAGGTTGAAGGCAAAAAGGATACCCAGGATCAAACAGATGGAGTTAACACAGAAGTAAGCATGGAAACATAAATTCTCTCTGAAGTTGGCTCACAACAAAAGGAAGAAGAAGAAGTCAAGGGTAAGGAAGATAAAGCAGAAGAAGATAGTGCAAATATTGATGCACCCAAACAAAATAGTCCTAATACTGAAACTGAGAAAACTCAAGGAAAGGAAGATGGCCCTGAAATTGTGGCAAGAAACATTGCAGATGCAGTGAAGAGTTTCTTGAGTAAAGAGATGCTAGATTTTGATGAACCAGAACTGATTCAAGGACCAACCAACCTAGATACTCTCTCTCCAGTCCAAATGATGAAGATATCATCTTTCACACAAGCTAAGTCAAGTGAAAAGATATTGAAATCCCACACATAGGACATTGAACTGTTAGGCCTTGCATCCAGCATATTGGAGAAGATAATGCCAACTTTCTAAAAGAATCCATCTGATTCTCCCTCCGAAAACCTAAAGAGCCTTGTAAATTCTATAAGTACACACTTTGAGTCCTTTGAGAAGTCCACAGAGATTAAAATCCGGAATGAATTTTTGGATAAGAGATTTAGTGAGCTAAAGAGCCTAATAGGGAATGATAAAAGGATACTTGATATCAGTATAAATGTGTATTCAAAATGCTCTCAACGACGGAGGTGATGTATACAAATTTTGTCTATCTTGGCCCAAAGTTATTGAGGATATTGAGAAGAAGATAAAGGAGCGGGAACAAAGATTGCTAAATCTATCTCAAAATTTTGACCCTCTAATAGTTTCTCTAGTAAGTTAGGAGTGTCAAGCAATCAACTTGACTGATGAAATAAAAAAGCTTGTTAAAGAAAAGAGCAATATTGTGGAGAGAATGTGTGCTTCGGGGATTGATTGCCCCCAAGTTAGAAACAATGTTTAATGCTTTATCAAAAGCTCAAGTTGCAGTCTGGATAGGTGATCCTTCAGATCTAAAGAAAGCAGAAACATAGGCATTCCTACTAAGAGAACATAGCTCAATTTTGGATGGCATGAAAAGTATTTGGCCCTCTGAACTTGTGCAGTTGAAAAATAGTTTTGCAGATATCCTCAAGTTCATGTAAATATAATGCATAGATTATTTGTACATATGTGACCTTACATATAGATTTCTTATAAAAATTTTGGTTTGCAAATCCCACCCCTTGCCATTGATGTCAAAGGGGGAGTGAGAGACAGTGAAAAATGAAAGAAAATGAAGAATCCATCAAAGGGGGAGTAGTGGAAGAATATATAAGTGTACACAGTAGGGGGAGTCAGTCATGACTCTTAGTCATCATTTTTCACTAAGTGTTGCCATCAATGCCAAAGGGGGAGATTGTTAGACACTGAAAGGCATGTCATGTGTTGTCATTGATGGCAACTAAGTCCATTCCACACATCCGCAGTACAGTTTTAGTTCATACCGGAAGTTGGTTCCAAGTTTTGTCCAGTTCGGATAGACAGGAATAGGGTATATGGTAGAGTTCAGTATTTTGGTCAGTAGATCTCTCCAGTTAATTATTGCATGTTGTAAATCTAAGGGAGTGTAGAGGAATGTCAAAACAATCCAAATCCAAGATTTCAGCCTCCGGTGACAAAGGGATTAAAAGTTATGAACATCCGAGTACCGAGTCCTAATATGACAAGAACAGTTCAGTGAAGAACATGCCGACTTGTGTTAGATCCTTGTGCAGATCTAGTTGAAGTGTTTTTGTGAGTTGTGTATGAGATATAATGTTAGGGGCTGACATGTATGGTGATCTGCAAGTGTTATTTTTGGTACGCATTAATGGATTTAGCCGACAGAATAGAGTACTTGTATTATTTGTTAAGTTCTTCATGAGGCCGACAGAAAGGTGATTGAATTTCTTGAGGCGGATATATATAGCCGATGGATTCGAGTGTTTTGGCATGATTGTGATGCAAAAATGGAGTAAGTGCGGAAAAGGCAGATAGAAGTGCGAAAAAGAAAAGATCTAAGGTCCGGATTATGGCAGAGCAGTAAATAGGGCAGAATAAAGATGAAGTGTGTCAAATCAGTATTTTGTGCTTAACCGGAATTGAATTCTTGCATTGGCAGATGCTACTTATTAGTTCAAACAATCTGTAATCCTTTTGTAATCATTCTTGTAGGTAGTGAGCCTCTCTTGAGCAGTGAGCTCTGGGTAGTGAGCCTGAAGGCATGTTCCTTCCCCTTTGTAATACTTTTAACAGAGTATAATCTTTGTGGGTTAACCCCCATTGTGGTTTTTCCCTTAACCGAGTTTCCACGTCAAAATCTTGGTGTCAAGTGTGTTATTTATGTTTCTGCTCATGTTTTATTAATTCTTTCTTTTCATGATTATGTCATTAATCTGTTAAGAAGTGGTAAAGAAGAATTAGCTACAACAAGCTTTAAAAGTTTTAAGACAATTGATTCACCTCCTCCCCCTCTCAGTTGTCAACCCTAATTCCAACATACTATGTGCAAGACTGTCACACCCCAAATTTTGACTATGATTTACTTTTCACTTACACATAATTAGTAGTTAATTATGCATGAATTAATAATTTGACTTTATGTGAAAATGTTAGGAAAAATTAATGATATCATGAGTGTATATGATTAGAATTTAGGCATGTGAATTATATGATGTCATGATTATTTATTCATAAGGTTTATGAATTGACTAACGATGCACTAATCCCAATTTGGTGAATGCAAGTTGTAACCAAGAAAGAGGTTTTCCACCCTCCGAGAAAGAGAGGGAGAGCATTATTTGAGAGAAGAGAATAGACGTATGGATAAGAATACATTGTTTGCCATTTAAGTCTCATGCCTTCATAGTTTAGTGAACCTTCATCGAGTATGGTAAGTTATGTTTGACCAATTGGTCTAAGTATGGTTCTGACTTGACAAATCATCGAATGTCAACTAGATCCATTAAGTTGAGGTTTTTTGTCAAAAACTAAGTCAGGACAATATATGACCGTTAACAAGGAAATGATCAATAGTCATTCTTTATTTTTTGAAAGTAATATAGATTATATTACTAGAGAAAATTAATACAAGTAGTTAAGACTACTTTATTATCAATATTTCTCGATTGGAATTCTATTATGTTATTTTATCTATTTTGACATTAAGCAATTTTGAGAGGGGGAGAATACCTCGACCCCATTCTCATAGCATAACGTGTGTTAGAAACAACGTAAGTATACATTGTATACACCTATTTTATGTTGTTTTATATCTATTTAATATGATCTATAGGTTTAGACCTATTGATTGTAGTCATTGAGATTCTTAAGGGAACGTGGTATAGTTGCATTTTAATGCAAACCACTGCATATTCTTGTAGTCACTCAACTCCTTTAGTCCACGTTGGTTATGGAGCTAAGGAGGAGTTTTTTGAATTGTTGAAGGGTGGTCTTTAGTGACCAGTAAAATCCATAACTTCTACATGCCATCGAAGAGTGAGAATAGGCACAGATGCAAGAGGATTATACGTGGTTGTGGAAGAGTTAAAGCCTTTTTAAAAGGCTACATTAAGGCACAATGTTAAAGAGGAAGGGAGACCACAAGCCTGTTAGGAAATAAGAATTTGATTTGGAAGAAATCTTTGGATTGGAGTCAAGAAGATGCTCGAGGAAGGGTGAGCAGGCCCCTGTATCAGACGAAGAGGATAGACACAACAGTATAGTTTTCAACCTGAGAGTAAGTCTTTAGAACATTGTGCAAGTCATTTAAATTTACATTCTTTTAAATTCTAGAAAAGTATTATTAAGATTGGTTTAGAATATCATATGTTTTTACTAGTTTGGCTAGAAGTATCCATGTCTTTGCATATGGTAGAAGCTCGCCCTGAGTATATGCTTTTGTAACTATGATTAGTATCAAACTATCATATGAATCTCACTCCATTGGAAGCCAAGACTCGGCCTATGGAATGTTGACCACCTGACCATGTAAAACAAGCATAGTTGTTGTAAACATATTACTACTACTACCAATCTTGACGTGGTCTGTGAGTTCACTATTACTAGTGAATATTCAAGGCCTGGCCTGCAATCTATTCATCACTGTTAACTATATTTATATGGCACAACCTATAACCATATGTTACTAGTGAGTTCTATGGCACGGCCTGTCATTCTCTACCACTAGTAAAACTTGTTAAGTTTGGTCTGTGCCATAGAAATATAGGCCGACTATGCCATAGAATATAGGCCAACTAAGCCTTAGAATATAGGTCAGTTGTGCCATAGAGTATAGGCCGACGCTGCTAAAGAAATATAGGTCGACTGAGTTTTAGTATATATTATATCTGCATTAATATTATTACAGTAGGCAATTGTGCCTTAAGAAATTATTTTTGAGTTATCCTGATATATATGCATATTCTAGTTTTATAAAGGTATGATCTTTAACCTAGGAGTCGAGAAGAGCAAAAGAAAAAATAAAGTTTACGTAGTGATAGATTCACATTTCTCATTGATTTATAATATGAGCCTAAATGTTTAATAGTCAAAAGTTATAGTGATAGATATTCACTTATTTAGAATATATATAAATGATATTGATATCACTAAAAACTCGAGTATAGAGACATGTTATCACATATGCATTATGTAAATAATGGCAAGCATTATCAAGATATACAAAGGATGTTGTATATGAGTTCACAACTATCCTATATTGAAAGTTGATGGACTTAGGAAGACCAAGAGGTCAAAAATATTATATTATTATTATTTTAGACTCAAACCTATTTAGGATGAAAGGTTGAACTTAGTCAAGATTACTTACGATAATGATAGTATTCATTAAGATCTTATATGAAGAGGATATACCTCGTGTACTATGTTTTTACCTGATATGAGAGGTGTGAATTCAAACAATGACCAAATGGTCAAGAGTAGACTATAGGTTATCATGTCCATCTTATATTATTATAAATTTTGGAAAACAAGAGTTTTTGATATTATAATGTATTGGGTTAGAGAAGTTAAAACCCTAGAATCAAACCAGAAGGGTTTAGGAAACTTGAAAATTCTTAAATCATTTATAACATCAATTTGTCTGTTGTTTATTATGGTCGACAATTAATAGTCGAGAAACCATAGATCAAGACATGTATAATTTAGGAAGATTCTATGAAGCACTTATGATAAATAAACGATTTCTTGTTAGAGTCAGAAACTTTATATATAACACAAGAGTGCTCAATCTTTGGATCATTGAGTAGAATGACAGGAAGTCATAGACCCTAGTATTTGCAAGTATGCAAAGAGGGATTCTTTGAAAATGTTAAAGTCACCTAAACCCTTATATAACATTTATCCTAGATTAGGGATTAATCCTAAGCCAGATTGACTAAGATTTGAGTTTAGTTGAGACAATTTATGTCTAGAGTTACTAGTCAAGCAAGTCAAATTGTAGGATGAGGTAGTTTCCAAGTCGAGTTAGAGGTGTGTGAACACACAACTACGTTTATTGCAAATGTCTATTTATATAGAAACTTTGGCCAAAGTGATGAATTTGTCTCTGCATGCATTAGTCGATTCACCATTTCTAGATTGTGTAACCTGTCAGAATGATCATACTTATCTAGAAGATTGTCTAGATTTGTATGGTTGATTGAGTTACATAGGACACAACACTAGGACTCAGATGGCAACCTATTGGTTCCTTATGTCTATACTCTTCGTGAAGGGTAGGGCCACTTCTAGATGGAAGATGAGCGGGGGACTGTCAGTCTGTGGTTGGAGGAAAATCACTCGGATGATGCTCTCCCTCTGCAGCAGAAGACTCACTGAGACTTGTGAGAAATATATCAGATTCTAGATGCAGTATACTTCATGATATGACTTATAATTTGCAAAGTTATGTAAACTTATTCATATTTCCAAGTGCAAATTATTTGTAATTGTAAAGTGAAATGGTTTCGCTATGATTTTATCTTTGAATATATTGTAATTTCAAGATTGAAAAATATTGAGAAAAGATGCATTTAATTCTATGAGATTATTCAAATCATAAAAAAATTTCATTCATGTTTAAACATATTCATTTACTTTCTTAGTACTTTTTTTGAGTGATTCCAAGTTGTATGAGTTGGTATGTTACATATGGTATTAGAGCTACCGTGTTCAACACATGGACCTAGGAGCTCACTACGAGAAAACTAGTCAACATTCAATAGATTGGCTAATGTTTGAAATTTGGTTTTATGCCAAAATGACAAGGAGAAGAACCAAGAAAACTGCTAGGAAGTCTATTCCCTAGAATTTGCCTAGGATAGTGGTTAAGAAAGAACCAACTGAGGAGGTAAAATTCCAAACATATTAACTATGTTGAGAGTGCGATATAGAGTATCATCATGGTTCAAACTCGAACAAATCTTGAAGATAGTCAAGGAGAGTCAAATCCTTTTGAATGATTAAGTTGGATTAGATATTGACCATGCTGAATGAAACCAAGGAAAGGCTTGGAAACCTGGAACAGGAAGTTAGGGATCAAGGCAGACCCAAAGGAGAAAAAGAGGACTTGCATCAAGGGGATGATGATTATGTCTACGAACCCAGTTCTCAAAGTGAATGGAGGGAGGATGTTGATAAGACTAAGTCTCAAAAATAAAGGAGAAATAGAATTGCCTTAGCGCTGTTAAGGGATATGAAGAAAGTGACACCACCCAAGTTTGATGGGACAGTAAGTGGTGATGCTATAGAAGCTTGGTTGATAGAGATGGAAAAGTATTTTGAAATAAAAAACTACTCTGAGATAACCAAGGCAGTATGTGGTGCCTATCAGTTGGCAGGTGAAGCATCCACATGGTGGATGAACAAGAAAACAAAACTAGGGCTAATTTCACTGAGCTTAACTTGGGATCAGTTTGTAGTCATATTTCGATAGAGGTGGTTACCACAGTTTTTCTTCGACCAAAATCTAACAGATTTTTAGAATCTACGACAAGGAGAAATGTCAGTGGTTGAATATTGGGAAAATTTCACCCGTCTCTTGAAGTATGTGCCACAATATCAAAAGGATGAAAGGTCCCGAATCATAAAATTCATCACATGGGTATGAATGCCTAAATAGGTGGAGAAGTGGATGTGCATGGTCCTACCACTATGGACCAAGTTTTTGAGAAGGCAATCAAACAAAAGTAAAAACTGAAGTCAATTTCTGCATATCACGAGAAGAATCGCAAGAGGTTTAATAAGTCACCAACTTCTCAACCTTTTAAGAAAAGGAATGACAAACATGATGTGAATAAGAAAGATGGAACCTTGTGTTTGTGTATAGACTATCATATGCTCAACACAGCAACAATAAAGAATAAGTATCCTCTAACACGTATTGATGATATTTTTGATCAGATGTGGGGTGCAACAGTATTTTCAAAGATTGATCTACGATCTGGATACCTTTAGTTGAGAATAAAAGATGAAGACATTCATAAAATAACTCTTAGAACAAGGTATGGAAATTATGAGTTCACAGTTTTACCATTTATACTTACGAATGCCCCTGCAACATGAACATGAATTTGATGAATAGTGTTTTTTGAGATTGCTTGGATAAATTTGTTCTAGTGTTTCTAGAATACATTCTTATATATTCTAAGAATGAGGAAGATCACTTACAGCATCTATGGTTAGTTTTGCAACGACTGAGGGAACATAAGTTTTATGGGAAACTTTCTAAATGTACTTTCTTTCAGAAAGAGATACAATATCTGGGACATATAATATTAGCTGAAGGAATTTTAGTAGATCCTGTGAAGATCAAAGCTATACTTGAGTGGACTGCACCAAAGAATGTACATGAAGTGTATAGTTTTATGGGGTTAGCTGGATATTATAGGAAGTTCGTATTGATTTTTTCTAAGATTGCAAACCCAATCACTTCACTTCAGAGAAAAGGAAAGCATTTTGACTAGTCAGAAAATGTTAGGAGGCATTTAATTAGTTAAAAGAGAGGTTGACAACTGCACCAATTTTGAAAGTTCCTGATCTGGAAGGTTGATTTGTTGTAATCACTAATGCCTTAGGAGAAAGTTTAGGAGGAGTGCTTATGCAGAATGAGCGAGTCGTAGCCTATGAATCCAGAAAGCTAAGAGCATATGAGCAGAATTATGCTCCTCATGAATTAGAGTTAGCAATAGTGGTGCATGCTTTGCAAGTGTGGCAACACTATTTTCTAGGAAAGCCTTTTGAATTGAAGTCAAATCATGAAGGTCTTAAGTATATATTTTCCCAACCTCATCTGAATGCTTGAAAAAGAAGATGGTTGGAATTGATATTCGACTATGACTTTGAGATAAGTTATATCAAATGTAAAGAGAACCGAGTAGCAGATGGTCTGAGTCGACGGAGGCATATCTCATCGATTATCTCTACCCTTTCAAACTTTAAGGATTTAGTGTTACAAAATTCTGCAGGTGATGAGTACTATGAGCAAGTTAAGCAGACTCTTATAGTAAATTCTAAAGACTCAAGGTATGATGGGTTCTATTTTGAACTAGATGGGCTTTTAAGATACAAAGGAATGATGTATGTTCTAGACTCTGTATAATTAAGAAACCTTGTGTGGAAGGAAGTTCAATCCACACCATATTCGGGTCAACATGGAGTAACCAAACTCCTAGCCAATGCGAAGCCTCTTTATTTTTGGAAACGAATGAAGAATGACGCTGCAAGATTTTTAACAATTTGTTTAGAGTGCCAGAGAGTCAAGGCTGAGCATCAGCATCCAGCAGGACTTTTGTAGCTGCATGATATTCTAGAATGGAAGTGGCAGGTCATTAGTATAGACTTTGTGCAAGGTCTCCCAATGTCTCGAAATAGACATGATGCTATTTTAGTGGTGGTGGACAAGCTCACCAAGGTAGCTCATTTTATACTTGGGAATCTAATGGATGGAGCACCATTTTTAGCTCACAAGTTTGTGCAAGAAGTATTTAGATTACATGGAATTCCTGAGAAAATTATCTTAGATGGAGATGCGTGTATGACGTCAAGATTTTGGCAAACTTTGTTCTCAACACTAGGAGCTCAACTCAATATAATCTTGGCTTATCACCCTGAGATAGATGGTCAGATTGAGAGGGTAAACCAAGATGTATTGCATGGATCAACAATACAAGTGGGAAGATTACCTACCTCTTGTGGAGTTTGCATTGTAATAACCTATCATTCTGCTATTAAGATGGCTCCATTTGAAGCATTGTATGGAAGAAGATGCCGAACTCCTCTAAGCTGGGATAAGATAGAGGATAGGATTAGCATTGGTCTAGAAATGTTATCAGAAATGGAAGAACAAATCAAGATGATCAGAAAAAGGTTGGCAGAAGCAAATAATAGAAAAGTTACATTGATGCCAAACGTACACCAAGGCAATTCTCAGTTGGAGAAAAAGTTCTTTTGAGGGTCAAACCTCAGAAGAGTTCCATAAGTTTGGAAAGTCTTCCAAACTAGCTCTTTGATTTGTAGGACCCTTCAAAGTTTTCAAAGTGATCAATTTGGTTGCCTACAAAATCGCTCTACCACCAGCGCTTGCCAAGATGCGCAATGTTTTTCAAGTTTCATATATATAACAGGTGATAATCATATTTTTTATTGGAATCATTTATAGGTATAGGACCCAAGAGTGGTCATGATCAAGCCTCTCAAAGTGCTTAAAGTTTGCAAGCTTCACTTGCATAATAGAGAGGTTACTTGGTGCAAGGTCTAGTGGGACCAATATGCAAAGGACAGTGCCACATGGGAAGATTACCATGATTTTTATCAGAGATTTCCTCATTTGTTTTAAGATTTTTAAAGTTAAACAAAAAACTTTATCGTATTATTTCATGATACACTGGATCATTGAGGATGATGAATCTTATGGGGGAGATATGTCACACTCCAAATTTTGACTATGATTTACTTTTTACTTGCACGTAATTAGTAGTTAATTATGCATGAATTAATGATTTGACGTTATGTGAAAATTTCAGGATAAATCAATGATATCATGAGTTTATGTTTATATGATTAGAATTTAGGAATGTTAATTATATGATGTTATGATTATTTATTCATAAGGTTTATGAATTGACTAACGATGCACTAATCCCAATTTAGTGAATGTAAGTTGTAAACAAGAAACATGTTTTCCACCCTCCGAGAAAGAGAGGGAGAGCATCATCTGAGAGAAGAGAATAGATGTATGGATAAGAACAAATTGTTTGCCATCTAAGTCTCATGCCTTAACAGTTTAGTGAACCTTCATCGAGTATAGTAAGTTATGTTTGACCAATTGGTTTAAGTTTGGTTTTGACTCGACAAACCGTCGAATGTCAACTAAATCCATTAAGTTGAGAATTTTTGTCGAAAACTAAGTTAGGATAATATATGATCATTGACAAGGAAATGATCGATAGTCGTTATTTATTTGTGTAAAGTAATATAGATTATATTACTAGAACAAATTAATACAAGTAGTTAAGACTAATTTATTATCAATAATTCTCGATTGGAATTCTATTATGTTATTTTATCTATTTTGACGTTAAGCAATTTTGAGAGGAGGAGAATACCTCGACCCCATTCTCATAGCATAACATGTATTAGAAACAACGTAAGTATACATTGTATACACCTATTTTATGTTGTTTTATATCTATTTATTATGATCTATTGGTTTAAACCTATTAATTGTAGTCGTTGAGCTTCTTAAGGGAATGTGGTATAGTTGCATTTTAATGCAAACCACTGCATATTCTTGTAGTCACTCAACTCCTTTACTCCATGTTAGTTATGGAGTTAAGGAGGAGTTTTTTGAACTATTGAAGTGTGGTCTTTAATGACCAGTAAACTCCATAACTTTTGCATGCCATCAAAGAGTGAGAATAGGCATAGATGCAAGAGGATTATCCACGGTTGTGGAAGAGTTAAAGCCTTTTTAAAAGGCTACATTAAGGGATGGTGTTAAAGAGAAGGGAGACCACAAGCCTATTAGGAAATAATGATTTAATTTGGAAGGAATCCTTGGATTGGAGTCAAAAAGTTGCTCAAGGAAGGGTGAGCGAGCTCCTGTATCAGACGAAGAGGATAACCACAACAATATAGTTCTCAACCTGAGAGTAAGTCTTTAGAACATTGTGCAAGTCATTTAAATTCACATTCTTTTAAATACTAGAAAAGTATTATTAAGATTGGTTTAGCATAGCGAGTGTTTTTGCTAGTTTGGCTGGAAGTATTCATGTCTCTGCATATGGTAGAAGCTTGTATTGAGTATATGCTTTTGTAACTTTGATTAGTAACAAACCATCATATGAATCTCACTCCACTGGAAGCCAAGACTCAACCTGTGAAATGTTGACCAGTCGAGCATGAAAAAACAAGCATAGGTGTTATAAACATATTACTACTACTACTACCAATATTGATGTGGTCTATGAGTTCACTATTACTAGTGAATATTCAAGGCATGGCTTGCAGTCTATTAATCACTGTTAACTACATTTATATGGCATGACCTATAACCATATGTTACTGGTGAATTCTATGGCACAACCTCTCATTTTCTACCACCAGTAAAACTTGTTAAGTTAGGTATGTGCCATAGAAATATAGGCCAACTGTGCCGTATAATATAGGCCGATTGAGCCATAGAATATAGGCTGACGGTGCCAAAGAAATATAGGTCGACTATGTCTTAATATATATTATATCTGCAGTAATATTATTATGGTAGGAAATTGTGCCTTAAGAAATTATTTTACAGTTATCTTGATATATATGCATATTATAATTTTATAAAGGTATGATTTTAACCTAGGAGTCGAGAAGAACAAAAAAAAAGGAAAGTTTAGGCAGTGATAGATTCTCATTTCTCATTGATTTATAGTATGAGCTTAAATGTTTAATAGTCAAAAGTTATAGTGATAGATATTCACTTATTTAGAATATATATAAACTATTGATATCACCGAAAGCTCTTAAGTATAGAGACATGTTATCACATATGCATTATGTAAATAATGGCAAGCATTATGAAGATATACAAAGAATGTTGTAGATGAGTTCATAACTATCCTATATTGAAATTTAGTGGACTTAGGAAGACTAAGAGGTCAAAAATATTATATTATTATTATTTTAGACTCAAACCTATTTAGGATGAAAGATTGAACTTAGTCAAGATTACTTACGATAATGATAGTATTCATTAAGATCTTATATGAAGAGGATATACCTCGTGTACTATGTTTTTACCTGATATGAGAGGTGTGAATTCAAACAATGCCCAAATGGTCAAGAATAGACTAGAGGTTATTGTGTCCATCTTATATTATTATAAATTTTGGAAAACAAGAGTATTTGATATTACAATGTATTGGGTTAGAGAAGTTAAAACCCTAGAATCAACCCACAAGGGTTTAGGAAACTTGAAACCTCTTAAATCATTTATAATGTCAATTAGTCTATTGTTTATTATAGTTGACAGTGAATAGTCGAGAAACCATAGATAAAGACATGTATAATTTAGGAAGAGTCTATGAAGCACTTATGATAAATAAATGATTTGTTGTTAGAGTCAGAAACTTGATATATAACACAAGAGTGCTCAATCTTTGGGTCATTGAGTAGAATGACAGGAAGTCATAGACCCTAGTATTTACAAGTATACAATGAAGGACTCTCTAAAAAGGTTAAAGTCACCTAATCCCTTATATTACATTTATCCTAGATTAAGGATTAATTCTAAGTTAGATTGACTAAGATTTGAGTTCAATTGAGACAATTTATGTCTAGAGTTACTAGTCAAGCAAGTCAAACTGCAGGATGAGGTAGTTTCTAAGTTGAGTTAGAGGTGTGTGAACAAACAACTATGTTTATTGCAAACGTCTATCTATAGAGAAACTTTGGCCAAAGTGATGCATTTGTCTCTGCATGCATTAGTCGGTTCACTATGTCTAGATTGTGTACCCTGTGAGAATGATCATACTTAGCTAGAAGATTGTCTAGAGTTGTATGGTTGATTGAGTAACCTAGGACACAACACTAGGACTTAGATGAGAACCTGTTGGTTCCTTATGTCTATACTCTTCGTGAAGGGTAGGGCCACTTCTAGATGGAAGATGAGTAGGGAACCAATGGTCTGTGGTTAGAGGAAAAGCACTCAGATGATGCTCTCCCTCTGCAGCAGAAGACTCACCAAGACTTGTGAGACAAATATCAGATTCCAAATGTAGTATACTTCATGATATGACTTATGATTTGCAAACTTATGTAAACTTATTCATATTGCCAACTGCAAAATATTTGTAATTGTAAAGTGAAATAATTTCACTATGATTTTATCTTTAAATATATTGTAATTTCAAGATTGAAAAATATTTAGAAAGGAAATGCATTTAATTCTATGAGATTATGAAAATGATAAAAAAAAATTCATTCATGTTTAAACATGTTCATTTACTTTGTTAGTAAATTTTGTGAGTAATTCCAAGTTGTATGAGTTAGTATGTTACAAAGACTAGCGGGGTTTACTAAAAAGGTAAGGTTTTTGGTAACCAGAACAATGAAGAAGTATAAATGCAAGATATGCAAATGGGAAATGTTTAATCAAGTCAATGCTAATTAGATCTGATAAAGAAAATCACAAAATCACAAATGTAGGAAGCGTTGGACTCACCAAGTGTTGTTTTCTAAATGAGATAAAAGATGATATGCAACATAAATGTGTAATTAGATTTATCAACTAATTAATCACATATACAAATCTAAGGAATGAAATCAAAAAATGCAAGTGTAAGATATGTCAGGTTCACCAAAATATTACATAGGAGAATAGAACCTAATCAATCATACACCCACTAGACCAATCTTTCCTATACAACATTAGAACGCAAGCCAACCAAGACTTGTGTACTTAGCTACAGTCCTCAAAGGAGAGCCAAGTTTGCTTTGGGCTTGGTTCTTTTTGTTGTAATAGATGGGATTGATTTGAGAATAGCAAGATCTGGGGTTTCTATGATGAAATATGATACAATAGAACTTACTGACCAGTCGGGGCTGAAAACCCAAAAACTGAGACCTAAACTTAGCAGAGAAGAATTGTCAGAGGCCACTATCAGAAATATGGCCCAGATCTAGAGAACTAGGGAACCCAGGCACATGTGTCCTAGGGTTTTGGGCTGCTAGAAGTCTGAGATGCTCTTGACACTTGTACTTTCATCTTCCTGGTGCCCATTTTTGTTGGATCTCTCCGATGTAATTTGCACACACAAAAGAGGGAAAATGGTGGTGATGTATAGAGGATTGCCTCAGTCAAACCTTCATGTAAGTGTTCCCACTTCCACAAAAAAAAAGTATTCGATCAAGAGTGTATGCCCTAGGTAGGCAGAGGCATATCTGAATAAATCAAAGATAAATGTAAACAAACATTAAGGAAAGATGTTACCATGAACATGAAACCCTTGATGGGATGATGTCACTATCAAATCGCCACAAGGAGAGAATGAAGGAGGAAGGAGATTCCTTGAAGATTTGCAACACAGGTTAGTATACAATAATAAGCTGTAGAAATAGAGATCTTGTAGATAAGAGCTTGTTAGAGAGAATCATCATATGAAGAGTCATTAGCTAGAATGTCATTAGGTGTAAATGAGTGAGAGAGACTTTTTATATATGCATATCAATTAATTTCTTAGGGCCCAATTGGATTGAGGCTGACAAGGTGCATCACTTAAGTGATAAGGATGACATTAAGATATGAGTTGTCGGGGCCAAATTGCTAGGACTCTAGCACCTGGGTGCCCTAGTCTTGGTAATTTGGGCTATCCAAATTGTAGGTGACAGAGGATTATGCCTTGAATCTCATGAAAGTGGTGGAAATTTCATAATGTAAATAGGGATGAACATATAAGCCACAACGATTACCAAATGTATTGTGAAATTGTAAGAGTGTAATGTCCCTTATAGGAACAATACTAATTTTATCCTAAATTATCAATTTCCAAGTAAGCAAGCTAGAAAATACTTACAATAATATTTCTCACAGTCAAGTTAACATGATTAACAAACTCAAATAGAATTATTAATCCAACTAAAACCTAACTATCTAGGAGACTCAACCATAAGAGAGTTGAGGAGTGTGACTTCGATGGGGTGTCTTGGATCCTCTACCCTAGGCCCAAGAGCGGATATACCACCCCCCTTGGCCTCATGGGGTGCATGCCATCCATATGAGGCAGTCTACCTAATGAGGCATCTGTTTCCCGTTATCCCCTCATCTTGTCATTTCCTTCCCCTTTCTTTATGATTGGTTCCTTTGAACTTGCATGTCTATGATGAGAGAATGAGATCACAAAAGGGTACCCCAGAAGCCATCTCTTCTAAGCCCAAGGGCAGTACCCTTTGTACCCCCTCAGCCCCTTGGGATTATCCAAACCCCTTGGAGTGGCATACCTAGAAGAGTGCCCTATCTCCGTACCCCTCTTGCACCACATTTCCTCCATCATAGAAACCATAGCATTTAGACAAGAGTCCACATTAATGCATAATAAACTAATCAACTCATAGTTACAAACAATCATACCAGAAATGCATAATGAATTATGAAGGTGACATATAATGATTATGTGCATGAAATAATGACAATCATAACTCTGCTGGTGTATCTAATTTATTTTCTTCATTCCACACATTACTCTCTCCTTTTCACTATTCCCATAAATATATATCTTCTTAACTTAGAAATATTATCTTTATTTTCCATATAAATCATATATGCTTCTTTCTTGTTTTGTATAACTATTTCCCACATTCCCACATCAGAAATATTATTCCTGATATATATATTTATATATGTTATTCCCCTTTCTAATATTCATATTCTTCCTTATATCCCTGCTGCAATGATCTCTATATTTCATTCTCCATTCTTGATCTTCATATTCTAAAACACATATTCCTCTGCTTAGTGCTTTATATATATATATATTATTCCCCTTTCTAATATTCATATTCTTCCTTATATCCCTGCTGCAATGATCTCTATATTTCATTCTCCATTCTTGATCTTCATATTCTAAAACACATATTCCTCTGCTTATTACTTTAGACTTAGAATTCAATATGATGTGTGTTCTTCCCATTCGATCATTAGTTGTTGCTCCTTTATTATTCGCTTCTCTTTTATAATCCTTGAATTGTTTCATACTTCCCATAATCTATCTTTGTAAGGCTTCATTAAAATTACAATTTATACCCCATCGTATGCCTCTTCAAGGGGTGTGATGTCTTCAAGGGAGATGACTTCTCCCAAGAGAGGCCGCCTCTTCACTTGCTAGTATTTCTGTATGTTAAGCGCTACCTTGGATGTTGTTCATATGCCTTAACAATGATCATTGACTTTTTAATACTTGTCTTTATTACTTTTAAGTTTAGCTTTGCCTTATTCAATTGGTCTCTTATAATGGCGTTTATATTTATTTTATATTATTATAATAATATTTACCTTATTAATATTCATATTAATATTATATTTGTTTTATCATTATTTATAATTTATATTTATATTTATATATCATATATTATATTTAATAATATATTTTATTATAATTATAATAATATTTATATTTATTATTTATAAATATAATAAATATATTATATAAGAAATATTTATATAATAATATCATTTAGTATATTTTATATATTATATATATAATTATCATTCAAATTAACGATGAAGGAATATTACAGACACCATATTGTAAGAGGGTAATTTCATCATTTATCATGATGTTTAAATATTTAATTTAAATAATGCCTTAATATCTAGACATCACAAAGAGGTCACAATTTCTGACAATACATCTGTAACTTGCGCTCTATACAAAATTCTCCTTTGCTAGCCTCAACTTCATCAGGGAATTTCTTGATCATTTCAATTTGGACTTGAGGTGCCTCCCATGTAGATCCATATCATTGGATTGTATTGAGGTTGAAGCATAAGGACGTTCTTGGGAATTGGGAACTACAAAGGCCTTAGACGAAGTTTCTGGAGCATTTGTTGACTCATTATCAATCAAATAGAATTCTTCTTGGTCATTAGGTTCTAGTTGTGTTGGAGGTGGCCAAGGTGTATAGGTATCTTCAGCATGTGAAAGTGACACATACGAATCACTTATTTCCTGATTCTAAGGCACGTATGACTCACTTGATGACATTTTTTTGGTGGTGTCAAAGGAGTATAGCTTTCTGATCTCTCTTCCTTAGGATATGAGAAGGTCTACTTCTTTCAAGTCTAGTGTTGTGGTTTGAAATTGTTCATTGAACCTAGGCCACTTCGTCTTTTGTGGAATTTTGCCTATGCTTGGGACAACTTGACTTGTCCTCTCTTGTTCATCTTTTGAAAATATGTTGATTGTGAAAATATCCAAAGGGAATTGAATGGGGCCATGTTTTTCTAAACACTCCATGATTTTGGTTATTTTTTCCTTCGAAACTACCTCTCTCTGTTTTGATGACTCTATTTCCAAAAGTTCTTATTTCCATATTGTTCACCATTTCATTGAGTGGTTCCACTTTCTTTAGGCAAATCGATTGTGGATTTGGATTTGGAATGGAGATTTTGTTTGTTGACAATCCATAATTGATGGGGATTCCTATTTTCTTCTTGGCTTTGTTTGTCTTGGCTATGCTAAAAGGCTTAGGATCTCCTTTCGCAACATATATCTTTCCAAGGTGTAAGAACCAAACCTCTTGGAACAATGTGGAGGGTAATGCCTTCATCCTATGTATCCATGGTCTTCCAAATAACAAGTTATAACTAGTGTCCTTATCAATAGCATAAAATATTTTGGGGATTGTTTTGGGTCCGAAGGAGACTAGTAGCGTGATTTTTCCAATTGTGGCTACTTTTAAATTTTCATAACCTCTTAGTGTATCTTGACATGCTATGGCATGTGTGTCCATATCCCATCCTTCCCAATAGATAAAATGGAACTATGTTTATAGCGGCTTTGTCATCAATTCAAGTCCTCTTTATACAAGTGTCGTAAATCCATAATTGTAGATATAATGTTGGATCTCCTTTATTGGTTCATTTAGCCTTAGAAAGCATTTGCTTTAAGTCAAAGAACCATGGGTCTTATAACTCAACGTTTGGCAGATCCATATCAAGGTCAACTTGATTAATTTGCTTGCTAGGAGGAGTGATCTGATCTAGGTACTTCAACTCTATTGCTTGCAAAAGCATTGACCAATGTGAAGACAAATTTTAAGAAGATCTATGAAAGAGATATGGGCATAGGTCTTCTTCAGGTCTTCGATTAGCTCGTATGGTTTGACTGGGGTAGGTATTGGTTCTACGACTGAAACGATCCCTTCTTGAAATTGTGTTTTGTATTTGATGTTGGGTTCTATGTCTTCACCATGTAGTATTTCCACTAATCCTAGCATTCTATCCTTTCCTTTTCCTCCTAGTTGTGCAGGGATATTCGACTCTGAGACCTTGGAGGGTTAGCTAACTTTGAGGTCATGGTGTTGTAATTGTTTGTTTCATTATTCCCATGTACCGAAAGGGGCCTTGGAAGATTTTCATATTCGTATTCTACCATGCGATGGGTGCCTGCATCTGTTTGGTGTGGTTGTTGTTTGTTGTAACCTCTTAAGGATTTAGGAACATTTCAATAAATAATTGTTGTTGATCTTCAAGCAATCTTATAATGAACCTATTATTTTCTCTACATGACTCAGTGCTATGCCCCCTCATCCTATGGAAAGAAAAAAAATTGTTTTACTCAGAGGGGGTTATTTGTATCTGTTATCATTCCAATTCTAATTCCATGCCTATTGATTGTCTCTCTAATAGTAGCCATTATTTCGAGGTCGATCTACTGCGTTTATGTTTTGAGGGAAGTAGTCTCTTCTATTATAGTCATCTCTCACCTTGTTTCTTACTGGGGGTTCATCTGTCACCCCATTTGTGGTTTCTTTTTGTTGTTTTTCAAGATTTTGATTGTGGAGGTATTATTTCCTCCAATGTCGCACATTTGTGTTACTAGTCATTTGTTTGTGCCATAAGTTCTTCTCCCACTATCAATGGAAGCTTGGTCAATTTGTAAAACACTCTCTAACACTTCTTGTAGGGTAATTTTTACACTTCCTCTCGAGTATCCCTATTAAGGGCATGTAAGAAAAGGTTGCACAATTCTCTATGGGTCCATGTTTGGGGCACTTGTTGATGAGTAGAGTACTTGTCTCTATCATGTAACCAAGTGCACCGTTGATTCGTTTACATCCTGTTTCATGGTTAAGAATTCTCGTATTCCTGTTTTGATGAGTTTGTTCATGTCAAACGCCATGAAAAACTCTCCTATAAGTTGGGGGAAAGAGTGAATTGAAGCCTCAGGTAATTGGTAATACCAATCTAGGGCAATCTCTTCAAGCATTTTTGGAAAAATTCTTGCTACAACTCCATCCCAAGGAAGGAGTTCTCTCATGACAGTTGTGTAGGCTTTGATATGCGATTTAGGATCTCTCTCACCCTTCAACTTTGGTAAGTCAGGGAGGGGTCATGGTAGCAGCTCATTTCATATGGTGTGATCGAGGGGTTCTTACAAGTACTCAAGATAAGTTCTTAGGAACATGCTTTGAGATTGCAAGGTTGAGAGCATCAACCCCATTGGTGGACTTTGCTGATTTTGATTTTGATAAATAGGTATCGCGGAGTAAGTTGGTTGATAGTTTTGAATAGTTTGGAAGTTGTGTATTGAATGAGCTCCATTTGGAACTGTGTCATTACTTCCATTATGTGAATAGAAGTTTAGGTACAGAGGGTTTTGAGATGCCCACTAGTTTTGTTCTATTCTAATGTTGTGAATGTTATAGTGTGCCTTGGTTTGTTTGTCTTGAGGAGGTTGCTCTATTCTTGCTGCCTCTAATGTCCTAATCGGTTGGACTAGTGTTACTATGAGGTCTACAGAGGTAGCAGTTCTTGTTATTTGTACTTCTTTATTTTGTGGACTTTCATGATTTACTCCACTTGCTTGTTTTCTCAAGGCATTTTCTCATTGTTCTTGACAAGCAACATGTAAGGATTCTTGAGCCTCCCTAGCTTCTTGCAAGTGTTTTTCTAAGCATCTTATCTCATCCTCTAGGTGTGTTGCTATGTAATTGTTGAGGGTTGATCCACTTGGTGGATTTCTGATCGCACGAACACTCTACATGCTCTAGAGTGAGTGGGTTGAATCACTGTTCCCTATTCCCAAGTGGGATTGTTGAAAGTAAGAGAATGATGAGGTCTCTTTTGTCATTTTTTAGTTAGAATCCTCATAGTTGAAATAACTGGTATTCGGTGCTAGAGGATTTGGTGGCACTATCTGTTGAATGAAGGTGTTTCAAGCTCTGTAGAGGGAATATTCCCTAGGTTGGCTTTATATTTTGTCATATTTAGGGGTACCTTAGACACCACAAAATAAATGGAATGAAGGATGAAAAGGATGGAGATGACAAGAGAGAAGATGGAAATGATGATGATGGCAATGGTAGAAAGTGGGATCTGACGGGGATGCAAAGAACTCACCTAAGAGGTTTTTTTCTTCACATTAGGTTCACCAAAATATGTTTTCTCCAAAACTTGACTCAAGCACAACTCGAATGAGTCAACTCTGATACCACACATGAACCGCCTGCTTGCTATGGGTGACCTCCAAGTCACTCTTCCTCTCATGGAAAAATCTAGTTGATTGGAGGCATAACTCAAGGGTGGTTTTGTTCTCGTGGAAGCAAAACATCACAAAGGGTGTTTAACCAATCTGTGGGCCAAGTATGTATTTGCATTTGATGAATGCTCTCTATGGTGGTTGTAGTGGAGATAACTATATGATTCGAAAGGTCATCGGTTCTATGTCTCTTGTCAAGGTTTCTCATGTTCCAAGGCCTAGTCCTAAGACTGTTTTGCTTGTTGATCTCCCTAAGGCATTGTAATCTATTCTCATTTTCTTGGATGGTTTGTTGTATATGGTCTCTTTGTTGAATGATTCTGTGAGTGTGTTTTTGCTCTTCAACTGTTTGTGTTTTGGGTTGAGTCCTAGGGTGTATTTCCTCTATTTTGTCAAGAATAGCCTTGACCCAATCTTCTGTAAGCCCTTGGGCACATTGAATGCTTTATCCAAAGAGAGAGTTATGTTGACCTGGGTTTGACTAGGTGTTGATTTTGACTTGTGTGTACCTCGTGATGTTATCGAGGTTTAGTTCTCTAGATTTCCTAATTTTTTTGTTTTTTTCTTATGTATGCAACAACTATGAATGCAAAGAATTTTTTTTGTTCTTTTCCCAACTTGAATAAATAAAATTGTCTAATTAACTAGAAAAGGAAATATGAATGCAACTATATGAATTTTTGAATGCAATCTAATCCTATGTTTTTGTATTTTGTGGTTTGATTTTGAATCTAATCTATGAACTTGATAATTGCAAAACTTGAAATAACTTGACTTGAAATTTTATCTATGAATTGAAGCAAATTTAATCTAAGCAATGCTAATCAAATCAAAACCTATGAAGGAAAAAACAACACAAAGATTACTTCTCCAAGAGCAAGAGTGTGATCTAATTAACTACTTGAAAGCATGAAAAACCTAGTATATCTTTGGCGCATGAGCCTGATGTATCCTCAAAAGTCATTTTTGTAGCAACCTCCTCTCCTCTGGAGTTGCATAGACCTCCTCTTGGAAACAAGGATGAAGATGTAATTTATTTAAATGGAAATTGATTTGAATGGGATTGAGCTATGAAAGCTATGATGAAATAATTTAAGCTCCGAGAGCTATGAAGCACTAAGGCTTGGCCTTTGGAAGCAATTGACGAGCATAACAATGCTATGAAGCCTTGGAGGCTTGGACAAACTAAACTAAGAAAATTAAAAGGCTCTCAAAGTCTTGTGAAGAGCATAAGCATGCTATGGAGTGTAAAAAGCGAGGCTGGAACGAGTATGCCACTATGAATTTGCCTCCCATAATGCATATACAATAGGGATATTTATAGCTTTGAGAGGCTCATGAATGGTGGGATTGATTTGTGACTTAACTCCTTTGATTGGAGAGTTAACATAATTGATTGAAGAGTAAATTGGGTTGATTGGGGAGTGAATAGGCCTTGAGAGCTTATAACTTGAGGAGGAATGGAGTTAGCATGAGATTGATGGATAGATAAGAATAGCTCAATTGGAGATAAGAATAGACTAATTAGGAGTGGGGAATGAGTTAAAAATAGTCTAGGCTCTATTAGGGTCGAAGTACCATGCAAACTGGAGCAAATATAGAGCCAATTTGGACCCAAACTAAAGAGAAACATGCAAGTTACAACATGATTGGGTCACCTAGTTTGCTAGGGTAGGCTGCCTAGGGGAGATCCAATTAAATGGCAGGGTTGCCTAGGGGAGCTCTGGAAGTCAAAAGGGGTGAACCATAAAGGATTGGTTCTACAGGTAGTTTCAGGGGTTGAAATTGGTACAAGGGGGCTACATATGAGTTTAAGACTTAGAAACAAGTTATTGGCTTGAAAGAGTGTGGGTTTCCCAGTTTTCTAGGGAAAATTTCCTAGGGGAGATACAGGATATCCCTCGAGAGATCCAAAATTTAAAGGGGGTGACCCAGAATTGAGGAAATGGGTATTGAAATTGATGGTTGGAGATGGTCTAAGAGGCCAATTGGATACCTCTAGAGGGTTGAAATAGTTGAACGAGGCTTAGGGAAAGTGAATTTCCCATCTTGTGATGTCAATAAGTCAAGTCGACAGGGTTAGAAAGCGACAAAGATAAAATGTCGACATATGTCAATTGGTGAAGATGCGAGACTTTAGAAGGTTGGTTAGGAGATAGGGGAGGTACAAACAAAGTCGAGAAATTCAATCCACATGTTTCCAAGAAGAAATATTGTTGAGAGGTCATTTTTACACGCTTACATGTATTTGTTTGGGACTACATCTCATCATCGGATTACCATGTAGGATTATGCACTTTTTTAGTGCTTACAAGTACAAGAGGTAATAATGCTAAGGGAAGTAAAACTAATGTAAGTAAAGAAAAATTGAAGGCATTGGAGGACTTGGAAAATGGCACTAAGGCATCTATGAGGAAGTTTTTTAAAGTTGGAGGCAAGCACCTCCTTACCCACAAGAAATAATGAATATTATAAGATGGAAGATTAGGGGCCATTAAATATCCCAACCCACAAGAAGTAATCAAGGTTATAAGCTAGAATGCTAGGGGCCTTAATGGCCCTTAGAAACACCATTTACTTAAGAAGCTCATTGAGATGGAAGCTCTAGATATTCTTTTAATTCAGGAGACTAAGGTAGAAGGTAAATGTGTTCAAGAGATGTTTCCTTGAATTGGAATAATGGTGTTGGTCTTATGGTGGATGTTGTTGGCACTATTGGGGGGGCTGGTGGTTCTATGGAACGGCTTCAAAATGGATGGCTTGCTAGTTTCACAGTCTCAACATTGTATTACGGTTAGCTTTTTTGATCTACAAGAGAGCTCATCCTTTCTTGTGTCAAATGCTTATGGAGCTAATGTGGAATTGGAAAGGGTCTATGTTTGGGAAGAGTTAAAGGTCGTGAGGGTCACAAATACGTTGCAAGTATGTGCCTAACCGGTGTTGTCATTGATGTCAACATATCTATGTTGCCATTGATGTCAACTATGCTCTTGTTTTGATGCTTGTTTGTTTGCTTATGTAAGTATTGGAGATAATGAGTAAGTGATCTTGATATTGAGTTTCCAAGCACTTTTGAGAAAATTTGCTCCTCTGGTGGAAACAGTGTGTTGAAGAGTATCTCTATTTACTAAAGAACAGTCTAGTAGATTGCTTTGCATTTCTTGTAGATTAAATATCTTTGTCTACGGGTTGGAATTTATTTAGAGGCATGTCTGAAGATGCTATGTTCCAAGTTTGAGCCTCTGGTATGAATATTTGAGTGAGTTAGGTTCCCCAGAGTGAAAACTATTTTTTTTGTACATTTGATGGTGACAAGGAGAATGTATTCTACTCCACATTTATCTGCATTGAAGTTTCACAGTCTAAGGTTTTGGAATCAAGTTTGTAATGATGATAAGTGCCTTCAACTCTAATGGTTCATGATTTGATGGTCCTCAAGTGATCTTTTCTTTATGACAGTGGTTGGCAGTTATGTTAATGTGCTATGATTTGAAGAATCTTCTTGACAAAGTGATTAGAGGTTGTGCAGATGTTCTTGGTGATTAAAATGTGCTTGTGGATGTCTCCTGATCGTGTTTCTACCTTTGGATTTCTCCACAAAGAGAAATTTGGATCGTGGATGAAAACTGTTCTTAGAAGACTAAGTGTTAAAACCAATCTTGGCCAACCTGGTTGTTTTCACTACTTGCGGAGTTGTATTGAAGATTGTGGAAGCATGTCGTGGCATTGAAGATTGCATTTGAGTCCCAGCTAAGGCATAACATGATCCGTATACATCTTTACCTTAGCAAATTTTATCTTGGTCCAGACCTATTTCTATGTATGCTTGTAATGTCGAACTTGGAAATTGTTTCAATGGTTGATGAATGTAATGCCGACCTTGATGTACATTCCAAGGTTGATGAACTATATAAAAACATGTAATGTAGTTGCAAAAAAGGTGTCCTTGTGCAAAAATGTGAAGATAGGTGAAAAGGTGTGAGAAGAGCATAGCAGTGGAGTTATACTGTGCTTCAATGGAACTGAACCTAGGCATGGAGTAGATGCTATCAAATCAGTTCACCAACCCTTGGCAGTGAGCCACCCCTTGGTAGTGAGCCGATCTTGGTAGTGATCCCTAACTTTTTGTAATGAGCATTTTGGGCATTGCGCCCTAAGGTAGTGAGCCTCTATTTTTCGGTATTGCTATAACATATTTATTTTTGTGGGCTAACACCCACTGTGGTTTTTCCCTTATAGGGTTTTCCACGTAAAAATACGGTGTCTCATGTGTTGATTATGTTATTGTGTTGAGCTTCTTATTTCATGCCTTCATGATTAAATCTGGATAACTGTAAACAAGTGTTTGATGTGTTAATGTTCATAAGTGGTCAAAGTTTTGGAGACAAGTGATTCACCCCCCCTCTCAGTTGTCTGGTGCATTTCAACAAAATAGAGTTGTGAATTGGATCATTGGTGGTGACTTCAATGACATCCTTATCCCGAAAGAGAAAAAGAGAGGAAATAGGGCCTCAATGATTGGCTCCCCTTTATTTAGTGGATTTTGTGGTGACCTTTCTTTGGTGGATGTTATTCCCAAATCTGGGTGGTTTACATGGAACAATAGGCACATAGGGAGGGAGAACATTTTATGTAGGTTGGATAGATTCCTGGTGAATTCAAAATGGATGATGTATTGAGTCTCCTTTATTTCTAGGGTTATTCAATTTTTGGTGGCTTAGATCATTGGTCGATTGAGATGGTTAATCTTAGTAGTAAGAATCCGAAGGGATGCCCCTTCAAGATGGAGGCCTTCTAGTATGAATATCCTGATTTTATGGAGGCCCTAACAGGGTGGTGGAAGGTGGATATTAAAGGTTGTCAAACATTCAGGCTTCACAAGAAGCTGGCTGAAGTTAAGAAAATAGATAAAGAATGGAACAAGGAGAAGGTTGGCAATCTCTTTGCCAACAAGAATCAAGTGGAGTTTGAGTTACATATCATTGAGGTTGCTATCTCTCATTCAGGATTCACTTCCAAGATAAGGTCTACTGAAATTTATTTTTTGGAAGAACTAAATCAAATTTTAAGAATGGAGGATATTTTCTGGCATAAAAAATCTAGAGTGAAGTGGCTTCAGGATGGGGACCGTAATACAAAAATTTTCACCTCTCCACCAATATTAGAAGACAATATAACATAATTGTCAGCATCATGCCTCCCTCAAGTAATGTTGTGAATGATATGGAAGCTATCAGGAACTAAGGTATTAGCTTTTTTAAGGAGTTGCTTGCTTCAGCCCCTCTGGAGTATTTCTTGGCCCAAGAGGCGATGTTGAAGAATATCCCCATTATTGTTAGTGATTCTCAGAATGAAGATTTGATTAAACCTTTCATGATGGAGAAGATGCAGAAGTCTACCTTTTTTCTTGGTACGAGGAAATCTCTTGGGCCAGATGGTTTTCAGGTGATTTTTTTTAGAAATTTTGGGATCTAGTTGGAGAGGATGTTTGGTTGGTGGCAGAAGAATGTAGAACCAAGAGGGCTAGATGTTGAAGGTCTAGAACTCTAGTTTTGTATCTCTCATCCCATAAAAACAAGAGTCTAAAATACTTTGACGAATTCAGACCTACATCTCTATGCAATATAGTTTTCAAGATTGTTACCAAGGTATGCCTACCAAGCTAAATAAGTCCTTGGAGGGGTTCATTTCTGAGGAGAAAAGTGGTTTTTTGAAGGGAAAGAAAACTTTGGATGGTATTATCATTGCCCATGAGACCATCCACTCCATCAAACACAAGAAGAAAGAAGGTATGGTTCTCAAACTTGATATGAATAAGGCATATGATAGAATTTTGCAAAAAAATTTTTTATCAAGGCCTTGAAAAAGTTTAGCTTCAGTGAAGACTAGTGCAAATGGGTCTACAATTGTATATCTATAGTGTCCTCCATTCTAATCAATGGTTCCTCTACAAAATTCTTCCAAGCTAAGCGAGGGTTGTAGCAAGGAGACCCCCTTTCCTCATTTCTATTCCTCATTGCAGCAAAGGTTTTAGGCAGGTCCTTGAAGGCTAAAGAAGATTTGGGAAATTTAAATTGATTGTAAGCTTCCAGAGGGGTTAAGAATATTACTAATCTCTAGTTTGTGGATGGCACATTCCTTTTTGGGGAGGCTATGGCCAAAGAGGCCAAGGTGATCAAGAATGTTTTGGAGCAATATGAGAAGGTTGTTGGTCAAAGAGTTAATCCAATTAAGTCCATGATCTTCTTTCTCAAGGATCATTTTATTGAAAGCCTAGAGGTTCATAGAATTTTTGGATATGTTGTGGACAAACTTCCTAGTATCTTGTGATGCTACTTGTGGATAGAAGAACCCTTGAAGTAGAATGGAAAGAGGTGATTGAAAAGTGTAGGGAAAACTTGCTTCATGGAAAGGAAAATGACTCTCCTTGGCAGGTAAGATTACCTTAATCAAATCTTCTCTTTTCATTGTCTCGGTCTATGTTATGTCTATCTTCCAAATCCCTATCAAGGTGGCTAAGGTGTTGGAGGCCACACATAGAATCTTTCTTTGGTGTGTTAGTGAGTTTGTTCATAAGTATAGCTTGATCAAGTAAGATAATGTTTGCAAGCTGAAAAAGATGGGGTGTTAAGATTTCAGACATTTCAGATGGATGAACAAGGCCTTGGGCTCCAAAATGATATGGAGAATATATGAGGAGGAGGACAAGATGTGGAGTAGAGTTCTATAGTCTAAATATCTTAGACAAGGATTGGTTAGTCTGAGATCATTAATGTTGATTTACTCCGCTTGGGTCAAGTATATGGAATTCTTTGAGTAGTTGTTGTAAACTTGTTAGTTTTGATGTTAGGTGGAGGCTAGGTAAGGATGATAAGATTATATTTTGGCAAGATATTTGTCTTGAGGAATTAGCTTTGGTGAATATTAAGAAATTTAGACCTTTAGTCACTCATTTTGAAGGTTTTATCGACACTATGGTGAAGGACTACTGGTCACAAGTTGACAATAGGAGGGGCTAGAGAGATCTTTCTATCCCCATTGAAGATCTTAAAGAGGCTTGCTCCTCCCTGAGTGCTAGGTTTTCCAATTGGCCTATTCCTTTTCATGATAATGAGGACTCCTTGGTGTGTGATGGCCATAGCAATGATAGGATCACTATTAGTTTAGGAAACCATCAATTCCTTAGGTTGAACAAGTCTCACCCTCCCTTCCCTGAGGATAAGGTTTGGTTGCATAGGTGTCTTCCTACGGCTTGTGCCTTTTTATGGGTTGTATTTAATAGATGCACTTTTACTTGGGATATGCTTTAGAGACTTGGAAATTTAGGCTTCTCCTATTGTGTTATCTGTAGGAAGGAAGAGGAAACCAATGATGACTTGTTTGTACATTGTGACTTTACTATTGAGTTCTAGTTCCTAAATAGATGGGGGTTGTTCTGGGATGTTTGACATGACATTTATTATCTCATGGTTGGTTGGTATTTGAAGATTCATAGTTAGGGGTTGAAGTTGATTTGGGATTGCTTTCTAGCTATGGTCATCTGGAACATTTGGTTAGAAAGGAATAGAATGATTTTTTAGGATAGAGAAGTGTTAGTGGAAAGGATTTGGGACAATGTTGAGTCTGCTATTTTGGAGTTAGGAGATTGCTATAAGGGTGATGAATGGTATATTTTACAGAAGGAGAAGAGTTGGGTGGATGATTGGCCCTAATTTTGATGGTTATATAGCTCTTTGAGTGGCTTATCGAAACTGGTCATCCCTTGCATTTGGAGTTGTCTTGATTCTAGATGGGTTAAATTCAATTTTGATGGGGTTGCCAAAGGTAATTCCGGAAGGGTGGGAGAGGATGTGTCTTCAGGAATGAGGGGCATTCCCTTGGGTATTATTACCTTCAGTTTTGATGTGGATTCTAATAACATGGTTGAGGCTAGGGCTATGCTATGGGGATGATTATTTCCAGAGAGAACGGATGGAAGAAGCTTTGGGTAGGAGACACCAAGTTGGTTATTAGATCTATGAATGGAGGGAAGAATCAAAGCTAGAAGTTGGATTTAACTCTCTTGGAGGCCAAGGTGGAAGTGACCTTGTTTGATAAGATTTTGTTCAGTCATATTGGTTGGAAAGGGAATATTGTTGTCGATTGGGTGGCCAACAGAGTAGACTTGAGATAGAAGGAAATTTTAGCCACAGTTTGCTAGTGAGAGCATTTTCCTTAGGAGGCTTTGATGCTTGTTCAATATCTCAGTGGATAGTCACTTGATAATGGGTTGGATATGCAGTGGTAGGAGTTTATTAACATGATGGAATTCTCTTATGTTGTATCGATTACATTTATGCTCTAGTCCTTTCATACATATGATTTGGTTGGGCAGCAACGTGTTTTGCCATGGCTTCTATAGGTGTTTCCCCATTATTTTCTTCGTTTGATTCTATGACAGATGGCTTCTCTAGAGGGGTTGCATGTAGTGGTTGGTAAGATGGGTGAGAAATAAGAGAAATGTTAAGTTGAGAAAAGTCTAAAGTAGATGAAATTTTGGGTCTCCAGTGAGGAGATGATTGCAGACTTAATGGCATTTTTTGAGAAGGAAATTAAGGACCTGGATCTTCAACACTAGGTAATTAGGATTTGGGAACTCGCTAAAGATATGGATGGAGCTTCGAGCGTACTAATTCACTCTATCATGGCTAATCTTCTACTTGACCCTAGGCACGCTCGAGGGAGGTGGAATGTTTTTGACATAGCTCAAACTTTGTCCTGCACATCTTTGCTTTCGAATGCGGAAAGTTCATATCTATTACATGATGATATTGAAGATGTTTCACTAGGTGGAGGTTTGTTTTAGGTATATCCTTGATTATTTACACACTTCCAAGATATGAGAATTGTGTTTGTAGCAGTGGTAGAGTAAGTGGAAAAGGGGTTGAAGGTGGCGCTTCCTAAGGATGTTGTTTTGGCATTTTACGATTGCTATGGTAGTGAGGGATCAGAGGATGTGGAGGTGGTGGCTACGTCAGGTATGTATGTGCCTTGAATGAAATGTAATGTTACTTCTAAGGGTGGCTCATGACCTATGTAATTTGTCCTAGTCCCCATTACAAACTCAGTTTTATACTTTGTTTCTCAAATTAGTATGGTAGTTACAGATTATTTTTTAACACTTTTGTATATATGTTTTTGGTTGGGTGTGGCTTTGGTTTGTTCCTTAGGCTTCCTATTTGGGTGGGTGATATAAAATTGTGTGTGTGTTTGATTGACAACTCATTGGTTGAGCATATATGTAGATGGTTTTAGATGTTAATGAATATGGACATGGGTTTTTTGCCAGCATCTAGGTGGTTTCACACTTTTTTTCTAGGTTCCTAGACCTACCAGGGTTATCATAAAAAAACAAATGTGGATTGCAATTGGTATGTGGTATTCAAGAGGGGTATTAATGCTGTGCAAATGAATGCAATCTTGATGATCAAATATGATCTATGGCAAGTGTTCTTCTTAATATAAAGATAGGCTAACAAACACCTACTTTAGTGTCCTTTTATAGAAATGACTTGTAGATTTCCAATAGTTATTTTGGGGGAGATTTTCATTTTAAACTTATTTGAAATAGTTACCAAGAGATGTGGATTGGTTTTGTATGAGAGATGGGGATGGGCATTGGTATTAGTACTGGTACACTATTAAAAAAATGGAAGCTATAAAATATATAAAATTAAAATATAGAAAAAAACAATCATAGAATATGTAAAATCTTAAAAAATTAATAATAAAAAAATAATTTTTTAAAAAATATTGAAATAGATGTCAATGAAAACAAGGATTAACTATATCAATATTTGATAATCATGGTCATGATAAAAAATACTTTCTATAATTATTTGGTGATGGCAGACAAAGGCTGAGAAGTGAATACCAGTATTTTATTGATAAAAACCCTTCAATGCATGTACACATCTTAACCTTTAATATTGTTTCTTTTTGTACCTATACCTCTTTGGGATTTGATAAGATTTTTTCTGTTAAAAAAGGTAAATTGTTATGCAAAAAATAGAAAATTACAAAGTCCATTAGTGTATCTTTTAAGTTTTTTTTAGGGAAATCCATTTCATCAAATTTTTCTTAGGCACAATCCTGACCTCATCCCTTAAGGGCATTGGTCATATGCACTCAACAAGACTTGATCTCTAATGGGTTCTTTGTGTGCCATTGAACTTCATCAATAGACCAAGGCCCAATTGACAAGTTTCCCAATTTTCAAAGGATGCTTAAGAAGATGTATAGATTAATTATATTAATATTTTATAATCATCATCATGAAAAAATAATACTTCTAACTATTATTATTTGGAGATGGCAGAGACATAGGTTGAGAGGTGAATGCCATTATTTTAAAAACAAGGTAGAGGGTCCTCGGAGATGATTATATATTTTTAATCAATTGATAAAAACCATCAATGCATGTACACATATTAACCCTAAATATTGTTCCTTTTTATACTAATACCTTGGAATTTGATAAGATTTTTTTGCTAAAAATGTAAATTATTGTGAAAAAGTTAGAAAATTACAAGTGTATTAGTGTATTTTTTAAGTTATTTTGAGGGGCATCCATTTCATCAAATTCATTGTAGGAACAATCCTAACCTCATCCCTTAAGAGTATTGGGCATATGAACTCAACAAGACTTGATCTTTAATGGGTTCTTTGTGAGCCATTGAACTTCACCAATAGAGCAAGGATCACTTGACAAGTTTTCCAATTTTTAAAGGAATTATACTATTATTGCATTGTAGATTCCCACTCTAATTTTCCCTTAACTTCTTCATATGATTGTTGATCTTCAACCTGCATAACCTTGGCCATTAAATCATAGCTAACAATATGATGCTTATGACCTTGCTAATAAATTTCATAAATACTTCTTATTTTTTGGCATAAATTTCATCATTTTCTTCTTGAGTTAGATTTCCTACATCTAAATCATGGTTAGTTTCAAAAGATTCACTATCATAAATAATATAAGTAGTATATGATTCAACATGGATTGATGTGTTAGAACTTTCATCAAATAGTACATCTCTTTTGAAAAGATTTGAATCTTTCTTAAGGTCATATAATTTATAATCTTTACAATCCTCATTGTATTTAATTAGAATGTATTTTTCACTTTTCTCATCTAACTTTTTCCTCTTTTCTTTAGGAATATGAGCATAAGCAATATAGCCAAAAATTTGATTTGTAGACGAGACATCTACCACTCAAAGTTTCTTTGGAATTATATTTCATAGAGCTTTAGTAAGAGTTCTATTAAAAATGTAATTTTATTTATTAATTGCTTCTACCTAAAACTTAAGATTCATTTTCCTTAGAATGCAACATATATCTTGTTATTTCCATCAAAGTTCTATTTTCCTTTTTGCAACACCATTTTGTTGTGGTGTATAAGCAATTATTGGTTCTTTTTTAATTCTATTTTCTTTACAGAAATCTAGAAATTTCTTATTCACATATTGTGTTCCTCTATTTGTCCTAATTATTTCTAGTGACTTTCCACATTGTTTCTCAACTAAAAATTTAAATTCCTTGAATTTTGAAACACTTCATCCTTTATTTTTAGGAAATACATCAAATTTTTTCTACTATAATCATCAATATTTATGTCAACACATACTTTGAACATACAAGAGATGGAACTTGAATTGGACCCAATACACCACCATGAACCAGATAAAGGGGAGTATTTTCTCTCCATGACTTACCTTGTGAAAATGTCTCCCTATATTGCTTCTCCATAGCACATCCTTTACAAATTCCTCTATTTTAAAAAAATATTTGGTGGCTAATGCACCATACTAAACTTTTGCATAAGTTTAAGATTTTGATAATTGAGATGTCTTAAGCATTCATGCCATAACCCTCTCATATCAATTATTTTTACAACTACACAAGTATGTCTATCTTTTGAAATAAAATCATATAATTTATATAAGCCATTATACAATAATTTTGTAATTCTAATTCATATCCTTAATCGAACATGTATTACCATAAAAGCCAATCTTATATCCTTGATTTACCATTTAAAAAACTAACAATAAATTTATTTTCTAGCTTTGGAATCAACTTCACATTTTTAAACATTTCATTTTCAACTTTAATGTCTCTTGTTCCTTTGACTTGTCAGACAATATTGTCACACAAAAATATATTTTCCTCACATTTTTTTTTATTTAGCAACTCAAACTAATCCTCAATATGAGACATATATTTTGTAGCACTTGGATCTATAATACATTCATATTTTGATGGAATAATTTTTAACAAAAGTAGTGCATAGAGCATTTCCTTTAAAAACATTTCCATTTGAAGGCTTTCCCATTTTCCTTTCTATGAACGTATTCCTTTTCCAACATTCAACTATGTTGACTTATAATCATTTCTCCAATTTTTATGATGATCTTACATCTTTTTGTATTTTTTTACTTATAGTCCTGTTCGTATACAAATTTGCACTATAACAATTATATTTATGATTTGACCCTATTTACCTAGAAATATAGTGGAAAAATGTACCGATAGTTGGTAAGGTTGTTATTTTCAATCAACCCACCTCTGCATTTAGAGGCACAACTCTCTTGTGTGATAAGATTTAGCTTTTTGTGGTGCTTTTCGATTCAAAAACACCTAAAGATTTTAAAAGAAAAATAAAGAACTTGACTTTTAAAGAAACCTAATCAATAAACATATGATTATCAATTGGGGTTTCTTGCATTTAGATGAAACATTTGAAATTAGGTTCCCTGATATAAAAAGAGATCACTTCTCAAATTTATCACAGAGAATAGCTCAAAATATAGGACATACAGTAAGGAAGAACATATTACACAAGTATTTAGAATCTTTCAATATTGCACATCATTTCTGATTTCATTTAGAAAGACAAGATGATCTCACAACTGGATTCAAAGACAAATAAAGGGATTACTTATTCAACATATGGAGAAAAGATAGCCAAGATAACACCAGAACCACATGATTCAAATATTCTCTTTATTCCTTTGTCACAGAGCCATATATAACCCAGATCTTTAGAGTCTGAAACTCGTGAAAAAACAAAAATTCCCCTCTGCCACAACAAAACCACATATATATAGGCCTCCGACGATAACTAACTCATAACTAATTTATAACTTACAAAGAAATATTAAAAAGAAATAAAGTTCATCATAAAATTATAAATTAAAAGAGTCTTCTTTAAGTCATACACAAATGACTAAATTCATAAAGTGAGAAATAAACTATAGTAGTTCAAAATATTTAGATTCTTTGACTGGAATTTGTCTTCTCATGTTGTCTCTGACTTGTTAGAAGAGGAAGAGAGACCTTTGTAAATTCAATATTGCTTCACCAGAGGTGCCATAGCTTTCATTTTTGGAACCAAAGTATTAGTCAACCATTGTTTTTGTAATGCCCCGCCTTGAACACCTTAAAGAAATTGACATTTATGCTATATGAACACAGGATTTTTTTTTTTAAAATGATTAAGATAACAAGTAATGTTAACATAACTAATTACGACATATTCTCTAAGAATTCAAGGCTGCATTACTTTACAAACCAACTAACATTATTTACATACATCAGTAACTGATTCGAATCCAATGCACAATTAAATAACTTATTCATATTCATTGCATGTCGACAAATAATGTAATACAATCTACATAATTAAATACATAACTGAAATGCTTTCCTTACTCATAAGTACATCATTACACTGCCATTTTCAGACTACATCAGAATCACATACATTATGATTGATCTGTTACACAAATCTGGTACAAGATTATACACATACATCTTCATCAAATGGTACAAGTACAATTATCTGGAATAAATATTTTCTGCACATGAACTCAACGAAGAATAACCAATGGATAAGGAAGCTCTTCCACCCGACCATGTGGAACCCTAAGGTCCACCCCCCGAGCTAGGAGTTAACATGAGGTCCCAAACAATAACAGTCAGGTAGACATAGACTAGCATGAACAAAGGATGATCAAACGCCAATACAACACAATACAACTTCCAGAGGCAAGCACATAACGAATGGGGAGAGTACAACTAGGGAATGCTAGGCTGCAGTAGGGATGAGTGTCATCACATGGCTTGTCATGGGTTGTCCTGGTAAGCCTTCCTAGGCCCCGGCCCCCTACCTTGGGTTGTCCTGGTAGCCTCTCCCGACTCTCGGCCCCCATACAATGCTCATGCGGAATCAACATACCTTTCATGAGGACAAGGTAGTCGATCTTGCCATTCCAGGCCTTCTCATCTCATCTCAAGCCTAAACAAACACTTGAGCCATGAGTGATGCATCCACTTATCTTGTTTAGTGTGCTTAACTACCCAACCCCCTAATTCATTATTTAGGTTATCACTGAGTTATCAAACTCCCACATGGGTTGTCCTGGACGCCACTTTTGGGCTCTGACCCCCATTGAGAGCCACTCCTCTACCTGCATCTAGAAGACCCTACTCAACAAACATAGCAAACATCATCATGACCACGATGATACATGAACCATGCAAGGCATTAACCATCTTGCATAACAATTATTCTGATATGAACATATATGTGTAATAATGCAAGGCATTCACCATCTTGCATATCAACTTAATTACAAGGACATACTCTTAATACATTTTCCATGGCTTCCAATGAAGTAACTCATAAGAAAAATACTTCTTCACGAATACCGATGTCTCCCCATTGTCTAATCCAACACAACATCCCAAATAAATAAATAAATCACAACATTCATGAAGAGCCTTTCTACTCATCACGATGCATTCAGAATATTTACATTCTTCCACTACACCATAACCAGATTCTTTAAAACAAAAGGCAACATAGCTTCATTAACTCAAGACACTTATCAACAAGTTACATGACATCAGACAACCTTGGCCTCTGGAATAAACCCTTGACAACTTAGACTGTTTCATAAACATTCCACTCACATTATACAATTCCAAATCACAATATACTAACCAACTCAAAAATCGCAAAATAACATAGGTCTATTATTTAACTCCAATATGTAAATGTACTTTAATTTAAGTCTCTTTTCTATATCTAATTCCAATTTATTTAACCTACTTAATTTTACATAAACACATATAATTAAAACATAACTAAGTAAATAAACTCATTTACCCATTATTTTATTAACTTTCAACTATGCATAACTCACTAGGTTTAACTAAATGAATTCCAATAATTCATTCTAAAAAGAATCACTCAACTTACTATAATGTGGAACTCATAATTAACTTTCCATCTAATTAACCTGTCGTATAATTTAACCAACCTAACTATAGAAACGCAATAATAATGTTTTATTAATTAGTTGAACATTTAACTATAATTTTTGTATATATAAATATTTATATATATATATATATATATATATATATATATATTTTGTTGAGCCGACATTAATAATAATATTAATAATAATAATAATAAAATACTAATAATTATAATGACAAAACAATAATAGTAAATATTGTGAGTCATTAGATAGCAAATACCTTCCATCCGAGAATAAGTAAATATCTGTATCGTTAATTTTCTTGTTATATTTACTATTGCCATCTAAATTTTGTATAATATGCATTAATTTTCAGTAGTAGTGTTGAAAGATTTATTTAACTAACAAATCACCTTATATGAGGCGTCTCAACTGGAAGTGAGATACATCACCGTAAACAAGGACAAAGGATTGTTGGATAAACTATCTACCTTTTCCAAACTCTGGCTGGGTAATATTTCCTGCTGCTGTGCATGTTTAATGGGCTGAGGAAGAACAATAATTGCAGAAGAATGCACTGTGCTACATGCGAAAGACTTGTTTGTTCTACAAAGTTTAATGGCAATCTTTCTCATACGTTAACTCATTCTCTTTTACACGGCAAGATTACTGGAATTTAAAGTCTCTCCAACACAGAAAACTTAACTGCAAAGATTCGTTGACTCTCTGTTTGCTGTACAGAGATTAATGGCAGTTACCTTCATAATTTGACTCATACTCCTCCTTATTCCTAAATATCATGCACTTTTGTTGTGAATGAGGTGTAAAATTGCTATTGACTGATTGACCGTTGAAATGGATGATATTTAAGTAGAGTCCTGAAAAGTTATTGTAAATATTTAACATATTTTTGTTGCCATTTTGGGGGTTCATTATTTTAAGCTTCAATAATTTAGGTTCATTTGCACTTGGGAACCAATAAAAAACATTGGTCCCTGGAGGTTATGAAATGTCTAATAGAACAATCCCTTAAGAGAGCTCTAAATCATCGGTTGCCTTTTGCAGCTCTCGGTAACTAAAAAAACTGTCATAGCGTTGAAATCTGTGGACTATGTAACGAATCTCCGCCATAGCAAATCTGTGGACTGTGTAACGAATCTCCCAAATTTTAATATCTATAATATTTAACATTGGCGCCTAGTATGCAAGGCAGCTTGAGTGATTTCCAGATAAAAGAAAAAACTACAGGTAAGAGTGATTCAGACAACTTCATATAGCTGAGTTCTAAGTGAAGTATAAAATCATAATAGGAAATGAGATCCATTGAAAGGACGAGCATTGTATATACATCTATAACCCTTATTACATTATATCTATAGCCATTTAATATGTGTGCATGGTTGACTTCTTGGCTGTGCGGGCCCTATAGAGAACACCCTAAAAATTTTTATCACTAAGATACTGGTTGAATCTGTGCTGGTTGATATGGATGCAACCCAGTCCAAACTAGTTGATAGAAACAGCGATCTTTATACATTGAAAAGATTGCAGAATATATGCGAAGTGAATTAGCTTCCAAGGCAGCGAACTCTTTCAGAAATGCGCCCAACCAAACGAAAAGAAATGGAACGATTACAGGAACCAACAAAAGCACAGTCTAAGGGAATTAGGGAGCGATCATGTTAAAAGCAAGGCAGAAGTTGTGATACCAGATCCACCATTTTTCCAGCGTACAATCCAGTCTGCATAAAAATGGGAGCTTTGGAGCTAGAAACTTGTTTCAATCCACACAACCCTATTGCAATACACCTACCGTTGGTTTTAATATGTACATGGTCGACCTTCTTGCCCAAGCTGGGCGGTCATGAGGACACCCTAAACTTTATCACTGTACATTAAACTCTGCAGTGGTTAAACAAGTGCGTAATCATGGTGTCTTCTACATGGAACTAAAATTACTGCGTGACTTATGTTCTTCTCCCAAGTAAACCTACATAGGCGGCCAAGGCGTGAGGGCTAAATGGTCTGGGACCGCCGAATGGTAGAGTAATTAAAAAGATCCCTGGGTGAAGTTGAATGTAAAACCATCAAATGGCTTGCGTTTCACATAGGAGGCAGATCACAACTATCAGTAGGGAAGATCTTTGCACAGCCGTTGAAGGAATTGGCTTGGACGCTGAAGCCGCCGGGGAAAACAATGATTGCAGGATATGCACGAAAGGAACCTACTGATCAAGCAGATGGCGCTGGTAGATATACGCCAAAATAGGAGCCTTGGAACAAGTATGCTCACCCATCATAGCTGAGGGTGCATAATAGGCAAGGTAATCGTATTAACTGTGTTGGTGCCTGAATTGACTGTCAGTTCTTGAGCAATTTTTATGCAGGCACCATCCCAAAAAATCCAAAAAAATTTCCAGATTTGGCACCCCTTCAGTGTTTTGTAACATCCACATCATCTTTCTTGAAGGAGGTGGTCTTCTTGTTTTCTCCATCGGCATGAGTTTGCATGTGTCTTGGCGATCTTTTTGGTACCAATGGCGTGTTATCTTCTATCGCTGAGACTTTACCTATCGGCGCAGGTGTTTTGTGGCTTGCCGACAGACTGGGTCTCGCCGACGAGGGTTTTGGGGTGCTATCGCCAAGACTTTGGCTATCGGGTGAACGGGCAGATTGTTGGCCGATGGCACAGGTCTGGCCGATGGAGTTGCCATCGGCGAGTGTGGAGAGTTGGGCCGACAGGGGTACTCTAGCTGATGGAGCTGTATCGGTGTAACATGTGATGTCGGTGAGGGAGTTTTTGATTGAGCCGATGGCATGGGTCTGGCCGATAGGCGGTAATTAGCCTATGGGCGTCGGCATGACTTTTGGAGTCGGCGTAGGTTTGAGGTGTTGCTCCGACGGTGTAAGTCACACCGACGGAGGTGGGAGGCCTAGGTGTTATCGGTAAGACTCTTGAGGTCGGCAAAGAAGTGTTCAGTTGCTCCGATAGTGTTGATCTCGCCGATGGGAGCGAGGAGTCTGGCCGACAGGGGATTACGATAGGCATCGGCGAGACCGCTATGATCAGCAGGAGATTTTTGAGGAAGGCCGATGGTATATGTCATGGCGATGGGCTGTGGGCGAAGGGTCGTGTGTCGAGCGCGGCAAAACGCTCGACACTTAGTATCCGTGTGGCCATGTTTTTAAAATGATAAAATGGTCTCTGCAGGACAAATGTGGGATATTGATTTATGCAGATGTGAAGGTCTTCCCGATGGTCTTGGTCACGCCGATGGCATGATATGCAGGGCAAAACATGCATTTTCAGGGTGCCTACGTGGCACATTTTCGTAGGATAGTGACTTTTCAACGTGGATTTGGTGCCATCGATTTTCAAGCGATGTAAGGGTCGACGACCATGTTTTAAAGATGGAGTATGAGTTTCCTTTGTGGCTTCAGGCACGTTTTGAGCGGGAAATTTCCATTTAAGTTGTGCGACTGTTTCCAGGAGAAGATATGGGTGGTTGAGCCATCAATGGTGATTTGCAGAGGCATGGGCGAACGGTTGAACGGCCATGTATCTAATTTATGGCAAGAAAATTCTCTGACAGTGGCACAAGGCTCGAGCTCATCTGCCCCTTGTCCTTTTCCTGCTTCTCCATGTTTTGTCCCCTACTGCGCTTATTCTTTGCAGGCCATTTTCCTCAGAGTGAATGTATCTGGCAAATTTTTGACTTCTGGCCATGTAATTAATTGCTGAATGTACACGGTTCTGTATAAATGGTCTGGCTGTGTTACATTTTAGAGGTTGGATGTTTTTGGGCTTTCTGCTCTGACTCTGAACATAAGGTGTTCACATTTTGAAAGGCATTTTTTGCTACAGACTCGGTCCTTAGTCTGGTGTACTAATCTATCTTGGATTGTAAATGATGATTTTCTCTGTGATGACCTTCTATGCAGATTGATTCTAAATGAAAAACACCTGTGTGTGTATTGTTTCTGATTGTCTCCTGTATGTCATTTGTTTTCCTTTCAAACAAGGTTGTCAAAGGCTTCCAAGTTTTTCAGTATATGTATACTGTGTGTTTGATTTATTGCGTCTGCTCAAGGAGTGGTTAAATAGGCTTTTGATCAGATACAAAGGAAAATAGATTGCATCATAAGATCTGTTAAGTATGATCATTAATGATACTCTTTCTTGGACATGTTGCTGTTAGGCAGTAGCATTATTCTTAGGTCCTCTGGATATGAATTTATGTTGTCATGGGGAGACATTTACAGTCTTAGATATGACTCTGCTACCCAGATAAGGCACTAGTTTGGGAATCTGTCTGTTCAATGGGTCTAGGAAAGTCCCATCCCTCCAAGCACCATTTCAAACCATTTCATCCTTCCACCTGTTAGTTGTAGGAGTAGGATTAGGATCCCTGCATGCTCTCATACCCAACCAGACATTATGTCCAAGAATGTTGCCAACCTTGTGATTTGTTATACAAATCTTGGTCCTTACATGAGGGTATTCTGCCTGTTGCTGTCAAGTTAAATCTTTCTGTCATTGAGCTAGTCAAGGTTGTACTTTTATCAAGTAGGGAAACCCCCCTTGGTGCGGCAGAACCAGAAGTGAAGGGGAGGAGCTCACGCAACCTCCTGTATTCAGTTGGCTGAATCTGCCTGTGCATTAGAACTGGCAAACCCTAATGCTGATTCAGAAGAAAAACCAACAAACTGTATGCAGACGCCTTCAGGGTGCAGGGAATAGGAAAACAAAGAATGCACGAATGATTTTATTAATCTGAAACAGATCATGCATAAATTCAGAGGCCGATTTTCTTTCTCTTTACCAATTTGGAACCCTAACAATAAAAATTAGACTCATATTTTCTCTTCAATTATTTATGTAGAAATGGGTCATTAATTAATTATATCTCTAATAGAAAATTTGTTTGTAATGAAATAGTTGCAGGATAGGTATAGAATGAATTATCAATGAGGCTCTAGACTATCAAGCAAAATGCAAAATGGAGGAGTAAAGAGAGACAGATTTCCATCATTTCATCAAAATGCAAATAGATTATGGAAGACGATAGAACCTGTATCTGAAGCCTAGATTCAATGCAGAACTCACTTCCTCGGTTGCAGAAAACTCGATCCTTCTTCTTCCTGCCAAAGTCCCCCCTCCTTGCCTCTACAAACTTTTCTTTTATAACACAGTCCCTTCCATTTTCCAAGGAACTCGGCACGCGATCCCGTGCATCTCCCTCCTCAAGATATATATTTTTTAATTTAATGATCCCAAAAAGGTTTCTTTTTTAAATATTAATCGACAACATTTAATTTTATAACCGACCAACCATAATGTTATTAATAAAATTATAATATTACAACAATCTATAATAGTACAATTATATTTTAATTTATTTTATTAATTAAGTTGTAAATTACAACATAACTTACAACTATTTTATTTATTTAAATATTTATTGTAAATAATATTATATTAAATAATACAAAATTTCTTACAATCTTTATTTAACAACTATACTTCTAATAAAATAATAATTTATTTATCACAATAATTAACAACTATCGTCATTATGCTCAATATTATCTTTTATAATTATATTTAATTATCAACATTATACTTTCCGTAATATGATTCTATTTAATGCACAACGATACCTTACACACTTAGACACTTTCTAACCTAGTTAGACTCCAAGGTACAACATTACCTATTTGCAAGTCATGATCAAATGACAGACAATGACCAAAAGGATAGACTGACAACCAGACCACACTGACATGGGACCTCACGTTAACTCCAAACAACTAATCCATTGGTGAAGGCATGCTCAAACCTGGTACATCAGGTGGAGTCGGTGCCTAGTACCTATATTCCTGCAACAACGCACGGTTAAGCATAAAAAAAATATATATCCACATGCAGTCCTATAGTGAATGGAAATCACAGTGGTGTAGGGTACTCGAGAGTGAGTAATACAACACTGTTCCATTCACGTTTATGTATAAACATGTAACTAGATTGAGCAAGATTTCTGATTACTAGTCAACAACATAAAATGATCAACTATCTCACAATCCCATATAGTGAATATCATCAAAACATCTGTAACATCTAATTCATTTATCAAATTCTAAAGCATAAAACAATAGAATCCAACATCAACAATTGTTACTATACTGATTAGGTCTAACGAATTAACAAAATAACAAGAGATCCATCATCTACGGTCTAAGATACTGTCATAAAGTCTAATACTACTACGCAAACATCAATCTGATAGACGACGAGTTGAGGGGCACTACAGTTTCCAAATTATAACATAATCTTCAATTTCTCTCATCATTTTATCCATTGTTGATAGCTCCCTGTGGAAATGATTTTTTGTGTTTGACAATGTTGATAGTTTCATCATAGTGTTGGCACTGATATTATCCTTATTAAACAGTTCCTTGAAAACTAGGTCTTTGAAACCCTACTTAATCACTTGAATATCTTCTAGGTTCAAACTATCTTCTTTGACTAAATTAACCTCCAGGGCTATGCAACCAACCATTATGTAATGCCTCGCCATGCAACCCTAGAGACAAGTTCAACTAAAGCAAAAAAAAGTGCAGAATTTTTATTTTTATTTTTATTTTTAACTAAAATAGAAGTAACTAAAACATAACATAATCTATCAACAACCAGTTAAACTAACATCTCTAGGGATTACATAGTTGCATTATTGAAATTAAACAATAATCAATAACATACATAGTTTATTCAAATAACTCAAACTAACAACTTGATTAACTTATCGGATACATACATCAACATCTTTGCAATAATGTTTACAAATGCAGAATAGTTTATCTTACAAGAGGAATTACATAATTTCTATGATACAAAAGCACTTCCTTTCTGATTACATCAAATTACATAATGAGTTCCACTGATACACAGATCTAGATGCGAATAGTATAAATATTTATCTTCAAATACAGGTACAAATATGGAAACATGAGATACAACTTCTTTACACATGAGCCACGGTGCCAGAGAACTAATGGAAGAATGCACAACCACCCGACCATGTGGAACCCTGAGCTCCACCCCTCGTGCTAGGAGATAACAGTGAGGTCCCACTAAGCAAACACACAAGAAGTCAATAGGCTAATAGGGGCAACGACTACACATGACTCCAATACAACACTGGTTGAAATGAACACCACAAGCAACTCAAACAACACTTCCAGAGGCAAATACACAATGAAAGAGGAAAACACAATTAGGGAGTGCTAGGCTACAGTAGGGAGGAGTGTCATCGCATGGTCCTGACATGGGTTACCCTGACAGTCTCTCACTAGACACCGGCCCCCATCTATGGTTACCCTGACAGTCTCTTACTAGACGCCGACCCCATAGGGTGACACATGTAGAACCAACATTCCTTTCATGAGGCAAAGGAAGTTGATCTTGCCAACCATGGCCTTCTCCTCTCATCCTTAGTGAGGTAAAGGAAGTTGATCTTGCCAATCACGGCCTTCTCCTCTCATCCTTAGTCTGAACTAGCACTACAGGCATGAGTGAGGAAACCAATTATCTTGATTAGTGTGAAAGCTCTCCAACCCTCCAAATTTATTATTAAGTTATCACTGAATTAATAACTTCCAATGGGTTACCCAGACAGCCACTTTGGGCACCGGCCCCACATTGAAAGCCACTCCCCTTCTTGCATCTAGAAGACCCTATCCATCAAGAAAGACATAACAACAAGTATCCATATACCATGCAAGGCATTTACCTTCTTACATACAAATCTCAACAAAATGTATTCAGAGCAAGGCATGGGTCATCTTGCTCCAAAACTCAATCTTTTACATAAACCAACATAGTATTTTAAAACAGGCTCAACACAATAATGAACCACAACTTTCTAGAAGAACTCTACAAAGTGGATTCAAGACATATCTACAAGAATAGGTATACTGAGCAAGGCATTATCCCTCTTGCATAGTCGTCATAATCACATGAACCATAAATAGAGAGAAGTCAACATCACATAAAACCAATACATATTCAACCATTAGCAAGATTACAAAATCACGAGAGTCATACACACGAATATCCCTCTTGACCTCTGGAATCAACTTTCCCAAAGACACAGACACTAGACACTACTGTAACACAAAAGTCCCACATCGACATTCACTCTCAAATGTACAACATCATCTAATAGACCAAACCAAGATCCTTCAACAATAATTCAATTACAATACCACAAATGCAACATATAATATGATGCACTAAATTATGGTTCTTAAAGAATGTAACATTAATCCAACCATGATCATTCATCTACCAAACACAAAGTGAATCTATTTCTATAATGTAGGACAATAATATTCTAACTACTGTGATCATATGATATATAAGTGCCCACAAGTAACAATATTTTAACCAATAGATCCCAAGGCTTATTTTAGTTTTGTTTAACTAAAAATGATTGTGATCAACATGCAATTAACCCTAAGGCATACATATTAAAACACAACAATTACTTAAATGCAACTCTTATCACAGTGAGAGACTATCACCACTATTAAAATCATACAATGGAGTATTAATAACCATAACACATGACTGCTATACCAATAGCTACAAAATTCACTAAACCACTATTTACACAAATGTAGATTTTATTAATAAGCTAGGCAATTTTGTAAATACTATTACATATCACTATATAAGCAAGACTAAATGTCTATAATATTAGAATGTTATAAATCTCTTACACTAGTTAGAATCACAAGATACAAAAGCCCATAGCTACAATAAAAGAACCTTGTTCTAAGGTTAGCTTGAGATGAAAGGAACACATAACAACAAAACATTCCTATAGATCTAACATCTTCATCAAATCTACCCCATTTTAACTACATGCAAATGATAGGATCAGCACAAAATGAATTTGTTGAGAGGGCTTTAGAAGCTGCCAACAATGCAAAATGTGAAAGCATAGACATGGCACTCAAACTAATTGGTACAATGCCTTAAAAAGAGTCATAAGATGGAAATAAATGATCGTAGGATATGCAAAAAATAAATTTGTCGAAAAAATCTCAGAGAAACCCAGTTCAAAAATATAGAGTTATTGGTGATGCAGCAAACTATTTTAACATAGACGAAATGGGTGAGAGGTAGACAGTCACAAAATATTCATATCTCCAAAATGACAAACTGGATATGGACAATTTTTGGATATAATTTAGGTAAGTAAGTCATGCACCATATATCACAAACTTAGTGGAACCTAGTTCATAAAACTAAAGTTATGGATAACGCAACAGACTGCTAAAATAGAGACGAAATGGCTGAGAGGTAGACAGTCCCAAAACATTCATATCTCCAAAACGACAAACTGGGTATGGACAATTTTTAGATATGATTTAGATAGCTAGGTCATGCACCATATATCAAAACTTTAGAGGAACCCAGTTTGGAACACGAAAGTTACGGTTAATGCAATAGACTGTAAAAATAGAGATGAAATGGGCGAGAGATAGATAGTCACATCAATCGGTGATTCCCAGAAATGCAATGATAACAAGGCTTCTAACCTCTCAAGCAAATTACCATCAACAGGAAAAATTGTAAATCAAACATTTGCTTCAACATAAAAATGAGACAGGAATTAGAACTAAAGGAACCTGATTTCACTTGCTTAACTGGGCTGAAGATTCGATGTCGGGTTCAACTGCTGCAGCCACAAACCAGTCTCCCCCCAAAAGTTCCATCTCCTGAAGATTCTTATGAGAGAGAAATCTCCCCCCTAATACAACCCAAAAACTCCCTATTTTTAGCGAAAGAAATCCCCTAAAATCTTCCAGAAGATTCCTCCCATAAAAGGCAATAGATTCTTCTTTATTACTTTCTTACAATTTGCTATTTTAACCCCATAATAATTTCTCTCTGATTCTATTTATTTTAGAATTTGCTATTTATTTCATTTACCACTAGACAAGATTCATTTATCATTTTATCTACTTTAGTATTTTCTATATTTATATATATGACAACTTGCAAATATTATCTATTTTATTGCCATTAACACAACATTAAATTATAATAATATATTTATTCATCTTTAGCTAGCATTTACATTTATTATTATTTATTTTCATAAACTCAATTTCTCATAAGGGCATTTATATTTATTTTCCCAAAAATGCTCTCATAACTAATAATATTATTTTAATGCAATAATTAACCAAAATAGCAAACAAAATAACCCCAATGCCAAACAATACCTGACACAATGCATGATCGGAAAGCAAGACCAACACAACAATGACTGACTATCATGACCAAACCGACAACACTGACAGGGTGCACAACCAGATACTCATCCTCTTCAAGGATGATGGCTAAGCTAGGGGACCATATGTTATCTCCATTTAACAATTCCATTGGTTCAGGCACGCTCAGACCTGTTAATTCAAGTGGAGTCGATGCCTGGTACCTGTAGCCTATAGCAAACAACACAGTCGAACATGTATATATATATATATATGCAATCATGTAGTCATACACAGTGAAAGGAAGTTACAGTGTAGTAGGGTACTCATGCATGAGTAATGCGACATTGTTCCTTTCACCCACACATATCAATCAGTTACTGAACAACTAAGTAAGAACCATCATCAGATAGTAGCATGATACTCATAATACGATTGATCCACACAAAACATCATAACCTCCTATGATACAGAATCAGTCGCATAAAACTCAATTCTAACATATGACAATCATAGTAAAATCAACATCGTAATCACCTGAATGCAAGGCAATGTCAGAGCATGTGAATTATCAGTATTGCAATAAGGTTCATTGATAAAATATACTAACCTAAGTATTCTGATTATTTACATTCATCTTCATGCTCCTTAGTCCGACCACCTGTACATCCAAGGTGAAACTGGAGGGGCACTACACAATATCTCTGATTTAATGAGTTCAATCTCCTTTAAAAGATTTTTCAATTCATTAATGACTTGCCTAGCAATTGTGAGTTTCCACTCAATACTTCTAATCCAAGTGGTAGCATTATATTCTTCTGCCCTTATCAAAATCTTCTCAAATAATAAAGTACTAAAATCAATTTTGGTCATTTCATGTATATCCCTTATTGCTAGATGCCAGACAGTTTCCTCCTTTTTGATTATTTGGAACTCATTTTTATGTTCTTTTGTTTTCTATTCATTATGTTTATATAATCTTAGTGATTCCTCAATACACATCATTCCATCTAAGGTCAGTTGTTCAACCTAGGCTTCAGAAGCTTCACCTAATGCTTTGTATTTGCCCAATTTTTCAATTGCTCCTTTGTCTACACCCGGTATGTCTAAAATCTCATAAATTGAAGAGCCTTCTAGAGACTATGTAGAGATATTCATAATATTCTTGATGTATGATGATTGTTGAACACAAGGAATACTGAGAGGGGGGTGAATAAGTATTCTATAAAACCATTCTTTCACATGTTCTTTAACCCATTTACCAAATTCAATAACATGAAAGCAAAATAAACATAGGAAGAGTAGCCACAAATTTGTAACACAGACACCGGTATTTTTATGTGGAAAACCCAAAAAGGGAAAAACCATAATGAGTGTTAGCTCACAATATATTATAATATCAACACTGGATTACATGAAGACCCACTGCCTTAGGGCTCACTGCCCAAGGATACACTGTCCAAAGAAGTGCTCACTGCCATAAAGAAAACAAGATAGAGAGAAGGTGGCTCATTGCCAAGAGAGAACTGTTACAATTGCATCTGCTGAATGCTGGAATATAGTTACAATGATAGCTCAATATACAGATTCAAAGGTCTTCATCATGACTGCTCTATTTTTCTACCCTGTTCACATATATTCTATTTTTCAGTCCTCTGCACCCTTACTGCACTTTCTAGATCACAAAAATCATCTTAGATCACACATACATCAACTTCACAACACATACATGTTCCAAACATTGAAATCCATCAAGTATTTATATCCGCAACAAGATCTAAATAAAAAATGGGTCAGCTTGCCAGAGATGAAATGTGTACACAAAAAAGTTATTCTTAGTCAGCTTGAATTCTCTATACAGAAGTTATGCGGACCAATACAATCCTTCGAGAACCTTCATATATGCATGGACCTAATATAAAACCACTTAAAATAATGATCCAAGTAATATATCTTCACCACACAACGATCCAACATGGGTGTTGGCTTCATTCTTAAGTATACACTTAACCATGTTGTCTGTCAAATCACAACTTCTAATGCGGACCACACTGGACTCCAAAATTCATACCAAACATTCAATATGCATCACCAATCATACCTTCATAACCGCAAGTCATAATATTCTTGTGTGGTAAGATGCAGATCTCAGAACTATTGACTCTATCTTTGTGAAACACTGTCAAACTGAATGCCGATACTTGGAAGCTTGTAGATGATCTTCCGGTAGACTTCAAACTCTGCAAATCTAGGATTAGATACTTCTCATATGTGTTTACAACACCTCCAAACCATACATCGAAATAATCAATACCAAAGGAATGTGGACCAAAATACTCAGGTGATCTACATTGTTTATAATAGGACTTTGCTTACCCAGACTTAGGCAATTCACAGTATGGCTTCCAGAGATTTTCAAGACATGAAACTTGGAATATAGCATTGTGTAATAATTATGTGTAACATACTAGAACTGCACACCAAAATCTTCATCTGCGGAGGAGTACTAACTGAATCACTGTCACTACCTTAGTAAACTGCCAACACTTAGTCAATTTGACAAAGTCATTCTTTCCGGACCAAAAATACTATGCATAACCTGTCTCAAGAACTGTCTCCAATCATATTTGGTTGTTGCCATCAATGACAACATCAAATCTCCAACATATAAATAGTGTCTCTTGACCATGTTGCCAACAATGTTAACATGAGCACTTGCTCTTCAAGTTGTTCCTTAGTGGCCTTCTCTTTCTTAGTTGTATGTACTAACTTGGCATCGGAGAATTGAAAGTTGTGTATGTCCCCTTCATGAGTAGAGGGTCCTAAATTGACTTTAGACACTTGGTAATAATCTTTTGTGGTCTCCCATTTACTTTTATCCCCAATAGGCTTATCTATTTCAACATATTGATTGCCCAAAGGGTCAATCATCAACCTAGATGCAATAGATGCCTTTTTAGATTTAAGTACAGTTCCATGTAGTAACTTGTCAACTACATCATAATTTGGTTCAATGATTTCATTATATTGTCTCTTTTTACAAACCACATCTTTTAGCCATTGAGAGGAGGGTGGTATTTTGGATGGACTAAAAGAGAAAGAAATAGAAATTGGGGGCAATGTGGTTTATGGTGAAGAGGGTATTGCAACATCCTCTTTAACAGGTGATGGAGGGGCTGACATATGTACTGAACTATTTATGTTCAAAGGAGGTGAATTGGATGACAATGGTGGCAACTCAGGTGTAGAGGGATTCTCTTATGGGATTTTAGTATTTTCTTTCAGTACCTCTTCTTGAGTATTTTGTTTTGACTAAGGTCTTTTCACCTGCAACTTAGTCCTTACTACTGAATCATTTTGAGCACTGAACTTTTGAGATTTGTTCCTTTATTTGGCTCTTCACCATCTCCTCCACAAGATCCAACTAGGTTATTCTTTGTCACAGGGACATTGATAGTGGCTGAAATAGTAGGATTTGCAGTTGTTGCATCCTTTTGTTTTGCATTTTTGGATGAAGACCTTGAAGGCTTAGGAGCTATGTGTTCATCCTTCTTGGCTTGTAGCCACTTCCAGGATTTCTTCAAAATAAAAGGGGACCATTCCCTCACATCTTTCATCTCTTTATCATTCCAATTGATAGGTGAAAGAGGTTGGAATTGAAGAGTATTTGTGTAAATTGGATCAATCATTTCATAGCCATCTTCTTTGATTCCTTCAAGATCCCAACCTAAATCATACTCTTTCATCTATTGTACTGTCATCCTCAACCAATCTCTTTTCCTCACTTCAAAGTCATTCTCACAGTCCTCCTAGTAATCTTCCAGGTGGGGATGATGAAGATGTTTAGATCCCAAATATATGTTATCCCTAGTATAATTTTTGCTATCATAAGGATACCTCATGTTATGATAATGCATTGTGATCTTAACCAAGGACCTTTCAATATTCTGGGCTTCAGTGGAGGATGGGAAAGTATAATAGGTTAAACCCAAAGGGAATGGGTACCCTACTTTCTTCATATCCCTACACTTTTTATTTATTGATTCCATCTGTCTACAGAGCTCAATGAGGACTAGGTGATCAGAGGGATACCTAGGTAACTTGTATGGATACTCATCAAAACCTCCAATTCTTATGTATGAAAATCTAGGAAATTGAATGAAATAACTTCCAAATTACTTGATCAATAGTGCAGTTTTGAGAGAAAATCTCTGACCCACATTAGCATCTAGAGTTCCCTGACATTTAGCATGGTAAATGCATCATTTACCCTTATGTAATGTTTATTTTTTGTTGTTTAATTGTAGTTGAGGATATAAATCATAAATTGTACAACCTTTATCATACACCCCCACTGCATGTAATCTAGGCCATGTATGCATACTAGCAATAGAGTAGATAAGATAAGATGTCATGTAGAATTCTTACTTTTTGGGAAATTCAATCAACTGCTTATACAAGTTATCACTTATCAACTATCCCTAGTCAATTAATTGGGAGTTCCATCCAATTACAATGATAAATTGACACATCCAATATTTGAAAGAACTAGTTTCTCTATCTCCATTAACCCTGTGTAGAAGGGTTTTGATATATGAAATATGTTCATTGAAATGTGACATGAGGAGTCTTTTGGCCAATTATGACTTCACCTTTCTAAGTTTCTTAAACTATTTCTTAGCAATGTTGTTTTCACATGTGGTTTTTCTCTCAATGAAATAATTTGTTGTCATTTCCACATCTATTTTTTCAAATTCTTTCCTATTTAGAAATCTTAGCATTTTACTAATTGATGGACCATCCAGTTTGACTATTACTCTATCATCTGTACTTTTCACTTCCCTACTTCCCGTATTATAGTATTTGACACAAGCCAAAACTAGATCAATGCATTTAATAGAGGTCAAGAAGCCACCTACGTGAGCTAACCCACTCTGAAATGTTGCTTCAGCCATATCTGACTTATGAGTTTTCCCCATACATAGCAAGAATTCCTCCAAATCTACGTGCTCTAGTTGGCCATCACCCACATTTGACAATGAGTTTTCTAAAGCCGATTCCCTTTCATAACCTTGATAGGCAAACTTCATTGGAGGTATTTGAAATTTTATCTAGATAGCAAGAGGGAATATAAAGTAGTTTGGTGGCAAAACTTTTGGGAGGGAAATGTAGTTTTGTAAGAAAATAGGGCATTCAAGCACAATTGTTGAAGTGGTGGAAGCAAAAATTTAGGAACAACTTTATAAAATCAATGAACAATTGACTTACTTGGTAATCGACACTAGAGGGGTAGATAACCATTTCAAATCCTTTGTAGTCAAATTAGGGTTTCAACAAACATAAGCATGGGCTCTACCTCTTCTTTGAAAAAATCACATTTGATTCGAATGACCAAGAAATACCTTTATATACCCGTATTTTTCTCTTTATTTTCTTTACCAGAGGTTCATTGGTCATTAAGAACAAACAAGCTAGCGAATTCTTCATTTGATTCATTAAGTTACCTTAAGCATCAGAGGTTAGAAGGGTACTCAAAACCTTGTCGAAGATTTGCTTGGTTGTCAAAACCTATGAAAGCTTCGACATTCCTTGTCTTTTCACTTTCATTTCCTTCTTTTTCTTTGAATTCTCCATCTCTCCATTTATTTGTCGGAGGTTAGATTGGTTTTCACAACCTCCAAAATCCCTAACATTTGAATTTTCTTATTTTCTCCTTGGTTCTTCATAACTTTCTTTAAAGTTTTCTTTTGTCGAGGATTTACCGGTGATCAAGAACAAGCAAAGTCTTCTTTAACTTTTTCGGAGTTTTGTTTCTTCCCAGGAAGCAAGCTTTCTTTCAAAACTTATCGAAGGTTAGATTGGTTGTCACAACCTTCAAAATCTCTGACACTCCTTTCTTTCATGTTCATTTTCTTTCACTTTTGAGTTTCTTTCAAAGTATTAACCTTTCAGAGTCTTTGTGGTTATCAGGGACTAACCTCTCCTTGGGAACCTTTTGGAGGTTTTGATGGTTTTCAAAACCTATAAAATCTCCTATTGTCTTCTTAAATGTTTCAGCCTTTTCGGGGTTCTAGTGATTATTGGGAACTAGCCTCTTATTGAAAACTTTTCGGAGGTTAGTTTCTTTTTGAAAACCTTTGTGAGCTCTGAAACTTCTTTATTCTTTGACTTCTATTAGTCACTTCTTCCTTTTTGGAGCTTCAAAGTTACTAGGAACCAATGGCTGAGTATAAACTTGTCAGAGGTTTTGATAGTTTTCAAAACCAAGTTAATTCCCAATAGCCTACATATCGCCAACATAATTTTACAAAGAGATAACTTGAAAGTTTTGAACTGGCTAGAAACTCCTGACAACTTTAGGATTGAGATGTAAGCTCTGACTTTAGAAAGATACTTAGAAGAAATTTGAATTTTTGAAGTAGAATTTTCAAAATTTTGGAAATTAAAGCAAAGTTTGAAGATTTACATGACTACAAAACACGGAAAATTTTTAAATAATAAAAATATTAAGGCTAAAACCATAGGTTAGGAAACAATTCATTAAAGCTTGACTATCGCCATTAACTTCCTTCTATTTTGCTAGCCTTTTATTTTCCTATGCAAGTCTTGCACATAATTCTTTAGATTTTATAGTTTTAGGATTATAAAGCCTCTAATAAATGGCTAATAAGAACTAAGAAAACTTAGAAGAATTATTTACACAATATATCTTGATCATTAATAGTCTTACCAAGTGCAGAAAGTTTTTTTTCTTTTCCTTTAATTTTGTCAAATGAGATAATTTCTATGCAAGTTTAATATTATGCAATTCTAGGGTAAAACTAACAACTTAGATATCACCTACCTTTTCATATGTATCTTTTAGTATCTTCCTCACTTCGACTCGATTTGTTTATGACAAACTTGTTTGTTTAATCCATGAGGCTGCTATTTTATCTCTCTTTTTCCCAACTTTCTTGGCATTTTCCTATATTAATTGGTTTCTTTTCAACACCACTCACAATATCATAACAATTTTTCAAATCAATTGTAAGCTTCTGGGAAAACTGTGTAGCTTTTTTTGCATCGACGTTACGGATCACACTCTGTGATCCATCATGATAGAATAGCCTTAAAAGGAGAGTGAGCGGGGGGGTTGACACGGAGAAGAAAGTTGATAGGAGGAAGGGAAGTCAAAGGAGGAGGAAGTGAAAAATAAAAAGGTATAACTTTAAAATAAGAAGGCTAACAAGTCAGGGAAGAAAAAATAAAAAGAGAGTTAATATAAACAGAAAGACATGCTTGCCATAATAAGAGAGCTGATGTTTAGAAGTTTCTACATTATTAGGAACATAATGGAGAAAAGTCTAAACAAGAAATTAAGAAACAAAGGGTAGAAAAACAACAAAAAATGAAGACATAAGAGAAAAGCACACAATGAATCTCTGCAATTTAACTATTTCACATTCTCTCTTTTCTTCCTGATGATGGATCACGGAGTGTGATCCGAAACGTCGATGCAAAAAAAGCTACACAGTTTTTCCAAAAACTTACAATTGATTTTATCATGGACTGTGGAAATATCATGAGTACAATTTTTCAAATGTTAGAAATATTTTCAATGTGAAAAGCCAATCATAATAATTTTCTACCAACTTAACTAAGGAAAGGGATTCCACCACTATCCATTTTGAAAATTCAACTCAAATATTTATCAATAAAAAATAAAAAGGAAAAAAAAATTGAACAGTGCAGTGGCAACAACTTTGATCTTCAGCCCAGAGAAAACCTTCCTCCGGTCAACAGCTTTCTTCCAACTTGCCGTTTTCTGAAATCAGCTAAGTTCATTGTATTTATATTTACAGGGAAAATACATAAACAGGTCATACTTCACATTTTCCACGTTGCAGATTATTCGTGGAAGTTGGTTGAAATTTAATTGAGAAGGTTAGCCGTGATCGGTGGTGTCAGATTTGGTCTGTGCTGACCAACATTATTTTCAACAGAATCTGGGATGACACCTCAACCTTCACCTCGAACTCGCTCAATAATGTCAAATGTGAAAAAAACCTTACAGTTGAATTATTCTCTCTATGAACGAATGAGATTTTTGATGATGAAACTGCTGAGTTAGGTAGGTATTATGGTGGTGGAAAACTCTTAAATTCCACCTTAGGACATTAAAAACTCGTATGTGAGCAATTGGACTATTTCCTAGTAATCATTCACACTTCAACAGCCTTAAATTATGGGCATTGAAAATCTGCTTAACAATTCCGACATTCAAAGCTCTTCGCACGTTAAACAATCCCTCTAGGCAACGCATTGCCAAACCTTTTCACACTTTAAAAAGCGAACCTAAAATATGGTAATGTTCAAATTCACTTACCCCCGCCAATTCTCATTTAGTTTTGGCGCGTTTTTATGGATTGTTTTAATAAATTACATTACATATTTATATGTTGCATTTTTTTTGGGGTTAAGTTTTGGTTTTTTTTTCCTAATTTTCATTTATTTTCACTTTCATATTCTTTTATTTATTTGTTTCTATCATACTACCATCTACATCTGTTTCCACACATTTATTTTATCATTAATCTATATTTTCATACATTAGATTCTTATTCTAAGTTTTTATATCCTATGTCCCAACGCTGATGGGTAGGTTTAATCCCGTATGACGTGGAACTAACCTAAAATTCAAATTTTAAAAATTCAAAGTGTCGACTCACCCCCTTTCCACTACTCATTGGGAGCCAACTTGGTACAAATTATGTAACTATTTGTTATGCCTTGGTATTTAAAGACATTCATTTGTGTATTTAAATACATCCCAAGAATCATCCAAGCATCATTCACAAAATCCTAAGCATTGTAAGGACATTCATTCTAGGAACACCTTGATTTAGAGCATTAAAAGGAATCAACATTTACATCAGAATAATCAAGGACATCTGCATGTGTGGGAGTGTTGTCTTCGATACTCATTCACGACCATAAAGTCAAGTTAATCAAGTGGTTCAACCTAGGAGAAAACAATGTCAATCTTTACACATCAATAGATATAAAAGTTTTAGGTTACATAGTTTTTAGCAATCCATAGTCACCAAATAGATCTTGTGGGTTACATGGCGATTTTATGCATTAGGACATTTTTACATAGCATGAGAGCAATTACGAGTAGTGTAGATCTGATTTGCATGGAAATTTGTGATTGTTATAGTTCTGAGACAGTGAGCAAATTGAAAGCATTCATTTCTTTTATTGAGATGACCATATTCTACACAACACCAACTATTATTTTGCACCATTGTTCTAAGAGCTAAGTGCCTAATCTTCTCATTTGATTTTTGAATATTCACTTATTATGTTTATCAATTCTTGGTTGTATTAATTAATCTAGGTTTTATTTTGTGTGCATTTGTTTCCTAGGTTTATATGTAAAAGATATTTTATTCCCTTACATTTTGGTGAACCCATCATATCTTATGCCACCCTAGGGTTTTGCTTTCGGGTTTATACCTTCATTTAAGGTTTTAGATCTATATTTTCTAGTTGATTAATCATTTTTAGATCTTCTTAGGGTTTGTGTTCTTATTTATTGCTACTTCATTATTAAATATCTTTCCTTCTAGGGTTTGTTTCATAGTGTGATCTTAATTTTTGTGCACTCTACCCACCCTTATACCTCATTAGGGTTTATGTTGTTCTATTATAGCACAGGCCAAATTAGGCCAAAGATCCCCTTAAAAATCATGTCTTTCTTTCATTAGAAATATCCGATCTGAGAAAGCTTAAATGGAAGAAAGCCCCCCTTCAAAATCCCAAAAAATTTAAGTATTTTGCCTTTATTTTTTGCCTTAGTTGGCAAAATCTGAGTTTGGCAAACCTTTGGTTCACCGATTGGCCGGTTCGCCGACTAAAGGAACTAAATAGGCGGGTGGAATTCTCTAAGACAAAAGGAATGTTTGCCTTAGTCAGCAAATTTTGAGTTTGGCGAATTTGCCAACTAAAGAAGGTGCGGCAACGAGAAGGCAAGTTTTCCTCTAAGGCAAAGAAGGATGCAAGGAAGACTTTTTTCAGCAAATTGTTTGGTTCGTGAACGCAAAGGTTTACTAACGGGTAGGTTTCCTGACGGACCAATTCCCCAACAGAGAAAAGTTTCAAAGGCAAGGCAGAAGAGACGAAGACAAGTCTTAGTCAATGGATTTTGAGTTTAGTGAATTTTGAGTTCGACGAACTCAAAGTTCACCGAACTCAAAGTTCACCGATCGGCGAAATCGCTGACTAAAGTGGCAAAAGAGGAAGGAAGAGGTTGCAAGAAAAATGAAAGTCAGACAATGACAAAGGAAAGGGAAGTTGATCACTTGGTCGATAAGTTCGCGAAATGGCGAACTTGCTGACAAGTTTGTGATTTTCAAATTTCACCAATAATGCAAGGGGCCGACAAGGAATGAAGACAAAGACAAGATGGTTTACCAAATGGAAATTTTTCCAACTGAAGAGGGAAAAGCAACACATAAATAGTTCGCGAAGAAGAGTTTTCTCCGATATAGGGGAAAAAGTAAAGATCGGCTAAGTGGTCAGCAGGGCAAGCTCATGAGCAAGAAGATTCGTTGATAAGGCAAAAAGGAGGCAAAAGATCAAACAAAAGGGAGAAATTGGGAATCGACAAAATTGCAAACTCACCGATTAGTTTGCGGTTTCTCAAGTTCATTGATAAGGCAATTTGCCAGCTAAAAAGGCCCAAAAGGAGAAAACAAGGAGGACCCAATGGTTCACCAAATAAAGATTTTGCTGACCAAAGGGGGATAAGAGAAGGATAGTGAAGGAAGCCAAAAAAGGAGTTCGCAAGAGGGTGAATTTGCCGATAAAGGAAAATTCAAAGGGCGCCAAAGGCAGAATTGAAAATAAACACTTTTAAAGTGTTGTAAAAGCTTGCAGGGCATGATTTCCTAAAATCACACCATTGTTGCATAATATGAATTAAATACCTGAAGTACAATGTTGCAAAAAAGTTAGATTCAGGGAGTTGAAATAGTTAAAATATTCATTGCGCTAGTACGCAGGAGGGGCAAAATGGATTTGCAGGTACCAGAGAAGAATTTTAGACCTTCCCTCTTCAATGCCCCTGACACCCATGTGTGTAGGCAATCTTCTTCTGCAAACTTTGCAGACCTGGCAAAGCATGGCCATCATCCCTATTTGCAGATTTTCTGACAAGGCCATGGGGCAAATTAAATGCAGCATGGGCACCTAGGCAAATCAATTGACCAAATTTCAATGCTTATAGTTGCACGATGGATGAAAAGTTATATAAGCATGTTAAGATGTATTTTTTCGAGGTTGGCTGCACTGGGTCATTTTCGGAGGCAGAAAGTTCTTTGCAGGTTCGGGCATTGGTTTTCTCTAGAACTAGGCGGATTTGATGGACTGTGCTCTTTTCTGAGCCTCTCATGTCTCTGTATCAGTTCACTAATGAAGAAGAGTATCATTTTATGTCTACCTCACACCTGTAATGAATTCTTCTTCTTTTTTAATGGCTATTTAGCCTCTATGATCAATATAAACTAATTTTTTGCCTCTCATTGTTCCTACATTGTGTTTATTTGATAGATGTAAGCTATGTATTGTGGATAAAATGGTCCCTTTCATACTTTCATCTCTCTGCCTTAACCTCTGTTTGAACCTGCATGAGTCTGTGTTGTTTCCTTCAGCGTTTGAAATCATTACTGTGTTAAATGTCAGTTGCAGTTAAACACTATAAATCTTGGTGCATCACCATTTTCTTTTTTGTATTCCTTCTCTCCCTTTTCCTTGGTGATCAATAGCATAGATTTACTTAAATTCTCTAGACCTTAAGTTCAGAAAGAGGAACCAACCTTCTCTGGAGGTCTACTCTCATTTGCAAGGTCCCACACCTTGAGATCATTCCCACGTTTCACTGAATTTGTTGAAACTGCCAAAAGTTTCAACAACAGGGTGCAAATTCAGGTGACAAAAGTTTCATTTTAGATTCTATATATCACTAATATTTGTGATTTTTAAATTACAAACTAATTTATATTACTTTACCTTCCTATCTTTCATTACCATTTTGCATTATTCCATGAGCTACCCAGGATCCTAATTCTCCTTTTAAGAGTGCTCATCTAAACCCCTCTATGGTTGCCCACTCTAGAATGGTAGTAAAATTGTCTCATATGCTTATGTTGAGAAGAATTTGAATTATTATAATCATGATGTCGATGTGGAGCAACAAGATTGGTGCAATCTTGATTGGGGTTACTAGTTAAAGATCTCCTAAGCTAGCAAACATGCAAACATCTAAAACAATAATCAAACATGCCAAATGGAACAAGAATAAAATTTACTTGCATTAAAATAAAATTAGTCTTCACTGGCTTACAAACATGCTGAAAATAAAATGCCCTAACTATTACAAATTAGAAATAACATAAATCTATTCTATTCTCTGGATGGATGAATTATTTGGTTAATTTTTCTCCTACTATTTAATCTCTTTTGTTCCCTTATTTTCCCAATGCTCTATCTTCAAAACAGTTGGCCTCTACTTCTCATATGTTGCTCATTGTTTCACCTTCCCTTGTGCAATATTCCCTACAACTCACATTTTAGTGCACATTTTTCTACCAAGAATGGCTTGTCCTCTTTTCTTTTGTTCATGTTCCTAGTCTACATAGATTTTTTGGATCAATTCATCTACCCTAAATGCCACATGATGGCTTGCACAAATATAAGTCATCATGGCTGATGCAGGAGCATCCTTGGGCATTGTAGCAATTTGTATCATGTTTAGAAAGATGGATTTTATGGTTTAGTTTAGTTGTTTATTGGTATGTTATTTTGTGGTTATCAATATGTGATAGAGAATGTTAGTGCATTTCACCATAGTTTGGAACTAGCTTATGTAGTTTTCGAATTAGTTGTATTTGTGGTTTATGGATCTAGTATTAAAATTTTAGGAGATTTGGATAAGTTGAAGATTGTAAAGTGGTTCATGAGTGTCTATGGGTTGACAGTTATGCATAGTTGGGACTGTTTCTATTTGTGGAGGGTTATTTGGAGTTTGCAACAATAGAGGAATATTTGTGAGGTTGTAATTAATTGTTGGGGATGTATGTAATGTATCACATAGAGGTTCTCCATTGTTTTATTGTCTGAAATTTTGTAATATTGTTATCTTTGGTTGATGACATGTTTCATGTGGTTTTGGGGTTTGTGTCATCCTATGGTTGACATAGATCGTTTGAAAAACTTAAGGATGCTATATATACTTGGTTGTGGGAATTTGAAAGCAAGTGAAAACTGAATGAGGTAAGAGTAGAGAGAGTGAGTTTTCGGTAGCAAGGAGTGAGGTATGAGAGGTTGAGTGAAGGAATAAGGAGTATGATGTGGGGTACAATTTGTATTTGACTTATCATTGTGTAGCCCATGCAGTAGGTTCTCGAAGTGGTGTTTTCATAGTTTAGTTGTTCTATGCATGTAGGAAGCCATTGTAGTGACATAGATACATTTGTGAATCTTAATTGTAATCAAATAACTATGTTATGACATGTAAGAGGGCCCATTGTGGCAAGTTATTGGGTTGCAAACATGGTGATAATTGTGCAAGGTTATATAAATAAGAATGTTTTTGTTGTTTTCGTGAGATCTCTATTGTTTGTGGTTGTTTGTGTGTGTTGTAGTGTTGGTTGCATAGCTAGACAATCCTTCATTGGACCCTCCTACCATGACTGCATCAATGGCACACAATTTGTCCCCAAAAATAATGCCTCTGAGTTCTTGTTGGGTGATCTTTTGGTCCCAAAAATGTCATTGTTCACAACTCTTCATATACTTTATTCAATCCTAGTTGAAACCATGCAGAAGTTTAAATGATAGACAAGTGTTTTTGGCCTAAGTGGGGCACTCAAAATCAACAATTTTTAACATTTTTCAATTTGTGTCAATTATAGGGAACAAATGTTTAAGAATTTAAAGATGTTGTAAACCAATGAGTTGTAGAATTTTTTATGTAGATTCAAGCTAATTTTTTAAATTTTTTAAAGAATTTATTTTTATGATTTTTTAAAATTTTTTAATCAATTTTTTTTTTCTATTATTTTTATTGAGTGACATTATTCCATAACGCATAACTTTCACTACAAATAAAAAATACATGATTTATTGGAATTAGACCATTAACTTTATTGTCTAGTGCATGGATATTTTTTGGTAATTTTTTGTTAAATATTTTATTTATTATTAATTTTTGAATTAGCACTAACAAAAATTTCAGATTTGTATTATACCATAATGTATTTCTCTTAGCATATGCATCAAAATTAAATTTTTATTTTTCATTGAAACAAGGACATCTATGTGGACTGTAGTGCTTTTTTTTGAGATTTTTCTAATAATGTGTTATTTTTCCTATTGTCTTGAAGAGAAGCCATTGTTTTTTGTAATGGACCTATATTCATTATAAGTTTTTTTTTAAATATTAAAGAAAACATAATACATATTAGAATTTTTGGAAAGTTAATACTAAGGGCTACATACTTACAAAATGACATTTCCAAATGACTCCATTTGGTCCCCTAAAAGGTGAAGCAAAATTACTTTTTTGTCAGTATTTTGATATGTGCAAAGGAGACTCTGTTAGTGGTTTGATTTAAGCCTAAGGGGTACTATCGAAAGGGTTTGATTCAACCCTTCGATCAAATCTCCTTAGATGAAGTCCCTTTAGGCTTAAATCATTAATTATATATATATATATATATATATATATATATATATATATATATATATATATATATATATATATATATATATATATATATATATAATTTTGGGCAAAAATCAAGATGTCCCACTAGTGGGACATGCTATTGTGTGATCAACCTAGAAGAATAATATCCACCAATAAAACTATGTGATCCATATGATAGCTAGAGATTTTAAAACATTTTATCTAGACATAGATGATGCCAAGTGTCTTTGAAGATCCATGGCATCAAAATCACCTCTATCAAGCATCATTCACATTTTGTTGTTGAAGTCATCCTAGTTGTTGCTAAAGTTATAGCGCTATTGAAATGAACCCATGATGTTGCTAAAGTTACACACATGTTTAAGCTACTAAAGATGATAGACTACTGAAGATGCCTCAAGTTGCTACTAAAGTGACTCACAAGTTGCTAGTAAAGTGAATTTGCATTATTGCCAAAGATAATAGGTTGCTACTAAAGATGTAATTGTACTTTTTGATGCTATCAAAGTGAAATTTAGTCACTAATCAAGATGCATTGTCTTTACTGCTATTGAAGTCAACTAGAATATGTTGGCACTTTGATTTTTTTCAAATTGCCATTTCACCTAAAAATACATACCAAAATCAAAATTCTTGTCAACTTACCATTATTTCATTTTTGGTTGATGTAAGATTGCTCATGAACATGGATTCTCCTGCATCATACACTCTAAATAAGTGAAATGTACCATTAGCTTAAGCTCATGAATATTTTATGAAATCTAAAACTGAGATCCCATGTTTAGCAACCTTGAATGCACTCATCCATGCTGATTCTTTAGCTATTTTATTCTTCCATTTGATCAAATACTCACTATATGTTTTTCCTCTAGTCTTCTTAATTGTTTATGAGTGTACCACTACTTCTATCTCATCTCATCATTTCTCAAGCAACTATTGTACCCATTCTTCCTTTGAAAAATCTAAAATTGTACTATCCTCTTGACTTCTTTTCCTTTCATAGTAATGGCACAAATCTAACACATTGAAAATTGGGGAGATATCTACTCCTTCTAGAAGCTCTATCTTATAAGCATTGCTATAAATTTTCTCAGGACCTTACAAGATCCAATTTTCTTCTATTTCAACTCACTATAGGTTCCTTGGGGAAACCTTTTCTTCCACAAATGAGCTAAAACCAAATATCTAATTTGAAATTCTTACTCTCTTTTTGAGATTAATATGTTGCTTCTATCTCATTATATTCTTTTCCAAATTTCTACTTATTTCCTTAAGTGACTCATGCATGTACTCAACAAAATCTTCACCTATGGCACTTTGCTTTCCAAAATTTGTAGTATTTCTCAATTCATACACCCCTCTAAGGTTTTAACCATGCATAATCTAAAAGGGATCTTCTATAGACTACTATTAATTGAGTTGTTGTAAGCAAATTTAACTTGTATGATGAAGGGGTTGTTAGGAATTGCATGCAGAAGATATTAATTAAATGCAAATAAAGATTAAATAGAGGAATGAAAAATACATAGAAATAATAACAGCGAGAGACAATTTTTAACTTGGTTCACCCAAACTCGGGCTACATCCACCAACAGAGAGTTCAATATTATTATCCAGCAATCAAACTGATTACAACCAACAATCCTTGCAACTCAATACTATTGCAAATGCACTACAATTACAATATCAACAGAAACCCTAACCCTTAGCCATTTCTATCAAGACTTATGTCGGTTACAAAATAGGGTTTTTTTTATGTCAGCCAATAGAAAAATAACTCTCGATACCTTTATAAAATAATAAAAGTCGTTTGAGGTTTCGGGGGCACTGCTCCTCGACCCCGCCCTGTATCGCGACAGGGAGTGTGCCAGGGGCGCTGCCCCCAAACCCTCGTTAAATAATTTGGAGGGAAACCACGCCGATAAAAGTGGGGAAAATTTAACCTCCGAGTCTAATTAGGCTCCATATAAAAATAGGGGCACCTTGACAACTAAAGATAATATACAAAGGAAGGGCCAAGTAATAAATAAAGGTGGTGCAAAAGGTTCAAAGGGAATGAAGAGCTAATGAATTAGCCATTGAGGAGATGGTGGTGTATCTTCAAATTGAAAGCATTTAATGTTAAGGCCAAGTAGGTCAATTTGAAATTGGAGCATGTTGCATTAAATATAATAGGTGTGATCTTGACACCCGACAAGGAAATTGTATGAAGTCTAGGAAAGAAGTTGAGGTTAGGACTTTTGGGATAGAAATTAGCTATAACCATGATATTGTAAGTAGGTGGTTAGCCAAGAGCTCTATAAAATTTCATGTAACTATTGCCTTTTAAGTTAATAAGTGTATTCACCATTATTAGTTAAATAATTTCTCTTTGTTATTTTATACTGGCTGTTCTTTGGTTGTGTGGTTTGGTTTCCTTCATTAGGAATCTCAATTGTGTTTACATGATCTAGTATCAAAGTCGAATGTTTGGCCTACAAGTGGTGAAGGGTGATATCAATTGGTGTCAACTAAAATTTTATAGATAAAGAGTCTCTATCTTCCATAGCATGGTGTGCATGGGTAGAAGATAATATAGGAACCTTCCAACATGAAGGGGTTGTTGGGTAGAAGGCATAATATATAAGTGTTGTAGGGAAGTTTGAGGGAGTGAAAATGGTGAACCAAGCCAAAGTGGCATAATTGAAAGAGCTAGTAAGAGATCTCTAATAAAGAGTGGTATAGATGGAGAACATGCAATAGAGAGGGATGGACATAGATTTAAGTGACAATAAAGTACTAAAGTTGCTAATGGAAGAGGGTGGTGAGGATCCAATAGAGAGGAGATCGTTGAGGGGCATCCCTAGATTAGGTGGTAACCCACAAGTTGATGTTGTGTGTTCTAAGGGAAGCTTGTGTCTAGAAGAGTTATGGATTAGATCACAGAGTTGGAGAAGAGAGGTGGATTGGAATGGATCTTTGTGGTGGGATCACATCTAGATAGAGACAATAAGGAGGGAAGGAGAAGAGCCACACATGGAGGAAGATGGTTTCTATGTTGAAGGTGAAATTCTCACGAACAAATTATGAGATGAGTCTATTTAAGAGATTATAGAACCTAAGACAAAAGGAGATGAGTGTCCAAAACTACATAGAGGATTTTACCACCTAACAATTAGGGTGAGACACATGGAAGAAGATGCAAAACAAGTTGTAAGGCATGTGAATAGATTGAAGCTTAGTATTTAGAATGAGTTGGGGATGTTGATGCCTAAGACTATGGAGGAGGCCTACCAATGTATGCTAAAGGTTGAGGAAAGATTGTCTAGAAGGTAACAAAATATCATGTGGACTAGAGGAAAGTTCAAATGCACAAGAGGAAGCAATGCACAAAGCTATGGAGTGGAGTGAGTGCAAATTCATTCAAGTGAGGAAAGTACATTACAAGGAAGTGGAATTTTTCCAAAAGGAGAGGCATCCACTCAAGGGAGTGGATGAGGATGAAGAAAAATCTTTTCTTGAGAATGCTTTTGAAGTGGGGAGATGGGGCATCAAGCATTCGAATGCACATAGGTGCTACAAAGTAGCACATGGTAAAAGACTAAAGTAATAATCATATGGCCAATAGAAGTTTGGAAGGCAACACATTGGTTAATGGTGCAAAAATCCTCGAAGGAAAAGAAGCATAATTTGTCATTTGACAAGTTTTATTGAAACCACTAAAGGAGAGAATAAGAATGTCAACACATAGGAAAAATCTCTTTAGGACCATTTGTAGGTTAGGAGGTAAGTGCAACAAGATGAAAATATATAGCAATAGCATAGACAATCTTGTCTTGGTCAAAATGGTACAAAATATAGGGTTGAAAAGGGTAGTGCACCCTAACCCTTACAAGGTTCAAGGATGTTGAAGGGCACCAAATATTGGTGCATTATCAATGCAAGGTAAAATTCAAGATCAATAGATGTGTGGATGAGGTCACTTGTAAAATCATGTCAATGGATTGTTGCCATATTCTATTAGGATGACTGTGTTAGTATGATAGGAGGGCATCACATATTGGGTGTGCAAACACTTACACCTTGACGAAGCACGTGATAAGAGTTACAAGCTAGTGCTACTCTAGGATTAAAGCATAGAGGTGATCAACCCAGGGGTATTACTAGTGTTGGGAAAATCATTTTTGAAAGAAGTAAAGAGTGAGCATGTGTGCTTAGCATTAATTCCAAAGTGCACACAAGAAGATAGGGACACAAATGAGGTGATCACATAAAGTAGAGAGGGGGATGAACCAAAAGGGGTACAAGATATACTAGAAGAATAAAAGGATATTATGTCGTATAACATGTCCAATGGGCTACCACTTGTGTGCACAATCAACCATGCCACAAACTTGATATTGGGATCAAATCTCCCAAATAATGAGGCTTACAATATGATGCCATAGGAAATCAAAGAGATAAGAGGACAAGTAGAGTTAGTTGAGAAGGGGCCAATTAGCGAGAGTTTGAGAACATGCACAATACCTACTATACTAACATTGAAGAAGGATGGAAAATGAAGGATGTACACTAACCCCAAGGAAATTAATAAGATAAACATCAAATATAGGTTTCCACTACCATGTATGGATGACTTGATGGATAGCCTATGTGGATCAAAATATTTCACCAAGATTGAATTGAAGAGTGGATATCACTAGATTAGTATCAGGGGAGTTGATGAATGGAAGACAACCTTCAAAACCAAAGATGGGTTATATGAGTGATTAGTATTGCTATTTGGGCTAAAATTTATGCCAAGCAACTTCATAAGGTTGATGAACAAGGTACTAGTAAGATCAAAAATTGCATACTCTATAATTTACTTTGTTGCATTTGCATTCATTTTAGTGTTACTGTCATGTGTGTGTTTTACGAATCATTTGTCATCTTTCCTAGTCTAAGTCCTAGTGTGAATGTGTCACTTTGTCCCCTTTCATGTTTTTACCCTTTTTGATTTATTATTTATTTCATTTTGACCCCTAGTCCTAGTTGTCTCTCCCCTCTACATGACCCCCTTGCCCCTTTACCACCTTTTTACATGTTTAGTCAAACTATTTTATGAAAACAAAACTTCTAATCCTAATGCAAAAACTACCTTCAAGATCCTAAAATCCCAACCATTAGATATCTTCAAGCTTAGCGAACACCACTCATAGATGGCAAACCTTTCTCCCAAGTGGTCCTAGGAAATTGAGCCATTTTGAGCCTTGGGACTTCTCCTCCATTGTGGGAAAATGGCTTGTAGTTGAGTCCTTGCATTCAATGAAATTTAAATTGTCACAACAAACTCATATACTTACCACTAACAAGGCCTCCTACATTTCCAAGATAAATTCCCTTTTAAAACCCATCAAAAAGGCCTTGCAATATTTCAACACTATAGCAACAAACTTCCAACTTGAGAGCAACTTTAGAGTCAGAGTTGCAAAATGAGCAAGTGAATATTAATGACTAGAATATTTCTACATAAATTCAATCTTCCATAAAGCTACTATGGAAGTTTTTGTGAGCCTTCTAACATCCTTTACAGTTAAATCATTTACCAGAGGTATGTTATTTTCATGTTTTTGCAATAGCTAGTGAAAAGTTTTCATTTCAATAGTTTTTTTGTAATACATTTTAGTGTTTAGTATATGTACACACCCTCTTAAGACATCCATAGACCATCTCAACCCATTTAAATCCATTTACATTATGGTTTTGCGCTCATTTTTCATCTCCCACCCTCTCCAAGCCTCATTATAGTTCTAGGACCCTTTGGATTATGTTTTAGTTTTGTATTTACATAAAACACAAAAAATATTTTTGTGTAATTGTGTTTTAGTCTACATATCAGTCCTATAGTGTTTCCATTTAAAATTTTGTTAATGGGTCTTTATTAGATTACATTTTGCCCTGTCCTAGCTTACCATAGCTTCATTGAAGACCTATAAGCCCCTAGATTAGGTATTAACTTGCATTTACATAAAAATACAAGAAAATATTAGTAATATCAATAATTTTACGTCATTATTAGTTTTATATTAGTTTTTATTTATTTGGTTTCCATTTGTTTGAGCTTTTTCTTTCACCCTTCACCATTGTGGGTCTTTAGATACCTAGTCTTAGTGTTTCTTTAATAACTTTTGTATACCTTTTCATTTTTACACCAAATTAGTTGTTTCACCATCCTACCTTTACCATCTATCCATCCATACTACTTTTGTCATCTTTTGTTGTCATGTGACTACTTTTTGTCATCTCCCATGTAGCACCTAGTTAACATTCAAACATTGCATCTTAGCTTCCAATTTTTGTTTATGCTTTGAATTAATGTAATTTATTAGCATAAGAATTTCATTTAATATCTTTATATTAGTATTTACATGCCTGTGGATTTGTGCTTGTGTTGGTTCTCAAAGTTGAGGTTCCTCAAATCCCTAAAGCAAGGCAGTTCTTGAGTGTTAGGGTGTCAAACTCAAGACAAAGGCTTCAGATTTATAATCAGGATGAGGCAACAATGGACAAAATTGATAAGGTGGGTAAGACCTTCTTCTTTAGGCTCTGCTAGACCAAGGGGGGTATTCCCTAAGGTGTATGAGAATAAAACCAATAACAATATAAAACTAGACCTTGTAACAAACCATACTCACTGCATAGGAAATTCCAATTTTACTGTCACTAAGCGCTTGTATGTCAATTTGAAGAAACACACAAATTTTACACCTTCATAAAGTAGATACACAACCATGCAGAGAGTCCAAAATGATGTTGTGATAGCCCCTAATACAAATGCATACATTTAGACATGGATGTGAGTAGAACATACAACACAAATGAGATGATAAACTTACATTTTGTTATGTTTTGGTGTGTTGGAGGGAAAAAGGAGGTTGGATAGACAATAGATCGGTGCCTTTGTCTAGTGAGGGTAGCAGAGTCTATCTTTTTAAACAAAGGGGACATCAGTGTAATCAAACTATGATACCTAATCAAGATATCAACAAGACCATACCTAAAAGTGCAATGCATAAGCTAGTCTCTATATATACAAAAAAGCAAATAGAAGAAATTGCAAAACATCAACTCAGTCATTCTTTAATAATCCACTAGCAACCTATAAACTTCTTGTATTGTCATGAACATATACTTTACAAAATCTTTACCATGCATTTTACAATATCTATTAATCAACTAATCAAAAATAACACTTGAAGATCAACAAATGTGACTAGGATAAATTGCCATTTGAAATACCAAAATTTTACAGAATGCTCACGGAGACATTTGAAAAGATGTTTAACCTACACATTTAATGCATTCTTTTGTGATTACAATGCCCTCTCATATCCTTTAAAAGGAAAACTAGAAGAAATTACAAAGAAATGATTTATAAGCGATCACTGGAAAAACCCTAGGTATTGCACATGTTTTTCCTGTTTACCTTGGCTCTATTTTGCAACCAAAGTTTTTTCCATCCTCTAACAATGAATGAGTAAATGCCATATATAGCTTGTTCAACATCATCAAGCAATGTTGGAAGAAAAGTCTTGGTCACTTGCACATGAAATGGTTGCCCATACATGTTTGCATCATACTCATATGGATTGCACCTAAGACTATGCTCATTTGGAGAGTTTTCCTATGCCTTCATGTAGAAAAACCATCATTGCATGGTCCACTGTAGTCTTGAGGTGCATGGAGTTCATTTACCTTGTTATCATGCCTCAAAATGATCATTAGTGGCAGTTTTGAGAGTTGCATGGATGTAGTTGAGGTAGGTGAAGTCGTCCTAAAGAAATGCATGGATTTGACCTAGGATAAGATGTGGAATTTGCAAACTTTTGCGGGAAATCCATGTGGAGGTGGATGTGCCAAAAGAGACCAACAACCCGCAAAAGAATCATCAAATTTGTGAGATTTTGAGTAAATTGTGCATTTTTAAGTTGGTGGGGTTTGGAGGGACATAGGGACATGGTCCATTAGTGCGAAGATCCTTTGAAATCTTGGGCTTCTGCAAGGATATCCTCAATTTGCTTTCTTTTTATAGAAAAGTGGAAAGCAAAGGAATTTAGGAACTGGGGACAAGTTCCTAGGTGCAAAGATTCCTTGAAATCTTGGGCTTCCGCAATGATATTTTAGTTTATCCTCTTGCAGGGAAATGGTATGGGATCATCTTGAAATATAGTTGCTTCCTTCAAGATTGTACTTTCTATGGGATTCAGATCAGTGGAGAATGAATACAAAATGGACCAAAGATGCATAGGATGCTTGGTATATTTGAATTAGGTGTGCACAACAATAAGATGTATCCTAGGGTGTGAAGTTGTAGACTAGGACTTTGGACAAGGACGAAAGCATGGGGCATTGGAATAGGAAGGTTTTTGATTGACTTGTCATAGTGGTTGGGATGGATAGGTCTTGGTCAAGGGATGGTATTGGGTTCATCATGGTGATAGGTTCGTGATGGATAGAGATGGTTTATGGCCTTGATTCTAGCCCCCATGACTGTATGGGTCTTTGGCATTACTGAATAGATGATCATAAATTGGGGTTGCATCAATGGTTAGAATTGACTAAGATTTTTGTATGTGACCATCATGATGGAATATGCTTTGGGAAGTTCAAATGGGTTTTTTTATTAGCTTCATTTTGTTATGATTCGACAATAGGTAGGAAGCCATGGTAAGTGTCAACTACAATTTAGTTTAGTTTAGTTCTTGACCCCTACTATAGTATAGTTGGACTCAACCCAAGTACTAACCACCACTCTTCAACCTTAACAAGACAAAAGTTGTTACATCCCCAATTTTTGTCTTGCTATACTGATTACTTTTACTTGGACATAAGTAAATTTATTATGATGTTTGGATAAATGTCAATTAATGATATAGATTATAATGAATGTCATAAATAGAATTATGGAAATGAATATTTTATTGATGATTTTAAATTGCATAATGAGATTTGGTTTATTATTTGAATAATGATGCACTGATCATAATTTGTTGGTTACAAGTTTGATACAGGATTACAGGTTTTCAGATGACTCTTGGAGAAAAGAGAGAGTATCTTTCAAGGAGAGAGATATAGACCTCAGGTTACGAGTGATGATTTGCCAAACGAGTATTAGTGTTTAACGAAAATGTGAACCAATGTCATAAGAGGTAAGTCTTGTCTTGTCAGTTTACTTTTGAACCCAATGGATAGGTGGTTGATATCTTTCGAATCTTTTCAAGTCGTAGTGTGTCATCATAGTCGTTTGTAACGTAAACGACGTCGTCTGAGTAAGAATTATGACCATTTATGTTTAACGTAAAAGTTATGACGTTATTGTCATAAAATGGTGTTATTATTATTAAGTCACTTAGTGTTTTTGTTGTCGACGTTTAACGTCAAATGACGATCTTGTCAAGTCGATGTGATTTTAACGAAGGATTGTGATGGGGAGATAAACTTGACCCATTCACATTATCCGTAAACCTTTGTTTTATTACTATTATTCTTATTGATCAATCATAACTATCTAATAGAGATGATGTTATGTGAATCATATTTGATATAATTAAATAAGTTTATGTATTCATCGAATGAGGATAATACCTCATGTTAATTATTAAAGCTTACTCTTGAGCAGCCGTAGGCATATTTCATGGAGTGCCTTCATTTCAAATGCATGATGGATCGAATCATCCCTTATGGTCATTGATTGCTCAAAGTTGGTTTATCTGTGTGGTGGCCTCTTAGAAGAGGAGTGGTGGTTAATCCAACCACATTCACTGATTTCCCTTAATGATGTTTACATTATTGACATATGTTGTTGATTGCATTATTTTAGTTGGCGGTTGAAGTTGAATCATGAAACAAAATTGTTTTTCTTTGAATGTGTTTTTAACTGCAAAGAAGTGGAGTGAATAGTGGGGAAGAATCATTTATCAGTTTGTTTGAGCTCTTAAAGCCACGATTTAGCTAGTCGTTGGCAGCATCTTTTTGGTTGTCATGTTATTTTTCCCACAGTCTGGTCATTGGAGGACATGCAGAGAGAGTCGTGACTGGCAGCTAAGAAGATATAATCAGCCAGAGGAATAACATGGGGTTCTAGGCGTCGACTGTAGTGTCTTATCTACAATTCTTGCAAACTCTAAACTGTCGACTATTAGGTATTCATCCGGTTTCATAAGCTTTATAATAATGAGAAAATTGATTGTTCTTTTTAGATATTCATCGTTGTGTCTTAGGCATATATATAAGTATGCCTATGAGGCTTATCCTCTCGAATACAATGTGTAAATGTTTAAAACTAATAGTGTCGATTATAGGAGTAATGCAGATAGCATTACAAGTAAACTATTTAGATTTGTTTTTGTAATCGATATGGCATCGAATATAACCTATACGACCGATGCTTGGGGATACAAGCGAATAGTTTATCATAGTATTCTGAATCGACTATTTACTTATTGATTTGTAAAACTAATAAACATATCAAACCATAGTTTGGTGGATAAACGATCATCATAGAAGAAGGTTATCGTAGTTATCATGTGATATGAAAACTAGTCGCCTCTATGAGTGAGTTTCAATGAGGTCAGTCGAAGACATAGATATAAGTTAACTATGAAATAAGAGTTCTATTGAATTAGTGTAAATGATATATGATAAGAAAACTTATTAGTTATGAGTAATATGGGTGTAAGTTTCAGATGTAGATATTATCTTTTCTAAAACCATTTTTAGTATTCTATAGTAACTATGGTAAAACCTATCGAGTGGTAGAAGACTAGGGTTAGCTTGAAAATGGGATAAATATCAAGGACTATCTTTTATGTCTATTCTAGCAATCTTGATGAGTATAGCTTTATAGTAAAACCATTATGTCGAAATAGACTATGTCTATATTGAAATAACTTTGTATAAAAACTTATATGAGTATATATGTAGTGATGGTTAACGACATCACATAAAGGTAAATTGAAATGTATTCTTTTTCCTTTTGAATAGGAGATGTTATCTATTACAAGAACTATAGTATTCCTAACCATGGTTGAGTTAAACCAAAGGTCGAGTATGAACCTAGGTCTCATAGAAATGAGATATGTTTATATTGAAATATCATATTATCCAAGGGTTAATAGGAAAACCCTAGAGTCGATTATGAATCAAATGATAGGTTATGTCATATAGACTTATCTAAGTCAAGAAAATTATTATCATGACAAGATAATTAAACTATATACGTAAATATAGTTGGTATGTATAAACTGTAAGAATAAGACAATATCCAAGTCGAGTAGGGATGGGTGAACACTACGACCACGTTCATTATGAATGTTATTGATATTAAAACTTTGGCCAAAGTAATGCATTTGTTTTCTGCATGCATTGTCGGTTCACTGTATCTAGATTGCTCAACCTATCGGAAGCCATACTTAGCTAGAGGGTATTTAGGGTTGTATAGTTGATAGAGTTGTGTAAGATACAATACTCTGTACTCGGAAAAGGAAAATTACCACTGGTCACCTAAGGTCTATATCCCATGTGAAGGGTAGGGCCACTTCCTATATGGAAGATGTGTGGGAGACAGTCGGTCTATGGTTGGAGGTAAATCACTAGAAAGATACTCTCTCTCCAAGCAAGAAACATGCCAGGACTTGCGATAAAGATGTCAAATATTTAGATGCAGTAATTATTCTAAAATTTGTATATGTAATTGATTTACATTTGTAAACATTGTAATTGAGAAAAACAATATGGTTATTGTATTTGTAAAGAGAAATCTTGTAATTGTAGTTACTTGATTATATGTTAAATAAAAAGAAAAATTTTCTGTTTCTCATTTTTACCTTGTTGGTTTACTTTATGGTAAATTTCTGGTTTTACTATGTTTTTAGAACATGGATGTTACATATGGTATCAGAGCTACTAGGTTCAGCACTAGGGCTTATGAGACCACTATGCTTGCCTGTAGTCAACATTACGCGGTTAGCTAATGTTTGAAAATTTTTGTGCCAGGATGGTACGTCTTGAGAAGACAGCAAGAAAGTCTGTTAATATGAGTCAACGTTTCCTTAAAGCAAAAAGAGAACGTGAGACCATTATCAAAACCTTTGAGGGAACCAATGATGAGAGTGACATTTGGTTAAGTGATACTGAAACTCTGGCGACTGCCTTAACTCGAATCAAGCGAGTGAGAAGGGAAAACTTGGAAAGAGTTAAGATCACTATCAAAATCATAGAGTATGTCAGATGAGGAAACAACTATGGTTAGGCGAGATCCCCGCATACCCCCAACTATTGAGATCCTAGAAGTTAGGTCCGATAGTGAGTCAAATGGTTATATATCTCGAGATTATGTATCTTAAAATGAATCGGAAGGATATACTCTTCTTGAGCATGACTTTTGAAGTCATTTCTTATATAAATGAAGAATACTCTATACTTTTGAAAAGAAATAAATAGCAAGAGTTGTTTTTGTACCAAACTATTGTTTATTTTGAGTTTATTATGTTTTGATTTAATGGGATGCATTTTAATCATGAACTAATGGGTAACTCAATATTCTCAGGTGTGAGAAATCGATAAACATGGTTCAGACAAGAACTAACCAAGGAGAAAGTGAAGAGGAAAACCACCCGCCAAATAATAAGCTAGACCAAATCATAACCATGCTTGAGGAAACCAAGAAAAGACTGGGTGATTTGGAAAAGAATGTGGATGATAAAGGAAATTTTGAGGGAGGAGGTGAAAACTCTCATGGAGAAAGCGGAGAAAATAATGAAGAGCGTAGTAAGAGTATAGAACCTCATAAGGAGGCAAGGGATAGACTGACCTTAGAACTCTCAAAGGATATGAAGAAGGTTACTCCACCAAAATTTGATGGGACAGTGACTGGAGATGCTGCAGAAGCTTGGTTAACAGAAATGGAAAAATATTTTGAGATAAGAAATTACTCGGAAGTGACCAAGGTAGTTTGGGGAGCATTCCAATTGGCAGGAGAAGCATCCACTTGGTGGATGAATAAGAAGATGAAATTGAATTTAAGCTCTCTGAGGGTAACTTGGGATGACTTTGTGGAGCTCTTTCGCAAGGGATGGTTACCACAACTCTATTTTGATCAGAAACTAACTGATTTTCAGAATCTTCGTCAAGGAGATATGACAGTGGTAGAATATGGAGAAAAGTTCACCCGACTCTTGAAGTATGTTCCTCAGTATCAAAAGGATGAGAGATTCAAGAACAAAAAATTCATCATGGGTTTAAATGCTCAAATCGGTGGAGAAGTGGACATGCATGGTCCCACAACAATGGACTAAGTGTACGAGAAGGTGATAAAGCAAGAGCAAAAGTTGAAATCTATTTCGGCTTATCGTGATAGAAACCACAAGCGGTTTAGTGGAACTCCTAACAACCAACCATACAAGAAAAGATATGAAAAGAGTTATGAGAACAAGAGAAAAGATAAATGATCTCATAAAAACCAGGGTGGATCTGGAAATGAGAAGAAGATTGGCAATTTCAAAAGGAATGAGGATAATAATGGGAAGACTTCAGATAAGAAAGGACCCATTGGAGGATGCTTTACTTGTGGGGGCAACCATTATGCAAATTGTTGCCCTAAAAAAAATCAAAATGGTCAACAAAGAGGTACTGCATTACCTACTCAGCAAGAAGCATTCCAACAAAGGATTCATGCAGCTCTCGACAATCGTCAAGTAGAGTATCAAATCACACCCATTGAGATGACAGATACTTTGTTTGGAGTCCCTATATCTATTTTGATTGATACAGGAGCCACTGAAAACTTTGTTTCTCCTAAAATTTTGAATAATTTTCCTAGAAGAGCTGGTTACATGTCTAAACCTTGGTTAGTAGAATATGCTAACCAATCTAAGGCTTAGGTAGAGCAATGTTTGTTTGAAGCCAAGATTGATCTCCCTAGTTTCTCAACTGAAGTAAACATGTATGTAGCTCCCTTAGGTTCCTATGATGTAATCCTAGGAATGAGTTGGTTGTGGAGGCATAGAGCTAAGGTAGATTGTTTTTCAAAAATAGTTGAATGCTTAGATGATTTGGGAAATCAGACCCAATTCCAAGGGATTCAAAGAGAAGTTAAAATCAGTCCTATCTCTGCCAAGTAATTAAAAAGGGCTAGAAGGAAGGGTTGTTAGTTGTTTGTAGTCAAAATGGAACAAGTGGAGGAAGGGTTAGAAAACCCTAGTTCATCTTTTGGAGAAAAGTATTATTTTCTTCGAGAGTTTCAGGATGTGTTCCCAGAAGAACTTCCAAGACTGCCTCCCAAGAGGGTTTTTGATTTTACAATTGATATTAAACCAGGATCTGAGCCTATATCAAAAGCACCCTATCGTATGAGAACTACGGAGTTAATGGAACTAAAAGCACAATTCAAGGATTGTTGGCAAAAAGTTTGATCAGACCCAGTGTTTCACCTTGGGGTGCTCCAGTTATTTTTGTCAAGAAGGATGGAACCCTTCAGGTATGCATAGATTATCGTATACTTAATAAAGCAATGGTAAAGAACAAATATCTTTTGCCACATATCGATGATCTTTTTGATCAGATGCATGAAGCTGTTGTGTTTTCAAAGATTGATTTGCGATCAGGATATCATCAGTTAAGACTGAAAGATGAGGATATTCATAAGACAGCCTTTAGAACCAAATATGGACACTATGAGTTCACCGTGTTGCCATTTGGTTTGACGAATGCACCTGCTGCATTCATGAGTCTGATGAATAGTGTATTCAAAGATTGTTTGGACAAGTTTGTTCTAGTCTTTCTAGATGATACACTCATTTACTCTAAGAATGAAGAAGAACATCGACGGCATTTGCAAATAGTTATGCAACAATTAAGAGAACAAAAGTTATATGGAAAACTATCTAAGTTTACATTCTTCTAGAAGGAGACCCAATACCTAGGGCATATTATCTCTGTTAATGGAATATCTGTTGATCCTGCAAAAATCACAACTATTCTAGATTGGTCTGTACCCACAAATGTGCATGAGGTGCATAGTTTCATGGGCCTGGCTAGCTACTATAGAAAGTTTGTTTTAAATTTCTCTAGTATTGCTAGTCCAATCACTTCCCTACAGAGAAAAGGAAAGAGATTTGAATGGATAGACAAATGCAGGATGCATTTGATCTCTTAAATGAAAAGTTAACTTCAACTCCAATCTTGAAAATTCCTGACCCCGAAGGACAATTTGAGGTAATTACTGATGCCTCGAGAGAATGATTAGGAGGAGTGCTTATGCAAGATGGGAGAGTTATAGCATATGAGTCAAAGAAATTGAAATCCTATGAGAAAAAATTATGCACCGCATGATCTGGAACTGGCAGCAGTAACTCATGCCTTGCAGATGTGGAGACACTATTTATTGGGGAAGACTTTTGTACTTAAGTCAGACCATCAAAATCTTAAGTATATTTTCTCTCAACCGCATCTGAATGCTCGACAAAGGAGATGGTTGGAATTGATATCTGACTATGACTTTGAGATAAACTACATCAAGGGAAAAGAGATTAAAGTAGCTGATGCTTTGAGTCGTAGAAGACATAGCTTCTATCGTTTCTATTCGTGGAAATTTCAAGGATTTGGTGTTACAAAATTTGTCTGATGATGAGTATTATGAGCAGGTTAAGCAGGCTTTGGAAGATAATTCTAGAGATCCAAGGTATGATGGGTTTTTGTTTGAGTCAAATGGACTATTGATTCAGCTGGATTAAGGGATCTAGTATGGAAAGAAGAGCATACTGCACCATATTCTGGACATCTAGGAGTGACCAAACTTCTAGCGGATGTTAAACCTCTTTATTTTTGTAAAGGAATGAAGAATGATGCTGCAAGATTTGTAGTAAGCTGTTTAGAATGTCAGAGAGTAAAAGCTGAACATCAACACCCTACAGGATTGTCGTACTCGCATGATGTGCCAAAATGGAAATGGCAAGTTATTAGCATGGATTTTGTTCAAGTTTTTCCTATGTCAAGGAATAGACATGATGCCATTTTAGTTGTGGTTGATAAACTCACAAAGGTAGCACATTTTATACCAAAGAATTTGATTGATGGAGCACCTGTGTTAGCTCGCAAATTTGTGCAAGAGGTGTTTAAATTGCATGGTTTCCTTGAAAAGATTATCTCGGATAGAGATGCGCGTATAACATCAAGGTTTTGGTAAACTTTGTTTTCTGCGCTAGGAACTAAACTCGATGTGAGTATAGCTTATCATCCTGAAACCGATGGGCAAACTGAGAGAGTTAACTAGGTCTTGGAAGACTTGTTGCGAGTGTATTGCATGGATCAGCAATATAAGTAGGAGGAATACTTACCACTTGTAGAATTTGCTTACAACAATTCCTATCATTCTGCTATTAAAATGGCACCATTTGAAGCATTGTATGGAAGAAGATGTCTAACTCCTATAAGCTGGGATAAGCTAGAAGATAGGATTAGCATCAGGCTAGAAATGCTAGATGAAATGGAAGAGAAAGTTAAGCTGATCAAAAAAAGATTGGCAGAAGCCAATGGTAGGCAAAAGAGCTATGCGGATGCAAAGCGTGTACCAAGACAATTCTTTGTTGGAGAGAAAGTTCTCTTGAGTTAAACCTCAGAAAAGTTCAATTAAGTTTGGAAAGACTTCTAAGCTAGCTCCTCGTTATGTGGGACCCTTTGAAGTACTCGAAGTGGTCAATCCGGTTGCCTACATAATTGCTCTACCACCAGCCTTGTCTAGAATGCACAATGTTTTTCATGGGTCTTATTTGAAGAAATATATTGCAGGTGATAATCATACTTTGAATTGGAATTCTTTATAGATGCAAGACCTAGGGGTGGTCACGATCGAGCCACTCAAGGTGTTAGAAACGTGCAAGCTCCGCTTGCGTAACAGAGAGGTCTTCCAGTGCAAGGTCCAATGGGACCAATATGCTGAGGAAAATGCTACATGGGAGGATTGCCATGTATTTTATCAAAAGTTTTCTCATTTATTTAATGTTATTACCAGTTAAAAACAATGAACTTATTTTAGTCACATTTTGATACTTTATATCATCGAGGACGATGAATCTTTAGGGGAAGGATATGTTACATCCCCAATTTTTGTCTTGCTATACGTTTTACTTTTACTTGGACATAAGTAAATTTATTATGATGTTTGGATTAATGTCAATTAATGATATAGATTATAATGAATGTCATAAATAGAATTATGGAAATGAATATTTTATTGTTGATTTAATATTGCATTATGAGATTTGGTTTATTATTTGAATAATGATGCACTGATCATAATTTGTTGGTTACAAGTTTGATACAGGATTACAGGTTTTTAGATGACTCTCGGAGAAAAGAGAGTATCTTTCGAGGAGAGAGATATAGACCTCAAGTTACGAGTGATGATTTGCCAAACGAGTATTAGTGTTTAACGAAAATGTGAACCAATGTCGTAAGAGGTAAGTCTTGCCTTGTCAGTTTACTTTTGAATGCAATCGACAGGTAACCCAATCGACAGGTAGTCGATATCTTTCGAATCTTTTCAAGTCGTAGTGTGTCATCATAGTCGTTTGTAACGTAAACGACGTTGTCTGAGTAAGAATTATGACCATTTACGTTTAATGTAAAAGTTACAACGTTATTGTCGTAAAATGGTGGTGTTATTAATATTAAGTCACTTAGTGTTTTTGTTGTCGACGTTTAACGTCAAATGACGATCTTGTCAAGTCGACGTGATTTTAACGAAGGATTGTGATGGGGAGATAAACTCGACCCATTCACATTATCCGTAAACCTTTGTTTTATTACTATTATTCTTATTGATCAATCATAACTATCTAATAGAGATGATGTTATGTGAATCATATTTGATATAATTAAATAAGTTTATATATTCATCGAATGAGGATAATACCTCATGTTAATTATTAAAGCTTACTCTTAAGTAGCTGTAGGCATATTTCATGGAGTGCCTTCATTTCAAATGCATGATGGATTGAATCATCCCTTATGGTCATTGATTGCTCAAAGTTGGTTTATATGTGTGGCGGCCTCTTAGAAGAGGAGTGGTGGTTAATCCAACCACATTTGTTGATTTCCCTCAATGATGTTTACATTATCGACATATGTTGTCGATTGCATTATTTTAGTTGGCGGTCGAAGTTGAATCATGAAACAAAACCGTTTTGCTTTGCATGAGTTTTTAACTGCAAAGAAGTGGAGCGTATAGTGGGGATGACTCATTTATGAGTCTGTTTGAGCTCTTAAAGCCATTACTTAGCTAGTCGTCGGTGGCATCTTTTTGGTTGTCATGCTATTTTTCCCACAATCTGGTCATTGGAGGATACGCAGAGAGTCGTGACTGGCAGCTGAGAAGAGATAATCAGCCAGAGGAATAACGTGGGGTACTAGGCGTCCACTATAGTGTCTTATTTGCAATTCTTGCAAACTCTAAACCATCGACTATCAGGTATTCCTCCGATTTCATATGCTTTATAACAATAAGAAAATCGACTATTCTTTTTAGATATTCATCGTTGTGTCTTAGGCATATATATAATTATGCCAGTAAGGCTTATCCTCCCGAATACAATGTGTAACTGTTTAAAACTAATAGTGTCTATTATAGGAGTAATGCAGATAGCATTACAAGTAAACTATTTAGATTTGTTTCTGTAATCGACATGGCATCGAATATAACCTATATGGCTGATGCTTGGTGATACAAGCGAATAGTTTATCATAGTATTCTAAATCAACTATTTACTTATTGATTTGTAAAACTGATAAACATATCAAATCGTAGTTTGCAGGATAAACAATCATCATAGAAGGAGGTTATCATAGTTATCATGTGATATGAAAACCAGTCGCCTCTATGAGTGAGTTTCAATGAGGTCAGTCGAAGACATAGATATAAGTTAACTATGAAATAAGAGTTCTATTGAATTAGTGTAAATGATATATGATAAGAAAACTTATTAGTTGTGAGTAATATGGATGTAAGTTTCAGATGTAGATATTATCTTTTCTAAAACCATTTTTAGTATTATATAGTGACTATGGTAAAACCTATCGAGTGGTAGAAGACTAGGGTTATCTTGAAAATGGGATAAATATCAAGGACTATCTTTTATGTCTATTCTAGCAATCTTGATGAGTATAGCTTTATAGTAAAACCATTATGTCGAAATAGACTATGTCTATATTGAAATAACTTTGTATAAAAACATATATGAGTATATATGTAGTGATGGTTAATGACATCACGTAAAGGTAAATTGAAATGTATTCTTTTTCCTTTTGAATAAGAGATATTATCTATTACAAGAACTATAGTATTCCTGACCATGGTTTAGTTAAACCAAAGGTTGAGTATGCACCTAGGTCTCATAGAAATGAGATATGTTTATATTGAAATATCATATTATCCAAGGGTTAATAGGAAAACCCTAGAGTCGATTATGAATCAAATGATAGGTTGTCATATAGACTTATCTAAGTCAAGAAAATTATTATCATGGCAAGATAATTAAACTATATAGATAAATATAGTTGGTATGTATAAACTGTACGAATAAGACAATATCCAAGTCAAGTAGAGGTGGGTGAACACCATGACCACGTTCATTATAAATGTTATTGATATTAAAACTTTGGCCAAAATAATGCATTTGTTTTCTGCTTGCATTGTCGGTTCACTATATCCGGATTGCTCAACCTATCAGAAATCATACTTAACTAGAGGGTATCTAGGGTTGTATGGTTGATAGAGTTGTGTAGGATGCAACACTATGTACTCGAATAAGGCAAATTACCACTGGTCACCTAAGGTCTATATCCCTCGTGAAGGGTAGGGCCACTTCCTATGTAGAAGATGTGTGGGAGACCGCCGGTCTATGGTTGGAGGTAAATCACTGGAAAGATACTCTCTCTCCAAGCAAAAAACATACCAAGATTTGCGATAAAAATATCAAATATTCAAATGCAATAATTATTCCAAAATTTGTATATGTAATTGATTTACATTTGTAAACATTGTAATTGAGAAAGACAATATGGTTATTGTATTTGTAAAGAGAAATCTTGTAATTGTAGTTACTTGATTATAATGTTAAATAAAATAAAAAAATTCTCTATCTCATTTTTACCTTGTTGATTTACTTTATGGTATATTTTCGTTTTTACTATGTTTTTAGAACATGGATGTTACAAAAGCATTATCTCGCCCATAAAGGAACACTTGGCTCAACCCAAATAGAGGGATTGGACAACCATGGCCCATTCCTAGAAAGAAACAAAAGATTGGATCAAAGAAAGGGGACAACCACTCGTTGGCCTATTGGTCTGCCTTCAACCCCTAAATTGCTAAGTCCAATTAGGAGAGCTTACTCAATGACTAACCACAACACAATAGATTGGAGCACTAGCTGGGCTTGGGAAGGCCAATTCCCCTAACTTAGAGGGTAATGCTCTCATCATCTAATTAGAGATGGGAACATCGACCAATCTATGGCTTGAGACTCTCCCAATGGCCTTTGCTCCATGGGAGAGACTAGCACTTGCATCTTGGCCCCCGCCCCGACCCAATTGCTAGGTTTCATTGAATATTCCATTTATAAGTTGCATGTATTAAAAAATACAAGGAGAAAAGGGTGGCACCTGACCTTGCAAAAAGTCTAACTCAATATAAATGATAGTGACACACACTCAATCCCAAAAGGACACGTATAACTCAACCTATGACATATTGTCTAACAAATGTATAATAAATGCATAACTACAACAAAAAGGAGTACAATTCAAGTCCCTTGGCATGGTGACAGTTCAATATATAACATAATGCAGGATAAACAACCTCTAAATAATGATAATTTTTAATATTGAAGAATGCTGAGGTATGTCGAGAGACTTCAAAGTATGAATATAGTTCAGCTTTGTATACAAGACAAGTAGCCCTTTCGGACTGAAATTTAATGGAAAAATGCAAAAATACATGTTGAAATGCTTTGATAGCAGCAGATGTACAAGGAAAAATGCATGCATCACTTTGACATGTAGTAAGTATAAATTTGTTAGACATTAGACCAAAGCTCATCAGCTGGTGTAGTGCAATTTTCAGCTGTTGATGCAATATGTCCAGTGTGCACAGGACATGAAGTTAAAATCCTGGAAACCTATTTTAGATTTTAAAACTAATTAATAGGGGGGCAGATTGATTTACTTGTATAACAGAAACCACACTCTTATCTCACACAACATATTTAAAATTGAATTTAGGCCTCTATCACATCAAAATGTATACAGTTTTTCTTGGGTTGCAAGGATGTATCAGAGATCCTCCAGCGTAGAAATTATTGAACAGATCAGTATTGGACGCATTATACTACATGCAACAAATGAGCTCAGAAATACAACTTTATGTTCCCATGGAGACCTGATATATCAAGATTCTGGGCTGGTCCCCTTGACAAATCTGTCACCACTCAAGTCATACTTATCCATATCAAAGTGACCAGGGAACTTGTTCATTAAAGATAAATTTCTAATTGTCTTTGAATGCATGCTTTCTGACCTGCTTTCTGGTCAAAGTATACAACTCAAATAGATGCAGATTGCATTGAATGGCAATGACATTGATCTGTTAAGTAGGACCTCCAACTTTGTCCAGCAACTCTGAAACGTGCTTCATAGATGGCCTCCTCTCAGGAGATCCTTGAACACAACTCAAAGCAATTTTCAACACACCTAGAATTTCATCTTCCCTGTGCAATTCTTCTACTAAGACAGGGTCCAGAACATCTGGAAGAGGCTTCTTCTGCTCAATGCAAACTTGCACCCACCTTACCAAGTCCATCTCAGAAAAAGCAACCTGAACGGTAGGAGACTTACCAGAAAGCAGTTCTAAAAGAATCACTCCAAAGGAATACACATCCCACTTTTGCGTGGGTTTTAAGATTTTAGGAGCTTCTGGTGCCTGATATGAAGAGCCAGGGCTCATTAATATTCCTTGGGCTGCCATGCCAACTGGTTGAACACTGCCAGATTGCATCTCCAATGCCCACTTGCTCTCTGGGTGTCCTACTCCACCCATCACATAGCGTCTGGTTGACAGAGCTCCTGAAATACTTGCAATACGACCCAAACCAAAATCTGCCACATATGGTTCCATGTTTAAGCCCAAAAGAATATTGGTGGGCTTCACATCTCCATGAAGATATTTCTTAGGGCTACACTCATGAATATATGTCAAACCTTTAGCAACACCTTTTGCAATTTTCAGACGGGCAGCCCATAATAGAGGTGAAGTAACAGCACTTTTTCCTGTATCGGTGCAAAAGTATCATCCTTACATTAGAATTGATGGCATATGTACATATTATCATACCCTAAAAACACAGGAACTGCTATACAGTAAACAGGACAGCCAATAATACATGTATTTAGTTGAAATGTAGAAACAATAATGTGTAAGATATGGTGCAAACTTCATCAGTTACATGTAGAGCTTACAGTGAGGTACATATCCAATGAAAAAAATGAGTGAAATTTTTAGTTTCACATTTGCAGTTAGGATGAGGAAATAGCACATTACCATGCAATGCATTCGCTAGGGTGCCATTAGGAATGTAATCATAGATGAGTAGTTTCTCCTCTACAGACCAGTAGTATGCCCTAAGAGTAACTATGTTGGGGTGGCGAACCCGTCCTATAGCTTCCACTTCTACCTGAAAATCTTTGAATCTCTGAGAACCTCCTTCCCCAAGCCTCCTCACAGCCAATGTGAGCCCATCTTCCAACACAACCTTGTATAATATACCCACACTACTCTTGCCCAACACGAATGCAGAGGCCCTCAGAAGCTCATCCAGATCATAACTAACCTGGACATCCAATGCAACAAGGTCTAGTTGCTCCACATTCTCTGAGTAGGCTTCAGAGCCCTCCCTCCTCCGAAGGCAAAGGCAACCTAGTCTTCTTCCTCCACTAGATGATTCTTCCTTTGCAGAATCCTTGTCTCGGCATGAAGTGGCTCTCCAGTAGCAGCAGAAAAATATCAAACTTATCAAAGCTAAACCTAAAACATCCCCAACCACAATGGCCAGAATTGCACCTTTGCTCAGACTTTTGCTTCTGGTGACTGTTTGCATTGATGGAGTTGTGTGTGGTGGTGTTAAATTAGGCAGACTAGGAATGCCAGTAGAAGTTGGAGGTGTTGGGCATGGTTTTCTCAGTGGGAGCCCACACAGACCAGGGTTTCCAACAAATGCTGTTGGGCCCTGATTAGCAAGGGCTCCATTCTCAGGAATTGCTCCACTCAACTTATTGTAAGTGAGATCTATACTTACTTTTTCAGGCAGATTACCAAGACTTGGAGGAACCGAGCCTGAGAGGAAGTTGTTGGAAAGCTTTAAAGTGCCTTGAAGATGGGATAGGTTACCAAGATCAGGAGGAATGGATCCGTTCAGGAGATTGTATGATAAATCCAACTGTAGGAGAAAAGAGAGACTGTTACCAATTCCTCCAGGAATGGGTCCAGTGAAATTGTTGTTGTTCAATAGCAGCCTTCTCAACCTGTTGCAGTTGTTGATTGAAGAAGGGATAGCCCCCGCAAATGAATTCTGCGATATATCAAGGACCTCAAGATATATGAGTTTCCCTACTTGTTGGGGCAATGTGCCACTGAGAAAATTTCCATTTAGAAGCAAACTCTGCAAGCCTTCTAATTGAAAAAGCTCGAGGGGCAAGCTCCCATTGAAGCCGTTGTGTCTGAGATTGAGACGGCGGAGGTAACCAAGAGATCCCAGCACAGATGGGATAATACCCACGAGATGCCTCTTGGGAATATTCACCGCCACAACACGACCTTGCTTCTCATTGCCCCCAATCTGACTGCAAGTCACCCCATTCCATGCACAAGGGCTCTCATCAGAAGCATTCCAGTTGCCTAAAGCATTATCTGGGTCTTTCACTATGGCAGTCTTGAATGCAATCAGTGCAACGCCGTCCTTGTTTATACTCAACACGTTCTCAAATCTCATGTGCAATATAACAACCCACACAAACAGTTTCTTGATTAATCCGCACGCCATTCCTCACAGTCTTTATCCTCTCTCTAAACCAATATTAGAAGAACAACACCTGCACAACAACAACACCCACAAGAACGCTGAAAACAAAGGGTAAAATTGGGGTTTGATTTGTAAAACACAGCAACACTATAAGCCATACTTAAAACAGGCAAACGGAAGGCCATAAATGCCTCCATGTATGAAACAAAAGTAAATACAGAGCCTATGCATGCGTGAAGAATCTTAATAGAAGTGGAAATCACTGGCGTCTTACCACTATCAGTAAACAGGCCATTCTTCATTCCCCAAGTTCAGTAAGTCGAGTTTTCCTTAGCTATCTCTAACAGTAGCTAGAGCAACTTTGTGTAATCACTACACTAGATTCAGCTTGTTCTACAAATGTACCAGATAACTACACTAGATTCAGCTTGTTCTATACATGTACCAGATTCTTGATGATAACATACATACAAACCTGAAGGGCTGTTGAACTCAGATCAGGTCATCAAGATTCAATCAAGATCATGGCATGTTGCTGCTGCCCTAACAACGGTTGTCCGTCACTTTTTCTCTGCTGTCAATTTCAGTGTTCGCTAGCCGTTTGCAACCCACTTTAGCACCAGTATTTTGTTTTTTAATACATCCACTCTTTCTCCACTCTAGAGCAACAAGGAGAAAAGGTCACCTACCTACTAACCTAATGGATGTTTGTTTTGTTGAGGGGCCGAAAAGGTTAAGCATTGGATATAGCCTATGGATGTTTCTTTGTTATTTAATGCATTCAGACTATGCCAATTCAATTCTGTCTTTCACGCTCTGCACATGTGTACTAAGTCCAACCCAAAGACCAATCTGTACGTGTACGCACTGTTCATATTCTTTTTAGGCTACTCCCATTCGGAAAAGACAAGGCCCCTCCAGACGGAGAGAAGAACTACTGGTCATAGAAAAGAAGAAGAAAGCATCAGATTAAAAAAATGGTGAGTGGGACTCGAGATTCGAGAGATCTGACACAGGCCACGCAGACACGGTCATGATTACTGTAGCTGAGTGTTCACGAGCAAGACAGTAAAGTCCCAAAGGTACCTACTATTACAACCTAATGTTCTTAACTGGTATACAATGTTTACGGACCTTGAGATCCAGAAATGAATTGCTCACATGCTAAGACAAAAAAATTTGCATTTTTGTAACGGTGAAAATTGTAAATGGAATATCTATTTGAATGTACGCCCACTGATAGCAAACAAATAAAGACATTTGTTATGGATAGGTTCCCTAAGCTTATGTGGGTTAAAGTGTTAGGGAGAAAAAAGAAATATTATCTTGAGGAATTGAACTCCACATGTGATCATCTACAAAAAAAACTCTACATGTGAGTTAGTTAGTATTCCTTGGAGAGCAAAGATTCTTATTGCTCAGTTAAGAACTAACTCTCATCAACTCCGATGTGCAATGGGGTAGTGGAAAAGGCCAAAAGAGGTATGGGAAGTAAGGGTGTATATTTTTTACATTACCAGAGCAATGAAATTAGAAAAACATTTTATTATGGAGTGTGATGCCTTCAAGGACATCAAGGTCAAATATGTTAGTATCTTGACAGTTGTTTCTTGGTACAATTTATTCACAGAGGGGGCAATTGAGAAAACGGGGAAGCTCATCATCACCTTGAATAGAAAAAGAATTGAAATGCAGAAAACAAAAATGGTAGGGTTGGTTGTCCCATACACTATTTTAAGCCTTGTGTATGTTAAAAGTTATTCTATTCTATTCTATTCTATCCATGCCCTTTTCCCTTATGATTTAGGTCCATTTTGATAAGGTTATTTTAATGCAAATGACTAATTTACAAGTAGTATATTTTTATGTAAATTTATTTCATAATATTATTATACCTTTGATTTTATTAATATATATTTTTAAAAATTTGGTCGTGATTCTTAGATTTTAATGTATTGTCTTGAATTAGATTTTGTAAGTATGAACTTGACTAGGATCATTTTTACATTCACAAATCTAAATTTTAAATTGCTTAAATTTCAATTTAAAATAAAATTAATTGATTTCTGCTTAATAATTGTTGTGAACCAAGGTAACCCACATTTGTGTTGATTTATTGTTATATTTAAGGAGGTTCATTTATTCATTTGAAAATATGTAGAACACTTTAGAAATCATTGAAGTATATTTATTATAGTAGTATTATTAGAGCATTACATCGGCCTACATCATCCTAGGTCTATTGTACATTTGTTTGTTGTCACCAATCCTTATTTTAAATTATTAGGGGTTTGATTCATAAGAACATAACCCTCCCACTCACTCGAGGAGTATTTGTAAACATCATTAGTCCTTACTAAAATTCAAACATCATAAGATTGAGGTGAGCAAATTTCAAGTATTAGAGCTCTGCTAATTCAATCTCGTGACTTACAATTCAGATCTCTGCAATTGGTTCAATTTCACACTAGAGTAGAGTTCAATCAATTTGCAAATTTTGAGACATTCATCTAAATAACCCCTAAAATTCCAACGCTATAACCAATCCATACCTAACATCTTGAACATCATTTTTCCATCTTCAAAATCCAATTAAATATCACATTTAATTGATCATTTATTGTTTAAGTCCTCCTCTTGTATCTAAATTGTTTGTACCTTGCAATGTTTAGGCTAATGAATACCTGATCTCTATAATTTTGTTGATACAGGTGAAAGCATAGCGGATTATGAGATACAAATTACTTATCCATGGGTAGAGGCAATGACATGTTGGTTAATGAAGCTATTACAGAGTTTCTTGAAAGCGGAGCGTTCAAAGGGCTTCGATTTTTCTCATAGCGGGAAGATTTTGTTGTCATTCCCGCCACTATGGCTTTGGTAATAATCATCTAACGATATACCAGAGACTGAAGCACGTAAATAACCAAAAAAAAACTTTTCATTTTATTTGCCTCGCCATTGTAAAGGATAACAATGAAGATGATGTTTGTGCAGGACTGCCAAGTCTACACAGCAGCATATATTCGTTCAGGCATCTTAACCATTCTGCATTTCTTTTCATGCCTGTCTCAGTGGAAGAGCTTAAATAGTTGGTGCATTGACTATAATGCATCTATAATGTGATTGTTTAAGGTCCCACACGTGTATAACTGGTGCATTGTATTTTACAGGAGGTGGTCTCAGCCATTATTGGTTGCTGGGCCATGTGTTTTGGCCTTGTACTTGTAGCTGTTTTACAGTTGTATTTTGTAATTTTATTTTTTAAGCTTAATCCAATATTTAAAAAAAAACAGAAACTACATTAAGAAGGATTATAATTTGAAATAATACTTAAAGGTATTATTGCATGGTTGATGAGTACAAATATTTATAGTTTTATTAGGGAAGTATTGTATAACTATTGTTTTTAGTATATTGATTATTGTTTTAGAGTTGTTTTGTGTTTTTTTACATCTAATATCTTTTGACAAAGTCATTTTGTACTATGCTTAGCCAATAAAGCTATAAATATTGGTCTATATCGACAATTTAATAGTACCTTTAGGTGTTGTTTCTAATGATAAGCAAACCCTAGATTGTGTAGTGCTTGTGTAGATGTGTCTTTACATTTATTGGATAGAGGTTATGTATATTTGGGACACCCTTAGCAACTATTTGTGAGGGTTGTATTTGCATATACAAATGGATGGTAGTACAGGCCTATGGGTTGTCATAGTTGGGATTTGCCTAAAAAAGAGTGTTTCTATGAATATTAGGTTATTTTTCCTACCAACAGAACTTTTCAATGTGAAGGGGTTTTTTAATTTATTATTGTCTTATCAAATGGATGTGTGGTGGGTGTATTGGTCCAAGCAATGATTGTTCATAACAAGTGAAATGGGCAAAGACTCTAGAAGATAACAAAATTGATCAATATGTCGGCTTCAATATCATTGATCCAAATCCACACAAAACTTGGTTAACATGGTCAACAAATAGAATTTGAATTAAGATGACATTATCAACATTTAAGACTAAGATATTAGATTAGCAATAGATGTTGATCAATAACCAACTTGGATTTGTCAAGCAACATGGGAAACATGAAATTGGGCTTTCTATGTTTCTTTGTTTTTATATTGAATTTATTTTAATGGAGTATGGTAAATTATTAATGATAGTTCTACTTTACAGTTATAATGAAAATACATAGCCTTATTAAAATATCTAGGCTAATTAAATAATTCAATCAATCACAAACAATTAACCTAGATAAATGAATAGGATTGATAATTGAAATTTAATGTTGTAATTAATGTGGGATTTAAATAAATTTAAATGTGATACTTAGCTAGATTCTGAAGATGGAAAAGTGAAGATGAAGATATTAAATCGAGTTAGCATAGTATTGGATTTTTAGGGCTTGTCTAGTTGAGTGTCTTAGAATCTACTAACTAACTATATTTCACACTGGTTCACCTACATGAGTGTGGAGTTGAACCTAATGTGTGAATTTGAACTACAAGTTGCAAGACTCAATTGGTAGAAATCAACAAACTATGATGTGCTCACTTCGATCTTCTAATGTTTGAATATAAGTAAAGTGTTTTAAAACGCCTTTAAGTAACTTGTTGAATTTGTCAGAGGGTGATCCCCTAATAGTGTGTCCCACTTTTTGGCCTAAGTGGGATGCTCAAAATCAAGATTTTTTAGCATTTTAAATGCATTGATTTTGGGCATCCATGATTTTGAGTGTTGTATTCTCATATCAGTCACATTCCATACTTCAATTGGTGCATTAAAAGGAGTCTAGATCTTGAAAGGAAGCTAGGGTGCAGCAATACTTCTTATACTAATCTAAGAGGAGAGATGGATAAAAAATACAATCTAAAATAATTTGTAGAAAAGAAACAACACAATAAAAATCATTCACCATAATACAATGATATATCTTAGGAAAGCCCTTTAAAAAAACCCAGCCTCCAAACTTTGAACTAATGTATTAATTAACAACAATATTGGTTACAATACAATCAAGGCAAAGATCCTTCATAGTCCATAGAACACCAACACTCAAATATGGAGTAATAATAATAGCATAACAATACCTACAAAATACACTATGTAAAACTCCATCCTAAGCACCCAATAAATTGAGAAACCTATGTATGAAACCACCAAAGGGGAGTTACAAAACCATGAGCTAATACCATCCAAAAGTGGTTCTTGATTCCCTTAGTATAATTCTAATGCCTAAATCCCAAGAAGAGTCTTCATTCTAAATATAGTATATTCCTTACACTTGGCATAAGAATATATCATATGTAATGCCCCAAGCCTTCACCCAAGGCATTAACAGACAAAAAATGGATGAAATTTTTTTTCACATTACAAATGTGACATTAGCTATGCTACATTGCACACATACATGCACAAGGCACTGTGACAAGGTCAAGACATAAGTCGTAGAAAAAATTCAAAGTTCCTAAGCAAACTTATATCTCCTACAATTTCCTTCCTAATCCTCATCTTCCTTGCATTTCAAGACTTTAGAAACCAAGTGCAATTTTGCATCTTTTCAAACTTTAAAGTCTGATGACAACTTGCATCATGCAAATTGCAAAACTACCACTGAATTTTGGTGGTCTTGCACCTCAAACTTTAGAATTTGATAGCATGTTTGTAACTTACTTGAAATACAATTCCAACATTGAACTCCAACAGTCTTGTCATTGAAACTTTAGAGTCCAATTACATGTTTGCAACTTGCAAAATGCAATCCCAACTCTAAAGTTTGATGGACTTGCAATTCAAATTTTGAAGTTTGATTGCATGTTTCCAACTTGTAATTTTATGCAATCCTAGCTTTGAGCTCCAATGGACTTGTAATTCGGACTTCAAAGTTTGATTGCATGTTTGCAACTTGAAAAATGCAATCCCAACTCTGAACTCCATTAGACTTGCATTTTGAACTTTGGAGTCTAATTAAATGTTTGTAACTTGCAAAATACAATCCTAACTCTAAACTTTGATGGACTTGCAATTCAGATGTTAGAGTAGCATTGCATGTTTTTGTAAGGAAAATGAGTTCATCTCAGAATGAACATCTGAGAACAGTGGTGTCTTCAGTAACTTTAAATTTCATTAGATTGCCTTAAAAACACTCACAACTATGCCACAAAGCGGAAACAGACATAGTTCATTTCCAACATTAACCCTTAGAGGAAAGTACAAGCAACATTAACCAGTTTCAACAGCATAAATATTAAACATGAAAGACAGAACACAAACACAGATTTACGTGGGGAAAACCCTTTCAAGTAAAAAACCCCACACTCCAAAAACCCAGATCGCCATTGCATTATTCAGCAACAGAAAATATAGTTACAATACAATTCAGGCACTAAGCCCTTTCATGGAGATTAACATCATGTTCCATCTGGAGATAAATTTGACAGCCACTCATCTTCTATGTCTGTCTTGCTCGGTTCTAGGTATCGCACTCATCTAGCATTCAGAACTACATGTCCATGCATGAGTGTTGAGACTACTCTTCTTCGTCTCTAATTACCAACCGAACAGAATAGTCTGAACTCTCTATGTCTCCCTCTCTCTCTAATCCTCTGTTAAAATGCATTTAACATATCACATTACAGAAGAGAACATTCGGTTCGACTACCATAACGGACCAGACAGTTACAAAAGGCAACTGTTCAAATGACAATATTTGTGATATGGATTACCAATACAACGTTGGCTTTTCTGTCCTTCTGCCATGTCAAGGAGCCATGTCACCACTGTTAAACCAATTCCTAGCACCCCAGCTCATAACTGTTTCCATGACTGTTCAGATTCGTGAGACCTCAATTAGTCCCACATGCATCAGTCATCAGCCCACATGCATTAGTCATCAGTCAATTTTCTAGTTTATATACATGACCACAAGTATGATAATCGTCGGCACTTTTGCCGACAAGACCAATCGGTCTACCATTCACTGACCATCGGGAAGACCTTGGCTGACGTCTCATCAGAGTGACCAAGACTACCTTAATGACTTGTCTCGCCGATGTCAAACCTTCATTGGTGTAACATGAAGTACCAGAGAGACATCTTCTAGCCACACCAATGTCACTTGTCACGCCGATTGTTGAAATGACTCTCACTGACACTAAACCTCCATCAGAGTGACCCAACAAATTGGAACGACATTTCAAAACCGGGCCGATAGTGATTTTCATGCCGATGACCTTTCTCTGTCGGAATGACTCTCACCGACACCAACCACCATCGAAGTAACACACACCATTGGTGATAGTCTCTCAGATCACACCGACAGTTCATGTCTTGCCGATATAAAGGACAACGCACTACTTTCATGTGATTGCTGAGACAAAGGTCCACTCTTGCCGATGCCTATAAATCTGAGACACATGTACTCAACATTCTCCCACTTGACGAAGGATTTACAGGAACCCATCAACGCTCCAAGTCACAGAACCAAAGCTGATACTGCCTCCACTCCACTGTGCTCAGAAGCTACACAGAAGCTCCAACATAACCAACTTCAAAGCTTCCAGAACATAGCCATGAAACCATCCTCCAGAAATAAGATAGAACATCAGCTAGAACAACAATCAGAAAACTTACTACTTCCATCCAATTGAACAAAAAACCCACTTGACTGAAAAATAGCACACACAACAAGTGCTAATCCATCCAATCACTCATACCTTGAAGGTATTCATTTCAATAGACTCATGCCACCTACATATACACCCATCAACTGCAAATACAAGCTCCATGTGTCAACCAATCGAAGAAGACCAAACACATCCAAGAACTCCCACTGCATGGGTAATGCAGATATGAAAAAGATCATGGCATACAAAGTCTACCAATAGCATCATATGGTAGGTGTAATAACATCATCATGTAGTACCAAGGAATCAACCACAATGATATGCAAAACCTGCAAACAAATATCCTGCAACAATTCTCCCCACCAATCCAAAACTCTCCCAAATTCTCCACATCCAACAAAGGAAAGAGATAACAGAACCTCCATGTCATCACCTAAGGACATAAGTGAAAACACATGACCACAGGCTAGTGATCACAATCAGCTCCAATAAAACCTCAAACCAATGTAGTGTGAAACAAAACATCTAGGAAGATAACCAGAACAAAGAGAGAAACACTGCACATCATATACCTGTAGAAAATCCTTCTACATACACCTCTAAGTGTCAACTGTGTCAAGTATGATCTCCTCTTCAAAACCCCAAAGAGAATAGCATAACAACATCCAAACAAACATTCAATCCCAAGAGATCAACTTCAACATATGTAATCATGCAACTAACATGGATGCAAGCCTCTCAAACCAAAGAAGATCAAACTAATCCATTTCCTATTTCAGGAAATCAGCCCATCAAACCATCTCCTAATAGTCCTCATCAAAGAACGATATCTTAAACTCAAATGCACAAGGAGATAATCATGTTATCCATCTCTCACAATGAATCCTCTAGAACCATCTATGACCAGTTCAAGATCCATGTCTATGAAAGAAAGCATAAAACACCCGAGAGAAACAATGGGCAATACCTCTCAAGTAATAAACTGCTGAGTAGACCATGAGCGAGGATAAGAATGCTCCTCCAAGATATACAAGCCATCGTGACTCCTCCCAAGAGCAATCTCCTCATAGGTCTCTGTTGAACTCATGTCCAACCAAGGTGTAGGCTCCTTGGAATTTTTGCTGAAATCTTCATCAAGAGTAACCATCAACAACACTTCTCTCATCTCAAGAGAATTATAGCCTCACCTTATTCTCCATGTACCCATGAGCATCTGCAAATAATCATATCATGCTAAACTCCAAATGCATCACTGCACCAACATGAAGTAATCAAGCAAAAGATTAATGCACCCAACACACAGAGAATTACCAGACCACTGTCAAAGCTCCAATCATCTGAATCAGGAACTTATCATGACATCATGATCTTACCATCCCCCTTAAGAGATTCCATGCTCCAAGTGAACATAACCATGGTCTCAAGAGCAATGTATCATACCAAAACTCAAAACCAACATCACCTGTCAAGCACCACCAACACCTCAGCCAAGGATTTCATGAATCCTCTATGGCTCCAAGATGTTACACATCCTCAAATAGTGCCCTTGCAAATGCAAAAGAACCCTTCTACAACAACATGATCTAAGAGCTCCTCCTAGTAACATCTGCAACACTAAAGATCATTCACCACTAAGTGATGAACACACAGTCAATGCTAAAGCTCCCACTGAATTGTGGCAACTGAGATTTTTAGGCATCGTGATCAAACATCTCCTAATTTGAAAATCCTCCAGGTCCACACATTAACATGTCCATGTGACAATAAAACCAAGTGGCACCAAGATCTCCAAACCAAGGAAATACACTATCATTGTCAATAGCTTACACAAAACCTATGAATCCAAGCTAATCATGACATCATGATACACATGCTACAGGTTGCCATAACCAACTATTCAGGTACTTGATGCAGAGCGTTCAAGTAGAATCTCATAAACACGGTGACAAATACCCATTAACACACATTCAAATAGCATAATGCTCAAATAGTCTTTTTTTTTAATCCCTCTTCGCAAGGTTCAAATGATACCAAAGTATCTCATCGGCAAAGCATATCCACTATCTCCCCGATGTACGAATACCATCTCCCTTCGCACTTGTCGTTGTGACATATAACATCGGCCCAACTTCAAACTAGACTTCTAATCTTACTTCTCATACCGAAGGCTTAATACCAACCTTACGCCGAAAGACTTAACATCAACTTCTCCACCAGTCAAACTTTGATCGTCGGTGGAACTCGTTCGTTCTTTTCCGATGGCTCTCGCCATACCGATGACTTCCACTCCATACATACAATGCCGTTATGTATTCACCATAGACATTTGATAAACCTGATACAATGTATCTGCTCCGCATACAACTTCAGAATACATTCATTCTTCTATAGCATTCTAAAGATGCCTTCGGCGGGATAACTTGAGATTTATGTCGATAACATCTTCTATGATTCTATAACCGAACAACACATAGAAAAAATAACTAACTCCTACTGAATAAAAATAAAACTAAATGACACGGAGGTCATTCCACTGATTTCGTAGAAATCCACCAGTGGAATGACCCCAAATTTACATCCTTGTGATTTACACCAAAAAAATGAAGTTTATTTCTTCTACTCAGAAATATACAAATCGATACTTTTTCCTCTCCGTCTGTCTACTCTCTATATCCATACAAATACAGGCTCAGCTATATAAAGACTCACTCGGCAGTTGTACACGGTGGAAGACGAACCAACTCTGTCGTTTTTGTTACAAACTTTGTTCAGTTACAATTCTTACAATCTTTCAATATTATGCCGTTATTCGGCCAACGTATAACTTAATATGGCACGAAGTCCTTATAGTATGACACTTGGACATAACAAAAAATGTATAGAATCCTCAGATTTTTCAATGTCTCGAGGTGCTCCTGCACCATACTCCTCAGCATGAAGAGAACTCTTGTCCCAAGAGTTATGTGGTCTGCTTATCCTCCAACTGTGACTCCTATCAATGGAGTTTGACTGGCTGCCTCCAAGGTGCTTCTCTATCATCCGAAGTCCACTCCTCCCTGCTACACCAACACTCTTGTCCCTCACCTGGGAGTCCTCTCTTGCCTCTCTCCCCAGGACTTTTGGTGACAACCAATGGACCATCTCCTCTGGCCCTCTTGACAGACCTTCTTGTCCGCCTACTGCAGCGAGTGAACTTGCACCTGCAACCATAAAACTTCACAACAAGAATCAGATAGCAAAAACTAATGCTTACCCCAAAATCCTGGTGTAGATTGCCTCCTTCGGCGCTCTATCTACACGCTCAGAATCTTCTAAGCTCTGATACCATTTTGATGCAGAGCGTTCAAGTAGAATCTCATAAACACGGTGACAAATACCCATTAACACACATACAAACAACATGATGCTCAAGTAGTCTTTTTTTTAATTCCTCTTTGCAAGGTTCAAATGATACCAAAGTATCTCATTGGCAAAGCATATCCACTATCTCCCCGATGGACGGATACCATCTCCCTTCGCACTTGTCATTGTGACATATAGCATTGGCCCAACTTCAAACTAGACTTCCGATCTTACTTCTCATACCGAAGGCTTAATACCAACCTTACGCCGAAAGACTTAACATCAACTTCTCCATCAATCAAACTTTGATCGTCGGTGGAACTCGTTCGTTCTTTTCCGATGGCTCTCGCCATACCGATGACTTCCACTCCATACATACAATGTCGTTATGTATTCACCATAGACATTTGATAAACTCGATACAATGTATCTGCTCCGCATACAACTTCAGAATACATTCATTCTTCTATAGCATTCTAAAGATGCCTTCGGCGGGATAACTTGAGATTTATCTCGATAACATCTTCTATGATTCTATAACCGAACAACACACAGAAAAAATAACTAACTCCTACCGAATAGAAATAAAACTAAATGACACGGAGGTCATTCCATTGATTTCGTAGAAATCCACCAATGGAATGACCCCAAATTTACATCCTTGTGATTTACACCAAAAAAATGAAGTTTATTTCTTCTACTCAGAAATATACAAATCGATACTTTTTCCTCTCCGTCTGTCTACTCTCTATATCCATATGAATACAGGCTCAGCTATATAAAGACTCACTCAGTAGTTGTACATGGTGGAAGATGAACCACCTCTGCCGTTTTAGTTACAAACTTTGTTCGATTACAATTCTTACAATCTTTCAATATTATGCTGTTATTCGGCCAACGTATAACTTAATATGGCACAAAGGCCTTATAGTATGACACTTGGACACAACAGAAAATGTATAGAATCCTCAGATTTTTCAATGTCTTGAGGTGCTCCTACACCAGTACTCTACAACATCCATCCTCTCATCCCAAAGCAGGAACACCAATGCACAAGTGACCATAGACAAGGCCAGCTAACAAGTCTGCATAATCACATAATCAATCTTGTGGATATAGACTGTCCACTTCCGAGTTATCCCACTGCAATTAATAGGCTGTACATACCTAAAGAACTACATAACTCGTAGATCTAATATATTGAAACATGCAAACCCACTATTGCACTAGAAACTGTAAACTTGAGATCTCAAGGAATAAAAATATCATGTAGACAACATGACTCAAACACCAGATTACATACAAATCCAATTTCCCAAACATGTCGACAACCTGAGCACCATAGTCAAGAAAACCAGAAGCATTACCACAGAAATACTGAGTGACATATCACTTACCAACACTCCCATGTAGAGAAAGCATTTCACCTCCTCACACCATGCACGAAGCATGCATGCAAAACTGCAACTATATCATCCAGCAAAACTTCAAAAGCCAGGGTCTAGAAATAGCTTAACTGCAGCTTCAGAAAACCACAAGTTTTTCTCTTAACCGTGTAAAACCTGCAAAACCACTATGTTTGAAAAACACCCATGCACATCCATACCCACTTCACATCTGGAATACCAAGAATATGAATCAAGAAACACCATAACGGTTAAACCAAAAAAATGGATCATCATGAATATGCATAACCATAGATTTTAGGAAAAACTATGAAACCCCTCAAAACCAAGGAACATGATTTTGAGACATGCAAGTACAAAGCATCGACTAAAGGAAACAACAGTTTAGGAACTTCAGGCCCACTTGTAGGCCAACTCCACAACCACCAACCTGCACATGCATCTGAGAGAGATAGGCTATTACAGAAGCTCTCAAACCATCCAATGATCAACTCCATAGCCTACATGCAATCAGGGTAACAAAAAATTATGCCTTCCAATTCCAAGACAAAACACCCAGCATAAGCACATTTCTCCATAGCTAAGAAACAACCCAAGCTTCTCCGTATCATCAGGGAGCCTCTCACACAGACATCCAATAGAGAGATTTATTGCATCTCAACCATAGAGTAAAGTATTCCACCCCAAGCATCAGGATTATACCACTGCCAACCAGGAGCCTCAGACCACATCATTTCAATATGACCAGCTCCAGTATCTTCATCTTCACCATCCTTCAAGCACTGTTGAAATAGGAAAACAAGATCAACTACCAGACTTCACTCAAAACAAGGATCAATCATCAGATGATTCCTTCAAATTTTCTCAAGCCTGTCACACTAAGAAATCATCATAGAAGGAATACCCAGACCTTATACACCAGGAACTCTTACATGCAAACACATGCAGCACACAAATGTACATATGTGAGAAACAAAGCAGATCCCAGAAGAAGGCTCTGATACCACTTGTAAGGAAAATGAGTTCATCTCAGAATGAACATCTGAGAACAATGGTGTCTTCAGTAACTTTAAATTTCATTAGATTGCCTTAAAAATACTCACAACTATGCCACAAAGCGGAAATAGACATAGTTCATTTCCAACATTAACCCTTAGAGGAAAGTACAAGCAACATTAACCAGTTTCAATAGCAGAAATATTAAACATGAAAGACATAACACAAACATAAATTTACGTGGGGAAAACCCTTTCAGGTAAAAAACCCCACACTCCAAAAACCCAGATCGCCATTGTATTATTCAGCAACAGAAAATACACTTACAATACAATTCAGGCACTAAGCCCTTTCATGGAGATTAACATCCTATTCCATTTGGAGATAAATTTGATAGCCACTCATCTTCTCTGTCTATCTTGCTCGGTTCCAGGTATCACACTCATCCAACATTTAGTACTACATGTCCATGCATGAGTGTCGAGACTACTCTTCTTTGTCTCTAATTACCAACCGAACAGAACAGTTTGAATTCTCTATGTCTCCCTCTCTCTAATCCTCTGTTACAATGTGTTTAACATATCACATTACAGAAGAGAACATTCGGTTCGACTACCATAACGGACTAGACAATTACAAAAGGCAACCGTTCAAATGACAATATTTGTGATATGCATTGCCAATACAACGTTGGCTTTTCTGTCCTTCTGCCATGTCAAGGAGCCACGTCACCACTATCAAACCAATTCCTAGCACCCCAGCTCATAACTGTTTCCACGACTGTTCAAATTTGTGAGACCTCAATTAGTCCCACAAATTAGTCATCGGTCAATTTTCCAGTTTATATACATGACCACAAGTATGATAACCATCGGCACTTTTGTCGACAAGACCAATCGGTCTACCGTTCACTGACCATCGGGAAGACCTTGGTTGACGTCTCATCAGAGTGACCAAGACTACCAGAATGACTTGTCTCGCCGATGTCAAACCTTCATTGGTGTAACATGAAGTATCGCAGAGACATCTTCTGGTCACACCGATGTCACTTGTCACGCTGATCATCGGAATGACTCTCATCGACGCCAAACCTCCATCGGAGTGACCCAACACATCGGAACAACATTTCAAAACTGGGCTGATAGTGATTTTTATGCCGATGACCTTTCTCTGTCGGAATGACTCTCACCGACACCAACCACCATCGGAGTAACACACACCATCGGTGATAGTCTCTCAGATCACACCAACAATTCACATCTTGCCGATACAAAGGACAACCCACTACTTTCATGTGATCGTTGAGACAAAGGTCCACTCTTGCCGATGCCTATAAATCTGAGACACATGTACTCAACAGTTTTCAAATTGCATAACATGAATCCCAACTCTAAACTCTAACAATCTTAAAGTTCAAACTTCAATATCTAATTGCATGTTTACAACTTGCAAAATATAGTCCCAACTTTGAACTCTAATGGACTTGTAATATTGCAACCCTACACAAAATTTACAAGTCTGGAATAGTAAGCTCAATTTTTGCAAACAAGTGGGCATGGTTTTCTTGTTTTGCACATGTTGTAGAAAAAAGCTTAGGCCAAGCATTCAAGCACATATACATATACCTACTCTTTAATAGTTGAATGGTAAACTCCCAAAAGTAGCACAATTCACAAGAATTGAAATGAAACATAGACTCATGATTTAGACATAATTATAGTAATGTACAAACATGATAGCATATCATCATAGAAAGGAGAGTACAAACTACATCTACATAGCATATTAGGATGAGCATATCATAAGATTCCATTTCAAAACATAATATCTAAGCATACCATATACGATGATAATTGGAAGAATGTAAAATGAAGCCTTCATCCCAAATGTGGATAGTTTACCATGGATTACAAGGTTCAATTATGACTCCAATACAAATTAAGCCAATGACTAATGAAAGTCCTTAATTACAGGGTAAGTGCACAAAGATGGGGGACCAAAAGGGGGTCTTAAGATGCCACTTTTTTTCTCAAATCAGGAAAGACTGGTGTTGGATGAGAAATGTTGCAAGTATGTGCCTAACCGGTGTTGTCATTAATGTCAACATATATGTGTTATCATTGGCGTCAATTGTGCTCTTGTTTTGATGCTTGCTTGTAATGAGTTAAGTGTTGAAGATAATAAGTATTCCTAATGCAGTAGAACAGTTCAGTAGATTGCTCCACATTTCCTATAGAATGAATATCCTTGTCTGTGAATTGGAAGTTATTTAGATGCATGTTTGAAGATGCTATGATCCAAGTTTGAGCCTGCGGTATGCAGATTTGAGTGGGTTATGTTCACCAAAGTGAAAACTACTTTTTCTGTATATTTGGTGGTGACAGGGAGAATGTATTATGCTCCGCATTCCTCCACAGTTAAGTATTTTAGTCTACGGTTTTAGAATCAAGTTTGTAATGATGATAAGTGCCTTCAACTCCAATGGTTCATGATTTGGTGGTCTGCAAGTGATCTTTTCCTTATGACAGTAGCTGGCAGTGTTGTTCAGGTGCTCTGGTTTGAAGAATCTTCTTGACAGAGTGGTTAGAGATTGTGTGGTTGTTCCCGGTGATTGCAATGTGCTTGTGGATGTCTCCTAATCATGTTCCTACCTTTGGATTGGTCCACAAAGAGAAATTTGGATCATGGATGAAGACTGTTCTTAAAAGACTTAATGTTAAAACTAGTCTTGGCTGACTTGGTTGTTTTCACTACTTGTAGAGATTCATCAAAGATTATGGAAGTCTGTCGTGGCATGGAAGATTGCATTTGAGTCCTAGCTAAGGCATAATATGATCTACATACATCTTTCCCTTAGCTAATTATTTTTAGGTCCAGACCTATTTCTATGTATGTTTGTAATGCCGACCTTGGAGAATGTTCCAATGGTTGATGAATGTAATGCCGACCTTGATGTACATGCCAAGGTTGATGAAGGGGTAAATGCAAAGAGATAGGGGACCAAAAAGTCACCACCATGTCCAAAAGTAAAGCAAAACACGAGTGCGTTATAACGCGCTCACATTTTGCTTTACATAAAAGCAAAACACGAGTGCATTATAACGCGCTCGCGTTTTTCTTTACATAAAAGCAAAACATGAGTGCGTTATAATGCGCTCGCGTTTTGCTTTACATAAAAGCAAAAAAAAACTCATTTCTCCTCACTCACAGTCATGACCATTGCAAGCTTAGCAGCAAAAAACTCAGGTGAAAGCGCGATCACGTTGAAGAAAAGGCTATCCAATCAAGTGTAAGAGAGAAAACGACAAATTCGTGATGCCACCTCGCCGCCAAAGACATCGTCATGCGAATTTGGAGGCTCCAACACAAGAAGAAGGTAGGGTTTGACTGATTTTGTTAGTTTGAGAACAATTTTTGAGTTTTGCAACGTTTGATTTATTTTTATATTGCATTTACAGTTATTTGGGAAAGAGAAAACCTAAATCCAGCTGAGGAGGGTGAAAACAACCCCCAAAACCCTCCAAACCCTCAAAACCCACCTTCACCTCCTTTTAATGTAAGGGATAGTCAAGAAAACTACCTACGGATAATAGAAGGAAACAAGAAACATCTTCAAACTAATATTCAAACCCTAAACAATCCAAGTGGAACCACTGATCATAGGAGGGCGCTTGCAAAATCACTAAAGGAGATTGTTTCCCACATGGATTCGATGAAAAAACAAATCACCAAATTCCAAGACTATAGGGAGAGATGTCGGCAATATTATACCAACAAGTTGTCATATGAACAAATCAAGAATGAAAAAATTACAAAATCTCAATTATGTGCACACTTTATTAATCCCAAAACTGGCCAAAGATTAGAAGAAAGTTGCAAATAGTTCCCTATACATTGGTGTAGGAATGAAGAAATATCCCAAAACTTTTGGGATAGATGGTACATGGTCTTCGATGAGTGCCCATGCAACAATGATGAGGTACCACAATATTTCTTGAGGAAACTCCATTGCGAGTTCATCCTTAATAAGATTTTGAATTATTTTGACATTCATGAGTTCCAGGGTAGAGGTGGTGGCTCTGCCCAAGATAGACCTAGGGCTCAGTGAGTTGAAAATCGTGTGCCTATACCCTTGGTGAGGCCAGAACGTAGGTCACTCCCTTTGGCTTTGAAGGAGAGTGTTGAGGTGGAGACATTACATTCATTGACTACTCTCACCCAAACTCTATCACAACATGCCGATGATCTTACCTAGGCCAATGAGGATGAGAGTAGTAGGCGTCATGTGTCCCCACATTTGTGCAGTTCATGTGGGAACCTATGTGATTATGGGACGCAGGATGCACGGCAGGACTCTTGACAAGATGCTACAACGCAGGGGCAGGATGCTGAGACATAGGAGCAGGACATATTAGATGATCTTGTTCTCAATGACGATCTCTTACAGCATACATTTGGTATTGACTCTCAGGTAATTTGTTACAAGTTTCATCTTGATTTAGTATATTGTTATTTGAAATTTGTAATTAATTTTATATGAGTATCTATATTATAAGTCAAAAATAATGTATGTAATTGTCTGCGTAATGAAATTCTAGGGTCAGAGTCTTCATCCTGCCTCTGTTAGCCATCCATTGACAGGTTATGAGAGGAGGTCAAGTCAGCAGGTATGTAATTTATCACATTATCGTAATTATTGTAGATATGTCAATAGTAATATTATTTTGTGACAATTTGATGATTTCAACAGTTACCGGCACCTCCACGGTTTCCTTGGTCCCCTGGATGCCATCCCACCACTTTTACAGAGATAAATTTAACCATTTCTAATCATCATGCATTTTTAAAATAATGTTATGTATTTATTTTGTTTGAATAATCTTGAACTTGATTTTTAGATGTTGAATATAGTGGAGACTCCTCGTCATCTTCGTGAGTCAGTGCAAATAGGCATTGTTGCAGCCATGATGTCTTCAATTCCTTTGACTGAGGTATGAGCCAATAACATGAAAATGTCATAATTTTTTATTTCTTGTTTTATCTCATGTCATTTGATGTACATAAATGATATTTATGTTTAGTCAATTTTGCTTCTTGATGCTTCTCATAGGAGGTCACAACTCTAATCTGTCCAAGTACAGACGTAGAGAGAGATAAGATGATGGAGAGTGATCATCAGGTGGCAGTAAGTGATCAATTACATATGTGATGTTATATATTTCATACATTTTCTATATTAATGTGCATATATTGTTTGATTGTATTAACAGGTGGAGTTGGATCGACTTATGTCGAAGAGGTCTACTCGATGACAGAGAGAGGATGAGTTAGTGATTGGCTCTACATCTTCACAGTCAAGCAAGGGCCACCGATTATTTCATAAAAGTCCATAGGAAACTAGTTTTTGGGACATTTTTTGTATGCCTAGATGGCTTTGTATACATACTTTTGTATGAACTACCGATGTAAATGTTTGAATATATGCATGTATGGCTTTGTTTGGACATGCCTATATGGCTTTGTATATAAACTAGATGTTATGTTCATGACATTATGTATATGACAACGTCTATTAAATATTTAATATGATGATCAATTATCATTACAGGAATTTGGTTTTACACGTGCCAATTGCATTTGCTTGAAAATTTATAAATCATTTTCAAATAATCCATTTTGTGCATATCTTGCAATCATTGCATTCTGTGGGACTGTGCATTTCTTTGAGGCATCATTTCAAACAGTTCATGCGCCTTGTCTATGCCTCCACACTTTCCATATAGTTCATGTGCCTTCATGAGGTGACATTTCTTTGGGACATCATGCCAAACAGTTCACATGCCTTGTCTATGCTTCCACACTTTGCATACATGTCTACAAGGGCAGCTACAATTATAGCATGTGACAAATTTCCTATATCCTTTATACTTTGATGGTTGTCCATACACTATTCCAAACATTCTATTTTGGTGTACAGATAGGGAGGATGTTGGCAAAGGTTGTGGAATTTGTCTTTACATGTGCCAATTGCTTTTACTTGTTCAAAAGTTTCTAAAGTCTTTTCAACAAATCCATTTCATGCATATTTGCAATCATTGCATTCCATGAGCAACATTTATTTGAGGCATCGTGTCAAACAGTTTGAACGTTCGTTGTATATGCTTCCACACTTTGTATACATGTCTTGCAGGGTACTTATAACTACGACATTTTACAAAATTCCTATATCCTTTATGCTTTGATGCAAGATAACTCCATAGTGAAGGGTGGTTGATTTGTTTTGGTGGGGATGAGGGTGTAGGGGTGGGGCGGGGTGTTGTAAGACATAGCATCACTAGGAAAAGGGTCTTTTTAACCATAACATTGGTGACAATAACATACCAATTAAACTTTTGTCTAAGAAGTGGAAATTATGTCAACCTATATCGTGAAAGAAGAAAGTCATGAAATGGCTCCCATAGGGAATAGCATTAGGTCTTTAATTGTCCATTTAGTCATGTACACAATGTCAAAAGTCATATTTCAAAGTTCATAATTAGTGGAATTAGTTTTAAGTGATGGGAGTGGGTTATTGTGAGAAATAAGACAATATGGACTAGGTTGATAGTTGGTATGCATGTGACTTGTATGCATTCTAAATAGCACTCAATGAAAGATTTTAACCTTTTTTCATAAAGGCATAACATGTATTGTAGACAGTCATGCTTAACTTGATTCAAATAGTGTCACGTTGCAACGTCATAGTGTTGCTTGATATTGACAAAGATGTTACTTATTGCCTGCCCAAACATGTTTTGTCTTTTCCTTTCCTTCTCTCTTAACATTTGTAATGGCACCATTAAATTGAGTCCTTCAGCAATTACTTGGGAAGGATGTACAAAACTTTCTTATTATATGACTGGCTTTCTTTCGAGGAATGAATTTTCTTTTTTCACTTGGCTCAATAAAGTTGGAAGTGTGTCTATTCATCTAAATGGGCATTGAGATGTGCTTTCTAGGTCTTTTGAATTTTTGGACCAAGGAGATGGTATTTGTTGAAGAATAGTATGATTTTTTTTATGTGGTCACATTTAATGCTCATTCACTAGCATGTTGGCAATTGGATTTTGGTGATTTTTTTGGTGTATGATTTGAATGTTCTTGTAGTCTTATAGCAATTGGGATGAGTAGGAAAGAGTTAATTTCATTCTTTGTTGGCACTTGAATTGTTCCTAGGATTTGTTGGCACAGTAGGTCTGATATTTGGATGTATCAGACTGTGGACAATAGAAACAAAGAAGATTTGATGTGTTAGAGCCTAGTTTTTGTTTGTTTGTCATGAGTAATTAAAGGTGGATGGAGAGAGAGGTCCTCTAGACCATGAACCATAGGTTTTGAACATCTTTGAAGGGTTGACACAAGTTAAGGCATGACTGTCCCAAGAGGTCTGATTTCATAGTCTCAGGGTGTAAGAGTTGAAAGCGCATGAATTGTTGCATTGTTGAGTCATCACATAGGAGTTGTTATGATCATTTAAACACCAATTCAAGCCTGTCCCATAACAAGTACATTGTCCCAAGGTCTATTGGTTCAAGAGCCTAAAAAGAGTTCAATGTTACAATCCTATAGAGGTACACCTAGGAGCATAAATGAAGATGGTGTAAGAACACTTTGTCATTTTGTGTTGTTGTCCTAAAGAAGGTCCTTCCTCTGCATCAAGATCCCACTTTGGTTCAGGTAGAGAGGATGCGGTGTGGAATTTGGCTTTACACCCACTGATTTCTTTTTCTTGAAAGTTTCTAAAGCCTTGTCAACAAAACCATTTTGTGCATATCCTACAATCATGGCATTCCATGAGATTCCATTTCTTTAAGCCATCATGTCAAACTATCCACTTGCCTTCTTTATGCTTCCACATTTTGTATACATGTCTCCTACGACAGTTGCAACTACAACATCTTACAAAATTCCCATATCCTTTATGATTTGATGGATGTCCATGTACTATGTTCCAAAGATCTTAGTTTGGCACTAGTAGAGAGGATGTAGTCAAAGGTTGTGGATTTTAGCTTTACACCCACCAATTGGTTTTGCTTGAAAGTTTCTAAAGCATTATTTGCATATCCTGCAACCATACCATTCCATGAGACCACATTTCTTTGAGGCATCATGTCAAACAGTTCACTCACCTTGTTTATGCTTTCGCATTTTGCATACATGTCTTCTAGGGCAATTGCAACTACAACATTTTTCAAAATTCCAATAGACCACATTTTTTTGAGGCATCATTCAATGCAACTACAACATTTGATAAAATTCCCATATGCATTTTGTAAGAATAAATGAGATACTATATATTTCCTTATGACTACCCTAATTAGTAAGAATTAATAAGAAAGAAGCATAATGACAATAATTAGCATTCAAGGATTTCTAATGAAGACCCAGGGTTTGGGTGCCAATGGAAACTCACCAAACCCTTAGATCAATCTTTATTTGAAGAGATTTTATGATTTAGACTAATATAGATGCTTGGGTATCTCATGATCATATTGAGATCTAATCATTGCTTTGTTTCTTGTAGGGTTTGTTTCCATGCTTCTAATCATAATAATCAAGGTTATGGGACAACAAGGTTATGGAATAGATCTTGTCATGTCATATGAGGAGATCATGGCCACAATACCATCAAGATGTTGTGAATTTCAACAACAAATTTCCATCTGTCCAAACCCTACCATCTTACACACTCAAGAAGGCTTCAGTTTCATGCAATAGAAAGGTGCTAGGAGTGACATTTTGCATTCCATAGCTCGTGGGGCTGAACGGATTGCGCCAACACATCGGGGTGGGCGGGTAAAAGCCAAGGGAGGTCTCGTTTCATGTGCCAAGTACCCCAATCGTTCAGGGCAGTAGGCTACTGGCAAAGTCCCTTACGATCTTAAGATGAAAAAACTGCCAAACTTTGACGGTGCAGTTCTCAGAATTCATGGCAGATGGGAACATTTCGTTTGAACCTACAGGTGCATGTGGGATCTATGTACAATAACCTCTCTCAGTTTCATTCAACTCTTGTCTATTTGACCATGCCAGAATCAAACACATTCTTGCAAAATGCCTCAGTGCCATGCAGTGGAAAGGTTGCTATGTGCCATATTTTTTGTTTTGCTCATCGTGGGGCTGAACCAACTATGCCAACACATCTGGGTGGGAAAGTAAATGCTAGGGGAGGTCTCGTTTCATGTGCCAAGTGTGTCAGTCGTTCCAGGCTGCAAGCTACTAGCAAACATGAAAGGTGCCAAGTGTCTGTAGCTTGCAAGCCAGAATGACTGGGACGCTTGGCACATGAAACAAGACCTTCCCTACCATTTACCCACCCACCCGGATGTGTTGACACAGTCGTTTTGCCCCCAAGTCCTGTGGAATGCAAAATTTTATTGTTAGCAACTTTCTACTTTGTCGATAGTTTACAGCCGGGAATGAGTGGGATACTTGACACACAAAATGAGACCTTCCCTACCATTTACTCACCAACCCCGACATGTTGGCATAGTTGGTTCAGCCCCATGATGAGCAGAACAAAAAATATGGCACCTGGCAACCTTTCCACTGCATGAAATTGAAGCATTTTGCAAGAATGTGTTTGATTTTGACACAGTCAAACAGACAGGACTTGAACGAAACCGAGAGAGGTTATTGTAGATGGATCCCACATACAGATGTAGGTCAAAATGAAAAATTCCCAGCTACCACGAATTCTGAGAAGTGCTTCATCAAAGTTTGGCATTTTTTCATCTTAGGGATCTTAAGGGACTTTGCCGGTAGCCTACTGCCCCAAATGATTGGGGCACTTGGCACATGAAATAAGACCTCCCCTGGCATTTACCCACCCACCCCGATGTGTTGACACAGTCTGTTCGGCCCCACGAGCTATGGAATGTAAAATGTCACTCCTAGCATCTTTCTATTGCATGAAACTGAAGCATTTTACAAGAATGCATTTGATTTTGACACAGTCAAACGGACTGAAGTTGACCAAAACTGAGAGAGGTTATTGTGGACGGACTCCACTTGCATCTGTAGATCCAAACGAAACGTTCCCAGCTACCACAAATTTTGAGAACTACTCCGTCAAAGTTTGGCAGTTTTTGCATCCTAGGGATCTAAAGGGACTTTGCCGGTAGCCTGCTGCCCTGAATGATTGGGGCACTTGGCACATGAAACAAGACCTCCCCTGGCATTTACCCACCCACCCTGACGTGTTGGCGTAGTCCGTTTGGCCCCATGAGCTATGGAATGCAAAATGTCACTCCTAGCATCTTTCTACTGCATGAAACTGAAGCATTTTGCAAGAATGCATTTGATTTTGGCACGGTCAAACGGACTGGAGTTGACCAAAACTGAGAGAGGTTATTGTGGATGGACCCCACGTGTACCTGTAGGTCCAAACAAAATGTTCGCATCTGCCACAAATTTTGAGAACTGCTCCATGAAAGTTTGGCAGTTTTTGCATCTTAGGGATCTTAAAGGACTTTGCTGGTAGACTGCTACCCTGAATGATTAGGGCACTTGGCACATGAAAGAAGACCTCCCCTAGCATTTACCCACCGACCCCGACATGTTGGCGCAGTTTGGTCGGCCCCACGAGCTATGAAATGCAAATGTCACTCCTAGCATCTTTCTACTACATGAAACTAAAGCATTTTGCAAGAATGCATTTGACTTCGGCACGGTTAATGGACTAGAGTTGACCAAAACTGAGAGAGGTTATTGTGGACGGACCCCACGTGCACCTATAGGTCCAAACAAAATGTTCCCAATTGCCACAAATTTTGAGAACTGCTCTGTCAAAGTTTGATAGTTTTTGCATCTTAGGGATCTTAAGGGACTTTGCTGGTAGCTTGCTGCCCCGAATAATTGGGGTACTTGACACATGAAACGAGACCTCCCCTAGCATTTACCCGCCCATCCCAACATGTTGGCACAGTCCGTTCGGCCCCCTGAGCTATGAAATGCAAAATGTCACTCCTAGCACCTTTCTACTGCATGGAACTGAAGCATTTTGCAAGAATGCATTTGATTTCGGCACGGTCAAACAGACTAGAGTTGACCAAAAATAAGAGAGGTTATTGTGGATAGACCCCACGTGCACTTGTAGGTCAAAACAAAATGTTCCCAGCTACCACAAATTTCAAGAACTGCTCTGTCAAAGTTTGGCAATTTTTGCATCTTAGGGATCTTAAGGTACCTTGTCGATAGTCTGCTGCCTCGAACGATTGGGGCATTTGGCACATAAACAAGACCTCCCTTGGCATTTACCCGCCCACCCCAACATGTTGGCGCAGTTCGTTCGGCCCCACGAGCTATGGAATGCAAAATGTCAATCCTAGCACCTTTCTACTGCATGAAACTGAAGCATTTTGCAAGATTGCATTTGATTTCGGCACGGTCAAATAGACTGGAGTTGACCAAAACTGAGAGAGGTTATTGTGGACGGACCCCCGGTGCACCTATAGTTCCAAACGAAACGTCCCAGCTACCACAAATTCTTAGAAAAATTCTGTCAAAGTTTGGCAATTTTTCTGTCTTAGGGATCTTAAGGGACTTTACCAGTAGCCTGCTACCCTGAACGATTGAGGCGCTTAACACCATATTTTTTTATCAACAGAAACATCATGAGGACACTAAAGAAATATTTGACACATGAAGACACTGAGAACACTGAAGACGTGGAGGACAAAGAAGCATGAAGACATGAACAAACTCCTGTCATGAGGAAGAACCACAACCCAATCCAACTCCTAAAAGCATGACATGTTATGATGAAGAACCACAACCAAATCCAATGATCCAATGGCATGAACCAATGACATAAGCAACTATGTCCTACTATTGTAACATGAAAAACATGAATGTTATGAACTAACATCCAAACCCTGTGACATCAATCTTGATATGACATGAGTGAAACATGAGTGAACAGGATTAAGACCAATACGGATCAACTTCATCCATTACTTAGATCTAACCCCATGAAGCATAAGATGATGATGATGCAAACATCAAATGCATACCATAGAAAACAAATCAAATGAAACATGAGGCCTTCACTGCTCAAGTTCATACCACTACTTGTCAAGTTCATACCACTACTTGAGTGAGATCTTCACTATTCAAGTTCATGCCTTGTCTTGAAGCACTACAGCTCTGTGCATCATATTAAATATTTAATATAAACTATCGTATACATAATGTCATGAACATAACATCTAGTTTACATACAAAGCCATATAGGCATGTCCAAACAAAGCCATACAGGCATATATACAAAAATATACATCAGTAACATACAAAAGTATGTACATACATCGGTAACATACAAAAGTATGTCCCAAAACTAGTTTCCTATGGACTTTTATGAAATAATTAGCGGCCCTTGCTTGACCATGAAGATGGAGAGCCAATCCATGACTCATCCTCTCTCTGTCGTTGAGTAGACCTCTTCGACAGTTCAAGCTCATGCAACTCCACCTGTTAATACAATCAAACAATATGCACATTACTATAATAAAATGTACATGAAATATATAACATCACATATGTAATCAATCACTTACCTCCATTTGATGATCACTCTCCATCATCTTTTCTCTAGCTTCTTTGTCTGTAGTTGGATGGATTGGAGTTGTGACCTCTTGTGAGAAGCATCAAAAAGAAAAATTGACTAAACATAAATATACTGGAGGGAAGCAATTCATACTACTATTTATATACAAAACAAAGTAGAAGTAACCATTTAGGAAAGTTTTATGCATACTTACAAATTAATCCAACGAACCATCTGGGTCTTCTCTACTCTTTATTGTGTTAAGTATTGCCTCATGGTCAGACTCACGCACCTTCCACAAGGTCTTGTTCAAAGGTCTACCTTGATATTGTATCAAATGAACATTGGTTGCCATGACAAGGTTGGAGTAATGAAGAATCTTCCGATGCGTGTCAAAGTCCTCAAACAACCAAACATTAACACTCTTATGTGGGTACCTTCTAAGCCATGTTCCAGTAACAACCATTGAGCCTGTAGGGTACTCGATGTTTTCTCCATCTATAACAGGGGCCTCCAATTTCTTTTTGGCCTCAACATAATGACACAAGTAATAATTTGTTCCCTCTTCATTATCTTCATCTGCAATAACTGCATAAACATGCCCTACAATGATATGTGCAACAAATTAGATGAAATTAGTCAACATTACAAAAATACTACAAAGTAAGATAACATTAGGAATTTCAAAAACTATGCAAGTAGATATTTTACCTAGTTGAACTAGATCTGATATGTGGTCAAAGTCAACTGATGATTCCATCTCTGTCATTTGTAGTGCTGTCGGGGGTCGATAGGTGTCAAGTGGGCTAAGATAATTTAACCGCCATTCGGCAACCCACTCCTTTGACTCGCACTCATTCCAGGCTTGAATTGTACATGAAGAACAAAAGCACGCCATCTTCCACATATGGATACTCCATGACCCTGCAATTGAGCTTCTGAAAGAGTGTAGCTCACTTGATCATGTCAGTGTACAACAGTCCCCATATGGTGCAATGTTAGTATCATATATCAACCAAAAAAATCTACGAACTGAAGACTTACCTTCATTACTTGGACCCATCGAAGCATTACACCACTCGACGATTGATTTTGTATCTGTCAACTTTGTATTGTCTTTATACTTTAACTCTTCTCATGTTATGGCTCTTTTGATACATGCTCCTGCACCATCTTTCTCCCCCTTTCCATGCCTGACCTCACAAAAGTTCCACATATGCTGAACACCTGTAATATTATGCCTCTTGCTCAGCCAATAGAAATTCTGTGAGTTCTTGAATTGTGATGCAAAGTTAGCCTACCATATGATATGTTGACTGAATGATATGCCCCTTGTAGCCAAATCATTGTAGAACACCTGAAAGCAACCTTGCACGAACTCCACAGAATATGTGCGATCATCACTTATATAAAAATGATACTCCCTTATGATCTTTTTGTCATCCTCTGTACTATCATTCGCATGAATGAATGTGGTGTGCACAAATATAGAAACCTGTGTTGAGTTGTAATATATTGGGATTGCACCTCACATTGTGGCTATAGACTGTAGTTCTCTGCAAAGTTGACGACTGAAACAATGCTACCAATTGGAAATATGTCCTTGCATAACTTGAATTGAAAGTCCAACCATCGAGCTCTATGGGCATGTCTTACATACTCATACACTATACTGTCATGAAATATAGACATAAACTAATACACTGGAATCTTTTGAATAACATATGCACACATCTTTGCTTCTTTACCATCTTTTGTATTGTATGCCACTATTTTATAGTTTCCAAACTCTACTAGTTCATTTCCAACCGCATGTGTTCTTTCCATATGTTCACATATTGGCATACGTTGCAAGCCACTGCAATGCTACATGTGCCATCCAAGCATAATTTCCTGTAGAATATTTGACCTTCCTCTCTATCACATAAAATTATTGATATGAAGTCTCTTAAAGTAGTTGATGGGGCACGTATGCCACAATCCCGCAAAACATTGTTAGTATGCAAATCTAAACATATAGACTAATAAACATCAAAATGGTTAGAAAATTCAATATGTAATCTACAACAACAAGTAGTGTGTGTGTCATTTTTTTGACATAGAAAGGTTTTAGCATTTCAAAATATCTTTGAGAAATTTTAATTTGAGATACATCTCTAGAAATTTACCAAAAAATTGTGTTTGAGTCATATCCAAAAAATGCTTTCGATGTGGCTCATAGTTTCGACTACCGATTCTCCTTCTTACCACATCCCTTTGATTCAGAGATACCCTTGTGTAATTCTTCCAAAAGTCTTCAATTAGTGATCTCAAAGCTTCAACAACAACTTTGTCTTTTTGTGGGAGTCTCCTAGAGAATGCCCACAATTCATTAGTTTTTGGATCCTTAACTCTTTGACATCTTCTAACAGCTCTCATTAAAGTTTTTCTATTTATTTTCAATGCTTGACTTGTCTTTTTAATGAGGCGATCTTTTTTTGTTTGTTGGCTTACTATTGTTGATGTAATAACACGTCATGTGACATTACTATCCTTTGTGCACGAGGTGGAACCCACACTCTCATATGCACTCATTAGATTCTTGATAATTGATTTTTCACTTGAGGCATTCGATGTTCTTAGGCCAAGAATCTTCATGGTGGGTCTAAATTTTAGATTTCTCATCAATTCAACAAAGAGTTAACATCTTCCGGTTTCATTTAAATTCTCAAAGAATAATTTCCATATCTTATTCACATATCTTTGGCAAGTGCACATGGGAATCTTATCATGCATGGGCTCCAATACATTCTCATCAATATCAAATAGAAACTTAGGCTTCCTATGCAAAATTCTAGGAGGTGTTTTAATTGGTAAAGTAGACTCAACATTAGGAATTTCTTCAACATTTACTTGAGATGGGATAGATGACGTACCTTTGATTGGAGGTGAAAAAGATGAAAATGATGTACCTTCAACTTGAGGTGTGAATGATGGCATGCCACCAACTTGAGAAGAAAATGCAGATGTACCTTCTACTTCACTTGTGAAAGATGGAGTGTCTCCAATTCGAGAAGATAATGATGGTGTTCCTTCAACTTGACTTGTGGACGATGGAGTGCCTCCAACTTGGAGATTCACTTTCCTCATTGCACAGAGGTTTTGCATTCATTCCCTTTGTGCCACCAATTCCATCTCTCTTAGCTTCATTGGACGTGTCATGTTCCTCTTCAATTGGCAATGGTGGAATGCCTTCTTGTATGGTTGACAATTTCCTACTTTCCCAAATTCATCTCATTCTTTCTCTTTTCCTCTCATTATCAACTTCACGCTCTTCTGGTGTTAGAGTCTTTGCTCATTTCCTTGGCATGATGATGATTTCTACAAGCATGATGAATAAGACAATGATAATTAGAAATTTTATAATGACAATGAATAGCACAGCCAGAATAAATAACAAGGTTCTACAAACTTCTAAATAAGACACCTTGTATCAAGATAACACAAAAAATATGAAGCATGCATGTAATTCACAAAGTATACACAATACATAAGGTATGAAGCATACATGTAACACACAAAGTAATACACGAATATGAAGCATACACATGAGTACAAGTAAGTCATGAAGTGTGCACTTGAACATACATAAGTCATGGAGCATGCATTTGAACACACATATAAGTCATGTAGTATACACTTGAAAATACAAAGTCATGGAGTATATACTTGAATACATGAAGTCATAAATGATGCAGAGGAAGGGTGGAGTTCATGAAAACAGACCTAAAAGACAAATTGTTCTTGCATGTTCTCCATTGCTACTCTTATGTACACCTTCCTAGATGACTTCAATGAACTAAGGCAAATCCACTTGGAATGCTTTCAAAAACTTCAATACAGATTTGGGAGCCTCTTTCAAACATTCTAAAGGTGATTCCAATAGGTATTAAACACCTAGACTTAAAAGCAAACCCTAACTTGCTTGGGTACCAACACTTACTCAATGATTGTAAAACTAGTCCTCTTGGGACAGTCGTAATAAAACTTGTCTAACCCTTGAAGAATGCTTTAAAATCCTTTGTTCAGGTCTGTAGGACCTTCTAAGACCCCTTCCCAACAAGGAATATGCACAAACAACACTTTAGACTTAGATTTGTTGAACTTCCAATTGCTGCCTCAACACTAGCATATACAATCATTTAGGACAGTCATCACACTTTGTCAAATAATGGCCAAGAAAGCTTCAAAAATCCTTGAGTAGATTTGAAAGACCTTCATATAGATTCTTCACACCTTTTTCCCAATCACAAAATGCACCAAGTATACAATGGAATACACAAAGTCATGGAGTATACACTCGAATACATAGTCATGATATACACTCAAATACATAGTCATGATGTACACTTGAATATAGGTCATAAAGTATACACTCGAATACAAATACTTAAAAACTATTTGAAACCATAAGGTGTTGAGAGATCACTATTTAAAGGTAAAAATACATGCATACGTTGTTGATCAAGTGTCATACGAGACTATCACAATTGAAAGAAACAATCATAAGGTCATGTTTGTAACCTTCATTCATTTGATGATTCACCATCCTTCATGCAAGGATATCTCTAATACTAAGCCTCCCTTTGACCCAATCAACTCAAAAGAACATCACCTTGACTGTTCTTGACTCTCTTGCCCCTTGAAGGCCATTGTTTGGACTCTTATATGAGTATTAAATCATTATTTTAGGTTTGGAAATCATGAATTGTATGGTTAATTTTTTACATATATGAGTTGTATGGAGGTGATTTTGAAGGATGACAAAATGAATGCCATCGAAGGGGACTGTTAATAAACATAAATTGACTATCCTAATAGTCTTAAACCAGTCCAAAAACTTTGTGATAGTCAAAATAACATTAACCCTTGAAGATAACCTTCTGGATACTCGTGACAAAAGATCAAAGACATCTTAAGTAATGCATAAATTAAAAACAACTTCATGATAGTCATGACTATGATAGTGGACTGTTATATAGACTTGTGACTGTCCTACACTCATGAAAACCTCATTTTTAGTGTTTTATCTCCTTATAACTCCCTTTGTATCATTTTGTGTATACCCTAAGACAACCCCTAAACCTCTTTTTCATGGAGATTTCTTAGATAATGGGCATGATACAAATCGTATATGACTATATCACAATGGCAAATCTAGCCTTGAAACCCTTTATGTAAATTGTCTTCTTCTCCTTTACATGGACTATCCTCTCTATCTCTAGTTGATGGTATCTTCAAATTTTATCTAAAATGAATGATACAACCTAAATTTATACCCTACTAAGATCACAACCTGAATTTATAACATAAAAAAATGACCCTAAATGAATTATGGTAGCCTCTTAATATGATAACATAGTCAAGAAGGTTTGGGACAGTCATGGTAGCCTCTTAATATCCCAAAATAGGAAAGCAGGGCAAATTTCACAATGGTCATGAAGGGTGGAGATAGTCATTGATCCTAGAGAACTATCATCTAACCTCTATGATAGATGATTCATGTCAAACATTATAGGGGTTGGATATGTTGTATGTTTGGATTCTCTATTTGGGTATGATTATGATAGTAGGGTTAAAGAAGAGGTTAGTCATAATCTAAAATGGTTAAGAAAACTATAAAAAAACTCATAAAGTAAGCATTAAGATGATCTAAGATCTAGGTTTGCATGGATTGTTGTAGCATCTAACTGTAGGAGTCCAAGACAACACTGAGAGGGGGGATGAATCAGTGTTGTGTAGATTTTTGCAACTTATTATAACTTTTAATTTACAAGACTCAGAAAGAGCAAGTCATCAATAAGCTATTACACATATATGTACAAGTTTGATAATGAACATTATGAGCAGGACCACATAGAGATAAATCTTAACATAGAAGCAAATACACACATAGAAGCATATCATTAACACAAGAATTACTAGAGTGGAAAACCCTCTCGGGGTAGAAAAATCACTCAAAACTGCCTCACTGGCTTAACTGAAAAGCATGCCTCACTGGCTATACAAAATGTATCTAGGAGCACCAACTCCTTATGGAGCACCAACTCCAATACCAAACCGAAGCACCCACTTCCTATACAAATATACCTCACTGGAAAACAAATAGGTCTCACTGACCTGGCTAATACAAGGCCTCATTGACAAACCAAATCATCAATTGAAGTAATAAACAAGATCAGAGGGATACTCTGTTTCCATTCAATTCTCAATTCATTCACACCTGCATAACAATTCATCTGATTATCTCCTAGTATCATACTATCATCTTTTCTTTTCTCTTCAAGAAGATGTCATAGAAAATGTCTTCATTTCTGTATTCAATTCCACACACACACACTATCAATATACATGTGAAGCCAATAAATATAAGATCCCTGTCTACATTCTGCAAAATCAATTTCATGACCTTTCATATTCTCCAAATCACAAAACCCTTCAATCTGATTATTTTCTCTGCCTGTAAATTCCTTCAAACAAATTTTCATTGTCCCTTTTTTTGAAACCTTTCATCTTCTCTTCAATTTTCATCTTCATCAAATTGAATGTCTTCAACAATTTATTTTTCAATCTGCCCTTGTAAGAGAAAATAAAATCTCTTTCAAAAAATATTCATTCTATCATCTACCCTGCATAAACAAAATTCATCTCCACAAAACTTTTTGTTAAAGAAAAATAAAACAATCACAATATATCTCTCCAATCTCTTCATCTCCAAACTCTTCATATCAACCATGTTCATAACCTGCAAGAAATCCAGAACCAAAAAAAATTCTTCCAACCCTTCATATTCTGTGTACTCCAAAAACCTTTTTCAATTTCAATCTATAACAAATCATCTTCAAAGAAAAAATTAGATCAAAAGAAAATCTTTAATCAATTTTATCAGTCTCCAATTTAACTCTCTACAAATTCTCAAACAAAAAAACTCTTAAACTTCTCTGTTGCAAGTATGAGGTTAACCAGTGTTGTCATTGATGTCAACATACTCATATTGCATTGAGAAGAAGGATTGGATGAACTGTGTGCTGAGGATATTGAGAAAATTAGTCTCAATCAGGAATAGTGATGAGAAGAAGGCAAAAGTACTCAATAGGTTGAGGATTAGAGGATGCAGATTAAAGGGTTTGTAGATATTAGTCTTGAGATGTTCCAGTTAAGATTTCAGAGGTCCGCATAAAGATATGAAGAAGTTATGGCTGCTTGTGTAGAACAGGTTCCGGTAGGTGTTCCGGCAGAGACAGTGTCACAGATTGGTCCGGTGAGTTCCGGAATTACATTCTCTCATTCTGCGGATTGGAGGGAGTGTTGAAGAAGTCAATGTGAAGTAACAACTTGATTTGTGCATTGTTTGGAGGTTCGGAAGAACCTTTTGCATTATGACAGTAACAGCAGACTGTGTTCTTGAAGTTCCAGATGAAGAAGAGAAGAATTCCAGTAAGCTGATAAAGTGCGGATGTTCTTGTCAACTGAGGAAAGGTTTAGGTGATCCTTGGATCGTGTACAATTCTTATTGGTGGTCTGCATTGAAGTTAGAGTTTGGATTGGATGTAAAGACCACTGGTTGTTGGTGTTCTTCCTAAGACAGGCTGACCGGATGTATTACACGTCTTGCAAATGATTTTGTTGGTGGTTTCCGACTTAGATGATTGTTCCTAAGTCAATGCCTTGTATAAATAAGGGTTTGTAAATTCATTTTGAAGTGTGTCTTGCGGTGATGGCTTAAATGGAACTAATCCGGACATGGTAAAGATGTCAATCTCCAGTTCAAGTTTGTAATACTTGTTATCTTTGTAGACAGTGTGTCTCTTGTAGGCAGTGTGCCTCCTTGTGAGCAGTGTGCTCGGGTAGTGAGCCCTAATTGGCATGTGCTATTCATTTTTCTTATTCTTCTAATAGAGAATAATCCTTGGGTTAATCACCCCGTGGTTTTTCCCTTAACCAGTTTTTCCACGTCAAAATCTTGTGTTTCTTGTGTTGATGTGCTTCCATGAATGATTAATTGCTATGCTATTGATTAACAAAGTGGATTTAAGTGCTTGAATTGAAAGCAAATTAAGGATAACTGATTCACCCCCTCCCTCTCAGTTATCAACAATTGGTATCGGAGCCAAGTTCCTTTAAAAGGAGCTTAACCGCTTGAGGAGATCCAGGATGTCGTCATATAAGAAGGAGAGTCCGAAGTTTGATGGAACCAACTTCACTCTTTGGAAAGGCCGCATGAAATGTCACTTGGAGTGTATGGGAAAAGCATACTTGTCCATGGTCACAAAACCATATGTACCTCCACAGGGTGGTCCGACAACTCTAAATGAAATCACAGATGTTGAAAACAATCTACGGACCAAAGAAGCTCTTCTAAGTGCATTAACTGACTTAGAGCTCTCAAATGTTATTGACCTACCAACTGCCTATGAGATCTGGATTAAACTGGAACTTCTGCATGAAGGAGATGAGTTTGTTAAGAGTGCAAGGTTGCAGAGTCTCAAAGAGAAATTTGAAAGATTGAAGATGAGAGATGATGAAAATATCACTACCTTTATGCCAAGAGTAAATGAGCTGGTGTGTGGAATTAGGAATGCTGGTGGAGTTTTGGATGAAAATGAGATTGTTTGCAAAATTCTCAGATCCCTTCCTGCTGCCTACAAAATCAAGGTTGCTACCATTGATGAATTCAGAGCCCATACAACTATCACAAGAGAGCAATTGGCTGGCAAACTGGCTGCATTTGAAATGACCGAGTTTGGAGATGATCCCCCCAAGACTGAATCTGCATTCAAAGCCAGTGCCTATGTGAAAGGCAAACAAAGATTTGATCTGGGAGAAAACTCTTCAAGGAAGTTGTCATGGTATGATCAAGCAAGGAAAGACATGGAAGAGGAAGAAGCAGAAACAGCTCAACTTGAAGCCCTCATTGCAAAAAGACTGCCAAGAGGATCCGGTAAGTATGAAGGAAAATTACCTTTTAAATGTTTCAACTGCAATAAGATTGGTCACTTTGCCTCAAGATGTCCGGAAAGATCTACAAGGTCAAATTCTAATAGACAAAGGTTCCAAAAGAATTGTTATTATGTTCACGAAGAAGCTGATAATGAAGGAGTAACAGATGATGAATTAGAGATAGGAGACAAATCTGGAAATGAATGGGTGTTTATTGCCATCAAGGAAGAAGATCCAATATCTATCAATCATAAGGTTGTAGAAAGAGCTTTGGCTGCCCAAGTTGAAGAAAAGGATGATTGGGTTATTGACAGTGGATGCTCTCACCATATGACAGGTGATAAGAATAAGTTCTTAGATTTGGAAAGGTATGAAGGAGGAATGGTAAAGTTTGGTGACAATTCTGCTAGTAGAATCAGAGGTAGGGGAACTATCTCTTTTGATGGGAAGAACAAAACCGGTAATGTACTGTATGTTGAAGGATTGAAGCACAATCTTCTCAGTGTTGGTTAGTTGGTAGACAAAGGCTATGATCTCTGGTTCAAGAATGGAAGATGCAAGATCTTTGAAAGCTCTGGACCTGAGATTGCATCCGGTACTCAAACAAAAGGTAATATCTTCGATCTAGTTGGTACTAATAAAAGTTGTCTGTTTGTTCAAGTTGATCAGAGTTGGTTATGGCATAGAAGAATGTGTCATGTAAACTTTGATAATATCATCAAGATAAGAAATACTTAGGGTGTAAGAGATCTTCCAAAGTTGGTAAAACCTACAAATAGTATGTGCAAAGAATGTCAGCTAGGTAAATAGAGCAGAGTTTCATTCAAGAGCAAGGATCAGTCCTCTACCAGATTATTGGAGTTAGTTCATACTGATCTATGTGGTCTGACAAGAATCAAGAGTATGCAAGGTGATAGATATTTCATGTTACTAATTGATGATCATTCCCAGATGATGTGGGTTACCTTTCTGAAAGAGAAATCAGAAGCTTTTGAGAAGTTTAAGATCTTCAAGGCTATGGTAGAGAATCAAACCGGATTGAAACTGAAATGTCTAAGGTCTGATAGAGGAGGTGAATTCACATCCGGTGAATTCATAGACTTTTGTGAGAAGCATGGTATAAAGAGACAGTTGTCTGCTCCTAGGACTCCATAGTAGAATGGAGTAGTTGAAAGAAAGAACCGGACCATCCAGGAAGCATCCAGGACAATGATGATGGAAGCAAATGTTCCCGAGATGTTTTGGAAAGAAGCTATCAGCACTGCAGTCTACACTCTCAATTGAGTTCAAATCATAAACAATACCGGTAAGACTCCTTATGAACTTTGGTTTGGCATCACTCCTACTGTGAGATATTTCAGAGTATTTGGTAGCAAGTGTTACATTAAAAGAGATGAAGATCTAGGAAAGTTTGATGCTAGAAGTGATGAAGGAATCTTCTTAGGTTACTCCACTCAATGCAAGGCATACCGGTGTTACAATAAAAGACTGAGAAAGATGATAGAAAGTACAAATGTGAAGGTTGATGAAGGTATTGAGAAGCCCTCAAGATTTCATGAGTATGATGAAGATGATCAGAATGATGTTCTGGCTTAAGGTACTCCATCCTCTCCTGAAAGATAGATTCAGACTGATCCGGTAAATCAGGAAGAAGAGACAGGTCTGAATGAGCATGATCAAGAAGCAAAAGTACAAGAAACTCCCAAAGTTCCAAGGTATGTAAGACTGAACCACTCTGAAGATCAAATCATAGGTGACAAAAGCAAAGGTGTGCAAACTAGAAGGAATGTTGCTCAAAATTCAGATGAATGTTGTGCTGATTTCAAAAATTGAACCTAAGACAATAAATGAAGCATGCAATGATGAAAATTGGACAAAAGCAATGGAAGAAGAATTAATGCAAATTGAGCAAAATCACACTTGGGATCTTGTTTCCAGACCTAGAAACAAGAATGTGATTGGAACCAAATGGGTCTTCCGGAACAAACTAAATGAAGTTGGTGAGGTAATCAGAAATAAGGCCAGATTAGTCTACAAAGGCTACTCTCAAATAGAAGGGATTGACTTTGAGGAAACCTTTGCTCCGGTGGCAAGAATTGAAGTAGTCAGACTATTCCTTGCATTTGCTGCCTTCAAAGATTTCAAAGTGTATCAGATGGATGTCAAATCTACTTTCCTGAATGGTGACCTAGAAGAAGAGGTATACATTGAACAACCGGATGGATTTCAGTTATCTGAGCATGGTGATATGGTCTGCAAATTAAAGAAGGCACTGTATGGTCTAAAGCAAGACCCAAGAGCATGGTATGAAAGGTTGGACAAACATCTTTTGAAGATTGGTTTCAACAAAGGTACTGCTAATAGTAACCTATATTTCCAAATTGATCATGAAAACATCTTGATTGTTGAAGTATTTGTTGATGATATCATCTTTGGAGGAAGAGACAGTATGTGTAAAACCTTTGCAAACCAAATGAAAAGTGAGTTTGAAATGTCAATGCTCGGTGAAATGAATTTCTTCTTGGGTCTGCAAATTACTCAGATAGAGAAATGAATCTTTATCTCTCAGACCAAATATGTGAAAGAACTACTAAAAATTTTTGGAATGGAAGATTCAAAGCCAATGAACACTCCCATGGCTACCAGATGTAAGTTGAGCAAAGATGATGATTCTCCTAAGACAGATCAGACAAAGTATAGATCAATGATTGGTGGATTACTATATCTCACTCAGACTAGACCAGATATAATGTAGGCTGTTGGTCTTGTGACGAGATTCCAGGCTGATCCCAGAGAATCTCATGTCATGGCAATCAAAAGAATTTTTAGGTACTTGAAAGGAACAATTGAGTATGGCCTATGGTATCCCAAAGATCATGACTTTTCTCTTCATGCATATACAGATGCAGATTGGGCAGGAGATGTGGATGATAGGAAGAGTACAAGTGGAGGAGCATTCTTTTTGGGAAAAAGGTTGGTTTCTTGGCTAAGCAAGAAACAAGAAGCAATATCCTTGTCTACAACAGAAGCAAAATACATTGCAGCAGTAGGTAGTTGCACTCAACTTTTGTGGATGAAGCAAATGCTAAGAGATATTCAAGTAAAATATGAGGAGCCTATCACAATTTTTTGTGATAATTCAAGTGCAATAAATTTTTCTAAGAATCTGGTATTGCATTCTAAGACCAAGCATATATCTATCAAATTTCACTTTTAGAGAAAACAAGTGAACAAGGGTGAAGTCAGATTGGAGTATGTGCCCTCCAAGGATCAGCTTGCAGATATTTTTACTAAACCTCTTCCCAAGGACTCTTTTGAGTATCTCAGGGAGAAGTTAGGGGTCATGGCCCCTCCGGTGATGAACTAGGATGCATTGATGTGCATCAGTCCAGTGGATATCACAGTCATATCTTGTGATCCGAATTGATGATGGGGAGCTGCTAATAAGGGGAGCAGCCGGTATGATTCTGATGTGTTAAAATTGCAAGTATGAGCCCTTTGCCGATGTCAAAGGGGGAGAGAAGACATGTGAAAAACAAGTGGTTGATGATCAAAGGGGGAATAGTAAAGGAAGAGAAGACATGTGAAGATTTGTTGCTGATAGGGGGAGCTGTGACAGAAAGGAGAAGTTTCTGTCTTGATGGTTTTTCACATCATATGTTGCCATCAATGACAAAGGGGGAGATTGTTGCAAGTATGAGGTTAACCAATGTTGTCATTGATGTCAACATACTCATATTGCATTGTTAAGAAGGATTGGATGAGCTGTGTGCTGAGGATATTGAGAAAATTAGTCTCAATCAGGAACAGTGAAGAACAGTGATGAGAAGAAGGCAAAAGTACTCAATAGGTTGAGGATCAGAAGATGTGGATTAAAGGGTTTGTAGATATTAGTCTTGAGATGTTCCAGCTAAGATTTCAGAGGTCCACATAAAGATATGAAGAAGTTATGGCTGCTTGTGTAGAACCGGTTCTGGCAGGTGTTCCGACAGAGTCAAAGTGTCACAGATTGGTCCGGTGAGTTCCAGAATTACATTCTCTCATTCTGCGGATTGGAGGGAGTGTTGAAGAAGTCAGTGTGAAGTGACAACTTGATTTGTGCATTGTTTGGAGGTCCAGAAGAACCTTTTGCATTATGACAATAGCGACAGACTGTGTTCTTGAAGTTCCAGATGAAGAAGAGAAGAATTCCAATAAGTTGATAAAGTGCGGATGTTCTTGTCGACTTAGGAAAGGTTTAGGTGATCCTTGGATCATGTACAATTCTTATTAGTAGTCCGCATTGAAGTTAGAGTTTGGATTGGATGTAAAGACCACTGGTTGTTGGTATTCTTCCTGAGACAGGCCGACCGGATGTATTACACGTCTTGTGAATGATTTTGTAGGTGGTTGCCGACTTAGATGATTGTTCCTAAGTCGATGCCTTGTATAAATAAGGGTTTGTAAATTTATTTTGAAGTGTGTCTTGCGGTGATTAGAGTGATATAGCGAAGAGAAGTGTGAAAGGCAGAGCAGGAGTTTTTGGGCTTAAATGGAACTGATCCGGACATGGTAAAGATGTCAATCTCCAGTTCAAGTTTGTAATACTTGTTATCTTTGTAGACAGTGTGGCTCTTGTAGGCAGTGTGCCTCCTTGTGAGCAGTGTGCTCAGGCAGTGAGCCCTAATTGGCATGTGCCATTCATTTTTCTTATTCTTCTAATAGAGAATAATCCTTGGGTTAATCACCTTGTGGTTTTTCCCTTAACCAGGTTTTCCACGTCAAAATCTTGGTGTTTCTTGTGTTGATGTGTATCTGCTTTGGTGTTTATGTCTTATGCTTCCATGAATGATTAATTGCTATGCTATTGATTAACAAAGTGGATTTAAGTGTTTGAATTGAAAGCGAATTAAGGATAATTGATTCACCCCCCTTCTCAGTTATCAACATTCTCAATATAAAAACTCTCTCCCAAAAAAAATCTTTTCCTTATGTCCTATTAAAAAAATCCTTCCTTATTAGATTTCATGCTCAAAGAGGATAGTCACTATAGTTTAAAATTAGAAAAATCTTCCAAAGACCGAGCTTGTACAATCTTCAAGAAAATCTGCCACGAAAGATTAGAATGGAATCTCTCTTTTTAAAAAAAAAAATTGCTTTAGAAACCTCGCACAAAGCTGCCACTTATTAGCTAAAAATAGCTTTATTAACTGCAGATATGAGGAAAGACGGCTATATGCACGTCAAAAATAAATCCACATAAGGTGATTTCAACTTTAAAAACTGACCACCGAATCTAAAGCCCACCCTCAAAACATATTTAAAAATAGCCATCGATGAGATTTTAGTGCCCTTAACTTAAAAGGAGACCGACAGAATCGGTCATAGAGAATGGAAGGCCGATAACTTCAACGACCTGACACCCCTTCAACAGGTTAACATAAGTGATATGACTTGCATTAACAAGTCACTGATCAATTGGAACAAAAAGCAACTAATAAGATGACGGGCAGAGGACAAGTGTTAAAGTCTTAGAGCATTTTCAAAGCATGATGATTATCTTTTAAGGCTCCAACATAACCTCTTACCATACCTCCTTTTTGCTCAATAAAGACTTAAGAACAAGAAGCACCAATAGGCAGTAGGCATGAAGTACCAACAGTAATATGATTTGTACAACAAACATCAACTTTGTGAAAATATGCATAATAGTATTATCTTCAAGATAACCTTGAATATCCACAACAAAATCAATGATCCCTTAACAACAACACCCACTCAAATGAGCACAAGTTTCTTCGACAATATCACTACAGCAAGACCATACCTAATGTTTCATAAGGATATCATTATGATGCAAATCTCCTGATAGAACCTTGACATGTCAAATGCAAGGATGTAGCAATGAAGACATGAAAAAAATTGAACCTAATTGAAGACCACATCTGAATTTACCTCAACCATATGAAGTTCATGATGAATACCTCATCAACCATCTCCTGAACAATGAAGCATGTGAAGCAATGATAAAACAACTGAAAAGTGCCTTGATAATGAACACATGAACACTTTGAACTATGAGATCCAAAACATCAACCATCTAATGAACTCCATCACCTGTATCAACAATACCATTGATAAACAACACATCACATGAGAGATATACACTAATCAAGCAAACTCAACTAACAACACTTATTCTGTCCAAATGAACAACTCCTGATTGATGTTCCTGTGTGAGAGACATGATCTTGAACAACCTGTGTCAATAGTGCAAGTGATCCTCAAATGACCTGCAGTCCTGATGAGACCTTGTGAAGATACACACTTACTCAACTCTTTCAATACCTTTTGACATCAATGACAAACTATCACCATCAATCTCCCCCTTTGTCATTGATGGCAAAACTCCATGATGCAAATTTTCTTTCTCCCCCTTTTTGACATCTTATGACAAAGACTATTATCTCCCCCTGAGAACAACTCCATTGAAAAATGTTAGAGCATGATCATAACAATTAAAATTACATTGCATTATGAGCACCTTGAAGACATAAATTCCTGTTAACCTCTGAACAAGAATGATTTATGATGATAACAATCTTGAAGCCAACATATGATAGACCTTTTTGAACATTATCATCTACTATTGCTAATTCAAGACATACCTTTAACTTCCTCTGAAGAAATACAACATATCACCATCAATGACATAGCTTGAAGAACTCTGTCTGAAACATATTAGTGAGGAAGATCATCAATGAACCATGTGAAATTATCACACCAGAAACTCCTTAATATCTCTAGTTTATCATCTTATTTTGACACTATCTTCAAACCACCTGAAAGCTCCAAGACACATATCATAAAACATAACTCAACAAAGTAATAGATATGATCATTAAACTAACACCTTGATATGAATTATATGAACTTGAATTTCATGTAAAGACTACACTTTTCACCTATAAAAATCAGTATGAATCACAATCCATGATGACATGAATAACACACAAGAGATGTCCTTCCCAAAGGCTATCATCCTGCAACCAATCTATTCTTGCACACCCTTTTTAACATGAGAAGAATGAAGACCATCCTGCTATTCCTGCACATCTTTTTACAACACACTGTCAAATCTGATATATACATAACCATTATCAATACCTTTGCAAAAACATATCAATTGACTTCTTTCATTTACAACTTCCTTAACCAACACATGCTAACATCTGAAGAGAACTTCTTGAGAATACCCAAGATCCATTATACAAATCAGCCCATCAAGACTATTCATCAACAAACTAATTTCACCATCAAGTACTTCCTGCAATACCTCTTTGCAAGACCAAATGTAGAGACAAGAATATTAATTGACTCCTTCCATTTGTAACCTCCTTATCCCACATAATCAAACATTTGAGCACCTTGAGAACATCCTAATTGATTTTGAGCTTCCTAATCTCACTTACAAGATCTATCAACCTCTTTGTGCTTGGAACCCTTGAACATCTTATTTGCAATATGACATCACAAACCACTGATCACCTATATCACTGTTACACACAAACAATATCAAAGATGAATCCAAAACCAACAAAACAAGATCATCAAAATGATAAACATCAAATGATCTTCTTCCTGAAATCTTTCGGGGATACTTGATAGAACATGAATAACTCCCCCTTACTTCATGCTCTTAGTTATCCAACTAATGATGTAACTTGTGCAAGATGCACAAGTTTAGGATCCTTCTTGTCCTGACTTTCTTTTCTTCTCCAAACCTGTATAAACCTTTTCTTTTGTTTGGTCAAGGTGTCTGCTCTAGATGTGTTCAATTTATTCCTGCAAAACTGTGCCTTATGCCCAAGATTGTGACACTTAAATCATGTGACATTATAACCAATTAGAGGAGTAAAGGAATCATATTTCTTTGACATGCCAAAAGTACTTCCATAATCAGAGGGAGAGATGGATAGGGAAATACAGAGAGAGGTAGAGAGGGATATATTAAGAGATAGGGTTATGGGGAGAGATAGAGATAGGGAAACAAATGGAGAGATGTCCAGAGACATACCTGGAGAGACATTTCAAGAGGTAGATGGATGGGGAGAGAGATAGAGAGGAGAGACATAGAGAGGGAGGGAGAGAGAGGTAAAGAGGGATAGATTAAGAGATAGGGATCTATGTGGAGAGATAGAGATAGGGAAAGAGATCTTGAGAGATGTGGACAGAGACATACATAGATAGATTTGAGGTAGAGGGATTAAGAGAGTGATAGAGAGGGGGAGTGAGATAGTGAGGGACGGAGAGATAGAAAGGTACAGTTAGAGAGAGGGGATCGATAGAGAGAGCAACCCTAAACCTCTAAACCCTAAACCCTAACCCCTAAAACCTAAACACGAGCAACCCTAAACCTCTAAACCATAACCCCTAAACCCTAAACTCAAGCATCCTTAAACCCCTAAACCCTAAATAATTCCCCTAAACCCTAAACTTGAGCAACCCTAAATGCGAGAGAGATAGAGAGAGAGAGTTTCTAGGGGTTAGGGGTCAAGGAACTTAGGGGCATTATTTAGGGTTGCTCAAGTTTAGGACTTTTAGGGGAATTATTTAGGGTTTAGGGGTTTAGGTTGCTCAAGTTTAGGGTTAAGGGTTTAGAAAGAGATAGAGAGAGGGGACCGATAGATATTAGGAGAGAGAGAGGAGATAGAGGGGAGGGATAGGGAGACAGAGAGTGAGAGTGAGAGATAGATAGTGTTTAGGGTTTTGGGGTCTGGGGTTTACGGTTTAGGGGCATTATTTAGAGAGAGAGAGAGAGAGTGCTTTTGACATGCAACCCTAAACCCTAAATAATGCCCCTAAACCTGATAAACCCTAAGCCTCTAACTCCTAAATAATTCCCCTAAACCCTAACCCCTAAACCCAAGAAACCCTAAATCTCTATCTCTCTATCTTTATCATCCCTCTATCTCTCAATCTCTCTCTGTAAACTTGAGCAACCCTAAATAATGCCCACCCCTCTCTCTCTCTCTCTCTCCCTCCTAAACCCAAGCAACCCTAAACCTTTATCTCCCTATCTCTATCATCCCCCTACCTCTCAATCTCTCTACCTGTGTCTTTGGCCATGTCCATCACTATCTATCTCCCTATCTCTCCCCTCGATCTCCTCTAGATATCTCTGCATCGGTCCTCTCTCCCTAAACCCTAAATCTCCAAACCTTAACATCCAAATAATGCCCCTAATCTCTAGATTGAGAGGTAGAGGGATGATAGAGATAGGGAGATAGAGTTTTAGGGTTTCTTGGGTTTAGGTGTTTGGGGTTTGGTGCTTGGGGGTTTAGGGTTGCTCAAGTTTAGGGTTTAGTGTTTAGATATTAGGGGCATTATTTGGATGTTAAGGTTTGGAGCTTTAGGGTTTAGGAAGAGAGGACCGATAGGGAGATATAAAGGAGACCGAGGGGAGAGATAGGGAGATAGAGAGTGATGGACATGACCAAATACATAGGTAGAGAGATTGAAAGGTTTTAGGGTTTAGGGTGTTTAGGGTTTCTTGGGTTTAGGGTTGCATGTCAAAAGTAGTCTCTCTCTATAAACCCCTAAACCCTAAATAATGCCCTTAAATCGTAACCCCTAAGCCCTATACTCTAAACCTGAGAAACCCCAAACCTCTATCTCCCTATCTCTCTGGACATCTCACTCACTCTCTATCACCCTAGATATCTCCCCTCTTTCTCCTCTATCTCTCCCTATCTGTTTGCTCTCCTCTACCTATCTATCTCTCGCTATCTCCATATCTCTTACCTCCTTCTCCCCTATCATTCCTCTATTTCCCTATCTCTCCCTCTCCCTTATTGATGAACTCTCCCTTCTTTCTCCTCTATCTCTCCCTATCTATTTGCTCTCTCTCTACCTATCTATCTCTCGCTATCTCCATTTCTCTTACCTCCTTCTCCCCTATCATTCCTCTATTTCCTATCTCTCCCTCTCCCTTATCGATGAAGGAAATAGAAAAAAGAAAACTCTCTCTCTCTCTCTATATATATATATCACTTTCTCCCTATCTCCCTATCTCTCTCCCTCTCAGAGAGAGAGAGGGAGGGAGGGAGAGGGAGAGAGTTGTTTTAGCTCACAATAATGTGAGCGCATTATAACATGCTCGTGTTATGGTGAGCTTGCTTTGACATGTTTTTACTAGTTTTTAGCAAAATCTGGAGATAATCTGGAGCGTGCTCCCCATCAGGATGGCACTTTTTTCAATGAAAACTAAAAAAAACTACCACCATAATCTTAATCTATCTGTTAGCTATCTAACTGTATATTTTTTTTCACATTTCGAGTAGGTTAAGGGTTTCATCTTGAATTTCTTTTGTTAGTGTGTCTATTTTTTGTCAAAAAACATTGTCTAGTATTTTTGACTTCTTTTTTTAACCATTCATCAAAATTTGAAATAAGTTACATTTTTAGAAACTAGACTCCATTCTACACATATTAAAAAAATTGATTTTCAATTAATTTTCAAAAATTTTAGGGGGGAGCATGCTCAAATTTCTATTTTTCAAGATGTGTCCACTTTGAAAATTACTAAAAAATCAATTATTCATGAAAAAATTATCAGAAAAATCAGGGATAAACTACATGGTGTTACCTAATTTCTCACTGGAACAATTATTGAAATACTAAAAAAAAGTTAACATTTTAGGGAGAGCACACTAGACGCTATGTTATGTTTTTTTGAAAAAAACATGACCAATTTGTGTGCTCCCCCTTTTTGAACCCCTTAATCTCAAACATTTTTGGAAAAAATTAGTAGTTTAGAAACTAGATTCGGAGCACTACGACTCTTGTTTTTGTTCCATCTTTAAATTTTGAGTGTAGCTATCTTCAATTTCTCATCGAACATCAATGTTTCCTGATTTTAGAAAAAAGTGGCATCTTAAGACCCCATTTTGGTCCCTCATCTTTGTGCACTTACCCGAAGTGTATAAAAACATGTATTGAAGTTGTGAAAAAAATGTCCTTATGCGACAATGTGAAGATAAGTGCGAAGGTGTAAGAAGAGCAGACTAGAGGTGTTATTTTGTGCTTCAATTGAACTGAACCTTGGCATGAAGTACATGCTATCAAATCAGTTCACCAATCCTTGGCAGTGAGCCCTAACATTTGCAGTGAGCATTTTGGGCAGTGAGTCCTAAGGCAGTGAGCCTCTGATTTTTGTATTGCTATAACTTATTTATTTTTGTGGGCTAGCACCCACCGTGGTTTTTCCCTTATAGGGTTTTCCATGTAAAAATTCAGGTGTCTCATGTGTTATTGTGTTGAGCTTCTTGTTTTATGCTTTAATGGTTAATCTTAATAATAGTGATTAAGAATTAGATGTGTTAATAATCATAAGTGGTTAAAGTTTTGTGACAATTGATTCACCCCCCCTTTTAGTTGTCCTGTGCATTTCAACAATTGGTATCAGAGCAAGGTTCCTCGAAAGAAAGCCTAACTGCTTGAGGAAGATCCAGGATGTCTTACAGAAAGGAATCTCTACAGTTTGATGGAACAAATTATGCTCTCTAGAAGGTATGAATGAAAAGCCACCTCCTTTGTCTTGGTTATAAAGTATGGAAAGCGACAGAGAAAAAGTATACCTTGCCTCAGAATGGTTTACAAACTGAGGATGAAATCAAAGAATATGAATTAAACATAAAAGGTAGAGATGCTCTATTGAGTGCCTTATCTAACACTGAGTTAATAAAGTCATGGATCTGGAATCTGCTCATGAAGTTTGGGAAAAGCTGGAAAAACTATATGAAGGAGATGATTCTGTAAAGAGTGCCAAATTGCAGGGCCTGAAAGTGAAATATGAAGGTTTAAAAATGAACGAAGATGAAAACATAACTGCCTTCATGCAAAAAGTTGATGATATTGTTAATGGAATAAAAGGTATGGGAGGAACTATTGATGAGAAGGAAGTTGTGATGAAAATTCTTAGGTCACTACCTAAGTCCTACAGTCACAAGGTAGCTACAATTGAAGAAGTAATGATAGTGCAAGATGTCACTAAGGATCAGTTGCTTGGAAAGCTTACAACCTTTGAGATGAGAGAGTTTGGTGATGCCCTCTCAAAGGTTGAAACTGCTTTCAAAGCTAGTACTTCAGAGAAGATCTCCAGAGCTGAAAAGTACAAGGTGGAACCTGATGATGAGTTTGATGAAATTGAAGCCAACTTTGTTGACAGACTGCAAAGAGGTTTTGGTAAGTTTAAAGGAAAATTACCTTTCAAATGTTTTACATGTGGTAAGGTTGGTCACTATGCTTCTAGATGTCTTGAGAGAATTGAAAGGAATAGAAAAAGATTTGAGATTAAACCTAGGGTTCCAAAGAAATGCTACTATGTTAGAGATCTTGATGATGAAGGTGTGACAGATGATGAATCGGATGATGCTAGTACTAGTGAAAATGAATGTATTTTTATTGCAATTTAAGAAGAACCTGTGTCTACTAATCTTGCTAGCTGTGTGAAGGGAGAGAAACCAGTGGAAGAAAGTGCTTTGGCTATTCAGGTTGAGAAAGATAAGGATGAATGGATTATTGACTGTGGATGCTCACATCACATGACCAATGATAAAAGTAAGTTTGTAAGTCTGGAAAAGTATGATGGAGGACTGGTTAGGTTTGGAGATAATGCAGCTAGTAAGATTTATGGAAAAGGATCTATTTCTTTTGATGGAAAGCACAACACTGATAATGTCCTATACATGAAGGGTCTAAAGAATAATCTTCTGAGTGTTGGTCATATGTGTGACAAAGGCTATGATCTGAGATTCAAAGACAATGGATGCAAAATCATGAAAAGCTCTGGAATAGTGATTGCTACAGGTAAGAAGACCAGAGGTAACATTTATCAATTAAGAGGAACTAATAATTATTGTTTAGAGGCTCAGACAGATAAGAGTTGGTTGTGGCATAGAAGGATGTGTCATATCAATTTTGACTATCTGGTGAAGATAAGCTCTACACAGACTGTAAGAGATCTGCCTAAACTTGTGAAGCCTGCTAGCACCATTTGTAAGGAGTATCAATTTGGAAAACAAACAAGAACGAGTTTCAAAAGCAAAGAACAATTTTCTATTGGATTGCTGGAGCTAGTACATATAGATCTATGTGGTACCACAAGAACAAGAAGTCTGCAAGGTGACAGGTATTTTATGTTGCTTATTGATGACTATTCTAGAATGACTTGGGTAACTTTTCCAAAAGAAAAATTTGAAGCTCGAGACAAGTTCAAAGTTTTCAAGGAAATGGTTGAGAATGAGTTAGATTTGAGGATAAAATGTTTGAGGTCTGATAGAGGAGGTGAGTTCACATCAAATGAATTCAATATTTTCTGTGAAGAACAAGGGATGAAGAGACAATTATCTGCACCTAGGACTCCTCAGCAGAATGGAGTTGTTGAAAGAAAGAAAATGATAATTCAAGAAGTTGTTAGGACTATGTTAAAGGAAGCTAACCTACCAGAAGTATACTGGAGAGAAGCCATACATACTGTTGTGTACATCCTAAACAGAGTTCAAGTCAAAGGTAACAACTCTAAAACTCCTTTTGAATTATGGTATGGAAAAATTCCTACAGTGAAGTATTTCAAAGTTTTTGGAAGCAAATGTTATATCAGAAGAGATGAAGAACTAGGCAAGTTCGATGCTAGATGTGATGAAGGAATTTTTCTTGGTTACTCTACCAAGAGTAAGGCTTACCCGTGCTACAATAAGAGACTGAATAAGATTGTTGAGAGTGCTAATGTGAAGGTGGATGAAGGCAAGGAAAGAATATCAGATCTGAGTTGCTATGAACCAGATGAACCTGTGATTATAGTAAATGAAGAAAAATTTAAGCAAGAAGATAGTCAGGATGAAGAAGAGGCTCTAGAAAGTGTTGTTAAGACTCCTAGGTATGTAAGGATTAATCATTCTGAAGATCAAATTATAGGTGACAAAAATAAAGGGGTGTTGACAAGGAAAAGAGCTGAAGAAGAACAAGTGAATTACTATATGCTTTCAAAGGTTGAACCAAAAACTGTGAATGAAGCATGCAATGATGAAAACTAGGTAAAATCCATGGAAGAAGAACTGATGCAGATAGAGAATAATCAAACTTGGGAATTGGTTCCTAGATCTGATGATAAAAATGTCATTGAAACTAAATGGGTTTTCAGGAATAAGTTGAATGAAAATGGAGTTGTAAGAAACAAAGCAAGGCTTGTGTGCAAAGGATATTCTCAAATTGAAGGAATAGATTTTGAAGAAACTTTTTCTCCAGTGGCTAGGATTGAAGCAATTAGAATATTTTTGGCATTTGCAGCTCACAAAGATTCCAAAGTGTATCAGATGGATGTGAAGTCTACTTTCTTGAATGGTGAGTTGGAAGAAGAAGTCTACATTGAGCAACTAGAAGGGTTTCATTTATCAAAACAAGGTGATATGGTGTGTAGATTGAAGAAGGCATTGTATGGACTGAAGCAAGCCCCCAGATCCTAGTATGCAAGGTTAGACAAATATTTGTTGCAATTAGGGTTCAGTAAAGGCACTGCTAACAACAATCTCTATTTCAAAATCAATAATAATCAAATCCTAATTGTTGAAGTTTTTGTTGATGACATTATCTTTGGAGGAAATGATGGTATGTGCATGAAGTTTGTAGGAGAAATACAAGATGAATTTGATATTTCTATGTTTGGTGAAATGAATTTCTTTCTAGGTCTGCAAATCACTCAATTAGATAAAGGAATCTTCATTTCTCAATCCAAGTATGTGAAAGAGTTGTTAAAGATGTTTGGGATGGAGGACTCCAAACCAATATGTACTCCCATGGTGACTGGCTGCAAATTAAGAAAAACTGATGAATGACCTAAGACTGATAAGAAGAGGTACAGATCTATGATTGGAGGATTACTTTATCTAACTCAAAGTAGACTTGATATAATGCATGCAGTATGTCTTGTGGCAAGATTTCAAGAAGATCCCAGAGAATCACATGTGATGGTAGTTAAGAGAATCCTGAGGTATTTGAAAGACACATCAGACCATGGCTTATGGTATCCAAAGGATAATGATTTCACTCTCAGTGCTTATACAGATGTAGATTGGGCCGAATATGTTGATGATAGAAAAAGTACAAGTGGAGATGCTTTCTTCTTGGGAAATATATTGGTTTCATGGATGAGCAAAAAGCAAGATTCAATCTCCTTGTCTACTGCAGAAGCAAAGTATATTGCAACAACATGTTGTTGCACTCAAGTTTTATGGATGAAGCAAACTTTGAAGGACATAAGTGATAAGGGTTGTTGTACCTTGGCATTTAATCATGTTTTCATGTGTCAAATCTAGGGTTGTGTTCTAGGCTATCTACAATAAGGGGTTCCATGGTTACCAACCCACTAACTACTTCTACTAATCTAACTGCTTCAAAGATTGGCACTGCTAATCTATTTGCTATGAAAGGAAGTTCTAAAAATACTGAAAACAAAGCTAAAATAGTAAATTGCCAAAATTGACCTATTCTAGTCCATACAACTAAAATTATGCATTTACTAGAAAAAACTATATAAATAGAAATAAATCTATCTTTATGAAAGTAGTAAAGTATCTTCTTAATAGAATCTAAAATCAGACAATGAAACAAATAAATACTAGCCTCTTGTCTTGATGGCGGGAGTGGGCCCTTGCTCCTCGCCCTCAAGACTGAAGACTAAGGCAAAAATTTAGTACATAAATATAATAACACAATCTTTCTTTAGTCCAATTCCATTAGTATGCTTGTATTAAAAAAGTATGTCTAATTTAGAACAAAAATGAATATTACAATGATCTAATATCAATTATATGTCTTTCTTTTCTGCTTCTACCTTTTATATATCAAATCAAGCGATGAGATATCAATCTATTCTAACTATCAATTTATCTATGAGATATCATTGATCTCTTATTTTAACAACTATTTAACTGCAGAGTAAAATCATGCAACTGAAATAGATTTTAGTGGTACAACAGTCCCACTAAATCTGAAGACTTAACTTGAATAACAACTGGACAACAAGGCCCTGAAATATAGGTATTTAATAAGTCTTTAGGAACACATGCAAAATCAATAAAAAGAGGAATTAGACCTTTAGCAATCAACCAGAGTCTTCACTTGATCATTCTAGTGTTGGCTAAGTAACCTTTGGAGCACTCCAGTTGCCTTTGAAGGTGTAGACTGATAGTGGTGTCAGAGACTCTGCACTATTGTTAAGGAGCTTCGGAGATGTGTGCTATCACCAGGAGCTCCAGAGATGTAACCCTAACTCTTGTTTGGCTCTGGAGATGATTCACCCTTGGCTCACCTGCTTTAAAATACCTCCAACATATTAGGAAAATGTTGGAGTTTGGTGTAGTATCCTTTATGCCATCTCTAGAGATTGCTAGGACCATCTCCAGAGATATTCAAAATTGTCTTTGCCTGTACAACTGTACCTATAGATGCAAAAAGAGAGACTTATATGCACATTTTCATTAGTTTGTTGCAAATTAGTCCTTCAATCAAAAATCATGACCTTTGGCAATTCGTCTCTCATTAATTTAATTAAAATGAATCTTATCAGTTTACTATGGGGCAATTACCAGGACAACATGATAAAAGGGTAGAAAAGAGAGGTAAAAAGGGTGTATTATTCTGGGTGCTACTTGACACTCATCATTCTCCCCAAACTTGAAGGTTAGCAGGTCCTCCTGCACTTCACATCCTGGACTTGTTGAGGTGGAATACTCTATCAATCATGTTGAACTCTTTTTTCATATGCAGACCAAGTAGTGCAGTTTGTATCGCTATTCCCCCTAAACTGTTCAACTTGCCTCAGCCATTCCTGAAATCTAGCATCTTCCATCTATTTCACCCATATAGGCAGAGGCTCAATAATGAGAGGAGGTCTGAAATGGCCACCTATCTAATCTTGTTTGCATTTGTCCATTAGTTTGGACACTGCTCTGGCTTTCCTTATGGACACTACTTCTCTCATATTTTTCTCTGTAGTTAGAGTATTCCACCTTTTCTTTGCTATTGGGAGCATTTGATTGGATAAACTGTGCATGAGGAGACCAAAATCAATAGCACACTCCTGTAGGTGTTTCTGATATAGAGGCAAAATCTTTGTTCTACCTTCTGGGGAGTAAATTTTTACCCTGAGATGAATCTCAAAACCCATGGGATTTGGACATTCCCTCCTAAGGAAGAGGCTTGTTTTTGCATCTTTCTTTATGTAAGCTTCCATCCTTTCATTCCAAATCTGATGGTTTCTCATTAGTGACATGAATGCCCTAAGTTGGCATTCCCCCACAAAGTAGTTGATAAAGAAAGTATGATCTTTGATGTAGAAACCATGTAAATACAACTCACATAGGAAGTCCTTATCTTCGTCAGAAATTTTCATGTATACCTCCATGAAGTCTGCCTCTGTTTGTATATCCTCGGTTAAATAAGACAAAACCAATGATATCTTTTTCTGGAGGATTCGCTTCTGCAAAAACAAAGCATAACTGCCACTGGGAGGTTTGCAAGATATGATCTCAACAGAGAGGGTGGCCACCTTGATGACCTTTTCCTCTAAGGCTTGTACTTTTTGTGACAGGGAAGTCACTACCCTTTGCAACTACAACATTGGCTTGGATTGCTCATATTCCTAACATCTTCCCCAGTGAAATAGGGCCTTGGGAATGTCTATTGGAAGCACCCCTAGGTATGCATCTGTTTGAGTCCCATGTTCCATGGTAGCAGCTAGATTGGTTAGCTCCTATATGGCCTCTTCCTGATCATCCAACTTGTTGTTGGCCCATGTCAGCTACTGAGCTTGACTCTGTGTCTTTTCAATGAGTGTTGCAATTAATGTGAAACTATTGTCTCTAGCTTTAACAATGTCAACAATATTTTGTGTTGCTTCCTCTTCTTTTTCTCTGATTTTAGCCTCTTTCTCTTGGATTATCCTCTGTTTCTCTTTGACCTCAACTTGCAGCTCCTCAATTGCCTTCTTCTATTATGTTTCTTTCTCCCTCATGACCTTTTTGAGGTCAACAATGATTAAGTTTTTCCCTCATTGCAGTCTCTTTAGATTGTCAATTTCTTCTATCAACTGTTGTTCTCTTGGGACTTCTACATCCTCTTAATCAGAGGGGTGAGATTAACTTCCCATTTCTCCCCCTTCTATTCTTTCCTCATCAGGGTTTTCTATGTCTCTTTGCCCTTTACTGTTAGCTTCATCTTCCTGTTCATCCTCATTATCCCCTGAAGTCTCCATTCTTTGAGCTTCCTCCTGGCTTAATTTTGCAAATGTTGGGGTTGATGAAGGTCTAGCCTCTTCCATGGAAGTCCTAAAGCCCATGAGGACCTTAGCTAGGAGAGCAGTGTCCTGTTCAGCCTGAGTAGGCTGTCTCTTCCTCTAGCTCCTTTGGAGTACCGGTGGAACCCGTGTCTTTAGAGTTGGTGCATTACCCTCAGATTCTAAAGAAATGGTGAGGGTTTCTTTTTTTGCTGTCTCTGGAGCTTGAGTTTGTTGTGGCTTTGGGGTCTGAGACCTCGGATGAGCAGGTATTTGCGGAGTAGTTCCCTCAACTACTCATCTTTGTATTCTTCTTCTAACTAGAGGGACTTCATTTGATTCACTAGATTCTTCCTCAGCTCTGTAATGTCTACTAGACTTAGGTGTCCCTAAAGTCCTCTTTGTTTTCTCTCTCTGCCATGTTCCTTTTCTTTGCCTTTTGTGTCTAGAAGTCTAGGCAGAGGCTGGTGTAATTTCCTCTTCCATTATGATTGCTCCCCTCGTTTGCTTGGTTGGAGTAGAATCCTTAGCTAAGGTTATCTTTCATTTTGTTGAGTGAGTCATATAGATAGGCTGCTCTGTAATAGGTTCTTTCATCTATTCTATGGCAGCTGAAGTTTCTCCCAAAACTTCTTTCCATTTGTTTTTCTTTCGAGTATCAAGGGTGGAAGTTGGTGTTTCTTCCAATGTTTGTTTCTTGCCCTTCCCCTTTTCAGTGCCTGGGGAGGAAGTAGAAGGCATTACTTCCTCATCTTGTTGAGTAGAGGAAGTCTCATCTGTACCCTGTGCCCTGCTTGGTGTCCTGTCCTATGGTTTGTTATCTAGAAATGTTTGCCATAAGGCCTCTCCATCAGCCTGGGATAGGAAGTGGTGTTTCATGGGACCCTTCCCCTATTGATACTTGTCTGCTAAGGTTACAATAGAAGAGTACATAAAGTTTGGGAGGTTTATGCTAAACTCTGGGTGTGCATACCCATACCTTAAGAAAATTAGCATCTTCATGATTGGTCCTAAAACAATAGAGAATTGCCCATCACATGTGAAATATTTCATTAACCACATAGCTAGAGATTGCCATGGTTTTGTGAGTGAGGTCCTAACAATTCCCTTGATTTCATTCTTACTTAAATGCAACTGGATTTTAGGTTTGCCTTCTACTGAGAAATTTTTAATCAAATTAGCATACAAGGTTTTTAGATGATAGAACCTCTCACCTTGTTTGGGTAACCCTAAAATATGGCTGATAATGGTGGGCATGGCATTGATTTGAATCCCTCGTACTATGGTTTGGTTGTTCTTCAAGTGGCATAGGAAATCATCTACAATGTCCTCCTAAAATCCCTCAAACTTTTCTAGAAATTCCAACCAGCCAGCGTTTCTTAAGATATCTACTGTAGCTTGGTCTTGCAATAGTTTTGTTGCATTTTTAGGTTCTAATTTTTTTTCACTCCCATCTTCCTATCTTACTTGATCCCTTATGACTGAAGCTTCTCTTGGCCTTCTCTGTAGTTCTTCTTCTTTTCTCTTTGGAAGACTGTGGCCAGAAAACTTGAAAGATTACCTCTAATGTTTGGAAAAACTCTACAAATTTGGAACTGGGGCTTGATATCCGTTAATGGCTGTTGCTTGGATTATAGGAAGGGTAATTAATTTCAATTTTGTTTTTGAATTAATGGATTAGTCATATCACAGGGAATGACATGACACTCCAGAGTGAACTCAATTGTGTGACATTTAAGGTAGTATGCATAGGTTGAAAAGGGAAATAATGGCAAGGTTACGTGTCGAAGTAACTGCACCTAAAAATAGAAATGACAAGACAAGTTATAATTAATTAACTTGAGCGAATTACTTGGATCACTTTTCATGATGATGGTCTGATGTACTTGGCTTCTACGCCGCGACTTTCATGAGGTATGTGTTGATAACTGAGAGGGGGGGGTGAATCAGTTATCCTAATTATTTCTTCTTTTGAACTTTCTTATTAATCAATGCAGCATTGAATCAAACAAACAAACATTACCATGAAATGAAAAACACATGACACAGTATTTTTGACATGGAAACCCTGTTAAGAGAGAAAACCACGGGGTGATTAACCCAAAGATTATTCTCTGTTAGAAGAATAAGGAATTACAAAATGGCACTTGCCAATTAGGGCTCACTGCCCGAGCACACTGCTCACAAAGAGGCCCACTGCCTACAAGGAGACACACTGTCTACAAAGTGATAAGAATCATAGTCTTGAACTGATTGGAAGCATCTACATATGCTGGAGTTCAGTTCCGGTTAGGCTCAGTACACTGATTTGCTGCACTTCATCTTTCCTCTGTTCTTTATTCTGCTATCCTTTCACATACCGGATCTTTCTTACTACTTCTGCTCTGTTCTGCACTTATTCGCATATACCTTTTCACTATTCCTATCTTCACAACTAAATCCATCCTCTATATATATCCGCACAAGTAATTTCATCACCTTTCTAGTCGGCATCCGGAACAGTCTAGTTTCTTACAAACTCTGTTCTGTCGGCTGAATCCTTGCTCACCAAGCAATGCGGATCAAGCATATACTTGTAGATATCATTAATCATGTCAGCCAAACATGATTCATGCCTTCACAACCTTTACCATCAACAGTAACACATCCAGAAAATAGTCTGATACTCTGTCAGTCAGTTCTTCCTCTGTTCTCACTGTCTCTCAGGAATCCGGTACTCAACTATTCATATCTTTTTCTTTGTTCATCACCGGAGGCTAAATCCTTGGAATATACTACTCAAGGTAGTCCTCTTGACTTCCCCAAATCCGCACTGCACCAAGACACTTCCTCTGAGAGATCCGGACCAATCTGTCGGACCTTGCCACATGCTTTGTTCTTGTTCACCGGACCACAACAATCTTCATTCTGACTTCCGGTAGAGACACACCATGACTTGCGGATATGTGGGATGACCTTTGTTGCCATCAATGACAACAACCATGAATCCATATAGTGTCTCTTGCCAACAATCTCCCCCTTTGGCATTGATGGCAACACTTAGTGAAAAATGACTAAGTGTTTACACTATGCTCCCCCTTTGCTGATGCTCTGTCTTTATATACAATTTCTGGAACTCCCCCTTAGTTGGATTCCTCATTTTTCACTGCTCCTCACTCCCCCTTTGACATCAATAGCAAAGGGTAGGGTCTGCACACCAAAATTTTCAAAAATTTTCTATACATAGCCGCATATTTACATACTCACATATACTGAAGAATGTCTGCAAAAGATGTCTTCAGTTAGATCAGTTCTGTAGCCCAACTTTGCTTCATTCTATCCAAAATTGAAATGTGACCACTCAACAAAAATGCAAATGCATCTGCCCTTTTTAGATCTTTCGGATCACTTGTCTGGGCTGTGATTTGAGCTTCTGCTATGGCCTCATGCATGGCCTCTAGCTTAGGGACAACCAACCCCCTGAGCTCACTCAACCTGCTTATTCTATTTTTCCTTTCCTTCTCCAGTTTCTTGATTTCACTCAAGACTACAATAGTCTGACATTCTTGATTTGTTATAGAGGAAGAAAGAGGATCAAAACTTTGAGACAAGCTTAGTAGTGTGTTCGCTTGCACTTTTATTTTCTTCTCAATGTCCACTGTTACCTTGGACCAGGAGATACAAAATTTGTATATTTCACCGCCATCCTTAAGAGCATTTTCTAAGCTCTTTATCCCAATGTTCATGTTTCTCCTATCATTAATGATCAAACCCTGAACCTCGGAGAACCTTTTATCCAAAAACTCCTTCCGGACCTTTTCTTCAGCTGATTTTTCTAGAGATTCAAAATGTGTACTAACACTGCTGACTAAGGTTTTGAGATTACCAGAAGAGGAGGCTGCCGGATCTATCTGGACCGATGGCATAATCTTCTCAAGCACTCCGGAGGCAGCCTCTATCAACTCACAGTCTTCCATATGAGACTTTAGGAGCTTTTCATTTGCCTTAGCATTTGCAAATGAGGCTATCTTCATTGTCTGCACCGGAGAGAGGGAATCAAAGTTGAATGGGCCTTGTAGTAGCTCCGGTTCATCGATCTCTATTCTTTCTTTGCTCAAAAATTGTTGAACAGTTTGTGCAGTGTCTCTTGCCGGAGACAGATGTTTCTTTTCTTCTGCAGTCTTGGAACTGTCCTTTGGGATTTTCTCTCCTTCCACATTCTTATCACTATCAGTCATGGTCTTCTCTGATGGAGTCTTCTCTTTCTCTGCACCCTTGGTACTGTCAACCTCTTTATCTTTTACCACTGCTTCCTTCTCCTGTAATTTCTCTTCTTCTTTGGATCCAGAGACTGTAGGGGAAACCGGAGGAGAGATGCTAGCCTGTTCATAGGCCACTTCTTCTGGAGCAGAGGGTTCCAAGTCCACAGCTGTTTCTGCACCTAAGTCCTCTACAACAAGAAGATTGAACCTTTTGAAGGCCTTCCGGAGGATCTCTTCTGTCTCTTTGGCCACCTTGTCAGTCTCACCAAGCATGAGTTGATTCATCCTGGCTTTACTTCTGAACTCATCTTTGCAGTCTTTGAATATTATGTTCATTGTCTTGGGATCAATTTGAGGGTATAGATGAATAGCTATCTGCTCCCGGATCTCAAGATCTTTTGCATGAGCATTATTCTTTCTTATTTCTAATTCCTTTTCTAGGCTTTTAGGAATTAGAGATATGATCTCAATGAAAGCCTTATTGTATATGTTCAGATACTTGATTGTGGCTTCCTGCAGAATCTTTTGGTCAGCCTCATTGTAGTCATCATAAAATTCAGTCATTGGTTGAAGGTTTCCATCCACCGTAACCAACTTAATTACACTCTCTAGAGACAAAGTGGGCTTTTCAACAAATACCTCTGCCATTTCATCCTTGTCTTGGCCTGTGGAGGGTTTACCAAATCCTTTCTTCTTCTGCTTCTTTATTTCTTTTACTCCCTCATCTGACTCAGTTTCCTCTTCATCCTTTTGGCTTTCATAAGCCCTTGTGGCTTTTGTCTTAGATCTTTTACCGGATGCCTGGACTTCCGGTTTTGAACTTTTGGTTGTGGGAGGTGCAGATCTTTTTGATGATTTGGTCCGGGTGGAAGTTTCAACCGGAACACTTTCTTTACTTTTCTTTTCTTCCTCAGCCTTTCTCCTCTTTTCCCGACTGGCATCAAGTGCCTCTTTTGAGATGCCTAGGCCTTGAGCAATATGCTCTACTTCTTTTCTCACCTTCCTCTTTATCTCAGGTTCCCTGAGTTCTACATGGATCTTTACACTCAGCTCCTCAAAGGTTCCAAACCTTTCTGCCTTTGGATATTTGGGCTGACTTAGCATGTGTTGAACATGCAGTTCCACTATTTGTTCATCCACTTCATACCCCATGGGCATGATCCATACAGTTCTTGGTTCTACTGCCTCCATTAGACACTGATCTGTTTCTACCATGAAGCATACTGTGTCTTTGTACTTTTCAACAAGGGATTGGGGTATTCTTTCTCTTGCATGCATCATGCTTTGGAAGTTCTTGAAATATCCCCATAGAGCTGTGTTTCTTGCTTTAGCATCCCCAAGTCCATGCAAATAGTCTCTGATTTGGTTGGCAACCGGTCTGTCATTCTGCCATATCCATCCACTAGATCCAGGAAGTTCATTCATGTAGTAAAAGAAGAGACAAAGGATCAGATTGCCATACTTGAAGGAGTTTTTCTTGTCCTTCTTAATCTTCTGCAGATTTTCAAAAAGTTGGTTTACAAGAAGCTCACACAAGTCATAGTCTGCATTCTCCTTTAACATTTGATAAGCTGTGTAGATTGCAGTTCCCGGTACTAAATTTTCCCTACTAGAGTGATAGATTTTGTAACCAATTATCATAGATGCAAATTTGACATCCGGTTCAGTGATGTCATCAATTGTCATAGCTCTCTTGTCAAACTTGGATCCGGTTGCATCACTAACTGTCTGATTTTTGACAGACTTGAGAACAGGTAATCCACCGGATGAATGCAGACCGGTTACAGCCCTAATTGCATCTTTGGTAATCTTGAAGGGCTTGTTCAACCATAGGAAGTTGTCATGTACTCTACTTAGTACATACCGGACCCATTCATCTTCTTCAAAACAGGGGAAATGAATGCATTGTGCAAAGTGTTTGTCCCGGATGGCTTTGTACTGAGGTTTGATCTCGAAGGAGTCATCTATCAATTGTTTGTGATAGATATCCATCAGTTTTGATTCTCCAAAGTCTTCAAAATTCGCATGGATGTAAACCCTAATGTCTTCCGTATGCAATACACCATGTGGAACACTAGAGAAGGCTCCTAGTGGATCTACCTCTAAGGATTTGTAAGGATGTTTCTTGAATGTGGGGCGAGGTCTATCAGAGATCTTAACTATATTCAGAGTAGCCATTCTTCAAAGATTTATAGTGAGATAATGAAAACGGAGAATACCTTATGCGCCTTCGGTTTGCACGGAGTGGTTGGATTGATTTCTTTATGCAATGACTTCGGCAGGAGATCTTTGGTGTGCTTGATGAATCTTGTTGCAGAGCTCCACTTTTTGCTTCTTCTTGAGTGCAGAATGAGCAAATGATTTTTGAGAAATCCCTTATATTGCTCCGCAAACCCTAATATCTGATGGCAATAAATGCTCGACCTATATTATTCCGGTTTGCCTTATCCGGATAGCTTGGAGTATCCCGGATCAGTCCTGGTCTATGAACATCATCCAGATCTTTCAATCATGAATAAATTGAGGTGACACATTACAAGAACATCCCAAACGTTCTGTCCAGTCCGCAGAGTAAAATAATGTACTTCCGGATCTCTCCGGACCCTTTTGTATTCCTCTGTCATTCCGGAGCATCTCCCGGAACAGGTCTTTACTTGATCGATCACAACTTCTTTATATCTTCATGCGGACCTCTGAAATCTTGTCTGGATCATCTCAGGACTGGTATCTTCAAACCCTTTACTCCGCATCTTGTGTCACATCCAGCACCACTTGATTGGCTGGGGGAACAGGATTTTCTTTGAGTCTCCCCCTGAGCCAGAGCTCACTTTTTAATTTTTGGAAGAAATATCAGCACCAAAGTTTGGTGCGGATCCAACCTCTACATTCTCTGAACTTTTCTTCACCCAAATCTTGCTCATCTGATTCCTAACTTCATCCGCATTCATCTTTTGTTTACCCTTGTCTTGATTATGATTATACACCGGACCTCTTTTGTCCTGATTCTTGCTTCTGCAGACTTTAGCATTATGACCGGACCTATTACAGATTTGGCAAATAACATTTCTTTGCATATTTGACTGATAACCTCTTGATCTGCATTGATTAGCCATATGACCTACTCTATTGCATGTAAAGCATCTACCTTTGAATGATTTGTTTACTTGCATATTTCTGCATTCATGGGATTTGTGTCCATACCTTTTGCAGTTAAAGCACTGTCTGGAGAAGGATGAATTAACCTGATTCATTCTCTTTCTGCACTGATTAGCTTTGTGACCAAAGTGGTTGCAGCTGTGGCAGTATCCATTGAAAGATGGATATCTTTGAGCATTGGGCTGTCTTACCGGAGGTCTTCTAGGCCTATTCCTTGGATTTTCTGATCCAAAATTCTTTTGACCGGATCCGGAGCTTTCTCCTTTCTCATATCCCAAACCATACTTGTCATCTGTCCTCTTTTGACTTCCAAGAAGTACTTCAAGTTGGGCAGAACTTATCTTGAATTTTTCTTTATATTCATTTGCTGTTTGAAGATCTCTTTTGAGAGAGGCAATTTGATCCTCAAGTTTTTCTTCATTATCTTTGGCATCTTCAAGATCAGATTCAAGATGTCTGATAATCCTGTCCATCTGGTGGCATTCTTCTAATTTTTCTTTAAGAGATTGTCTTAGATTGTCTTCAGCTTTTCTTTTTTCTTCAATCTCTTGAGTAAACTTTATAGTTCCTGATTCCATTTCATGTCTTAACATAATGACTTCTTTTGATAACTTTTCACATAACTTGGTTTGCTCAGTCAATTCTTCATTTGTATTGCTTTCTTCACTTTGTCTTGCCAATTGTTGGAGCAGCTCCTTTCTCTTTTTCATAGAGAGACTTAATTTGTCCTTTAATTCTCTCATGAATTCATCAGCCTGTTTGAGTCTTTCCTTTAATTCATTGACTTCAGAATTTGACTGTTCAAGATCCTCAAGGGTAGTCTTGAGTTGCTCCCTTAAACCATATGCATCCATTTGAACTCCCAGATCTTCCTCAAGCTGTTAGGCTCTATTAGGAGGAACCTTGCTCTGATACCAATTGTTGATAACTGAGAGGGGGGGGGGTGAATCAGTTATCCTAATTATTTCTTCTTTTGAACTTTCTTATTAATCAATGCAGCATTGAATCAAACAAACAAACATTACCATGAAATGAAAAACACATGACACAGTATTTTTGACGTGGAAACCCTGTTAAGAGAGAAAACCACAGGGTGATTAACCTGAAGATTATTCTCTGTTAGAAGAATAAGGAATTACAAAATGGCACTTGCCAATTAGGGCTCACTGCCCGAGCACACTGCTCACAAAGAGGCCCACTGCCTACAAGGAGACACACTGTCTACAAAGTGATAAGAATCATAGTCTTGAACTGATTGGAAGCATCTACATATGCTGGAGTTCAGTTCCGGTTAGGCTCAGTACACTGATCTGCTGCACTTCATCTTTCCTCTGTTCTTTATTCTGCTATCCTTTCACATACCGAATCTTTCTTACTACTTCTGCTCTGTTCTGCACTTATTCGCATATACCTTTTCACTATTCCTATCTTCACAACTAAATCCATCCTCTATATATATCCGCACAAGTAATTTCATCACCTTTCTAGTCGGCATCCGGAACAGTCTAGTTTCTTACAAACTCTATTCTGTCGGCTGAATCCTTGCTCACCAAGCAATGCGGATCAAGCATATACTTGTAGATATCATTAATCATGTCGGCCAAACATGATTCATGCCTTCACAACCTTTACCATCAACAGTAACACATCCGGAAAATAGTCTGATACTCTGTCAGTCAGTTCTTCCTCTGTTCTCACTGTCTCTCAGGAATCTGGTACTCAACTATTCATATCTTTTTCTTTGTTCATCACCAGAGGCTAAATCCTTGGAATATACTACTCAAGGTAGTCCTCTTGACTTCCCCAAATCCGCACTGCACCAAGACACTTCCTCTGAGAGATCCGGACCAATCTGTCGGACCTTGCCACATGCTCTGTTCTTGTTCACCAGACCACAACAATCTTCATTCTGACTTCCGGTAGAGACACACCATGACTTGCGGATATGTGGGATGACCTTTGTTGCCATCAATGACAACAACCATGAATCCATATAGTGTCTCTTGCCAACAGTATGATGTGACTTGGCACGTGTACAACCCCTGTGTTGCTTGGAATGGCGTCAACATCTTCAGTGTCACGTGGTCTGAAATCTTTCTTCATAAGTAGATTTGAAAGTGATGTGTTACTAGGTGATGTCAAGAAGTAGATTTGAAAATGATGTGTTATCAGATGACATTAGGAAGAGTAACCAGATGACGCGTGCATGCGGCAATGATTTCCTTTTTTTTATTGTTGACAATGTGGTATGCTAACTTCATCATTTTTTTCTTTCCAGGAGGATGAGTCATGCTAACCTCATCATGTAATGTTCCCACTTTGACATTTGGAGAGGTGGGCCCCTCTCTCCTTTTATTCCTTGCGATGACTCCATTATTGGTGAAGCACCGTAGGTGCTCCTAGATTGCTTTGGAGATGAGTTTGTGGCTCCTAGGTGCCTGGTTAGCCTCAGAGAATATTTATTGAAATCCTACAAGAAGAAGGGAACCACCATTTGCTAGTTTTCAATCCCCTTGGTCGAGAAAGATAGCCATTTACTGGTTTTCCATCTTTCTCTCTCTTTTTTTTTCAAAAAGATTGTCATTTGCTGGTTTGACCAATCTTGTGGTCCCCAAAGGGGAATGTTTTGAGGCCCCTGCCATGTTGGGTTCCATTGATTGTTTCCCCAGTTTGAAGGACCCCTATAGGAAGCCTGATTTGGGTACTGATTATAAGGGAAATTGCCAGTTTGTTTTTGTCCAACATAATTCAAATCTTCCTCTATTATGGCATTCTTTTTAGTCAACCTTTTAAAGGCTAGAAGCTAATCACACTGACTGGTAGGGTGTTTCCTATCATAGATCTAATAGATTTCTAATTTGTCTAAAGGACATTCTCTTAACAGGTGTTTGTTCCTACATCTAGGACAATATATGGAGAGAGGTTCAGTTGTTCTACTTTGTTTAGTTGTTCTAGTCTTCACCTGAATCCCATCTAATGTGGTATTCATTTGGACCAGAATATCTGTTTTAAGATTTGCAATCTCCTCCATTAACTATCCTATTTCATTCTTCCCTTTAAAAGATTTGGGTGTTCTCACTCCATCTTGGGTTCTGGAGTAGTTTCTATAGAGTTCTTCTATAGCAGGCATATCCATTTTGTTAATGTTTCCTCTCCCCATTAGATCCAGTGCTTGTTTTGATTCTTTGTCTAATCCTTTTACAAACAGTGTTCTGCCCAAAGGGTGGGCCATAGGGTTGCCATACCTCCTTAAGGCAAAGTTTAACCTATCCAAATAATCCTCTAAGCTCTCATCCTCTCTTTGTTTAATCTTGAATAGTTCCTCCTTTTTATCACTGACCCTATAGTAATCCTGGTACTTCCCCAGGAATTCTGTTTCCATTTTATCCCAAGAGTGAATGGAGTCTAGGGTTAAGCCCATGAACCACCTCATCGCAGAATCTTTCAGAGTTGACAGAAAAAGTTTGAGTTTTTGATTATCTGATCTATAGTCATAGGTTTGGCATACAACTTTAAACTCAAATAGAAACTGATCTGGGTCTTCAGAAGAAAGTCCCCTAAAATTTGGTAAATGTGAAGGTGAAATATTCTTCATAGGGGCATTATCTTTACGAGCAAGGACACTAGGGTATGAGAAGGTTCTAGGAGCTTGATTATCCTCTTCATCATGATTATCATCCATGTTTGATGCTTCTTCCCTTTGAGATTTAGTGGGGTTTTGAGGAAGTAGATTCTGGTAAAGGATTTGCCTGGTATCTTTCTTGCAATTCTTGGATATACTCAAAGAGTGAAGGACTTTGAGGATTTGAGGGAATGTCGAGTTGGGGTGTAGCTTCCAAGGTAGGTTCTAAGTGTTCCTCTTCAACAAGATCTTGTGCCAACCTACTGCTTTCTCCTATAGTTTGCTACTGGGTTGTCTATTTTCTATATCTACCTTTTGAATCCCTAGGACTAACCATACAGATTCAATTTAACCTAAAAAGGACTGTTAACTAAGTTTCCTTATTAACACAAGAGTCACCGGCAACGACGCCAAAAATGACAAGGGTCATTGTACCTTGGCATTTAATCATGTTTTCATGTGTCAAATCCAAGGTTGTGTCCTAGGCTATCTATAATAAGGTGTTCCATGGTTACCAACCCACTAACTACTTCTATTGATCTAACTGCTTCAAAGATTGGCACTGCTAATCTATTTGATGTGAAAGGAAGTTCTGAAAATACTGAAAACAAAGTTAAAACAATAAATTTCCAAAATTGACCTATTCTAGTCCATACAATTGAAATTATGCATTTACTGGAAACAACTATATAAACAGAAATAAATCTATCTTTATGAAAGCAATAAACTATCTTCCTAATAGAATCTGAAATCAGACAATGAAACAAATAAAAACTAGCCTCCTGTCTTGATGGCGGGAGTGGGCCCTTGCTGCTCACCCTCAAGATTGAAGACTAAGGCAAAAACTCAATACAAAAATATAATAACACAATCTTTCTTTAGTCCAATTCCATTAGTATGCTTGTATTCAAAAAGTATGTCTAATCTGGAACAAAAATGAATATTACAATAATCTAATATCAATTATATGTCTTTCTTTTCTTCTTCTACCTTTTATATATCAAATCAAGCGATGAGATATCAATCTATTCTAACTATCAATTTACCTATGAGATATGTCTAATCTGGAACAAAAATGAATATTACAATAATCTAATATCAATTGTCTTTCTTTTTTTCTTCTACCTTTTATATATCAAATCAAGCGATGAGATATCAATCTATTCTAACTATCAGTTTACCTATGAGATATCATTGATCTCTTATTTTAACAACTATTTAACTGCAGAGTACAATCATGCAACTGAAATAGATTTTAGTGGTACAACAGTCCCACTAAATCTGGAGTCTTAACTTGAAAACAACTGAGCAGCGAGGTCCTGAAATATAGGTATTTAATAAGTCTTTAGGAACTCATGTAAAATCAATAAAAAGAGGAATTAGACCTCTAGAAGTCAACTAGATTCTTCACTCAATCATTCTAGTGTTGGCTGAGTAACCTCTGGAGCACTCTAGTTGCCTCCGAAGGTGCAGACTGGTAGTGGCACTAGAGACTCTGCACTATTTCTAAGGAGCTCCAGAGACGTGTGCTATCACTAGGAGCTCCAGAGATGCAACCTTGAATCCTATGTGGCTTTGGAGATGATTCACCCTTGGCTCCCCTGCTTCAAAATACTTCCAACATATTAGGAAAATGTTGGAGTCTGGTGTAGTATCCTTCATGTCAGCTCTAGACATTGCTAGGACCATCTCTGGAGATGCTCAAAATTGTCTTTTCTCATACAACTGCACCTGTAGATGCAAAAAGAGAGACTTATCTGCACAATTTCATTATTTTGTTGCACATTAGTCCTTCAATCAAAAATCATGACCTTTGGCAATTCATCTCTCATTAATGTAATTAAAATGAATCTTATCAGTCTACTATGGTGCAATTACCAGGACAACAGGATAAAAGGGTGGAAAAGAGAGGTAAAAAGTGTGTATTATTCTAGGTGCTACCTAACACTCATCAATAAGAGTTGTGTATGAAGATCCAATTGCAATCTTTTGTGACAATACAAGTGCCATAAACATTTCAAAGAATCCAGTGATGCACTCAAGCACAAAGCACATATCAATAAGGTATCACTTTTTGAGAGAAAATGTGACAGGGAATGAAGTAAAGATGGAATATGTGTCCAAAAAGGATTAGATTGCAGACATATTCACTAAGCCTCTGCCTAAGGATACCTTTGAGTATCTCAGAGAAAAGTTAGGGGTTATTACCCCTCCTGCTATGAACTAAGAGGCATAGGAATGCATCAATCCAGTGGTGCCTAGAGTCTCAATCATTGATCTGCATTGATGTTTTGAGAGCTACCTCTCAGGGGGAGTAGCTAAATGTTACTGACATGAGTTCCTAATAATAAGCAGTAAGTATTGCTAGTAGAGAAATTTTAGTTTGATCAGAGCAGCAAAGTGCAAGTATGTGCCCTTTGCCATTGATGTCAAAGGGGGAGAGAAATCATGTGAAAAACTCAGGGGGAGAAAGAGTACAGATGTATAGAAAGAAAGGGGGAGTATCTTGTCTTGATGGTTTCTATAGTTTTTCACATCATATGTTTCCATCAATGACAAAGAGGGAGATTGTTGCAAGTATGTGCCTAACCAGTGTTGTCATTGATGTCAACATATCTATGTTGTCATTGGTGTCAATTGTGGTCTTGTTTTGATGCTTTCTTGTAATGAGTTAAGTGTTGAAGATAATAAGTATTCCTGATGTAGCAGAACAGTTTGGTAGATTGCTTCGCATTTCCTGTAGAATGAATATCCTTGTCATGGATTGGAAGTTATTTAGATGCATGTCTGAAGATGCTATGTTCCAAGTTTGAGCCTCCGATATGAGGTTTTGAGTGAGTTATGTTCACTAGAGTGAAAACTACTTTTTCTATATATTTGGTGGTGATAGGGAGAATGTATGATGTTCTGCATTCCTCCGTAGTTAAGTATTTCAATCTACGGTTCTAGAATCAAGTTTGTAATGATGATAAGTGCCTTCAACTCCAATGGTTCATGATTTGGTGGTCTGCAAACGATCTTTTCCTTTTGAGAGTAGCTGACAATGTTGTTCATGTTCTCTGGTTTGAAGAATCTTCTTGACAGAGTGGTTAGAGATTGTGCGGTTGTTCTTGGTGATTGCAATGTCCTTGTGGATGTCTCCTGATCATGTTCCTACCTTTGGATTGGTCCGCAAAGAGAAAATTGGATCATGGATGAAGACTGTTCTTAGAAGACTTAATGTTAAAACTAGTCTTGGCTGACTTAGTTGTTTCCACTACTTGCGGAGATTCATGAAAGATTATGGAAGCATGTCATGGCATGGAAGATTGCATTTGAGTCCCAGCTAAGGCATAATATGATCCACATACATCTTTCCCTTAGCTAATTTTGTTTAGGTCCAGACCTATTTCTATGTATGTTTGTAATGCTGACCTTGGAAAATGTTCCAATGGTTGATGAATGTAATGCCGACCTTGATGTTACATGCCAAGGTTGATGAAGTGTATAAAAACATGTAATGAAGTTGTGAAAAAGATGTCCTTGTGTGAAAATGTGAAGATAAGTGTGAAGGTGTAAGAAGAGCAGAATAGAGGTGTTATTTTGTGCTTCAATGGAACTAAACCCTGGCATGAAGTAGATGTTATCAAATCAGTTCATCAATCCTTGGCAGTGAGCCACCCCTTGGCAGTGAGCCCTAACATTTGCAGTGAGCATTTTGGGCAATGAGCCTCTATTTTTTGGTATTGCTATAACTTATTTATTTTTGTGGGCTAACACCCACCTTGGTTTTCCCTTATAGGGTTTTCCACGTAAAAATTCTGGTGTCTCATGTGTTATAGTGTTGAGCTTCTTATTTTATGCTCTCATGGTTAATCTTAATAACAATGATTAAGAATTATATGTGTTAATAATCATAAGTGGTTAAAGTTTTGTGACAACTAATTCACCCCCACTCTCAGTTGTCCTATGCATTTCAACAAGAAATTAAAGATATTTACACTCAAAATTTGAAGATACAACAAAAACAAGAGTCATAGTGCTCTGAATCTAGTTTTTAAACCACTTATTTTTTTTTGAAAATGGTTGAGATTAAGGGGTTCAAAGGGGACCACACAAATTGGTCCTATTTTTTTAATAAAAACATAACATAGCGTCTAGTGTGCTCCACCTAAAATGTTAACTTTTTTGTAGTATTTCAAAAATTGTTTCGGTGAGAAATTAGCTAACACCATTTAGTTTATCCCTAATTTTTCTGATAATTTTTTGATGAATAATTGATTTTTTACTAATTTTCAAAGTGGACACATCCTGAAAAATAGAAAATTAAGCATGCTCCCCCCTAAAATTTTTGAAAACTAATGAAAAAAAAAAAAAACTTGAATACGTGTAGAACGGAGTCTAGTTTCTAAAAATGTAATTTATTTGAAATTTGATGAACGGTTAAAAAAAGTCAAAAATACTAGACATGGGTTTTTGATAAAAAAATGGATACACTAACAAAAGAAATTAAAGATGAAATCCTTGACATACTCAAAACGTGAAAAAAATATATGGTTAGAAAGCTAACACAGAGCATAAGATTATTGTGGTATTTTTTGACTTGTCAATGAAAAAATGCAAACCTGATGGGGAGCACGCTTCAGTTAATGTGATTTTTGTTATAATCTGGAAAAAACACATATTTGGATGTCTTAAACATAGTCCAAGCCTTTGGGTTGGAAGCCCAAGGAAAATCCAAGCCTAAGGCTTGGAAATTACCAAGGTAAAAGCATAACACAAGCACGTTATAACACGCTCAAGTTATGGGAAAATAAAACATCTCTCTCTGGCCTATCTACCTCCTAGTTTTCCTTTTCCTAGTTTTCCTAGTTTTCCTTTCCAATTTCCCTTTAGATCCCACCAATTTTTCTCTATTTTACTATTTTCCACCTCTCCTCATCATTCTTCCCATCCAATGAACTTTCGTTTTATCTTGTTTCCATTTCACCCTCCCAATTTATGTCCTCATCCCTCTTTGCATGTCCTAGTTTTCTTGTTTCCATGTTCTTTGTCGATAAGGGAGAGGGGGAGGGAGGAAGAGGGAGAGAGGGGAGAGATAGGGAGAGAGAGAGAGTCCTAGTTTTCTTTTTTCATTTCCTTCATCAATAAGGGTGAGGAGAGATAGAGGGGAGTGATAGGGAGATAGAGGAATGATAGGGGAGAGAGAGGCAAGAGATAGGGAGATAGGGAGAGATAGATAGGTAGAGAGAGAGGAGACAGATAGGGAGAGATAGAGGACACAGAGGGGAGAGCTAGGGAGAGAGATTAAGAGGTAGAGGGTTGATAGAGATATAGGGAGATAAGGGAGAGATAGGGGGATAGAGGTTTAGGGATGCACAGGTTTAGGGGTTAGGGTTTAGGGGCATTATTTAGGGTTTTGGGGTTTTGTGAGAGAGAGAGAGAGAGGTTTAGGGTTTCTCGAGTTTAAGGTTTAGGGTTTAGGGAAAGAGGTGGAAAAAGAACTCAAATGGAAACAAAGAGATGATGATGAATGATGTGAGAGAGAGAGAGAGAGAGTTACTTGGGTTTAGGGGCATTATTTAGGGTTTATGAGTTTAGGGTTGCTTCGGTTTAGGGTTTAGGGGAGTTATTTAGGGTCTAGGGGTTTAGGGTTACTCAGGTTTAGGGTTTAGGGGCATTATTTAGGGTTTATGAGTTTATGGTTGCTCAAGTTTAGGGTTTAGGGCTTAGTGTTTGGGGGTTAGGGTTTAGAGGAATTATTTAGGGTTTAAGGGTTTAGGGTTGCTTGGGTTTAGGGTTTAGGGGTTAGGGGTTAGAGAGATAGAGAGAGGCGACTGATAGAGATTGGGAGAGATATAGGAGATAGAGGGGAGAGATAAGGAGATAGAGAGTGAGGGACATGTCCAGAGACATAGGGAGAGAGATTGAGAGGTAGAGGGAAGATAGAGATACAGAGATAGGGGAGAGATAGGGAGATAGAGGTTTAGGGTTGCTTGGGTTTAGGGTTTAGGGGTTTGGGGTTTAGGGTTGCTCGAGTTTAGGGTTTAGGGGTTAGGGTTTAGGGTTTAGGGGCATTATTTAGGGTTTATGGTTTATGGTTTAGGGTTTAGGGGCATTATTTAGGGTTTATGGTTTATGGTTTAGGGGTTAAGGTTTAGAGGTTTAGGCTATGGTTTACAAAGAGGACCAATAGGGAGATATAGAGGAGAGAGAGGGGAGAGATAGGGAGATAGAGAGTGAGGGACATGGCCAGAGAGGTTGAGAGGTAGAGGGATGATAGAGATAGGGAGATATGGGAGAGATAGGGAGATAGAGGTTTAGGGTTGCTTGGGTTTAGGGTTTATGGTTTAGGGGTTTGGGTTTAGGGTTTATGGGTTTAGAGTTGATTGGGTTTAGGGTTCAGGGGTTAGGAGTTAACGTTTAGGGGTATTATTTAGGGTTTAGGGGTTAAGGTCTAGAGGTTTAGGGTTTAGGGTTTAGGGGTTAGGGTTGAGGGGTTTAGAGAGATAGATAGGGAGATAGAGAGTGGGGGGGTAAGTGCATGGAGTTGTGGTACCAAAAATTCACCACATGACTTTTTGGTCCCATGCAAAGCAAAATGTGAGCTCGTTATAATGCAAGCATGTTATAATGTGCTCACGTTATTTTTTGCTCAAAAGTGCAAAAAAACACTCATTTGCTTAATTAACTATGGCCAAAAGATTATGTTTGGAGAAAAATCATACATTATAGCTCGAGTGCGTTCAAGGAAGGTGAAACCAAGCAAGTGCAAGAGAGATCAACGTTTTCATGATGCCACCTCGCCAAACCCGCTCCCAAAGACATTGTGAAGCAAATGTCGAGGGTCTAGAAGCCGAAGAAGGTAGGGTTTGATTTTCTTTTGTGAGTTTGAAAAGAATTTTTAACTTTTTCAATGTTTGATTAGTTTTTTATATTGCATTTATAGTTAATGAGGCAAGAGAAAACACAAATCCAGCTGAGGAGGGTCAAAACAACTCCAAAAACCCTCTAAACCCTCAAAACCCACCTTCACGTCCTCACAATGTAAGAGATACTCAAGAAAACTATTTAGGGAAAATAGAAGAAAATAAAAGACACCTTCAAACCCTAATTGAAATGTTAAACAATCCAAGTGCAAGCAACAATCGTAGGAGAGCGCTTGCGAAGTCATTAGAGATGATTGTTTCTCACACTGAATTGGTGACAAAACAAATCACCGAATTTCATGACTATAGGGAAAGGTGTTGGCAATACTATGCTGACAAATTGTCTTATGAACAAGTGAAGAATGAAAAAATTACAAAATCTACATTATGTGCATACTTTATTGATCCTAAAACTAGCCAAGATTAGAAGAGACTTGTAAACGATTCCCTATTCATTAGTAGGAATCAAGATATATTCCAAAACTTTTGGAATAGATGATACATGGTCTTTGATGAGCCTCCATGCAACAACAATGAGGTGCCACAATATTTCTTGAGGAAACTCCATTGCGGGTTCGTCCTCAAGAAGAGTCATAATTATTTTGACATTCGAGAGTTCCACGACAGAGGTGGTGGCTCTGCCCAAGATAGAGAGGGGGCTCAGTGAGACCAAAACCATGTACCTAGATCCCTGTTGAGGCCAAAACGTGTGTCACTCCCTTTGACTTTGAAGGAGAGTGTTGAAGTGGAGACACTACATTTATTGACTGCTCTCACACAATCTCTAGCACAACACGCTGATGATGTCACCCAAGTCGATGAGGGTGAGAGCAGTAGGCGTCATTTGTCCACACATTTGTGCAGTTCATGTGGGAACTTGTGCGATTATGGGACACATGACTTGCGACAGGACTCTCGGTAAGATGTTATGATGCAGGGGTAGCATCCAATGATGGACAAATCCATATTGGATGATATTGTTCTCACCGATGATGTCTTACAACATACATTTGGTATTGACTCTCAGGTAATTTTTTACAAGTTTCATCTTGATTTAATATATTCTTATTCTTATTTGTAATTAATTTTATATGACTATCTATAATATAAGTCAAAAATAATGTATGTAATTGTCTGTGCAATGAAATTTTAGGGTTAAAGTCTTCATCCTACCTTTGTTAGCCGTCCATTGGTAGGTTATGAGAGGAGGTCAAGTCAGCAAGTATGTAATTTATCACATGATCATAATTATTATACATATATCAATGGTATATTATTTTGTGACAATTTGATGATTTCAACAGGGAGCTTCACCAGCACCTCCACGGTTTCCTTGGTCCCCTAGACACAAAACCACTTATACAGAGGTAAATTTAAGCATTTCTAATCATTATGCATTTAAATAATGTTATGTATTTATTTTGGATGAATAATCTTGAATTCTATTTTTAGATGTTGAATATGGAGACTCCTCCTCATCTTCGTGAGTTAGCGTAGGTAGACATTGCTACAATCATGATGTCTTCAAATCCTTTGACTGAGGTATGAGCCAATAACATGAAAATGTCATAATTTTGTATTTCTTGTTTTATCTCATGTCATTTGATGTACATAAATGATATTTATGTTTAGTCAATTTTGCTTCTTTATGCTTCTCATAGGAGGTCACAACTCCAACCCATCCAACTACAGATGAAGAGAGAGAAAAGATGATCGAGAGTGGTCATCGGATAGTGATAAGTGATCGATTACATATGTGATGTTGTATATTTCAAGTTTTCTATATTAATGTGCATATTGTTTGATTGTATTAGCAGGTGGAGCTGCATAAATCTTTGTTGAAGAGGTCTACTCGACGGGAGAGAGAGGATGAGTCACTAGTTGGCTCTTCATCTTCATGGCCAAGCAAGGGCCACTAATTATTTGATAGAAGTTCATAGGAAAGTAGATTTTGGGACATTTTTGTATGCCTAGATGGTTTTGTATACATACTTTTGTATGTTACCGATGTATATTTTTGTATATGCCTGTATGGCTTTGTTTGGACATGCCTATATGGCTTTATATATAGACTAAATGTTATGTTCATGAAATTATGTATATGACAGTTTATATAAAATATTTAATATGATAATCAATTATCATTACAGGAATTTAGTTTTACACATGCCAATTGCATTTGCTTGAAAGTTTATAAATCATTTTCAAATAATCCATTTTGTGCATATCTTGCAATCATTGCATTCCATGAGACTGTGCATTTCTTTGAGGCATTGAATGTCAAATAGTTCATGTGCCTTGTCTATGCTTCCACACTTTTCATACATGTCTACAAGGGTAGATGCAAATACAATATGTGACAAAATTCCTATATCCTTTATGCTTTGATGGTTGTCCACACCATGTTCCCCAGATCCCATTTTGACATAGGCAAGGAGGATGTTGGATAAGGTTGTACAATTTGGTTTTAGACATGCCAATTACATTTGGTTGAAATTTTCTTTTGTGCATTTGCTTGAAAGTTTCTAAAGCCTTATGAAAAATCCATTTCGTGCATATCTTGCAATCATTGCATTCCATGAGACAACATTTCTTTGAGGCATCATGTCAAACAGTTCATGTTCCTTGTATATGCTTCCACACTTTGCATACATGTCTCGCAGGGTAGTTGCAACTACAACATTTAACAAAATTCCCATATCCTTTATGCTTTAATGGATGTCTATACCATGTTCAAAAGATACCATTTCCAAGGTTTTGGAATTTGGCTTTACACCTGCTAATTGCATTTGCTTGAAAGTTTCTAAAGCCTTATCAAAAAATCCATTTTGTTCATATCTTGCAATCATTGCATTCCATGAGGTGACATTTCTGAGGCATCATGCCAAAAAGTTCACGTGTCTTGTCTATGCTTCCACATTTTGCATACATGTCTCTGAGGGTAGTTGCAACTACAACATCTAGCAAACTTCCCATATCTTTTATGCTTTGATGGATGTCCATACCGTGTTCCAAAGATCCCATTTTGGCATAGGCAAGGAGGATACTAGCTAAGGTTGTGGAATTTGGCTTTACACTCGCTAATTGTATTTGCTTGAAAGTTATAAAATGTTATCAAAAAGCCATTTTTTGCATATCTTGCAATCATTGCATTCCATGAGATGGCATTTCATTGAGGCATCATGTCAAATAGTTCACGTACCTTGTCTATGCTTCCACACTTTGCATACATGTCTACTAGGATAGTTGCAACTACAAGATCTGACAAAATTCCTATATCCTTTATGCTTTGATGGATGTCCATACCATGTTCCAAAAATCGTATTTTGGCTTTACACCTCTCAATTGTATTTGCTTGAAAGTTTCTAAAGCCTTACTAACAAATCCATTTTGTGCATATCTTGCAATTATTGCATTCCATGAGATGACACTCTTTGAGGTGTTTTGTCAAACACTTCACGTGCCTTTTCTATGCTTCCACACTTTGCATACATGTCTACTAGGGTAGTTGCAATTACAACAAATTTGACAAAATTCCCATATCCTTTATGCTTTAATGGATGTCCATACTGTGTTCCAAAGATCCCATTTTGGCACAGGTAGGGAGGATGTTGGTTAAGGTTGTGGAATTTGGATCACATCTGCCAATCATATTTGCTTGAAAGTTTCTAAATCCTTATCAACAAATCCATTTTGTGCATATCTTGCAATTATTGCAGCATATATACTTTGAGCTTAATTATTGCAAAAATATACGCAGTAACAATTCCATAAATAAGGGTTTCCTTAAAAATCATTTTAGAGTTACAATAAAGTCATAGGTCTATCCTGTAGCCCTTGCAAATATTTCAAATTCTCTTAAGGTAACATTTTTCTCATATGCACATACATAATTTCTATCCACATATTCAATCAAAGTAAAGCATTTTCACTTTGTTCTTAAGAGCTAATAACAATACATCTTATCAATGAGACTATACACATGGAACTAACAGCCACAACAATATTCAATAGAAAACTAATCATTTTAGAAGGGACTCTACTTTTTTCTTTACCATCATCTACAAATTCATTCCAAGCACATTAATAAAGCCTCTAGGGTTTGTCACTATGACTAACACAATGCCATTAACCTTCACCATTTAATGCTCATAAGATAAAGTCCAAATATATAATACTTCCCAAGAAACCAAACCCTTTTCCACCATTCAAAATAAAACCTACATAATATTCATCATAGTCAACTTCACAAACACCTTCACAAACCCTTACCACTATTGTAAAACATAATCAACCCAAAGAAGTGACACTTGAGAACCCACTTAAATCCAACCATGTAATAGGGCCATAGTACCCAAAGAGAAGAAACAACTAAAAGACTCAATATTGCACAAAATTCACCACAGCCAAGCCTTCACCATGAAGAATACAAGCCCTCAAACATTGTAACATCCCTCCTCATACTACTTGAGTAAACTCAATAATTTACAAGAAAGTAAATAAACATGGTAAACATGAGAGAGAATTTTTTTTTTAAAACAATTAAATATCATTTGCATAATCTCAAGAAATAAGGTACAACTTTCTATATAATTTCAACCTTGAAATCATAACTTAACCAAAACTAGAATCATATTGAAATCCTTTCATTTTACATTTACATTACATAAAAATGCACTTGGCAAAAGAATAGTTTTACCTCACAAGTTGACTATCATAAGCCATAACATGGAGTACACTGCATTTGGAATGTTGACATCTGTCTTCACGAGATTTGGCAAGTCTTCTGCTTCAGAGGGAGAGCATCATCTAAGTTCTTTACCTCCAACCACAGACTAGTGGTCCCCCGCACACCTTCCTTTTTGGAAGTGGCCCTACCCTTCACGAAGGGTATAGATATAAGGAATCAACAAGTGCTTGCCATTTGAGTCCTAGTGTTGTGTCCTTCATAACTTCAATCGACCATACAGTTTTAGATCCCTTCTAGCTAAGTATGATCTTACTGATTGGTCATGACATCTAAACACACACCTCTGACTCGACTTGGAAGTATCTCATCTTATAGATACTCTAGACATAAATTGTCTGAACTATATTCAAATTCTAGTCAATCTAACTTAGGACAAATCCTTAAACTAGGGTATACTTACAATAAATAGATTTAGGTAATTCTAACCTTTTAGAGAGTCCCTCCTTGCATACTTGCAATGCACTAGGGTCTATGACCTCCTGTCACTCTACTCACTAATTCTAATATTAAACACTCTTGTGTTGTCTATAATAAGTTTTGACACTGTCTGAAAGCATAAAACATTTACATTCAACAAGTGCTTCTTAGACTCTTTGTGTCTTGCTTTATAGTTATCTCGACCATTCACTGTCGACCATAATATATAAAAACAATGTCATAATCGACTTAGGAGTTCTAAGTTTTCTAAACCCTTCTGGTTTTGATTCTAGGGTTTAACTTCTCTAACCTGATACATAGAATTATCAAATATCCTTGTTATCCAAAAATAATAGTTATAATATTACAAAAGCTTCTAGTCTTCCTAGACCACATAACATTGTTCGACTTCACATTTCACATAACATTAATAAACATAGTATACGAGGTATATCCTCATCCATATAATATGTTTAATGGATACTTTCATTTTCCTAACTAGTCTTTTGACTAAGTTCAATCTTTCAACCTAATGAGGTTGAGTCATAAAAGATAACAATATACTTTCAACCTCTTGGTCTTCTTAAGTCTATTAAATTTCAAAATAAACTAGGTTATGATCTCATATATAACATCCTTTGCACATATTCTATATAAACCTTATCAACCATCTTAAGTGTAACAATTGTGAAGGGTTGAGTTTCAAATTTCCCAACATGTCCCAATTTGGAGTAAGTCATCTCAGGGACACCCAACATTGGGTTAACTTTGTCTTCTGTGCACTTAGCACTAAAATAAGTTATGTTTATGAGAACTATAACTATCCATCTCCTAGTATGCTTATGCCCTTGAGTTGGTTTAATGGTTTCAATCTTGAAACAAAGGAGAAGTTTAATTATATCTCCTAACATACTCTTTCTTGAGATGATTGACATAACAATTGTTGCTAAACGAAAGGCTATTTAGGTTACCATAATCTTGGTTCACCCATTTCCTTTATTTTATATTACATTATGACAATAGGCACTCTATTTCACACAAGGAAATCTATACCCTTGATGCATCCTTGTCACTTCAATATCGTAATGATATTCACTTAAGACTAATAATGCCATCATTTAAGAAGATTTGACGAAGGTTATCCTATGTCAATTTATTTCTCGTAAATGTAACATCAAATGCATTCTTAAAAGAATAAGACTTGAGGAATTTATTAGCAAACATTTTCTATTGCTTCCCCTATCTTGAACTTAAGTATATCATCCTATCACGATAATACTTATCATTATCATAGGATACATAGGTGATATTATATCACTCCATTAAGTATTTACAATGATGCCAAAATCATTTCTTTAAACTCTAGATTAAGTGAATACCTTTCAATAAATCTTTCTATTGAAACCACTAAACTCATACATATAACTCATTAAGAGGTTTAAACTATCTCTGGATGAAACTTTGAATAGTTTTCTACTCATAAATCCAATGTTTGAATCTAAGTTTCTATAGGGTTCAAACGTAATGTTGCTCATATATACATCCAAAACCTATGTCTAGTTAAGCAACATAACTCTCTATAGGTTCAAGATTATAAAATAAAGGCATTAAATAAAGTCTTCTAAAGCTTCTCAGTTATAATCTGATTCATCTTGTGATTTACTCATTGCAGTTTATGTTACTATCTAAGAGCATTCTTTCTATCATACTTTTGGGCTATTGATGCATACACCTTAAATGCCGCAAGAAAATTGGATAAGATAGTTTATCTATTTCCTATGAACTATGATTGTATAGTTGCTATGATAGTAAGTTTGATGTTTGCATTAGTAAAAGCACTTTCCTACAATCTTATACTAAACATTTAGTCATAGTTCTGAGAACAAAATAATAGTTAAAATGAGATATTTACCTCTTATACCATACTTTTGTATGCTATCCTGCATGAATGAGTCACCTTTCATGCATACTTGGTGATCACTACCTTATTACTCTCTAGAGTTTGGATAAGAAAGACTTCCCTCAGTACAATTCCACAGGTTTAGAAGGCCATAGAACTCTTCTTTCTATATATATGAACAGTAATCTGCTAGATAATAGAGTTTCTCTCTGTGGATAACAAAAGTTAACAAAGCTATTCTCTGTAAATATTAAATCCTATCCGAGTCTCTAAATGAATCTCTGTATGAAAGACAGTAGAGTCTCCCAATGAACTTTATTCTCCACTGCCCTCGTTCATGCCCTCTTCAGCCCTATGTTGCCCTCTACAAAAAGCCTATCTGTTCTGAATGAGTAACCGAGTCCTCCACTACGCTAGATTCCTCCACTCTTCTCGGCCACTCCCACATTCATCTTGATGTGACGGTCATTAAGGAACTCTCTGCCTCCTTGTTGTGTCGATGACATAGCCTCTTTTAAAGGCTTTCTCACCTGTATTCCACGCACATAGGCAAAAACTTTTCCTGACCACATGCTTTGAAAGCATGCATACGTTAAGGAGTAGTTAGTCTTAATAACCACTCTCCTAACAAACTTTTATCTTACCCATTCAATAACAAATTTTGTCTTTTCAATTAAGTCCCCACTGAAAAGTTATTATAAGACACCCACTAAGTCGCGGTATCTCCACTTATTTAGCCTACGAAGGCTCTTATTCTTTACGTTAATTATAAAGATTTTAATCTCTATAACAATGTTATTCTATTAAATAAGTAAACCATGCTACGAATCCACTAAGGGTCGTTAGGAAATTCTCCATGAGCTATGATTATCTCCACGTAATAAGCCTTCAAATGCTTATTATGTCGATCATGCAATGGTAAAGGAAAATGTGGTCATTACATACCACTCCTCTTTGTCTTAATCATGCCCTTAATGTTATCCTATAATGTAGAAAAGGTCATAAGATGATGCCTCTTCATTAAAGAAGGTGATTATATAAGACTACTAGAAATCTTGAATTAACCACTCAAGGTATTTACGTAAGATAATTTAAAAACATAAATAATATTAATCAATAAAGAACTTACGTACTAAATGTGACTGGGTCGAGATATTCTCCCCTTCACGTAAAGAGAAAAATGAGTTGTGTTGAATTGACAACATACAAGAATCTTGACGTTAAAACCTTAACCGAGAAACATACTTTATTTTCTTTCCCAACAACATCATTGTGGTCGTAAACGTATCCTTGTTTACGACGCAAGGGACGTCATTTTCATCGAAAAGTCACGTTAGTCGAAAATGACCAACGCTTGACGTTAACAATGTTATTTACACTATAAATGACTAAACTGTCATTAAAAGACTCTAAATGATATTGACAATTTGTCGAGTCAAGAAATAAACTTAATCCAAAAGGGGGTTGAGTACCACATACCCGACTCAACTAGGTTCACTAATTTGTACCAACAATACTTAAGATGGCGATAAACTTTACTTTTCCTTATATCTATTCCCTTCTCTCCGATGATGCTCTCCCACCCTTTCTCGAAGAGGCGGAAACCTGTTTTCCTGAAAGTAACTTGCAATCATGTAAATGGAATTAGTGTATCGTTAGTTCATTCATAACCTCACGAATAACCAATTCAAAAGTACATGAAATCATTACATCTCATGCATTTATTCACATGACTAGAATCTAGGAAACTAATGATTTATCCCGACATTATACCTTAATGCCAAATCATTTATCCATAGAATTCACTTCTATTTACATAAAAGTATAAAGTAATTTCAAGTCAAAATTAGGGATGTGACAAACATATTCATGATAACTTCAAGTGAAGTACACACTAAGAATGAGTAGTAAGATAAACCATAATGAAAGCCAAAAATCATGTGTTCTATCAAACAGTCCATGTGCCTTGTCTATGCTTCCACACTTTGCATACATTTCTACAAGGGTAGCTGCAATTACAACATGTGAGAAAATTCCTATATCCTTTATGCTTTGATGGTTGTCCATACATTGTTCCAAAGATCCTATTTTGATAGAGATAGGGAGGATGCTAGCAAAGGTTGTGAAATTTGTCTTTACATGTTTCAATTGCATTTGCTTCACAACAAAGAATAGACAAAGAATAGACACAACAAAGAATAAACACAATTAATTAATTAAACCCTTTTGTAACATGCTACAACAGTGTTAGGAGATGGCTGCCTCAAGATAACTATATTTCAACATTCAAGACTGTTGTAACATTCTCCCTTTGATATAATATGTATGGGGTTTTCTTAACCTACTATTCATGTAAAATTACAACCCCTATTTTAGCCATAATCACCCTAGATGTAAAATGTGAATCATGTGTGATGAACTTGTATACAGCCTTGTAGACAACTCCTTGAATGCAATAAGACCTTGATCTCCATATCCCTGCATCTCAAATAAGATCAAAATATCACCCTATTACATAAGTACAATGATCAAACTAGATTGTACTCATACAAATGAATCAAATCAAATCTATAGACATTAGTTTAAGCAATTAGATCCAACTCCCAATTGAAATTCTTCATTTAAATCATTCAAGATCATTACATGTCCATACATGTGTATTGAAGTTTCATTACATATGTATTGTAGTGGAAAGGTGATAGGACTGACATTTTGCATTCCATAGTTTGTGGGGCCCAACTAACTACTCCAAGCATCCCAGTCATTTGGGGCAGAAGGCTACTGACAAAGTCCCTTAAAATCCCTAAGACCAAAAAACTGCCAAACTATGACGGAGCAGTTCTCAAAATTCATGGTAGATGGGAACGTTCTGTTTAGACCTATAGGTGCAAGTGGGGTCCTTCCATAATAACCTCTCTCAATTTTTCTCAACTCCAGTCTGTTTGATCATGCAGAAATCAAATGCATTCTTGCAAAAGCTTCAGTTTCATGCAGTGGAAAGGTGCTAAGAGTGACATTTTGCATTCCATAGCTTGTGGGGACGAACTGACTATGCCAACACATCAGGGTAGGTGGGTAAATGCCAAGGGAGGTCTCATTTCATGCGCCAAGCATCCCAATCATTCGGGGCAGTAGGCTACTAGCAAAGTCCCTTAAGATCCCTAAGACCAAAAAACTGTGAAACTATGATGGAGCAGTTCTCAGAATTCATGGTAGTTGAGAACATTTTGTTTGGACCTACAGGTGCACATGGGGTCCATCCACAATAACATCTTTCAGTTTTGGTCAACTCAAATCTATTTGACCGTGCCGAAATCAAATGCATTCTTGCAAAATGCTTTAGTTTCATGTAGCACAACCTTGCTAGGTGCCATATTTTTTGTTCTGATCATCGTGGGGCCAAATAGTTTGTACCAACGTGTCGGGGTTGGTGGGTAAATTCTAGGGGAGGTCTTGTTTCGTGCGTCAAGCATCCCAGTCATTCGGGGCAGTAGGCTACCGGCAAAGTCCCTTAAGATCCTGTTGGTTAATAGATTTGTCACTTCTAGTTTATACTCCTTTGACCACTTGAATGACAACCTGACCAACAGTTGAGTACTTGCAATGATAGTTGTAAGTGCTCTCTGCTTATTTTACAAGGCGCAACTACCTTCGAATAATTTGGAATGAATGAAACACAGGGTATGCTTTTAACTGGAAAGTAGAAAAGGAAAACAAACAATTGTGCATAACCATGACACAAATGTGATAGATTAATTTTAAATGGTGAGGATGTAGATTAAATGGCACATAGTTCACATATCCCACAACCCCAAACGAGAACAAAGAAAGAACTGGGTAGTAGATCTCCATAATAGATAAATCAATTTGAATTCAAAGATTCAAAATGAACATCCACACAATTTGATTAATAGAAATTGCACTAGAAGATGACTACAAAGACACACAAGAATTTGTAATCTAAAGAAATTATTAATGAATTCATAGATTCATAAACGTCTCCTTATTTCCCCAATACAAAAATGAGTGCACAGACTCTTTTCTGCACAACAAACTGTGATTGAGAAGAAAAACTCTCCTCCTTGTTTCTCCTATTCCCAAATAGCAGAAAAGGATCCCTCTTTAATGCCTCCTAATTGTATATTTATAAAACTTCTTCCCTGGAACCTTTGGGTTTCGATAACTGTTTATCCCTTTTCATCTTTTTAACTGTTTCTTGAAATCTTCGTTTTCCCTTTTAATTGATTTTAAAAAGATTAATTTTCTCTTTCCTTCTCATGTTCTAAAAAGACCTTTAACTTTCCCTTGATTATATTTTGAAGATTCATCAATAGTCTTGATGTCTATTCAATTGACTACATTTAATAACCAAAACATTCACTCTGTCAACATATATCAAGGGTGCTTTGTTGAACTTTCTAAGACATTTTTATATCAGCTTGAGGGTAAAAGCACAAAGCTGTGTCACACTTTCAGCTGACTTATCAGCACAAGTGAATTTAAGTATTTCTAACTAAAAATCAATTGTGGTCAAGCATATGATCTTGTAAGATTCATTCTAGATAAGTTAGATATGTCCACAACTTTTCCAACTAAAATTGTTGGCTAAATGCATATGTAGCACCACTATGAGGCCAATTTACCAAAAAAATAAAATTATTTGAAAAATGTGACATTTCAACAACTTCTACTCATGTATATAACATTTTTTTAAAAATATAAAAATACCCTTTTGTAGATCTATAAGTTTAGTTTTCAAAAATATATATATTTTAATAGTTTAATTATTATTTATATTTTCCTTTCTATTTTTACTAAAAGTAGGTTATTAGCACAAAACATTAGGTTGATTACCATGTCAAGGAAAAATAGTAAAAGTTATTAAAAAAAATTGAAAAAAATATGATGCACTAGATAAAAGAATCTATATCAAGATGGTATAATTTTTTTCTATTTTAGAGAAATAGTTAATATGAAAGTTGTCGCCGAATGGAAACAACTACGTTTTAATACACGCACATTTTATTATTTATTTAAAAATATATATTTATCAAAATTGGAAAAAAATATATCCATGCACTAAAGTTTCAAGTTATAAATACACACAAAAAAATTGAGGAAAGAAAAATTTACTACATAAAGATTGACGTCTCATGTAACTTCATTTTTCAACACTTTGTCAGCAACTAAATTATAGTGTCAATTTATTAAAAACTATATTCAATTTTTTTTTTATTTTTTCAAAAAATACAAATATGAAATATACTAAAAAATAAATATTTTATTAGTTTACATCATTTCAAAATTCAAAACATATGTCACTTTTTAGTGATTCAAGTTTAAAAGTTGGATCAGCATTGGCCGTTTCCTTTATAAAAGTGTGACACAACTTTGTGCTTTTACCCTCCATCACTTCACACCTCTTACTAGTTAAATGTGCATACAACATCTGCTACATTTGCAGATCAATTTATCATCTAAAAGTGGTGACTAAACCATAACTTAATCATTGACTTCTACCAGCGATTCATATATCCATCATTGACATTACTCCCTTATTTCAAAGCAGATGACCTAAAGGTTGCATCTTGGATGTTTGATTTTGCATTTATTTCTATAATGAATATTAGATAGCTTGAATTAGAGTAGCTGCAGTAGGGGACTCATCGTTGCTCCATTTGACATTTGGAAGCCATATCACTCACTAATGAACAATCCAAATCTGAGGTCATTGTATGAAGTCACAAGTCTTTTATCTACTCTTTTATCAAGTGCTAATAGTCATGTGATTTGCCAATTGCCAGAAATCTTCTTAATTCAAATTCATCTTAACATTTTGTAATCCTGCAACCGATATCTTCAATTGTACCTCGACCCAGTGTTTCAAAAACTTAAGCCTTGACTTGTGTGTAAACCAAAATAACAAGAAACCTCAAACATTATAAACTATCATTGGAGTAGGCATATTCCTTTGAAGCGTTTGGTCAAACAATCCACATGCATTGTCTATGCTTCCACATTTTGTATTCCTTGTTTCTTAGAGCATTTCAAACTCTAATATCTGACAATGATCCCCATTCCATTATGCTTTGCTGAATGTTCATATACTATTCAAAAGCATGGAGGAGGTGCCAATTTGTTTCCATTGACCCTGTTACTGTAATAGCACAATTTGAAGGCAATTGTGTAGTATTTACAATGGCTAAGCAATCGTCATTTATACTCCACACAGCAAGCATGGTACCAGCTGTGGTTGCCTCCTTGCCAGTCCATTCATAGTTGCTTGAAAGTTTCTAAAGCCTTGTCAACAAATCCATCTTGTGTAAAGCCTGCAATCTTCTCATTACAACATAACAGTCCATCTCTGCCAAATAAAAGCATTTTTACCTTGTGTTGCCTGGTAGTCATTCTCAAAGATAATTCTTGCCCCTACATATTTGCCTGCTACTAGGGCCCCTGTGTTGTCAGTAATTCCTCATAGTAAAGGCGTTGCCTTCATTGGCTTCTACTTAAATATCATCTACTTTAATGATCGAACAACTAACAACAATTTTATACCTCATTCATAATAAAGTGGTGAAATTTTTTTTTAAACGAACATCAAATTCTTTTCAAGATGTGAGCAACTTTAATGGGAATACTAATAGCTTCAAGGTAATGAAGAATATCTGTAACCATAGTCGATGAACCTAAACCTTGTTATTGCAAGTCTTAGTGTGTATGTGCCATTGTAGGAGAAATGCAAAATGCATGCACCACTTGTATTGAAGTAAAAACAATTTCTAAGAAGTCACAAATGCCTAAAATGGTGACATCTGATTCTTACAAAAGGAGTTTGAGAAGCGTGTCCTTAATTAAAAACTTGAAATCTCTGTGCTGATGTGGATTTCTTGGCTACTTATCTCTAAACCACTATGTTCTCTTTCATGTTCTTTTCAGACGTGCCCTATCCATTTCCAATAATCGAGCATCAACTTAACACATTAAGAATTCTCTCCTAACATCGTAAGTAGGTGAATGATTCTTTAACTCGCTCATTTTTCTTCGGTCGAGGGGCTTCAAGAGGCACGTTAATGATTCATTGACATAAATTGTATCTGCTTCAAAGTTTCTAAATGAATCCAATTCTATATTATTCATCCGGCCATCGTTTCATACCATACGACCTTACCTTCTTGCTTCCACTTTCGTTATCTGAGAAGAAATAACTGCAATGCAAACCTCATTCTAAGATGCTTTGATAGAAGTCTATACTCAATTCGAGAGGTCACATTTGGTATGGGCTGGGAGGAATGCTGGCAGAAGTCGTGAAGTCAGGCTTTTTCAGAACTTTAGAACCTACTGTTGCAGATATATGGAGTTCTAGAACTTGTAAAAGGCGCGACAACAAAGAGTCGGGTAAAAATGAGGTTTCAAAACTTATAGAATGCACAACATGCGGAGTTGGAGATATTTATAGAGTTTAGAGAGCCTTTGGACATAAATATTTGTCTTTCACAAAGTTATTTATTCACCACTCCCGCCTCCCAAAACTCAAAATGTTTGGAGCCTCCAAAAATACGTGACTTTAATAAAGTCATCCATCTTGTAAATAGTTGGACTTTATAACCTTTGCCGTGGAAATAAAGTCATCCCCCTTAGTGATGCTTTTATTCACTTTTCTTTAACCTTGAAATAATATTAAACCTCATAATGCCACAAAAATTTACTCCGTGAATAAAATGGAAACTTTTTGAAAAACCTACTTTAAACTGAAGATGGAAAATCACATACCTTTCTGTTGTTTGCTCCATTTTTTGTGAAATTTGGACAGTAAGAGAATTGGATTCTTCTAAGAAAAACCCAAAAATATTTTCATCTCCAGTAACATGAAAATCAGATTTTGACTTTATTTGTGAGTCATTGACGAGAAAAAGTGAAGCTAAAATTCTTGCAAACGATAAAGCCCTTTGACATGAAAACTGGCTCAATTGGGTGGGATAGGGATAGGATCATGCTCATAAAAGGAATTTTAGATTTTCAAAAATAATCATTTTTCAGAATTTGGTAGGTTAAGGCATATAAGGGAATGCACTGAAAATTTGAAAATTTTCAAGTTTAGATTTTCGTGCAACAACAGGCTCTAATTGGGGATGAGGACTACAAAGGATGAGGCAAGGAATCTAGAATCTCAAGTGTGGATCGGTGCTTAAAGCCATGGGTAATAGAATCAGAGAGCAAATGAGGAAAGGAGCCAGAACAAGCCAAAAATAGGGCAAAACAAGAAAGGAAACTACACTACCGGCACAACTAAAACTCCTAATATGTACATGGCAGGAAGACCCTACCTCCAAATACTCCAGAGTGATCATGCAAATCTGTTGACAGACTGGGAGAAATAGCAGCCTCTGTGAAATAATGGTTGATGAATGAGAAGCCCACAAGGGACTAGCTGCCAACTGGCGACCACCATGATCAGAATGATAAGAATGGCATCACATAAAGATCCTCTGGATGCAACTTTATGCTTAAAAATCCACTCTTCATTGTATGCTTCTTCAATTGGACGACTCATGTCAGCATTGCCCAATATATGACTACCAACATCTGCCTGCATAACCTCATGTGTAATATCGAAATGAATTTGATTTTGCAAGCAAGGAGAAACCAACCCTTGAATTGGACAACCCACACAAAAACTATGAGACAAAGACCCTTCTTTGATGATGTATGCAGAAGTGATTGCCCCAACATGTTCCTGCATATAATCATTCCCCACAACAGACAAATTGATATCCCATCTTTGAAAACAACCACTTGAATCATTGGAAGACCAATCATCAACCTTATGCAAAATTGGAAGTGGGTTAGACTGAAAATCTAAATTGCAAACAATATTTTCATGAGGTTGAAAATCACCCCCAACTGGAACAATCTCATCTTTCTCTGCAAGATTTAACTCAATGACTTCATGACACATTTCATCATTTCCATCCATATCCTACAGATTAGACATTGCAACTTCTTCTCCACATAAAAATTCATCCTCACTTGCATTAAAACACCAGTTCAGGATATACACAATATGCGGCTCAACACATTCAGTCATTTGATCACTTTCATTTAGACTATCATGACTACTTAGGACACCATCTTCCAATTCTTGTTTAAAAATTTCGGTATCTAGATTTTCAAAATGAAAAGATTCGAATGTAAAATCATTTCTAACCTCTTCTTGCAGCCATACTTCAGTTTTGTCTTGCTCTTGAAACCTGAAAACTTCATATTCAACTTGTGTGCACCTCGGAGAAAAGACATTCAACACTTCCTGTTTATGTTGTGTATCCTCATGTTGCTCTTCGTCACTGGTAAAAGTGAATGATTCCATCTCTGCTATAGATAATGCAGTCAAAATGATTCATTTGCATTACCTTTTTCACCGTTAACATCGTGGAATAATTGTTCACTTTCTCTGTTACTTGAGGGGCTTCTCGATTCATCATTATCTTTTTCATAATGTAAATAATATGCCTCAATTCTTCTATTCATATGAGGTTTAATTTTTGCAGCACTTACTTCATCTCTACCAAAATATTTTGAATCAAAAATAGTGAGATTAAGATATTTAGTAGAAGGAGGTTGCATGCATTGATAGTTCATGGGCTGGGAGACTGATTTTTGCATTATAGGCTTCCTCATAGATTCACATTCCAAATAATCTATAACCTGATTTGCTTTCCATAACCCACTCAAAATCAAATCATCTTCAATTTTCACAACCTCTTGTTGTGCAATTTTAATATTATTCACTTTACTCCATTTCAATTCAAATTGAACATTAGGATGCAAAGAGGAAATAAAAGTACAAAGTTGAAGTTACTCACTTGGTTGAATAGAGGCGGGAAACATTTTGAGCAGCCTATTGAAACTATCCACAAAATCTCTGATTGGCTCGTTCTCTTGCTTACAAATATTAAAAAATTGACATAGTAGAGCAAATTCATCAACAAGACCTTTATATCTTGCCAAGAACTTAGTCTTCAATGAATTCCAATCAGTAATACATTTATTTTCCAAATAACAAAACCAATCTGCTACAGGCCCAACAAGAGATTCAATAAATAATCTTACAAAACCATTCTCTTCACTTACCCCCAAAACACCACATGCAACTGTGAATGCCAGAATGTGGTCTTCTGCATCTTGAGAGCCTTCTCCACTGAACTTCAGAAAGTGCTTTCTTGATCCTTCAGGCAATGGTGAATATTGTGTCAAAGAGAGAGGCCCAAAGTGATTTCCCTATGGCTGGGAAGAAATCAATGCCATTATGCAGTTCTAAAAAATAAATCAGCAAGGGTCTTCGTCGGAATGGGATGCTTCTGGATACGTTCCACTTTATAGAGCTGCCAGCCTCCCTCCTCGGGGAGGCACCTTTAAATTTTTGAGAAAAGAACACACTGCAACTTTGATTCTTTTCCCCAGTAGAGTCGCCAAAAATCTGTTGGTTAATAAATTTGTCACTTGTAGTTTATACTCCTTTGCCCACTTGAATGAAAACTTGACCAACAGTTGAGTCACTTGCAATGATATTTGCAAGTGCTCTCTACTTATTTTACAAGACGCAACTACCTTCGAATAATTTGCAATGAATGAAACACAGGGTATGCTTTTAACCAGAAAGTAGAAAAGGAAAACCAACAACTGTGCATAACCATGACCCAGATGCGATAGGTTAATTTTAAATGGCGAGGATGGAGATTAAATGACACACAGCTCACATATCCCACAACCCCAAATGAGAACAAAGAAAAAACCGGGCAGTAGATCTCCACAATAGATAAATCAATTTGAATTCAAAGATTCATAATGAACATCCACACAATTGGATTTATAGAAATTGCACTGGAAGATGACTACAAAGACACACAAGAATTTGTAATCTAAAGAAATTATTGATGAATTCATAGATTCATAAACATCTCCTTATTTCCCCAATACAAAAATGAGTTCACAGACTCTTTTCTACATAGCAAACTGTGATTGAGAAGAAAAACTCTCCTCCCTATTTCCCATGTTCTTGAACAACAGAAAAAGATCCCCCTTTAATGCCTCCTGATTGCATATTTATAAAACTTCTTCCCTGGAACCTTTTGGTTTCCATAACTGTTTATCGCTTTTCATCTTTTTAACTACTTCTTGAAATCTTTGCTTCCTCTTCTAACTGATTTTAAAAAGATTCATTTTCTCTTTCCTTCTCGTGTTCTAAAAAGACCTTTAACTTTCCCTTGATTATATTTTGAAGATTCGTCAATAGTCTTGATGTCTATTCAATTCACTGCATTTAATGACCAAAACATTCACTCTGTCAGCATATATCAAGGGTGCTTTGTTGACCTTTCTGAGACATTTTTATATCATCTCCATCGCTTCCCACCTCTTACTAGTTAAATTTGCATACAACATTTGCTACATTTGCAGATCGATTTATCATCTAAAAGTGGTGACTAAACAGTAAATTATTGACTTCTACCAGCCATTCATATATCCATCATTGACATTACTCCCTTATTTCAAAGTGGATGACCTGAAGGTTGCATCTTGGACATTTGATTTTGCATTTGTTTTTATAATGGATATTAGATAGCTTGAATTAGAGTAGCTTCAGTAGGGGACTCATTGCCACTCCATTTGACATTTGGAAGCCATATCACTTACTAATGAACAACCCAAATCTGAGGTCATTGTATGAAGTCACAAGTCTTTCATCTACTCTTTTATCAAGTGGTCATAGTCATGTGATTTGCCAATTTCTAGAAATCTTCTTAATTCAAATTCATTTTAACATTTTGTAATCCTGCAACTGATATCTTCAACTGTACCTCAACGTAGGGTTTCCAAAACTTGAGCCTTGACTTGTGTGTAAACCAAAATAACAAGAAACCTCAAACATTATAAACTATCCTTGGAATAAGCATTAGAAGCATTCCTCTGAAGCGTTTGGTCAAACAATCCACATGTATTATCTATCCTTCCACATTTTGTATTCCATGTTTCTTAGAGCATTTCAAACTCTAATATCTGACAATGATCTCCATTCCATTATGCTTTGTTGAATATTCATTTACTTTTCAAAAGCACAGAGGAGGTGCCAATTTGTTTCCATCTAATCTAAAAGATTGAGCTTGTTACTGTAATAGCACAATTTGAAGGCAATTGTGAAGTATTTACAATAGCTAAGCAATCATCATTTATACTCCACACAACAAGCATGGTACCAACTGTCATTGCCTCCTTGCCAGTCCATTCATATTTTCTTGAAAGTTTCTAAAGCCTTGTCAACAAATCCATCTTGTGTAAAGCCTGCAATCTTCTCATTACAACATAGCGGTCCATCTCTGCCAAATAAAAGCATTTTTACCTTGTGTTGTCTGATAGTCATTCTCAAAGACAATTCTTGCCCCTACATATTTGCCTGCTACTAGGACCCCTGTGTTGTCAGTAATTATTCATAGTAAAGGTGTTGCCTTCATTGGCTTCTACTTAAATATCATCTACTTTAATGATCGAACAACCAACAACAATTTTATACCTCATTCATAATAAAGTGGTGAAAATTTATCTTTAAACAAACATCAAATTCTTTTCAAGATGTGAGCATCTTTAATGGGAATACTAATAGCTTCAAGGTAATGAAGAATATCTGTAACCACAACCAATGAACCTAAACCTTGTAATTGCAAATCCTAGTGTGTATGTGCCCTTGTAGGAGAAATACGAAATGCATGCATCACTTGTATTGAAGTAAAAACAATTTCTGAGAAGAAGTCACAACTACCTAAAATGGTGACATTTGATTCTTGCAAAAGGAGTTTGAGAAGCGTGTCCTTATTTAAAAACTTGAAATATCTGTGCTGATGTGGATTTCTTGGCTGCTTGTCTCTAAACCACTATGTTCGCCTTCCTGTTCTTTCCAGACGTGCCCTATCCATTTCCAATAATCGAGCATCAACTTAACACATTAAGGATTCTCTCCTAACATCCTGAGCAAGAGAATGATTCTTTAACTCTCTCATTTTTCTTCGGTCGAGGGGCTTCAGGAGGCACGCCAATGATTCATTGAAACCAATTGTATCTGCTTCGAAGTTTATGAATGAATCCAATTCTATATTGTTCATCCGGCCATCGTTTCATACCATACGACCTTACCTTCTTGCTTCCAATTTCGTTATCTGAGAAGAAATAAATGCAATGCAAACCTCATTCTAAGATGCTTTGATAGAAGTCTATACTCAGTTCGAGAGGTCACATTTGGTACGGGCTGGGAGGAATGCTGGTAGAAGTTGTGAAGTCAGGCTTTTTTAGAACTTTAGAACCTACCGTCGCAGATATATGGAGTTCCAGAACTTGTAAAAGGCGCGACAACAAAGAGTTAGGTAAAAATGAGGTTTCAAAACTTATAGAATGTGCGACATGTTGAGTTGGAAATATTTATAAAGTTTAGAGAGCCTTTGGACTAAAATATTTGTCTTTCACAAAGTTATTTATTCACCACTCCCACCTCCCAAAACTCAAAATGTTTTGATGCAGAGTGGCACAAGGGAAGCAACACACAAGAGTTTCCTTTACTGTCCTTTGCCCACTCACCCACTTCAAACAGGCTTCAACCAAGCAACCAAAGGCACATTCAAGGGTGTATGAAGGATTCGGTATCCTAGTGATGGCTCCACCTTCTAGGCTTCTCCAACACCTTAGGACAGATCAACAAACACCTTCTATGCAGTTGGTTTGATCTCCAACTTCCCAAAACTCTTCAACCTATACCTTGACTAGTAAGGCTACTAGCCCTCCAAACTAGGTTTTCTCAACAAAACATGACAAAATCCCATATGACCAGGCAAGCAAATGATGGTTTTAGATACACTCTATGGAACCCTATCAAACTCCCAAGTCTCCTGTTCCAACTCTACTCCAGCAATCCAGAACACTCATTTGGTCTTCTAGGCCTAATTGATCAATTTAGGCTAGGTTACAAAGCAAGTGCTCAAAATTGGGGTCATAAACCTAGGGCAGGAACTTGGATCTCTTCTATGACCTACAAACAACTCACAAACCAACTTTCATTCGCCCACCTATCAGATTTTGTCATCTACATCAATAAATTGCACAATTCTGGCCAAATACATAGGAATACTTGACCTAGGGCATCAAATTAAAAATAGAAGACTGCATTTTCAAACAAAAATCTTTTGGAATCTTATAGTACATACCCCTAGCCTGCATTTCACCAGTTTTTGCGAATTTTCAACGGTGGAAATGCATTCTAGGGCCGGATTTCTATGGCTGCCCTAGAAAACAGGGTTTCTAGACCTGTTTTGAAAGAAAAATCTATAACTTTTGATCCCAACCACTTCAGGACCTCAAACCAGTTGCATTGGAACCTTGACTCCAAGAGCTTTCAGAAAAATATCATTTGCACACGTGAAAAGTCAGTACAGTCCGTACACAGCGAGAAAAACAAGAAAATTTGCTGTTTTCTATAGTTTCAAAGCCCCAAAACTCTGTACCAGACCTCCTCTGCCGTACAGGAGTGAATTACAAATGTTTTTCACATATCCAAGTCAGTTTCTAACTTCCAAAAGTAGATTCAACCGCCCAAACTAAGTTTTGAACCGGCCAATGTGTCATTGGCAACATTGGCAACTTGTTACACTATGGAGTTTTTGCATTTTCAAGAGGATGGCGATTAGGTTTGCTTGTCAAATGGAATCAAACCACCATCACACTCCTTAGACCATGCTAAAACACTAAGACAACTCAAACAAACTCAAAAAGCCAATATTAGACCTTCTAGGCCTAAGTGGCACAACTAGGTCCAAGTGGACTAAGAAGGATATGAGGTTTATAAAGTTACCCCAGACCTCTTGACCACACAAGAATAGACCTTCCAACATGGCTATGAAAAGACTTATTACAAAACACATTAAACAAAAATCACAACCTTTCAAAAAAATGCAAACAAAGTGACTTTAGGAACCAAGGTGCTCCTAGGTGCCCTGCACCATGTTTGGAGCCTCCAAAAATATGCAACTTTAATAGTCATCCGTCTTGTAAATAGTTGGACTTTATAACCTTTGTCATGGAAATAAAGTCATCCCCCTTAGTGATGCTTTTATTCACTTTTTTTTAACCTTGAAATAATATTAAACCTCATAATGCCACAAAAATTTACTCCGTGAATAAAATGGAATCTTTTTGAAAAACCCACTTTAAACTGAAGACAGAAAATCACGTATCTTTCTGCTGTTTGCTCCATTTTCTGTGAAATTTGGACAACAAGAGAATTGGATTCTTCTGAGAAAAACCCAGAAATATTTTCATCTCCAGTAACACAGAAATCAGATTTTGACTTTATTTGTCAGTCATTGACGGGAAAAAAGTGAAGCTCAAATTCTTGCAAACGATAAAGCCTTTTGACATGAAAACTGGCCTGATTGGGTGGGATAGGGATAGGATCATGCTCGTAAAAAGAATTTCAACCAACTTCTATAGATTTTAAAAAATAATCATTTTTCAGAATTTGGTAGGTTAAGGCATACAAGGGAATGCACTGAAAATTTGAAAATTTTCAAGTTTAGATTTTTGGGCAACAGATCCCTAAGACCAAAAAATTACCAAACTATGACGAAGCAGTTCTCAGAATTTGTAGCAGCTGGGAATGTTTCGTTTGGACCTATAGGTGCATGTGGAGTCCATCCACAATAACCTCTCTTGATTTTAGTCAACTCTAGTCCGCTTGACCGTACCAAAATTAAATGCATTCTTGCAAAATGCTTCAGTTTCATGTAGTGGAAAGGTGCTATGAGTGACATTTTGCATTCTATGGCTCGTGGGGCCAAACTGATTATGCCAACTCATCGCGGTGGATGGTTAAATTCTATAGGAGGTCTTTTTTTGTGCGCCAAGTGTCCTAGTCGTTTGCGGCAACAAGCTACCGACAAAGTCACTTAAGATCCTAAGAGCAAAAACTACCAAACTATGACGGAGTAGTTCTCAGAATTCATGGCAGCTGGGAATGTTCCATTTGGACCTATAGGTGCATGTGGGGTATTTCTAGAATAACCTCTCTTGGTTCTGGTCAACTCAAATCTGTTTGACCGTGCTGAAATCAAATGCATTCTTGCAAAATACTTCAATTTCATGCAACACAACCTTGTCAGGTGCAATATTTTTTGTTCTACTCATCATGGGGTCGAATCGTCTGTGCCAATGCATTAGGGTGGGTGGGTAAATGCTAGGGGAGGTCTCTTTTCATGCGCCAAGCATCCCAGTCGTTCGCAGCAGCAAGCTACCAGCAAAGTCCCTTAAGATCCTTAAGACCAAAAAACTGCCAAACTATGACGGAGCAGTTCTCAGAATTCATGGTAGCTGGGAACATTTTGTTTGGACCGATAGGTGCACGTGGGGTCCATCCACAATAACCTCTCTTTATTTTGGTAAACTCCAATACGTTTCACCGTGCTAAAATCAAATGCATTCTTGCTAAATGCTTCAATTTCACGCAGTGGAAAGGTGCTAGGAGTGACATTTTGCATTCCATAGCTCATGGGGCCGAACCCACTGTGCCAACACATTTGGGTGGGCAGGTAAATTATAGAGGAGGTCTTGTTTCATGCGCCAAGTGTCCTAGTCGTTCAAGGTAGCAGGCTACTGACAAAGTCACATAAGTTCCTAAGAGCAAAAACTACCAAACTTTCACAGAGCAATTCTTAGAATTTGTGGAAGTTAGGAGCATTCTGTCTAGACCTATAGGTACACATGGGGTCTGTCCACAATAACCTCTCTTGGTTTTGGTCAACTCAAATATGTCTAACCGTGCTGAAATCAAATGCATTCTTGCAAAATGCTTTAGTTTCATGCAGTGAAGAGGTGCTAGGAGTGGCATTTTGCATTCCATAGCTTGTGGGGCCAAACTGACTATGCCAACGCGTCGGGGTGGGCAGGTAAATGCTATGGGAGGTCTCATTTCATGCACCAAGTGTCCCAATCATTCGAGGCAGCAAGCTACCGACAAAGTCACTTAAGTTCGTAAGAGCAAAAACTACCAAACTTTGACGGAGCAGTTCTCAGAATTTGTGGTAGCTTGGAACAATCAGTCTAGACCTACAGGTGCACGTGGGGTCCATCCACAATAACCTCTCTCAGTTTTGGTCCACTCATATCCATTTGAACATGCCGAAATAAAATGCATTCTTGCAAAATCCTTCAGTTTCATGCAACACAACCTTGCCAGGTGCCATATTTTTTGTTCTACTCGTTGTGGGGCCGAACCAACTATGTCAATGCATTGGGGTGGGTGGGTAAATGCTAGGGGAGGTCTTGTTTCGTGTGCCAAGAGTCCCAGGTGTTTTGGGCTGTAAGCTACTAACAAAGTCGAAAGGTGCTAGGACTAAATTTTTACATTCCATAGATTGTGGGGTCAAATCGACTATGCCAACACATTTGGGTGGGTGGGTAAATGCTAGGGGAGGTCTCGTTTTATGCACCAAGTGTCTCAGTCGTTCCGGGCTGCAAGCTACCATCAAAGTCGAAAGGTGCTAAGAGTGAGATTTTGCATTCCACAACTTGTGGGGCTGAACTCACTATGCCAATGCATTGGGGTGGGCGGGTAAATGCTAGGGGAGGTCTCATTTTGTGTGCCAAGTGTCCCAGTTGTTCCGAGTTGTAAGCTACCAGCAAAGTCGAAAGGTGCTAGGAGTGAAATTTTACATTCCATAACTTGTGGAGACAAATCGACTACACCAATGCATCGAAGTGGGTGGATAAATGTTAGGGGAGGTCTCATTTCATGTGCCAAGCATCCCAGTCGTTCTAGGCTGCAAGCTACTAGTAAAGTGACTTTGCCGGTAGCTTACAGTCAGGAATGATTGGGACCCTTAGCATATGAAATGAGACCTTCCCTGGCATTTACCCACCCACCTCGACGTGTTGGCACAGTTGGTTCAGTTGCATGACAAGCAGAACAAAAAATATGGCTTCTGGCAAGGTTGTGTTGTGTTGCATGAAATTGAAGCATCTTGCAAGAATGCATTTCATTTTGGCACGATCAAATAAATTTGAGTTGACCAAAACTGAGATAGGTTATTGTGGATGAACCCCACATGCACCTGTAGGTCTAGATGGAATATTCCCAGCTACCACATATTTTGAGAACTGCTTCGTCAAAGTTTGGTAGTTTTTGCTCTTAGGAACTTAAGTGACTTTGTCGGTAGCCTGTTGCCTCAAATGACTGGTACACTTGGCGGAACAAACGAGACCTCCCCTAGCATTTATCCACCCACCCCAATGCATTGACATAGTCAGTTTGGCCCCACGAGCTATGGAATGCAAAATGTAACTCCTAGCACCTTTCCACTATAGGAAACTGAAGCAATTTGCAAGAATGTATTTGATTTTGGCATGGTCAAAAAGATTTGAGTTGACCAAAACTAAGAGAGGTTATTGTGGATAGACCCCATGTGTATTTTTAGGTCCAGACAAAATGTTCCCAACTTCCACGAATTTCGAGAACTACTACGTCAAAGTTTGGCAGTTTTGCTTTAAGGAACTTAAGTGACTTTGCTGGTACGCTACTGCCTCAAATGACTGGGACACTTGGCGCATGAAACGAGACCTCCCCTAGTATTTACCCACCCACTCCAACGCATTGGTGCAATCGATTTGACCCCATGAGCTATGGAATGCAAAAGTGCAATCGATTCGACCCCATGAGCTATGGAATGCAAAATGTCACTCCTAGCACCTTTCCACTGCATGAAACTGAAGCATTTTGCAAGAATACATTTGATTTCGGCACAGTCAAATGGACTAGATTTGACCAAAAATGAGAGAGGTTATTGTGGAAGGACCCCATGTGCACCTGTAGGTCCAAACAAAATGTTCCCATCTACCACAAATTCTGAGAACTGCTCTGTCATAGTTTGGTAGTTTTTTGGTGTTAGGGATCTTAAGGGACTTTGCTAGTAGCCTGCTGCCTCGAACGATTGGGATGCTTGGTGCATGAAAAGAGACCTCCCCTAGAATTTACTTTCCCACTCTGATGTGTTGGCATAGATGGTTCAACCCCACGATGAGAAAAACAAAAAATATGGCACTTGGCAAGGTTGTGTTGCATGAAACTAAAGCATTTTGCAAGAATGCATTTGATTTCAGCACGTTCAAATGGATTCAAGTTGACCAAAACTGAGAGACATTATTATGGATGGACCCCACATGCACTTGTAGGTGTAAACAAAATGTTCCCAGCTGCCACAAATTCTGAGAATTGCTCCATCATAGTTTGGCAGTTTTTTGGTCTTAGGGATCTTAAGGGACTTTACTAGTAGCCTACTGCCCCGAATGATTGGGATGTTTGGTGCATGAAATGAGACCTCCCCTAGAATTTACCCGCCCACTCCAATGTGTTGACACATATGGTTTGGCCCCACGACAAGCAGAACATAAAATATGGCACTTGGGGAGGTTGTGTTGCATGAAACTAAAGCATTTTGCAAGAATGCATTTGATTTTGGCATGGTCAAACGTATTTGAGTTGACCAAAACTGAGAGGGGTTATTGTGGATGGACCCCACGTACACCTGTAGGTCCAAATGGAATGTTCCCAGTTGCCACAAAATCTAAGAACTACTCCGTCATAGTTTGGCAGTTTTTTGGTCTTAGGGATCTTAAGGGACTTTGCTGGTAGGTTGCTGCCCCGAATGATTTGGATGCTTGGTGCACGAAACGAGACCTCCCTTGGCATTTAACCACCCACCTTGATGCATTGGTGTAGTCGGTTCAGATCCAAAAGCTATGGAATGCAAAATCTCACTCATAGCACCTTTCCACTGCATGAAACTGAAGCTTTTTGCAAGAATGCATTTGATTTCGGCACGGTCAAACGGATTTGAGTTGACTAAAACTGAGAGAGGTTATTGTGGATGGACCCCACATACCCCTATAGGTCCAAACAAAATGTTCCCAGCTGCCATGAATTCTGAGAACTGCTTTGTCATAGTTTGGCAATTTTTTGGTCTTAGGAATCTTAAGGGACTTTGTCGGTAGCTAGCTGCCCCAAATGATTGGGATGCTTGTGTAATGTCCCCTTTTAGGATATTCCTAATTTCTTTACTTGCACACAATAATATCACTAGAAAGGGACATTAGACATATTAAAAATCAATAAATTAAGACAATATTTAGTTTTATTCATAACACAATTCAATATCGACTATGTTCAAGTCTTAATCCTTACTTCCTTTCTAACCCTTAACCTTGGATGGGGATTTACTTGTCTAGGGCGCGATGACACCACCTCATGGATTGGATTTACTCTGCCTCTCTCTAACAACACCTCGCCTCTCCTAAGGTTGTAGGCAATAGAAATCACTAAGTATTAACTTGAACATACTTCGATATACTTAAGCACATTCAATTTTAGTTATACTCAAACCTCAATCCTTATTTCTATTCTAGTTCACAGTGAATATATATAGATATATGATGATACTAAATATGCATTTGTCACATTACTTACCGTATGCCATTAATTGTAATAAGCATAGGGTTAGATACAACATACCAGATATATAATTCTTGCCTTTGTATCCTTGGAGATCTAAGGATTTCATTCCTTCCTTAGTGTTAAATTTATTTGGATGATAGAAGTCTGAGATACTCAGCGATCTGTTGTAGTTGTTTCTTGCTTCAATTCCTTACTAATCTCTCATAGAAATATATAATTGTTCTTACAACTCAGAATAATATTTATATTTATCCTTCTTATATTCCTTACTGTTATATTCAGAATATCTATATCTAAATTTATCTTTTAACTCCCCAATATGTTCTCTCTATTTTCTAATCTGTATGTAATCAACTGTATTTTCTTATTCTTTTCCAATGCCTTTGATAGAGACAATAATTCCCTTTAAAACTTATTAAAATATGCTTGTCTTTTGTGAAAGGTCATGTCCCTTTTTGGGATCGCACCTTTCTGCCTTATGATAGTGCCTCTTAATGAAGCACTGGCTGTTTATGATAATTGTTTATTATTTAGAATTGAATGCAGTATGTTAGAGGTTTAAAGAATACATATACAAAATGAGAAAGTAATTTTATATTGAGAGATTTAATAATTTAAAGAAGAGAATAGAGATGAAGTAAAGTAAAAATAAAAGATAAATGGGGAAATTATAACATATGAAGATCGCTGCCTCTTTGTAAATCGTAGCATGAGTGCTGCCTTTAACTTTAATGAGATCATATATGTATATTTATTACATAGAAATATTTATATGGTTATTATTTATATTTTATTATATTTGTATATTATATTATATTTATATTATTATTATTTATATTTTATGTTTATATTTATATTATATTTAATAATATATTATATTATAATTATTATAATAATAATATTTACGTTGATAATATTTATATTTGTTATTTGCAAATAATATATTTAATTAATAAAATAAATATGTTAAATTATAATTATATTAAAATATTTATATAATAATATTAGTTAATATTATTTATTAAATATTATATGTTTATTTAAATATGAATATATATGTAATTATTCAAATTGACGATAGAAAGGACATGACGAACATCATATTTTGTGAAAGTGACTTCACCGTCTTTATCATGACGTTTAATTCTTTAATTTAAACAATGCCTTAATATCGGGACATCACAGTCCGCCCCACCCAAAATTGCTTGTCCTCAAGCAATCATAATTAGAACACTTCTAAAAACCATCAGGATCCTAAATCGATCTCTTCGAGAATTGTTGTTAGTATTGTCTCAATCCAGCAATCAACATTAGCATTCTCCAAGGTATGAGATAATTCGTCATTCAATTTTGTTCGTGTATTTGTATTTCCCAATATCTTTCAACAACAAGAATTGGTAACTAGTGATGTTCGAGACAAGTTTCTTTCATTTAAATTTGTTATTAGACTTGAAGCACACACATAGAGATACGTTATACATGAAGTATACGCGATACACAAAGTATATACATAGGACACAAAGCATGAAGTATAAGTGCATGTGAAGCATGAAGCATACACGTACATACATGTTATACATGAAGATGCAAAGTATACATGTAATACACAAAGTATATGCATAGTACACGAAGCATGAAGTATATGAAGTATTCATAAGACATGAAGTGTGAAGCACACACGTAAATACATGAAGTATACACATGAATCACATAAGTTACGAAGCATACGCATGAATATGAACACACACAAGGCATGAAACACACTCGTGGAGTCATAATATGAATACACGTAAGTTGCATTAATACATGTAAGCCACCAAGTATGAATACATGAAGTCATCAAGTGTACACATGAGTCATAAGGTGTTCACATGAATACACGTAATTTGCAAGGTATACACATGAATACAAGCCACAAGGTAAATATACGTAAGTCACGAATATACGTAAGTCACAAAGTAGTCACATGAACGTATGTTGCAAAGCATACACTTGGATACACATAAACCACAAGGTATACACTTGAATACACTCGAATACATATAATTCACAAGGTATACACTTGAACATACAAAGTCATGGAGTATATGCTCGAATACACGAAGTCATAAAGTATACAATTGAATACCAAAGTCATGGAGTATACACTTGAATGAAGTCGTAAAGTATACTATAGAATACACAAAGTCATGGAGTATACACTCAAATACATAGTCATGAAGTATACACTTGACTACAAAGTCATAGATTATGCACTGGAATACATAGTCGTGAAGTATACACTTGAATACAAAGTCATAGAGTATACACTTGAATACAAATACAAAGTCATAGAGTATACACTTGAATACAAATACAAAGTCATAGAGTATACACTCGAATACAAATACAAGTCATAGAGTATACACTTGAATACAAATACAAAGTCATATAGTATACACTCAAATACAAATACAATCATAGAGTATACACTCAAATACAAATACAAAGTCATAGAGTATACACTTGAATAGAAATACAAAGTCATAGGGTATACACTCAAATATAAATACAAGTCATAGAGTATACACTCGAATACAAATACAAGTTGTAGAGTATACACTCGAATACAAATACAATCATAGAGTATACACTCAAATACAAATACAAAGTCATATAGTATGCACTCAAATACAAATACAATCATAGAGTATACACTCAAATACGAATAAAAAGTCATAGAGTCTGCACTCAAATATAAATACAATCATAGAGTATACACTAAAATACAAATACAATCACAGAGTATACACTCAAATACAAATACAAAGTCATAGAGTTTGCACTCAAATATAAATACAATCATAGAGTATACACTCAAATACAAATACACTCAAATGAAGTATACCGTCGGACAATTGGGAAGGGGATTCAGTGCATCCCATACTACACCGTGGACCCGTCCACCATCCCAAGGTCATCAAGTATACACATGAGTATGAAGCATACACGTGAATACACATAATACACAAAGTATTCACATGAACATATGTTACAAAGCATACATATAAGTCACAAAGTAAACCTTTGAATACACTTGAATATATGTAAGGCATATGTACTATACACAGGACGGTAGGATGACTGCTCTGATACCACTTGTAATGTCCCCTTTTAGGATATTCCTGATTTCTTTACTTGTACACAATAATATCACTAGAAAGGGACATTAGACATATTAAAAATCAATAAATTAAGACAATATTCAGTTCAATTCATAACATAATTCAATATCGACTATGTTCAAGTCTTAATCCTTACTTCCTTTCTAACCCTTAACCTTGGATGGGGATTTACTTGTCTAGGGCGCGATGACACCACCTCATGGATTGGATTTACTCCGCCTCTCCCTAACAACTTTAATTGTCTAGGGCATGATGACACCACCTCATGGATTGGATTTACTCCGCCTCTCCCTAACAACACCTCACCTCTCCTAAGGCTGTAGGCAATATAAATCACTAAGTATTAACTTGAACATACTTTGATATACTTAAGCACATTTAGTTTTAGTTATACTCAAACCTCAATCCTTATTTCTATTCTAGTGCATAGTGTATATATATCGACATATGATGATACTAAATATACATTTGTCACATTACTTACCATATGACATTCATCGTAATAAGCATAGGCTTAGATACAACATACCAGATATATAATTCTTGCCTTTGTATCCTTGGAGATCTAAGGATTGCATTCCTTCCTTAGTGTTAACTTTATTTGGATGATAGAAGTCTGAGATACTTAGCGATCTGTTGTAGTTGTTGCTTGCTCCAATTCCTTACTGATCTCTCATAGAAATATATAATTGTTCTTACAACTCAGAATAATATTTATATTTATCCTTCTTAGATTCCTTACTGTTATATTCAAAATATCTATATCCAAATTTATCTTTTAACTCCCCAATATGTTCTCTCTGTTTTCTGATTTGTATGTAATCAACTGTATTTTCTTACTCTTTTCTGATGCCTTTGATAGAGGGAATAATTCCCTTTTAAACTTACTAAAGTATGCTTGTCTTTTGTGAAAGGTCATGTCCCTTTTTGGGATCTCACCTTTCTACCTTATGATCGTGCCTCTTAATGAAGCGCTGGCTGTTTATGATAATTGTTTATTATTTAGAATTGAATGGAGTATGTTAGAGGTTTAAAGAACAAGTATACGAAATGAGAAAGTAATTTTATATTGAGAGATTTAATAATTTAAAGAAGAGAATAGAGATGAAGTAAAGTAAAAATAGAAGATAAATGTGGAAATTATAACATATGAAGATCGTTGCCTCTTTGTAAATCATAGCCTTAGTGCTACCTTTAACTTTAATGAGATCATATATGTATATTTATTACATATAAATATTTATATTTTATTATATTTGTATATTATATTATATTATATTTATATTATTATTATTTATATTTATATATTATATAATATATATATATTATATTTAATATTATATTATATTTTAATTATTATAATAATAATATTTAGGATGATAATATTTATATTTGTTATTTGCAAATAATATATTTAATTAAAATAAATATGTTAAATTATAATTATATTAAAATATTTATATAATAATATTAGTTAATATTATTTATTAAATATTATATGTTTATTTAAATATGAATATATATGTAATTATTCAAATTGACAATAGAATTCAATGAATACCATATTTTATGAAAGCGACTTCACCGTATTTATCATGACGTTTAATTCTTTAATTTAAACAATGCCTTAATATCAACACATCACAGCTTGGTACACAAAACAAGAGCTCCCTGGCACTTACCTGCCCACCCCAACACATTTACACAGTCGGTTCAACCCCATGAGCTATGGAATGTAAAATGTCACTCCTAGCACCTTTCCACTACAAGAAACTAAAGTATTTTGCAAGAATGCATTTGATTTTGGCACGGTAAAATAGACTGGAGTAGGTCCAAATAGAACATTTCCAACTGCCACGACTCCGTCATAGTTTGGCAATCTTTTGGTCTTATGGATCCTAAGGGACTTTGCTGGTAACTTGCTGCCCCAAACTATTGGGATGCTTGGCACACGAAACAAGACCTCCCCTGGAATTTACATACCCACCCCGATGCATTAGTACAGTCGGTTCAGCTCCATGAGCTATGGAATGAAAAATGTCACTCCTAGCACCTTTCCACTGCATGAAACTGAAGCATTTTGGAACAATGCGTTCCCCACCATATGCAAATGAAATTGATTTAAAGAAAATCAAGGTATGTGTTTGTAGGTAGACCTGACATCCACCTATACATGCAAATAAGATGTTCCTAGGTATCATAGTTTGATGGAACAGTCGGTCCAAAGTTTGTCACCTTTTTTTTCTTAGGGTTCTTGAGAGATTGTCTACATTTGATATAGCCAAGAACGACCATGAGGCTTTGCCACCAAAAAAGACATCTCCCCTAATGTTTACCTACCCACCTGGATGCATTGGCACCATCTGTTTGGCCCCATGAGATGCCAAATGTAGAAATCCAGTCATAATATCTTTCTGGTAGATGAAAATTCAATACTATAAAGGTGTTCTCACTTGATCCAATGTCTTGTAGGGCATCAATTGAGGCTTCCCGTACCACTGCTATGAATTGTTTGTCATTAAACTCATTAAGACTCATTATGAAATAGTAACATCATTAAAACTCATAGTAACATCGTTAAAACTCATTATGAAATAGAAAGTAAAGGACATATCATCGTGAAATGATCATGAAAACCTACCTTACTTTCCTTCTAAAGGCAACTTCATAAGGATTATGCCTACCTTCATCATACTAAAATCTTGCCTGAAAATGCAATTGCACTATTTAGCTAAAATGAGTAGCTAAAATATACAAGGTGAAATGAGGATAGCAAAGAAAAATAACATACCTTTTCGTCATTCCATTAATTCAATACAATTAACCATCTGAGTCTACTATACTCTTTATTGTGTCGAGTATTGCCTCATGATCAGACTCAAACCTTCCACAAGGTCCTATTTAATGGTCTGAACCCATATTTGATCAAATGAATGTTTGATGCCATAAGAAGGTTAGAATAATGAAGAATCTTTTTATGTGTGTCAAAGTCCTCAAACAACCACGCATCAGACTTCTTCACTAGGTACCTTCTAAGCCATGTTCCAGTAACAACCACTAATCTTGTAGGGTATTCAATGTTTTCTCCATCTATAACAGGGGAATCTAATTTCTTTTTTGCCTAAACACAACGACACAAATAATAAGCCATTCCTTCTTCATTGTCTTCAGCTACAATAACTGCATAAACATGCCATGCATTGATACGTGCATTCAGTTTGATGAATATAGTCAACAATACAAGAAAAACTACAAAATAAGATGGTGTATTAAATTTTATTAAATTTGATAGCTGATAATACATGGTCAAAATCAACCGATGATTCAATCTCTGTGATTTGTAGTGTTGTTAGTGGTTAATACATGTCAATTGGGCTTAGGCCTCTTGTACACCAATCATCGACCCACTCCTTTGACTCACAATCATACCAAGCTTCATATGTACATAAAGAACAAAAGCATGCCATCCACCGCATAAGTATACTCCATGAACTTGCATTAGAGCTTCTAAAAGAGTGTAGCTCACTCAATCCTGTCAGTGTACAACAGTCCTCATATTTTGCAATGTTAGTATCATCAACCAACCAAAAATATCTACGAACTATAGACTTACCCTCATTACCTAGACCCATTGTAGCGTTACACCATTCGACAATACATCTCACATCTATCAACTTTGCATTGTCTTTGTACTTCAACTCTTCTCATGTCAATGCTCTTTTGATACATGCTCCTACACCATCATGCTTCCCCTTTCCATGCCTGGCATCACAAAAATTCCACATATGTTGAACATTCATCTTATGCATCCTACTCAACCAATAGAACATCCGTGAGTTATTGAATTGTGATGCACAATTATCTGACCATATGATATGCTGACGAAATGTTATGCTCCTGCTAGCCAAATCACGGTAGAACATCTGAAAGAAACTTTGCACAAACTCCGTAGAATGTGTACGATCATAACTAATATAAAAATGATATTCCCTCAAGATCTTCCTATCATCCTCTATACTATATTTTGCATGAATGAATGTTATTTGCACAAATATAGCAAACTGCGTAGAGTTGTAATACTGTGATTGCATCTCATTCTATGGATGTAGTGTGTAGTTCTATGCAAAATGAACAATTGAAATGTTGGTACCAAGTGGAAATGTGTCCTTGCATAACTTGAATTGTAAGTCCAACCATTGAGCTCTATGGGTATGCCTTGCATACTCGTAAACTATATTATCTCAGAAAATAGAGATAAACTGATACACTAGAATCTTTTGAATGACCAATTCACACCTTTTTGCTTCTTTTCCATCTTTCAGACTATATGCCACTGTCTTGTATTTACCAAAACTTACTAGCTCATTTCCAATTGTATGCGTGTTGTCCATATGTTGATAAAGTGGCAAATGTTGCAACCCACCACAAAGATCACACGTGCCATCCAAGCATAAGCTATTGTGGAATAATTGACCATCCACTCTCTGGCATAAGATGCTTGATATGAAATCTCTCGAAGATCTAGGTGGAAAATTTATATTACACTCCTGCAAAACATCCTTAGTATGCAAATCTACACATATATATCTATAAACATCATAATGATTAGAAAACTCAATATGTACTCTACAACAACAAGTTGTGTGTGTGTGATTTATTTTGACATAACAAGGCTTTACCATTTCAAAATACGTTTGACTAATTTTCACTTGAGGATACATCTCTTGAAATTTCTTGAAAAATTGTGTTTGAGTCACATCAAAAAAATGCTTTGGATGTGGCTCACGGTTTCGACAACCAATTCCCCTTCTCACAACATCTCTTGCATTAGGAGACACCCTTATGTTATTTTTCCAAAATTCTTCGATGAGGGATCTCAAGGCTTCAATAACACTTTATCTTTCCGTGGGAGTCTCCTAAAGAATGCCCACAATTCATTGGTGTTTGAGTCCTCAACTCTTTCACATCTTCCAATGGCTCTCATTAGAGTTCTTCTACTTATTTTCAATGCTTGACTTGTCTTTCTAATGAGGTGAGCTTTCTTTGTTTGTTGGCTTACTATTGTCGATGTAATGACATGTCGTGTAACATTACTATCCTTGGTGCATGAGGTGGAACTCACACTCTCATATGAACTCATTAGATTCTTTACAATTGATTTCTCACTTGAGGCATCTGATGTTCTTAGGCCAAGAATCTTCATAATGGGCCTAAATTTTAGATTTCTCATCAATTCAACAAATACTTGACATCTCTAGGCTTCATTTAATTTCTCAAAGAATGATTTCCATATCTTATTCACATATCTTTGGCAAGTGTGCTTGGGAATCTTATCCTTCATGGGCTTCAAAACATTCTCATCGACATCAATTAGGAACTTAGGCTTCCTATGCAAAATTCTAGGAGGCGTTTTCATTGGTAAAGTTGACTCAACATTAGGAATTTCTTCAATATTTACTTGAGATGGGATAGATGACGTAACTTCAATAGGAGATGAAAAAGATGAAAAGGCTTGAAGTTGAGATGGAGAAGATGGTGTACCTTCTACTTGACGTGTGAATGATGTTGTGCCACCAACTTGAGAAGAGAATGAAGATGTTCCTTCAACTTCACCTGTGAAAGATGGAGTGCCTCCAATCTGAGAAGATAATGATGGTGTTCCTTCAACTTGACCTATGGATGATGGAGTGCCTCCAACTTGGAGATTCAGTTTCCTCATTGAATGGAGGTTTTGCATTTGTTCCCTCTGTGTTGCCAATTCCATCTCTCTTAACTTCATTAGATGTGTCATGTTCTTCTTCAATTGGAAATGGTGGAATGTCTTCTTGTATGGTTGACAATTTCCTACTTTCGTGAATTTGCCTCATTCTTTCTCTTTTCTTCTCATTCTCAGCTTCACGCTCTTCTGGTGTTAGATTCTTTGCTCATTTCCTTGGCATGATGATGATTTCTATATGCATCATGAATAAAACAATGATGATGTTAGAAGCATAATGAATAATCAACATATATGATGACTCCAAACTTGTTGATTTTGACATGATTAGATACTAGAAGTGAAATGTGTAATGATAGTCTAGGCCAAGATGTTCTTGATGACATAGATGAACACATGTTGATTGTTGATGTTAATTTACAAATGGTGGTAGGCACAATCTCTAGGTTAGTTTCACATTTTCTTAACATATTTTCTCAAACATGCTTTCTTAACCTCCCATGGATACACCTACTTAAGACAAGATAGAAGAAGTCACTAGCACTGAGGAGAGTTATGAAAAGCCCATTGTTATGGACCAACCATTCCAAATGGAGACTCACAAGGTAAAACGAGACCTACCAGCATGTTAAAGGACAACCCAAATTCTTATATTGTAGGTGGTGAATTAGTTAGACTAGCTCATGAAGACAAGTATGAAATCATGTAATTCTTAGATGTGATCATTGTTATCTCAAGTAAGTAGATGGGACTACATAGAACTTTGAGGGGGCTTTTGCAACAAAAGCCAAAATTGGAGAAGGAAGCAACAACTCTTAACAATTCACATGTGAAATAAGAAAACAATTTTGTAAAAATAAATTGGGCATTTTGAAAAGGAGTGTAGGCTCAAAAAAAGTCACATGTAAAATAAGAAAGCAATTTTCACTTGAAATGAAGTATAGAATCTCAATTCCAATATTTTTTTCTTTTGTCATGTAGAAGATAAATCTTAAGATAATGTTTGGTTTCTTGATTTTGGTTGTTCGAATCATATGATAGTCGATGAAGACTTATTTATGCCAGTTGATAAAGTTGTAAAGAGTTGATTAAAATTTGGAGACAATAAAGTAGTGTAAGTTGTTGGAAAAGACACCTTGGTTGTTCACACCAACCAAGGTGAGGTAAAAAAAATCAAGATACTTTATTAGTTGATGGCCTTAAGAATAATTTATTGAGACTAGGTTAGCTTATTGAAAATAATTATAGAGTTTTGTTTCATGATGGTACTTGTAAATGTTTTGATAAAAATTATGGTGGAAAAAGTTGTAGCTAAAGTTCTCATGACAAAAAATAGAATGTTTCTATTCAAATGTGTTTATTAAAAATAGATTCTCTAAAAGCAACTCTTGAGGATACAAATTGGTTATGTCATGGTCAGTATGGTCAGTTGACCTTTAAGGAGTTAAACTTGTTACTTACTAAGATTTGTGGATTGTTCAAGATCTTGTTGAAGAGTTTGATCATAAATTGATAAGATAGTGATAGAAGCCTATGTGGTAACCATGCATTGAGAGTTGGACATTGTGCTATGGCATGGAGATTTATTACAACCAAGTGTTCCTATGGTAGCAAGTGCAAGACGCTTGGTGAATAACTCACTATTGAATCATGAGCTAAGTGAGTTGCTAGAGCATGTATGGTAGTGCAAGGGCACATGTGGCAGTGTTGGAGTGCATGTAGTGATAATTGAGAACATGCATATGTTCTAGAGAATGTTCTGAGGTATCATGAGTGATAAGAAGCAATTGAGAGTTTCTCTTTGTTATCGCAATCCATAGTTTGATTTTGGTTGGAGTGTAGGAAGACATGTACAGGGTTCACGTGTTTTGGCCAACAAATTTTGACTAAGTATGAAGACAAGTATGACAAACAAGCTAAGTATGGTGTACCCTTGTAAGCACTGAAAGTGTTGAATTATCACAATCAATCAATACAAATCAGTCAATTGGCAGTAAAGAAGACATTGAGTATGATGGCACACCTAGTCCCAATGATGAGCATGAGTTGAATGGCCAAGAGGATGATAGTGAAAACTCATTACTATATGAGAACCAAATATATATCAGATTTGTAGCATTAATAACACTATATTTTAAATGTTGATACAACTCGTTACATTAGAGAGAATGATGATAATACTTTGTTATAGGGAGGTATCGATGACATAATTCAAATTCAAGTTACAACAAATTCTATTAATGATTCAAGATACAACAAAATCATGTATATATCATATTTTAATGATTTTGATTCTATTAAATACATAATGATGATTTTTTTTAACTTAGATAGTTCTACTTTTAGTGATTGTGAGTGTTCTAAACAACATAAAGTGAATTAAATTGGACATAAATAACATACCTTAGAATTTGATATTTGAGTTGACCAATCCTCCAAAATTTGGCTCCAAAATCCTCAAATTGATCTTTTTGGCAAGTTTGATTATGAGTTCTATATAACTCTAGAATACGATTAGTGAAATTTATGAAAAAAAACAAACATATATCATCAAATTCAATCTATATCAATGGTAATTAGCTTTGGAACAATATGAAACATGAAACTTTTAGTATAAATAATCAAATTTTGTCCAAAAACATGCAAAACACTAGTAGAATTTTGGCAAATAAATGACTAAATGACTAAAACTTTTAGTCATAACAAATAAAAATGACTAAATTCTACTATTTTTTTGCAACTCAGCTATAAATGGGTAAATAAATGACTACTTTGGTCATTGACTAAAACATTTTTTAGTCATAGAAATAAAAATGACTAAATAGTTAGTCACGCAAATACAAATTAGACAAAAATTTTAAAAAAAATTTGGGGAAATTATTGGCGGGATGTATTGGCATGATTCATTATTCACGTTTATTGCAGAATTCCTCCTTCATTAGTTAGGAAGAAGAACATCCCTAATATCAATGGCGCTGAGCTCATTGAGTAGATCATCGTTGCAAACACCAGAGCTCACAATTATGAGGCAATAGACGTGCGCCATCCAGAAGTCCACAAACCCACCATAGCTATGGCCCATCACCATCACACTCTTCACTTGCAGGCACACTAACATGCTCTTCATGCACTCAGCTTGGAATATCTCTGACCGTTCAGAGTTGCTTGTGGTCGACTCATTGAAAAACAAAAGGTCAGGAATGTAGAGATCAAAGTACTTTCCCAGAGCTACTTCACACTAAGGCGTTTTGAGTTATAGTAGCTACTTGCATGGGCAATAAAGAGGAGAGGACCTGGAGACTTCTGAAAAGGCGAGCAAGCAATTTGGAGTTTTTTACTACGAATTTGAAGTCGATGAGGCCCTTTGTAGCGAAGTCGGATTTGTGGACACCCTCTGCAAAAAATTTAGAGGTAATTCAAAAGCATCATTACATTTATAAACACAAAATCTATAGCTTTGTGATTGGAAACTTACAGTAGTTACAATCTACTACTCTTAATAATGTTCTTTTACAATCTTGCCACTGTTCTGCTTCATAATGTGTTTGAGGTAAATATAATAAAATTTGGGTGTCAATGCCAAAATAGAATTTCCTCATACAATTTTGATACATTTTTACTGCAAGAGCAAACTGTCCTTGTGCAAAGTAAACATGTGCTAGATTTACCCACACATCAGGCATCTGAACAAAGATGTTTCCTGCTACAACTTCTTGTACCTGTGTAAAAATTTCCTTTGCAATATCAAATTGACCCCTTTCAGGTAGCACAATGGCTGCTCCATTTGTAACATAAACATTTCTTGGTCTCTATGCCAACACTTTACAATACAGTTCTCTAGCCTTCTCAAGATGTTGTGCCTCCACCTTTGGATCCCTCCTCTCATTGTGAAAAGCTGCATAATAATTCCAATTTCCAAGTGAAATGTCAACATAAGAATTCTTTGCATCTGATTCACTTTGTGCAGCTTAAATTGTTTCTTTTTCTTTAAGCCAGTCATCTATTTTCAATTCCATTTTGCCAAGCATAGATACAACATTTGATGAGTTTTAATCCACCTTAAGTGCATCCCCAATCAATTCTAGGCTTAGTTGGATCTCATTCCAAGCTTGAGCCATGGCTGCAAGACGTAGATATGCATCCACATAATCAAGAAACTTGAACAATATTAGCCTATATAAAAGATTTTCTTTTTTAGTATCATGTAGCTGTTCAAACAAATTAGCAAGATTAAATAGTGTTGTGGCTTTATCCCATGGTAGCTCAAGTGAAACACCACCTTCTTCTAGTTGATGGAAGAGTTCCATATCCTTAAAGAGTACAGGAAAAACTGTAGAATTGGCATTGGGGCTTTTATTTATGAATTCAACCCAAATGCCATTTCCTAATGTCTCCATAAAAGTATGTTGAGCCAACTCTAGTTCATCACGCTCAAAATGAAAAACCCCAATGTTGTTTAACAATTGAATGGGTACTTCTCTACTCTTCTTCAGAAGAGACTTTGCTGTATTAAGAGAATCTAAGGCTTCATTAGGGTCTAATGATATTAATAACTCACCCATCTTGATAAATGCATGGGCATCACGTGGATCTATGCGAGTTGCCTTTCATAAAATTACCAAAGCCTTCTCTGCCTGCCCTTGCTAAGCATATATATGGCCTACAACTTTTAAACTCTCATAGTTCTCAGGGTGGACCTCCATAATCTTTTTAAAATTTGAGAGAGAACTCTTAAGATCTCCCAGCTTCAATTGAACCTATCCACAAAATCCTGTGGTCTCTGGCTTTTCTTGACTGATGCCATGTAGTAGCAGCCAATGGTGTCATAATCACCTCTACTATGATAAGATCGTGCAAGAATATAATATGAATGAGATTCCATGAGAGGGTGGTCAGTTGAAATAAGAGCTATCTCAGTCAACTGTTCCACAAGAAAATACTTCCCTATGAAGAAAAAATGGTTTGCTAAATGATTCAATGCCATTGCACAATACGGGTATAATTTAAAGGCTCTACACATCTTTTCCATTCCTTCATGAACACTATCTTTTTCACTAACTGTGGGAATCCTATAAGTAAAAAATGCAGAAAACTGACCATAGAGATTTATGTAGAGGTAGAACATGATGTAGAGAAGGACTCACACACAATAACCTTGACACATCCCAAACAAAGTTTCAATACACCTGATGCAAATATGCACCCTTGTTCATTCTTGACAATTTGCTCCTAAGCCTAAAACATGGAAACAACACCCTAGTCACACTCAATCATTGAAGACAACATGGAATACGGCAGCTTGGTTTATTCAAACCTATTACAATATATTCTAGGGGTTTCCAAACGTACATGACCTAACCAAGTGATTAACACAATGATTTATGCAATTTAGGTCTTGTTGCCACTAGGTGCATTCAAGGCGATGACTCCAAACAAAGGTAAGAACACTTGTCATATGAATTCCTAGGCTTGTACAGGCCCTAACAACATGCCGCTATGATTCTTCACCCCTCCATTGACATATAGTGCATAGATTATTCAAAGCAACAAAGAACCTAGGGTTTTAAGACTGTCTCACAACAAATCTACACACATAGTCAATCATATCTTCTTCACACGTGCCAGTCATGAGTTGTCCTCTTACAGGGATGTGGATAGATGTGGGACAAAGCTTTCCACCAATTTTTAGGATTTTTGGATGGTGGAAACTCTGCCCATGATCAAATTTTTCTCCTTGGAAACCCTAGGTAGGGTTTAGATCTACACTCACCAAAAATGCAATATCTCACACAAAACTTGATGAAATTCTACCAAACCAAATGCATTCAAAACATGGGACCCTTCTCCAACTTCTCCAATTAGTTTTAGGATCGTACCAATCTGTACCAGTCCGTACAATGTGAATTATAGTTATTTTACACAGAAAAACACAAGTTTTGACATGCAAAATGAAGTGTTTCTCATTCAAACTTCTCTCCAACCTTTTTGATCGAGGTTACATGGGATATTTAACATGTTACAACCATTGGTAACTGAAAAACCAACCACCAACTCCTTTGTTAACACTAATGACAACATTTGCAAGTTTTTGACAACATTTTGCAACTTTTTACAACATGACATCAAAACATCACACAATGGACTTAAATGGCCCCAAATGGTCTTACATGACCTTATTGACCCCAACCAAACCAAAAACCAAAGTTTAGCAACATGACAACAATTTGCATCAAAAGGTGCATCAAGGATGCCCCTGCATCAGAACATATTGTAATTGAAATTTTGTCATCTATCAGCATCTAGTTATTAGTTATGCAATGTGAAGTAATGCTTTGAGTTTGAAAGATGTGCAATGCAATGTAATTGGTAATTTGAATATAAACTACAAAAATCTATTTTTTACAATTCATTGGTTAAACTCTCTATTTTATTTTCTCTCTATAACTCTATTGCTATAGAAATGCCTTTCAATTAAAAAACAATTTTTGTCTCTTATTCTACAATTTTTTACATTTTTTTAAAAAATCTTGAACTTTTGGTTTGTCAAATTTTTCCTCAAAAGATTTTTTTTGCTGTGTAGAACATTACAGATGGATCAACATCGAAGGTTGACTACGGATCAATACCATGCGTTTGATGAGAGAGTAGCCAATGAGAGGGACACAGACAAATATCCATGTCCATGTAAAAACTATCTTGGTGGAAAGGTGAGAAAAAGAAGCCTGATTCTTTGACATATGATAAGATATGGGTATAGTGGTATAAGCCCTTGGGATTACAATTATTATGAAGATATGATAGAATTGCAAGTGTGAGAGATGAAGAGGCAACAAACATAGATGAAGTGGCACCAAACATAGGTGAAGATGCAACAATGTTAGACGAAGGGTTTGAAGTTGATAGAATGTTAAATGAGGGTCTAGACGATGATTGGGCCAAGTCGATGGAGGATGCTTTAAAGCCTATGTATGCTAATTGCAAGTTAAGTCGTTTGACAACAATCTTTCAAATTCTTAACTTGCAAGTGGTGCATGGTTGGACAAATGAGAGTGTAGATTAGTTATTGGCATTATTAAGTTTGTTGTTACCACCTAACTCCGCATTGCCAACAAAATGAAGTCAATGTAAAAAGCAAATCACTAAGCTAGGCTTAGGGTATGAAAACATCCACACATGTGTGAATGGTTGTGTATTATTTTGCAATAATATTGAAAGTGAGAGTGAAAGTCAGAAATGTCATGAACCGAGGTATAGACAAGTGTTGAAATCAACTGTGGTTCCTAGAAAGGTTCTTTGCCACTTTCCAATAATCCCATGATTACTCCAAATGTATAGGTGCAGAGACATTGCTGAACTTATGCAATGGCATGCCCAAAATAAGATCACTGATGGAAAATGACATGTGCCTGATTCTAAGATGTGGATAGAATTTTGATAACAGATGACCTAATTTTTCTCAAGACCCTCGTAATATAAGGTTGGGTTTGGCTCTAGATGGGGTGAACCCATTCTTAGATCAAAGTACTAAATGGTCAACTTGGCTAGTATTTTTAATAAATTATAACTTGCCTCCATGGTTAGCAGCTAAACCATTTTTGTTAATGCTATAATTGATTATAGCAGGAAAGAAAAGTGTGACTTCAGATACAATCAATGCTTATCTAGAGCCATTATATGATGAGCTAATGGAATTGTGGAAAGGAATTGAAGTAATTCAATCTTTAAGGGATGGTCATTCAATCAAATTCACTTTAATAGCTTCCTTATTGTTTACGATTCATGATCTTCCTACATATGACACCTTGTCTTGTCTCAATGTTCATGGATACCATGGATGTCCTACTTGTAACTTTAAGGATTTTGTGAGGCACTCAAGAAGTTTGCGTAAGTGTATGTATTGTGGACATCGTGCTTACCTTAAAATGGATCATCCATATCATCGACAAAAAACACGTTTCAATGGTCAAGAAGAGAATCGTGAAGCACCATTGCTAATAACAAGTGATTAAATTTGGACAAAAAAGAATGTCATTTATTGAAAATGATGGGATTACTAGTAGTAGATATGATCCATGTAGTGAAAGCAGTGTAAAACGGTTGTGCACATTCTATAAGTTGCCATACTTTAAGGATATAGCCATTAGGCATACTATTAACTTTATGCATATTGAGAAAAATATAGCCTATGCTATTATAGAAACTCTTTTTGATGCTTTTGATATTGTTTCATCACGTGAAGACTTTCGACAACTAAATATTCATCGAAATCTTTGGGTTGAAAAACATGCTAATGAAAAATATAGAAAACCTAGTGCTCCTTATGTCTGGACAAAGGAACAACGTGCACAATTCTTACAGTTGTTGTCTCAGACTCACTTTTCCACTGGATATGTAAGTAGTAGTATTAGAAGCCAAACTAACATTAATGGCTTAAGAGGCCTCAAGACCCATGACTATCATGTCATAATCGAGAATATTTTACCTATTGTGGTAAATATATCAAGTTTGGCAAAGGGGTCAAGATTGGAAGTTATAAGGTTGGGCCTAATATTAAAGAGAATCAGTTTACATGTATTAGATCCTTCAAACTTTGATAGTTTGAGGGAGGAGGTTGTTGAAGTCCTTTGTCTATTGGAATGGGAATTTCCACCAACAATCTTTAACATTTCTATGCATCTTTTAATACATCTAGGATATGAACTAGAGCATTGTGGCCTAGTAAGAACGAGATAGATGTATCCTATAGAACGATATATGAAGGTTTTGAAAAAAAATGTTTGTAATAGGGCAAAATCAGAAGGCAGCATGTTTGAGGGATATTCATTGCAAGAGGCCATGGATTTTGCACAGAATATATGAAGGATTTTAAAAATTTCAATCGACATGTATGGGATGATGACGAAGATGAAAGAGTTGCAGGTGAAGTATGAGAAGGCAATGGATGTTGCTTCAAGCTATCACATCAAGAAAGAAGTGTGATACATGCCTATATTCTTCAAAACACAACTTCGTTTGATAAGTGGCATACGTAAAAAAAAATTTACACAATAATTTATTTACTCAATTGCATTTACACATTTATATTATTAATCTTACTATTTGTATATTAATATTCTATGTAGAAAATATGAAGAAGAGAATCAAACTTAGATGCAACATCGACCTCAAAAGTGCAGATGCCATGATTTGATTGGAGCTGATTCTTTTCCAAAATTTGAAGAATGGATTGCTAATGCAGGCAGTGATGCAAAAGAAGAAGGTCAAGATGTAACAACGAATGAAAGTGAGCTTTCACAATCTCCACATATATGGGCTATGTGTTTTAGTGGAATGTGGGCCTATGGTAGTCATTTAAGAGTGGAAGCAAAAGACAAAGGAAAGACAAATTGTGATTGTGTTGTTAATGCTGAATTTCTTCACAAAACTAAGAAGAAATTTTATGTTGGATTCATCCAAGAAATTATTCAAGTGGATTTTGGTGAAATTAATCCTATATTATTAAAATGTAAGTGGATCCAACCATCCATAGTACAATTTGATGAGTATGGATTTGTATGCGCAAATACAGGGCAATTTTTATCAGAGATGGATGAGCCGTATGTTTCCTCTCTTCAAATTAACCAATCATTTCTAATTGATGATGTAAGAAGCCCAAGATGGTCGTATGTCATTCAAACAGAGTCTCATTCCAGATGAAAATTTATTGAAGTTGTCGATATAATGCCTGATGGGCAATATGTTAATTTACAAGAAACATTTGAAGAAGTGGATGAAGACGATGATGGAGTGTTTGAAGAAGAGATTTTGATTACCAATGAAGAGATTGGGAGAGAGAATGAGCAGCATGTCACAGATGAGGATGAGGAAGAAAATCAAGCAGATGCAGACATGAGAGATCAGGATTCTAATCTTGTTGGCAATCACTAGTAGAAAAATAGAAATAAATGACTAAATAAACTACCAAAAATTGGTCATGTGATCATTAGTTTGGTCACGTGACCATTGGTAGTTTATTTTTGGTCATTTATCTCGCAACCAAATTTATGACCAAACAAATTTTAGTCATTAATTTGGTAGTATATTTAGTTAGCAATTTGGTAGTATATTTAGTCATCAATTTGGTAGTATATTTAGTCACTGATTTCCATCCATTAGTAGTATATTTAGTCATTTGTATTAACTAATTTCCATCCATTGGTATTATATTTGGTCATTTTAATCATTATTTTTCCATCAACTGGTCATATATAAACAACTAGTACATGATAAGCATCAACTATGCCATTTTTTGTTGATAAACGTCAACAAATCTGCTCAAAGGATTGAAACAATAATGCTGGAAAATAATTCACTGTATATTCAAACTGTATATAAAATATGTTACAAAGAACTCGTTTATCAACAACTCTGCTCAAAGGATTGAAACAACAATGTTGGAAAATAATTCATTGTATATTCAAACTGTATATAAAATATGTTACAAAGAACTCTATATATAGAATTTTCAAGATAGAATCTTTCTGTAGTATGCAAACTACTGATTTATTATGCTTTTAAAACTAAAAAAAACTAAAACTAAAGCTAAAAAGCCATCGGTGTGAATGCATGTCTTCAGTGATGCCATTGTTGCACATGGGTTGGGTTGTAAATGCATCTAGAAGGCACTAGTTTTGCATTTTCTCCTTGCTCTATACCTGTCCACAATCAAAAAACTCAAAATTTGTTAATATTTTTAAAAGATTTATGAAACTTTGAAATATGAAAAACAAAGTGGGATGATAAGGAATTTTACAGTAATATAGGCATATATTATGAAAGTATTCAAGAAATGCATATACAGGTCTGATAGTCAAACTCCATAGTTCATTTATTCATATTTGATTGAAACACAGTATGATCTATGCAAAGGTAACCCCTAGTTGTATACAATTTCAACTAAACAACATTGAGGACTGATGTTCAAGTTTGACTCACACAAATAATGCTACATAATTATACAATAATACTCATACGATTTCATGGATGGCAGTGTTAAGCCCTGGGCATAGACCTCCCCATGTTACTATACAGGCACACACTTCATTTGGTTTAAAATAGACCTGTTAAGAAAAATCAGCATCACATATTCAAGTTGGGCAAACTTGAAATTTTACTTTGAAATCTATTTTCATCAAAGAGACATACCTTTTTCCTTGGTCCTGCATGACGAAAATGAGATCCTCTTGGACTATTTAGTCTAACAACAATCTGGAACTCAAGAAAAGTCACAAATTCAAATATAAAACTAGACTGAAACCAAATAAGATGCACAAAGAAAATGCATTGAAAAATTAAATGAACAAAGAACAAACACATGGATTGTAGTCTCAGATAAAAGACTTACATCTTTTGCAACTACATCATCTGGGTGAACAAAGGACTGCCTGCAAATGGCAAATTCAATATCTTACATTAAAATAAGACTAGACTCCAAAAAAACCTACTTCTTATTGCTGTGCACTGTGGATTCTTTCAAAAGAAAATTTTCATAGATGTATATTAAAATAAAATGGATTGCAAAGAAAGTCTCAACTCTTCATACAAAATAATATAAGAGATATATATACACACACGAGGTAGTTGAACAAATTTATAAATAAAAACGGCAATCCACAATTTGAGGACAAAAATAAAATTAAAAAATACTAATCGGAGGCGGTTGAAATATTTATATACAATTTAAAATAATTCTTCCACATTCCAGGGGCTATAATTTTGTACAAACCCCTTAAAAAAATCAAGCTTGAACGAGGATCTTTGCCTTCAATTCATCCTTCTCTGGTTTTAATCCAAAATGATGATCCAAAACCAAATCTACGTCTCCCATCCCAACACCCAAACGTAATTCTTTAGAATATTCATTCTATGTCCTCACATTGGGTGCACTTCTGCACTTGCCCATGCATTTATAGCCCATAGCCTATATACCACATCCCATTCCAGATTTTTGTATGCTCTCCTCAAATGCAGCCAACAGCTGCTTAGACCCCAATTTCTTACACTTCCCTCCCATGCACACTTGTACCTGCCACTACCCCTCCACCACCACCTCCACTCTGCTCAGCTCCAATTTTTCTTTTGTCTCTGCAAATTCCTGATCCAATCCTCTTATATTTAGAGGGTTTTCCAACAATCTAGCAAACATGACATTAGAGGAAACCACTTGCTCAAGAATCTGATCCATGTGGAGATTTTTCATGTTGATCTCCTAGTTCAAATGAGCTAGCAGTCAGGAGACAACTGGTATCAGCAAGTAGAAGAGACTTCCAACCTAGTCACAATGATATCACCAAGTCCCATCGACAAGGGTTTAACACTCTTATCGCCATGTCGAAGAGACCACATTTGGAGTCAGGCCGATATGGCAAGGTCCCACTGATGGAGGATTTAAGGATATCGAGGGGACACCAAATGGACTCCCAACAATATGCATATCTCCTGCCGATGTCGTTTCCTTCCCTTTGTTGAACTTCAAAGCACATCCATTAACGATGGAAATGGTTCACAACTGTCACAACAATTTCTCGTGCAACAGTCTTGGAGATAAGTTTCATTAAAAGAACATTGTCTCTATTTAAAATTATGAAAATGGTTCACAACTGTCACAACAATTTCTCTTGCAACAATCTTGGAGATAAATTTCGTTGTAGTGTGACAATCAACATGTATTCAAAGGTTCTTAACAACTCTAATAGTTGTTATAGGAGGCATGTTTAACAAACCAAATGCAATTGCCAACTTTTCACCATGGTGCCAAAGAAATAATTCCTTTCCCCCTCTTCCACATCATTATGTAAATGTCTTGAATCTAGAAAATACCATACTACCTTCATCTCCCAAGTTAATTTCTCCAATTTTGCATAGATCTCCTGTATCTTTGGATGTGATTTGTCTCCTACACAAAAGGCATTACCATTTTGTGGCCTTCAATCCAACTACAGCCTGAGATCTTTTTAATTCCTCTATTTCTCATCAATCTCCTTATCATTTGAACCTCACCCTAGCTGTCCACTTCTGCATAGATATTTGAGAGAAGAACATAAGTCACAGTATTTTTAGGATCCAAATAAAAAAGCAACATCGCTGTAAATTCTCCTAAGCTTATATTCATATGTAATCTACAGGCACCAAGAAAACACATCCACACAACCAACACATGTTTAACTGGCATCTTAATGATAAATTTTAGGGTGTCCTCAAGATAGCCAGCACAGGCAAGAAGGTCAACCATACACACATAATGATCAATTGTAGGTGTAATGCAATAAGGGTTACTCATGTGATTGAAATATGTACAACCCTCATCCACTAAACCTGCATGGCTGCATGCACATAGAACACAAGCAAAGCTTACAATGTCAGGATATGTTCCAGAGTGCTTCATTAATTCAAAGATTTTAAGAGCATCCTTGCAAAATCCATTTTGTGCATATCCTGCAATCATGGCATTCCATGAGACCACATTTCTTTGAGGCATTCTATTAAACAGTTCATGTGCTTTGTCTATGCTTCCACATTTTGCATACATGTCTACCAGGGCAGTTGCAACTACAACATCTAACAAAATTTCTCTATCCTTTATGATTTGATGGATGTCCATACCCTGTTCAAAAGAACATGTTTTGGCATAGGCAAGAAGAATATTTACAAAGGTTGTAGAATCCAGCTTTACTTCTGCCAATTGCATTTGCTTGAAAGTTTCTAAAGTCTTTTCAACAAATCCATTTTGTACATATCCTGCAATCATTGCATTCCATGAGATGACATCTCTTTTAGGCTTTCTGTCAAACAGTTCACATGCCTTGTCTATGCTTCCACATTTTGCATACATGTCTATCAAAGCATTTCCAACTATAATATCTAATAAAATGCCCCCTTCCATTATGCTTTGATGGATGTCTATACCCTGTTCCAAAGCTCCCATTTTGGCACATGCAGGGAGGATGCTGGCAAAGGTTGTGGAATTTGGCTTAACACCTGCCAATTGCATTTGCTTGAAAGTTTCTAAAGCCTTTTCAAAAAATCCATTTTGTGTATATCCTTCAATCATTGCAGTCCATGAGACCACATCTCTTTGAGACATTCTGTCAAACACTTCACTTGCCTTGTCTATGCTTCCACATTTTGCATACATGTCTACCATGGCAGTTGCAACTACAACATCTGACATAATTCCTCTATCTTTTATGCTTTGATGGATGTCAACACCTTGTTCCAAAACTCCCATTTTGGCACAGGCAGGGAGGATGTTGGCAAAGGTTGTGGAATTTGGCTTTGCACCTGCCAATTGTATTTGCTTGAAAATTTCTAAAGCCTTTTCAACAAATCCATTTTGTGCATATCCTGCAATCATGGAATTCCATGAGACCACATTTCTTTGAGGCATTATGTCAAATAGTTCACGTGCCCTATCTATGCTTCCACATTTTGCATACATTTCTACTAGAGCAGTTGTAACTACAACATCTGTCAAAATTCCTCTATCCTTTATGCTTTGATGGATGTCCATACCCAGTTCCAAAGCTCCCATTTTGGCACACACAGGGAGGATGCTAGCAGAGGTTGTGCAATTTGGATTTACACTTGCCAATTGCATTTTTTTGAATGTTTCTAAAGCTTTGTCAACAAATCCATTTTGTGCATATCCTACAATCATTGCATTCCATGATATGGCATCTGTTTGAGGCATTCTGTCAAACAATTCACATGCCTTGTGTATGCTACCACATTTTGCATACATGTCTACTAGAGCATTTGGAACTATAATATTTGAAAAAATCCCCCTTCCATTATGCTCTGATGGATGCCCATTCCCTATTCCAAAGCTCCCATTTTGGCACAGGCTGGAAGTATGCTAGCAAATGTGATCAAAGACTTTTCAAGCATCCTCCAAACTTCTGCACTTTACATACATGTAAATAAGCTTATTATGAAAAATTATGCGTGTAGCAAATGCGAATTGCCTATAACTGATGAAAGAGTGCACTATTTTCCCTTGTGAAAGCTTGTTCTTGAGAATGTAGGTCTGCAATAAGTGAAGATATGCATAATAGTCTTCAGGAGGGTTGTGTGTGGTAAGCAGAATGTGCAGTGCCTCCTTCAACATAATCCTGTGAGATTGAGATGAGTAATAGTAGAAATCATAGCAGAAATCCATAAGGTAATAGCATAAATCATAGAAAATGAAAATACAAGGTGATATCAGTTGAGAGAAGAAAGATAAAACATTTATGAAACATTTAGTGAACTTCCATTTTGTTGTACTATGTATTGTTAATGAAAGCTAAAGTAACCATAATTCAAGAACATTATCCTCTGAACAGAAAAGAAAATTACATCCCATAAACGAGGCCATAATTGAACATCCATAGGAGTTGTAAAAGTTAGGCTTCACTTGTCATAAGACTGACCTAAAGCCAAAAAGGATAATCAATCTAGAGATGGAACACAAATTTATTCTCCAATTATTAGAAAATGGATTAGGTACATTAGGCATGCAATTTAACTTGTGTGATTTAAGGTTGAATGCCACAATAAATCATAAAGTCTAGAACATTAAATCAATTGGAGAACACCAAAAAATGGAATCCAGCAGCTATAATTGCAAAGGGCCAGAATGACGGCTTGGCAAGTTCCCATATTATATTAAAGTAGAATACATGTTGAATTGGACTACACAATTTTTTATGATAATGTTGTGTATGAAAGGGAAGACCTTCTTGAAATGAATGTGCAAAAAATATATGAGTAAATCTATTTGAGATGCAAGATTGCACAAAGAATAGAAGAAAATTCATTTGAGATGCATGACTGCAGAGAGAATAGACGTAAATTCGTTTGAGATGCAAGACTGAAGAACACCAAAGGTATAACTCACCTATCATTGATCTTGCTCTGTTTGTTCTGCTCAGTTGTAGAGTGCTTGGACCTGGGAGTGTTGGCTCTCTACTCATTACTTTTTCCATCTACTTTTGATGGTGCTTCACCTGAAATTAAATATTATCACTTCAGATGTAAAACCTTTGTGAAGTGCACTTACATTCTGCAAGAAGAATAATTTCTCATAACTAAACATCATATGCAAAAGCATATAGCTCTTAGCACGTTCAAACATAGTCCATCGCAGATTCAAATAATGAAGGCTCATAGATCTGAGTGTAAAAAGTGGTGAACATTAGGCAAAGCATGTATGAAAATGTATGAGCCCACACAAAAAATACCTTAGGACTATTACTAAGGTCAATTTTAGCAACCGTATCCTATTAATAAGAAGAAAATTTTCTTGAAATCTTGATCTATGGCATTTATTAATAAGATGTCACATGACCAATTCATCTATTCCTTAGCATTTAGTTATATCTTGCAAAACAATGGCTAGTGATCAAAGAAAACTTGAGAATAAGAAAATTAAAGATAAGGCTCTTTTTGAATATGAACGTGGCCAGAATCCTAAAGCTACAATAGACCAGTTTAAGTGTGGTAAATGTGGCTAGCGTGAGTGTACCTATTATCAACTGCAAACAAGAAGTGTAGATGAACCTTTGACTACATTTGTCACATGTGTAAACTACAATAACCATTGGAAATTCTACTAAAACTCATTCCTTACTTTAAGCTTGAAATTTAGCAGAATCAGGTTTACAAGGTGCTGCATTTCCGTCTACTTCTTTACATTACTCTTTGAAAGACAACATTCATACCAGATTGAAATTCGTTGAACGTTTGTGTGAGAATAGGATGTAGTTGATTAGTTAGGTTATCATTTGATTATGTTCATTTGCCAAGTTCATGCAATAACTGCATGAATGATATATACTCAGACAATGCTCTCTTTAGGATTTTAATGCAATTAGTATCTATACATTCTAAGAATAATTATATTTTTCATGGAACTTACTAGAGCATCTTTTAATATGTGCATCAGACAGATTAATTGCTGTGTTATTTTTTCCTCTTGATATTGTTAATATCATTAAACAAGTAATTGCATTTCTTCTGCTTGTTGGAGTGAGTGATTCCATTTGAAGCTTTCTTGGTGCTTTGCAAATGTATCTTGCTTGGTTTACATTAGATGGTAGTATGGACTACTCTAGTTTGTAGGGCATGCCTAAAGTCACTCACAAATAAGGTAGGAGCATGTTTATTATGCAAAAATGTCCCCAAAGCTTTCACACATGAGGGATGATGAGATTTATCTAACACACATTTTGGCCCTTGGGGGATTTAAATTTAGACGCCCAAATTTGGTTACTTAAAGGGATAAGTTGCCATTATCCAGTCATGGAAGATGGTTTAGTGTAGTGATAAAGGTGTTTGTGTCGAAACATACAAGTCATCAATAAAAGGCTGATGAGATCATCAGGGAGGAGAGAGGGAGATGCTTCCATAAATTAAGTTCAGTGTTGAGCATGATTATTGGACATCATGTTTCATTTGTATTACTATGTAATGCTCATTTAGTCCCTTTTGTCATTGGAGTTGCACTTCAGAACTAAAGTTTTGAAAATTTTACTTGGAGATGGGCTGGAGTATGTCAAACAAGTGGATTTGCCTGAGTTGTTGACATCAAAAAGATGGAGTCTTGTGACATAAACATACTTTCTATGCATGTTTGTGAGACAATTCATGACTATTTGGAGAGTAGGTTATCCAATACAATAATATTCAAATCAGGGTCACAGTTGAGGAAGCCAATGGACAAATCTTTGTGAATGGCCTATTTGAAGGTTGATCTTAGTCCTTGGATGACTGCATTCATCAAAGAATGGAGTGCATCCGGTTAGATGAGTCAAGATTCTAACAGATTTTACCTATTTAGCTTGATATGGCAATTTCTTGGATTATGTTTGGAGATTTTTGCCAACTCTGGTTGAAGGTACATTTCATGTTGTATTTAGGATTGAGGAATTTAACTGCATCTTTTGTTTTTGACTTTAATGTTTTGGACTATTTGATTCTTTGTTCTAAACTGTGAAGTAGAGTGAAAAATATTATAGATTTTACATATTTGAAAGAGAATTGAAACCAGAATTCAAATATATTAACTCATATTATTCATTGAAAAGAGGTCAAAGTTTTTAGGGTGTTGAGAACCAAGGTTTGAATCTATGGATTGGGTGAAGTAGGAAATTGCAATGGAAAATGAAGTCTCCAAATTAATAGTTTTGTTAGCTCAAGTGCATACCAGATGTTACTAGATTTTGGAAAAAAATAGTATTTTATACAAATTTGCTAAAAGTTTAGCATATATAATTATTCATAATCAATGTCTTGATTCATTTGGTCTCCTGCCTGCCAAATTTGATATTGATAGAGCAGGGTTCAAACTACAACCATGTGTCTGACCATTACCAATGAGGTTGTGAGTTAGTTCTTGTAAGAATGCCTCATTGCATTCTTTGATATAAGATCCATGAAGGTTTCTCTTCCTTGTCATTGTTTTTATGAGATGTCAAAATCACAAATCATGATGGGCCCAACCAGGTACTGCACATATTTGATATGATACAAGATATAATTGAATGAACATAAATATCTTGAGCCTTTGCTAAGTTGAGATGATTTTACTTAATGTAATTGATGAATATATATCAATATGATTTTGCATAGATGCTAACCAATCTTCTTATGTAGTGATAATGTGTTTATTGTGCTCAAAATATAAGAACATTTGAAAAAGGGAATATAAACAAAACTTCAAACTTTAAAATAGCAAGCTTGGTTTTGTAGTTTCTGACTAAACAAATAGCCAACAAATGTAGTAAGGGAGTCCTTGGTGTATGTTGCTTCTAAATTCCATGCAAGTTGATACTTGCTATGTGCACAATATTGATGTTCAAAATGATCCTCTGATCATTAAATTTTCTTCAAAGTCCATCTTAATGTTACCATGGTCATCATGTTTAAGGAATTGCTATCACATTTCACATTTGTGAGACTACAATCCCACAATCCATCAGTTGTTGCTCATTCCAATAGTATGTGGTGAAGACCATTGCTCTTTGATCCGTACCTTCATACATATCCTCTAAGCATGGTCTATCATTGTCAAGTGTATGTTTTTGGTATTCACCTCTAAACATAAGTGTTTAGATGAGTGACCAACATAAAGGTCAATAACTTATGCACCATAACTTGGAAATGAACTTTCTAGGTTTGTAACCCAAGTGAATTCAATGTATCTGTAAATGCTTGAAGCATCTTCATGACATTTTAATGGTAGCTGCAAAAACCTAGATGACTTCACCTGCTACAAGATAGGGGTAAAGAGTAAGCAAATAAATAAATGAGAGTTTTCGAAATGGTGATTATAGAGTATTGTGAAGGGGTGTACCACTATACAACAAGCAAATCTAGGATCTATTTGAAAAGATTTAAAATTAGGATAGGTCTGGGGCTTGGAAAGGTGTAGGTCCAACTAAGCAACAAAATATAAGCCAAACCATGCTAATTGTGATGGAAAATGTGAAGTAAAACTTGCAATACAATAAGATGGTAGTGACCCTAATTTAACTTAAGATCTATTGCCCATGCTTTTCCAATTTTAATAAATAAGAAGAGTTGAGTTAGAGAAAGAACTATTAATGTCACCCCAATTTCCTCATGAGAAATACAATATGAATGCACTCCATAAAAAGTAAAGCTGTACTGCACATCTAACATGAGAATGATGATCAATAATACCCAAGCCCTACATGCAAAGATAGCAACAACGCAATATGAAGACTTTAGTCTACTAATGCAAGGTCCTTTAGGGTTTCTCCAAAAAGGCATGTGTAGAGGCCACTCACTAATCTTAAGGATTCTGGGATTATCTGATTGGATGGGAGGAAGATGTTGCTGATCTGAAGCATATGACAAGCAACTCCTGACCAAACCCAATTGGTAAGCCTGAAAGGAATGCTGGTGAGAATATGATGCATGAGTGTAGAAGATAGGCATGCAAGCACGGGGTAGGTGTCCTTTGTATGATTGTTGTAATAGATCCATCTCCTCTAGTGTGGAGTGCTCCAAGAGCTGGTTGATCAGGGTGATAGTGCAAGATTAGATGATGTGATATTGTGGAATAAAATTTCCATGATGTGATAGAAATCCTAGTTCCCTAATGTCTGGATCATGATCATCCTGCCCAGTCCTTGAAGCCTATGTAGTAGTGTGCACAGACACTTGAAAAATGACCATTAAACTTGACATTGAACTTTTCTTCACTGCTAAGTTGGGTAAATTTTGATAAATTGGAAAAGCTCAAGTCATACCTAATTGCACTAGTTGGCACAATACTAACATATTTCTTCACTTCTTTATTTCTAAAATACATCTCAAAATTTAGTCCTTGTTCTTTGAGCTCCGTAATAACTTGCAAAAAATTGTTCAGACTTTCATAGTGAGAACCATCGTTTTGAAAAAAAATATTCTAGTGAGAACCATCGTTTTCAAAAAAAATTTGTTCTGGTGAGAACCATCATTTTTGAAAAAAAAAGATATCCAATGTAACAAAATTAATTAAGATTACAATGTCAAATGGTAAGAGCTCAAACAGTAAATCAAGTTTTCATAGTGGAGATTGACACTCAAATTAAACATTAGAAATCTACATTTCAATCCTCCAAAGTCTTAAATCTACATGTTGAATTATAATTGTGTAAACCATCACATCCGAATTTAGGTGTGTTTAGAAGAAATACCCCTTTGGCATCTGAGCAAAGAAAGGGAATTGACAGCAATTAAATAAATAAAAGAAATTAATTTAAGATGTTTAATAGGTTATTACAGCCAACATGGCTGCAATTGCAAACAAATCTAGAATGCATTTTTTTAAAGTATGATATGGGAAGTTAATAATTAAGAAACTAGAGCTGAACATGATCATTATGAGGTTGGAGAAAGAAGAGAAGAGGAGGGTTACTGAACTAGGACAAAACAAAGTTTCCCGATCATAGGTTTACATGCACAGTTTCAGCTCTCCAGTAATAATGGAGGGACATGCATCAAAGCATAATGGAAAGGGAGTTTTTGTCAAATGTTGAAGCTACAAGTGCGTTGTTAGACATGTATGCAAACCATGAAGCAAAGAAAAGGCACGCGCACTGTTTGAAAGGATGTCACAAAGAAAAATGTTCACATGGAATGCAATGATCGCGGGATTTGTTCAAAATGGGTTTGCTGAATCAACTTTAGAAACTTCCAAACAAATGCAATGGCTGATGTGAAGCCAGGTTCCATGATGTTTCTAGCATAGAGAGGGCACATAAACTATTTGACAACTTATGCCTCAAAGATGTGCGACCTCATGAGCTGCAACTATTGCAGGAACAATAAAAAATGGGTCAGTTGAAAAGGCTCTAGAAACTTTTAAGAAAATACTTTTAGCAAGCGTGAAGTTAAATTTTCAAACTTTTGCTAGCATGTTCCCTGTCCATGCTAGAATGAGAACTAGGAATAGGGTATAGGAACCCATCAAAGCATCGCAGAAGGGAAATTTTTGTTAGATGTTATAGTTTCAAGTGCGCTGGTAGACATGTATACGAATTGTGGAAGCATGGACAAGGCATGTAAGTTGCCTAATAGAATGCCTCAAAGCGATGTCGTCTCATGAAATGTAATGAATGCATGATATGCATGAAATGGATTTGTTTAAGAAGCTTAAGAATCCTTCAATCAAATGCAAATGGTAGGTGTAATTCTAGAATCCACAACCATTGACAACATCCTTGTTTCCTGCTAGAATGCAAGCTCTGGAACAGGGTATGGACATCCATCAAAAGTTATAGAAGGGGGAGGGTTTTGAGTCAGCTAAAATAGTTGGAAATGCCATGGTTGACATATAAGTAGAATGGGGAAACATAGACAAGACATTGGGTTGTTTGACAAATGTCCTAAAGAAAGATCATCTCATGGAATACAATGATAGCAGTACTGCACACAATGGATTTGTTGCAAAGGCTTCAGAAACTTACTAGCAAACGCAAGCAGAAGGAGTGAAGCCATGACCCACGATCTTTGATATAGCATGCCCCCTACCTTCCAGCCGCCCTTCCCCAAAAACCCCCTTAGCTCCTCCCCCTCTCTTCCCTTTTTCCCCCAAAAATTTTAATCCTCCCCCCCCCCAAAAAAAAAATTTTCAAGCATGAGTCTCTCCTTTTCGATCAGAATAGGGAATAAAAATGTATTTTATTTTTTTCTTACTCAATACTTTGACTTCTTTTTTTTTAATGAATTGTAAAGTTTATGAAGAAAATTACATATAGCTTTGTGCATTGACCTTTCATATCACAATGAACATGTTAACAGATTTTTGTTTTGACTAAATAATGTGTCTATTGATGAAGACAATGAAAATACATATTTTGTTATTTTTCTTTTCTTTTATTTTTTTGAATTATTAATTATGACTATAAAGTAAATTATATGTAACTTATGTTTAAGTAAGTTCGAAGCTATATTATTCTTTGTCATTTTTAAGTTAGATTTGTATAGAAGACATAATCAAACACATTATTACACTTTTATTTCATTCAACTTCTATTCTATCTCACTTTTTATTTTATTCTACTCCCAAGGTCAACGAGGAATGGTCAAGAATATGTCTCGCGAATAAAAGTTTAAAAGACCAATTAATATGCCCAAAACTATCCCATCACTGGAGGTGATGCGGAAATACAACACAATGACCACATCACAAACACAAATCACCATGAAATAGAAATTACATGAACACACAATTGCCACCTCACACAGGACTAACCCAACACTTAAGCCTCACAGGTTCGTCACATAATGGACCGGGTAGGTTAATGAAACCTAGGAGGTGTTCGTGGGTAAAAACACAAGAATCAAACACTCATCCCAAAACAAAGATGATGGCGAGGGTTAGGGTGTTTGGCCTATGTGACTATCTCTGAATAACCACCATTGGGACTTAACTGGGCTCGCTCAGACCTATGAAGTCAGGTGGAGTCGAAGCCCTATACTTGCATCAATCAATCACACGTCAAAGTACATGTGCATATAGAATTACCATATAGAGATATCTGAAGCATGAATAATCCACATACGAGGATTCTGACATCCGTAATCATTTGTATAATAATCAAATGTCACAATGTCATCCTCTCCGCATGTACACCCCATCACAATATGAAATCCAACATAACATATCAGTTAGTGCACTATAATTACATCAGAATAGCTCTAGTCGACTAACGTCGACTAATCATCATACAACCATCATTAGAGATATCAACATAAATGAAATGTCAATATCCCAACATCACATGGAAATTCAAATCTCATACATCAATGTCGCCTCGATTAGGCCAGGACTAGGGAGGCACTACATTCTCCTCCTCTTCTTTCAACCTTGCCAACCTTTCCTGCATTTCTCTCACGTGTTTTGGGATCTTTTTGTCTGGAACCTTTCCTTTAACCTCCTTGGGTTATTCCTCTTTGGTATCTACCTCTCCCTTCTCTTCAGTAGCTACAACTGTTGCCTTCTTCTCTTTGTTCAATCCTTTCTCTCCCTTTATTCTTTTGGTCTAAGCGGACATTTATTGCCTTACCTTGTATTGTCTTTGAATTCATGGATTATGATCAAATTGGAAAGAAAAAAGAATAGAGGAGTAATAGTCATTTATTTAGTCATTTTTATTTGTCTGACCAATTATTTAGTTGTGTTTTTTGCCCGATGACCAAATTAGTCATTTATAGCTGTGTTGCAAAAAAATTTGGTCACGTGACTAAAAGTTTGGTCACGTGACTAAAAGTTTGGTCATGTGACTAAAATTTTTAGTCACCTGGTCATTTATTTGCCATATTTCTACTAGTGAATGCAGATGATTATGATGATGTTTTGTCACCTTAACTAGCCCGTCACCTTAAGAGGTTAGCTTGTCACCTAAACTTTGGTTATATGTATGGTGTAATTTATTATTGAATGTAATACAAATCTAAGTATAGGTGTGCTTATTCACTGTTGTTTTACTAATACATTTCTGAATGTAATCATCATTATTCTGCTGGTACATTGTATACAAAACCTGAGATGTTCACTGCTGATTTGAAGTGCATTTAAAGTTAGGTTCAATCATTCTTCTTAGTTTTCTTACTTTGGTTGAAATTAATTTTGTTTAGTTAGAATATAATTTCTTGTATGTCCTATATGTTTTCAAGATGCTAGACTTTTCTTGTATGTCCTAGATGATAGCTTTAGTTTGTATTACAGATTCTAGCCTCCACATGCATTGAATATGCTTGTGTGAAGGAAACAATAACAAACATCTGTGATTTAATAATACATATAGATATCTTAACATTAGGTGAACTAAGCCTCCTCATTACAAACAAAGAAATGATCTCTTAGATATCTTAACCAAAATTCAAACACCAGATTAAATCTTCTTCTCCATTGATTTCTTCAAATAGACATTACAATATAATAGAAGTCTCCTCATATATGTTTCTATAAATGCCTAAGATGATGATATCAAAATTTAGTCCTAGTTTCTCTTTTATAAGAGAAGCAACAAGCTTTAGACCATTACAAAATATGGCATCTTTTCAAAATTTATGCCTCTCCTTATAAACTAAACATTAATTTTGCTTAAAACATAATTAAGAGAAAATAGAGAAAGTAGACAATATTGATTGGAATCCCGCAACACTTGCAATACACTTGTGGTCCATTAATCAACATAGGAGACTTGTGATCATCCTGATCTGGCAAAGTCCCCCTCTCCATGATAGAGTGTTTGAAGACTTAGTTCTTCCACTACAACATCTTTAAGGCCCTATTCTTCTGGAGGAGCCAAATACTCTTGCTCCCATTGGTATACTGTGTAGTCATGAGGCCATGTTTCTCGTTGCTCCCCTGCACATATAGCATGTCTATTCATCATCTTCAAGATACTTTCGCTACCATTGAAACACAACTTAATCACTAGGCCACTTATAATCTTGAATTTGGAGCAAGCTGGCCTGGTGATCCTTCCACCTTTTGTCCAACAATGCTTTGACATCAATTACAAACTTTGTATATCTAGCATCCAAAGCAATTACTCTGCCCAGAATGATGTTGAAGATGAGAATATTGATATCTTCATCCTTTTTAAAAAATTCCATGACCTTAGAAATTGTATGACCAAATTCATCCTTCCACGCATCAAAATCCTTGATATTTTCATCCTCTGTTAGGATTCATGGAATGAACTAGTGTTTGAAAGTGGCAAAAGAATCAATCTTTGCCTGCATTCTTTGATTCTCACCATTCACATACTGATACTCATCCAATATCATCTTGATCATTTTCTTTGTTGGCTTTAGAGCTACAGGATCATCTTGATTCCATTGTAGAACTTTACACAGAGTGATTAGTGTGTGATGTGTTGACTGCCATCTTTGATACAAGGGATCTAAAATAGAAAAAAATACTTTCAACCATTCCATGGCCTGAGACAAGGAAGAATAGCTTTCATGTACATCTCTCAACTTGTCAACAACCATTTTCACTCTATATTCCAAAATTTTCTCAAACACTTCAAGAATTTTTAATTTTGCCTCATTTTTTGTTTTCTTGTTTTGGCTTTTCAATTCCTTAATTTCTTTTTCCAACTTCAGTTTCAAAACATTGAATTGTTCAACAGTCGCTGTGGTATCACTGGTCTCTTGTGGCACAGGTGTTTGAAATGGCACAATGGCTTGAATCTGAGAAGAACTCTCACCCTTTAGTTGTTCTTTTAGCTTTACATTTTCAAGATACAATCTATTTACATCATCATTCATCTCCATATGAGTTCTCTCATAATCAAACAATCTTTGCTCTATCTTTTTAACAATAGCTTGTGTAAACATTACAGTATGCACAGTGAGGGTAGTTGCTTCAGTTACTGATGTGTCTTGGAATATCTTGACCACAACTGTTCCCCTTATTTCTTGGACCACATCAAGTAATCTTGGTTTGTTGGTGTTCTTTTGTGTTGCCCATATTGCCAAAGTCTTTGTTTTTGGATTGAAACCACAACCACTGACACCTTCCTCATAGTCAAATTTAGAAACTAGCACGGGGTCATCTTGATTCCTGACTTGGTCTAACAAAAACATTTTCTTCAACTCAAGCATGAGAATGATTAGCATGTTGCTCCTTAATACCATTTGTCTAGCCTCATCAGGGCTGATGACTTATTTTGTCTATTTTCATATTCTTGAAAGTTTGTGAAACAATTTGCCCATGTTGAGATTCATCAACACCCATTTTATTTATTTCCACTTGTTCTTGAAATTCTTTCATCTTCATCTTAATCCAAAAATCTTTGAATTCAGGAGAATTAATGAAATCATCATCCTCCATAAATATCATAGAAGCCACAATTCTTTCATCTTCTTCTAATTCAGGCTCCCCTTGTGCCTGTTCGGCCATTCTAGCCTCTGGTTTGTGTGCTTCTATTTCTTGGCCAACAAGTGGTTAATCTGTTTCTCCTTCATCTCCAATATTTCTTAGGATACTAGCCACTTCATCAGTGTCACCCCCTCCTTCACTCAATTCATATGGAACTAGTGGAGAAACATCCTCAATCCTTTGCCTTTTGGCAAGTGGTGAATCAGGGACATGAGATGAATCCTATACTAACATTGCATCTGGTGTAGGCTCTTGAATCACAACTCTTGGTGGTCTTTTGACACTGATCTTGGTAGCCTTTAAAGGCTGCTTCTCAGACTTGCTATATATTCTTTCAAAATTGGCAATTATTAGATCTATTCTTCTCAAAGGGTCCCTCTCTTCAACAAAGAATCTAGGAAAATTAGGATTTTTTTTTCTCCTATCATCCTCAATCCTTTTCAAAATCTCCCATTTTATTTTCCTATCATACACTTCTTGAAAGGTGACAAGATTTTTGATCACATCCTCATCAAAATTGATTTGATGGGATATTCCCATTCTTGTGAGGATGGTTTGTTTGACAAAGTTCATGTGACCCTTTGGATCACAAACCCTCTCTACACCTGATTTCAAAGAATATTTAGCCTTCAAATAGGCTTGCAAATCCTCTAAAGTATTAGAACCAATGGACCAATCACCAAACACTGTGGAATCAGGAAGAAATGTGCCTTTCTTCTATTTCTTCATTACATCCTTCTCCATCCACATCATTTGCCACATGAATTCAAGGAATGCAATTCTATTTGGCACAATTTGGGCAACACATGGGGTGGATGAGTACACCCATATACCCTGATTATAGTATGAACTGGCAAGAAAAACCAATCAACATAGTTATGCTTATGACCCTGTTCTGGCCTATGGGCAAGAGGCCTCAACATTTCCCTGATCTCTTTTGTCAATCTGGGAGAAAAGCTACCAAGAGAATTCATTATTCTAAATGAGAATTCATCATGAAACACAACATAGTCACAATTCTTACAATGGCTATCCCATTTGTAACCCCAGTACTGTGTTGGCAATCTTTGTCCCTTTTCATCAATCATGCTCAGATCCATTCTGCTAGGCTACTTCTTTCTATTTTGATACAAAATCAAATGACATAACAAAAAGTAGTTTTTGAAATCTATGGGCTTTTTGTTTTCTCTTATTTGCAAAAATCCATCATGCAGTTTCTTTTCAATGAATGTTGCAAAATCATATTCAACATTAGCTTCTAGATTTTGAATTCTCATGGCCATCATCATTAGGCTGATAGGCATTCTACCTTGGGCATCAATACACAACACCTAACACAAAGAAAAATATGTTCTTTTGAAATAGACAACAAAATCTTCAACAAAGAAAGGTTCAATTGCAGTAGATGGGATTTCAATTCTTTTATTATTTGCCCCTTTCCTCATGTGCATGGGCACCTCATCCCTTCTATGTGTTTTTCTCATACTATTGTACTTCTACTCACTGTTCTGCAAATCTACTTGTGTGAGGGCTTGCTTGCTCAACATGAAGCAGTCTATGATTGCATTCCTATCCATAGCCACTAATGGTGACCCATTTGATAGTCTAACTATTTTGGTGGCTGAGTGATAGTGTTGTGCCAATGTTGTAATCAAATTCACATCAACAAATACATTTGGCACCACAAGCTTTCCCAAATCCAAATTCCATGGGTTTCAAACTGGTCCTTGTCCATCTTTCTTTCCACAAAAATACCAAAAAAGGTTCCATCCAGAGATAGCGATTGTAGCATCCCGACATCCTTCCGCAACATCCTTAAACAATTTCTTAGACCCCTTGTCAACTGAATTTGGTAGGATATCCAACAATGATTGTTGAAGTGATTGTTTCTTAGGAGCAGGGTGGTCAGTTCTCTTACTCACAGACTCAGATTTTTTAGGTGCCATATTTTAGTGCCTCTGTGAACTAGGGTTTTGATATTTTACTTACTTTACCAAACTAGTTGAAAATAGAGCACAAACCAAACACCAACTTTTATCTAAAGAGTGATGGGGCAGACTTACCCAGTCAGAAAATGCTTGAGGAGAGCACACAAACCTTGAATTCTCCTTCTACAATCAACACTGAATTTGCTAGAATGAAGAAATACAAAGAAATTCCAAGTTTTATCATGCCATGAAGCTAGTCATTTCACCATTAACTCTGGTTCGTGCCATGAAATCAACAAATCTTAGCATTCAATTCTTTTCAAACATGGACCATTGATTTGATCCAATCCAATGGCTAGGCGAGTATTTCAAGATTTATAGTCCTTTCCTTAAAAATTAGAATCCCACAGGCATCAATGATAACCATTGCGGGGCAGCACTAAAGTCATTTCGACATTTAATTACTTACCGCATCACCGCAAGACCAACTTAGGGAAATCGTAGGACCGTGGGACCTCTTGGATAGTTACATTCATCTTCACCACTTACCACCACCCCACAAGCCTTGTTGCACACCACCGTGGGATGGTGGGATACATGTTATCCCTTATGTCTTTTACTGCGCCACCACCAAGCTTTGGCCTGACCGTCGCAAGGCCGCGGGAGCCTTTGGTCTCCCATTCGTTGTTTATCGCATTACCACCAGTCAAAGTTATCAGCATTGCAGGGCCGCGATATGTAGCATTACCGATCACTTGAACTCCTTATACTGCAACACCGCAGGCTCGACTTGAAATAGTCACGGGGGCACGGTGAACACTTTATCTTGACTCCTTCCTACCACATTGCCATCGATCATCTCCTTACCTGCTGCGGGGGCGCGGTAACATATTATGTGCTGCTTGAGTTTATACCGCAACACCGCAACTAAATTTTTTGCATGCTACGAGGAAGTGGTAACTGTGTATTCACATCCTCTAATTCCTGCACACCTACCAAGGCTATTTGCATGTACTACGGGGCTGCGGTAAGAGACAAAAACACATCAATGGTAAAAAATATAAATTTCTTTCACATAGACCTGATATGAGATGCTCATAAATGACTCCAAGAATAATTCTAAAAGGAATATGAATCCCTAATTATGGATTATGGAAGGAAAATGTATGAAACAAAGTGGGACTATGTGAAATTTTGAATGGTTCTAACACACCTCATGATGAACTAGACTATGTTTTTCCCTCATCCTACTTGTGTTATGTTTTTATGAGTTCTTTTCTTGTGAATATATCCCTAAGGAAAATTTGTCTGATACTTGTAATTGAACTAACTATATGTTGAAATTGACATTGTATTTTAGGTGGAAAACAATAATAGAGAAGTAGGTGCAGAAGATATTGTCAATTATATGACATCACTAGATGCTAGTAAATCTAAGAGTAGGATGAAGGGGAAATCTAGTTCATCAATAGAGATTTCATAGCCATCTGTTACATGCCCAGTAAAATTAGCCTCTCTAGATCATGTCAACTCAAATGAAGGGTACCAACATGTACTGAATTGCATATATGGTCTCAGTCAACAAGTTTCATAGTTGGTTGCCTCCATTAACCCTATAGTTTTTGCATGGAATGAGCATAAATCCATGGATTCAGATGAGGTAAGAGGCTCTATTGATCTCATTTCTTATTGTTTGGCAATTCTGTATACAAATTCCTCTTAATATGTAGATTATTGAAATCTGAGCATAGGAGAATCCAACCCATTTTCTTTATTCTTGGAGTGATCCATAAAATGTTCTTTTGGACAAATTTATAGCTTGCATTCTTTACTTGACTATTGAAAGCTTTGTATATTTTTTTGCATGATGGTTAAGCCACATGCAGAGCAATTTTATCAAAGCAACAGGAAAGAAAAAATGCCTTCATGATGTCAACAGAGCTACCGATATTGATAGTGATAATGATGAACTGGACAAGAATGTGCAGCACAGTCATCATAGTTATGCTAAAGTTGAGGTAATATAATAGTTGTCAGTTATCTGTCCCAATTTTTTGCCATTCTTCATGCTTAAAATGTTCTTTTGGATAAAAAATTATAGCTTTTGCATTCTTTAAGTTGTAAGTTAACCTGTCCCAATGTTTTGTCATTAATTCTTCATGCTTAAAATATTCTTTTGGACAAAAATTTATAGCTTTTGCATTCTTTACTTGACTTATATTAATTTTTGCATGATGATTAAACCACATGCAGAGGAATTATATGAAAGCAGAATGAAAATAAAAAGGCCCTGTCAATAGAGCTCTCTACAAAACTGTACAACTTCATGTCAATGTTGATAGTGATAATTATGATGATGAACTTGATGAGCATACACATGTTATTCATAGTAGTAGTCATGCTGAACTCGAGGTGAGTGCTATGAAACCACATGCAAGTAAGTACTATTCAAGTAAGTAATGGTTGTTTTATTATGTAAATAAGGGTAATCATTACCTATTTGATAGAAGCTGGTTAGAATAGTAGTGAAGTGTAATTAGCTAGTATACATAGATTATGGAAATAAGGGAGAACATATAACTTATATATGGAAGCTTAGAGCTTAGTTGTAATAGAGTGCATACATAGATTTTGACTATACATTAGTGCATTGTGTTTAGGGATGTCATGGTCCTTAGTTGGGGGGACTTCATTGCCAATCCATGTCTCTTTCTGGAGTACTTGTACAGTCTAGCACTATTGTAGTCTTGCCCTCCATTTGTTTGTAGCTTGCAATGGGTTATTTTTTTTAGAGTAAAAAGTTTCTTCTTTGTTATTCAACAGAATTAAAAAAAGCACATACAAAAATTGATTTGTTCCAAGACATAAGACATTACATACAGCTGTCAAAAACAATATAATGTGTGTTTTATATCTCAATATAATGTGTTTTTTTGTTTTGTTTTTGCAAACATTTAATATTGATAAACTCCAAGAAGGGGATAAAGTTGGGGTGTTGGATTTGTTTGATGGTGCTAATGTGGGCATTGGGTAGATTCACTCACTATCTATTATACATGGAGTCAATTTGAAATGAACAAGAGATACAAATGTAAATATTTTAAAGGTCACAATTAACATACCCCTTTCTTATGAAGAAAAAATAGATGGAGTTGTCCGTCTAAAAGAGAAAGAAGGGACCTTCACACGGTGGCCACTAAAATATTTGAAAAAATGACATAGTTGATGTTTATCATGTACTAGATGTTAGACAGCTTGGTCCACTACTTTATGCAATAGTTTGAATGTGTTGTTCAAGGATCTTAGTGTTTTTTGTCTGTTTTGGAGTTGTATAAGCAAAAAAATCTATTGTAACTCAGTTTTCTCAGTCACGGCACTGAGAAACACACTCTGTAACACATTTTTCAAAGAAAAGACACATATTTAAGTCTTATGGGTTTTTTGGACTTGATTTTATGTTGCTTTTCCTCTGTAAACATTTAGCATCACTGCCTTATACGGCTCTATGAAAAGATTCTAAGGTTATTGTTGGTTGCATTGAAGAAGAGAGCTTCATATATGGGACACGATCAACACTCAGTCATGAAGATAGTCATGAAGACTCAAGGAGCATAAATGAGAGAGCTTCATAAAGGAGAGAGCTTCATATATGAGATGTCATGAAGACAGTCATGAAGACTCAAGGAGCATAAATGATAGTGAGCAAGAGATAAAGTACATAGTTCATGCCATAGACAAAGTGAGATGAGTCTTAAGCTGCTGTGATCAAGGGTGGTGTGTTAGTTTTTGAGAAAGGAAGGGCAGTTGGCAATGCACAAAGATCAATGAGGAAGATTACAATCATAAGGTGATGATGTTAGCATTTCATCAAGACTTTGGAAGCAACCAGTAGACAAATTTATAGAAGTCTTAAATAGAAAAAAGGACATCCACTAATAATGCTATTATTACAAGACATATATTCTACATGGCAGTATAGTTGCAGGAATATGACAGTTTCATAAACCTATGATAGTCTACAAATGAAAGTCTAAATTCTATATACTTATGGGTGATTATTCTATAACAGAGAGATAATGAGTGCATAGAAGTAAGATGTTCATGGTGAGTGGCAATGGTCAATGGTTCCTAGGGATACAGGCATAGTAAACATGGTTTTAGTGGCATGAGCAAAGGAACAGAGGACTGCAATGTTAGCATTAAAAGGTAAGTATATGAAAGTTGTAGGGCAATCATCTAGAAAGCAAGTATGCACAGTGTAGTCACCACAATGAGTGAAGACCAAAGACACTAAATATGACTGCCTATCAAGTGTTCAATGTAATAGAGGTAGGGTAAGTGAACAATTTAGACTCAAAAAGAGGCTTTTGAAGATGCATTAATGAAGGAAGAATCTAATTCCATTCTCGAAGAGGACCTGATATCCTAAAACTCAATAAAAAAATGTCCCATAGGTAGTGCTAATAACAGTCCAAGTCACAAGAATACAGTGATGTTTCATTAAGGAAGCCTGATCTAGTCCATGTTTCACATTATGAATATCCTATCACAGACCTAACTACATATGATAGTGTATTTCCTTTGGTTGTAGTCAATAAGGACAAGTGCTAGACTGATGGGGCAGATTAGATGACCTATGGTAGCAGTTAGGCTAGTTGAGAATCAGTTACTGATAGTTCACATTTTGGCAAAGCATTGTAAACTTGGAGAAGTTTCTTTCTTGTCATTTCTGTGCATTGTAACTCATATTTTTAGTCTTGTGACTAAAAATAAACATTGTAATACTCTATTTCTAAGCATTTTTCAAGAAAGATAGATTTTTCAAACTTGTGCAAGCTGTAAGAACACCTTTCTTTTAATAAAGTTCAGTGATTTTGCCTTCTCAATGGTTGTCTTTATATTATGTGTAATTAATTGATGATTGATGTGTATTTCTATGTTTTATGTTTAAATCCTCAAATATCAGTCAATTAAAATGACTAAACATACTACTAATTGATGTCAATTAATAATTAAATTGACTAAATATACTACCAATTGACAAAAATAATTAATAGTGAATAAATATGACTAAATATACTACCAAATTGATCTAAATGATGATTAAAATTAATGACTAAATACACTACCAATGGACAGAAATCAGTGAATAAAAATGACTAAATAAGTGACCAGTTAACAACAATCAATGACTAAATATATCAGTGAAAAAAAAATGACTAAATAAGTGACCACATTACAACAATCAATGACTAAATATACTACCAACTCGATCAATCAAAACAACTAATAAATGACTAAAAATGGTTTAGTCATCAATTTGGTCACATTATAAATGACTGGCAATAAACTACTAATGGTCACGTGACCATGTTTGGTCATTTATAAGTAGTTTTTAGTAGTTTTTTTAGTAATATATTGTTGTTTTTGTACTAGTGAAACCAATTCTTCTACGTTGAAAAAACAAAAAAGGTGGTGGATTGATCAAACAATGATTCTTAAAATGTCAAACACCATGAAAAAGCATTTTCTTGTCTCATAGAAGGCATAAAAAATAGGGAATAACAGACATGTGGGGTCTGAATCACGGATCCCACATGTTTTTTTCCCATTTTTTTGCTTCCCAAAATGCACTCACATTATAACGTGCTCGCGTTATAACATGAGCGCGTTTTGGGAAGCATGAAATATTTATGCTTTCATGCATGCAAACAAGTATTTTAGTGTTTTCTCTCTATGTATAAGTATATATTTGTAAGTATATATCTATGCAAACCTTTATGTATAAGTATATATCTATCTCTCTATCTTCCTCTCTCTCTCTAAACCCCTAAATCCTAAATAATGCCCCTAAACCCTGGACCTTTATCTCCCTATCTCTCCCTCTCTAAACTGCTAACCCCTAAACCCTAAAGCCAATAAACCCTAAACCCCTATCTCCTTGTCTCTATCATCCCTCTACCTCTCAATCTCTCTACCTATGCCTCTGGCCATGTCCCTCACACTCTATCTCCCTATCTCTCCCCTCGGTCTCCTCTATATCTCCCTATCGATCCTCTCTCTCTCTAAACCCTAACCTAAACCTCTAAACCTTAACCAATAACCCCTAAACCATAAACCCTAAAACTGAGCAACCCTAAACCCCAAACCCCTAAACCATAAACCCTAGAAGCAACCCTAAACCTCTATATCCTTATCTCTCCCAATCTCTATTAGTCCCCCCTCTCTAAACCCTAAACCCTAACCCCTAAACCTGAGCAACCCTAAACCCTAACCACTAAACCCTAAACCTTAAACCTGAGAAACCCTAAACCCCTAAACCCTAACCCTAACCCCTAACCCCTAAACCCTAAACTTGAGCAACCCTAAACTCATAAACCTCAAATAATGCCCCTGACCTCTAAACCCTAAACTTGAGCAACCAGGCTAAACCCCTAAAGCATTAATTATTCCCCTTTAACCCTAAACCCTAAACTTGAACAACCCTAAAATCATAAACCCTAAATAATGCCCATCTCTCTCTCCACCCTCTCTCCCTCTTCCTCCCTCTCCCTCTCCCTTATCAACAAAGAACATGGAAACAAGAAAACTAGGACATGCAAAGAGGGCTGAGGATATAAATTGGGAGGATGAAATGGAAACAAGATAATTTATGAAAGTTCATTGGATAGGAAGAATGATGAGGAGAGGTAGAGAGGGGAGGTAAGTAGAGAGGGGAGGGAAGTATAGAGTGAGAGAGAGGGTAGGAGGTAGAGAGGGGAGGGAAGTAGAGAGTGAGAGAGAGGGTAGGAGGTAGAGAGGGGAGGGAAGTAGAGAGTGAGAGAGGGTAGGAGGTAGAGAGGGGAGGGAAGTAGAGAGTGGGAGAGAGGGTAGGAGGTAGAGAGGGGAGGGAAGTAGAGAGTGAGAGAGGGTAGGAGGTAGAGAGGGGAGGGAAGAAGAGAGTGGGAGAGAGGGTAGGAGGTAGAGAGGGGAGGGAAGTAGAGAGTGAGAGAGGGGAGAGAAGTAGAGAGTGACAGAGAGGGTAGGAGGTAGAGAGGGGAGGGAATAAGAGAGTGAGAGCGAAGGTAGGAGGTAGAGAGGGGAGGGAAGAAGAGAGTGAGAGAGAGGGTAAGAGGTAGAGAGGGGATGGAAGTAGACAGTGGGAGAGAGGGTGGGAGGTAGAGAGGGGAGGGAAATAGAGAGATAGGGTAGGAGGTAGAAAGGGGAAGGAAGAAGAGAGTGAGAGAGGGTAGGAGGTAGAGGGGAGAGAAGTAGAGAGTGAGAGAGAGGGTAGGAGTTAGATAGGGGAGGGAAGAAGAGAGTGAGAGATAGGGTAGGAGGTAGAGAGGGGAGGGAAGTAGAGAGAGAGAGAGGGTAGGAGATAGAGAGGGGAGGGAATAAGAGAGTGAGAGAGAGGGTAGGAGGTAGAGAGGGGAGGGAAGTAGAGAGTGCGAGAGAGGATAGGAGGTAGAGAGGGAAGGGAAGAAGAGATTGAGAGAGAGGGTAGGAGGTAGAGAGGGGAGGGAAGTAGATAGTGAGATAGGGTAGGAGGTAGAGAGGGGAGAGAAGTAGAGAGAGAGAGAGGGTAGGAGGTAGAAAGAGGAGGGAAGAAGAGAGTGAGGGAGAAGGTATGAGGTAGAGAGGGGAGGGAAGTAGAGATTGGGAGAGAAGGTAGGAGGTAGAGAGGGGAGGGAAGTAGAGAGTGAGAGAGGGTAGGAGGTAGAGAGGGAAGGGAAGTAGAGAGCGAGATAGAGGGTAGGAGGTAGAGAGGGGAGGTAAGTAGAGAGTGTGAGAGAGCATAGGAGGTAGAGAGTGGAGGGAAGAAGATAGTGAAAGAGGGTAGGAGGTAGAGAGGTGAGGGAAGTAGAGAGTGAGAGAGGGTAGGAGGTAGAGAGGGGAGGGAAGTAGAGAGTGAGAGAGAGGGTAGGAGCTAGAGAGAGGAGGGAAGAAGAGAGTGAGAGAAGGTATGAGGTAGAGAGGGCAGGGAAGAAGAGAGTGAGAGTGAGAGAGAGGGTAGGAGGTAGAGAGGGGAGGTAAGTAGAGAGTAAGAGAGAGGATATGATGTAGAGAGGGGAGGGAAGTAGAGAGTGAGAGAGAGAGAGGAGGGAAGTAGAGGTGAGAAAGAGAGAGGAGGGGAGGGAGAGAGGAGGGGAGGGAGTAAGTGTTTCAGTTCAACATAACATGAGTGCGTTATAATGTGCTCGCATTATGGTTTGCCTTGGAAATTTCTAAGCCTTAGGCTTGGATTTGCCTTGGGATTCCAACCCAAAGGCTTGGACTGTGTTTAGGTCATCCAAGGATGTGTTTTTCCAGAGTCTAACAAAATTCACATAATCTGGAGCGTGCTCCCCATTAGGATTGCACTTTTTTCAATGAAAACTCAAAAAAAATACCACCATAATCTTAAGCTCTCTATTATCTAGCTAACCATTTTTTTCACATTTTGATTATGTTAAAGGTTTCATCTTTAATTTCTTTTGTTAGTGTGTTCATTTTTTGTCAAAAACCATTGTTTGGTATATTTGACTTTTTTTAAACCGTTCATCAAAATTTTAAATAAGTTACATTTTTAGATACTAGGCTCTATTCTACACTATTCAGAAAAAAGATTTTTGATTAGTTTGCAAAAAATTTAGGGGGGAGCACACTCAATTTTTAGTTTTTCAGGATGTGTCCACTTTGAAAATTAGTAAAAATCAATTATTCATGAAAAAATTATCATAAAAATCAGGGATAAACTACATGGTGTTAGCTAATTTCTCACAGAAGTGATTTTTGAAATATTAAAAAAAATTAACATTTTAGGGGGAGCACACTAGACGCTATGTTATGTTTTTTTGAGAAAAACAGGACCAATTTGTGTGCTCCCCCTTTTTGAATCCCTTAATCTCAACCATTTTTGAAAAACATTAGTAGTTTAGAAACTAGATTTAGAGAACTACGACTCTTGTTTTTGTTGCATCTTCAAATTTTGAGTGTAACTATCTTCAATTTCTCATCCAACATCAGTCTTTCCTGATTTTAGAAAAAAGTGGCATCTTAAGACCCCCTTTTGGTCCTTCATCTTTGTGCACTTACTCGGAGGACATGGCCAGAGACATAGGGAGAGAGTTTGAGAGGTAGAGGGACAATAGAGATAGAGAGATAAAGGTTTAGGGTTTCTTGGGTTTAGGGGAGTTATTTAGGGTTTAGATGTTTAGGGTTGCTCTAGTTTAGGGTTTAGGGGTTTAAGGTTGCTTGGGTTTAGGGGTTTAGGGTTTCTTGGGTTTAGAGTTGCATGTCAAAAGCAATCTCTTTATCTTTATCTCTCTCCCTCCCCTCTTTACCTCATCTCCTATCTCTCTCTTCCCTCTTTACCTCCTACCTTCTTCGTCCCCTCTATACCTCCTACCCTCTCTCTCTCTCTCACCTCTATACCTCCCTCCCACTTTCCATGCACTTAAAACACTTATAAGTTTAAAGGAATGACAACACTTAAGACTTTTGATGCATGAAATCTCTTAAAACTTTCATGCTTCACAAAACGCGGGGTCATCCCACAATAATGGGTTACACTTTTTGGCCAAACTTGACATTGAAATCAACATTTTTAACTAAATCTTCACTTTTTGACACCTATAGCCACTAAACCGTTAGGAATTTGAAGATGATGCGAACTAGTGATTTGTGAGATTTTGTCTGTAGATTATAAATATATATTTTTAAAAAAATTGGAGTTAAATTGTAAATCTTTTTTGTGTCTCCTTTGATAATTAGTTTTTAATAGTAAACAACATTTTTTTAAAGTGGTGTATTCTATCGCACATAACTTTTTTTCTACAAATAATAAAATTTTGATTCTTTTGAATTTATATTGGTAACACCGATATCTAGAGGATGCATTTGGTTTCATAATGTTTTGTTGAATATTTTTTTTAATTAAGTTTTAAAGTCAAACCAATTATAATTTAGACATAGGCCTATTCTGTCCAAAATAACTTTTTTTGTATGTATCAGAATTCATTTTTTTTTGTTGGAATAAGGACATCAATACCTAGATGACATGTATTTTTTAGAATATTTTTTTTCATATGTGTGAAACAAAGACCTTGATGTTCATTGAAAAACCTGCATTCACAAGAAATAAAAAATAAATATAATTAATCAAATTAAATTTATTTAAAATTATACTTTTTGGGAATCTTATAATAAGGACTACATACTTACAAAACATAAATTTTAAATGAATTCATTTGATCCCCCAAGAGGTAAATCAAAAGTAGTTTTTTATCAGCATTTTGATAGGTGTAAAAGAGACTCCATTATAGGTATGGTTTAAAACTAGCGGGGTTCTACCCAAGGGGGTTTGATCAAACCCTTTTCAATTAAAATCCTTTAAATGGAACCTTTCAAGGCTTAAATCATTATATTTTTTAAAAATATGTGATTTCAGCAAAAATTAGGATGTCCTAGAAAGTGTAACCCATTATTGTGGTAGCACCCCACGCTCACGTTATAACACGAGCGTGTTTTTGTGAAGCAAAAAAATAGACAAAAAGCATGTGGGATCCATGTTTCATTCCCACATGCTTTGTTATTCTCTGCTCTTCATGCACAATCAGACAACAAAACAATTTTTTAACTAGTTGACATTTTGACAATCATTATTTGCCTAATCCACCACCTTTTTTTGGTTTTTCAACATAGAAGAACTAAATTGCATGTTTTTAGACAAAATTTGCTTGTTTAAACTAATAGTTTCATGTTTCATATTGTTTCAATGTTAATTTTAATGTATTTAGATTGAATTTGATGATATATGTTTGTTTTTTCTTAATTTTCACTAATCATATTAGAGTTATATAGAATTCAACATTGAATACGAAGGAACTTGCTAAAAAGATCAAATTTTTGAGGATTTTGAAGCTAAATTTTTTAGGATTAGGCAACTCGAATCTCAAAATCTAAGGTATGTTCTTTAAATGTATTTGTTTACTTGATTTTATGATTATGTTAAAGCATGAAATCTCATGTTATAGGACAGTCATGAGGGAAGTGAGAGGATTATCATTTTGAGAAGTTAAATTATCATGAGAAAGTAAAAATTATTACATGTTGCTATTATCTTGATTCAAACACTAACCTAAACAATTATAAGGATACTTTAAAGGGAAATAATGTTAGTCAATGAATTATCATCATGCTAGAATCAAGCTAAGGCTTGTCACTTGAGCATACTCACTTGGAAGAACTATCATATCAGCCTAAAGACTAAATTATACCGCAATAGCTACCATGCAACCCTAGGAATAGTTATGACCTCTCACCCATGGGTAGGATAGTAGCTGATACACAAGGTGGCAATCAAGACTAAATGATAAGTCAATCAAAGACTAAATGATTAGTTAACCCTAAAGAATTTTAAACATTGTCAAAATTGTAAGTAGACATCCCTGATTCTTCTTCTTGTCAATGTGGTTTAGTGAACCATGACCTTTAGAAACAACATCATGACATTCAAGACTCTTTGTACTCTCTCAATTTGAACTATGTCATTGATACCTCCTTATAAAAAATTATTATCATCATTCTCTCTAATGTAACCAATTGTATCAACATAAAATTTTGCAAGATTGATGTTACAAATCTAATATAATTGGTCCTCATTTAGTAATGAGTTGTCACTATCATCCTTTTGGCCATTTACCTCTAAAAAATTAGTTTGAGTTTCATTTATTGGACCTATACTGGATAATTTCTTTGTTGTTTGAGTACCCTCTAATTTTTTTGGACTGCCATATGTAGGTTTCTCCAAGAAATCAGACTGGTTAGGCTGCAATAAACTCTATATTTTAGTCTTTTGTCATCATAAAACTCAATCAAAAGATCACCAATAACTCTGTCATCATAATTAGCCTTAAAATTACTCCTTTCTTGATGATTTCACCCCTTAGCTATCTTGAATAGCTAATTCAAACTATAATTGATGCTCTTTGTGTTCACCATGATTTTCTTCAAGTCTTGCATCATAAAGCTAGTTTCTAATGTTAGTTAGTATTTTGTCTCTTAACATTTCAAACATATCTATTGAAGGCAAGGAGTCTTGATTAGTGTCTTACCACTTAGATCAATATAATTATCACATCATGCTAGTCAAACGAAGGATATTCTCCTAACTTTTTAAGATAATTCAACACTTTCAGTCCTTATAACGGTAATATACTTAGCTTGTTTGTCATAACAATCATCATGTTGATTATTCATTATGATTATAACATCATCATTGTGTACCTTGTCATGAAATCCATTAGTTTTTTCTTCGTTACCTTTGTAATTATTACTCCCATGACCTTGATTGACAATAGATTACTGATTTGAGATGACTTCATACTTGTCTTCATGAGCTATTCTAACTAATTTAACACCTACAATATAAGAATTTGGGCTTTCCTAACATGCTAATAGGTCTAGTTTTTCCTTGTAAGTTTCCATTTGGAATGGTTTGTTCATCACAATGTGCTTGTCATAACTCTCCTTAGTGCTAGTGACTTCTTCTATCCTGTCTTGAGTAGGTGTATCCATGGGAGGTTAAGAAAGTGTGTTTGAGAAGATACGTTAAGAAAATATGAAACTAACCTAGAGATTGTGCCTACCACCATTTGTAAATTAACCTAGAGTTAGTATTTTGTCTCTTAACATTTGTTTGGAAATATCTAGATTGGAGGCAAGGAGTCTTGATTAAAGTGTCTTACCACTTAGACCAATTGTCACATCATTGCTAGTCAAACCAAAGATATTTTCCTAATTTTTAAAGATTGCACCATAGTTAGGATTACACAAAAGAGCTGAAACTTTAAGAGTTTGATCATGGTAGAATATGAGATCAACAATCAACATGTGCTCATCTATGTCATCAAGAACATATAGGCCTAGACTATCATTACACATTTCACTTCTAATCTAATCTTGTCAAAATCAACAAGTTTGGAGTCATCATATGATTATTATTCATATGCTGATTTCTATATGTTGATTATTCATTAGTCATCATATGTTGATTTCTATATGTTGATTATTCATTAAATGCTTCTAACATCATCATTTTCTTATTCATAATGCATATAGAAATAATCATCATGCCGAGGAAATGAGCAAAGACTCTAACACTAGAAGAGCATGAAGCTGAGAATGAGAGGAAAAGAGAAAGAATGAGGCAAATTTGTGAAAGTAGGAAATTGTCAACCATACAAGAAGACATTCCACCATTTCCAATTGAAGAGGAACATGACACATCTAATCAAGCTAAGAGAGAGATAGAATTGGTGGCACAAAGGGAACAAATGCAAAACCTCCATTCAACGAGGAAATTGAATCTTGAAGTTGGAGACATTCCATCATTCACAGGTCAAGTTGAAGGAGCACCATCATTCTCTTCTCAAATTGGAGGCACTCCATCTTTCACAGGTGAAGTTGAAGGTACATCTTCATTCTCTTCTCAAGTTGGAGGCACGCCATCATTCACACGTCAAGTTGAAGGTACACCATATTCTCCATCTCAACTTCAAGCCTTTTCATCTTTTCCATCTCTAATTGAGGCTACATCATCTATCCCATCTCAAGTAAATATTGAAGAAATTCCTAATGTTGAGTCAACTTTACCAATGAAAACACCTCCTAGAATTTTGTATAGAAAGCCTACGTTTCTAATTTATATCAATGAGAATGTTTTGAAGCCCATGCAAGATAATATTCCCAAGTGTACTTTCCAAAGGTATGCCAATAAGATATGGAAATCATTCTTTGAGAACTTAAATGAAACCGAAAGATGCCAACTATTTGTTGAATTGATGAGAAATCTAAAATTCAGGCCCATTATGAAGATTCTTGGCCTAAGAACATCAGATGCTTCAAGTGAAAAATTAATTGTAAAGAATTATCTAATGAGTGCATATGAGAGTGTGGGTTCCACCTCATGCACCAAGGATAGTAATGCTACATGACGTGTCATTACATTGACAATAGCAAGCCAACAAACAAAGAAAGCTTGCCTCATTAGAAAGACAAGTCAAGCATTAAAAATAAGTAGAAAAACTCTAATGAGAGCCGTTGGAAGATGTGAAAGAGTTGAGGACCCAAATACCAATGAATTGTGGGCATTCTCAGGGAGACTCCCACAGAAAGACAAAGTTTTTCTTGAAGCCTTGAGATCCCTCATCAAAGAATTTTGGAAAAATAACATAAGGGTATCTCCTAATGCAAGAGACGTTGTAAGAAGGAGAATTGGTTTTCTAAACTGTGAGCCACATCCAAAGTATTTTTGGGATGTGACTCAAACATAATTTTTCAATAAATTTCAAGAGATGTATCCTCAATTCAAAATTAGATAAAGGTATTTTGAAATGGTAAAGCCTTTTTATGTCAAAATAAATCACACACGCACAACTTGTTGTTGGAGAGTACATATTGAGTTTTCTAATCATTATGATGTTTATAGATATATATGTGTAGATTTGCATACTAACGATGTTTTGCAAGAGTGTAATATAAAGTGTCCACCTAGATCTTCAAGAGATTTCATATTGAGCATCTTATGTCAAAGAGTGGATGGTTAGTTATTCCACAATAGCTTATGCTTGGATGGCACGTGTGATCATTGTGGTGGGTTGCAACATTTGCCAATTTGTGAACATATGGAGAACACACATGCAATTGGAAATGATCTAGTAAGTTTTGGCAAACGTAAGAAGTGGCATATAGTCTAAAAGGTGGCAAAGAAGAAAAAAGGTGTGAATTGGTCATTCAAAATATTCCAGTGTATCAGTTTATCTCTTTTTTTTGAGATAATATAGTTTACAAGTATGCGAGGCATACCCATAAAGCTCGATAGTTGGACTTACAATTCAAGTTATGCAAGGACACGTTTCCACTTGGTACCATTGTTTCAGTTGTTGACTTTGCAGATAACTACACACTACAACCATAGAATGAGGCGCAATCAAAGTATTACAACTCTACACATGTTGCTATATTTGTGCAAATATAATTCATTCATGTAGAAGATAGTACAAAGGATGAAGGGAAGATCTTGAGGAAATTTTATTTTTCTATCAGTGATGATCGCACACGTTCTATGGAGTTTGTACAAGGTTGCTTTCAGATGTTCTACCGTGATTTGGCTAGTAGGAGCATATCATTTCGTCAGCATATCATATGGTCAGATAATTGTGCATCACAATTCAAAAACTCATGAATGTTCTATTAGTTGAGTAGGATGCATAAGATGAATGGTGTTCAACATATGTGCGATTTTTGTGAGGTCAGGCATGGAAAGAGGGAGCATGATGGTGCAAGAGCATGTATCAAAAGAGCATTAACACGAGAAGAGTTGAAGTACAAAGACAATGTAAAGTTGACAGATGTGAGATCTATTATCAAATGGTGTAATGCTACAATGGTTCTAGGTAATGAAGGTAAGTCTATAGTTCGTAGATATTTTTGGTTGGTTGATGATACTAACATTGCAAAATATGAGGACTATTGTACATTGATAGGATCAAGTGAGCTACACTCTTTTAGAAGCTCTAATGTAGGTTCATGGAGTATTCATACGCGGTGGATGGTATGCTTTTGTTCTTCATGTACAGATGAAGCTTGGTATGATTTTAAGTTAAAGAAGTGGGTCAATGATTGGTGTACAAGAAGCCTAAGCCCAATTGACATGTATCGACTACCGACAACACTACAACTCACAGAGATTGAATCATCAGTTGACTTTGACCATGTTTCAAATCTAGTTCAACTAGGTATTATTGGCATTCAAATTTAATAAATTCAATATTCCATCTTATTTTGTAGTTTTTTTTGTATTGTTGACTATATTTATCAAACTAAATGCACATATCAATCCAAGGCATGTTTATGCAATTATTACAGCTGAAGACAATGAAGAAGGAATGGATTATTATTTGTGTCATTGTGTTGAGGAAGAAAAGAAATTAGATTCCCCTATTATAGATGGAGAAAAAATTGAGTACCCTATAGGATCAATGGTTGTTACTAGAACATGGCTTAGAAGGTACCTAGTGAAGAAGTCTGATGTGTGGTTGTTCATGGACTTTGACACACATAGGAAGATTCTTCATTATTCTAACCTTGTTGTGGCATCAAATGTTCATTTGATAAAATATGGGGGTAGACCACTTAACAGGACCTTGTGGAAGGTTTGTGAGTCTTACCACGAGGCAATACTCGACACAATAAAGAGTAGAGCAGACCTAGATGGTTGATTGGATTGAATTAGTGGAATGACAGAAAGTTATGTTATTTTTATTTTCTATCCTCATTTCACCTTTTATATTTTTGACACCTATCTTACCTTCTTATATGTGCTCCTTGGTCCTGGTTGATTAGCTTCGTTTCATTGTAGAGTTCATTGGTGTACTCATTTTAGCTAAATAGTGCAATTGCATTTGCATGCAGGATTTGAGTATGATGGAGGTAGGCACAATACTTATGAATCTGCCTTTGGAAGGAAAGTAAGGTAAGTTTTCATGATTATTTCATGATGATATGTCCTTTACTTACTATTTCATAATGAGTTTTAATGATGTTACTTTGAGTTTTAATGAAAAACCCTCATTTGTTTCTTCACATTTGGTGCTAACAATTGATAGCAGTGGTAAGGGCAACCTTAATTGATGTCCTACAAGACCTTGGATCAAGTGAGAACACCTTTATAGTACTAAATTTTCATCTACTAGAAAGGTATTAGGACTGAATTTTTACATTCAACATCTTCTGGGGCCAAAAGGATGGTGTCAATGCATCCGAGTGGGTGGGTAAATGCTAGGGGAGATGTCTTTTCGGTGGTGAAGCCTCATGGTCGTTCTCGGCTACATCAAATGCAGATGATCTCTCAAGAGCCCTAAGAGAAAAAAGGTGTCAAACTTTGGAATGGTTGTTCCATCAAACCGTGACACCTAGGAACATCTTCTTTGCATGTATAGGTGGATGTTAGGTCCACCTACAAACACCTACCTTGGTTTTTTAAAATTAATTTTGTTTTCCTATGGTGGCAAGGAATACATTGTTCCAAAATGCTTTAGTTTCATGTAGTGGAAAGGTGCTAGGAGTGCCATTTTGCATTTCATAGCTCATGGGGCTGAACCAACTGTGCTAATGCATTAGGATGGGTGGGTAAATGCTAGGGGAGGTATCACTTCATGTGCCAAGCGTCCCAGTTGTTCTATGCAGTAGGTTACCATCAAAGTCACTTAAGATCCCTAAGAGAAAAAAATTGCCAAACTTTGATGGAGCAGTTCTTAGAATTTGTGGCAGTTAGGAATGTAGTTTCATTTCGACCTACAGGTGCACATGGGGTCTTTCCACAATAACCTCTCCTAGTTTTGGTCAACTCCAATGCATTTGATCGTGCTGAAATCAAATGCATTCTTGCAAAATACTTTAGTTTCATACGACACAACCTTGCCAGGAGTCATATTTTTTATTTTGTTGGTCGTGGGGCTGAACCGACTGCGCCAACACATCGGGGTGGGTGGGTAAATTCTAAGGGAATGACTGAGACACTTGGCACACAAAATGAGACCTCCCATAGCATTTACCTGCCCACCCTGATGTGTTGGCGCAATTAGTTTGGCCCCACGATGAGTAGAACAAAAAATATGGCACTTGGCAAGGTTGTGCTGCATGAAACTGAAGCATTTTGCAAGAATACATTTGATTTTGGCATGTCAAATGGATTGGAGTTGACCAAAACCAAGAGAGGTTATTGTGAACAGACCCCACATGCACCTGTAGGTCTGAATGGAACATTCCCAGCTGCCACGAATTCTAAGAACTACTCTGTCAAAGTTTGGTAGCTTTTGCTCTTAGGATCTTAAGTGACTTTGCTGGTAGCCTGCTATCCCAAATGATTGGAACACCTGGCACATGAAACGAGACCTCCCATATCATTTACCCCCACACCCTGATGAATTGGCACAGTTTTTTCAGCCCCATGAGCTGTGGAATGCAAAATGTTACTCCTAGCACCTTTCCATTGCATGAAACTGAAGCATTTTGCAAGAATACATTTCGTTTCAACACAGTCAAATAGATTAGATTTGACCAAAACTAGGAGAGGTTATTGTGGATAGACCCCACATGCACCTGTAGGTCAAAATGAAACATTCCTAGCTGCCATGAATTCTGAGAACTGCTTTGTCAAAGTTTGGCAGTTTTTTATTCTTAGGGATCTTAAGTGACTTTATCGGTAGCCTACTGCCCAGAATGACTGAGACACTTGGTGCATGAAATGAGACCTCCCCTAGAATTTATCCACCCACCTTGATGCGTTGGCATAGTTGGTTTGGCCCCACGACAAGTAGAACAAAAAATATGGCACCTGGCAAGGTTGTGTTGCATGAAACTGAAGCATTTTGCATGAAGGCATTTGATTTCGACACAATCAAATGGATTGGAGTTGACCAAAACTAAGAGAGGTTATTGTGGATGGACCCTTGATGTAGTTGTAGGTCAGAATGAAACATTCCCAGATGCCACAAATTCTAAGAACTACTTCGTCAAAGTTTGGCAGTTTTTGCTCTTAGGATCTTAAGTGACTTTGCCGGTAGCCTGCTACCTTGAATGACTGGGACATTTGGTGCATGAAATGAAACATCCCCTTGCATTTACCTACCCACCCCAATGTGTTGACATAGTCAGTTTGGCCCCACAAGCTGTGGAATGCAAAATGTCACTCCTAGCACCTTTCCACTGCATGAAATTGAAGCATTTTGTAAGAATGCATTTGGTTTCAACACGGTCAAACGTATTGGAGTTGGCCAAAACTGAGAGAAGTTATTGTGGAAAGACCCCACATGCACCTGTAGTTTGAAATGAAACATTCCCAACTGCCACAAATTTTGAGAACTACTCCGTCAAAGTTTGGCAATTTTTTGCTCTTAGGGATCTAAAGTGAATTTACTGGTAGCCTACTGCCCCGAACGACTGAGACACTTGGTGCACTAAAAGAGACCTCCCCTAGCATTTACCCACTCACCAAGATGCATTGGTGCAATCAGTTCAGCCCCATGAGCTATGGAATGCAAAATGTCACCCCTAGCACCTTTCCACTGCATGAAACTGAAGCATTTTGCAAGAATGCATTTGGTTTCAGCACAGTCAAACAGATTGGAGTTGACTAAAATCAAGAGAGGTTATTGTGGATGGACCCCATGTACACTTGTAGGTCTGAATGGAACATTCCTAGGTGCCATGAATTCTGAGAACTGCTCCGTCAAAACTTGGCAATTTTTTGCTCTTAGGGATCTTAAGTGACTTTGTCGGTAGCCTGCTGCCCTAAATGACTGAGAGACTTGGCGCATGAAAAAAGATCTCCCCTAGTATTTACCTACCCACCCCGACGCATTGGCACTGTCGGTTTGGCCCCGCAAGCTATGGAATGCAAAATCTCACTCCTAGCACCTTTCCACTAAATGAAATTGAAGCATTTTGGAACAATGTGTTCCTTGCCACCATAGGCAAACAAAATTGATTTTAAAAAAATTGAGGTAGGTATGGAATGTGTTCTAACTACATCCATCAAAGCATAAAGGATATGGAAATTTTGTCAAATGTTGTAGTTTCAATTGCCCTGACAGACATGTATGCAAAGTTGCAGATGTGAAGTAAATGTAGAAAGGTGAAATGAGGATATGTAAAGCATATAAACCATATAGAAGGTTTCTTGTATATGCCAACCTCTGAAATATTTCTTGTAGCTCTATATATACCTACATATGGTGGAATTAGGAGAAAATCAAAATTTACTAAAACTACCCCCTCAATGGTTGAGAGTACTCAGTTTGCTATAAAATGCAAAATAAGTTTTCAAATAGTCCATTTTGGCAAGAAAATGGGAAACCCTTATCTAAATGACTCAAATGGATGTCTTGACGCACAAGTCCACTTGGAAACATGAAAATGTCCTCCTTGCCATCTCCTAAAGTCACTTGATTAGTTTTGAGCCTATGCTCTTGCATCAACAAGGCAGGTCAACTATTTGACATGATGCCTCAAAGAAATGTTCTCATGGAATGCAATTGGTGGATGTAAATCCAAATTCCACAACCTTATCCACCATCCTCCTTGCCTATGCCAAAATGGGATCTTCGGAACAGGGTATAGACAACCATCAAAGCATAGAGGATATAGGAATTTTGTCACATGTTGTATTTATAGCTGCTCTTTTAGACATGTATGCAAAGTGTGAAAGCGTAGACAAGGCATGTGAATAGTTTGGAATGACACCTCAAAGAAATGATGTCTCATGGAATGCAATGATTGCAAGATATATGTACAAAATGGATTTTTTGATAAGGCTTTCAAAACTTTCAAGAAAATGCAATTGGTAGGTGTAAAGCAAATGTAGAAAGGTGAAATGAGGATATGCAAAGCATCCAAAAACCATATACAAGGTGAAATGAGGATATAAAAATCATGCCAGACATGACTCTCTCCCTATGTATCACTCTCTTCCCCTCTTCCTCATTCTGCTCTTTCTGTATAGATGGTGAAACGAGGGTATGCTAGACCCATAGAAGGTGAAATGAGGATATAATGTCAAACATATCATCTCCCTCTCGGTCTCTCTCTAAGTCTCCCCCTAACTAAACATATAATGTCAAACATATATCTAAGGTGAGATGAAGGTAGGAAAATGATGTCAAACATATAGAAATTGAAATGAGGATACGTCTAACATGTAAGATGAGAAATTATCTATGATTATCATATCAAATCTAGTAGTTTTAATATCATGATTGTTATGAGATGTATACAAAGAAGAGTACAACAAATATGTTAACTAACACTTAGCATCAATATAATAATTTAGCATAAACAAATTATATTTCCTTATAATGATTCAAACTATGCATTGTTAGATTCATCTAAAAAAACTTATAAAGGCTTAAATGATAAATCCTATGATTGGATGTACCTTTTCTTGTACCCATCATTCTCTTAACAAAAATACTATATTGTATGTTTTATATTCCATATTTTTCTTAACATAAAAGTGTAAAATTTAACTAATAATTTATATACAAAAACTAATTATATGAAAACCATATCATAAGTGTTTGAAAGTAGGTTCACAATATATTTATTTGTTAGCCAAATAAAAATTAGCTTCAATATTCATAATGTAAAGTGTCGAAGCATAGACAAGGCATGTGAATTGTTTGACAGAACACCTCAAAGAGATGCCATCTCATGGAATGCAATAATTGCAAGATATGCACATAATGGATTTGTTGATAAGGATTTAGAAAATTTCCAGCAAATGCAATTGGAAGGTGTAAATCCAAATGCAAAGTGAACATTTTGACAAAACACCTCAAAGAGATGCCATCTCATGTCCAATGCAAAGTGTGGAAGCATAGACAAGGCACGTGAACTATTTGATAGAACACCTCAAAGAGATACCATCTCATGTCCAATGCAATAATTGCAAGATATGCACAAAATGGATTTGGTCATAAGGCTTTAGAAAATTTCAAGAAAATGCAATTGGCGGATGTAAAGCCAAATTCCACAACCTTAGCCAACATCCTCCCTGCCTATGCCAAAATAGGAACTTTGGAACAAGGTATGGACATCCATCAAAGCATAAAAGATATGGGAATTTTGTCAGATCTGTTGTAGTTGAAACTACCCTAGTAGAAATGTATGCAAAGTGTGGAAGCATAGACAAGGCACATGAATTTTTTGATAGAACACCTCAAAGAGATGCCATCTCATGGAATCAAATAATTGCAAGATAGCAAAAAATGGATTTGTTAATAAGGCTTTAGAAACTTTCAAGAAAATGCAATTGAGAGGTGTAAAGCCAAATTCCACAACCTTATCCAACTTCCTCCCTTCATATGCCAAAATGGGATCTTTGGAACATGGTATGGACATCCATCAAAGCAAATGCACAAAAGAAACTTTTAACCAAATGCAAATGGCACATCTAAAACCAAATTGCATTACCTTATCCAACATCCTCTTTCCCTATGCCAAAATGGGATCTAGGGAACAGGGTGTGGACAACCATTAAAACATAAAGGGTATAGGAATTTTGCCACATGTATTTGCAGCTGCCCTTGTAGACATGTATGCAAAGTGTGGAAGCATAGACAAGGCACATGTACTATTTGACATGATGCCTCGAAGAAATAAAAAGTCTCATAGAATATAATCATTGAAAGATGTGCACAAAGTGGATTATTTGAAAATGATTTATAAACTTTCAAGAAAATGCAATTGGCACGTGTAAAACTAAATTCCTGTAACAATAATTGATCATCATATTAAATATTTAATGTAAATTGTCATATACATAATGTCATGAACATAACATCTAATCTATATATAATACCATATAGGCATGTACAAACAAAAGCATATAGGCATATACAAAGATATACATCGGTAACATACAAAAGTATGTATACAAATCCATCTAGGCATACAAAAAAATGTCACAAAATCTAGTTTCCTATGAACTTCTATGAAATAATCTGTGACCCTTGCTTGGTCGTGAAGATAGAGAGCCAATTAGTGACTCATTCTCTCTTTCTCTCTCTCGTTGACTAGACCTCCTTGACAGAGATTTTTGCAAGTCAACCTGTTAATACAATCAAACAATATGCACATTAATATAGAAAACATGAAATATATAGCATCACATATGTAATCAATCACTTATTGCTAGTTGATGATCCGTCTCGATCATCTTTTCTCTCTCTTCATCCATAGCTAGAGGGGTTGGAGTTGTGACCTCCTGTGAGAAGCATCAAGAAGCAAAATTGACTAAACATAAATATCATTTATGTACATCAAATGACATGAGATAAAACAAGAAATACAAAATGACATTTACATGTTATTGGCTCATACCTCAGTCAAAGGATTTGAAGACAACACAACTACAACAATGCGTGCCTCCGTTGACTCATGAAGATGAGGAGGAGTCTCCATATTCAACATCTGAAAATAGAGTTCAAGGTTACTTGACCAAAATAGATACATAACATTATTTAAATGCATAATGATTGCAAATGGTTAAATTTACCTCCGTAAAAGTGGTTTTGCATCTAGGGGACCAAGGAAATTGTGGAGGTGCTGGTGAAGTTCCCTATTGAAATGATCAAATTGTCACTAAATAAGATTCATTGATATATGTACTATATTTATGATCATGTGATAAATTACATACCTGCTTACTCAACGTCCTCTCATAACCTGCCACTGGATGACTAACAGAGGTAGGATGAAGAATCTGACCCTGGAATTTCATTGTGCAGACAATTACATACATTAATTTTGACTTATAGCTAGTCATATAAAATTAATTACAAATTTCAAATAAGAATATATTAAATCAAGATAAAACTTGTAAAAATTTACCTAGGATTTAATACCAAATGTATGTTCTAAGACATCATCTATGAGAACAAGATCATCCAATATGGATGTGTCCATCACTGGTTGTTGCCCCTATGTCGCAACATCCTGCCGAGAGTCCTGCCGCAAGTCCTGCATCCCATAATCGCATAGGTTCCCACATGAACTAAACAGATGTGGGGAAAAATGAAGCCTTCTTCTCTCACCCTCATCAGCCTAGGTGAGATCATTGCCGTGTTGTGCTAGAGACTATGTGAGAGCACTCAATGAATGAAGTGTCTCCACCTCAACACTCTCCTTCAAAGTTGAAGGGAGTGACACATGTGCTGGCCTCATAAAGGGTCTAGATGCATGGTTTTGGTCTCTTTGTACCCCTTCTCTATCTTGGGCAGAGCCACCACCTCTTCCCTGGAACTCTCAAATGTCAAAATAATTAGGAATCTTCTTGAGGATGAACTCACAATAGAGTTTCCTCAAGAAATATTGTGGCACCTCATTGTTGTTGCATGGACACTCGCCAAACACCATGTATCATCTATCCTAGAAGTTTTGGGATATATCATCATTCCTACACCAATGAATATGGAAGCATTTGCAAGTCTCTTCTAATCTTTGGCCAATTTTAGGATGGATAAAGTGTGAACATAATGCAGATTTTGTAATTTTTAGGTCCTTCACTTGTTCGTAAGACAATTTGTCAGCATAGTATTGCCGACTCCTCTCCCTATAGTCATGAAATTCAGTGATTTGGTTTGTCACTGATTCAGTGTGAGAAATAATCATCTCTAATGACTTTGCAAGCACTCTCCTATGATTGGTGCTTGCACTTGGACTATTTAACATTTCAATTAGGGTTTGAAGATGTTTTTTATTTTCTTCTATTTTACCTAAATAGTTTTCCTGTGTATCTCTTTCATGGTGAGGATGTGAAGGTGGGGGGTTTTCAGGGTTTTCAGGGTTGTTTTGACCCTCCTTTGTTAGATTTGTGTTTTGGGCTGCCTCATTGACTATAAATTCAATATAAAAAACCAATCAAACATTGCAAAAGTACAAAATTATTTTCAAACTCACAAAATTAATCAAACCCTACCTTCTTTGGTTGCTACATCCTCTACATTTCCTTCACAACATCTTTGCGAGAGGGATTGGCGAGGTGGCATGGTGAAAACATCAACTACACTTCTCCCTTGCTTGATTTTTCCTTCCTCCAATGCGCTCGTGCTCTTGCTTCTATTTTTCCTTGCAGAAATGACTCTTAGCCGCAGGTTTTGCTATTTTGGGTTTTTTTTACTTTATTCAACCTAAAATGTGAGCGCATTATAACGCGCTCACGTTTTAGTTTGCATGGGACTAAAAATTCATGTGGTGACTTTTTGGTCCCTCATTTCTTTACACTTACCCTACACATTTCTCAAAAATGGTTTACAATAAGGGTCTACCATGCCACAACCAAGAAACAAACTCTACTCACTCTCCAAGCATAGCCACAATTCTAACTAGTCCCAATAGTGGTTAGCTCCACCCATCCACATGGAACTCTTAGGCCCACCCCTCTGAACTAAGAGATAATCAATTGAGAAATCATACACACACATAAAACAATATGAGGGATGATACAATAATCATGGAATCTCAACATACCAATAACATACACAATGCAATTGAGTCTATAATGGCCTACAAGGGTTATGGCCTCTAACCAATTTAACACACAAGAAAATGAGGTAACAACAACCAATATAAAGCAATGAGTTGGCATAACATCAAACTCATGCACATAAATCACAAGAACATATCAAATACCTATGACCTAACAAGAAACAAAAAGGACCTACAATGCATCAAATGTAGTGTCATCATTATCTTGCCTGATTCTATATAGGCCTTCATTACAAGTAATGCCATTAATACTATCTTTCACAATTCAATATAGGTGTTCAATGCAAGTCATATCTATAGTACTATCTTGCACAATTCCATAGAGGCCTTTAGTGCAAGTCATGTTTATAGTACCCTTTTGTATGATTCCATATAGGCCTTCAATGTAAGCAATGTTTCATGTTCTTAATTAAGTACATTTTTTGCTAGAAAAATATGCAATGTAGAATTGAAATAAATAGTGAAATAGAAATAAAACACACAAAATAAACAACACATATTTATTTGGAAAACTTGGTTATGTACCAAGAAAAAACCACGGGTAAAGATCTCTCAATAATTTTATTCTCAGAAGAAATTCATTGTTACATAATTTTTACCATACATTCGCATTCAAGCTCGACTAAATTAAAGAACCACGAAAAATACATGCAAATAATCATATTTCCTTTCTGAAGAAGGATTTCCATGTATAGAAGCATGAGTGGCACTTCTGTATGCACTTCCGCATGTTGTACACATGTCATACCCTTACACTTCAACCTTTGGTTGAACTTTTAGGCCTTCAACCCTACCCGACAGGTACATCGAGTATACTGCTATGGTACTTGTTGTCAACTACTCGTCACTGCTAAAATAACAAAATCTGACTTCACATACCAACAATCTCATACTTGAAGTCAACTTTCTTCCCTATGAATATCTCCTCCTATTGAAAGACCAATGCCAATGCTACCTATCATCAAGTGATGTGCAAGCCAAGATAAGTTCTGCACCATATGAACTTCTCTCTACTAGTAGGATTTGTTAAAATATCTGCTAGATTTATATCAATGTGTATCTTGGCTAAAGAGAAATGCTCTCCTTCCACCACCTCACGTACAAAGTGATATTGTACATCAATATGTTTCATTCTGGCATGATAAGTTGAGTTTCGTTCTAAGTGTAAAATACTCTAGTTGTCACAACACAACACCATGTTATCCTGTTTTACCTACAATTCACCCAAAAGTCTATGAAGCCAGATTGCCTCCTTGATAGCCTATGTCGCTGCCATATATTCAACTTCAATAGTAGACAAGACCACGACTATCTGCAACTTTGAGACCCAGCTAACAACACTTCCTTCTAAGGAGAAAACATAACATGTAGTGTATTTTCTCTTATCTCTATCTCAACCAAAATCTACATCCACATACCAATTAACTTGAAGACTACTCACACTATAATAGATAGAAGCATTAGAGGTGCCCCTCAAATACCTAAGAATCCACTTCACATCCATCTAATGCTCACAACCTAGATTTTCCATGTAACAACTAACTACTCCCACTACCATAGGTGAAAATATTTCATCAAAATCAATACTAGATTTTTGTGCATACCCTTGGCCACAAGACAAGCTTTATACTGCTCCACATTATCATTTATATCCACGTAGTATCATTATAGTCAATTCAATTATAAATATAATATTCTTTAATGACCATGATCTTATTTTAAATTTATTATTGACAATGACAAGCCTATGCTATTATTATTTTTTTATTTTACTCCCCTATGTGTGGTAATCACTGTTGAATGGGAACATGGGTCCATTAAGGTATATATAGGGTGGTGGAGGCTAAAAATAGCTGATGTTAGTGGGGGGAAAAAGTGTAAGATAGGTGGTGTTGAAAATAGTTAATTTTCTTTCTCTAGTCATGACTTAGTTTGCAACAATGAGACTCATTTGCATGGCATAGAATTTTGTATAATCCTTATATGGTCTGACAACTAGAGGAGGTTAGTTTGGATAGTGTTGCAAGTTGTCTTAGAGGGGAAAACTGGGTTAGTGTGGAGACCAAGTAGATCGTAGGAGAATCTATAGGTTTGAACACCTCAGTCAATTTCTCCATACCATGTTATTGTTAGTATATTTTATCTAATTAGATAATGCTTACATAGTATATTGTATCTATATTTTTGTATATGTCAATTTGGTTATCATAATGGTGCAACCTTATCCTTGCTTATATCGAGTCATTAATATATACTTTGGTATTACCTTGTAGATGGCTGCTAAGTTGTGGAGCCATGAGCTCACCTTGTCTTAGGTTGTAAGGCTACAAAATGTTGTTCATGTATAAATAATACAAGGCTATAGTGAGTTGTGGCTAAAGCCCGTGAGAGGCTTATAATTGTTTGTAATATTTTCTTATTACAAGTTGTGGCCTGAGGCTATGGAAGGATCATCCAGTGCTTGCCCATAGTCATATTCATTATTATCACTCTCATATTGGTATCATCATGGTCATTTGATCTACTCACTACAGATGCTAATGTTATCATTGTTTAAGACCTATCAGTCCATTTGGGTGGTCACTATGACCATTACCTATTTTGTTTGAGGTATTACTAACTAGATAAAATTAGCATCTGTAGAGAGTAGTTATCATTGTTTAATACCTATCGGTCCATTGGGTGGTCACTATGACCATTACCTAGTTTGTTTGTGGTATTAATAACTAGATATAAATCCAATTCTCATGCATGTCAGCTGCCACCACTGTAGATAGAATCTAGACCCTTAGTTGGAGTTAATACCTCTATTATTTATATAGATGATTACTATGTTATATTAAAACATCCCTGTTAGTAAGTTCAGAGACCTTGAGTTGGGTTGAACGCTTCTATTCTCATGTGATGTTGAGTATGAATCCTCTTTATGTCTATGTTGTTTACGAATGACATCTTGGCATATAAAGGATTGTATGAGGCCAAGTGCTAAGATGAACATAAGTCATTTGCATATCTATATTATTTGAGAGTTGTTCAAGCATTTTAATATTTGTATGAGGAAAAGTATCTAATAGTCCATAACTTGATATGGGGAAGGCCATAGGTCTTGGTTAAGTCTAGTCTCACTGTTGTGGTCTATGAATAAACTCCTTAAATAACTCTTTTCTTTTATTTTCCTTCTCATTTATGGTTAGTCAACCTCATGGTATAGAGGATCATTTAATTTGAAATATGCGTAACACTTCCTAGATGTCATAAAGGAAATAGTCTAGTGAATGCTCTAAGAGTTATGAACAAGTTGCATGTGATTATTTATAAGTTGATAATATTGCGTTGGTCCTTAAGGGTTATGAGGAACTAAATAATATCATGCATTTTCCTATAATTACATATGCTCATTTTAGCATTTATTTGCATGTATACGATGTATTATCAATAGTGTCAATGTTATTATGTGGGTATAGTCTTTTAGTTATAAGATAAAGTTATTATTGCATTATTGTATTCCTCTCAAGGTTAGTGGTATACCAGGAGAATGGAAATCATAGTTAGTATTATTGTATTTGTTAAACCATCTCAAGTTGTGTTGCAAGTATGTGCCTAATCAGTGTTGTCATTGATGTCAACATATTCTTGTTGTCATTAGTGTCAACTGTATCTTATCTTATTACTTGTTTAGAAGACTTGTATGTTGAGGATATTGAGAAAATTAGCCTCTCTGGAAGAAACAAGTGAGTTACAGAGAAGTGTAGTACAGGCAGTGAGTTGTATGCTGAAGATCAGTCTGGTAAACTGCTCTGCATTTGTTCTTGATTGAAGATAGTGGTATGTGGATTGGAAGTAAGTTAAAGGTATGTCTGAGGATGCTACATTTTGGGTCTGAGCCATCTGCATGGAGATCTGAGTGAGTTATGTTCACCATAGTGAAACCTATTTTTTCTGTAAGTTTAATTGAGACAGGAAGACAGTATTTGGCTCCGTATTCCTCTGCAATAAAGTATTTGGCTCTACAGTTCTAGAGGGAAGTTTGGGATGATGATAAGTGCGTATAGTTGCAATGGTTCATGGTTTGGTGGTCCACAAGCTATCTTTCTTTTATGATAGTTGAAGACAGTGAAGTTCATGTGTTCCGGTAAGAAGATTCCTATGGATAAAGTGGTTAAGGTTCGTGTGGTTGCTCTTGATGAGTATAGCATGCTTGTGGATGTCTCCTAATCATGTTCCTATCTGGACTTTGGTCTGCATTAAGAAATTGTGATGGTGTGTGAAGATTGTTCCCAGCTAATGTAGCGTGTAACCAGTCTTGGCCGACCTGTTTGATCCCAGTGATTGTGAAGATCTCTGGAAGATTGTGGAAGCTTGTTGTGGCATGGAAGATCATGTTTGAGTCCCAATTAAGGTATGGCATGATTTGCATTTCATTCCCTTTGCATAATGTTGCAATAGATCAAGACCTATTTTGTAAATGTTTGTAATACCAACCTTGGAGGTTGTTCCAATGGTTGATGATTGAGATGCCAACCTTGATGATCATTCTAAGGTTAATTTAGTGTATAAATACCTATAGTTGAGTCATGGAAAAGGTGTCCTTGAGCGGAAATGATAAGATATTAAGAAAGGTCCAAAGGCAGAGAAGAGAAGGGGCAAAGGAAAGAAGAGGAAGAGTAGAGCAAAGCAAGAGTAGAGCAGAGGAAGAGCTGAGCTAAGGAATTGTTTATTCACAATACAGAAAGGTGTTGATCATGGCAATGAATCTGGAAAGAAGCCACCAATAGGGTTTAACATCCCTTATTGTAATCTTGCTAGGTTTAGGGTTGAGGCAATGAGCCATCTAGACCTAGTTGTTCTTCATGGCTGTAAGCCAGTATGTTTAGGCCTGTGGAGTGACCAAGCTTGAACATCACTATTTCAAGATTGAAATATATATTGAGAGTTAATCCTCTTAATGGTTTTTCCCCACCTTGGGGTTTTCCGCGTAAATCTAGTGTCTCTTGTGTTTGATGTTGTATCTGTGGTTAAGTTTCTGATTTTATGCTCTCATTGTTAAATCATAATAATTGTGGATAAGTAATGAATGTTTAAATTGCAAAAAGTGTTTAAGTTTTGTGACAACTAATTCACCCCCCCTCTTAGTTGTTTGGCGCTTATCAACATGTTGCAAGTATGTGCTAATCGGTGTTGCCATTGATGTCAACATGTTTGTGTTGTCATTGGTGTCAACTATGTCTTCTGATGAAGTTATTATTGTGTGATTCAGTTGCTTTTCTAAAAGGTGGTTTGGTTGTTGTGTTGAAGTGCTGAAGATGTTAAGGATATGCTTATGATATTGAGTTTCTAAGTGCTTTTGAGAAAATTTGATTAATACTAGAAATAGTGTGTTGAAGAGTCTTCTGGCTTACAGAATACTGTTTGAGTCTTTGCTCCACATTTCTTTTGTGTTGGCGATCTAAGTGTGTAGTTTGGATATGTTGTCAAGAAGTGTTTGAAGATGCAGTGAAAGTTATGTTCACCAGTTTGAGAACAATATTTGACAATGTTTTTGAGTTGTGCAGAGATGTCTGGGAGAAAGTATTTTTCTCCACATTCCTCTGCAGAAAGGTTTCAAGTGTTGTGGTTCTAGATATGTGTTCATAAGGATCTTACCTATCTTCCATCCAAAAGGTTTGTGATTTGGTACTCTGAAAAGTAATTTATTGTGTGGCATAGTTCGACAGTGTTGTTGTATTCAGGTGAAAGTTGTGTTTAGGTGAAAGTTGTTGTGGCTGAATTTGTTAGTTTCCAAGTGACTTCAAGATGTTCGTGGATGTTTCTAGATTGTGATTAAGCCCTATGTATGGTCTGCAAGTTATGTTTGTGATCGTGGAAGCATGTGATCAAGAATTCCTTATATTTACACTGTTTGGCTGACCTTGAATGTTTGCGTTGATTGAGGAGTTGATTTGGTGATTATGTGAGTGTTGTGTAGCATGCCTAGATAGATTTGGGTCCAAGATAAGGCATAGAGTGGTTTTCATTCATTCCCTTGTACCGTGGAATGTTTAGGTCCAGACCTAATTCAAACATTACGTGTTTCTGACCTTGGAGATTGTGTTGTCGACCTTGAAGATTGTTTCAAAGGTAATGATGCTATAAATAAGTGTCAAGGATTCAAGGATGCATGTGTGCGAATGGGGGGATATGATGTTGTGATATGAATTTGATCAAGGCAGCAAGGGTTTTCATGTGTTAGGCTACCAGATGCAGTGAGAAGAAGGTGACTATAATTTTTCTTGAGGCTGTGAAGGTGTTGTGTATGTTGTGGTGTTTATTGAGCTTCATTGGAACTAAATTCCATGCATAGGTTAGATGCAATTATATCAGTTCAAAGCATGGCAGTGAGCCATTCTTATCTTCTCTCTTTCTTTCTCAGTGGGAAGTGAGTCCACTTGGACAGTGAGTCCCCTCCAGTGATTATTCTCTCTATGGCAATGAACCTTTGTAATTTGGTATTGTTACTACATTATATTGTGAGCTAATCCTCACCATGGTTTTTCCCTTTTAGGGTTTTCCACGTAAAAATTGGTGTTCTCTTATGCATGGTGTTGATGTGTTTAAGTTTTTGTTATCTGCTTTTCATGTTTAATATTCATAACAGATGAAGGGTTTAAGTGAACGGATGTTTATGTGATTATGTTTATGAGGCTTTGAAGTTTTTGATACAACTGATTCACCCCCCCTCTTAGTTTTTTTATTCCTTCAACAATTGGTATCAGAGCTAGGTTCCTTTCAAGAAAGCTTAATAGCTTGAGGTAGATCTGGGAGCACAAGAAGGATGTTCCCCTGTTTGATGGATCTTCAAAAGATGAGTGCATGTCTATTAGTAGTGAAGAACTCAAGATTACTCTTGAAGACCTAGAGAGGATTGAAAAAGAAATCATAGATTTGAAGGAGAATGTCAAAGAAGCAAATGAATGTATCATAAATTTGAGAGAACAAGTTAAGAAGTTCAAACAAAGGCATAAGGATGTCAATGAACAATTGAGGTTAACAAATGAATCCATGATTGGTCTAAAAGTACAAGTTGAAGAAAAGGTAAGAACTGAGGAATGTCTGAAGTCAATGGTGAAAGGAAAATCTGAAGAATGTACAAGGCTTGAACAAGAAGTTGTGAATCTAAAATCAGATCTAGAGAAGGCAAATAATTATGAAGAAAAATTCAAGATAAGTTCTAAAAAGCTTGATGAGATGATTGCAAGTCAGAAAAGTCCCAATGATAAAAAAGGCTTAGAGTTTGAAAAAGGTGAAATTTCAAAATCAGGTCAAGCATTAAAAGCTGAAGACAAGAACAATGGCAAGCAGATCTGGAATCAGAAGAAAGGAGCTAGAAGATCACCAGTTAGACAACCTAATGCTCAAAGGTATCCATATTTCAATGGTTATTGTCATTCTTGCAATAAATTTGGACATAAAGGCTACACAATGTAGGAGTAGAATGAATCAAAATGTTCCATCTTTTTTTGGTCAATGCTTCACATGCAATAAAGTTGGTCATAGAGCTACTATATGCAAAAGTAAAGTGAGTCAGAACTCTATTAGGTGTTTTGCATGCAATAAAATGGGACATAAAGTAAATGAGTGTAGGAATCAAAGGATGAATGGCTACAACAATGGTAAAATGACTCAATCCTTCATTGGCTACTTTTATACATGTAATAGATTTGGGCACAAAGCTAACCAATGCAAATCTAGAATGAATGAAAGGAATACTGGTTAGAAGAATGTTGTGTGCTACAATTGCAATAAGTCTGGACACATTTCAAAGTTCTACAGAAGTAGAAGCATGAAGAAGGATAATCCAGTGGAAAAGAACAAGCCAATACAAAAAGTTGATCTGGCAAAGACTAAGAAGGAGATGAGTAAGATTTGGATAAAGAAGGAAGTAACAAAGGTTAATGGTGAACCTGTACTGACATCCTGTGTAGATATTTCCTCTAAAAATTGAGATGAGAGCTTTGGCTCAGGGGGGGTCTTATTGAAGATCTTTTCTCCCCCACCAAGGGAATGGTGCTAATGTCTTAGCATGAAGAGATAAGGTTAAGGATTAGCAACAAAGTTTTAAGTCAAGACAGAGACTGTGATTGCAAAAGATAAAGGTAGAGTTCTGCAGATTAGCTTGGTTGATAATTTTGCAAGAGGATCTTATCCTCCATAAGAAGTTTGCTAAAAAATTGATCAAGTAAGAATACATGTTATAAACTTTGGCTGAGTATATGTCCAATAAAATCAAGCTATAGTGTTCTAGTAATTTGGTCCGCATTGATCCTCTATTGAAGATATTACTCTACGATTCTGGCATATGGTTATTGATCATTGGATACATCTACATCTAGAATTTTGTCTGATTTTGATGATTGGCTTGAAAGTAATGAGTAACAGAAGTTCAATTTGATAGAACATGGTTGTTTCCAGTACAGAGTAGTTTTCATGTTGATTGGAGGTGAATGGATAACAATCGGATGAGTCTTCAAGTAGTGGAGAAGAAAAAGATAAAGTAAAGAAAGTGCAGATTGAAGAAGCTCTAAAAAGGATTCCTAAGACCCCTAAGCTTGTGCTGAGATAGCACACTAAAGACCAGATCATTGGTGATAAGAGCAAAGGTGTATTAACAAGATATAGAGCTGCTGAAGAACAGGTAAATCTATGTTTAATTTCCAAAGTTGAACCTAAAGACAGTGTTTGAGGCATGCAAGGATGAGAATTGGATTAAGGCCATGGAAGAAGAACTAATGCAGATTGAGAAGAATCAGACTTGGGAACTTGTCCCAAGACCAAAGAATAAGAATGCGATTGGAACTAAGTGGGTATATAGGAATAAGTTGAATGAGAATGGAAAAGTGGTAAGGAACAAGGCAAGACTTGTGTGTAAGGGGTACTCACAAGTGAAAGGAATAGACTATGAGGAAACTTTTGCCCCAGTGGCAAGAATGGAGGCTATTAGGTTGTTTCTGGCTTATGCAACACATAAGGATTTCAAGGTATACCAAATGGATGTGAAATCTACTTTTCTGATTGGTGAGTTGGAAGAGGAAGTATACATAGAGCAACTAGATGGATTTTAGTTGGCAGATAAACCAAACATGGTATGCAGATTAAAGAAGGCAGTGTATGGATTGAAGCAAGCTCCCAGAGCTTGGTATGCAAGGTTAGACAGGTATTTGTTGTAGCAGGGATTCAGTAAAGGGTCTGCAGACAATAATTTGTACATCAAGGTAAGAAAAGATCAAATCCTAATTGTTGAAGTCTATGTTGATTACATAATCTTCGGTGGAAATGAAGGTATGTGTAAGGAATTTGCAAAATGAAATGCAAAAAAAAATTGAGATGTCAATGTGTGGAGAGATGAACTTCTTCCTTGGGCTGCAAATTAATTAGACAGATAAGGGCATTTTCATTTCACAATCAAAGTATGTCAAGGAACTATTGAAGAAGTTTGGAATGGAATATTCTAAACTAGTTTGTACCCCCATGACAACTGGTTGCAAGCTAAGAAAAAATAATGAATCCCCTAAGGCTGATTAGAGCAAATATAGATCAATGATTGGAGGACTGCTATACCTAATTGCTACCAGAACAGACATCATGCATACATTCTGTCTTGTGGTAAGATTTCAAGAAGATCCTAGAGAGTCACATGTCATGGTAGTGAAGAGGATATTTAGGTATTTGAAGGGCACTTCGGATCATGGTTTGTGGTATCCTAAGAACAATGACTTTACCCTAAGTGTCTACATAGATGCAGATTGGGCCAGATGTGTAGATGATAGGAAAAGTACAAGTGGTGGTGGATTCATTCTTGGAGATAGAGTTGTATTGTGACTAAGCAAGAAATAGGATTCAGTGTCTTTATATACTACAGAGGTAGAGTACATTGCAGTTGCATCCTATTGTACACAGGTGTTATGGATGAGACAAACCTTGAAGGATGTCAAAGTTGAGTATGATGATCCAATTCCTATCTTCTGTGATAATACCAGTGCTATTAACATTTCAAAAATCTAGTGATGCACTCAAGGATAAAGCATATTTCAATTAGGTATCACTCTTTGAGAAAGAAGGTTGTAGAGAATGAAGTGAAGCTATAGTATGTGCCTACAAAGGATTAGGTTGCTAACATATTCACTAAGGCTCTTCCTAAGGATACATTTGAGTATCTCTGAGAGAAATTAGGGGTCATTTCCCCTCCTTTGTTGAACTAGATGCATGTAAGGAGATGCATTAGTCCAGTTTGCTTCAAGATTCATTCTTCTCTGGACTGATGATGGAGACTACCTCTCAAGGGGAGTAGGTAGTGGTGTTGATGATTATTGCAGATAGGGGGAGCAAGAGTTGTTACCAGTTGGTGTATACTTCTAGGGGGGGATTCAAAGCAATTGAGAAGAGTGCAAGTATGTGTAGTATCATACTCAGGGGGAGAAATCTTGAGAAAAATATGTCACCCTTTGCCATTGATGTCAAAGTGGGAGAGAGTTCATGTGAAAAACAAAGGTAGAGAAAGAGTGAAAGATGTGTCAAAGAAAGGGGGAGAGTGAGATTAGTGCAGAGTTGTATCATGATGGTTTTTCACATCATATGTTGCCATCAATGACAAAGGGGGAGATTGTTGCAAGTATGTGCTAATCGGTGTTGTCATTGATGTCAACATGTTTGTGTTGTATTGGTGTCAACTATGTCTTCTGATGAAGTTATTATTGTTTGATTCAGTTGCTTTGCTAAAATGTGGTTTGGTTTCTATGTTGAAGTTTTGAAGATGATAAGGATGTGCTTATGATATTGAGTTTCCAAGTGCTTTTGAGAAAATTTGATTAATATTGGAAACAATGTGTTGAAGAGTCTTCTAGCTTACATAATACTGTTCAAGTCTTTGCTCCCCATTTCTTCTGTGTTGGAGATCTGAGTGTACAGTTTGGATATGTTGTCAAGAAGTGTTTGAAGATGCTAAATCTAGAATTTGGTGCTCTGGATTACTGTGCAATGAAAGTTATGTTCACCAATTTGAGAGCAGTATTTGACAGTGTTTTTGAGTTGTGCAGAGATGTCTGGGAGATAGTATTTTGCTCCGCATTCCTCTGCAGAAAGGTTTTAGGTGCTGTAGTTCTAGATATGTATTCATAAGGATCTTACCTATCTTCCATCCAGAAGGTTTGTGATTTGGTGTTCTGGAAAGTAATTTTTATTGTGTGGTAGAGTTTGACAGTGTTGTATCCAAGTGAAAGTTGTGTTCAAGTGAAAGTTGTTGTGGCTGAATTTGTTGGTTTCCAGGTGACTTCAATATGTTTGTGGATGTTTCTATATTGTGATTAAGCCTTGTGTATGGTATGTAAGTTATGGTTGTGATCATGGAAGCATGTGATCAAGAATTCCTTATGTTTACACTGTTTGGCTGACCTTGAATATTTATGTTGATTGAGGAGTTGATTTGGTGATTATGTGAGTGTTGTGTAGCATGCCTAGATAGATTTGGATTTGAGCTAAGGAATAGAATGGTTTTCCTTCATTCCCTTATGCTATGGAATGTTTAGGTCCAGACCTAATTCAAACATTGTGTTTTTGTTGACCTTGGAGATTGTGTTGCCGACCTTGAAGATTGTTTGAAAGGTAATGATGGTATAAATAAGTGTCAAGGATTCATGGATGCATGTGTGCAAATGGGGGGATATGATGTTGTGATATGACTTTGATCAAGCCAGAAAGGGCTTTCATGTACTAGGCTACCAAATGCAGTGAGCAGAAGGTGTCTACAATTTTTGGTGAGGCTGCGAAGGTGTTGTGTATGTTGTGGTGTATATTGAGCTTCATTGGAACTGAATTACATGCATAGTTTAGATGCAATTATATTAGTTCAAAGCATGGCAGTGAGCCATTCTTATCTTCTCTCTTTCTTTCTCAGTGGGCAGTGAGTCCACTTGGAGAGTGAGTCCCTTGCAGTGAGCATTCTCTCTAAGGCAGCACTTGAGCCTTTGTAATTCGGTATTGTTACTACATTATATTGTGAGCTAATCCTCACCATGGTTTTTCCCTTTTAGGGTTTTCTATGTAAAATTATGGTGTTCTCTTGTGCATGGTGTTGATGTGTTTAAGTTTCTGTTATCTACTTTTCATGTTTAATCTTCATAACATATTAAGGGTTTAAGTGAATTGATTTGGATGTGATTATGTTTATGAGGGTTTGAAGTTTTTGATACAACTTATTCACCCCCCCTCTCAGTTGTCTTGTGCCTTCAACAGAGTATACTGGGAGAATGGAAACATAGTTATTTCTATGCTTACATTATTGCATTCATTAAATTCTCTCAAGGGTAGGGCATACCAAGATATTTGAAAATAATAGATATTGTGACATTGTTCATCTTATTAAACTCTGGAAGATGAGACCATCTTAAAGGGTAAGGAATACTAGGAGATTGAAACTTGATAGCTATACACCAATCTAAGACCATCTTTTATAGCAAAAGGCTAGTAGGACCATCTCAGGTTAGGGAATACTAGGAGATTGGTGTCCAAAGGATAATATATACATTTTAGCATATACCTACATTTTTTCAATTATTAGTTGTCATGGAGCATCAAGAAAGAGACAGTAGTGGGTGAATGGATGACCCACATTTATGCAACTAAATATTGAAGGATTTGGTCAAAGTGATGTAATAATTATAAGCATTGTCAATTCACTATACCCATAGACTGATGTTAGTTATAAATCATGGTAGCTAAAGGGTAGCTAGGGAATACTTGATTGATTTCATGTGATGGATATTTGCATTTGCATCTAGTTCTCAAATTTGGTTCTACTATAGACATCCCCATTTATCACCCTCATTAAAGGGTTAGGCCTCTTCTAGTAGGAAGATGTGTGGGAGACCACTAAGTCTGTGGTTGGAGGTAAAGTTCTCAAATGATGTTCTTCCTCCTACAATTGTACAACCATTTTTCTTACACTTAAATGAGATGATTATGACTTAAGGTAAATCAAATTTGTAATGAGAAGTCAAACATGTATATTTGATGTACTCGGGTGGATTAGAAGGATAGTTATCCTAATATGAGGTTGTATCTTATTATTCTTTTATTTGTAAACTTGTATCATGGAAATCATATGTAATGATGTAATGATGGCATCTTTATTCAAAATTTGGAATATATTTATATTTTGAAAAAGAAAATTCAAATTGTGGCATTTATTTGTTATTTAATTTCTAATTTTACATTATTTGTGATTGTTTAATTGGGGGGCTCGTTACATGTGGTATTAGAGCCTAGGTTCAAACACTAAGGCCTATGAGTCTGCTATGTCTGAATGCAAAAACTTGTGAAACCATGTAAACCTAGGCTAATTCAAAGTTATTTTCTTTCCCCAAGTATCAAGATATGAGGATCTAGATTGAGGAAGTGATCCAAAAAGAAGAGAAATAGTCAAACCTAGGCAAGGGGAAAGTCCGCCCAACCACTTCCTGAGGAAGAGGAGATATGGTTATCTGACACTGAGGCCTTAGCATCAGTTATGGGTTGTATAAATTTTAACAAAGAGAAAGAAGTTAAACCTAAAGTTGAGATTAAGCCTACACCAAATAAACCATCAACAACATGTGATATGCCTTTTGGTTGTGGATGTTATTCTCCCATTGTAAGAAAGGAGGGATCAAAGGAGTACTTGCATGTACATCTTACCTCTAGAAGTGTGGATGTAAACTTAGAGCCTGATGAAGATCCTAAGGAGTATGAAATGCCTTCATTGTATTCTAGAAAATTATTATCAAGATACCTTATTATAAATAAGGATGTGTACCATCCATTTTTTATCAATAAACTTTTTCTCTTTCTTTTGATAATTTATGTGATGGCTCTTTGTCTTGAACATCAAACTTAGTAAGTGGGTTACTTGTCCTCATGCATGATAATTTTCTTATACTTGGCCCACAAAAAGAGACCTTCCCTAGCATTTACCAATCCACTCTGATGTGTTGGCATGGTCAGTTTGGCTCCAAGAGCTATGGAATGCAAAATCTCACTCCTAGCACCTTTCCACTGCATGAAACTGAAGCATTTTGGAAAAATGCGTTCCTTGCCACCATAGGCAAATGAAATTGATTTTAAAAAATTGAGGTATGTATTTGTAGGTGGACCTCACACCCACCTATACATGCAAAGAAAATTTTCCTAGGTGTCATGGTTTGACGGAATAGTCGGTCCAAAGTTTGACACCTTTTTTGTCTTAGGGGTTTTGACAGATTGTCTGCATTTGATGTAGCCGATAATGACCAGGAGGCTTCATCACTAAAAAGACACCTCCACTAGCATTCACCCACCCACCCCAATGCATTGGCATAGTTAATTTGACCCCACGAGGTATGGAATGCAAAATTTCACTCCTAGCACCTTTCTAGTAGATGAAACTAAACTAAAAGCTATGTTGTAATCTTCATTTTTAGGTCTTTTCTCTACTCTCCTTAGGTTGATATGGTGTTCTCACTTGATCCAATGTGTTCTAATTACATCCTTCAAAGCATAAACGATATTGGAATTTTGTCAGATGTTGTAGTTGCAATTGCCCTAATAGGCATGAATGCAAAGTGGCAGGTGTAAAGCAAATGTAGAAAGGTGAAATGAGGATATGCAAAGCATAGAAACCATATAGAAGGTGAAATGAGGATATGTGAATCATGTCAAAACTCTCTCTCTCTCTCTCTCTCTCTCTCTCTCTTGTTTTGCAAGAGAAAGACAAATGCACAGTCAACGTAGGTAATGAGAAATTTGCATAAGATCTATAAGAGAGTTGTTATCACATGTATTTACATAATTTCTATTGTGAATTGTAGCTAACTTCACTCACTGACTAGTGAGTGTGAGGAAACAAGCCTACTTTAAGGTAATGAAGGACAATAAGGTAAATTTTATGAGGCAATGTAACTTCAGCCCTCACATTTCTTGAAAATTGTACAAAGAACACATCCATTATCATTGATATCAAACATATACACATCCATTATCCATTATAAGATGAAAACATAGTTTATCCATTTGTATGAGAAAGTAAGGGATATATAAAACTTCAATCAAATGCAATTGGCACATGTAAAACCAAATTCCATAACCTTTGCCAAATTAGGATCTTTGGGATAGGGTATTGTTAGGTGAATATTTTGTCTTCAACTAACTGAAGGCAAAATGGTTATATCGACCACAGTGTAATGAGATAAATCTCTCCTCTCAGCAAGGGGAGGTTCCCTATCAATTATCACAAACTTAATTAAACTAAATACTAACTTGAGGGTGAGACCATATCATCCATTTCTCTTTTTTCAAAAATGATGTTTATAAAATGAAATAGCACTTTCTTGATACAAATTGAAATAACCAAGAAACCCATGAGAGCACAAAGTCTATCGTTGCTTCTTTTACTAATTTAGAACTTCAAACAGAGTAGAATGAGGTGCAGCCCAAAGTCTTCACCGAAAACTACGACAAAATATATGATCACAAAAGATAATAGTAGTTCAAATCCTTTCCAATATCTTTTACTTTAAAACACTAAATCACAAACTAAAGATAATTGTTGTAGCACAAAGTCTCCACAATCAACTTTAGAACATCTCCCAGATTATTCTCACTCGCACTACTATTTGATCAAATAGATAAGATTGTATTAGGAAAAGGACATAAGAACAATCTCCAATACACCACAAGTTATTTCAACACAAAGTTTGAATGATCACTTGCTTTCTTATTCACTTGATAAAATTTGATTTACAATTTGAACACAAAGTCTCAAAATGTTCTTCAATTTGGCAGAGTTTCGCTTCAATAACTAAAAGATCATTATTTACGATGAGGGTCATCTTTATTTATAAGAGGAACAAAGAGCAAAAATAGGAAAAGAAAAACTAACTATGACGTATTCAACAAAGGAGTCCTTTTTTATTTGGGACTTCCTATGTTTTTACATGTAATTACATATGAAAAAAGTACATGTAAATATGTCCAAAATTGTTTCAAAAGTACATCTGAAAAATGGAAAATAAACTAAGGGAAAAACTGCTTCAACTTGTATTGCCATCTTTCTTCATGTGACCATCATACATAGTCAAAGTTGCTTGCATCCCGATACTGTCTAGACTAACCGTGTTCCTAAAAATCATCTTGGCTCTAACTATGGCATCTCTAACTATAGTGACTGATTTTGCATGACTAGTTAACTTGGTTTTCAGATTATCCAAAGTTAATTGATTGTCCAGAATATTATCGATAGAGGCCATTGAAAACGTTTTATCCTCAAACTCTTTCTAGAACATATCTTCAAATTCCTGAACCATTTCTTTTGCAGAGAGAAATTGGTTATCCTGTGATACAAACTTGCATGGCAGCTCCTCCAATTTATGCAAAAGACCTGCATCACTCTGTTCACTGAGTTTCCTTGCAGCTTCCAGGTCATTGATCAAATCCTTAAGCACCCGGCTCCTGTATGTCAATGCCTCTTTGGTTTCTGTATAAGAATCCCTGTTAGGAATGGCACCAATTGATATTAGAGTGCTTATTTTCAGTTTTCTCATCTCCACCCATTTATCATGATTCTTTTCTATGCACGCAATATTTTGAGAAATAACATCAATGAGATCATCAAGTTCTGCTCTTATTTTCTCCATTTTATCTATCTTCTCAGATAGTTCTGTGAGCAAAGATATTCCCTGTGTGCGCATCCTTTCTAAGTACTCTTCAAGTACTCTTCCTTTGAGATGAGTCCTTTCTGCTTTCTGGATAACAGGGTCTTCTACAGAAATGGCTTCGGGAGTTACTGCTTTTGAATTCAAAGTGATTTTCCTCACCATTGTAGTCAATTGTTCCACCATTGCCTTGTAGTGATCTTTCATTTCTTTCTCCCTGTCAAATTTCTGAATTAGAATATCCATAGCTGACTGCATGTCTGTCTTGATACTTTCATGAGTTATCTTGCCTAACTCCATTCTAGAGATAGAGTAATCAGTCATACTAAAATTTTCCATTGTTGTATCCTGTGGAGGTCTTGCAATCTCCAGAAATTTGTGTCCCTTGTCCCCAAGCATTCTTGAAAGAATCTTTGGCTTCTTCGGGGCCTTGGCTTTTGTAGGCACCAGCTTACTGAAATCAAAGTCATCTGGGGAGATGGCTTGTTTCTTCCTTTTTGGTGTATAAGCTGACAGCCATGGTGGAAGCACAGAAGTACTCACATTGGGATCTGTATGTAATAATGGGGAAATAATGGTAACCTGGGAAAATTGCATGTTGACGATCACGACTATGGAGACGCGCTTAAAATGGCTAAAGTGCGAGTAGGGCAAAAAATGGAGGAAAGCGGGCTCAGAAAAGCAAAATTGAAAATATCCCAGAGTTAGGAAAATTTGAGAGAATGTTTGCATGGGTGGCAATATTTGCCGCCCTTGCATGTGAGGGATATTATGCACGTGCATCGGCGGTAAAATTCACCGCTATTGCATATTACAGGAAAAATGGTTATATGTTGGAGCGGCAAAAAATGCCGACGCTGCAGGTAATAGGAAATTGTAAGTGTTATGCATCAATAGTAGAAAACGCCGACATTGCATATTGGTATCAATCGCATTTGTTCGGGAAGCAAATAATGCCGACACTGCATGTGATAGGAGTTTCAAGGTTTTCGTGTAGGCACGGTGAATTTCGCCACCCATACACTTGCATTTTGATAAGCCTTTAAACACATAAGCGGCAAAAAATGCCGACTTCGCATCTACTCAAGTTCATGAAAAAACGTGGGTGGTGAAAATCATCGTCACTACACATGGACATGTTTGAGTGGCAATGATCTCAAACTAATCACCAAAAGGTCATTTCTTGTATATCTGCAAAATCCACCGATGAAAGGTTTACTAACCAGGGTTTCAAAAATCATTCGAGAATAAAAATGAGGAAGGGGATGATTTGCCTGAATACAATTCAGAGGAAACACGGGTTTGATGACTCCAAAGAACCAAAAAAAAATAGAAAACTGTAGACACCCTAAAATGACCGTGTCCTCAAATCACTTGCATTCCGTTATCTGTCTAATCACTTACATTGCAAATGTTAATTAAATAATCTAATTATTTAATTAATTATCATCAAATTCTTCTAAATCTCCTAAATTCAACATTAATTAAATAAATCCTCTTTATTTAATTAATTAAATTAAATTCCTCTATATTCTTCCACAATTAAATAATTTTAATTATTTAATTTGATCATTATCCTCCTTCCAAAATTCATAGCCACATTAATTAAATATATCCCATTATTTAATTAATTCATCACAATTCTATCTTATCTACAATTAAATAATTTACATTATTTAATTAAATCAATTGTTCTTCTAAATTTAAATAAATCAAATCAAATTTATTTAAATTATCTCAATCCTCTAAAAATAAATAAAATCAAATATTTTATTTATAATCTTTTGTTCTTCCAAAATCATGCACAACAATTAAATAAATTTATTTATTTAATTTGCTTTTAAATCTTCTAAATTAAATAATTCTAATTATTTAATTATTTCTTCCAAAATATCTGCTCTAAATTTAAATAAATCAATTATTTATTTAAGTTGCTTTTTTATCTAATTTGAGTTATCTCTAATATAACTCAAGCTTTCTATATTTAATAAAGCAAAATATCTTCTTATTCTCATGCAAATCCCTTCTTCTTGTTTTAAATCACTTAACTGATTGCTTTATTCTTTTAATTGATTTATCTCTTCAGTTAACTTATTCTTCTATTCTTGATAACTCCTCTCATGCAAAAGCAAGCAAGACACATGTCTTCTTCTCATTCGTTGCACATTCCTCAACTTATCTCCTCCGTTGATTCTTTTGAATTATCTAGACCGTTGATCGATCTTCCTGGAAATCTATATAAACCCCCCTCATCTCCTTCATTACCTCTCTCTCTTCGATTTTATTCTCAGGCATACTTGACAGCGCTTTGAGCATACAACGATTCGATTGAGCACCTTTAAGATCTTTTGACATTGATCTTCTTGAGCACTATAACGATCTTTTGACATTGATCTCTTGAGCACACTACTTGCTTGTTGCAGCTATGGTTTCGCAACTTCATTGAGCAATCCACATTCAATCCAAAGGAAACAATACAGATTTTGGTAAAAGTCTTTATTTCATTGATTATTTGTCATGGCTTTTATTTAAATTCGTTTTCTTTATGTTATTGGGTTCTTTGATTTTATTAGTTTAGATTTAGATCGATTTTCCATATACACATTCTGGCACGCCCGGTGGGACCCACTAATCCCTCTTTTTCTTTGAGAAATTAATTTTTTTGAAGTACAGTACGAAATAGCGCATCTTGACACAGAAAGGCCCCTTTGGTAGAGCAGTACTACGCTTTTTGGTGCATCCCACAGCGCCTTTGGTGGCACAAAATTGCGCTTTTGGTCATACAGTAAAGCGCAATTGAGAAAATTATCGAAGCGCTATTGGTAAGGCATTAAAGCGCTATTGGTAATAGAAAAGCGCTTTTGGTATAGAGGTAAAGCGCTTCTGGTATAGCAGAAAAGCGCTATTGTATGATAGTGAAGCGCTTTTGGTTGAGATAACAGGCTTGCAAACTTCAAAACCCCATAACTTTCTCAAAACTTAACGAAATTTGATGCTTTTTTTTTTTAAATTGCATAGAAAATCGTAAGGAATCCATTGGTGATATCTAATCTCTTATATCTCATCATATTTGTTACCAATTTTATGGATTTCACTTTGGTTTTCTAGGGTTTCTAACTTATTGTTAGGGTTTAAAGTTGATTTCTGACATCTTGTTCTTTTTTTTGGAGATAATATCACTTGGTGCAGTGTCTTATCACTTATCAACATCCTGGATCATCACTCAATCATTCAATCATGCTTTGATCCAGCCTTTTTGATGAAATATTATTTTTTGCAAGTCTTTTATTACACCGTGCGTTTGGTAGTACAGTGCCGCGCGTTTGGTAGTACAGTAGCTCGCTTTTGGTAGCAAAGTAGCTCACTTTTGGTCAAAGTAGCTCATTTTTGGTAGCACAGTACCACGCTTCTGGTAAGACAGTAAGTTGCTTCTGGTCTGCAACACATCGCTTCTGGTAGCACAGTGAAGTGCTTTTGGTTTACAGTGAATCGCTTCTGGTAAGACAGTAACACGCTTTTGGTTCAAGTTGATTTGTTTTTTTGCTAACTTGTGAAATTTCTGGTGGACCTAACTCACTTGTTGCAGCTTCTTATTACTCACACAGAGCCAATAGGTGTTTTTAACATGTTCATGCAGGACGAGCATTGAAGACCTCTTGATCTATCTCACTAAGTCTTAGAAACACATTGCATGCTTAAAAGGATAATTGAACAAATCTTTTCTTGCAATCTAAGTCTTAGGAACATACTGCTTTTCTTAAGGGACAATGGACATGTATGAACAAACACCTTAGTTTTCTAAAGGACAATGGACATGAATGCCAAACACTTCATTTCATAAGGGACAATTTACAACTACAATCGTGTGTGTGCATAGCTTAGTTGCACCTTATTTTTCTTATAACGGGACAATTGAACCTTTGTGTGACGTGCTTGCTTTTACTTTTTTTGTACTTCCTTTAGAAGGGCCTACTTTTGGATTGCGATTCATCCAAAAGGGACGACCCTAAGCGGAGTTTTCCTTTGAACCGCTATATAAGAGGGATAAGGCGAAAGCCAAGTCCTAACCGACGTCAGCCTTACCTTGTGGTGCCAAACTGAAAAGAGGTGTACTAGCTCTTTGTGGAAATGATTTTCACATTGAGCGAAGTGTTTGAAACTCATAATAGGATTGGTTAAAGCTTTTAGTAGCTTGTCGCATTGCTCGTAAGGCGTTGGTCCCTCAAAGTCACTAAGAACCAATCTAGATAGAGACTACCCGACCTACCTCCGAACATTGCGGTAATCATCAGTGCAAGGGAAATCGATTTAAACCCTTAAGATACTCACCATTGGCTCCCTTGAGAAGAGATAGTATTCCCTTGGACATAAAGCTCTTGTGACCTACTTGAGCTTTCCAAGGGGAGGGTGAGATATCCCTACCTATCGTCTCTCACAAAGATACTAAATATCTGACACCTTTATGGAATGATATTTTTATCGACGGAGTATTAAGCTGTGAGCTGATCTACTCCAATGAAACCTTGTCTCTAGGGATAAAAAGTGCTTGTTATTGATTGCAACTGTATTAGACCTGTGGAAACATTGGGCTTGTTTGGAGCCTTGAACATACACTATCTGTTGTGTCAGTCCTTGTGCCCTTTTTTTGACCACTTGTTTGCTGTGTTTTCTCTTGCCAAACCAATCCAATCAGAAACAGAAAAAATCTTGCCTTTGAAAAACATCTGACACTACTTCAGCGCCCTTGGTATTACAGCAGCTCACTTTTGGTCATACAGTAGATCGCCTTTGGTATAGCAGTACCTCGCCTCTGGCTAACACTCTACTTCAGCACCCTCGGTATAACAGTAGCTCACTTTTGGTCACTGTAGCTTGCCTTTGGCATAGCAGTAACTCGCTATTGGCAGCTCAGTCCGTCGCCTCTGGCCCACAGTAGCATGCTTTTGGTAGCACAGTCCTGCGCCTCTGGTCAAACAGTATAGCGCCTTTGGTTCAGTACTTTGTGCATCAAAGTTTGTCTGTTTCTTCAAAGCATCTCACAGATTCCCAGCATTACATTGTGTCCTAAGCATATCCCATGGTCACCACCAGGCTACAGCAAACCATGAAGTCTAGACAAGTTGTCCCTAAGAAGCACAAGTCACCCCCTCGCACACCACAATCAGGTCGTCTCAACATTACTCCCAAGGTGACTCCTAGTACACCCACGGCAAAACCAATCAGCTCTCCAAACATGCCGCACATAGATAAACCAAGCAATCCTCATGAGGATAGAACCCCTTTGCTAAATGCACCACAGTATACCACAGGCTTGCCTTCGGATTTTGTCCCACAAGGTTATATCGTAGATCAAACCCCATCTCAAGAAGAGTGACACTTTGAAATAGGTCAATCCTCTCAAGAAGATGGGCAAGATCTTGATGAATTTATACAAGATCCTAGAGCTATAGCTGCCTTTGATAAAATCCTTAGTGAGAACCAGGATCATTTCTTTCACTTGCTTGCTAAGCAAGGCGCCAAGTTACCTCAAGATTTTGATGTATCCACTCTCAAGGAGAGCACCAACACCCAAGAAACCATACAAGCGGTGCAAACCATGTCCACGGTGACTATGCCCTTACCTACTCAAGGCTCGCAATATAGGAATCCCCTTTTCCAAAATCCTACAGAGGAGAGGCCCGTATCACCACTATTGACTCCTATGGAGATCTATCAAAACCAACAAGAAACTCTCCAACGTCAAGCAGAGTTAGCTAAGCAAGCCACCTTAGCTCGATCCAATGTGCAACCACCTCCTAAAGCGTCCACCCCAAGCGCAAGTGGAATCTTGGTTACCCCATCACGCGTAGGTTTCCCACCCAATTACAATCCGGGGAACACGTACGTAGCCATGCAACAAGGGTCTCAACAAATGCCACCTCCTATATCATCACACCTGCGTGTCTCTCAACCAATTGGAGTCACGCAGCCCCAACCACAACATTCTTCTACTCTCATCATCAAGCAACCCCAACCATCGCAAATCACTTCTACCTATGTTCCTCCTCCACAACGTTCATCCACGCTCAACTTCTTTCATACATTGCCTAGCCACTCGCAACATTCCCAACATCAGGTTTCCCAAAGCTATGTGCCACCTTCACAACCTAATCAAACGCACTTTAGCTTTCCTCCCCCCAATACGTTTCTTCAACCATCGCAGAGCCAACATTCTTACCTAGCGCCACCTCCACCTCTGCCTAATCAAAACCTCCAATTCCAACCCAATCTGAACCAATCATACAATCCATACAATCCCAATCAATCTTACGACCCTTATAATACCACTGCGCATGGCTTACATTATAATCTTCCATATGGGCAACACCAACCACTTTTTGGACAACCGGAGATGTTACCAACCCCTCCCACGACTATGGAACTAAAGATTGTGGAGGTGCAACAACAGCTATCTAATCTTACGTTTGGCCACACCAAAAAGACCTTCTCCTTAGAGGAAGTGTGCCCTTATCCTTTTGATCGGTCGTTACCAATGATCCCTTTTCCTCAAAATTTCACTATTCCCAAGTTCGATAAGTACAAAGGAAAAGGTGACCCAAAAGACCATCTTAGGGAATTCTATCTTGCTTGCTTCGAGGTCTCTCATAACGACACATATCTTATGTCTTTTTCCTCGCAGTCTTGGAGGTCAAGCAATAGAATGGTTCTCACACTTACCTACGGGTATCAAGTCTTTCAACGAGCTAGCAGAAAAGTTTGCCACCCATTTTTCTTACAACGCAGAGCATGAGATTTCCATGACGGACCTATGCAACAATAAACAGAAAAATGGTGAGACTTTCATTTCTTTCCTCCAACAATGGAGACAAATGGCTAGTAAATTCCCTTTCAAGATTCCAGAGAAACAGCTTGTTAGCATATTTGTACAGAACCTCAACCAAGAGTTAGGTTTCCATTTGCAAATCCTTAGTGCTACAACCTTCGATGAAATCACATACAAGGGTATCAACATTGAGAAGGCCCTCATTGCTAAGGGTGTGATCAAAATCTTTAAAGAGACGAAAGATAGCAATTCGCATCAACAGTCGAACGACAAACCCAAATATTGGAACAAGAACAAAAACGTGGTCAACGATGGGGTGGTCGATACTAAGCATGTCCAGACGTTGCAAACACCGCTGCAACTCTCCAAACCAAGTCAAGCTCCACCTCAACAACAGCACCAACAAAGGCAGCCTTATCCCAACCAACAGCAACGACAACAAGAGCGGCCTCAACAAGATTACCCTCTGCGACGTCAATTCACCCCCTTGGGAGTGCCCATCGAATCGGTCTTACAACAAGCTTTGCAGAAAGGGCTCATCACCTTACCTGATGCTCCCCCATATGGAGAACCTGTCTACAAAACTGCACGTTATAGAGACAATGAGTATTGTGAGTTCCATAGGAGCAAAGGTCATAGAACTGCGTCTTGCATGAAGCTTAAGCACCTCATCCAAAACCTCATCGACGGTAATCAAATCACTTTTGAGAATGAATCACCAGTGCAACACACGAACAAGGATCTCGATATGTACAAGGAACCATTCCCTCATCACGGTCCACCTCCTCCTCAGGATAGAGGTAAAGGTATCAATCATGCTTCCACGTCTTTCGATTCCATTGTAGGTCGTTTTGAAGAGAGTCGAGTGTCTACCCTCACCATCAAAGGCAAATCTACGGATTGTGTTGTTCCTACTCATCGAGGTCATGTCACCATTCGTACACCTACACCTAGACTTCTGGTTCAGTCTGATTATAATCTTGTCGAACATCTAGGGAGAACACCAGCACAGATCTCTATTTTGGACCTTCTACGGTCATCACCTGCACATCGAGTGGTACTAGAAAAAGCCCTCCAAGAGTCGTCCGTTCCTAACAACATAGCAGTCGCAGATTTCCAAGCTATAGTGGGTAATATTGCTTCGCCTTACAATGTGGTCTTCTCTGAGAAAGACCTTCCCTCCCATGATCCTTGTCACAACGATGCCCTCCATATTGAAGTGCTCATCCATAAGCGCAAAATCAAACGCATCCTCATAGATGGTGGTGCTGGTCTCAACATCTATTCTTTAAAGTTACTAAAGCAATTGGGATACTCTGAGGATCACGTCAACACTGATCATAGTATTACAATCAAGGGGTATGATGATGCCGAACGCCGTTCAGAAGGTGTTATTCACTTGCCTATACAGCTGGGCCCCGTTATGCTTGAAACCAGGTGTCAAGTTCTTGATATTGAGCTGCCTTACAACATTATTCTTGGCCGCCCATGGATCCATGCAATGAAAGCTGTCCCCTCCACATACCATCAGTCCCTCAAGTTCCCATACAATGGTACGGAGATTACCATCCCAGGAGATCCTAATCCTTTTGAATTTTGCCGTGTCTTGCAAGGAAGCTATAAGAATTGCAACCAAGTGCCTAAAAATGACAAAGCCCTTGAATCCCCTCTCTATGTTGACCCTGAAACTCTCACGCAAGCCTCTACAAGTGAACCTACACCCCTCCCCAAAATCACAACTCGCGTCCGAGATATAGGCTTTGGCACTTATGATATCTCTGAATCTTGTTGTGTAGGGCGGATGCCTCTATCTCCAAAATCTTACGGCCAACCACCCATTGCTAAAGTTATCAAAAAAGCAGCTATTCCTCCCCCAACATTCCTAACCCAATTCCAACATGGACGGTTATTGGAAGAGGAAACTATTGAGGACATCTCTTCTTGGCTCTACAAGGAGAAAGAACCAGTCACAATACCAGTCAAGCAATATGGCAATGGCTTAAGGATAGTGAAAAACATGGGCTATAAAGGCAAAGGTGGCCTTGGGAAACAGAATCAAGGCAATATGGAGCCCATTGTGGTAACAAAGAAGCTAGACAAGAAAGGATTAGGATTTGGTAAGAAGGTACCACGCGCCTCGGACATCGAGTATATCCTCGACGAGGTAGCTGACACTTTTCCCGCCGATAGGACGTCTACAGAGGATATCATCGATGACTCTTCCCTCCACATAACCAATCTATTCACAGAATCCTCCATTTTTACACTATCCTCTGTATCCTTAACTTCCACCACCAGCACCCAGAATGTCATGCTTGTCTACCCTAAACTTATCGATTGGGACCAACAAGGGGCCCCCGTTATAGATGTCTTTCAGAATGACGAAGCTTTAGCTGAATTCATGGGACTTCGAGAAGGTATCCCTCTTGGCGATCACAAGGCAGGTTTTGTAATGGAACTAGAGCCCACGGCTTATTTTGGTGAGAATGCCAAATCCTCTAGTCGCAAAAGTGCACATAAAGAAAGATCTCTAGGTGAAAACCACACTGTGGCACCTCCTAATCATAAAATAGTAAAAATAAAGGACGTATCCAAAGGTGAAAACCCAACTGTGGCACCTGAGGATGGAGGATTTGACCTTCCCTTACCATCTAAGTACCAAGAAAAATCAGCTCTCCTAGTGGAGGATTCTACAGAGATCAACCTGGGTACAGAACAGAATCCAAAGACAACATTTCTAGCAGCATCATTATCTGACACAGAGCACAAAAATCTTAACAACTTCTTCTTGCAACGAACCATCAACTTTGCATGGACCTATGCAGATATGCCAGGGCTAGACCCTAAGCTGGTAGTTCATTATCTCACAGTTGATCCCAAGGTGAAACCAGTCAAGCAGAAATTGAGAAAGATGCACCCACAAATCGCTCTCCTAGTGAAAGTAGAAATACAGAAGCTGTTAGACGCAAAGTTTATACGACCCATTGACTATTCAAATTGGGTCTCAAACATTGTACCTGTGTCTAAACCTAATGGGCGCATCTGCATGTGTAATGATTTCAGAGATCTCAACAAGGCATGTCCCAAAGATGATTTTCCACTACCAAACATTGACATTATAGTGGACTTGACAGCAGGTCACGAGATGCTTTCTCTTATGGATGGATTCTCAGGCTACAACCAGATTAGAATAGCTGAGGAGGATCAACACAAAACAACCTTTACTTGTCCTTGGGGCAATTATTGTTGGTGTGTCATGCCGTTTGGTCTGAAGAATGCAGGAGCAACCTATCAGAGAGCAATGACAGTGATCTTCCACGATCTCTTTCATCACATCATGGAGGATTATGTGGATGATATATTGGCTAAATCTTCTAGAACGGATCACATACAGGTCCTAGGGCAGATCTTTGACAGGCTTGAAAAATACCAAGTAAGACTCAATCCAAAGAAGTGTGTATTTGGTGTAACGTCAGGGAAACTATTGGGATATATTGTATCTCGTAGAGGCATCAAAGTAGATCCAGCGAAAGTAAAAGCTATAGTGGAGATGCCTCCACCCAAGAACCTAAAAGCATTAAGGAGCCTCCAAGGAAGGTTGCAGTCCATCAGGTGTTTTATATCACAGCTAGCAGATAAATGTCAACCCTTTCAACACTTGCTTCGAAAGGATGTCTCATTTCGATGGGACAACAAGTGTCAAGCAGCGTTTGATCAACTTAAAGAGTATCTAGCTACACCTCCTGTATTGGTTCCACCAGTTGTGGACAAACCCTTGATATTGTACATCTCCACTACAAACTCAGCCCTAGGGGCTCTGCTAGCACAGAATGATGACACAGGAAAGGAGCATGCAATATATTACATCAGTAGAACCTTGGTGGGATACGAGCTCAATTATTCACCAATGGAAAGGGCTTGTTTAGCAGTAGTGTTCGCCTCCCAAAAGTTGTGGCATTACATGCTGAACCAACACACAAATCTGATAGCTAAGATTGATCCCTTGAAATATCTATTAGCAAAAGCAGCTCTCACAGGCCGACTAGCTAAATGGGTTATGATCCTTAGTGAGTTCGATATTGAGTATATGGATTGTAAAGCAATCAAAGGACAAGCCCTCGCGGATCAACTAGCAGAAGCACCTATGAAAGATACACATCCCATGGTAGCAGACTTTCCTGACGAGAATCTATTCACTCTTGCTAACTCCATAATGTGGAAGTTGTACTTTGACGGTTCTTACACACAGCATGGCTCAGGAGCTGGCATCTTATTTGTTACACCTCAGAATGACTACATTCCAAAGTCATATCGGCTCGCATTCCCTTGCACCAACAACATAGCCGAGTATGAAGCACTCCTCATAGGTCTCAACACAGCAGTTCAATGGGACATCACAGAATTGCAAGTATATGGAGACTCACAGCTAGTCATTCGCCAAGTCACAGATGAATACCAAACAAAGGATGAAAAGTTGGTCCCCTACAAGCAACTAGTGGATGCCTACAAACCACACTTTTCTAGCATCACATTTGAGCAAATTCCAAGAGAGCATAACAAAGCTGCAGATTCTATGGCTTCTGTAGGGTCACTAATTGACATGCCTGCAAATACACAGAAATGTGAATTCTTGATCGAGCAATTGTTGATACCAGCCGTCGATGTTCCTGTTACTGAAATCATCTGCGAACTTGTTGGTCCCAATTCCCCATGGTATGAAGATATCTATGAATACCTCAAGAACAATACCTTTCCCCCTGACCTATCCTCCACTCAACGCAAAACCTTTATCCGTCGATCCTCTCGTTACATCATTCTGGGTGATACACTATATCGCCGGAGTCTCGATGGTATCCTCTTACGATGTCTTAACGTGGAAGAAGCCGAAGCTACCTTACGAGACATACACGAAGGTGTCTGTGGCACACATTCTACTGGTCCTAATCTTGCTAAGAAGATACTCAGAACAGGCTATTACTGGCCTACAATAGAGCAAGATGCTGCACAGTTTGCTAAGAAGTGTCTACAATGCCAGCAGCATGGAGATTTGATCCACGCACCAGCTCATGAGTTACAACCTGTGACAACTCCATGGCCTTTTTCTCAATGGGGTCTCGACCTCGTAGGACAAATCCACCCTTCCTCCTCCAATGGCCACAAGTTTATCATTACCGCCACTGAGTATTTCACGAAGTGGGTGGAAGCCATTCCTATGACCTATATCACCGGTAAGCAAATAGCCAAGTTTATCCTAAACTACCTCATATGCCGGTATGGTATTCCCCAAGCCATTGTCACTGATAATGGGAGACCATTCAAGAACCAAGATGTTCGTGCCTTATGCATACAATACAATATCCAACATCGCTTTTCAACTCCCTACTATCCGCAGAGTAACGGCCAAGCTGAGGCTTCCAATAAAACCATTCTCAAAATCCTCAAGAAAACGGTCAATGAAGCTGGTCGTGATTGGCACTTGCAACTCAATCCCGCCCTATGGGCCTACCGCACTAGTATCAGAACACCAACTGGTGCCACACCCTATGCCTTGGTCTTTGGCTTTGAAGCCATCCTACCCATAGAGGTCAAGATCCCATCACTCAGAGTATCCATGCAGGACCTGATCGGTGGAGATGAGTATCGTACTTCCAGATTAGCTGAGCTTGAACTACTAGATGAGAGGCGCCTTGCCGCGCTTAATCATCTCCATGTCTATCAAAATCGCCTCCGGCGTAATTACAACAAAAAGATCAAAGAAAGACGGTTTCAAGTTGGTGATCTTGTACTTAAGGAGAATCAGAGAAATCAAGCAGATCGAGAGAAGAGGGGCAAGTTTGAGCCTAACTGGTTAGGGCCCTTCATTGTGACAGCAACATATGGATCGAGAGCTTATACTTTAGCTACACCTGACGGCATTCCTCTAGATAAGCCACTTAACAGTGTCCATCTCAAAAAGTTTTATGCCTGATCCTCAGAGTATTCCCACAAAAAATCCAAAAAATCAAAAAAATCAAATAATCAAATAATCCAAAAAAAATCCATCCTCTGGTGAAAACCTGGCAAACAGGCGCCTTGGATAAGTACCATAGTGAAAACCTGGCAAACAGGCGCTATGCGTAGAGTCAGCATCCATCGTCTATCGAGTCCTATCCACTCCTTGTCCAGTTCGCAACCTGCTTCATCCATCCATCCATAATAAAACCATTGACCTTGTTTGCATTTCCATCTCCCTATCTAGTATAGCTTGGAAATTTGTCAATGTCCCTCGTTGTCATCCTATGTCTTGATCTATGTCTACAGTTAACACTGTCTTGTCCTAGGTCAAGTCGTTCTATGTCTTCTTCGGCAGTCACCCCTACAGTTTCCTCTACCAGAATGGGGGAAACTCTTTCCTTCGCTTCGGTCTAGGATTGGTTCCTTGTTCGTGGTTCGCAGCGCATACTTCAATCTTGTCTCATTTCCACAGGTAACACCCTTTAACGGACACTTCGCTCCTACGATAAGGCTGTTATCTTCTCAACACTTGTTCTACATCATCACCTCCCCCAGAACTACATATCATCTTTTCAATCTTAAGGTACCTTGATCCCATGGATATGGGTATGTAGGCAGTCTGGAATACGAAGGACGTTTCCAGTACTCAGGTACATAAGATCACCTCTTCTCCGCTCTTTTCCCACATCATCACACTAACCAGAACTACATATCATCATCTTCTCAATCTTAAGGTACCTTGATCCCATGGATATGGGTATGTAGGTAGTCTGGAATACGAAGGACGTTTCCAGTACTCAGGTACATAAGATCTCCCCCTTCCACCTTGACCCATTCATCACTCTATCCAGAACTACATATTTATCACGTTCATCTTCCATCGTAAGTGTGCCTTGATCCCGTGGATACAGGGTATGTAGGCAGTCTGGAATACGAAGGATGTTTCCAGTACTCAGGCACACACGATCCATCATTCTCAACCCATTTCAATCCATTTGCATTCCATCCTTCTAGTCTTCTGTTGTCAAAATCCATTCGCCTCGACTTGACTAACTCAAGCAGCAAGCTAGCACATCCTTTCAAAGCAAAAGTTCTTAACAAACCTAAAGCAAAGAGACCTACTTCCAGAGTCATCTACTGTCCTACATACCGATTGCCAACATCAGCTAGTTACCGCTTAACCAAAGCCCTAGATCAACAAGCTTGTCTTCTGCAAAGTGTTCCATGATCGAGACCAACACACGCGTCTCCTGCGACATGTGGCATTTCCTGCAGCAAGACATTGTATTTTTAGGTAGATAGCCCCCTTTAACGGACACAGAGCTCCTATGATAAGGCTTTTATCTTTCCTACCCAATCTATCCTGAGCAACCTCTTTGGCAAGAGAATATGTTGGCTGTATGTTTACTTTGTAAGTCAGTCAATTTGTGTTATGGTTTATCTTTTGTTCCCTATTTCCAATACCTATTCAAGACTACCTTGATTTATCTATAATCTGGGTATGTTGTGATGCAGTACAGATTGGGGGCATCGTCATTGCTTGCTGTGTGCCGTGTTTGAGGAATGATCTCTAGTATCTTTCTTGGCATTCTATTTATCTTGTGTGTGTTAGGACCTAGCATCTTACATATTAATAATTCTTCTTGCATTTACATGTATTGAAGTTTATTTTATGTTCAAGACTATGGCTTATTCGCATGTTCCAACAAGGTCATATTATGTCTAAGGGGATCTAAGTTCAAACCACTTGCTTGCAGAGTCAACGTCCATGCACTCAGATATTACTGCACCTTGGTCTTTTATACCTTGGTGGCAAACTATCCACGTGCTATATCAAAAATAAGGATTGCTCTTTATAAACAAATGTGAAACCATTGCAACAAGCTCATCCATCTACCCATCCATTCATCCATGGCCTTATATAGTTTTCCAGCCAGAATCGATCAACAGTCTTTCTCTTATGTTCTCTCCTATCTCCTTTCTTCTATCTATCATCAACCCAATCTCGCCTATCTCCAACACATCTTCTAGTCGAGCGTCAACACAGTTCTTCTGTCGCTTCCCTATCTTTCCTCTCGAGGGGGCACCCTACGCCAGCTACGCTGGGGCAACTACCTACACTGGGGCATCAAAAAATTGTATTACATCTTCAACAATCATTTTCTTTGACGCAACGCTACATGCTGCATTGCATCAAAGAGGGGCAAAATGTAGACACCCTAAAATGACCATGTCCTCAAATGACTTGCATTCCGTTATCTGTCTAATCACTTGCATTGCAAATGTTAATTAAATAATCTAATTATTTAATTAATTATCATCAAATTCTTCTAAATCTCCTAAATTCAACATTAATTAAATAAATCCTCTTTATTTAATTAATTAAATTAAATTCCTCTATATTCTTCCACAATTAAATAATTTTAATTATTTAATTTGATCATTATCGTCCTTCCAAAATTCACAGCCACATTAATTAAATATATCCCATTATTTAATTAATTCATCACAATTCTATCTTATCTACAATTAAATAATTTACATTATTTAATTAAATCAATTGTTCTTCTAAATTTAAATAAATCAAATCAAATTTATTTAAATTATCTCAATCCTCTAAAAATAAATAAAATCAAATATTTTATTTATAATCTTCTGTTCTTCCAAAATCATGCACAACAATTAAATAAATTTATTTATTTAATTTGCTTTTAAATCTTCTAAATTAAATAATTCTAATTATTTAATTATTTCTTCCAAAATATCTGCTCTAAATTTAAATAAATCAATTATTTATTTAAGTTGCTTTTTTATCTAATTTGAGTTATCTCTAATATAACTCAAGCTTTCTATATTTAATAAAGCAAAATATCTTCTTATTCTCATGCAAATCCCTTCTTCTTGTTTTAAATCACTTAACTGATTGCTTTATTCTTTTAATTGATTTATCTCTTCAGTTAACTTATTCTTCTATTCTTGATAACTCCTCTCATGCAAAAGCAAGCAAGACACATGTCTTCTTCTCATTCGTTGCACATTCCTCAACTTATCTCCTCCGTTGATTCTTCTGAATTATCTGGACCGTTGATTGATCTTCCTGGGAATCTATATAAACCCCCCTCATCTCCTTCATTACCTCTCTCTCTTCGATTTTATTCTCAGGCATACTTGACAGCGCTTTGAGCATACAACGATTCGATTGAGCACCTTTAAGATCTTTTGACATTGATCTTCTTGAGCACTATAACGATCTTTTGACATTGATCTCTTGAGCACACTACTTGCTTGTTGCAGCTATGGTTTCACAACTTCATTGAGCAATCCACATTCAATCCAAAGGAAACAATACAGATTTCGGTAAAAGTCTTTATTTCATTGATTATTTGTCATGGCTTTTATTTAAATTCGTTTTCTTTATGTTATTGGGTTCTTTGATTTTATTAGTTTAGATTTAGATCGATTTTCCATATACACAAAAACCCTAAACGAAAATGAATAACAAAAACAAAGATTAGATGACTTACCAGTCAAAAGGAATGAAAACCCTAAAATGCGACGGCGACGACCAAAATCTGTTTGAACCCAATGTCGATGCAACCAAGCAGCTTGAGGAAAGGTTTGCTAATCAATTGGAAGACTTAAGAAATAGAAATAACAAAAGACAACGAAATAACACATTAAAAAGCTTAAAAACAAACCCTTAATGCTTAGCACGAGTGGCCATTAATGCCACTTGAAGTTCGTGATTTTGGAGATCTTGCTCAGGCAGTGATTTCAGCCGACATGACACGTGTTTTACAAAAATGTAAGAGCGGTAAAAACTGCTGACTCTACATTTGTTTCTTGGCTAGGAACATGTAACGGCGGCAAAAAGTACTGCTCAAGCATGTTGAAAATGAAAAACCATGTAAAAGCGGTAGAAATTGCCGACATAACACAAGTGGACAAAAAGACATGCAATAGCGGTGAATTTGGCTGACTTTCCATATAAAGACTCAAAATTTTACTAACACCCTAAAAAATGACCAAAATTGATACTTTGGTCAATTTACAACCTAATCAATTTGTGCAAATATCAAGGAATCAATTTGAGGGGATGTGGTGAAATATTTTAGGATGCCATACGACTTCACATGGGACCAAGAGAACCTTGTCTTGATTTGCAAACTTAGAGTGTAGATTATGAAATGGACAAGTTTCGCAGGGGTTGTCTACAAAAATGATCGTGGCTGATTTTGAGAACAACAACTAGCTCTAACTGGGGAACTTCCATCGATCGAACTTTGAAATGATCGAAGGGAGGAGAATTTAGTCTCTAAGTGCCTTCATCCATGCTATTGGGCTATAGAGTCAAGCTAAAAAGAAAAAGAAACAAAAGACTAAAAAAAACACAAAACTATACAAATGTACAAATGAACTTATCTACTACTTCAAGGATTGAAGTGCTTCAGATGTTATCAACTGTGAGGCAGCAAGAATGGTGTTCCATCCAGATACTCCAGCAATAAGCTATTCTCACCACAGAATTGATGAATGGTGAACGGACCTCTCCACAAGGAATCAAACTTTCCGTGCATTTCTTTTGGTTCTCTCCTCTTGTCCCACAACAAGACTTGATCTCCAATCTGAAACTCACGAGTCCTTGCTTTCTTGTCAAAGAGTTTCTTTACTTGACTTTGATGCTTAGCAATATAATCCACTACCATAGTTCACTGCTCCTCAAGTTTAGTTAGGTACATGATCCTTTTATCAATAGAACTATCAAAAGTTCTATCTTCTATTGCCTTTGCCAACTTCAGTGTTGGCAACTCCAAGGTAATTGGTATCTCCACATTTAGACCATACAGAAGCTGAAATCGTGACATACCTATCACCCTTTTGGGAGTAATCATGTCTACCCATAAAGCATCAAACAACACTTTATGCCAAGTTCTCTGATTCTCATCCACCAGTTTCTTGATAATAGTAACCAGATTTTTATTACTTGATTCCGCCTGACCATTTCCTTGTGGATAATAGTCTGAAGAGTGGGAAAGAATGATCCCATACTCATAGCAAAAGCTAGTAATCTCATGGGAAGAGAAACAAGTAGCATTGTCTGCTATAATCTTGTTTGGAACTCCAAACTGGGAAATAATGTTTTCCTTAAAAAAATTACACACCACTTCGGAAGTAGCATGCTTAACTGGGATGGCTTCCACCCACTTGGTAAAATAATCTATCGCAGTGAGAACATAGTTGTGTCCTGCACTTGATGGTGGATTCATAGCGCCAATGAAGTCAATGCCCCATTGCTGAAAAGGTTCTTCGATCACCACCGGCTTGAGAGGTAGTGCGGCCAACTTCAGTTTCCCAACAAACTATTGACACAACTCACACCTACGCACCCAATTGTACGCACCCTAAACTAGTGTGGGCCAGTAGTATCTAGCTCACAGAATCTTGTGAGCCATCACAGGTGCAGAAAAATGTCCTCCACAAGCCAGATTGTGGAAAGACTCCAGAAGTCTACTTTGTTGCGCTTTATCCACACAATGGAGAAATACCCCATCAAGGCTTCTTTTGTACAAACCATTGTCCCATAGGAGATAGTTAACAACCTTCAACTTAATAGTTCTTTTCTCCTTATAAGACAGATGGGTAGGACACTCACCATAGGTAAGAACATGAGCGATATTTGAAAACCACTCATCAGTAGTAGTGAAAAAAAGAACAGTTGGTATATCTTCAACTTCTTCTTCTTCATCCCCTGTCTCCTTTGGTACATTATCAGCGATCAATTGACACAAACCTCTACCATGCACAAGCTTAGTCAGTTTTATATCAAGATCAAATTCTTAGATCTTAGAAATCTAATTGCCTCTTTTTGTTTCAAACTCCTATTGAGTCGGAATAGATTTGATTGTTGTATCAGGCACCAAAACAATAGTGTGTGAATTCAGAATATAGAACTAGAAGTGCTTCACCACTTTAACCACGGCATAAGCATGCTTCTCCATATTCAAATATTTCAATTCATGAGATTTGAGAGGACAACTCATAAATGATATGGGAGATTCCACACCTTCATTCTGCTGAACCAGAATAGCTGAAAGTGTATGTTCAGAAGCGTAGCTGTAAACTACGAAATCTTTGGTATAGTCAGGACAAACAAGAACTAGAGCATGAGCAATAGCCCTCTTGATATCCTCAAATGCTGCTTTGCCTTCTATAGTCCAATGGAAAGTAGCCTTACCCTTCATCATGTTGACAATGTGATGGGTTTTCTCTACAAATTCTGGAATGAACCTTTACAAAAAATTCACCTTTCCAAAGAAAGAATGAACTGCAGTCTTACTAGCAGGCAGAGTAAGACTTTGAATAGGTTTGACTCTTTCTAAGTCAATTTTAGTGCCTTCTCGAGATACAATGTGACCGAGAAGTTTACCTTCTGTAACCCCAAAAATTGACTTCTTAAGGTTGAGAGAGATACCATTTTGCCGACATCGTTCCAGCACTTGTCGCAAATAGTACGCATGATCATGACGGTGTTTGGAGAAAACAATCAAGTCATCAAGATACACCATGATAAACTTCCCCATCTCATCTCTGAAGGCAAGATCCATCGCTCTCTGGAATGTGGTGCCAGCATTGATCAGACCAAAAGGCATTCTACGATATGCAAATGTACCCCATGGTGTTGTGAAAGCAGTCTTGTACTGATCTGCTTCATTGACCTCCACTTGATTATACCCTGAAAAACTATCTAACATAGATAGCATTTCTGAACCAGTTACTGTTTGCAACACTTGATCCATGATGGGTAGGGGGTAGTTATCTTTTAGGAAAGATTGGTTGAGATTCCTGAAATCAACGCAGATACGGATTTCTCCGTTCTTCTTCCTTACAGGAACTATGTTCGCGATCCAGGTGGAATGATGAATTGGAAAAATTATCCTGGCATTCAACATCTTCTGAATCTTAGAGAGGATAGTACTTGATATTTTAGGGTTGTATTGCCTTTGTTTCTGCTTGTGAGGCAATGACCCAGCTTTGAGGGGAATTTCATGTTGAATTTCCTTAGGCCTGAAGGACTTCAGGTCATCATAGGAATATGCCAAGACATCAATATAATGGCGAAGGAGTGTAATGAATTTGAACTTCTCCTTGGCAGTGCAACATTTCCCAATGTTGGATCCTCCGAACTCAAATTTACTTGCTCAAATTCCATAGAGGAACTTGAATCCAATTGTTGCTGCTGCTTGATATATCTGTCATGCTTATCAAATAGCTTTTCGAGGGAAACCAAACCTTTTGGAATCTTATTCCCTTTCAGTTGAAGAAACTCTTCACCAGTTTGTGAATCTATTTCAAAAACATATTCCCGTGGTGGAGATTCACTACCTTTGAAATAGAGCTCATCTAAGCTATCCATCTTTTCCAAGAAAGCAATGATTTGGTTATCACTATTGAAAACCTACCAATGGTCAGCATTATCAGGTACACTTGGTCGGAAGACCAACTCAATAGTGTACTTGTTTCCTTTGAAATCTTTATGAGGAACCATGAGAGTGGTGGAGACAGATAATGAATCTGCACAATCATTAAACTCTCTTGGCACCGCAGAAATGTTGAAAGCATCAAAACCTTCAATGCAATCCCATACACGATTGCGATAATGTCTTAATCTTTCATTTTTGGTTTGATACAAATTTCTCACTTGACAAACCACTAATTTGGCATCTCCTTGAGCATGAATATTTTTAACACCTCTTGCATGAGCAACTTCTAATCCAAGCAACAATGACTCATATTCAGCGGTGTTGTTGATGTTGTCGAATTGCAACTTGTATGAGAAAGGGAAGATATCACCTTGTGGGGATATCAAAACAACTCCGGCTCCAGAACTGGTAGAGGAACAACTACCATCAAATTCTAAAACCCAGAACTCATTAGAATTTGATTTTTTGGAATTTCTTTGACCAGAAGATTCCTCTTCATCAATGAGGGAAGAATCTGGCATTATTATGCCTTCACCTGAACTTTCATCTGAAAACTCTACTGATTCTCCATCTGAATCGTCTGAACTCTCACATGATGAGCTCTCATCTGATGAACTAGAAACATCTTCGGTGGACAGGAAATAATTACCCATTCCTGAGGACTCAAACAAAATTTGAGCTTTAGGATTTGACGTTTGGGTAACAATATATTTTGCCTCTTTCTTAGGAAGCAACTTTTGCATGGCACCTTTAACAGGTATCCTTGCTTCAGATAGATCCATGTTCAACTCCCCACCTACATCTTTGCAAAAATTACGCTGAAGTAGAATGCCATAGGAAGCTGGAACATCAGCTACTAGGACTGTCATTTTAATCCTCTTGTCTGGAAAGGCTGTAAATGCAAATTGGGCATCTTTGATTTGACCCAATAATGGTACTTGCTTATTCTCCATGGAGCAACATCTCCCAAAAGTCTTAGTTAAGGTGAGGCCAAGGGAGTCTGCTACTTTGGCGGGCATAACATTATCAGAGGCTCCAAAATCTATTATGCAATTGCTCAACTTGTGACCATTTACTAATAGAGAAACATAGAAAGGTTCTATTTTTCCAGAGGCAACAAGGGGAGTTGTGACAAGATTATTTTGGGTAGATTTATTCTTTGAGGAATCATGGGCAACTTTTGGAAAATCTTGTCCTGTAGGGACGGTCTTGTTTTTGACGTATTTAGCTAACCTATCAAACTGTTCAGGATTAGCTTGTAAATACTCAACTTCAGACATTTGGATTTTGGTCTTCCTAGCATGATCTATTATATCAAATAACTAGAATGAACTAGAAACAGAGGAAGGAAATCCATCATTCTAATTTTTATTAGGGGTAGTACTGGTCTGAGGGACAGAAGCAGAAGATACAGGATTATTGGATGTACTTACTTGCTTATTGCCCACCGGGTCCTTTGATTGGAAAGGCAATGGAGTTCCCTGCTTAGCAATCAAGATCATTGGCTGAGGTTCATCTCTTGCTTTTCCTTTGTCAGCTTGCTGATTTGGCTAATTTTGGGACCTAGTAAAAATAGCATATGCTCCATCATACACTTCTCCTTCTCTTTCGGCTTCATCTTGGTAATTCAGAAAGCCAATGGTAGAGTCACCAGCTAATTATTCTTCTCCTTCTGCAAAGAGATTAGCATCATTCTCCTAGTCCAACTCGGGTTGGAAAGAATGATCATGTTCGGCTTCATAATAGCCAACTGCTGAGTTGACCGGCGCTGCTTCAATGTCAAGCTTCCCCTGTGTAGGTGGAAGACGATTGGATTGCCCTTGATTTTTAGTAGCGTTGCCTTGATATGGATTGTTGGGAAATGTCCTCCTTGGTATATCCCGATAAGAACGAGGGGCAGACATACCCTGGGATATTTACCTTTTCAGAGCTAGCAATTCATTTGCTAACTTTTGCACCATAGGGTCCGTGGTTCTTGTGGAAGAATTCTCAGCAGAAGATGGACCTTTATTCCTGTTAGAATCTCTTCTTATCTTACCCGCAAGGATAGGATCATCTTCCACTTCAGTAGCCAAAATTTGAGTTGCAGGAAGATCTGTGGGACTAGCCCGTCTTAGCAGGAAACTCACCTCAGGAAGCTGAGTATTAATGAAAAAGCATTTGAGATTTTTTGTTGTTGGTTGAGCAATTGCAGGAATTCTATTTCTCAGCTTATTGAACTTGGCGATGAAGTCTCGCATGGGTTCATGAGGCTCTTTCTTCATTTGTGTGAGCTGAGCCAATAAGGCATGTGCATCTTCTACAGGTTTGAACCTAGCCTCAAACTTGGTCTTGAGGGTGTTCCAATTGGTTATAGTCTGAGCTTGAAGATGGTAAAACCAATCTGCAGCAGCACCTTGTAGTATTTCCACAAAAAGCCTTACTGCTACATCTTCATGCTCAACACCTATCACACCACAAGCTATGCAGAAAGCTGCAATGTGTTCATCCAGATGAACTTTCCCATCACCATAGAACTTAGGAAAATTCTTCCTCCAACTATGAGGTAGTTCATGCAAAGGTGGAGTTAAATTCAAAGGACCAAAAGTGTTACCCCAAGGGCCTTGAGCTGCCATGATGCGCCGATTAAAGGGTGGGATAACAAACCTCTGTGGAGTATGAATAGTCAAAACTCTGCTAGCACTAGAACTAGAAGCTTCACCTGGTATTGGAGACCTGGCGTTGGTAGGAGGAAAACTCAAAGTTCACTGAAGTCGAGGTCATGGAGGCAAAAGACCAAAGTTAATTTGCTGCATCAACTCAAATACAGGATCAATAATGCCTTGAGCTCTCTTGCTTCTTGCATACCGTGAATCTAGCAGAATGTAGTATACTCAAAAAAATTTTGAAAAAAATGGAAAAGAACTGAAATGCTTCAACTCAGAGCGTGAGGCTTCAAGTTGCGCGTTCCTTCCCCAGCAGAGTCACCAAAAACTATTGGGTGAATATTTTGTCTTCAACTAACGGAAGGCAAAATGGTTATATCGACCGCAGTGTAATGAGATAAATCTCTCCTCTCAGCAAGGGGAGGTTCCCTATCAATTATCACAAACTTATTTAAACTAAATACTAACTTGAGGCTGAGACCATATCATCCATTTCTCTTTTTTCAGAAATGATGTTTATAAAATGAAATATCACTTTCTTGATACAAATTGAAATAACCAAGAAACCCACGAGAGCACAAAGTCTATCATTGCTTCTTTTACTAATTTAGAACTTCGAACAAAGTAAGAATGATGTGCAGCCCAAAGTCTTCACTGAAAACTATGATAAAATATATGATCACAAAAGATAATAGTAGTTCAAAGCCTTTCCAATATCTTTTACTTTAAAACACTAAATCACAAACTAAAGATAATTGTTGTAGCACAAAGTCTCCACAATCAACTTTAAAACATCTCCCAGATTATTCTCACTCACACTACTATTTGATCAAACAGATAAGATCATATTAGGAAAAGGACATAAGAACAATCTCCAATACACCAAAGGTCATTTCAATACAAAGTTTGAACGATCACTTGCTTTCTTATTCACTTGATAAAATTTGATTTACAATTTGAACACAAAGTCTCAAAATGTTCTTCAATTTGGCAGAGTTTCGCTTCAATAACTAAAAGATCATTATTTACAATGAGGGTCCTCTTTATTTATAAGAGGAACTGAGAGCAAAAATAGGAAAAGAAAAACTAACTATGACTTATTCAACAAAGGATTCCTTTTTGATTTGGGACTTCCTATGTTTTTACATGTAATTACATATGAAAAAAGTACATGTAAATATGTCCAAAATTGTTTCAAAAGTACATCTGAAAAATGGAAAATAAACTAAGGGAAAAACTACTTCAACTTGTATTGCCATCTTTCTTCATGTGACCATCATACATAGTGAAAGCTACTTGCATCCCAATACTGTCTAGACTAACCGTGTTCCTGAAAATCATCTTGGCTCTAACTATGGCATCTCTGACTGTAGTGACTGATTTTGCATGACTAGTTAACTTGGTTTTTAGATTATCCAAAGTTAACTGATTGTCCAGAATATTGTCAACAGAGGCCATTGAAAACATTTTATCCTCAAACTCTTTCTAGAACATATCTTCAAATTCCCGAACCATTTCTTCTGCAGAGAGAAATTGGTTATCCTGTGATACAAGCTTGCATGACAGCTCCTCCAATTTATGTAAAAGACCTACATCACTCTATTCACTGAGTTTCCTTGCAGCTTCCAAGTCATTGATCAAATCTTTAAGCACCTGTCTCTTGTATGTCAATGCCTCTTTGGTTTTTGTATAAGAATCCCTATTAGGAATGGCACCAATTGATATTAGAGTGCTTATTTTCAATTTTCTCATCTCCACCCATTTATCATGATTCTTTTCTATGCGCGCAATATTTTGAGAAATAACATCAATGAGATCATCAAGTTCTGCTCTTATTTTCTCCATTTTATCTATCTTCTCAGATAGTTCTATGAGTAGAGATATTCCCTGTGTGTGCATCCTTTCTAAGTACTCTTCCTTTGAGATGAGTCCTTTCTGCTTTCTAGATAACAGGGTCTTCTATAGAAATGGCTTCGGGAGTTACTACTTTTGAATTCAAAGTGATTTTCCTCACCACTGCAGTCAACTGTTCCACCATTGCCTTGTAGTGATCTTTCATTTCTTTCTCCCTGTCAAATTTCTGAATTAGAATATCCATAGCTGACTGCATGTCTGTCTTGGTACTTTCATGAGTTATCTTGCCTAACTCCACTCTAGAGATAGAGTAATCAGTCATACTAAAATTTTCTATTGTTGCATCCTGTGGAGGTCTTGCAATCTCTAGAAATTTGTGTCCCTTGTCCCCAAGCATTCTTGAAAGAATCTTTGGCTTCTTCAGGGCCTTGGCTTTTGTAGGCACCAGCTTACTGAAATCAAAGTCATCTGGGGAGATGGCTTGTTTCTTCCTTTTTGGTGTATAAGCTGACAGCCATGGTGGAAGCACAGAAGTACTCACATTGGGATCTGTCCCCATTGTTGGTGTCACCAAAACTGTACTTGCACTGGTAGTGGAAACAATAGGTGGAGTGTTAGTAAAAACTGCACCTGTTACATTTACATTAGATACCTATTTAGTATTCATTACAAAGTGATCAAAAATAGAAGCATCCCCAATATCAAAAGATGAAGAGGACAAACTAGGAATAGACCCTGAGGAACAGAGCACATCTTCAAATGTATTTTGAGGATTGTCAAAAATAGTTTTGGAAGGGGAGGGAGATTCAAAAGAGGGAATATCAATAGGTGTATCAGACAAAGGAGCTGCAACAGGTGTGTCAGGCAAGGGAGAAGAGACTCCCGTTTCTTGTTGTACATTCTCCTATGGGGACAAAGCTTCTTCCTCTTGTTGATCTATAGGCCTATCTTCAACCTCCATTTCTTCAGGGGCTGGCTCCTCAGTAGCTGGCTCCTTAGTGTTCTATTTCTCAACTTCCATATCTTCTATTTTAGACTCTTTCTCCACAGCTTTTGACTTCTTCATCACAAACTTAATCCTAGGCTTATGTGGCTTGGAAGAAGAGGGAACATCACTCTTGTTCTTCGTTCTATTTTCCACCTTTTTACCTGTTTTCTCTTGGATCTCAGTCTCTAATCCTGTAAGGAATTCTTTCAAAGTGATTCCTTTATCTGCTAGCCAATTATTGGTGTTTGCCAATATAGGCTCAAATCTTTTCTTCAAAGAGGTCAACTCTTTTTGAGACCATTGGATTGGAGGGAGAGGAGTGTTAGCAACCTGTTCAATGTTATATCTGTCATCAACCAATTCTCCATCATCCACTAGATCCTCAGGAATATCAGCAAGTCCCAGATATTCAATCTACTCAAGAGATAACCTGTTGTAGTCCAACTTCCTGACATCTTCTTCTGTTCTCAAATCTACCCAGACATCCTCAACCATAGGTTCATGAAATTGGGTTTTCTTTTTTATTTTGTCCTTCACACCCCTGTAGTCAAACTTTGGCCTTCTCTTGAATTGTTTCATAGATACAAGCTGCATCTCAGTTTCCATGACCCTAGCCTTTGCAGCAGTTAATACTGAGAACCTGCCAATTTCAATTGGAAACATGAAACCAGGCTTCTTGAGCTCCATTTGTTTATTATGCACCACGATCATTTGTCTGCATAACTCCATTAAGTCCAGTTTGTCTGAGGGGAACCTTGGCAGCATATAAGGATGACCTTGGAAAAAGCCAACCCTCAGGTATGAGAAAGAAGGAAACTGTAAGAACATGCATCCAAAATCATTTACCACTGTCCAAGCCTCATCTAAAACTCTTCTTTATTCTAGTTGGGGATCAAAAAGACATAAGAATACTGGAAAGAAAGCATCATTTACTCTCCTGAAATGATGAATAGAACCCTTCAATGTTAATTGAGAGTAGTATTGATACACATGGATTACCCTCCTATCTCCTTCTGAGGTTAGACCTGGAAAGATTCTCATAGAGGCTACTATATACACCAGGTAAGAGGTCATGTAAAATTTGAAAGTAGTAGATACCTTTGTCAATTGCTCGTGCAGAGCATTGCTGATTTGTTCACCCCAGAAGATGGTTTGTTTGCCTTGGAGTATCACCTTGATGAAAGGATACATCCATTCATGAAACAGTGAAGAAGAAGCCAATCCTCTTATCTTGTTGAGAAGAGTAATCAGATCACCAACCTCTTCTATAAAGTCACTCCTAGGAAAGCTCCATGGCCACCTAGACAATTTTGACCATGGAGTTTTAAGCCATTTAGTATTGATTACCTTCTTGGCTTTCTCTAGATTCTTGTCATACTCTTTTTGTGCTTCAACAAAATCTAGCTTTATCACTTCTGTTGCAGGAGGGCACATAAACACCTTATCAATGAATTCAGGATCTAGTCTGATTATCACATTGCCACTTGTGTCCACCACAGCCCTAGTATCTATGTTATAGAACTGAGCACACTGAAGGAAAAATTTTGTGTTGTGGGCTGCCACCGGGAAAATCGACACCAAGTGAATGTTACTGTCAATTATCTTCTTCATTGCAGAGATGGGATTATTTGACTTGGTTCTCTCCACAAACTCAACCATGTCCACATGGCCAATCTCTGTATCCCTAATGTCATCGACATTAGAAGTAACTGAAGTGATTGGGAAAACACCTTGATATTTATACTTCATCACTTTCGACTTCTTTAGAGATAACTCAGTCATCTGAACGAGCTATCACCAGAAGGACGTTGATGAAGATAGAAGATCCACAGAAGAAACTGCAACAAAAAGTCATGATCATGCAATTAGGGGAAATACTGGTAATCTAGGAAAATTGCATGTTGATGATCACAACTATGGAGACGCGCTTGAAATGGCTAAAGTGCGAGCAGGCCAAAAAATGGAGGAAAGCGTGTTTGGAAAAGCAAAATTGAAAATATCCCAGAGTTAGGAAAATTTGAGAGAATGTTTGCATGGGTGGAAAAATTTGCCTCCCTTGCATGTGAGGGATATTGTGCACGTGCATCGGCGGTAAAATTCGCCGCTATTGCATATTACAGGAAAAATGGTTATATGTTGGAGTGGCAAAAAATGTTGATGCTGCAGGTAATAGGTAATTGTAAGTGTTATGCATCGGCGGTAGAAAACACTGACAATGCATATTGGTATGAATCGCGTTTGTTCGAGCAGCGAATAATTTTGACATTGCATGTGATAGGAGTTTCAAGGTTTTCATGTAGGCGTGGTGAATTTTGCCGCCCATACACTTGCATTTTGATAAGCCTTTAAACACATAAGCAGTAGAAAATGCCGACTTTGCATCTGCCCAAGTTCATGAAAAAATGCGGGTGGTGAAAATCACTGTCACTACACATGGACATGTTTGAGTGGCAATGATCTCTAACTAATCACCAAAAGGTCATTTCTTGTATATCGGCAAAATCCACTGATGAAACGTTTACTAACCAGGGTTTCAAAAATCATTTGAGAAATAAAAATGAAGAAGGGGACGATTTGCCTCAATACAATTCAGAGGAAACACGAGTTTGATGATTCCAAAGAACCAAAAAAAAAACCCTAAATGAAAATGAATAACAAAAATAAAGATTAGAAGACTTACCAATCAAAAGGAACGAAAACACTAAAATGCGACGGCGACGAGTCAAAATCTGTTTGAACCCAATGTCGGCACGACCAAGTAGCTTGAGGAAGGGTTTACTAATCAATTGGAAAAATTAAAAAATAGAAATAACAAAAGATAATGAAATAACACATTAAAAAGCTTAAAAACAAACCGTTAATGCTTAGCACGAGTGGCCATTAATGCCACTTGAAGTTCGTGATTTTGGAGATCTTGCTCAGGCGGCGATTTCGGCCGACATGACACATGTTTTACAAAAATGCAAGAGCGGTAAAAACCGCCGACTCTACATTTGCTTCTTGGCGAGGAACATGTAATGGCAGCAAAAAGTGCTGCTCGAGCATGTTGAAAATGAAAAACCATTTAAAAGCGGTAGAAATTGCCGACATAACACAAGTGGACAAAAAGACATGCAATAGCAGCGAATTTGGTGACTTTGCATATAAAGACTCAAAATTTTACTAACACCCTAAAAAATGACCAAAATTGATACTTTGGTCAATTTACAACCTAATCGATTTGTGCAAATATCAAGGAATTGATTTGAGGGGATGTTGTAAACAGTTTAGGATGCCATACGACTTCACACAGGACCAAGAGAACCTTGTCTCGATTTGCAAACTTAGAGTGTAGATTACGAAATGGACAAGTTTCGTAGGGGTTGTCTACAAAAACAAGCGTGGCTGATTTTGAGAACAACAGGTATGGACAACCATGAAAGAATAAAGGATAAATGAATTTTGACAGATGTTTTAGTTGCAACTGCCCTATGCAAAGTGTGGAAGCATAGACAAGGCACATGAACTATTTGACATGATGCCTCAAAGAAATGTTGTCTCATGGAATGCAATGATTGCAAGATATATGCACAAAATGGATTTTTTCAAAAAGGCTTTAGAAACTTTCAAGCAAATGTGATTGGCAAGTGTAAAGCCAAATTCCACAAACTTAGCCAATATCCTTCTTGTCTATACCCATATGGGATCTTTGGAACAGGGTATGGACATCCATCAAAGCATAAAGGATATGAAAATTTTGACAGATGTAGTTGCAGCTGCCCTAGGAGACGTGTGCAAAGTGTGGAAGCATAGACAAGGCACATGAACTATTTGAAATGATGCCTCAAATAAATGTTGTCTCATGGAATGCAATGATTGAAAGATATGCACAAAATGGATTTTTTCAAAAAGGCTTTAGAAACTTTCAAGCAAATGCAATTGGCGGGTGTAAAGCCAAATTCCATAACCTTAGCCAACATCCTCCTTGTCTATGCCCATATGGGATCTTTGGAATAGGGTATGGACATCCATCAAAGCATAAAGGATATGGGAATTTCGTCATATGTTGCAGTTGCAACTTCCCTATAAGACATGTATGCAAAGTGATGAAGCATAGACAAGGCATATGAATTGTTTGACATGATGCCTCAAAGAAATGTTGTCTCATGGAATTCAATGATTGCAAGATATATGTACAAAATGGATTTTTTCAAAAAGGCTTTAGAAACTTTCAAGAAAATACAATTGGTGGGTGGAAAGCCAAATTCCATAACCTTAGCCATCATCCTCCTTGTCTATGCTGATATGGGATCTTCAAAACATGGTATGGACATCCATCAAAGCATAAAGGATATGGGAATTTTGACAAATGTTGTAGTTGCAGTTGCCCTAGGAGACATGTATGCAAAGTATGGATCCGTGGACAAGGCACATGAACTATTTGACATGATGCCTCAAATAAATTTTGTCTCATGGAATGCAATGATTGCAAGATATGCACAAAATGATTTTTTTCAAAAAGGCTTTAGAAACTTTCAAGCAAATGCAATTGGCGGGTGTAAATCCAAATTCCACAACCTTAGCCAACATCCTCCTTGTCTATGCCCATATGGGATCTTCGGAATATGGTATGGACATCCATCGAAGCATAAAGGATATGGGAATTTCGTCAAATATTGTAGTTGCAACTTCCCTATAAGACATGTATGCAAAGTGATGAAGCATAGACAAGGCATATGAATTGTTTGACATGATGCCTCAAAGAAATGTTGTCTCATGGAATTCAATAATTACAAGATATATGCACAAAATGGATTTTTTCAAAAAGGCTTTAGAAACTTTCAAGATAATACAATTGGTGGGTGTAAAGCCAAATTCCATAACCTTAGCCAACATCCTCCTTGTCTATGTCGATATGGGATCTTCAAAATAGGGTATGGACATCCATCAAAGCATAAAGGATATGGGAATTTTGACAGATGTTGTAGTTGCAGTTTCCCTAGGAGACATGTATGTAAAGTATGGATCCATGGACAAGGCACATGAACTATTTGACATGATGCCTCAAAGAAATGTTGTCTCATGGAATGTAATGATTGCAAGATATGCACAAAATGGATTTTTTCAAAAAGGCTTTAGAAACTTTCAAGCAAATGCACAAAACAAACTTTCAAGCAATTGCTATTGGCGAATGTAAATCCAAATTCCACAACCTTATCCACCATCCTTCTTACCTATGCCAAAATGGGATCTTTGGAATAGGGTATAGACAACCATCAAAGCATAAAGGATATAGGAATTTTATCGCATGTTGTATTTGTAGCTGCCCTTGTAGACATGTATGCAAAATGTGGAAGCATAGACAAGGCATGTGAATAGTTTGGCATGACACCTCAAAGATGTGCCATCTCATGGAATGCAATGATTGCACGATATGCATAAAATGGATTTTTTGAAAAGGCTTTATAAACTTTCAAGCAAATGCAATTGACACATGTAAAACCAAATTCCATAACCTTTTCAAGCATCCTCCCTACCTGTGCCAAATTAGGATCTTTGAAATAGGGTATAGACCATAGAAGCATATATCTTTAAAATATCCTGATATATTCTGATATATCCTGATATATTCTGATACATTTTGATATTGTTATTGTGATTAGTGATAATCATTGTTGCCTTTGACAACAACACACACTTATGTTATTGTTTATGATTTATGGGCATAGTCATTACTAGACAAAACTATCAAATGATTATGCTATCCTTTGGCTTGTCATTATTATTGCATCATAGGTGTTAATGTTGTCATTTGTACTTATCAATGGATATTGTTGTCATTATTTCATTTGTAAAATAGTTCTATATTATTAAGGCAATTATTTGGCAATTTTCATAATTACATAGCAGTTGTTAATAATGTTGTACCATTTGAGATGGTTGTCGTCATCATTGTCTTTGGACATAACTATCTTTTTGTGATTAGTAATCTTATTGTGATCACTAATCAATAGAATTATCTCGTTATTGTGACCTATACATTCTTGATTAGTATAGTGTTTAGTAGCATCCTTATTAGTACTATGGTCAATTAATATGGGCATCAATACTGCAGTCAACATTATAGGAAATATTAATGATAAAAATGATTAATATGAAACATTGTTGAGACAGGACATTGTTGTTCTAAAATGCTTGTTGTTGCTATAAAATAAGAGGTATTTCAAGAGGTTAGGGAGACTATTGTTGTCAATTGTACTTACTATTTGCTTCTATGGTATGGACAACCATAAAAGAATAAAGGATAAAGGAATTTTGACAAATGTTGTAGTTGCAACTGCACTAGGAGACATGTATGCAAGGTACGGAAGCATAGACAAGGCACATGAACTATTTGACATGATGCCTCAAAGAAATGCTATCTCATGAAATGCAATGTTTGCAAGATATGCACAAAATGGATTTTTTCAAAAAGTCTTTAGAAACTTTCAAGAAAATGCAATTGGTGGGTGTAAAGCCAAATTCCACAACCTTAGCCAGTATCCTCCTCGTATATGCCCATATAGCATCTTCAGAAGTGGCTATGGACATCCATCAAAGCATAAAGGATATGGGAATTTCATCAAATGTTGTAGATGCAACTGCCTTATGAGACATACATATGCAAAGTGTTGAAGCATAGACAAGGCAAGTGAATTGTTTGACATGATGCCTCAAAGAAATGCTCTCATGGAATGCAATGAAAGCAAGATATGCACAAAATGGTTTTTTTGATAAGACTTTAGAAACTTTCAAGGAAATGCAATTGGCACGTGTAAAGCCAAATTCCACAACCTTAGCCAACATCCTCCTTGTCTATGCCCAAATGGGATCTTCGGAATAGGGTATGTACATCCATCAAAGCATAAAGGATATGGGAATTTTGACATATGTTGTAGTTGTAACTACCCTAGGAGACATGGATGCAAAGTGTGGAAGTATAGACAAGGAACATGAACTATTTGACATGATGCCTCAAAGAAATTTTGTCTCATGGATTGCAATGATTGCAAGATATGCACAAAATGGATTTTTTCAAAAAGGCTTTAGAAACTTTCAATAAAATACACAAAAGAAACTTTCAAGCAAATGCAATTGGCATGTTTAAAACTAAATTCCACAACTTTATCCAACATCCTCATTGCCTATGCCAAAATGGTATCTTCAAAATAGGGTGTGGACAACCATCAAAGCATAAAGGATATAGGAATTTTGTCACATGTTGTATTTGCAGCTGCCCTTGTAGACATGTATGCAAAGTGTGGAAGCATAGACAAGGTGTGTGAACTGTTTGACATGATGCCTCAAAGAAATGCATAGTCTCATGGAATGCAATGATTTCAAGATGCACAAAATGGATTTTTTGAAAAGGATTTATGAACTTCAAGTAAATGCAATTGGCAAGTGTAAAACCAAATTCCTGTAACCATAATTGATCATCATATTATGTTTAATGTAAACTGTCATATATATAATCTCATGAACATAACATTTAGTCTATATATAAATCCATATAGGCATGTACAAACAAAGCCATACAGGCATATACAAAGATATACATCAGTAACATACAAAAGTATGTATACAAAGCCATCTAGGCATACAAAAAAAGTCCTAAAATCTAGTTTCCTATGAACTACTATTAAATAATCGACGACCCTTGCTTGGTCATGAAGATGGAGAGTTAATCAGTGACTCTCTCTCTCTCTCTCTCTCTCTCTCTCTCTCTCTCTCTCTCTCTCTCTCTCTCTCTCTCTCCCCTATCGACTAGACCTCCTTAACAGAGATTTTTGAAGCTCCACCTATTAATGCAATCAAACAATATGCACATTAATATAAAAAACATGAAATATATAACATCACATATGTAATCAATCACTTACCACTAGCTGATGATCCCTCTCTATCATTTTTTTCTCTCTTAATCCATAGATGGACGGGTTGGAGCTGTGAGCTCCTATAAGAAGCATCAAGAAGAAAAATTGAGTAAACATGAATATCATTTATGTACATGAAATGACATGAGATAAAACAAGAAATACAAAATGATATTTACATGTTACTGGCTCATACCTTGGTCAAAGGATTTGCAAACAATACAACTACAACAATGCCCACCCCTACTGACTGACAAAGATGAGGAGTCTCCATATTCAACATCTAAAAATAGAGTTCAAGGTTATTTAACCAAAATAGATACATAACATTATTTAAATGCATAATGATTACAAATGGTTAGATTTACCTCCGTGAAAGTGGCTCTGTGTCCAGGGGACCAAGGAAATTCATGGAGGCGGTGGTGAAGCTCCATGTTGATTATCAAATTGTCACTAAATAATATTACCATTGATATATTTACAATATTTATGATCATGTGATAAATTACATACCTGTCAACTCGAGCTCCTCTCATAAGCCTGCATTGGATGAATAACAAATGTAGGATGAAGACTCTGACCTTGGAATTGCATATTACAAAATTACATACATTAATTTTGACTTATAATATAGATAGTCATATAAAATTAATTACAAATTTCAAATACAAATATATTAAATCAAGATGAACCTGGTTAAAATTGCCTGGGAGTCAATACCGAACGTATGATGTAAGAGGTCATCTATGAGAATAATATCATCCAATATAGATGTATTATCACTAGTTGTTGCCCCTATGTCGTAGCGTCCTAGTGAGAGTCTTGCATCCCATAATCGCACAAGCTCCCACATGAACTACAAAGATGTGGGGACAAACAACGCCTACTACTCTCACCCTCATCAGCTTGGGTGAGATCATCGTCGTGCTATGCTAGAGACTAGGTGAGAGAACTCAATGAATGTGGTGTCTCCACCTCAACACTCTCCTTCAAAGTTGAAGGGAGTAAGACATGTGCTGGCCTCATGAAGGGTCTAGTACATGATTATAGTCTCGATGTGCCCCCTCTCTATCTTAGGCAGAGCCACCACCTCTGCCCTAGAATTCTTGAATGTCAAAGTAATTAGGAATCTCCTTGAGGACAAACTCACAATAGAGTTTCCTCAAGAAATATTGTGGCACCTCATTGTTATTACAAGGATGCTCATCAAAGACCATGTACCTTCTATGCCAAAAGTTTTGGAATATATCTTCATTCACACACCAATGAATTGGGAACCGTTTGCAAGTCTCTTCTAGTGTTTGGCCAATTTTAGGATTGATAAATTGTGAACATAATGCAGACTTTGTAATTTTTTTGTCCTTCACTTGTTTGTAAGACAATTAGTCAGCATAGTATTGCCAACTCCTCTCCCTATAGTCATTCCATTCGGTGATTTGATTTGTCACCGATTCAATGTGAGAAACAATCACCTCTAATGACTTGGCAAGGGCTCTCCTACGATTAGTGCTTGCACTTGGACTATTTAATGTTTCAATTAGGGTTTCAAGATGTTTTTTGTTTTCTTCAATTTTCCCTAAATAGTTTTTTTTGTGTATCTCTTTCATGGTGAGGACATGAAGGTGGGGGGTTTGAGGGTTTTGAGGGTTTTTTTGAGCCTCCTCTGATGGATTAGTGTTTTGTGGTGCCTCATTGACTGAAAATTCAACAAAAAATCCAATCAAACATTGCAAAAGTAAAAATTTCTTTTCAAATTCACAAAAAATAATCAAACCCTACCTTGTTCAGCTGCTACACCCTCTACACTTCATTCACAATGTCCTTGGGAGAGAGATTGGCGAGGTGGCATGGTGAAATTGTCGATTGCACTTAGAATTTGCTCGAACCCTTCTTCTTGTAATGCGCTCATGCTATAAACCCTGAAACTTGCTTGCCAAAAGGAGGAAATGAGCTGTTGTCTATTGTAATTTAGTTTTTTTTTAAGTTCTACTTTTGCAAAATGTGAGCGCGTTATAACACGCTCACATTTTGACTTGTATGGGACCAAAAAGTCATGTGGTGAATTTTTCATCCCTCATCTCTTTGCACTTACCTGTAAGAGAATCCTAGGGAATAAGAGAAATATTGCATCAACCAAAAATATTTCTCTTTCACTTTATTTATTTCTTTGTAGGTTTTCATTTACTAATAAGTTGCAAAAGTTGTCACATTTCATCGCAAGTTGATATTTGGTGTCATGATTTTGAGAGTTTGTTTTACAATGACATATGGATGTTGTGTCCACCTTTGAGGAGAATTTATCACCATAAGGGAGTAATTTGGTTTGTAAATATCTATTAGGCTAACAGATTTGCATAGTTGTAACTTCTCAGGTACTTGTGTTAGATTATTTGGAGTTTGTGGCACAAAAGGAGTATATGTGAGGATTAATTAGACCTAGAAGAATGAACATTGAGCATCACATATATTTCCCATTCTTCTATCACTGCCTTGATCAAAGTGTAGACACCTAAAAATGACCATTACATAATTCACCTTGCATACATCAAATTCTACTAAATCACTTGCATCCAACATTAATTGAATAATCTAATTATTTAATTAATTTCATCAATTTCTTCTAATTCCCCTAATTCTAACATTAATTGAATAAATTCTATTTATTTAACCAATTTCATTAATTTTCACTTTATTCTTCCAAATTAAGCAATTTTAATTATTTAATTAAATCATTTTCTTTTCAAATTCTTCAAATCCATATTAATTAAATAAATAAATTATTTAATTAATTCATCATTCAAATTCCTCTTATCCACAATTAAATAATTTTAATTATTTAATTAGGTAAATATTCTTCTAAATTTAAATAAATTATGCAAATTTATTTAAGTTGACATTATATTCTAAAAATAAATAAAAATTAATATTTTATTTATATTCCTCTATCATGCACAATAAATTAAATCAATTTATTTGTTTAATTTATTTAAATCCTCATATCTTATCCTTTCTTCCATCGTGCAAGATAAATTAAATAAATTTATTTATTTAATTTATTTTTATCTTTCAAATCTTCTAAAAATATCTTTTCTTCTATGTGCACAATCAATTTTATTTTTAGCATGTCAAAAAGCAAATCTAAAGTTGAGTTAATTGACTTTAATCATTATTGTTTTTATCATCAACTCATAAATTTGAAAAAAAAAAACATTCTTAATTTATGAAATCAAATCCTATCTTTATCCAAGCAAGCAGTTAACTCAACAAAGCTCCTTTTTGCATGGACACTTGTTGTGTGCATGTTCATCATGTCCTCTCAATTTATCTCATCTGTTGATATCATTGATTTATCTCAACTATTGATCGTTCTTCTCCTAAAACCTATATACCCCCTTCATTGCATCAAAAATCCTCTTCGATCATTTAAGCTTTGGGCATTCATAATAGTGTTTTAAGCTTCCTCGCATCATTGAGCACATTTATCACATCTTTGAGCACATTATCACATGACCGCTTGTTGCAACATGGTTATGCAATTCATTGAGCAATCCACAAAGAACCAAGGGATCTATACAATCTAGGTGATAGTTTTCTCTATTTGTTTTGATTTGCATTGATTTGGTTATACGATTGAGTTTATTGCTCATTGCTTGATCTTTATTCACTCGATTTTTACCTATACACATTCTGGCACACCCAATGGGACCCACTAACTTGATTTAACCTTACTTTTTTTTGAAAAAAAAATATTTTGCTAGGCACAGGTACAGAAACGTGTAATTGTAACACAAAAACTCACTTTTGAACCACAAAAAATTACCTTTGGCTGGCGAAAACTCACCTTTGGGTGACAGTTTTGTGCCTTTGGTGGACAAAAATGTGCCTTTGCGCAGTTTTGACTCGTCTTTGGTCCATTAAAATTTGCCTCTAGTTTTTAAGGTTTTTTGACTTGTTTTGGGTTTTGATAGTGATTTCTGATCTCTATTGAGTTTGGCAAGCTATTTTATTTGCTAACACTGACTATATCATACCCTCAAGCTATTTTATTTGTGGGTATCATCTTATTTTCTGACTAATTGATCATATAACTTGGTTTATTGTCTATTCTTGGTGTAGAAGTACAGATCCATATCATCATTAGCCTCCTGGCTCATTTTGAATTCATCCATCAATCACTCAATCAAGCGTTTGACCTAATTTTATTGTTGTTTGTAGGATTGTCCCAAAAAAGTACCTTTGATCAATAGAAACATGCATTTGCACCACAGTAACTCACCTTTGAACCATAGTGACGCGCCTTTGCATAGTAAAAATGCACCTTTGTATAGTAACAACTCGCCTCTAGTAAATTTTAATGCGCCTTTGCACAACAGTAACTTGCTTTTGGTCTGTTCAATTGTTTTCATCAATCATTTACTTTTTTAGAACTAATCTCAGCTTGTGCAGCCTCTTATCATTTAGCAAGAAGACAAAAAGTGAAACCCTAACATATTTGGTGCAGGACAATTGTCGAAGGAACTATCTTTTACACTAAGTCTTAGAAAACATTTCAATTTCATAAAGGAATTAGCATTTGTCATCTTTGTTTGGAATGTCTTAAGTATGTATGCTCTTTCCTCGCACTGAAAAGTGACCTTGGAAATCAAAAACACTTAAGTCATTTGTTTACTTGCTTTCTGTGCTTACTTCTCAGGGACTCAAGATAACACGTATGCTCTTCTCTCGCATCGAAAGATGATCTTGAGAATCAAAAGTGCTTGATATCCTTTCTAGGGGGGCTGCTTGGGGATTTCATCACCTCAAGGGATGACCCCAACTGCATGTTCTAGTGCGGTATACAAATGTCGTGAGTATCGAAAGACTCAACTTCAAAGGAAAGACCCTTTCAACTCCAAGCAAAAATCTTTTGGGATACTTGGTCCGCCGAGACTCGTATAGTATAGTGTCAATTGACTGACACACTCCTATTCACATATTTGTGCCTCCCGTACCTTGCGTATATTAAGGACTCCCTAGAAACTTGTAAACCTAGATAAGACCATCAACGATTTTGTAATGTGATGCAAGGGATGCGGAATGTATCCTGAAGTTACTCACCATCCATACTATATTGAGGACTAGATAGAAGCTTCTTTGGGAAAGGTGTCAAAACCTTGAAGGAAAGGGATATTGGGTGTATGTCTCTTATCCCTAGCTATCTACTCAGGGGGAAGTGTTCTTAGTTAGGTAAGAATATGGACATATATTCAATCATGTGGGATCATATTATGACTCAATCCTACTTGAATAATATTTAGGTTGTTGCATTAAAAGAAGTGTTTGATGTGTCTTCTCTTTGTTTTTATCTACATGTAATCACCATTTGTTATCTGTGGAGGTTAATAACATCACACAACCAACTCCTTGAGTCAGTCCATAGCCACTTTGTCTACTGTGTTTTCTCTTGCCACAAGAAATTTTCCAAAATTTACCAAATCTTTCCTTGAAAAACACATTGTTCCAGAAAACTCACCTTTGAATCATAGAAATACACCTTTGCACTGTGTTAACACACCTCTAGATCATAGAAATATACCTTTGGTCTGCAAAAGTGTGCCTCTGGCTTGCAAAAACCTGCCTTTGGTGCATAAAAATGTACCTTTGGCTCAGTCAACTTTTTACACAGTCTGTCATAAAAACTTGCTTTTGGATTATTCTGCTACGCCTTTGAGCTATAGTAATATGCCTTTAAGCTATCCTATTGTGCCTTTGTTCAACATAAATGTACCTCCAAGCTATTGTGATTTGCCTTTGAGCCACAAAAACTTGTCTCTTGTGTACAGTCATGTGCCTTTGGTCTCTACCTGTTTTCAATCATTATTTTAGCCTAGAATCAGAAAGCCACTATTTTTGAGAAAATTTAACCATTGAGCTATCATCCTACATCACATACAGATCTGTTCCATCAACCATTAGACCATCCCCATCAATCATCATAGAAAACACTTGGATTTTTAGAGCTATTATCCTCTTGAGACTGCAAAACAATCATCATCATCACCAAACAAGCCTACATCCCCTAATTTATCTTTGATTTGAGAAAGATTTCCTCTCTTAGATCCTTGAAGGTAAATTAGTATCCATTAGTGGCTTTTATTAGCTTAGGGAATAAACTTCTCCTAGGTTGGTTAAACTCATTAATCCAATCTGCCTTCCTTGAGGTCATTAGTCTACCTCTTTGAAGGTCATCAAACATCCAAAACAACATTTGATCTAGGTGCTACTTATCTTCCATCAATCAACCAATCCAAAACATCATCTTAGTAGTCTCAACTCAATCACAAAAATCCAAAATCAATCCACCCATCCTATAAATCTTTGTCATAGCACATTTGAGTAATCTTATGACTACGACTAGAAAACAACATCGATTAGCCATGGAGGCTCATCAAAACACCAACCAACAAAATATCTAAAACAATCCCCAATAAAATCCTTAAAACAATACTCATGGTAATACCCAAAACAATCCTCAAGAGGATAACACTACATGGATAGATGCTACCCAATTTACCACAGGGTTAAATCCTCATGATTTCCTACTGAAAGGGTATACAATAGGACAATCATCATCTCAACAACCTAGAATCCCTCAACAAGTCCAAACATCTCAAGAAGTGTCTCAAGACGTTGATGAAAACTTGCAAGACCTCAAAATCTTAGATGCTATCAACAAACTCTTGGCTTCCAATCCAAATCATTTCTTTCATCTACTTGCTAAGAAAGGAGCCAAGTTACCCCAAGACTTTGACATATCTACTCTTAAGGAGCAAGATTCTATCAATGCCATGGGTAGACCACAAATCACCCCCATCCAAACTATGTCAACCATATCATCACTCATTCCTGATTCACCCTCACATGAGGTGCCTTTGAATCCCTTCACCACCAACCCTCTTTATCAAAATCCCATAAGAGAAACATCACTCGAATTTGTTATTGTCCCCATGGAGATTTATCAAATGCAACAAGAAAATCTAGCAAAATAAGCAAATCAAGCCAATCCTTTCTTCACCACATCTACACCTACACCCCCTCAAAATCCTCCACAAACATCACAAATCCAAACCCCCATCTATAATATTGTTAGTTCCACTCCTCCACAAGGGGCACGATCTCAAACCTCCATATCTCATCTTGCCTATGCCACTCCACCACAGATGTCACAAGTGCCAACTTCCATATCAAATCTTGCTTATGTCACTCCTCCACAAGTGTCACAAGTCCAAACATCCATTCCTCAAAACACCCACATCACTCCACCCCAACATTCCCAAAATCAAACCACTTACATCACTCCACCTCAACATTCCCAACATCAAAACACCTGCATCACTCCACTCAACATCCCCAAAATCAAAACACCTATATCACTCCACCTCAACATTCTGAAAGTCACCATTCCTATACCAATCCACCTCAACCTCCACAAAATCAAAATACCTACATCATCCCACCTAAACAATTCCAAAATCAACATTCTTTCACCAATCCTCCTCAACATTCCCAAAGTCAACACTCCTACATAGCTCCTCCACAAAACCCACCAATCCAACATTTCTCCATGAATCAAACCCCAAACAACCCTCACAACTCATATGACCCATACAACCTCAATTCATATGGACTCAATTCCAATATCTCCTATGGGACACAGCAACCACCATTCATCCAACAGAATCTTGCTCCACAAACACCCACATCAGATCTTGAGCTCAAATTTTCAAATCTACAAAAACAAATATTCGATCTTTAATTTGGACATACAAAGAAAACTTTCTCTTTGGAGGAAGTTTGTCCATATCCATTTGATAGATCTTTACTAATGATCCCTTTTCCCCCAACTTTGACTTGCCTAAATTCGACAAATATAAGGGAAAAGGCGATCCAAAAGAACACTTTAGGGAGTTCTATATTGCTTGCTTAGAGGTTGCTCATAATGATACTTATCTTATGCACCTCTTTCCTCGTAGTCTTGGGGGACAAGCCATAGAATGGTTTTCTCACCTACCCACAGGTATCAAAACATTCAATGAATTAGCTGAAAAGTTTGCAACCCACTTTTCCTACGATACTAAGCATGATATTTCTATGACAGACTTGTGCAACAATAAAAATGTAATGGGGAAAATTTTATCTCCTTCCTACAAAGATGAAGAGGTATGGCTAGTAAATTCCCATGGCATGTACCTGAAAAACAACTTGTTAGTATCTTTGTGCATAATCTTAACCAAGAAATTGGTTTTCACTTATAAATTCAAAGTGCTAGCTCATTTGAGGAAATCATCTCTAAGGGTACCAACATTGAAAAATCCCATATTGCAAAGGGTTTAGTCAAAATCTTCAAAGAGAACAAAGATAATCTTCCCCAACAATCTAATGACAAACCTCAATTTTGGTCGAAAAACAAGAATGTTGTCAACGACAGTGTTGTGGACTCTAAACATATCCAAACCTTCCAAACACCGGTCAATCTCCAATCAAAACCTACCCAATCTTGTTTGTTAACAACCAAAACAAGACTATCCCCCAAGACATAGGTTCACTCCTTTGGGAGAACCTATTAAATCAGTCCTTAAGAAACTTGTTCAAAGTAGACTTATTACATTGCCTGAAATGCATCAATATGATGAACCCACTTTCAAACCTACTTGGTACAAAGATAATGAGTATTGTGAGTACCATAGAGTGAAAGGGAACAAAACCCCTGGCTGCATGAAGTTGAAAAACTTAATCTAGAATCTCATAGACCGAGGTGAAGCCACTGTTGGTGATCCTCCAACCCATACCACAAACAAAGACCTAGACATGTACAAGGATCCATTTCCTACACATGGTAAAGGTCCTAACCCTGATAAAGGAAAAGTGTCAACAAAGCTTCATCTTCTTATGAATCCATTGTGGGTTCCTTTGAAGAAAGTAGAGTGTCCACCCTTACCATTAAAAACAAAAACCTTGATTGTGCCGTCACAACTCATCATGGTCATGTTACCCTTCGGGGCCCAACACAAATACCCCTATCAACTCTGACTATAATATCATTGGCATAAGATAAAATGTATACTTATAGATGGTGGTGCTGATCTGAACATTTGTTCACTCAAATTGCTAAAACAACTAGGATACTATGGGGATCACATAAACACTGAGCAGTCTATCACTATCAAAGCTTATGATGATGCAAAGCGTCGGTCTGAACGTGTGATCCATTTGCCTATTCAAGTAGGCTTTGTCATGTTAGAAATAAGATGCCAAGTATTGGATATTGAGCTTCCATATAATATCATCCTAGGACGCCCATGGATTCATGCCATGTGTGTTGTACCCTCTATGCACCATCAATCTCTGGTGCAGAGACCACCATAGTCAATTTTGGCTTGTATGCTCACTAGGAGCCTTAAATTTTGGATTTTATGCTCATTATGAGCCTAGGTGGAGTTATGTATTAGTTTATTATTGTAATAAGGTCTAATTCAGACCACTCTCTCTATTCTAGAAGTCAATCTTGTATTGGAACTCCAAATAGCATGTGCTATGTTTAGAAAAAATAGTCATAAGGCTAAAATTAGTGAAATTAGTAATCCTTTTTGCCTTTTGGATATAAAAAGAATCTTCCATGATGGGAAGAGATGAATTTACATTGTATTTATCTCTTGAAGCTCGTGAATAAAGGGAGATTGAAGTTTGAAGGAAGAAAATAATAGAGAAGATTGTTTTTGCTACTTTTTTCCTATGTAATCCGCTGCTCTTGTGTGTGGTACTCGCCCGTACATCCATTTCAAGGGATCTCACATTTTGGATGTTGTAAATGCATGTTTTTCCTTTCAATTAAATCATATTATGTGCCTTGAAATTGCAGGAGAAGAGAAAATAATTGGTTGTCCCAGTTTTGTTGTTTTGAAGAGGGTTTGGTAGGGTTTTAGGAGTTTGATGGGGTTCTGACCCAAATCATTGAGTTAGAGCCCCAAAATGGATTTTTTGGGTCTATCTATGTTTATTCTACAATGGGTTTTGTGTGCAGGTGCAGGGGTGCAGTCCAAGACAAGTTTTGAGGAAGATTTGGCTTGATATCTCTATGTATTAAGCCATTGGTGATAGCTACAGGAAGATTTAGTTAGAAAACTAGTTTGAAATGCCCATAGAGGTCCAAAACCTACTGAATACATCTATTTGAAGTCCATACTAAGTTCTAGAATTGGTTAGGAAGTTCTGGGTCATCTTGGTAGGGTACTTCCTTTGTAAACCTAGGGCTAATTGCCCCTTGGAACAACAGGTATAGTCATTTTTAGAGGCTTGTATTCCAAAAAAAAGTACCCCGCATGTAAAGTATGTTATAGAGGACCTTAATGGGTATCTAGAAAGATAAAGATTTCTAGGAGTTGTTTGGAAAGTTTTGGAGTTAAGCCCTCTAAACCGCATTTCTAAGGCTACAAGGAAAATAGGTCATTTGTGAAGGAACGATTGGAAGGACAACTTGCCAGGTAAATTTATGAGTTTGATAAGCCTCCATTGGTCAAATGAACATGTCTCATGCCCTCCCCAAATGCTAGCAGTCATCACATGTGTCCAAACCAAGTTGGGTTCAAGAATGGAGGTTGTAGGTGTCTTGATGTGCAAGTTTGTTGTCCCTCTTTCCAAGATCAGTCACTCATGTTTGTGAGACTTGATAAGTGTTCCCCTATTTTGCATCAATCTCTCAAGTTCCCATTCAATGGTATAGAAATCACAATCCATGGAGATCGTAATCCATTTGAGTTTTGTCACACCATGCAAGGGCATTACCGAAATAGCACCAAATACCCAATAATGTTGAAGCTCACTAATGTTGAAGCTCAACCTAATACTTAGAAAAAAGCCTCTACAGATAAACCCATTCCAAAGATCAAATTCCACTTCAGGGACATAAGATTTGGTGAATATGACATTTCAAAATCTTGTTGTGTGGGGAGGATGCCTCTTTCACCAAAATCTTATGGCAAACCACCCATAGCGAAGGTCACTAAGAAGGCAAAGATGCTAGCTTCCCTAACGACATTCACTCATGGGGGCTTGCTTGAAGAAGAATCTCTTGAAGATATTTGTGAGGCCAATTATTTTCACTTCCCTATTTTGATCGTTTACATTTTAGTTGATGACATTATTAGACTTAGAGAGACTATTATTTCCATTATGCAGATTAGATTATAGCTCCTGACTTTTGGTTTGACATTGATTAGACATATGGTGATTTGATTTGATCATATTTTGATGTTATGATGATGTTAGATATATGACATATAGTTGATGATGATTATTGAGGTGATTTTAAGTTCATTATGTGGATCTATTATTTGATAATGATTATGAGACATTAGATAGAAAATGAAGTTTTAATATTAAATTATGTTGAAAATGATTAATGTTGTATGAAATGACATGAATTTAATTTCAATTGCTTTGGCTATGACTATCTATGATGTGATTGACACTTGATCTAGTTGTGCAAGATTATATTCCCAGGCCACGAGAAATTAGAGGTAGTGTTCACACATATGTTATTCCCTGTGAAACTGATCCATTCCTAAGAGGGATGAGGATCACGTGTGTTCGGATGTTGCTTGTGTACATGCTTAATTTATTTATTTTGGCCTAGTGACCCCTTTCTTAGTTGATTTATATCATGTGTTGTATATTTGTAATTGTTTTACACCACTTGGAATTATTTTCATTTATGGGCCATTTAAAAGTGAATTTATGCCTCCCTAGGTGTACCTTAGTGTCCCAAAACTTACCCTAGGTGGTTACCCTTGAGTCTAGGGTCAATTTTGACTAACTTAACCTTAGGGTAACACACTTTTGGTCACTATAAACTAGGGTTTAGTCAAAGTGACGAATTTTGAAATGGATAAGGGTGGGAGATGAGTCATACTTTGGGAAAGACCCATCTCCCTTCCCAAAGTTTGGGGATCCCTTCACCAAGAAGACTTGGGAGGTCTTCAAGACTCCCAAGTGTGTGGGATCTCCCTCCAATACTCTCACACACGTGTGAGAGCATCTTGGAGGGAGATGTCTCTCTTGGAGAATAAGAGGGTGCCATATGGCATCCCTTATCCTCATGGAGGCTTGAAGGGAATTGCCACCTCACCAGTTGGTCTCTCACACATGTGTGAGAGCACAAGTGGATAAGGTGAGGGATAGGATGGAATTGGAGGGTGACACTTGTCACCCTCACACTCCTTCTCCCTTTCAAGTGGCATGGGAAGAGGAAGGATAAGGTGACAAGTGTCACCTTCTCATTCCTCAAGGCCAAATTGGAAGGCCTATATTATCTCCTCTTGAGGAGAAGTGTGGGGTTCCTGCATTTTGGGGATTTTTCCTTCTATTCTTGGAGTTCTTTATTTTGGGGAGTTAGAGAAATTTGGAGATTGGGAGACTTGGAGAAGCTTGGGGCTCTTCACCAAACGTGCTTCCATTTTTAGGGCTTTTGAAGGTAAGCTCCATGGCTATGGCCATTTTCCCTTGTATATTTCATTTTATGTTTTTGTTTGTGAATTTATGTTGATGGTTGTTTTCATTTTGTGTGGGTTGGGAGTTTGGTGAGAGCACCTCCATTTGGAGGTAAGGCTCAACTTGTATGGGGTGGGGGAGAGTGAACCTCCTTGAGGTCACCTCCTTATTATTGTGCTACTTATATCCTTGAGGGCTTTTATATGGTATTGAGAGCATTTTTTATGGCATGAGTGCCATGATAGTTTTTTTTTTAGATATTTGGAGATATGTAATATGTGGTTTTGGCTTGAGGCCTTGAGACTTGGTGATTTTGAGATCTTGGAGTGACCTCTTGAGTTGAGGGGTCCACTCCCCTACCCCCATCAAACTCATCTTCATGAATTTAGTATTGTGCAAATCCATGGGAGTTGAAATCTTTTGCTTGTTTGAAAAATTTCATTTGTTGTGGTGTGTGTGTGCAAAACCGTGTGAATCCCACCTCCCTAGCTCGGGGGTGACCCACTAGCGGGTTTATGGTAGGGAGGAGGGCATTCCTTCATGGCTTGGTTCCCCTTTGGGGTGTGTTTATTTCAAGTTTTCAGTTTGGGAAAAATGGAGCTTGTTGAAGTCCATTTTGGTGTTTGTGCACTACTTTTAGTTGGCTATTTTGGAGCCATGGCCTTAGAGGCCTCATTGTAATTTTTGTCCAATCCTTACTATCCCTGAGATGGCTGTTGTAAGAATTTTTAGTGTGAGCACTCTCTAATGTTTATACAAAATTTGTTTATTATTTTATGCTATTATGTTTATATGCTTTTTAGAGAGATGCACAAGAAACTACATTTTGTTGTCAAATTGTTTTTTTTTTAAAAAGGAAATATATATGTGATGCTGTTGAAAATTTTAATATAATCTATGTGGAAAAATATTTATATATCATTCCTATTATGGCTGCAATGAAATTTTATGGTTATCATTTCTTTGTTTTGTGCTCATGGTGTGTTGGAAGTTTGAATAGAAATGGTCTTTTGCATTTGCTGTCTTTTCAAGAAAAAGGGACTATAGTTGCTGCTTTTGTATTTAAAAAAAATGTACTATCAGAAATGTATATGTTGTAGTTTTGAATTTAGTTGTATGCTATAATAGTGAGGTAAACAGATAGTGCTGATAGGAATGAGTTTTAGAACAAATAAATGAGCTTTATTCCCATTATTATGCTTTTGTTTAATCTAAAAAAAAGGGATATGCTTCTGTTTCCTTTTTTTTTAAAATATGAAATCTGGATATTCCAGTGCTATGAAAATAAAGAGAAAATATGTTGTCTTATAGTCTATATAACTAAATATTCTGGTTAAAATTTTATAACTGTGATAAACTCTTGATATATATATACAGCAGAAACTGATTGATGTGAAATATAAACTAAGGATTATTAAACGTATTCTGATCAAGTGAAAGACAAACATAATCATGCTGGGCCAAACCCCATGGAAGGGGCTTGTCTTGTTTTATGTAAAAAAAAAGTTTAGAGGGGCTGTGGTGCGCGACAGCACCCACCACAGGCCCCCCCCGTTTCATCCATCGTTGTTTCTTTCACCACCGTTAACCTACTCCTAATGTGAAGTCCACGGGGAATTTGAGGGCAACTTCGCTGCCTGCCCAAACCCTTTCTCTTCCCTTAAACTTTGACGGCGGCGGTGAACTTTTGGGATCCTCGTCACCCTTCGCTATGGGTGTGGGTGGAGGCACGGTCTCCTCCCCACACCCCTCCAACCTACTCCTAATGTGAAGTCCATGGGGAATTTGGGGGCAGCTTCGCTGCCCGCCCAAACCCTTTCTCTTCCCTTAAACTTTGACGGCGGCGGTGAACTTTTGGGATCCTCGTCGCCCTTCGCTATGTAGTCCGGCCATTGTCTGGCCTACTATCATATCTTTCATCTGCAATGAATATATATATATATATATCAACCTTGTAAATCAGCCAAACTTAGATTTACAATACCACCTCAGTTTGAATGTTGATTTATAAACGAAATCCACAATATATGCATTGTAAATTTACCTCTGTATCCTTCCTTGATGGCAGCCGTGGGTAAATAAAACCTTCAACCTGCAACAATGGAGGCCAAAACAAAACACAATAGAGTAGAAGAGAAACAAAGCAAATGTGAGGAAAGCAAAAGAATAAGAAAGAGATTTCTAGGGTTATATATATATATATATATATATATATATATATATATATATATATATATATATATATATATATATATATATATATATATATATATATATATATATATATATATATATATATATCAACCTTGTAAATCAACCAAACTTAGATTTACAATACCACCTCAGTTTGAATGCTGATTTATAAACGAAATCCACAATATATGCATTGTAAATTTACCTCTATATCCTTCCTTCATGGCAGCCGTGGGTAAATAAAACCTTCAACCTGCAACAATGAAGGCCAAAACAAAACACAATAGAGTATAAGAGAAATAAAGCAAATGTGAGGAAAGCAAAAGAATAAGAAAGAGATTTCTAGGGTTAGGGCTCTTTGTAGGAAAATAATAGAATATTAGATAGGGCTTAATGGAGGATGGGAGGGAAATTTGAGTTTTGCCAATTTATTTATTTCCCCCAATTTATTCATGTGCACCGAATTTAAACTCCCCTCTCTCTTGCCTTTTGCCTTTTGAATTATTTTTACCTTCCCTTGTGATTTTCTCTATTTTAAGTTGAACTAATTATTCCTTTGGGGTTTTGGAGATTTATTCTTTCTAGTGGGTTTTATTTTAATGGGAGTGGGATTTTGAATTGTGGGATTTGTCTAGTGCATTTTAACTTATTTTCATAGGGGAGACCCCTTTTAATTTAATTAATTTAATTTGACCGATTTTATTATTTTTATGGGGAGAGATGCTTTAATTTTTTCCCTTCTATAATTTTTTTTAATTGAGTTAATTAATAAATATAATTGTCAAAATTATATTTATTAAAGGACTTAATTATTGGATTTTAATTTGGTCGTTTATTTGAATTCAAATTTTATATTTTGATGAGTGATAAATTTTTAATTTGACCTTGGGATTATTTAATTTATTTTATACCTTGTTTATTTATTTATTTATTTTTGTCTTAATTATTTTTCATCTAAATTCTTTTAAAATATTTTTTTCAATTATTGATAATGCGTTATGCTGTCAAATTTTTCCTAGAATTTAGGGTTTATTTTTATGGCATTTTATTGACTTTTATTTTACCACTCCATTTCATCATGCGATCATTTTACAATCAAAGTGGTACTTCATTCGATTTGATTTATGCATTAAATTTAGGGCTTGTTTTCAAATCTATCGAATCATCACACTCTTCTAGGAAACTTAGGGTTTGAATTAAATCCATTCTAACCCTAGAAGTGGCGCACATCGCGTCACATAACCCCCTAGTCAGCTTCCTTCATGTAGGGGATTGCGTAGGTAGACGCACTTCCCTGAATTTGATTGACATGTTTATGCCTTAAGCATATTGCCACCGAGCACACAGACGCCTACGAGGGGGTTCCTAGGGACATGCGGAAAAGTTTTTGGTAATTTGTGTCATGACCACATGACAAATGTGGACATGACATGTGTTGTGTGTCGTGGCCGCATGGGGAATGTGGGCATGACAATATTTCCTCATAGATATACCAAGAAAAGGATCTAGTCACGCTACCTGTTACACAATATGCGACCAGTCTCAGAATTATGCAAAACATGGGCTATAAAGGCAAGGGTGGCCTTGGAAAACATGGTCAAGGAAAGATAGAACCAATTAATGTAACCAAGAAGTTCAACAAAAAGGGTTTAGAATATGGTAAGGAGGTACCACGTTCCTTAGACAGCAAGTTTATTCTCGACAAGGTAGCGAAAGCTTTTCCCATAGTTTCAAACTTTGAAGAGGATATTATCGATGACTCTTATTTGCACCTAACAGACTTATTCCAACAAACCTCAATATTTATGATATCGACCATCTCCCTCACCTCAAATATGAACACCTAGAATCTTTCACTCATCTACCCTGAACTCATAGATTGGGACCAACAGAGGCCCCCGTTCTAGACATCTTTAAGAAAAATGAGGTGATAGCAGAATTTATGGGAGTCCGGGATGGTATCCCGCTTGGTGATCACAAAGCTAGATTTGTCATGGATTTAGATCAAGATGCATACTTTGGGGAGAATGCCAAATCCTCCAGTCATAAAAGAGAAAATAAACATAGATCCCTAGGTGAAAACCACAATGTGGCACCTCCTGATCATAAAATAGTAAAAATAAAAGATGTATCCGATGGTGAATCTGAGGTGTTGAGGATGGAGGATTTGACCTACCCCTACCAGCAAAATATTAAGAAAAATCAGCTCTCTTAGTAGAAGACTCACAAGAGATGAATCTCGGCATAGTTCAAAATCCTAAACTCACATTCCTAGTAGCTTCATTATTAGATCAAGAGAGGAAGGACTTCATAAAATTCTTCTTACAAAGGACAATCAATTTTGCTTGGACATATGTTGACATGCCTTGGTTGGTTACAGGCTGTCGTGAGGTCCTAACACTTTAGATGAAAATTATCAGTTTATCAACCAAGGTAGTGTCTGAGGCTATATGCCATAGGGAGTTTGGATATCTCTTTGAGAAATAGTTTTCTAGTTCCTTTAAAAAAAATTGAAACAGCATATGAAATGAAACAACAATTATATCCTTCTATAGAAAGCATTTAAATTTTATACTAAAAAGCATGAAAACTCTATACTAGAAAGCATGTAAACTCTACACTAGAAAGCATATAAACTCTACACTAGAAATTCACAAATGCAACTTTACTCTAATTTTGAACAATGAGAAATTCTATACGGCACAAAATATTCTAACTTCCAACTATCAATAAACAACAGTTTAACTAAGGCAGATGCACTGGAAACATTTAAACAACACAGAGAGTTCTAAAATAGTAGTACACAACAGTTTAACCAAAACAGATGCTCTGAAAACATTTAAACAACACACGCTGTAGGTTCACAATATAAAACTAAACATAAAATAACTTCAGCTAAATGAAACATCCATAGAAATGAAAGTAATTATCTATTCTACAGTCTCGCGTGTGGCTAGCTCTTGTGAGAAATTGGTCATTAACTCAGGTCACATTCAATCATTTCCACAGCAACAAGGTAACTCTATTCAGATCTTTATATTTCAAAAGAAATTACTCAGAACAACACTATTTATATTCATGGAGAAAATTTCAGTACACAGCTCTGATTATTTTCAAAAACTAAGGGATTGATTTTCATCCATCCATAGTATGATATTTATATCCATGTTTTGAGCAACATAAAGAGGGCTCCGACTGGAGTCATAGTGTCTTTGGGTAACCAACAAAAATAACAGAACTTTAAAATAAAGCCTTCAATTAATGCATGCATAAAATTTCTAGCGCCAACTTTCGGCGCACTTGACCTCAGCTGCATGAAGTCCACTTCTCTTGTAGGCAATGCATTACCCTGCACAATTACCCAACTCTACATGCCATTATATCAACATTTAAAAGCTAATTTCAATCAATTTAGAACATAAAGATTTGTACAACATTTCATTAAAAATAGATAAATATTGCTTATAAAAACAAATAAATTGGCAAGGCTAGGGAATTGGGCAATGCAAAAAGGGTTATTTGTTCCATCAAAGAAAAGAGGTTGTTTATAGCTCATCACCCTCCCCTTCCTAACCTTGAGTAGGTCCTCCTGCTCTCTGATGCATCCTTTGTCTTTCTGCCTCTCTTTTCCTATTCAATTCATCAAACTTTGAACTCAGATAATATATTTCATCTACCTCTCATCAATATGGTCAGGAACCTTTAAAAGGCCTTTGTGTAGTTTGATTAGTAGCTGCCAGGTATGTAGGTCCCTAGGATCTTGTTCTATAATCACTAAGACTGAATGGGGTGGCTATAAAAGTAGTGGAGGCCTGTATCTCATCCCTATCCACTTAGTTTTCAGCTGCTGAAGAATTTATGTCAATGCCTCAGCTCTTTTGTATGACCATCTGAGGTTAGCAGGGGAAATCATCTCTCTCCTTTTTAAATACATAGGCAAGGGGGTATACCTTTCTTCATAGGGATTCCAAGCTCTGTCAATTAACTGTGGTCCATTAATCTTGAAATCTTCAAAGAAAATCCTAATACTTTCATTGTATTTTTCTTTCATATGTTCATAGCTCTTAATTCTTCTGAATTGGGCTTTGAAAGCAAAAGGCTTCCGATTGGGGTATCTCATGTGTAATCCCACAGTTCTCTCTGCATGAAGATATTCTCTAGTTCTGTCCTACCACTGAATTTGATTTTGCATATTTGACAAGAATGCCCTTAACTGAACTTCCCCCACAAACAGATTGATGAAGAAATCATTATGCTTTTTTTGAGAAATAGATTATGAATGAAGAACTCACATAACAATTTTTTTTTGCATAGGAGATGCTTCTTTAAATGCTTCAAGGAACTGTTGGTCATTAGGGTCATGTGGTAAATTGCAAGTGATTCTCAAGAGCTTCCACCTTAATAGATGTTCATAAGGAACATAGAATACAATCTGGATGGTTTCCTACAGGCCAGTAATAACTCTCCAATTTGACATGCATCCATCTTAGCCTAATACATTCTATCATAAGATTCTTTCAGCAATACTATTTCTTTCTTAAGTCTAGCATTTTCATCTCTAGATTGCCTTAAGAAATAGCATTGCTCCATCCACTTGGTTAACATGGGAGGAATGTGGATCTGAAATCATTCCATCTTAGTTGGTTCGGTTTGAACCTCCTTTGATTCCACAGTTGGCCTACTATTAATGTCCTGTAAATCTTGCTCCAGTTCAACAGTTCTACTTACAACTTTATTTAGTTCAAATTTCTATTTTTCCTACTCCTCTATAAATATCTTCAGGTACTGTTCCAAGTTGAAGATTAGATTCTTAATTTGTCTATCTCTTTTAGATAGACTATCCAAACAATGCTTATCTCTTTCTTCAACTCGCTACAATTGGGATTGAAGTTCTCTAATGGTTTGATCCCTTTGTTCTAGAAGCTCTTTTTGTTTCTCTATCTCCTGCTGTTGTCTGTTTAACTGCTCTTCATTCAATTGTATTTTATTTCTCAACTGCATAATTTCTGCTTTTAATTTCTCTTATAGATTCAATTTTGTTATCCTCTGCATCTGTAGAAAGGGGGAAATAAAAACTTTTGTTTCACTGTCAGACACATGCCCTTCATTAATTGCTTCCAATGGACCTTGTCATATGGCACCAACATTATTTAAGGGAGATAATTGTCTCTCCTCAGGCACTGTATCGATTCCCTGAATGTTTTTTAGCTGCTGTGATGAAGAAATTGCTTCGACAATCCCATATTCTTGACCCTCCTCTTCTTCAATTAGGACATAATTGGGCACTTGTTCACTGATTCCCTCTTGTCCTTCTTTTCCTATTTCTTTTTGGTCCTCTATAGATGGGTCTATTTCTTGTCTAGATTTAGGGGATTTATTGATCTCCAAAGTTTGAGTTACATTTGCACATGTCTGAGATATAGTCTCATCTAGCTGGGTTACTTTTTCACAGGGCTGCCTTTCTTGTCTCTTCTTCTTGGGAACAAGGGGCAATTCACAGGCCGTGACAGAGCTAGATTCAACAGCTAGCCATTTGCTCCTTCTTAGAGGAGGATGTTTTTTTAGTTTCATTTTGGGCCTCTTCTCCTTTTTACGGGGCCTAGTATATTCCTCCTTTGAGTCTATGAAATCCACATTTTCTCATTTTTCTGGGGTCTCAGGTACATTATGTGGTTTAGGTCTTTCTTCAAGATCTAAGGGGTTTACTAGATTTTCTAGCGCTTCACCGCCAGGAGCTTGTCTGTCACCTTAAGGTACAGGGGAGAGTTCTCTCAAATTTTGGGTTGCCCTACTAGACGTCTCACCTTCCTCAAATTCTCTCAGATGTTCACAGTTCTCAAACTTTTGCAAAAACTTCTGCCATTTTACATCTGGTTTTCTTTTCTTATGAAAATGATATTTTCAAATTAAATGTATAAGACCATGATGCTTTAAAGGCCCAGACCCTATCTTGAATCATTCTATCATACTAACAAGGGAATCATGGAGGAAGGCAGGAATGTTAACCCTTAATTCAAGGTTTTCTAAACCATGGCACAAATGAATGAGTAGCCAAAAAGGGGGACCAACTACAGTGGTGCATTGCCCTTCACAGGTGAAGTACTTAATAATCCATGCAACTGTTGTTCGCTATGGTTCTGCAATGGACATTCTGTGAAACCCTTTGTTTTGCCCCAAGGTATTCACAACTAATAATGGGTGAGGTTCCCCTTCTAGTGCAAAAAGTTCTATCATTTTTTGATAGGAATAAAATCAAGATCGAATGATAATCAAAACAATGAAATAATCAACTCAATCCTATAACATCAAGATAATGATCTAAGAAAGCAACCAAATAATAAATGAATAATACCAAAATAATGAAATCTTTCATCTAGATTGTATTGTTATCTTGGTTGAATGTGGATTGCTTCATAAATTGTGAAACCATGTTTGCAAAAAGCGGATGTAGATTGTGTTTGTGCTCAAAAGGTAGAAGTGTGCTCAACAATGCGATGTGTGTGCTCAATGTGTTGTAGGGAGGCAAAATCTTAAATGATTGAAGAGGATTGGTTATGGAGATGAAGGGGTTTTATATAGGTTCAGGACATGATCGATCAACGGTCCAACTAATTCAATGGAATCAATGGATGAGATAAATCTAGAATTCATGATGAATGTGCACCTGACATGTGTCACACAAAAAGATATTTTTGTTTGAGTTAATTGATTGATTTGACATAAAAAGACATGGAATAGACATGAGATAAGATTAGATTTCATAAAAATAGAAATGTTTTTTTATAATTTATGAGTAAAAAACAATATTGATTAAGTCAATTAACTCAACTTATAATTTGCTTTTTCAATGATTTGAGATAAATTAAATAATAAATTATTTAATTTTGTGTGCATGATGAACAAGATTTATTTTTAGAGGAATTGGAAGATATTTGAGCAAATTAAATAAATAAATTTATTTAATTGTGTGTGCATGATAGAAGACGTAGAATAGATTTGAAGATTTAAATAAATTAAACAAATAAATTTATTTAATTTATTTTGCATGATGAAGGATAAATAAAATATTTGATTACATTTTATTTTTAGAAGAGATATTCAATTTAAATAAATTTGAATGATTTATTTAAATTTGGAAGAACAATTGATTTAATTAAATAATTTAGAAATTACTTAATTATAGATAAGAGGATTTAAATGATAAATTAATTAAATAATTAATTTATTCAATTGATGTGGATTTGAATTTTGAAAGATGATAATGATTTAATTAAATAATTGAAATTATTTAATTTTGGAAGAATAAGTTTGATTTTGATGAAAATATTTAAATAAATAGAATTTATTCAATTAATGTCGAATTTAGGAGATTTGAAAGAATTTGATGATTTTGATGAAATTAATTAAATAATGTGATTATTTAATTAACGTTGAAATGCAAGTGATGCGATGACATGGTCATTTTTGGGTGTCTACATTTTGACCCTCTTTGATGCGATGCAATTTATAGTGTTGCTTCAAAGAAAATGATTGTTGAAGACATGATACAATTTTGATGCCCCAGTGTAGCTGGCGTAGGATGCCCCCTCAAGAGGAAAGACATGGAAGCGACAAAAGAACTAGGTTAACGGTTGACTAGAAGATTATGTTTGAGATAAATGAGGTTGGATAGATGGAGGCTAACATGATGGTGATGCAGGTATGTGGAAGACTTGGACAATAGATAGAAGAAAGGGGAGATAGAATAGAACATGATAGAAAGACTATTGATCGATCTTTTCTTGAAAGTCTATATGATGTTTTGGATAAATGGATGAGCTTGTTGCAATGATTTCACAAATGTTTATAAAGAGCAATCCTTATTTTTTATATAGCACATGGATAGTTTGCCACCAAGGTATAAAAGACCAAGGTGCTATGATATCCTAGTGTGAGGACATTGACTCTACAAGCAAGCGATTTGAACTTAGATCCCTTAGATATAATATAACCTTGTTGGAGATGTGAATGAGCCATAGTCTTGAATATAAAATAAAATTCAGTACATGAATGCAAGAAGAATATTAATATGTAAGATGCTAGGTTGTAACACGCACATGTGAATGAGCCATAGTCTTGAACATATAATAAAATTTAATACATAAATGCAAAACGTATATTAATATGTAAGATGCTAGGTTGTAACACATGCACAAGATAAATATGATGCTAAGGAAGATAAAAGATCATTCCTCAAACACGGCACACAAATGCAATGACTATGCCCCCAATCTGTACTACATCGCAACATACCATGATATAGATAAATCAAGGTAGTCTTGAATAAGCAATGGGAAAGGAACAAAAAGATAAACCAAAAAGTGAATTGACTGAATTTACAAAGTAAACATACAACCAACAGATTCTCTTGCCAAAGAGGTTGATCAGGATAGATTGGATTGGTTGAGTAGATTGGATAGATAACAACCTTATTGTAGGAATGATATATCCGTTGAAGGGTGTTGATCTGTTGATAGGATAATGTCTAGTTTCAGGTAATGAAACATGTCGTATAAGATGCCTGGTCTGGTTTTGACAATGGAACATCCTGTATAAGACAATTGATTGATGTAGCATATGTTGGCAATCGATATGTAGGACAACATATGGCTCTGCAAGTAGGTGTTTTTGCTTTAGGTTGTTTAAGGACTTTTGCTTTGATAGGATGCGTTGTTTGTTGTTGTGCTTCTTGAGTTAGTCAAGTTGGGGTGATAGGATGGTTTGTGATAAATGGAAGAGTAGAAAGATGGAATGTCAATGGATTGAGATAGAAGAAGAATGAAGAATCGTATGTGCCTGAGTACTAGATACGTCCTTCGTATTCCAGACTGCCTACATACCCTGTATCCACGGGATCAAGGCACATTACGATGAAAGATGAATATGATAATATGTAGTTCTGGGTAGAGTGATGAGTGGGTCAAGGTGTTTGAGTTTGGGTAGGTGAAATGATGTCATGTTATGTACCTGAGTACTTGAAACTTCCTTCGTATTCTAGACTGCCTACATACCCATATCCATGAGATCAATGTACCTTTAAGATTGAGATGAGATGATGATATGTAGTTCTGGCTAGGTTGATGATGTAGGATAGGATGATGTGAGGGGAAATGGTGATATCTTATGTACCTGAGTACTAGAAACTTCCTTCGTATTCTAGACTACCTACATACCCATATCTATGGGATCAAGGTACCTTAAGATTGAGATGAGATGATGATATGTAGTTCTGGCTTTTGTGATGATTAATAAGGCTAGTGTTGTCATTGTGGGGAATGACATATCCCTAGAGCAACACATGGATAAAGGTGTCTGGTTTCAGAAATGAAACACCCCGTATAAGATGCCTGGTCTAGTTTTGAGAATGTGACAATCTGTATAAGACAATTGATATGAATGATGGACTGGTTGATGTGTCTTTGTTTTTGGTTTTTTGTTTTGAAGGTTGATGTGTTGATGTTTATGTTTTTGTTTGAAGGTTGATGTGTTTTTGTTTTTGTTTGAGATGATTGATCAACCGTGAACAAGGATCCATTCCTAGACCTAGGTGAAGGAAAGAGTTGCCCCCATTCCAGTAGAGGTGTTTATTATGGATGACAGACATAGGATAACAAACAATGACATGGATAACATGACATAGGATAAGGATGATGGAAGATCTGACAAAGGATAAGATGATGATGACGAGACATAGATAACTTGAAGATTGACATGGATAACCTAACATAGGATAATGATGATGATTGACATGGATAACTTGACATAGGATAAGATGTGATAACTGTCATGGGATAAGTGATAACTGACATAGGATAAGTGATGGACATTGACAAATTTCCAAGCTATTTTTAGATAGGGAAATGGAAATGCAAAAGGTCAATGGTTTTATTATGGATGGATGGACGAAATTTATTATGAAATGGACATGGAATGAACAAGACTCGATAGATGATGGATGTTCTCTACACATAGCACCTGTTTGCCAAGTTTTCACTATAGTACTTATCCAAGGCACCTGTTTACCAGGTTTTCACCAGAGGATGGATTTTTTTTTTTTTACATGGATACTCTGAGGATTAGGCAAAGAACTTCTTGAGATGAACACTATTGAGTGGTTCATCTAGAGGAATGCCTTCAGGTGTTGCTAAAGTATAATCTCCTGATCCATATGTTGTTGTGATAACAAAGGGTCCTAACCAATTAGGCTCAAACTTGCCCTTCTTTTCTCAATCTTTTTGATTTCTCTGATTTTCCTTTAAGACAAGATCACCAACTTGAAACTATCTTTCTTTGATCTTCTTGTTATAGCTGTGCTAAAGGTGATTTTGATAGACATGGAGATGATTAAGCGTGAAAAGGTGTCTTTCATCTAGTAGTTCTAGCTCAGTTAATCTGGAAGTGCGGTACTCCTCTCCATCAATCAGGTGCTGCATAGATACTCTGAGGGATGGGATCTTGACCTCTATAGGTAGAATGGCTTTAGAGCCATAGACTAGGGCATAGCGTGTGGTACCAATTGGTGTTCTGATACTAGTGCAATTGGCCCATAGGGCGGGATTGAGTTGTAGATGCCAATCACGACCAGCTTCATTGACCACTTTCTTGAGAATTTTGAGAATGGTTTTATTGGAAGCCTCGGCTTGGCCGCTACTCTACGGATAGTAGGGAGTGGAAAAATGATGTTGGATATTGTATTGGGTACACAAGGCATGGACATCTTTATTCTTGAATGGTCTCCCATTATTAGTGACAATGGCTTGGGGGATACCATACCGACAAATGAGGTAGTTAAGGATAAACTTGTCTATTTTCTTGCTGGTAATATAAGTCATGGGAATGGCTTCTACCCACTTAGTAAAATACTCAGTGGTGGTAATGATAAATTTATGGCCATTGGATGAGGTTGGATGGATTTGTCCTACAAGGTCGAGACCCCATTGTGAAAAAGTCCATGGAGTTGTCACAGGTTGTAGTTCATGAGTTGGTGCATGAATCAAGTCTCCATGTTGCTGGCATTGTAGACACTTCTTAGCAAACTGCATAGCATCTTGTTCTATTGTAGGCTAGTAATACCCTATGTGGAGTATCTTTTTAGCGAGGTTAGGATTGTTAGAATGTGCACCATAAACACCTTTGTGTATGTCTCGTAAGGTAGCATCAACTTCAACCGCATTAAGACATCATAAGAGGATGCCATCGAGACTCTGACGATATAGTGTATCACCCAGAATGGTGTAACGGGAGGATCGACGGATAAAGGTTTTGTGTTGGGTTGCAAATAGCTCAAAGGGAAAAGTATTGTGTTTAATTTATTCATAGATATCTTCATACCATGGGGAATTGGGACCAACAAGTTTGCAGATGATTTCAATAGTTGGAACATCGACGGTTGGTATCAACAATTGCTCGATCAATAATTAATATTTATGTGTGTTTGCAGGCATGTTATAAGTGACCCTATAGAAGCCATATAATCTACAGCTTTGTTATTCTCTCTTGGAATTTGCTCAAAAGTGATGCTAGAAAAGTGTGGTTTGTAGGCATCCACTAGTTACTTGTAAGGGACCATCTTTTCATCTTTTGTTTGGTACTCATCTATGACTTGTCGAATGACTAGTTGTGAGTCTCCATATACCTCTAGTTCTTTTATTTCCCATTGGACTATTGTATGGAGACCTATGAGGAGTGCTTCATACTCGGCTATGTTGTTGGTGCAAGGAAATGCAAGCTGATATGACTTTGGGATATAGTCATTTTGTGGTGTGATGAAAAGGATGTCGGCCCCTGATCCATGCTGTGTGTAGGAACCATCAAAATACAACTTCCACATTACTGAGGTAGAAAGAGTGAAGAGATTCTCATCCAAAAATTCAGATACCATAGAATGTACAGCTGTCATGGGTACTTTTGCTAGTTGATCTGCTAGGGCTTGTCCCTTGATTGCTTTACGATCCACATGCTCAATGTCAAACTCACTAAGGATCATGACCCATTTAGCTAGTCTACCTGTGAGAGCTGCTTTTGCTAGGAGATACTTTAATGGATCAATTTTAGCTATTAGTTTTGTGTGTTGGTTTAGCATGTAATGCTGCAACTTTTGGGAAGCAAACACTAAGGCTAAATGAGCTCTTTACATAGGTGAATAATTGAGTTCATAACCCACCAAGGTTTGACTGATATAATAGATTGTGTGCTCTTTTCCTGACTTATCATGTTGTGCTAGAAGAGCCCCTAGGGCTGCAGTTGTAGTTGAGATGTACAAGATCAAAGGCCTATCAGCGATTGGTGGTACCAACACAAGAGGTGTAGCTAGATATTCCTTAATCTAATCAAATGTCGCTTGACACTTATCGTCCCATTGAAATGAGACATCCTTTCAAAGCAAGCGTTGAAATGGTTGGCATTTATCGGCTAGCTGTGAGATAAACCACCTAATGGATTGTAACCTTCATTGAAGGCTCCTTAATTCTTTCAGATTCTTTGGTGGAGGCATCTCTACTATAGCCTTAACTTTTGCTGGATCCACTTCAATGCCTCTGCGAGATACAATGTATCCCAACAACTTTCCTGAGGTTACCCCGAAGACACACTTCTTTGGATTGAGTCTTACTTGATATTTTTTGAGTCTGTCAAAGATTTGTCCTAGAACCTGTTTGTGATTTGCCCTAGAAGACTTTGCTAGTATGTCATCAACATAGTCCTCCATGATGTGATGAAAGAGATTGTGGAATATCACTGCCATTGTTCTTTGATAGGTTGCACCTGCGTTTTTAAGACCGAATGGCATGACACACCAAGAATAGGTACCCCAAGGACAAGTCAAAGTTGTTTTATGTTAATCTTCTTCCACTATCATTATCTGATTATAGACGAAAAATCCATCCATTAGAGAAAGCATTTCATGACAAGCAATCAAGTCTACTATGAGATCAATGTTTGGCAATGGAAAATCATCTTTGGGACATGCTTTGTTGAGATCTCTAAAGTCGGAACACATGCGGATGCCCCCATTTGGTTTAGCCACAAGTACAATATTTGAGACCCATTCTGGATAATTAATAGGCTTGATAAATTTTGCATCTAGAAACTTCTGTATTTCAACTTTCACCAAGAGAGCAATCTGTGTGTGCATCTTTCTTAGTTTTTGTTTGACCGGTTTAGCTTTGGGATCAACCGTGAGATACTGAACAACTAGTGAAGGGTCCAACCCTGTCATATCAACATAGGTCCATGCAAAGTTGATGGTTCACTATAAGAAGAAGTTGGTAAGATTCTTGTGCTCTTGTTTTGATAATGATGTTGCAAGGAATGTGGTCTTAGGATTTTTCTTTGTGCCAAGATTTATCTCTGTAGAATCTTCTACTAGGAGAGTTGATTTCTCTTGATACTTAGATGGCAGGTGAAGGTCAAATCCTCCATCCTCAGGTGCCACTATTGGGTTTTCACCATCAGATACATCCTTTATTTTTACTATTTTATGATTAGGAGGTGCCACATTATGGTTTTCACCTAGAGATCTTTCTTTATTTTTACTTTTACAACTGGAGGATTTGGCATTCTCATCAAAATAAGCAGTTTGATCTAATTCCATTACAAAACTAGCTTTATGATCGCCAAGAGGGATACCATTCCAGAGTGGCATGAACTCAGCAATAGCTTTGTCATCCTAAAAAACATCTAGAACAGGGGACCCTTGTTGGTCCCAATCGATAAGTTCAGGGTAGACAAGTGTTACAATCTGGGTGTTGGTGGTGGATGTTAAGGATACAGATGATAGCATAACTATGGAGTATTCAGTGAATAGGCCAGTCATATGGAGGTAAGAGTCATTGATGATATCCTCTTTAGACATTGAATCTACGAGAGAAGTTTGTGCTACCTTGTCGAGAATACCCTCGATGTCCAAGGCGTGTGGTACCTTCCTACTAAATCCTAACCCCTTCTTGTCTAACTTCTTCTTCACAATAATGGGTTCTATGTCACCTTGATTATCTTTCCCAAGGCCCTTTGCCTTTGTAGCCCATGTTTTTCACAATTCTTAGGCCATTGCCATATTGTTTGACTGGTATGATGACTAGTTCTTTCTCTTTGTAGAGCCAAGATGAGATGTCTTGAATAGTTTCCTCTACCAATAATTTTCCTTCTTGGAATTGGGTTAGAGATACTGGTGGGAGGATAGATGCTTTCTTAGTCACTTTAGCTATGAGCGGTTGGCCATAGGATTTAGGGGATAAAGGAATCTTCCCTACACAACAAGATTTAGAGGTATCATATTCACCAAAGCCTATATCACAGATGTGCATTGTGATTTTGGGAATAGGATTAGGATTAGGTTCAACTTCAAAGGCTTATTTTAGTTTTTCAGAATTGACATACAATGGGGATTCATGGGCTTTGTCATTATTTGGCACTTGGTTGCTATTCTTATAACTGCCTTGCAAGGTACGATAGAATTCAAAGGGATTTGGGTCTCTTGGGATGGTGATCTCCATACCATTAAATGGGAACTTGAGAGACTAATGGTAGATAGAGGGAACAACTTTTATGGCATGGATCCATGGGCATCCTAAGATAATTTTTTAAGGTAGCTCAATGTCGAGGACTTGGCACCTAGTTTCAAGCATGATGGGGTCTACTTGTATAGGCAAGTGGATAACACCTTCTGAATGGCGCTCATCATCATCATACCCCTTGATTGTAATGCTTTGATCAATGTTGACATGATCCTTAGAGTATCCCAACTATTTAAGTAACTTGAGAGAATAGATATTGAGGCCAAGACTACCATCTATAAGTATGCGTTTGATCTTTTGTTTATGGATGAAAACTTCAATGTGAAGGGCATCATTGTGACATGGATCATGGGATGGGAGGTCCTTTCTAGAAAAGACCACATTGTAAGGTGAGGAAATGTTACCTATTATAGCTTAGAAATCTGTGACCGCTCTGTTATCAAGAACCGAAGACTCTTGTAGGTCTTTTTCTAGCATAGCTTTATGTGTGGGTGATGACCGAAGAAGGTCCAAAATAGAGATCTGTGTAGGGGTTTTCCCTAGATGTTTGACAAGATTGTAATCCGATTGGGTTGAAACACTTGGTGTAGGCCCATGAAGGGTAACATGACCACGATGAGTTTTGATGGTGCAATCTGTAGATTTACCTTTGATAGTGATGGTAGAGACATGACTTTCTTCAAAATGACCTACAATAGAGTCGTAGGAAGTGGAGGCTTTATTAACACCTTTACATTTGTCGTGATTTTGACCTTGACCATGGTTAGGGAATGGTTCCTTTTACATATTGAGATCTTTATTTGTGTTTTGAGTAGGAGGTCCATCAAAAGTGACTTCACCTCTATCAATAAGGTTTTGGATCATGTGCTTGAGTTTCATGCATGATATGGTTCTATGTCCTTTGGTCCTATGGTATTCACAATACTCGGTGTCTTTGTACCATGTAGGTTTATAAGAAGGTTCGCCATATGGGGGAGCGTCTGGTAGCATGACTAGTCCATTTTGCACAAGTTTCTTTAGAACCAACTCTATAGGCTCTCCCAAGGGAGTGAATTTACACCTTGGAGGGTAATCTTGGGGAGGCCGCTCTTGTTGACGTTGTTGGTTTTGGTTTTGTTGTTGTTGAGGTGGAGGTTGGTTTAATTTGTTTAGATGAAAGATTTAGGGGTGTTTGTAGTGTTTGGACATGTTTAGAATCCACCACAGATTGACCACCTTTTTTTTTGTTCCAGTATTTGGGCTTATCATTTGATTGTTGTTGGGGAGGATTGTCTTTATTTTCTTTGAAGATTTTGACCATGCCTTTAGTGATGAGGGCTTTTTAGATGTTGATGCCTGTAATCTCGTCAAAGGTTGTAGCACTTAGTATTTGCAAATGGAAACCCAATTCTTGGTTAAGGTTATGCACAAATATGCTAACAAGCTGCTTTTCAGGTATTTTGAATGGGAATTTGCTAGCCATGTGTCTCCATTTTTGAAGGAAGGAGATAAGAGTTTCCCCATTTTTCTATTTGTTGTTACATAAATCAGTCATGGAGACCTCATGTTCTATGTTGTATGAGAAATGGGCGACAAATTTTTCTGTAAGCTCATTAAAAAATTTGATACCCATAGGTAGATGTGAGAACCATTCTATAGCTTTACCTCCAAGGCTACGAGGAAAGAGGCACATGAGATATGTGTCATTAAGTGCAACCTCTAAACAAGCAAGATAGAATTCTCTAAGGTGGTCTTTTGGGTCTCATCTTCCCTTGTATTTATCAAATTTAGGTATAGTGAAGTTGGGAGGAAAAGAGATCATTTGCAATGATCGATCAAATGGATAAGGACAAACCTCCTCCAAGGAGAAGGTTTTCTTAGTATGACCAAATGTAAGATCGGCTACTTGTTGTTGTACCTCAGAAAGTTTAAGCTCCATTGTTGTTGGGGGTGTTGGAAGAATCTCCTGTTGCACTATGTTTTGTTGTTGCCCATAGGGAAGATTGTAGTTGAATCCATAGGAGTTGATGTTATGCGGGTCGTATGATTGATTTGGGTCATATGTGTTATATGTTGGATTTGGATTGGGATGGGTTTGGTTGTTTTGATTTTGGATATGTGGAGGTGGTGCTAGGTAAGAATGTTGACTCTGTGATTGTTGAGGAGGGATGATGAAAGATTTTTGTCATTGATATTGTTGAGGTGGTCTGAAGAAAGGATTTTGTGGAGGAAAGCTAAAGTTTGTTGGGTTTGGTTGTGATGGTGGAGTGTAGCCATAAGATGAATGGATTTGAGAATGTTGAGGGTTATTGAGATAAGTGTTGGAGAGATTGAGTGTGGATGATCGTTGTGGTGGAGGGACATAGGTAGATGGGTTTTGAGATGGTTGGGGTTGATTGAAATAGGTGAGATTGAGTGTGGATGATCATTGTGGTGGAGGAAGATAGTTTGTGTTGATGTTTTGGGAGTGTTGTGGGGGAGTGATAATGTTTGTGTTGATGTTTTGGTAATGTTGTGGGGGAGTAAGTTTGTTTGTGATGATGTTTTGGGAATGTTGTGGTTGCATGACATTGCTTTGATTAGTGATACAGAGGGTTGATGACATTGGTGGTGGTGTCTGCTGTGACCCTTGTTGCATGGCTACATAAGTGTTTCCCGGATTGTAACTTGGTGGAAAACCGTCTCGTGATGGGGTTGCCAATATTCCACTTGTGATGGGCATTTGTGATATGCTAGGAGGTTGTTGTGTGTTTGATTTAGCTAGAGCGACTTGTTTTACTAGTTTTGCTTGACATTGTAGAGTCTCTTATTGGTGTTTGTAAATCTCCATAGGAGTCACGAGTGGTGATATTGGTCTTTCTACTATTGGATTTTGATAAAGAGGATTCTCATATTGAGCGTCAAAAGGTTTAGTCATTCTCCCTTGTGAGTTTTGTTTGGGTGTGGGAGTGGTCACGGTTGACATAGTTTGGACAATAGTTATAGCGTCATGGGTTTTGTTTTTCTCTTTAAGATTGGATAGATCAAAGTCTTGGGGTAGTTTAGCTCCTTGTTCCGTAAGAAAATGAAAGAAATGATCTTGATTTTCACTAAGGAGTTTGTCAAATGTGGCTATGGCTCTAGGATCTTGCATGATTTCATCAAGGTCTTGTCTATCTTCTTGCGAGGATTGACCTTCTTGAAAGTTTTACTCTTCTTGAGATGGGACTTGAACTGTGGTATAACCAGGTGTAGCAAAATCATGAGGCATGCTGGTAGTAAATTGAGTTACATCTACCAAAGGGACATTACTCTCTTGTGGATTGGTTGTTGGGTCATGTTGCGGCCTATTTTGAAAGTTGGTTGGTCTTTCCATTGGTGTTTGAGGAGTACCCTTTTGAGACATGTTGGATTGACTTGGTTGAGGTGTATGCGGGGGTGATTTGTGCTTCTATGGGGCAATTTGCTTATCCTTCATAGATTGCTAGAGTCTAGTGGTTACCATGGGATGCACTAGGACAATATGTTTGAGATTTTTGCTGAGATTTTGCTGAGATAGTTTAATGAACAGTTTACTGGACCAAAGGCACTGGACTGTGCTACAAAGGTGCGAGACTGTGATACCAAAGGTGAGTTACTATGTTTCAGAAGCGCTGGACTATGCTGCCAGAGGCACTGGACTGTTATATCAAAGGTGCTAGACTGCTCTACAAAGGTGTTGGGCTGTGTTACAGAGGCGCTGAAATGGTGTCAGTGATATTTATAAGTCAAATTTTGATAGATTTGGATTGGATTTTGATTGGTTTTGCTTTGGCAAGAGAAAACACATTAAACAAAGTGGCAAAAAAGGACTGACACAACAGATAGTGTATGTTCAAGCCTCATGAAAAAGCCCAATGTTTCCATGGGTATTAGACAATTGCAAACAATTCAAGCACTTTTTATCCCTAGAGACATGGTCTCATTGCGGTAGATCAGCTCACAACTTAATTCTGCGTCGACCAAATGTCATTCCATATAGGCGTTGTACATTTGTATCTTTGCGAGAGACGATAGGTAGGGATATCTCACCCTCCCCTCAGAAAGCTACAAGTAGGTCACAAGAGCTTTATGCTTGAGGGAATACTATCTCTTCTCAAGGGAGGCAATGGTGAGTAATCTTGGGGGTTTATACCGATTTCCCTTGCACTGATGATTACCGCAATGTTCGGAGGTGAAACGGGTAATCACTATCTAGATGGTTCTTAGTAGCTTTGAGGGACCAACACCTTGCGAGCATGCAGGAAGCTACTAAAAGCTTTAACCAATCCTACTAAGAGTTTCAAACACTTCACCCAATGTGAAAATCATTTTCACAAAGAGCTAGTACACCTCTTTTCAATTTGGTACCTCAAGGCAAGGCTGACATCAGTTAGGACTTGGCTTTCACCTTATCCCTCTTATATAGTGGTTCAAAGGAATAACTGAAGCTCAATCCCTTTTGGATGAAGCTCAATTCAAAAGCAGGCCCTTCTAAAGGAATAACTGAAAAGTAAGATCAGGCAAGTCAAACAAAGGTTCAATTGTCCCGTTATAAGAAAAATAAGGTGCAACTAGATTAGGCACACACACAATTGTAGTTGTCAATTGTCTCTTAAAAAATTGAAGTGTTTTGCATTCATGTCCATTGTCCCTTAAGAAAGAAATATGTTCCTAAGACTTAGATTGCAAAAAGATGATTGTTCAATTGTCCCTTAAGAAAGCAATATGTTTCTAAGACTTAGTGCAATAGATTTGGCAATTTCTTCAAAGCTCGTCCTGCATGAACATATTAGAAAAACCCATTTGCTTTGTTTGAGTGATAAGAAGCTGCAAAAAGATGATTAGTTCCACACAAACTCAATAGTTAATAAAAACAAATCAATTTGACCAAAAGTGCTTTACTAAGTTACCAAAGGCGCGCTACTGTGTTACCTAAGGTACTTGACTATGCTACTGAAGGTACGTTGCTTCTGACCAAAGGCACGTGACTATTCTACCAAAGGTGTACATTACTGCGCTGCAAAAGCGCGCTACTACGGTGCAAAGGCGTGGCACTATCCTAGATCTAAAAAATGATGTCATGATTATAATATGCTCTAGAATGGGTGATAAAGCTGAGTTCTATAAGCAATGATGAAAATATGATAAGTTTAGACCTTGCAAATTAGAAAATGAGTTAGAAACCCTAAGTATCCAAAGGCGCTGTACTGCTATGCCAAAATCATGAGACTACAAACCAGAAGCACTTTACTGCATGCCAAAGGCGCGTTACTGTCACCCGAAGGCACTTTACTTCTCTACCAGAGGCATTTTACTATGATGCAGAGGCACTTTTCTATGTTTGATTGCGTTGTTATGTACTGTACTTCAAAAAAATATTTTTTCTAAAAGAAAACAACAATTAGTGGGTCCCACCAGGCGTGCTAGAATGTGTATAGGAATAAAATCAAGATTGAATGATAATCAAAATAATGAAATAATCAACAACTAAATCCTATAACATCAAGATAACGATCTAAGCAAACTACCAAATAATCAATGAATAATACCAAAAACAATGAAAGCTTTCACCTAGATTGTATTGTTATCTTGGTCGAATGTGGATTGCTTCATAAATTGCGAAACCATGTTTGCAATAAGCAGATGTAGATTGTGTTTGTGCTCAAAAGGTAGAAGTGTGCTCAACAATGTGATGTGTGTGCTCAATGCGTTGTAGGGAGGCAAAATCTTAAATGATCGAAGAGGATTGGTTATGGAGATGAAGAGGGTTTATATAGGTTTAGGACATGATCAATTAACGGTCCAAATAATTCAATGGAATCAATGGATGAGATAAATTTAGAATTCATGATGAATGTGCACCTGACATGTGTCACACAAAAAGATATTTTTGTTTGAGTTAACTGATTGATTTGACATAAAAAGACATGGAACAGACATGAGATAAGATTAGATTTCATAAAAATAGAAATGTTTTTTTTCTAATTTATGAGTTGGTGATAAAAACAATATTGATTAAGTCAATTAACTCAACTTATAATTTGCTTTTTGCATGATTTGAGATAAGTTAAATAATAAATTATTTAATTTTGTGTGCATGACTAACAAGATTTATTTTTAGAGGAATTGGAAGATATTTGAGCAAATTAAATAAATAAATTTATTTAATTGTGTGCATGATAGAAGACATAGAATAGATTTGAAGATTTAAATAAATTAAATAAATAAATTGATTTAATTTATTTTGCATGATGAAGGATAAATAAAATATTTGATTATATTTTATTTTTAGAAGAGATATTCAATTTAAATAAATTTAAATATTTATTTAAATTTGGAAGAACAATTGATTTAATTAAATAATTTAGAAATTACTTAATTATAGATAAGAGGATTTAAATGATAAATTAATTAAATAATTAATTTATTCAATTGATGTGGATTTGAATTTTGAAAGACGATAATGATTTAATTAAATAATTGAAATTATTTAATTTTGGAAGAATAAGTTTGATTTGGATGAAATTAATTAAATAAATAGAATTTATTCAATTAATGTCAAATTTAGGAGATTTGGAAGAATTTGATGATTTTGATGAAATTAATTAAATAATGTGATTAATTAATTAACGTTGAAATGCAAGTGATTTGATGAAATGCAAGTGATGCGATGGCATGGTTATTTTTGGGTGTCTACAAAGTTAATACCTTCATTTCCATTACCAAATATTTTGGAAATAATTCGAGGACTTACCTTGAATTTCTTCCTGTGCACAATGACTGCCCATCTGCAAAGTTCTCAGCAAATTCCTTAACCAGCTGAACATGGTGTCCCTCAAATTTCTTTATAAAGTCTAGCCACCCTACTCTAGGAAATAGCTCTGAAATATTCCCCAATGCCAACAATTTATCTAGTGAAGTTGGCTTAGACTTGCGTTTGGCTCCTCCCATTCTATTTTTTTTTACTGATAATACTACTCAATGTCTACTGAAATATTGTGGCACCCAAAGTGATAAAACTGCTCAAGAAATTGATAGGGAAATTAATGGAAATGCAGGTTTTGAGGCCACTTGTACTTCGGTAATGTTGATTCAGGGTACTTGGCTTTGCAGCAGTTAATTATGACATTGCATGGGATAGAGTGAACGAGCCGCCACCTTTTCCAGTGAAGAAACAGTTCACACATTTGCCAAATTTGGAAAAGAAAAGGGTTCGTGCCAATTTATCTACTTTTATTCACAATAAATGATCTATTTAAAATAAAAGATGTACTTACCTTCTTTCCGTTATTGATTTAAAAGTCACTTGTTTTTCCTGACATAATAGCATCCTAGGTGGCGGTACTAAGTGGTTTGAACGGAATGAATTTATTATGATGTGATAATGGGGTGGCTAAATTTATTATGATGACAACTTGTCATAATAACACTTATTTATTACAGTCAGGAATGACAAACTTATGATGGCTTTCATGGTGGATTTCAGGGTGATAATGGTGTGTTTGCAGATAGTAGGAACATTTCCACAGACAAAAATCACAAATTCACAATGGTGGAGGAAGATATCAAAGGAATAGATATGGAAGATATGAACAAAATTCTAGAGCATCATCGCAGGATGTAGCTAGGCTGAAGGAACAAAGTTCCAGAGCATCACTGAAAGATGCAGCTGGAATGAAGGAACAAGGTTCCGAAGCATCGCTGGAAGATGCAACCAGAATGCAGGATCAAAGTTTCAGAGCATCACTTAAAGATGCAGTCGGAAATGAAGGAACAAAGTTTCAGAGCATCGTTGAAAGATGCAGCCAGAAATGAAGGATCAAAGTTTCAGAGCATCACTGAAAGATGCAACCAAAATGCAGGAACAAAGTTCTAAAGCATCACTGAAAGATGCAGTCAGAATGCAGAAACAAAGTTTCAGAGCATCACTAAAAGATTCAGCCAGAAATGAAGGAACAAAGTTCTGGAGCATCGCTAAAAGATGCAGCCGGAATGTAAGAAAAAAGTTTTGAAGCATCACTAAAAGATGCAGCCAGAATGCAGGAACAAAGTTTCAGAGCATTGCTAAAAGATGCAGCCAAAAATGAAGGAACAAAGCGAGGGTATGGATCTATTCAAATAACAAGTTCCGAAGCAACACTGGGAGATGCGCCAAAATTTGTAACACCTCTTCAAAGATGAAACCCTACGAAACAGAGATGAAATTTAGGCAAGCACAAAGATGAATATATGAATAATTGTTCCTAAATGCATATACACACACTAAAATATAGATTTTTTTTAACTCACTCAGCTTATGGTTTTGTTTCTTCTGAAGCAGAATCAACACATTGAGTTTCTTTGTGCATTTCTACTAGTCGAGTAAATTCTTCTTTGTTGACAGGTTTATGGTAAATCTTGAGTCGATGTCCATTGACTAAGAGATTTTGAGAATCACCATCAATGGGTTTGTGTTGTACTACTCCATTTGGAAATACCTCAGAAATCTCGTATGGACCCAGCCAATGAGTTCTAAGTTTGCCTTTCTGGTCCTTGTATCGAGAATCAAACAGCAATGCCTAATCTCCCTCATGGAATTCTCTTTCTTTGATGTGTTTATCATGCCAGGCCTTTCGTTGTTGTTGAACTAGCTCAATTTGATGAATAACTTATAAGTGGAGTTCATCTAGTTCACTAAGCTGCAAGACTCTCTCTACCTAAGCTTGATCAAGGTCTGAGTCTAGCTTCATTGCTGTTCTAAGAGTTTGGAGTTCAAATTCAATGGGCAGAAAAGTTTTCTTCCCAAAGACCAATTCGTAAGGAGTAAGACCAGTGGTGGATTTCCAAGTTGTGTTGTAAGCCCAAACAGCCTCAAGCAACTTTCTAGCCGATGAAACTATTTTTGTTAGGATGTTTTTGAGCTCCCTATTAGTGACTTCTACTTGACCATTTGCTTGTGGGTGATAGGGTGATGACTTCTTATGGATTACCTAGAAATGATCAGTGAAAGCTAATAAAACCTTGGACATAAATTGAGGCCCTTGGTCTGTGATAATTGACCTAAGGGCTCCAAATTTGAGAAAACTTATGTTATACAGGAAGTCTGCAACATGTTCTTCTCTAGCAACTTTCAGAGCTTGGACTTCTATCCATTTGGTAAGATAGTCCATACAGACTGGAATATACTTGATTTCCCTTGCTAAGGAGGATCTATCGGACCAATGAAATCCAGTCCCCACTTTTCAAATGGTTCAAAAACCACCTGAGGTTGCAGAGGAATTTCATTGGAGGTCGTAGGTCTTCCCACTCATTGGCATTCATCACAATGGTGAACATAGTTCTTTACATCCTTGTGCATAGAGGGCCAATAGTATCATGCACCTAAGATTTTATGGGAAGTCCTTTTGGTAGAGTAGTGTCCGCCAGATGGATTGTCATGGTAAGCTCTGAGGATGCTGTATGTTTCATTTGGTCTGACACAACATCGCAGGACCAGGTTTGGCCCATATCGGAATAACATACCATTAATCCATTTGAAGTGAGCACTTTCCTGGATGAGGCATTTCTTTTGTTTTAAATTAAAGTCTAGGGGAAGCTCTACAGTGGCTAAGTAATTGGCAATGTCTACGAACCAAGGTGTTTCAATGTAGATAGAAAATAAATTTTCATCAAGAAATTCATCCTACATAGGGGTACAATCTCCATTATCTTGTTTTATCCGGGATAGAAAATCTGCAACTACGTTGAATTTCCCAGGTTTATTCTTTATGGTCACGTTGAACTCTTGGAGAAGTAATAACCATCTGATTATTCTTCCATTCACTGTAGGTTTGTTCATCCGGTATTTGATAGCTGAATAGTCTATGAACACAGTCACTTTGTATCCTGTAATGTAATGCTAAAATTTGTTTATTGCATGAACTATTTCTAGGAATTCTTTCTCCATGGTGGTGTAATTCTGTTTAGTGGGGCTCAAGTTTTTACTAATGAAATATAGAGCGTACTTTCCTCCATTCTCATTTTCTTGACCTAACACTGCTCCAATAGCATCATTGGAAGCATCAGCATAAATATGGAAGAGAAGTTTCCAGTTAGGTCCTCATAGGACTGGAGCTGAGACAAGTTTTCCTTTAATAATGTCAAAGGATTTTTGACATTCTTCTATCTAGGAAATATCCATGTCTTTCTGGAGAAGAGAGAACATGGGAGCTGTAATCTTAATGAAGTTTTCTATGGACCTCCAGTAATAACTAGCATGTCCTAAGAAACTTCTAAGATCAGTTTGATTCTTTGGGGTTTCTAGTTGTTGTATGACTTCAATCTTCTTAGGGTCAACCTTTATCCCTTCAGCTGAGATATGATGTCCTAGCACTATACCTTGCTCTACCATTATTAGACACTTCTCATGGCTTAGAGACAGTTGATGATCTTCACATCGTTGCAATACTCTATCAAAATTTTTGAGGCCTTCATCAAAAGTGGAACAATAGACTATGAAGTCATCCATATAGACTTCTACACAATCATTTACAAGTTCAGCAAAGATAGCCAGAACAGCTCTTTGGAATGTGGTTGGAGCGTTACAAAGCCCAAAGGGAAGAACCCAATATGCAAATGTTCCCCAAGGATAGGTGAAAGTAGTTTTGTTCTGGTCCTCTACTGCCACTTGTATTTGGTTATTGTAGAGGAAAACTAATGTGTTGTAGACATAACTAATTCAGGGAAAACCTATTTGAACAATCCACTCTATCACTATGCATTCTTACATTGAATTATCAACCAAGGAGCGCAAGCTTATGATGGTACTTGCAAAGTATATGCCTTCAGGGCTCATATGGTTCTTAAATCATTCTATCTTAACTTTAAACAAACAAATCTACCTTGCTGGAATTGACAGAATTACAAAATAGTGAAAACAACTATAAATCCTAGTTGCTATGGGTACCTATAGCAAGGTCTGTAGATAACTATTACAATAGGGAAACTGTAGAATTAACTTAATGAATTGACAAGAATGAAATGACTAACTACTGACCTCCAGAGGATTTGTGAACACACTAATATGCATTTGTTCATGAACTATATCTATTTGATCAAAACATAATACTAACTTGAATTCAAATTACGATTAACAGAAAACTAATAAACCAACATTAACCGAAATGAAATAAATAAGGAGAGAATCAGTACCTTGAGTGGCCATCTCAAGAGATTGTCTTCCTTAACTAAAACCAAATCTAATCCAGATTCTACGTATCTTTGTAACACATATTGAAGCTTAACTTATTCCATGCATAGAATCAACTCATATCAAATTGTTCAACAATGAAATCTTTTCTATCATATCCATATTGTATTCCATAAATGTAACATGCTTGAGTCTTTACACATAGAAAAGGAAATGATAACTGAACTCTCAACAACTTGACTATACTACCTTATATATCTCATCTTCCCCTTACTATACAAAAATGGAGTTTGAGAGCCTTATTTATTAATTAAATGACTCTGATCATTTACTGCACCTAGATACTAGGTCGTGGAGTTAAGATCACATTCTCATTCTAACTAATTATAGGAAGAAGAATTCAAATCAAATTAGAAGTCTAATGCATGAACAACATCCATAATCATATTTGAAACAAATCCACTCCTTAATTTATTACTATCCATGATGCTCCATAATTGTCTTCAATTGTCTCTACATTCTTAGCATTGAAACTCACACTTCTATTAACTCCTTTATCTGCAACCTGCTACAAATGCTTGATCTCATCGTGACACGTCAAATTCTGCACATAGAATTAGTTCCCAAAGCATATACCACAAGCATTCTCCATGACTAACCATAAAAACATCTCATTTATACTTTTATACATATCTATATCTAATTCATTCATTAGATAATATGATCATCACATTCCATATTGATATTATAAGTTCAAGTCTTAGAAGTATAAAGAAGTTCAACATGTCATAGTGCAAACATGGATAAATGTCTTAAAGGATGCTATGAAATAAGTATTTGAAGTATAAAAAGTAGCATAAAAGAGACTAATTTTGCAGCCCATCATTTCCCCCCAACTAACCTTTTGCTTTCCCTCAAGCAAAATTACTCAAACAGATACCTAGGAGAATGAATTATAATGTAAAACTATTTGCCTCAAGTCCATAATTACCCTGACACCCTCACCCTATTTCAAATAGAACCCATTGTAGCATGAAAGCCTTTGTAGTCTGATAGTTTCTACAGTCCTGCATTCCTCTCCCTTTTCTCCTGTCCAGTATGGAACTGGATATAAGAGTAGAGGTGGATGGTAGGTAGGAGGCAACCATGCCACACCTTTATTCTCTAAAATTTGAATGTACCTGTGTAATATTTCAGACATGTTCATAAAGTTATGTAAGGAATGAGGTTCTTTCTGTTGAAGATTAGGTGTGAAACTAATCCATCTGCTTTGCACATATCTAACACAACCTTGTAACATGGATCCCATCATTCTCTATATCCTTCTATGATCCCTTATTCTTAAGTCCATAATGATTTTGCCTAGTCCCTTATGAGAGAGAAGTCTAAACCATTTTGTAAGGATGCCTTTAGGGTTAAGTGCCTCTTTTCTAATTGGTAGGGATACCTTCTTCTCATATTCTTCATACCTATCCATTAATTCTCCTCTCAAGTTTTCATTATTTAGGTATGATACTAATACTCTCAGTTGTAAATCTCCAACATTTATGGAGGGATTCCATTCTATATCTTCCTCCATCAGGCAGTTGTGCAAATAGAACTCACATAGCTGATCTTGTTGTTCTAGACTGACCTCTTGAAAATAATTGAAGAAATTGTGTCTAGACTGCAGGGCTAGTTGGTCACTAACAAATCTATTGAATTCAAAACTAAGAAATTTCTCCTTTAAAAATATTGCATAAACCCTTGAAGGTGGTCTGCATTCAATGATTTCCATGGCCCTGTCAATTATGCCTGGCATCTTTGCCTCTAATTTTTAATTTCAAGATTTTGGTTCTCAATTATTTCATTAAATTTTTTCCTTTCTTTATCCCAATTCTCTATCTTGCTTTGACCTACTAGTAACTTTCAGCAACTCAAAACCCAATAAAATAGTAGTATGGTATGTTGGAGTTCTTACCTCAGGAAATGATGGAGGGGGTTCCTTCTCCTCATCTGAGATAATCTTGCTAACAGCGAATTGTGCTAACAAGTCCAATTTAGACCCTTGATTCTGTGTCTGAATCCTCTCCTCTAATTCATGTATCCTTTTTCTTTTTCTGTCTCCTTCTCTTCATACCTCTTTACCTGATCCTCCAGGGTTTTAATTTTGTTCAGTGCCTCCTAAATTTCTTTCCAGAGGTCTCTTTCTTCTAACAATTCATTTCTTTGCTCAAAATTGACATCACCACTATCATTGTTATCAGAAGCATTAAAATTTTTTTTAACAGGGCTACCAAGGGTTGCTTTTCTCATCTTTTTGGCAATAAATGAGTCTTCTGAGTCAGATTCAGAAGAAGAAACATACCTTTTCTTCTTTGAAGAAACATTCACATCATCCTTATTTGCAGAGATATCATCTTTAAGTATATCAATAGGAACATTCCCAGGAGCATTTCCCCTTTCCTCAGAATCTTGTCCCTGCTCAACAATCTTTTCTTTAGCCATTTGTTTCCTCAATCTGTCTGATCTCCTCAGGGTAGTGGTTTCTTGTTCAACAGCCCTTTTATCTACTTTTTACCTTTCCCCTTCTGTTTCTCCTTTGCTTCCCCTGCATTGATATTTTTATCTTTCTTTTTCCTTTTTGTCTTTTCTATTCTAATATCCTTTCCTGCCTTCTTCTTCTTTCCTTTCTTGCTTACAAGTTTTGGGGTCACATGTTCAGGAAGAGAGAATGAAGGTTCCCCTATTTCTTCAGGTCTATTTTCAGGGAGATTTTCCTCCTTTGTCTCTTCATGAACAGGTTCATCTTTAGGTTCAGCATTGTATGGGGGTTCTTCTTCCTCCTCATGAGGTTGCTCCAACAAGGTGGAAATATCAACACAATCCTTAAAGGCCCCCCAATCAATTTGTGGGTATTGTATCCATAAACTCCTCTTAACCAGTAGTGCAATTAGACAATGATGAGACACCGAAGTATCTGTTGGCTTCTTTTGGTATTCTGAAGCCATTCTCTTTAGGAAGTTGTAGAGATAGTTCGGAACATTCACCAATTTCTCATGACAAAGATGGTTTAACAATTTAAAGTGCATAGTGTACAGCATATTATACCTCCCATCACAAGTGAAATACTTGATAATGTAGGTAGCACATTTGCCCCAGAAAAATGGCAAAGATAGGCATTTTGTACCTTGAGTTGTTGAGTCTAAATGCTTGCCTCACTCGCAGAATTCTTCTCTGGCAGCAGCTGCATTAGCTTGGGCTGGGTATTCTGACCTGGTGCATGATAATCTAGTCACTTGGGCTATAGCTACCTTAGAAGCATCAACCATTAACCCTTTCACTACTGCTTCGTCACTTTGCAATGTAATTGCAAATTCTGTGGCCATATCATTGTCATACTCTATCAATTTTAAGTAATCAAGCCATCCTACTCTGGTGAAGATTGGTAAAACTAGCACATCTTCAAGAATCTCCTTGTGCGTAGATGGCTCTCTCCTTACTAAGTCACCTCCCATGTCTAGAATCCTCTGTATAATTCCAGTTTTCCACCTTGTTAGACTTAACCCCTATTCATATCTCTCTGCAATTCCTCTTATTGCTCAGGGTTAACTCAATTTGACTTAAGCAAAGATATTAGGAAGGTAACTCTCACTGGTTATTTACACAGTACACAAGGATGACAACTCATTTGAAAACCAGTCAAAAAATCAAGAATGACAACCCTTCCCACCAACTGAACGTGAAGTGACCTCACTCACGTGGCAAAGGAAGTGGTAGGAAGTTGCAATTATTAACTAGAATGTTTTGAAATATTATCTCATGCATGAAGTAAAGAGGGATAATGATAAATGCATAAAAAGGAAATTTAATGGTGATTATGAAAAGTTACCTTTGGGACAATGCCTCGGAAAGAAATGTGGGAGCATTTTTTAAAAGGAGATATTGTGTATGATGTAATTAATTTGCCAAAACTGTAAGGTCATGCATACTGATGAATGGTGAGGTGGCACTTCAACATGTGTGATTTGATTGAATTGCTTGAAATTCAGTGCGTGAGGTACAGGCATGGTGATGAAGCAAGGCATAGTGTACATATTGAGTGGATTGGCAGTGCATTGCATTGAAGACATATGCAATTACTGCAGGTGCTTGCAGCATTGTTCCAAAGTGTAGATTATGATAGTGATCAAAACAGGTGCAGAATTAATAAGTCCCAACTAAAAGTGGTAACTGAAGGTTGTAAATAGGTCCCAACTGAAAGTGGTAAACAGGTCCCAGCTAAAAGTTGTGAATATCATGGTAAAGGTGTTGTGTATGCATGTGGTGTTGTGTGTGCACGTGTTTGGAAAGCAAAAGAAATTATGCCTCAGCTACAGGGGTTGAGTATTCCAACTCAACCTCTGCATCACTAGTTAGGTCATGTGGATCATCCTCTGATGTTGTATCAACTGGTATCATAGTATCCTCATCAAGAGTGCCAGAAGCACCATATGCAGTAGCTAAGGAAACAATGAAGTCTTCCTTCTGTAATGGCTTCTTATACAACTTTAGCCTATGTCCATTTATCAAGAGTGAAAATTGAACAACCTCATCTATAGTTTGCAACTGAACTACTCCATTTGGGAAAACTTACATGATTTCGTATGGTCCAAGCCACCTAGATTGGAGCTTGCCCTTGAAGTCTTTATACCTGGAGTCATATAAAAGTGCCCAATCACTAGTTGTAAATGCTTTGTTCTTGATATGACTATCATGCCATTTGACCCTCTATTTCTGGACAACTTCAGTATGGTGGAGTGCCTCTAGCCTTATTTCATCTAGAGCATTAAGATGTTGAAGCCTATCTTGCTGTGCTATTGTCAAATCCATCCCAAGCTCAACAGCTGTCCTTAGTGTTTTATGTTCAAATTCAATAGAGAGGACTGTTGTTTTTCCATAAACCAATTAATATGGGGTAAACCCTGTGGTGGTTTTCCAGGTGGTTCTATAGGCCCAAATAGCCTCTGGCAACCTAGTAACCCAGTCTCGCCTATGGAGTTGTACTCTTTTGGTCAGGATGTTTTCTAATTCTCTGTTGGTTACCTTAACCTGTCCATTGGCTTGAGGATGATAAGGGGTAGAGTTTTTATGCCTTATTTGATACTCCTCCACTAACTTTGTGATTAGATTAGAGGTAAAATGAGGACCTTGATCTGTTACTATTTCCCTTGGCACACCATATCTGGTGAATATGTCCTCATATAAGAATTTATCTACATTACCATCTCTTGCAAACTGCAATGCTTTGACCTCAACCCATTTTGTAAGGTAATCAGTACATACCACAATATACTCCTTATTGTTGGAGGTTGGAGAAATAGGACCAACAAAGTCTAGCCCCTACTTGTCAAAAGGAGCTAATGAGATTTGTGGTTGCAATGACATTTCATCACTTTTAGTTGGTCTGCCCATTCTTTGACACCTATCACAGCCTCTTGTATATTTGATAGCATCCTTGTGAAGTGTTGGCCAATAATACCTTGTCAAAATTTTGAAGGCTATTCTTTTTGCTGCAAAGTGTCCCCCACATGGTTCATCACGACAAGCCTTCATGATATCAAACACTTCATCTACTTTGATGCATCTTCTCATGATGTTGTCTGGTCCAGTATAGAAGAGAAAACCTAAAATCCAAGAGTAAGGAAAGCATTTGTGAACAAGTTGTCTCCTTTCTCTTGGTGAAAAATATCCTGGAATCTGCCCTGTAACCAAGTAATTTGCTATGTTTGCATACCATGGTGTGTGTATAGTGAGCAAATAGATGCTCATCAGGAAAGGAATCATCAACCACACCATCTGAGGATTGAGTGGGCAATCTAGATAAAAATTCAGAAACCACATTAGCCTTACCGGGCTTGTCAACAATTGTGATATCAAATTCTTGAAATAACAATAACCATCTGACCAACCTGCCACCCACTATCGGTTTGTTCATCATATGTCTGATGGTTGTGTGATCGATATGAATGAATAATTTGTAGCTAGTTATGTAGTGTCTGAACTTGTTGATGGCATAAACAACTACAACATTTCCTTCTCTGTTATTGTGTAGTTTAGCTCAGCTCCTTGCAAGTTTTTACTGATGTAGTAAATTGCATATTCCTTGTTGCCTTCTTTTTGGCCTAAAACTGCCCCAATGGCAAAATCTGATGCATTGGTGTGAATATGAAAAAATAGTTTCCAATTTGGACCTCTCAAGACTGGGGCCTGTGTCAGGGCTACTTTCAATTTTTCAAAAGAATGTTGACATTCAAGTGTCCAAGCAAATTCAATATCCTTAGATAGAAGTGCAAACAAGGGAGCAGCAATTTTGCTAAAATCTTGAATAAACCTTCTATAATAACCTGCACACCCAAGGAAACTTCTAACATCCTTCAATTTTTGTGGAATAGGCAGTGTAGAGATTATTTATATCTTCTTTGGGTCAACTTGGATACCTGTAGATGAAATTAAATGTCCCAACACCACTCCTTCGGTCATCATCATAAAACACTTTTCATTACTTAAGGACAAATTGTGCTCTATGCATCTTTTCAAAACTTTTTCAAGATTCTGCAAAGCCTCATCAACTGCTTCACCATATGTGGTGAAGTCATCCATATAGATCTCCATGCTATCATGAGCAAAATTAGAAAAAATACTAAGGACTGCCCTTTGAAAAGTAGCTGGAGCATTGTACAATCCAAATGGCAAAATAGAGTATGCATAGGTCTCCCAGGGACAGGTAAATGTGGTTTTATCCTGACCTTCTGGAGCAATCTTTATCTGATTATATCTGCTAAAACCATCAAGAAATGAGAAGTACTTCTTTCCTACTAAAGAATCTAGGACTTGGTCAATAAAGGGCAATGGAAAGTGATCTTTTCTAGTGGCAATGTTGAGCTCTCTGTAGTCAACACAAACTCTCCACTTGCCACCCTTTTTAGTAACTATCACCAATGGTGAAACCCATTCACTGTCTGAAATGGGGTAAATAAAACCTACATCCGGAAGTTTTTGAAGCTCAGCCTTGACTATGTCCCTTAGAGCAGGGTTCATACGTCTTTGTTGCTGCCTGATAGGTCTAAAATCAACATCAATATAGATCTTGTGCATGCATAGATTAAGTTCAATGCCTTTCATATCACTATAATCCCATGTAAAAGCTGTTAAATTGGACTATAGGACATTTTGAAGGGATTTCTCCTATTCTTTAGTCAAGGCATTATTGATAGTCAACATCTTTCTAGGTTGTATCTCTAATGGTTTAGTCATTGGTTTAATGGAAGACACATCAAGGCTAGGAAAGACTGGTAGATGTTGTTGGGGTAGTAAGGCATGAAACAATTGGGAGATTTCTTCTGTGGAGCTACTAGGTATTATACTACTCAGTGGATCCTGTAGATAGGATAGGCAGTCTTGTTATTGTGGGTGCCTCCCATAGTCATTTTGGATAATGTGTGCCAGTAAATCATCTTCATCTTGGATATCCAACAAAGGACTACGTTTATGGTCATCAGGGTTTACAAAGAATAACTATCCTCTTCTTCTAGAGTAGGCCAAATAGTTTTCTCCATTTCATGGTACGGTTGGGCTGGTTGATACAACACCAATTTCTTGGTAATGGTTCCATTAGATATAATCATGTTTCCTGACCGGCAACCTATAAATGCATCAACTATAGCAAGCCATGGTCTGCCTAGTATAAGAGGGTAACCAACAAGATTGACTTTAGGTTGTAATACAATGAAATCAGCGGGATATTCCCAGGAATCTAATGCAATGACTAAGTATTCAATGATACCTTCAAGTTTTACTGTGCACCTATCAGCCAATTGCAGGACAGTCTGAGTAGGTCTAAGATTGATTAATTGCAACATTTGCATTTTGTCCTTAGTCATGACATTGATTGTTGCACCCAAGTCTATTAAGGTATTCTTCATTAGGGCTCCATTGATCTTGATATCGACCACTGGACTCCCTGGATCGGTATACTTAGGAACAGTGATATTTCCCAACATGATGTCTGCAAGGTTACCTAAGACATGGACTATTTTTGGGTCTACTCTTTTTCTCCCTAGTTTCTTGATACAAAGATCCCTAATTGTCTTAGTGTAGATAGGAATATCTTTGATGGCTTGAATCAAGGGTATCTTTATGTTTATATATTTCAATTGTCCTATAAGGTCATTGGTAGGCTGTTCTGGCTATGTTTGGATAACCAAGCGCTCAGGGAAAGGAGGCTTAGGGTTTGATAAAAATTGAGGTTCCTGAACTGGTTCAGGTTCCAAAGGTGATTCATCTAAGGCTTCCTCCATGGGTTCTCCATCCTCCAGTTTTGTGATTTGGGGAGATGAAGGACCTGCAAGGTGTTTCCCTGATCTGAGGTGAACATTACTTACCTCAACTCCATAGGTGGGGTACTGCATCACCTCATTAGTATAAGCCTGTTGAATAGGCTTGTTGTTAGGGTTAGGTGCAGGTTGGGCAGGAATTTGGGTAGGTCTAGGAGGTTGATTTGGAGGTGCTAGTGGAGGCATGATGGCTTGATGTTGTGGCTAAGGTGGAAGCAAGGGTTGCTGATATTAGGAGTTTGGTTGCCATGGTTGGCCCTTGTTCCATTGAGGTTGCCATTGTTGTTGTTGAGTAGGCCATTGGGGGTTATAGGTAGGGCCTTGGAAAGTCTGTTGAGGCCATTGTTGCTACTGGTTCCACCCTGCCTGTGGAGTAGACCATGGTGGGTTTTGCCAAGCATTTGGATTAGCAGGCCAGGATTGGTTATTCCAAGTAGAAAATTTTGGATTGGCAATAGGAAAAGATGAATTATAATTAAGTGGATCAGGGGGCATACCTTGCCTTCATTGCCAAGGTCTTCTTTGAGCAATAAAGAATAGTTGCCCATCGTCACCTTCAAATGGTTGAAGTTTTGGCCTTTCAATCTTCTCCTGCTAGATACTGGCTACCCTTTTGCATTTATAGTTGGCCTTCCTTTGTCTACAGCTTGGGCAGTATTCAGTGAGCATTGTATCTACCTCTTCTTGTTTCTTTTTAATGTGGAGGGTGTCCAACTGTGTAGCCATATGACTTATAATGTCTTCCTTCATGTTGGACAACAGATTGCTAATCTCCACCGAAACTCCATTGGTTGCCTTGCCTGCAATGGTTTCTCTATCCCTTGGTCTTCTTGTGAAGGTCCTTGAATAATTTCTGCAAGCTTTACAGACATCTTCAAAGGGAAGTTGAGATATATCCCCTGTTCCAATGAGATTTAGGGCATCCATGCAGTCTTCATTGACTCCCCTAAAAAAGATTAGCTTCAGTGATTCTTCAAACAATCTATTTTGAGGGTTTTTCTTTAAGGCAAACTGGAATCTTTCAACATAGTCCTCCAGTGGCTCATCCTCTTTTTGTGACATCCTGAAGATGTCATCTCTCCTTCTATCATGTCCTCTACAGTAGTCTTTATATTTTGCCAGGAATGTTGTTTTCATGGTGTCCCAATCTGAAATGACATCTTTCCCTAATCCCATAAACAATTGTAGAACATCTTTTAATGTAGCAGGGAATAGTTTGAGTCTATAGGGATCAGTGGTGTAGTCATAGCTTCTACACAGGACATCAAATTCAAACAAGAAAGTATCTGGGTCTTTAGTCATCAAACCATAGAAGACAGGTAATGTAGAAGGTGGTATGTTCTTTAGAGTGGCAACCCATGCTAGGTCTGGAATAGGAAACTCAAATGCCACTTGTTTTGGCGGATCATCTACTGCAGCATCTTCCATGGTTCTAAAAGTTCTTCCTATGGATGTGGAAGAAGCCGGTGAAGATGCAGAGGAAGATGTCAATGGAAATTCTTCTCCAACACCTTCCATTGTATAATTGATAAAGTCAGTTGCTTCTTTGTTATCTGGTGAACTTGAAGGAAGGAATCTACCTCGGCTATCTCTCTGCCTCTGCATACAATATTTTTGGCTTTATAATCCAGCGGTCCTGCACAATGTCAGTGTATTTTCTAGTGTTTCTTGAAAGGTGTTTTGATTAACTCTAATGTTGGAATTAAAAAAAAAACTATGAAAACATGTAAAAACAAAATGAGCCTAAGAAGTTAGCACCATCCCTGGAAACAGTGCCAAAAATGTAGAGGAAAACTAATGTGTTGTAGACTTAACTAATTTAGGGGAAACCTATCTAAACAGTCCACTCTATCACTATGCATTCCTACATAGAATTATCAACCAAGGAGCGTAAGCTTATGATGGTACTTGCAAAGTATATGCCTTCAGGTCTCATATGGTTCCTAAATCATTCTATCTTAACTTTAAACAAACAAATCTACCTTGCTGGAATTGACAAAATTACAAAACGGTGAAAACAACTATAAATCCTCGTTGCTACGGGTACCTACAGCAAGGTCTATAGATAACTATTACAACAGGGAAACTGTAGAATTTACTTAATGAATTGACAAGAATGAAATGACTAATTGCTGACCTCTGGAGGATTTGTAAACACACTATTATGCATTTGTTCATGAACTATATCTATTTGATCAAAACATAATACTAACTTGAATTCAAATTATGATTAACAAAAAACTAATAAACCAACATTAACTGAAATGAAATAAACAAGGAGAGAATCAGTACCTTGAGTGGCCAGCTCAAGAGACTGTCTTCCTTAACTAAAACCAAATCTAATCCAGATTCTACGTATCTTTGTAACACATATTGAAGCTTAACTTATTCCATGCACATAATCAACTCATATCAAATTGTTCAACAATGAACTCTTTTCTGTCATATCCAAATTGTATTCCATAAATGTAACTATTGATGCTTAAAATTGTGCTGTTTCCAACACCAACATGGGAAGTTTCAAGAATGTGGGACTTGCGACCTGAAACGACCTCCAGATTATAAAGAAGCTGGCTCTTTCTTATCTCAAATGTATTTTGGGAAAAAGGGATAGAAATTAAACGGAATCACCAATGCAATGAAAGAAATTTAACTATGGCGATGCGCCTGAGTATGATTCGTTCCTTAATATTAAACACAGTGAAGCTATCCTTAGGATTCATTTACATTAAAGAGCAAACAATGCATGATCAATGTAAAAGATGAAAAACAAATAGAATCAAAGGCTCACAACCTAGATGATTTTGCAATAACACAGAAAATATCAGCAAAGGCACAGAACTCAATCTTCTTATTAATTTTCCAGTCACATAAAAGGCACTGATACATGCATAGTTATACAAACTTTCTGAATCAAGAAAATAGAACAAAGGCAAATGATATTACTGGCCACAGCAAAAGGTCTTCAAACTTCTCTTAAATTTTTGATAACAATTTGTATGCAGAAAATTCTCTATATATGAATCTGCGATCTAAACCCCTATTTATAGCATAGGACTGGCTCAAGATTGCTCGCACGATCAAATCCCAACGGTCTAACTGAACTGAAACTTAACTAGAAGTGTCTGACAAAAGATATCTTTCAGAGCTGAAACGGTTAGCCTCTCTGCAAGTTCATTGGCTGAAACAGATACACATGGCACTCCCCACTGTGAAACAAGCGAGGACACTTGGCAGAATCCGCTAGTCTTTGCGACTATAAACCCTAAGGAAAATGGCATAGCTCGCACACTTTACTTGAAACTCCTTCATCTTTCTAGAAAAACAAGAACCCGACACGTGGCAGCCTCCACTGCAATTGAAACATATATATGGCGACTTCCACAACATTTAGAAACAAAAACCCTTGAGATAGATGGTAGCATCCATGTGCTTCACTTGAAAACCGTCTCATTATTCAGGAGGCACCAGAAAATGACACTTGACACCATCTGCGGCCCTTGCTAAAAGATACGTGGTGACTTCTGCAACATCATACTCTTTACTGTGTCTTTGCATTGGGAGTGCTCCGCCTTTAACATCTGTCACAGTCCGCTGCCTCGAACCTTTAATCACTTACCAAAAATGGGACACACAATACTTCTTGCCCGAGCAGCCTCAAAAAGGAACAGGGATAGGTGGCGCTTTCCGCTGCTATTACCAAGTGATACGTGGTGGCTTCCGCGTTACTTAAAGAGACTTTAGATACCTTCTGAGAGTCCTGCAGACGATGACACATGGCGGTCTCCGCTTACTTTGGAAACACTATAGAAATATTTGGGACTCATTTAGATTCATGCAGACGATGACACTTGGCATGCTCTGCTTTAACTTTAGCTACTTCACCGGGGCCCACCAATAGTCTTTACTTAATAATGAAACAAAAGAAGAACCTGCGGATGTCGACACTTGTCACGCTCCACATAACTTTACAGGAGACACACGGCACGTTCCGCATGACTTAAAGAAATATATAGAAACCTTCCGCAGTTGCCACTTGGCGCCTTCCGTGCTCACTGAGAGAATCTTATTAAAAGAAGCTTTTGAAACTTATAAGAAACTGAAACTCGGATGCTGACACTTGGCATGGTCCGTAGATATAACCAAGGACACGTGGCTCCATCCACTTTACTTAGAGAAACTTTATAATGTGTCTCGACTGATGACACTTGGCACGTTCCACTTACTTTGAGACTTAGGCAAAACAAAAACCTGCGCTCACGCTCTGTGTCAAAACCCTCACTACCAAAACTGAAATGTACAGGGACAAAACTGGAGCACACAACTGAACTCAAAACAAAATGTAGAGTATTTTACTCTACAGTTCTTGGCGACCCCGAGGACTTTTGAGCCTGCTCAAAAAAGAATCCAAAGAACATATAAAAAATGTGGCAAAAATCACAAATTCTATAAGGCCGTCTGTTAAACAGACCACTTAGCATCAAATAGTCCCCGTTTGTTTTGCAAATCTTGGAAGGCTAAATCAAGGTTGATGATGTCCTTGTGCGAAAAACTCTGTAAAACATGAACTGTAGCCTTCAATTGGAAATCAAGCTGGGCCATGGGAATCAAGACAGCTTCCACTTCTGGCACTGATGAAGCATCTATTAAACCTTGGAAAACTGACTGATCATTTTGTCTGGCTAACAACAAAGGCTTAATCTCATCAGCCATTAACATAGTGTTGCTATCAGGAAAAGGGGAGGGAAGACCCAATTGCACCAGATCTTCAATATGCTTCTTCATGTCTTTTACTCCCTCTTTGACCACATCTAGGAGCTCTTTGCAATTAATTGCAGCAGAATTGCAACTGAGAACTTCGTTCACCCCTTTTGCAGCAATCATTCTGTCACTAATCCCTGCTGCCGATAATGTTTCATCAGTCGTGTCATACAGCTTCTTCAGTAGCAGTTGAGAATTTGAAACCCTCAAGGAAACAGTGGACAAAGTGGCCTGAACTGAAGTCTCTACCTTCTCACACAATTGTTGTGCATGTAGCAGGAAAGTTAAAGAAGGTTTGAGCTGAATAATCTCCTCAGAGATTCTTTTCTACACTGATACATATAGCTCATTAACTAGGTTCAACACTCCTGCATTCTTTGGCCTATTAGCCAACTCATGTGTCAACTATTTTGATGTTTGTTGCTCGGCTTGAAGTTGGGCCTGCATGGCAGCAGCATTGTTTTGTTCATTCAGCAGCTTCTGCTAGAACTGTGTGACTTGTTGCAGGTTCTCTTGATATTTTTTCTATAGTGTGGCATTTTCCTGCCTTAGGGTTGTCACTGTAGACTTTACTTGTACTAGCTCTTCTTTCAAAGAAGCATTTTGGCTCTGTGTAGCCTGATGAATCTGAAAAGAAACAGTATTTTGCAACTGTTTATTGAGATCTTCGATTTCATCATTTTTTGATTTAAGCTCTGTAGCAAGGTCGCCATAATGTGCCTTTTCTTGAGCCAAATCAGCCTCCACCTTCTGCAACTTCTTTGATAGTTTCAAATAATCATTAGTTACAGTAGAAGTGGTTTCATTCAGCAGCTCAACCCTGTCCTGTGGCCTAAAAAGTGACATATCCATAGCCACTGCACTCATGGTATAATCCTGGGGCTGCATCTGCTCATTTGGCCTGACTACATTAGGTGACAAATGAGTCACAGTTAGCTGCTGCTGGATTGGGTCAAAAAGTGACCTCATGTGTGGTACAGCCTAAGCTTTATTATCTTTCTTCTTCTTCTTATCCATTCGGGTTTCCCTAGCCTTCTTAGCAGTGTTTGCTTGAGCTTGGAAGGTAGGGGGAGAGGCAATATACCTGCCCGCAAAAGGATGACCCTGTGGCAAGCCATAGGGAATAGCCAAATGTTGGCTAGGGGGAATCTGGGGAGGTATTCTCTTTGGAAAAGAGGGGGAAAAGGGGGGCAATGATGTGGCCTGAGTAGTAATAGGTGGGGCAAATTGGGAAATTGGCACAGCAGAGGTGGCAGGGGATAATATTTGGCTAGTTGAGATTGCCACCCCTATAGAAGAAGAAAAAGACTGGGAAGAAGAAGGAGAAGTAGCACGTACCTGAGGAGCAACAGATGTACTCGGTGGTTGTTGCTGTGAAGGTTCTACCTCCTCATCCGAATCAGGCTGAAGTTTCAGCTTCTTATGTTTCCTTGGCCTCTCTTCTTCTTGTTGTGCTTCCTTCTCTTCAACATTTACCACTTCTGCTAGTGGTGATTGCACAAAACTGGAAACCCCAAAGGCTAACACTGATGGAGAAGCTCTGGGTGGTGAGGATACCACATTCTTTTGTTTTTCTATGGCATTAAGAGATTGGGGCCAGATAGTTACAGTGGCTGTAGATGAGGCTTGTCCTGGGGCCTGCACTGTATGAGTGGACTCAAGTTCTTCTTCAGACTCCTCACCCTTTCTATGGATCCTGCTTGTATCAGGGCTAGAGACTGGAGAGGGATGCCATTCGTCCCAAATGGACTCCCATTTTTCATCTGTATCAACCTTGCCAAAAGAGTGAGTTGTCTCATATATTTCCTGCCTATATTTCCAATAGGCTTCAATCTTATCTAGCTTCCATTCCCTGTCCCTTAATAAATTTTTCTTCAGTCCAGTGCCCATTTTGAGCTTAGGGTCATAGACCTTTTGTTTATTATAAAATATTTCCCATGCCTTGGGCCCCTCAAAAGGTAAATATGTCAGTTCTACATACAAATCAAGAATATCCTCCTTAGGGTTTCTTCTGTCTTCCCAAAAGGGATGGCCCTCATGCACAATTTTAGTGCCGACATTGTTATTCTTGACCCATAAGGTTATGAAACTGCTTGGGTCATATTTCCATTTATCTTCTATAAGAAAGAAGCCCAAAACAGCTAGTTTCCTTAGCAACAAGTGCTCAGCATCCCTAACTAGTAGGGCCGTGTTTTTCTTTACCCATGGAATATCATACATTTTCTTTTTCTTCTTCCCAATGCCATAGTCATTATCAACCACAGACATTTGTCGGGTGACCTCTAAGAATGCTAACCTAGGAGTCAAAATCTTAGGTAGCAACACTAGTTCATAATTAAAACCATGGACTCTAATGATAGTATGGTGAGACCCAAAGAAATAATCATGGGGAATGGGACAATTTTCTATGAGGCCTCTAACACTTAATGTTAATCTATTCTCAATAGGCTCTGGGCTTAGGTGACCAAAGGCAGGGGCAACAAAAAGTTCCCAAAATTCATAGGGATCAGATGCTTCGGATAAGACATGTGTCCATGTGGACACAGGAATGGTCCTATTGTGACCGAAACTTGGGTCATACATATTCAGATGCATATATTGCGAAAAGATGGCAGGGTTTTGATATAACATGAGGTGAAACAAATAAGAAGAATACCTGAAAACTCCTGTTGATTTGAAGTGGGTGAGCTGGTTGACCATTGAATAGGCAATCTGCTCTAAGAAGTCCAGCTAAAACTCCTGAGACTTGTCCACAGTCTTTAATCGGAACAAAATGGCAATTTGCCAGTCATATATAGTAATGTCCTCCTTCATTCCAAAGATAAATGTCATCATAGACAATGCTTCCTGGCTAGCCTGAGCGAATTGTGCCCTTCCTGTTGGTAGCACTGCTATTTGGATGTTTTCATCTCCAAGCTGCAACTTTGAATTGAGAAACCTCAATTGATTATTGATGTTTGCTTATGTTTTCTGCAGTTTGGTAATGGTGGGAAATGTAGCTGTCTTGTCATGGTATAGGGCCAACATGTCCTTGATAGCCTTTGGTGTAATTTGCACCATGAAAGAACCATATTGTATGGTACTTGAGGGTGCATGAAACAATTCTGCACACATCTCAATCAGGTCGGGGCATAAATGTACGCTTGGGACAATAAATTTTGCCAATTGAGAGGTCCATATCCTCATTCTGAATGTTTCAGATTGCCTAGCCTTGGCCTTCTGGATACATCTTTGGTGTGCCCCTTGTCGCAGAGCTTTGCGAGGCTTTTGAAGGGTTGGGTCTGCGATATCGTCTGTGAAATCCTTCACCTTTGCTGGGTCGACTGTATAACCGACCTCAGGGACTCTTGTCCTTGGATAGGTCCCTAAAGGCTGCGTAGGGGCCGAAGCATATGATTTGCTGGCGAGAAGCTTGTCAATGGACTCGTAAATCCCCAGCCCCTGCTATGAAGACTATGCCTCTGCAATATCTGTGTCTATACTGGAAACTAGTGAACTTATGTAACAAGTATGGAAGCTTTGCAACAGGGAAGATACATTTATGAAGCAGGTTTTGCTATGAATTGAAATTACAGGTAACGGGGATTTTCTTAGCAGTCATAGGAACAAATGAGACACAGTTAAGCCTTAACTCTTGTTATTAGGGTATTTTAATGACACATCAAGTCTCATAAATGGCATTAAAACCAGAAAACCGTTAGTAAATCTTATGAAATCTGCGTGGGACAGAATGTCAGACATGTCATAAAAGTGGCTACATAAAGGTACCTTGGGGGATTTTGGGGATTGGAGAGAGACTTAGTGAATGCGAGAGTTTCAAAAATTTGAAAAGACTTGAGCTGTAGCCACGTGTTCGTATAACACTTATTTAAAAGAAAGAGCGGGAGAACAAAGCAGAAAAACAAAGCAACAATGAAAAGGGAAACTAACTAACTATAATACATTGGCGACACTGCTTAATTGAAATGTTTCAGGTAGATCCCATTCATAGGAATCTCTTTAGGTTCACCCTCCATTGTTTCAAGCTCAAATGAATTCTGCTATTTACATGAACGAATCTTAAAGGGGCTAGTCCACAATGACTCAAATTTACTGTGTCGACCCGGCTTGGCAGCTCTCTCATCCCATTTCAAAACAACTGAGCCTACTTCGAAATAGAGGTTTGAAGTCTTCTTATCGAAGCAGTCTTTGATTATTTTCTGATGTTTCATTAATGATTCATGTGTTGTATCCCTCTTTTCTTGAACTTCCAGGAGCTCAGCAAGTCTGACCTACATGGGGCCATTTTCCTCAATCTCAATCTATTTTAATAACTGGAGAGCAGGAATCTCCAAGCTCAGGGGCATTACAGCAGGCTTACCATAGACCAATTCATATGGGGACATCTTTGTCACTTGTTTAGGCATAATTCTATCAGCCCACAGTGCTATATTAAGCACTTTATGCCACTCTTTGTGATGATCAGCCCCTATTCTCTTAATAAGTCTAATCAGATTCTTGTTAGTTGATTTTGCCAAACCATTACCTTGAGGATAATAATTTGAGGAAGTTTTCAGATAGATTCCATACTTTAGTGCAAAGTTAGATATTTTTACCCCTAAAAATGCCTTAGCATTATCTGAAATTATCGTATGAGGAGGCCCAAAGCGAGTAGTGATACCCTCCAGAAAGTCTAGGATCACCTTTTCTGTTGCTTCTTTGAGTGGCACTGCCTCACTCCATCTGGTAAAATAATCTATGGCAGTTAGAATCTATTTGTGTCCCATACTTGACACTGGCTTGATCATTCCAATGAAGTCAAGACCCAATTGAGTAAAGGGTTCATCAACAATTATAGGACTAAGGGGCATTGCTGCATTCCTTCTCTTCCCCACATAATACTGACAAGATTGGCACTCTTTGACCAATTGATAATAGTCTGTAAATAAAGTGGGCCAGAAGTAACCTGCCTAACTTATCTTTATAGCTATGGTTCTTGCAGAAAAATGTCCACCTGAGACTCCATGGTGCATTTCATGTAATATTTTATGAGCCTCATCTTTCTCTATGCATCTTAGAAGTATGCCATCAGTATTTCTTCTGAAAAGAACTTGGTCAATTAAAACAAAATGGACCCCTTGCTGCCTATAGTATCTCCTCTTGTCCTGAGAGAGCTCTTTAGGGAAAATCTCACGTTTCATAAACTGGATTCTGTTTGTGACCTAGGAGTTCTGATCAATTTCTTGTATCCTCAATACATTTTCTTTTTCTATTTCTTCAGTTATCATTTTTTCCATATCTTGAGCCATGTATTGGCACAACCCCCTACCTCTGACCAACTTAGTGGGTCTGACCTCTACATCATACTCAAGGATCTTTGTTATCCAGTTTGCTCTTTTTTCTGTGATTTCACCTTCCATAATGTATTCTCTAACACTAGGATGAGCCACAAGTATCAGAATCTTATTTCCTATCACCATATGCCTGAATTTCTTGAGTGCTTTTACCATAGCATATGCCTATTTCTCCACAAAGTTGTATCTAGCTTCATACTCCCTAAGAGTCCTTGAGAAAAGGGCTATTGGGTGTTCTCCCTCTTGTTGATCATCTTTCTGTGTTAGGACAGCAGCAACACTAAACTCTCCTCCATAGACATACATTATAAAAGACTTAGAGAAGTCTGGTGACAGGTTGTCACTATACCCCATCATTTAATCTGTTTTTAGATGTCAAAGAACCAGGGCTGTGTCCATGGCTGTCTGCAACTAGGGATTCTAAGTGACCAGTTTATAGCTAATCCTAATGCTTAAAAGAATGACTAATCTATCTGCTTGTTGGATAAATGGAATGAATGCTTGTAAAACAAAAGAAAATAGGAAATGTACTTAAAGAAAAGAAACAATAACATGCATCTATCTATTAAAATAGGAAACATCTTTATAAAAGAAAACTTGAAACAATAAAACAGGGATACTAGCCTCCTGCCTGATTGGTGAGAGTGGGCCCTTGCTCCGCACCTTTGAGGCTGAAGGCTATTGCAGGAAATCAGCACAAAAGATGATCTACACTGAATTCATTCATTCCTATATTCATGAAAATGTATGGCTATATCAGAACTGAAATCTCTGAAAAATTAGAATAATTTTATCATCGTTGTTCTATTACTATTTCTGAAAGTATATATATAAAAAGAGTGATGATATATCACTGAACTTATCTATCAGTCTTTCTAGGAGACAACACCATCTCTTATTTATACTTAACTGTCTAACTTTATGAAAGATCATCATGCAAGAAAGGTAGACTTGAGTGGAACAGAAGTCCACTCAGAGGTCTAAGTTTAGGTCTTAATACACTAGGGCATCAAAGCCGTGAAAATAAGAATATTGGAGTAGTTCAATTCGTGACTCATGCAAAATCTTTGGAAAGATAAAACTTCAACAGTTTAACTGATAGTTGACCCTTCACCACTCAGGTGATGATTTGAGTGAAGTGAAGGGGGTATTAGGATTGCTGCTAAAGTGTCTGGGCAACAGCTCTGTCTGGAACATGCCCCGTTCTCAGGAGGTGCCAGAGATAGCTGTTCCTATCTGCAGCTCCAAAGATATTCCAAACACTCGCAGAGCTCCGAAGAGTCATTCCCCATATCTTCAAAACACCATGTGTCACTATTCTTTGTTATGGTCTCTGGAGATCATTGAAGACAATCTCCAGAGATGCACAAAATTGTTGTTTCTGACATTTACACCTACTGATTCAAAAAGGAAAGAGAAATTCTACATTTTTCCATTAATCCCACGCACATTAGTCATCTAATCAAAAATTCTAATCTCAAATAATCTATCTTAATTAATCACAAAATAGAACAATCTTGCTAACTTATTTGAGTGTAGACACAAGGAAGATGAACTGAATAGGGGAAAAAGAGAGGCAAAAAGGGGTGTATTTTGTGAGTGCAATTTGACACTCATCATCCCCCCCATACCTAAGGTTTGGTAGGTCCTCCTACTTTTTACATTCTGGATTTATTTTGACGAAGCAATCTGTCAGTCAGACTATACTCCTGGAGATAGGTTGTCCAAGTAGTTTTATTGGTGTTACCATTCCCTCTGTACTTGTCAACTTGCTTCATCCAATCTTGCAATTTTTCATCTTCCAGCTGTTCTGTCCATATAGGGAGTGGTTCAATTATCAGAGGAGGTCTGAACTGCCCTCCTATCCATTCCTGTTTATGTTTATCCATTAGTTTGGATATCATCTTTGCCTTCCTCATGAAGAGTCTCAGGTCTGCTGGCGTGACCACCTCTCTAAGTTTTTGCTTTGGGGTTAAAATACTCCATCTCCTCTTTGCTACAGCAAGGACAGGATTTGCTGAATTAATCATAAAAAGACCAAAGTCAATGGAGCATTCCTGCAAACTTTTCAAGTATAATGGCAATATGCTGGTTGCACTTGCAGGATGATAGATGATGGACCTGAATTGGGTCTGAAAAGCAAAAGGATTGGGACATTCTTTTTTGAGGAGGAGATCTATTTTTGAATCCTTTTGAAGATGATCTTCCATCCTTTCGTCCCAGATCTGGTGGTTTCTCATGAGAGACATGAATGCCTTAAGCTGGCATTCTCCCACAAAGTGATTAATCATGAAGGCTATATCATTAATGCAGAACCCATGTAAGTATAATTCACATAGGAAGTTTTTGTCTTCATCATTGCTTCTGGTGTAAGCTACCATGAAACCTTCTGCTATTTCAATATTCTCATTCATGTCAGATAGGACTAAGGAGAGTTTCCTTTGTAGTATCCTTTCCTGTAGGAACATTGAATAGCTGGCACTTGGAGGTCTGCAAGATAGAATTTCTGAGAAAAGGGAGGCCATTTGAATGATTTTACTTTCCAAAGTTGCTATCCTTTCTGCTCTGGCAGTGACTGCCCTTTGTAATTGCAACATTGGCTTGGAGGCTTCAAATTCCCTACACCTTTCCTCCCAATGAAACAGGGCTTTAGGAATGTCAATGGGGATTGGACCCACATAGGCATCTGTTTGAATTTCCTGCTCATTGGTTGCCCTTGGGCCAGACAGTTCTTGAATGTATTCTTCTTGGTCATCCAGTCTATTATTGGCCCAAGTTAATTGTTTATCTTGGCTTTGTACCTTTTCAATCAGTGCTGCCATTACTGTGAGGCTGTTGTCTCTGGCCATGGTGAGCTCAGAAACCTTGTGTGCTGCTTCTTTTTCTTTTTCTTCCATCACTTTTGCTGCCTCACATTTCTGTGTTTCCAACTCTGCCTCCCTCTCCTGGATGATTATGTCCTTGTTTTGGAGGTCTGTTTAGATTTTTGCAATATTTTGCTTTAGTTCCATCTCCATCTCTACTCTGACCTTCTTGAGGTCAGTAATAATCAAATTCTTTCCCTAGAGCATCCTTTTTAAATTCTCAATTTCTTCCATTAATGTTGCTCTGTTGAGATTTCGATATCCTCTTCGTCAGAGGGATGTGATGGAGTTTCTGCCTCTGTTTCTATGGCTGCTAGCTGATTATCAATATTATCCATGGCCACTTGCCCTGCTTCTCCCTATGTATCCGTGTGCCCTGTTTCTCCTTCTGCAGTGTTCCTGTCCTAAGGATCCTCTGCTGCTGGCACTAATGAAGGTCCTGCTTTGTCCTCATATGTGTTCAATTCCAGGAGTGCCTCAGCGAGCAGGGCAATATCCTTCTCAGATTGTGAGAGCTACCTCTTCCTTTTGCTTCTCCAGAGCATAGGTGGAACTGGTGCCTCCGGAGCAAGTCTTCCTTCCTCAGAATCTGAGGAGATAGTAACAGTTGGTAAGCTTCCTATCTCCGGAGCACATGGTGGTGTTGAAACTAGACTTGACTCCATATGAACAGATGGTGCTAGAGAATTTTCTCTTTGCTTCCTCTTTCTGACCAAAGGTACCTCATCGGAGTCATGGGATGGTTCTTCAACCCACCATCTCCCCTCAATTCCCTGTCCTGCCTTTTCCTCTGTTAATTCCCTAGGCCCAGATTCCTCAGGTAAAGTCATTTTTTGCCTAACTAATCGAGTCATGTAGAGAGGTCGTGTAGGAACAGGCTCTGCAATTTGTTTGCCTTTCCCCTTCTTGTTGGGAACAAGGGCTGCAGATGATGTAGCCTCCTGTGAGGGTGATGTCCTTTTGTGAGAAGCTGTGGAGGAGGTTGTAGGCTCAATTTCTTCATCATGGTGAGAGGGAGAACTCTCATCCTCTGTTTGTGTTATCTCTGGTGCTCTGACCTGAGGGTTATGCTCAAGAAAGTTCTACAATAGTTCTTCTCCATTGGCCTGAGATAAGAAGTGGTGCTTGACTATCAGGAAGATGAGGCCATGATGTTTCATGGGTCCCTTACCCTGCTGGTATTTCTCTGCAGTTGCCCTGATGGCAGAATATAGGAAATTGGGGATATTTATGTTATATTCGGGGTGCCTATTCCCATGTCTGAGAAAAATTAGCATTTTCATTATGGGCCCTAAAACTATGGAGAATTGGCCATCACAGGTAAAGTATTTCATTAACCAGGTAGCAACAGTTGCCCAAGGGTTTGGCAGAGTGGACCTCAAAATTCCTTTGACCTCATTCTTATTCATATGCAATTGAATAGCAGGTTCACCACGGACAGGAAAATTTCTAATTAAATCAGTATACAGGGTTTTTAGGTGGTAGAACCTCTCACCTTGTTCGAGGAGTCCGGAGATGTGGCTGATAATTGTGGCGGAGAGACTGATTTGGTTTCCTCTCACAGTGGTCTGGTCGTTGCTTAAATTCCTAAGGAATTCGTCCACAATATCCTCCTGAAACCCTTTGAACTTATCTAGGAAATCTAACCATCCAACAGCCCTTAAAATGTTTGCTGCAGCTGCATCCTTTAGAAGACCTGCAGTATTTTCTGGCTCAGACTTTTTCTTGACCCCCATTGCTGAATTGATGGGAGTTTTTGTGTTTTATTCTTTTACTTCTATGGCCTGCAGTCTATCTGTCCCTCTGATCTGTGGGCTCCGGAGTACTGTTCAAATTTCTCTGTAGACTTCGAAGAGTTGTTTAATTTATCTTATGCTTCAGTCTATTCCAGAGGTTTGAATGAGGGATGCTATTGTTTTCAGGTTGGGCTTATGTAGATGGGTTAAGGGGCCAAAGCAGCCATAATTGTAACGAACTGACAGGGCGCTCTGGAGGTAAGGTGGCATTAAGGCACAAATGGCGGCATGCTTGGATGTGAAAAAGGAAATGACGACGGAGGGACGTGTCATCACGGCAGCACTCAAAATAGAAAGACAGGACAGTTACTAATTAATGATTAATTAAAAATAGATTTACCTGGATCAGTTTTAATGATGAGGTGACGTACGCGGGAGAAATGCTGCACCGTTTTAGAAACTGCACGCGTCGTGGCATTTAAGCGGCGGCTTGAAATAACATCCACTTCCTCCTTGTACATGACCTGCAATCATTGCACTGAGTGGCACTAAAATCCATGCCCGTGGGTGATGTCAGCGCCGGCTTGTGGACACTCTTGCAATTATTAGTATTCTAATTTTAATTATGCTGTGCGATGAAGTAGAAGATGAGTCATGATGACCTCATCATATGAGTTGTCTACTTTACCACCTGGCGAAGTAGGTCCCGCCCTTATTATGGAACTGTCGGCATTATTAACAGAGCGCCGGAGGTGCTCCTAATTGGAAAGCGCTGGAGGTGCTCCTTATTGGAAAGCGCCAGAGGAGCTCCTTATTGGAAAGCGCCGGAGATGCATTGGACCAATTTCTGGCAACGGATCATATCCGGAGCTCAATTATTACAACTGTCCTAGAGAAGGGAACTGCCATTTACTGGTTTTCAAGTCCCTTGGTTGAGAAAGACAGCCATTTGCTAGTTTTCCATCTTTCTCAAAAATTTTATTTTTTTTAGAAGGCAGCCATTGCTGGTTTTCAACCTTCTTTTTTTTTTCAGAAGGCAGCCATTGCTAGTTTTCAACCTTCTTTTATTTTTATTTTTTTATTTATTTATTTATTTTTTTCATTATTCCAACACCGTGACAGAGGAGGTATCCCCTGTATCAAAACACAGATCATCAAGAAATTCTTCTTTAGTAGATGGTCTTTTATAGAGCTTTATCCGGTGACCATTTACTAGAAATGTGTTTGTGCTCCCATCAATTGGTTGCAATAATACAGTTCCATTTTCAAACACTTCCTTTATTTGATAAGGACCCAGCCAGTGAGTCTGTAACTTCCCTTTGAATTCTTTGAATTTAGAATCATAGAGAAGAACCCAATCTCCTTGTTGAAATGTCCTCCTCTTGATATGTTGGTCATGCCATTGTTTCCTTTGGTACTGGACCAGTTCTGTTTGCTGAATGGCTTCTGTCCAAATCTCATCCAACTCGTTGAGCTAAAGAATTCTGTTCTGCTGAATTGTAGACAGCGGCAGCCCAACATCCAATACAGTTTTAAGTGTCTGGAGTTCAAATTCTATAGATAGTATAGGCTTTTTCCCATAAACCAATTCATATGGCGAAAACTTTGTTGTGGACTTCCAAGTGGTGTTGTAAGCCCAAACTGCTTCAGGTAGTCTATTAGCCCAATCCTTTCTGTTCATTGCTACTGTCCTTGTTAGGATATTCTCAAGTTCTCTGTTAGTTACTTCTACCTGCCCATTTGCTTGAGGATGGTAAGGTGAAGCTTTTATGTGCTTGACTTGGTATAAATCTATAAATGCCTTGATTACCTGTGAAGTAAATTGAGGTCCTCTGTCTGAAACTATTGATTTTGGGGCTCTAAATCTCAAGAAAATTCTATTGTAAAGGAAATCAGCAACTTTTTCTTCTCTTGCAAACTGTAATGCTTGAACCTCAGCCCACTTAGTAACATAGTTTGTGCATACTAGAATATACTCCTTGCTTGATGATGGCGGTGAAATTGATCCCACAAAGTCTAAACCCCATTGCTCAAATGGTTCCATCATGACTTGAGGATGTAGTAGCATTTCCTGGGTAAAGGTGGGCTGCCCCATCCTTTGGCACTGGTCACAGTGCTGCACATACTTCTTTGTGTCTTTATGAAGAGAAGGCCAGTAGTAACCAGCTCCAAGGATCTTGTGGACTGTCCTGTGGAAAGAGTAGTGGCCACCAAATGGTTCATCATGACATGCTCTCAACACTTCAAAAGTCTCATCAGCCTTCAAGCACCTGCGTAAAATGAAATCAGGACCACATTTAAATAGTAACCCATTCAACCATTTGTAGGATAAACTTTCTTTAACCAGCCATTTTCTTTGTTTTGAAGTAAAATGGGATGGATACAAGCCTGTAGCTAAGAAATTAGCTATGTCAGCAAACCAAGGTGCAGTAGTGGATATGGCAAAAAGATGTTCATCTAGAAATTTGTCCTCCACTGGTTGATCTTCTCCTCCTGTATGTAATCTTGACAGAAAATTAGCAACTAAATTAAACTTTCCTGGATTATCAATTATGGTAATATCAAATTCTTGCAATAGCAATAACCACCTGATGATCCTTGCACCTACTACTGGTTTATTCATTAGGTACTTGATGGCTGCATGATCAGTGTGCACAAATATTTTATATCCGGTAATATAATGTCTGAATTTGTTTATAGCATAGATAACTGCCAAGAATTCTTTCTCAGTTGTTGTATAATTTCTTTCTGCAAAGGTAAGGTTTTTGCTGATGTAATAAATGGCATGCATACTCTCTCCTTCCTCCTTTTGTCCTAAAACAGCCCCAATGGATTCATTTGAAGCATCAGTTTGTATGTGGAATGCTAAATTCCAATTAGGCCTCCTTAAAACTGGTGTCACAGTAAGCTTCTCCTTCAAAGTTTCAAATGCTGATTGACAATCTGTTGTCCAGAGAAATTCTGTTTCCTTGTTAAGCAGGGTAAACAGGGGGGCAGCTATTCTGCTAAAATTTTCTATGAACCTCCTATAGTAGCCTGCATGACCTAGAAAACTTCTGACATCAGTCTGATTTTTGGGTGAAGGCAACTGTGTGATTACTTCTATCTTGTTCTGATCCACTCTGATCCCTTTTTCCAAAATATGGTGTCCCAAAACAATTCCTTCCTCCACCATCATAAAACATTTCTCATGGCTAAGGGACAATTGATTTTTATCACAACATTTTAGTATTTTTCCAAGGTTTGTGAGAGCTTCCTTGAAGTTATTCCCATACACAGTAAAGTCATCCATGTAGACTTCCATGCATTCATCAGCCAGTTCAGCAAAAATAGCTAGAACCAGTCTCTGAAATGTAGCTGGGGCATTGCATAGCCCAAAAGGAAGAACTTTGTAAGCAAAGGTTCCCCAAGAGCATGTGAAGGTTGTTTTGTCTTGGTCCTCAGGTGCTACTTGAATTTGATTATACCCACTGAATCCATCTAAAAAAGAAAAATACTTTCTCCCAGCAAGGTTGTACAGAACTTGGTCACTAAATGGTAAGGGAAAGTAGTCCTTTTTTGTGGCCTTGTTGAGTTCTCTATAATCAATACACACCCTCCATTTCCCATTCTTTTTAGGCACAATGACAAGGGGTGAGACCCATTGACTATCTGAGATTGGATATATGAACCCTGCCTGGAGTAATTTTTCTATTTCAGTTTTGACAATGTCCTTTAAGGCAGGATTCAATCTTCTTTGTGGTTGTCTGATAGGTTTAATATCCTCCGTGTAGATATGATGGGTACAGATTTCAGGAGGTATGCCTTTCATATCTTGGTATTCCCAGGCAAAAGATGCTGAGTGGGAAACCAAAAGCTGAATAAGTTTTTCTTCCTAACTTGTTGTTAACTGAGTATTTATATTAAGTGTTTTCCCTAGCAGAATCATGACCTGTTTTGTAATTTGATCCATAGATGTGGTGGGTCCATACATTGGTGTCATGGCATTGAGAGGACAAGAATGTGGGAGTAACATGTGGAAGGTGGCTAAGTCTCTGTAAAAGGTTTCCCCACAAGGAATAATGTTGGTAAGGGTACAATGAGAAGAAACAAGAAGTTCTCTCTGAGGATCTTAGGCGAGTTCCATCACATCTTTGTTGATTAGGATGTGAGTGAAGTCTTCCATTGTATCATAGTATACTTCTTCTCCTAATTCTCCCAGATGTTCCCTAATGGTTACCATAGCTAATGAGGCACTGTTGTCCATGTTATCCGGTTCATCCACCCATACTCTTCCTGTGTAATGCACCGATGGTTTAGCTGGAGGATACAGAGATATTTTCTTTAAATCTATCCCATTAGAAATGACCATATCTCTAGTTTGACAATCAATAGATGATGTTGCAATAGCCAGCCATGGCCTTCCTAAAATCAGCGGATAAGCATTTCTCTGGTTTCTAGGTTCCAATATTAAGAAATCCACTGGGAATTCCCATGAATCTATCACAACAGGTACATCAATGATCACTCCCTTTGGAATAGCTACTGACTGATCAGCAAGTTGAAGAATTGTAGTCATGGATTGGATACCTAACAGAGCTAACTTGTCCATTGTATGAACTATCATCACATTAATTGCTGCTTCTAAGTGAACCAGAACATTTGAAATTTCTACCCCCGAGATGAAAATAGTTATGACAGGGTTCCCAGGGTCTCCATATTTTGGGAGGAGAATTTCTCCCATCAATAGATCCATTACTTTTCCTTCCACCTGTATTGTGGAGGGAAAACTTTTCTTTCTGCCCTGTGTTTTGATGCAATACTGTTTGATGAATTGATTTAGTTCGGGTACATCTCTGATGGCCTGGAGGAGAGGAATTTCAATGTTTAGCTGTTTGAGTTCTTGTAAAAGCTCTGATTCCTTATTGGGTTGGATTTGTTTTTGTAAAATCTTTTTCTGGGGAGCATTTTGTTTAAGTCGTTCTGGGTAGGGTGCTAGCTTTTCCATCTCCGGAGCATCTCCGGAGCTCTTATCAGAATTGTGTTCAAGACTGTTCTCCGGAGCTGGCTTTTTAGGAGTAACTCCGGAGTTGTCTGTGGTTGATTTTTCTAGCACTTTTTCATTAGTAATCTCCTCTGGGGGTTGATTGGATGGATTTTTAGGTTCCTCATCATTGGTTATTTCAACTATAGTTGGAGGAGAAGGTCTTGGGAATGCTTTCCCAGAACGTAGCTGGAGATTATTTGAATATATAGCATTAATTCCAGCCAGATTTTCCTGATCTGTCATATAGACAGCTGCTCCCTATTTATTCCGTGGGTTTGGTATAGGCTGAGCTGGTAAAGGTGGTTGACTAACTGGTTCATTTTGTGTTTGACCCTGTGTGTTGGAGGATCCAATTAGTAAAGCCTGTTGTTGAGGTTGGAAATGTCTAGGTTGTCCTTGGTATTGTTGATGATATCCCTGTTGAGGACCCCATTGAGGTTGCATGCCTTGTGACCCAAACTATGGTGGCCATTGTTGATTTCCCCAAGGCTGATTTTGCCAGTTTTGGTTTTGCCAATCTTGTTGTCCCCAAGGAGGATTATTTTGAGGGCCATACCAAGCTAGATTCCACTGATTATTTCCCCAATTAGTAGGACCCCTGTAAGAAGACTGGCTTGGGTACTGATTATAAGGGAAATTTCTGGCTTGTTTTTGTCCCACATAGTTCAACTCCTCCTCTATCACAGCATTCTTTTTACTCAATCTTTTTAAGGCTGGAAGCTGACTACACTGACTGGTAGGATGTTCCCTATCACAGATTTGACAAATCTCTGATTTGTCCAAGGGACATTCTCTCAATAGGCGTTTGTTTCTACACCTAGGACAATAAATGGAAAGCGGTTCAGTTGCTCTACTTTGATCAGTTGTTCTGGTTTTTGCTTGAATCCCATCTAATGTGGTATTTAGTTGGACCAGAATATCTATTTTTAGATTTGCAATTTCCTCCATCAACTGTCCTATCTCATTCTTCCCTTTAAAAGTTTTGGATGACCTTACTCCATCTTGAGTTCTGGAATAATTCCTACAGAGTTCCTCTATGTCAGGTATTTCTATTTTGTTAATGTTCCCTTTTCCCATTAGGTCCAGTGCCTATTTTGATTATTTATCCAATCCTTTTATAAACAAGGTTCTGGCCAAGGAGTGATCCACTGGATTGCCATACCTTCTCAAGGCAAAATTAAACCTATCCACATAGTCTTCTAAGGATTCTTCCTCCCCCTGCCTAATTTTAAACAGTTCTTCATTTTTATTACTGGATCTGCAATAATCTTGGTGTTTTTCTAAAAACTCTGTTTCCATTTGATCCCAAGAACGGATAGAACCCTGGGGTAAACCCATAAACCATCTCATCGCAGAATCTTTCATGGTTGAAGGGAACAGTTTGAGTTTTTGGTTATCTGATCCATAATCATAAGTTTGGCAAACTACTTTGAATTCAAACAAGAACTAATCTGGATCCTCAGAGGAAAGTCCTCTGAAATTTGGCAGATGTGCTGGTGAGATATTCTTCATGGGAGCATTGTCTCCAGCAGCCAAAACAATAGGATAAGAGAAGGTTCTCGGGGCCTGATTTTCCTCTTCCCCATGATTATCATTTTCCATGTTTAGTACTAGTTCTTCTTCCTGAGGTTCTAGGAAATTAGGTTCTACCAAAGGATCTGCCTCAACTTTTTGTTGTAATTCCTGGATATAATTGGCAAGTGGAATATCTGTTGGATCTAAGGGATTGTTGTTTTGAAGTGCAGGTTCCAAATTAAGATCTAGGTTTCCTTCTTCAACAAGATTTTGTACCACCTCACTGCTTTCCCCTATGATGTGTTGTTGGGGTGTCTGCTTAATATATCTTCCTTTGAGATCTCTAGCTCTAACCATACAGATCTATTCTAAAAACTATTTTTAGCTCAGTGTCCCTAATTAACACAAACTACGTCCCCGGCAACGGCACCAAAAATGACAGGTTGTCGCTGTACCCCATCATTTAATCTATTTTCAGATGTCAAAGAACCAGGGCTGTGTCCATGGCTGTCTGCAACTAGGGATTCTAAGTGACCAATTTATAGCTAATCCTAATGCTTAAAAGAATGAATAATCTATTTGCTTGTTGGATAAATGGAATGAATGCTTGTAAAATAAAAGAAAACAGGAAATGTACTTAAAGCAAAGAAACAATAACATGCATCTATCTATTAAAATAGGAAACACCTTTATAAAAGAAAACTTGAAACAATAAAACAGGGATACTAGCCTCTTGCCTGATTGGTGAGAGTGGGCCCTTGCTCCGCACCTTTGAGGCTGAAGGCTATTGCAGGAAATCAGCACAAAAGATGATCTACACTGAATTCATTCATTCCTATATTCATGAAAATGTATGTCTATAGTAGAACTGAAATCACTGAAAAATTAGAATAATTTTATCATCGTTGTTCTATTACTATTTCTAAAAGTATATATATAAAAAGAGTGATGATATATCATTGAACTTATCTATCAGTCTTTCTAGATGATGACACCATCTCTTATTTGTACTTAACTGTCTAACTTTATGAAAGATCATCATGCAAGAAAGGTAGACTTGAGTGGAACAGAAGTCCACTCAAAGGTCTAAGTTTAGGTCTTAATACACTTGGGCATCAAAGCCCTGAAAATAAGAATATTGGAGTAGTTCAATTCGTGACTCATGCAAAATCTTTGGAAAGATAAAACTTCAGTAGTTTAACTGATAGTTGACCCTTCACCACTCAGGTGATGATTTGAGTGAAGTGAGGGGGCTATTAGGATTGCTGCTGAAGTGTCTGGGCGGTAGCTCTGTCTGGAACATGCCCCGTTCTCAGGAGGCGCCGGAGATAGCTGTTCCTGTCTGCAGCTCCAGAGATATTCCAGACACTCGCAGAGCTCCGGAGAGTCATTCCCCATATCTTCAAAACACCAGGTGTCACTGTTCTTTGTTATGGTCTCTGGAGATCATTGAAGACGATCTCCGGAGATGCACAAAATCGTTGTTTCTGACATTTACACCTGCTGATTCAAAAAGGAAAGAGAAATTCTACATTTTTCCATTAATCCCACGCACATTAGTCATCTAATCCAAAATTCTAATCACAAATAATCTATCTTAATTAATCACAAAATAGAACAATATTGCTAACTTATTTGAGTGCAGACACAAGGAAGATGAACTGAATAGGGGAAAAAGAGAGGCAAAAAGGGGTGTATTTTATGAGTGTAATTTGACAGTCATCATCTGGGTTCCTAAGTACTGGGGCTGTTGAAATTGCTTTCTTGACCTCCTCAAAAGCTTGTCTTCCTTCTGTAGTCCACTTGAACACCAGGTCTTTCTTCAACAAGAGTGTCACTAGTCTTATTAGGCCTGCAAAGTCTGATATGAACTGACTAACAAAATTAATCTTTCCCAAAAAGGACTGAACTGCCTTCTTATTGACTGGTAGGGACAAGTTCATTATGGCTGTGACTCTCTCTGGATCTATAGAGACTCCTTCTTTGGATACTATATGCCCTAACAGTTTGCCCTGAGGTACTGCAAAGATGCATTTCTTAGGATTCAGGGATATTCCAAACTCTTGACATTTCTTGAAAACAACTTCTAGATGATCAAAATGATTAATAGCATTCTTGGAAAAAATAGTGAGATCATCAAGATAAATCAGAATGATTTTATTTATGAGTTCTCCAAATGCTACATCCATTGCTCTTTGAAAAGTGGCTCCAACATTTGACAAACCAAATGGCATCTTGGCATATGCAAATGATCCACATTTGGTAGTGAATGCAGTCTTGTGTTGGTCTTCATCAGCCAACCAAATCTGATTGTATCCAGAGAAACCATTTAGCAAGGAAAATCTCTCTGATCCAGCCACAGTCTGTAAAATTTGTTGTATAGAGGGTAGGGGATAGTGATCTTTCAGAGATGCTCTATTTAGGTCTCTGAAATCCACACAGAGCCTTATGTCACCATTCTTTTTTCTGACTGGTACTAGATTGGATACCTAGGTTGAGTGTTTGATGGGAAAAATTATTTTAGATTCTAAAAGTTTTTGCAACTCATCCACCATTAGAGGTTCAATCCTTGGATTCACTGGCCTTTGCTTCTGTCTGACTGGCTTAGATCCTTCAGTCAGTTCTATGGTGTGCTGAATGATGTCTCTGTTATAGCCATGAAGGTCTTCATAGGTCCAGGCTATTACTCTGTCATATCTTTCACACAAGTCAATTAGTCTTTCCCTTTCCTGTTGGGTTGTGAAATTTTCAATCTTTAGTTTTCTCCCTTCACTCACTTGTATCTCAGAATAATCTGCTTTATTTGCTCGAAACCTCTTCTTCTCTAGGCTTACATCTTCTGGATCAAATAGGTTTTCTAGAGTAATCAAGCCCTTGGGAAGCTTATTGGTCTTTAATTGAATAATTTGGTCTCCATATGCTTCTTCAATTTTGGGTTGCAATTGATCAGCAAACTCCCCTGACTGTTGCAAAAATGAGAGTACCTAAAAATCATTTTCAAAGACTTGCCAATTTTCATCATTGTCTGGGATAGTTGGCCTTACTATAACTTTGACTGACTCATTGTTGACTAATAGATCAGTTGCTGGGTCAAACTATGAGCCAATCTGTGCCATCCTATCTGCTTTAGAATTTTGGGTTCTAGGAACTAGTTCAATATTGAAAGCTTCAAAATCATCTATTAAGTCCCAAATTATGTGTCTATAGGATCTCATCCTTACATTTTTGGCTATTGCCTTTTCTCTGATTTGTTTCACCACTAGTTCTGAATCTCCTTTGACTATCAGATTCTTTACTCCCTTTTTCTTGGCTAACTTGAGCCCATGTACTAAGGATTCATATTCAGCATCATTATTAGTATAGGCAAATTGGAAATGGATAGATCTTAAAATTTTCTCACCATTTGGAGCAACAAGACAAATTCCTGCTCCAGCACCATTTTTACTTCTAGCCCCGTCAAAATTTAGGGTCCAAATTTCTGAGTCATTTTCAGATTCTTGAGTCTTTGGTGTTTCTTCCCTTAGAACATTTGGGATTTCATGGTCTTCATCAAATATGACATAAGTGCCCAGACCAGTAGAGTCATAATTTCCATATGGGTCACTTTCCATCATAGTTAACAACTGGTTATTTTCCTCCTCTTGGTCATGTTCAGTCCAGTCACCTAACTCTTCAACAAAGACCTTTTCTTCTTTATTCAGCATAGCATGAGCTGCCTCTAATTTTGGGGTTGGTTCATTTGTGATGTGATCCTTAGATAATGACTCAGATATTATTTTCATTTTTGTTCCATATTTGGTTCTTAGGATGAGGTGAGACCAATCAAGTGACATATAACCTCCTATCTTGGCTGTGAAATCTCTAGATAAACATAGGCCAAATACAAGGGGTATATCTATGACTACCACATCCTGATTGACAATTATGTTAGGGCAAGTATACAATTGCAATGGGAGTTGTTTAATTTTTCCTATTGTTTGCACTGATTTCCCATCCAGCTGCATAACTCCTCTAGTAAGTGGCTCATACTTTATCTTTAAAGCATCTGCTATCTGTTTAGGCATTACTGTAGTACTGGCCCTTGAGTCTATCATTGCATTATGTAACAGTTTCTTTCCAACTATCAAAGTCAAATAGAAGGGCTCTGGTTTGGATTTGCTTACCTCTGGTGCATTGTTCAAAAGGGTTGTTGTCTGCAGAGGAACAATGTCTTTGAGCTTTTCCTTATCAGTAGGTCCTCCTTTGGTACCAGTATGTTTAGGCACTGCTTGGCCCTGCAGAGCTTCTTGCAACAGTGTCTTTTGCTCAAGAATAGCTAACATGTCCCATATTGACACATGTGTTGGGGTCCTTTTCAGCTGATCCACCACATTCACAGGTCCTAGTGTTTGGGTTCTTGGATAATAAGGGTACCTTGCTTTTTCTTGAACTTGTCCAGAAATTACTTGGCTCTGCACTGGCTGAGGTATTTCTTGTCTAGCAGCTGTGTTTTGATGACCTTGAGATGGAGGAATCCCCATAATTTCATTATTTGTGACTTCAGGCTGTTCCATCATCCTTCTCTTGGCTCTGGTGTAATAATCTGATTGTACCAATGGCTTCTTGGAAGTAGAAGTTTCATTCAAGAATACTGACTCTTCATCTTCAATCCATGAAAACAAAGCATGCTCAGGGGCTATTTCTTCTTCTTACTGTAAGGACATCCCTTGCATCTGAGCCACCAGGACTGAATTTTGCATACCAGGAGATTGGTAGGGTTGAGTGTCAGATGTATTTGCAAATTGCCCATCTACTCTTCTTTGCTCTGCTATCTTTTGCTATAGATTACCTCTAGGACAGTCTCTGGGCATATGAGAATCATTACAAGGGAAACACCAGGCATTGGTGCCATCTGCATAATTATTCTGCCCTGGGACAATCTCTCTGTTTGGATTAGGAGGAACAGTCTGCAATGGTGTATGGACTGTGACTAATTGATTTGATGGCTGAGGATTAGCCTGTCTCTGAAGGCCTTGGTATTGATTTGGCTGAAAAGAAGGTCTATTCCCTTGGTAACCTTGATATTGGGGCTTAGGATAGGGATTTTGTTGTCTTTTTAGGTTAATTATCTCATTAGAAAATGTCCTTAAGATGTTCTTGACATCATCCATCTCAGATGACTGGATAGGGACAGCTGCTTTAGCAGGTTGTTGAGGAAATGTATACATAGACACAGGTGGGGCTATGGGATTAGAGGCTTCTTGAGGCAAGGTTAAGGTAATCTCTGGAAACATGGGCATGGGAGGCCTTGGGGGCAACTTTCCAGCATCTATTAAATTATTTTCAGCTCTGACTGCATAGTCATAGGCTTCTGGCAGAGTCTGACCTCCAAGTGACTGAATCATTATTGATATATCTGAATTTAGGGCTTTAAGATAAAATACTATAGCCATACCTGGTAATGGTCTTACTGTAGCAGGAATTCTTTACCAAGTCTTTTGAAATCTTGAATTGAAATCAGTCATTGCTTCTTGTGGTGCCCTTTTGATAGTAATCAATTGTTGCAACAAAGAAGATTTATCACCCTTTTCTTTAAATCTTGCAAAGAAAGCATCTCCAAGCTGATCCCATGTAGATATTGTATTTGGGGTCAAAGATCTATACCAGTCCAGAGCCTTCCCCTTAAAAGAAGCTGCTAACAATCTTATAGCTACATTCTGCTGTGTGATCACATGTATTGCACAGACATCAGACACATCCTGTAGATGTTCTTCAAGTGTTTTGAAATCTTCCCCACTGAATTTGGGTAGATCCTTCAGGGCATTTGCTGGAATAGGATTCCAAGTGGCTGGTGGTACTGGGAGAATCAGAGCACTGCCAGTGTTCCAATTTGCATAATTCATTAGGGCTATAGGTGCTCCCATGTTTGCTCTTGGTGTTGCTGTAAACTGATTGACCCTTCTTCTTGGATTAGTTATCAATGGTGGTAAAAGAATACCTGGGTTCACAGCAGATTGAGCTCTTGTTATAGGTCCACAACTCTGACTCCTTGTAGCTCTCTGGTTCATACAGTCTTGAAAGAAACTTCAAGAATGGTCCCACCGGGCGTACCAAAAACTGTTGATGCTTAAAATTGTGCTATTTCCAACACCAACATGGGAAGTTTCAGGAATGTGGGACTTGCGACCTGAAACGACCTCCAGATTTTAAAGAAGCTGGCTCTTCTTTATCTCAAATGTATTTTGGGAAAAAGGGATAGAAATTAAACAGAATCACCAATGCAATGAAAGAAAATTTAACTATGGTGATGCGCCTGAGTATGATTCGTTCCTTAATATTAAACACAGTGAAGCTATCCTTAGGATTCAGTTACGTTAAAGAGCAAACAATGCATGATCAATGTAAAAGATGAAAAACAAATAGAATCAAAGGCTCACAACCTAGACGATTTTGCAATAACACAGAAAATATCAACAAAGGCACAAAACTCAATCTTCTTATTAATTTTCCAGTCACATAAAAGGCACTGATACGTGCACAGTTATACAAACTTTCTAAATCAAGAAAACAGAACAAAGGCAAATGATATTACTGGCCACAGCAAAAGGTCTTCAAACTTCTCTTAAATTTTTGATAACAATCTGTATGCAGAAAATTCTCTATATATGAATCTGCGATCTAAACCCCTATTTATAGCATAGGACTGGCTCAAGATTTCCCGCACGATCAAATCCCAACAGTCTAACCGAACTGGAACTTAACTAGAAGTGTCTAACAGAAGATATCTTTCAGATCTGAAATGGTTAGCCTCTCTGCAAGTTCATTGGCTGAAACAGATACACATGGCACTCCCCACTATGAAATAGGTGAGGACACTTGGCAGAATCCGCTAGTCTTTGTGACTATAAACCCTAAGGCAAACGGCATAGCTCGCACACTTTACTTGAAACTCCTTCATCTTTTTGGAAAAACAAGAACCCGACACGTGGCAGCCTCCGCTGCAATTGAAACATATACATGGTGGCTTCCGCAACATTTAGAAACAAAAACCCTTGAGATAGATGGCAGCACCCGCGTGCTTCACTTGAAAACTGTCTCATTATTCAGGAGGCACCAAAAAATGACACTTGGCACCATCCACGGCCCTTGCTAAAAGATACGTGGTGACTTCCACAACATCATACTCTTTACTGTGTCTTTGCATTGGGAGTGCTCCGCCTTTGACATCTGTCACAGTCTGCTGCATCAAACCTTTAATCACTTACCAAAAATGGGACCCACAATACTTCTTGCCCGAGCAGCCTCAAAAAGGAACAGGGACAGGTGGCACTTTCCGCTGCTATTACCAAGTGATACGTGGCAGCTTCTGCGTTACTTAAAGAGACTTTATATACCTTCTGAGAGTCCTGCAGACGATGACACATGGCAGTCTCCGCTTACTTTGGAAACACTATAGAAACATTTGGGACTCATTTAGATTCACGTGGATGATGACACTTGGCATGCTCCGCTTTAACTTTAGCTACTTCACCGGGGCCCACCAATAGTTTTTACTTAATAATGAAACAAAAGAAGAACCTGCGGATGTCGACACTTGTCACGCTCCACATAACTTTACAGGAGACACACGGCACTTTCTACGTGACTTAAAGAAACATATAGAAACCTTCCACAGCTGCCACTTAGCACCTTCCGCGCGCACTGAGAGAAGCTTATTAAAAGAAGCTTTTGAAACTTATAAGAAACTGAAACTTGGATGCCGACACTTGGCATGGTCCGCAGATATAACCAGGGAAACGTGGCTCCATTCACTTTACTTAGAGAAACTTTATAATGTGTCTTGGCTGATGACACTTGGCACGTTTCGCTTACTTTGAGACTTAGACAAAAGTTAGAAAAAAAAAAAAACCCGCGCTCACGCTCTATGTCAAAACCCTCACTACCAAAACTGAAACGCATAGGGACAAAACTAGAGCGCACAACTGAAACTCAAAACAAAATGTAGAGTATTTTACTCTACAGTAACATGCTTAAGTCTTTACACAGAAAAGGAAATGATAACTAAACTCTCAACAACTTGACTCTACTACCTTATATATCTCATCTTCCCCTTACTATACAAAAATGGAGAGAGAGCCGTATTTATTAATTATCTGACTCTAATCATTTACCGCACCTAGATACTAGGTCGTGGAGTCAAGATCACATTCTTATTCTAACTGACTATAAGAAGAAGAATTCAAATCAAATTAGAAGTCTAATGTATGAACAACATCCATAATCATATTTGAAACAAATCCACTCCTTAATTTATTACTATCCATGATGCTCCATAATTGTCTTCAGTTGTCTCTGCATTCTTAGCATTGAAACTCACACTTCTATTAACTCCTTTGTCTGCAACTTGCTACAAATACTCGATCTCATCGTGACACGTCCAATTCTACACATAGAATTAGTTCCCAAAGCATATACCACAAGCATTCTCCATGACTAACCCTAAAAACATCTCATTTATACTTTTATACATATCTATACCTAATTCATTCATTAGATAATATGATCATCACATTCCATATTGATATTATAAGTTCAGGTCTTAGAAGTATAACGAAGGTCAACATGTCATAGTGTAAACATGGATAAATGTCTTAAAGGATGCTATGAAAGAAGTCTTTGAAGTATAAAAAGTAGCATAAAAGAGACTAATTCTATAGCCCATCAATTATATCCACTAAACCTGTCCAGAAATGAAAAATACTTCCTGCTAGATTATCCAAAACTTGATCTATGAAGGGTAGTGGAAAATAATCTCTATAGGTTGCTTTGTTGAGTTCTTGATAGTCAACGCACACTCTCCATTTCCTATTTTTCTTTGGCACAACCACCAAGGGTGAAACCCATTTGCTGTCTGAGATAGGGTAGATAAATCCTACTTGTAAAATTTTCCTGATTTTGGTTTTGACAATATCTTTGAGGGCAGGATTGAGTCTTCGCTCTGGTTGACGGACCGATCTAACGTCTTCAGTATAGATTGGTGGGTACAAACACTTGGGTGAATTCCTCTCATATCTGTATAGTCCCAAGCAAAAGCTTTGGACCTATTCATCAAAACATCGAATAATATGAGCTCATCAGATTCTGTCAACAAACTATTGATATTTAAAGTCTTTCCCGGTAATAACATGATAGTCTTGGTTCCAGGGTAATTAGAGGTGACGGTGTGAACTTCCTTTGTTAAAGTGTTGAGAGGATAGCTATGTGGTATGATTCTATGGAGTCTAGCAATATCTTCAAAGAAGTGATCTGTTTTCAAAATGATACTCGCCGGGGGACAAGGCTGAGTTGTGAAGTTGGTATAATCATGTTCTTTATCATCAATGTGGATTGGATGTCCCAAAATTTCTTCCACTTCTAAAATATCTTCATCGCCTGAGTCTATGGAAAGGTCTTGGATGTTTTCTAATTCATCTTCCAATTCTTTGCCATGTTGTTTAATAATCACCATAGCGAGTGAAGCTAGATTCTCTTTTTTGGAAGATTCGTCTGATTCATCAACCCAAACTTGGTTATGTTCTGCAAGTTGAGCAAGGGGATATAGACTTAAATGTTTTCTATTGGGACCATGTGAAATGATCATTCCTCCTACTTTGCAATCAATCTTGGCTACAACTATAGCTAACCATGGACTACCCAATATTACCGGGTAGCTGTCTTTGGGTGTGAGGGACTGGAGGATTTGGAAGTCTACTGGATATTCCCAATTGTCAACCTTGATAGGGACATTTTCTAAAACACCTTTGGGAATGGCTATGGCTTGATTTGCCATTTGTAATATGGTAGTCGTGGGGCGTAAATCAGTGAGTCCAAGTTTTTCCATAACATCCACTATCATAACATTAATGGTTGCTCCCAAGTCCACCAATGCATTAGGTATGGCTACCTCATTAATTGTTACTATTATAAATGGACTACCTGGGGTCACCATATTTTGGGGTTAAGGATTTTCTAGCCAGAAGGTTAGCTAGATGTTCGTTGATGTGCACCATACTAATCTGTTTCGGTTTCCTTCCTGGTGCCTTAATGCACAACTGTTTAACTAGCTGGTTCAGTTCAGGAATTTCCTTAATCGCTTGTAACAAGGGAATCTCGATATGGAGTTGTTTAATTTCTTGTATTAGAGCAGTTTCATTAGACAATGATACCTCTGGTGGGTTCCTATGAACATTTGCTTTGAGACATTCTGAAAAAGGTGCCTGAGTTTTCTTCCTTAGTATAGGATCCTTCTCTGGAGTAGTTGATGGTCGTTGGCAACTTCTTTTTGAGACAGTTCTATGGTAGGTGGTGAAGTTGCCCAAGATTGTGTTGGGGGTAATTCCTCCTGATTTTTCTTGGGGTCGCACTTTGTAGGCACCAGAAGAGTCTCTAGTTCTATATTAAGTTCCTCATCTGGGTCTTCTGTAACTTCAACAATGGTAGGTTGATTAAGTGTTTTTCCTGACCTCAATTGAAGGTTTCCACAATAGATAGCATTGACCCCTACCATGTTATCCTGATCAGCAGCATATACCAAGGCATTTTGACGTGTGTTCTTGGGATTAAGAACAGGTTGTGCCAGTAATGGTGGTTGATTAACTTGTTCATTCTGCTGAGGGTTTTGAGGAGCTGTTAGAAGGTTCTGTTGCAGATTTGGCATTCATCTTGGACCACTATAGAATTGGTTTGGTGGTTGGTTCCATTGTGAGGGTTGATTATGAGGGTACCATAGTTGATTTGGCCATTAGGGATTTCCCCAAGCTTGGTTCATCCATTCAGGTGGTCCCCAAGGTGGGTAAGCTCCCCAACTAGGTGGAGTTGAAGGCCATGGAGTTGTCCACTGTGTATTGTTCCAAGTATTTGGAGTTCACCATGTGGGGTTAGAGTTTTGACCATAGGAGAAATTTCCTCCAGGTCTCTGGCCCACGAAATTGATTTCTTCCTTAGTGTGAGATGGTCGTTTTTTAGAATTCTTGATTGCATTCAGGATCTCACATTGATCAATGGCATGACTCTTTTCACAGATTTGGCAGTTGTCACTCTTAACATATGCTTGTTTCAACACCTAGGGAAATAGATGGATAAAGTCTCAGGATTATGTGTTTTAGCCTATATTCCATCCAAAGTGGTGTTCAACTAAACAAGAATGTCAGTCTTCAAATTTGCTATTTCCTCTCGCAGTTTACCTATTTCATTTGAGCTCCTTAAAAGGCTAGATTTTCAAATACCTCCTCGAGTACGGGAAAAATTCTGGCATAACCCAAAGATATCACCCAGTTCAAGTTGGGATGTACATCTCCCTTTCCCATTAAATCTAAGCTCCTCCTAGCATCTTCATCAAGTCCTTTGATAAATATAGTCTTTAGAATCTCCAGACTTATGGCTTCTTCACCACATCATTTGGTTAGAAAGATAAACCTATCAAGGTAATCTTCTAGGCTCTCATCTTCTTTTTGTCTTAGTTTGAGCAACTCCTCTTTCCTATCACTAACTTTGTAATAACTCTAGTAGTTGTCTAAAAAGATAGTTTCCATTTCATCCCACATAGTTATTGACCCAAAAACTAGTCCCATGAACCAACGCATTGCAGCGTCTCTCAAAGTGGAGGGAAAAAGTTTAAGTTTCTGGTTATCATTCTTGTAGTCGTATGTTTGACACAAGAATTTGAACTCAAAGAGGAACTGGTTAGGATCTTCAAAAGAAAGTCCTTTGAAAGTCGGCAAGATGGATGATGAAATTTTTTCATTGGTGCATCGTCATCTTCATTGAGATCAATAGGGTAGGTAAAGGTTCGTGCTACCAGTCTTCTCGGGATATCATCATTATAGGGATTATTATCCATAATGTCAAAAGGAATGTTCTCTTCCTCAAAGACTAGGTTGGTTGGCTAAATAACTATCTCCTCAAAGATTGGGTCAACTAGAAAAACTTCTGGGGTATTTTGGGAGGTCTCAGGTTGATCCTGCTCAATCAATTTGTAATTTAGTTCTTCAATTGAAACTTCTTCCTCCCTATTTAATATGGTTGGAATTACTATTGGGGGGGTTTTGGTATAAATCTTCCATGTGGGCCTCATTTGCTAACCATGCAGAAAGAGAGGTTCGGTGACAATTTTGGGGTGTTTACTACAAGAGGTTTCCAAGCATTTCCCTAATAACACTTAGAAAGAATCACATCCCTGGCAACGGCGCCAAAAAGTGACAGGCTATCGTGAGGTCCTAACACTTTAGATGAAAATTATGAGTTTATCGATCGGGGTAGTGTTCGAGGCTGTATGCAATAGGGAGTTTGGATATCTCATTGAGAAACGGTTTTCTAGTTCCTTTAAAAAAATTGAAAAAACATATGAAATGAAACAGCAGTTATATCCTTCTATAGAAAGCATTTAAATTTTATACTAAAAAGCATGAAAACTCTACACTAGAAAGCATGTAAACTCTACACTAGAAAGCATATAAACTCTACAATAGAAATTCACAAATGCAACTTTACTCTAATTTTGAACAATGAGAAATTCTATATCACACAAAACATTCTAACTTCCAACTATTAGTAAACAGCAGTTTAACTAAGGTAGATGCACCAGAAACATTTAAATAACATAGAGAGTTCTAAAATAGTGGTACACAACAGTTTAACCAAAATAGATGCTCTGGAAACATTTAAACAACACACCCTACAAGTTCACAATAGAAAACTAAACATAAAATAACTTCAGCTGAATGAAACATCCGCAGAAATGAAAGTACTTATCTATTCTACAGTCCCACGAGTGGCCAGCTCTTGAGAGAAATTGCTCTTTAACTCAGGTCGCATTCAATCATTTCCACAGCAACATGATAACTCTATTCAGATCTTTATATTTCAAAAGAAATTACTCAGAACAACACTATTTGTATTCATGGAGAAAATTTCAATACACAGCTCTGATTGTTTTAAAAAACTAAGGGATTGATTTTCATCCATCCATAGTATGATATTTATATCCATGTTTTGAGCAACAAATTAAAACTAAACTACATTCGAACTCATGAATTTCAAATGGCAGGAAAATGCCATTTGAAGAAGTCTTATAACAAAAAATAGAATCTTAACTACTGATGTCTTTTAAAACATAAAGAGGGCTCCGAGTGGAGTCATAATGTCTTTGGGTAACCAACAGAAATAACATAACTTTAAAATAGAGCCTTCAATTAATGCACGCCTAAAATTTCTAGCGCCCTCAACTTTCGGCACCCTCAACCTCAGCTGCATGAAGTCCACTTCTCTTGTAGGCAATACATTACCCTGCACAATTACCCAACTCTACATGCCATTATATCAACATTTAAAAGCTAATTTCAATCAATTTAGGAAATAAAGATTTGTACAACATTTCATTAAAAATAGATAAATATTGCTTATAAAAACAAATAAATTGGCAAGGCTAGGGAATTGGGCACTGCAAAATGGGTTATTTGTTCCATCAAAGAAATGAGGTTGTTTATACCTCATCAGTTGGACCCTTCACTAGTGGTTCATCATCTAGAAGTATCTCCAAATGTCAAACCTGTAAAATAAAAGTTTCGCAAGATGAAACCACAAATAGCACTATTGGTCAAAGCAGAGCTTGAGAAATTGCTAGATACAAAATTCATCTGACCTATTGATTATACAGAGTGGGTCTCTGATCTTGTACATGTTGTTAAATTGAATGGGGGCATCCACATATGCATAGACTTTAGAGATCTCAATAAATCATGTCCCAAAGTTGAATTTCCATTACCTAATATTGATATCATTATGGATTTGACAATAGGTCACGAAATGCTTTCTCTAATGGATGGTTTCTCTGGATACAATTAGCTTATGATAGCACTAGAAGACGAGCATAAAACAACTTTTACACATCCTTGGGGTACCTACTATTGGCAAGTCATACCTTTTGGTCTTAAGAATGCAGGAGCTACCTATCAATGAGCAATGACAGTAATATTCCATGACATGTTTCATACTATCATGGAAGACTATGTTGATGACATATTATGCAAATATTCTAGGGTAGATCATCTACATGTTCTAGGATAGATATTTGATATACTAGAGAAGTATCAAGTGAGGCTAAATCCTAAGAAATGTGTCTTTGGTGTCACTTCAAGGAAATTGTTGGGATACATTGTATCTCACAGAGGAATTGAAGTGGATCCAGCTAAAGTCAAAGCTATCATTGAAATGCCTCCACCCAAGAATCTAAAAGCATTAATGAGTCTTCAAGGGAGATTACAGTCCATTAGATGGTTTATTGCATAGCTAGTAGATAAATGGCAACCATTTCTATACTTTCTCTGTAAGGATGTCTCATTCTTTTGGGATAGCAAGTGTCAACATGCATTTGATCAACTCAAGGATTATTTAGATACACCTCCAGTTTTGGTACCACCAATTCCTGATAGACATTTGCTCCTATATATCTCTACTACATCTGCAACATTAGGTGCTCTTCTCGCACAACATGATGAGTCAGGTAAAGAACATGCCATCTACTTTATCAGTCGCACCTTGGTTGGTTATGAACTCAACTACACTCCTATGGAAAGAGCATATTTAGCAGTAGTGTTTGCTTCCCAAAAGTTACGATATTACATGTTAAACCAACACACCAACCTCATCTCTAAGATTGATCCATTGAAGTATCTTTTATACAAGGCAACCCTCACAGGTCGACTAGAAAAATGGGTTATGATCCTAAGTGAATTTGACATAGAGTATATTGATCGGAAAGCTATCAAAGGACAAGTTCTTGCAGACCAACTGGCAGAAGCTCCAATGATAGATGTCAACCCTATGATCTCTAACTTTCTAGATGAAGGGTTTTTCACTCTTATTACCTTAGTGGAATGGAAGTTGTACTTTGATGGTTCTTACACGTAGCATGGTTCAGGGGTCGACATCCTATTTATCACACCTCAAAATGATTATATCCCAAAATCATATTGGCTAGCATTCCCTTGCATCAACAATATTGCCAAGTATGAAGCACTCCTTACAGTTCTCTGTATAGTAGTAGAATGGAATATCAAGCAACTTCAAGTATATGTCGACTCTCAACTAGTCATTCGACAAGTCATTGATGAGTACCAAACTAAGGATGACAATTTGATACCCTACAAAAGATTGGTAGATACATACAAGCAACGTTTCTTTAGCCTCTATTTTAAACAAATTCCTTGGGTACATAATAAAGTTGCAGATTCTATGGCTACTATTGGATCACTTGTTGATATGCTTGCAAACACTTAGTGATGTGAATTTTTAATCGAGCAATTGTTGATACTGATCATTGATGTTCCTTCAACTGAAGTCATCTACGAACTTGTTGGTCCCAATTCCCCTTAGTACCAAGATATCTATGACTATCTCCATACCAACACCATCCCCTCAAACCTTACATCTACCCAATGCAAAACCTTCATCCATTGAGCCTCTCATTTCACTATTCTAGGTGATACCCTATACTGCAGGAGTCTCAATGGTATCCTTCTTAGATGTCTTAACTCAGATCAAGCTACTCCTACCTTAAGAGACATACATGAAGGTGTATGTGGATCACATTCCACTAGTCCAACTCTAGCTAAGAAGATACTCTGAATAGGTTATTATTGGCCAACCATAGAACAAGATGCATTCCAATTTGCTAAGAAGTGTTTTCAATGCCAGCAGCATGGAGATTTGATACATGCACTAGCACATGAGATACAACCTGTTACAACTCCATAGACTTTTTCACAGTGGGGACTCGACCTCGTGGGTAAAATCCAGCCATCCTCTTCAAATGGCCATAAGTTTATCATTACCACCACTGAGTATTTTACAAAGTGGGTGGAAGCTATTCCCATGACATATATCAATGGCAAGAAAATAGCCAAGTTTATCCTGAACTACCTCATTTGCTGATATGGGATTCCCCAAGCCATAGTAACTAATAATGGTAGACCATTCAAGAATCAAGATGTCCGTGCCTTCTGCACCACTTTTCCACTCCATATTATCCTCAAAGTAACAGCCAAGCCAAGGCTTTGAACAAAACCATAGTAAAAATCCTAAAGAAAACGGTCAATGAAGCTGGTCATGATTGGCACCTACAACTCAACCCACCTTATGGGCCTATTGTACTAGTATCAAAGAACCAATTGGTGCTACCCCTTTTTCCTTAGTTTCTGGCACTGAAGCCATTTTAACCATCAAGGACAAGATCCCATCTCTCAGAGTATCTATGTAGCATCTTGTAGATGGAGAGGAGTATAGAATTTCCATATTGACTAAGTTAGAGTTACTGGATGATCACCTCTGTTGTAACTACAATAAGAAGATCAAGGAAAGACAGTTCCAGATAGGTGATCTTGTCCTTAAAGAAAATTGACATAACCAACAAGATAGAGACAAGAAGGGCAAGTTTGAGCTGAATTGGTTGGGACCGTATGTTGTCACAATAGTCTATGGATCAGGAGCTTATACTTTGTCAACACCTGAAGGCATTCCCTTGGATGAACCCATCAACAATGTTCATCTCAAGAAGTTTTATGCTTGATCCTTAGGCTATCTTTTGAAAAATAAAAAAAATTGAAAAATAAAAATAAAATTCAAAAAAATAGAAAAATCCTAAAATAATTCATCCTCTTGTGAAAACCTGGTAAACAAGCACCTTGGATAAGTACCATAGTGAAAACCTGGCAAACAAGCACTCTATGTAGTGTCAGCATCCACCATCTCTTAAGTTGTAGTACATCCAGCTCATTTCATATCATTTCCATTATAAAACCATCATCTATCCATATTAACTTTGCATTTCCACTTTCCCATCTATAATGGCTTGGAAATTGTCAGTGTCAGTTGTCATCCATTAGCATCATCTATAGTCAGTTTATCCCTTAACATCATCTATAGTTAGTTTATCCATTAGCATCATCCATAGTCATTTCATCCATCGTCATCCATAATAAAACCTCTACCTAGATGGGGGCACGTTTTCCTTAACCTAGGTCTAGGAATGGATCCTTGTTCACCGTATCACCATCACCAATCACTATCTTATATTATCATCACCAACAAGAACTACATATCATCATCAACCTCATCTTAATGTTCCTTGATCCCGTGGATACAAGGTATGTAGACAGTCTAGAATATGAAGGAAGTATCCAGTACTTAGACACATAAGATGCACCCATTCCTCATCTCAATCCATAATCAGTTTCCACTTCTCACTTCATCCATATATCACTACCCATCCTATTCATCCTTCCCTTCCAAACCACCCCACATCATCATCACTATCCAAAACTACATATTATCATAATCTCCATCATCATCGTAATGTGCCTTGATCCCGTGGATATAAGGTATGTAGGCAATCTGGAATATGAAGGAAGTATCCAGTACTTAGGCACATATGATTTACTTATTCTCCATATCAATCCATTAACACTTCCATTATCTCTCTTCTTCCATCCATCACAATCCGTCCCATCCACCTCAACTTGACTAAGTCAAGCAAAAAATGAACTATGCATCCTTTGAAAGATCAAGTACTTATCAAACCAACAAGCAAAAGACTACTCCTAAAGCAAATCCATTTGTCCACATACTGATTGCCACATCTGCTACAACAATCCATCTATCCTAGATCAACAGCCTTTAACGAATATATCATTCCTACAATAAGGCTCCATCTACCCTAAGCAACCTCTTTGGCAAGAGAATATGTCAGCTATGTGTTTTCTTTATCAGTCAGTCAATTTATTTTTGGTTTATCTTGTGTTCATTTCTAATACCTATTCAATGCTACCTTGATTGTCTATATCTTGGTGTGTTGCGATGCAGTATGGATTGGGGCATAGTCATTGCTTTCATATGTTGTGTTTGTGGGATGAGCTTATTATCCTACTATGGCTAATATGTATCTTGTTTGTGTTGGAAATAGCGTCTTGCATATCAATATCTTTTACATTTAAGGTTCTAAAAAGGCCTTATGTGTCTTAAGATTATTTTATGCTAAGTCTATTTTCTATTCACATTATCCAACAAGGTTCTATTATGTCTAGTTTATATAAGTTCAAACCATGTGTTTGTAGATTCAACGTCCTCTCATTGGATACATCAACACCTTGGTCTTTTATACCATTGGGGCATACTATCCATATGCTATATCAAAAATAAGGATTACTCTTTATATATTTAAATCATAACCATTGCAAATTTGCAACTACCTATCCATCCATCCATCCATACATCCAAAATCAAAATATAGTTTTCATACAAATATCGATCAATTTTCATCATTCGCTCTATTCTATCTTGTTTCTTCTATCCATGATAATAGCATCAATTGTCTTAGATGCATACCTGCAAAACCATACATGTTAGGCATCATGATCATAAACATCATAGTATATCATCACATAAATCCATGATCCTAATAGATATCATCTCATCCATACATCTACAAGCCTATACATATCAATAGCATATAAAACATCACATGAATCCATGATCATAATATATGTCATCACAACCATAACATGTCAAAATATAAGCATCTATAAGTAAACCATCGTCATAAGCATACATATTGGTTTAATGAAGCACACTAAGTAGTTCTTGCAAAAAAAAACCTGTATCACACCTGTGTTAGAGCCCTTCTTGCCATGGTCGTTATTGGGAGCTCTTCTTCCTGGCGGCTGGAAAAAAAGTGAATGCAATGAGTTTTTCGTTAGGGCAAATTAGGGTTAGGGATTTTTAGGGTGAAGACCAAGCTTTCTTTTTATAAAGTGATAGATCATTTTTTTTATGCCTCTCCCCACGCATGAGTAAGACTTAAGGTTTCTTTTCAATTTTTGTTTAGGGTAGACAAAACAATATAACACACCTCTATTTTTTTTTAAACCATATGATTTGTTATTAAAGCTAGGCCAACAAACAGATCCCCACCTGCATTCTCGAAACAGTGGGCCCCTTTACCATTTCTCAACCTATTCTTTTAAAATTTATTTTAAAATCCTGACAAAAGTCAAGCGAAATTTTAGAGGAAGTATAGAAATATTATTATATAAAAATTTATTTTAATTTTATAACTGCATTGAAATATTATAGAGTATATAGAAGAAATTAAATTTAAAAGTATGGAAAGTATCTAAATCTTATTATTATATTATAGTTGATTTAAATTCTAAAATAAAGTAAAATATTATGGAGTACCATTTTCGCTTGGATTTATATATCTATCAAAATGATTATGGGGAAACGATTATGATACACATCCTCGCCACTTGGATAGGTTTATGGATATAAAAGTTGTTTCCTTGGTAGAAATCTCAGCCTTCAATTTTAATATACTTTTATAAGCATTTTTTTAAATTTTTGTTTTAGCCAAAAATACTATCTTCATTTTTTATTAATACATTTTCCTTATACTTATGCATATAATCATTAGGTGTTTTTCTTAAGGAGTTCAAGTCCATGGGAATATTGAAAAAAACTAGACCCCTTTCTTGCTACAAATTTAAAAGTATATTTTTTGCAGTCCAAGAGATCTTTTTTTTTTTTTTTCATTTATGATGTAATTGTGAAGTGAGCTTTCCTATTGAGGTTGTAGTATGCTTTTAGTGCCAACACTTACCATTTCATAAAAAGAAAAAAAAATTAGGGTTTATGTCCTATTTTCATGATGGGGTTTTATGAGCATTACATAGGGTATCAAGTGGCTCATCCTCGACCTCCTCTAGCCACAAATAGAGTTGGAGATAGCAATGAGAGTCTCCCGAGGCACTGGTGATCAAATTCGAGAGTTGCTTCAATTACAGCCCCCTACTTTTTTAGGAGCCATCGACGGGGTGGAGGCTGAGTCTTGGTTGCTTAGCTTAGAGGGATGCTTTCGGTTGCAACCTTATGGAAGCAACTTGAAATCTAGATTTGCTATACATCAATTGAGAGGACCCGCTTCTACCTGGTCACGCTAGGATGAGAAGAAGCACCACATGTCGATAGACACTCTGACTTGGGAGACCTTTCTGGAGTGCTTCAGGGTGCATTACATCTTTGAGCACTTTAGGTAGAGGCATATAGACAAGTTCCATGACTTACAATAGAGGGGCCTCACAGTGGCCCAGTATCAGAGTAGGTTTTTGGAGCTCTAGCAGTATGTGGATTACATTCAAGACGAGAAGTTACTCATCAATTGTTTCATTAGGGGCCTAAACCCCAGCATTGCAGGCTCAGTGTGTATGGCTGACCCAATGGACATTAGTGATGCTATGGAGAATTCCCTCATAGAAAAGGAGGTGCAAGGGAGGTCCCCTGAGGCACAAGAGTGGTTAAGAAACTGTAATCAGGGATAGTAGGACTCTACCACTCCTTGATTTTCACACCCCCCTAAAAGGGAATTCAGATCTTCTTTAGGGCCACCAAAGGCACCCCAGTAACAATAGCAGCAATAGCAAAGACAAAGGCCATGGCCACAACAAGGATCACAGAGCAGTCATTCTAGGACATGGCAGTCATAGGGACCCCATAGAGATCAGAGACTGCATGGACAACAATCGGGACCATCTCGGGCACAACAGACTTTTAGGGGAGGATCCAATAGTGCTAGCAAAGATGGATCATCTTAGTTTGGCAGGACCTGTCCACACAAGGTTATTCAAGGGGAGCTTGCTTTGTATGTGGCGAGATTGGGCACCTATCTAGGGAGTGCCCACAGGGGTTTGGGGCAAGTGGACCTTGCCCAACAAGTTCTAAGAAGATAGTAGGGGATGTGGAGAGGACCCACAGGGTTTTTGTGGCAATCGAGAGCTACCAGGCCAATCATCAGGCTATTATTGAGGCACTAGGTATGATTGGGGATGTATCTATTAGTGTTTTGTTTGATTTCGAAGCATCTAATTCCTTTATATCTCCCACTATTGTGGAGACTTGCATGCTAGTGGCATTTAGGCAAGATGATATGTGGGAGGTTGAGTTAGCATTAGGGGCTAGAGTTGTTGTGGACTCTATGGTCAAAGATTGTCAGATAGCTTTTGAGACCTTCACTACATCAGTGGATCTTCAGATTACACCCTTAGGATCTTATGACATAGTTTTGGGTATGGACTAGCTTGACATGCATCAGGCTAGGATAGACTACAGACATAAGATGATTGAATGTTTTGATGATCATGGCACCCTAGTGGTGTTATCAGGAGTACAAAGACATGTACCCCTTCATATGATATCCGCTATGCAGCTGAAGCAGAGCATGTGTAAGGGGTGCCAAATGTTCGCTATTACCATTAGTGACAGGTCAGAGGGACTAACAGAGATATCCTTAGACAATCAGCCTATTCTCAATATGTTTTCAGATGTTTTTCCCTCAGAGTTGATAGGGATGCCACCCCACCGTGAGGTGGACTTCCATATTGACTTGGTTCCTGGGGCACAACCGGTCTCACAAGCACCTTACAGGATGACTACACAGGAGCTCAGTGAGCTAAAGATTCAGTTGGAGGAGCTGTTAGAGAGGGCCACATCTATCCTAGTATCTCACCTTGGGGTGCACTAGTCATCTTCGTCAAGAAGGATGGGTCTCTTCGCTTGTGCATCGAGTACAGATAGTTGAATATATTAATGATCAAGAATCGTTATCCTTTGCCGAGGATTGATGATCTTTTTTACTAGATGATGGGAGCCAGAGTGTTCTCCAAGAGAGACCTAAAGTTTGATTACCATTAACTGAGGATTATTGAGGCCTACATTCATAAGACAGCATTCTGGACTCAATATGGTCATTACGAGTTTACAGTGGTACCATTTGGATTGATGAATGCCCCTGTAGTATTCATGAGTTTGATGAATGGGGTATTTTGCACCTTTTTGGATCATTTTATGTTAATATTTTTGGATGATATATTGATTTATTCTTGCATAGAGGAGGAGCATGAGGACCATTTGAGATAGGAATTGTAGTGTTTGAGGAGACATCAACTTTATACCAACTTGGCTAAGTGTGCATTCTTCCAATCCGAGGTTCAGTATTTAGGGCACATTATATTTGGTGATGGTATCTTAGTAGATCCATTGAAGGTCAGGGTGATTGTAGAGTGGCCAACACCCACCAGTGTTACAGAGGTTAGGAATTTCATGGCTTTGGCTAGTTATTATCACAGGTTTATGGAAGGGTTCTCCAAGATAGCACACCCTATTACCTCCCTTTAGTGTAAAGGGAAGAGGTTTGAGTGGACTGAGCAGTGTGAGAGGGCTTTCCAGACCCTCAAGGAGTGTCTTACTAGTACGCCCATATTAGTTGTGCCTGATACAAATTGAGACTTTGTGGTTTGTATAGATGCTTCTTTGGATGGTATAGGCGTAGTGCTTATGCAGGAGGGTCGATTTATCACGTATGAGTCAAGGAAACTCAAGTCCTATGAGCTTAATTACCCTACACATGACTTAGAGCTTTTAGCAATAGTACATGCTCTCACTAGATGGAGACATTTTCTCCTTGAGCATCATTTTGAGCTTCATTCTGATCACTACAGTCTTCACTATATATTCACTTAGCTGAATTTGAATGCACGACAGAGATGATGGATGGAGTTCCTGTGTGAGTATGATTTCTATGTGCACTATATCAGAGGGAAGGAGAATGTAGTGGCAGATTCCTTGAGCAGGTGACGACATGGGATCATGGCCATGATGGTGGATAGTGATTTGAGATCTCGCATTTTACATCATCTGCCAGAGGATGAGTGGTATCAGGAGGTTCAGTGTGTGATGTAGTCATAGAGGGCTCTTGAGGGAAAGTATTTAGGATTTGTTCTTGAGGTAGATGGATTATTATGATACAGGGGACTTATTTATGTGCCACAGAGTGGGGATTTACAGAGATTGATACTATCATAGGCTCACAGAGAACCATATGCAGCACACCTAGGAGTCAAAAAGATGCAAGCTAATCTTCGTTAGCTATATTTCTAGGCCCAAGCATGTATAGAGACATTGCATAGTTTGTGGCTTGATGCCTTGAGTGTCAGAGGGTCAAGGATGAGTACCAGCACCCTATAGGACTATTATACCCCCATGAGATTCTAGAGTGGAAGTGGGATACCATCTCCATGGATTTTATAGTTGGTCTACCCCTGTCCGCCAAAGGCCGTGACGCTATCATGGTGATGATCAAGAAGTTGCCCAAGGTAGCCCATTTCTCGCCAGTTCACACCTTTTATACAGCATCAACCATAGCACAAGTATTCATGGATGAGATTGTTAGATTACATGGTTTACCATATAGGATTATTTTAGATAGGGATCCAATGTTTACATCTACTTTCTAGACCGCACTCCAGCGGGCCCTGGGCACCCAACTCAATTTCAGTACAACTTATCACCCTGAGACAGATGGAAAGACGGAGAGGGTGAACCAGGTGTTAGAGGACATGTTGAGAATGTACGTTATGGATCATCAATCAAGATGGGAGGAGTACTTGTATTTAGTGGAGTTTTCCTACAACAACTTTCATTATTCACTTGGCATGGCACCTTATCAGGCGTTGTATGGCAGACCATGCGAGACTCCTTTGAGTTGGGACCGTTTGGAGGATAGAGTTGCTATTGGGCCAGAGCTATTATAGGATATGGAGTGACAAGTGACAGTGATCTGATAGAGGTTATAGGACGCTCAGGATCAGGAGAAGTATGCAGATACTAGGAGGATAGATCAGAGTTTTTCAGTGGATGACAGAGTCTTCTTGAGAGTGCGGCTGCATAAGAGTCCAATCCGTTATGGAAAGGGCTCTAAGATAGCACCTTATTTTGTGGGCCCCTTTAATATTTTGGAACAGATAGGACCAGTTGTCTATCATTTAGCCTTTCCACCTAGCCTGTCACGCATCCATGATGTGTTTCATGTTTCAGTTTTGAGATATTATATCCATGATCCTTCTCATGTTTTGGATTGGACTACTCTATAGGTAGAGGCAGACGAACATCTAATATTGGATCCCATTCCTATCTTGGCTCGTCGGACACTGGGCCTTCGAGGTCAAGAGCTGGACTAGGCCAAGGTCTAGTGGGATAGATATGAGGAAACTACTACCACTTGGGAGGACACATCTTCTATGAGGACTTCTGGGAGGAAGTCCAATCCTAGGTGGGAGGATGTGAGGCCTCTCCCAGTCCTGCCTTTGAGTGGGAAGTGGTTTCATATGTTTACTATGTTAGTATGATGAGACATCTTACTTTTGGCTCTGGTGTTTTGATTAGACTACGATCATGGTTACATATTATTTTTGGATATATGATTTTAGCTTAGATCACGATTGATAAATATTCTTCATATGTGTATGTACCTTTGTTTATTCTATATGATGTTCAGGATGATGACTCATATCGTATGTTAGTGGGCTATATTCTTCATTTACAGGTGGTACTATATTACTCCATGAGTTGTGTTATGTGATTCATATGCTATTTCTATGGACTATGTCATTTAATGATATGTAGCATCACATATATTCCCTGAAAATGTTGTTAAGCATTTATTATCTTGATTATAGTCATTCATCTACTAGCGAAAGATTTCTATTACTTTGTACATTAAGAAACGTATTGGATTATCTAGTAGATGTAGTATTTTCATAAGTTGTATGAGTGATTTAAATGATTTACCAATGTTATAGTTAGTTTCTATTATATTGTTGCTTCAACTATTCTATCTTAATTGTAATTGACATTGAAAATAAGTGTGCAGGATTTGAGCCAGTGGATATGGGGAAAACACCTGGAGACCTGTTGTGGTTCCCTAATAAGCTGACCTAGCCTATTTGGAGAGGCTTAGGTCCATTATATAGTCATATGCATGTGATGTTATGTCAGTGTGAGAATGTGGATGATCTATGTGATTGTGACATCATATGTGGATGGTAGTATTGTTGATGTGAAACTTGTGTTGTAAGTGTGGGTCGTCATGTGTCAAGCACATATGTCATGGTAGTCTTGTGAAGTTGTTCTTGTGTAAAGGGGGGATTAAATAATTGTCCTTATATTCACTAACTGAAAAATTAATACCTTCCTTTTAAGAAAAAAAATTAGCCTATGTCTTAGGTCTAGGTGGGACCCCTTTTTACAAACATAATAAATTGGGGGAAATATCTTTTTGAAGCACCTTTTTTTTGGTATTCTTTTAATGATGGGATTTAAAGGTAAATTAATTTAATAAGAGTTCTTGGAAGAGGACACATGCTGTCCACCTAAGGTGACAAATGTTGTCCACATAAGGACACATGTTGTCCATCTATGGGGACACATGTTGTTCTAGGGACAGGTGTAAATAGGAGGGTAAGAAAGGTAAAAGAATAAGGCAAAAAATGGAGGAGAAAAAAGGGTTGGCTGGATTTCTAGTTTTACTTTTTTACTCTTCACTATTAAAAAAGAAAAGAGAGGGAAAAATTATAGAGATAGAACAGAAAGGGAAGAAAATTTAGAGAGAAAGGAAACTAGAGGAGGAAAGGGAGATCTTTGTGGAGATAAATCAGTCCACCAATCTAGTAGTGAATTCTAGGTAGGCTTTAAACCCAATTACTATGAATTTAGCTTGAGGAAAATAATTAAAATTGTGTCTCTTACTGTTACAATTAAAAGTAAATGAATAAATAAATAATTTCATTACACAAAATGAAATTGAACAACTCTTTTCAAGGGATTGGAACTGTGTTTTTGTTACATTAAGTCATGATGTGTGTTAAGTGCTATTGGAAATTGTGGACAATTACAGTGTTAATTGGCCTAAGTTGAATTTGTTTTCTGAGTTATAATTTTGTGTGGGGTAGAGAAGAAGAGGTGTTCCTGTAGGAGTCTATAATGGGTAAGAGTACCCTGACTATGCTTTGAGAAAATTGAAGTTATGGGTAAGAGTACTCTTGTGAATACTTTTGTGATAAATAGGTAAGAGTACCCAACAAGAGAAAATTGAAGGGTATGAGTACCCATGAGAAGTGAAATTTTAAATAAGAAGGGCTAAATTTTTCCTATAGGTTGTTGTCTTTCTCTACCCCTCTATGAAGGTTTTAACACAAAACCTTCTTCTAGTCTGTGTGACAACATATGTGTGTTTAATGTGATGTCTGTGGCACCTGAATGTTTGTCTTAGTGGGTTAGTGAATGTGTGAGTGATATCTACCTAGGTCTCCTTATGTTTTCCCCTAGCTCGGGGGTAGGCAGCTACTACCCTAGGCTGGGAGGTGAGCTCCCCACTGGTTTTCCAAGGATGGATTTGTTATTGCAAGACTTAGCAGGCTGGAAAAGAAAAGAGATAAAAAGGAGAACTAGTAAACATGACTTCCAGGAGCATACTCTTTCAGAAGAATTATATCTTGCACATTCAGATGGGGATAGAATCACAATAAAGTGATGTTAGAGGGGCTCTATCTTTTATGTAAAATGTGTTTATAATGGTATTTTGTTCTGTAGAAGTTATGTTGAAAGAAAAAAAGAAAAGGGAGCTACCTGGACTGTTGTGTAGGCATTCCTAAAACAGAATGCATAAAAAAAAATATTAATAACTTTCTTTTGATAGTTTTAGGAAGACTAAATATGATAAGAAGGTTTTCTTTTCTTGTTCTCTTACCTAACTGTAGAAAATTGTAATTCTATTGTATGAATTATTTTAATACCTACAAGTGGCTTGGAAAAAAAAAAGAAGAAGAGGCTTGCTAGAAATAAAAATTAAATGACTGAGTTATATTTTGATTTCAAGACAAGTAATACAAAGGGATTGTACCTATTGGGTACTTGATAAATCAAATTCTCTCATAATATCATGTTAGTTAACTAAGAAGAAGAAAAGATGTTCTAATTTTCTTTTCATGGAACAAGAATATCACGTTATCCCTAAATGTACAGTACCCCAAAATAAAAGAGAAAAAAAGGGGTTAGGATGAACTCATGAATCTTTTGTCAATAGTGATCAACAAATATCCTTATACGCTTCCTATTATAATCTGTTGTAACAATAAAGTGTTCAGATTTTATCATAATAGTTAAGCCAGAGCTTTCTAATTCAATTTTCTTTTTGGTTTCCTTCCCCATTATACCCTAACTTTTGGCCATTTCCTGAGTGGAGTAGTGTTCACTTCAAACAATTTTTCTTTTCTATTGCCCTTCACCAAGCTGACCTACCACAAAATCAATTTTAGTCACCCTTATGTGGGTATATATGTACACACTATAAATGTATCTAGCCATGAAAGCATATGCTTGTAACAACATAAGTCAGAAAGCATCTTTATATCTGTGAATGTATGCAGTGCATATATCTAGCTACGGGCATGTATATTCTAGCCTGTAATAAAATAAATCGCAAGACATCCCTACATAGATGCATGTATGTATTCATCTACATATATTCTGATACGTTCCAACATAAATAAAGAAATCATCCGTGTAGGTTTTACTCTATGGTACCCAGAACAAATAAAAAAAACAAATATATTTACATCTTCAGATCTGCAATGTCATTACCAATGGCTCTGTTTTCTCCTAGGCCGTGAATCTCGCAAAGCCCGCAAACTTTCCTATGGCAAATTCATTAGTATACATGATATGCCTTATGTGAAAGTGCATCAACGAATCAAGCCCAAATTGTGGAGACTAGTTTAATGAAGCACACTAAGTAGTTCTTGCAAAAAGAAAAAACTTGTATCACACATGTGTCGGAACCCTTCTTGCCATGGCCACCGCTGGGAGCTCTTCTTCCTGGTGGCTGGAAAAAAAAGTGAATGCAATGAGTTTTTTATTAGAGTAGGTTAGGGTTAGGGATTTTTAGGGTGAAGACCAAGCTTTTTTTTGTAAAATGATAGATCATTTTTTTATGTCTCTCCCCACACACGAGTAAGACTTAGGGTTTCTTTTCAACTTTTGTTTACGGTAGACAAAACACTATAACGCACCTCTATTTTTTTAAAAAAACTATATGATTTGTTATTAAAGCTAGGCCAACAAATAGATCTCTGCCTGCATTCTCAAAACAGTGGGCCCCTTTACCATTTCTCAACCTATTCTTTTAAAGTTTATTTTAAAATGTTGACAAAAGTCAAGTGGAATTTTAGAGGAAGTATAGAAATATTATTATATAAAAATTGATTTTAATTTTATAACTGCATTGAAATATTGTAGAGTATATAGAATAAATTAATTATAAAAGTATGGAAAGTATCTAAATCTTATTATTATATTATAGTTGATTTAAATTCTAAAACAAAGTAAAATATTATGGAGTACCATTTTGCTTGGATTTATATATCTATCAAAATGATTACAGGGAAATGATTATGATACACATCCTCGCCACTTGGAAAGGTTTATCGATATAAAAGTTATTTCCTTGGTAGAAATCACAGCCTTCAATTTTAATATACTTTTATAAGCATTTTTTTTTGTTTTAGCCAAAAATATTATCTTCATTTTTAATTAATATATTTTCCTTATACTTATGCATATAATCATTAGGTGTTTTTCTTAAGGAGTTCAAGTCCATGGGAATATTGAAAAAAAGTAGACCACTTTCTTGCTACAAATTTTAAAAGTATATTTTTTGCAGCCCAAGAGATCTTTTTTTTTCATTTATGATGTAAATGTGAAGTAAGCTTTCCTAGTGAGGTTGTAGTATGCTTTTAGTGCCAACACTTACCATTTCATAAAAAGAAAAAAAATAGGGTTTATGTCCTATTTTCATGATGGGGTTTTGCGGGCATTACATAGTAACATCATCATGAATCATAAAACATCATATATATCTCATTAAGGTCATCAAAATAAATCATGTCTCATATACATCATATACATAAAAAATGAATGATATAGTACAATAGTGGCTATCATGAGCCCTCAAAATATACATAAAATGTTCGTAGGCATCATAACTAGTCAAAATAAATACATCACTAATACAAAAATGATACAACATCGGTGTACAATATGCCCTAGCCGTGACTGTGTGAAGAGCTCTCGATAGGCCGGTGTCCCTATGATCCACCTATACTAGGTGGTGGTCCTCCTGATAGTGACCTCCTTGGAGGCCCCATAATTGAAGATCCTAACCAATCAGAGGCTGACGCACTAGATCTGCTCCTCTCTTGGAAGCTAAGTTGTCTCTGCTCTGCGAGCACAGCTCCATAGTACAACCCCCTGTAGTACTTAGCCTCTCTCCTCGCTTCTATCAGCTTCCCTACACGTGAATTGACTTCCCAACCAGTGTCATGGTCACTTGGTATGTCCCCAAGGTGGCTCTAGTTGTGTCTCTCTCCATAATCACTCTCTAGAGTGTGGCCTGGGCACCCAATCTGGCCTGCATAACGGCATCCCTCTCAGCTATCAATCTCGCCACTATCCCATCATCTACGGGAGTTGCTGCTAGTGCTAGCACTGCCTGTGCCTGTAATTGCACATGTGCCTGCCGAGCCTCTGCTCTAGTAGTGTCTCTCTCCCTATGTAATCTGAGAAATCTAAGCTCAAGCCACATACATCGTGCAGTCTCCTCCTACAAGAGTCACCATAGATGCTCTCTCTCTATCTCTACCTGCTAGGGTGCTCCCACATCTGCCATATGTACATCAGGTTGGTCTTGCTCACCCTATCCTTTGTCATGACTAGGTACCTGTACCTGTGTAGGTACTACTGTCAGCACATGTCTCTATCTCTATCATGTCACTTGGCAAGCTCTAGCTTCCTAGCCTCTACCAACCACCTCCCGCACTACTCCTGCCACTGTTGGTACTATAAAACGGACAGGCCTATGTTGTAACCAATAGGCATCATAATCTGGTGTCATACCAGGATCTACCTCTCCTAGTATCCAATCCCAAACCACCGAGGCAAGTCCCCTAAGCTCTATTAGTGTTGTCGTGAACACTATCTCTGGTCCCCAATCTACCACCTCCCTCCGTGTCCTGGCATAAATAGCATCACCTACTAGCTTAGGCTAGGGTAGTCCAAACTATTTTAGAACACGCTTTGGCAAATATCTCTTAATGGTATAAATGTTGTAGCCAAATAAGTACCTGGCCTATCTACAATACACCAACTGCCCTGCATCGTCGGCCCATGTCTTGCAGTCGCACCATGGCCTCCATACAAATGTGTCTAACTCGGCAATCTACCTCCTCTAGTAAACCAAGGCACCAAGTCGTCATTATGTGAGGGCATCATCATACAAATGAACAAATGGCTTGCCAGTCTCTCGATGGCGAGGAGAGATAGGCCTCATAATAGGAATATGCCCCCATGCCCAAATGTGAAGCAATTTAACTCCTGTAGGCAAACTCGTACCATACCTGTATGTACAATCATGTAGGTCATGGTATAGATGTCCCAAAACATGAGGCCCCCATGCATACCTGATACCATAAGTAGACATTCCCTCTAGGATGGTCCCCCATCCAACTGAAAGTCTGCAAGAGCATCGGTCAGGAACTAGGAAACCACCAATCAATGCAACAATAATCCACTATATCCTGTCATAGAGCCTACAAACCCGTCCCCATCTGATCTCATGCTCCTCAACACCTAGGTTGGGAGTCATAAATACCTCCTTGAATGCCTCCTCACCCTGATCTGTGCCATAGTCAACTCGGGTGTCGTATATAGGGATCCTCAAAATGCACCATACATCCTCTAAAGGGATGGTTGCCTCTCCAGTAGGGAATAAGGAGTTATGCTCACTACGTCATCACTCCACCAGTGCACTCATCAAAGATAAATGTGCTCGAACTGGTGTCATGTGGCCACATGCCACAAACCCATCACCTCAAGAAAAATCTCCTCCTCCCACTCTAGGTTGGCCACTGTGATCTATGAATCTAAATGAAAGTAGAAATACAAATCAAATGCAAACAAAAATGATTATACCTTCACTTGACCCACAAATCCAAGATAGCAGGAAGGAGTTACACCCAAGAGCTCCTCAGATTTTACCCAATTTGACTGAAATGTGGATTGCTCAATGCTTACTCAACACAATGTAGATGAGGGATTTGGACTTAGAAGGAGATGGAGATGGGGATGAGGCATGATTTTGGCATTATGATGGTATGATGAGAAGATTTTGGAGAGATTTTGGTAGAGTTTTGGATGCATGAAGAAGTCCCCCCTCAATGGCTTAGAGAAGGGTCTCATTTATAGATTTTTGGAAATGAGGATGGAGGGTGAGGATCAAAAGATGAGATCAAGGGCTAGAAATGAATGAGAGTTAGGGTTAGGATTGAATCCATAGCCTTGTGACAAGTGTCACAAGGGGAGTGGATGAGAGAGATCAAGGGTTGAATCTTGGTCAATGGGATTGGAGGGCTCTCAATATTTGTGAATTTTAAATTCACATGGGGAAAGGTGTGGAGGATAAAAATGAATTAAAGATTCATTTTCGGGAAGAGTGGACATGACAAGTGAATTTTTAATTCAACTCATGGGGGAGTGTGAATTAAAAATTCACCTTTATGTGGAGATGTGAAGATGTACTCTTACATGTGTAAGAGGGTGATAAATGAGGGGTAAGGAGGATTTGACCCTTTGAATAAAAGATTGATTTTTATTCAAAGGTGTGTGAGAGGATGGGCTAAGCCAAGTTAATTAAGTGTTTAGCTTAATTAACTTAGGTCTAGGGGATAGGTAGGCTAGGGTAGATTGATCAGTAGGATAGATTAATTAGATAAGAATGATTTATCTAATTAACAAGGATTAGGGAAATGGACAAAATCAACTAAATAAATATTAGAAATATTTATTTAATTGATGAGGTAATAATTGTAAGGTATAGTGATCAATTAAATGAATTAATTGATCACAAGGGATAGACAGATGGTTAGGGATAAATTAATTAAATAAGATGAATTTATTTAATTAATAGGGGGATGAATTGGTGTAGAGGTACAGGAAACTAGTTTGCAGAGCAAGCCAATTTTAGGTGTCTACATTTGCCCCTCTTTGAGATGGTGTTGCGGCTAAGTAACATCATTTCAAAGAAGTTAAAACATAGAGTTGGATTGGATAGAAAAAATATTTTGGCTTGGAAGAATAGGGTAAGGTTTGGGGATAATTGGTAAGGGTGATGCCCCCTCAAGAGGATAGGCGGGTTGTAAGAACACGGTTGTGCTCTCGAAATGGATGGAAGAGATTGGTAGAAGTCATTGGAGGATAAGGGGTGAGATGAAAGTGTGATACTGTTGGGAGATTGATTGGTGGATGATCATTGTGCTGAAAATGATTTAGAGCAATCCTAGGTTTGATATAGCAAAGTGGATATTTTCACCAAGGTATAGAAGACCAGGGTGATGATGTTTATCCAACATTTGTATGGACTAGACACACAGACAAAGGTATGAACCCATGCATGCCCAAGATAGTACAACCTTGTCTAGACGAGGGAAGGGGACTCATAGCATAAGTCCTTAGTACACAAAAGGTATGATGAACCTTAGATGCATAAGGAGATCAATATGCTAGAACTGACCCTACGATTCACAAGATATGAATACTAGCTTGGAGTAATGAAACCAACCCACAAGTACAACATACAAAAGCAAGACTATGCCCCATTCTAGATGTTTTCGCCACATACCATGATATAGTGAGATCAAGGTAGCTTTGATGTGATCTTCGAATAGGACAAAAGATAAAAATCAAAAACGAAAAGACCAACGAACCAAACAAGTAGCCATTGTATCTATTGCCAAGATGGATGACGATAGGATAGGTTTTGCCTATCGTAGGAATGATATATCCTAAGGCAGGAATCGATGGATGATTGGATCATGCTTAGTTGATGTTGTAAGATGGGCTCAAGATTTGATGGTGACAAGTTGTGGTTGATGTTGATTTGATAGTTGATGATTTTGATTAAGGGACAATGCTTTCATAGGTGATGCGATGCTTGGATCTAGTGTAAGCTCAGCGGATTGGATGGGTGCATCTTATGTACCTGAGTACTAGAAACTTCCTGTATATTCCAGACTGCCTACATACCCTGTATCCACGAGATCAAGGCACATTAAGATGCAGGTGGTTATGATATGTAGTTTTGATTTGTGATGATGATGTGGGATGATGTGTTGGATGATTTGGGTGATTCTGAGGATGTTGGGAGATGATGAGATGTTGATGGAACAATGTTGATTTTGTGATGGATATTTTTGGGATTTTATGGATTTTTTTATTTTTTTGGATTTTTAGATTTTGTATTGTTTTTGGATTTTTTGATTTTTTGATTTTTTGGATTTTCATGATTTTGGAAAAGGAATGGTTTATTATGAGATGGTTGCATTGGATTTCATTTGGATAACCTTTATGCTAGATACCAATGACAAGGGAACACCAAGTCTAGAGGTGAAGGTGATGGGGTTGGATAGGGGGATTGGCGATGAAAGGATAATGGATAGGAGATTTGTGGTGGATGAATGGACAAGCGATAGGGATGCATGTTAGATAGATGGAAGATAGGGATGAGGGATAGGATAGGTGTGCATGATATATGGGTGGGGGGTTTTAGGATTTTCTCCAAGGGCTAGGTTGCAAGGAATCATATGCCCTAATGCTTAGAATTTTGCATGATGGGTTCATGTTTGAATGGATGGACTTTGTAGTAGATGAAAGGAGGATATACTTGGAAAGGAAGTATGCCAAGAGGTCTCTAAAGCATGTTGTTGATATTTTGCCCCTTGTCTTTATCAAGATCTAAGGTGGGAGCTATAGTGGATAGAATGGATGGGGAATGATAGGATAAATAGGGGATGGTGGATAGGAATATGATAGGATAAGGATAAGATAGTGGATAAGATGTGCAAAGGATATTATGGATGTGGATGAAGGATATTGTTTTGCCCCCAAGTGTAGGGATACAAAATGGATGGAGAAGGGATTACGCATGACGCCCATAAGGGGTTTTCATCATGGTACTTGCCCAAGGCACCACGAGGAGTGGTTTTCACCATTGGATGGATTTTTTCTCTTTACTATTTTCTTGATTTTTTGTTTTTTTTGTTTTTTCTTTTTTTTAATGGAAGGGGGGCTCTAGCATCTATTTCCATAGCAAGGTGAAGATGGTCCCATGTTGGATAGCATTTTGGATGATGATTGCATGGATGTTGGTAGATAGGAGAAGATGGAATGTATGGTGGGTAGTGGATTATGGTGTGGATTATGCGGATTATGATGTGGACTATGTGGATTATGATGTGGACTATGTGGGTTATGATGTGGATTATGCGGATTATGATGTGGATTATGCAATAGCATGGACCATAGGACTATGATGGGGTAGATAAGTAGGATAGTGAATGAAAGATGGAGAGATGGGGGTATGTGGGAATGTCAAGCGGTGGAGGGGAACCAAGACCAACGGTTGCACACACTGTGATGTATTTGGAAGCTTGTACTTTGGATGTGGAGTTGGGAGTAATGGGGATTGGGATAGAAGGTTTTTGGATGGTTGATTTGGGATTTTAGATACCCAAATGGACTTAGGAATTATGGGATTTTTAGATGGGGAGCGAGATGTTTGGGAGTTTGGAGTGGATTGGGATGTGTATGCCTCATTAGAGTTTGGTGCTTTTGTTTAGGGACCCACACCATTTTTTGTTTTTTCTTTTTCTTGTGATGGTGTGAGATTTGATAGCCTTTTGGATTTTTGATTTTGCTTGGAAGGGATAACATCTTTAGGATTTTGTGCTTTATGCATTGAGGCATTCAAATTATTACTTTTGAATCCAATGGATTTGGGGGAAGCTTCATGTTTGAAAGATGTGTGCTTTTGTTGGTCTTGATTGGGAAATTTAGGGGGTTTATGGTGGAGGGGTAAAAAGTGGACTTATGGATAAATGGATGAGGAGATTTGAGGATGGGTATATTAGGAGTTGGGAGGATGGGAGGATAAGAGGATTTGTGGATAGGGATGTTTGGTGTTGGTAGGATAGGAGGTAGAGTGGATTTGATAGGAATATTTGGAGTTGGAAGTAGTGGAGGTAAATTTGATGGAGGGAGATGGATGGTCACATGCTTTTGCAAATGATAGGATGATGGAGGAGGGATGGCGACATATGCTTTGGGGGTGTGATGAGATGCACTATGTTTGGGATTGGATGAATGGATTTTGGAAGGTGGGTGGATGGTATCAACATGTTTAGATTGTTTGTCTTGGGATGTATAGCCAAGGCCATGCGAAGATGGATGGAATGTGGTGTGGATGGGCTCTAAGATGCCTTGTTCGTGAAGGCCTAAGCCTTTGCCTTGATAGTTCATATGTTGGAGCATGTGACATGCAATGGGATGTTTGGTGCTTTGGAAACAAGACTTGAGTCCATTATTTGTTGGAGAAGGATAGGTGGTGGATGGAAGTTGTTCACCTCCTACAAGGGGTTTACCACGGATGAAGGTGCTTTGTCCAAGTGAATAGGAGGATGGATTTGGGATGGGATTGGTAAATGGAGGTGAAGGATTAATGATGGATGATAAAGGGGTGATAGAAGATGGTGTGAGATCAATAAGTTGATCAATAGATGGGAGGGGATTGGGGATGGGATTAGATGGGATGGTTAGATCTTGATTAGGAGAAGGGGTTGATGTTTCAACATGCTTTGGATTTGATTCTTGACATAGCTCATGTGGTTGGATAGAAGTGGGAGTGACTTGGATAGATGTGGTGGGTGCTTGGATGGATGTGATAGGTGTTTGGATGGATGCGATAGGTGCTTGACTTATGGGTTCTTGAACATGGCTACATGATGGTTCTTGACTTATGATAGGGGATTGTTCAAGAGATTTGGTGGATGTTGGATTGCATGAGGGTACTTGATTCCTTTCTAATAGCCAATGGATGGTGTCCTTCATGAGTGTATGGGTTGAAGAACAATATAATGGATGAATAATGATGGTGGATGATGTGGGATTAGGATTGGGATTGGATAAGTGGGTGATGGGATTATGTAGTGATGGTTCTTGGGTGGGTTCAAAGATAGGTGTTGGACTAGGTGGTGGTGTTGGAGGGGTGAAGGATTTGGGGGATTCCATTGCTTTGCTTGGTGATGTTCTTTGGAGGATATCCCACAAGGACTCTTTGGATGTCGTGGTGTTAGTATTTTGAAGATTTGATGGTGGATGGGTGATAGGGATTAGTGGATTGGGAGGTACATATGGTGATGGATTAAGGTTGATAAGGTTGGAGGGATATTGTGATGGAAGGATTGGAGGATGGGGATTTGTATGGGGAAATGGTTGTTGATATAAAGTTTGGATTTCGGAGATAAGGTGTGATAGATTGGTGTTCCCTTGATCAAAGTAAGCATGACAAAGGTTGGGGGATGGATAAGGTGGAGGTATTGGTTGTTTGGATAGGTATGATGGCATGGATGTGTAAGAGGATGAAGATTGATATGAGGGTAAAGTTTGATATAATGAAGGTTGATATGATGGAAGTTGGTATGAGGTTGAATGTTGATATGAGGTTGATAGTGTGGGTATATAGGATGAAGGTGGGTATGATGAAGGTTGAAAGAATGAAGATTGATATGATGTGGATGGGGATGATGTGTAGGTTTTTTGTTGATATGATGAAGTTTGGGTAGGGACTTGGGATTCTCCAATGATGAGGTGTGCTAAGGGCATATCTATAATGTCATTTTTACATTTTTCCTTAGCATTAGGATCCATGTTCTCATAGACTTTTCTAAGTCTTTGTAAGTGTTGCATTGCTTCATAAGGATCCATTTTGTGGGAGAGATATGAGATGAAATGGAGGATAATGGATGATTGTGATGTTAGGATTCAAATTTCAAGACCTTAAGATGATTTGATTTTCTTCAAAGGATGGGTGATTATCTATACTTAAGGTGGACTAATGACACTTAAGTAATAGAATTTATTTGGTTGATTTGATTGGATGATCAATTAAGGCCTTGACTTTTGATTGGGTTGATTTGGATTTTGGAGTTTGATAGTGATGTTGGGGGACTTGGATGTTGATTGGGATCGATGTTGATGTGATGTGAGGATGACTTGGTTTGATATGGAATGATTAGGGATGATTAGGATAATGATTAGGATGAGGATGAAGGATGGAGATGTGACTAGGATGTGCTTAGGGATGATTGGGATTGAGGTTGAATTGACAAGAATTGAAATAATGATGTTGAATGGATAATGATTTGGATACAATGATGATGATTGATGATGTAGAGTGACAAGGATATGATTAGGATTTATTTAGGATGACTTGGATGTGATTAGGATGAATGTGATTGGATTTAAATGTATTGGAAGAATGAGTTGAATGACTTGTCTTATGTGTTTGGTGTTTAGCTTGATTTGGCAATGTTTAATCAAATTATCACACATGTACAATCATGAGTCACTCACACAAGACACAAGCAATTTTGAATTTTGAAAATGAAATGTAATGATGATTAAACAAGCACATGTGGAAGACACATCAACAAGCCCTAATGCCTAGTTTGAAATAGGGTATGGCCAATTAGGTTTTGGGCAATGTTTACATGAGGTTGACTAAGGAATTGAAAGTGAAATCCTGTCACACTGCCGGGAGAAGGGGGTAACCCACCCTTCACCTTCACTTCCCAAAGGTAGAAAGTTCTTTGGGGCTTAGCCAAGAGTGAAAAGATTCTGATTTCAATGAGGGTGTCTTTCGATTCAACCTCGAATGAGGTCGTCCCTAGGGGTGATGAAATCCCCTAGCAGGCCTCCTAGGAAAAGGTTAACGAAAGCAAATCAAGTGAGGTGTTTTTGATCTCCAAGGCCACCTTACGGTGCGAGGAGAGAGCATACACACACACACACCTGACTCACACTCGTAATTGTAAATTATCCCTTAGAAATTAAAATGTGTGAAAGACACGTCAAGCAATGGTTCTTTTTAAATCCCAATTTCAAAATGTGATTAAAGAAAATGGTTCATTTTAAGCCCAATCTTGATATGTGATGAAGACAAATGTTCGTTTTAAGCCCAATTTTGATATGTGATGAAGACAAATGTTTGTTTTATGTGCCCAAATCGAAGTGTGTATGCAAACAAGATTATGAAGAAAACAAGATTGAAGATGAGAGATTAGAATGAATGTAGCTGGATTGTTTTCGCTGTCCAAGCTGCTATGTTTTCTGATCCTGATGTTGTTTTAGCCTTGAATGATCACCTGCAAGTCACAAAATTGAAAACAAAACAAGTAGACTAGCATAGGAGATTGTTATGCGAAAATTGATAATCTGATAAAATATGATGAAAAATGAATTGATATAGGAAAAATGACTACATAAACAGATTCTAGATGAAATTCCATGCAATTTGAAAAAAAAAATCGCTGAAAAAGGATCAAATTTGCAAAAGATATGAGCATTTGAAGTTTTCATGCATGTTTGACTTTGACTACGAAAAAGGCTGATAAAACGGTACAATCACCTAAAAATTTTCTCACAACTGTGTAGTTCACCTCGTTATCTTTCCGGTAAGTCCTTGTTTGCAAATTTTTGACTCTGTATGTGAAAGTTGTGTGAGTTTGAAAAAAATAGCCTATTTCGGCGTGTAGGAAGCACTAGGAGACCCTGACTATTAATGTTAAGTGCTAGCAGTTAAATTTGGATGTGGTCATATGTTACTGTTTGAGGCTGGCGGTTATGCTAAGGGCTCTAGCTCTACCCCTGGTCATCCATACAACTAGGGGCAAACAGTTTGCAAAAAGAAAGTGGGGCTGGTGGTCCCTAATGTGACCCTGCCACCCCTTGTGCACCGAGGCTTAATGCCCACTAAACAACTTCATATTTTGAGCAGGAATGTCCAAATTTGAAATGGTGGTTTAGATTAAGGTTAGGCTTTTGAAGCCCATGAGGCAGGCGGTGTGAAGTGTTTTGACCTGCCAAAATAGAAGTTGACATGACAGGAGGCAGCATTTTAGGTGGAGGTCATGGCCCGTGAGGAGATTTCAATAGGCGGCAGAAGCACTTTTGCAAGGTGGTGATGACTATAAACAGTGGGTGACTGAAAACTACAACGATTGAGTATTGTCAAGGGATGGCAACGGAGGGATTTTTGGTGGACGGAGATGGAAAATCTGGTGATGATGAGGAGTTTGGGAGCGGCAACAATAGACGGAGGATAGGATGTGTTGGAAGCAGCAGTTTAGTGATGAAGGTGTGGTCGAAGGGTTTGTTCGGGTGGAGGTCGGTGTCGGAGGTTGGCTTACCACAGGCGGTGGTGGTCGAGGCTTTAGAGATCCAAATGGAAGATGGGCAGTAGAGGGTTTAGTCACCACTGATGGTGGCGACAGGAGAGGCTGGGGGGTTTCGACAGGAGTTTTGGCAGGGTTTCGACTATGGTGACGACACATTCAACGGTGGTGACAAACTAATGCCACAGTGACAGAAAACCCTAACTGGTGGTGGAGGAGATTAAAGGGTGGGGAACACTGACGCAAATGTGAGGAGTCAACCAGGTAAAAATGGTGGTGGAAAGGCACAAATCTGGTGGTGACTTGAGTTTTGGAGGTAGCGGAAGATTTCTGCAAAATGGTAGCACCGCTTTAAACTAGAACCTGTGAATCAAATGACCTTCACTACAAAAAATCACCGATCACAAAAATCTATGAATCTAAATGAAAGTAGAAATACAAATCAAATGCAAACACAAACGATTATACCTTCACTTGACCCACAAATCCAAGATAGCGGGAAGGAGTTGCACCCAAGAGCTCCTTAGATTTTACCCAATTTGATTGAAATGTGGATTGCTCAATGCTTACTCAACACAATGTAGATGAGGGATTTGGACTTAGATGGAGATGGAGATGGGGATGAGGCATGATTTTGGCAGTGCCAATGTGATCTATGAATCTAAATGAAAGTAGAAATACAAATCAAATGCAAACACAAATGATTATACCTTCACTTGACCCACAAATCCAAGATAGCGAGAAGGAGTTGCACCCAAGAGCTCCTCAGATTTTACCCAATTTGACTGAAATGTGGATTGCTCAATGCTTACTCAACACAATGTAGATGAGGGATTTGGACTTAGATGGAGATGGAGATGGGGATGAGGCATGATTTTGGCATTATGATGGTATGATGAGAAGATTTTGGCATAGTTTTGGATGCATGAAGAAGTCCCCCCTCAATGGCTTAGAGAAGGGTCTCATTTATAGATTTTTAGAAATGAGGATGGAGGGTGAGGATCAAAAGATGAGATCAAGGGCTAGAAATGAATGAGAGTTAGGGTTAGGATTGAATCCATAGCCTTGTGACAAGTGTCACAAGGGGAGTGGATGAGAGAGATCAAGGGTTGAATCTTAGTCAATGGGATTGGAGGGCTCTCAATATTTGTGAATTTTAAATTCACATGGGGAAAGGCGTGGAGGATAAAAATGAATTAAAGATTCATTTTTGGGAAGAGTGGACATGACAAGTGAATTTTTAATTCAACTCATGGGGGAGTGTGAATTAAAAATTCACCTTTATGTGGAGATGTGAAGATGTACTCTTACATGTGTAAGAGGGTGATAAATGAGGGGTAAGGAGGATTTGACCCTTTGAATAAAAGATTGATTTTTATTCGAAGGTGTGTGGGAGGATGGGCTAAGCCAGGTTAATTAAGTGTTTAGCTTAATTAACTTAAGTCTAGGGGATAGGTAGGCTAGGGTAGATTGATCAGTAGGATAGATTAATTAGATAAGAATGATTTATCTAATTAACAAGGATTAGGGAAATGGACAAAATCAACTAAATAAATATTAGAAATATTTATTTAATTGATGAGGATATAATTGTAAGGTATAGTGATCAATTAAATGAATTAATTGATCACAAGGGATAGATAGATGGCTAGGGATAAATTAATTAAATAAGATGAATTTATTTAATTAATAGGGGGGATGAATTGGTGTAGAGGTACGGGAAACTAGTTTGCAAAGCAAGCCAATTTTAGGTGTCTACAGCCACCATGGCCGCATTGATGAAGTGTCGCTCCCTAGATATCAAAGGTTGTAGAATGACCTGCATCCATGTAAGTTCAAGTTGTTATCCTTTGCACATGACTTAGTCAAAATAATTTGCAAAATCTAAGTCAAATCCTAGTCAAACCAACTCAAACTATGTCAACCACTAGGTCAAACACTAAAAACACCTAAATGAAACCTTAGTCAATCCAAGTCAACCTAAGTCAAACCTATCCCACTTGGTCAAACTGGCCAAAAACCCTATCTACGCCAAAGGCACCTCAACTTGCCAAAGGCGCATTACTGCGTGCCATAGGTGCATCGCTGTACTGCATAAGCACATTTTAACTACACCAAAGGTGCATTACTATCCGCCAAAGGTGCATTACTATGTGCCATAGGTGCATTTCTATCCCCCAAAGGCACTTCAAAACCCTAACCTAGTTTTAATATGCCAAAGGCGCGTCAAAAATGCCAAAGAGGTAGTTGTGCGCCCCATAGGCACTTCAATTTTGCGAAGTCGCATGATCACAGACCATAGGTGCATTTTCCCTAAAAGCTCGCCTTTGGCAAAAAAAAATTCTACCTAATTAAATATCCTAATAAATGTACCTAAGGACAAGTTTTAGGGTACAAACCACTGTTGCTTCTCCCGCTGGTTGCCCGTAGGTCCTGATGCACTCACCTCAATGTCTGTAAAGTGGAATCAGCATCTCTACAATCAAAAACTCCTCTAAGGCTCTAAGCTCTCAAACTAAGCACAAGATGACAAATGGCTTTGAAAATCCTAAACTCTGAGTGTGCAAATGAATTGAAAGTGACCCCTTGGGCCCTATTTATAGATTCTTAACCCTAATTCTTCCCTCCCATTATCTATTTTTCTTTGTGTTAGCCTTATTTCTCCATCGTGTCAACCTCCAATCCCCAATCTGGTCCTTTTTAGCCTATTTTTGTCACATCGCTATCTCATTCTTCTAGTCACGAGTCAACCCAGTCCTTCTATCGCTTCACTATCTTTCCTCTCGAGGGGGCATCCTACGCCAGTTACACTAGGGCATAGTTGTAAAATCATATCTTCATCACTATTTTCTTTGAAACAATGCTATGAACTGCATTGTATCAAAGAGGGGAAAAATGTAGACACCTAAAAATGACCATTACATAATTCACCTTGCATACATCAAATTCTGCTAAATCACTTGTGGGTAAGTGCAAGAAGATGGGGGGCCAAAAAGGGGTCTTAAGTGGCCACTTTTTTTCTAAAATTAGGAAATACTGACCTTGGATGAGAAATTGAGCATAGTTACACTCAAAATTTGAAGATGCAACAAAAAAATGTTCGTAGTGCTCCGAGTCTACTTTCTAAACTACTAATTTTTTTTTAAAATGGTATAGATTAAGGGGTTCAAAAAAGGGAGCCACAGAAATTGGTGTTATTTCTGTCAAAAAAACATAACATATCATGTTTTGTGGCTCTCTCAAAAGGTTAACTTTTTTCTGGTATTTTTCAAATCACTTCGGTGAGAAATTAGCTAACAACATGTAGTTATTCCCGATTTTTTTGATAATTTTTTAAGTGTTTTGTGGCTCCCTCAAAAGGTTAACTTTTTTTTGGTATTTTTAAAATCACTTCGATGAGAAATTAGCTAACAACATGTAGTTTATGCCCTATTTTTCTAATATTTTTTTAATGAATATTTAATTTTTTAATAATTTTCAAAGTGGACATATCCTAAAAAATAGAATTTTGGCTATGCTACCCCTGTAGATTTTGAAAACTAATTGAAAATTAATTTTTTTTAGTATGTGTAGAATGGAGTCTAGTTTATAAAAATGTAATTTTTTTTAAATTTCAATGAACGGTTAATTTATAATGAAAAAAAGACCAAACACTAGTTTTTTCCCAAAAACGGACACACAAACAAAAGAAATTAAAGATGAAAGGCTTAACATTGTCAAAATGTGAAAAAAATTACATCATTAAATAGATAAGAGAAAGCCTAACATTACCCAGGTGTTTGATTTGTTTGACCTTGAAACACGTGCAAATCTGAGGGTTAGCACGAACAAAATTATGTGAAATCCTGTAGAATATGCAAAAACATGTCTTTGGACATTGGGAAGGCACTCCAAGCCTTTGGGTTGGAAATCCAAAGCAAATCCCAAGCCTAAGGCTTGGGATTCCCAAAGCAAAATATAACGCGCTCGCATTATGTTTTGCATTTTTTTCCTTTTTGAAAGTTTGCCCAATTCAACATAACGCAAGCGTATTATAACGTGCTCGCATTATGTCTCCCTTTAAATGATTTATGTTCAAGTTTCTTAGGTATGTTTTATGTATGTTTATATGTATGCTTGTAGGTATGTATGTATGGTTGTATGTATGTATGTACATCTATGCATGCTTGTATGTATGTATATATGTTTGTATGTATGTATGCATGTATGTATGTATGTACATGTATGTATATATGCCTGTATGTATGTATGTAAGGGTTTTGGGTTTAGGGTATATAAGGACCTGAGCCCATATAGTTTTTAGGGTTGAGGATTGAGTTTTTTGGGTTTAGGGTTTAAGGTATAGGGTTGAGGGTTGAGGGATTAAGGCTTAAGTAATAGGTAGAGGGTAGAGGGTAGAGGGTAGAGGGTTACATTTGAGGGATAATATTCATCTTGTTGAGTGTATAATATTAAGTGTGTAAGGCATGGGGATTAGGGTTTAGGGTTTATGATATGGATTGAGGGTATATAAGGCATAGGGTGACTTGGGTTGAGAGTGTATGGTTTAGGTTTTAAGTATAGGGTTGAGGCACAATATTCAAGGTTCAGGGTATAAGGGTGGGGTTATAGGGTATAGGGATGAGGGTTTGTGGGTGTAGGCTTCAAGGTTTAAGGTATAGGGTTGAGGATTGAGGTATTAGGGCTTACGTATATGGTTGAGGGTATAGGGTAGAGGGTTGAGAGTTTATAGTTGAGGGATAATGTTCAAGGTTGAGTGTCTAAGATATAGGGTTTAGGGTTTAACGTTGAGGGTACAAGGCATATGGATGAGGGTTGAGGGTTTAGGGCATAAGTATAGGGTTGAGGGTATAGGGTATAGGGTAGAGGTTTGAAGGTTGAGGGATAATGTTCAAGGTTGAGTGTCCAAGGTTAAGTGTATAGGGTATAGGGTTTAAGGTTTTAAGGTTTAAGGGTATCTAGGGGTTGAGAGTTTAGGGTTTAAGGCATAGTGTCAAGGGTAGAGGGATTAGGGATAGGGTTTAGGGTTGAAGGTTTAAGAATTGAGGGTTGAGGCTTTAAGATTGAGGGTTAAAGGATTAGGGTTTAAGGTATAGTGTCGAGGGTAGAGGGTTTAGGGATAAGGTTTAGGGTTTAAAGGTTGAGGCTTTAGGGATAGGGTTAAGGGTTAAGGGTTAAGGGATTAGGGTTTAAGGTATAGTGTTGAGGGTTGAGGGTTTAGGGATAGGGTTTAGAATTTAAGGTTTAAGGGTTGAGGGTTGATGCTTTAGGATAAGGTTTAGGGTTTAGGGTTTAGGGTTAAGTGAGAGTCCTAGATGGCTAAGGATTGATGGAGAGGTAGACAAGGAGTGACTGAGAGATGTAGAGAGGGGAGAGGTAGAGAGCTGAGGGGGAGACAAAGGTGAGAGATAGAGAGGTGAGGGGAGAGATATAATAAAATGAGAGAGTGAAGTTGACAACTTGAGGTAAAGATGGGTAAGGAGGAGGGAGAGAGATGGAGAGGAAGGGAAATATCTAGAGCCATGAGAGATATACAAGTGAGAGACCTGCAACCTAGGGAGAGAGGGGTGAGAGAGATAGGGGAGAGATGGGGGTGAGGCATATAGGGTGTTGGCAAGAGACACATTGTGGCTTCATGATTTTTGTCATTAATGGCAACAAAGTTCATCCCACACATCCACAGAACATGGTGTGCCTATACTAGAAGTCAGATTAAAGAGTGTTGTGGTCAGTAAGCAAGAACAGAGCATGTGGCAAGGTCCGACAGTCAGGTCCGGATCTCTCAGAGGAAGTATCTTAGTAAAGTGCAGACTTGGGGAAGTCAAGAGGTGTACCTTGACTGATACATTCCATAGATTGAGCCTCCGGTGATGAAAGGGTGAAAAGATATGAGCGCCTAAGTAATGGGTTCCTGTTTGGCAAAGTTGACAGAGGAAGAACTGACTGGCAGAGCATCATACCTTAATCCGGATGAGCTATTGATGGTGATCAAGTTTCTTAAGGTATCATTCATGATTGGCCGACATGATTGATGAATTCTATAAACATCTCCTTGATACGCATCACTTGATAAGTAAGGATTCAGCCAACAGATTAGAGTTTGGGAAAATATTGACTATTCTGGATGCCGACTAGAAAGGTGTTGAAATCATTGGTGCGGATATATATACCAGATGGATTTGGATGTGAAGGTGTGTGTTGTGTGTTGTGAAGTGTGAAGAAAAGTAGAAGGGCAGTGTGAAGACAGTAAGACAGGTCTGGTATGTGACAGGACATCAGCACCAAAGAAGAGGAAGAATGAAGTGCAGTAGATCAGTGTATTGAGCCTAACTAGAACTTAACCTCAGCATATGTGGATGCTTCTCATCAGTTCAAGTTTCTTGTTACTCTCTTTTGTAGACAGTGAGTCTCTTGTAGGCAGTGAGCCTCTTGTGAGCAGTGTGCTCAGGCAGTGAGCCCTAATTGGCAAGTGTCATTTTGTATTTCTATTCTTCTAACAGAGAATACATTCTTGGGTTAGTCACCCCATGGTTTTTCCTTTAACAGGGTTTTCCATGTCAAAATAATTGTGTTATGTGTATTGACTTTGTTTCTGCTTTCATAATTATGGATGATTATTTGCTTTGATGCTACACTAGTTGTTAAAGAAGAACAAAAAGTTAAATTAATTAAGATAAGTGATTCACCCCCCTCTCAGTTATCAACAATTAGTATCAGAGCTAAGTTCCTCCAAACAGAGCCTAACAGCTTGAGGAAGATCTGGGAATTCAAATGGATGTGTATGGTATGAGGGAACAACTTCAGTCTGCCCTAGATGATCTTGAGCAATCTAACTCTAAAGTCAATGAATTGAAGGAAAGACTCAAATAGGCTGATGATTTCATAAATGAACTAAAAGGGAAACTAAGTATCTCTATAAAAAAGAGAAAGGATCTACTTCAGCAATTGGCAAGTCAAGGCGAAGCCAATGATACAAATGAAGATCTGAAGGAGAAAGCCAAGTTATGTGAAAAGTTATCAAAAGAGGTCATTATGGTAAGACATGAAATGGAATCAGGAGTTATGAAATTCACCCAAGAAATTGAAGAGAAAAGAAAAACTGAAGATGATCTAAGACAATCTCTCAAGGAGAAATCAGAAGACTGCCACAAAATGGATAGAATAATCAGGCATCTAGAATCTGATCTTGAAGAAGCTAGAGATAATGAAGAACAACTTGAGAATCAGATTGACACTCTTAAAAGCGATCTTCAAACAGCAAATGAATACAAAGAGAAATTCAAGATAAGCTCTGCTCAACTTAAAGTTTTTCTTCAAAGCCAAAAGAGGGTAGATGACAAGCAAGACTTGGGATATGAAAAAGGTGAAAGCTTCGGATCCGGTCAGAAGAACTCCAGATCAGAAAATCCAAGAAACAGGCCTAGAAGACCTCCAGTAAGGCAACCAAATGCTCAAAGATATCCTTCCTTCAATGGATATTGCCACAATTGCAATAACTTTGGTCATAAAGCAAATCAGTGCAGAAGAAGAATGAATCAGACTAGGTCATCCTTCTCCAGACAGTGTTTTAATTGCAAAAGGTATGGTCACAAAACTCATGAATGCAGAAATATGAAAATGAACAATTCATTCAATGGTAGATGTTTTGCATGCAATAGAATGGGACATATGGCTAATCAGTGTAGATCAAGAGGATATCAGTCAAATATGCAAAGAAATGTTGTTTGCTACAATTGCAATAGATCCGGTCATATTGCCAAATTCTGTAGAAGCAAGAATCAGGACAAAAAGGGTCCAGTGCATCATAATCAAAACCAAGACAAAGGAAAAGGAAAAGTGAATGCGGATGAAATTCAAAGAGAAATGAACAAGATATGGGTGAAGAGAAGTACAAAAAATGATGGGGATGGATCCACACCAGAATCTGGTGCTGATATTCCTTCCAGAAACTAAATAGATGAGCTCTAGCTTAGGAGGAGTCACAAAAGAAAATACTTTCCCCCAGCCAGTCAATTGGTGCCTGAAATTGGCACATCGAAGGTTGTGGACTAAAAGGACTCTCAGAGAAACATCTAAATAACCCTTGGGGAAGATATGAAAGATCTGCAATGAATTTGAAGAGGCTAATCATCTAAGATTAATCTGGTTTAATAGTCATCCAGTAAGAACAGGATTTTCACAGTTAGATCCGGTATGATTCAAATTTGAGGTAGTTTGATCTGCAGATAGATCAAATGTTTGGGAAAGGAAGATAGATTGTCATCAATCACTAACAATAATTCTAAGTATATCTCAATAATCTGGAAAAGATCTTTCTCAGAACAAGGAGAACAAGGCAACTAGAATAACTTAAGTTGCACATTTATTGCAATGTGGAATTAGGGTTTGCTCAGAGATAAAAGGGTTCATTTGATCGTCATTTACACATTTGCACTTGAGAAGAAGAGAAAAAGATCTCTGCAAAGAAATTGTCTCAAGCCTCTCAAAGATCAACCACAAAAGACAATTCTTCCAGCAATCTGATCCAGCTCATTCCGTGAAACCTAGAAGCGTAAAAAGGTATTTTTCACTCTTGATCAAACTCTCTCTGAATCTTTAAGATGGCTACTCTGAATGTTGTAAAGATTTCTGATAGGCCTCACCCCAAATTTAAGAAACATCCCTGCAAATCTCTAGAAGTGGATCCCTTAAGTGTCTTTTCCAGCATTCTGCATGGGGTTTTGCATGTTGAAGACGTTAGGGCATACATTCAAGCGAGCATTGAAGAATTTGGGGAATCCAAGCTGAGAGATATCTATCACAATCAATTAATAGATGACTCATTTGATCTCAAACCTTAGTATAAGGCTATTCAGGACAAACATTTTGCACAATGCATCCATTTCCCCTATTTTGCAGAAGATGAATGGGTCTGGTATGTTTTGAGCACAGTGCATGACAACTTCATATGGTTGAATAAGCCATTTAAAGTCACAAAAGATGCTATGAGGGAAGTAACCGGTTTGCATTCATCTGGAGGGTTACCTGTTCTTAAATCGGTCAAAAACCAAACTGTGAGTGAAGCTACCGGATCAAAATTTGATAAGAGAGCAATGACAATAGAAGACATCATTGATCCGAATGTCAAGTTTGCCTCCATGATAATTGGTTACAAAATATATCACTCTAGCAGGGAAAACTCAGTACCCAGAACTACAATTTACACTACTTATCAGATGTTAAGAGAGAATGCAGACTATGATCTTTGTGAGCTCCTTCTGAACCAGCTTTTGGAGAATCTGTAGAAGATAAAGAAGGATAAGAAAAATTCCTTTAAATATGGTGGCTTGATACTCTTCCTATTCTTTTACGACATGAATGAGCTACCCAGATCCAATGGATGGGTATGGCAAAATAACAAACCTGTTGCAATTCAAATCAAAGATTACTTGCATGGGCTTGGTGATGCCAAGGCACATAATATAGCACTCTTGGACTTTTTCAAGAATTTTTAGAGTATGATGCAAGATAGAGAAAGGATCCCTCAATAATTGGTTGAAAAGTATAAGGATACAGTATGCTTTATGGTAGAAACTGATCAGTGCCTAATGGAGGCTGTGGAGCCAAGGATAGTCTGGATCATGCCAATGGGGTATGAAGTAGATGAGAAAATTGTAGAGCTATATGTTCAACACATGCTTAGTCAACCCAAGGATCCTAAGGCAGAAAGGTTTGGAACCTTTGAAGAGTTGAGTGTAAAGATTCATGTGGAACTTAGACAACTGGAGATGAAGAGAAAAGTGAGAAAAGAAGTAGAGAATGTTGCCAAAAGGTATGGCATATCAAAAGAGGCACTTGATGCAAATAGAGAGAAGATGGAAAGGGCAGAGAAATAAAAGGAAGAAGCAAAAAAGGAGAGTACTCCGGTAGAAGCCCCCTCCCGAACCAGATCCTCTAAGAGCTCTGCACCTGCCACTGCTAAGAGCTCAAAGGCATCAAAACCAGAAGCAAAGTCATCTGGTAAAGGAGAAAAGAGAACAAAGACAAAGGCTACAAGATCATATACAAGCCTCAAAGATGATGAAGAGACAGACTCTGATGAAGAGATCAAGAAGATGAAGAAGAAGAAGAAAGTATCTGGAGAATCCTCTACCGGTCTAGACAAGGAAGAAGAAAAGACAGATAAAAGTGTTGAGAAGCCTACTCTTGACGATATCATCAAGGCAATTACTGTGGATGCAAACCTGAAAACATTAACAGAATTCTATGATGAATGTAGTGAAGTTGACCAGAAGATCTTGCAAGATGCCACAGTCAGGTATCTGAATATCTACAATAAAGCTTTCATCGAAATCATATCTCTAATTCCTAAAAGCCTTGAGAAGGAACTTGAAATCAGAAAGAATAATGCTAAAGAAAAGGATATGGAGATCCGGGAATAGATAGCCATTCATCTCTATCCTTCCATCACTCCTAAGAAAAAGAATATGATCTTCAAAGATTGCAAGGATGAGTTCCAGAGCAAAGCTAGGATGAATCAGCTTATGCTTGGAGAAACTGACAAGGTGGCTAAAGAAATAGAAGACATCCTCTGGAATGCATACAAAAGATTCAATATTCCTATTATAGAGGACTTAGGTGATGATCCCTTAGCCATGGATGACAAAGAAGAATCTACTGAGACAGTGGCAGAAGAGGCAAAGGAGACAAGTGAAGAGAAAGCTAAAGACTTAGATTCCTCTGCTCCGGAAGAGGAAGTTCATGAAGAAGAAGTCACTTCTCTTCCAAATCCTCCTGCATACTCTGAAATTGAAGGAGAAGAAGGAAAAGAAGAGAGCATCAATCAAGAAGAACAATTAAAGGGAAGCGAAGAAGGTCAAACAGAAAAGACCACAGATGACAGTGCTAAGGCTGCAGAAGGGGAGAAAACCCTGTCTCCAGCAAGAGACACAGCAGAAGCAGTTAAAGATTTTTTGACCAAAGATGATGGAATTTGATGAACCGGAAATGCTTCAAGGTCCATTCAATTTTGACTCCCTCTCCTCGGTTCAAACCATGAAGCTTGCATCCTTTACTCAAGCAAAGGCAAAAGAAAAACTCCTGAAATCTCACATAGAAGACTGTGAGCTCATAGAAGTTGCATCCGGTGTATTGGAGAAGATCATGCCATCCTTCCAAAAGGATTCTTCAGCCTCCACATCCAGTAATCTCAAGTCTCTTGTAAATTCTATTCATACACATTTTGATTCCTTATAGAAGTTAGCAGAAGAAAAGGTCTGGAAGGAGTTTTTGGGAAAACGATTCTTCAAAGTGCAGGGTCTAATAACTAACGAGAGGAGAGTTATGGATATTGGAATAAAGAGCCTGGAAAATGCTCTTAAAGATGGCGGAGATATCTATAAATTTTTTTTATCCTGGCCTAAAGTGACCAAAGATATTGAGAAGAAAGTAAAAGAGCAAGAGGATAAACTGTTAAGTTTATCTCAAAGTTTTGATCCTCTCTCCTCCTCCATAGTAAATCAGGAGTGTAAGACTATTGCAGTCATAGATGAAATAAAGAAGCTTGAGAAGGAGAAGAAAAATAGAATAAATAGGTTGAGTGAACTTAGAGGGATCATTATCCCTAAGTTAGAGGCCATGCATGAGGCCCTAACTGATGCTCAGGCCACAGACCGAACCAATGATCTGACAGATCTTAAGAAGGCAGAAGCATTTGCATTCTTGTTGAGTGGTCACATCTCAATTTTGGACAGGCTGAAGTAGAGTTGGGCTACAGAAGTTATACAGTTGAAGAATACTTTTGTAGACATAATTAAGTACATGTAAGTACAACTTGTATATACACTTATGCGGTTATGTATAGATTGTTTTTCTTGAAAATTTTGGTGTGCAGACCCTACCCTTTGCCATTGATGTCAAAGGGGGAGTGAGGAGCAGTGAAAAATATGGAATCCAGCTAAGGGGGAACTCTGGTAAAGTGTACATTAGAACAAAGCATCAACCAAGGGGGAGTGTAGTATAACACTTAGTCATTTTTCACTAAGTGTTGCCATCAATGCCAAAGGGGGAGATTGTTGGCAAGAGACACATTGTGGCTTCATGATTGTTGTCATTGATGGCAACAAAGTTCATCCCACACATCCGCAGGACATGGTGTGCCTATACCGGAAGTCAGATTGAAGAGTGTTGTGGTCGGGTAAGCAAGAACAGAGCATGTGGCAAGGTCCGATAGTCAGGTATGGATCTCTCAGAGGAAGTATCTTAATAAAGTGCAGACTTGGGGAAGTCAAGAGGTGTACCTTGACTGATACATTGCATAGATTGAGCCTCCGGTGATGAAAGGGTGAAAAGATATGAGCACCTAAGTAATGGGTTCCTGTTTGGCAAAGTTGACAGAGGAAGAACTGACCGGTAGAGCATCATACCTTAATCCGGATGAGCTATTGATGGTGATCAAGTTTCTTAAGGTATCATTCATGATTGGCCGACATGATTGATGACTTCTATAAACATCTCCTTGATACGCATCACTTGATAAGTAAGGATTCAGCCAACAGATCAGAGTTTGGGAAAATATTGACTATTCCGGATGCCGACTAGAAAGGTGTTGAAATCATTGGTGCGGATATATATATATACTAGATGGATTTGGATGTGAAGGTGTGTGTTGTGTGTTGTGAAGTGCGAAGAAAAGTAGAAGGGCAGTGTCAAGACAGTAAAACAGGTCCGGTATGTGACAGGACATCAGCACCAAAGAAGAGGAAGAATGAAGTGCAGTAGATCAGTGTATTGAGCCTAACCGGAACTGAACCTCAGCATATGTGGATGCTTCTCATCAGTTCAAGTTTCTTGTTACTCTCTTTTGTAGACAGTGAGTCTCTTATAGGTAGTGAGCCTCTTGTGAGCAGTGTGCTCGGGCAGTGAGCCCTAATTGGCAAGTGTCATTTTGTATTTCTATTCTTCTAACAGAGAATACATTCTTGGGTTAGTCACCTCGTGGTTTTTCCCTTAACAGGGTTTTCCACGTCAAAATCATTGTGTTATGTATATTGACTTTGTTTCTACTTTAATGATTATGGATACTTATTTGCTTTGATGCTACACTAGTTGTTAAAGAAGAACAGAAAGTTAAATTAATTAAGATAACTGATTCACCCCCCCTCTCAATTATCAACATAGGGGAGGAGAGGGGTGGATAAGGGTTGAGGGTTTAAGGGTTTAGAGTTTAAAGTTTGAGGTATTAAGGGTTTAAGGGTTGAGGTATTAGGGTTTAAGGTATAGTGTCGAGGGTTGAGGGTTTAGGGATAGGGTTTAGGATTTAAGGTTTAAGCGTTGAGGGTTGAGGCTTTAGGGATAGGGTTTAGGGTTTAGGGATAAGGGATTACAATTTCAGGTAGTGTCAAGGGTTGAGGGTTTAAGGATAAGGTTTAGGATTTAAGGTTTAAGGGTTGAGGGTTGAGGGATAAGTGAGAGACCTAGATGGCTAAGGATTGAGAGATAGGGGAGAGATGGGGTGAGCCAGATAGGGGAGGAGAGGGGTGGATAAGGATTGATGGTTTAAAGCTTTAGGGTTGAGGGATTAGGGTTTAGGATTGAGGGATTAGGGTTTAAGGTATAGTGTTGACGGTTGAGAGTTTAGGGATAGGGTTTAGAATTTAAGGTTTAAGGGTTGAGGGTTGAGGCTTTAGGGACAGGGTTTAGGGTTTAGGGATAAGGGATTAGGGTTTAAGGTATAGTGTCTAGGCTTGAGGATTTCGGAATAGGGTTTAGGATTCTAGGTCTAAGGGCTGAGAGTTGAGGGTTTAGGGAAAGGGTTTAGGATTTAAGGTTTAAGGGTTGAGGCTTGAGGCTTTAGGGATAAGGGATTAGGGTTTAAGGTATAGTGTCGAGGGTTGAGGGTTTAGGAATAGGGTTTAGGATTTAAGGTCTAAGGGTCGACGATTGAGGCTTTAGGGATAGGGTTTAGGGATAAGGGATTAGGGTTTAAGGTATAGTGTTGAGGGTTGAGGGTTTATGCATAGGATTTATGATTTAAGGTTTAAGGGTTGAGGCTTGAGGCTTTAGGGATAGGGTTTAGGGTTTACAGCTGACGGATTAGGGTTTAGGGTTGATAGATTAGGGTTTACGGTATAGTGTTGAGGGTTGAGGGTTTAGGGATAGGGTTTAGGATTTAAAGTTTAAGGGTTGAGGCTTTAGGGATAGGGTTTAGGGTTTAGGGATAAAGGATTAGGGTTTAGGGTTGAGGGATTACAGTTTAGGGTTGAGGGATTATGGTTTGGGGTATAGTGTTGAGGGTAGAGGGTTTAGGATTTAAGGTTTAAGAACCTTGAGGGTTGAGGCTTTAGGGATAGGGTTTAGGGTTTAGAAATAAGGGATTAGGGTTTAAGGTATAGTGTCAAGGGTTGAGGGTTTAGGCATAGGGTTTACGATTTAAAGTTTGAGGATTTAGGGATAGGGTTTAGGATTTAGGGATAAGGGATTAGGGTTTAGGGTTGAGGGATTAGGGTTTAGGATTAAGGGATTAGGGTTTAAGGAATAGTGTTAAGGGTTGAGGGTTTAGGGATGGGGTTTAGGATTTAAGGTTTAAGGACCTTGAGGGTTGAGGGTTTAGGTTTTAGGGGTAACAGATTAGGGTTTAAGGTATAGTGTTGAGGGTTGAGGATTTAGGCATAGGGTTTATGATTTAAGGGTTGAGGGTTGAGGCTTTAGGGATAGGGTTTAGGGTTTAGGGATAAAGGATTAGGGTTTAGGGTTGAGGGATTAGGGTTTGACGTATAGTGTTGAGGGTTGAGAGTTTAGGGATAGGGTTTAGGATTTAAGGTTTAAGGACCTTAAGGGTTGAGGGTTTAGGGATAGGGTTTAGGTCTTAGGGGTAACATATTAGGGTTTAAGGTATAGTGTAGAGGGTTGAGGGTTTAGGCATAGGGTTCATGATTTAAGGTTTAAGGGTTGAGGATTGAGGCTTTAGGCATAGGGTTTAGGGTTTAGGGATAAGGGATTAGGGTTTAGGGTTGAGGGATTAGGGTTTAGGGTATAGTGTAGAGGGTTGAGGGCTTAGGGATAGGGTTTAGGATTTAAGGTTAAAGGGTTGAGGGTCGAGGCTTTAGGGATAGGGTTTAGGGTTTAGGGATAAGGGATTAGGGTTGAGGGTTGAGGGATTAGGGTTTAGGGTATAGTGTGTAGGGTTGAGGGTTTAGGGATAGGGTTTAGGATTTAAGGTTTAAGGGTTGAGGGTTGAGGCTTTAGGGATAGGGTTTAGGGCTTAGGGATAAGGGATTAGGGTTTAGAGATAAGGGATTAGGGTTTAAGGTATAGTGTCAAGGGTTGAGGGTTTAGGCATAGGGTTTATGATTTAAGGTTTGAAGGTTGAGGGTTGAGAGTTGAGGATTTAGGGATAGGGTTTAGGGTTTAGGGATAAGGGATTAGAGTTGAGGGTTGAGGGATTAGGGTTTGGGGTTGAGTGATTACGGTTTAGGGTATAGTGTTGAGGGTTGAGGGTTTAGGGATAAGGTTTAGGATTTAAGGTTTAAGGCTTGAGGGTTGAGGTGTTAGGGATAGGGTTTAGGGTTTAGGTATAATGGATTAGGGTTTAGGGTTGAGGGAATAGGGCTTGAGGTATAGTGTTGAGGGTTGAGGGTTTAGGGATATGGTTTAGGATTTAAGGTTTAAGGACCTTGAGGGTTGAGGCTTTAGGGATAGGGTTTAGCGTTTAGGGGTAAGGGATTAGGGTTTAAGGTATAGTGTCAAGGGTTGAGGGTTTAGGAATAGGGTTTATGATTTAAGGTTTAAAGGTTGAGGGTTGAGGCTTTAGGCATAGGGTTTAGGGTTTAGGGATAAGGGATTAGGGTTTAGGGTTGAGGGATTAGGGTTTAGGTTATAGTGTTGAGGGTTGAGGCTTTAGGATTTAAGGTTTAAGGGTTTGGGGTTGACGCTTTAGGGATAGGGTTTAGGGTTTAAGGATAAGGGATTAGGGTTTAGGGTTGAGGGATTAGGGTTTATGGTTGAGGGATTAGGGTTTGAGGTATAGTGTTGAGGGTTGAGGGTTTAGGGATAGGGTTTAGGATTTAATGTTTAAGGACCTTGAGGATTGAGGCTTTAGGGATAGGGTTTAGGGTTTAGCAATAAGGGATTAGGGTTTAAGGTATAGTGTTGAGGTTTGAGGGTTCAGACTTAGGGTTTATGATTTAAGGTTTAAGGGTTGAGGGTTGAGGCTTTAGGGATAGGGTTTAGGGTTTAGGGATAAGCGATTAGGGTTGAGGGTTGAGGGATTACAATTTAGGGTATAGTGTTGAGGGTTGAGGGTTTAGGGATAGGGTTTAGGATTTAAGGTTTAAGGGTTGAGGGTTGAGGCTTTAGGGATAGGGTTTAGGGTTTAGGGATAAGGGATTAGGGTTTAGGGTTGAGGGATTAGTGTTTGAGGTATAGTGTTGAGGGTTGAGGGTTTAGGGATAGGGTTTAGGATTTAAGGTTTAAGTACCTTGAGGGTTGAGGCTTTAGGGATATGGTTCAGGGTTTAGGGATAAGGGATTAGGGTTTAAGGTATAAAGTTGAGGGTTGAGGGTTTAGGCATAGGGTTTATGATTTAAGGTTTAAGGGTTGAGGCTTGAGGCTTTAGGGATAGGGTTTAGGCTTTAGGGATGAGGGATTAGGTTTTAGGGTTGAGGGATTAGTGTTTGAGGTACAGTGTTGTGGGTTGATGGTTTAGGGATAGGTTTTAGGGTTGAGGGATTAGGGTTTAGGGTATGGTGTTGAGGGTTTAGGGATAGGGTTTAGGATTTAAGGTTTAAGGGTTGAGGGTTGAGGCTTTAGGAATAGGATTTAGGGTTTAGGGATAAGGGATTAGGGTTTAGGGTTGAAGGATTAGGGTTTAGGGTTGAGGGATTAGGGTTTGAGGTATAGTGTTGAGGGTTGAGGGTTTAGGGATAGGGTTTAGGATTAGGTTTAAGGGTTGAGGGTTGAAGCTTTAGGGATAGGGTTGAGGGATTAGGGTTTAGGGTATAATGTTGAGGGTTGAGGGTTTAGGGATAGGGTTTAGGATTTAAGGTTTAAGGGTTGAGGGTTGAGGTGTTAGGGATAGGGTTTAGGGATAAGGGATTAGGGTTTAGGGTTTAGGGATTAGGGTTTAGGGTTGAGGGATTAGGGTTTGAGGTATAGTGTTGAGGGTTGAGGGTTTAGGGATAGGGTTTAGGATTTGAGGCTTAAGGGTTAAGGGTTGAGGGATTAGGGTTTAGGGTTGATGGATTAGGGTTTAGGGTATAGTGTTGATGGTTGAAGGTTTAGGGATAGGGTTTAGGATTTAAGGTTTAAGGTTTGAGGGTTGAGGCTTTAGGGATAGGGTTTAGGGTTTAGGGATAATGGATTAGGGTTGAGGGATTAGGGTTGAGGGATTAGGGTTTAGGGTTGAGGGATAGGGTTTAGGATTTAAGGTTTAAGGGTTGAGGGTTGAGGCTTTAGGGATAGAGTTTAGGGTTTAGGGATAAGGTATTTGGGTTTAGGGTTGAGGGATTAGGGTTTGAGTTATAGTGTTGAGGGTTGAGGGTTTAGGGATAAGGTTTAGGGTTTAGGGATAAGGGATTAGGGTTTAGGTTTGACGGATTAGGGTTGAGGGATAGGGTTTAGGGTTTATGGATAAGGGATTAGAGTTTAGAGTTAAGGGAGAGACAGAAGAAATACATGAGAGAGTGAATAATATAGAATTTTGTATAGCAATCCATAATGCACTCATGTTATAATGCGAGCGTATTGTGTCTTGCTATTGAAATGGTAAAAAGGCTAGGATACCCATGATCCAAGCCCATGTGCTCTATTTTTTTCTGGTTATGCACGTGTTCCAACAAAAAAAAGCTTTTTCATGTTGTTGGGAAGTGCGCATGCACATTTGTCACATTCTACCACCTTTGCATGACCTTTCCACCACCTTTTTCTTGTTTGCCAACTTAAGAAGGAGGAAATAACATAGTTTTCACATCGAATTTGATATAGATCAATTCAAGTTTCAATTTTTTTAGTGTTGCAATGTTAATTGTGATTGAATTATAGGAATTTAACATTATACATTGGTTAATTGTATTGTTGTTAGTAATTCTATTTGAGTGTTATTCCATTGAATGTTGAAAAGGAAGCAAGTGGTGAAAAACTCAAATTGTTGAGGAGTTTAATGCAAGAAGAAAAAAAGACTACATAATTGGGTACTCTCTCCATTCGAATCTCCATTTTTTAGGTATGTCAAGTCTTTAACATGTTCTAAGTTACATTTTCCTTAATTCTATTTGAATTACTTTATCATGCCTCATTGAATACATGTTTATATCACTTGTATGGTTTATATAAATTGTGTTTATATCATTTGTGTTTATAGTTCATGTGCCTTGTCTATGCTTCCACATTTTGCATACATGTCTAATAGGGAATTTGCAGCCCGAGCTCTGAATTTCTTCCCAAACAGCTGTAAATTTCTATTGCTTTAAATTTCTTCTTTATACCTGTAGACCTGTAGCTACTCATGAAAGATATCATCAATCCAAAACATGAATTTATCAAAATGATCAATAGGAACACAGTATCCTAGCTGCAAAACTGAGTTCCTTTATTCAAATTCAAAAAGTAAAAAAATGGGATTACAATAGACTCCTCTCGAACATAAACTAGTCAAGACAACCATAGAACATATAATAATGATCTGACAACTATTAAACAAACATAGCTACCAACCAAAGAAATAGAAAAACCTAAATAATTTCCATACAACCAAAACTAAGTTCTTACTTGTGAAGATATTTTCTAGCGATGTTGAACACATACCTTCAAAGTGGCTTGGGAGTACAAACTTGAGAAGCCTTAACCACCATTTCATTAAAGGGATGAAAGTAGATATATTTTCCACAAAATCACTTCTAATATATGCTTTAAGTCTTAATGCACTCATCATCCACACCCCTTCCTTAGATAGCTTTGACAAACTCTAAGGCAACTAGAGAGGAGCAATTAAAAATTAAAGATAGTTTATTGTTTGACATTACACATTTCCTAAAAGAGTCATGAGGTCTACCTTCATTAGAATTAAGAGACATTACACTTATCCACCTAATAATAAGCCACAAGCACCACCCCCAACAACCACTACTCAACTAACCAATTTGAAACCACCATAAAAAAATTCAGTGCCTTAATTTTTAGAAAATATCACACTTTACAATTAATGTCAATACTTGAATTACACACCCTAACCTAAAGCTGAAATGAGAAGTTAAGTTGGCATAGGGAAGATTAGTACACTCACCATGATCAACTCTAAGAGCCCCAAAAACATCATAATGGAATTGATTTATAGGGCTTGCAAGATAAAAAATGGTCACAATTTGACCATGAATTTGGAAGGGGAATTTATAAGGGCCTTCAAAGATGCATAAAATTAATGAGGCATATATCTTAAATGAATATCTATATTCCAACCCAAGAATTGGTTTGATGCTTGTAGGGTACTATATGGGGTTGTTTGTGCACCCAAAATTTTACCAAAAAGTCTACTACTTAGTTTAGTATGCACTTGCAATGTTGATATCTTATAGACATAACATAATTTAGCAACAATTTATAGGGCCTCTTATGTAAAGTGCTTTAACCTTGAATTTTAGCAAGAGCCCTTTAAAAGTGAATTGAAAACTCTTCTTTGACTAGCTGAGAACACTTCAACAATGGTAATGGGCTGAAAAATCCTCCACTGTGTGATTGAAAACTCTTCTTTGACTACAAGGAAAGTGTGGGAAGTGTTGGTAATGTTGAGGGCAACAGACCTAAAATTTGGAACCATATTCATTTCTTAGGAACTAATATTTGTCTCTTTATCATGCTACAGATAAATTCTTGGTCATGCCAAGGAAACGATCAAGGATTAAACCAACACAGGAAGAGAAAGAAGCTAAGAATGCAAAGAAAGCGGCAGCTATGAGAGAACTTCATGAGAAGAGGAAATTAGACATGATTGTTGAATACATGCCAATTGAAGAGGAACCTCAACCATCAACAAGATATATGGTATTGGTGGCACAAAGGGAATGAATGCAAAATCTTCTTGCTATGAGAGATTTGAATACTGCAATTGGAGACAAATCCTCTACCGCAAGTCAAGATGGAGGGACACCATCTACCGCATCTCAAGTTGAGAGTACATCATCACTCACATGTGAGGAAGGAGGTACACCATCGTTCCCACCTCAACCTCAAGGTATGTCATCTATTCCATCTCTAATCAAAGGTATTCCATCTAGCCCATCTCATTTAAATATTGATGAAATTCCTAATGTTCAGATGAATTTTTCTTTCTTAACACCACCTAGAATTTTGCATAGAAAGCCAAAGTATTTGATTGATATTGATGAGAATATTTTGCAGCCAATGGAAGGTAAGATTCCAAAATGCACTTGTAGAAGATATGCTCATAAGATTTGGAGAGTGTTCTTTGAAAAGTTAAATGAGACCGCAAGATGTCAACTATTCATTGAAATGATGCGAAGTATAAAGTATATGTCCATCATGAAGATTCTTGGGTTGAGAACATCGAAGGCTTCAAGTGAAAAATCTATTGTCAAGAATCTAATGAGTACATATGAGAGTGTGGGTAACACCTCACACACAAAAGATAGTAATGTCACACGACGTGTCATTACATCGGCAATAGTAAGTAATCAAATGAGGAAAGATCGTCTCATTAGAAAGACGAGTCAAGCATTGAGAATTAATAGAAAAACTTTATCAAGAGCCATTGGAAGGCGCCAAAGAATCAAGGACACTGATGCCAATGAATTATGGGCGTTCTCAGGGAGACTACCACGAAAAGATAAACCAATTGTTGAAGCATTGAGATCACTAATTGAAGCCTTTTGGAAGAATTACACAAGGGTATCTCCGAATCAAAGGGATGTGGTAAGAAGGAGAATCAGTAGTCGAAACCATGAGCCACATCCAAAGCATTTTTTGGATATGACTCAAACACAGTTTTTTGGTAAATTTCTAGAGATGTATCCTCAAATTAAAATTTCTTAAAGATATTTTGAAATGCTAAAACCTTTCTATGTCAAAATAAATCACACACGCACTACTTGTTGTTGTAGATTACATATTGAATTTTCTAACCATTTTGATGTTTATTGGTCTATATGTTTAGATTGGCATACTAACAATGTTTTGCAGGATTGTGGCATACATGCCCCACCACCATCTGTTGTAAATATGTACCTAAGTGGTGTTTTCATTGATGTCAACATATCCTTGTTGCCATTGGTGTCAATTGTATCCTACCTTGTTGCCTGTTTAAAAGACTGGGATGTTGAGGATATTGAGAAAATTAATGAAGATCATTGTATGCGGACCATATGGCTGTGTAGAGGATTGTTTGTAGTAGCTCCAGTTAAGATTTGAGAGGTCCACATGAAGATTTGAAGAAGTTATAGCCATCTGAGTAGAATTGAGTTTTGCAGTGTTTAGAAAAGAAAGAGTAATAGGAAATTGGTCTGGATAGCTCCGCAAATGAAACTCTATGATCTGTAGATCTAGAGACATGTTTGAAAAGTTAGTGTGTGTCATCAACTCAAGTGGTTCATGGTTTGGAGGTCCGCAAGCAATCTTTCTAGTGTGACAATCATGGCAGACAGTGTTCTTGAGGTTCTGGAAGAAGATGCAAGTGATTTTGATGATTTGGAGGAGTGCAGATGTTTTTGTTAAATTTAATGTGCTTGTGGAGGTTTCTGAATCGTGTGACTATTGTGTTGGAGGTCCACATTGAAGGTTGAGCTCATTGTTGAAGATTTCTTCCTTTGTGTTGTTATTTTTCCTAGTCTTGGCCGACCAGATGATTCAAGTATGTTGCAGATGATCTAAGAGCAATTCTATGGAGCGTGGCATGTTGATTGAGGAAGATTTGAGTCCCAGTTATGTTTGGTCGATAGCTTAGTGATTCACATTAAGTCAGATGTTTGTAGTGCCAACCTTGATGTTCATTCCAAGGTTGATGAAGCATATAAATACTTGTTGATGAGTTGTGGAAAATCATCCTTATGTGAAATAATCAAATCCCAAGAAAGGATCAGAGGCAGAGCAGAGAAGAGGAGGAGCAAAAAAACAAGAACAATAAAGTATGAAGTGATAGTGAAGAAGTATTTGGAAGAAGAGCAGAAGTTTGAGCATTCAATGAGACTAAACCAAGCATGAAGAAGATGCTATTTCTCAGTTATTTCCTTTTGTATTAAACATAAATTTCTGTAGGCAATGAGCCTCCTTTGAGCAGTGAGCTCTGGGTAGTGTGCTCGAAGGCAAGTGCCTTCCCATTTTTAAGTACTTTTAATAGGGTATGAATCTTGTGGGTTAACCCCCACCATGGTTTTCCCTTAACTGGGTTTCCACGTTAAAAATCTTGGTGTCAAGTGTGTTAATTTTGTTTTTGCTCATGTGTTATTGTTTCATGCTTTAATGTGTATATCATTAATCTGTTTGTAAGTTGTGAAAAAAAATTAAAAGAAAGAAAAGGTTAATTTTGTGGACAACTGATTCACCCCCCCTCTCAGTTGTCTAGCCTAATTCCAACAATTGGTATCAGAGCCAAGTTCCTCTGAAAGAAGCTTGACCGCTTGAGGAGATCCAGAATGTCAACTTACAAGAAGGACAATCTGAGATATGATGGAACAAATTACACTCTGTGGAAGATGTGCATGCAGTGTTATTTGTAATGTATGGGTGATGCCTACTGGTCAATAACTGAGAATGAGCATAAGATTCCAGAAAAAGGTCCTACAACTCTAGATGAAATCAAAGATGCTAAGAACAACATCTAAGCTAAAGAAGCCTTGTTGAGTGCCCTGTCTAATATAGAAATGACAAATGTACTGGAATTGAAGACCACGTATGAAATCTAGGAGAAGTTGAAAACCCTGCATGAAGGTGATGAATATGTCAAATGTGCCAAGCTACAAAGCCTGAAGGGTAGATATGAAAGCTTAAGGATGAGTGAAGATGAAAATATTACCGCATACATGCTAAAAGTGAATAAACTTGTGAGTGGTATAAGGTGTAATGGTGGAGTATTGGATGAATAAGAGATTATTTCCAATGTGCTCAGATCCTTACCTCCGGCCTACAAGCATAAAGTTGCTGCCATTAAAGAAATCAGGACTGTGACAATTGTTACAAGGGATCAGTTGGTTGGTAAACTTTCAGCATTTGAAATGAGTGAGTTTGGTGATTCTCTTCCTAAGTCTAAATCTGCATTTAAAGCCAATATTCATGGAAAACAAAGGTATGATCCAAGTGAAATCTCTTCAAGAAGATCAAATAGGGTCGACAAGACAAGGAAGGATCTTGAAGATGATGAAACTAAGTCTAATGAACTTGAAGCCCTTTTTGCCAAAAGATTGCCAAGATGATCTGGTAAGTATGAAGGAAAGTTGCCATTCAAATGTTTTGCTTGTAATAAGATTGGTCATTTTGCCTCAACATGTCCGGAGAGGGGTTCAAAGCCAAAGCCTAACAGATCTAGAGTTCAGAAGAAATGCTACTATGTCCAAGAAGTTGGTGAAGGACTCACAGATGATAAGTCTGATCATGAAGGTTTCACTGAAAATGATTGGGTGTTCATTGCTATCAAAGAAGAAGATCTAGTACCTACTGAGTCTGCTAACTATGCAAAAGTGGAAAGTGCCTTGGTTGCTCAGGTTGTAGAAAAAGATGAATGCGTAATTGACAGTGGATGTTCTCATCATATCACTGGTGATAAAAGTAAGTTTGTAAGCTTTGAAAAATATGAAGGTGGAATTGTGAAATTTGGAGACAACTCAGCTGGAAAAATCCATGGCAGAGGATCCATCTCTTTTGATGGTAAGAATAACACTAATGATGTTCTGTGTGTGGAAGGATTGAAGCATAATCTTCTTAGTGTTGGACAATTGGTTGACAAGGGTTATGTTCTCTGATTCAAAGATGGAAAATGCAGAATCTTGGAAAGCTCCGGAACTGAAATTGCATCTGGTACTCAGACTAGAGGTAACATCTTTCATTTAAGTAGTTCTAGAAAAAGTTGTTTGATTGCTCAGATTGGTCAGAGTTGGTTATGGCATAGGAGAATGTGTCATGTAAATTTTGATAACATTGTCAAGATAAGTTCTACTTAAGCTGTGAGAGATCTTCCAAAACTTGTGAAACCTGTTGATAGCATGTGTAGAGAATGTCAATTGGGTAAACAGAACAAAATTTCATTCAAGAGAAAAGAACAATTTTCAAATGGATGGTTGGAACTTGTGCATATTGATCTATGTGGTCCTGCTAGAATTAGAAGTGTGCAAGGAAATAGATATTTTATGTTGTTGATTGATGATTACTCTTGGATGATGTGGGTAACCTTCTTAAAAGAAAAATCAGAAGCTCTTGACAAGTTTAAAGTGTTCAAGGTTATGGTGGAAAATGAGATTGGTGAGAGAATAAAGTGTCTAAGATCCGACAGAGGTGGAGAGTTTACCTCCGGTGAGTTTGATACATTCTGTGAAAAGAATGGAATAAAAAGATAGTTATCTGCTCCTAGGACTCCTCAGTAGAATGGAGTTATGGAAAGAAAGAATCGGACCATTTAAGAAGCTGCCAGGACCATGATGATGGAAGCAAATGTTCCACAAGTCTATTGGAGAGAAGCTGTGAATACTGCTATCTACACTCTCAACTGGGTGCAGATCAAAGGCCATTCTGGTAAGACCCTTATGAACTATGGTTTGGTCATCCTCCTACTGTGAGATACTTCAGAGTTTTGGTAGTAAGTGTTATATCAAAAGAGATGAGGATCTAGGCAAGTTTGAAGCAAGAAGTGATGAAGGGATATTTCTGGGTTACTCTACTCAAAGCAAGGCATATCAGTGTTTTAACAAAAGATTGAAAAAGATTGTTGAAAGTGCAAATGTTAGAGTTGATGAGAGCAAAGAAGGACATTCCAGGTCTTGTGGATATGAATCAGATGATCAAGATGAAAGTCAAAGTGAAGGAAGACAAGTTTAAACCTAGACTTAGATTCAGATGGATTTTGGAAAATCTAGTAACTCAAGAGGATAGTGCAGATGTTAAAGAACAAGTTCAAGAAACAGAGGTTCAAATAAATCCCAAAACTCCTAGGTATGTAAGACTGAATCATCCTAAAGATCAGATCATAGGAGATAGATATAAAGGTGTTTGAACTAGGAGAAGAATTGTTGAAGATCAAGAGGAGATTTGTTTGATTTGAAATGTTGAACCAAAATCAGTAAGTGAAGCTTTCAATGATGAAAATTGGGTAAAAGCAATGGAAGAAGAATTAATGCAAATTGAAAAGAATCACACTTGGGATCTTGTTCCTAGACCTGATGACAAAAATGTGATTGGAACCAAGTGGGTCTTCCAGAATAAACTAAATGAAGATGGTGAAGTTGTAAGAAACAAAGCAGGGTTGGTATGCAAAGGATACTCTCAAGTGGAAGGAATTGATTTTGAAGAAACTTTTGCTCTGGTGGCAAGAATAGAGGTAGTCAGATTATTTCTTGCATTTGTTGCTTATAAAGATTTCAAGGTCTATCAGATGGATGTCAAGTTTGTATTCCTAAACAAAGAATTAAAAGAAGTCTACATTGAGCAACCAGAAGGATTTCGGTTCTCTGATCAGAGAGATATGGTCTACAGGTTGAGGAAAGCATTGTATGGACTCAAACAAGCCCCAAGAGCTTGGTATGCAAGATTAGATAAGTATCTGCTAAAGCTAGGATATAGAAAAGGCACTACTGACAGTAATCTTTACTTCAAGATTGATCATGAGCACATTTTGATTGTTGAGGTATTTGTTGATGATATCATTTTTGGTGGAAATGAGAGTATGTGCAAAACATTTTCTGATCAAATGCAGAGTGAATTTGAGATGTCCATGTTTGGTGAAATGAATTTCTTCTTAGGTCTGCAAATCATTCAGCCAGATAAAGGTATCTTCATATCTCAATCTAAGTATGTGAGAGAACTGTTGAAAAAGTTTGGAATGGAAGATTCAAAGCCAGTGGGTACACCCATGGTAATCAGATGTAAGCTCAATAAAGATGATGACTCCCCTAAGGAAAATTAGAAAAGGTATAGATCAATGATTGGAGGACTGCTCTATCTGACTCAAACTAGACTTGATATCATGAATGCAGTTGGACTTGTTGCTAGATTTCAAGTTGATCCTAGAGAACCCCATGTTGTAGCAGTCAAGAGAGTTTTCAGATATCTCAAAGGGACACTTGATTATGTCTTATGGTATCCAAAGGATAATGACTTCACTCTTCATGCATATACAGATGTTGATTGGGCAAGAGATGTGGATGATAGAAAAAATACTAGTGGTGGTGCATTCTTCTTGGGAAGTAGACTGGTTTCTTGGCTGAGCAAAAAGTAGGAGGAAATATCCCTATCTACTGCAGAGGCAGAGTATATAGAAGCAGCAAATAATTGTACTCAAGTTCTGTGGATGAAGCAAATGTTGAAGGACATCAGAATTGTGTTTGAGGAGCCTGTCACAATCTTCTGTGATAATTCAAGTGCAATAAGCATCTCAAAGAATCTGGTGTTGCATTCAAAGACAAAGCACATATCAATCAAGTTTCACTTTTTGAGAGAGAAGGTTAATGAGGATGAAGTCAGATTGGAGTTTGTTTCTTCAAAGGATCAGATTGCAGATATTTTCACTAAGCCTCTACCCAAGGACACTTTTGAATATCTCATAAAGAAGTTATGGGTTATTACCCCTCCTGATCAGAACTAAGATGCACTAGGGTGCATCAGTCTGGTGGAATTCACAGTCATATCTTGTGATTCAGATTGATGCTAAGGAGATACTACTCAGGGGAGTAGTCAGTATGCAAATTTTGGGATCAGTCTAAAACAAAAAGGGGGAGAAAAGATTACAAATATGTGCCCTTTTCCATTGATGTCAAAGGGGGAGAGAAGTCATGTGAAAAACTAGTTGCTGATGAAGGGGGGGCAATGAAGAAAGTGATTGCAGAAGTGATAAGAGAAAGGGGGAGGAGTTCTTGTCTTGATGGTTGAATCAGTTTTTCACATCATATGTTTCCATCAATGACAAAGGGGGAGATTGTTGCAAATATGTGCCTAAGCGATGTTGTCATTGATGTCAACATATCCTTGTTGCCATTGGTGTCAATTGTATCCTACATTTTTGCCTATTTAGAAGACTGGGATGTTGAGGATATTGAGAAAATTAATGAAGATCATTGTATGCAGACCATATGGCTATGTAAAGGATTGTCTATAGTAGCTCCAGTTAATATTTGAGAGGTCCGCATGAAGATTTGAAGAAGTTATCCCATCTGAGTAGAATCAGGTTTTGCAGTGTTCAGAAAAGAAAGAGTAACAGGAAATTGGTCCGGATAGCTCCGCAAATGAAACTCTATGATCTACGGATCTAGAGACATGTTTGAGAAGTCAGTGTGTGTCATCAACTCAAGTGGTTTGTGGTTTGGAGGTCCGCAAGCAATCTTTCTAGTGCGACAGTCATGGCAGACAGTGTTTTTGAGGTTCTAGAAGAAGATGCAACTGATTCTGATGATTTAGAGGAGTGTGGATGTTTTTATTGAATTCAATGTGCTTGTGGAGGTTTTTGAATCGTGTGACTGCTGTGTTGGGGGTCCGCATTGAAGATTGAGCTTGTTGTTGAAGATTTCTTCCTTTGTGTTGTTTTTCCCAGTCTTGGCCGACCAGATGATTCAAGCATGTTGCGGATGATCTAAGAGCAATTCTATGGAGCGTGGCTTGTTGATTGAGGAAGATTTGAGTCCCAATTATGTTTGGCCAACAGCTTAGTGATTCACATTAAGTTACATGTTTGTAGTGCCGACCTTGATGTTTATTCCAAGGTTGATGAAGCATATAAATACTTGTTGATAAGTTGTGGAAAATCATCCTTGTGCGAAATAATCAAATCCCAAGAAAGGATCAGAGGTAGAGCAGAGAAGAGGAGGAGCAGAGAAATAAGAACAATAAAGGATGAAGTGATAGTGAAGAAGTATTTGGAAGAAGAGCAGAAGTTTGAGCATTTAATGAGACTGAACCAGGCATGAAGAAGATGTTATTTCTTAGTTATTTCCTTCTATATTAAACATAATTTTTTGTAGGCAGTGAGCCTCCTTTGAGCAGTGAGCTCTGGGCAGTGTGCCTGAGGGCAAGTGCCTTCCCATTTTTAAGTACTTTTAATAGGGTACAAATCTTGTGGGTTAACCCCCACCATGGTTTTCCCTTAACCGGATTTCCACGTTAAAAATCTTGGTGTCAAGTGTGTTAATTTTATTTCTGCTCATGTGTTATTGTTTCATGCTTTAATGTTTACATCATTAATCTATTTGTAAGTTGTGAAAGAAGATTAAAAGGAAGAAAAGGTTATTTTTGTGGACAACTGATTCACCCCCCCTTAGTTGTCTAGCCTAATTCCAACACCATCTTCAAGAGACTTCATATCAACAATTTTATGTGAAAGAGAGGAAGGTCAAATATTCTACAGGAAATTGTGCTTGGATGGTACATGTCAGCATTGCGGTGGCTTACAACATATGCCAATATGTGAACATATGAAAAGCACACATGCAGTTGGAAACGAACTAGTAGAGTTCAGAAAGTATAAAACAGTGGCCTACAATACAAAAGATGGTAAAGAAGCAAAGAGGTGTGATTTGGTTATTCAAAAGATTCCAGTGTATCAGTTTATGTCTACATTTCGTGATAGCATAGTGTATGAGTACGCAAGGCATACCCATAGAGCTCAATGGTTGGACTTGCAATTCAAGTTATGCAAGGACACATTTCCACTTGGTAGCATTGTTTCAGTCGTTGACTTTGCAGAGAACTACAGTCTACAGCCACAACGTGAGGTGCAATCACAATATTACAACTCCACATAGGTTTCTATATTTGTGCACATTGCATGCATTCATGTGAATGATAGTACAGAGGATGACAGAAAGATCATAAGGGAGTATCATTTTTATATTAGTGATGATCACACACATTCTACACAGTTCGTACAAGGTTTCTTTCAAGTGTTCTACAATGATTTGGCTAGAAGGGGCATATCATTCAGACAGCATATCATATGGTCAGATAACTGTGCATCACAATTCAAGAACTCACAAAATTTCTATTGGCTGAGTAGGGGGCATAATATTATAGGTGTTCATCATATGTGGAACTTTTGTGAGGTCGAGCATGGAAAGGGGGAGCATGATGGTGTAGGAACATGTATCAAAAGATCCATAGCACGAGAAGAGTTAAAGTATAAAGACAATGCAAAATTGACAGATGCAAAATCAATCGTCGAGTGGTGTAATGCTTCAATGGATCCAGGGAATGAAGGTAAGTCTTCAGTTCGTAGATTTTTTTGGTTGATACATGATACTAACATTGCACCATATGAGGACTATTGTACACTCACAGGATCAAGTGAGCTACAGTCTTTCAGAAGATCAATTGCAGGTTCATGGAGTATCCATATGCAGAAGATGGCATGCTTTTGTTCTTCATGTACAATTCAAGCTTGGAATGAGTGCAAGTCAAAGGAGTGGGTTAACGAATGGCAGTTAAGATATCTTAGCCCACTTGACATGTATCAGCCCCCAACGGCACTGGAACTAACACAGATGGAATCATCGGTTGAATTTGACCACATATCAGATCTAGTTCAACCAGGTAATATATCTACTTGCATAGTTTTTGAAATTCCTAATGTTATCTTACTTTGTGGTGTTTTTATAATGTTGACTAATTTCATCTAATTTGTTGCACATATCAATGTAGGGCATGTTTATGCAGTTATTGCAGATGAAGACAATGAAGAGGGAATAGATTATTACCTGTGTCGTGTTGAGGCCAAAAAGAAATTGGAGGCCCCAGTTACAGATGGAGAAAACATCGAATGCCCTATAGGCTCGGTGGTTGTTACTGGAACATGGCTTAGAAGGTACCCACATAAGAGTGTTAATGTTTGGTTGTTTCAAGACTTTGACACACATCAAAAGATTCTTCATTACTCAAACCTTGTTGTGGCATCCAATGTTCATTTGATACAATTTCAGGGTATACCTTTGAACAAGACCTTGTGGAAGGTGCGTGAGTCTGACCATGAGGCAATACTTGACACAATAAAGAGTAGAGCAGACCCAGATGGTTTGTTGGATTAATTTGTAAGTATGCATAAAACTTTCCTAGATGGTTACTTGTACTTTGTTTTGTATATAAATAGTAGTATGAATTGCTTCTCTCCAGTATACATCCGGTAGGTTTGCTTCTCTTACCATTGTCCTTGCAGCTTCTTAAATAGTCATATTCTTTCTTTCAACCACTCCATTCTACTAAGGATTCCTATCCTTTGACTGAGGTATGAGCCAATAACATGAAAATGTCATAATTTTGTATTTCTTGTTTTATCTCATGTCATTTGATGTACATAAATGATATTTATGTTTAGTCAATTTTGCTTCTTGATGCTCTCACAGGAGGTCACAACTCCAGCCCATTCAACTACGGATGAAGAGAGATACAAGATGATGGAGAGTGATCATCGGGTGGCGATAAGTGATCAATTACATATGTAATGTTTTATATTTCATACATTTTCTATATTAATGTGCATATTGTTTGATTGTATTAACAGGTGGAGCTGGATGAACTTCTGTCGAAGAGGTCTACTCGATGACAAAGAGAGGATGAGTCACGGATTGGCTCTCCATCTTCATGGTCAAGCAAGGGCCGCCGATTATTTCATAAAAGTCTATAGGAAACTAGTTTTTGGGACATTTTTTGTATGCCTAGATAGCTTTGTATACATACTTTTGTATGTTACCAAAGTATATTTTTGTATATATGCATGTGTAGCTTTGTTTGGACATGCCTATATGGCTTTGTATATAAACTAGATGTTATGTTCATGACATTATGTATATGACACTTTATATTAAATATTTAATATGATGATCAATTATCGTTACAGGAATTTGGTTTTACACATGCCAATTGCATTTGCTTGAAAGTTTATAAATCATTTTCAAATAATCTATTTTTTGCATATCTTGCAATCATTGCATTCTGTGGGACTATGCATTTCTTTGAGGCATCATTTCAAACAGTTCACGTGCCTTGTCTATGCTTCCACACTTTCTATAAATGTGTACAAGGGCAGCTGCAAATACAATGCATGTGACAAAAGTCCTATATCATTTATGCTTTGATGGTTGTCCACGCCATGTTCCCCAGATCCCATTCTAGCATAGGCAAGGAGTAATTTGGATAAGGTTGTGTAATTTGGTTTTAGACGTGCCAAAATTTGTGTTTGGTTGAATTTTACTTTTGTGTATTTGCTTGAGAGTTCTTAAAGCCTTATGAAAAATCCATTTCGTGCATATCTTGCAATCATTGCATTCCATGAGACAACATTTCTTTGAGGCATCGTGTCAAATAATTCACATTCATTGTATATGCTTCCACACTTTGCATACATGTCTTGCAGGGTTCTTGTGAAACATGAACACACCATCCTGAAGCATGAAAGGCGTGTGAGCTCTGTGAATGAAGGCATCTTGTGAAGACCATACCATGAAACATGAACACCATAACTGAGCATCATAATCCTTTGACAACAACACCAACAGGGATATGATCAACACCTCCTGACCTTTTGACATCAATGACAAACAACTTTCAACACATTGTACCGATGATATCCCTTAAGAGACCAAAGTGCAAAAAGGCAGCAATCTTTAACGAGTTGTTACTCAGAAACCATGTCACTTAGAAATATTATGTCTAAGGCTACAAGATCACGGAGGGCCCCTCTACAATAACCTCTCTCAATTTTTTATCTCTTTTGTGTTTGCCCATGGTGAAAGTTTTTCTACTGCTCCAAAAATGGTCAGATGCATGCAATGTAAAGTTGCAAATGGGTGCAAATTTAGTTTTTCTCCTTGTGTGGCCAAACAGATAGTTCCAACGCATCTGGATGGGTATGTTTAGGCTAGATATGGTCTTTTTTCGCACCCAAACATGTCGAAACAGTCTGATCTACATTCTACAGGAGATAACCCTTAAGAGACCAAAGTGCAACAAGGTAACATTCTTTGACGAGATGTTACTCAGAAACCGTGTCATTTAGAAACATTTCGTCTAAGGCTACAGGATCACATAGGGTCCCTCTACAATAACCTCTCTTAGTTTTTTATATCTTTGAGGCATTTGCCCGTGGTGAAAGTTTTTTTGCTACTCCAAAAATGGTTAGATGCATGTAGCGTAAAGTTGCAAATGGGTGTAACTTTCATTATGCTCCTTGTGCGGCCAAACAGACAGTTCCAACGTGTCTGAATGGGTATGTTTAGGCTAGGCATGGTGTTGTTTCACACCCAAACATGCCGAAACAGTCTGAGCTACATTATACTGACGATATCCCTTAAGAGACCAAAGTGCAAATAGGCAGCAATCTTTGACAAGCTGTAACTCAAAAACTGTGTCACTTAGATACATTCTATTTGAGGCCTTCGGGATCATGTAGGGTCCCTCTACAATAACCTCTCTTGGTTTTTTATATCTCTAAGGTGTTTTCCCATGGTGAAATTTTTTCTGTTGCTCCAAAAATGGTCAGATGCATGTAGTGTAAAGTTGCAAACGGGTGTAACTTTTGCTCTGCTCCTCGTGCGGCCAAACGGACAGTTCCAACGCATCTATATGGGTACGTTTAGACTAGGCATGGTGTTGTTTCACACCTAAACATGCCGAAATAGTCTGAGCTACATTGTACCGACGATATCCCTTAAGAGACCAAAGTGCATAAAGGCAACAATCTTTGATGAGTTGTTACTCGAAAACCATGTCACTTAGAAACATTCTATCTGAGGCTGCGGGATCACGTAGGGTCCCTTTACAATAAACTTTCTCAATTTTTTATATCTCTGAGGCGTTTGCCCGTGGTGAAAGTTTTTCTGCTGCTTTAAAAATGGTCAAATGCATGCAGTGTAAAGTTGCAAAGGGGTGTAACTTTCATTCTGCTCCTTATGCACCCAAACCAACAGTTCCAACGCATCCAGATAGGTGCGTTTAGGCTAGGCATGGTCCTGTTTCACACCTAAACATGTCAAAATAGTCTGAGTTACATTATACCGGTGATATCCCTTAAGAGACCAAAGTGCAAAAAGGCTGCTATCTTTGATGAGTTGTGGTGCAGGAGCACCAAGATGTCTAGATTTTACTTGATTTTCAAGTTGTTTTGTTTGTTTCATTAAGGTCCTTGAGACCATATTCCATGTTGTAATAAGGCTTAATGCCATGTTGGTAATAGGACTATGTCCAAGTAACTATTATCTATTTCCATTTTGTAGTCCTAGGTAGGACAGTCATGTAGTAATAGGTAGTTTACAATAGTCATTATGTAAGCCTTTGTTGAGGCATTTAAAATAGTCATTAAAGTCATTAAAGCTTTCATGTTGTAAGCCTATAGAGGCATGTCAAAGGTTGGAAAGATGTTAACACATTGTCATAGGTTAAACCTCATGTTAAAAAGCATTCTAAACCAAAACAGTCAGTGGAAGAAGTCAGTTTCTAAAAACAGTCAGCTAGTGCAGTTAAAAAAGCAAGAAAAACTTGATGGTTTGGGGTAGTTATCTGGGATCCCAAACGACTCATGCATTGTTTTGAGGCTTATTTGAAGCCAAGAAGGCTCCCGTTGTAAGAGACATTCAAAGGAATAGAAAGAAATAACAAAAAGACAATTGTTTTCTATTTTTTCTGCCTTTTCTAATTTTTCTTTGCTATTACCAGTCCGTACCCGCGACTGTACGGATTTATCATTGCCCAAGTTTGTAATGGATGGTTAGGGGTGTGAAGTAGCTTTAGTTTGGATCTTGTTTGAGGTCTTGACATTAGTTGAGGTGTGAGAGAATCACTGTTTTGTGGGAGACTATCCTAAAACCTAATCTAGGGTTTCTTCTGAGTATCCGATGGGTTTCTCCCCATTCCATTGACCTTTGTCTTTCCTACTCAATGGAATGGGTTGAATATTAAGTAATACAATGTCTTGTGAAGGATTGGGAGGCAGGAGGATGGTTGGTGTTGAGGGTTGTGCATGTGAATGACCCTACAGAACCATGTGTTAGAAGCCAGAGAAGGGCAGCAGCCATTACCAAGAAGGTAGTAAGTTTGTGTATCATGTTGTTGCTTTGCCAATGAAGGCATTAGGGTGAATGCATGGTTAGGTTTGGTATGTTACAATGAGATTGTGTTTGTGTAGAGGGAGATCATCCCAAAGAAGATTTGTGTGACTGTCTTGGAGCAGCAATGTCATGACAGTCTATGAGACTGTTGTCCTGCAAACCCTGCATAGTGGGTTGGATAGAAACTTAGATGGAGTTAAGTGTCCTGAGATAAGAGTCTTGAAGTCTTCTTCCCTCTCTTCATGATAAAAGCATGTATATGTTGTTGTGTTTAAACCTTTCATTGGTAGAAGTTTGATTGCTGACAGGGACAGTGAACCTTGAGAGAATGGTTTCTTTGAAGTTTTCAATTATGAAATTACTGTCCTAGATGCTCTACATCAAGTTGTTACTCAGAAACTGTGTCATTTAGAAACATTCCATCTAAGGCTATGCAATGACATAGAACCCTTCTATAATAACCTCTCTCAATTTTTGATATCTCTGAGGAATTTGCCCGTGGTGAAAGATTTTTTGCTGCTCCAAAAATTGTCAGAAGCATGTAGTGTATGGTTGCAAGGTAGGCTACTTTTTGTTTTATTCTTCATGGGGCCAAACAGTTAGTAGCAAAACGTCCAGTTGGGCACATATACGCTACGCATGGTCACTGCTCTTCATTATAAAAGGGTCATAGTCTTTCCTATTCTAAGGGTCACAACTTTTCGCCTTTCAAATGTCATCAATATTTGTGAGAACATCAAAATAATACTTTCTACAAATATTCTCCATGCATTATCATCCTTTTTATTTCTCACCCCAATAAATTGGGTTGCTTTCAACATCAATGCATCAACCATTCATGTAACACTTCACATACTAGTAAAAGACATTAGCGCTCTTAAGGGTCAAGCTCTTTCAACTTATCAAGAAAGCATTATTTCATTTGTTTCTATTTCAATAGTTGTTATTTCAACTCAGAAGTGACATGATAGAGCTTTATGGTGGTGACCTTGTATGAACAATAGTGAACATGCACCTACTAGCACCCATAAATGTGAATAAAGTGGCATGTATGCTTGATAGTATTATTTCACCATTCAATCTAGCTAATCTAATGAGGAGGATGTGGCTCCAAATTCTAGTAAACATGTCATAAATGGTCATTCAAGCCCTTTGAAAACCCTTACATATTCTAAGTAGAGATTATTCCACATATACCATGCACTTTGTGAGATCATACAATATTAAGATAAGAAAGCCCCAGTCTATTGTGCATGTAGGACTAAGCTTCCATCTCACTAGTTGTCTATTACATGGGGAGAAATTACCATACTTGTTTGATGCCACTTCCACTATATTAAATTCACCACACACAACCCAAGTTTTAATGACTTTAATATACAATCTCGTGTTGATATTCAACATGATGATTCATTTTTATTTTAAAGGACTCTTTTGTTGGGTGTCTTCAAAGGATTAGCTTTGTGTGCTAAGTGGATTATGAGAGCCATAGAGAGGATTGAATTTTAAAAAATCCTACTATGTAATACAATTGGACTTTAAATATTTGAAGTAAACCATCTAAAAATATACATTGAAGAGTGGATTTATAATGCAAATATAGACACCATCAACAAAAATGATTTGTATTAACCAAATATCCATATAGGCATACATCAATATCTATTGATATAAGTATAACATATATACAAAATAGCCATATAGGCTTACAAGAATGCCATATAGGCATAAAATGTCAACTATATGCAATACAAAATATATGTCCACAAATGCCATATAGGCACACAACAAAGGAACCCAATAAAAAGTCATTCCCCTCTGTCCGGTGAAGAGAATAGATCACGGGCGGCCTTTGATCTTCGAGGAGATGGAGATGCATATGAAGGTGGTCTACTACAAACTCGAGGGCTGCTCCTATTTAGTTCATGGATCTATAGTGTTACAATAAAAAGTATAGACATTAATATATAGAAATTACATTATAAAAAATGAAAAATTTAACAAAATAATCACTTACTGCTACCAGAAAATATGTCTCCTCATTTGCCTCAGTACCAGGATTAGGCTATGGTGATGTCATGTCCTATAGAAACCATCCAGATAGAAATTAAACTTCAAATCAATAATCATTTGATTTTTCAAAAATAAACAACTATAACAATGAATATAATTTGAAATTTACTAATCTGCCTCATACCCCCGTCAAAGGCATGGAGCTATGAATCATAGAGGACACACCATGCTCCATTGCCCTATCAACTTCAGGAGTTGTCTCTGCAGCTTGCATCATCTAAAAATAAAACAACATTATTCAATTACGAAAACTAGAATAGTGATGCAAGTCATGGCTCCTAACATACACACGCGTTCACCTAAACATGGAAGTACACACAATAAAGCACACAAGTCATGTTCACAATAAAGCACACTAGTCATGTTCACCTAAATTATACTAAAAGTGATAAAAACTCTGACTATGCAGAAAGGACTCCAACCAACTAGATAAATGTAAAAGGGCTCCATCTAAATACATAACATGATCTAACTCTACAAATAACATGTTAAAGGTATCCAAATATGCAGAATGTACTTTGTCTAGATATTGTAATGAAGCTTTGTATTGTACCAAAAAAAGATATTCATTGTCACCAATGCATCACTATGATACAACTAGACACATAATACACATTCTTCACCATCAATTCCCATAGTAAAGTCTTGGGTATGGGCATCAAAAACATCACAACCAAGAGTTTAATCTATTGATCTAGCTTCTTAGGTTGAGAACTATGATTGTTGGAGGTAACAATCATTGAAATTGTAAATAAGTTCTTTCTTATTTTGGATAGGGAAGATAGGATCAACTCCCTTATGGATAGAAATTAGAACCCTACTAGGCTCCAATTATGTAAAGTATATTATAAGAGGGAACTTTGATCATTTCAAAGGTTAAGGGGTCTGTAGAAAAGGTGGTTGTGTATTTAAAGAGGTGTTTTACTTTGCCCTTAAGAAGAATAAAGGAGCCATGATCATTTGTATGATATCAACACCTTGGAAATATGGTGGTATGTTTAGTTAGGGTAATGGGTTGTGCTACTTTAACCCTAAGGTTTTATAGAGTCTTGTGCTTTTTGGTCTATTAATATTGATTATTAAGTTGTAGATATTAATTTTGGTTCGGTTGATTGGTTTAAACATAGTGTTATTGATAAAAAATATTAAATTTTAAGCTTTAGTGGGTTGAAAGCTTTTAAAATTTTGAAGTGAGGAGTTTGATAATTTTAAGAAAAGTTCATGGTTCCCTTAAGAAGTTAGAAATTAGCAAAAGAAAATACTAGGTTGTAGACGTTGAAATGGTTCTATTTTATTGGAAAATATATTGGTTCATGAAAAATTATTTAGTTTAGGTGTTGAAATAGTAATGGTTTATTGATGTTTAGACATAAATTACATGGACCTTTATTAGAGTGCAAGTTTGTAATAATCATGGTTCATTGGTGAAGTTATCAACCTATTAAACAATTATTAAATTATAGGCTCGAAACAATGGTGTTTCATTAGTGAAGATATTTGTGTCAAAATAGTCAAGTTTCATTTATAAACATATCAAACTAATGAAACATTATCAGGTTGTAGGAATGGAAATGGTCATGGTCCATTGTTAGAATATATTAGGCTCATGATTCAAGATTCGAGTAACACCTCTTTGCAGCTCAAAATGTCTTTGTTTTGACTCTATCTAGAATGTCTCTATTAGATGTAGGATCAAAAGTAGGGATGGAATAAATTGAGTCAATAGGATTGACATAGTTTGTAGGGGAAAGGGTTAGTGTAGATTTGAAGATTTTGGTTAGGGGTGACTTGTTGCCCCCATAATTAATACCTAAAACCTAGACGATGTTGGAGTCAATCATATGCTATATAAGATGTCATAGGCTCGTGCCTCTCTCCAGTATCATGTCTTGGGGTCTAATTGGTGGTAATTGGATGAGTTTATTAGAGAGAATTTGTCAAAAATAGTGTGGAGGGGATCAACAAGCTTTGGTAGACATGTATGGAAAATGTGGTAGCATAGACAAGGCAGTGAGTTGTTTGAAAAGATGCCTCAAAGAAATGTGGTCTCATGGTGATGTCCTTGTTTATGCATCTGCTTGTCATGGCATTCCATGAGACCACATTTCTTTGAGGCATTTTTTCAAATAACTATATTAAAATTGAAATTTTGTCATCTATCAACATCTAGTTATTAGTTATGCAATGTCTAGTAATGCTTTGAGTTTGAAAGATGTGCAATGCAATGTAATCAATATTATGAATATAAAATACAAAAATCTAGTAAGTACAATTCATTAGTTAAACTATTTATTTTATTACCTGAGTGAAGCTTTGAACTCCACCACCACGGGCAGGTGTTGCCATGAAATCTCCAAGATTAACCCATTCAACATCCAAAATCAGATATTAGAATACCATTCATATAACAATGCTATTCACGTGTAATATTTATAATTGTTTACTAGTTACATACCCCAGTAGTAGATGTCGTAGTGTAATATGCAGGTGGAGAATCACTGAAAGCTGCATCAACGCTATGACCCTAAAATGTCATTAAAATCATCAAACTAAATTAGTTAATCTTGCATTTCAAAAATAAAATTTAATAAATTAAATTCAATGAACTTGCTAACATTTACCTGAGTATCAAGGCCAAAAGTCTCACTCAGGAGGGCATTTGTCATCACCATCTGCTCAACTGCAAATGTAGCCTGCGCACCTGTGTCCCGACTATCTGTGGGGTCATAACCACAGGCTGACCTGCAAGCCTGACAAGTATGGGGTGGAACCCTACTCCTTGAACTCTCCCCCGGCCCACGCTATGCTATAGGACTGGCATGCTCTATGATGCTCTGGGTCAAGGCGCTAATGGACTGAAGTGTCTCGACCTCAACACTCTCCTTCACAACGGAAGGGATAGATACGTGCTCATGGGTTGGTCTGGTGAGTGCTCATCTTGCTGGCCACTATGGGTCAACATGTACCCCTAGTCTATCCTATGCTGACCCCCCACCTCTACCCTAGAACTCCCGCATATCAAAATTGTTTGTCACTTTATTTTTGACAAAATCGTAGTAGAGTTTCCTCAAAAAGTATTGCAGGACCTCATTATTGTTGCATGGAGGATGGTCAAAAACCATCCACCACCTCTGCCCAAAATTGTCCCTTATCGCTTGGTTGTTGCACAAATGGTAGGGAACCTCTTGCATGTAAGGGGTAGACGCTAGTTTGTTCATGGGTCTGTGAAAATAGAACAAAAGTCCAATTTTGTAATTTGTTCATTTTTAACTTGTTCATAGGACAACTTGTCTGCATAAAACTCTCTAAATTCTCTCATCTTTTCTGACCAACTAGAGATTTGCTTGCTAATTGAATCTACATTTGATAACATAGATTCAAGAGATTGAGCAAGCACGGATCTATGCGAGGTTGAAGTTGCATGTTCTTTCAACCTTCCAATTATGTCCTCAATTTATTTTTTATTGTTTTCAATTTGCCCCATTATATTTTCTTTTGTTCCAGGGGCATATTGAGGAATGAATGGAGGTGTTTGTTGTTGGGGTTGTTCTTCAACAGGTATTTGCTGTTCAGGTGATGGAGGATTTTGTGGATTTTTAGGAGGAGGAGGAGGTGCATTATCAATTCATGTAAATTAAAGAAATTTACATCAAAAAACTACTTAAACCTACCAATTTAGCAACAAATTCACACAAGAAAGCAAATAGAACTTACTTCTTCGGCCTCCCCGACGTCGTGGTAGCATTTTGACGATGAATCAGTGACAAATTGGTGATGATATGCCCTTCGATAATGTGAGCACGCTCTCCTTTGTCTCCAAGCCGCGGGTTTGATGTGAAATGTAATGAAACACATGTTTTGTTTAAATAGTAAAGCATAACGCGAGCGTGTTATGGCTTAATTTTTAAAAAAAAATAGTTGGTCACTTTTTGGCCCCCAAACTTTTGCACCCGCCCTTGCATCCAACATTAATTGAATAATCTAATTATTTAATTAATTTCATCAATTTCTTCTAATTCCCCTAATTCTAACATTAATTGAATAAATTTTATTTATTTAATTAATTTCATTAATTTTCACTTTATTCTTCCAAATTAAATAATTTTAATTATTTAATTAAATCATTTTCCTTTCAAATTTTTCAAATCCACATTAATTAAATAAATTAATTATTTAATTAATTCATCATTCAAATTCGTCTTATCCACAAATAATTTTAATTATTTAATTAGCTAAATATTCTTCTAAATTTAAATAAATTGTGCAAATTTATTTAAGTTGATGTTATCTTCTAAAAATAAATAAAAAATAATATTTTATTTATATTCCTCTATCATGCACAATAAATTAAATCAATTTATTTGTTTAATTTATTTAAATCCTCATATCTTATCCTTTCTTCCATCATTTAAGATAAATTAAATAAATTTATTTATTTAATTTGTTTTTATCTTTCAAATCTTCTAAAAATATGGTTTCTTCTATGTGCACAATTAGTTTTATTTTTAGCATGTCAAAAAGCAAATCTAAAGTTGAGTTGATTGACTTTAATCATTATTGTTTTTAACATCAACTGATAAATTAGAAGAAAAAAACATTCTTAATTTATGAAATCAAATCCTATTTTTATCCAAGCAAGCAGTTAACTCAACAAATCTCCTTTTTGTATGGACACTTGTCGTGTGCACGTTCATCATGTCCTCTCAATTTATCTCATCTATTGATATCATTGATTTATCTCCACCATTGATCAATCTTCTCCTAAAACCTATATATACCCTCTTCATTGCATCAAAAATCATCTTCGATCATTTAAGCTTTGGGCATTCGTAATAGCACTTTAAGCATCCTCACATCATTGAGCACATTTATCACATCTTTGAGCACATTATCGCATGATCGCTTGTTGCAACATGGTTATGCAATTCATTGAGCAATCCACAAAGAACCAAGGGATCTATACAATCTAGGTGATAGTTTTATTTGTAACTTGTTTCAATTTGCATTGATTTGGTTATTGTTTATATCAATCTCTTGAAGGTTATAGGATCGAGTTTATTGTTCGTTGCTTGATCTTTATTCACTCAATTTTTACCTATACACATAAAGAACTTGTTTGTACACTGGCCAGCTACATGTTTCATGAAGCATTAAACTTTGTGCCATCTTAAATTTGATGCAAATCATTTTGAGGTTCAAGATTGATATATATGTCATTCAAAATAATTTGGAATGATGAAGGAGAGTTACAAAGAAGACAACAGAGAGTTGGAAGACTAAGTGCAAACATAACGATAAAAATTTAGAATGAGTTTGATGATGAGAATGTAGATGTCATAGAATGTATTAAATTTTATTTTAATGTAATAATTTTCATAGTAGTAATCAAATCGTTGTGGCATGTAGGAAGCCCATTGCAATAGATTGTAATACTTTTATACTTTTAATTCAATAATCATGTTATAGTTACATTGAGTTTTGTTTTGATTAAGATAACCGGGAAGGGCCCAAACCCATACAAAAAAGCCAAAAAGGTGAACATAAAGAGTCTTACAAGAAGTAAAACTAAGCACAAACCTAGTAGAACTAAAAGCAACTAATTACAGACATAGAACCAACACAAAATAGAAACATTAACTCAGGAATAGTAGAAGGAACCCTACTATTCAAAAAGAAACTTCAGGTCGCTAATGGCCTGTCACTCCCTGTTGAGGAACTCCAGCTTGTCCTCGAAGGTAACCTCCTTCACACTGTTGTCTTGATCATCAGTATTCCCCATGCCCACATCTCTCCCTTTGATTTTCTTGCTCCTGGCTCTGGTTCTATTGGTTGGTCCCATTATATAAGTTTGCTAATTAGTGCCTTCGGTGATGGGAGTACCAAAGTTACCTCCCTTAGCTACTTTTCTTTTTTTCCATCTCGACCTGGAAAATGTAGAGAGTGGCAGCAGAATCTTTAGCCGTCTCTTTATTGAAAGCGATTATTTCCTCCATGTTCTTCTTGATGACTTCCTGATTATTCTTAATCTTATTCATTTCTTCCTCCATACTTTCACATTTTTCAAAAGTATTGGATAACTTTTTCCACCTCCTGACATGGTTCATCAGTAACATTCTTATTAGGCCATTCAAAGGTCTCCAATTGGGTGACAATTTCTAGGTGTTGTATCTTCTTTTCGGTGTGGTGCATTTGGGCCAGTTGCCATTTTAAAACTTGATTTTGTAAATCCATTGCCTTGTACAGGGTTATAACCTTATCTTCTAACTGAATGCAAGAATTGCACTTGCTCTCATCGTGCTAGGGACTTTTCTCACCAATAAGGGGACTAGTGGGAGAGGGAGCAGTCTGGTTACTTTTGGGGCTTGTAGAAGGGATGAATTGCTCTTGAGAGGGTGGTCAAGACTGGGAGGGAGAATCCTACAAATTCTTGAGAACCTTACTCTTACCTTTGCCTTTATTGTTATGAGGTTCAAGGGTCGAGTCACCCTGAACAGGGGAGTCCTCAAGGGATCACAGAAAGACACCTTAGGTTGTTTATTTCCAACTGAGAGCGGGGTGGGAAGCTCAATAGGATCCTCAACAAGGATAGGGTCATCCAAGGATGAGGGTTTGGACAATTTAGGTTTCTTGGAGGGCTGCAACTCAAAAGGTGGGTGTTCCACAAGAGAAGGATTATAAATACGGGGTCTGAAAGCTAGGGTCGGAGTGAGGGATAATTCAAACTTATAAAGGGAGTAGATAAGCCCCTAGTGAAGTGGTAGGGTTTTCTCTCCAATCAACACTTTCTGGACCAACTCTTCTAACGAAGTGAAAAGACAATAAGGAAAATTTAAAGTAGCATTCAGACAAAAATTGTTCAACAAAGGAAAGAGATAGGCATGGAATCTTTTATAACACCCTTCTAGGGTGATATAGCTCATCAAAAATTTAGCAACCCATTTCCAAACGCCTGGGAGGTCATCTTTGTTGTACCCATTCTGCAATCTGCTAACCTTTTCACCCTGCTGAAGAAACTTTTGCATATCTTCCTAATAATTCCCTTTAAATTTCTTAGGGAGTTGGATCCCTTCCATTTTAAGCCCAGTGATAGTTGTAATCAATTCCTTCATCACCCTAAACAATATGCCTCTTATATACACCACTCTATCTTTCCAGAAAGTTACAAATTCTCTGGACACCAGGGTATCAAACCCATTCATAGTTTCACAATACGAGGTGAAGTGCACCCTCTCCTGCACTCCCCATAGCTTAGTGTCATTCTTAAAGTTCTCATAGTTAGTCAGCTCTATTTGAATTAAATCTCCACCCATGTTGGAATCCCTAGTCTCAACAAAGCGATAACCAGTAGCTTCAGTGATGAATGAATGGAATGGCGACCATTCAGTCCATCTACAAGTAATGTGAGTTCTGATCCATATCTTGTCATTATTTTCCTTTCTCCAGCAAGTTCTCTCGTTTGTGTGAGGCATCCTCTCAAGGACAGGTAGGTTCATAACCTTAGATGGGATTATTCTCTTCATTTTTAATGATAGAGGCTATATTCCTGGGATGTTCTTCACATCAATCCATGTGATAAGGTTTTCAGAGGTGGAGCCTAGGTTTGCAAGGGCATCAACCGACCCATTACCTTCCCTAAATATGTGTTGGATAGAAACCTTCTCAAATTTATTCAAGTTATTTATTCTTATATCTATAATGTCTCTATAGGCCCAGCTGGGGGTAGCCTTAGATGCTATCATATCCAGGATGTTTTTAGAGTCCCCTTCTATGATCAAGTTCTTGATCCCTTTGTTTATAGCCATTTTGATACCTTGAAGAGCAACACTAGCTTCCACAAAATTACATGTCTAATTTCCTATGTTCTCAATGTAGGCTCCAATAACTTGTCCCTTGTTGTCCCTTATTAATCCACCCCCTCCTGCCTATCCTAGGTTTCCCTTAGAGGCACCATCAAAATTTAGTTTATACCATCCAGAGTCAGGGGGGACCTACATTAAGTTTTGTTGTGAGCATTATGTGTTTGAGTTTTCACTACATGGTTGGACAATCCTTCATCGTATCCTCCATTGATGATTGCATTAAGTGGTATCTGAGCATAAAGTTTAAATCTTGAGAAGCGCAAGCCGTTATTCCCAAAGTTCTACTTGTGAACATATCATTGAATTAAGGTAGCCTACAAAAATCTTGTCAATAGATAACTGATTGAGAGGTAGTTTCAAGGGGGGATTATAGGTAGATCGCCAAACTGAGGTAGTGTTGATATAGTTTTTGACACACCAACTACCCATGCATCATGAAGCACACATGGTGGAATGGAAAAGGTTCCCTTGCTTGAAAGGTGGCTAGCCTCAAGAGTCTTTGTGATTTGAATTTGAGGTGTTGCCAAAATCCCTTAGTCAAATAGTACTTTGGCTAGTCCGTTCAAGGGGTTGCATGGAGAAATTAGGAATCATTCCTCAAAATAGAGGTTTACTTAGTGCAATTTGTCACTAATTAGCCATGTAAACACTCTAGTTTATTACAAACTTCAGTTTGAACTTTGTTAGACTTCCTAAAAATGATCTTCAACATCAAATATTATTTTGCAAATAATTTAAAACTTCAAAATACCAATCTGTTCCCTAGAAATTAGCATTTAAGACATGAAATTCTTAAAGATATGCATTAAAACATGTTTCTTTTAGAAGGACTAAATTCTCATTTTTTAGGGTAGTGATGAACATAATTAAAATTTGCAATATTCAACCACTAGGAAATTAGAAAATTGACACAAATTTCTACCTTATATCAATGAAATTTATCATTGAAAAAACTACTCTACCACTGGATTAAAAAATGAAAAAGGAAAGGGGGAAAGAGAAGGGAAAAAAGAAATAAAATAAACCCCAAAACTACATTCAATCCTCCTTTGTGTTGTTCTATAAATGGACAACTTCGACTTGAAAACCCATCTTCATTGGCCTCGTCATCTACAATCCCAACAAGAGTCGATGTAATCTTTGAAGGACAAACTTTGTGCATGGATGATGGTGATTTGCAGCATGCACCAATGTGTTCAATGACCACGCAAAATACCCAACCATCAATGGGGTATCAATGGTTTGAATCATATGTCTAACCCATCTACATCAGGTGAACTAAGTGTGGAGAATTAATGGAAATAAAGACAGATTTGGTGCTTGGAAAACATCATTGAAGGAACAAAAAGGATAAGAAAATGGAGCTAAAAAATTTATTACATTCCAGCAGTTCCAAATCCCAACGGGTTTTCCAATCCTTACAAATGAATAACAAATGAGTTTTAAAACACTTTTGGATGGGAAAACCAAGAGTATTCCCTCCAAAAATATTACAAAATGACAAAAATATATGGAAATTTAAAGAGTTGTATGTGACTCTTGGCATTCCACTCTTCGCCCCTTTTACAATATCTATAATTTCAAATAGCTTTTCTATCCTTTCTACTTAATTCATCCTCTAAATACATAGATTAAAAAAAATGAGCAAATGAATTCCCATCTTGAAACTCAATAAGTGACACCATGTAGATCTTTTCAAAAGGCATTAATTGGTTTTGAATGCAAGACTTAGCTTCACTATCAGACTCCTTAATATTAGATCCCAAGGAAAATCTCAAAACCAGCTACAGAATACCTCACATATGCACCTCTCTAGTTATAACTCTTACAATCCTTTCATCGATGCTTCAATAGTCTCCTTGTTGCTCCTTCTATTTAACCTTACAGATTCTAAGGCAAGGTTTGCTCTATCAAGAACTAACAAAATGCAGTCCATGCAATGATCCAGTTCATTTGGTACAAAAGTTTGATTACAGAGTAATTGCCATTCTAAAAAAATAAGTGTGTCTTCCCCCACATTCTATGAGTCAACCATCTTTTCACACCCTTTTGAAGAGAATACATTTTGACTGGTAAATTTACAAAAACCACTGCAACACTTCTCTTATTTTCCTGAACAAAACATCTAAAGTTGACTGACCAATTAGTAAAAAACTAGGAGAGAACACGAAGAATTCGAGAAGCCCCAAGTGTGATAGCTACATCTCCCAATCTATGCTCGACCTATGCTTCCAGTCAATTTGTTCATCTACAACATTACAAATTTTAAGACATTTTACAAACATTTCTACATGCTTTGGTCGGACATTTCGTTTCCTTTTAGCACTTTGTCAAACAATTCACATGCTCAATCAATCTTCCACAAATATCTTGGAAACATTTAAACAATTGGTGACCTGTTCATATTCAATCAGTTGCACAACCTTGTCTATGCTCCCACATTTCTTTGAGGTATTATGTTAAACAGGTCATGTGCCTTCTCCATCATCTTCACACACCTCGTACATGTATATCGGGCATTACAAACTATAATATCAGACAAAGTTTCCTCTTTTTTTCCTATGGATATATGTCTAAGATTTGATCTATGGGCTCCATGATACTACAGGCATAGAGAGTATCGTTGACCAAAGCATTTCCAAAATACTCATTCCATGACATTGAAATGAACATCCATACCATGTTCTGTGACTCCCATTTTGGTGGCTAAGTTTTAAAATATGGCCAATCTACACAACCTTTATTTGATAGGCCATGACTTTATATCAAATAGTTCTTGTGCTCAGTAATCTACCACAAGCTGCGGCTTGTATTTGTTGTGTTTCTTAGTAATTTACAAGATTCGAGCACTTTGCCAAATAGTTATTCATGCAGCCTACTATGTTTTTTTTGGAGATATGTTGTCAAGTAATACCCATTCCATATCCATACTTCTTAGCAAGCCACCGCCTATTCCATCCATAGTCATGCATTAGATTTCTTTTGTGCGGCCCTTCCTATTTTCTAGAGTGACATTATATCAAGCAGTTGGTGGATATGCCTTGGAGGCATTTTGATAAACCATTGCATGCCACTTCTATATTGTAGCTCATTCTAGTCCATGGCTTCTCAATGCCTTGTGCAAAAATATGGATGCATTTGGTGTGAATTCTGCAATGTGGATGCTCGCATTGGCTGAGAAATCTAAATATGCACGCATCCCTTATTTTAAAACTTCCATTTGAGGTAGAACATGCCGGCAAAAACTGTAACCTTCTAACGTCTGCAAAACATTTGGCATTTCAACTTTTGCAATAGTTGTCCAGTCCCATCATGCCTTGGCAGATATGGTGTTTGAAAGCCAAAGTTATGTCGGTTCCAATGCATCTCAAGGTTTGACCCCAAAATGCAAGTTGTATTTCTCAAGGTTTGACCCCGAAATACAACCTAATGCAGGTTGTATTTCGGGGTCAAAACCCTAAAAATGCAATTTACATTTACCTACATGTATACGAATTCAGGCCGAAAGGCCGAGCCCTGCATAAAGACAATAAATTTAAATTAAAACCATTACTTTAAAAGTTAAATGCAAATACATTAAAGAAAATGACTTTAAAAAAGATTTTTTTTAATTCATAGTCATTTAACACAATGCAAATGTAAAACACTATGACTTTAAATATAATTTGTATTTCCAAAGAAAGATTGAACATTAATAACTAATCTAATTTATTTAAAGTTTAATTTTAAATATGTAATTTGAAATATTTAAACTTTAAATGAATTCACAAAATTGAAGTACATTGTAACATGAATGTAATTAGTGAACAAAAAATATAACCAGATTTAAGATTTGGAAAAATAATCTTAAAACATCTACCAGTGCTATGATATTCTACCAAATTTGCATGATAGGACCTACAAATGAATTTGCAAGGAAAATATGACACAAACCCTAAATGTCACAATTGCCATCACACAATGAGTGAAACAATGCAACCACATGACCTGGCAAACTCAATAAAATGCACAAGCTAGAAAATCCACCAAGGTGACAAAGTGTGACAACTATGACAAATTAAATTCAACCTGCAACAAATGAGATAATACAATAGGTGAAATTGACAACCACGACAAAGACTAATTGTGACAAGTGAGAAAAATGTGGCAAATGCATGAAAATCAATTCAACTAAGTCACATTCGGGAGGAGTATCAACAAAAGCGACCCAACAAAAATGAAATGGTCCCCAAATTTTAAATTAGGGGCATGTTGTAACCCTAAACGACACATGCCCACCTTGCCTAACACAAAAGAAAATGCCATAAAACCAAACTCCAAAATGATGCAAACATGAGAAACCTACACATGGTAACACCTCGTCAATCAATAAGATCATATTGAATTGCAATATTGATTGTTAGTCCAATTTCAAAATACTATTAAAGAAATCTAATCCTAAATGAATTCATGATAAACTAATTACCTAGCAAGTAATTTTAAAATCAAACATCCAAGTATGCAAATAGACTTTCATACCAGAGTTAAAGTGAGTCAATCATCAATGAAACTTCCAAATTTTTATCCATGTCTGTGCACATGTTTAATTCCCTTCTTTCACCTATAGACTCAACTAATAACAACTTTAGGCATTAAGTTTTAAACATTTTTAACATTTATGCAAGCAAAGGTCATCTTTAAATCTAACAATATGTTACATTAGACATGTCTTTTATTGACTACCTAGGCATAGCTCCGTTGCTAGCAAAGAATCCATATCCCTAACAAAGATACCTCTAGTCATGTTTAAGGCATAGCTCCACTGTCAATCAGGCATCTAGATCCCCGACAAAGATACCTAAATCGCCTAGAAAGGAGAAAGTAATTTTATTTTTATTTTCTTTTTTTAACTTACTTTCCTCATCCCACAGACACTAAATCCTGCCACTACGTATGGGTTCACTTTGGTAGTCAATTTTCTTTTTACCCAATTCATTTCTAGACATGATACCTTGATTATGTTTGCTTGGTTGTGCAAACTCAACAATCTCTTAAATATGTGGAACTAATGGACAAAAGAGAACAAGATCATCTTCAATTCACACACTTCCTTTATCATGAAAACTAATTTATACACTTGAATAAATGATTATTGATGACTACACCTAACAATTTGATGATCATGAATGCAAAAGGAAAAGAAAGTTAAGCATACATATCTTGAAAGCACATTAAAATCAGTAAAGTCATTTTGTTCAATATCAATTTACTTTAAGATCAAATTGACAACCATAGAGAATGGAACCAGCTGACAACAACAACAAAAATGCCCCAAAACAATGAACAATAAACTAAAATAGTAAACCAACAATAAAAATAAATCAAAACAACAAACTAGCAACAAGAAACAAACCAAAACAAACTAGAAAACAAAAATCCAATCAAAATTCCTACCCTACCCAATAAACACAAACTTGAAGGTTTAGGGATATGGGTAGAAAAACTCACTTTTGTACAAGTTTTAACAATTTTCAGCAAGAGCGTAGCAGTTGTGGTAGTCCTAAACATTACATGTTTTACCCTTGAATTCAGAAATAAAAATTTTAAACCTCTTGGGTTCGTACTCTAAAATATTTTCAATGAATATAAAGAGTTGAGGAAGCTCGTCTTCCTCATGATCAACCCACAAGCATGTTTTCTTATGTGAATCCTTAGAAAAGAAGTCAATTTAAGACTCAATTAAATCATTATTAAAAAAATTAACATGAACACCATGTTGAGAATTCATATCATTTATTTGAAATTCATCACTAGTTTTGGTGGTAGATGACATATTGTTACTTTCATTTCTACTACCATCAAAACAAATAAAACAAGAAGGATGAAAAATAAGACAAGGTTTAGAAAACCCCTAGATATTTTGGTGCCATCCATTGAGGATGCATGTCTACCATAATGTACTTCATGCTCCTCACCATAAGTTTCTCCATCCAAAACCATGCATTTGTTGGGTACATGCAAGCCACAAACAAAATTATAAGTCAACATTGTATCAAATGAATTTAAATCAACAAAATAATTTTGAAACTTTTCATCTACTTGCTAATTTTTAGAATTAAAAGCTTCACAAGAGAAAATATGATCAATGAGGAACATTGTATAGGTTTAGCTAGACACTTTGGGGTAGACAAGATAGTTGCCAAGCAGTTAGTGAGAACTATTTTTGACCTCAAATATACAAGGATGTAAGCAAACTTATTCAAGGTTGCAAAATTTTCCAAATTGCTAAAGGAAGCAATCAAAATGTTGGATTATATCAACTAGTACCAATACCAAAGAATCCTTGGGAGGATATAAGTATGGATTTTGTATTGGGATTGCCAAGGACACAAAGGGGGAATGATTCAATACTAGTAGTGGTAGATAGGTTTTCTAAAATGACACATTTCATTCCATGTATGAAGAGCAATGATGTGGTACATATAGTTGATTTATTTTTCAAGGAGGTTGTAAGATTACATGATTTATTGTCGAGCATAGTTTCAAACCTAGATACTAAGTTTGTGGGATACTTTTGGAGGACATTATGGAAAAAGATGAAGATAGATTTGAAATTTAGATCAACATACCACCCTCAAAATGATGGGAAAGTGGAAGTTGTGAATAGGATCTTAGAGAACTTATTTAAATGCCTAGTTAGAGAGAAGGTAGGAAATTGACATATGGTTCTACCTTAGGCAGAGTTTGCATACAATAATTTAGTGAATAGAAGAACCAAAAAAACACCTTTTCAGATTGTGAGTGGTAGCAGTCCAAGGAATGTAGTAGATTTAAGGGACATTAGTAAAGAAGATCAAATAAGAGGAGGTAAAGGAGTTTGTAGAACACATGAAGAAGGTACATGTAGAGGTAAGAAGGAACCTAGAGAAGATGAATGATAGATAAAAGAAATAAGATGACAAAACAAGAAGGCACAAAGATTTTGTGGTGGGAGATGAAGTAATGGTGTACCTCATAAAGGAAAGATTCCTAGTTGGAACATACAATAAGTTGAAGATAAAGAAGATTGGTCCCTATAAAGTTTTAAGAAGATTTGATTTAGGAAATGTATATGAGGTGGAGCTATTGGAAGGATTAGGCATATTCCCAATTTTCAACATTGCAGACTTATACTAGTATCATGAGGGAGACTTAGTGGGAAGCAACATAGAATAACAAAGGTAAAACCCCATAGCACCATATCCAAAAGAAGAGATCAAAGAAATATCAACTAGAAGAATTGGGAGGAGCGCTAGGAATAGGCAATATGAGGAATATTGGGTGAAATGGAGAGGAAGGCCAAAAGAAGACTCAAGCTATATTTTTAGGAGTGAGGTAGACCGTCTTGATTTCCCTCTAGTCGCTAGAAAGTGAGGGACTCACTTTTCAAATAACCCTAGGTGTTTGAAGCAAGAGCATTCTAGGGATTAAGAGCAATCTTGCATCAACCAAAAATATTTTTTTTCACTTTATTTGTTTATTTGTATGTTTTTTTACCAATAAGTTATAGAAGAAGACATCATATTTCATTGTAAGTTTATATAAATGGTCTTGCAATTTCGAGAGTATGTTTGACACTGACGGATGGACATTGTTTCCATGTTTAAGGAGAATTGGATCACCATAAGGGTGTAATTTAGTTTGTAAATATATATTGAGATGATAGATATGCATAGTTGTAACTCTCCTACTTGTGCTACATTATTTAGAGTTTTCACCAACAAAGGAGTATGTGTGACCTAACTCATTCGACCTAAAAGAATGAATGTTAACATCACATAGATTTCCTATTCCATTATCACCAGTTTGATTGAAGAACTTGTTTACATTGGTTGACTACATGTTTCACAAATCATTAAACTTTTTGCCACCTTCAAGCCAATGCAAATCATTTTGGAGGTCCAAGATTTCTATATGTGTGTGTGTGTGTGTCATTCACAATCATTTGGAATCATGAAGGAGAGTTAGGAAGGAATTAGTAGAGTTGGAGGGTCAAGTGTAAACATAAGGATGAAGGTTTGGGATGGAGTTCGATGATAATGTATATGTCTTAGAATGTATTGAATTTCATTTAGATGTAATAATTTCTATGTTAGTAGTCAAACAACTATGGCCTATCATGTAGGAAGCCCATTGCAACAAATTGTATTCTTTTTATACTTTGAATTTAATAAAGATCATGTTACTATTACATTGAGTGGTGTTGTGAGTATTGTGTGTTTGAATTTTTGCTACATGGTTGGACAATCCTTCATTGGATCCTCTATCCATGACTGGATCAGGTGACATGGACCAATGGAGGAAGTCGATAACAAAAGTCCCTTTGATTGCATTAGAAAGCCCCATGAACCACTAGATTAAGTCTATCATGGCACCATCCATTGGCATGTGCTCATTAATACTTAAAGAATTTGTAGGAGTGTTTGGAGCACCATAAACCTAAAAATTTGCACAGGGGAACTTGATTTGCTAAATTCGTGGGCCATTATAATCATGATTGAACTAAGGCAAAAGGATTTTCCACCCTATAGTGAAGAGTTCACTACACTATTCACAAAGTGTATCAAAGATAAACATGTCATATGTATGATATGAAATATAGAAACATGTCATTATATATAGTAAAAGAATGTTAATCAACCATGGAACAAGTTACCCTATTGGTTACCACAATAATAGGGGAAATGTATGGTGGGGGTAGGATAAAAATTTAACTGACTATGTGTACCCAAAACCTAAGAAAAACATATAAGAATTCAAAGATTAAACCATAGGTAATTTTGAAAATATGTAAAAAATTAGAATAATATTAGATCTAAAAAATATAGATTAGAAACCCTAAAGGTAAGAGAACATTGTGTACAGGACCAATTGTGTTCACCAAATTGTAAAGGAAAAGAAAACTTTCCTTAGGTGTAACCTATGCTAATCTAATGAAATACATAGAAATAAGCACAAATTAGACTAAGTTAACAAATGAGAGTTGATATTGATATTTTAGTAATTTATAATGGATAATAAATGTAAATAGAAATAATTGTACTTAGCTTGGTAACTAGAGAATGCACTAGTATTGATGTGGATCTAAATTTAGTGTGCCTTAGTGTTAAGAGTACTGGATATTAAACTAGAAATTGCATTGGAATCAAAATATTCATCTATCACTATGTAGGGATGATTCTAAGAGATAGGGACAAGTTTGAGAGTTAGGGACGAGTTTAGGAGTTAGGGATGTATTTGGGACCACAAACTAGTCATGTACCTACAAACTCATCATGTGTAATCTACGGACTTATGTTATCAACTTTGCTTGATATAATTTAGCCTACTCTTCCTAAATATTTGGGGACTTGGAGGTATTTAAAAATACCTTAAGGGACATTGATATGTCAAAGGGAATCGAGTTCTCTTATATCAACGCCCAAAAATTGAATGATGATTGAAAACAACAATCTTCAGTCATGCAAAATGATTATTGATTGATTGTGTAGAGCTAGATTTATTTTAGAGTACCGATTGAAATGTGTAAATACTAATTACATCCTTAATTCTTTGATAATCATGAGATTATTAGAATGAATGCATTGAATGCCCTTAAATACAAAGACGTAGCAACATATCATGTAAACTTGTGTTTAGTTGGCACTAGGCGAGAAGGGAAAAGGATGGGAAGCTAGTCAAAACTTAAATTTGCAAATTTAAATTAGGGTAATATGAGTTCTCAACCACTCAGACAACCTCATGATGGTGAACTAGTCCTAAAACAAAAAAGGGGCTAGATCTAAATGGATAACGTGTACATGGAATGAATGTGACTATAGGTGTGGTATGCAAGTGGATATGACAAATGTATAAGGGTATGTGAACATGTGAATAAGGATGGACAGTAGGTGTATAGAAACATGTGTAAAGGGTAGATGGATTGCATAGTGTAAGGAACCCAACTTTGCACAAAATTATGCTATTTGTCAATGTATTTATGTACCAAAGTATTCCCCTCGAAATAAGTTCAGAAAAATAACATGAATATGCAAATTTCATGATTACAATATTATAGCGTCTCAACTCATTTCATAGGAAAAACACAGCTAGATTGACCCCAAACCACCACCTTACTAGCTAAGAACTTTAGCAACTATTATTCACAAACACGTATAAAGCTAATTAATTTTTAGAGAATTTTAGTTAAGCTAAATCAATTAAAAATACAAATACCAAATACTTGAACTCTTCCAAAATCTTATTCCGCGCTACCAGCGTTATTTGTGAAAATGTCTTCGAAGAACACTAAGCTAGAGCCAAAGTCCGCCAATTGTTTGATAAAATGCCCTGGCAAATGAATTGTTTGATACAATGCGTTATTATGTTTTATTCACGACGGAGATTCCCAATGTGGCAGGCGCATGACTTCTTTGATAATTCCTAGTTACATGCTTGATAACTCCAACCAGGAAATGCTTGGATCTGTGTAGAGAGTAAGTTTAATATTGTAAAGCAATGGAATCTCCGTCGTCTGCATTGATATTATCGTCATAGTCTGTGCCTCTGCCAGCCAATGAATCAATCAATAACTATAATCAGATGCATTGTGGGTATTAAAATGATTGAAAGTTTGTCGAGGAAACAAAGGACAAACTGCACCTCGACGGTGAAGAAAACATTTACGATGTTCGTTGATCTAACATCTTTATAACGCGAGCGTATGGTGTTGAAGGCAAAGGCAGCTTAACAATTCGTGAGTGAGCGTTGTATTTCAAAATGAATGCATACGATATAGTACCAGGGAAGCCAGAGTGGTTGAACACGGGAGACAACGCATGGCAAATGATAGCGGCAACAATAGTAGGAATGCAATCGGTGCCAGGGCTGGTCATTCTCTACGGGAGTATTGTGAAGAAGAAGTGGGCCGTCAACTCGGCTTTCATGGCTCTCTACGCATTTGCAGCGGTGTTAGTGTTCTGGGCACTTTTTGTTTTTGAGCTATCGTTCAATTCTAGTGATGCGCTTGTGACAAACTTTTGGGGTAAGCCGAGTTTTAAATCTTTGACTCAAAAAAACCTGTTTGAGGCATATCCAAATGGCAAATTCCCTCAGGCCACCTTCGTCTTCTTCCAGTTTGTGTTCGCCGCAATCACGCTCATTCTCGTCGCCGGCTCGCTTCTGGGGAGGATGAATTTCCATGCCTGGATGTTGTTCGTACCTCTGTGGCTTATTTTTTCATACTCCATTGGCGCCTACTCCATGTGGACTGGATTTTTTGCCGTAGAATATCCCACAATAGATTTCGCGGGAGGCTATGTTATCCATCTTTCATCGGGAGTAGCAGGATTCACTGCCGCCTACTGGGTGATAATTGATAAACATAAATTATTTATTTTCATATTAAAATTGATGTCGTCTACTTAAATATCATCTATTCCAATGATCAAACACTAATTTTACACCTCATTCACAATTAAATATTTATCTTATTTTTACTGGCCAAAATTGATCTTTCACAGGTGGGGCCGAGGTTGACGAAAGATCGAGAAAGATTTCCCCCGAATAATGTGCTGCTAATGCTGGGAGGCGCAGGTATGCTGTGGTTGGGATGGTCGGGATTCAACGGAGGAGCCCCCTATGCTGCCAATCTTATTGCTTCCTTGGCCGTGCTGAACACGCATATATGCGCCGCCACTAGTCTGCTCATGTGGTTATTCCTCGACGTGCTTGTCTTTGGAAAGCCTTCCGTCATCGGTGCAGTGCAGGGAATGATCACCGGTCTCGTCTGCATCACTCCTGGAGCAGGTATGGCTTACTAGTATATTTATATTTTAAAAAATAAATTTATAGCATGTTCAGGGATATCTTTTTTTCCATAGTTTTTTTTATTTTCTCCATTAATTGTTTCCAATTTTTTTTTTGGTTTTTATTTTTTATTTTTTTAAATTTCTTTTTTGGTTCCATAGTAACAGGGACACGTGTGTGCCGACTGTTTTTTGGTGTTTTCGACTCCAAATCTTTTCGACTGTGACCTCTCTTTTGTCAAAAAAATCTCGACCTCTCTGTCTGTGTTCTTAAATATCATCCACTTCAACAGTCAAAGGTCAATTTTGGCCAATAAAAATAGGACAAATATTTACCACTTTTTGTTGTGAATGAGGTGTAAAATTACTATTGATTGTTTGACCATTGAAGTGATGATATTTAAGTAGAGTGGTCTGTCAGCAAGAATTCGACCACTCTATTTAAATATCATCCACTTCAATGGTCAAACAATCAATAGTAATTTTACACCTCATTCATAACAAAAAGTGGTAAATATTTGTCCTCTTTTTATTGGTCAAAATTGACCTTTGACTGTTGAAGTGGATGATATTTACGTTTTACAACGTATCGGCTGTTTAAGTTCTTCAGTGATTTTCTCCACTTTTTTTTTTCAACTCTTTCCAATTTCTTTTTTGGTTTTTATTTTTTATTTTTTTGGGAAAATGAGTACTCTCTCCACTTTGTTTTTCTTCAACTCTTTCCAATTTTTTTTTTTATGTTTACGAGGATTCTTCAACTCTTTCCAATTTCTTTTTTTGTTTTTATTTTTTATTTTTTTGGGGAAAATAAGTACTCTCATCTCCACCCTTATGTGATTGTAGAATGCCTTTCGACATAATAAACAAGAACTAGTATTGTAAAAGTATTGATGATGTTTAATGAAGAAGAGTAATATGTGCATCCATGGGTGGCAGGTGTTGTGCAACCATGGGCAGCGATCTTGATGGGAATGCTTTCAGGCAGTGTTCCGTGGTTCACAATGATGGTCATTCACAAGCGCTCAGCGCTTCTTCAGAAGGTGGATGACACCATGGGCGTTTTCCACACTCACGCTGTGGCGGGCCTTATGGGAGGCCTGCTGTCTGGCATTTTCGCCCATCCTCACCTCTGTGACATTTTCTACACAGTTTCTCCTCCTCCCATTGGATTAATATACAGTTTCAATTCAGAATATAGAAAACCAAATCAGAATCACATTGGTCCACGACAAATCTTCATCCAATTATTTGCTGCGGTGTTTATCATAGTGCTGAATGTGGTGGTGACGAGCCTTATATGCCTGGTGATTCGGGTGATTGTTCCACTGCGGATGCCTGACGAAGCACTGGAAATTGGAGACGACGCAGCGCATGGTGAAGAGGCCTACGCTCTGTGGGGCGACGGCGAGAAGCTTGAACTCTCAAAACATGGATCCACTTATGAATTCGAAGACATGTCTGGCCTCCCTCCTGCCTCCAAGAAGAGTGCCAAAGCTGAGGCATGACCCACCATTCTCGTGCATTCTCTCTACTTGTGTCCTAGATATAGTATCCTACTTAAGCTTTCCTTCATTATCAATAAACACTCTAATAAGCCTCATAACATCATTTGTATTTAAGGAAGAATGTAGTCTATATGTATCTCTTAGATTTTAAGTAATTATAATTTGAATTACTATATAGAAATAAATCACATTTTTAGTTATGTTGTGTTACACAATTGAGAATTGTAATACTAAAATTTGCATACTTTGTGTTTTGGATTCATTTTAGTTGGGTTAGTTTTTGCAATAACAAATATGCAAGTGCCACCATTTCTACTAAAAGTGGGTACATAAATTGATCCATACACACCTCCATTTGCACTCATTCCTATAAATTGGTTCCATCCTTTAGTTTCACCTAGTCAGGTTTGCAATTTGTGGAAGTGATTTAGGTCACTTATGCAATTGTAGAAATGATCCTTGGACTTTTAAATTTTAAATCCGAATTTGGGCCCAATCACTTTCCCTCCACTTAACCATTATGTGTTGACTTGAAGTATAAAATACTTTATTTGCATATTTGGAGTTGTATTTAAGGACTAATTCTAATTCATTTTAACATTCAAGAAATCTATGAAATGATCATATCTTTCACACATCAAGGAGCTTAAAAAGAATTATCTAGTGACATTAGCACTACATCAACATTCTAGGGCATATTGCAAGATTTCTTACTATCTTCACTAATCTTCCAAAGTCAATGACTCAACATCCTTATAGGATTTGACATAAGGGAGAAATTATCTATCATGTGCGAACTTCCAACCATACAAGTAGATTTTTATGTAGGTTCAAAAGCAAAGATGGACCATTTTTAAGTCTAAAAATTGTTATCTAGATTAGATTTGTACAAAAGGATCAAATTTTAATTGCATGAGCATATTTGCATTTGTGGAATTGATCCATGTAAAGAAATACTTTTTTCTCATTCTAATACATTGGTGTAACATGTCTTAATTTTATATTGTTGGAATGAAACCATTTGACACACCTAGAAGAGTTTGTTTCTACATTAAACTAAGAGCTAAGTATCTTATTTTGATTTAAATTCTAAATATTTAATCATTAATCAATCCCAACTATTGTTTCTAGATATGTATCTATCAATACTTATTTAATTGAATTATCCTAGGATTTTATGTAAGGGAGTATTTCATTTCCTTACATTTTGGTGAATCCATCCATTCTTACACCACCTTATGTTTTGTTCCTTCTATTTTAGGTTTTTCAAATATAATCAATTTTTCATTTTTATGTTAGGCCTTCTCATCTTTATGGATTCATTTGTATGCTTTGATGATTGTTCTTCCCTCTCCATCTATGCCAACATACACAATGATTGCATCTCTATGATATTGACCTTTTCTCTTTTGTTTCCTAGGGTCCCTTGCTAGAGGTGTGCTTTGCATGATGCCTATGTGTTTCCACACCATAAATAATATGTTCATTATGATGTTTACAAATGTATGTAGTTTGAGGCCTCTCTTTAATATACATGTACATGATGCTAGTGATATATTCTCTCATTTGTTTATTATGTTGTGATATAGTTTTTCAATATTGTAAATTGCTATGATATAGTATTATAATAATTTATGTTAATATTATTTTCTAATCAATCATTGATGTGGTTTCATTCTTTGAAAATGGAATTGTATATGAGTATGACCATGACCAATAAGACCTTTGAGACGACTACTAAGGATTGGTAATTAAATAAACTCAAATGATTCTAAGTGATTTGGTAATGCTAACCTACTAAAGGTGAAAGAACCTAAAAATGAACTTTAAGGAAGTAAAGAGGGTTCTTTTAGATTGTGATTATGTGTTTAATTAGATGCAAATTAGTTTTTCCTAAGACTATCTTAACCTATCCTAGCACTGATTAACAACCAATGGAGCTAGAATTAACAATACCAACAAACACAATGGATATCAGTGACAAACTAGAAACATAAACACAAACTAGGTGATGGAAGGGAAATGGAATAGTGGCTAAAATAAATACACTTCTAGCTACCTATAACCATTGGATATGGAATCAAGACCTCTCAATGAGCTACCAAACCAAATTTCATCCAATTATGAGCTCAGGATGTATGTACAACTGGGGATTGTAGCTAAGGGGGCAACCTAGTCCTATAGGTGATAGAGCTCCAAAAACTTTAGGGATGGTGGAAAATAGCCTACTAATCAATTGTTTGTATGGAAACCTATTAACAAAGTGAGTAGAAGAGGGTGAAAGACAAAAAAAAATCAACCTTTTAGTGTAAAATAGAAAGATGAAAAAATAGAAAACAAGAATGGATATGCCTATCAAACTGAGTGATGCACACTGGATCTTAGTTATATAGGCTATAAGAAGCTTGCAATCCAAATTTAATTCATTTGGGGTCAAGGACAAGGTCATTTGGATTCTCTACACATAGGTGGGCAACCTAGTCTTGCCCCAATACCCAAGGGTATGACACTGTCCCAGGTGGGTGGCCTAGTCCATAATCTTATCTAATTTCCTAAAAACAACTAGGGAGGTTCCTTTCATGATGTTGATCACTTCTTATAACTAACACTTTGTCTATTTCTTCACTAATATTTTTTATTTATTTTACCTACAAGTTTAAAAAGGTGTGAAGAAAACCTAGCAAAACAAAGGGGTTAAAAGAGGAGTCTACTTTAATTAGTCCCCTTAAGGTCTTTCAAGCATGAAACCACCTAGCATAAAACATTGATAAAAGGTTAAAATAAATCTTATACCCATAAATGAAACTAATTATAAACAAAAATAGAAACATATTAATAGTAAAAGGTACTTGTGGAAACAAAGAGAAAGGCTCAACAAAGAAAGTTTGGGAGATGTGGAAAACTATGTACCAAGTCGAAACATGACTCTAAAATATTATATTAATGAGAAATTATATGAAGTGAAGAGAGTTAAACATTATATATGAGGGAAAATTGGTGTCAGTTAGTAAAGGAATTGGAAGGAAACACTAAGAGTGGCCTTTCTAGAGTTTAAATGAGATAGGTGAAGGGGGAAATGAAAAAAAAAATATGAAACACAAGTGAATGGTAATGATATGGGAAGGAAAAAACAAGTATTTGACAAGTGGGTGATAGAATCTAATGGAAAGTAAAGACAAAAACTAAGCTAGGCTTGATTATGTTTTGAAGGGAAGGAGAATGGAAAGAAACACAAAATGGAAATGGGGATGAGGACTAATGGGGAAAAGTATTAGATAAGAGATATATATTAGGAAGGAAATAGAGTTGATTTCTAACCAAAACTAAATAAAACTATTCTAAACTAGTGTAAATTTACATTAAAAATAGTCACCAATCTTAAAGAGATCTCTCGTAGAAGTAGTTGTGATGCTCCAAAAAAAAGTTTCAAACTATAATGTGAAGACTAAAACACAATCAAAATAAAGTAAACACTAACATAGGCTCGCTCCTTCAAGAAAAATGCTCAACAATTGCTTTCGAGTGAAAACATAGTATCTACCATGTAAAATTGAATAAAGGGAGCTTGTTTTATAGAAATTTTTTGAGGGAGTTTCGGGAGGAAAACTAGTTCATCCTACGCAACCTAATTAAATTCTATTTATATCAAAAAATGGATCTAATCGGTGAAAAATACCAAGCTAGCTAGTAATCTCTTGTAATGCCTACCCATGAAAAATGTCAATAAATAACAAAATAAATTAATTTAATAAGAAATAATGAAAGAAATATGATGACAGGAGGAAAAATTCAATATATTATGACTTAATAAACTTTTTAATAAACATAAGTTTTACATCATTTATCATAAATGAAAATTTAAGATATAAACATTTCTTTTTCCATATAATCCTCCATTCACAAAGTGAGAAAGTGCTTGTCTTAGCTTCAATAATTTGTATAGTTTGAGAATGCACAACTAAATGAAAACATTAGTACCACAAAATCAATAAATGAACATATTAGATATCATTGCACTAGAAGACGAGTCTACTGGCCCTAAGGGCTAGACCTAATGTCTTAGGAGCTCATGATGGCCTTGCCTACATACGCGTAGCGCAGAGACTTCATAGTTCAAAACAACTAGTCTTGCAACCATAAGGTTGACTTAGATACAATAACTCATAAGGAATCTAGTTCATCACATAATATTTTCTAGAGTATTATTCAATTTCTAGAGGGTACAAGCAATATTTAAATTTATGAATAATTCTGACAGAGGTAAAACATTCCAACCATTCTCTAACTCATCAAACAAAATGAAAAAAATTAGAAAATATTTTTACAACACATAAACTCAACTTCCAAAGTTGCATACGAGATTGCAAGAAGGCTATTACAAACATGTGTAAAAGACATATTTCTTCTCGAGAAGTATTCGTTCATCATGAGTACACTCATATATCATCTATGAAACCATCTTTAATGATCTTACATGGTAATTCACCAATTCAGAAGACAAGTCTCTAACTAGACATAAACATTATTCATCACTCAGTCAAACTCACACAATAAGGGAAAGGATTCAAATTTCTTCTAATTTTCCAATATATTGTCAAATTACCCCCACCAATTCCATTGAAACAACACAAGCCATTACAATAAATACATCATATTAGAAAACAAATCTTAACGAGAAATATGATAGTTATCTATCTTCAATAAAAGTCTAACTAACTTCTTCTAAGATGTAATTTAGTCATCTTTATCTATGCACATTATGAACATTACAATGCTTAAAACATTTAGAATTAAATAGAAATAATACAAGGAATCATTAACCTATATGGAACCATTCAAGGGTTAAAAATTATTTTGGGTCTAGTTGCACAACTCTATTCTTTGCAAAGATGACATAAGAAATTATGGCTCTCTGTGGTGAGTGCAAAAAGATGGGGGGCCAAAAAGGGGTCTTAAGTGGCCACTTTTTTCTAAAATCAGGAAATGTTGGCCTTGGATGAGAAATTGAGCATAGTTACACTCAAAATTTGGAGATGCAACCAAAGCAATGTTCGTAGTACTCTGAGTCTACTTTCTAAACTACTATTTTTTTTAAATGGTATAGATTAAGGGGTTCAAAAGAGGGAGCCATAGAAATTGGTGTTGTTTCTATCAAAAAACATAATATAGCATGTTTTGTGGCTCCCTCAAAAGGTCAATTTTTTTTTGGTATTTTTAAAATTGCTCTAGTGAGAAATTAGTTAATAGCATGTAGTTTATGCCCGATTTTTCTGATAATTTTTTGATGAATATTTGATTTTTTACTAATTTTCAAAGAGGACACATCCTAAAAAATAGAATTTTGGTCGTGCTACCCCTATAAATTTTGAAAACTAATTGAAAATCATTTTTTTCTTTTTTTAATATGTGTAGAATGGAGTCTAGTTTCTAAATATGTAATTTTTTTGAAATTTTAATGAATGGTTAATTTACAATGAAAAAAGACCAAACAGTGGTTTTTGCCCAAAAACGGACACACAAATAAAAGAAATTAAAGATGAAAGGCTTAACATTGTCAAAATGTGAAAAAAATCACATCATCAAATAGCTAAGATAAAGCCTAACATTACCTAGGTGTTTGATTTGTTAGACCTTGAAACACGTGCAAATTTGAGGGTTAGCACGAATGAAATTATGTGAAATCCTGTAGAATATGGAAAAACACGTCTCTAGACATTGGGAAGGCACTCCAAGCCTTTAGGTTGGAAATCCAAAGCAAATCCCAAGCCTAAGGCTTGGGATTCCCAAATCAAAACATAACGCAAGCACGTTATAACACGCTCGTGTTATGTTTTACTTTGCATTTTTTCCTTTTTTGCAAAAGTTTGTGCACTGTTTGTCATGTTTGATATAACACAAGCGCGTTATGTTTTACTTTGCATTTTTTCCTTTTTCACAAAAGTTTGTGCACTATTTGTCATGTTTGACATAACATGCTCGTGTTATGTCCCCCTTGAATTTTTTTATGTTCAAGGTTATTATGTATGTATGTATGTATGTATGTATGTATGTATGTATGTATGTATGCCTATATGTATGTATGTATTTATGTATGCCTATATGTATGTATGTATAGTGCCGAGGGTAGAGGAGGGTAGAGATGGGGGTGAGCCAGATCGGGGAGAAGAGGGGTGGATAAGGGTTGAGTGATTAAGGTTTAAGGTTGAGGGTTTAGGGATAGGATTTAGAGTTTAGGGATAAGGGATTAGAGTTTAGGACCTTGAGGGTTTAGGGTTGAGGCTTTAGGGATAACGTTTAGGGTTGAAGGTCAAGGGATTAGGGTTAAGGTAGAGTGTTGAGGGTAGAGGGATTAGGGATAGGGTTTAGGGTTGAAAGTTTAGGGTTGAGGGATTAGGGTTTAAGGTATAGTTTTGAAGGTTGAGGGTTTAGGGATAGGGTTTAGGATTTAAGGTTTAAGTGTTGAGGGTTGAGGATTTAGCGATAGGGTTTATGGTTTAGGGATAAGGGATTAGGGTACCATAAATTATAATTAGGGATTAGGGTTTATGGTTTAGGGATTAGGGTACCATAAATTATAATTAGGGATTAGGGTTTATGGTTTAGGGACTAGGGATTAGGGTTTAGGGTTAAGGGATTAAGGTTTAGGGTTTAGGGATGTACAATTAAGGGGTACCATAAATAAACTAGAATTTAGGAAGGGTTGGGAAAATTTTGTGAATCATCATGGGCTGGATATAGAGATTTTGTTGTGTTCAAGTACATATCCAAGTCATAATTTAAGGTTAAGATATTTCAAAGAACAGGGTGTGTGAAAAACATCAATGCTGTTCGGCTTATGAATACCAACATTGATACAAATAAAAGATGTCCTTTTTCTAATAGAGTATACAGTTCAAGTCAACCTATGGGTAGCAAGTTGTTGAATGAGTTGGTTTAATGGGCGTGCCTCCTTCTTCAAAGTTATGCTTGGAGACTTTACACAAAAACTAGTAACTCTATACATTATTTTTCATTCTTTTATTTCTTATACACTATTAAAAACTTGTATAATCTAATTGTGTAATGTGTTTATGGAAACGGATTTCTCTTGCATTTGTTTCATAGTTTATAGACAACATAGACGAACTTATGTTGTTGCAAGGCCCAGGTGGGCAGGAGTGGGATGTACAATTAAGGGGTACCATAAATAAATTAGAATTTAGGCAGAGTTGGGAAAATTTTGTGAATCGTCATGGGCTGAAGATTGGAGATTTCACTGTGTTCAAGTACATATCCAAGTCATATTTTAAGGTTAAGATATTTCAAAGAACAGGGTGTGTGAAAAATATCAATGCTCTTCAGCTTATGAATACCAACATTGATACAGATAAAAGATGCCCTTCTTCTAATAGAGGATGCAATTCAAGTCAACCAATGGGTAGCAAGTTGCTGATTGAATTGGTTTAATGGGCATGTCTCCTTCTTCAAAGTTATGCTTGGAGACTTTACACAAAAACTGGTAGTTCTCTATACATTATTTTTCATTATTTTATTTCCTTTACACTGTTAAGAACTTGTAAAATCTAATTGTGTAATGTGTTTATGGCAGCGCATTCCTCCTGCATTTGTTTCATAGTTAATAGACAACACAGACGAACATATGGTGTTGCAAGGCCCAGGTGGGCAAGAGTGGGATGTACAATTAGGGGGTACCATAAATAAATTGGAATTTAGGCAGGGTTGGGAAAATTTTGTGAATCATCATGGGCTGGAGATTAGAGATTTCGTTGTGTTCAAGTACATATCCAAGTCATAATTTAAGGTTAAGATATTTCAAAAAATAGGGTGTGTGAAAAATATCAATGCTCTTCAGCTTATGAATACCAACATTGATACAGATAAAAGATGCCCTTCTTCTAACAGAGTATGCAGTTCAAGTCAACCGATGGGCAGCAAGTTGTTGAATGAGTTGGTTTAATGGGCGTGCCTCCTTCTTCGAAGTTATGCTTGCAGACTTTACACAAAAACTGGTAACTCTATACATTATTTTTCATTCTTTTATTTCCTGTACACTGTTAAGAACTTGTAAAATCTAATTGTGTAATGTGTTTATGGCAGTGCATTCCTCCTGCATTTGTTTCACAGTTTATAGACAACACAAACGAACATATGGTGTTGCAAGGCCCAGGTGGGTAGGAGTGGGATGTACAATTAGGGGGTACCATAAATAAACTAGAATTTAGGCAGGGTTGGAAAAATTTTGTGAATCATCATGGGCTGGAGATTGGAGATTTCATTGTGTTTAAGTACATATCCAAGTCATATTTTAAGGTTAAAATATTTCAAAGAACAGGGTGTGTAAAAAATGTCAATGCTCTTCAGCTTATGAATACCAACATTGATATAGATAAAAGATGGCCTTCTTCTAACAAAGTATGCAGTTCAAGTCAACCGATGGGCAGCAAGTTATCGAATGAGTTAGTTTAATGGGCATGCCTCCTTCAAATTTATGCTTGGAGACTTTACACAAAAACTGGTAACTCTATACATTATTTTTCATTCTTTTATTTCTTGTACACTATTAAAAACTTGTATAATCTAATTGTGTAATGTGTTTATGGCAGTGGATTCCTCCTACATTTGTTTCATAGTTTATAGACAACACAGATGAACATATGTTGTTGCAAGGCCCAGGTGGGCAGGAGTGGGATGTACAATTAAGGGGTACCATAAATAAATTAGAATTTAGGCAGGGTTGGGAAAATTTTGTGAATCATCATGGGCTGAAGATTAGAGATTTCATTGTGTTCAAGTACATATCCAAGTCATATTTTAAGGTTAAGATATTTCAAAGAATAGGGTGTGTGAAAAATATCAATGCTCTTCAGCTTATGAATACCAACATTGATACAGATAAAAGATGCCCTTCTTCTAATAGAGGATGCAGTTCAAGTCTACCAATGGGCAGCAAGTTCCTGATTGAATTGGTTTAATGGGCATGTCTCCTTCTTCAAAGTTATGCTTGGAGACTTTACACAAAAACTGGTAGTTCTCTATACATTATTTTTCATTATTTTATTTCCTTTACACTGTTAAGAACATGTAAAATCTAATTGTGTAATGTGTTTATGGCAACGCATTCCTCCTACATTTAATTCATAATTTATAGACAACACAGACGAACATATGTTGTTGTAAGGCCCAGGTGGGCAGAAGTGGGATGTACAATTAGGGGGTACCATAAATAAATTGGAATTTAGCCAGGGTTGGGAAAATTTTGTGAATCATCATGGGCTAGAGATTGGAGATTTCGTTGTGTTCAAGTACATATCCAAGTCATATTTTGAGGTTAAGATATTTCAAAGAACAGGGTGTGTGAAAAATATCAATGCTCTTCAGCTTATGAATACCAACATTGATACAAATAAAAAATGCCCTTCTTCTAACAGAGGATGCAATTCAAGTCAACCAATGGGTAGCAAGTTGCTGATCTTGAATTGGTTTCTGATGAAGAAAATAATGATGTTGTTGAAGCAATGGAAGAAAATTAAAATTGTAAGTCTAATTTAATTTATTTCAACTTTCAAAGCAGGCATTTGAATTGTAGCTTTACCTAGAGGATTGGTATAACAAAAACTTAATTATGTTACAAGCATTTCTTTGAAGAACCTTAGACATTATGGACCCTATCATCTAGAAAAGCACATGATAGTGAACTCTGCCCCACCTTTCAAATCAAATATTTACCTTTTTATTCAATGAAAATGAAGTCATGGAATGTAAACCGATCATGCATACTAGTAAGATCAAATTCTCTGCCTTCTATTCTTATTACTCTTACTTTATTAAGAGAAGAGTGTCAAAAAGAATGGGTTTAATTGTAAGCTAACATAAGGCAAAGCAGTTTTGTTATTACATTTTTCTGAGGGATCTCTAATAGTCTAATATAATGCAGTCTTCTATAATATGAACATCTGCATTTGTGTGAATGCTAAGCTTTAATATAGTAGAGTATAAATCAATGCAATCAGCTATTTATTGGGTTAACATAACTTAGTTTTTGTAATGGTTTGGGAATGCAGGAGTTGCCAAAAATAGGTGAATGTCCTCTACAATTACCATGAGAAAAAAGTTTAGTAGTTCTTGTGGATAGAGCCAGTAAACAATGGGAGATTATTTGCCTATTTCATAACAATATACCTCCCCTAAGTGTGGGGTGGACAGTAAGAAACATAGATTTAGAGTTTAGGGATAGGGTTTAGGGTTGAGGGTTTAGGGATAGGGTTTAGGGTTGAGGGTTTAGGGATAGTGTTGAGGCTTGAGGGTTTACGGATAGGATTTAGGGTTGAGGGATTAGGGTTTAGGGTTGACGGATTAGGGTTTAATGTTGAGAGTTGAGGGTTTAGGAATAGGGATAGCATTTAGGGTTTAGGGATGAGGGATTAGGGTTGAGGGTATACAATAAATAAACTAGAATTTAGGCAGGGTTGGGAAAATTTTGTGAATCATCATGGGTTGGAGATTGGAGATTTTGATGTGTTCAAGTACATATCCAAGTCATATTTTAAGGTTAAGATATTTCAAAGAACAGGGTGTGTGAAAAATATCAATGCTCTTCAGCTTATGAATACCAACATTGATACAAATAAAAGATGCCCTTTTTCTAACAGAATATGTAGTTCAAGTCAACCAATGGGTAGCAATTTGCTGAATGAATTGGTTTCTGATGGGGAAAACAACAATGATGTTGAATCAATGGAAGAAAATCAAAATTAGGGTTGAGGGATTAGGGTTGAGGGTTGAGGGATTAAGGTTTAGGGTATCGGGTATAGGGTAGAGATTTGAAGGTTGAGGGATAATGTTCAAGGTTGATTGTCCAAGGTTAAGTGCAAAGGGTATATAGGGTTTGAGGGATTAAGGGTTTAAGACTTGAGGGATTAGGGTTTAAGGCATAGTGTCGAGTGTAGAGGGTTTAGAGACAAGGTTTATGGTTGAAGGTTTAAGGGTTGAGGGTTGAGGCTTTAGGGATGAAGGTTAAGGGATTAGGGTATAAGGTATAGTGTTGAGGGTAGAGGGTTTAGGGATAGGGTTTAGGATTTAAGGTTTAAGGGTTGAGGGTTGAGGCTTTAGGGATAGGGTTTAGTGTTTAGGTTAAGTGAGACACCTAAATGACTAAGGACAGATGAAGAGGCAGACAAGGAATGACTAAGAGACCTAGAGAGGGGAGAGGTAGAGAGGTGAGTGGGAGATAGAGGGGAGAGATAGACTAAAATGAGAGAGTGAAGTTGACAACTTGAGGGAAAGATGGGTAAGGAGGAGGGAGAGAGGTGGAGAGGAAGGGAAATATCTAGAGAGCCCTGAGAGATATACAAGTGAGAGACCTACAACCTAGGGAGAGAGGGGTGAGAGAGATAGGGGAGAGATGGGGGTGAGGTAGATAGGGGAGGAGAGGGGTGGATAAGGGTTAAGGGTTTAAAGCTTTAAGATTTAAGGCTTTAGGATTTAAGGGTCAAGGGTTTAGGGTTTAAGGGTTGAGGTATTAAGGGTCTAAGGGTTGAGGGATTAGGTTTTAAGGTATAATGTCGAGGGTTGAACCCTAATCCCTCAACCCTCGACACAATACCTTAAAACTCTAATCCCTCAACCTTGGGGTTTAAGGTATAGTGTCGAGGGTTGAGGGATTAGGGTTCAACCCTCGACACTATACCTTAAACCCTAATCCCTCAACCCTAAACCCTAATCCCTCAACCCTTATACCCTTAATACCTCAACCCTTAAACCCTCAACCCTTATCCACCCCTCTCCTCCCCTATCTGCCTCACTCCCATCTCTCCCCTATCTCTCTCACCCCTCTCCCTAGGTTGTAGGTCTCTCACTTGTATATCTCTTAGGGCTCTCCAGATATTTCCCTTCCTCTCCACCTCTCTCCCTCCTCCTTACCCATCTTTCCCTCAAGTTGTCAACTTCACTCTCTTATTTTATTCTATCTCTCCCCTCACCTCTCTATCTCTCACTTCTATCTCCCCCTCACCTCTACCTCTCCCCTCTCTAAGTTTCTCAGTCACTCCTTGTCTACCTCTCCATCTGTCCTTAGCCATCTAGGTCTCTCATTTAACCTTAAACCCTAAACCCTATCCCTAAATCCTCAACCCTTAAAACTTAAATCCTAAACCCTATCCCTAAACCCTCAACCCTCGACACTATAACTTAAACCCTAAACCCTATCCCTAAAGCCTCAACCCTCAACCCTTAAACCTTAAACCCTAAACCCTCTACCCTTGACACTATACCTTAAACCCTAATCTCTTAACCCTCATCCCTAAATCCTCAACCCTCATCCCTTAAACCTTCAACCCTAAACCCTCTACCCTTGATAGTATGCCTTAAACCCTAATCCTTCAACCATTAAACCCTCGACCCTTAAACATTGGGCAAACTTTTGCAAAAAACAAAAAATGCAAAGAAAACAATAATGCGCTTGCGTTATAGCACGAGCGCGTTATGGTTTTGTGTTGTCGATTCAAAGGCTCGGCAACACCAAGCCATAACGCGCTTGCGTTATGGCCTTTTAAAAAGTTTTAAGAATTTGGCCACTTTTTGGCCCCCCATCTTTTTGCACCCGCCCTCCGTACATAACTTATCAAGGATCTCTCTAGAGGTAACAAGTTAACACTTTGATCATATCTCAAGCCTATAATAGACTACAAAAATGGATTGCAATAAGTCATACAAGATAATGATCTTTCACTTAGCCATCCTAAGGATAACAAATTTGTCCCTAAGGTCTTACATCTTACATAACAATAATTAAGGGATCAACAAAGCTTACCTATAAGATGTGGTCAACGAATAATGTAATTAATCTAGAGTATATTAAGGGAACTCCAAATAACTTGCCAAGGTTTTGAGTCATCCCTAGATATTGTTTTAAACCTAACACACTTTAATAAGGAAGTTATTACACTTCTAAAGAACTATGCATTTTCTTAATAAGATGATAAATTATTTTGCTTTATTTATAAATCATTAATTCTTTAAAAAAATCCAACTAAAATAGAATTAATTTTTACTCTAAGAACTTAGAATTAAAAGAGTATATATATATATATATATATATATATATATATATATATATATATATATATATATCAAATTTCCTATAATTTAATAAAATGACTTTCTAAGATATTAAGGAAAATAATACTTAGCTATCCAAAAAATTATACTTACCAAGAATATATTTAGGATACTAACTAAATTGTTTATTCACTTTAAGAGTAATATTGTGTTATCATATTATCTATCTTTGTATAATCCTATAAGAATCTAAATTCATTAAAGAATATTGATTTAGCTTTCAGATAAAAAAGCTCCAGCAAAAAAAATCTTATTATCCTATTATAATAGAAAGATGAAAACATTATGTTGTTAAGGCCGTGGTTTGATGGTTAAGTCGCTCGGTTGTAGTGGCAGCCACCACAGTTCAAATCCCCGCTGTTGAGCTGAAAACATTACTAATTTCAATCCTAAAATAATAAAATCTTTCTCCTTCCTTATTTAGTTTAAACCTCATGGAAGGAGAGGACTTACTAATATTTCATAAAAGAAAAAGGAATAGAAGAGCTAATGTTTTAAAAGGAAAAGAAAGACTAGAATTAGGCAGAAAGAATCTAATTTTTTAGAAAGCAAAACCATATAAATAAAAGATCGAACTAAGTCACAGAGGTCAATATCAGTATAAGTATATATAAAGGAGCCAAAGCCGAATATTAAAAGGTGGAAGGAGTCGTTGATAAAACGTTTATAAGAATTGATGGGGATTAAAACGTTATAGCAACAAGAAAATATCATACCCTTACGCATTTAATGGCTATATAGTAGTTTTAGACTTTACAGAATAAAAGACATAATAAGCTCACAAGAAACGATTATAATAAAATCAGCTTAAAGAAAAGAGGAATCAATCCTAGTGATAGAGTAGAAAACAAATGGAGGAGATAAGAATTTTAAGCGAATGTTGTTTGGCATATTATAATAATAAAATTTAACTTCAAAACTGTTACAAGATAAAAGATATGTGATCTAATTTTTATCATTCTAAGCAGGGACAAGGTTTCCTTAGAGAATAATGATATTGCTAAATATACAAACTGCAAATAGATTTGCACCCATATACTTCGCACAGCGTCAGATTTTTCCAAAAAAATAAAGAAAAGGCATCCAACGAAGCATAATGGAATGAAACCAGAAATTTAGTTGTCATAACTGCAACAATCATGGAAGATTTATATGCAAGATATGGAAGCATAGTAATCTTATTCGACGCAAACCTATAGCCTCATGGAAAACGACTTTGTTGAATATGCACAAAACGATTTGTAGAAAAGGCATTTGTACTTTTAGAGAAAGAAAGAGAATACTAGACAAAGATAGTTGAATAGAAAACCATGATTGCAGGAAATATACATGCTGGATTGATGAAAAGACTTTAAAGATTTTCAAGCAAGCAATAGAAAAAAAAATGCCAAGCCAAATACCATAACCTCTCAATCTAAAAGTTCACAGTGCCACTTCAAGGGCCAAGCTCTAGATAGAATATACACTCCAATTACAATATCCATTATACCTCCCATTGGGAAGCCATTATAATATAGATTTTTGGTAAAGGCAACTACTACAATTCCATGCATGTGGGATAATTACTTTATTGTAACAACTAGTGGAATTACTTGCAAAGCATATGTGCCCAACTAATACTAACATATAGTAGAATGGGGTACATAACAACTCATGGTTGCAAACTTGACTCCTAAAATTTCAAAATTTAAATTCAAATTTAACTGACTCCCCTAAATTCTACTAGCCATTGAGAGTCAACTAAACACTTGTTTGATAGATTCGATGTTATGTGCTTGTATTTAAAGGAATTTATTTGCATCCATTACATTATCTCTCGTATCTCTCACATACACTCACCCTAGAAGCATTATAAGGAGCAAAAGTATTAGAAGAACATTTTAGTTTGGTACTTCAAATAAATTGAAGGCTACATGCTCATTCTAGGATGTTTTCTTATCGTTTTTTATTAGTTCAGATGGAAAAGAGGGTCTAGATCCCTTTAACAAAATAGCCCCCAGGGCATTAGGCCTTTAACGAGCCAGAAACAACAGATTAACAGCACAGTAACAGCAAACCAAAAGCAACTAACCAAAAACCACCAAAACAACAACAACAACAGAAAACAAGGAACTATGGGCTGTCAGTCGCCCCAAACATGGCAAGGAAGTCCATCATCTCCTTGTAGTCGCCCAAACTATCAATTTCCACTTGTTTGACCTTATCATCCATGTCCTTGACCGCGGCAAAGATGGAAATTGCCCGATGTAGAGCTTTAGCCCCAAATTCAGCCATAACCTTCCACTTTTTCTGCATAGTATCCGTTCTCTTCTAGAGGCTTTGAATATCCTCTGTGTTCTTATCGCACAAAGCACAGCTTCCCTTCTTGACTTGATCCACAACATCCTTCATAGTGAATTTACCAGCAGTAGCCCTCACTGTATCCTCCTGACCCTCCGAGTTAGTTTCATTCATCGAGGCAAAGTGATTGGTTCCCTCAACTTCATGCACAAACTCCGTGGGGGTTTCATCCCCGCCTTCCTCCACCATCTCTTCCACAAACTTGGAGTCATCAGAATCCTCCACACCCAAAGTATTCACCAGCGGTTTCCCAGCAATTCGTTTGGAGTGACGAGCGCTCCAAAGAGACGGATCTTTTACATAGATTTTCCCCTAGTGATGGAATGGAAATCTTCCAAACGTAATTCTAAATACCATTAGTTTAGATCGAAGTGTAGAGAAGGATGAACTCAATGAATTAGAAAGCAGGAGCATAGAAACACAAAGATCAAATATGTGCAATAGAAGGACAAATCCATGGATACGAACAATACCCAGACCCACAAACTCAACCTAGGCCAAAGAATAAATCTTGCACATGACTTGAGGCATTACACATATAGAGAGATAGCATTCCTAGGTCAGAGACAATTTATATTCAACTATACCATATTAAAAATCATTCATTCTTTATCCATCTAAAAAAATATTCATTCTTTGATCATAAAACTAAGTACCCATGTCTTACAAATTTAACTTTCAATAATTACATTTAAAAAAGTACCCATATGTTTTGAATTGGGGGCGGCAGTTCGACTTTACCCAAAAGAAATGCAGTGAGTATATGAGTACAGGAGTTTGGTCATGTGCAATAAACAAGTCAATATAATCTTGGGGTCAGTGCAAGAAGTTGGGTCCATTTTTTGGCTAAAAAGTGGAAGTGTTTTCCCTGAAAATTAAAATTTCTCCTAGTTGGAGTCAAAATTTGAAGCACTTACACATAAAATCTTAAGAAAGTCTGGTAATATGAAATGTATTATATTGAATCTAGTTTTTAAATATGTAATTTATTCTAATATGCAGATGATAAAAATTAATTGTTCATAGGCTTGAACAAAAACCACTTTTTTAAAAGTCACTTTTTTAGGACCATACCATGCACGGGTACAGCCAACATAATTTGACCTAACTAATAGTATTTTTCTAAATCCTTTTGTGGAAAGATGTATAGTATAGTGAAGTTTGATGGGGATATTTTTTTCCAAATATTTTTTTTATTAAGTTTTTATTGTCCTAATTATTGTTTTTGAAAACCCCTCATGTAGGCCAACATAATTTGAGCAAAACTAATCATAAAATGATTTTTTTTATTGTGTAAAGAATGATGTGTAGACTGATGACATGTAATTTTTTTTAAACTTTAAAAATTAAAAGTTGTTAAAAAAATGCAAACAGCTATCATTTCTAGTGGTATGTAGGTGATAGATGACATGAGCTACCTGAATTCATAGGATTGAGATTGGCTTTTGCTAGTGGCATGGAGGGGACAAATGCTTGTACTAGATCAACTTTTGCCAGTGGTATGCAAGCCATGGATGCCAATATCTACCAGTCTCAAGATTTCAATATTGGCATTGGGGTATCAGAATGATTGTGTGTGCTTCATGTGTTGTTTCTACCCAACGTATGGTTCTCAAGCTTCCAATTATTAAATTAGTCCAAATGATTAATATTACATGCACTAATCTTAGTTGAGGTAAAACCATAAGATATTATGATTATGTTTATTCAGTTATAAGATGACTCAGATGCTTAATGGGTTATGAAAATCTTATTAATCTAGTTGTATATGTTGTAAGTGTCACCCTTACATCTATGCCTTTGATGACAATAAGTATGGGATGCTTTCTTGTCATCATAATTGGTATTAAATCAAGAAAAAAGATGGGATTCATGGTGTAGCATGAGATGCACCAACATTCATTTATACTTGCTAGGATGTACTAATGGATTATGTATTAGTGAATCAAGTAAAGAGGAAAATGCTTGTAGTAAGGTTGCAACCATTCTTTTTTGCTAGCTACTCACTATGTGTACTTGTGATGTGTGTATGAGCTATTCACATTGTGTATATGTATGCATGAGCTAATCACTACATATAAATGTGATGTATATATGAGATAGTCACTATACAGATTGGTGTGTGTTAATACATTGACATTGAATTAGAACTAACATTTGACTATAATGTCTTTGCTATCATACCATTGTGTATAGATTGTATTGAAAAGCATAAGTTCAATTAATGGTTGTGATTAAGAGTTAGATCAGTGATCTCATATTAGAGGAGAGGATTAATTCTCTCTATTCTATGGTATTGTTGAGTGAATATGCAAACACCTGTCATTTAATTATACACTTGTTAATTTAAATATATCTAAGTTTTGAAGAAACTTTAAATTAGAACTAGATACATATGGTTTTAGGGTTAATATATATTGGTTTACCTTATAAGGTGTGCCGATCTCTATAGCTGTCAATCAAAACTAAGTGTATCAAATCACATTGAGGCCCTGAAGTGACTTGGGATCTATGCCATGGAGTGACTTGGGATCTATACCAAACAGTTCACAATATATATAAATAATTCATCTATAAATATAAATTTTTATATGTTCATTATGCACTTGAAACAAAATAAAATGTGGTCCATGTACCTATGTAGGATGATCATCAGAATATAGTAGATCCTGTTGGGAAATAGGTGTTGTACACCTTGCATAATATTGGATTATTTTATTCATGTAAAATAAATATTTATTTGTGGTGCATCTTAATTGATGTGTTTAACCACATTAGATATTTATTTCGAGGCCACTTGTAAAAGTTGTATGTAACATTGGGTTATTATTTGTATTATTTTATTGTTGGGAAAAAAACCTAGTACCAACATTAAATAAGTGGATCAATGGTTTTGTGTATCCATGGTTTTGGAACGCGTGGTTTTATCCAATACCACAAGTTGTATTTTGTATGAGCTTAGTCTATAAAATTAAGCATATGGTTAGTGGTTTGAGTGGGTTAGCTATTTCATTGTAGGTGGACTGAAGGTTTGTGAGAGGTTGTCATTGTATTGAGCTCTCTCCTGTAAGTGCATATTGTGTAGCATGGCAGGTGATGTGTAGATTCGTTCTTGGATACAATGGGGGATGCATTGGAGGTGCTTGATGGTTCAGAGGTATTCATGGAGACTCATGGCATGTATTGTAATATCTTTATTGCTTCATAGTACATATCAGTGTGGATGCTTTTGGAGGTTGGGTTTTTCCCTCTTGAGGGTTTTCACAAGGTATATCTTGTGTTATCTTATGCTTGTTCATTTGATCTTTGCATTATGCTTATTTGCTGCATCTTTTTCTCCTATTGGGTTATGTGGATTTAGTTTTATTTGACCTACAAATTTCTAACATTTGGTGCCAAATCCATGTTTATGGTTGAGGGAGGTGTAGACACCCTAAAATGACCAGGTCTTCGAATCACTTGCATTTTCATCTAATCTATCGTATCACCTGCATTTCAACATTAATTGAATAATCTAATTATTTAATTAATTTCATCAAATTCATCCAAAACTCTAAAATTCAACATTAATTAAATAAATCCGCTTTATTTAATTAATTTCATTAAATTTCTCTATATTCTTCCAAAATTAAATAATTTTTAATTATTTAATTAAATCATAATTCTCTTTCAAATTTTAAATCTACATTAATTAAATAAATCTAACTATTTAATTAATTCATCACAAATCCTCTCTTATCTACAATTAAATAATTTTTTTTATTTAATTAAATCAAATTGTTCTTCCAAATTTAAATAAATCATGCAAATTTATTTAAATTGTCTCAATCCTCTAAAAATAAATAAAATCAAGTATTTTATTTATAAACTTCATATCTTATCTATTCCTCTATCATGAACAAAGAATTAAATAAATTTATTTATTTCATTTCAATTATCTTTCTAATTCCTCTAAAAATATAATGTTAACTCGTGCACAATCAGTCTTATTTTTAGAACTCTAAAAAAAGACAAAATTACAAGTTAAGTTAATTGGCTTTATTTTATGTTATTTTCATCAACTCATGAATTAGAAGAAAAAGTATTCTAATTTATGAAATCAAAATCTATCTTTATCAAAAAAGTAATTATCTTAATAAAAATATCCTTATGGATTGGCACATGTTGTGTGCACATTCATTATGGTTATTTGATTTATCTCCTCCGTTGATTCTTTTGAGTTATCTGGACCGTTGATTGATCTCTGTTGAAACCTATATAAACCCCTTCATCTCCTTCACAAATCCTCTTCAATCACTTATTCTCAGGCATCCTTTATAGCACTTTGAGCATACATCGCATCGTTGAGCACCTTACGATCTTTTGACATTGATCTTCTTGAGCACTTTAAGCACCGATACTTGCTTGTTGCAAACATGGTTTCGCAGCATATTTGAGCAAACCACATTCGACAAAAGAGAACACAATCTGGGTAAAATCTTTCTTATTTCATTTGATTTATTGATTGATCATGGCTTTTTATTTAGATAGATATCTTTATGTTATAGGTTATTGATTTGGTTATTATCATAGTTTTGATTTTATCATTTAAACATATCAATTTTTCTCATACACATTCTGGCACTTCCGGTGTGACCCACTAATCCCTCTTTTTCTTTTGAGAAATTATTTTTTTGAAGTACAATACGGAACAATGCAAAAATACAAAAAAGTGCTATTGGTACAACAGCAAAGCGCTTTCGGTAGCACAGTGTAGCATCTTTGGGCGATACTGTAGTGCTTCTAGTAGTACAGTAGCACGCTTTTAGATACACAGTGTAGCGCGGGCAACACAGCAGTAAAGCACTTTTGGAAAAATAGGGTTTTTAATCTTGTTTTGTGATTTTGCAGGGTTTTACTCACATATCTATCCTTTATTGATTGGCAAGCTAATTTATTTGCCCTTTCAATTATCTTCTGTGCTGCCTAAACTAACGTATTTAGGAGTATTTACAATTTTTGAGTTAACCCATCATTTTTGCAACATCATTGAGTGGTTTTTATTCCAGGGCATAGATTATATCAACCATACATCCCAGATCTACAATGCAAACATGAAATTATCTTTTAACCTAACTTTTTTGACAAAATACAACTTTTTTTAGATCTGGGGAAGTAAAGCGCATTTGGTAGTACAGTACCATGTCATGAGTAGCACAGTGCAGTGCTTCTGGTAGCACAGTGCATCGCCTCTAGTCTATAGCAACTTGCCTCTGGCAACACAGTTTAACGCTTTGGGCATTACAATAAGTCACCTCTGGTAAAACAGTAAAGCACTTTTGGGTCAAATTGATTTATTTTTTTTGCTAACTCTTGGGTTTGTGTGGAACTAATTGACTTGTTACAGCTTCTTATCACTCAAACAGAGAAAATGGGTTTCCCTAACATGTTCATGCAGGACAAGCATTGAAGAAATCTCAATCTATTGCACTAAGTCTTAGAAACATATTGCCTTCTTAAGGGATAATTGAACAAATCACTTTGGTATCTAAGTCTTAGGAACACTTTGCTTTCTTAAGGGACAATGGACATGAATGCAAAAACACTTCAATTTTCTAAGGGACAATGGACATGAATGTCAAACATTTCAATTTCATAAGGGACAATTGACAACTACAAATATGTGTGTGCCTAATCTAGTTGCACCTTATTTTTTCTTATAATGGGACAATTAAACCTTTGTTTGTCGTGCTTGCTCTTACATTTCAATTATTCCTTTAGAAGGGCCTGCTTTTGGATTGCACTTCATCCAAAAGGGATGACCCTAAGTGGAGTTTTCCTTTGAACCACTATATAAGAGGGATAAGGTGAAAGCCAAGTCCTAACCAACGTCAGCCTTTCCTTGTGGTGCCAAACTGAAAAGAGGTGTACTAGCTCTTTGTGGAAATAATTTTTCACATCGAGCGAAGTGTTTGATACTCTTAGTAGGATTGGTTAAAGTTTTTAGTAGCTTCTCACATTGCTCATAAGGTGTTGGTCCCTCAAAGTTACTAAGAACCATTCTAGATAGTGACTACCTGATTTACCTCTGAACGTTGCGGTAATCATCAGCGCAAGGGGAATCGATTTAAGCCCTCAAGATACTCACCATTGGCTCCCTTGAGAAGAGATAGTATTCCCTCGGCCATAAAGCTCTTGTGACCTACTTGAGCTTTCCGAAGGGAGGGTGAGATATCCCTACCTATCGTCTCTCGCAAAGATACAAATGTCTGACACTTTTATGGAATGACATTTGGTCGATGGAGTATTAAGTTGTGAGCTATTCTACTACAATGAAACCTTGTCTCTAGGGAGAAAAAGTGCTTGATATTGTTTGCAATTGTCTTATACCTGTGGAAACATTGGGCTTTTTGTGAGCCTCGAACATACACTATTTGTTATGTCTGTCCTTTTTTTTGCAAACATTGTTTGATGTGTTCTCTCTTGCCAAAGCAAATCCAATCATAACCAAAACCAAATCTATCAAAATTTGCCTTATAAAGCATCACAGACACTACTTCAGTGCTTCTGGTAAAATAGCAGCTTACCTTTTGTATTACAGTAGCCTGCCTTTGGTATAACAGTACCTCACCTCTGGCAAAACCTACTTCAGCGCCCTTGGTATAACAGTAGCTCACTTTTGGTCTAACAGTAGCTTGCCTTTGGTATAGCAAGTACCTCACCTTTGGTAGCTCAATCCATCGCCTTTGGTATTACAATAGCTCGCTTTTGGTGGCATAGTCCTGCGCCTTTGGTCAAACAGTACAGCGTCTTTTATCTAATAAATTGTGCATCAAAATTTGTCTTTTCCAAAACATAAGCATAATCCCAGCATATTGTCCTAGTGTATTCCATGGTAACCACTAGACTCGAGCAAACTATGAAGACCAAGCAAGTTGTCCTAAGGAAGTGCAAATTGCCTCCTCACACACCTCAATCAGGCCAATCCAACATTACTCCCAAGGTTCCTCCCAAGACACCAGCGGAAAGATTGACCAACTCTCCAAACATGTCGCAGCTTGACCAACCAAACAATCCTCAAGAAGGTAGGGGCCCTTTGGTAAGTACACCTCACTATACCACCAGCATGCCTCTGGATTTTGTTCCACAAGGTTATACTATCGATCAAGTCCCATCTCAAGAAGGTAGGGTCCCTTTGGTAAGTACACATCACTATACAACTAGCATGCCTCTAGATTTTGTCCCACAAGGTTATACTATCGATTAAGTCCCATATCAAGAAGAGTGACACTTTGAAAAAGGTCAATCCTCTCAAGAAGATGGACAAGACCTTGACAAAATCATACAAGATCCTAGAGTCGTGGCCGCTTTTGACAAAATCCGTAGCGAGAACCAAGATCATTTTTTCTGTTTGCTAGCAGAGCAAGGAGCCAAATTACCCAAAGGTTTTGATCTATCAAACTTTAACGAGCCTAAAGACACTATAACGACAGTCCAAACCATGTCAACTGTGACCACACCATTACACAAACAAAGCTCACAAGGGAGAACGATTGCACAATATGAGAATCCCCTTTATCAAAACCCAACAGGAGAGAGACCCATATCACTGCTGATAACACCTATGGAGATCTACAAACACCAATAAGAGACTCTCCAATGTCAAGCAGAGTTAGCCAAACAAGCTGCCATAGCTCAATCAAACATACAACAAACTCCTAGAATGCCCACACCAATCGCAAGTGGAATATTGGCTACCCCATCACGAGAAGGTTTCCAACCAAATTACAATCCGAGGAACAACTACATAGCCATGCAACAAGGGTCTCAACAAACACCACCCCCAACATCATCAAATATTCATATCCCTCAACCAACCAGGGTCATGCAATCCCAACCACAACATTCTTCTATGCTCATCCTCAATCAACCTCCACCATCACAAAACACGTCTACTTATGTCCCTCCACCACAACATTCATCAACACAAACCTTTTTCAACACATTTCTTAACCACCCTCAACATTCCCAAAACCAAACTTCCCAAAGCTATGTTCTACAACCGCAAACTAACCCAACAAACTTTAGCTTTCCGCCACCAAACTCTTTTCTTCAACCATCACAAAGCCTACATTCTTACCTAGCGCCGCCCCCACCTCCCCAAAATCAAAATACATATGACCCCAACCAATCATATGACCCTTATAACACCAATGCCCATGGCTTACACTATAATCTTCCATATGGGAATCAGCAACCACTTCTAGGACACCAGGAGATGTTTCCAGCCCCTCCCACAACAATGGAGCTAAAAATCGCAGAAGTTCAACAACAACTAGCTGAGTTAACATTTGGCCACACCAAGAAGACCTTCTCTTTAGAAGAAGTGTGTCCTTATCCTTTTGATCGGTCATTACCCATGATCCCTTTTCCTCACAATTTCACTATTCCCAAGTTTGATAAATACAAAGGAAAAGGAGACCCAAAAGACCATCTCAGGGAATTCTATCTTGCTTGCTTCGAGGTCTCACATAACAACACATATCTTATGTGTCTCTTTCCTTGCAGTCTTGGAGGTCAAGCTATAGAATGGTTCTCACACCTCCCCACGGGTATCAAGTCTTTTAACGAGTTAGCGGAGAAATTTGCCACCCATTTCTCCTACAACACAGAGCATGAGATCTCCATGACCGATCTATGCAACAACAAACAGAAAAATGGTGAAACTTTCATTTCTTTCCTTCAATGATGGAGACAAATGGCTAGCAAATTCCCATTCAAGATACCTGAAAAGCAGCTTGTTAGCATATTTGTGCAGAATCTCAACCAAGAATTGGGTTTTCATTTGCAAATTCTTAGTGCTACAACCTTTGATGAAATTACATACAAGGGAATCAACATTGAAAAGGCCCTCATTGCTAAAGGAGTGGTCAAAATCTTCAAAGAAACTAAAGACAATGCTCCTCAACAACAAACAAATGATAAACCAAAGTTTTGGAACAAAAATAAAAATGTGGTCAACGATGGGGTGGTCAATTCTAAACATGTCCAAACATAGCAAACACTGCTTCATCTTTCCAAACTGAGTCAAACTCCACCCCAACAGCAGCAACAACAAAGACAACCATATCAAAACCAACAACAACAACAACAAGAGTGGCCTCAACAAGATTACCCTCCGCAGCGTCAATTCACTCCCTTGGGAGAGCCCATAGAGTTTGTCCTACAGAAGCTTTTACACAAAGGGATCTTCACCTTACCAGATGCTCCCCCGTATGGTGAACCTATTTACAAAACTGCACTGTACAGAGAAAATGAATATTGTGAATTCCATAGGAGCAAAGGGCATAGAACTGCATCGTGCATGAAACTAAAGCCTCTAATCCAAAATCTCATCGAGGGCAACCAAATCTCTTTTGAGGATGAACCACCAACTCACCACACCAATAAAGACCTCAACATGTACAAGGAACCATTCCTGAACCATGGTCCGCATCCTCCTCTGGATAAAGGTAAAGGTGTCAATAATGCTTCCACTTCATATGACTCCATTGTGGGTCGTTTTGAAGGGAGTCGGGTGTCTACCCTCACAATCAAAGGAAAATCTACAGATTGCACTGTTACAACTCGTCGTGGTCGTGTCACCATTCGTGGTCCTACACCCAGTCTCCCAACTCAATCAGATTATAATCTTGTCGAACATCTAGGGAAAATGCCAACACAGATCTCTATCTTGGACCTTCTACGATCATCACCCACACATAAAGTGGTGCTAGAAAAAGCCCTCCAAGAGTCTTCGGTTCCTAACAACATAGCGGTCGCGGATTTCTGAGCTATAGTATGTAACATTGCTTCACCCTACAATGTGGTCTTCTCTGAGAAATACCTCCCATCCCATGATCTGTGTCACAATGATGTCCTTCATATTGAGGTTCTCATTCATAAACAGAAAATCAAACGCATACTCATAGATGGTGGTGCTGGTCTCAACATCTATTCTCTAAAGTTACTTAAGCAATTGCGATACTCTGAGGATCATGTCAACATTGATCAAAGTATTACAATCAAGGGGTATGATGATGTTGAATGCCGTTCAAAGGGTGTTATCCATTTGCCTATACAAGTAGGCCCTGTCACACTTGAAACTTGGTGCCAAGTCCTTGACATTGAGCTGCCTTACAACATTATCCTTGGCCACCCATGGATCCATGCCATGAAAGTTGTTCCCTCAACGTACCATCAGTCTCTCAAGTTCCCATTCAATGGTATGGAGATCACTATCCCAGGAGACCCCAATCCTTTTGAATTATGTCATGTCTTACAAGGCAGTTACAAGAATTGCAACCAAGTGCCTAAAAATGACAAAGTCCTTGAATCCCCACTGTATGTCAAACCTAAAAATCTGACAAACACCTCTGCAAGTGAACCTAATCCTCTTCCTGAAATCAAATCTCACATCCGTGATATAGGCTTTGGAACATATGATATCTCAAAATCTTGTTGTGTAGGGCGGATGCCTTTATCTCCTAAATCTTACAGCGAACCGCCCATTGCCAAAGTAACTAAAAAAGAAGCTATTCCTCCCCTAGCATTTCTAACCCAATTCCAACAAGGAAAATTATTGGAAGAGGAAACTATTGAAGACATTTCTTCTTGGCTCTACAAGGAGAAAGAACCGATCACAATACTAATCAAGCAATATGGAAATGGCTTAAGGATAGTCAAAAACATGGGCTATAAAGGCAAAGGTGGCCTAGGAAAATAGAATCAAAGAAAAATGGAGCCCATTAGTGTGATGAAGAAACTAGACAAGAAGGGGTTAGGATTTGGAAAGAAGGTACCGCGCGCCTTGGACATCGAGAGTATCCTCGACAAGGTGGCTGAAACTTCTCTCGCAGCTTCAATGTCTAATGAGGATATCATCGATTACTCTTCCCTACATATGACTGACCTATTCACCGAATCCTCTGTATTTATGCTATCATCCGTATCCTTAATGTCCACCACAAACACCCATACTGTAACACTTGTCTACCTCGAACTTATCAATTAGGACCAACAAGGGTCCCCCTTATGGATGTATTTCAGAATGACGACTCTATAGCGAAGTTCATGGGACTCCGCGATGGTATCCCCCTTGGCGATCATAAAGCAAGTTTTGTAATGGAACTAGAGCCAATAGCTTATTTTGGTGAGAATGCCAAATCCTGCAGTCATAAAAGTAAAAACAAAGAAAGATCTCTAGGTGAAAACCACACTGTGGCACCTCCCGATCACAAAATAGTGAAAACAAAGGACGTATCCAATGATGAAAACCCAATCGTGGCACCTGAGGATGGAGGATTTGACCTTCCCCTACCATCTAAGTATCAAGAGAAGTCAGCTCTCCTAGTGGAGGATTCTACAGAGATAAACCTTGGCACAGAGCAAAATCTGAAGACCACATTCCTGGCAGCATCATTATCAGAAACAAAGCACAAGAATCTTAACAAATTCTTCTTACAAAGAACGATCAACTTTGCATGGACCTACGTTGATATGCCAGGGTTAGACCTTTGGTTAGTGGTTTACTATCTCACAGTGGATCCAACAGTTAAACCAGTCAAGCAAAAGCTGAGGAAGATGCACCCATAGATAGCTCTCTTGGTAAAAGTGGAAATACAGAAGTTGTTAGATGCAAAGTTCATCCAACCCATTGATTATTTAGACTGGGTATCAAACATTGTACCTATGTCTAAACTGAATGGGTGCATCCGCATGTGTAATGATTTTAGAGATCTTAACAAAGCATGTCCCAAAGATGACTTTCCACTACCGAACATTGATCTCATAGTAGACTTGACCACAGGTCATGAAATGCTTTTTCTCATGGATGGATTCTCTGGCTACAACCAAATAAAGATAGCAGAAGAAGATCAACATAAAACAACTTTTACTTATCCTTGGGGTAACTATTATTGGTGTGTCATGCCATTTGGTCTTAAAAATGCAGGGGCAACCTATCAAAGAGCAATGACAGTGATATTCCACGATCTCTTTCATCACATCATGGAGGACTATGTGGATGACATACTAGCAAATTCTTCTAGGGCAGATCACATACAAGTTCTAGGATGGATCTTTGACAGGCTCGAGAAATACCAAGTGCGCGTCAATCCAAAGAAGTGTGTCTTTGGTGTAACATTAAGGAAGCTATTGGGATACATTGTATCTCGCAAAGGTATTGAAATAGACCCTGCAAAAGTCAAGGCTATAGTGGAGATGCCTCCACCAAAGAACCTCAAAGCATTAAGAAGCCTTCAAGGAAGGTTACAATCCATTAGGCATTTCATCTCATAGCTAGCAGATAAATGTCAACCATTTCAACACTTGCTCAGAAAGGATGTCTCATTTCAATGGGATGATAAGTTTCAAGCAGCATTTGATCAGCTCAAAGAATATCTAGCTACACCTCCTATCTTGGTACCACCAGTCGCTGATATACCTTTGATCTTGTACATCTCAACTACAACTACAACCCTAGGGGCTCTTCTAGCACAACATGATGAGTCACAAAAAGAGCATGCAATTTATTATATCAGTCGAACCTTGATGGGTTATGAACTCAATTATTCACCAATGGAAAGGGCTTGTTTAGCAGTTGTGTTCGATTCCCAAAAGTTGTGAAATTACATGCTGAACCAACACACAAATCTAATAGCCAAAATTGATCAAATGAAGTATCTATAGCAAAAGTAGCTCTTACAGGCAGACTGGCTAAATGGGTCATGATCCTTAGTGAGCTTGACATTGAGTATGTGGATTGTAAAGCAATCGAGGGACAAGCCCTAGCAGATCAACTAGCAGAAGCACCCATGACAGATGTACATCCTATGGTATCTGACTTCCCAGATGAGAATCTATTCGCTCTTTCTACCTCAATAATGTGGAAGTTATATTTTGATGGTTCCTACACATAACATGGATTAGGGGCCGGCATCTTATTCATCACACCTAAAAATTACTATATTCCAAAGTCATATCAGCTTGCATTTCCTTGCACCAACAACATAACCGAGTATGAAGCACTCCTCATAGGTCTCAATATAGCAATTCAATGAGACATCACAAATTTACAAGTATATGGAGACTCACAACTAGTCATTCAACAGGTCATAGATGAGTACCAAACAAAAGATGAAAAGTTAATCCCCTACAAGCAACTAGTGGATGCCTACAAACCATATTTTTCTAGCATCACTTTTGAGCAAATTTCAATAGAGCATAACAAAGCTGCAAATTCTATGGCCTTTGTGGGGTCACTTAAAGACATGCCTACAAACACACAAAAATGTGAGTTCTTGATCGAGCAATTGTTGATACCAGCCGTCGATGTTCTAACTACTAAAATCATCTGCGAACTTGTTGGTCCCAATTCCCCATGGTACGAAGATATCTATGAATACCTTAAACACAATACCTTTCCCATTGACCTATCCGCTACCCAATGCAAACCTTTATCTGTCGATCCTCCTGTTACACCATTCTGGGTGATACACTTTATCGCCAGAGTCTCGATGGTATCCTCTTACGATGTCTTAACGCGGAAGAAGCTGAAGCTACCTTAAGAGACATACACGAAGGTGTCTATGGCACACATTCTACTGGTCCTAATCTCACCAAGAAGATACTCAAAATAGGTTATTACTGGCCTACAATAGAGCAATATGCTTTATAGTTTGCTAAGAAGTGTCTACAATGCCAGCAACATGGAGATTTGATTCACGCACCAACTCATGAACTACAACCTGTGACTACTCCATGGCCTTTTTCACAATGGGGTCTCGACCTCGTAGGACAAATCCACCCATCCTCATCCAATGGCCACAAATTAATCATTACCACCACTGAGTACTTCACAAAGTGGGTAGAAGCCATTCCCATGACCTATATCACCGGTAAGCAAATAGCCAAGTTTATCCTAAACTACCTCATTTGCCGATATGGTATCCCCCAAGCCATTGTCACTGATAATGGGAGACCATTCAAGAATCAAGATGTTTGTGCCTTATGCACACAATACAATATCTAGCATCGCTTTTCAACTCCCTACTATCCGCAGAGTAATGGCCAAGCTGAGGCTTCCAACAAAACCATTCTCAAAATCCTCAAGAAAATGGTCAATGAAGCTGGTCGTGATTGGCACCTACAACTCAATCCCACCCTATGGGCCTATCGCACTAGTATCAGAACACCAACTGGTGCCACACCCTATACCTTGGTCTATGGCTCTGAAGCCATCCTACCTATAGAGGTCGAGATCCCATCCCTCAGAGTATCCATGCAGAACCTGATTGATGGAGAGGAGTATCGCACTTCTAGATTAGCTAAGCTAGAATTATTGGATGAGAGGCGCCTTGCCGCACTTAATCATCTCCATGTCTATCAAAATCGTCTCCAGCATAATTAGAATAAAAAGATCAAAGAAAGATGGTTTCAAGTGGGTGATCTTGTTCTCAAAGAAAATCAAAGAAATCAAGCAGATCGAGAAAAGAAGGGCAAGTTTGAGCCTAATTAGTTAGGACCCTTTATTGTCACAACAACATATGGATCAGGAGCTTATACTTTAGCTACACCTAATGGCATTCCTCTAGATGAACCACTCAATAGTGTTCATCTCAAGAAGTTTTATGCCCGATCCTCAGAGTATCCAAAAAAAAGACACAAAAATAAAAAAATCGCTCTATGGTGAAAACCTGGCAAACAGACGCTATGTGTAGAGTCAACATTCATCATCCATCAAGTCCTATTCATTCCATGTCCATTTCACAACAAACTTCATCCATCCATCCATAATAAAACCATTGACCTTGTTTGCATTTCCCTCTCCCTATCTAGAATAGCTTGGCAATTTGTCAATGTCCATTGTCGTCATCCCACGTCTTGATCTATGTCAACAGTTATCACTGTCTTGTCCTAGGTCATGCTTTTTGTGTCTTCTCCACCAGTCACCCATGCAAATTCCTCTACCGGAATGGGGGTAACTCTCTCCTTAACCTAGGTCTAGGAATGGATCCTTGTTCGTGGTTCGCAAATACATCAATCGTTCTCCTTTCCACGGATGGCACCCTTCAACGGACACATCGCTCCTACGATAAGCCTGTTATCTTCCCAACACTCTTCCTCCATCATCACACCAACCAGAACTACATATTATCTCATCTCAATCTTAAGGTACCTTGATCCCATGGATATGGGTATGTAGGCAGTCTAGAATATGAAGGAAGTTTCCAGTACTCAGTTACATAAGATCTTCTCCTTTCACCTTGACCCATTCATCACTCTACCCAGAACTACATATTATCATTTTTCATCTTTCATCGTAATGTGCCTTGATCCTGTGGATACAGGGTATGTAGGCAGTTTGGAATACGAAAGATGTATCCAGTACTCAGGCACATACGATTCATCATTCTTCACCCATTTCAACCCATTAACATGTCACCTTTCTGGTCTTCCATTTATCAAAATCCATTCACCTCAACTTGACTAACTCAAGCAGCAAAACAACAAACAAATGCATCCTTTCAAAGCAAAAGTTCTTAACAAACCTAAAGAAAAGCAACTTACTTCCAGAGTCATCTATTGTCCTACATATTGATTGCCAGCATCAGCTAAATCAATCTCAACCAAACAACAGATCAACAAACTTGTCTTATACAGAATGTTCCATGATCGAGACCAACACATGCGTCTTATACAACATGTGGTATTTCCTGAAACCAGACATTATCCTTTCAACAAATAACACCCTTTAATAGACACATAGCTCCTACGATAAGGCTATTATCTATCATATCCAATCTATCTTGAGCAACCTCTTTGGCAAGAGAATATGTTGGCTGTATGTTTACTTTGTAAGTCAGTCAATTTGCTTTATGGTTTATCTTTTGTTCCTTTTCCAATACCTATTCAAGACTACCTTGATTTATCTATAATCTTGGTATGTTGCAGTGCTGTACGGATTGGGAGCATAGTCATTGCTTTTTGTGTGCTGTGTTTGAGGAATGATCTTTAGCATCTTTCTTAGCAGCATATTTATCTTGTGTGTGTTACGACCTAGCATCTTACATATTAATATTCTTCTTGCATTTATGTATTGAAGTTTATTTTATGTTCAAGACTATGGCTCATTCACATATCCAACAAGGTTATATTATGTCTAAGGGATCTAAGTTCAAACCACTTGCTTGCAGAGTCAATGTCCACGCATTCGGATATCACAGCACCTTGGTCATTTATACCTTGGTGCCAAACTATCCATGTGCTATATCAAAAATAAGGATTGCTCTTTATAAACATTTGTGAAACCATTGCAACAAGCTCATCCATTTACACCATCCATTTTTCCATGACATTATATAGTTTTTCAAGCAAAGATTGATCAACAGTCTTTCTCTCATGTTCTCTTCTATCTCCTTTCTTCTATCTATCATCAACCCAACCTCGCCTATCTCCAACACAATCTTCTAGTCGAGCGTCAACCTAGTTCTTCTGTCACTTCTCTGTCTTTCCTCTCAAGGGGGCATCTTAAGCCAGCTACACTGGGGCATCAAAATTGTATCATGTCTTCAACAATCGTTTTCTTTGAAACAACGCTATAAACTGCATTGCATCAAAGAGGGGAAAAATGTAGACACCATAAAATGACCAAGTCTTCAAATCACTTGCATTTTCATCTAATCTATCGCATCACCTGCATTTCAACATTAATTGAATAATCTAATTATTTAATTAATTTCATCAAATTCATCCAAAACTCTAAAATTCAACATTAATTAAATAAGTCTGTTTTATTTAATTAATTTCATTAAATTCCTCTATATTCTTCCAAAATTAAATCATTTTTAATTATTTAATTAAATCATAATTCTCTTTCAAATTTCAAATCTATATTAATTAAATAAATCTAATTATTTAATTAATTCATCACAAATCCTCTCTTATCTACAATTAAATAATTTTCATTATTTAATTAAATCAAATTGTTCTTCCAAATTTAAATAAATCATGCAAATTTATTTAAATTGTCTCAATCCTCTAAAAATAAATAAAATCAAATATTTTATTTATAAACTTCATATCTTATCTATTCCTCTATCATGAACAAACAATTAAATAAATTTATTTATTTAATTTCAATTATCTTTCCAATTCTTCTAAAAATATAATGTTAACTCATGTGCACAATCAGTCCTATTTTTAGAACTCTAAAAAAAGACAAAATTACAAATTAAGTTAATTGGCTTTATTTTATCTTATTTTCATCAACTCATGAATTAGAAGAAAAAGCATTCTAATTTATGAAATCAAAATCTATCTTTATCAAAAAAGCAATTATCTTAATAAAAATATCCTTGTGGATTGACACATGTTGTGTGCACATTCATCATGGTTATTTGATTTATCTCCTCCATTGATTCTTTTGAATTATCTGGACCGTTGATTGATCTCTATTGAAACCTATATAAACCCCCCTCATCTCCTTCACAAATCCTCTTCGATCACTTATTCTCAGGCATCCTTTATAGCGCTTTGAGCATACATCACATCGTTGAGCACCTTACAATCTTTTGACATTGATCTTCTTGAGCACTTTGAGCACCAATACTTGCTTGTTGCAAACATGGTTTCGTAGCATATTTGAGCAATCCACATTTGACAAAAGAGAACAACACAATCTAGGTAAATTTTTTCTTATTTCATTTGATTTATTGATTGATCATGATTTAGATAAATCTCTTTATGTTATGGGTTATTGATTTATTTATTATCATAGTTTTGATTTTATCATTTAAACATATCAATTTTCCTCATACACAGGAGGTATGAGCTCCCTGGATTTGTATAACCCTTGTGTAACACCTAGTTTTGAATTCACCCTAAAAACTAAGTTTTAACCAAAGGTAATTTTTTTTTTTGAAAATTTAAAACAGAAAAGTAATTTGTTTTCAATTCTTATAACCAAGAAGAACATCCATCGACAAAATAATAATCATGAATATATATATATCTTAAAGCAAAAGTAATAATCATCCAAAACATTTAAACAATAGGTTGTTAAAAATTACTTAGAATAAATCCAAAATAGGAACTTACCAATGTCACTGCATCTCGATTGTCGACCATCCAAATTCAAGTCTCGGCAATCCTCAAGAATTAAGAAGAGAAAGTATCTTCAAGGAGCTTAACCTCCAACCACAGACCGTCGGTCTCCCACACTCCTTCCTAACTGGAAGTGGCCCTACCCAACTCAAGAGGATAGACTTAGGATAACCAATGGTGTTTGCCATCTGAGTTCTAGTGTTGTGACCTACGTGACTTGTTATCATGCAATCCCCTAGATACCCTCTAGTCATGCATGACCTCTCCACAAGCTACGCCATCTAGTCACAGTGAACATTTAATGCACTTGAGGATCATGCATTACCTTGGCCAAAGGATTTGAATTTAATTAGCGTTGTATCAACGCATGAATTAAGTTCACCCATCCCACTCGACTCGAATTAATCGCAATCCTATAGTTTCCTATTTATAAGTTCTATATAACAACCTCGATGACCTCAAGGTGTTTGAATTTCATCATGCATTAACGCATAGCATTGAGATTTACTCTTTCTCTAAACTCATGGAAACCTCTCCATCTTCACGATATAAGAATGGTTTCCTAGCACATTGATTATTCGGATAATGTTTTGCATTGTTACACGATCTCTAAGTTTAGTCCATTGTTTAAATTATCCACTCTTGAGTAGACACTAAACCCAACTTTGTTATTTTTGGAAAGAGACTACTATAAACCAATTTATAGAACAAAAATATTCGAAGTCCCTAAGTTTAAAATTAAACATTCTAAGGAATCTTCTTCGACTGTCGATTCTTCGACATAAGTTTATCTTTGTAGTTTTGGAAGGGCTTCTCTAAAAGACAATTCAAGAATAAAATGTGCAAAAACCCTACATTAAGGAAATCTTTGGTAGATGTCATTACAGTCCTCCCAAGTGGCGCTATCCTCGCCATATTGGTCCCACTAAATTTTGCATTGCAAAACCTCTCGATTACGTAAATGACGTTTACGCATTTCGAGCACCCTGAGTGGCTTGATCACAACCACTCCTGGCTCTTGTATCTGTAAAGAATTCCATTTTAGAATGTGGTCATTACCTACAAAATATTTCTTTAGGTATGAAACATGAAAAATATTATGCATTTTGGACAAGACTGGAGGTAGAGCAACTTTGTAGGCCACTGGATTGATAATCTCAAGGACTTCAAAAGGTCTGACATATCGAGGAGACAACTTTGATGATTTACCAAATTTGATTGAGCTTTTATGGGGTTTCACTCACAAAAGAACTTTCTCACCAACAGAGAAATGTCTAGGCACCCGTTTGCGATCTGCATAACTTTTTTGCCTGTCGTTGGCTTCTGCCAACCTCTTCCTAATCATTTTCACTTTTTCTTCCATATCCGCAAGCATTTCAGGTCCAATGCTTATCCTATCTTCCAGCTTATAGGAGTTCTGCATTTCCTTCCATATAATGCTTCAAATGGTGCCATCTTAATGGCAGAATGATAGGAATTGTTATAGGTAAATTCAACAAGAGGTAAATATTCCTCCCATCTGTATTGTTGATCCATACAATACATTCTTAAAAGATCTTCTAAGACCTGATTAACCCTTTCTATTTGTCCATCAGTTTCAGGATGATAAGTGATGCTCACATTGAGTTTATTTCCTAATGCAGAAAATAAAGTTTACCAAAACCGAGAGGTTATCCGAGCATCTCTATCAGATATAATCTTTTCAGGTACCCCATGCAATCTGAATATTTCTTGCACAAATTTTTGAGCCAAAATATGAGCTCCATCTGTTAAATTTCTCGATATAAAATGTGCTACCTTGGTTAGTTTATCTACAACAACCAATATTGCATCATGCCTATTCTTAGACATTGGTAACCCCTGAATAAAATCCATACTAACAACCTGCCATTTCCATTCTGGAATATCATGTGGGTATAACAATCCTGCAGGATGTTGGTGTTTTGCCTTCACTCTCTGACACTCCAAACAACTTGCTACAAACCTTGCAGCATCACTTTTCATTCCTTTCTAGAAATATAGTGGCTTGACATCAGCTAAAAGTTTTGTTACCCCTGGGTGTCCAAAATAAGGTGCACAATGAACTTCCTTCCAAACAAGGTTTCTAAGTTCTACAAAATTAGGAACGTAGATTCTTCCCTTAAATCTCATCAATCCATCTAGCTCAAAACAGAATCCGTCATATCTTGGATCCTTAGGGTCTAATTGCAGAGCTTGTTTCACTTGCTCATAATATTCATCTCTAGTTAAACTTTGCAATACTAAATCTTTAAAATTAGCATGAATAGAGATTATAGAAGCTATGTGTCTTCTTCTGCTTAAAGCATCAGCTACTCGATTTTCTTTACCTTTGATATAAGAAATCTCAAAGTCATAATCTGATATTAATTCTAACCATCTCCTTTGTCTTGCATTGAGATGAGGTTGTGTAAATATGTAACGAAGACATTGATGATCTGATTTTAGTATAAAAGTCTTTCCCAACAAATAATGTCGCCACATCTAAAGGGCGTGAATCACTGTTGCCAGTTCTAAGTCATGAGGAGTGTAATTCTGCTCATAGTTTTTCAACTTTCTTGATTCATAGGCTATTACACGCCCATCTTGCATAAGCACACCTCCTAACCCTTCTCCCGAGGCATTAGTAATAACCTCAAATTGTCCTTCAGGATCAGGGACTTTCAAGATTGGTGTTGTTGTTAACTTTTCTTTTAACAAATCAAATGCCTTTTGACATTCTTCAGTCCAAACAAACCGTTTTCCTTTTCTTTGCAAGGAAGTAATTGGACTAGCAATACTTGAGAAATTCAAAACAAATTTTCTGTAATATCTGGCCAATCCCATGAAACTTCATACCTCTGAAACATTGGAAGGTACAGGCCATTCCATAATAGCCTTAATTTTGGCTAGGTCAACTGATATCCCTTCAGCTGATATTATATGTCCCAAATACTGCACTTCTTTCTGAAAGAAAGTGCATTTCGAGAGTTTAGCATACAATTTGTGTTCTCTTAATCATTGCAAAACAATTTGAAGATGTTGTCTATGCTCCTCCTCATTTTTGGAATATATCAGAATATCATCTATGAAAACTAGGACAAATTTATCAAGGCAATCTCTGAAAACACTATTCATGAGATTCATGAAAGCAGCTGGTGCATTGGTTAATCCAAATGGCAACATAGTAAACTCATAATGACCATATCTTGTTCTAAATGCAGTCTTGTGAATATCTTCATCTTTCAATCTTAACTGATGGTATCCAGATCTCAAATCTATCTTAGAAAAGACTGATGCACCACACATTTGGTCAAATAAATCATCAATACGTGGCAGTGGATACTTATTCTTTATTGTTGCCTTATTTAGCATCCGATAATCTATACACAGTCTAAGGGTTAGGTCCTTCTTGATGAAAATAACCTGGGCTCCCCATGGTGATACACTTGGCCTAATTAGATCTTTAGACAATAGCTCCTGCAATTGAGCCTTCAATTCCATAAGTTCAGTGGTGGTCATTCGATATGGAGCTTTAGATACTGGCTCAGATCCTGGTTTAATATCTATGGCAAAATCAAAGGTTCTCTTTGGAGGCAAGCTTGGCAGTTCCTCAGGAAATACATCACTGAAATTGCAAAGATATGAATATTTTTCCCCAAATGTTTGCTTCTCCAAGGATTCCTTTACTAGATCCATTTTGATTGCAAAAAGTTGACATCCCTTATGCCTAACCCACTTTAATTGTTTTGAAGAAATAGATCTGATCCTTATTTCCCTTTGAATACCTTGAAAATTTACTTATTTCCTTTATCATCCAGACACTCAATTGTTTTATGAAAACAATCTACCTTGGCCCTATGTCTCCACAACCATTTCATTCCTAAGATGACATTGTAGGACCCTAAAGGTGCTACGTATAAATTTACCTCAGTGGAGAAGTTTGAAATATCAATCTTAGCTTTGAACAAACATTGCTCTACCTGAGCCTTTGAGTGATTTGCATACTCAATTGTCCACAGTTTTGATATAAAACCAGCTCTTCTAGGAAATTTACTTAAGACTCTAGATGACACAAAATTTTCTGTTGCACCAGTATCAAACATAATAGAAACAGGAACTCCAAATAATGTACCTATCATCTCAATGGGAGTAATCTGATACTCAGCTTGTCGATTGTCAAGGGCAGCATGAATCATTTGTTGAAACGCTTCCTGCTGCGAAGGAAGTACCGTATTCCTAGGCTACCCATTCTACTTTTTATTAGGACAATGGTTAGCATAATGATCTCCACCACAAGAAAAACACCCTCCAATTGGTCCTCTCTTCTCGGATGGTCTACTCATAGCATCATCATTCTTCTTAAAATTGTCATTTTTCTTATAGTCTTCATTTCTACGTTCATTACCAAATCCCCCTTTGTTTTTCTGATTTCCTTTATTGAACCTCTTGTTTCCATATCCTTTTTCATTCTTCCTTTTATACGTCTATTCATTGAAGTTCTTATCAAATCTCTTACGTTTCTTTTCATGGTAAGCAGAAATGGATTTGATCTTCTGTTCCTGCTTAATTGCTTTCTCATACACCTAGTCCATTGTGTTTGGACCATGCACCTCCACCTCACCGGCAATCTGAGGATTGAGTCCCATGATAAATTTTCTTATCAGAAATCTTTCATCCTTTTGATATTGACGAACATATTTCAACAATCTAGTAAATTTTTCTGCATATTCAACCATAGACATATCACCTTGCCTGAGGTTTTGGAAATCTGTTAGCTTTTTATCAAAATATAGTTGTGGTAAACACCTCTTTCGAAAAAGTTCCACAAACTCATTCCATGTCACCTTCAAGGGACTTAATTCCAGTTCCATTTTCTTGTTCATCCACCAAGTGGATGCTTCCCCAGATAACTGATATGCTCCCCATACTGGCTTTGTAATCTCAGAGTAATTTATGATTTCAAAGTACTTCTCCATTTTTGTTAACCATACTTCTGCTGCATCACTGGTTTTCATTCCATCAAATTTGGGAGGGATAACCTTTTTCATATTCTTAGATAGTTCCAGTGTAAGTTTGTCTTCTGTCTTCTTCTGGGTTTCACTATCATCTTGATTTTCACTTGACGTGCCATGATCCCGTTGTTTACTTTTACTTACATTATTTGAATACTCATTTTCACCCTCCATATTCCCGGTTTCATTCACTTCCTTTTCCAATTTACCCAACCTTTCCTTAGTTTCAGTGAGCATATTAAGAATTCTGTCCAATTTATCGATGGAGTTTTCCTAAGAGTTGTGACCTTCCCAATCTTCCCCCTCATTAAACTCTAATTGATCCATGATTGTTTGTTTTCTCACCTTCGGATTCATTGTCCGACACATATTCACGAGGTGTATAACCCTCAGACTCGCTATCCGATGATAGTACAATGATTTCAGCTCTAGGTGCTATACGGGGATCCCTAGTGATCATTGGTACACTGATAGGTACACTCATAGGTACACTATTAGGTACACTAATAGGTACACTCATAGGTACAATAATAGGGCAGCAATTGACCATGATTCAAGCTGCCGTCCTAGCTGTCTCTAGGAGTTCTTTTTTTCATTTGTTTAAGTCGTAACAGAGCATTGGCAAAAGTTTCCACATCATCTAGCCAAATGTCATTTTCATCATTTGTTTTCTCAATAGTCTTGATCATCACAAGTCATTTCTGCTTAGCTTGCAAATAATGTTCCTTACCAGCGAAGCACTTCGTTGCGGTTTTCTTGATACGTACCATCCTAGCACAGTAAATCAAATCATTAGCTACCCGCATAATGTTGATTCCTAATCAGGTTAGTAGACTCATCAGCCCTAGTGCTGAACCTGGTTAGCTCTGATACCATATGTAACACCCAGTTTTGAATTCACCCTAAAAACTAAGTTTTAACCAAAGGTAATAATTTTTTTTTTTTGAAAATTTAAAACAGAAAAGTAATTTATTTCCAATTCTTATAACCAAGAAGAACATCCATCAACAAAACAATAATCATGAATATATATATCTTAAAGCAAAAGTAATAATCATCCAAAACATTTAAACAATAGGTTGTTAAAAATTACTTAGAACAAATCCAAAACAAGAACTTACCAATGTCACTGCATCTCGATTGTCAACCATCCAAATTCAAGTCTCTGCAATCCTCAAGAATTAAGAAGAGAAAGTATCTTCAAGGAGCTTAACCTCCAACCACAGACCGTCGGTCTCCCACACTCCTTCCTAACCGGAAGTGGCCCTACCCTACTCAAGAGGATAGACTTAGGATAACCAATGGTGTTTGCCATCTGAGTTCTAGTGTTGTGACCTACGTGACTTATTATCATGCAATCCCCTAGATACCCTCTAGTCATGCATGACCTCTCCACAAGCTACGCCATCTAGTCACAGTGAACATTCAATGCACTTGAGGATCATGCATTACCTTGGCCAAAGGATTTGAATTTAATTAGCATTGTATCAACGAATGAATTAAGTTCACCCACCCCACTTGACTCGAATTAATCTCAATCCTACAGTTTCCTATTTATAAGTTCTATATAACAACCTTGATGACCTCAAGGTGTTTGAATTTCATCATGCATTAACGCATGGCATTGAGATTTACTCTTTCTCTAAACTCATGGAAACCTCTCCATCTTCACGATATAAGAATGGTTTCCTAGCACATTGATTATTCGGATAATGTTTTGCATTGTTACACGATCTCTAAGTTTAGTCCATTGTTTAAATTATCCACTCTTGAGTAGACACTAAACCCAACTTTGTTGTTTTCGGAAAGAGACTACTATAAACCAATTTATAGAACAAAAATATTTGAAGTCCCTAAGTTTAAAATTAAACATTCTAAGGAATCTTCTTCGACTGTTGATTCTTTGACATTAGTTTATCTTTGTCATTTTGGAAGGGCTTCTCTAAAAGACAATTCAAGAATACAATGTTCGAAAACCCTACATTAAAATTTAACACTCACAATGTACTACTTCAACGTGTCGAAATCTTTGACATAGCAAAATCTTGTCGATCTATACATTGGAAAACCTTGTCATGTCATTTCTTCTAACAAAATAGATTGCATGTAAGTCTAAACTTGAGACTTGATAAAAGACTCATTACTTGTTTGTAAAAACTTCATAATAATGATTGGTAAAACAATAAGGTCTTGTCTCGGAAAAACATTTGTTTAAATACTTTAATAGCAAAAGTATTACCTTCAAAAGCATATAATCAAAATCTTCTTATTATTCATAGCTAGTTAACAACTTCGCCATGGTCAACTGACTAGTTTAAACTCAGAAAAAGAGGACTGTGCAGTCTTGTAAGTTTCAGTTTACACTTCTTAATAAAGATATTCTTCTGTCATTGGTTGTTACTAACAAATCTTTTTACTCAAGACTAGATGACCTTTAAAGCTTGATAGAATCAAACAAAGGTATTCGGCTGTCCACACGAGTATTCATTCTACATTGACAAAGGTTTGACACCATGATCTGTGTTAATTGTGAACTTCTTTCGACCAAAAACTTAATCTAAATTGCACTCTACACCAAACAAAAACCACCTAAAGTTGAATCACGACTTCACAGAAATCTTGACCTTTGCATAGCAAAGCAATAGGTTTTGAGATTCACTACTGTGGTGCGGTGCAGCACTATGTAGAAGATGTAACATTGCACCATTTAATAGTGTTCAAAACTCATAGCTACTGTTATCAGTAATTAACACTTTGCACCTTTAGCAAACTAATTTTTTTTAGAATGCAAGAAAGACATTATTTAGAACAATACAACAAAAATCTAAGTCTGTGTAGCGAAGAGAGGAAGAGAACCTAAAAATGGTCTCTAGAGTTCGCTTGCAAACTGGTCATCGACACTTGTTAATTCCTCAGCTGTTCCTCTTGAAGCTTTTTGCTCAGTCCTATTTTTCTTCTCCTCCAAATTCTGTATCTCCAAAACTGACTCAAACTACACTATATCCCCACTCACTGCGAAGGAATAACAGACTCTCCACTCCCAACCATGCCTATCAAGAAGGAAATCTCACCTGACATGCAAGCACGTCTCCCACCTTATGCGACCACTCTCCAAGATGGAGCTCCACGAAGGCGAGGTGGCGGATGGCAGACTTAACAACCTGACCACTACTCAAGAATAAAGGCTTCATTACCCACTTAATTCGCAACTACACAGAAAAGTGAAGTTCAATCTCTTGCGAGGTGGCAGATTTAGTTGAATAAGATGTTCCACTACTCATAATCGTTCATGAGTATAAAACAACTACATAATTAAAAGAAATGGATAAGCTGACAACCCACTCATAAGGGTTAAAGCTTAAAAAGAAATAAGTTGTTTCGAAATACAAGACATCATAAATAAAGAATTGAGTGAACTCTATGAACTATTGCTCAATTACTAACATCATAAAAGAATAAAGAAGTACCTCAACGACTACTTAAATATAACTTATATAATTTAGTATATTCATTTATAATACGACCAAAGTTATTACACACCATGGTCTCTAGAACAATTCAACATCTGTCGAATTTCGCAAAGAGGAGTTTATGACATACGCTCGAAGCGTTTTACAACGATAACGACGAATTGGGCGCAAACGCAGAACAACACTTGAGATCGACTTACGCACAATTTTGACTTTTGCTCCGAACAGATAACAAGACACGACTTACAATTCGACCATAAGCATATACATATGAACATATAAACAATATATCAGTCGTTCATGTTTGACAACATGATTCAGAGTATTACGACATTGATGTCGATTTCCCATACTCTAAACAACGACTTACAAAAGGAGAAAGACCTATTCTTGCAAACCTCAACAACTCGACTAAAATTGACTTAGCCCGTAATCAAGGCATGAAGGTTTGTCTACCTGATATGCATTTTCAGTGGCAAGCACCCATGGTTATTCGAGAGTCTATTCTCTCTTTCTCAAAGATACTTTCTCTTCTTATTTCTTCCTGGCGAATATGTTCCATCTATTCTTGTCTTTGACAATCTCACAAACAATTTGTGGTCAGAGTACCAATGTTCTAATCAAAACATATTTATATCAAATCATTTCATTTTCATATCGAAAAGACATTCTAATTCATAACATCATATTGATCATAATCAAATAGATTCCATAATTTCATAAAATTAACCTTCTCTATTTATATCATCAGTTCCTATGATGTTAAAAACATATCCACATAACTGTACCATTTAAGAAAAAGTAAATAGTAATATTGAATCCAAAAAGGGGATGTAACACCTTGTGTGTGTAGATCGGATGCAAAATGGAAGCCATTGTAATGCATGAAAGGATTTGGATCATTACAAGGTTTTGTGCAGGTTGTATTGCAAATTGAGGGTTCTAGGTATTGGAGATTTGTTGTGTATGTTGTAGATTTGCTGATTGAAAAATCATGGCTGAAGAAGGTTTTTTAGATCATTGCAATGAGGGTTTTAAGGAGGTATTTTTCACAGATGACCTCTTGGGACAAAATGAACCTTGCCATTGGATTCAGGTGGCCAAACAGGCGAAGAAAAACATATAATTCCACATGTTTTGGCCATGGTGACCAGAGGCAAAATTTTTATGCTCCCCCCGGAAGTACAATCGTACGGCTGTCGCAGGTACAGGTACACAGAAATTAAAAATAAAAATTTCATGCACAATGAAAAGTTTTCTGTAGTTGAAAATTAAATCCAAAAAAATTACAAAACTATAGAAAGGAAATAAAAAATCAATATATATGAAAAAAAAAATTAAAAAATAATAATTATAGGGGGTAGGGGTCTGCAAACCCATGTACCCCGAGCCTGCGCCAGGTCTGGCGTGGAAAGTACATCCTATCGGCCTCCAACTTATGTTGGCCAGGCCAGAAGGCTCTAGGGCCTCTGGTCCTCAACAGCCCGGTCGGGGTTGGGCCCTATGCCAGCCAGCGTGGCCTTTGGTCGCCGTCAGTAGGGGTGCCGCTGGCAAGGAAGCCCCCCCATGGGGAAATTAAAAATTAAAAAATTTATTTTTTTGACAATAGCCAATGAAAACATTTCAAATGACAATGACCAAAATAATTATTAAATTTGGCCCTTTGGATAAATTCAAACCTCCTTTTAAATGTGTTTAGGGTCTGTGGGGTTTTTGGAGACACTAAACAATTTAAAAACCATTTCAAATCCGCCGTCAAAGATGATGCCAGTGCCAACCTAGCGCCATAGTGGGCCCCACCTTTTCCCAATCAGAGTGCACAGTCAATGCCATGTCAGCGATGACGTCAGCAGGTACGAAGGGTCCCACCAGGGGTCCCCTTTTAGCCCTTGGAGGGCATTTTCTTCCGGGAGGCGTAACTTTCACCCATGGTATCAATTTTTCAACTTATTATAGGCGTCGGAAAGGTCTCTCCAAGAACTACACAGTGGTATAGGTTTCATAATCATATTTTGTTGTTTGTGTCAGAATTTGGTACCTGAAGCCAGGCTCATAACTTTTGCATACGGAATCAGATTTTTGATTTCGGATAGGCGTTGGAGAGCTATTGCAATGTAATATAGTTTGGATCATGTAGATTTTTAGTTTGGTGTGTAGAGAGATATTGGTATTTTTTTGATCACTTATAGGAGCCTGAGATTCAGAGTGTGTTTATGAGTGCATTCGAATGGATTTTTGGGCACAAACTTGTGGGAGTGCATGTTGCTATGAGACCATCAGCATGGTATAGTAGGTTTTTAGATTTGGTACTTCCAGATATAGGTTTACAGGGGTTTTTAGAGTTTGGATTTTGATGGAGACAGGTACACAAGTTGTCTTCTAGTTTGAGGACATAGTTGATACGCGTGTGAGATTAGAAGTCTCTTTTCAGTGGGAGTTGAGTACAAGTACAATGATGATGATGATTATGGTGTCATGGATATATAGGTACACTTTTGCATTGGCACAACATGATCATGTATGTGTTTGATAGGTATGGACTATGATATTTGATTCATGATTACAAGTGGTGTTGTGGTGTTATTTTAGGAGGTTGTTCTTATATCTTGGATGCTTGATTAGTTTCTTGACTATGGTTACTCGTTTGTGGACTTGTTTGGAAAATCAAATCTAGCGTTGATTTGGTGTTTGAGTCTTAGAGTCTATAGGTTGTCTTCTTTGATATCTCAGTTTGAATATTACTAGTGTGATGATGAGTTTGCATGTTACATTTGTTTTGGATCTATGAGTTATGTAGTTTTGTGGGTTGATCACCTATTTGGCTACAGTGGGATGACTCGGATGTGGATTGTCTATATCCATGAGATTGATTCAATGTTTATGCAAACTTTATTAGTTGGCCTTGTCTGTGGTCATTTGTACATTGGTATGTTGCATTGGGATGAGAGGATGGATGATTAGAGTGCCTAGATAGTCAGTTATTGGGACTTATAGCATGTTTATCACGATGTCATGGATAGCTTGTATACATGGTTTCATGTGAGCTTTTGACAGTGATGGTTTTATCTTCTTGGTTGGAGATTATGGTTTACTCTACCTTTTAGGAGTTGTTGATGTTACAGTGGGATTCCTTGATTGTGTTGGGGCCATGGATAATCTTCATTTAGGAGATGGTTTTTTTGTTGTTATTGATATCTCGCTATCATGGTTCAGTGGGAGCTTTGGGAGCGATGTGGATTCATCATTTGTGATGAATGATCTTCTATAGTGGATGTGGGTGTGGAGAGGCCCTTGGATTATGATTCATGTTTCAATGAGAGTGCTTTGACATCATGATTTCTATTGTAAGTAGATGGTTATCTTCGTATGATTGGAGATGTTGACATCTTTGTTTACCATGCAAGACTTTTTTGAGTCTTTGGTTGAGTTGTCAGTTTATGATTTGTCAGTTTGACATGTTGATCCTTGATTTAGAGACATTGATATTATGTCATGGTTTACTCTTGATGCTAGATTAGAGTTTTGGCATATGCATGTTTTCTTGAGACAGGATGTATGCATCAGTGCATGTGATCTCCTTGGAGGAGATGGTTAGATCATGATGTCATGATGGGCTTCTTGATTATGCAGATGTACAGTAGGAACATTGACAGTGATCTTGTTGGTTCTCTTGGTATTGAGTACATTGGTCATTTGCTTGAGAGCTTCATGATAGTGCATTGTTGCATTTGGAGTTTCAACATGGATTGATCATGGAGGTGTTCATGGATTCTTGGAGACTTAGGTGAGGCTGGAGTTCTCCTAGGATTAGAGACACTTGTTGAGATGGTTACTCATTGGAGGTTTCAGCAGATAGACCGAGGAGCCTTACACCTAGATATGGACCTAAATGAGATTGTTCTTGGAGAGGGTCATTGTGGCTTGGTGTATCCTGGAGGAGCATTCTCATTCCCCACTCTTGGTCTACTCAGCAATTTATCATCTATGATGTATTGCCCATCCTTTTAGATGCATTTTGCTTTATGCTTTATCTTCTCATAGATATGGATCTTGAGATATGGTTATCGGTTTTGGAGGGTTCATTTGAGGGATGTTAGCATGGTTATATCCTTGTTCATATGGTTTGATTTATGATGTTCATTATGAGGAGTTTAGGAGATGTGATTGGTCTTATTCCTAGTTATGGAATGATTATTAGTTTGATCTACCTTGATTAGAGAGGCTTACATCCATGTTGGTTACATGTTACATATGTTCATTTGATCTTATGAGATTGAATGGTTGGGTGTTGTTGAGGCTTTTCATTTGGGGTTGTAGAGGAGATCATACTTGACACAGGTTAGCACTTTGAGGTGTTTGTAGAAGGACATTATGATTTTTAGATTTTCTTTCTTTGTCTTATGGCTACTTCCTAGAGGATCATGTTGATATGGTTGGACTTGGGAGAGTTATGGTGACACGTTGTGAGAGAGTATGCAGCAATTTATCATGCATGTGTTGATCATTGTGATTGTTCTTGATACTACATTGGCTTGTTGATTAGCCACACCTTAGTTTGAGTGTTGATTAATAGACTTGATATGTCTTGGATCTATTTTCAGATTTGACATTATCCATGCAGTGGGAGTTCCTGGTGTATGTGTTCTTCATTGACAAGTTTTATACATGGAGCTTGTGATTGCGGTATATGGGTTGGATATGTTGTTGGCATGAGTTTATTGATGTTGTTGATACCTATGAGGTATGGATGGTTGGATGTATTGGCATATGTTGTGGGTGCTATTTCCAGTCATGTGGGTTTTTTCCTTTGACAGCAGATTGGAGCCTTTTTGTTATCACTTGGATTTGTTTATTTGGTGAGCTTGTTCATGATAGATTGGTGCATCTTCACCTTGGCATGTTCCTTTTCTTCCATAGGTGGCACGTTGGAGGATGAGAGGATTTCTTGCTTGAGATGGTGGTCACTTTGATTTTATTGCAGGTATCTTGATGGAACACAAGAGTATGCTAAATATTCATGTGATTTCATGTTTGCCTATGATGATGTATTTCATGGATTGACCCTTCTGCAATGTATACAACAAATGGGAGAATGTTGGGAAATAGGTGTTGTACACCTCGCATAATATTGGATTATTTTATTCATGTAAAATAAATATTTATTTGTGGTGCATCTTAATTGATGTGTTTAACCACATTAGATATTTATTTGGAGGCCACTTGTAAAAGTTGTATGTAACATTGGGTTATTATATGTATTATTTAATTGTTGGGAAAAAAATGTAGTACCAACATTAAATAAGTGGGTCAATGGTTTTGTGTATCCGTGGTTTTGGGACACGTGGTTTTATCCAATACCACAAGTTGTATTTGTGTGAGCTTGGTCTATTAAAGCAAGCATATTGTTAGTGGTTTGGGTGGGTTGGCTATTTCATTGTAGGTGGATTGGAGGTTTGTGAGAGGTTGTCATTGTATTAAGCTCTCTCTTGTAAGTGCATATTGTGAAGCATGGCAAGTGATGTGTGGATTCGTGCTTGGACACAATGGAGGATGAATTGGAGGTGCTTGATGGTTCAGAGGTATTCATGGAGACTCATGGCATGTATTGTAATATCTTTATTGCTGCATAATACATATGAGTGTGGATGCTTTTGGAGGTTGGGTTTTTCCCTCTTGAGGGTTTTCCCAGGGTATATCTTGTGTTATCTTTTGCTTGTTCATTTGATCTTTACATTATGGTTATTTGTTGCATCTTTTTCTCCTATTGGGTTATGTGGAATTAGTTTTATTTGACCTGCAAATTTCTAACAGATCCAAGTATGACTCTACCTCTTATGTAGATGCATCTAATGTGGATGGGGGAACAAGACCATAACACGATTGATTACAATTTTGTCACAAATGTGTCATCAACATGTGTGAGGTGTTATGCCTAGCTGCACTAACTCCTCCATGCTCTATAGCACTAAATTCAGCTACCATGTGGGTAGCTTGTTCAGTGAGATTTCTTGAAAGTGCACTCAATGCTCCTAATGTCGACAACATTGCCTAGTGTTGAATCGATGCTTGAGAATACTAGACAAAATAGGAGCAACCATAGGAGAAACAAGAACGGGTCGATTGGGATCGATGCATGCCCCTGCCCTGTGCTGAGACATGCCACCACCAACACATTGAAATGATCCAATGTCAAGATAGTTGGGTTTTAAACCCAATTGAAACTCTGCCCACAATTTCCTCAAAACATATAGTTGTACCTCAAAATTAGCATGTGGTGGATGATCAAAGACCATCCACCATCGATCCCAAAAATGTCTCGTGCTCTCCTCATGCCTACACCACTTAATTGAAATTCTTTTTTTTTGTTGCAAGTATAGATTGATTAGTTGCAGGGTCAACAAAGAATACGGCTAATATTTGTTTGGTAATGTGAAGATCAAGGATGTCTTTATATGAGAGACCATCCGCATAAAACTACCTCCTCTCCTCCCGCCAAAGGCGGAATCTATCTAGGTCTACATCAATAGACCTACTGAAATCGACAATGGTTTGCATTAAAGATGCAAACCATACTACAAGGGGGGCATCATGTGAGGCTGATTTTTAATCAAATTAATTTTTTCCTCAATTAAGCTTATATTTTCATTGATACTCTCTCGCAAGTGACCCTCGTCACGTGGAGGGGGAGGGGGTTTTCAGGTGGAGTGGATGGGGGTTTTTAGGTGGAGGGGGTGGGGGGTTGTGAAAAAGTTCATCTATTAGATATTCATCCATTACCACCCGCATTTACAATTAGAATAAAAATAAAAAAATATTTAATTATTTGAGCATATGTAAATATCCATATCAAAAACTTACAAATGTAAGTACAAAAATAACCATATTGAAAACTTACAAATAAATATCTAGAAATAAACTTACAAAAATCCAAATGTAAGTTTAAATATCCATGTATTGAAAACTTACAAATTTACAAGTACAACTATCCATATGTACAATTAAATTATTCATCACTTACCTAGGTTGATATGTCCACACTATTGTTGCTACAGGAAAGATATTAGGTGTTATATATATATATATATAGAAAATTTAGAATCCAATGGTTGTTGGTGAATTGCCTACATATCAGTGAGCTAAATATTTGTAAGGAAAAAGAGTTATCTATCTTGCAATAGACTTAGGGGATATGTAATGTTCTATCTTGAATCGGATTCCATAGATTGTAACTACATATTTTGTACTTAGTTTGAAGGAGTATCTATCCATATATATATGTATAGTTTGTTAAATCCATGTGTCTCCATGTGTTTTGGATGAGATTTTGGGAAGGATGCTTATTCCTCTAATTACATTTTTTAGTGAGTATTTAAACTATGGTAACTTGAAAAGGGCTTATTTTATGGTAATTTATTTGTATCACCTCATAAGGGCTTAAAATTGGTATAGTTACTTTAATATCTAAAATCCCATCATTCTAGGTACAATTTCATTTATATGCATTGTTTGATGTCAATATTGACTTTATAATGGGTCTATTTTTTGTTTTCCTATGTTGTATGGAATCAAGACAAGAAAACATCATTATTGACAAATTGTTGGCAACTTGTTAAGGAGTGACTATTGGTGTTCTAGATTTCTACCTTATCATCTTCCTCTTTCCTCTTGGGAATTTTTTCAATTTCTAGTAATCTTGAGAATTGATGTATGCTATGTTTAGGTGAAATTATGGATTAATAGAGACATTTGATTCTTGTAACTCAAGATTTGGGAGCCTTTTTATTCGAGTTTAGTGTTCTATTTTGGTAGAGTTTATACCTACAAGGGGTTTCTCCATGTTGCTCTAGTTGTCCTCAATTTTTATGGCATGTTCTCTCTTTAATTTTATTTCCTTGTTCAATTTAATTTTGTAAGCATTTATAGTCATTTATTATTGCCATATTCTAACTCTCTAAAATCTATAATTGGTGAACTAGTTTGGAATATTTAGAGTATTTTATCTAGTAAAAGTCTATATCCTACACTTTTACACCTTTGTTTTATGCTACTTTGCATAGATGTTCTAAATAATTTTTTAGCACTCAATTTAACCTATTTGGTGCACTAATTGACACTTAGCCTTGAACCCATTAGCCAACTACCACCACATATCACCTCAACCTACTAATCACCTTTCCTAGCATTTTACCCACCTTGGATTATGTCATGGTTGGGACGCAACCTAATGTGTCTCTTTCAAAATTTAAATCTATCACCTTAAAGTTGACATTCCTAAAATATGATTGTTATTTCCAGGTTAGGCCACCAACCAAAGTGTCAAGTTGGGCATCTAAGAACATATATTTAAAACATCTCCTAGGTCATAAAGTCTAACATCAAGTATTAAAAGAAATATTCAAATCAGGGACACACACAAAGAACAAATAATTAAAGTTACATTAATCTCAATCTCATATCAAGCTTGCTTGCATCATAATTTTTATTTCTACTCAGCATGTTTTATAGCATTATATAACTATTAAGGGGATTGGCTATTGTTGAAACTTTTCACATGGTCTTCTATTTGCCCTACAAAAATTCCTATTGTGATTTTAAGGATAACATGTTTCTAAGTAGTGGGTAAAAGGAACAAGCAAGTATAGGAGGTCACGTTATCAGTAAACTAGGCCTCACTAGTTAGAATAGGTTGCATGGCATTATTTACTCCTTGACTAGGTTGCATCGAGAGGTCCTATCTACACTAACATGAAAATCTAAATATTTGTCATAGTAATTTTGGTATGTGTTCAAAAATCACATTTCATACTTCATTTGTCTATCACATGCAAGTTCCCTTAAGATTTAGAAATGGCAAGTACATCAATGAGTTATGAAAAATAGTAGAACTTAACCTACTCTAATCTACCAAGGAACAAAAGAAGGATAATTTTAATAAACAAATTGATCATTTTAGTAAAGTACAATCAATTGCTTAGTCCATTTGATGAAGAGTCAAGGTTTAAAAAATATCTAAACACTCTTATAAATTTAAAACAAAGTACTAGTAGTACATCTAAAATCCCATCATTCTAGGTACAATTTCATTTATATGCAATAAAAGGACTCAAAAGACATCACACAACTATATCTACTTTAACAATCCATAACTAGTCAATGTAATCCCATATGTTATTCTACAAGAATTCTTTGATGACTTTGAAGAAATTTTACATCTATTATAATAGTCAACTATACAATTTATGACAATTTATTAGCAATTGTATCCCCATAAACATATATTATCCCCTTAAGATCTTAGACAACTATGCAGATATCTAGATCATGAAGACACTTTTTATTTTGCACACCATTACATAAAATATGGTAAGTGTCTTAGATGGTTGAGGTATGAGTATATTGTCTAGTTTGCATTCATGTGTAGAGTATGTTTTTTGACTGAACTACATCATTAGGGATAATAGTTGATATATATCTTTGGTCACATACAATAGTTTTAGGGTTTAAGGTTCAGAGTTTATAGTTAAATTTTAGTTTTAGGGTTTATCCAATTCATAGTTTTAGGGTTTATAGTTAAGTATAGTGTTTTAGGGTTTATAGTTTGTAGTTTTAGTGTTTATTGTTTATAGTTAAGTTTAGCGTTTTAGGGTTTATAGTGAACATAGTTTTAGGGTTTATCAAAAAATACATACCATAAAATGTAAACCCTAATGTTTAAATGTAAACCTACAATCATCAAAAAAATACATTAAAAACATGTATTAAACCAACCTAGAGGTCTTCCGAAATGAAGAGTCTAGTGGGAGGAGGTGACAGGTGCAAAAAATGGTCAGAAATGAGGCCGAAAATGTGGTGGCAGGGGCTTTGGTAATGGATACTTGTTCTGCTCCAAGGTTCTCGCCGTCATTTGTGAGAGAAAAATGAGCCTGCATGGCTATTTTTAAAAAATTAAATACATTTAAGAAATGGGTATTCGTTTAGGCTCGGGCACCTGTTTAGGTTCGGGTGCCCGTTCCTAAATGGGCACCCATTTCTTTTAAAATGGGTACCTATTCCTGTCGAGATTTTTTGTTTGCCCGTTACTTCCCCTATATGTGGACCCAACTTCTTGTGGGAATCCCTTCTCATTTGATTTTCAACACTAATTATTGGGTTGAGAGAACAGTAATAGTTGTCAAACTAATGCCAAATACCTAGCTACAAGAGAAAATCGTTTGATCATATATAGGACATATGAAACATAAGTCCCTAAAGGGAAGGCACTATAAGGTGTGTCTAGTATATGAGCTCGCCAATATGCTTATGTCATTTTTTAATAATGTTGGCCCAATATTTCAAGACACTAACTATGGAGGGTTAGGACCATACCCATAGCCCATCATCCCATCTCTAAGGCATGCGGTGAGTAACTTCTTGGGGCTAATAGTTTATTGGTGCATTATAGAATATAGACAGTTAAAGATTACCTAAGGTTAGGCTATGAAAAAATTCTAAGGGATCCTCCAATATGCTTGTAGGTATATGGGAGCTCACACCTATATAGAGAGGTTGTCTAAGGCCTAGATATTGGATCCAAAATTTTCCTCACTTAATTGGACCCTTTATGGGGAATCTAGCTTTTCCAAGAATAACAACTTTTTTGAGGATATTTGAAACCCCTAGCATAGGGTTTCTAACCTAAAAATAAAAAGAAACTAATTGCAAGGAAAATAGTTTTTGGCAAAAAATTATGTACTAATTTAGTACTATTGTAGCTATAACCACTTTTAGATCACCAAGATCCCTCTAGAGCAAGGTGAGAGCATAAGGTGGGTAATTATAGATGGCCCTAAATTGGTAAAGGTGCTTAGAGAAATCCAGCCCTAGAAAGAGCTTTAATACCACTTGTATTGAACCTACAAGACAAAACATGCAAAATCCATAGAAATGTTACATAAATGAGAGAAAGATAATGATTTTAGTATCTTCACAGTGCTACTTCAAGGGGCAACCTCTAGATAGAATATACACTCCGATTACAATATCCAAGATGCCTCCCATTAGGAAGTCATTACAATATAGAGTTTTGCTCAAGGAAACTACTACCATTCCATGCATGTTGGATAATTACTTTATTATAACAATTAGTGGAATTACTTACAAAGCATATGCACCCAACTAATAGTAGCTAACATATAGTAGAATGGGGTACATAACAACTCATGGTTGAAAACTTGAATCCTAAAATTTCAAAATTCAAATTCAAATTTAATTGACTCCCCTATATTCTACCATCCATTGTGAGTCAACTAAACACATGTTTGCTAGATCCGATGTTATGTGCTTGTATTTAAAGGTATTTATTTGCATCCATTTCACCATGTCGTGTCTCTCTCTCACATACACTCATCCTAGAAGTATTATTAGGAGCTAATGTATTAGAAGAACGCTTTAGTTTGGTACTTTAAAATAAAATGAAGGCTACATATTCATTCTAGGATGTTTGATTATCTTTTGTTGAATCTTTTACATACATTTTCGAGGGTTAACCTTGGAGAATAATGTCCCCTAGTGATGTAATGGTAATCTTCCAAATGTATTTCTAAATACCATCAGCTTAGATAGCAGAATAGATAAGAATGAACTCAATGAATTAGAAAGCAAGAGCATAGAAACACAAAGATCAAATTTGTGCAATAGAAGGACAAATCCATGGATATGAAAAAGACTCAGAGCCACAAACTCAACCTAGGCCAAAGCATAAATCTTACACATAATTTGAAACATTACACATATGGGAAGATAGCATTCCTAGATCAAAGACAATTTATAACTCAGTACCATATTAAAAATCATTCATTCTTTAATCATAAAACTAAATACCCATAACTCTCACATTTAAATTAAAAAAAAAATACATTTAAAAAATATCCATATGTTTGGAATTGGGGGCAGCGGTTCGACTTTACTCGAGAAATGAAATGAAAGGAAAGATTTTAATAACGTCCATGAGGCCACAGCAACATATAGGACCTAGAACCGCACACAGCGCCAACCAAAAATAGGACAGGGAACCGCTAAAAATATAGAGAGAAATGCAGCGAGTATACGAGCACAGGTGTTTGGTCGTGCGCAATAAACAAGTCAATATAATCTTGGCGTTGGATTTTCAATAGTTGCCCTAGCTATTCGGAATCGGGCAGGGAGTCGAATTGGAATGTTTTGGAATTCTCGACACTGGCAGACATTCTAAAAATATTCACCTTTTCACCATCTCCCCACAAAGCGTAGGCCTCTTCTCCATGTGCTGCATCATCTCCCACTTCTAATGCTTCCTCCGACATTCGAAGTGGAACAATGAGCTTAATGAGCAGACATATCAGACTTGTCATGACTACATTCAGCACAATGATAAACAGAGCAGCCAATACTTGATAACCCATTTGTTTTAGACCCAATCGATGGTGTGTACCAAGAAGCCAAGAGTATAAAAGTCCATAGCGTCTCCTGTCTTTGGGAAAGAAAATGTCACAGAGTTGAGGGTGGGCGAAGAGGCCAGAAAGGAGGCCTCCGAGAAGCCCAGCCACAGCGTGGGTGTGGAAGACGCCCATGGTATCATCCACCTTCTGAAGAAAGCACACTCGCTTATGCACCACCATCATTGTATACCACGGTATGCTTCCGGCCGCTACGCCCATCACCAAGGCCGACCATCCCTCCACAACGCCTGGAATTAAGCACTCTACTTAAATATCATCCATTTTAATGGTGAAACAAATAATAATCGAATTAAGAAGGTAGGCTAACATACATGCATAACTAGGAACAAAATCACTCTACTTAAACATCATCCACTTCAATGATCAAACAGGGAATACCAATTTTACCTATCATTCACAACAAAAAGTGGTAAATATTTGTCCTATTTTTATTGGTCAATATTAACTTTTGACTGTTGAAATGGATGATGTTTAAGAATAGCCGAAAGAAATACAATCTTAGAAAGAGGCTCACATGCAGCAGGGGTAATGCAGACGAGACCCGTGATCATTCCCTGCATGGCGCCGATGACTGATGGACGCTGAAAGACGAGCATATCGAGCGCCAGCCAAACGAGCAGACTGGTGGCGGCGCAGACATGAGTGTTGATGATGGCCAAAGAAGCCAACTGGTTGGCGGCGTTGGGAGCTCCTCCATTAAATCCCGACCATCCAAGCCACAGCATGCCGGCTCCTCCCACCATCAGTAGCACATTGTTGGGAGGAAATCTTTCTCGGTCCCTCGTCATCCTTGGTCCTACCTGAAACCCATCACTCTACTTAAATATCATCCACTTCAATGATCAAATAATCAATAGCAATTTTACACCTCATTCACAACAAAAAGTGGTAAATATTTATCCTATTTTTATACCCACATAACTATTCCCTTCACATTTCCATTCAGTCAATCCAAAACCTAGCATTAAATCATAAAACTACTGGTAAAGCTTAAAGAGGCAGTCGAAATTTCAGCCACTAGTGCAGACAAATCGACCAGAACAGAAAACAGAAGTACTGAAACAATTCAAACAAATCAGATGAACATGTCGAGCAGAACAGTCGAAATCAAGGGGAAGTCGAAAAAATTGTAAACAGCCGACAGGACGACAGGACAACATGCCCGCTGTTTATGGTGGAGCAAACTACTCACCCAATACGCTGCAGTGAAGCCTGCGATTCCAGAGGAGAGATGAATAACATAGCCTCCCGAGCAATCAATCGTGTGAATGTGTTTGAAAAAGTATCCGTTCGTGTTCCAAAGAGCGTAGGCGCCAATTGTATAAGAGAAAATAAGCCAGAGTGGCACAAAGAGCATCCAGGCATGGAAATTCATTCTACCTAGAAGGGATCCGGCTAAGAGAATCAATGTGATGGCAGCGAAAACAACCTGGAAAAAGCTCATCGTGGCTTTGGGAAATAGGGAGGGGGAGGATTGTTCAAATAGAAATTCAAAGCATAGAGCATTTAAAGAAGGCCTTCCCCAAAAGCCCCGTATCATCTCCTGGTCGCTGAAGGACAGAGTAAAACCACAGAGTGCCCAGAAGACGAGCACTGATGCGAACGCATAGAATGCCATAAACGCCGAGTTGACAGCCCACTTCTTCTTGACGATGCTCCCGTACAGAATGACCAGGCCTGGCATCGACTGCATTCCTACTATTGTGGCCGCCATCATTTGCCATGCGTTGTCGCCTTTATTCAACCATTCCGGCTCCTCCACAGCCATCGACTTGCTCTCCACCGTCTGGTGTGAAATTGAAATTTGGTAGTAAAGCCAAATCTTTGGTATTATGGTTATGGCGGGATGAAGGTGTTGGAAACTCCGAACCTTCTTCCTCGATTGCTCCACCCACTTCAATTGTCGCCAGCTTCGGCAGACCAACTTTCCTCTTGAATTATAGCAACCTTTTCTCTTGATAAGATTCTTACAACACTCTACTTAAACATCATTCATTTCCATGTTCAAACATTCAATATCAATTTTACACTCCGTCCAAATTAGAAAGTAGTAAATATTTGTTCTATTTTTATTGGCTAAAATTGGCATTTGACTATTGAAGTGGATGATATTTAAGAATAGCCTACTTACTATTGTAATGGTGAAATTTGCATATTCATACCCCTTCTTATTTAGTTTTGTATATTGGTGGAATGTTTTTAATGTAACTTATATTAATAGGTGATTCTTTAGTTTTGTATTAAGTTTGGTTTATAGTTTAATTTTTATCTATGTCCTATTTTATATATTTTTATACTTTTCTTATTTATTGTACTTCATCTTTTTTCCCATTTTGCACATAAATGTCGCCTAAGTATCGTTTATTACACTTATATTTCACGCATATCCTCATACATTCATTCCCTACCCCTAGATTTGCACTTTGACACAAAGGATCATTCTAAATCACTTGAGAATCTCAAGGCACTTACCCTAATTTTATTTTTTTTAAATTCAAATTCCTAAATTATTGCATAATCCTACTAAACATTATGGGCTAACTTGACGTGTGTTTACATGACCTGTTTCTATGTGCTTGTATTTAAAAACATTTCATGTGTAATCGATTCATATGTCTGTTCAAGGTGAAATTATTAGCACACACTTCAATTTCTAAAAAGGACAAAAGAATCAAAATCTACATCATAATCATCTAGGCCATTTACATGCTTGAGAATGTTGTCTTCGAGTATTTTCTTATAATTGTAAATCCCATTTGAAAAGGCGGTTGGCCTAAGAGAACATGTCCCTTGTGATCTAACAACTTCTAGACAAATATATTTTTAAATACCACTTTTCCTTACAAGTATTTAGATACCTGAGATCAAGGAAAATTAGTTTTTAGAAGTCTACATTCTGTAAAATTCATCCTACGAGTTATGCAATGCCCCAAGCTTTACCCAAGACATTAACAATAACCAAATGGATGAACAAATTTTTCATGATGCAATTGTGACACAAACATGCCAAATGCACACCTATGCATGAGAGATGTCATGAGACAATACAATGACACTCATCGAGAATGACATTAATATAAAAAAGCATGACTACATAAGTGGAAGACGCAAACATTTTCATATGATGACCTCAAAGCAATGGCCATATGAGAGGATAGAGTAACCTGTAATGGTAGTGACCAAGTACTAGACCATGATCTCCATCTCTCACAAACAGATAGGGAGAGGATGAGAATGACCATCATTTCCTAGTCCAAGGAAATTTGAGCATCATCCCGTCTTAAGATACAAACCAACACACACTCACGCAATCCATATGATGTGCAAATGACATGCACAATGTAAGGGAAGTCTAATTGGGAGTTCAAATGACAAGGAGAGTCACTAGTTCATCTAAGTCTTTCAAGAGACTACCCATCTCCTCACACCACACAAATTATGACACAGGGGGGAGAAAAGGTATAAGTGGACATCAGACTTGACCAATCCATGATGATAGGCATTAGGGACAAACCATAAGGAACATTTTTTAACTAGGAATTTTTTTTGTAAATGGTCAACAACTACCCACTATTTTAGGTTCACCCATTTTAGTTCCAAATTGCCCCTTTTACTAGTCAAAATCACTTTATCCATATTGGGATTTCCCTAGCCAATTCCAATTTCCCTTTTCTGATATGGGTGGTTCTAGATAGTGAGCAAGCCCAAAATTGCACCTTGGAGTTCCTAGAGACTTTGAAATTAATTTTGAAGGTGTCTAGAGACTCCTCCTCAAGACTACTACCATAACTAACCCCCAAAACAAGGATTCAAACCTCAAAGAAAAGAACCAAGGTCAATGTTCAAAATAAAATGAGAGCATGGCTAGGCCAATGCTAATCTAGGTCTACACCCTAACACTTGATAAGGCACACACACCTTGGTTAAGGGTTGTTTAAGATGGTTTGATCCAATCATTTCCAATTCATTTAGGATTCAACAAGTACTATATCTAAAACCCATGGAAGCATAAATTCCTTTTAACCAAAATCATAATTACTAGAGCAAACATGTCTTTTTCCTTCTCATGTGACATGCTCCAACCCATAGGGTCAGATGTCTAACATCTACTAATGATCTTAATATCAATCATAGAATAAAACAATAACATAATATATTTAATAAGTTTATTTCAACTTGAAAGCAAACTAGATCTACACATATTAACAATCGAGACTTAGCACACCATAGTGATGGGCTGAAATATTGACCTCTTTTTATGTTGTTTTTATATGCTTTTAGAACTTTTCCATATGATACTCTAGACACTTTACCAACATCACCATCATTATATGTTGTCTTTTTATATACTTTGCAAGACTTTGAACCTATGTTATTAATATGGAATATGGTGATGATATTATCAATTGAATGATTTAAATATGAGTATGCATGCAATATAGATGGAATCCTATGGTTTAGTCATGAAGGTTATTTGTGTGCATATGTTTTGTGAATTAACCCCTTGTGCAGTAAGAACGTGTCATCAAGGAAATGAGCATTTGCAGAGAAGTTGAAGATAGGATAATTAAAGGAAGTGAAGTTGGACGCCAAACGTGCAGTCAGCTGGAGGATAAATTTGTGAACCATCATGGAAAGAAATAAATGCAGAAGAAGAAGAAGACTTGTTTCAAACGCAGCTTATGTGTTTTCTTTATGAGATCTGTTGCATAAGAATTCTTGTTGGGATAGGACTCTGCTTCCTCTGTTTAGTTAGATTAATAAATTGATCTCAAACTTGTATCCTAGTATCTAGGAATGGATTGATGGTTGAAGTCAGTTAGTAGTTGCATAAAACTCTCCCATTTTTGTATAAGATGGAGGGGATGAGTTAGATGTCAAGTTAGTGTAAACTTTATTTCCAGTTACTCAGTTGTTACTCTGTTTTCTATATTGGAAGATGTAGACATGTTTTATTAAGCAATGTCATTATTGAATACAATCTGAAAGAGATTTTGTTTATGATATGAAGTGAATGAAACTATGTGTTATGAAGATGCGTAAGAATCTAAACTAGATTTGATTTCTAGTTAAGTGATTCAGTCCCTTGAGCTGGCCACTCAAGGTACTGATCCTCACTTCATTTATTTACTTGTTCCTTTACACATTCATTGTTAAATTTATGCTTTTCATTTGCATATAGATACATCAAGAGTCACTTAGATTTCTTTGATTGTCAAAATTATTAGTATGGTTCATGAACAAGTGCATGCTTTATCAACTTTAAGTCCTCCGAAGGTTAGCATTAGTTATCTTATCATTTTGGATGTTTTGAGTTAATTCTGTAATTTCATGTTGATAACAGTCATCTACAACTTATGCCACAGGTACCCGTAGCCACTAGATTTTGTAGTTGTTTTTACTATTCTTGCATTTCTGTGAATTCTAACAGAGTAGAATAGCCTGAATAGGTTTGGATAAGATAGTTTAGGAAGAATATGAGCCCTGAAGGCACATACAGTGCAGTGCCATCATAAGCTTACGCTCTTTGGTTGATAATTTAATGTAGGAATGCAATGATAGAGTGGATTGTTCAGATAGGTTTACCCTTGAATTATGTTAAGTCTACAACACATTAGTTTTCCTCTACATTTTTGGCGCCATTGTCGGGGATGGTGCTACCTTCATAGGCTCATTTTTACATGTTTTCATAGTTTAAATTTTGATTCCAGCATTAGGATTAATAATTTCACTTTTCAAGAAAACACCAAAAATTATACTAACATTTGCAAGATCGCTGGAATATAAAGCCAAATTCACTGTATGCAGAGGTAGAGAGATAACCAAGGCAGATTCCTCCCTTCAAATTTTTAGGATAGTGAAGAAACAACTAACTTTATCAATTATACAGTAGAAAGTGTTGAAGAAGAATTTCCTCTTACATCTTCATCAACACCTTCTACATCTTCACCAGCTTCTTCCACAACTACAGAACGGACCTTTAGAACCATGGTAGATGTTGCGGTGGAGGATCCAATAGAGCAAGCAACATTCGAGTTTCCTATCACTGATCAGAAGAAAATATTCCACCATCAGCATTACCAGTCTTCTATGGCCTGGTGACAGAGGACCCAGATATGTTCGTGTTTAAGTTTGATATCTTATGTAGGAGCTATGACTACACCTCAGACGCTCACAGACTGAAACTCTTTCCTGCTACCCTCAAGGATGCAGCTTTGAGATGGTTTATGGGGCTGGGAAAAGATGTCATTCCAAGTTGGGATACTATGAAGGAGAAATTCTTGGAGAAATACCAAGATTACCGCCGAGGACATGATAGGAGGAGAGATGACATCTTCAAGATGTCACAAAAGGAGGAGGAGCCACTTGAAGATTATGTTGAAAGATTCCAGTTTGCTCTAAAGAAGAACCCCCAAAATAGATTATCTGAAGAATCATTAAAATTGGTTTTCTTGAGAGGGGTTAAGGATGATTGCATGGATGCTTTGAATCTCATTGGGCAAGGTGATATTTCTCAGCTACCTTTTGAGTCAATTTGTAAAGTCTGCCGAAATTATTCAAGGACTTTCACTAGACGACCAAGGGGACAAAGGACATCAATTACAAACAAGGCAACCAATGGAGTTTCAAGAGTGGAAATCAGTAATTTGTTGTCCAACATGAAGGAGGACATAATCAACCATATGGCTACACAGCTGGACATTCTTCACATCAAGAAGAAACAAGAAGAAGCTGATGCAATGTTTGCTAAGTATTGTCCCAGTTGTAGGCAAAGGAAGGCCAGTTGTAAATGCAAAAGGGTGGCAAGCATCCAGCAGGAGAAGGTTGAAAGGCCAGAATTTCAGCCATTTGAAGGAGAGGATGGACAATTTTTCTTCATAGCTCAAAGGAGACCTTGGTAGCAAAGACAAGGTATGCCCTCTGATCCACTAAATTTTAGTTCACCCTTTCCTACTGCAAACCAAATGTTCTCTACTTAGAACACTCGGCCATGGCCTTGTAATCAAAATCTCTTACAGAACCCACAATGGCCTACTCCACAACTTGGTTGGAACCAACAACAGCCAAACCCATGGCCCCAACAAGGTTTGCAACGATCCAACTATAATCCCCAGTGGCCTACACAACAACCTCAATGGTAACCTCAATGGAACAAGAGCCAACAATGGCAGCAAAATGCAAATTACCAGCAACCTATGATTCCATCTCAACCACAGCAGCCAGCTATAATGCCTCCATCAACACCTCAAAATCCACCTCCTAGACCTACCCAAATCCCTGCCCAACCTGCACCTAACCCTAACAACAAGCCTATTCAACAGGCTTATACTAACAAGGTGATGCAATACCCCACCTATGGGGTAGAAGTGAGTAATGTTCATCTCAGATCAAGGAAGCAACTTGCAGGCCCTTCATCTCCTCAAATTATAGAACTTGAAGATGAAGAACCCACAGAGGAAGCCTCAGATAAACCACCTTTGGAACCTGAGCCAACTCAGGAAGCCTAGACCATTTCACATCCTAAGCCTCCTTTCCCTAAATGCTTGGCTATCTAGAAACAACCAGCATAGTTTGAAAATGACCTTATAGGCCAGTTGCAAGATATAAGCATAAAGATTCCCTTAATCCAAGCCATCAAAGATATTCCCATCTACACTAAGACTATCCGAGATCTCTGCATAAAGAAACTAGGAAGAAAGAGGATAGACCCAAACACAGTTCATGTTTTGGGTAACCTAGCTGACATAATGTTGGGAAATATAACTTTTCCCAAATATACAGATCCAGGTAGTCCAGTGGTGGATGTCAAAATCAATGGGACTCTGATTAAGAATACTCTGATAGATTTAGGAGCTACAATTAATGTGATGACTAAGGAGACAATGCAGACACTCCAGTTGAGCAACCTTAGGCCTACTCAGACAGTCTTGCAATTAGTTGATAGGTCTACAGTCAAACCTGAAGGAGTCATTGAGGATTTGGTCAATGCATTAGATTCCTGGGAATACCCTGTTGATTTCATAGTCCTGCAGCCAAAGGTTAATCTTTCTAGTTATCCTCTTATACTAGGCAGACCATGGCTTGCCACAGCAGATGCATTTATAGGTTGCAAGTCTAGTAACATGATCATAGCCAATGGGACTATGACCAAGAAATTGGTTCTATACCCACCAGCCCAACCATACCATGAGCTTGAGCAAACCATTTGACCTACCCTAGAAGATGAGGACAGTTATTCCTTGCAAACCTTGATGACTATTGAGTGCAGCCCCTTACTGGATATTCAAGATGAAGATGAATTGATTGCTCACATTATACAAAATAACTATGGAAGGCATCCGCAGCAGCAAGACTGTTTATCTTTCTTACAAGATCACTTAGGAAGCATAATACCTACCAGTTCCTTAGAGGAAGTATCCCAAATATTTAATACTTTGTTACCTCAACAATGCTTGCTAGTAATACCTATCCTTGATTTGTCCTCTATGCAAGAAATGCCTAAGCCATTAGAAATCAAGCTAGGAAAAGTGTTGATTGTTAATAATGCATTAACTGATGAGTAGCAGCAATCCCTGCATGCAGTATTACAAATCCACTCAGCAGCGTTTGCATGGGATTACAATTACATGAAGGGCATAAATCCTTCTTTGTGTATGCATAAAATTTACATTGATGATGGCCACAGACCTATAAGACAGCAACAAAGACGCATGAATCCTGCTCTCAGACAGATAGTGAAAGCAAAACTTCAAAAGCTTTTAGATGCAGGGTTTATATACCCCATTTTAGATAGTGAATGGGTTTCACCATTGGTCATAGTTCCCAAGAGAGGTGGCAAATGGAGAGTATGTGTTGATTATAGAGAACTAAATGCTGCCACCAAGAAAGATCACTTTCCATTACCCTTCATTGATCAAGTTCTTGACTCTTTAGCAGGTAAGAAATATTTCTCATTTCTTGATGGTTTTTGGTCTATGCAACACTCCAGCCACATTTCAAAGAGAAGTGCTCAGTATTTTCTCTGATTTTGCCCATGACAGCATGGAAATTTATATGGATGACTTCACCACATATGGTGAAACATATGATGAAGCTTTACAAAACTTGGAGAAAGTTTTGAAGAGATGCACAAAACACAATCTATCTTTGAGCAATGAAAAGTGTTTTATGATGATGACAGAAGGGATAGTTTTGGGACATTTTATCTCAAGTGCAGGCATACAAGTTGACCCAAAGAAGATTGAAATTATCTCTACCCTACCTATTCCACAGAGACTGAAGGATGTAAGGAGCTTCCTGGGACATGCAGGTTATTACATGAGGTTCATTCAGGATTTTAGCAAAATTGTTGCACCTTTGTTTACTCTATTGACAAAGGATAGTGAATTTGAATGGACAATAGACTGTCAGAATTCCTTTGAAAAGATAAAAGCATCCTTGACATAGGCTCCAGTTCTCAAAGGTCCAAATTGGACACTGCCTTTTCACATCCACACAGATGCTTCAAACTTTGCCATTGGAGCAGTCCTAGGCCAGCAAGAAGGAATGAAGGAGTATGCAATATACTATGTAAGTAAAAACCTACAAGGAGTTGAGCTGAACTACACTATGACAGAAAAAGAAATGTTTGCAGTTGTTTATGCCATTAACAAATTCAAACACTACATTACTAGTTATAAAGTGTTCATACATATAGATCATGCAGCAATTAGATATTTGATGAATAAGCCAATAGTGGGTGGCAGACTTGTCAGATGGTTATTGTTACTGCAAGAATTTGACATAACAATTGTTGACAAATCAAGGAAAGCTAATGTAGTTGTTGATTTTATGTCTAGACTGCCCACACAATCATCAGAAGGAGTGGTTGATGACTCTTTTCTTAATGAGTATATATTTTCTCTAACTATACATACTCCATGGTATGCAAACATGGCTAATTATTTGGTTTCAGGGCAAATTCTAGGTTACTTTTCTCCAAGGGAGAAGAGATAGCTAGTTCACAAATGTTTTCCTTATTCTTGGATCTCTGGATACCTATTTTACACTGGCCCAGATAACATTATGAGAAGATGTATTAGAGAGGATGAGGTTTTTGATATATTGAAGGCATGTCATGATGAACCCTATGGTGGACATTTTGCAGCCAAAAGGATTGCCTTCAAAATATTGACAATAGGATATTATTGGCCAACACTTTATAAAGATGTTGTCAAGTATCCTAGAAGCTATGATCGGTGTCAAAGGATGGGGAGACCTACCAGAAGTGATGAAATGCCTTTACAACCACAAATCTCATTAGCTCCTTTTGATAAGTGGGGACTGGATTTTGTTGGTCCAATCTCTCCTACTTCAAACAACAAGGAATATATCCTGGTATTAACTGATTACTTAACCAAATGGGTGGAAGTTAAAGCCTTGCAGTTTGCTAAAGATGGCAATGTGACAAAATTTTTATATGAGGAAATCTTCACTAGATATGGTGTACCAAGGGAAATAATGATTGATCAAGGCCCAAAATTCACATTAGATTTAATCACTAGACTGGTGGAGGAATATTAGATTAGACACAAGAAGTTCACTCCCTACCATCCTCAGGTTAATGGTCAGGTTGAAGTCACAAATAGAGAAATTGAGAACATATTGACAAAGACAGTACAGCTTCATAGAAGAGATTGGGTTTCTAGGTTACCAAAAGCTGCTTGGGCATATAGAACTACCTAGAAGACAACTACAAAGTTTACACCTTATGAATTGGTCTATGTCAAGACAGTAGTCATGCCTATAGAATTTGAATACAAAACCCTAAGGACAGCAGTAGAATTATGGATGGATTTGACAGAAGCTCAAAAGGACAGACTACAACATTTAAATGTTCTTGATGAAATCAAATTAGAAGCCATCCACCACATAGAGGGTATACAGAAACAAAGAGCCAAATGGCATGACAAGTATATCAAGAGTAAAGAATTCACTGTTGGTGATTGGGCACTTCTCTATGATTCAAGATACAAAGACTTCAAGGACAAGCTTCAATCCTAGTGGTTGGGACCATATGAGATTAAACAAGTATTCCCTAATGTTGCAGTCCAATTACAGACCATTGATGAGGTCCAGTTTTCTTTGCTAGTAAATGGACACAGGCTGAAACTGTATAAGAAACCACTTTAGAAGGATGATTTTCTCATTTCTCTAGCAACTTAGTATGGTACTCCTGGCACTCCTGATGAAGGTTTTGTGACACCAGTTGATACACCATCAGAAGATGATCCACCATGCAGAGGTTGAGTTGCAATACTCAACCCCTATCGCTGAGACTTAATTTTTCATGCTTTATAATTCACATGCACACACAACACACTATCCAAGATGACCACAATCAACTCCAGAGGGACCTATTTTTCACTTTCAATTGGGACCTATTTCAATTGGGACTTGACATATTGCATAGGTAACTATTTTGTCGATACCTGTGCTGAAGGCACCCGTAGCAACTCCCGTCTGCAAATATCTTCACTACTTTGGCATACAGTACACCATTTTTCCTACTCATTTCAAATCATCTACACATTGCTTCATTCATTATGCAATAACTCTAGCGCCGCTGCAAAGGTGTCAACTCAAGCTAGTGAGTTGTTCATTCCCTCATGGCAAGTTGTCACATCAATCAACTCTGCAGTACCTGCCACCTTATTATTCATCTGCATACATGTCATCCTGCTTGTATCAAATAAAATGTTGAGTACGTGTTCCCAAATTCCAAGGTGTGCTAATCATTTATTCCATAACGTGTGTACATAAGCTAACTTTCAATGATTAAACTTAGCTTTCTTTTTATATTCATTATTACTTTTTATTTATTTCATGCATGTGAAAATGTTTATCACCATTCCAATTAATAATTCATCCTCCTTGCATATCACTTGCCACGTGAAGTGAGGTCACTTCATAGTTTAGTTGGGGGGAGGGGTTTAATTTTTTGGTTTTCGTCATTTTTGCTATCTTTGTTTTTTGAGAACTTCCTATGCCATTTTCTAAAATAGTAAACCTTCCCTGTTTCGCCAAAATATGAAATTGTTACCCTGAGAAAGTTGCAGTGGGAAGAATAAAAAAGGGGGTAGTAAACTATAGGTTGGCTCTCTTCAAGGTGGTAGAATTGGAGTTTAGCATAAATTGAGCAATTGAGATTTCAAGAGATTGCAGAATATGGAGATAAATTGTAGAATATAGATATAATGGGGGATGATGTAGTACAACGAGAGCCATCTACACATAAAGAAATATTAGAGGATGTGTTAGTGCTGCCACTCTTTACCAGAGTAGGATGGTTGGACTACTTTTTGAAGTTGACAGAGTATGATAACGAAATGGCAAAGGAATTTGCAGCCACACTGCAATATGATGAGGCAATGGTCAGGGGATTGATAGTAGATGCTTCAGAGATGGCCATTACCCAAGTCACAGGATTGTCACGCACAGGGTCTGAGTATCTAGCTCGTGTTGATGCAGCCGCAGCAAGGGAAGAATTCTGTGAGAGAGGAGAGAATTTGGACTTGACGACACAAGGTACAAAAAGATCATCCCTTCCATTTTTCTAGGGAAAATGTGCTTCATACATCATTAAATACATTACCTATGATGGCTGGCATAATTTGGTGTATACTGTACATTTTAAGTTGCTTAATCATCTTTGCCATGATAAGCTCATCAACGTCTCCAATTTCCTGTATAATTTGTTGAAAAGGATGGCGTCTAAATACCAGAAGAAACAAGTGGACACCACATTGTCCCATCATTGTTTAATAGCATTATTAATAAAGAGGAGCCTAAGAATTCAACACCCTCAGGTTGATTGGGAAGCTTTTAAACAATGTGTAGATATCACAACACTGTTAGAAGAACCTAAAGTAGAAAATGAACCCCCGTATGACTCTTAACCTAAAATTGAGCCTAAGCAAGAGGGGCCGCAAGAGGATAACACTCCAAAGGATAGGCCAATAACAACAGAGGAACCCTCATCTTCCAAACCTAAACCTATGAGAGGCACTGATTCAACACCTGTTAAGAAAAAGGGAAATAAGAAAAGTGTTGAGAAGCCTAAGAGCACTGAGAAGAGAGAAGATGCAGGGGAAAAGAAGAGGAAGAGGAGTAAAAAGAAAAGGAAATATGAAGCCAAATAGGAAACCTCTACTCCCAAGCACTCAGGAAGGTTAAAGAGGCAGAGTGTGAAGGAAAAAACTGTTAAAGAGTAGGAGCAGGAAAAAGGTGAAGGATAGCAACATCATGATCCAACACCAATGAATTTAGATTCAGATAAAGGAGGAATTTCCCCTAATGATGTCCCTGCTGATGTTCCTATGGATGTCTCTGTTAATGCTTGTGAAAATGTTAATGTATCTGCTAAAAAGAGAAGATATGTTTCTTCAACTTCTAATTATGATTTAGAGGATCCGTTTATTGCAAAGAAAATGGGAAAGTCGGTTCCTAGTAGTTTTGCTAAGGAAGTTTTTGATATAACTAGGAATGATAATGTTGAAGGTCTAAATTTTGAGAAAGAAAAAGAATTGTTGGAGGATAGAGACATAAGAAAAGAACTACAAGAAGCTCTTTATAGAATACAACACTTGGAAGAGCAGGTGAAAGGATATGAAGAGAAGGATAAATAAAAGGAGAAAAGAATACAAGAGTTGGAGGAGAGGATTCAGACCTATGGCCATGGAACTAATTTAGATTTGTTAGCACAGATGGTTGTAAGTAACACAAATGTTGAAGAAAATAAGGTACTCACTCCACAACCTCTTGTAACAAGAACTCCAGTATACCACACTACTTTGTCTTTAGGTTTTGAGTTAATGAAACTCACTCATGAATTCAAACAAGAAAAGGAAAACTGGGAGAAGGAAAATCAAAATCTCAATGCATCAATAGAAGATAAGAATTTGGTGATAAAAAGGTTGGAGGATAAGCTGGCAGAGGTAATTGATAGGGCTATACGGATCATTGGCTGTAGATCTCCACCAAGGGTATATGCATTGTTTTTGAAAGAAAAGTTTCTTAGTTTTTAGTTTAATAGGTTCATTAATAATTAGCCTGCTTTACATTCAAGGCATATTTTCTACAGCCATTTTAAAGAAGTCAGTTTAGAGGAGCAAGACCAGTTGTGTGAATATTGTTTGCATAATTACTTAATGGAAGAGGACACATAATGGAACCCTTCAACGTATGTTGGGGATTTGCAGGTTAGGGCACTGTTATCATACCTCAAGAATGAAAAGCTCAGAGGGTAGTTGATGGATAAGTATGAGGAACAAGAAAAAATAGTGACACTACAGGTCAGAAGGGAAGCACTAAATCCTGATGTAATCCTCACCCAATGGTTAACACTCCTCTCACACAAAGGCCCAGGTAAAATAATTATGGATTTAAGACTGCGAGATCACAGGAGGATATAGTAGTTAGCAGGGCCAATGCTTCAAAATTGCATAAGGTTTGTGCAAAGTAGATGGAATAGTTTGACTCTAGCACTGCAGAGGAAAGAGCCTCATTCTTTTCAGAATTTTATGAATATGTTTGAGAGACTGCGCAAGTTATCCAGATTTCAGAGCAAATAGGAGTAGGATGGTTGTCACTTGCATTTCATCCTCCTATTCTCCTTTATCCAGTACCACACTGGACAGGGGGAAAGGGTGATGAATGTAGGAATGCAAAATCAGTCAGATTGGATAGGCTTGCTTGTTATAATGGTTTTTATCTTAAGCAGGGTTTAGGAGTCAGAGAAATAATGGACTTGAGGCAGATTACTTTGCACTACAATCTTCTCCCCTAGGTGTTCAATTCAATGATTTTGCTTGAGGAAAAGCAAAAGGCTAAGTTGGGGGGAATGATGGGCTGAAATATTGACCTCTTTTTATGTTGTTTTTATATGCTTTTAGAACTTTTCTATATGATCCTCCAGACACTTTACCAACATCACCATCATTATATGTTGTCTTTTTATATACTTTGCAAGAATTTGAACCTATGTTATTAATATGGAATATGGTGATGATATTATCAATTGAATGATTTAAATATGAGTATGCATGCAATATAGATGGAATCCTATGGTTTAGTCATGAAGGTTATTTGTGTGCATATGTTTTGTGAATTAACCCCTATGTAGCAAAAACGTGTCATCGAGGAAATGAGCATTTACAGCGAAGTTGAAGACAAGAGAATTAAAGGAAGTGAAGTTGGGCGCCAAACGTGCAGTCAGCTGGAGGATAAATGTGAACCATCATGGATAGAAATAAATGCAAAAGAAGAAGACTTGTTCCAAATGTAGCTTATGTGTGTTCTTCATGAGATCCATTGCATAAGAATTCTTGTTGGGATAGGACTCTACTTCTTCTATTCAGTTAGATTAATAAATTGATCATAAACCTGTATCCTAGTATCTAAGAATGGATTGATGGTTGAAGTTAGTTAGTAGTTGCATAAAACTCTCCCATTTTTGTATAAGATGGAGAGGATGAGTTAGATGTCAAGTAAGTTACTTTATTTCCAGTTACTCAGTTGTTACTCTATTTTCTATATTGGAAGATGTAGACATGTTTTATTAAGGAATGTCATTATTGAATACAATCTGAAAGAGATTTTGTTTATGATATGAAGTGAATGAAACTATGTGTTATGAAGATGTGTTAGAATCTGAACTAGATTTGATTTCCAGTTAAGTGAGTCAGTCCCCTGAGCTGGCCACTCAAGGTATTGATCCTCACTTCATTTATTTACTTGTTCCTTTATGCATTCATTGTTAAATCTACTTTTCATTTGCATATAGATACATCACGAGTCACTTAGATTTATTTGATTGTCAAAATTACAAGTAGTACAGTTCATGAACAAGTGTATGCTTTATCAACTTTAAGTCCTCCGGAGGTTAGCATTAGTTCTCTTATCATTTTGGATGTTTTGAGTTAATTATGTAATTTCCTGTTGATAACAGTCATCTACAGCTTATGCTGCAGGTACCCATAGCCACTAGATTTTGTAGTTATTTTTACTGTTCTTGCATTTCTGTGAATTCCAGCAGAGTAGAATAGCCTGAATAGGTTTGGATAAGATAGTTTAGGAAGAATATGAGCCCTAAAGGCACATACAGTGCAGTGCCATCATAAGCTTACGCTCCTTGGTTGATAATTTAATGTAGGAATGCAATGATAGAGTGGATTTTTCATATAGGTTTACCCTTGAATTATGTTAAGTCTACAACACATTAGTTTTCCTCTACACATAGGATTCCATTTCAATTCAAGACACCATTTTGATGCAAAAGATGATCCATGAAAGAATACAATATGGTATTGTAAGAACTAAAAAAGTGCATGAGCCTATATGGTAATCCGATGATGAGATATAGCCCTAAATACATACATGTAAGTGTGTAAATATGACCTCTTAGTAGTATTTCCTCTTAGCGACATGTGGATTGATGCTCTTCACTTTGTTTGTATCTCCCTTGTCCCCTACCCAACCTTCTAAGGTCTTGCATCTTCACCAATTACCTCTATGTCGACAATTCATTTATGTCACTTTCTAGTCTTGTCGACATGAACTACCTACATCATAAGATGGTAAATTCACTTTCCCTAAGCCCCTTTCAACCATTTCAAACCTCTAGAAGCCTCCAATTGACCTCCCAAACCATCTCCAATCATCAGTTTGAACACCCATTTTCTCAATTTTGGGTCACCCACTTTGACTCTGGATCCCCCAAGGGCGACCCTACCACTAAAGTAGATCCCCAAGGGCAACCTGCCCTGGTGAACTTGGAGATCTGCTCTCTTGAAGTCCTATAACTTATCTATGGTCCCTAAAGTCATCTTTAGCCCCCTAGGTCCAATCTCAGCCCCTGAAACCACTCACAAAACCTATTCCTTATGGGTCACCTAGGTTGACTTTTGAATCTCTCAGGGGTGACCCTATATTTTTAGTGGATCCCCTAGGGGCGACTTGCACTATTTTTGCTCCAGTTTGCATGGCTCTTCGACCCTAACTAGGCCTGACCCATTTTTAACTCATTCTAACTCTCAATCACTCCATTCTTAGCTCCCACTAAGCTATTATTATCTCCCTATCCATCTCATGCTAGTTGCATTATTCCTCCAGTGATAAGATTTCGAGGCTTGTTCACTCTCTAATTAGCCCAATTCACTATTCTATCAACATTGTTAACTCCCCAATCAATTCCACCATTCATGAGCTTCTCAAAGCTATAAATACCCACCTCCTATATGAATTATGGGAGGCAAATTCATTGTTGCACATTCATTCAAGCTTTGCCTTTTGCTATCCATAACATTCATATGCTCATTGCAGGAATTTGTGAACCTTTTGCTTTCTTCTTAGTTTAGTTTTCCAAGCTTCAATAGCTTCATAACATCATTATGCTCTCTAATTGCTTTCAAAAGTTGAATCCATAGTGCTCATAGCTTCCATAGCTCAAATTATCTCATCCTAGCATCATTGCTCAACCCATATTCAAATCAATTGCCTCTATCTCCGTCCCTGTTACCAAGAGGAGGTCCCCACTGCTGCATAGGTGAGGAGGTTGCCACAAAAAGGGATTTTAAGGATGCATTGAGCTCATGTGCCGAATTCATACCAGATTTTTTTTTGCTTAGTAGTTAATTAGATAACCAATTTGCTATTGGGAAAGTAATATTGATTGTTGTTATTCTCTTGATAAGATTTGCATTATTAGAATAGATTTGCTTTCCATTGGTTAGAATAGATTTTCTTTCCATTGCTTAGTATAATCATTATTTTCTTTCCTAGTTAAACTTATTTCATTGCTTTAAAATAGTTGCAATTTATTTTTCATTAGTTAGACACAAAAATCAAATTGTGAAAACACAAAAAAAAACATAGATTATCAATAGGGCTCCCTTGGTTTGGTGGATCCTATTGGCAATAATATAGAAGGAGATGTCAGAAAAACTAAACTATAGTTCCCATTACGAGAGTTGAGTGCTTGACCTACCTATCAATAGGACTATCCCCACTTTAATAGCTAGTTAATAGTTAGAGTAGCATGTCAATTCTTCTATGTGAACACCTAGGTGCATGAAATCCATCCAAACATGATCACTAAACATCCATCTTGACCACCCCCACTATAGACAGTTAGACTTTGCATAAGAAAAATCATCTTAGATTGCATTCGTATTTGCTTTGTAGTAATTAGAACATTCAAAAATCTAAAAAAGAACAAAAATATTGTTTTGCATTCATAATATCTATGCATACATTAAAAAATGCCAAAAGCATAGAAAACATAGATACATTAAAAAAAAGAATTTGAAAAATCCTCGATTCCATCATAAGGTTGACAAACACAAGTGAAGCAAACCTTTGATCACAACAAAGAGTCGACACAAAAGTCAAAGTCAACTCAAAAGTAAACACCTAGTCAAACCAAGGTCAACACAACAAACTCTCTCCCTCAAGCATTCAATGTGCCCAGGGATTATAGGGGATTGGGTTAAAGCTATTCTTGATAGAAGCAATCCATCCTAGACCACAACATACACCACAAACGATTAAGGAACAAGAACATGCTCTTAAAGTGATTTAACAAAGGAACGACATACAACAAATCATTCAAGCACACAAGAATAGACTAGAACACCTTAGGATAATCAACAAACAAAATAGTCTTAACACTAAGCATTGGAACTTACGAAACCCTAACAAGGGACTTAGAACTAGTGACCCTTCAGGTCATATAGTTATCTCCACAACAACGATCATAGAACATGCCCATCAAGCATCTATACATACTCAACCCACAGACCGGCCAGCCACCCTCCATGACATTTTTCTCCCACACGAACAAAACCACCCCCGGGCTTCACTTGACTAGATTTTTGCCACGAGAGTGAGAGTGACTTGGAGGTCGCCCATTGCAAGGAGGCAGTTCGTGTGTGTGATATCGAAGCTAACTCATTCACATTGTGCTTGAGTCACATTTCATAGCATACAAGTACTACCATCCCAAATGTGGATAGTTTATATATGTTTATAAAGGTAGTCCATGGCTCTTATTCAACTTAAACTGAAAAGCTACAAAAGTTTTTAATTATACATTTCTTAATAATGCATCAATGATGGTTTACAAGATCACAAGAACCAAGAATTGCATTCTACATGCTCTCCAAAGAATCATTGTCAATCTAGATAGCACCAATAATGATAAACACCACCCAACCATGTGGGACCCTAAGGCTCACTCCTCTAAACTAGGAGGTGATTGATTGGGCTATTATACAAACTCACACAAAATAATACAAGTACGATACAAGACCAAAACTTACACAATAGATAACCAAAAAGCATGCTCATTGTAAACATAATATCAAACAATGACATACAATAGAAATGACATTAACCATCAATAGCATACAAAAAAATGGTAATAACCATTAGTAACATGCAATGATAATGGTGATAACCACTGATAACATGCAATGAGAATGAATGTAACCACTAATAATCATGTGAAGAGAATGGTGATAACCACCAATAACATGCAATGAGAATGGTGATAACCACCAATAATTATGTGAAGAGAATGACGATAACCACCAATAATCATTCAAAGAGAATTGCATACACACATTAGATACAAATGAACTGAAAATCAATATGAAGGGGATACTAAATGTCAGACATAGAATGTTATCATGACAATATTAAATCCACGTGGAGTTTATAAGTTTCTCCCCATATTGAATAGGAGATCCTCAATGACATTTAGACAATCATGAATGGACTACAATAATGTCCATCACTAGCATTCATGAACCCTGTCGAGGATGTTCAATACTACAAACAAATTAAGTCTTAATTATGTTTATTTTAGTTTGTTTGATCCCTATTCAATTTTATCTTTTTAGATTTTATCCCCTTCAATCTCTTCACATGATTTGTGTTCCAATATAAATGGTGATAAGGGTCCAAATTCTACTTGTAACTCTAGAGCTCATCCTAACACAAAAAGGTCCAAAATGATCAAACGACCGTGGCATGGAAATTGACATAAAAAGCTAAGACACTCAAACCAAAAAGATAGATAAATTCATCTTCATAAGGAGACTTTTCATTTTACAAAATAAAAAGGTTTTACATAGTGTAAATTCTAATTTGAATATATTCAACAAAGTCAAGAGCCCTACAAATTTCAAAAAATAGCATTGATGAACTTTGAAATTTCCTCAATCTTAAAATTACAAAATTTCTAAAAATGAAAGATACCCTTTAAAGCATAAAAATGAGTAGATTAAACTCTTTTCTAATCACATATAACAATTTTTTTTTAAAATCACCATAGTTTCAATGCTATTAAATTGTATTTTTCCAAAAATGAAAACCTACAACAATTAAATGTGCAACAAGAAATTCTATATATCTTAATTCAAATTCATCCCTGCACAAATAAATTGATATGTAATATCCTAATGTAGAGCATGGGAAATATGGAAACCATTCAACAAATGTATAAATTTAAAAAGGGAAAATACTTTCAACTATCAAGATCCCAACAATGGAGGTTATCCCTTTGCAAGCAATCCACAAAAACATAGCAATCCTTTATTCGAGTGCCAATTCCAAGCTCCAAGCACACATAAGATTCAAACAATCTTTTGCAAACAATAGCTCACAATAGAGGAGAGGAAGGAAAGAGACAAGTAAAAGTGAAAGTTAACATGTACATTTTACAAAGGACTTGCCTTTTTCCTTTTGACTACAAAATCCATAAAACCCTTTAGTGAACTTTTCCTCCTTTTCAAATTCAAAACTAGTTATTTCAAATTTATATATCTTGGAATAGATATATTCCTTTTTAATATTTTATTTAAATAACTAAAGATTAATACCTTTTTAAAATGACTTTTAATAAACTTATGTATAAAGGCATTTTATTTCAATTACTAATGTGTAGCCTTTTTAAAGGGATCTATTTAACCTTTCTAAATTTCCTTTCAACATTCAATATTAAAATGTACACAACCTTTTCCACACAAGGCATAAATCAATAAACTATTTTAACTCAATAATAATATATATATTGTAAACACTCTAACAAGCATTTCAAAATCCTAATAAATACAAGTGCAAGAAGAGCTAATTAAATGCATGCAAAGAAACCACACACTCTACAGGTTTTTTCATCACACAAGAATCTATAATCAACATCAATTTGGATCAAGGTTTCATATGACTACATAGGGATCATCTCACAACTTGAATTGAGTGAGATAGAGAGTTCAAGCATAACATATTTATCCAAATCGATCATCTCTAGATTAGTCATCATTGGGGAACCTGTGCCTATACACTCATGCAAATGTAAAGTGCATTTACACAACACAATAGTTGGAATTGTATAATCCAACCAATAAGAATGAAATCAAGCAAGGCATACATAACATCATAACCAAATCAACTCGATATAAGCTAATCATGTTATCAAAATGTTATAATAATTGAACCATATTTAATCATCAGTCATCTTATAATACTACACTCATAAACTAACTCACTAACAACATATATTAATAAATTGGTACAATTATAAGTCAAACAATCGCAACATGCAATAATAATTGCATCCACCTAAAGAACATCTAACACAAACATGATCTAGGTATCAAAATATGTGTAATCAATAAACCATAATGCTAGATCAAATAATATATTCATAATCACATATAAAGTGAATATAGCAAAGCTAAAACACTATTAGAGTTAAATACATAAAATCACAACATATGCATAAAAAATACATAGTCAAATACAAGATGTCAATACAAAACATCTTTGGGAAAAGTGCATGGAAATGGGGAACAAAAGTAGCCACTTTTTTCCTATAATTAGCTAAACCTAAACTTGGATGAGTAATTAGAGATGCATACACCCAAAATATGAAGATATGATAAGTACAAGAATTATAGTACTCCAAATCTAGTTTCTAAACTACTAAGGATTTTTAAAATTGGTTTTATTAAGAGGGTAACATGTTGAGCACACACAAAAGTGTTCCTATTTTTATCACTAAAATATAACATAGTATCTGGTGTGCACCCCCCTTTTTGTTGTGTTAAAGGTATTTTTCAAAACCAATTGGTAGAAACATAGCTAAGAGTGAGTACTACAAGTTGATTATTTTTATTGAATTTTTTTTTTTTTCCAATGTGGATGCATCATGAAATGTGTATAGATCACTAAGAGTGCACATCACATAACTTGCACAAAAATAATTGAAAATGTATTTCTTAAATGTGTATAGAATGAAACATAGAATAATTGGATAAGGATATCAAAAGTTACAAATAAAAATCAATACCTATGTATTTAAGGAATATGAAGGAACTACTCAAAGAAAACAAAATTAAATACCTTAACTTATTCAAAACACTAAAAAAAATATATGGCTAGAAAGCTAAGAAGTATCTTGTCATTTTGGTGGTAGTTTTGTGAAATTTTATTGTAAAATACATAAATCTTACGAGGATAAAATTTATATTCATTATTTTATGTTGAAAACATGAATTTAGGAGTCAAAAGGGAGGTCCAACCCTTAGGCTTGAAAATCCAAGCCTAATGTGTGGGATTCTTAAAATTTTGAATTAAGGAATAAAAAATGTGTATGTGTTATAGCATATACACGTTATAACATGTATGTGTTATGTGTTATGTTTTCAATATAAAACATAAAACACACATTATTTTTTATATTGAAAACATAACACGTACACATTATGGCTCATACATGCATTTTACATAGGACATACACATTTTACATATGGTGTATGAATTTTTCCTAGAATCTCCCTTTTGGCCACTAAATTGCCCCCTATCTTGGTGTACTTACCCATCAATAAATATGGTATTAGTATCAAAATTGAATATCAAACATGGCACATATGCTTGTGGGCCTTATATCCTTTCCCACTATGATTAGGCTTACTCCTAGAAGCTTTCAAGGAAATAAGGACAAAACACCCCAAACAACATAGTCCTACTCAAAACTACTAACTCACAAGACTCTCCATAGACCCTCATCTATTCTAGGTCTTGATACCAAAGTTCCTACCTCTAATGGTTGAAGGAAACAATGGAATCCAACAATATTACCTATCTATTGCTTATACATGGTAGCAACTTGATCACCAACTATCACTACTTTCTGAGGACAAAACCTCATTATAAGTCCCACCTACCCATAAGTGTAACATGATCATATGATATAACATTGCATGGGTTGTGACCTACTTGACTGAAGAAAACTTGGTTGAAAAGTGCACGATTGATAACCTCTATCTTATTTCTATAGTTGAGGGGTACTTGCAAACCACTCCAACTCCTATTGCACTCTAAGATCAACTTTAGACTAACCTTCCCAAGGACTCTAAAACTCTTGTTGTTGTGAAGGAACTCCTCAATCTCTCTATCAATACAAATAATCCCTTTGACACTGTAACATACCATCTCATATTACCTTGGCTAACAACTCAATTTACCAATAAGTAAATGATCATGATCATATAAAAAATCATATTTGTTTACAATTTAATCATTTCATAATCAAAGCATTAGTGCATATCTTATCCGAATAATTTCAAAACTAAAATTTGCATCATATTCGAAGATAACACAATAGTAAATTCCTTCACTTTACAATCACAATGTTTTGCTCTAGGAAATAATGATAATTTTACATAGGATTGTTGACTATCAAGTCATATAATAGAAATTATTGCATCAGGAATATTGATATCTATCTTCATAAGTCTCGACTTGTCATCTGCTTGGGAAGGAGAACATCACCCGAGTGCTTTTCCTCCAACCACAGACCAGTGGTCCCCTATTCAACTTCCTTCCTGGAAGTGGCCCTACCCTTCACAAAGAGAATAGATATAAGGAACCAATTGGTTTGCCATCTAAGTATCTAGTGTTGTGTCCTTCATAACTCATCACGATCATACAACTATAGATCCACTCTAATTATGTATGACACTACTGGATGGTTATGCCATCTAGATCATAGTGAACTGACTAATACTTATAGAGACAGATGCATTACTTTGGCCAAAGATTTATATACATAGACATTTCACAATAAATGTAGTCGAATGTTCACAAACCTCTTACTCAACTTAGAAGCTATCTCATCCTACAATGTTTATGGTTTGACCTGCTCTGGTCATGGTAAAGATTTATTATATTTACCATTAGTCCATCTACCTTGGACTTCTAACTTCATTTTCAGGAGTACATTCCAAAAATTGTCTTATTACCTATGCAATAGGGAACCTACATATGACTCCACGTCACTCTATTCTCGTTCTTTCTTTTTAAAGAATTAAAGGTTCATGGTTTTAATTCTTAAGACCATTCCCAGTCTAAGACTCTATGGTTACCTTATTGGTTTTCATCAAATTCACATTGAATATAACACATACCATTATAGTTGATAGCATTAATAAATTGACAATAATAAATAGACATTTAGTCTAAGGAATTTAAAAGGGTCTTTAACACCTTATACTTCATTCCCGAAGTATTACCATTGTGATAAGGAAGATGTTCATAATAGTTTTACAAATGATTGAGTTATCAAACTCAGTTCCACATTTCCCTCCATGGAAATTATAGATACCCATTATTTTACTTCCCTGGCATTTAAGGCATTACATGCACTTGGTGCCATAAAATACTGATACCCATTATCATCCTAGCTTTTCTTTCATAAGAAATAAGGAACTTACTGCTCTTTTTGAAATAAAGAATAACCCGAAGGTGATATAACAGTCTTTTCTAGAAATAATGTTTTATTATAAGTCCACTTCATGTGCCTCAAACTACAACTGACATGGCATCATGAGCCTACGGGCCTGTTGCAATAAATATTAACTCATGGGTTGCATATAGATGATACCCATCTAATTGCAGTGTTGACAAACAAAAGTGTTCGGCCTGTAGTAGTATTCTTCATGAATATATGGCTCTCGGCCTGTTTTCTAATCATGAAATGAATCTTTACTTACCCAGTAATCATGGGAGATAATTATCTTTCGATAATGTTTCAGAATGAAGACTTAACAATCTATAATCAAGAATGTAAGGAGTCAGCCGATACTACAACATTAGACTCATTAGTGTACTGTTACATCAGTAATCTAACGTCTCCAACCTTATTGGCTTCGTTGGATAAGAAAAGAACTGCTACAATAGTGTTTTCATATGCCTGGCCTCAAAGGCCTTGACAGGGTTATCAGTTAACTCATTGTTAACATATATATAACTACACAATGGATTATATCATAGTATGTGTTTAATGCAATAGAAAGAATTAAAAATTAAACTTTCACTGTGGCTATAAGCCACACAACAATAGTTTACTAGAGGTACCTGTTGTTATGGCACCGTCCAAACAACTTAAGTCTGTTGTAGAGTTTCCCTAATGTCTACAATATTCTCTACACATAGATTCTTCTCTGTGTACCTCTCTTGCTTATCCATAGCTTGTTTCAATTTTCTCTCCCCTGAAAGCATCAACAACATAACACAATCTACTTCTCAAAAGAAAAACATTCAATAAGAAGGCTAGAAAATAGATTTTTTTCCCATACCACTTAGCGGGAATAATTGATTCATTTACTTTCCAACTCTCTCACTGAGAGCTTCCCATGACATGATAAGGTTACTCACACATCCCACTCACTCCACTCTTCGTGGATCATGGGTACAACTTTATGCAAGCACATAAAAACTTTAGATTCAAAGGTGCTCGACTCCACTACAAGTGGATAAAAGTTTATATCTCCAATAATGTCATACACAACTATATGATATTATGAGATTATTAATATAATAGAAGTTATCATCAAAATGGAATTACCAATATTATGGTGATAACATCAATATGAGAACATGGGGTCGAGAATTACTCTCCCACTTCACTATCTTAGACTATAGGTTAAAATAATTAAACAATATTTACGAAACTTAATATGATATTAAATAAATAAACAAAGGGAATCTCTGACACCAAACAATGGTTTTCTAAAAACTATATTAATGTTTTGAGAACATTATTTAGTCAAATCGATGTAGGCGATGTTGAGAAATCATAAATCAACATGATGACTATAGCCGAATTGAAATCGACTTAACAAGGGAAGATGGCTAAAACTTACCCTATCTTGCATAGGTTCATGAAAGAACAACTTCGATACTCAAATGGCAACCTGACCTTTTCCATAACATCTATTTCCTTCTCCCGGGTGGTACTCTCCTTCACTTATTGGTATTGGAAATCTCTTTTCCTGGTTACACTCATAGTCATTCAAACCATGATTAGTGTATCATCATCAAATTTTAAGCATCATATGAAAATGATCTCATTAACATGTAATCCCATGTCTAATCTAAGCATTAATCATAATCCATATAATCAATGATTTATCCTAAAATTTTCTGTAAACATCAAATCATTAACCTATGATTACTTATCGAGTTAGTCACATGAAAAGTAGATCAAAGTTGGGGATGTAACATATCTCCCCCCATGTGAATCATCATCCCCAATTATTTAATATATCCAAAGTTCCTAACATAAAAAGAGTTTTGTTCATCATAAATTAAACTTAAAAGAGATGAGGGAATCTTTGATAGATTTCATCATAATTCTCCTAGGTGGCATTCTCTTCTGCATATTGGTCCCATTGGACCTTGCATTGAAGAATCTCTTTATTACGCAAGTGTAGCTTACATGTTTCAAGCACCTTGATGGGCTCGATCATTACCACTCACGGGTCCTTCACCTATATGGCATTCCAATCAACTATAGAAATATGGTTATTTCCTGGAATATACTTTTTCAAATAAGAGACATGGAAAACATTATGCATCATGGAAAGAGATGGCGATAGAGAAATCCTATATACAATTGGGTTAACCTCCTTGAGAACTTCGAAGGGACCCACATACCTAGGAGCTAGTTTGGACATCTTTCCAAACTTAATGGAGCTATTTTAGGGTTTGACTCTTAAAAGGACCTTTTCTCCCACTAAGAAATGCCTTGCGATGCGTTTAGCATCCGCATAACTTTTTTTCCTATTAGATGTGCTTGCTCTTCCATTTCTAATAGCATTTGTGGACCAAGGCTAATCCCATCTTCAAGATTATCCCATCTTATAGGATTTTGGCACTTTCTTCCATATAATGCTTCAAATGGAGCCATCTTGATCGCGGAATGATAGGAATTATTATAAGCAAATTCCACAAGAGGAAGATAATCCTCCCATTTGTATTATTGATCCATGCAATACATTCTCAATAGATCTTCCAACACTTGGTTTACCCTTTCAGTTTGGCCATCCATCTCAGGATGATAAGCAGAGCTTATGTTTAACTGAGTTCCAAGTGAGGAGAATAAGGTTTGCCAAAACCTTGATGTCATATGGGCATCCCTATGTAAGATAATCTTCTCGGGAATACCGTGCAATCTAAAATCTTCTTGCACAAATTTGTGAGCTATGAATGATGCCCCATCCGTCAAGTTCCCAGGTATAAAATGTGCTACCTTGGTGAGTCTATCCACCACAACTAGAATAGCATTGTGCCTATTCCTAGACATAGAAAGTCCTTGCACAAAATCCATGCTAATTATTTTCCATTTCCATTCCAGAATTTCATGAGGGTATAAAAGTCATGCCGGGTGATGGTGTTCCGCCTTCACCCTCTGGCATTCTAGACATCCAGCCACAAATCTTGTAGCATCCCTCTTCATTCCTTTCCAGAAATATAAATGCTTCACATTAGCCAATAACTTTGTTACTCCAGGATGTCCTAAATAAGGTGCAGAATGAACCTCTTTCCACACAATATTCCTTAACTCCTCAGAGTTCAGAACATACATCCTTCTTTTATACCTCAATAACTCATTTGGTTCAAGATAGAATCCATCATATTTCAGATCCTGGGGATTGTCCAAAAGAGCCTGTTTTACCTGCTCATAATACTCATCTCCCTTAGACTTTTGTAATACTTGATTCTTAAAATCAAAATGTGATGGGTCCAAATGTTGACTTCTTTTATGCTATTTCTTATGCTTCTAAACTTTATGCCTATGCTATTTCAGATACTTTTCTAAGACATTACTACCATAATATGTTATCTTTTATATATATTCTGCAAACCTTGAACTTAATATGCCAATATGAAACACGGTGATAATATTTGTCAAATGAATGAGTTAGACATAAGTGTGTATGTATATAAATGGGATTTTGTGGATTAATTATGAAGGTTATTTTGTATGCATATGTTCTATGGATTAACCCTATGCAGCAGCAAGATGGTAGCGTTAAGTGTTACATCCCCAATTTTTGTCTTGCTTTACTTTTACTATTTACTTGGATATAAGTAAATTGATTATGATGTTTGGATTGGTGACATGGATTATATTAAATGTCTTTTATTGAAATCATGGAAATGATTATGTTATTAACATTTTTTGTATTATGAGATTTGATTTATTAGTTGAATTAATTGAATAATGATGCACTGATCACATATTGTTTGGTGACAAGTGAAATAGGATTACAGGTTATCAAATGACTCTCGAGGAAAAGAGAGAGAGTATCTTTCCAGGAGAGAGATATAGACCTCAGGTTACGAGTGATTTATTTGCCAAACTGGGTATAAACTGTTTAACGAAAATGTGAATTGTGGTGTCAAAAGTGGTAAGCTTTGTCTTGACAGTTTACTTTTCAACTCAATCAATAGGTAGTCGATATTGTTTTCAAATCTTTCCTAGTCGTATTAGGTTGTCTTAGTCGTTAATAACGTTAACGACGTCGTTAACGTTGATTTACAACTATTTATGTTTAACGTAAATATTACGACATTTTTGTTGTCAAATGATACAACTATTAAGATATTTGACCTGTTGTAAACGATTCTTTAATGATAAGACGTTATTGTCGAAGTTATTATTATGTGTTTATTGTCGACGGATTATGAAGGGGAGACAAGCTCAACCCAATCAAATATCTGTAAAACCATGTTTTGATTATATATTATTATTGAATAAACTATATATCTATCTAATGTAATAGGCAATGCTATGAGAATTATAATTGATGCCTTAGCATCGAATGATGATAATACCTTCTATTGAGTTGACTGCATTGAAGAAGTTGTAGGCTATAATATAGTAGAGTCATTATTATCGATAGTAGTGGATCGAACCACATGCAATAGTAGATCAAGCCACATGTAATGATCATTAATAGATCAGTTTGTATCTCTTTGAAGTGTCGGCCTCATCCTTATGAGGATGACTGTGGTTTTTAACTACCACAAATGTCAAAGCTTGAAGCAGTAATTGCCCATTGACATGTGGGATATTACGCATAAATATTGGTCGTCAGTTTTGTTTTAACCATTTTTTAAACTGTGAGATTTGAATGAAACTAGTAACCGAACGTAGAGGAGAGATTAGTGAGGCGGCTCTGTAGGATTTGTGCCTCTACCTTTATGAAGGAGGTTTTAGAACTTGTTAAGGGAAGGAAAAAATAGTGTGGTGGGGGGATTAGAAGGCAATAGCTATGTCAGTAGAGGATTGCACAGTCTAGTGGCGTCGACCCGGTGAAACATTCGGCTATTCCAACCAGCTTAAGTTTATATACTTACAGGTATTCCTCAGTACATATTTTAATATACAAAAGTAAATCATTTAGCTCATCTAAAAATGGTATATTGTAGTATTGTAGGTGATGGAATGAGCTCACCAATAAGAGATTATTTCTGAACTATGATGTGATAGCCATTATCTAATATGAAACAACTTAGAAATTCTAGTTAATGTTTTAAAGTAAGCCATTAGAGTTATTTTCTAGTAGTTGTTTAAGACAACGAATGCTACTTATATGGTGCATAATCGGTCATGCTAGTTAGGTTACTATTTTGTTTGACTGAGTCGATCTATCTCTTAGTATTTAAAAACTGTTGTTCATACCCGATTAGGGAATGAAAGATATAATGAATATCCTAGCAGGAGAAAGATATAAGTTGTTATCAGCTTAAACTCACAGTGTCTTTAATAAGTCTGAAGCAAGTTAATGCAGAGTATGAGAATAACCATGTGATCAACTCATGAAGGATGAACCATGTTATATTACTCTTAGTTCTGAGCTATATAGTAATGAGGTTTGAGGAGTTAACTTTATTGTATTATATAGGTTATAAACATGAGCATCACGAATAGTGTTATCTATCAAGAGAACTAGAATCATTTGAATTGTTAGTAAACTTTAGGGTCATATCTAAAGATAGTAACTTAGAGATACTAAGGAGGATGGGAATAAGGTTATTATGAGAATCCCATTCAGAGCTATTTTTTATTGTTGTTTATGAAGAGATTCAAAACAATGGATTAGGCTAAGTATACTAAAGAATGACTTAGTAAGGATGTTTTAACATAAAAACTCCAAGAAATAAGATATGGACATATTGTTATGTTGTAGTAGCAAAGAACATTAGAGTCGACTACAAACCAATGGAGTGGTTATGTCATATAGACTTACTCAAGTCTTAAGTATTATTATCATGATTCTCAATTTAAACTATTGTATGAATATGGTTGATAAGTGATATAAACTGCGTGAATAAGATAGTATTCAAGTCGCGTAGGGGTGGGTGAACACAACGACTATGTTCTTTACGAATATTATTGAAATTAAAAACTTTGGCCAAAGTAATGCATTTGTTTTCTGCATGCATTATCAGTTCACTATATTTGGAATTGCTCATCTTATCAGAAGTCATATTTAGCTAGAGGGTATCTAGGGTTGTATGGTTGATAGAGTTGAGTAGAATACAACACTATGTACTCAGAAAAGGCAAATTACCACTGGTCACCTAAGGTCTATATTCCTCGTGAAGGGAAGGGCCACTTCCTATGTGGAAGATGTGTGGGAGACTGTCGGTCTGTGGTTGGAGGTAAATCATTGGAAAGATGCTCTCTCTCCAAGCAGGAAACATGCCAGGACTTGTGATAAAGATGTCAGATATTCAGATGCAATATTGATTCCAAATTTGTATATGTAATGGTTTTACATTTGTAAACATTGTAAACAGAAAGACAATATGGGTATATTGTATTTTGTAAAAGAAATCTTGTAAGTAAAGTTACTTGATTAGTTGTTAAATAAAAGAAAAGAAATTTCTCTATCTCATTTTTACCTTGTTGAGTTACTTAATGGTAAATTTTGGATTTTACTATGTTTTTAGAACGTGGATGTTACATTAAGGAGAGGAGAATTCGCAGCACATTGCAAGACAAAGCATTGAAGGAAGTCATAGTTAAGCGCCAACTGAAGCTGAACGTGATCATCATGGAGGAATAAATACAAGTGAAGAAGAAGACTTGCTCTAGGATTCTAATCGCAGCTTATGTGTTTTCATTCATGAGCTGTTGAATGGGAATTTCTGTTTGAGCAGGACTCTGCTTCCTTTGTTTCAGTTAGAATAATAAATTGATCTCAAACCTATACCCTGATATCTAGGGGATGAATTGATGATCAAGTTAGTTGGTAGTTACATCGTACTCTCTTGTCTCTGTATAAGTTAGGAGGGATGAGTTCTATGGGAAGTTAGAGAGTTTTTCCTTTCCAAGTTACTTTATTTTTTTATAGTTAATCAATGGTTACTCTGTTTTTATGTTGAAAGATACAGACATGGTTTATTGAATACAATCTGAAAAGATCATGTTTCTGATATGAAGTGAATACAACTATGTGTTATGAGAATCTGAAGTAGATTTAGTTTCCAAATTAAGTGAGATAGTTCCCTGAGCTGGCCACTCAAGGTACTAACCCTCTCTTTGTATTTTTCCTTATTTATTCATGCATTTCTAGTTAAAACTGTTTCATGTTATTTTATAAAGTTGCATTGTGGAATGAGTAGAATATATTGATTGCTATTTCTAGTAGTTGTGATTCATGAATAGAATACATATTTAAAGTCCTCCAGAGGTTAGTATCAATTCTTTTATCATTATGTGTATTTCGAGTTAATTTTGTAATTCTCTGTTGAATATAGTTATCTTCAGCTTATGCTGAGGGTACCTGTAGCAATTGGATTTTTAACTATTTTTATTGTTCTTACATTTCTGTGAACTTTAGTAAATTAGGTTAATTAGAATAAGTCTGTATGAGTTAGTTTAGGATAGAAATGAGTCTTGAAGGCATATATACTGTGGGCATCATCAGAAGCTTATGCTTCTTGGTCGATAATTCAATGTAGGAAGGCAATGATAGAGTGAACTGTTCAGATAGGTTTACCCCTGAATTTTGTTTAAGTCTACAACGCATTAGTTTTCCTCTACATAATGTATGGAGATTATTGAGGAGATATGTCTTCTCCTACTTAAGGCATCCACCACTCAGTTTTCTTTGCCCTGAATGTATTTAATCTCAAAATCATAATCTGATATTAACTCTAACCACCTTCTCTAGCGAGCATTTAAGTGGGGTTGAGTAAACATATATTTGAATCCTTGATGGTCTATTTTTAGTTTAAAAGGTTTTCCAAGCAAGTAATGTCTCCACATTTGTAGTGCATGGATTACTACTACCAATTCCAAATCATGAGGGGCATAATTTTGTGCATAAGTTTTTAGTTTCTTGGACTCATATGCAATAACCTATCCATCCTGGACAAGTACACCACCTAAGCCTTCCCCTGAGGCATCAATAATGACTACAAAATGACCTTTTGATCGAAGTACCTTTAAGATAGGTGTCATAGTCAATCTTTCTTTCAGTTGGCTAAATGTCTCCTGGCATTTTTCTGACTAATCAAATCTTTTGCCCTTTCTTTGCAAATAAGTAATAGGATAAGCAATTTTTGAAAAGTTTACTACAAATTTTCTGTAATACCCTGCTAGGCCCATAAAACTTTGGACCTCATGTACATTTCTGGGTGTTGGTCACTCCAATATAGCTTTAATCTTGGTTGGGTCCACAACTGTTCCCTTAGCTGAAATTATATGACCCAAATACTGCACTTCCTTTTGAAAGAAAGTACACTTCGAGACCTTTCCATACAATTTATGCTCTCTCAAACTTTGGAGAACAATCCTTAAATGTTGAAGGTGTTCCTACTCACTCTTAAATTAGATGAAAATATCATCAAGAAAAACAAGGACAAACTTATCCAAGAAATCTTTGAACACACTGTTCATAAGTTCATAAACGTTGCATGTGTGTTTGTTAATCCAAAGGGAAGGATAGTAAACTCATAATGTCCATACCTTGTCCTAAAAGATGTCTTGTGAATATCTTCATCTTTTATCCACAATTGATGGTACCCAGATCGAAGATCAATCTTAGAAAACATAGTTGCCCCTCACATTTGATCAAAGAGATTGTCAATGCGGGGCAATGGATACTTGTTCTTTATCGTTGCTTTATTTAGCATATGGTAATCTATGCATAAGCGCAATGTACCATCCTTCTTTTTTACAAAAATTATTGGTGCTCCCCAGGGTGAGACACTGGGTCTTATCAATCCTTTATCAATCAATGCCTGCAACTGAGCCTTTAGCTCCATTAACTCGGTTGTGGTCATTCTATGTGGAGCTTTAGATATAGGTTCTGAACCTGGAGTTATATCTATAGAGAAATCAAAATCTCTTTTAGGGGGAAATCTCGGTAGCTCATCTAGAAATACATCCTCAAAATCTCTAAGAAAAGGGCATCTATCCATATCTGATCTCTCCTAGTCTATGGATTCCATCTTCTCAACTCCTTGGAGCTTCTGAGATTCATAAAACATCAAATCATCTTAGAAATTAGATTCCTTAAGTCTATTTATTTCCTCCATTTTAACAGCAAAAAGTTGGCATCCCTTTATTGGGAATTAGGGTGTCTCAACCTTTGTAATTTCCTAGCATTGGTAATTTAATTGTATATTTAATTATTTCCTAATATTGTATTTTACTTGCACATTCAATTTGGTCACATAGTGAGGTGGCACGGTGACATGTCATCTTGCTTGGAATGTGACTTGGATGGTCAAGTCAAACCTACATGGATTTGGGTGTCCCATATTGAGGTGGCAATAATTTGCCATGTGTCGGCATCTTTGGTATGTGGAAGGCAATATTCCATATGACAAAATCTATGACACGTAAGGGCCAAGTTTGGAGATTCCTATGACAAGTGATGACAAGTGTCGGTTGGCATCTTTGCATGAGGGAAAGGCATCTTTGGGTGCCCAAGTTGGGCTATGACATGTTGTAAGTAGAATATGCTATATTTAGCATTATATGACAAATTCTCTTACAACATTTAAGATTGTTATTGTGGGCAGATTTTATGACAGTTGTAAGTTGCGTAAGAGAATCTGTCATAGTCTATTTTTAGCCTGGAGCGCTCTACATTGGGAAAGTCAAATCTGCCATGTATGACAAATGTAAGGGATGTAAGGACAACAAGGAAAAGTGTTCTTTGATACTAAAAATGGCCATGTGGCCAAGGTGGACTCCTATCCCAAGATGCTCTCAAGATATGCCGTGTAATCTCTATAAAATGCATAGTTTGGAGTTGTAGTTGCATAGTGTTTTTATAGGTACTGTTATGCTGCCGGAATAACTCCAAAATTGACATTTGTGAACTCTTGGAAAACTTGCATTGCAAGTGTATTGTAAACTATTGTTTTTTTGATAATACATTGTGCAGGTTTAGAGTGTGGGGTTTTTTACCTAAAAAGGTTTTCCCCACGGTATATCTTGTGTCACCTTCTTTCTGTGTTGTGTTGTGTTGTAATCTTTATGTTATTAGTTTAATGTTGCTGCAATTGTAAGGATTTAAATGAATTTGCACTCCATTCCCCTCATTAGATTGGTGTAGGAAGTGTGTTCCGTGTACCTTTCTTCCTTTCAGTTGGTATAAGATCTTGATCACCTGTGATCCTAGTTGTTGGGTAGGGGTTTTTTGAGCTAATCTTCAATTGAGTGGGAGTTTGTGTAGAGTATTTTGTGATCTTGTTGTAGTGAGAAGATGGCTAGCACATCTGGAAGAATAGAGGTGGAGAAATTCAATGGCACTAATTTTGAGTTATGGAAACTTAAGATGGAAGACATGCTTGTTGATCATGACCTATGGGAGATCGTATCCGGTGTAAAACTCACTACTATGGCACAAGCTAATTGGGATCTCAAAGATCAAAAGGCTAAGGGTCTCATAAGACTCAATCTAGCCGATTTTGTCTTGTCGAATGTCCATGAGGAGAAGACCACAAAAGATCTTTGGAAGAAGTTGGGTGATGTTTATCAGGCCAAGTCCCTAGTGAAAAAACTTTTTCTGAGAAAGAAGTTGTATTCTTTGAAGATGGAGGATGGAGGATCTGTTGCAAATTACCTGAATGCCTTCAACATGTTAATTGCACAATTGACATCAATTGGTGTGAAGATGGAGGAGGAGGATCATTGCATGACCTTGCTTTGTTCTTTGCCGGACTCGTGGGATCATCTTGTGATGGCTATTGGGAGCACCACATCTACTTTCACAATGGATGAAGTGGTATCTTCACTGTTATCTGAAGAGATGCAAAGAAAGTCTTCTGAGGTAGCCAAAGAGGCTCTTGCGGTTCGTGGAAGACCCAAGGAGAAAGGGAAAAAGAAGGACAAGAAAGCTGAGAAGGCCAGATCCAAATCTCCTGGAAAGTCCAAGGCTCTCTGTTGGAGCTGTGGCAAAACTGGGCATTTCTAAAAGGAATGCAAAGAGGAGAAGAAAAAGAAGAAGAAAGCTCCTGATTTAGATTCTGACAAGTCACAAGATGATGGCGATGCCTTCATCGCAGCCCTGGCCACCCATGCATCTGATGATGTGTGGTTGATTGATTCTAGTGCATCATTCCACATGACCTCGCATCAAGACTGGTTTACAAAATATGAAGAGTTTGATGGTGGAAGAGTGTACTTGGGTGATGATTCTCATCTAAAGATTATTGGTCATGGAAGAGTCTCTATTAGATTCCCTGATGGATGAGTGAAGGGGATCACTGGGGATATGCACATCCCAGGCTTGGCACGGAACCTGCTTTTTGTAAGTATGTTGAATGATGCAGGTGTGCAGGTTGTCTTTTCGAAGGATGGATGCAAGATGACTAGAGGATCTATGGTGCTTGTGAAGGGTACTCAAAGAGGTACTTTGTTTCAGCTGGAGGCATGCACTTCATAGTGCAATAGTTCTTATGAATCAAAGAAAAGAGTTGTAGTCACTTCATCCCCACCATCTGAACAAGCAGTGAAAAAATTTGTTGTAACATTTTCTGATGGTATGCACATGCTTTGGAAGTTAAACTTCTTGCTGAAAAGACAATGTTATGGCACATGAGATATGGCCACATTGGTGAGAAGGGTCTGCGAACCTTGAAAAATAAAAACCTCGTTGAGGGGTTAAATGATTGTAATCTTGAGTTTGACTTTTGTGAACATTGCATTTATGGAAAGTAAAATCGTGTTCAGTTTTCCTCTAGTTCTCACAAGTCTTCTGGTGTATTGGATCTTATTCATTCTGATGTGTTTGGTCCTGTTAGTGTTCCTTCGATCTCCAAATCTGTATATTTTGTATCTTTCATAGATGACTACAGTAGAAGGACATGGATTTATTTTCTCAGAAGTAAATCTAAAGTCTTTAGTCGGTTTAATGAGTTTAAAGCTTTTGCTGAAAATCAGACTAGTAGAAAGATTAAGTGTTTGAGAACTGATAACGGTGGTGAGTTTTGTTCGGCAAAGTTTGATAAGTTCTATAAAGAGCAAGGGATTGAAAGACATAAGACAACTCCTTACACCCTACAACAAAATGGAGTTGTAGAGAGGATGAACAAGACACTGATGGTGAGGGCTAGGAGTATGCTTAGTGGAGCAAGCCTCGAACAAAAGTTTTGGGCTGAAGTTGTAGCCACTGCTTGCTATTCAGTAAACAAATCTCCTACATCAACTCTTGTTGGTAAGACACCTATGGAGGTGTGGTCTCATAAGAAGCCTTTAGTTAGACATCTTCGTGTCTTTGGTTGTGAGGCATATGCACATGTGCCTAGGGAGAAACGGTCTAAATTGGAGAACAAGGCTGTTAAGTGTATCTTCATTGGCTATGGTGTCGGTGTGAAAGGATACAAGCTTTGGGATCCCGTGGCTGAAAAAGTGTTGTATAGAAGAAGTGTTATCTTCAGATAGCTAACACCTTCTTCCGTTCTATAGCCAGAACATACATAAAAGAAAGAAGATGTGGTTCAGTTTCCTTCTACCCTTGAGAAGACTGCACCGATAGACCCTGTGAGACCTAATGATGAGGAGAGCTCTAGCATCTCTGAAAGTTCAGAAGAAGAAGCAAAACCTCAACCTCAGTCATTGAGGAGGTCTACATGAACAAGGAAGCAACCTGATAGGTTTGGTTATTCATTGCTTGATTCTAGTTGTGCTTTTGCTTTGGTTACTAATACTGATGAGCCTAGAACTATGTCAAAGGCTATGGACATGAAAGATGTAGGTTCCTGGAAGGAGGCCATGGAGGATGAGATGGCTTCTTTGGAAAAGAACAAAACTTGGGACTTGGTACCTTTGCCTGATGGACAGAAACCTGTTGGATGCAAATGGGTGTTCAAGAAGAAATTTGGTGCAGATGGCAGTGTTGAAAAGTACAAGGCCAGACTAGTTGCAAAGGGGTATTCACAAGTGGAGGGAATTGATTATGGTGAAATTTTCTCTTCTGTTGCAAAGCTGGCATCTATTTGATTCCTCTTATCTCTTGCAGTTGCTTATGACTTAGAGGTGGAGCAGATGGATGTGAAGACAACATTCCTTCATGGTGATTTGGAGGAAGAGATTTACATGTCACAGTCAGAGCATTACATAGAGAAAGGTAAAGAAAATTTGGTTTGCAAGTTGAAAAAGTCTTTCTATGGTTTGAAGCAGTCTCCTAGGATGTGGTACTTGAAGTTTGATGCCTTTGTGTTGTCAATTGGATATCTGAGATCGAAATCAGATCATTGTGTGTATTATAAGTTTGACAATGATCATATTCTCATTATTGCACTATATGTTGATGATATGTTGCTGATTGGAAATGGTAAGAATATGATTTCTGCTTTGAAGTCTTAGTTGTTAGCATAGTTTGAGATGAAAAATCTAGGGGAAGCCAGGTACATTATGGGAATGGAAATTAGAAGAGATAGAGCAAACAGAAAACTTTGGTTAAGCCAGAGTAAGTATGTGAAGACCGTGTTGGATAGATTCAGCATGGCAGATTGCAGACCATTGAGTGTTCCTATTTCATTGGGGACAAAGTTATATGTGAATGATTGTCCAAAGTCTCCTCTAAGACAGAGGATATGAGGAGAGTACCTTATGCTAGTGCTGTTGGTAGCTTGATGTATGCTATGGTTTGCACAAGACCAGACATTGCCCAAGTAGTGGGAGTCCTTAGTCGATTTATGGCTAATCCTGGATGAGTACATTGGGATGTAGTGAAGAGAGTGTTCAGATATTTGAGGGGTACTTCCAAGTATTCCTTATGTTATCATGGTTATCCTACTGGACCTCAGCATTATGTGAGTATTCATGGATTTGTGGATTCTGATTGGGCAGGTGACATTGACAGCAGGAGATCCACCAGTGCTTATGTGTTTACCATGTTTGGTGGTGCTATTAGTTGGATGAGTAAGTGACAACCTGTGGTTGCTTTGTCCACGATAGAAGCTGAGTATATGGCAGCAACTCATGCTTGTAAGGAAGCCATTTGGCTTAAGAGGTTGTGTTTAGATATTGGTTTTGATGTAGGAAAGATTACTATCCATTGTGACAGTCATAGTGTGATTTTCTTAGCAAAGAATCCTGCCTTCCATGCCAGAACAAAGCACATTGATGTTCAGTTTCATTTTGTTCAAGATATGGTAGAAGATGGGAAGGTGTTATTGGAAAAGGTGGACACTTTGAAAAATGTTGCAGATGCATTGACTAAACCTGTGGGCACAGAGAAGTTCAGATGGTGTTCGGAGTCTATGGGCCTCTCGGCCTATAGCAGTTAAATCTTGTCATTTCTTTTGGCTCTTGTAAGGTGTTTGACAAGTGGGAGAATGTTGGGAATTAAGGTGTCTCAACCTTTGTAATTTCTTAGCATTGGTAATTTAACAAGTGATGACAAGTGTCAGTTGGCATCTTTGCATGAGGGAAAGGCATCTTTGGGCACCCAAGTTGGGCTATGACATGTTGTAAGTAGAATATGCTATATTTAGCATTGTATGACGGATTCTCTTACAACATTTAAGATTGTTATTGTGGGCAGATTTTATGACAGTTGTAAGTTGTGTAAGAGAATATGTCATAGTCTATTTTTAGCCTAGAGCGCTCTACATTGGGAAAGTCAAATCTGCCATGTATGACAGATGTAAGGGATGTAAGGACAACAAGGACAAGTGTCCTTTGATGCTGAAAATGGCCATGTGGCCAAGGTGGACGCCTATCCCAAGATGCTCTCAAGATATGCCTTGTAATCTCTATAAAATGCATAGTTTGGAGTTGTAGTTGCATAGTGTTTTTATAGGTACTGATATGTTGACTGAATAACTCTAGAATCGACATTTGTGAACTCTTGGAAGACTTGCATTACAAGTGTATTGTAAAATATTGTTGTTTTGATAATACATTGTGCAGGTTTAGAGTGTGGAGTTTTTTACCTAAAAAGGTTTTCCCCACGGTATACCTTGTGTCACCTTCTTTCTGTGTTGTGTTGCTACTGTAATCTTTATGTTATTAGTTTAATGTTGCTGCAATTGTAAGGATTTAAATGAATTTGCACTCCATTCCCCTCATTAGATTGGTGTAGGAAGTGTGTTCCGTGTGCCTTGCTTCATTTCACCCTTCCTTTGGGCTCTTTTCATCTGCAGGGTAGATATTTGTCTCACTTTAACCTCTCTAGGGTTACCTTGTAGAAAGACTATTCCCAAAGTCATCTAGACACTCTATTGTTTTAGCAAAACAATACACCTTAGCCTTATGTCTCCATAACCAGTTGATCCCTAGGATGACATCATATGAGCCTAATGGGGCTACATAAAGGTTCACTTCAGTGGAGAAACTCAGAAGTTCAACCTTAGCCTCAAACAAGCATTGCTCTACCTTAGCTCTGATCTGATTTACATATTCAACTGACCAAGTATTTGCCATGTATCTAGATTTTCTAGAAATCTTACTCAAAACTTTAAGAGAAATAAAACATTCTGTTGCACTAGTATCTATCAAAACTGAAATTGGAAAACTGAATAAAATACCTGTGGTTTCAATAGGAGTGATTTGATATTTAGCTTGCCTATTATCCAGGGCTGCATGTATGCGTTGCTGAAAAGCTGCCTACTAAGAGGGTAAAGGATTTCCTCATGGCCGAGTTCCTTGCATCTTATTAGGACATTGGTTGGCATAATGATCACCACCAAATGAATAACACCCTCCCACTGGTCCTCACTTTTCATAAGGCTTCCTAGAATTATCTCCATTTTTCTTGGAATTATTATTGCCTTTGTTTTCATCCTTGGATTCATTTTGATTATTCTTGGACCCTTTATCACTTTTCTTAGAAAAGTTTTTCTTTTTGCCCTTTTCTTAATGACTAGGAGGATTGGGACCAATTATACTTTTTGCGGTTCCTTTCCTTGTAAGCAGACATTGATTTCAATTTCTATTCCTGTTTAATAGCTTTCTCATAAACCTAGTCCATTATAGTGGGACCATGCACATCAACTTCACCCCCAATCTGGGTATTCAATCTCATGATGAACTTTCAAATGTGAAACCTCTCATCCTACTGATATTGTGGAACATATTTAAGGAGGTGAGTGAACTTTTCCCAGTACTCATTCACAGTTGAGTCACCCTATCTCAAATTTTGGAAATCTATAAGATTTTAGTCAAAATACAACTGAGGCAACCATCTTTGCTTGAAAATCTCCATAAACCTTTCCCAGGTTAGACTCATGGAGTTTAATTTTAACTCCATTTTCTTGTTCATCCACCAAGTGGATGCTTGTCCTACCAATTGGTATGCTCCCCATAATACTTTGGTTAGAATAGTTTCTTATTTCAAAGTACTCCATTTCTGTAAGCCATGCCTCTGCGACATCTCCGCTTACAGTCCCATCAAACTTGGGAGGTGTAACTTTTTTCATATCTCTGGATAGTTCTAAAGCCAAATGTCTTCTTTTATCCTCATCATGTCTTACTTCAGAGTTATTCTCTCTGCGTCCACTTTGGGCGGTGACCTCATGACATTCCTCATCATCACCCCCATGGCAGGCTTCATGCCTAGGTCCATGCTGACTCATGACCTCCTACTCAAGAGTTTTGATTCTTACTCTCGTCTCATGGAGCATAGCGAGGATCTAGTCAAGTTTGGAATCAGAGTGGCCTGAAGGTTTCCCTTCTTCCTAGCTATCTCCCATATTGCTTCTTGTCTGAACCATGTTGCAATCTACTTCTCTTGAAGTTTGGAGATTAATCATTCAATTAGTTTTTAATACTATTGAATCCATTCTCATTTATGCAATCTTACAAGAAAGGAAAGATTTGCCAAAATTCAAAATTGCATTATAGTTTCCATGGATTACATATAATCCATCAATTGTTACAATTTTCTTTTACATCTTGCAATTGCAAGTCAATTTCAGATCGGGATATCTTCCCAAGTTTATCCTCATCCTTGAGGTTCATCAAATCAGACTTAGGAGGTGGATGTGCTTGCAGGTACTCATCCATAACCTCTCGAGTAACAATAGGATCCTTAAGATCACTTTCCAAGGTTGGTTCCTTATGTGCAGAGGGTTTCACTGATTCATTTCTAGAGATAGCAATAGCCCTAACTGCTTTTTCCTTCTCCTGCTTGATGTGTTTAATAGCATCAGCGAAAGTTTCATCATCAGTCAACCATGCACCTCTCAAGCAACCAGTTTGACCAAGGCTTTTCATTCTCGAGGCTTGCTCCCTCATAGCCTTAAGGTAACGTCCATTTCCCGTTACCTTCTTCTTGGGTGTCATTCTTATTCTTACCATTCTGACATAAGAACATCCAAACATTAGCAACTGTTAATGTTGGAGGAAAAATTCATGTAGTGAGCTCATAGGTCCATGTATTGAACTTGGTAGCTCTAATACCATATGTAACATACCATCTCATATTGCCTTGGTTAACAACTCGATTTACCAATAAGTAAATGATCATGATCATATAAAAATCATATTTGTTTACAATTTAATCATTTCATAATCAAAGCATTAGTGCATATCTTAACCGAATAATTTCAAAACTAAAATTTGCATCATATTTGAAGATAACACAATAGTGAATTCCTTCACTTTACAATCACAATGTTTTGCTCTGGGAAATAATGATAATTTTACATAGGATTGTTGACTATCAAGTCATATAATAGAAATTATTGCATCAGGAATATTGATATCTATATTCATAAGTCTCGGCTTGTCATCTGCTTGGGAAGGAGAGCATCACCTGAGTGCTTTTCCTCCAACCATAGACCAATGGTCCCCCGTTCAACTTCCTTCCTAGAAGTGGCCCTACCCTTCACAAAGGGAATAGATATAAGGAACCAATTGGTTTGCCATCTAAGTATCTAGTGTTTTGTCCTTCATAACTCATCATGGTCATACAACTATAGATCCACTCTAATTATGTATGACACTACTAGATGGTTATGCCATCTAGATCACAGTGAACTGACTAATACCTGCAGAGACGGATGCATTACTTTGGCCAAAGATTTATATACATAGACGTTTCACAATGAATGTAGTCGAATGTTCACAAACCTCTTACTCAACTTAGAAGCTATCTCATCCTACAATGTTTATGGTTTGACCTACTCTGGTCATGGTAAAGATTTATTATATTTACCATTAGTCCTACCTTGGACTTCTGACTCCGATTTCAGGAGTACATTCCAAAAATTGTCTTGTTGCCTATGCAACAGGGAACCCATGACTCCACGTCACTTTATTCTCATTCTTTCTTTTTAAAGAATTAAAGGTTCATGATTTCAGTTCTTAAGATCGTTCCCAATCTAAGACTCTATGGTTACCTTATTCCAAGGTTTTCATCAAATTCACATCGAATATAACACATACCATTATAGTCAATAGCATTAATAAATTGACAATAATAATATACTTTTAGTCTAAGGAATTTAAAAGGGTCTTTAACATCTTATACTTCATTCTTGAAGTATTGCCATTATGATAAGGAAGATGTTCATAATAGTTTTACAAATTATTGAGTTATCAAACTCAGTTCCACATTTACCTCCATGGAAATTATAGATACCCATGATTTTACTTCCCTGGCATTTAAGGCATGACATGCACTTGGTGCAATAAAACATTGATACCCATTGTCATCATATCTTTTCTTTCATAAGCAATAAGGAACTTACTACTCTTTTTAAAATAAAGAATAACCTGAAGGTGATATAACAATCTTTTCTAGAAAAATTCTTTTTTTACAAGTCCACTTCATGTGCCTCAAACTACAATTGACTTGGCATCATGAGCCTACGGACTTGATGCAACAAATATTAACTCATGGTTTGCATATAGATGATACCCATCTAATCACAGTGTTGACAAACAAAAGTGTTCATCCTATAGTAATACATGGCTCTCAGCCTGTTTTCTAATCATGAAATGAATCTTTACTTACCAGTAATCATGGGAGATAATTATCTTCGATAATGTTTCGGAATGAAGACTTAACAATCTATAATCAAGAATGTAAGGAGTCAGCCGATACTATAGCCTACTCATTAGTGTACTGTTACATTAGTAATTTAACGTCTCTAGTCTTATTGGCTTCGTTGGATAAGAAAAGAACTGCTATAACAATGTTTTCATACGTCCAGCCTCAAAGGCCTTGACATGGTTATCAGTTAACTCATTGTTAACATATATATAACTACATAGGCAATTATATCATAGTATGCATTTAATGCAATAGCAAGAATTAAAAATTAAACTTTCATTGTGGCTATAAACCACACGACAACAATTTACTAGAGGTACCTGTTGTTATAGCACCCTACAAACAACTTGAGTCTGTTGTAGCGTTTTCCCAACATCTACAATCTACTCTACACACAGATTCTTCTCTACGTACCTCTCTTGCTTATTCGTAGCTTGTTTCAGTTTGCTCTCCCCTAAAAGCATCAACAACATAACACAATCTACTTCCCAAAAGAAAAACACGATAAGAAGGTTGGAAAATAGTTTTCTTTTCCCGTACCACTTAGCGGGAATAACTGATTAATTTACTTGCCAAGTCTCTCACCGAGAGCTTCCCACAACATGATAAGGTTACTCACACATCCCACTCACTCCACTCTTCGTGGATCGTAGGTACAACTTCATTCAAGCACGTAAAAACTTTAGATCCAAAGGTGCTCGACTCCATTACAAGTGGATAAAAGTTTATATCTCCAATAATGTCATACACAACTATATGATATTATGAGATTATTGATGCAGCACACAACATACACTCAATAGAATTGTGCCATTAAACATATGAGAGACAAAGATTTGGAAGCTGGAACATAAAAAAAACTTCTATTCATCAACTCTGCCACTACAATGAGAGAAAACTCTCTTATATCCAAGAAAACAAAAACAAAAAAAATTACCTTTTTTGGCAGATTTTGACAATTGTCAGATTTTGCCATTTTAGGTAATTTTACCATCATATCTTGAGAATCCATGTTTTTCCCAAAAGCTTCCTAAAACTAAGGTAGGACGAAAGGCCAACTAATATTCTAAATTTGAAACATGAGTTTCGAGTTATTACAAAAGCAACTTTTTAAAAATCTAGAAAAAAATACTAAATTGTCATTTTGAGGGCCAAGATGAAAGTTTCAAGCCCCAAAAAGGTGCCAAGACAGGGTCCAACCCACTAGGGCAAGTTGGGAAACCACTAGCCACCTCATAACGCATCCACCTGTAAAATTTCGTAGAAAACCCACATCTGAGTCAAAAGTTATGACCTTCAGAAGTCCCTACATCATTCTCCTCTGGTTGAAAAGAACGCGCAGCTTCTGTAAGTGAGTGTCTTCAAACTGCTGCCACTTGACTGGATCCAACCGCTGCACTTCCCACTCTATAATCCATGTACTATCTATTGGTGGCAATCCTTCCCACTGTACTAAATACTTGTTGTACTGTCCTTGCCGAGTGTAGATAGTTTTCTTATCAAGAACCTGTGCAATCTTTTCCTTCTTCTTATGGGGAATGTGGTGGTGCCGTGCCACTTCTGGTTGACTATCTTCAGCAGCATCCTCACCATGGAATGCATATAAATCAGAAACATTAAACACAGGAGAAATATCGAGATCATCTGGTAAACTGACCTCATATGCATTATCATTGATCTTCTTTGTACTTTTGCAAGGACCAATTTTCCTGTACTTCAACTTGTGGTATGTTCAGTAGGAAACCACTCTTTTCTCAAATATACCATCACTAAGTCACCTTCATTGAATGTCTGATGTCGCCTACTAGTATCCACTGTATTCTTGTACCTCTCATTACTGTCCTGCAACCTCTGTCTCACTTCATTCTGCAACTGTTGAAGGTGTTCTGTAAATGCTTCCCCATCATCACTAATCCTATCTTTCATTGGTATCTGTACCAAATCTAGAACACCCTGAGGATTCTTGCCATACACAATCTAGAAAGGGGACTTTCCCGTTGATCTGTTAACAGAACTATTATAGGCAAATTCGACCTGGGGTAATGCCAAATCCCATTGTTTTGGCTTTTCTCCAACAATACACCTCAGCAAATTTCCCAGACTCCGATTGACTACCTCTATTTGCCCATCCGTTTGAGGATGATAGGCACTACTAAACTGTAACTTGGTCCCCATCTTCTTCCATAAAGTCCTCCAGAAATGACTGAGAATTTGGTATCCCTATCAGAGGTAATAGTCTTTGGAACACCTTGTAGTCAAACAACTTCTGAAAAAAATAACTCTTCTACCCTCGTTGCATCATTAGTTTTCTTATAGGCAATAAAATGAACCATCTTAGAGAACCTATCAACAAATACAAAAATGGAGTCATTACCTCATTGAGTATGTTGAAGTCCCAACACAAAGTCCATGCTCAAATCTGTCCATGGTGCAGCTGGTACTGGTAATGGCATATACAACCTTGTATTCTGTGAATGTCCCTTAGCCACTTGGCATATTCTACACCTTGTTACATACTTAGTTATATCCCTTTTCATCTTTAGCCAGTAATATTTATCTTCTATCAAGGCTATTATCTTGTCCTTGCCAAAATGTCTAGCCAACCCACTACTATGAAATTCTCTGATAATGTTTTCCCTCATAGAGCCAACTGGTTGCATAGTTGTTTTCCTTTAAATAGATACCCATCTTGCATAAAATAATCACCCCTAATGTGATCCAAGTTACTAGATACTGGTGCCTTCAATTGTTCCACAATCTCCCAAAAATCATCATCAGACTCATACAAATTTTTGATGGCATCAAAACCAATCACCTCAGTTTCCATTGTGGTCAAAAGTGCAACACGCCTACTTAACGCATCTGCAACCTGATTTTGTTTTCCAGACTTATGCTTCAACACAAAATTGTAACCCTGCAAGAAAGAGACCCACTTGGCATGCCTACTATTCAAATTTTTCTATGTGTTCAAGTATCTCAGTGCAATATGATCTGTAAACAATACAAACTCCTGGGGAACTAGATAATGTCTCCAATGCCTCAATGCTTGAACAATTGCATAAAATTCCAAAACATAAGTAGAATAATTCTTTCTCACTTCATTCAGCTTTTCACTAGAGAAAGTTATAGGTTTTCTAGCTTGGCTAAGCACAACACCTATTCCCACATGGGAGGCATCACATTCTACTTCAAATACCTTATCAAAATTTGGCAATGCAAGTATAGGTGCTTCTGTTACCTTTTGCTTCAAGTACTTAAAGCTCTCCTCAGCATCCTTGGTCCATACAAACTCCCTTCTTTTGGTGCAACCTGTTATAGGAGCTACAATACAATGAAATTTTAAATGAACTTTCGATAGAAAGTGGCCAAGCCATGAAAACTTTTTACCTCTGTGATGTTTCTCGGACTAGGCCATTCTAGAATTGCCCTGACCTTTTCTGGATCCATTCTGACACCATCTTTAGAAATGACAAAGCCTAAAAAAACCAAATTGTCCTGCATGAACCTACACTTATTCAAATTGGCATAGAGTTTCTCCTTCCTTAACACACCAAAGATGATCCTCAAGTGTTGTAGGTGCTCTTCTTTGTTGTTACTAAATACCAAAATATCATCAAAATAAACTACCAAAAACTTACCAATGTAAGGGCGAAGTATAGTGTTCATCAATCTCATAAATGTGCTAGGTGCATTTGATAACCCGAATGGCATAACCATCCACTCATATAATTTGTCTCCAATCTTAAAGGCTGTCTTCCACTCATCCCCTTCTCGAATCCAGATTTGGTGGTAGCCACTTCGTAGGTCAATCTTGTTGAAATATTTGGCCCCTGCAAGGACATCCATCATGTCCTCCATACGAGGTATAGGAAACTGATACTTGATGGTAATCTTATTAATTGCTCTGCTATCAGTGCACATCCTCCATGTTCCATCTTTTTTTGGGGTCAACAATGTAGGTACAACACATGGGCTCATGCTCTCTCTCACCACACCTTTACTTATGAGTTATGTTACTTACTTATTCATCTCTACATGTTGTGTTGGATTCATCCCATAAGCTGCTTGGTTGGGTAGAGTTTCTCCTGAAATCAAATCAATATGATGTTGAATATCTCTCTTTGGCAGTAGACCATCAGGTAATTCATCAGGCAAAACATCAACAAATTCTTTCAATAGCTCTGCTATTTCTAGGGGAACTGAAATGTCTTCCTCTTCACCTTTTTTCACTACTAATGCATAGCAACACCCTGTCACCTTCATTTCTTTAACAAGATCTCTTTCAGACAACATGGTCTCACCTTTTCCTTCATCCTTGAGAGGCAATAAAATCACCTTAGAGCCATCTTTCCAAAAGGTGTATGTGTTTTTCTCTCCATCATGCATAACTTTTCTATCATACTGCCATGACCTTCCCAATAACACATGACAGGCATCCATTGGGACAACATCACACCATATCTCATCCTGATAGATCTTCCCTATGCTAAACTTAATTAGGCATCTTTTATCAACAGTGACTTCATTTCCCTTTTTAAACCATGCAATGCGATATGGATGAGGATGTTTTTCACAGTGTAAATTCAATTTTTCTACCATTTCTTTAGAAACCATATTTTCACAACTACCTCCATGAACAATAACTTGACATACCTTGCCACCTGAAGTGCATCTGGTTCTGAAGATATTGGTTCGAAGCCATGAACCATCAGAGCTTTTGGCTTGTGTTTTCTCCTTCTCTGGAATCACCATTGCTCTTCTCATCATGAGACTTTCTCCCACATCTGGTGGAACCTCTAGTTCTGTCCCTTCCACTTCATGTTGCATTTGAATCAGGTTCACCCTAGGTTGTCCTCCTTGATTTATTTCTTACATGTTATAATTTGAGAATTCAAATGCCCTATGACCTTCTTCTTCACATTTGAAACAAGTGAAAGGCCTTCTCTGGTTTTCCCATCCTCTACCACTACCATAACCTCTACCTCTTTGATATCCCCTTCCTCGTTCTTGATTCGGAGGATCTTGTCGAGTGTCTACTTGATTTTCCAATCCATGGGATGACTCTCCCTTGCCATAATTCGAACCTCCTCAAAATGGGGTTGATGTACCCCTTCTTCCTCCTCTATTCCTCTGATGGTACTGTTTGTTTTGTTTTTCTTCAGCCTTTAGAGCCAATTGGTAAGCCTCTTCCATACTGTTGAGTCGATGCATGCTCAATTCATCTTGAATAGAAAATTTTAGGCCATTCACATATCTAGCAGCCATCTGTTCATCAGTTTCTTGATGCTCTATACGTATAGACAGCGTATAAAACTCATTTGTATAATCTTGCACAGAAGAGAGGTTCTGCTTTAAATTTTGAAACCTATGAAAAAGGGTTTGCACATAATCTATGGGCAAAAATTTCTCTCAACTTCTTCTCCATTTTATTCCATGTCCTGATCTTATCCTTGCCTTTCCTTGTTCGTTCCTTTTGAAGATGATCCCACCAAATCATTGCATGACCCTTTAATTTGGTGCATGCGAATTTTACCTTCTCTTCTGTCATGGATTTCCATTCAAAAAAATTTCTCATGTCATTCAACCAGTCTATCAACTCCTCTGGTTTAAGACTACCTGCATAATCTAAAACATCTACCTTGATCCTTTCATTTTTCCCTTCTAAGTCCCTGAGCATCCTCTCTTCAAAACTCATGCCTTCTAATTCTTCTTCTTCATGTTCTGTATCTTGATTTGCACCTCCTCGACCTATCTCTTCATCAAATTCGTCTCCTCCTCTACCCAGTCTTTGGTTTTCCATCTGTGTTGTAAGTTCTGCTATTTGCCTTTGTAGATTTTGCATTTCTCTATGCATCTGAGCAAGACCGCCTCTTCCTCTTCCTCTCCCAGCCATCTTCCTGCTCTGATACTAGATGATGCAACACACAACATACACTCAATAGAATTGTGCCATTAAACATATGAGAGACAAAGATTTGGAAGATGGAACATAAAAAAAACTTCTATTCATCAACTCTGCCACTACAATGAGAGAAAACTCTCTTATATCTAAGAAAACAAAAAAAATTACCTTTTTTGGCAGATTTCGACAATTGTCAGATTTTGCCATTTTAGGTAATTTTACAATCATATCTTGAGAATCCAGTTTTTTTCCCAAAAGCTTCATAAAACTAAGGTAGGACGAAAGGCCAACTAATATTCTAAATTTGAAACATGAGTTTCGAGTTATTACAAAAGCAACTTTTTAAAAATCTAGAAAAAAACACTAAATTGCCATTTTGAGGGTCGAGATGAAAGTTTCAGGCCTTGAAAAAGTGCCAAGACGGGGTCCAACCCACTAGGGCGGGTTGGGAAACCACTGGCCACCTCATAACTCATCCACCTATAAAATTTCATAGAAAACCCACATCCGAGTCAAAAGTTGTGACCTTCGGAAGTCCCTGCATCAATTATTAATATAATCGAAGTTATCATCAAAATGGCATTACCAATATTATGGTGATAACATCAATATGCGAACATGGGGTCAAGACTTACTCCCCCACTTCACTATCTTAGACTATAGGTTAAAATAATTAAAAGATATTTACAAAACTTAATATGGTATTAAATAAATAAACAAAGGGAATCTCTGACACCAAAAAATGGTTTTCTAAAAACTATATTAATGTTCCGAGAACATTATTTAGTCAAATCAACGTAGGTGACATCGAGAAATCGTAAATCGACATGACGACTATAGTCGAATTGAAATCGACTTAACAAGGGAAGATGGCTAAACTTACCCTATCTTACATAGGTTCACGAAATAACAACTTCGATACTCAGATGGCAACCTGACCTTTTCCACAACATCTATTTCCTTCTCCCATGTGATACTCTCCTTACTTCTTGGTATTGGAAATCTCTTTTCCTGGTTACACTCATAGTCATTCAAACCATGATTAGTGTATCATCATCAAATTTTAAGCATCATATGAAAATAATCTCATTAACATATAATCTCATGTCTAATTTAAGAATTAATCATAATCTATATAATCAATAATTTATCCTAACATTTTCTGTAAACATCAAATCATTAACCTATGATTACTTATCCAGTTAGTCACATGAAAAGTAAAAGTTAAACATGATCAAAGTTGGGGATGTAATAGACACTACCTTTTATGCTTTGTACAAGAACTAATACCACTAGGCTAACCTATTTATAGTCCCTACTAAGTCTTTTGTGCACTCTTTTGACCCCTCTATGGTTTGAAAACACCATCTCCAAAGATCACCAATACAATTACACTATCCCTATGCACGCCAATGACATGCCTCTCCTTTGGTCATGTCTACTCTCTATGAGGTCCCTCATGCTCCACTCTTGAATGAAGAGAACTTCTTGAATTCTCTCACTCCACCATATGGGTGGCCTCCTAATGAGGGGGAAGATGGTCCAACATCTCTTTAAAGGAATTCAAAATTTGAGATCCCACATCAACCTATGTCAATAGAGGTTGCTCTCCTCCCAGGTTACCATGATCAAACTCATGGGTTCCTAAGAAAAAGGATCTAAGAAACATCTTCCTTCAACACAAGAACAAGCTTGACACACAAAAAATGAGTGAACAAAATAGATACACCACTCAATAAATACTCAAGCAAAATTTCATCCACAAGGCATACATCCAAGGATAGTAACAAATAGAGAAAAATAGTTTCCTTCCTACTTTTCTTCAATGCTCTATTGATTTAGCGTAAACCATTTACACAAAGCGCTATGATCATCAAAACATATCCATTCAAGGCAAGCATGTAACTTTTTCTTTGGATGTCCATTTAAGCCAACACTTTCACACAATAGTGTTCTCAATACACAACTTCATTACAATTTCATGCACCAAGTATTCAAAAACATAATATATAACAGAAAATTTATACAGATAAGCATTCATCACATATAGAACCACACTAGGAGTTTTATATACCATAATGGAGGTACTCATGTTGTCACTAGATTCATTTAGATATTATTACAAGCAAGATTGATCGTGATTAGGGACCTAAGTCATTTTGAATTAGTTGATAGTTACTAATTACAACATGCATCTCACACATGCATTTTAAGTATACCTCATTCACATAAATACATGCATAAGAATAACAAGTAAGAAAATCTCTGATTTCAATACACATCTTTTCTTTTGTTGTTCCTTTGGTTGATGTACACACTCAAGCATCCAACGTGGACACTTTTGGGGAGGTAGAGTATGGTCATTTGAATAATGGTGTTCTTTCATCGACTAAAATTTTAGAGATGTGCTAACACTACATCTCTTCCATCATCTCCTATTGCATCTATAGAGTTCAGTGTTGTTACATCCATGGTTTCCAGTGATTCAATGTAGCAGGACATACATCATCTTCCAGATACAACTACTCGGGATGCATACTTGACAAACATTGTAGGCTTTTTTATCAGTCCTATCTTGTAGATTTGGAGGACACTATTGAGGATATTTATTTCCTCTTTGATGTTGGCTCTTATGGAGTTGCAACATCTTATTCAAATATCATGAAGGACCCTTTAGACCCTCTTGTTCTTTCTCCACCTATTCATTTGTCATAGTTTGGCATTGAGTTGGATATCCTTGCAAAATATTCAAAGGACTCACCGTCATTGCCTTTGGATCATGTTCTACATTTATTTTCACTAGGTTCTGGATTTTCACACTCTTTTGTTAGGCTTGGGACTCCTTATTTGATTGTGGCAATTTTCAGTATTGACATGGTGACACTTGAGCAAAGTTCAGAGACATCATACATCTTGTGTTTTATTCTCTCATATTCCTTTCAGGAATGGGATGGCATCTTGCATACATCCTTGGTTTTGTTTCTTCCTAAGGTGAGGTATGTTGTTCGATGTTCTTGGATCATCTTCAACATTCATTGTCGAGCATCTACCATTGGTGCAGGAGATTCTACAAATTGAGGGGGGGATACATGGTCTCTCTTCTTCTATTATGGGGGGATTTTTTCCTCACATGGGGTTTTATCCTTCTCATACTTTAGAGAGCATCTTTCTTGTGTTTTCTCTCTTTTGGAGAGGGGTTTTTTCCTACAAGTTTTTCTCCTTTTCTCTATTTGTGAGATATTGTTTTGTACATGGGTACCTAACATGACCTTATAGATAGGACTCATCATTGTATATTTGCATTTGTTTGTTCCTCCCTGAGTTGTATGTAAGGGGGGGTGTTGGTGTGAATGTGGTATATTACCTAATTGGTTCCACATTAGGTCTTCTTCATACTTGTCTAGTTAAGTTTACTTAGGGCATACTTAGGGTACACTAAGGATAGTTATTTCTTTGTGTCTCAAATCATAAGATTAAGACACTTGTCATAATCTTATGTTGTCCTATGTTTCACCTTGGCCTATATAACCAAGGGCTTCTCATTATAATTTAGTTCATGTCATATTGATGTACATATTGTGTATCTGCATCCTTTGATAGAATAGAATTATTCTTTCATGTTGGGTCTCTCTTGTGCTTTCATTGAAGCTCCTAGATCTTGGGTGGCCACCTCCATAGCCAAATATTACATGGTATAGAGCATTCTATACCAACTCTTACAATGATCTATGCAAAGGATGTGAGAAAGTATATACACACGTCACTTATTGAAATTGGTCATACAAAGTTAAAGCTGCTATGAAAAACCCTACTGAAGCTAGGGAAATAAGACTACAAAGATCAATAAAAACAAATAGGTACCTTCAAGTTGGACATGTGGAAATACTTTCTAGACTTCTACAGAGAAGAAGGATGGATAAAGACAATTTTAAGTAGGATACATGATGACTATGTGTACCTAAATGAACCCTATTGCATCATAAAGGATGCAATCCACACAGTGACAAGATTATGGAATGAGGGTGAGCTACCCTAAAAAAAATACGAGTACACAAAAGGTTACAAATCTCACATGACTAGCACTAGAGGGTAGAAATTTGTCAATAGAGAGAATACCAAATTCAACATTTAAATATGCAACTTTGGGCATTGCCCATAAAATCTATTATACAAATAGAGAGGAATCTTCTATGGGGATGGTCATCCTTAGTACCTATCAAATGGTTGTGTAGAATAAAGAATTTGATTTGTGCATGGTTCTCTAAGAGCAACTAATGGAGAACATCACTAGAACTAAAGGGACTGACCGCTATAAATTCCAATATGGTTCTCTTATAATTTGCTTAGCCTTTTATTTTATGAGAAGACTTTCTAGATTTATAGGGAAACTTTGGTCACAAGATACCTTGGTCACCACACAAATAAATGAACATGTAAAACACTTCAAGAATGCTACCTCTTACAATGAGGTATATTTGGGTTTCTTCAAGAAGTTTTGGATAGATTAAGGAAAGGACCACATCTTCTATGATGTGGTAATAAAGTATTCAAATGATATAACCTTAGATAAATATAATGTTGTCATGGAGGTGATTGAGCCACGAGCATCTTGGATACCCCAATTTCCCTACTAGATCAATGATGAATTGGTACATGCAAATGCAAGGGCATTGCTAGCCCTCCCAAGAGATCCAAAAGAATAGAGGTTTGGAAATTATAGAGTTCATTGATAAGTAGATGAAATAGAAGGTTGTGGAACATTTATAAAAGAATAAAGAAAATCTACACACAGTGTGGGGATTACAACTAGATCCCACCTCATCGGAAGTTACAATAATCTCTTATTGTCCCACTACAAAGGAAGGGGGACCATAACAAGTACACTTCTCTGGATGGCTCAAGACATAATCACCTAGGTTTGAGATTAGGGATTCTTAGACACATAAAGCATTAGGAAAGGAAGAACTAGAAAAGTGGTCACCACCACTCACTATAAAAAGGAAACTATCAATTTTCCCATTGCAAGTACAAAAAAGTACCTAGGTTTTTTGTTAAAGAAGCAATGGAGGCTTTACTACAAACATGAGCAGTGAGAAGAAGAAAGGAGGGACCTAATAGCTCAAGAAAAAGAAAGAGATAATAGGAAATACACTCCTACACAGGCAAAAGGTACGGAGGAGGTAGAACAAGGAGATGCAACAAAAACACAAGAAAAGGTAGAGCAACCACCTCCAAAGAAATTAAAGGGATCCCCAAAGAAAGAACTTACCATATAGAAGTAGAACAAGACGAATAAGCTAAATCTAATCTAGATCAAATTAAATTGTATTGATTACTATTTATAGAAGGTATGCCACTCATAATGCCACAAATGTACCCACAAGTTAGTGCTACAAACAATAAAATAATTGAGTAGGTGATGTTAGACTACATTTTTAGAACACCTCACACACTAGTAGAACTCTTGGAAAAACACAAGATGGACACCCTCCTCTCAAATCTTAGTGCATATTTATGAAAACATATCTGATTGGTTGTAATAAAATATATATTTGAAGCTGTTATAGAAAGGGACATCCCCCTAGATTTGGCAGAGCCTGAAGTGTAGGGGAGATAAGTGTGGATAGTTTCCAACCTTGTTGAACAAATCTCCCACTCTGTTGGCCAGGTCTCCATTGAACTTGATCATGAGAAGTGGCAAATCTTTAGAGTTTGATGTGTGCAGATTTGGAACCAACACCCACATTGAATACGGTGATGGTGGAGGTTACTTCGGTGAAGAAGGCCCTTGCTGTAATAACTCTTCTTGTATTTGTTATTCATCTTGTTGTAGTTCCTCTTGTTGTACTATTGTTTCAACGCTTCTTCTTTTTCTTCTTGTAGCTTGATGTAGTGAAGGCTTTATGAGTACCATATATGGTCTGTTGCTTAACATTTTCTTTTTCTTGTGTTTGTTGTGAGAGGAGGGTTTCCATCTTGTGTTTTGCCAAGAGTTCTTGTTCCTGTAGATGTTTCAACCTCTCCTTTTTCTAGTGATAATGTAACCATAATTTCACCTAAGGATTGTTTCTTTATTTCTTCATCTTCCTAAAAGAGTTAGCAAAACATACTAAGGCAAAAAAGAGAAGAGGCAGTAAGGGAAGATGAAGAAATAAAGAAACAATCCTTGGGTGAAATTATGGTTACATTATCACTAGAAAAAGGAGAGGTTGAAACAACTACAAGAACAAGAACTCTTGGCAAAACACAAGATGGAAACCCTCCTCTCACAACAAGCACAAGAAAGGGAAAATGTTAAACAAGAGACCATAGATGCTACTCATAAAGCCTTCACTACATTGCTACAAGAAGAAAAAGAAGAAGCATTGCAACAAGAAGTACAACAAGATGAAGAGCAAATACAAGAATAGTTATTAGAGCAAGGGCCTTCTTCACCGAAGCAACCTCCACCATCACCGTATTCAATGTGGGTGTTGGTTCCCAAATCTGCACACATCAAACTCTAAAGATTTGCCACTTCTCGTGATCAAGTTCAATGGAGACCTGGCCAATAGAGTGGGAGATTTGTTCAACAAGGTTGGAAACTATCCACACTTATCTCCCCTGCACTTCAGGCTCTGCTAAATCTAGGGGGTGTCCCTTTCTATAACAGCATCAAATATATCTTTTATTACAACCAGGTAGATATGTTTTCATAAATATGCACTAAGATTTGTAAGATTAATCCTAGACTGGCAATATTCTTGGATTATCTTCACTGTTTAGTTTCAAGAACATGCAACACCTACACTAAAATGAAGTGATTCAAATGATTTATCTCTTAAATTCTTATCATTTTTGGACCCTTTGGCAAGCACATTTTTGGATCGGTGCCTTATCAAGGTAACAGAGTCAAACTCCTACACTGCAAATGCTCCTTTTATGACAATAGAACTTCAAATTCAAAGGGTATATTTGTATCAATGACTTGCAGTGACACACCCAAGAAAAAGTATTTCCTACAACTCTTCTTCAATAATACCTAATGTAATACATCACTTCCTATGTTTTGCTTAAAGCATGTTTAATCCAATCCTTGATTAGAAGCAGTAAACAAAAATATTCAATACAACAAATGTGTACAGGTGAAATTCAAAACCCTTCATTCATTCATTCACAAAAGAAATGCATACATTCAAGGAGATAATTGTAGAAAATACACACAGTGTGTTATTCATATATTGCAATCTAAATTGAAAATTATCATACAAGAATTTTATTCTTGTGTAGGCAAAACTCTACTCTACAATCTTAGAAACACACCTACTTAGCTATTATAAAAATCACTCCCCAAGATGTGGATAACTGTATCCAAAATCCAAAATAGAACTCATGTCCCTTTTCTATTCTATATCCACCTGATCTCTACCTCTCTCTTCCACTACGAATTTGAAACCCTTTTAAATAGGCAACCTATGTCGGCCATGATTTTTGTAGTACAACTTTTTAGTTACAATGCATTTAATATTTGTGACTTAAGCAAATGAATTCTAGATTTGATTGGTGGGTGTTTTCTTATATCCAATTCCTTATTCCAGAATGTTCTAATTGGATAAAAGTCCTCATAGACAGTTAAAAATAGATGCCCCCCTTTATCTAGTACTCAAGCTCATATGAGGGACTGCTGGGAAGGCAAGTGAACTCCTTACCCCTTCAAAACTCATCCAGTGGAGATATAAATGCTAGAATCATCGAGGCATCTCCAACAGTTGAACTAGGAAACATCATCCTTATCGGGGCTAATAATTCTTTGACTCTATGAACATGGTCCTGATCTGCATTATGGTCCTTGGCATCAAAACATGATGCCTTCCTTTTACTTCCATCCTTGATGAAAGTCATCAAAATGAATGATGTGAGAGAAAACTGATATCTCTCGTCCTGTACTCTTAATTGCCAGTTCCGGTCAGGGTCTCAACAATTATGTTCAGTCGGCCCACCTCTGGGAAACAACTTCATGCAGTTGGAGTATTTGGATGATCTGACCAGTCTCCCACTAGAATGATGCTACTCAGCTATGGTTCTAGGAAACTAGCGAGAGTACTGAAGCCAAATACTCACATTCTTTCCAATTCCTCCCATCCTAATGGTTAGTACTTAGTTCTTCCTTAATTCAGAATGAACAGACCTGCAACCAAGAGAACAGGGGAACATTTCTTTGGGAGACAAAAGATAGAACTTGTAGGAAAGTGTTCAGCACAGTACTCATGATGGAAATTGATGTGAACAATTCATGGGAACACTTCCATTTATACCAAGAATGAACGAAGGTCCTTCATCTGAGCAATTTCCATTTTCCAATAACTTCCTTAATTTCACTTTAGGTGTTCGCAGGCTCGTCTCATTTGAATTCATATCTGGAGATCTTTAATGACTTGTCCACACCCTCCAAAGCATGAAACAGAGGTGCAGATTAATGTCACCTGACTAGGAATGCCTTTCACACTAATAACAAGGGTCTGGTTCATGTACCAAGATCCAACCGAGTATCAAGAATTACTTGTGGAATGTGTTGACTGTCAAATCATCTTCTCGCATACTTGAACCACATCATCCAGCTCTCATTAGGACATAGCTAATAATTTCAAAAAACCAAGCAAATGTGCCATGTTATTGTTGTTTTAAAATTTGAACCCAAACTGTTGATTTGAAAACACATAAGATTATTAGCTCAAATTGGAATAGAGTCCATCATCCAATCTGGGATTACCGACAAGGAAAGCCTTTTCATTCAACAGACCACAACTTCTCCATATGTCACCTCATCGCAGCAGCGCAAGCCTAGTCGGGACCCACACCACTACCTCCACGCTCATGCGCTATGCGCTTTCTCAGCTTCCTTAAAGACAAATTCGGGTCTCCCACCTTCTAGTTGTCACACCATCACAACAACGTTGGGAATATTCCATGGTATCACTTGTGTAGTGCGCTACCGTAATCAACATAAACCAAGTATGTAGCAATTTGATCGACAAGTATGATCTTGGGCCCACCAATTTGAAATCAACGGCCATCGCACCAGTGCGGGACCGACAAACCTGACAAATCTGACGCCCACGATACCACGACAGACATCCACCTATCTTCAATACTTTGAATGGGAGAGACCGGTCATTTGGCTCATGGGGTCGGTCATGAATGAATCTAAGGACATTAAGTTGCAACTCAAGTTTGGGGTGACTGCCTATCTCAAGTCAACACACAATTATAACATATGCCCTGAAAAGGCTTAGGGCTTAGGGTTTAAGCTTCTAAGTCACAAATTAGGCCAACATTTAGGGTTTAAGGCCAGAGAACAAAGAGATCATGGGGAGGGTTCCACTAGTGGGAAATAAAGAAATTTTTGGCACAACAAAGATAATAACAACCTATACCATCTCCTCCAAATTTGAAATTTTCAATCAAAAACTTATCATAGATATCCCCACTACAAAGTTTCAATTGGGAGATATGCTACAAACAATTGCAAGGGAAGATCTACTAGAACAAGTAGACATAGTAGATAATGTGGATACTATTTTTAATACACCACAGGTTGCATCACCACAAATTATTAGGGAAACTTCAATTCTCTTAGGATAATAGTTAAAAAGATTCACCGATGACATGTGCAAATGCAGAACCAAGAAGATAGAATAAAGCAAAAATTGCTAGCAAAGATCATGAAGAAGAAAATAGAGGAGATCAGTGATAGGGTTAGCCGGCAGAAGATATCAATTAAATGCAAATAAAGATTAAACAGAGAAATGGAAATACACAGAATTAATAACAGCGAGAGACAAGTTTTAACGCGGTTCACCCAAACTCGGGCTACATCCACCAAACAGAGAGTCCAATATTATTATCCAGTAAATCAAACCGATTACAACCAGCAATCCCTACAACTCAGTACCATTGCAAATGCTACAATATAATCCTCAAAACCCTAACCCTTAGCCGCTTTTTATCAAGCCTTTTTGTCGGTTACAAAAATAGGGTTTTCTTATATCGGTCACAAAAAATAGGGTTTTCTTATGTCGATCACAAAAAAATAGGATTTTTTATGAACCTCGGTGAGGATACATGGCTAGTGTACAGTACTTTTCTGATCAGTCGCCACCTACCAACAATCAGAAATAAGTGTGCCATTGCACACACCAAGTTCGAGGTTGAAGTACAGAATACGTAGGTTATATAAACCAATGTAAACACATATATCAATTTTGTCTTGGATGACCAACATCAACAAAGGATATGAAAGTGCAATTAGAAAATTGAGAACCAGATAATGTGACAATCCACAACATATGATGATTTGAAGGACCTAGACAAAAGACAAAGGGTATACATTGAAACTCTCAATAATCAATATCAACAAGTGCAATATCAAAGAGAAGAATTAAGATCATAGATCAAACAACTATGGGAAGCAATCAACCTTCACCTTTCACACATCATAGATCTAGTAATAGACACCACGAAGGTGACAACAACAATTCAGATACTTGATACTCTGAAAGATGGAGAGCAGACTCTACTTACCATCAACACACATATAATTTTGCTACAATAGGGAATCATGCAGTGGGATAACACATACACCCAACCGAAGGGGATCTACACACACATTTTGTTGTGAGGGACAAATGCTTCCTAAGTTTTGTAATGCACCTAAATTTTACAAATTTTGGCAGACAGAGCTAAGATGTCTGGAGGACAAGACATTGTTTTAAAGGGGGGATGATGTTGGTAGGATAGAGATAACTATACAATAAAGATACATCCACTGCAAAAGAGATGTGACACCTACACATCCAAAGGACATAATGTATACAAGAGACACAATCCTTGAGATACTTATACTTAGGCATAAGTATTTGCTCCAAAGATGTAATATGTAAGGTAGGTAGAATGTAAGAAGAAGGAAAAAGAGAATGTGAGATGATAATGAATGCAATAGTTTGAAGTAATAGGTGTAGGATATAATCGTGAAGTGGTGCAGGAGCACCTAGAAAATCATGTTTTGTGTTGTAATAAGGTCTATTTGACCAATGCATTTTCATTTCTATTTGTAAGTCCCAAGTGACTTAGGTCACATTTGTCAAATTGTTAATCTCAAGATGGTTGGTCTCCCAGCTGCTTGGAATCGATTGGTTTTTCTCCCAGCCATTTGGAATCAGTTAGTTTTCCTCAGGGGTGAGTTTATAAACCCAGAGGAATGAACCAAATAGATATCATTATTGGCAGTCAAATCATAGAGGTGGTTGAATGTAATTGTGCATTGTGTTAAGGAGAAATCGAGCTATTATGTTTCGTCAATTTGATTTCCGTTTCCTGTAAATGTAAATTGTATAGTTGTAGATTTCCATTTTTCCTGTGCTTTCCGTTGTTGCAATATGTCGATGTGAAGCATTCCACTGATAAGATTTCTGTCAAAATTAGTGGAATGGCTTCATTGTACAGATATGTGTTTTTGTTTTTTGTTTTGTTTTCCTGTTCAATGGCGCAAAGGATCCAGACAGTGCGTGTTGCACAGTAGGTTGACCTAGCATCTCCATGTGCTAGGGTTCGGAAGAAGGCAGACTATGCATCAGTGTATCGATGTAGCAAACCCTAAGGTGGCCGATAGTAGTTATCACGCTGACGAGTGAAGGTCTGAAGTGACATCGGAGTGATCGGCTTATCGGCAGCTCCGGAGAAAGCCCGACCGATAGTGAAAGTTTCACCGAAGGTAAATGCCATCGGGAAGAGGTGTGATATTGGCATATGAGTTAAAGGTTTCACCGACGAGAAGAGTCTCACCAATAAGGTGACAGCTAACCGGTGTGTGGAAGTCATCACGGTTGGGGCGTGGGGGAACTTAACCGTCATTGGTGCATCGACAGAAGGATGAAAGACTTGGCCGATAAAAGAAGTCTCACCGATGGTAAGGTGTTGAATGACTTGGTGTGAGTCCCATGGTATCTCGCCGAAGAGAAAGTAAAGACAGTTATTGGTGTAAGTTTGATCAACGGTAAGACTTAGGAAAGACCTCCCGACAACGGTTGTTTGGCTGATCAAAATGCGTCGGTGGTTCATTTGTTAGTCTTGCCGACTGTAAGGAAATAGTGACCCATTTGCAATTCCCGTTGTGCGCTCCCCATCATTTTGGTATCAGAGCCTGAAAAGATTTGGGCAGCAAGTCGAATTGAGGATTTGTAGGAGTGTTGGCGTTTGGGTGTTGTCTGTGAAAAGTGTATGTCAGACATAGAAAGTGAGACAGAGGCGGAGAGGATGCCTCCCAAAAGTATGTCGCAGGACGCCATCAAGACGTTGATCGAGGAGATGCTTGAATCCAAGTTGGGAGAGTTCAAGCAGTCCAAAAGCAAGGATAGGGAAGAAGAAAGTGACAATGATGAAGGAGATACAGAAATTGATGAAACCAATAAGAGGATAGAGGAGATACCAGCAGACCAGAGGGCATTTGTAAATGCATTGAAGTCAGTCAATAGGGACACCATAGATGGGTTACCTATGTATAGTGGAAGTATGGAAGTTGAAGAGGTGATTGACTGGATTGAGGCATTAAACAATCATTTCGAATACAAAGAAGTCCCTGATGATAAGAGGGTTAAGTTGGCAAAGCCAAGATTGAAGGGGTCTACTCTTGCATGGTGGAATTATGAGCAAGGAGAGAGAGTCAAGGAGGGGAAGAATATGATAACCTCCTGGGAAAGGACGAAGACCAAAATCAAGGCACAATTCTTACCCCTGGACTATAATGTGTAGATGTATAAGAAATTGCAGAACCTCAGATAGAGAGACCTTGATGTGAATGTGTATACACAAGAGTTTCATAAACTCAGTCTCAGATCAAAGAGACAAGAAGAAGAGTCAGAGAAGGTGGCCAGGTATTTGAATGGCCTAAGGATGAACATCCAAGATGAGATCAACATCTTAGCACCAGAAACAGTGAACAAGTGTTTCCAAATGGCCTTAAGGGCTGAAGAGAAGAGAAAGAGAAAGAGTGAGTAGAATAATAGAGGTAGAGGAGGAAGAAATTTCAGAGGCAAAGGCAGTTTTGGACGAAGAAGTCCTACCCAGAGGCCTAGTGGTGAGTCTAGCCAAGAAGAGCAAGTTGGAGACTCAAGTAGCAGAGGAGGCTACTAAGGAAGAAGGCCTAATGGAAGGGGTGGGACAAATAGATCAGGTAGAGGATCCAAGTTCTCCAATATGAGATGTTATAACTGCAATCAGATAGGGCATCCAGCATACAAGTGTCTAGAGAAGGCCTCAACTTCTTATGGTGGTGCAAAGAGAACCACTTTGATTCAAGAAGATGCAAGGAGTGTGACATCTCCTGAAGTGAATCTAGCATCAGAAATGGGAGAAAATCTGATGATCAATAGGACGCTGCTCAAGGAACTAGTGCAGACTGAACCGTCTCAAAGAAGGGCTTTGTTTAGAATCAACTGCAAGATCCAAGGTAAGGTTTGTAAAGTTATTGTTGACTCTGGTTCTACTAATAATATTATATCTTTGGAAGCAATGAATAAGTTGAAGTTAGAAAAGATACTCCATAGTAGTCCATATAAAGTCAGTTGGTTGAATAAGGGGTAACACCTACTCATCAATAAACAAGCATGGGTAGAATTTAGTATTGGGGGGTATAGAGACAAAATCTTGTGTGACATCCTTCCAATGGATGCTTGCCATCTTTTGTTAGGTAGACCATGGCAGTTTGACAGAAAGACTCATTATGATGGAGTAAAGAATGCTTACTCATTCCAAAAGGATGGCGTGACTTATAGGATACAGTCATTGGTAGAAGAGGATCCATAGCATGTAGGGTCTAGTGTAATGATGGTAGGAGAGAAAGAATTCATGGACACATTAAAGGAAGGTGATGGAGTAGGTTTTGCTTTGATTGTGAAGCCTAAGGGGGAAAAGAAGAAAAGTGTGAGAGAAGTAGGGCCTAAGGAGGTCAGAGATTTGCTTGAGAGTTACAAAGGAGTGATTGCAAAAGATATACCTGATTCCCTACCACCTGTCAGAGATATTAGCCACCAGATAGACCTCATACCAGGAGCAGTACTCCCTAATAAGGCAACATATAAAATGACCCCTCAGCAGAATGAAGAGATAGCAAATCATATTCAAGAACTAAACAAAGGGCTGATAAGGAAGATCCTTAGCCCATGTGCAGTACCTACTATTTTAGCCCCAAAGAAGGATGGGAAATGGAGGCTTTGTACCGATTCTAGGGCCATAAATAGGATAACCATCAGATACAGGTTTCCTATTCCTAGAATAGAAGACCTAATGGATTATTTGGGAGGTGCTACTTATTTCTCCGAGATAGACTTGAAGAGTGAGTATCACCAGATAAGGATAAGAGAAGGGGATGAGTGGAAGATAGCTTTCAAAACCAACGAAGGGTTGTATGAGTGGCTTGTGATGCCTTTTGGCCTTTCAAATGCCCCTAGCACCTTTATGAGGTTGATGAATGAGGTATTGCAGGAATTCATAGGGAAATTTGTGGTAGTCTACCTTGATGATATCTTGGTGTTCAGTAAGAGCAAGGAAGAGCACTTGGAGCATTTGGAGATAGTCTTGAAGAGGCTGCAAGATTAGAAGTTACTGATAAACTTGGAAAAGTGTGACTTCATGAAACAAGAATTGCTGTACCTAGGTTTTGTCATCTCTAAGGGTGATTTGAAAATGGATTCCTCCAAGATAGAAGCTATTTTGAATTGGCCTACACCTAAGACAACATGAGAGGCCAGAAGTTTTCATGGTTTGGCCACATTTTAAAATTTATTAAGAATTACAGTGATATTTGTGCACCTATGTTAGAGACCATCAAGGGTGGAGGAAAGATAAAATTTGTATGGACAAAAGAGGCAAATCAGAGTTTTGAAAGTCTGAAACATAAAGTTGCCAAGTATCCTATCTTAGTACTTCCTGATTTCAATAAAGTCTTCACCATTGAATGTGATGCAAGTGGGCTGGCCATAGGAGTAGTGTTGAGCCAAGAAGGCAGACCAGTAGCCTTCTTCAGTGAAAAGTTAAATGAAGCCAAGAGGAAGTACTCCTCTTATGATTTAGAGTTGTATGTCATGGTACAAGCTCTGAAAAAATGGAGGCACTACTTCCTTCCTAAAGAATTTATTGTATACACTGACAATCATGCTCTTAGTTTTTTGAATGGATAGGAAAAGCTCAGTCATAGACACATGAAATGGGTGGAAAGTCTTCAAGCATACACCTTCATCATCAGGCATAAGAAAGGGATAACCAATAAGGTTGCTGATGCTTTAAGCAGAAGGGTGTTGATAGTGCAAGAAGTGCAGTTACAAAGCATGGGTGTTGAGGCACTCAAAGGGTTGTATGAAAAGGACCAAGATTTCAAGGAGATTTACAAGGTATGCAGTGAGTTTTCTAATGCTTTCCACAGTGAATTTTCAGATTATACATTGCAGGATGGACTTTTGTTTAAAGGGAGTCAACTATGTATCCTTAAGTGTTCAATGAGGGATAATATAGTGAAGGAGAAACATAGTGGTGGTTTAGGAGGGCATTTTGGGCTCAATAAGACCTTAGATCTTGTAAGAAGGTTTTCCTTTTGGCCAAGGATGCAATCTCATATCAGAATGTTTGTTGAGAGTTGTATGATTTGCTAGAGAGCAAAGGGGGTCTCAACCAATGCAGGACTGTACCAACCTTTGCCCATACCAAACAGACCTTGGGAAAGTTTGAGTATGGATTTCATGATGGGATTGCCCAAGACAAGGATAGGTTATGACAGTGTGTTTGTTGTGGTAGACAGGTTCAGCAAGATGGCTCACTTTATTCCTTGTAAAATCACCAATGATGCTAGTTACATTGCAGGTTTGTTCTTTAAAGAAATTGTCAGGATTCATGGGTTACCTTTGAGTATTGTATCTAACAGAGACAGCAAATTTGTGGGACATTTCTGGAGAACCTTGTGGAAAAGATTGGGTACAAATTTGTCTTTTAGTTCAGCCTATCATCCTTAGACTGATGGCCAAACTGAGGTTGTGAATAGGTCATTAGGCAATCTACTGAGATGTTTGACAAGAGAACATGGCAGTAGTTGGGATGTGGTACTCCCACAGGCAGAGTATGCCTATAATGATTCTACAAACAAAAGTACCGGTCTAAGTCCTTTTGAAGTTGTCTATGGTAGTCATCCTAGAGGAATTTTTGAATTGAGAGATGTTCAAGGGTTGGACAAAAGGAGTGGACATGCTGATACATTTGCAGAGGCTATGAAAGAGATCCATCAATGGTGTAGGAGTACCTCGAGACACTGAGAATTCAGAGGATTCCATGCATACTTTGTTTTGACCAGAGTAGTCTTTTCATGTTTGTAAGGCCTTAGCGCCATGTTGAATCTTAGTTGGCCGAGTAACAACATAAAGTTGAAATTTGTATACGTGTCATTGTAACCGAGCTGAATAAGTGGATGTAACTGAATGGCACAAGTGGTTGTAGGGCGATTTGCCTTCCACCGTATGTAACTGCCAATTTGAGAGTCTTTATAGTAGGGTATGTGTTCGTTGAGGAGTACAGACAGACAGAGAGGGAGAGATTTGATTGTATGTATATTGAGAAGAAGGAATAAAAGAATTTTTGTTTTGGTCTAATTACAGGAATGTAGATTGGAGTCATTCCACTGGTTGAGATTTCTTCAAAATCAGTGGAATGATCTCCGTAGTGCTAGATTGCTTTCTGTTCTTTAGGTTTTTGTAGTTTCTCTGGTAAGTTGTTCAGTTGCAAGATACAAAAGTTTATATCGGCGTTAATTTCGTGTTGGTACACCAAATGTACATTTCGTGTGTGTATCGCAAAAGCATCTTTAGAATGTATGTCGCAAATGTATGTTGAGATTGTATATTGTGAATGTACATTGAGTCAAATACAAAGGGTGACCGACCATAACGGTGAAATCGGGAAAATATACATTAGTCGACTAGTGACAGCAAGTCACGTCTTGTATATGCTAAGTTTGTATATTGGCGTGAGTGGTAATATCAGGTAGACAACGTGATGTTAAGCCGACAATGAAGATCTTGCCGATAGATGAAAAATGTGTGTATTTCGGCATTGTGAGGAGGGTATTTAAAGTTGATTAAGCCTTTAGCTCCCTGTATTGTGAGTTAGATGGGTATTACCCCCCTATATTGAGTGCTTCCACTGTGTGCTTTGCATCAAATTAGTATCAGAGCTAGCGAAAGCTCTGGGCGGAGATGTTATGTATTTGATTTCTATCACCGAGATGAAGAGTTGAAACAAAATGTTTGGTTGGTGACCATTTTGAAAACATAGATCATAGAAGGTAATTTGAAGGCTGAAAGTAGTTGTTAAACTATTGCAGATGCTCGTGCCATCTAGTTGCGAGAAGGAATAGGATTCCTGTGGGCAGACGATGCTGAGGTCTGTCAAGACCATTCACCAATAGAGATTTGGCTGGAAGAGGGTACATAGTGAGGCCACTATGAGAGAGAGTGGTAGTGCATCTCCAGGATCTGTTGTTGGACGAGAGGAATGGGTCTGTAGCAACGTGTAGGATGGACATCTGAATGAGCATTATGTTTTAGTCATTAAAGTTTTGATCAGTCCGAGAGTACTCCATTGCTAGGAGTAGAAGGAGCCTGAAGATACTCTAAAATGTTGATGGTAGTTTGCCATTGTTGGTTGGTTGGTTGGTCACTATTCCATTGATGTGAAGATTTGAAGCCTGAAGCCTGAAGAGCCAGAGTGAAAGATGATGCCAGACAGAGATGCAAGAAAAGGTAATTTTGTTTTTTTGCAGATACATTTCCAAGGGACTTGGAAATCTTTGTTGGTTAGTTGTATGGTGTAGGAGCACCTTGAGACACTAAGAATTTGGAGGATTCCATGCATACTCTGTTTTGACCAAAGTAGTCTTTTCATGTTTGTAAGGCCTTAGCCACATGTTGAATCTTAGTTGGCCGAGTAACGGCATAAAGTTGAAATCTGTATACGTGTCATTGTAACCGAGCTGAATAAGTGGATGTAACTGAATGACATAGGTGGTTGTAGGGTGGTTCGCATTCCACTGTATGTAACTGCCAATTTGAGAGTCTTTATAGTAGGGTCTGTGTTCGTTGAAGAGTACAGACAGACAGAGAGGGAGAGATTTGATTGTATGTATATTGAGAAGAAGGAATAAAAGAATTTTTGTTTTGGTCTAATTACAGGAATGTAGATTGGAGTCATTCCACTGGTTGAGATTTCTTCGAAATTAGTGGAATGACCTCCATAGTGCTAGATTGCTTTCTGTTCTGTAGGTTTTTGTAGTTTCTCTGGTAAGTTGTTCGGTTGCAAGATACAGAAGTTTATATCGACGTGAATTTCGTGTTGGTTCACCGAATGTACATTTCGTGTGTATATCGCAAAAGCATCTTTAGAATGTATGTCGCAAATGTATGTTGAGATTGTATATTGTGAATGTACATTGAGTCAGATACAAAGGGTGACCGGCCATAACAGTGAAATTAGGAAAAGATACATTAGTCGATTGATGACAGCAAGTCACGTCTTGTATATGCTAAGTTTGTATATCGGCATGAGTGGTAATATCGGGTAGACAACGTGATGTTAAGCCGACAATGAAGATCTCGCCGATAGATGAAAAATGTGTGTATTTCGGCATTGTGAGGAGGGTATTTAAAGTTGATTAAGCCTTTACCTCCCTGTATTGTGAGTTAGATGGGTATTACCCCTTGTATTGAGTGCTTCCACTGTGCACTCTGCATCAATCAACAAGTCATAGATACTCTACACAAGAATAGTCAAAAGATCAAGGCTAGAGTGGATCAAAGAAGAAGGGATGTGCAGTACAAAATAGGAGAAATGGTCATGGTTCATCTCAACAAGAACAGACTGCCCAAAGGGAAACACAACAAGTTGATGATGCAAAAAATTGGACCTTGTCGGATTTTGGAGAAATATGGTCCTAATTCTTACAAAATTGAACTCCCTGATGATATTGCTATTTCACCTATATTCAATGTTGCTGATCTAACATTATATAGGAGTCCTAATACAGGAGAAGGTACCGCAGATTCTGTCCAAGACAATGCAGAGTGGGTGCAGCATTTACCACCTAAGGAACCACCAAAGATGGAGTGCATCTTGGATAGCAGGACAACCAAGAAGACAAGAAATCAGACCTATTTTGAGCACCTAGTCAAATGGCAAGGACTTCCAGATTTAGAGGCCACATGGATGCTAGAAGAAGACATCAAAAAGCAGGGTGGTGATTTGCAACAGTTAGTCTCTAAGAGGACTTGAGACAACTTTCACCTGGGGACTATGGTGCAGGAGCACCTAGAAAATCATGTTTTGTGTTGTAATAAGGTCTATTTGACCAATGCATTTTCATTTCTGTTTGTAAGTCCCAAGTGACTTAGGTCACATTTGTCAAATTGTTAATCTCAAGACGGTTGGTCTCCCAGCCACTTGGAATCGGTTGGTTTTTCTCCCAGCTGTTTGGAATCAGTTGGTTTTCCTCAGGGGTGAGTTTATAAACCCAGAGGAATGAACCAAATAGATATCATTATTGGTAGTCAGATCGTAGAGGTGGTTGAATGTAATTGTGCATTGTGTTAAGGAGAAATCGAGCTATTCTGTTTCATTAATTTGATTTCCGTTTCCTGTAACTGTAAATTGTATAGTTGTAGATTTCCATTTTCCCTGTGCTTTATGTTGTTGCAATATGTCGATGTGAAGCATTCCACTTATAAGATTTCTGTCGAAATCAGTGGAATGGCTTCGTTGTATAGATATGTGTTTTTGTTTTTTGTTTTGTTTTCCTGTTCGATGGCGCAGAGGATCCAGACAGTGCGTGTTGCACAGTAGGTTGACCTAGCATCTCCATGTGCTAGGGTTCAGAAGAAGGTAAACTGTGCATCAGTGTATCGGTGTAGCAAACCCTAAGGTGGCCGATAGTAGTTATCACGCCGACGAGTGAAGGTCTGAAGTGACATCAGAGTGATCAGCTTATCGGTAGCTCTGAAGAAAGCCCGACCAATAGTGAAAGTTTGATTGAAGGTAAATGCCATCGGGAAGAGGTGCGACATTAGCAGATGAGTTAAAGGTTTCACCGACGAGAAGAGTCTCACCGATAAGGTGATAGCTAACTGGTGTGGAAGTTGTCATGGTTGGGGCGTGGGGGAACTTAACCGTCATCGGTGCATCGATAGAAGGATGAAAGACTCGGCCGATAGAAGAAGTCTCACCGACGGTGAGGTGTTGAATGACTCAGTGTGAGTCCCATGGTATCTGGCCGAAGAGAAAGTAAAGACAGTTATCGGTGTAAGTTTGATCAACGGTAAGACTTAGGAAAGTCCTCCCGACGACGGTTGTCTAGCCAATCAAAATGTGTCGGTGGTTCATTTGTTAGTCTTGCCGACTGTAAGGAAATAGTGACCCGTTTGCAATTCCCGCTGTGCGCTCCCCATCATGAAGTAAGAGATAAAGGCTGATATATGAACAAACATTATAATAGAATTATACTTGATGAATATAATATACCACAAGCTAGTATGGCTTATATATAATGTGTTATGATGTATGTTTTGTATGCTAGTGGATGTATTTTATTAATTTTACATATTCTTTCCCACCACAACCTTCTATAATTCACCACCTAGGCTCTGATCCTCTTCTTATCCTTAACACTGGGGTCTAAATACAACATTTTAAGTAACTCAAGATCAAATCTTTGATTTGTGCCTGTTCCTTCCAACATGCATGATAACACCTATGTTATGGTTCTAGTGTTAGTGGAATATCATCATCTACATGTGTTTTGGAACTTATTGTGACAAATTGTTCTAGAGTTATATGCATAACAACTATTGAAGGTAAAACTTGTAGTTCTGAATACTTAAATTGTTGTGTGTAAATTTGTTTGGAATGACAATAAGTGGCTATAACTATTGTTGTTTCTTGTAGAAATTTGTAATCTTGTACCGAGTTATGAAGGAAACCATAGAGTATGTGTATCTTGTAGATGTATGAGCAGGAAATAATCATTCGAGAATTACTTGAATGATCTTGTTCGATTACAATGCTTATATATCCTTTGTAAAGGAGTGTGAACATGTAGCAAACAAATTAGCATAAGTGTTAATGAAAACTATCTTTACACATGATATCATGGTCAAATAGTGAATTGTTAGTTGAGACCTTGGGGTAACAAACACTTATAATATTAAGGTCATGCATATTTTCCAAGGATACTTCTATTATTCTAGGTAGTTATTGTCACAAGATCTATAGGGTTAAAATAGCTTCTTCCTTTAGTTTGTGTAATATATAAATTAAGCTACACTTAACTTTTACATTACTTTAATGAAACAGTGAATTAATGAGATTGAAAGAAATTGATTTATGAGAAACTTAGACATAAATTGCAAGAAATGGATTTAGAATTGTAAGTAGTAGAAAGAAAGGAACTTGGAGCCAAAAGACAAAACTGTTTGTCTCAGACATTATCGCAACACATGAATGCCCATGCATTGTGCTATAGTCCTTGTACCATGTTGTCATCCTAGTCTCGTGCTATCATCCCAGAAAGTTGCAAAATATAAAATTTTCACCAAATTTTGAACTCACCTACACAACATGAAACAAGGACAACAAGAGTAATACTCTAGAGCATACTAGATAATACATAAATGATAGAATGAAGCTAAACTAACAAAATCAAATGAAATATTGAAATGATAAGATACAGATGAGAGGATGCAAACTACCATGTGAGTCGATCCTTGAGAAACCTGTAGCTAGGATAAGAAAAATAGTTGGGGTTGTTTGGGAGCTATCCAAGAGTGGTTAATCCCCTATGCTGGTCTTTCAACCTCCATAGATGATAATGAGATTGACAATAGTGTGCACTCTTAGCTTAAGTGCATCTAGGAATTAAGAACAAGAACAATAAAATAATTTTATAAATATCAATCCTGGTCTGTAGAGAAGAATACCCTAGTGTGCATATGATAAAAAGGGTGGTGATAAACATAAAGAGATTTGCTAATAGAGAATATAAGTGCAATAGAAAGAGTGTGCAATATTACTCAAAATGAAAGCAAGAACAATACTACTAGCACATGATGTAGAAGGAAAGATGTGAGCTCTTTGGAGTTGTCAATAAAAATCCAATAGCATGCAACTTCAACAAGTTTCAACAATGAAGTGTGCATGTTAAAACACATTGATATACTGAGAGGGGGGGGGGTGAATCAATATATGCCACTTTTTAAAATAGTTCTATTGTAACAACAAGATCTCTACTGCATCAATCAAAATATGAAATAACTATGTAAGCATAAGCAAAATCACACATCCACACAAGAGACCATAACATCAGATTTACGTGGAAACCCAAGATGGGAAAAACCACGGTGAGAAAGCTGCTTGGATGTACTATCCAAATCCATCCTCACAAAAATGAAACAGTGAATTACAATATTTTGTAGGCTCCAACCCATAGCAATTTCAACTTGAGAAGGACTGCAATCCTTTTTACGAATATGTAGGCTCCAACCCACTAGAGACTTCAATCTCAAAACAAACTGAGCATCAACCCAACAATAGACTCCAACCTATCCAAGACTCCAACCTCCCACAAAAATTGAGCTCCAACCCAGTAATGGGCTCCGACCTCCCACACAAACTAAGCTACAACTTAGGAAATTGAGACAATAACAAAAACATTCAGTACTTACGCATACTGTATGAACTCAGGATCTTCAAATCATGCCCTTTGCATCCTTCAACTTCGCATATCTCCACATGCCTAATTGCTTGGTGTTTGCATGTATTTCACTTCTCATTCACATTCGCTTGTATTTGAATATTTCACTTTAGTATTCATAGACACAAATAGATATTTCAATGCAAAGCTCGCATACATATTCACCTTCAAATGCATAAACTAATCTTTCATTTATACCAAATTGTACAACAAATGATTTCCATGTCGGCACTACATTCACCAATGCAGAATAAAACAATCTCCCAAGGTCGGCATCTATAATTTTGAATTCCAATGTGTACAATTCCAAGATGTGGCCCATCCTATAATTTTAGCATTATGAAATAGGGCCTAAAACACATATACTTAGGTCGACCCAAAAATAGGTCTGTACCTAAAACTGAACAATCCACATGTTACTGAAATGGTGCCAACAATTAAACTTTTGAATTCCAACGTGTGCATTTCAATGTCGGCTAATGCATTACCTTAAAAAATCCTCCAAAGTCAACCTTAGAGTTCTGAATCCTAAAATTCTGCGCTTTGTATCTTTTCCTTTTGCATTAATTGAACTTGCTGTGTGTTGGAGATCGGGCTTTCGATCTTCCGCCTTCCTATTTGAAAGCCTTAGAGGGTCTCCTTCGGTCCCGTTTGATTCTTCCTTAATAGATCTATCGAGTGTTGGGCTTCCTGTCTACCGCCTAGAGCTATTGAGTGTTGGGCTTCCTGTCTACTGCCTTCCTTATCGGGCGACGAGCTTCTTGTATATCGCCTTCCTTATCACGCGACGAACTTCCTGTTTATTGCCTTCCTTATCAGGCCACAGGCTTCCTATCTACCACTTCCCATTTTGAATTGGTCAAAGGGAAGCCCCGCCCTCCGACCCCCAATCACTTAGCATATATTAGATTTCGCGCGCCAGACTTTCTAAGTAACATCTTCTCATTTGCATTCAACAAGGAACATCTCCGCCCTCTGACTCCCAATATATTGAAGTTCGTCACAACTGAGCTTTCTTAGTAACATCTTCTCATTTGAATTCAATAGGGAACATCTCTGCCCTCCGATTCCTGAACCAATGGCTAATACTCACAAGTTGTCGGAGCTTTGTGATCGGGCCTTCCACTTTGGCCCTTCTTATTTCCTCAACCTGGAGAAGGGGTAAGGTCCAATCCCCAAACTTCGATGATCACCAGAAAAGCTGCGAACCAACTTTTGCTGATACTTTAGGCAGAAATCATTCATGCCTTAGCATCTTTTCTTTGTCATCTTCATTTCTGAACTTCCTTTTGACATCAGTGACAATATGTGTATGCACCTTTGACATCAATGGCAACACTTCCAACAGTGCAACCAAGCATAGTAGAGAGAAGAGAGTCAAAGATAGATTTCTTGTGGTTGGAGAAGAAGATAATCAATGATAGGTTTCCAAAAGGGCTTTTTTTGGAAGCTAAAGGGTTAGATTTAGATGTTGAGGCATTTTTTTTAGAGACATACATTACAACAGGTGACAATAAGTAGCTGGACGAGAAGCAACATTTAAATTTTTAGAAACTTGCAAGACATTAGTGTCGCACAGATGTTCATGTGTTGTGCTAATGTCCTAAAGAAATTGCTCAAGAATTAGCATGTGATCCCAAGACGATGAGAAGAATTAGAATCTGATAAAGAAATTTGACAATCTAGTGAGGAAAAGGGTAAGGCTAGACTAAAATGACCCCTAAAACATGTTAAGAGAATGGACACTAAAGCAAGCCAAAAATATAGCATGAAATTGCAAGGGTATGCAATTTTCTACGTTATAGTTTCAAGGCAAATATTATAAAAAATATAAACCAAATGTACTTAAACTCAACTTTGGTGGAAGTTAAACTAAATCCGTTATTAGGCAAACTATTAAACCATAATTGGATGGCAGTTGAATATAAGGTATGACTTGAATGGGGTTCAAACTTATTCAAGTAATACTTGAATAATAAAGTAAAGAATTCTAAGGTTAAAAATGGGGTTAGTACATGACTTGCTGCAACTAAAGTTCCTCATTGATCAAGTAACACTTGATAGCAATGGAAATGAATTCATCAAAGTATGAAAGACATGACATGTCTTCATACAATGAGATGTTAAAAATTTGATCAAGTAGTAATTGATGCAATAAAAAGAACATGGAGGTACTAGGAACATGTCTTACTCTGCTTGAGCCTCATACCTATCAAGTGACACTTGATGTAACAAAGGACTCATGATGATATCAAGTGACACTTGATTAATACATGTTTAATGTATCCAATCAAGTGACACTTGACATAATGTGAGGTACTATGATTGGCTAGATGACACTTAGCTATGCATTAGAAGAGGCATGAGTTTTCAATCGATTAAGTGTCAGTTGATAATCGTGTAACTTCTAATGCAATAAGTTAATTAATTAGCCTGTGGCTCAAGGATGTATTTAGTTTCACAAACCAAGGTCAATTCTAACTATAATTGGGAACACGTGCAACACCTCCAATTAAATATGATCTTAATTAGATTTGCTTTCTGTGGACATGTGTGCGCCTACGTTACCCCCCCATAGAAATTGTCTTTGTCCCTTGTCCCAAGGTCCTTTGGCTCTTCTAGAGTGGTATATGGGCATACATACTTGCGATGAGCCGACCCCTAGAGATTGATGCCGTTGTACCATACAATTACAATACTGGTCCATTCGGAACCAACATTCAGAACCGGTGTTCAAAACAAACCATTCCGCCATTCCGAACTATAGTTGTGACTAGTGGAGTAACCCAAACAATACGCTGTATATAGTAGGCCAAACTAGTGATTGGTGGAGTGACCCAACCGGTCCATTCCATTCCATGTACCATTTGTAACTATATAAATGCATTAAGATATTACCCCAAATTAAATACAAAATTAAATGAGAAAAGCATAAGAATGTACTTTTGACCATTGCAATAATTTATCCGGGGGGTTTTATTTACTTACAATAATGTTGCACTGAAAATAGAACGGGTGAAGAAGCGGAATATCCGTAGTATATAATTGGACAGGCGCGGTCAAATATAGGTATTTCAGTGGAGGGGCTGTTGCTTTATTTCATGTTGTTGAGTGCCCAAGGGGAAAGGTGGTGGAAAAGACTTTTCGTGTGAGATTAGATCTGCCTTAGCTTGGGATTGGGCTTTCCTTTTCTTATAACTTTTCCATGGATTAAATGTTTGTTGCCCTCTCTGCGCACCCTCTTCCTTCCCCTTTCTCAACTTAATCAAATGCGTGGATCGTCTTTGATACGGTCTCTGTAAGTCGTGCTACTCGCGATTTTGGAAGGAGGAGAGATACATCATACGGCTGACCATGGCGAAGAGCTCGTTCAAGCAGGAGCATCCTCCAGGTGTATATTATATCTTTTCCCCCCTTACCTGATTATGGTAAAGTTTGGCTTGAGTGAGATGAGGGTATATTTCTCGTTACATGCTCTTGTGCTCCTCAATTCCGATCTTCGTTAGGAATCGAACCCCTGATCTCAAACGGCACTGTTCTACTTCATCCCAGAGTCTGTTCCAGTGCTTGTACGGCTTCTGCACACTTTCCCATCCTCGTTTACTTCGATTGCAAGGAAGTGGGGAAAGATCTTTTCTTGTCAATTGTTATGCTTAAAGATTTTAGATTTTTCGCAGGTATACAGAATATCGTGTATCTGGATACCTCTGTGTAGTGCTTTTAATTCCAACATTTTAGAGTTTCCTTCCAGACGCCTCTTCAGCAAAATTACAAAATCAATAATGTCAGTTTAACCCAATATGATGCTAAATCTTTGCTGATCTTATATGTAAGTTTAACCCCCCACATTTGCAAAAGCAGGGGCCGAGTATGCTCTTCTAAATTTGCTGATTGAAAAAAGTAAAGAATTTATTGGTATGCAATGTGTTGGATGTCAAAAAGTAGGTCTTTGACACCATGAAATTGGATAAAGTCTGATATTTTTAATGCCTAATCAGTGTTTTTATTTTTTTAAGCTGTTGGGAGCGCGGCACTTCATAACCAATTTCGATTGACCAAATCCATGTTTTTCCCATGAAAAGATCAATAAGTATTTACCCCGTAATTATTTATGAATTTGGAGGATTGAATATCCAGCATCTGACCATAACTGTTGTACTGCTATCCTCGGACTTTGGTTCTATGGAGGGCGTGCTACCATAATTTTTGTTATGGGTCCTTCTGAGAAAGCTTTGTAACAATTTGCAGTAGCAAAGTCCTACGCAACATGAAATATTTCCCTCCGGTTTTTAAGGATTAGATTTGACGTCACAAATTTCTTGAGAAATACTGCTAATATGCCATGCCACTTGGGAAAAAGACACTTCTCTCCAGTGCAAAAAAATTGTGTATAGGCGCTGGAAACCTCTTTCTAGAGTTAGTTCAAAGTTTCCTTTGAAAAGTATGGCCACTCTGAGTTTTATTTTAAGTTTTTAATTTCCCCAGTGCTCTGGATTTCGATGTCTCATATGGAGACTGTGTTCTGGACCCCTCGTTTGGTTAAAAATATTAATCTTAAAATTTAGAGATTGAAATTTGTATTTGTTTGAGAATTATGTTGGTTAAGCTATTATGTAATTCTCAGCATTGTTACTGCTGATTGCAAGGCTGATATTTATGGTTTTGAAAGCTTGAAACATGTTTAGACCTTATACAGTACCTATAAATTTTGAACGGTAGTTTTTGATTTTCTTATAGTTGAGGATTTTCAGAATCCAGTTAGACTCCCGTTGATTGACTTGTCAGTGCTTCAAAATATGTATTACCAACAAAGTGAATGGAATATTTCTAGTTGTGCTTATATTGGTTGTTGTTTACCATCCCCATTCTTGGAATCATTGTGGTTGGCTGGATTTTTTTTCCTCCTATTGACTGCTGTATTTCATTAAATAAGCTATTTACATTTATTGTTTTTCTCTGAGAAGGTGTGTCTTCATTGTGTTGTTTGAATATTCCTAATGTGTTAACTTTAAATCTAGAAAAGAAGGTGATCTATTCATAATTTCTGGATGTGAAATAATTATCATTTTTCTAGCCTGTAGTTAAAATTTTAGTGTTAAAAGAATTTCTCCCTGTCTGGTTACTATTCTGATCAACTTCTGGTTGTTTAATTCAACATTTTCATAATTTTCAGTGCTTCTAGAGCATCTCTCCACAAGGGATTTATAGTTAGTGTCTCTGCTTCTTAGATTTATTTTGCTGTTCCCGGTAATCTCCATTATCTGTAAGAGATTTTGTTCTGTAGTTCTACACTTGCTGAGGGAGACTGTTTGCCACTACCACTATACTTCCCTGGATTTTCATGCTTACTAACCAGAGGTTCTCACATTTCTTGGGGGTGTTGTTTTACCAACTATTTATTTTGTTTCTTGCATGTATTATGTGATGGCATATGTTTTATCAATTTGACAACGTTAGACAATTGAATGGAGATCAAGGCCTTGAGAAGAAATAACATGATGCGAGTTGGTTTTTATTTAACTATTGACTTGTGGTTTTTTCTTTCCTGGACATAAATTACAAAATTGGATTGACATTTTTTTCGGGAAGCTCGACTTTATATAAATAGCAAAGAATTGTTACTATTTAGGGTACATCTTTTATCATTTAAATCAATGATATATTGCATAAGTATAGGTCTACATTGATTTATTAGAAATAGACAGATTCTGCAGAATCTGAGTTCACATTGATATTGTGACTAGTAAAAATATGATTTATAAATATGTTTTTAAGATTTTGAAGTGAGTCAACCACCTCCTAGTCTAAAATATGTGGAGATCTTGGAAATTCAAATTCTTAAATAGCTTTTGAAAGCGTTTTTGGAATGTAGCTCCATGCTTGAGGTTGCAGCTTTTCTTGCCAGCGAGGTTCTTTGACAAATGGCAAGTTATATCTTTGTTTAGATTTTGAGCTCACGTCGATGCTAGTGACAATTTTGGATTTTGGATGTTATATTTCTACTTCTTGTTTGTAAAAATAACATATTGTTGATATGTTCAGAGAGAAGACAAGCAGAATCTGCCCGAATTCGAGAGAAGTACCCAGATAGGATTCCGGTAAGTTTGTTATGGAATCTTAGAGATATTTTATGTAGTTGTAGACCTTTCTATGTATATTTTATTTAGTTCTAACCAGTAATTGTTTCTTTTTGACTTCTTTCTGTCTCATTGTATTTCATCAGGTTATCGTGGAAAAGGCTGAGAGAAGTGACATCCCAGATATTGATAAAAAGAAGTGAGTTGCACTGCCCTATTGACAATTAGATTCTGTAGATTTGCAAATGTTATAGTGAGCATGATGTGAGGAGATGTGAAGTTCATCAACTTGTATGTCAAGAAGATAGATTAAAAAAGACAAAGAGGGAAACTAAAATTCATAGCACTGACCAAGAGTATTTTTAGTTTATTTACAATGCAAGACTTTCGGAATATTATCTTTACAAGACACTTGTTTCAATTCGACTTAAATTATACTCAGTTTGCCTATAATAAATGCCCATGTAATCCAGCATATTCAGTTACCTTAGACATGGAAAGGCAGCCATATAAACCTCAGAAGGTACCCTTACCAGAATACTGTTGTACAGGTTCTACATGAGAATGGCAAGTGAAGATTGAAGCAAGGGCACTTAGCCAAAATGAACCAACAATCCATCAAGATTACAACTGTTATTGGAAATTGTAGCTATTAAATTAAGAATCTTGTAAAGCTACCTTTGCATGTAAATTTCCATGTATCTTACATTTTTGAATTCTATATTCTTTGTGGATATTTATTATTTTTGTACAGAAGTTTTAACCTATCAGAGCAGGGTAATTAATTTTTATAGTGGAACATTCTACATTTTCAGCTAAATTTGTGCTTAAAATGTTAAATGAAGATTAAAAAATGTCAATGATCCTCTATATTGTTGCATCCTAAGTTAACAGTGTTGAAGGGTTTGCTTATGTGGAATCAGTCCACATAGAGGAAAAGGACATGGAGGAATATACAGAATTATTGTAGGACTGAAAACCACATACAACTGACTCATTAGGGTGACCTGGCATGGGACAATGCATCAGGGGCAGATTTCGAGATCCAGTTGGAATAACGGGTGCAGAGTGAATATGAGTTCATAGGTAGAGTTTGTGCCAGCAAGCGCAAAGCATTGTTGCATGCATCTAAGAAGGTGTCACTTGCACCAAAGAAGTTGCCCTATATAAGTAAATTGTCTTGGTGCACAAGTAGAATTCAGAGTTTAGCACAAAGGGTATTCCTAATGTGACAAAGAAGCCAACGAAGATAGTTAAGTAGTGGGTTCTAGTCCAGAATTCAACTTGCATGTGCCAAAACTATAAAATTTTGAAGGTGAAGTCATACTTCGACAAAGAATCTAGCCGTCATAAGTATTTGCCTAACTGAGCAGGTTTTCCCAAAAGAACAAGACCGCTTCAACCTAATAAATTACACTTTACAACACGCTTTGATGAGGTGGTGGGCAGCACACAGATTATCCATATAGGATTGGGCTGAATTCAAAGAGATTTCTTAGCAAGTTTTTGAAACCGGGTGTGCATCAGGGACTTACTTATATAAGTGAAATCTCTACCCTATTGAATGTGTCTACTTGTAAGGGGGTATGGGGGCCATTAGTTGCAAATTGTCATTAGAAGTTGTGGGTTCGCAAGTTTGCAGACAATTTGATAGGTCTTACATAGGTATGGATGCTCACACGGAGGTGCATAGAGAAATCACCACTTGGGAGCAATTGAAAATTGATTTCTAGCACACTTTTGGGTTTCATGACCTAACCCTAGGAGTTGAGTGGGTGTTGAATAGTCTCATAACAGTTCTATTTAGTTATCATTGTCAAGGAATGTTTAGAGATAAGGATTTGGAGACCAAGTCCCAAATTTGCACTAGTAGAGTAGACAACAACAATGTGCATAAGGGAGCTTTAGGTAGCAAAATTGTGTAGGATGAGATTGCGCCAGAGATGGACGCGTTGCATAGTTTTCAAGTACATGTACATGTACAAAGCACAAAAAGGTGAACGGTTGGTTGAAGAAACTAAGGCCAAAGATGGCACATACTACAATGAGCTGATGAAGATGGTTTAGGTCAGTCAATATAGGGAAAAAAGAGGCATTAAAGGTGATGACTATTGGACCAAAGAGCAACTTTTGCAAGTGGTTGCGTTGTTGTGTGAGTATGAAGACTTGTTCCCCATAGGCTACCAAGAAATGAAAGGGTTACATCCGTCTCTTGAAAAGATGTAGATTAGACTCAATTCGAGATCCAAACCAATAAATCAACAATTGTATCGATTGAACCCCAATTTGCACATAAAAGTAAAAGAAGAAATTGATAAAATGTTGGAAGTAGTGGTCATCTATTCGGTTGATGGGTCTGAACAGGTAAGTCCAATGGTAATCTCAATAAAGAAAGATGGGGAAAAAGGATGCATAGATTACCACCCATTGAATGGAGCTTGTGTAACAAATCCCTCTCCCTCTCCAATCATAGAGGAGATTGTGGAGGGTGTTGAAAAGGAAGTATATACTTTAACAGATGCCTATCTACCATTAGGTGCAAATCTAGGAGGGTGAAAACCATGTTTGCTATTGAACAAGAGCTTTGCATACAATGTCATGCCCTTTGGGCTGAAAAATGCTCTAATAGTGTTTTTGTGCATTGTTGTAAGGGCCTTTAAAGATTTCATTCATGACTTTTTGCAGGTGTACCTTGATGATTGGACAATCTATGGCATGGTCCATATTGACTCCTTGTGCCCAATGCTTGAAAGAGGTTGACAATTGAGCATATACTTTAACAAATGCCTTTTCTATCTACCATTAGGTGCAAATCTAAGAGGACAAGGTGAAAACCACGTTTGCTATTGAATGAGAGAGCTTTGCATACAATGTCATGCCCTTTGGGCTGATAAATGCTCTAACAGTGTTTTTGTGCATTGTTGTAAGGGCTTTTAAAGATTTCATTCATGACTTTTTGCAGGTGTACCTTGATGATTGGACAATCTATGGCATGGTCACACACCATATTGACTCCTTGTGCCCGATGCTTGAAAGAGTTTGACAATTGAGCATTGCGCTCAATCTGAAAAAAGTGTACTAATGATCCGATTTGGCTAACTTTTAGGTCATATCACATGGAAGGATGACATGTTGGTAGATCTAACCAAGGTAGCGGTCATTCTACAGTTGGAGGTACTAGAGATGTTGTCTAAAGTGCACACCTTTTTGGGGCACATAGGCTACTACCAAAAGTTCATTACAAACTACATGAACATTTCAGCGCCCTTGGAGGAACTGTTGAGAAAGGAGGAACAATTTTATTCATGATTTTTTACAAGCATACCTCAATGATCGGACAATTTATGGTATGTTCATGCACCATATTGACTGCTTGCACACGATGTTTGAAAGATGCCAATAATTGAGCGTTGTGTTCAATCTAAAAAGTGTACTTTAATGACACCATTCAACAAAATTTTGGGTCATATTAAATGCAAGTTGGAATGTTTTTAGATCTAGCCAAGGATATGTGTAGATTATTGTGCATTGAATGAAGCATGTGTAACACATCCCTTTCCCACTCCATTCACAGAGGAAGTCTTGGAGGGTGTCATTGGAAGGGAAGTATGTACTTTCACCAATGGCTTTTTTGGGCATTGTCTATTACAAATTGAGGAGGACAAGGTGAAAACCATGTTTTCTATTGAATGGGGGAGCTTTGCATACAATGTCATGCCCTTTGGGTTGAAAATGCTTCAACAATGTTTTCGTGCCTTTAAACATTTCATTAATGACTTTTTGTAGGTGTACCTTGATGATTGCACAATCTATGGCATGGTCGTGCACTTTTGACTCCTTGTGTTTGATGTTTGAAAGATGTTGACAGTTGAGCATTCCACTGGATTTGAAAAATTGTACTTTTATGACCCTATTTGGCAAATGCTTGGGTCATATCATAGGCAAGAATGGCATGTTGGTAGATCTAGCCAAAGTAGTCATTCTATAGTTGGAGGTACAAGAGACACCGCATGAAGTGTAAGCCTTTTTGGGGCACACATGCTACTACTGGAAGATCATTAAGAACTATGCACACATTTCTGTTCCTTTGGAGGAATTGTTGAGAAAGGAGGAGCAATTTTTTTAGATAGAACAACATCCACATGCCTTCAAGACACATAAGGAGAAAATGGCCACTGTGCCAAATTTCATAGTTTCCCAATCGAAACACCTTGTTCCATGTCCATGTGGATGTGTTAGGTATTGCTATTGGCGCAATGCTTGCATAGCCTGGAGAGGGGAATTTGGATCATCCAATTTACTTTGCTAGTTGGATGTTACACTTGTCGAGAGAAATTATACTATGACCGAGTGTGAGGCATTCACAATGGTGTATGCACTTCAAAAGTTCTGCCAATATTTGCTTGCCATGCCCATTGTGTTTTTCACTAACCACCAAACCTTAAAATATTTGGTTAATAAACCAATCTTGGATGGGTTTGCAAGTGGCTAATTCTTTTTCAAGAGTTTGACATCAAGATCGAGGTGTGCCCAGGCAAGCAGCATGTAGGTCTTGACCCCGATGTGTTGGGTATTGCTATTGGTGCAATGCTTGCATAGCCTGGAGAGGGGAATTTGGATCATCCAATTTACTTTGCTAGTTGGACGTTACACTTGTTGAGAGAAATTATACTATGACCAAGTGTGAGGCATTCACAATGGTGTATGCGCTTGAAAAGTTTTGCCAATATTTGCTTGCCATGCCCATTGTGTTTTTCACTGACCACCAGACCTTAAAATATTTGGTTAATAAACCAATCTTGCATGGATTTGCAAGTGGCTAATTCTTTTTCAAAAGTTTGACATCAAGATCGAGGTGTGCCTAGGCAAGCAACATGTAGGTCTTGACCTTGACCACTTGTTGTGGATTGAATTAGGGGAGAAGAGTATTATGCTTGTTGAGGATGGGTTATCGAATGCACAATTTTTTTAGGTGGAGGTTGTACCAGATGGTATAGAGGAGATCAGAACATATTTGATGTGAGGAAAAGCACCTCCATCATACTCAGCTGCATAGAGGAAACTAGTGGTGTACACAACACCCAATCAGTTAATTAATGGACAACTTTATAAGATGGGTCTAAATGAAGTCTTATGCAAATGTGTACTTGAGCATTGATTGTATTGCAGTATTGTGTGAATTCCATGAAGGTTAGGCATGCATGCATTATCAAGGCTGCACAATTGCACAAAAGGTATTGCAAGCAGGTTTTTTGGTGGACTACTATCAGGAAAGATGCACATGGCTATGTGCATAGCTATGATATATGTTAAGAGGGTCGAGAAACTAAATAGATGAGATGGAATGCTCCTTGTGCTAGTGTTAACACAAGAGCCCTTTGAAAAATGGGTGATTGATTTGTGGGGCTGTTCCACCCCTTGCATGCAACAATGACGTGCACTACATCATCACCGTTATTGATTACCTTAGCAAATGGGTTGAGATTGTGCCTACCAGAGATTGTACAAAAGAGACAACCACATGCTTCATAATTGACAACATAATCACCAAGTTTGGTTCCCCATTGAGTTTGACCAATGATTAGGGTTCTCATATCATTGCCAAGATGGTTCAGATTTTGCCCTGGGCTTCATGGTAAAACACTATAAAAGTACACCATACCACCCACATGGCAATGGTACAGTGAAGGCTTTCAATAAGATCCTTGGGAATATCTTGATAAAAATTTGTGATGTTGGCAGGAAGATTGGGATGAGCATGTTCCAATAGTGCAATGGGTATATGGAATGATGTCTAAGAAGTTGATTAGCACGTATCATTTCAACTGGTTTATGGAAAAGAAGAGGCAATATTTGTGGAGTTTATGATATCGAGTGTGCATTATGCAAGGGAGATCAAGAGTTATTGTGTGCTCGAATTTCTAAATTTGAGCGCTTTGAGAAAAAGGTTCTAGGATAATGGAGCCGGTGCATAGAAAAACAAAGATAGAAGATACGGTATGACTACCATATCAAGCACAAGGATTTTGAGTTTTGGCAAAATGGTGTTGTTGAATGACAAATTCTAGAAAGAAATGCCTTGGGAAATTAAGGGTGAGGTGGTTGGGACCTTTATAATTTGGGATGTAATACTGCATGGAGTAGTAAAATTGGAGACACTAGATGGAACTCCATTGGAGGGCATGGTCAATGGAGGTTGGTTGGAGAAATTTGAGCACTTGGAGTAGAGGCTTCTAGCACAATGGAGTTAGCGCATAGAAAAACAAAGAAGATATGGCATGGTCGCCACATGCATGATCAATGGAGGTTGGTTGGAGAAATTAGAGCACTTGGAATAGAGGCTTCTAGCACAATAGAGTTAGTGCATAGAAAAACAAAGACGATATGGCATGGCCGCCACATCAAGTGCAAGGATTTTGAGTTTCGGCAAAATGGTGTTGTTGAATGACGAGTTTTGGAAAGAAATGCCTTGGGAAATTAAAGGTGAGGTGGCTGGGACTTTTATAATTTAGGATGTAATAGTGCATAGAGTAGTAGGATCGGAGACAGTGGATGGAACTCCATTGGAGGGCATGGTCAATGGGAGTTGGTTGAAGCTGTGAAATTTGAGCACTTGGAGAAAAGGCTTCTAGCACAACGGAGTTAGCACATAGAAAAACAAAGGTAGAAGATATGGCATGACTGCCATATCAAGTGCAAGGATTTTGAATTTTAGCAAAATGGTGCTATCGAATGACATCAAGTTCTAGAAAGAAATGCTCTGGAAAATTAAAGGTGACATGGTTGGGACCTTTATAATTTGGGATATAATGGCACGTGGAGTAGTAAAATTGGAGACATTGGTCGGAACTCCATTAGAGGGCATGGTCAATAGAAGTGGTTGAAGTTGTACTTCGATAAGTTGTGCACTACATAATCATTGCATGCTGAAAGTAGTAATAAGGTCTATGTGACTAGTAAGTAGTAGTATGTTTTCAATTTTTCATTTGCTTTCAGTGTTTTGTTAGCAGTTTATTTCTAGTTTGGCAAGTTCTTCATTTGCGGGTATAGGTTGGTACAAGTTTGTGATATAGGTCATTCAAAAGGTAACAAAAATACATAGGTATGGGTGGCAGCATATTGTGCTTTTATACTCATGATCATAGTGGAATAATAGTGTGCCACAAAAGCATAAGGCACCAAATTGGATCACGTCACAAAAGGAGTTACGGAGTGCAAATTTTGGATGTGTAGAGATGTTAGTTTTTGCATGTTGAGAGAGTGTGCATGCATGTTCTATGAAATTCCTGATTATGACTTAGGAAATGTGCACTATAGATTTGAGTTGTGGGAAAAGGAACAAAATGGGTTTACACGACTACAGGGCAATATTGGGGCAATAATGGCATGAAAATTCATGTTTGTCATATTGTGTGCCACAGTAGGGGACTAGGCTTACTTGTGTATGATGAACACTATCCTAAGATTATGTTAACTATTGCATATGCGATGTAGAATGTGCATAGGTAAGGTTGAACACCATTGTAGCCTATATGACAGTTGTGTGTAGGTACAACTTTGAGGTTCGAAAGGGGAGATGTAGAGGAAATTTGTTTGTTTACATAATAGGATGGTGTGCACAAGGTTAGCACATAGATTAAGAATTATTGTGCATGTATACGTGCATGGAATTACATGATGGATCAAGTTGGTTGAGGAATGCTATGTGGTGATATCACATGGTGGCTGCTGTATGTTCGTGTGGGGATGCTCATCGATTTTGTAGTTAGGAGATGGATTTAATGTGGACTCCATAAAGTGATTGGAAGAAGTTATGATTAATTGTCAATATTGAATGAAATGGAATGATGAATGTTATGGAAAGTGTAATGGTTAGGTGAAAAGGCAATGCAATAAATGATAAAATTGATGAAAGTGATGACTAGGGTTTTTAAATTATTGTCAACTGTGAGGGAGATTTGGTGATTGGATGAGGTGACATGGCATCGATTTGAAGGATTTGACATTGATTTTCATGAATCATGGCATTAATCGTGGAGATTTGCATTTTTGTCATGTTTATTGCCGAGGAGTTGTTGGATGGTTTTAAATAGAGGATTTTGCAGTTGAAATCACAAAGCATCCAAGCTAATAGTGGAAGCAAACTGGAAGATAGTCTATTCATGCAACACAAACACAAAAATTGAAAACCCAATGAAAGAGTACACAACAAAAGCTTAATCTTAAGGAAAGATTGGACAACAAGATGGCATAAAATATTAGATTATGTATATATTCATATGAGAAAAGTTACAACATATCCATGTACAATATAATTGTTCACAACAAGTACATGCCAAGATTCACACCCCTCTTTGGCGTTTGATCTTCAATCTGCTTTATCTCTCCCTTGTTGCTTCTCATCAATTGATTTGTTCTTTTTTATAGGGGTACTTTGATTAGCATGATAATGCTGATCGCAAATGTGGTATTGTGCCCAATGATCCTCCCTAGGACCAAAATACAAATTGGCAAACTTACAATTTGACACGAAATTCAAATATATTGGCGCATAGAAATGAGGTCCCCTTCTTACAAAAGAACACACCATAGCTTACAAAATACAAATTGGGACGTATGGACATGTTGAAGGTCCCATTACAATAGTGTAATTTCAATGTGGAGGCTTCAACAATAATATGTGGTATTGCATAGGATAATACTTGATTGTAGCTCTGTGTGAGCAAACAGAGGATTGCGACAAGAAAATGGATTTGTGGTAAGAACCAAACACTGGCAACAAGAAAGAAAAAATGCAAAAGACAAACAAACGTTAAATTTTTTTTGGGTGATACAAACCCTTGGTGAAGTGAGTTCTTAGATTTTAAGGTATTGAAATTGCTTTCAGCGTTAACAATTGTACATGTTCGTGTTCACAAGGAAATAGGCAAGGGCATGAGCATAGTTCCATGGAGTGTTGGAATGGGGGGATGGGTGGAAGAGGGGATAAGTCTAAGGGATGGGGGGACCAAGGTCCTAGATTTGGGACGACAGGGGGATGGCAGTCGGTGGGGGTTTAGCGGTGGAGCCCCTAGCGGGATCGAGGGTAGTGCTCAGGGTGTGTTCCTTGTGATACAGGGTGGGGTCGAGGGGCAGAGCCCTCACCACCAAGCCCAAATCAAGGTCTTCAAGACCACACAGACCTTTAGGGCACACACCATTAGGGCACACACCATTTTCATAACTTTATCACCATGTTTTCTCTAACACTAAGTTCTCACTATTTCTAACCAAATCTTCATTCTTCAAAGAACTAATCATAAGCTGAAGAATCTAATCTGTCTAAATGACGAGGGCTATGCAATTTTTAAAGCTTTTTTTGAATGTTTAGGGTGTGGGTGGGGCCCATGAGATTGTTAGGATTAGCTCAAATTTTAAAAAAATGCTTGATTTTATAAAAAAATAATTTTTTCAGTTGTTTGATGTGCAGGATGTTTGGGCATTTCTAGTGCATTTGAGGGATGCCAACAAGTCTCCTAAGGGTGTTGGGGACATCTTGAAGCTTTCCCCCAAGTCTCCAAATTAGGGGGATGCCTTGGAAATGTCTCCTCTCTGAGGGAGACATCCTAGGGATGTTCCCTGTCTATTGGTAGTGGTGGCGACATTGCGAGGGGAAGTTTCCTAGGAGTCCCCATGTCCCGAGGAAGCCCCTATCCTAGAAATGACAAGATTGGGGGGTGTGTCCCAGTGATGGGTCAAAAATGTGAAACAACAAATTTAGAGATTGGATAGAAAGGTGTTACCAGTGGTGAAGGCACTGGCATCTTTGAGCTCAAACTCATTAGAGTTCTAGATGGGTGCTTGATGCTTGATTCCACGTGTCATGTTTGAACCTTAAAAAAATGTAGACCAATCATTTTGCATTGGTTAATGATTGGAAAATCACAAAGGGCATTGTAAAAGACATCACAAATCCCAATGGTTCGACACATTGTGAATGGAATGAGCATGGTGTGGCACTTGTTTCGATTGAAATTCTCAAATTACAAAGGTTGCCATATTTTGGCAAGGTAGATGATTTGGGTTGATTTTTCATTAGCCATTTTCACAATGGGGTGATTTTTTTGAAAGATGTGTAGATCTTTTTCAACCCTAAGACAATCTATGAGTTAATAATGTTGCAATGTAATGAAATGTTGGAGGATTTGGTGAAATGCGCCAACTTTGCCAAAACTGTGTAGTAGACACTTGGGAAAGAGGTGGAAAGATTGGTAAACAATAGATGAGTAGGCTGAGGCATTGTTGTGGGTGACATGACTAACTCATGGATTAACGCCGCCTAGCATTGGCACAAAATTGTTGTGCAAGGCTTGTAGTAGGAGCAACATGTGCATGATATTTGGTTGATGCTAAGAATGTGAAGTTTGACTACTCTACATACTTTGTGAATGAGATGATAGAGAATGCACTCTTGTCATGGGATTCAGGTGAAGATTTTTTATTTTGGTGCATTGCTTATTTTGCATGTCCTTGAATGCTATGGGATGCCATGTGACAAAGTTCTAGGCCAATCGACTTAGTTGTCTACATTAAGGTTTAGCAATTAATGCTTAAATCTCCATTGCAGCTTCCGTGTGTGGACCAATGGTGAGACAAACCTAAGGCGGGCACAACATATCCAACTACCCAAATTGAGTTTTGTTGGCACCGCACTTGAGTACACTTTAGGGACATGATTACTGATCATTAGTCCAATCCATTGCCCTACATCAACGCGGTTGTGGTTGAGGCCGAATGTGCGTATTATGACCTTGCTTGCATTACCACCTTTGTGCGAGGTTCCGTTAATTGCAGATGTTGATTTACCAAGAGAGGTGTCATAGGATGAGGAAAATGTCGGGAAGGTCCATCAATTGATGCGCCATAGAGGGATAAAGAAAAGTACATTGCTTGTACTCTGAGCCCTCCACGACAAAAGCGCACCAAGTCTGCTAGGATTTGGATTGAGGAACCTTAAGGTAAGGAGAATCCACCGCAAAAGCAAAGCACACAAGTTCTAGTATAGGTGATTTCAACACAACCACTATCGATAGTAGAGCAAACATAGAAGGTTGCACAGATAAAGGATATGACGATGGAGACTATTGTGGTAATACCTGAAGAGCAAGTGGCGACACAAGAGCAACCTAGCAACAAGGTGCCCAAGGATACAATAGTTGATGTACTGCCTACAGTAAGAGCATGCATGTTGCTGCATCCGAGTCAACTCCCATCCATTTCCTTTGAGGACCCTTTTTGTATTGAGAAGGCTTATTGAGAGTGACTTTGCACTAGCATGACACATTTAGATACAATTTCTACAGTAGTGCCAAGTACAAGAGAAGCAGTGGAAAAGGTGTTAGATGGCTAGATGGTGACATTGCTACACTACAATTACATAATTTGGTAGGCATGCTCAAGTGTCTAAACTAAACCCGCACATGCGTAGATAACACCAATGAAACCACTACTATGCATATTGCACACGCTCAAGCCTAAATTATTGTTGCAAAAGGCAACTTGTAAGGCTCTAGAGGATGTGAAGGCGATAGGCATAGGAAGTTGTGATTCAACACATCATGTTTTGGCGAGTTTGTAGGTTCACGAATTCGCTGAAACGCCGAACTAGTTTGTGAGTTCGTCATTTCACTGAAAGGCCGAAAAGGTGAAGACAAAGGAAATATAAGAACAAAGAAAAGAGAACAAAGTTGGAATGGTTCGCTGGTTTGCCAAAGTGCCGAAACGCCAAAATGGATAAGTAATCAATAAACAAAGATGGTTTTTTCAGTAGTTTCAATAGTTCGCGAACCTCCAGTTTCGTCGAAAAGATTTAAAAGTCAATAACATGTTTTTCGCGGTTCTCCAGTTTGAATGTTCGCCTATGCCCAGAATGCCATCAATGCAATAAAGATGAAGTACAAGTAGGTGGGGGAGTAGGTGCGATTCAATGTTGATGTTATTGAAGTAGGTGGGATAGGTGATTCCTGCCCAAATGCAACAGTGCAAGAAGTGCTATATATACATGATCAAAAGATGTATTTGGGGTCGGTCGTTGAACCAATTTTTTGGAGGTACAAATGCTTCAGGTGATTTTAGGGCATCAAGCAAAGCTAGTCTGGGCTGCAAACAAGGGAATGCATCTGGTACAACGTAGGAATGGTTTGTAAAGCGCATTTGTGTAGTGGTATGTCTCCATGGCCGTTTGTGACAACTTAGGGGAATGTATAATCACAGTTGTATGTTTTCTTTCACCACATTTGTTGGTGCGATTGTAACAGTGATTGTCTAAATGTGTGACAACATTTTAATGCAATACAAAGCTTTTGTGTTGGTCTTTTCTTTGTTACATATGGGTTGTTGCAGTTCAATTATGGATCAATAAGTATGTCCATTGCATGAGATGTAATTTGTGATTTGTATGTAAATACATGTTTGATTCTATTGATGTTTTATTGGATGCATCTCCTTCCTCTTTGCTGTTCATGACTCTGTTGCCCAATGGAGTAGGCACCCGTCTAGTTTGATGAAGGGCCAACACTTTCTTTCAAACCCTTTGTCTTGTTAGGTGTAGGAGTAGTAGGAGTAGATTAGGTTCCATCAGGGAATCATTCTAAGTGACATTAAACTGTTCAAATCTTTTTTGAATCGTGTTCTTGCATGCCTGTGCCCTGTAAGTGTGTATGTGAAGTTAAGTGGATTCATCTAAAGGGATACCGTGCTGTTATCATTTATTGGTGCATTTGCAAGATGTAGTAATCAGCTCTATCAGAGGTTTTATCCAGCCAGTTTGTCTTGACCTAGTGACAAATATAAGGGTCAAGTGTACATTGGGTATGGCTGTGGTTATCAACTTTTGTTCCATTTCATGCCTCTAGGAATATCCCTTCTGGGTCTAGCTGAGCCCGAAGTGCAGGAGAGCATACCCACTCTTGTTAGTTGGCCTTAACCATCCTTAATCTGTGGATGAGCCCTTTTCTCACCTTTCTGACGACACCCTTGGCCTGGAAGGAGGAGAAATACTCTAGGATTTTGGACCTGCGGTTTTGGGAACCAACAGGGCCCGTGGATTCATTGCGGCATAGATTGGTGCATTGGAGAAGATTGTTTAGCATCTTCTCATTCCTGCACAAACAATTGAAGTTGGCTTCTACATGCAAAGTGTTTGTAGGTTCCACTAGTTGGCCAAAATGGGTTACTGCATGCCTTGCTCCGTTGAATGCAAGTTTGTGTGCCTTATAGGATTAGTTTCTTGTGAAGGATCTGTTGGACGGTGAAACAAAGAGTATCGTTGCATAGGTTCAGGCACTCATTTCACACATAGCTAGCCAGCGGGATGTCAATATAGTGGTGCTTCAGGGCATGAATCAGAAGTTGTGCATTCAGTTCAAGCAAATGGCTGCTGAGTCTATGGAACTGCAAGTGGCATTGAGAAAGCTTCGATGCCAGCTTCAGTGACTCCAGCCTATGGAAGATGATGTGCTTGTGCACACAGTTGATGCAATGAAAGAGTCTGGAGGAGCAAGTTGCTGCTAGCTGCTCACAATGGAAAGAGTTTGGAAGCGCAAGTTGCTGAAGTCATGCCAGAGCTTTCAATTTTGATCAAGGATGCTGTTTGAGATGGTCTTTTTTGGATTGTTGGTTTTTGGTTCTGGCTTGTTTTGTCTTGCTCTGTGTTTTGAGGACGCAACACATTATTTGTGTCAGGAGAATGTTGGCACCATGAATATCTTAGTTTGAATATTGTAATAGTGTACCAAGAATAGGCATGTGCGTGTATAGGGATAAGATTTCTAGAAGATATATTTTGAGAGAAATGCAACCACATGATGTATTTTAGGTTCATGAGGTAGAACTGTGAGTAAAGCTTTTTAGTTAGTGCATGAAGTAATTATAGACTGAAGCTAATAATATTTGCATGGCAGTCCTAAAGGCTTTGGGGACAAGTGCCTATATAAACCCCACCGTTGTACTGAAATATAATCAATGAATGAAAGAAGTGAAGCTCTGCCAGATATGTCTTAATAAATTCAATTCTAGATATGACCTGTATAATAAAAATTCAGTGTCTGAAATAGTAATTCATCTTGACATTTTGGGCTAGATGCATTTAGTTACCGATCTCTTATGGTTGAATAAATCCTTTGGGCCTTAGCATTTGTTTGCATGTATATGAAGGCTAAAATCTACAACTATCATAAATATCAATAAATTGACGCTGCGATAGCATGAACCCTATATATATAGCAATGGCAAATGATTTCATTGGCATTCTTTTCTGCAATATTTTACAATGGAGAAGAATGTATTGGACACAGGCTCCAATAAAAGCAATGTGTTTGAGTAGTGCTTGTAGGAGTTAATTTTCTCCTGTATCATTAATTTAGATTTGAATATCATTGTCATCGTGCATTCATTTTACAGGCTCAGGGTATTCATCTTTTTGCTCTTTTGGAAAACAGTCTCACAGTTGAAAAGTGATTTATTTAATTATTTTAAATAAAAAGTATTCTGGATCTATAAAGGGGCCCCACCTAGCTATAATATAAAAACCACACAATAAACCTCAAAATAAGAAAGCCCTGCCTAACAGGACAACAACTGCAATTCTCCTTTCTTAATCTGCAATCTTAAATTCATGTGACATATTGGCTGCCTTTTTGCAGGTTTCTTTTTTTCTTCACTTCCGTCCATTCCTTTCCTTCCTTTTCACCGTCTGTAGAATAGGAAGACTCGGAAGCTAATAGTGATTCATCCAGATGCTGATCTACTCCCCATTCCACTTCATTTGAGAGCTCAGCACGCAAACCAAAAGGAGATATGCGACCAGAGGGAAGCTTGGGTTGGTTTGGTATCAAAAGTTGTTGCATACCATTGATGAAATATTGAATCATCCTTTAAATCCTTAGATAAAGCTAAATTCACTAGTTCTTTTTGCTTATCCTTATTCATACCTGACTCTGAAGATGAATGCTGTAAGGACCTAGGAGAATGAGCTACCTGCGAGTGTTTGGGCTGCGAAGGCACAGCTTGTATAGATTTAGGTGTGCTTTGTCCATTATCTGAAATCAATTTCTGCTATCCTTCAGCGTGATCTGTAGCTCCATTTTCCTCCAAAGAGCTGTCTACAGACTTGTTAACTGATAAATCAGAGTATCTAGCTCCTTGCTACCATATAGCCTGCTTGATTATTTTGGATTTCCCCAATGCACACTCATAAGCAATATGACCAACTTGAAAACATTGCCTGCAATGAAAATGGATATTTTCGTAGTCGGCAACTCGTTTCCAGACCTGGTCTTCCATTTTTTACCAAATCTCATCCGGAAGCCCTTTTGAAATGTCTAGTTCTACTTGTATCTTTGCTGAGGTAGAGTAGACCAAATTATTTATGTTTTGATCCAGAGCCAAAAATTTTCCAAGCAAATTTTCAATTTCCTGAAAACAGGAATCAACCCTATATTGAAGAGGGAGATAAGGAAGATGTATCCAGACCAGCATAATCGAACCATCGGATTAAATCTGGAAACCATGGTTTAACTAATAAAACACTTTTTCCCAAGAACCATGGACCCTGCTCTAAAATATATATATCTGATACTCTGTTTTTTCACACAGTAATACAAAGAGACCTTGAGCACTAGGGTAGATATCTATATTACCTTTTATTTTTTCTGCACAGCATTTCATTATCCATTCATGTAAATCTGCTAATTGAGGTAAAAAAACATGAAATCTGCATATTAATCCTCTATTTTTGAATTTATCCTCGTCAACAAGAACCTGTGACCCCAGAGAAAGTATGGGATGCTCCCCAAAGCAGGGAACATTACTTGCTTTATGCATCATATTTGCCAATGAGGAAACTGTCGCATAGCTTTTATCTACTTTTGCTCCATTCACATTACTGTCTAGGGATCCAAAACGCACTTGCACAGAGTTCCCAGCAATATCACGAACATCCGCAGGGCCCTGCTTACTAGGCATAACCAGTGCCACTGGAGCTCGTGGACCAGACCCCTGCAAGTCCTTCTCAAGCTCCAAAAATTGTCAGCAGGCCTTGTCCACATTATTATTTTTTAAATCCTCCTGCCGCACTGCTTCCAAAGAAATCTGCAACTGCCTCTGCAGGCATTAGATATTTAGGGTTTTAAGAGGTATGGGCGGGAAAGGCCATTTTGAAAAAAGCTGATCAATGGTGTCTCAGTGTGGCAAAATTCCTCTTTAGTGTTATCAAAAGTGATTTATTTTTGGTTGGTGGGCCTGTCTTGTTATTTCAATACATGTGACTTAAGCATTCTGAATGCCTAAACTGTTCATTTATTTAGATTAAGGAGAACCAGAATGCTTGGAAAATGTAGATTAAAACATCCCTCATTTGTGAAGGTGAACTATTATTGGAATGATAAGCTTAAGTCTTATAACCAATTGAATACTCTCTGCAGAGTTGTTAAGTTTCTATGTCACAGTTCCATACCGCATCTAAAATTTGTTACTTGTCTTGAGCAAGTTACAATCCTGCATCTGCAAATTTGAGCATGTATCAGTTTTCTTCTCAATTATTAACTGCAGCTTATGGTCTTAATCTAGGATTTTATTATAATATGTTGACAAAACTGTTTTACTACTTATTTATGCAGATACTTGGTTCCAGCTGACTTGACTGTAGGTCAGTTCGTTTATGTTGTCCGAAAGAGGATAAAACTAAGTGCTGAGAAGGCAATCTTCATTTTTGTAAAGAATATACTGCCTCCAACAGGTAAGTAGGCTTTACTGCTTTTGTGTGAAATACCATTCTATAGGTTCAATACACATGGCATTGAATACTGTCATATAATGTTGATTTAGAAGGTATTAAGCTTTTGATCAATGAATCTAATGTCAATCCATGGAGGGCTTTTCCAACTGGACTTTTCATTTTAAGGATCGATGTCTTTGATTTTGATTCAGGATTTCTATACTTCAGAAGGGTTTATTGAATATTAAATGTAATATTGATTTAGAAGGGGCACCGAGCTGATAATTGATGAGTTTAATATCACAACCCATAGATATACCCACGAAAATTTCATTTTACTGATTAAATGCCTTTGATTTTGATCTTCTCAGCTGCCATGATGTCTGCTATTTATGATGAGCACAAAGATGATGACGGCTTTCTTTATATGACCTACAGTGGGGAAAACACATTTGGTAACGATATGGCTTACAATGGAGAAATTAAATTGGATGTTCTTAAGATGCCGAGTGCACCTCATATATGACTTGGCTAACATCAAGTGTGATTAGATGTACAGGATTTAGTGTTGTCAACAACTGAAAGTTACACGTGTTGGTTTTATTGGTAATTATTTTATCTTCAATGGGTTTGTGAGCTTTTCCAGCTCTGTATACAATGGAATGTACATAATTCATGATTTGCGTGATTTAAAGTTTGTTTGAATTTATAACTATGGGGAAGCAACTAAAAGGATGTCCTTGTTACTTTTGGTTCAACTGCCAATGAGCTACAAAGGATAGTTGCTCCATTTTATGTATGTAATGAAAAGAACCATCAGTATTTGCCACATTACCCTTTTTTTAATTTTGTAGAAGGTGCTTGTTGGATTAATTTCTGGCTATAAGTTTTTTTGACTGCATATGCACACCTGACTGGAATAGTAACTCATGCTTGTGATAGATATGTGAACCAGTGTCTGAGATCTCAGTGTTCAGACATCAACAGGAGTATGTACATGATATTCGATTGTAAATAAGATACTCAAGATAGTTGCTGTCATTATGATAGATATGTGAACTAGTATTAGCTTACACTGCTCTTTATTTTTTTAATAGAACCTGCCCTTTTGTTTAAGTGTCCTTTAGACCCTCAACCCCCCGAAGTTGGTTGCATGCGTAAATGTTCTAAATCTCTTGATCGAGTGCCTGTAAGCCCTTTTGTTACCAGTTGACTGATCGATCTTCTAGATTTATCGGTTGAGCTCCTATCAGTAAAGGTTTCTTATGTTTGAAGGTGTTAGTTCACTTGGCCTACTCTCCCAAATAATAGGTTGGCAGAGTGTATTGCTACATTTTTTCATTGGCTATGCGTAAGCAGAACTGGCTGCATCTGGAATCTGTTCATGTGTTTGTTCTAGTAATTTATATTTATGACAGATAGGTGAGCTGATGCGTGAAACTTAAGTTATCAGACAACAAAAGGAGTGTGCGAAGCATTCACTTGCTCCTGATTATGCAAAGATTAATCTTCAATCTGGGTAAATCATTGCTAATTTTGGAGAACATTAAAACTAACACTGATTCAAATTTACTGATAAATAATCACAGTATACATGGTTAGTGCCTTTTCAGATCACTATGTGTATGATTAATTAGTCTTGAGCATATAAGAATTTCTTAATGATATGACTCTGCAAGTCTACCTAATTTGCTCCATAAGTTGGGGATTTTGAGAAAGATTAAACAATGGGAAATTCTTGTTACAGTATGCATGGTTAGTGCCTTTTCAGATCACTATGTGTATGATTAATTAGTCTTGAGCATATAAGAATTTCTTAATGATATGACTCTGCAAGTCTACCTAATTTGCTCCATAAGTTTGGGATTTTGAGAAAGATTAAACAATGGGAAATTCTTGTTCTATCTACATTTTTCATGGAAGTTGCCTTCAAATGTCATACCATTTCAGGTAGGGCTTAGAAGTCATCTGTTATGCTTGTTATATTAAGTTGTGAAAATTCATTGTCGTTTTTTTTCAATCCACTTTTTCTTTGTGCTTATATGTTTCTTGTACAGCTTTTTACTGACTTAAATTTCTTTGCTGACATTGTTTGGAGAGTGGTGTCAACGACATTTTCTTATGTTTTGGACCTATTTTATCAAGGTGGTTTTAATCTTATCCATTGGGCTTTTTCGTTGTTTCCCCCCTCCATTTTCCTTGTTTCACAATGTTATCACTGCGTTTGGATGATAAAACATAAGTTAATTATGTAATGCACATCTCCCTTAAGAAAGATTTTCTCGATTCTTAATGCATCTTTGTTTGCTTGACTTGTTGAGCACTTTGCACCAGTAATGTTGTATGTTGTGGTGACTCTTACACTCCACCTTTCCATCAAACTGAAATGCAGATTGTCTGATTGCTCCTCTCCATGTTGGATTTATGCCAGATTTCAAATAGCAGTCTGACTTAGAATGGAGTATCTAGTGCTTGCAATGTAGTACTAAATATGCAGGGAAAATGTGTCAGTCTAATTGCCTAATTGAGTTCCCTCTAAAGATTAAGTTTCCAGTGTACTATTGTCCATGCAAGTTGCCTCTCCTTTATGTTGAGCTCTTTGGTTTTCCTTCCCATTATGATTGTCAACTTTTCAAAGGAAGTTAACTCAGTATTACCAAGTCCAATTATGATTTTATGTGAGCTAATGTGGTGTCCCATGTGAGCCTATGAATTTTTGTTTGGGCAGGTGTGTTGATTTTGTTTGCAAATACCATCAACTTTTCGAAAGAAGTCAACTCAGTATTACCTAGTCCAATATTATGCGTGGGTTGCAAGTATGATTTTATGAGAGTTAATGTGGTGTCTCAAGTATGATTGCAGTTTGAGAAGGTGTGTTGATTGTGTTTGCAAATACCATTATTTGTGTTTGGGCAACTCTTGAATTTTAAAGCTAATTTATAAAATTGTGATTGAATTTATCAAACAATCCATGGAACACTAGTTTGTCTTCTGATTCTTACATATCTGCTTTGCCATATGCAATTGCTCACTAATTGTTTCATCACCTCTTGGTACTCCACTGTATTCCCATCTCTTCCTCTCTTTACAAACGCTATCCCATGCTTTTTTGTGGCCACCATTAGCATTTTGGCCTTGCTTCCAGCTTTAGCTATATCTTCTTACCCTGCAAATCACCTCTTTTTAGAGCCCTTGCTCAAAGCACATATCTGCTATTGGCTTATTCGTAAAGTGCAAAATCAGGTTGCAACTCAAATTCATTGTGACATTTCCATGGTTTTGATAAGGATTAAATCTTCTAATTCAAATCGTAAACTTCATGCTTCTCATTGTGAAGTGAATTTGGTACTCGTGTCAAATTGTATGATAACTGTGTTGGCAATAAGATCGTGGCAATAGGAAGTTCTCAGTGGGCCAAGTTTAGAGCAACCTTTGAATTTGGGTCAACCCCCCAATACGGATGAGTTAAAATATTTTTTTTGCAGGTGGGGAGAGAATCCAGATCAAATAAAAAGAAAGAAGTGATGTACCATGGTAGTTGATCATTTTAGCAATACTCAATTATCTAATACATAACAGAGGATTTATATAACTAGAAGTTGCACGGATGAACGTGCAATGTTTTTGCCAATAGGCATTTGTAAAGTAAATGTTTTTTGAAAAGTGTTTGTGTTTTATGACTTGGTGGCATTGCATTGTTTGAGAAAAGTAGTGTAATTTGTGATATATAGGCATTGTAAGGGAGTATCTGTTTGTAAAGTAAATATTTTTTGAGAAGTGATTGTTTGAGAAAAGTAGTGTAATTTGTGATTTATTGGCATTGCAAGGGAGTATCAATTCTCAAAATATAATGGCTCCTCTTGCGAATATTTATATAGTGAGTTTTTTTGCTGTCATGCTATGTTTTGCAATTTAGAAATATAGTTTTTTTTATTATATTCTATTATGTAATAAATAGCTATGTAATATTTTGAGCGACTACATACTACTACTATGACAAACCTTGAAACAAAATTGGACACACCGATCGAGGAGATTGTCGAATAGATTTTGTACGTATATCTTTAAGAGGAGTGAATTTGTACATTTCATTTGGATTCATAGGTTTTGGAGTATATTTTAGCCCCATGTTTTTCAAAGAGTGGAAAGCATTGTTGAAATTTCAATTGTATAGTGAAATCAATATTCTTCTCTAAGTAGTGTCCTTTTGAAAAGTGTTCGGAAGGTGGAGACCACATTGCATTATATGGTTGACCATGCTTGTTTTCTAGTGTATCTGTCTAGTTGCCTCCATTGTTTTGAGAGTGTATTAAAAAGTAATTGATAGCCTCTAAGTAATTTTAGCGTGTAGGAAAAACATTTATGCAAACAATATTGACTCATTTTTATTCTAATATTTGGAGATTTAATACTATAGAGCTACTTCAACTTTGAAGAGACCAGTTTAACAGTGAGAAAACTTAAGGGAAAAACAAATGCAGGTACAAATGGGGAGCAACACCAGCTGGTTTCCAGTTGTCGATGCTCTTAAAAAATAATAAGAAAACCATATATTTATAGTCAATTAAAGAAGAATTTCTTTTGTAGAATGTGTGTTCATATGTGAAAACATTATTCACCTAGCCAGAGAATAATGTGCGGGATCGGGTGCGACAGGTAGAAAATACAAACTTCTCAGAATTGAACAAAAATTGGCTAGTAAGCTCAAAATGATGTCCCAAGGTCCTTTGCAAAATTATTTTGGTCCTACTTACAAGAATTGTGAATTTCTGAACTTTTTGCAAACCCATCAACACAAATTACCGGCATTAAATTCTCTCAAACAGTGAGGAATTCTGCACTAATTTCTTTTGAGAATTAGGCGAGATGCTTTCAAAAATCTTCCCCTGAAATGGTATTTGACCATCTCTTACAGAACTCCGAAAATAATTGTTTATGTAAAACTACCCTACAGAGCCTCAACGTGATGATTTAGCGGAAACTCTAAAAATGCAATTTTAACCATAGAAGAGTGTTTCTGACATAGATAGATTCCAATTGAAACCCAAAACACACCCAAAACAAACCAAAAATATTTTTGATTGATGTAAAGTGTACTGCCCTAATTGGAAACTATGTGGTTTATTGGAAGAAGTTATTCTCATTTATAAAAAAAAAAAAAGAGTTTGTTTCCTTCTCCCATTATTTTTGTGAATGGAATGAAGTGGTGTATTTGCTTGTCAACAAGGGAATAGAATAACACATTTTTCCTCTTTAGTCAACTAAAGGGTGGCAGAGTGAGAAGGATTAGATGACATTAAAATTAAAGAGGAGTCATCATCATTATTATAGGTGCCTTGTAGTACACCTTTTTGGTTGGCTTCCCAAGTGGTGTGATTTGGTAATGATAGTTCCTAAGTCCCATAGATCATATTAATTTTGATTTTAAATGTGGCAAGGTTAGTGCATGTGTTGTGGTTTTAGCTATGGCATTTCCTGAATCCTCACTCTCCTTGCAATAGTTTGATAGGTGTCTTTTTTGGTTTATCTTGTTATGGGTTTGGATATTTGGGTGGTGGTGTGAGAATGATCTTGGCATGGTCTTTGGTTTTTGTGAATTGGTATTACTTGAAATTATGGAAAGTGGTAGTAAGGGCCCCTTCAAGCATGGTTGGCTTTTCAACCATCATATGAGTAAGATCTTTCGATGCCCTAATTTAATGTTGTTGAATCTAGTGAAGCTCATTTTAAAAGAGGAGGTAATTGCTAATAATAGGTCCTTAATTTTTGAGGCCACCATTGTTGTTTTTTTGAAGAAGCTTGAGCGGGTGGTTTAGTCAGAGGATGTTCATTGTTGGTTGGAACTTCTACTCCTCCACTCTAAGAATGCAATAGTGGTAGAGGATGATTTGGAGGAGGCAAAGGTTGTCATGGGCGATTCAAAAAATTTGGTTGACATCAACATGGATAGTGTTGAACTTAAAGTGATTAAGGAAGAGTTCTGTGCAATGAATAATGGAGTTGAGACCCTTACAATGTTTGTCAAAAATTTATGTTTGGTTGTCAAATTTCTATTGGTTTCTGATAATAAAGGCACTCTTGAAGTTACCAATGCATATACTTTGCCTCATCTTTATGGTGGTCACCTACATAGAGCTTTAGAGTGCTAAAAAATTATTCATGGTATTAAATTCTTATGTCTTCTAGATGGGAATGGTGATATGAAACCAAAATTGATGATCATGGTAGCTAAGCGTTGGAACAATTGGATGTTAGGTAGGGAGTCTAGGGTGTTGGGTCAAATGTTGGTGTCAATCTTTGGGGTCTTTTTGAACTCTTGTAGCTTGGTCTATGTTGGTGGTATATGGTTGGTTCCGTTTTTGTTTATTATTACTTCTAATTTGTTGTTACATTTTTCTGTTTGCCTACTACTACCCCTAAGTGGATTTTCTATGGCAACATTTTAATAGTAGTTCTCATATTATACTCTTATTTTATGTTAGTTTTATGGGTTGGGTGCCTTATAAATCCCTACTACTATGATCTAAAAAAACTAATTACTTGATCCATTGAGCTTAACATAAATAACAATATATATTTCCATATAGCAACTTTAAGGAGACTTTAAAGCCAAATTGTGATGTCATTTATTTAAGTTATATAATTATGTTGACATTTTTTAATAATTTATAAATTAGGCAAATTAGATATATTGTAACATGAGATACATGTTCCCTTGAAATATTTTGTATCTTTGAAATGTCATTTGCAAAATCTGTACAATTTATATAATAGTCACTCTTACATTGAAGAAATGATTGTATTAGTGTTGTAAATGCTCTTAAATTTATGCAACGAATTTAAGTTAATTGATTTTAAAAGGAAAGATTAAAAGGTAAGGGATTTTACCTGTTTTTCATTGTATTTTTATTTATATGTTAAGCTAGAAGCTTTTTATATCATAGCTACTAATATAGCAAAGAATTAATGATGTTATTGAGAATGTAAATCATATATTTTATGAGTGGACATTTAATGTAGTTAAGATAGTTCAAAATGTAAAGAAAAATGTGGAAGCTAGTCATAACACTTTTTAGAAGTTTAAATACTTTCCTAAGATTTTTTATCTTTTCACAGTCTTCTTTTCTAGCAATTATAAACATTTAAATATATGTTAAAATTGTGTTGTTTGTGTTATTATATATTTTCACATTGTCCATTTCACATTTAATTATATAGTTGCATCATTTTTTTAAAAAGGCACTTTAAAAGTCCACACTATTATTTTCACATTTAATTATGTAGTTACTACTAAAGTATAACTTGAAAACTATATATTTGATAAATTAAATTATTTCAAAAAGTAACAACAAATAAGAATATTTATTTGGAAATAAAACAACAATCAATAAAAATTTAGATAAATAAATTTTATAAAATTTAAAAATTGTGAAAAATGTTGAAAATAATATTTAATAAAAATTTAAATATATCATTGCTCAATTGCTATTAAGGGTGGTGAAACTAATCCTCCACGGGGGTTTCCATCTCAGAATGCTAGTCGAATTCTCATTTGTAGGGTTCAATCAATGATGTCTCCTATATGTGGCTATTAGATTAACTTTGTGTAATCTTTGTTGTCTAATTATGAAGTTGTATCTAGTATATTTTGTACTTAGTTTTATGTTCTTAGTACATTAACTCTTTTGTGTTCTCCTAATTTAACCAGTCCCCTTAGAGCCTTTTCTATATAACTACGTGTTTCTATATCTTCCACAAAAAATAAACCCCCTTAATAAATTCTCATATTAAAAAATAATAATAAAATATTATTAATTATTATTTAAAATTATTTATATTCAATCAATATTATAGTTTACCTTTAAAAAAAACATTCTTTAAACCATTGAATTTTTTATTTATTTAATTGTTTTGAAAGGAACATGTAGAAGGCTCTTGTTTTTAACAAATTTTTATTTATATAAAAATGATAAATTTTTTAATTATTTAAACACTATTTTATTATTTTAATTTATATAAAAAGTATAATTTAAACATTATTTATTATGTATTGTTGTTTTTAAAAAATAAACAATAAAAAAAAAAAAATGAACGAATGGATAGGAAGGCAGATGGACATGAATGCCATATCCACTAACATCAAAGAAAGAAAGGTGAATGACGTATCAAAGGATACACATCATTTCTAAATAGTAACATCTAATTACAATGTAGAGTAGTTAAGTTAGAATTCAAGGAGGGAGCTCCAAATTTTAATATAAAAAAATGTTTTTATGAGGGAGCTCCAAAATTTTAATATAAAAAAATGTTTTCATGTGGATTTTTAAAAAAATGAATATTGAATGTAAATAATTAAATGTGACATATCATTTTTCATTTCTAAATAGCAACATCTAATTACAATGTAGAGTAGTTAAGTTAGAATTCAAGGAGGGAGCTCCAAATTTTAATATAAAAAAATGTTTTCATGAGGGAGCTCCAAAATTTTAATATAAAAAAATGTTTTCATGTGGATTTTTTTAAAAATGAATATTGAATGTAAATAATTAAATGTGACATATCATTTTTTATTATTCATTAAAAATAACAAAAAGAAGATGGACACGAATGCCATCACTAACATCAAAGAAAGAAAGGTGCCATATCCAAAGGACACACATGAATGCCATATCCACTAACATCAAAGAAAGAAAGGGGGGAGACTGGACCTCAGGACCTTGTGCCTACCACAAGAAGCACTCGCCAATCGAGCTAGGCCCCCTACCCAAATGTGACATATCATTAAAATAAATAAAGATATTTTTAAAAAATTACAATCAAACATAATTTTCTATGTCAAAGAACAATAATTTTTACTTAAAAATTTGAAGTATATTTTACCTATTGGCTAATTTAATTCCATACAAGGTGCATATTATTATTGTTTAGAGTTTAACCCTCATCACTACAATGTATGACACAACTACTTGACATCTCTGTAATGTACTGACATCTTTGCAATGTACTGAGCAATCCTAAAACTGACGAAAAATTTGTTTGACGGGAAGAGGAAATCCGAACCGGCGAAAATAAATTTAATAATAATTTTTAATTTTTATTTTATTTTAATATAATATTGTTGTTCAATCAATAATAATATTTTATATTTTATATTTTATATTATTGTCTCATGTTAATTCTTGCTATGGCCATGCCCTTCTTTGTGTAAATACATATTGGGTCGTTCTTAAAAAAACAAATAAATTTAATAATATTATTTAAAAAAAAATGTAAATTATTGTCTCATGTTAATTCTTGCTATGGCCATGCTCAGATTCTTCATGTAAATACATATTGGGCTTCTTAAAAAATAACAAATAAATTTAATAATATATATATATATATTAAAATGCAAATTAAAAAATAAATTTAATATATCCGCTAGGGCTTAAATTTGACAGTCAACTTTGACTGTCAAGCAATTTTTTTATGACAGTTATCTATTCAATAGTGCCTTTAAAATACTATGACATATTTTAGTATAAATAAATTATATAAAAACCAAATATATATCATCATAATATTATATAAATTTTGACAGTTTGTCCAAAATCTCTCCTTTCATATGATAGTCTTTTCAAAATTTTAGTTGTATTTTACAACTAAAATGTCTAAATACAACTATACAACTGTCAAATTTAAGCCCTAATACCTAACACATTATTTATTTAAAAAACAACAAATAAATTTAATAATATAATAATACATATATATTTTTTAAAATGCAAATTAAAAAATAAATTTAATATACCTGCCACATTATTTATTTAAAATGCATGAACCAATTTCTTAACTTAATTCAACAAAATTTTGCTCATGCTCCATTATAAGATTTAATGAATCATCTTTTTGTTTTAAATTATTTTAAAATTTTTTTCAATGACGACAAATTTATTATTTTAATACAAAAAAATTATATTTCTAATTTTAATTAATTAATTAATTTAAAAAAAATTCCCAAATCAATAGATAAACCTATTTAAAAAATACTCAAATCATCAAACAAATGCGGTTAAAGAAATCAATAAATAAATTTATTAATTAAAATTAAAAAAATGCCCAAATCAATTTAAAAAAAAGCCCTCAATACCGAAATCAATAAACAAGTTTATAATAAAAAATGCCAAATCAATTTTTTTTCTAAATTATTTTTAAATTTTTTAATTGTTTTACTGAAAAATTCCAAAACTAAAACATTTTCCTTTCATTTAAGGATTCATATAGAAGGTGGAAAAAAAAGCATCAAAACATTGTACGTCCTATATCAGATTATATAACTACTCTATGTTCTTATAAATATATCCTTCATAAATATGTTACACAGAAATTAATTTAAATGAAAAAATATTGAACAATGGAAACAAATTAATTAATTAAAAAAAGTAAGGGAGAGTTCAACTGTCTACGTGGAGAGCCACGTGTACCAGTAAATTTTTTTTGCAACTTATTTACATAATTTAATTACTAATAAACCATAAAAAACTATTTTTTAAATTTTTTTTAATGTTTTGACACGTGGGAGGACGGGATTCATCGGTTCGAATAAAAAAAATGCAATTTTGGTCATGCGACCGAAACGTAGGTGGTTGGAGTTCCAGTTACTGTGTGGCACGACGTCCAAAGTGGAAAGCCCTGCCACGTCGCCGCATGGCACTCTGCCACCCAAAAACTCCACTACATTGTATTAATATCTTGCCGCCCATTCCAAACATGTCCGCCACACCTCATTTACTTCCCGTCCCCTCTTCCTTCATCCACGCCATCCTGCGTAAATTTTGATAGGACGGGAATTCAATGTTTGCAGTGCCTCACACAACTCGCCAACTTCAGAGCCTTTCAATCTACCAAGTTCTCAAGTTTTCGTTACTTTTCCGCCAGAAGGTGCTCGGTTCAGCTCTCTGCAACTTTCATCCCGCCACCACAACATGCTACGGTCGGACTCCAGTGAATGGAATTCTTGGCGTTGGTTAACAAACGGGAAATGCAGCAGGAACTCCGCCATACATCCATCCAAGTTCAACAACGCCATGGAGGTGAAAAAGGACCTTAACTGTATGCTTTCTTTGCATTGTTTGCCCATTTATGAAAGAAGATAAAGCGTTTACCCTGGTTTAAACGTAGGTGAGGAAGCTTCATAATGGCATGCTCGGCAACGTTCTCGGGGGCTATTCATTCGACCCAGGTGAACATGCTCAGTAATGTTGCCATTATTCAATTTTGTTTCCTCTTTCTGTCTTTGTGTTTGTTTTTTTGACCTCGCTCGTTGCAGATTTCCTTTTGGTTAACAAGGTTTCATGTTTTTGAACACTATGCAATCTGTGTTCATCAACACACTAATCATGTGGAAATTATTCTTCTGTTCAAGCATCAGTGTCTTTAAAATTGTTTCTTTTTTAAATTTTATGGCAGAAAAAATTGTGGGGTTGTTTTTATTTTCATTACAGTAACAAATATTATTGTTTGTTGTTTCCGTGTCATAGAAAAATCTAGGGTTGTTTTTATTTTCATTACAGTAACAAATAATATTGTTGCTTGTTTCGGTGCCATAGATAAATTTGGGGTTGTTTTTATTTTCATTATAGTAACAAACACTATTGTTGGTTGTTTCGGTGTCATAGATAAATCTATGGTTGTTTCTTTTTCATTACAGTAACAATAACTATTCCTGCTTGGTTCGGTTCCATTGATAAATCTTTGGTTGTTTCTTTTTCAGTTAGATTTTCTCTTTTAGTTAGGTTTATTCCATCTTTGTCAAAGGTTATTTCATGGGTTATCACTGTTTATTTGTCATAAATCTTTTTCTTTCTCTGTATCTTATAAACAATATATTGCAAATATTACAGCCATAGGTTCGCATTTGTGTTTCCCTATGATTTATATTGCAAACATTACAGTCATAGTTTAGCATTTCTATTTTCTTAGGGTTTATATTGCAAATATTACCGTCGTAGTTTAGCATTTGTGTTTCCTTAGAGTTTAAATTTTAAATATTAGTCATAGTTTAGCAGTTGTGTTTCCCTAGGGTTTATATTGCAAATATTACATTCATATTTTAGCATTTGTGTTTCATAGGTTCTGCATTATCATTCAAACATATATAAATCTATGGTTGTTTTACTTTTCATAACAGTAACAAATAATATTGTTGCTTGTTTCGGTGCCATATATTAATCTTGGGTTGTTTGTTTTTCGGTTAGATTATCTCTTTTTAATTAGGTTTTTCTTTCATCTTTTTCAGAGGTTATTTCAATGGTTATCATTGTTTAATTGTCATAAATCTATTTCGTTGTCTATATCTCATAATCAATATATTGCAAATATTGTAGCCATAGGTTACCATTTGTGTTTCCCTATGGTTTATTTTGCAATTTGAAGAGGCATATTTTAGCATTTGTGTTTCAAAGGTTCTGCATATCGTTCACTCTGGTTATCTTATTCTCATAGGTTTTGCATTATTATTCAGTTAGGTTTTCTTCAATTCTAGTAATAGATTTGGGGGTGTCTCTTTTTAAGTTTTTATTAGGTTTTTGTTTCATCTTTTTAACAAGTTATTTCATACGCTATCACTGTTTATTAGGAATCTATGTGGTTCCCTATGGTTTATATTGCAAATATTACAGTCATAGTTTACCATTTCTATTTTCCTTGGCTTTAAATTGCAGATATTATAGTCATTGCTTAGCATTCCTGTTTCCCCAGGGTTTTTATTTGTTGTCAGTTTTAACTTTATCATAACTACAGATGCAACATTATTGTTTTGATTTGTAATGTTTTCTGATCAGATTGCATTTTGTGTTGTATTTATGCTTATTGTTTCCACCTATGTTCAATTGATAGTTTCTGAATTTGAGTTATTATTTTTTATTGAATTTGCTATCATTCACTCTGGTTATCCTATTCTCATAGGTTCTGCATTATCAAAAAGTTATGTTTTCTATGTGAGATTTGTTAAACTCTTACTGTTTTCCATTTGTAAGCTTTATAATGTTCTTCATTAAGCCATTATACTCATAGGTTAGCAATTGTGTTTTCCTACAGTTTATATTGCAATATGTAGCCATAGTTTAATTGTTTATATTGGTTTCTTTAGTGCAATAATTGCATTAGTTCAGTAACTCAAGATACTTTTTTGTGGTGCCTTAGATAAATTAGGGGTGTCTTCTTTTTCATAGGTTCGGCTTCACCAATACAGTCATGCAACTATTGTATCTTTTTTTGGTGTCTTACATATATTTTCCATTAGTGCCATTGATTAAGTTGGGGGTGTTCTCCTTTCCATAGCTTGTGGTTCATCAATTTAGTCCTCAAACTAATCTACCTTTCTTAGCCAACCAAACAATTGTAAGTGTTTTCAAATTGTATCTAACATAGGGGAGACAAGCCGGAACGTCCGCACCCAATAGTCGACGGTCCACGTTCAATGCCATGTGGACCAGTAAAAAAAATTGCAACTTATTCATAAGTTACACATTTTTTCTTTCATAAAAAAGCACTTTAAGCACAAACATAAATCAGATATAAAATGCACATTTTATAGTATTATATTGTCAACATAACATTACAAATATAGAAGCCAAAAATGTTATCTTGTTTTCAACTTGTATCAAACATATCAGCGTATGGTAGGAACTATAAACTTAAAACAACATTAACATAGAACTTTGCACCCTTCGCCATTAACATTATAAATAGAATTGTCGCACCAATCCAGGCGTCACTTCCACATTACTCACAACTACACAACTACAGAACAATGTCAGCTCAACACAATTCAAACCCATCTATCCCATATTAGACCGAAGTGCTACCCCATTACAACAACACGACAATGCATCGGCCTGTCTCATCAGACATGAGACATGCAACACATATCAATAGGAGTCTCTCCCATCTCACCAAGTAGGGTGTGCATGTACTGGGTCCTTCCTCTAAAAACCCACCTGCATCTTAAAATACAAGCTACAAGGCTGCCATTATTCATATAAAAATTTATGGAAACAAATGCAAACGATACACCAAACCAATCAACTGAAGAATTAATGGCCCAAATCAATCAAATCTACAATTCATATCACCCAGAATTTAAATTCAAAACAAGACAAGGATTTAATTCGCCGCACCAAAGAAGCATCAATCAGATTGAACTAATTACCAATTCAAATAGCCCTTGATGTGTGTTCTTCACATTGATGCTAGAATGTGTTGGCTTAAGGTCTTTGCAACTTCAATCCCGCCACCACTACATGTTACACTCGGACTCCAATGTCCCTTCCAGCTTCTTTATATATATGTATAAAGACATACATAGACAAATACATATGTATATGCATATGCATAAACACATACATAGAGAAATACATATACATATGTATATACATACCAATATACATATACATATACATATACTACTTCCACAACATCCTGCGTAAACTTCGAGCCAACCTGCATTCAATGATCCCAGTGCCTCGCACATCTTGCCAACTTTAGAGCCTTTCAATTTACATGAATTCATTCATGGCAACTTTAGAGCCTTTCAATCTACCATGTTCTCGAATATTATTCACATTCATGGTAGAATGTGTTTGGGGATGTTCTCTTATGCTTAGGTTCTACTTCATCGATTCAGTCTTTAACTATTTTATTGTTTTTAGGTGCCACTGATTGAATTGGGGGTGTTAGCTTTTTTATAGGTTCTGCTTCATCAATTCAGTCATGCCATTGATTAATTTGGGGGTGTTGTCTTTTGCATAGTTCCACTATCATCAATCAAGTCCTGCAACTATTGTATGCTTTGTAGGTGCCATTGCATTGATTTGGGGGTCTTATCTTTTTTATAGGTTCTGCTACATCAATTCAGTCATGCATCTATTCTAGCTTTCTTGGGTCCCATTGGTTAATTTGGGGGTGTTGTCTTTTGCACAGGTTCAATATCATCAATCTAGTCCTGCAACTATTGTATGCTTCTTAGGTGTCATTGCATTGGTTTGGTTGTGTTATCTTTTTTTATAAGTTCTGCTACATAAATTAACTTATGTAGCTATTCTAGCTTTTAATCATGCCATTGATTAATATGGGGGTGTTGTCTTCTGCATAGTTTCATTACCATCAATCAAGTTCTGCAACTATTGTATGCTTTGTAGGTGCCATCGCATTGATTTGGGGGTCTTATCTTTTTTTATAGGTTCTGCTACATCAATTCAGTCATGCAGCTATTCTAGCTTTCTTGGGTCCCATTGATTAATTTGGGGGTGTTGTCTTTTGCATAGGTTCAATATCATCAATCTAGTCCTGCAACTATTGTATGCTTCTTAGGTGTCATTGCATTGATTTGGTTGTGTTATCTTTTTTATAAGTTTTGCTACATCAATTAACTTATGCAACTATTCTAGCTTTCAATCATGCCATTGATTAATATGGGAGTGTTGTCTTCTGCATAGTTTCATTACCATCAATCAAGTCCTGCAACTATTGTATGCTTTGTAGGTGCCATTGCATTGATTCGGGGGTCTTATCTTTTTTTATAGGTTCTACTACATCAATTCAGTCATACAACTATTCTAGCTTTCTTAGGTCCCATTGATTAATTTGGGGGTGTTGTCTTTACCATTCTTCAATTGAATCCTCGAACTATTGTATCTTTTTTTAGCTTAGCCTTCTTCAAGTCATTCCTGCAAGTATTGTTTGTTCGTCAAATAGCAATAGACCTTGGAAGTTGTATATCTGTTCAAGATATACGTGATGTACCTGTGGATGTTTTGTACCATTGACATCATGTATATCCTGAACAGATAATACTTCTTCCAAGCTATTCATCATTGCACATTGACTTTAATATTTGTATGGTTGGAAGTTAAAAGTGTTTTTGATGGAGTATAAGTTGGCCACCCTTTCACTCCACTACCTCGCATTAATCTCTCACCGCCCCTGCCAATTCTTCTGTACAATCCTCTTTAATTACTGAATTGAACAATTACTAAAATCCAATCATCCATGTTATAACCCTAGATTTATCTATGGCACTAAAACAACCAACAATATTATTTGTTACTGTAATAAAAATAGAAACAACCCTAGATTTATCTATGGCATGCATACATTGGTTACTTGCATTGGACAAACGAACATTATTTATATGTCTGAATAAATATTAACAGCAATATAAATATGCGTAAACATATATATATATATACATATTCATATATATATATATATGTATGTGTATATATGTGTATACATATTTACATGACTGAATTGGTGAAGCAGAACCTATGAAAAAGAGAACACCCCCAAATTAATCAATGGCACCTAAAAAGGATACAATAGTTGTAGGATTGAATTGAAGAACAACAAGAGAATAGATATATGTACATGTATACTTATATGTGTATACATATACATATATTCCTATGTCTACATATATGTATATGTGTATGTCTATGTCTGTGGTATACATATACTTACATATGTATAAGTCTATATATGAATAGTGCTATATACATATACATACATATACTTACATTTGTATAAGTCTATGTATATGAATATGTATATACCACATGCATAAACATATACATATATGTATATGTAACAATAAAAACAAGCTCGGATTGACATTGGAGTCCGAGCGTAGCATGTTGTGGTGGCAGGATGGAAGTTGCAGAGACTTGAACCAAGCGCCTTATGGTGGAAAAGTGGTGCAGGAGCACCCAATCCACAGTGGCCTCCATGAGGCATTTAACTGTTTAATGTTCATTTTGTTGTTTCCAATAAGGTCCTGTAAGACCATTCATGTAATAAGGTCTATTTGACCAATGCATGTCATTTTAGTTTGTATCTAGGTTTATGTTGTAAGTCCCAAGGACACTTGTCGATTTGTAATCACGAGGGTTGTTAGGCAGTTGGAGGTTGTTACATCTCCCAGCTACTTGGAGTCAATTCAGTACTACTAAGGGAGAGTAGATAAATGCCTGAGACCATTGAATGTAATCAGTAGTAGCAGTAGTGGTAGTGGTTGTAATTGAGACTAGAAAGATCCGAGAGGAGTGTGATTTGTAATTGAGAAACAGAGCATCTATATGCACATTTCTGGAAGGCATAAATAAAAAAAATCCTGTTTTGTGTATCTTCCTGTAATTCAATTTGTTAGGTTTTCTCTGTGCAATCGATTTGCTATTTTGTGGCCGAGATGGATCGTTAATCTATTCCACCGGTTAGATTTCTTCGAAATCGGTGGAATGGCTATATAGTTTGTTTTTGTGTTTTTTTTTTTCATTTTGTTCGTTTGTATTTGTAGGATCGCGTACAAGATGCACTGAGAGATCCTAGCGTTTTCAAGTGCTAGGTTGACAGAGAAACTAGATCTGTGTAATCGCAAGGTTTGCAGAGGTTCAAATCAGCGCAAGATTTGTGTTGTTTCCCCGGATATACATTCTGTGTGTATATCACAAAATTCTGTGCAGTTGTGGAGTCGCAAGGGAGAATCGACAGTCGGGCCAAAGATACACTGAGTGACCGGCACGGGAAATCGGCAAAGATACATTGCAAAAATCTTTTGTTATGAAATTGTGTTTAGATACATTCGTCAACCTCTGATAGCTGGTGGTATGCCTGAGCATGCATCAGATGACCAGTTGTGAGTGGTTAAGTCATGCATCGGAGGGATTGAAGGCGTCGACGAGAGAAAGGTGAAAGCTTCTGATCTTGGAAGTCTAGTCGAAAGAGTATCGGTGTATTATGCAAGTCATAAACATACATACAAAGGAAGTCAACGATCAAATGTACATTCTGCAAGGCATGTTGGTAATGTATCTTCCGGTTGTATGTTGAAACATACATTGTGTTAGATACAAAGAGGAGACCGATAGCGACGGTGGAGGAAACCGGTGTTCGCAGGTCATGTCATGTATGTACCAGTGTTCAGCATAGGGAAAGAGCAGGAATATACATTTGAGTCACTGGCAGTAACGGGTCATGCTATGCATGTATACGTTAGTTGTATCAGGGTGATCGGTACATCGGAGTGAAGCGTGGAGCGAAGGCCAACAGTGTATTGTCTTGCCGAAGACAAGGTCAAGTGTTGAACCGTCGGAGAGAGGTATGCAATCGGAGGGAAGACATTTTGGTTGGCCGATGGTGCACAGTCTTGCCGATAGGCAAGTAAAACATAGACATACAAAGGGGAATGCATGTTAGGGTGTTTGGCTCTACATCAAATTGGTATCAGAGCTCAGCAAAAGGTCTGGGCTGTTGTGTGTTTGATTCTGTCATTGAGAAGGCAGAAGTAGAGGATTGAGAGGTTAGCAAGATGCCTCCAAAAGGTGCTGGAATTGCTAGAGAGTTGCAGGAGTTGAAAGAAAAGCATGCTAGAGAGATGAGGGAGATGAAAGAGCTTGTAGAAGCCCTTCAAGCCAGGCTCGCAGCCTAGGAGACAAATAAAAGAAGGGAAGTGGAAGAAAGTGAATCAGAAAAAGAAGAGGATGGTGAAGAACCTGAAGATGTAGATGAGGATCTGGATCCTGAAGATCAGAGATTTGCAAAAATGTTAAGGGTAGTCAAGAATGACAAACCTAAGGTAAAGATTGATGTTCCAAAGTATAATGGAAGTTTAAATGAGGAAGAGTTGCTTGATTGGATTGCTGCATTAGATAATCATTTTGAATGTGAGGAGCAGAAAGTAAAGATTGCAAAGACCAAATTGGGAGGTCATGCCTTGGTATGGAGGGATTACATACAATCAGAGAGGAGAAAGCAGGGTAAGTCCAAGATTTCCTCATGGGACAAGATGGTAGCAAGAATCAAAGGTAAATTTTTACCCAAGGATTATGAAGTTCAAATGTTCAAAAAGCTTCAATTCTTAAGACAAAAAGAAATGGATGTGAAGTCATATACTAAGGAATTTTATAAATTAAGTATGAGGTTTGGTCATCATGAGAATGAGATTGAAAAGGTTGCTAGATACTTGGCTGGTTTGAGATTGAGCATACAGGATGAATTAGTTCTGGCTAATCCTAGAAGTGTAGAAGACTGTTATCAAATGGTAATTAGGATTGAGGAGAAGATGAAAAGGAGATAGGATAAGTCCATGAGGGGAAGAGGCAGCAATATAAGGGGGAGAGGATCAGTCCCTACAACAAGACAAGTCAATGAGAATAAAGAAGAGACTAGTAAAGGACAAGAGCAGTCTGATTTCAGGGGTGGATGGAAAGGCGCAAGAGGCAGATTTGGAGGTGGTAGAGGTTCTAATATTTTCATTGGGAGATGTTATCATTGTAATGAAATTGGTCACACAACATTCAAATGTCCAGAAAGACAAGGTTCATCATCAGGAGGTGATAGGAGGAATGGCAAGAGGGTTCAATATGTGCAAGAGGAGGAGGTAGGTGAAAGTGTTAACCTTCCAATGGGGAATGCAGCCACAGTTCTAGATGGAGAAGCATTGATGCTAAGGAGAACACTCTTGAAGACATCCAAGGACATGATATAAAGGAGAGCACTTTTCTGGACCAATTGCAAAAGCAAAGGTAAAATATGCAAGGTAGTAATAGATTCTGGTTCAACAGATAATATGGTATCTCAGGAAATGGTGGCTAAATTGAACATAGAAAGGATTCCTCATCAAAATCCTTACAAAGCATCTTGGGTGAGTGATAATCAATCACTTTTGGTATATGAACAGGCATATGTTGATACTCAAATTGGAGAATATCAGGATAGGGTTTTATGTGATATTTTGCCCATGGAATGTTGGCACCTACTTTTAGGCAAGCCATGGCAATTTGATAGGAGAGCATTGTATGATGGATATGCTAACACCTACACCTTCAAGAAGGATGGAAGAACTTTTGTGATGACACCATTACAGGAGGATGCTGCAACATAGAAGGTAGCCAAGGTCATTTTGGTGGGAAAGAAAGTTTGTGTAGATCACTGCAGAAGGGACAAGGACAGTTGGGGATACCTTAAGGAGTGGGGTTGCTACTGATCAAAATTTGAAGGTGATTTTAGTTTTGACTGATGGCGATCAGATGGATCAGTAGAAGGTCAAGGAGCAGGTTTACAAGCAGCCACTAGTTGATTGGAAAGACAAGGATGCTATCATAGTAGGGACAATTGTTTGTCCTCTAGAACTGACAAGAGTTGAAAGGCAAACATATTCTGCCATAACAGCAGTACAAGAAGCATTAATCAAGGTTTCCCATGCAGGTGTTCAGATCAAGATGATGGTAAGAAAAAATGGCAAGCAAAGGGTAGGTCTAGTTGCAAGCACCCACTCAAGGCAAGGTGTGAGTAGAGCCTACAAAGCTGGACATGAGTCTTTGCTTCCATGGCAGCAGGTTGCAGTCCAGAGATCATGGGGCAGACATGAGACCACAAAGAGTAAAGGTGGAACAAACCCAAGAATTAACTAATGGGGCATGAGTTCTTTTCGTGGTGGGGTGTATGGTGCAGGAGCACCCAATCCACAGTGACCTCCATGAGGCATTTAATTGTTTAATGTTCATTTTGTTGTTTCCAATAAGGTCCTATAAGACCATTCATGTAATAAGGTCTATTTGACCAATGCATGTCATTTTAGTTTGTATCTAGGTTTATGTTGTAAGTCCCAAGGACACTTGTTGATTTGTAATCACAAGGGTTGTTAGGCAGTTGGAGGTTGTTAGATCTTCCAGCCGCTTGGAGTCAATTCAATACTACTGAGGGCGAGTAGATAAATGCCCGAGATCATCAAATATAATCAGTTGTAGCAGTAGTGGTAGTAGTTGTAATTGAGATTAGAAAGATCTGAGAGGAGTGTGATTTGTAATTGAGAAACAGAGCATACAAAGGAAGTCAACGGCCAAATGTACATTCTGCAAGGCATGTTGGTAATGTATCTTCCGGTTGTATGTTGAAACATACATTGTGTTAGATACAAAGAGGAGACCAATAACGACGGTGGAGGAAACCGGTGTTCGTAGGTCATGTCATGTATGTACCAGTGTTTGGCATAGGGAAAGAGCAGGCAGATACATTTGGGTCACTGGCAATAACGGGTCATGTTATGCATGTATACATTAGTTGTATCAGGGTGATCGGTACATCGAAGTGAAGCGTGGAGCAAAGGCCGACAGTGTATTGTCTTACAGAAGACAAGATCAAGTGTTGAACCGTCGGAGAGAGGTATGCGATCGGAGGAAAGACATTTTAGTTGGCCGATGGTGCATAGTCTTGCCGATAGGCAAGTAAAACGTAGACATACAAAGGGGAATGCATGTTAGGGTGTTTGGCTCTGCATCAAAAAGTAAGGAAAATTTGAGAACTTGGTAGATTGAAAGGCTCTGAAGTTGGCGAGTTGTGCGAGGCATTGCAAGCATTGAATTCCCTTCGTATCAAAATTTATGCAGGATGCTGTGGATGAACGAAGAGGGGATGGGAAGTAAATGAGGTGTGACGAACAGAATTGGAATGGGCGACGAGACATTAATGTGATGCAGTGGAGGTTTTGGGTGGCGGATTGGTATGCGATGACGTGGCAGGGATTTCCACTTTACACACCGTGCCACGCACCAATTGGCACTTCAATCGCCTATGTTTCGGTCGCATGACCAAAATTGCATTTTTTTATTTGGACCAACAAATCCCATCCTCTCACATGTCAAAACATAAAAAAATTAAAACTGTGACTCTAATATTTGTAATATAAACCATAGGGAAACACAAATGCTAACCTCTAACTGTAATATTTGCAATATAAACCCTAGGGAAACACATTTTTGACATGTGAAAAATGAAATAGATTTATGACAAATAAACAGTGATAACCTATGAAATAACCTATGCAAACCTAACTAATATATAATGCAGAACCTATGAGAATACGATAACCAGAGTGAATGATAATTTCAAACTGTCAATTGAACATAGGTGGAACAAGAAGCATATATACAACACACATTGCAATCTGATAAGAAAACATTGCAATTCAATACAATAACGCTACATCTGTAGTTATAAAAAATTTCAAACTCTCAACAAGAAGGGTGCAATTGTAGATATGAAAACTAAATAATTGTCGAAAACATCAAGTGCATATGAAATCCAATTAAGGCTACATCTAGCTTCTCAGGGTGCCACTAGCCAAGTTCTCGTCCCCTTCCACTTGATGAGGTGTGCTGCTTACATGACTGGGAGATGGACTGGAAAACTGGGTGCAAGTGACATGTGTTGGGGGCGGTGGTGTAGACATCTGTACATCACGAGTGCCAGTGTAATTTGAAAATTGAGTGCACTTGTAGTCAGATTGGGAGATGGTTGAATAATTCATTGCCGTGGAGAATTGAGGGATATTGATGTTGAGAATATCACGAAATACTCCATTACTTTGAGACAAGAGATTAGCAGGGGCCCTTAACCACCTTTCTATTTGTAAAGCCCTCTATGCATCCTCAATCTCTTTTTCCTTTCGGCCCTGTTCCTTTTGAAGCGTCTAGCGCCTTTTTGGCATCTCTATCCTTCTTTTGTTGTATTTTCTACTGCTCTTTTTCTCTACATTGTATATCCCTTTGTATTTTGGCCTGCTCCTTCAACTCCTTTGCCACTTTATTTGCTGCCTTTTTTTCCTCGTTCTCCTGCTTCTTTTAGACTTTTAACCGCTCAACCTCTTTCTTCCTTTTCTCTTGCTCCATTAACAACTTCATCTAGTCATCTGTTGTCAGTAGTTGAGACTGTCTACTCAACTGAATTGCACCCCCTTTTGATTTTTTTTGACGGACAGTGTGCACAGGCAGCTTGAGGAATTTGCTGATGTGCAGAACTATTTCAGTTTGTTCTGTTTGATCCAACTATGACAAAATGTTCTCCTCCGCTGCCTGTGAGTCCTCAGTGTAATCTTGATCGCCTCCTAAATCTGAAGTGCAAGAAGGAGCATAGTAATGCACATCTTCAGATAGCTCGATTGCAGGTGGTGGTGATGGAAAAGTAAAAGTACCCTGTGTTTTTGGGACATGCAAATCAATGCCTTGATTCATTGCCCCCTCGACCAACCAGGATGGTGCAATTCGTTCTGATGGAAGAGCTAAGCTATCATTGAATTGGTCAACAGGGCTGTCCACCACCACTTTTGCAACTGAATCAACATGACAATTATGAGGGGACTACTGCGATTTTGTTGCAATCTGCAATTGTTCATTTGGAAGAGTGGACTGCAATTGTGCACCATCCTCTCTTGACGCATCAAGTCCTGAAAGACTTAGAATGTTTTCCGCTGTAGAAGCATCCTCGTCAACCTAAAATGCATCACTGGGATGCATGTCTTCCACGAGTGCATCCGGATTTAGTGGCCAGATCCTAGTCCTTTTAAATCCTGCCTTGATGTTGTCGACTGTCAATTCTCTAATGAGTGCTTTGTTGCCTAACATTGCAAGTTTTGTCCTCCTCACTTCAATGTTGGGAAATTTTGCCATAAATGCAACACATTCTGATTTGAAGTAAGTTTTGAAAGGCAAAAAAACACTCACATCCAATGGCTGTAGCTTATGTGATGTGTGTGATAGCAATGTTAGTAAATCTACACCCAATGCTCTTGCTTCTTGGATGGTTTCAATTGCTACATGGCTTCCATGCCCGTAAAAAATGAGCAAGTCATGTTGGTGGGCGAAACACCGCTTGGAACTGAGTTCTTGAAGTGGGTCAACCAATCTATGAACAAATCTTTAGTCATCCATGCATGGGGCTGGGCTGCCATGCAAGCACCTGGTTCGTAGTCTACAATGTAGTCATCTATGTTTTGTTTCCCCTTAAACAAGTAAAATCCTGGAATGCTCTGTCCGACAACATTAACACAACATAGAATGGTTATCCATTCACGACTCTTTGGAATGATGTAAGACACATTTCTGCTACCTTTTCTGGCTAGCACTTTCATGGACCCATTCCTGCCAGCCTAGATGCCAGTTTCATCGCAATTCCAAATGCGACGAGGACCATATGGCAATGCTTCATATGCTGTAGACAAAATATTGTAGAAAGTTGCTACAATAGCAGGCCTAAGGTTGAGTGCCCTATCTATGTTTAGGCCTTCAGCAGTCTGCAATGCAAGCTCAGGATGTCTGTTCTTGAAACCTGTCCACCATGACCTCCCCGGGAACCCATTGGTGAAAGGGGTTGGCCTATTTTGACAGATTTGAGCAACCTTTGCCTTAAGATTCACTATCTCAAGACCATGGCCAACCTCAGCCATTTCCTTGCACCATTCAACAATCAGATGTTCTTCCTCAGCAGTGAGGACTATTGGTGGACCTTTCTTGGACGTTGTTGTTAGACCGCCAAGCCATTTGGAGAGTGTGGTTGTTGGGATTTTCCACTTCTTCGAAGCTCCCCTTATTGACATGTCATTTTCCTCCACGTCATATAGTGCCCCTTTCATGTCCTCTGAAGACCACATACCTTGTTTCATTGTTTCTTTCTGCGGTCAAGAGGTGTAGGAACCTCATTTTGCGGTATTCAAGGTGTAGCAACCTCATTCTGCGATACTCGAGGAGTAGAAATCTCGTCTACTGCTGCACTAGGATCATCTTCTGGGAGAAAAAAAACCTCATTTGTGGTAGGGCAACCTTGTTGTGGCTCTTTTGTTTCTTTTCGTTCCTCTACGGGTCACCATTGCATTGCCCTTTGCCATCTGCATAGAATAAGTATAATCAAAACAAAAAAGGAAAACATCATATATTTACTTGTTGTGACAATTTTTTTTCATATTCAATGACAGTTATGTTTAAGTATGAAGACCCTGATGCTTGAATAGAAGATTAATTAGTTTCTGTATGTGTTTTTTCTTTTTAGTTTGTTGCTTTAATATTTTGAAATACTGTTAAATACAAACGTACATTTATTTTGTAGTGAGTGACATAAAGAAAAGAGGAGTGACAAGCACAAAATTACACAACTGATAACCTATGACTGACAATATAAACCATAGGGGAACATAATTGTTTAATTATGACTGTAATGGTTGCAATATAAATAGTAGGGTCACACAGTATAAAGCTTACGAATGAAAAATAGTAAGAGTTTAACAACTTTTACATCTTTTGTGCATGACCAAATAAAAAAATAGGCATAAATTCATTCACAGGAATTATTAGTATTAAGAGTGTAAATGACGTAATATTTCAAATGACTGATTTGATGAAGCTAACCTTATGAAAAAGATGAAACAGAAACGTAATAAAAAGAGAAACCCCCACTTTTATTACTGGGATTGAAGAAAACCTAACTGAATGATAATGCAGAATGTATGAGAATAAGATAACCAGAGTGAATGACAATGCAGAACCTATGACAATAAGTTAACTAGAGTGAGCGATAATGTAGAACCTATGAGAATAAGATAACCGGTGTGAATGAAAATGTAGAACCTATGAAAATTAGACAAGCAGAGTGAATGATAATGCAGAACCTAGGAGAATAAGATAACCAGAATTAATGATAATGCAGGACGTATGAGAATAAGATAAGTAGAGTGAATGATAACGCAGAACCTATGAAATACAAATGCTAAACTATGACTGAAATTTTTGCAAGATAAACCCTAGGGAAACATAAATGCTAGGGAAACACAAATGCTAAACTATGACTGTAATATTTGCAAGATAAACCCCAGGGAAACATAAATGCTAAACTATGACTGTAATATTTGCAATATGGAGTTGGTGTATAGGTCCTATCACATTTCTGTTTCAATATAAACAATAGGGAAAGACAGATGCTAAACTATGACTGTAATTTTTGCAAGATAAACCCTAGGGTACAAAAATGCTAGGGAAACACAGATGCTAAACTATGACTGTAATATTTGCAAGATAAACCCTATGTAAACATAAATGCTAAACTATGACTGTAATATTTGCAATATGGAAACTAGTGTATAGGTCTTATCACATTTCTGTTTCAATATAAAACAACAGGGAAAGACAAATGCTAAACTATGCCTGTAATTTTTGCAAGATAAACCCTAGGGAAACATAAATGCTAGGGAAAACACTTTAAGCTAAACTATGACTGTAATATTTGCAAGATAAACCCTTGGGAAACAGAAATGCTAAACTATGACATATGTGTTTCAATATAAAACATAAGGAAAGACAAATGCTAACCTATGACTTTCATCGAGGTAATGAAGAACAATATAAAGCTTACGAATGGGAAAAACTAAGGGAAATACCTGGAACAATATGGATGCTGCTGAACTGGATTCTATGTTTGTCACTCGTCCGTTTCTTATGTCGCTCACTGCAGAATAAGTGAATACATCAAGGATTTCACGGCTATCGGAATTGGGAATTTTTTGAATTTTATTGATCATTGTTTGGTGTGGCGAATTAAATCCTTGTCTTGTTTCGAATTTGAATTCTGGGTGATATGAATTGTAGATTTGATTGATTTGGGCCATTAATTATTGAGTTGATTGGTTTGGTGTATTGTTTGCATTTGTTTCCATAAATTTTTTATGAATAATGGCGGCCTTACACTTGAAAATTTTTGATGCAGGTGGGTTTTTAGAGGCAGGAGCCAGTACGTGTGCACCCTACTTGGTGAGATGGGACAGACTCCTACTGATACATGTTGTAGGTCTCATGTCTGATGAGACAAGCCGATGCATTGGCGTGTGGTTGGGGTTATGCTAGGGTGGGACAAATCCTTCTAATGGGTTAGCACTTGAGTAAAAAATGGGACAGATGGGTTTAAATTGTGTTGAGGTGACATTGTTCTATAGTTGTGTAGTTGGGAGTAAGTTCAGAAGTGACGCCTGGATTGGTGCGGCAATCATCTATATAATGTTTATGGGGAAGGGTGCAAAGTTCTATGTTAATGCTGTTTAAGTTTAAAGTTCCTACCATACGCTGATATGTCAGATACAAGTTGAAAACAAGATTACATGTTTGGTTGGTATATAATTAATGTTATGTTGACAATATTATACTATAGAATGTGCATTTCATATCTCATTTATGTTTGAACTTAAAGTGTTTTTTTATGAAAGAAGAAAAGTGTAACTTTGGGGGGACCGGTGCCTACGTGTGGGCCCCAACGTGCGCCGGTCCTATCACACGTTAGGGTCCTTGCGCACATTCCGGCTCCCCTCCCCTAGCAGGAAAAGGAAAGATACCTAATAGCACTAAAACATTAAAACAAGGCACATATACTATATGGCCGAATTCGTATTCGTACTCAAACAAGTACTATATGCTCATATCGTATAAATACGCCGGACATAAATAAAATACTATTATTTTTTAGTGATGTAAAGGACAATATTCTTAAATGGTTCCAAGAATACTATTATTTTTTAGTAATAAAGAAGCCACTGCGGCACTGAGTGTGTATTTACCAGAAAAAATAAAATCAGCAGGTAAGAGCAGAGGGAAAACGAGCCGTATAAAAAAATGCCCGGCTGACAACTTTCCGGCGCGAGACAGTTTTCTGGAACAAAAATGTCCCACATATAAGCCTATTGGCAAATAAACGCAATTAATGTTGATGTAAGAGATAACCCATACTGCTCATAGATTGAATATTCAAACACAATATTATGCTACTAGCTAAATTAAACCATAGAATATTTATTGAATGCATTAAGAAATGCTCAATAACACTAAACTTCAAAGGCAAACAGTTTGCACCTAAGAAAATTTCTAAGGTTGATACTCTACGTTGTGGAAATTACAAAGCCTGAAGCTCTATTTATATGTTTTACAAGTGCACTGAGTGTATCATAATCTTGTCACGCATTAAATTGCTGCATCACAAGCCTTAAATGCGGTACTTTTTTTTTTTTTTTAAAGCTACGTGGATAGTTTTCTTAAAAACCCATTAAATATGCTTTATACCGTAGGAGAGAGTTTTTATTGCTTGTTATGCAAGCAATCTCTTTTGTCAGCTTTCGATCTCTTTGTATTATTATTTCTTGAGAAAAAACCTTTCAACGATTTTCCTTGTTACTTGTATGTTATTCGAATGATTTGTGTATGCTATAAATGCGTTAGACATGTTTATCTTGCCATGAAACGACCTTTTTCATCACGTTTCGTCAAGTATGCATGTGAGAGTATTGTGGGAAGATCTGTTTTGAAGATCGACAGTGCATAGTGATCTTATGCTATGCATCAGACGTAGTCGGGATTTCAGGGGCTTCCAATATTTTTTGATAACTCTCGAAAGTTATGCTTGCTAGCCAGGTGTAAAGCTGTCTTCAAAGTGGGGTCCAACTCGGTTAGCATAGCCTTGTCTCTCCTGTGATTTACCAACCTTTGGATTTAGCTTTTAGCTCTTGAGATAAGGGGTAACTGGAGAAGTCTGGAGTATTCGAACCCGCCAAAAGTAAAAGGCCATAAACAACGTTCAATCAATGATAGGCAATTTTGTTTTTTGGGAGTGCTTTCCTTTATTCTTTTACCAAAAGCGCACTGCTCATTAGATTTAACATTGATTGATCGTGGGTGGGTAAAACAAGAAGTTTATGATCTTTAGAGGTATGGAACTGTAAGTGCCCAAAATTGTATGGCCATACATGGTAGTTTGATGATGATATGATGGTTCAGCTCACGATTCCCCTGGCATGAATAAGGCTCTTTCTTAGCCTTTCTAACTTTGATGGAAGTGTTAGCTTAGTTTATAGGACCTAGGATCCTCCCTTGCTTTTGCCTTGTTCTCCCTAGCCTTTCACCGTGCTCGCATACCTTCTCGCTTCACAAAAACTGCAAGTTTATTCTTCAAGTGGCAAGGTTCCTATTTTGGCCTTAGATAGGCTAGACAACTTGCCTTGGCAAAAGGGGTGACCTACATTGGCAAAGGGGTGGCTTTGACATTTTTGATCGGCATGTGAAACTTCTAGTTTTGACTAATTTGCCACTTTTTTGGCCTTGATCTCAAGCATAACTCAATCCTAATTGTACCTACTTTGTCAACCCTTTAGTTCCCCCCCAATTGTGAAGCCTACTTATACACCTACAAATGGATTCACAAAAGGTCTATTGTTGCTTCTTCGTTGCCTCTTGCAAGAAATTCAAGTTTTTGCCTCTTGTCATAACCATTCGAGTAGGTTAGATGGTCAATTTTAGAGGTCTCCAAACAAAATTCCAAGTCATTCTTATAACATCCATGCTCCACACAACATCTAGGCTCTATCAATAATCATTTTTTAATCTTCCAAGCTCCTAGAAGAGCAGCTACAACACTCCCTACCATTTCCCTCTTAGTTTAGTTTCTCATCTCCCTTACTAATTCCATTAAGCAAATTACCACAAGTTGGACAAGAGAGAAGAAATTAGCAAGTAGAATAGATTAATCCATCTTCCATCTTGCTCGGATCTATGACATTCCATCACTGTATCTTGGATCTAGCATTACTTAGATATGATTTTTTTTTAATTTTATTGTATCAAATTAGTGTAGATTAAATTATAAATCTTAGTTTCATTTCAGCAGTGCATTCTTTCTAAAAATGAACACCATCAACAATATCAATCAATCAACAAAATAATCTTCAAATTTGCGAACACAAGCTGAGGCAAAACACACATAGAACACCCATTTGCAAATCATATAGGAAGCTACAAAAACAAAACATTAGCTTGCTCATTTGTGCATTCATTTCTAGTTAGTTGGAATCATCTTTGTTGCATTTAGTTAGTTAGTTGATTTGATAGGTGATTAACTCACATTGCCTATTTGGGAAAACACAAAAATATGGATTAATTGTTCATTTCTTGCATTTAAAAAGGTACATTATAGCATTTTGTTTAATCAAAATTATTCATTCATTAGTTTAAACTCATTTAAAACTTGAAACTAAAACATCAACTCAACCCACAAACCCTTGCAAACAAGAGAAGACAACAAGCAAGCAAAGCAATCAAGCAAATCACAACCAATTAGATAAGACAAGTCAAACACAAAGCTAAAATTAGCACATTAGAACATGCCATATCCAATCTCCTCTCTCCCACTATTAGGCTTGTGTGTCTTGGGGTTAGAGAGGATTGGATAGAGTCCATCTTAAACGAGCTCAGAACAACTTAGTCGAACCTAAAAACAATTGACTAACACAAATTCAAAAACAAGCATAAGATTTACAACAAATTCAAGGATAATAATAGGCAATGAGTAAGAGAGTTAGCTATTATCCAAGAGTTAATTGAGATAGAGAACTGCTAATTGAACACTTTCCTCTTCAATGCTCATCAGGAGCTCAATGTAATTCATGCAAATGCACCCAATCATACAAGGGTTACCATCACACCACTTCTCTAGAGAATTGCTAGAGCTTATCCCCACCTTGCCACCACCACACCACGGATCAACACTACCAATTGTCACCAAGTCCTCCTTCCTTGCAAAGAGAGTAATCAAGTCAACATCACAACTCCCCCACATACAAACATCATTACCACCTTTAGGACACTCCTTCCTCATGAAAAGGGTGGTCCTCTAGTCACTCCCCTATTCCATTGGTTGCTACCATGAGTAGGAGTGATCTATCTACACCCAAGCCATAGGTGAGCAATGCATGTGTCACCCCACTTCCAACTCATCCACAATAGTGGTAAGCGAATTTGGAGTAGCATAAGGACCTTATTTAGTAAGAAATCACAACTGTACCTATCTAAGATTAGATGTGGTACTTCTAGGCTATATTTCTTGCAACTCAAATTTTTTCTTACTTGGAAGGACAAAGAATCTTAGAAGCCTTGTCCATGGGTACATAGTCAATTACAATAAATGATTTGAGCACAACCTCATGTGCCCTTCTCATACATGCACTCCCTATCATGCACCTTCCAATAGCTTGTGTGCTACTACCATCCTTTGGAACAACCTTAGCTTTACCTATTTCCGTTTCATAATTTCCACCTTCTTTATGGGAAATCTTTTCATTTTACTATGCATATATTAGATGGCTTTACCTATATGTCTATCTATTTCGAATATATATATATATATATATATATATATATATATATATATTATTTCCACCTTCTTTATGGGAAATCTTTTCATTTTGCTATGCATATATTAGATGGCTATACCTATATGTCTATCTATTTCGAATATATATATAATCTTTTATTTTTTTCCTATTGATATGCATTTTCTTTGTATATATTTCGTTGCACTATTTTATATATTGTATTTATTTGTAATCATATACTTATCTTATTTATACTTATCATAATTATCTCATTATTCTTTTCTCTTCTTTTAATTTACTTTGTTTTCCTTGTTATCTCTTTGGTTATTATATTTTTTCTCTTTCTCCCAACAACTACTTGGTTCCCGTGCTCCTAGTTCTATTTGAGAAGAACCAGTCTGCAAATTATCATTTCTATTACTCTCTTCTCTTGCTTTCTCTTGATGATGGATCATGTAGTGTGATCCGAAACGTTTTTTTTTTTTTTAGATAAAAACTTGCACAGTTTATTCCTGAAGCACTCAACGAACCTTAGCTTTACTAACACAACTCTTTGCAAAATACTTTTGTGCTATGCACTACTGCATATGCTTCACCCACCATCATACCATATAGGCACATCATTTGATTACCTATAGACCACAGGGAGTGCCATTCCATACACATCAAACACACGACAACATCCTATCCACAAGGAATCCCAACCATATAGATTTACCACATAGTTGTGCCAGTGCCATGTGTTCCATGCCACCATATGGATGTGTCATTTGGTAGTACCTAGTCCACACATGCCATATGGCCATACATTGTGGACATCTATCAACATCCACATGACATTTGCTCAAGAGCACACGTATAAGTACTTGTACTATACACAGAGTATAGGTAACCTAAGCATACCTTGGTGTGTTCTACATAACCTTTCCATTTGCATATAAATTAGATAGTTTAAGCTTCAATTGTACACTTTACAATTTTTTAGATTACAAGCTAATTTGTACGTTCAACATCATGTCCATAAGGAATCCCAACCATATAGATTTACCACATAGTTGTGCTAGTGCCACATGTTCCATGCCACCATATGGATGTACCATCTAGTAGTACCTAGTCCACACATGCCATGTGGACCATACATTGTGGACATCTATTAACATCCACATGGCATTTGCTCAAGAGCATTCATGTATAAGTACTTGTACTATACACAGAGTATAGGTAAAGAGGAATTAACCTAAGCATACCTTGGTGCATTGTACGTAACCTCTCCATTTGCATATAAAGAAGATAGTTTTTCTTAAGTCTTCTACTATTTGAATGTGCATTTGATCTTTGTCCTAAAGCTTCATTTGTACATTTTACAATTTTGTAGATTATAAGCTAATTTATAGGTTTTTCCTCCAATCCACTTGAGAATCAAATTATTGGTATTGGAGTAGTTCTTCATGCCCATTCAAATGAGTTCATAGCACCACGGGGAGGATTGTACACGTAGTCCAACATTCAAGCATCCATGCAAACATTTAGAACATAACAAAATGGTCGACGAGCATGCATTGAGGGTTTTCGTAGATGTTTAACAAATGCTTAATGTAGCCTTGGAATCATAGCACCAAGAACTCTTTAAGTTAGTTCCATGACTATGATTCAACTTGGACCAACACCACCACATCCTAACTAACACACTCTTGTGCAACATCAAAGTCCCTTTATAGTTAAAATCAATATAGACATCCTTGTGTTTGAAGGAAAAAATGATGCATCATCATTGGATAACTAGGTTCGACATCTTGAGGAATACTTCTTTATCAACTTTATTGATGTTGAGAAGATCTTTGTAGCACTGAAAATATCCATTTTAACACAGCACCAGTGGTAAGCATTCAACATAGTGCGACAAACCATTTTAACACATCATTGGTGGTAAGAATTCAACACACAATGCTATAGGGATCATCATCCTATTTGGATTTAAAATGCCTTTGTCAGTGCTTTGCAAGAGAAATATTACCCCCTCAAACATTATGATGATGAGTACATGAAATTTCATTAGTTGCGCTAACATAAGGAAAACTAGTAGAAGACTACACCAATGAGTTCCATGATTACTCTGCATGCTTGCATGATGATGTTGCAAGTATGTGCTATCAATGTTGTCATTGATGTCAACAAGCTTGTGTTGTCATTGGTGTCAACTGTGTCAAGAGTATGAGTAGTTTGTGTTGAGTAGAGATCAGAGATAAGGTTAAGCAGAGTTGAGGATGTTGCAATGACGAACTATTTTAAGTTGCCTTAAGTGATTTGGTTGCTTTGTAGAAGTGATGAAGATGTTAGGAATATGCTTCTGTTGGTTGGTTTCCAAGTGCTTTTGAGAAAATTTGATTAATAAAGGAAATAATGTGTTGAAGATGTGTTCTGACTTAACAATGTAGTGTTCTGGTTTTGCTCCGCATTTCTTCCTTATTGAAGATCTGCTTTTGCAGTTTGAATATGTTGTTCAGAGGTGTTAAGAGATGTTATGTTCCAGATTTTGTACTCTAGTTTGTCATACAGAGAAAGTTGTCTTCACCAGTGTGGACTATGTTTTTGGGTTGTGCTGCGATGTCTGGGAGGAATTGTTTTGCTCTGCATTTCTCCGTAGATTTCTTTCTAGCTTTGCGGTTCTAGATTTATGCGTATAAGGTCTATATCTTTCTTCAGTTCAAGTGGTTCATGGTTTGGTGCTCCGCAAGTTCATTTCTTGAGTTGCAGTTGATGGTAGGGTAATCTAAGTGCTTTGGTGTGAACTTTCATTAGGTGAAAGATGTTGCAAAGGACTTTGTTGGTTTTTAGGTACTTGTGGATGTTTCTAGATCATGTTCTAGCTTGGAGCATGGTCCACATGTCATCTTTTGGTCTTGAGGAAGTGTGCACTTAAAAGTTCATAGTGTTAACACAAGTTTGACCAACTTGGTTGTTTACATTAATTGTGGTTGTGCTTCGGTGATTGTGAAAGCATGATGAAGCGTGCTTGTATGGATTTGGGTCCATATTAAGATGTGATGTGGTCTGCATTCATTCCTTTCCTCCGTGGGAATGTTTTTGGTCCAGACCTAATTTGAATTTTCTGGGTTAAGATGTGTTTCTGACCTTGGAGAACGATTTCAAGGTTGATGATGGTATAAATATGTGTCAAGGATTCGTGACTGGATGTATGCGGTATGAATATGATGTCTATGATATGAATTTGATCAGTGCAACAAGAGCTTTCATATGTTAGGCTATTGGATGTAGTGAGCAGAAGGTGTCTACTATTTTCAGTGTTGTTGCAAAGGTGATGTTTGTGTTGTGGTGAATATTGAGCTTCATTGGAACTGTACTCCATGCATAAGTTAGATGCAATTATATCAGTTCATCCCTTGCACTAAGCCTCCTCTTCTATCTCTTTCTTCTGGACAGTGAGTCCTTTGGCAATGAGCCTTTCTTTCCTTCTTTTGGACAGTGAGCCCTGGACAATGACCCTTTTGTAATTCAGTGTTGCTACTACTTTATATTGTGAGCTAATCAGCACTGTGGTTTTTCCCTTGGGTTTTCCACGTAAAATCTAGTGTTGTCTTGTGTTTGTTGTTGTTATGATTCAGTTTCTATTATTTGCTTTTCATGCTTAATCATTATAACAAGTTTAAAGGTTAATGTGGATTTGGATGTTTGTGAGGGTTTGAAGTTTATGATACAACTGATTCACCCTCCCTCTCAGTTGTCTTGTACATTCAACAATTGGTATCAGAGCAAGGTTCCTTAGAAGAGAGCTTAACAACTTGAGGTAGATCTGGGATGGCACACAAGAAGGATGTTCCCTTGTTTGATGGATCTGACTTTGCACTCTGGAAGGTAAGGATGTAATCCTTTTTGATTTCTCTTGGTTATGAGATCTAGAGATCCATTGAGTCTAATTACACTATACCTCAGAATGGTATAAGAACTGTTGAAGAGATCAAAGCTCATGAAATTGATGGTAGGAAAAAAATGCTCTTTTAAGTGGTCTTACTAATTCTGAATTAGTGAAAGTTGTGAATTTAAAAATTGCTAATGAGATTTGGAAAAAGTTGAAAAGTGTTTATGAAGGAGATGTTAAGGTCAAACAAGCTAAAATGTAGAATCTAAAACTCATGTTTGAGACCATGCGAATGTCTGAAGAAGAAAACATTACAAGCTACTTACAGAAGGTGGATGAAGTTGTCAATGGCATCAAAGGACTTGGTGGAAAAAAAGATGATAAAGAAATGATATTGAAGGTACTCAGAACTCTTCCTAAGACTTACAGTCACAAGGTTTTTGCTATTGAAGAATTACAAAATTTGAATCAGTTTGCCAAAGATCCGTTGCTTGGCACCTTAACTGCTTTTGAAATAAGAGAGTTTGGTACAACTAGTGGAATGACAAAGGTTGAGATTACTTTTAAGGTTGGCAAATTAGAGAAGACTATGGAATCAAATCCGGAAGACCTTGATGAAGTGGAAGCTAACTTTGTGAGAAGGATGAAAAAGGGTATTGGAAAGTTTAGTGGTAAGTTGCCTTTTAAATGTTTTAGTTGTGGAAAGATAGGTTATTATGCTTCAAGATGTCTAGATAGAGCTTTAAGAAGTAAGAATAGGGAAAACAAAGGTAAGATGGTTAAGAAAAGTTACTATGTTAGATAAGATGCAAGTATATTTGATGATGAATTTGATTATGAGGATGATAATGATAATGACTGCTTATTCATAGCCTTAAGAGATGAAACTGTTTCTACTAACTCTGGAAGCTGTGTGAAGGAAAAGGGTCTGGAAGTAACTACTAACCCTGATGGCACTACAATGTCTGATTTTCATGCTAGAAGAGAAAAATATGGCTAGGTCATTGACAGTGGATGCTCAAATCATATGATAGGTGACAAGAGTAAGTTTATTAAACTTGAAAAATATGAAGGTGGAGTAGTCAAGTTTGGTGATGATGCTAAGATCTGTGGAAAAGGTTCAATCAGTTTTGATGGAAAACATAACACCGATGATGTTCTTTATGTTAAAGGTTTAAAACATAATCTCTTGAGTGTTGGACAGATGTGTAGCAAGGGTTACAATCGTATGTTTCAGGATGATGATTGTGAAATCAGAAAAAGCTTTGGAACAATGATTGCTGCTGGAAAGAGGATAGATGGAAATGTTTATCAACTCAAAGGTGTTGATGGATGTTGCTTCATGAATCAAATCAATGAAAGCTTGCTATGTCATAGAAGATTGTGTCACATCAATTTTGATAGCCTGGTAAAGATAAGTTCAGTTCAAGCTGTGAGAGACCTGCCAAAGATTACAAAACATATCAATGCCATTTGCAAGGAATGTCAAGTTAGGAAGCAAGCCAGAGGAAGTTTCAAAGTCAAAGAACAATCTTCTACCAGACTGTTGGAATTGGTACATACAGATCTTTGTGGTCCTACCCAGGTAAGGAGTTTTCAAGGTGACAAGTATTTCATGTTGCTAATTGATGATTATTCTAGAATGACATGGGTTACCTTTCTTAAAGAAAAATCAAAATCTCTAGATAAGTTTAAGGCATTTAAAGCTATGGTTGAGAATGAAATGGATATGAAAATCAAATGCTTGAGATCTGATAGAGGTGGATAATTTACTTAAAATGAGTTTAATATCTTTTGTGAGGATTATGGGATAAAGAGGCATTTATCTGCCCCTAGGACTCCTCAGCAAAATGGAGTGGTTGAAAGTAAGAACATGACTGTTCAAGATGTTGTAAGGACAATGATAAAAGAAGCTAACCTACCAGAAGTCTACTAGAGAGAAGAAATTAATATTATTGTTTACATACAGAACATAGTAGAAGTAAGAGCAAATGACACGAAGAATCCCTATGAGCTATGGTATGGAAGGATTCCTACTTTTAATTATTTCAAATTTTTGATGCAAGGTATGATGAAGGTATTTTCCTTGGGTATCTACTAAAAGCAAAGCTTACCGGTGCTACAACAAAAGGCTAAGAAAAATTATTGAAAGTCCTAATGTTAAGGTTGATGAAGATATACAGAAGATTTCATAAGTTAATGGATATGAATCAAATGAGTCTTCTTGCAGAGAAGAAGAAGAAACTAAAGAAGAAGTACAAGTTGAAGAATAAGAAGCTCTGGAAAGAATCTCTAAAACTCCCAAGTATGTGCAGAGCCATTACACTGAAGATCAGATCATTGGTGATAAGAGCAAAGGTGTACTGATAAGGAGAGCTGCTGAAGAATAGATAAATCTATGTTTACTTTCTAAAGTTGAACCTAAAATAGTGGTTGAGGCATGCAAGGATGAGTATTGGATCAAGGCTATGGAAGAAGAACTAATGCAGATTGAGAAGAATTAGACTTGGGAACTTGTCCCAAGACCAGCGAATGTAATTGGAACTAAGTGGGTATTCCAGAACAAATTGAATGAGAATGAAGAAGTGGTAAGGAACAAGGCAAGACTTGTGTGCAAAGGTTACTCACAAGTGGAAGGAATAGACTATGAGGAAACTTATGTTCTGGTGGCAAGAATGGATGCCATTAGGATGTTTTTGGCTTTTGCAGCACATAAGGATTTCAAAGTATATCAAACGGATGTGAAGTATGCTTTCTTGAATGGTGAGTTGGAAGAGGAAGTGTACATAGAACAACCAGAAGGATTTCAATTCTTAGATAAGCCAGATATGGTTTACAGGTTGAAGAAGGCACTATATGGATTGAAGCAAGGCCCCAAAGCTTGGTATGCAAGGTTAGACAGGTATTTATTACAAGGATTCAATAAAGGTACTGCAGATAGCAATCTGTACATCAAAATAAGTGAAGATCAAATTCTGATTTTGGATGTGTATGTAGATGATATAATTTTTGCCAAAAATGAAGGTATGTGTAAGAGTTTTGTAGATGAAATGTAGAAAGAATTTGAAATGTCAATGTGTGGGAAAATAAACTTCTTCCTTGGGTTACAAATCAATTAGATAGGTAAGGGTATTTTCATTTCTCAGTCAAAGTATGTAAAAGAGTTGTTAAAGAAGTTTCGAATGGAAGATTCTAAACTGGTTTGTACTCCTATGGTTACTGGTTGTAAGTTAAGTAAGAATGATGAATTTCCTAAGGCTGATCAAAGCAAGTACAGATCAATGATTGGAGGATTACTGTATCTGATTGCTACTAGACCAGATATTATGCATGTAGTCTGTCTTGTGGCTAGATTTCAAGAAGATCCTAGAGAGTCACATGTTATGGCAGTAAAGAGGATTCTAAGATATTTAAAGGGCACTCTAGATCATGGCTTGTGGTATCCAAAAGATACTGACTTTACTCTAAGTGCTTATACAGATGCAGATTGGGCCGATTGTGTAGATGATAAAAAAAGTACAAGTGGTGGTGCATTCTTTCTTGGATGCAGATTAGTGTCTTGGATAAGTAAGAAACAAGATTCCATGTCTTTATCTACTGCAGAGGCAGAGTATATTGCTACAACATCATGTTGCACAAATGTGTTATGGATGAGACAAACCTTGAAGGATATCAAAGTTGTGTATGATGAGCCAATCTCTATTTTCTGTGATAATACAAGTGCTATTAACATTTCAAAGAATCCGGTGATGCATTCAAGGACAAAGCATATTTCAATTAGGAATCACTTTCTGAGAGAGAAGGTTGCAGAGAATGAAGTGAAGCTTGAGTATGTGCCTACAAAGGATCAGGTTGCTGACATATTCACTAAGGCTCTTCCTAAGGATACATTTGAGTATCTTCAAGAAAAGTTAGGGGTTATTGCCCCTCCTTTGAACTAGATGCATAAGGAGATGCATTAGTCCAATGGACTTCAAGATTCATTCTTTTCTGGACTGATGTTGGAGGCTACCTCTCAGGGGGAGCAGGTAGTGGTCATGATGATTGTTGCAGACAGGGGGAGTAAGAGTTGATATAGTTTGGTGTGTACTCCTAAGGGGGAGTATTCAGAGCAGTGAAAAGAAAAGTTCATGTGACCTGATAAGAGTGAAAGAAGAGGTGTGTCACCCTTTGTCATTGATGTCAAAGGGGGAGAGAGAGCAATGTGAAAAAGAAAAGAATCAATGATCAAGCAGAGAGAGTAAGATGTGCAAAAGAAAGGGGAGTGTAAGAAAGAAAAGAAGTTGGTGCAGATTTGTGTCTTAATGGTTTTTCACATTATGTGTTGCCATCAATGACAAAGGGGGAGATAGTTGCAAGTCTGTGCTATCGGTGTTGTCATTGATGTCAACAAGTTTGTGTTGTCATTGGTGTCAATTGTGTCAAGAGTATGAGTAGTTTGTGTTGAGCAGAGATCAAAGATAAGGTTGAGTAGAGTTGAGGATGTTGCAATGACATGAGCTATTTTAAGTTGCCTTAGGTGATTTGGTTGCTTTGTAGAAGTGATGAAGATGTTAGGAATATGCTTCTGTTGGTTGGTTTCCAAGTGCTTTTGAGAAAATTTGATTAATAAAGGAAATAGTGTGTTGAAGATGTGTTTTGACTTAACAGAGTAGTGTTCTAGTTTTGCTCCACATTTCTTCCTTATTAAAGATTTGCTTTTACAGTTTGAATATGTTGTTTATAGGTGTTTAGAGATGTTATGTTCCAGATCTTGTGCTTTGGTTTGTTGTGCAGAGAAAGTTGTGTTCACCAGTGTGTGGATTGTGTTTCTAGATTGTGCAGAGGTGTTTGGGAGGAATTGTTTTGCTTCGTATTTCTCCACAGATTTGTTTCTAGCTTTGCAGTTTTGGATTTATGCATATAAGGTCTATATCTTTCTTCAGTTCAAGTGGTTCATGGTTTGGTGCTCCACAAGTTCATTTCTTGAGTTGCAGTTGATGCAAGGGTAATCTAAGTGCTCTAGTGTGAACTTTCTTCAAGTGAAAGATGTTACAAAAGACTTTGTGGTTTTCAGGTACTTGTGGATGTTTCTAGATCATGTTCTAGCTTGGAGCATGGTCCGCATGTCATCTTTTGGTCTTAAGGAAGCGTGCACTTAAAAGTTCATAGTGTTAACACAAGTTTGACTGACTTGGTTGTTTACACTAATTGCGGTTGTGCTTCGGTGATTGTGAAAATGTGATGAAGCATGTATGTATGGATTTAGGTCCATGCTAAGGTGTGATGTGGTCCACATTCATTCTTTTCCTCTGTGGGAATTCTTTTGTTCCAAACCTAATTTGAATTTTCTGGGTTAAGATGTGTTCCCAACCTTGGAGAACGATTTCAAGGTTGATGATGGTATAAATATGTGTCAAGGATTTGTGACTGGATGTATGCAGTATGAATATGATGTTTGTGATACGAATTTGATTAGTGCAACAAGATATTTCATGTGTTACGCTACTGGATGCAGTGAATAGAAGGTGTCTACTAATTTTTAGTGTTGCTACGAAGGTGATGTTTGTGTTGTGGTGAATATTGAGATTCATTGGAACTATACTCCATGCATAGGTTAGATGCAATTATATCAGTTCATCCCTGGCAGTGAGCCTCCTCTTCTATCTCTTTCTTCTGGACAGTGAGTCCTTTGGCAATGAGCCTTTCTTTCTTTCTTCTGGACAGTGAGCCCTGGATAGTGAGCTTTTTGTAATTCAGTGTTGCTACTACTTTATATTGTTAGCTAATCCTCACCGTGGTTTTTTACTTCTTGGGTTTTCCACATTAATCTGGTGTTGTTATGATTCAGTTTATGTTATAATTTGCTTTTCATGCTTAATCATCATAACAGGTTTAAAGGTTAATGTGGATCTGAATGTTTGTGAGGTTTTGAAGTTTATGATACAACTAATTCACCCCCCTCTCAGTTGTCTTGTGCATTCAACAGATGACACTTCTAAGAAACTCAAAATATTTAAGTACATTAGTAGATAGATGGAATCTATTCGCACAAAGATTGATTTCTTAACCTCAAACATTTTAGGCTAGGTATTTCACAATGTGTCCAAACTAGAGGCCAAAGCAAAAAAGAAGTTGCAACACCTTTCCTTACACAAGAACATCCTTCTTAAGAGGGAAATCAACTTCAAGCCTCTTGTTGAACATCAAAATGCTCCTGTATAGACATAACAATTAAATTCTATATCACATGTACCAAACTCTAAGGCCTTCAACATGTTTGCATTAGACAGGACAAAGGAAAGTGGCCATAAGGTGAACAGTGGTGCTGCCTTCACTGCACCTACTCCCAAGATGAAATTGAATGCCACACACACAACAATCTCTTATTGAACAAGCAACATTGGACCCTAAAGTGGCAAAGGAGACCAATTAGGAGGCATAATGTCTTAACATCACCACACTAGGAAACACTTCAAGAGAACTTGAGTGACTCTCCCTGATGTAGGAGCATCCTAGGGTGTAAGAGCAATCTTGCATCACCCTTGAAAAACATTTTCTTTTACTTGTTTTGTTTGCAAGGTTGCCATTGAATGTCAGTCATCAATCAGTCACTACAGATCCTATCGTATTTCACTACACTTGCATGCTTCACCTCGTTGTTGGGACTACATGTTCTACACTAAGCCTACAATGTCACATCTAATTTCTAGGAGATTTTAATCACCATAAAGGCATAATTCACTTCCAAACTCGCTACTGGGCACAATAGGAAGCCATTCAATTTCAATGTTCATAGTTTGCAACACATTTTTGAAGCATGTGGTAATAAAGGAACACATTTCCACACTCATTGGACCTAGGAGAGCTTATGCTATGAACCACATCAAGATTCATTGATCCATCATCACCACATTCATTCCAAAAGATTTTTTCATGTGTTTGGCCAACTACACGTTATACTTAACATCGAGCTTTGTAGGAATGCTAGAAGCTTCTATATAATCATTTCTCATGACCATTTAGAAAGCAAGAAGATAGTTAGAAGATGTCTATCTTGACATTACATTGTATTGTAATACCATTCAAATTCTATGATTCACACATAGTATGCCCTTTTGTAATCAAATGACTACAACCTAGCATGGTCTAAGCCCATTGTGGTAGGTTGTAATTTGATTGTGACTTTGAATCAATAAAGATCATATTGCTATTTATTTTGTTTCATTGAGTTCTATTGTGTTATTGTTCATTAGGCTACATGGCTGGATAATCCTTCATTGGATCCGCCGTCCATGACTATATCACTTCCACATGAAGTGTTGGGTCAATGGCCAAATTCCACATATCATTGACAATAATAGTCAAAAGAATATCATTACATTTGATGCAATCAAGCACTTGGGACTCTCCACAATGCACATCCAAACTCCTATTCCCTAGCATTGCTACAACAAGGCAAGGAGATTCAAGTAACTAACACAAATTAGATACAAACAATTTGATGAAATAAGGAAGAGACTACTAGACTTAAGATAGTGGAGTGTCAACACTATAGTACAATGATTGTTCAAATCTTGAGGAGTATGCTTCAAATAACATTCCAAAATCATGATAGGATTGTGATAATGTCCTATACTATTATTCCATGGACCCTTAATAGGATTTTTGGTACTAGATGTAAATTAAACCTTCATTAAGTTTATTTATGTATAAACCCTATTCAATTTTATCTTTGTATGTTTTATTTCTCTTGAATGCTTCATCCTTTGGCTTCATTTCAATTGGATAGCTGGTAAGAGTCCACTTCACTCCTACCCTAGTTCTCATTCCTAACAGCTAAAAAGACCAATTTACACAAAATGGTCTTCGCACAAAAAATGAGGCATAAACAATGGCACATGTTGCCAAGTTATAAGGAATCTCATTTCCATGGGAGAATAATTCATCCTAGAAAATATAATGAACAAATATGGTCTAAATTTCAATTTTTTACATTTTTAAGAAATATCAACACCATACAAATTTCCATTTCCACCATTAATGAACCTGGGACTTTCTTCAATTTTCAAAACAAAAAAATTTCTAAAATCAAAAGATACCGTTTAGAGCACAACAATGATGAGATTACTCTTTTCAAATCACATAAGGATTTTAGGAAATTTTTTCCATAGTTTTGGTGTAAAATTGTATTTTCCAAAAAATGAACACTTGCAATTCTAAATTGCACAACAAACCAATTTATAGCTTCTATTTCAAATCTATCCCCACACAAGGAAAGCCATATGCAATCCACCTAATGTGGAGGATGTGGCAAAAGATGAATTTCATTTAAAAAAAGGATGTCCATAAAAAGAGAAATACCTTCAACAATAGAGGTTTGTCTTTTTAATGCAATGCACAACAATCTTTGGCAATCCTCTTTAAGGTCCAATCCAAGCTCCAAAGTACAAGAGTTTCCAAGCATTTATTTTGAAAACAAGAGCTCACACAATGGAGAATAGGAGAGAACAAAGCAATAAAATGGAGAAGTCTTTTAAAATTGCCTTTCCTCTTACCCTTTGTCAAAAATCTCTTCACCCCCAAATAGGTTTTTTCCCTTTTCACATTTCACATTCAAACTAGGTATTTTTAAAATAGTCTTTTTGCATAAAAGACATTTTAATTTCAAATGACTAATGTATAACCTTTCCAATAATTCTATTTAACCTTTCTAATTTAATTTAAATAATGTAATTAAATCTATTTGCATAGAACCACATACTAAGACATTAATCAATAAAATCTGTAATACTCTTTTTGACTCTAGCATATTAGTTATTTCACAAACACTTTACAAGAATTACAAATGCTAAACAAATGTGAACATAAGAAGAGCTAAGAAGCCTACATAAAACAATCATACACATTTTATAGGTTTTAACAACAAAAAAATCTAGAATTGACACACATTCAAATCAAGGATTCATAGGACTTATCTTGCAACTCGAATCAAGTGAGACATGGAATTCAAGCATAACATACTTACCCAAGTTTATCATTTCCTAATTAATCACCGGTGGGAACTTGTGCCTACACACTTAGTTAAAACATTAGGCTTATTTGCACAATACAAGGATAGTCAAAATACAACAAATAAACAACCAACATGATATAATAAAAAAGACAATATCAAATAACTATCTCTAACTAAAAATCATCTACAACTAGCATGATCTAGATATAAAAGATGAAAGTAATCAATAAACCATAATGTTGAACTCGATGATTTAATAATAATCACATATAAAGTAAAAATAATGAAGTTGAAACACTGCTAGAGTTCAACATATAAACTCACAACACATACATCCAAAATACATAGTCAAGTATCTCGATAACTATACAAAAAATCATCAGTAAATATGGTAGAATTTAAATCAAAACCAATATCAAGATAAGGCGCATTGTGTGTGGGTCTTACATCCCCCTCCCCTAAAACTAGGCTTAGTTCTGAAAGCCTATAAAATGCGTGGATAGAAAAACCTCAGTTGTGTAGTCCTACACAAAATTATTGATTCAACATGACTAACTAGGCTCTAGACCCTCACCCAGTCTAGGTATCGATCCTAAAAGTCTTTCCTTTGATGGTGCAAGGACTCAGTGAAATCCAACTGTAGTACCTATCAACTGCTCAAACTTTGCAGCATCTTGGTTGTTAATTGCCACTACATTTTGTAGAAAAAACCTTGCTATATGACCCACTTATCTAGGAGCATAACATGGTCCTATGACCCAATGCTACATGGGTTGTGGCGTAGTTGATTAAAGAAAACTCAGTTGAAAAGTGTGCAATTGACAACCTTTAGGTTGCTGCTATAGTCGAAGAAGATTCTCACAATACTCCTGCTCTTGCCACTCTTCACAATGAATGCCAAAGTGACCTTCCCAAGGACTTTTAAACTATTTTGATACTATTTCAAATCACCTCCTCTATCTCTTTTTCAATAAAAGTAATCCCTTTGATGCTTCCTTTGTCACTCCTTATGGGTATGACCACCAATAGTTTGACCACTTTGTGGTGCCTATTGAGATTGTGGCTTTTACACACTTTGGTAAACCCTTGGTGTTTAGGGACCACCATCTCCAAAGGTCATAGACATAGTTACCCCATACCTATACCCTCATTTGCATGCCTCTCCCTTGGTTATGGCTACTCCCTATGAGGCCCCTCCTTGTGCTCCACTTCTAAGTGAAGAGGACTCCTTGAATGCTCTTTTTGCACTGAAAGTGTGGCCTCATAATGAGGGGGAATAAAATCCAACACCTCCCTTAAGAAAACCATAATTTGAGATCCTAAATCAACTCATGACAATGGAGGTTGCTCTCCTTTCAAGTTACCATGATTAGACTCGTGGGTTTTAGGAAAAAAGATCTAGGCGATATCTCCTTAAACACAAGAAGCAATATTTTCACATACAAAAAGGGTGAACACAAATAGATAAACCACTCAAGCAATACTCAAGAAAAATTCCATCCATAAGGCATACACCTGTGGAGAGAATCAAACATAGAAGCATGGTTTCTTTCCTATGAACTACTTTAATGCAAAATAATTACATGAAATGATATGATCATTGAATCATGTCGAAACAAGGCACACATGTAAATTTTTCCTTCAAATATCCCTTTCATCCAATAGTGTTCTCAATACATAAATTTATTATAGTTTTCATATACCAAGTATTTAGAAAACAAAATATATGTAATAACAAATTTCTACACACAAGCATCCTTCATATCTAGCACCATAGTAGTTCATTATACCAGAAAAAAAGGTACTTATGTAATCAATAGATTCATGCAGATATCAACACAAGCAAGGACAACCATGATTAGGGACCTTAGAATTCATTACCTAATTACTCTAATTTTCAATTCAGGATGATGATCAAACACACTATGAAACCTTGATTTAACACATAGTCAAAGTCACCATGTAAGATTCACTTCTTATTAGTTATTAAAATCATCCATTCTTTTCCTAATGGTCTATGCATATGAACATTATATCACCTCTTTCAACACTTAATAATTACTAAGTGCAAGATGCATTCCACACAAACATTTTAAGTATATCACATTAACATACTTTACATGCATAAAAATAATAAGTAAGATATTTCTCAATTTCAATACTCGTCATTTACAATTATACATATGTAAATAATCACACATAATAAATGATTCATATGAAGTCTAAATCCATGCCTATCTTTTCTCATACACCACATATAACAATTATTCACACCCCTAAAAGATAATATTAATATTCCTAGAAGAAGAATTATAACTTCCCATCCTGTTACCGTAATATCCCAAATGGATATAAATAATTTACACCATAAAAAACTCTAATAACCAAAAGAATCCAAAATAAGAACATTCCTGGGATCTACTCCCTTATGTACAATCTACCAAGGATCCACCTTGGACATGGTAGAGAAGGAACATTTCATGACACAAGACCAACAACTCAAACATTTAAACATAGCCACCATAATAACAAAATAGTACCAAAGTGGAAGAAATATCAATTCCAATTATAAGATATATAAATAAGCTCAATTTCAGCAATAAATTAAAATTAACCATAAAAGTCACAAGACAAAAAATATCAAAAAATTATACCTAGGCTACTTTGAAAAAATATAACTAAACCAATGCTATCCCTTACAGAAAAATAAAAAGTTCATCAATGATCGAAGGAAAGTATCACAATCTTGAATTTGCACTTTTGCATACACTACGCAACTATCTGTAGTCACTAACAAGGGAGTAAAAGTTATACCACACCTAGGTTTCTAGTATCCAAGGTGAGTTTAAGAATAAACTCAAATGATACTATGCATGCGAGTCTTTTAAGGCTTGTATTACACCATACAACATGAGATTATAACTTTTCACTTATCATTACAAAGTAGAAGTCAGACGGTTAAGAAATTAATATTTCATCATGCTATTGCAATAACAATTTCCATAATTTCTAACTTTATCATAGTACCAATGTTTCCTAAGGAAACACATCCTTAAAGGAACACAAAACACAATTCCTTTTCCCATTTCTTTCTTAGCGTTAAAAGCAACTTTCTTGTACATCACCATGCAATATAACTACCACAAGGTTTTCTATGAAGCTCACCAATGATATTAATTAGAATTAACCTTTCCGCACATGCATGGTATTCTACCATAATATCACATTCAAGAGTATCAAAATGCATCTTAACAAGTTTACCACACACTAGAATTCACACACTAGACCATGATCAAACCAGGTAACATAATTTTAAAACTCACGAGGTGATAAATCTAAACACATACACATACATCATGGGGTCCTTTAACATTCATCATCATACTAGGAATTAACCAAAGTATGGTTAAGACATTCATGACATTTGTGCCATTCTTAAATTTAGGAAACTTTTAAGTTGGAGACTAATTTGATCAAAGCTAACCCTTATTGGATTTTTGGGAGAGATAATATAGTTTTATTCTAGGATGATGCCTAGGACCAAAAGAGTACTTTAGGTGTGGAATTTCCTTATCCATGTGATTTAAATCTTAAAATGTATTGAGGATAACTGGACTCATGTTTCTAATTTTTATAAAAATTCAATTGAGGTTGATCTAAGGATTTAGATGTGGAAAGCAAATGAATAATGATAGAGTCAACATTCCCCTCTCTTATTGACTAGTTGGATCAAATTATAGCTTATCAAAAGGTCTCCTAGGATAGAGACCTTGATATACTTGGTTGGGGTTTTAAAAGGTTCTACAATATATTTGATGAAGGCTAGATATATAAGAATCTAATGGATAGAAACTAGGTTAAAAATCCAAAGCTATGGAATAGGGTTTGGAATCACTACTTAAAGGTTAGTGTTTTCTTGTGGCTAGGCACTTTAAATAAATCTCTCCATCAACTCAACCTTTGGAAGTGTCAAACTCTCAAGAAGATGCATGCTTTGCCTTAGGATTGAGGAATAAATCATCTCCTAATGATCTTCCCCTTTACCACCTTTTTCTGTTGCTTATGGTTTGATCTTTAACTGGTATCCTAAGTCAGATCCATGCTTGTGTTGAGGACTTTTTCAATAATTAGAAGATGATGTCTATGAAGTTGAAAACTTTTAGATTGCTACACAAAATTGGTCCAAGTATGATTTGTTAAAACATTTGTTTGGAGTACAAATATGTGATGCCTCCCATGCTATGATTATGGTAGCCGGATATAATGTTATGGATATATTGACATATGTTGTACTCATGCTGATGACATTCCTAATTTTGGTTATGTTAGTTCGTATGATAGTTAGTATGGGATCATGATGATCATTTTTGCGACACTGATGACTTATATACTCTGACATTGTCTTGCCTTCTAGGTGATTATGATGTTGATCTTACCGCAATTGTTGTATGTTTGAATTGATTATCATGATGATTATTATGTTGTGATTATGATTATGGAATAACCCATGCTATATGATGATGAGGATATGTTTATGTTTTATGTACATGTCATATTGATCTCTCCATGATGTGTTTGTATGATGAGGGACAAACTCATGTTCCTCACTTGTGAGGCCCACACGATGTCTTGATTCCTGTCATTGTCTGTACTATTTTTCCATGAGGTGAGTATGCATATGTATGCTTCATCTTTGTGATGTAGGCTGCAGGTACTAGGCATTGACTCCACCTGAATTGAAAGGTCTGAGCATGTCTTGAACCCAATGGATAAGTTGTTTTGGAGATAGCATAGAGTTCCACACCCCAAGTCATCATCCTCGATGAGGATGTGTGTCATGTTCAGTTCAACCTATCAGTTTTTCAGTGGTTCGGCGGTGTTGCTTGAAGTCTTGCTTTTTGACCTGGGTTAGTGGTCAGGTAATTGATTGACATTTGACTTCATTTAATTGATATTGTTGGTTATGTTAGTAGCGCAGTTAAGGAACCTTAGAGGACGTAGGGTTAGATGAGAATCAGTAGATGTGTTTAGATTAAATATTAGTGTCATTGCATTGGTAAATTTTTTTTCTTTGTTAATTTGTCCTAGTGTTGTCCTCTAGGGTTCCTTGGCTGGGCATTACAAAATAGAGGATCTTCAATGAAACATGAAAGTACATAAGCCAAGTCTATGGAAAAACTATGGTCAATATGAAAGAGACTTGTCAAGTTTGGATTCATCATATTTAGGTTGGATCTTGGTGGGTGCTTAGAGTCCTTAACAAACTAGGCATCCTCATGGGTCCTCCTTCCCTCTCCCCTAGTGACATGGATACTCAAAAAGAGTATTTAATTCAATAGGAACATCCTCCCCTAGGCTTGGTTAAACTTAATGTGGATGGATCTTTGTGGGATAATCTTGGGGATGCGAGCATGGGAGGTGTGTGTTGTGATTATAATGTGTTGATCCTCTTCTAGTTTGTTGGACTAGTCTAGGAACAACTTGTAATAATTATGCTAAAGCCAGAAAATGACATCTTACTTGTAGTGCTTTGGAATCCAACTCCAAGATTCTAATTGATCACCTCAAACAACATGCTTCTTTCTCTCTTCAACAATGGAAACTAAAGGAATGCATGAAAGACATCAAAGTCCTCATTAATGGATTTAGTGTGGTAAATTGGGGACATATAAGAAACGAAGGAAATCAAGTTGTTGATTTCCTTGCCAAATCTTCCTCTAATTTGAACAAAATTAAGTCAGTAAATGGAGAAAAATTGATGGATTCAACTTGGGATTTAAATAATAAATTTAGCATCTTTGTGGATTAAATGAATTTGGTCATGTATTTTGGATGTTCTTAAGGTCATCTTTATTTCCTTTTCTCCTCTTTTCTCGTATGGTTACATTGTTAATTTGAGTTTGATTTTGTTGGCTTCCTGCTTATTCTCTTAGCTAGGATATGGGGGCTTTAGGAATCCCTTAGGTTCATGTGATCCCATAAATACTATGTATTTCCCTTATGATAGGGCTTTCTTGATGACATGGTTTATTTTGTGGGTGATTAGGGCTCTTCCCACTTGGTTATCGTTGCTCATTTGGATTTGATGTTCTATGAGTCTTCTTAAGATTGGTAGACCTATTTTGTAATTTACTTCTAAAAATGCTTTGGTTTAAAATACAATTCCAATTTTGGTTTAAGTGTTGCATTTATACTTTTATAGAAGGGGTTCAATCAAAGAACCTTTGATCTATGGTGTCTTCAATCAAAGCAAGTACAATTGAATTGCCTTAGATTGAAGGTGCTTCGATTGAACCTACTTATGTGGTGCCCCTATGACAATCTTTTCTTCTCCTATTCATGTGTTGTAATTTTAGAGGTCAAAACAATCAACATGTTGTGTTGTGTGTGTGTGGGTCAAATGAAATCACCAAAATACAAAATTTTACATGTACATAGCCCTCAAAATTAGCTTTTTGAAAAGTATAATATAATATATATTTTAATATTTTTATTTATTTTATAAGTACGATAGGCCAAGGCCATTACAAAAAATAAAAAACTGTATTTGAGACATTAGAAAAAGTAATAAACTAGCTCAATTTATTTAAAAAATTACATTGCACTCTATTGGTGTGAATGAGGTATACTACCTAACTAGTTTACTTTTAGGTCCTTTTCACACCCAGTTACTTAAATTTATTTAGGGAATTCTTAGGGCATTTACTTTTTATGTCTCAAGTTATAAAATTTAGGCATATGCCATAATCTTATGTTGTCCTATGTATACAAAAGTTTCCCATTGTAATCTTGAGTCATGTAATCATATTGTATACTTGCATCTTTGATATAATAGAATTTTTCTTTCATGTTGGGTCTTTCTTGTACTTTCATTGAAGCTATTTGATCTTGGGTGGCTATCTCTATAGCCAAATCTTGCATGATATTAGAGCATTCTATACCAACTCTTACATGGTATTAGAACTTATGGGATTGTTTCTTGTTAGTCTTTTGAAAGATCTAGGTTGCAAATCTTGGTTTCTCTTAAAAAATAGAGTATGCTCTTCTCTTGTATCGAATGATGATTTGGAGAATCAATTTTTTTATAGAAATACAAGATTTGAGGGAGTTTTTCTTTGTGGATTTGTATTGCAAGTGTATTTTTGGAGCTTGATGGAGTAAATATGAACACTCCATTGAGTTTAGAGGATTTGAGAAAGTTAGATTTTCCTTTTGTTTCACATAAATTGGATAAAGAAGGCCATATTTGCAAGGGTTTGAAGTTGGGAGTTACATACCGGATTCGATGGGTACCTGATCCTTTAGAGCATTTAAGGTTAAATATGACGCTATCATCACGTTTAGAAGGCTCAATAACCTATAGATCAATTGTCATTTCATCAAAATTAGACACTTTTGCCCTAGGCCATCAAAGAATGTTTTTCCCTCCTTGGCCATATAGATTACCTTGTAGAATATTCTCTCCACAGTAGAATCTAGTCGTTGACATCAACCCTGCAATAAAATGTTTTGAATCTTTTATAATAATTAAGATATTTTTGCATATTTTAAGGTTTAGATTTAATTTTTCTACAAACTTTTAGTATGTTGTGTGCTACGCAAGTTGTAAAGGGTATTGTGTAGACTTACACAGTTAGTTGAAGGGTACCCAAATTGTTTGTAGGTACCACATGGCACGAACCCTGCCATAGGTCGTAAACTAGTAGTCAATCATTGGGAAACAACCATTTTCCCTAAAAAAACCACCTCCTCAAGCTCATCAATGGTTTTAACTTCTGCACAATAGTTTCATAGTACAATATAATTGGTTTTCATCAATCTAATGGCGGTTTTGTAGTCATAGGGAATATTTTGTTATCTTGGAATCGATGATGTCAACATAATTCTTCCCCCAACCCTCCTTATTGGTAGTTTTGTTTTGGTACCTAAACTTTAGAGGCTTTGTTCTAGGTCATATCGACTCCTTTTTTTGAGCAATTTTTTTTTATTTGGGCTAATTTTTCATGAGCTTCAAATTGATGTAGAAGTTTTTAATTTTGGTGTCTATAATTTTTTAAAATTTTAGATTCTCATAGGTGATGCTTAGTAGTTCTCATTTTGGGAACATCCAAGGCTCTGTTCAAGCTCATATGGTAACAGTTTTTGGTGTAATTTTTTTGAAAGTGCATAATTTTTTGTGTACTTATCATTGGTGTAGTTTGATCTATCTTATTCTATATTAAAATTATACTTTCATATTTGTGGCTTAATTTGGAATCTATAATGTACTAAGATCAAGACCACTTTGCTGATTTGACAAGTGGTAGATGTAATCACACTAAGTATAAAGTGCCAAGACCATATATCAATGGGGGGATAATTGCTTGAGTGAATTTTGGGGGATAATCTTGTGGTTGTTTTCTTTTAGTTCTTTTGTTGCATGTTCTTGCAATGGGGAAAACCAAGGTTGAAATCCTAACTCCATATAACTATATCTCATGGAAATAATTAGTTTGGAGTTATCTAAGGCAAAAAGGTTGTACTAGATATGTAGATGAATTTGTGCCTGAACCTATTGATCTAGGTTAAAAGGAGGTGCAAGAGATAAACTGTGAGAAAGATCTTGGTCACATTTACTCATTAGTCTCTTTTGATTTATAATCTCATCTTGAATCATGTAAAAAACCTAAGGAGGCTCGGGAGACTCTTGCTAATGATTTGATGAATCTTGATCCTAATAGTTTTGACCACATCCAATACTATATCTCTAAGATTAAGCAACTAAGATCATATCTAAAGGATTGTAAGATTGATAAGGAGGATTTACAATTGATTTTAAATGTGCTACCTAGGCTTGGTATTGAGTATTTAGTATGTGTTTCTGGCATTCACTCCCATAAGCTTTCTATGGGAGTTGTATATGTTAAGCCTACTTTTAATGCATTTCAAATCTTCTAATTCAAGAGGAAGCAAAGCTAATTTAAATGGGCCTCATCAAGTCTCCTAATCCATAAGCATTGGTTTCTAATGAGGCTAAGGTACATAAAGAATTAGGAAATCTTGAAAATAAACAAAAGAAGAAAAACAACAAGCCACTCAAAGATAGAGCACAAATGGATTTTGAATCCTCTCCCTTAAAAGGGGAATCATTTAAGAAGGAGAAGCCCAAATGTACATATTTCAAGAAAACATGGCATGATGAACATCTATATTATTTAAGACAAATTGATGAATTGAAGCATCTTTTAATGAAGAAGCAAATCAATTTTCCTTCAACTATGCCAGAAGGTTCATCATCTTCTTCTCATTCAAATTTAGAGAGACAGAAGGGGAAATCACTTGTTGTAGTTGCAGCTTTTGAGTTAGGGATATGGAGGATCCTTGATTCTAGAGATTCACATCATATGGTTTCATCATAGAGCATGCCCTCTTCAATTGAGACTTATTCTACACCACATATCTTGTTGTGTAACAACACATATTTGTGTGTTTATGGGAAATAATCTATTGACATGGGGAGGGATTCCTTCAATGATTTCCTTTGCATTCCTTTATTGTGAACCAATCTCCTTTGGGATAGGGAAGAGTGTTGAATTCACACCAGATTTTGTGGACATTTAGGATTTGCATAGCATAGGTATTGTTGTAGTTGGGGAGGCAGATGACCAGTCTTAGTTATACACCTTCTCACATTTTTCTCTTGATGTTCCTTCAACTGATGTTCACACTTAGACATCTAGTGTGGACACTTTTGACGAGATACATTATGGTAATTTAAATCTTGGTATACTTTCATTATCTGAGGTTCTAGAGACTTGTAATGACATTCCATATCCTTCATCTCTTGTTTCTTCAAAGTTTAGTGTTTCATCAGATGGGACTTTCAATGATGCAGTGCAACAAGATCATAGATGATGAGTATTTGACATAAATTGCAAGTTTATTTTGAGTTCCATCTTGTAATTTTAGAGGACACCATTGAGGACATTTTTCTCCTCTTTAATGTTAGCTTCTATATAGTTATATCATCTTCTTTGGATGTTACGAGGGCACATTCAAACTCTCTTTTTCTCTCTCCACCTATCCATTTGTCACAATTTGACATTGGTTTGGAGATCCCTGAGCAACTTCTACAGACATCATACATTTTTATATTTCTTCCCTCATATTCCTTTTAAGAATGGAAAGACATTGTGCATACATCTTTGGCTTTATTTCTTTCTAAGGGGAAAAGTGTTGTTTGATGGTTTTGGGTCATCTTCAACATTCATTATCACGCATCCACTCTCAGTGTCAAAGATTATACACTGAGGGGTTGCATGGTCTCTCTTCTTCTCTTGTATGGGGGACTTTTTTCTCACATTGGTTTTATTCTTCTCATACCTTTAGAGAGAATCTTTCATGTGTTTTATCTCTTTTGGAGAGGTTTTTTCTATTGTTTTCTTTCTCATTTTCTTTGTTTGTGAGAGATTTTTTGTACATGGGTACCTCATTAGGCCTTGTAGCTAGGACCCATCATTGCATATTTGCATGTTTTCTCATTCTTCCTAAGTTGCACTTAAGGAGGGTGTTGGTGTGAAAGGGGTATATGACTTAACTAGTTCACTTTTAGGTCTTTTTCACACCTAATTACTTAAGTTTACTTAGGGCATTACTTTTTATGTTTCAAATCATAAGATTAAGACACATGTCATAATATTATGTTGTCATATGTCTCACCCTTTCCTATATATATAAAGGTTTCCCATTCTAATTTTGAATCATGTAATCATATTGTATATTTACATCTTTTGATAGTAAAATTATTCTCTCATGTTGGGTCTCTCTTGTGCTTTTATTGAAGCTTCTTGATCTTGGGTGGCTATATCCATAGCCAAATCTTACATGGTGTTAGAGCATTCTATACCAACTCTTACACACTCCACATTGATGTTCTTGTTTAAAAAAATCAATTTGGATAAATAGGCAAGGAGAAACATGTTATGGTAAAATGTAGCTCTACATTTTTGTTAGTACTAATTAAAAATAATAATAAATAAAATATTTAATTAAAAACACTAAAACATATTTATGTTCATTAGATATTAGAGTTAATGATCTAATTCCAAAAAATCTAGAAAAGATTTTTTAAATTAAAAATTATGCATTATGGTAAAATGTCATTCACTATAAAATAATATAAAAATAATAAAAAAATTATTGAAAACTAACCAAACAATGTTAGAATTTTTTTTTTTTAAAGAAGACTTATAAATTGAATTTACAAAGAAAATGACAAAAAGTCTAGTTTACATCAATTTTAAATTCTTGACAATTTGCTTGGTATAATTGATATAATGTATTAGATGTTTAAAAATATTAATTTTTGTTTTCTAATAATGTTGAAAAGTGGGACACACTATTGTGCTTTCACCCATTGAGAATATCACCTCCATTCTTATTTGAGTGATACACCAAGATAGAGAATGTAAACTATAAACTATGTGATAGACACGAAAAATGTAGAGGAGCATTTGTAGTCATGGTCTTTGACAAGAACCATGATGCCTAACTCAAAACTTTCATTAGTGTATCATGTGACTACTTTTGATGATTATGATATTGTTGAAGATATGATTTCATTTCAATATTTAGAAAGATATTATTTCTTCAAAGATATGTATGGAATGCAATCTCCAAGTAGAATTTCCAAATGTAAAAATAAGTTGAGATTGTTAGCTTTATAATATGTTGATAGAATTTTATATATATTGTGTTCCTAAAATTTATTTATGAATATTTATGTTATTTCAATACAATTTCTATTTATTATGTGTATACATTATTAATGGACATCTTCCATTTATTTGTGTAAATCCATAAAATTATTTAACATATATATTATTCATATCATACATAATGAATAACAAATATTTTAAATGATAAAAATGATATAATACTAAAAATATTTTTTAGATAAGAGCCTATAAACTATAAGTTGGTAAAATATATATTTTTATTAATTATCTTACATTAGTTAGATTTAAAAAAAAAATGTAAAACATTTTTAATTAATAGAACCTTTTTATTATAAAACCATTAAAAAACTCCTTAGTTCGATTAATAGAAATTGTAAATCATTTTAAAAAAAGAGATTAATAAATATACAAAAAATAAAGTAGTAATTAAAGTCAATAGGCTTCTTTAGAGGAAGATTTCTCCTTGGAATTGTTTGATGCCAGAAAACTATCTCACAACTTGCTTGCTTGCTTTCGTTAGAAAAAAAACCCACCATTTTTATTCTTCTGATCGCTAGGTGCCATTTCTAAATTTGATAAATAATTCATTTTAGTGTCTCATTGTTCATTGTTCCATCACATTGTTTCATTTGTAAAATCAATCAAATGTAAGACTTAGTTGTAACTAACCAAAATCTAAGGTCTTTTTAACAATTTGGACAAGTTCTAAATTAGTTACTTTAATGGTAGCCATTTTCATAGTCTGGTTGTTAAAAGACGTGAGGTTAGCATTGTGAAAATCTAAGTGAAGGGATTCCAGAGCCCTGGTCACAAGGACATTAAAACATCCCTCAGTACATAAGCAAGGACATAGATAGGAGGACATCCATTTTTCTATACATATGCAAGAACATAGACATGAAGGCATCAATAGTTAGAAATGAGGAATAAATTATTATACGCACACAACCCTTAAAGAAAATCAGGGCAATGTAAACTTGTGATCTCATTTTACTGGTGGTCAAAGGTTTATTTTAATGCCATATCAGAGCCTTGTTCTAGATGAAGATTAAGTGAGCGTTAAACTAAGTTAAAACATGGGGGCTTTCAAAAAAAGTTTCTAGAAGATATCCTGATTTTATATTTTCTAGAGGAAATACATTGAACTGTTCAAACATAATTGTTTGTTAAATGATGTCTTCATTGTGTCTACAAGACTAGACAAACTTATACCAAGAAAGTTAAATTCACCAACATCATAATTGAATTCATTTCACACCGATATTGCATGGGCTCATGCTTATATTTTTAGTAGATATATTAAAATGTTCTAGTTTTTTAAAATTTAGTTGCTTCTAATTTGTCTGAGTTAATTTTGGGCATTTTTAATTTATTTGTATTTTAAAATTCAAATATGGATAAATGTTCTCAACTTTAGTTGAGTCAGTCATATCATGTTCTAAGTTTGTATTAAATAATCTTTTGGCTAAATGAATCAAATCACCAAGAAGATTGAATCAAACAACTATTATTAGAAGATGAAAGCATACCTCTCCCACTCAATTGTAGCTTGGCCTAGCCTAACCAACATAGCAGATTGAATTAGTTTAACAAAAAGATCAAAGTCAATTGAATCGAGCAACTACAGGAAGAGGGGAGATCCCCTTCTCCATAATGGGTTTGGATGGGGATTTTATATATTATTTTAATAGTCATTGCCCTTCCATCCCCAAAATCTAGACTAAAAAAATTGGCATCCTTAAAAACCTTTTTTGCATTCCACCATCCCCAAATCTTGGATAAACACTGCATAAATGAAGGTAAGACATAAAAGAGTTTTGAAACAAACAACATACTACAAAAATAATCCCAACCCGAATTGGAGCAAAATCAAGTATATATTACAGATTGTACATAAGCTTGAGTTGAGAATGATGTAGAGAGATAAACATGGGCATGTTTTATAGAAAATGGTAACTAGGTGGATTCCAACATCTCCCATGAATGGTGGGGTATGGACGGATCAAATTTGATAGTGAGCCCTTCTCATTGGGATTTTTTTTTAATGAATGATTATCTATTAAACATTGCACTTCAATGCTACAACTTAGGATAAAAGCATGTAAAATCAGGTACTAAAAATATATTACCTTCAATACTTTCAATTTATTCATAGAGCCCAAATTTTTAGCATACATCCACTATAATCCTAAGAAATATTTCAATGCATTTTAAGCTTAAAATGAATAAATACAGTCATACGAACATCAAATTTATAGCCCTTGCTCACCACAATGGAGCTAAAGCCATATAAAACCCTTGTGGGCTTCCAAATCTCATGGGCTAAATTGGCATCTAGCTTAAGTCCTAACCTTAGAGATAATATTTGCCTCTAACAACTTGGAACTTGACAGCTTGTGACATGTTATCAAGTTGTATTTATTTGTTAAACTTTGAACAAATGCCCTTTTAATAAGCATATATTTCTCAAGTAGATGCCAGATTAAATAATACATGTACATAGCCTACACATTGTAATCCTAGAGACCACATCTTTGATGCATTTTGTTAAATAGTTTAGTGTGTATGTTCCACATTTTGCATACATGTCTACTAGAGAATTTACAACTTAACACAAGAAAAATATGAACACAGTTATGCTTTGATGAATGTTAATGCCCTATTCCAAAGTTCTCAAGGGGTGTGTCCAGGCCTATGATTCTACAAGACCCAGAGAGCTCAAAATTTAGGGGCTTTGTGGTTAGATCATGAGAAGCCCATAAGTTGTTCGTAGAAAAGTAGGGCCATCCTTACTCATCTGCATAGACCAGATCTGTAAGGACAAGCCATGATCATGATCATCCTCCATCTACCCTTCCACCCTATTCAAATACAACATGGAATTAATGTTGTTTGCTGCTCCTCATGTACTTTGTTGCACTCCATGATGTTTTTAAAAGAAAAAAATATTACAACAAAATCCCCATCTGCCATCTTTGCTTTATTGGGTCTAATTTTGATAGAAATGTGAAGCATCTTTTTACATGTGTCCACTTAACCTACATGGTTTCCACCTACGTCCAACTAATGCATGCCTTTGTAAACATTGCCTAAGCCATCTCTAAAGACTCCTTATTTGCCACTTGTCATTATATTTAAATTTCCAGACTATAATTCTTGGCTCTGATGAGGTTTTCAAAATGCTTGTCCTTGCTAGAAATGGTGGGCGATTATGATTTTTTAATATAGTTTAAAAAATTAATTACTTGTTTTGAAATTGTTTTTCAGGTTGTGCAGGAGTTTTTTTATTATTTCCACATTGAAAAGAGCTCCAATAAGTGGATGAGTACGGGAATACAGGTGGATGGATTGTAATAGAGAATGAAGTCTAAATAGTCAGATTTAGATTGTAAACTAGGCCAAAATTACTAAATAGAATTTCCAATCATTTTGGCCACCATGGAAATAAAATTAGTTGCTACTCATGATGATTTTTCAACTTTGTTGATAAGTAGTTAAGTTCTTTTGAATCGTGAGAGTGCATGGTATAGACTTATTCAAAGTTGACTCATTTTATTTTCAACTTTAGTTAAAATAAATATTTGTTTTTGAAAAAACCTAATTAAATAAGTGTAAATACAATTTCTATGGCACTCAAGTTAGCTTTCTAACATCCAACTTAGTCCACAGGAAAATTTACTTGTTAATGTCAAATGGAATAGTATCGGTCATCTGGAACATGCGAAGGTTTGTCCACAGTTTTCATCTATCCACTTTTCATGATGCATTGATGTGTATAAAACACATCATACATATATACATTTACACCCAACCAAGTAATACAAGGGCATGGATTGAAACAGAGAATGAAGTTTAAATAGTCAAATTTAAATTGTAAGTTGTGCCAAAATTACAAGATATATTTTCCAATCATTTCGGCCACCATGGAAATAAAATTAGTTGTTGCTCACTATGATTTTTTTAACTTTATTGATAAGTCGCTAAGTCTTCTGAATCGTGAGAGTGCATGGTATAGACTTGTTGCAAGTATGTGCTAATCAGTGTTGTCATTGATGTCAACAAGCTTGTGTTGTAATTGGTGTCAACTGTGTCTTCTGATGAGGTTGTTGTTGTTTGAATAAGTTGTCTTGCTAAAAGTGATTTGGTTTCTTTTTAGAGGTGCTGAAGATATTGAGGATATGCTTCTATTGTTGGGTTTCTAAGTGCTTTTGAGAAAATTTGATTAATTATGAAAACAATGTGTTGAAGAAGTCTTTAGGCTTACAGAGTGTTGTTCATGTTTTTGCTCCACATTTCTTTTGTGTTGGAGATCTAAGTATGTGGTTTAGATATGTTGTTTAGAAGTGTTTGAAGATGGTAAATCTAGAATTTGGTGCTCTGGCTCATTATGCAGTGGAAGTTGTGTTCACCAGTTTGAGAACAGTGTTTGACAATGTTTGCAGTGTGTTTGGGAGAAAGTATTTTGCTCCGCATTTCTCCATAGAATGGTTTTAGGTGTTGCGGTTCTGGATGTGTGCTTATAAAGTCTATATTTTTTTCAGCTCAAGTGGTTCATGGTTTGGTGCTCCGTAAGTACATTTATTAAGTTGCATCTGATGATAAAGCATGATATAGCTGGTTAAGTACTCCGGTGTGAAGTTTCTTCAGGTGAAAGATGTTGTAAAGGAATTTATTGGTTTTTAGGTGCTTGTGGATGTTTCTAGGTCATGTTCGAGCTTGGTGTGTGGTTTGCATGTCATCGTGTGATTTTGAGGAAGCGTGCATTTAAAAGTTCATGGTGTTAGCACAAGGATGGCCGACTTGGTTGATTACACTATTTACGATTGTGTTTTGGTGAAAGTGAAAGCGTGATGAAGCGTGTAAAAGTGGATTTAGGTCTGTGCTAAAGTGTGATGTGGTCTACATTCATTCCCTTCCTCTGCGGGAATGTTTAGGTCTACACCTAATTTGAATTTTATGGGTTAAGTTGTGTTGCCGATCTTGGAGAATGTTTTCAAGGATGATGATGGTATAAATAAGTGTCAAGAATTTGTGAATGAGTGTGCATGATGGATATGATGTTTGTGATGTGAATTTGATCAGTACAATAAGAGCTTTCATATGTTAGGATACTGGATGTAGTGAGAAAAAGGTGCCTACTATTTTTAGTGTTTCCGCAAAGGTGTTGTTTGTGTTGTGATGGATATTGAGCTTCATTGGAACTGAACTCCATGCATAGGTTAGATGCAATTATATTAGTTTAAAGCCTAGCAGTGATCCACTCTTCTCTTCTCTCTTTCTTTCTCAGTGGGCAGTGAGTCCACTTGGACAGTGAGTCCACCTGTAGTGAGCATTCTTTCTTTTGGGCAGTGAGCCTTTTTGTAATTCGGTATTACTACTACATTATATTGTGAGCTAATTCTCACCGTGGTTTTTCCCTTCTTGGGTTTTCCACATAAAATCTAGTGTTGCCATGTGTTTGGTGCTGTTATGATTCAGTTTCTGTTATTTGCTTTTCATGCTAAAACATCATAACAAGTTTAAAGGTTAATGTGGATCTGAATGTTTGTGAGGGTTTGAATTTTTTATACAACTGATTCACTAGCCCCCTCTCAATTATCTTGTGCATTCAACAAGACTTACCTGTGACATCTCAACCTTTTTCTTGCATTTATAATTCAGTATATTTGATGAGACTATTGGACATTACCTTATGATTGTTTGATTATTGGATAATTACATGTGCGTGAATGATAATTTTTTGTTATTTCTAAAAATGCATAAATTGAAATGATGATGAATTATTATGTTTATGATTATGATTTTATATCTTGCTTGTGCTTCGGCTATGGTTTTATGGGCTAACCTATTGATGAGAATTTGTGTGCGAATGAGTGTAGGGACATGTTGAAGATGAGAACATGGTTGAGGTAGAAGTGTCCTAGCCACCCAGTAAGAGTTGACATGATGGAAAACCTGATGCACACGCACACTCATGTAGTTGCATACATACTGCATTATGAATGGTTTTGTTATGCATTTGCGCTATCATGGATACATGTAGTTTTAATTGTGCATTATACTTTGAATATTGTTTATGGTTGTGAATGTTTAAATGATTAGTTTACATATATGCAATTTTGCTTACTATGTACGTTCTTTTAACAATGATTTGTTAAGAAAAAAAATCATCTCTTTTATTTTCACATAATTGTCTCTACATGAGTGCGTGTTGAAAATAAAAATAAAAAGATTTAATGACTAATTTTCATTTCAAATGTAATTATTTCTCTTATCAATTAAAATTATATATATATATATATATATATATATATATATATATATATATATATATATATATATATATATATATATATATATATATATATAGGGAAGTATTAAGGAGGCTGTTGGAGCTGGCATGATCAAGGGCCTGCAAGTTTCGGGAGGATGCCCCAACCTCATGCACCTCCAGTTTGTAGATGATACTCTCTTTTTTGGTGAGGCAACTATGAGGGAGGCAAGGGGCATTAGGAAAGTGCTATAGAAATATGAGTAGGCTGCTCGACAAAAAATCAATATAGTTAAGTCCCGAATATTTTTTCTTAAGGATCTTTGCACTGAAGCAATGGAAGTGCAGAGGATTTTGGGCTTCGAAGTTGGATCCCTCTTGAGCAATTATCTAGGTATGCCTCTTGTGGGAGGTAGAACCTCTGAGCATGAATGGAGGAAAGTTGTGGCAGTATGCAAGGTAAATTGGCCTCTTGAAAAGGGAAATGGTTGTCTCTGGTTGGGAGGATCATACTAATCAAGGCTTCTCTGGCAGTAGTCCCAATTTATACTATGTCGGTATTCCATATACCCAGCAAGGTAGCTCAGATTTTGGAAAAAACCCAAAGGATCTTTCTTTGGAGAGGTGCAGAGGAGAACTTCAAATATAGCCTGGTAAAGTGGGATGAGGTCTGCTTACCCAAGGCCAGAGGCAGACTAGGTTTTAGGAACATCAAGAGGGTTAATAAAGCTTTGGGAGCTAAATTGGTTTGGAGGGTATATGAAGAAAATGGTGAAATATGGAGCAAGGTGATTTAGGCCAAGTACCTTCAAAACAATTTAGATAATCTTTTTGATTAGAGCATCATTTTACTTAAAGGATCGAGAGTATGGAATTTTTTGAGAATGTGCATCATTTTATTGAGGCCCGATCTAGTCTGGCGAGCTGGTCAAGGCAATAAGGCTAGGTTTTGGAGAGACCCTTGGATCAAGGAAAAGCCCCTATTGGAGTATGACCAATACATTCCTTTGGGTCTGGCCATGGAAAACCAATATGGTTCCTAGGTTCAGGATTATGTTGTAAATGAAGCAGGGGCGAGATGCTGGTTAACCCAAAGCCTTTTGGGTGGAGAGTTGGATTCGAGATGGAAGGAAATTAGGACCCTGTTGAGTAGGGGACCTCTCTTGGAGGAGGAAGGCAAGTTGGTTTGGAACGGAAATGGAGAATGTAAGGCAATAGTCAAGGATGTTTAAAATAGTATTCTTCCTCGTAACCAGATAGGAAGAAGTAAGATAGCAGAGAAAAATTAGAATCACATGGGGCTGCCAAAGGCCAATGCCTTCTTCTGGTTAGCGTGCAAGGGGTAGGCCCTCACGTGGGATAGGCTTGCAAAGATGGGCAAGCAAGGCCCTTCACAATGCTCCATGTGCAAAAATGATTGTAAAGATAATGCTCCTCTCTTTTTATATTGTGGGTTTGCTTGGGAGTTGTGGAGCAGATTTCTTTTGGGTCTTGCCTAGAAGTTTATCAGCTCTGATGGAAAGTTGGTCAATCAAATGTAGAAGTCTAGGATTGAGGCTAATTTGGGAAGTCTTCCCTGCTCTCTTGATGTGGAATTTATGGCTAGAATGGAACAGGAGGGTCTTCCAAGACAAAGAGAAGTCAGTTGATGGGGTTTGGGATATGGTGAAGAGATTTTGGGGGGAGCTAGGTGAAATTAATAAAAAGGAGGGATGGAAGACTCCTTTTGATGAGTCTCATTTAGCAGATGCTTGGCCCTGATTCCGGTGGATCGATAAGCCCCTCCTCTTGGATCCGAAGAGTTCCAATTTATATGATGTCAGTTGGAGTCCCCCTGAAGAAGGGTGGGTCAAGTTGAATTTTGATGGAGCTACAAGGGGAAACTCAGGAAAGGCTGGGAGCAGGGGGTTCAGAGATCATAAGGGGAAGCCTCTTGGTTTCTTCTCTCTTGATCTTGGAATTGACTCAAATAATTTGGTTGAAGCTTCCCCCTTGTGGAAAGGGTTACAAAATGCCTTCCAGAAAGGCTGGAATAGGTTTTTGGGTGGAAGGGGATTCTACGGTGATTGTTGATCTGGTGAAGGCTGGCTTGGCTGAAAATTGGTGGTTGGAGCAAATTATGGGAGAAATTAGGAGGCAGGTTAAACTCTTCAACAACTTTAAGATTTCCCATATTAAAAGGCAAGGCAATAGTGTTGCTGACTGGGTGGCCAATTATGGAGTTGATTTGATTATTAGAGGCTCCCCTTCAGGTTGGGTTTGGAGTGAGGAAACCCCTCAAGATCTTCTACAGATTATCCAAAGGGACATTAAGGCTCATCCTCCTGATAATGGGATAGCACATTAAATTGTCATTATGGAGAAAAGTGGCGGATTGTCCAATGGCATGTGTGAAGTGAAAGGTGGCAGAGCTTCAATCACTACTTGTGATGGTGTGGTATGGAAGGCAACTTGCCTTTATGGTTGAATGTTGGCTCCCATTTCCACATTTCCTTCTATTTTCCTTTGTTTCGGTGGTGGATGCTCTGATGGAAGGTGGTTTGGCAGAGGGCTCGGGTGCTAGGGAGAGAGGCAAGCGACCGTCTGCTCCCCCTTGACGACAAATCCTTCACCCCGGACTGAGTAAATTAGTTAGCAGGCCTATGAAAAGGAAATATACTCCTCAGAAAAGGTTGAGGAAGATCCCTGTTGAGGAAGCCATGGCGGGGTTTGTAAAGGACATTGAGAGTGAACTTAAAAATCCCATCTTGCGAGAATGGCTCTACAGGTTGTTGAAGGTTGCAAAGGAGGTGGACGACTAGGACGGTGTGAACATTAGGGATGCCATGGCTCACTTGCTTTTGGACCCTAGAAATTACAGAGGGAGATGGAATGTTTTCGGTGCTGCTCAGTCTTTGGCGGTGGCGACCATGCTTTTAGTTGCGGAAGCTTCTATTTTAACACACGAGGACTAAATCAAATCTTCCCAACATATGGTAGAGAATCATGAATCAACCTTGGGTCACTTGTACGACATTATTCAGAGTGTGCTAGATACCAGGAGGGTGGTCGAGGGTTTGGCAGAGAAGCTAGAGGTTCCAGCTCCTATGCGGGCTCATCCATTGTACACATGTGCATGCAATGATGAAGGCATTGTTGATTTGGATGGAGGCAAAGATAAGTAGGTTGGAGTCTGGTTTTTTAGTTTTTGTTATTTTGTCTCCTATTTCTATTTATGTTAGTGGATTGCATGGAGTGAGGGGCTGTTGTAATTTTCCCCATTCCTTGGACTTAGTATGAAAGTGTAGTCAGGAATGGAAACTGTTGTTAAACAAGATGCATGAGCAGAGGTTTTTGGCAGGTGGTAAAAATAGCATGCCATACACCCAAACTTAGGGCAATGAAAAAGGCATAAAGGAGGGAAAATAGTGATTTGAGGGGGCTACTTTTAAGGATCTATTGGCAACTTCTGGGGAAATTGTTTGGGTATTGAGCATCAACAAATCTGGGTTTTGTTACCAATGATTTGGGGGTTTTCTCATAGCAGTTTTGGGAGATTTTGTGGAGCATCTAGGGCATCATTTCTAGCTCCTTCTTCTCTAATAAAATCAATATGTGAATTCTTTGATTGTCTTGAAATTTACTTGCAAGGATTTATTATGCAATGGAAAATGTGTGAAAGTACCAACAATTTCTAAGATTAAATCGCTGTCCATATGTAAATTTAATTCTTTTTTATGTAAATATGTGCATACATACATGTATATACATATATTTATGTACATGTATGCATACATAAACAATAGCTTTGTTGTTTGCTTTTCACATCATGAAATGAATGAAATATAGGCCTCTCTATTGTTCTGATTTTTAATTCAGCAGTGATTTCTAGAATTTGATTTCGTTATCTAAGAAGGTTATGATTTTGATTTGTGTGTGTGTGCGTGCGTGCATATACCTAAATGCACTTTATTTGGAAATATATAGCTCGATATATATCTATTGTAAATACACTTTATTTGGTAATATACATAGGTATATATTTGTTGTTTGAATACAAATCATGAAATTGTTGAATGTTTGGCATCTCTGTTGTTTTGTTTTAATTTTAACTTAGCAGTATATGTTTATGAACCTGTAATTGAATGGAAAGATGATTTTCTCAATTCTTTATCTCAAATTCTATCATGACTGTGTTATGAATAAGATTTTACTTGTGAGCATGAAATCAATAAATTAGTCTTTCTTCAAATTAGATAATTGCACATGTAATGAGGGATATATATACCCAGAAATATATACACACACACACGTATATACATATTATCATGATCAATACTTGCATCTTTCTCTATGACTAAAATCTCTTTATCCCTGCTATAAAAACAACATGAATATGGTTAGGAAAACATGAATTTTAGATAGTATTTGCATCTAAAATAAATATCGCATGAAGTTCATGGGGTAAGTGCAAGAAGATGGGGGGCCAAAAAGGGGTCTTAAGTGGCCACTTTTTTTCTAAAATCAGGAAATACTGACCTTGAATGAGAAATTGAGCATAGTTACACTCAAAATTTGAAGATGCAACAAAAACAATGTTCGTAGTGCTTCGAGTCTACTTTCTAAACTACTAATTTTTTTTGAAAATGGTATAGATTAAGGGGTTCAAAAAAGGGAGCCATAGAAATTGGTGTTGTTTCTGTCAAAAAAAATATAACATAGCATGTTTTGTGGCTCCCTCAAAAGGTTAACTTTTTTTTGGTATTTTTAAAATCGCTTTGGTGAGAAATAAGCTAACAACATGTAGTTTATGCCCGATTTTTTTGATAATTTTTTAATGAATATTTGATTTTTTACTAATTTTCAAAGTGGACACATCCTAAAAAATAGAATTTTGGCCGTGCTACCCCTGTAAATTTTAAAAACTAATTGATTTTTTTAAAAAATATGTGTAGAATGGAGTCTAGTTTATAAAAATATTTTTTTTTGAAATTTCAATGAACGGTTAATTTATAATGAAAAATAGACCAAACATTGGTTTTTGCCCAAAAACGGACACACAAACAAAAGAAATTAAAGATGAAAGGCTTAACATTGTCAAAATGTGAAAAAAATTACATCGTTACATAGCTAAGAGAAAGCCTAAATTACCCAGGTGTTCAATTTGTTTGATCTTGAAACATGTGCAAATATGAGAGTTGGCACGAACAAAATTATGTGCAATCTTGTAGAATATGCAAAAACACGTCTTTGGACGTTGGGAAGGCACTCCAAGCTTTTTTGTTGGAAATCCAAAGCAAATCCCAAGCAAATACCAAGCCTAAGGCTTGGGATTCCCAAAGAAAAATATAACGCGAGTGCGATATAACCCGCTCGCGTTATGTTTTTCATTTTTTTCTTTTTTGCAAGTTTGCCCGATGTTTGCCCAGTTCGACATAATGCGAGCACATTATAACACGCTTGCATTATGTCTCCCTTTGAATGATTTATGTTCAAGTTTCTTAAGTATGTTTGATGTATGTATATATGTATGCTTGTAGGTATGTATGTATGGTTGTATGTATGTATGCATGCTTGTATGTATGTATATATGTATGCATGTTTGTATGTATGTATGTACATGTATGTATGTATGCCTATATGTATGTATGTACATGTATGCATGTATGCTTGTATGTATGTATGTAAGGGTTTTGGGTTTAGGGTATAGAAGGACCTGAGCCCGTATAGTTTTTAGGGTTGAGGGTTGAGGGATTAGGGCTTAAGTAATAGGTAGAGGGTAGAGGGTAGAGGGTTGCATTTCAGGGATAATATTTAGCTTGTTGAGTGTATAAGAATAAATGTTTAAGGCATGGGGATTAGGGTATAGGATATTGGGTTTAGGATTTACGATATGGATTGAGGGTATATAAGGCATAGGGTGACTTGGGTTGAGAGTGTATGGTTTAGGTTTTAAGTATAGGGTTGAGGCACAATATTCAGGGTTTAGGGTATAAGGGTGAGGTTATAGGGTATAGGGATGAGGGTTTGCGGGTGTAGGCTTCAGGGTTTAAGGTATAGGGTTGATGATTGAGGGATTAGGGTTTACGTATATAGTTGAGGGTATAGGGTAGAGGGTTGAGAGTTTATAGTTGAGGGATAATGTTCAAGGTTGAGTGTCTAAGATATAGGGTTTAGGGTTTAAGCTTGAGGGTATAAGGCATATGGATGAGGGTTAAGGGTTTAGGGCATAAGTATAGGGTTGAGGGTATAGAGTATAAAGTAGAGGTTTGAAGGTTGAGGGATAATGTTCAAGGTTGCGTGTCCAAGGTTAAGTGTATAGAGTATAGGGTTTAATGGTTTAAGGGTATCTAGGGTTGAGAGTTTAGGGTTTAAGGGTTAAGGGCTTAAGTTTTGAGGGATTAATGGTTTAAGGGTTGAGGGATTAGGGTTTAAGGCATAGTGTCGAGGGTAGAGGGATTAGGGATAGGGTTTAGGGTTGAAGGTTTAAGGATTGAGGGTTGAGGCTTTAAGGCTAAGGGTTAAGGGATTAGGGTTTAAGGTATAGTGTCGAGGGTAGAGGGTTTAGGGATAAGGTTTAGGGTTTAAGGTTTAAGGGTTGGGGCTTTAGGGATAGGGTTTAGGGTTAAGGGTGAAGGGATTAGGGTTTAAGGTATAGTGTTGAGGGTTGAGGGTTTAGGATTTATGGTTTAAGGGTTGAGGGTTGATGCTTTAGGATAAGGTTTAGGGTTTAGGTTTAAGTGAGAGACCTAGATGGCTAAGGACGGATGGAGAGGCAGACAAGGAGTCACTGAGAGATGTAGAGAGGTGAGGGGGAGACAAAGGTGAGGGATAGAGAGGTGAGGGGAGAGATATAATAAAATGAGAGAGTGAAGTTGACAACTTGAGGGAAAGATGGGTAAGGAGGAGGGAGGGAGGTGGAGAGGAAGGGAAATATCTAGAGAGTCATGAGAGATATACAAGTGAGAGACCTACAACCTAGGGAGAGAAGGGTGAGAGAGATAGGGGAGAGATGGGGGTGAGGTGGATAAGGGAGGAGAGAGGTGGATAAGGGTTGAGGGTTTGCTACCTTTTTAATCCACACTTACTCAAATTTTCACGACCCTTTCCTAAACAAAAGTCAACCCGTCATCTTACCTTATTGATCATATGTTTGTTTCCTAAGTTGGCTCTTTGTTTTTAAAGTTCATTTGCCTATTGTCTTTTGTGTGTGAAATTACTGGAGAGTTGAACCTTTGAACTTGAACCCTTTCAAGAGTTCAACGGTTCAAGAGTTCAATACTCAATGTTTCGTAAGAAGTCGTGTACACTCAGTCTCCTCATGTAATTCAATGTCTTTAAAACTTCTAATTGAACCTCATAGCAGAGTTCAATGGTTTAATGGTTCAAAATTCAATGTTTCTTGAAAGGTCGTTTGACTGTTGGTCAATTTGTGTAATTCATCTTGTATCTTTGAACCTTCGAGTTGAATCTTGTTTCAGAGTTCAAAGGTTCAAAGTTCTGTGACTATAGTCTCATTTCTTCCTGAAGCCTTCTTTAAGTAAAAAATTAGCGGGAGATTTAGAGGGAAATATATCCGAAACTTATTATGAAGTGGAAAGTTCTAACGTTCGAAAGGTTATGGATAATAATTACACATCAAGGTCATGCATGAGAAGTGCTTGCAATTAATGCATCTGTCAGAGTTCATGTCTTATCAAGCATTTCCAGCACGTATTATTTCAACTAATAATTATTCGACTTGGTTTAATGCCTTTGTCAAGAAAGAACAAACCAATTTTAGCAGATAAACACACAGGGCGATACAAAGGAGAACAACGCGGGAGGTATAAGATTTTTGTTGCCCAGTTTGACAGTAATTTCTGATCCATTGAAGGTGAGTTCAACTTTTCCTATAAGCTGATTCCATTACTTTGTTGGAAAGAAGAATCATTTTCAGTTTCTGGCATAATTTAAGAAGTTCAAAGCATTTTTCATTATATCCTCCAATCTGTAGCCATGAAATCTGCTTGTCTTGGTTATGGACACGGTCCTGGTCTCATTTGTTCTCTTCCTGAATTCAGGGATACCTCTCTAGTTCAATATGATTTAGAGGATTTTAGGGAGAGGGTTAAAAATCCTAGGCCAACTCCTATGATGGAGAAAATTGTGGAAAGTGGTTTGGTTGAAGTTACGGCTTTTCCCATGGCAATACAATGTCCCGAATTAGTTCTAGAATGCATGAGTAGGTACGACCCTCAAAATAAGTGTATCAGAACTGCGGATGGCAATGTGCTGCTACATATCAATAGACAAACCCTAATGGCGGTAATGAAAATTCCACCCAAGGAGCCATATTCTGATCTGAATATTACTTCCTCTTATGGTCATTTTTCATTAAAGAAAGAAAACTACAAGAGCGTAATTGCAAGAAATTGGTTACTGAAATTCCAAAAGGGGGGTTCAAGACTACCCAGACCACTAACAAGAGATCACATGATTCCGGAAGTAAAAGATATTGTGGTGTTGCTACACAGGCTAAAGTGTAACTCCCAGGAATATTTTTGGGAAGATTGGATGTATTTCTTCATTCAGGTGATCCTCCAAGGAGAACAGTATTTGGACTGGGTGGAAATCATAGCCGAATGTTTGCATTTGGGTCTGAGTAATTTTTGGGGAATAAGGATTTTTATATGTCTTCATATCTTTTCTATTGCCTGGCATCTACAAGACAATGGGTAGGGCTATCTCATACACCCTTGGTTGAAGACAATAGAATTTATGATTATTATCCACATTTGCATATTCAACATTGTTATGAAAACTGTAGGAGAGTTAATGATGTTTTTACTAGAAGAATGACTCATGAATTGGCAGACAACATTAATAAGAGAATGTTTAATGAAACTATGCAGCTAATCAGTATTTATGGCAGTTTCTTTATTCAATTTCCTAAATTTACTTATATCAGAGTTGGTGGTTTTGATGATGAACCCATGAAGCTGCCCAGGTATGTTTTTGATCGCTTCGTATTGATAGAAGTTTGTAGACAGCTAGCCCATGTGGATAAGAAATTCCCAATGAAGAAGGAATCTGGTATATCTTTTCCCATTGAACTTGGACACTGTTCATGCCAGTCAATTTTTGACGCTTTAAATTTAGAAGTGGATTTGAAAAAGTTCAATTTTCAGTACTATACTGCCATATCCCAGTTCGACAACAAAGGCTTTGCTAAGGACAATTTGGAGTTTGGGACGAGATTTTCACACATTCCTCAAATAGAAGATTATTGGGAGAATTGTTCAGATGAATTTGAGGTCAGAAAGAGGCTTTGGTGTAGGTTCTCCTTAGGGCAAATAGTTACCCTCAATTTAAATATGAATATTTCTGAAATAGTTGATAATGAGGAATAGGTGATTGATCCTCAATTTGAACAGATAAAATAATTACCTATTCTAGAAATTGATTGGGATAAAGATGAAGAGGATCGGGTTGAGGTTAGAACCCTCCCGGTAATAAGGAGAACTGAGAAATGGTTGAGGGAACGTAGACTATAGGAAGTTCAAAATAAAGGTTCCCAACAATGTGCACCAATGGTTGAATCACCATCTCCAATAAGCTCTTCTAATCAGCTTATTGCTATCTGTCATGTAGGTACTCCCAAGCCAAAAACTGGAAGGGGTCATGTCATCAAAGAATCCAAGAAAGCCCTTACAACTATTCTACCTCCTTGTGCCACTAGATCAAGAACTAAAAGCAGGAAGAAGAAGCAGATTTCTGACATAATAGTTGTGGACTTGAATTCTAAAGAAGATTTGGGAGAAGCAATAGGTGATAAAGAGTTTGATTCACCGATGGCAGAGGAAGATTAATACAAATCAACAAGCAGAGGTTTCTTCAGATTCTGCTAATCTGATGATGATATCAAACGTGCCTTTTGAACAATTGGATCCTGGTAAAGAAGTTCTGCTCCTTGCACCCAAATGGTTGGAAAGTTCAATCAGTGATGAAAGAAAAATAGTTCCATTTTCATTGCCATTGGAGGACATGGTTAGTAAGTGTTTAAGAAAGACTCGTAAATCCAAGAAACTAAAAACAACATCCAGGGTAGACATTGACCCTGATACAGGGAACTGGAGTGCAGAAATAGCCCAGCTGACAACTGATGAGGAAGTTCAAGATCCTACAATTTAGGATTTCACAATAGAAAAAATAGATCTTGGGACTGCATCACGTGTCGTGGATGTGCATCATCTTGAAGCATCTACCAAAAGGATAGTCAGCTGTACCTGGAAGGGTGAGAAAGATAAGAGGGAGTTGAAACAGACCTTACGATTAATGGTAGAGTATATCAATGCCATTCATAATCCAAATCCACAACCTATTTCCTAACTACCCCTGTCTTTTGACCCTAAATCTTTGGTCAATCAGAAAATTCTAGATCAGGTACACAGGAACAAAATGGTAACTAAAGTGTTTGATGATTGGTTGTATGGAATTATCTAGAAGGGTACAGAGTACATTAATGAATTAAAAAAGATATACGATGGAACTATGGCTACTGTTGAAGATTTGAAGACAAAAAATGCTTCATGGGTGAAAGAGGAAGGAAAATGGATGAATGTGATAAACCAAATTGATGAAGTTCAGAAATATGGGATAACAAAGTTTTTGTCAGAGAAGAATTTGACAAGTCTAAACGATGATATATTGTATGTAACAAAGAGAAATATCGAATGGAGGAATTCAATATCCAGACAAGGACGGATTGAACTTAAAAAAATGATCAAAGAAATAATTGAGTTCACTCAATCCTTACAACATGATTTACAATGTATTGATGTGAAATATATAAAGGATGACGGGGAGCTAGAAAAGGATATTGATATTGTGATTCAATCTTTCAGAGAGAAAATTTGTTTCGTTAAACAAAATGATAACTTATTAACTGAAGATTTCTCTTGGATTTCAAAGGTGGAATCACTTCTTCACCTCTGTGTCGATGCACTCCTGGAGCACGCGGAGAAAGTGGTGAAAATTCAGAGAGAGAAAGATGTTTAGAAAGCAAGGGTTAAACACATTGGCATCCCCAATTACTTGAAAATCTAAGAATTTGTTACCGCATTTCAGGAGTGGAAGGCTCAACGTGTCTCCTCGACCGAACACAGCAAATCTGGAGATTCTAATCCGTCACCCCAATCATGATCTTACTTGCATAGTTTCTTTATTCAGTTATTTAGTTGAAATTATTTTCAAAAAACTTTGTCTTTCAATGAGTTTGTAAGAAACTAAATCCCGTATGGGTCAGAGTTGGTTTTAACTCTAGGTTTAAAGGAACGGTTAATTAGGGTAACCATATATATGTTTTTAGTTGTTAAAACTGATATACAGAAAGTCAGGGAGAAGATACAAAATTTTTGGAGCTAAACCTTTGCTATTTTTCAATATATGTGATGTTTGTCTGAAACATTTTTCATCTGTGAATGAAAAGGAGAAATAATTACTGCATACTTAGATCTGTGTGTTTGAGTATTTGAAATCAGGTTTTTTGTGCGAAATCTTCTTTCATATGGTAATTATTCTTTCATCGGATAACTCATTATATGTGTTTTATCATTTATTGGTTTAGCAATATACATGTTCATATATCTGATTATTATTGAAAATGGAATCTTTGTATTCTATTACCAAATGATGTTATAGAAAAGGATATCGCATTCATAGCATGATGATGTATGGATGTTAGTTTCCCTTTAAGCACTTTCTGGTTAAAAGTGTATCTGAATAATTAGAATAATTTGAATTCATTAAAGATCTTAAAGGGAGTTGTACCTTAATTTAGAGGGGAACTATTCCTGATAGTTCACCCATTTGTTGTTTAACTTATTTGTTCTTGAAAGAAAGGGGTATAGAGTCAGAAAAAACCAGGACAAATCTGTTAGCCAACAGGGTTTAAGGGTTGAGGTATTAAGGGTTTATAGGGTTGAGGGATTAGGGTTTAGGGTTGAGGGATTAGGGTTTAAAGTATAGTGTCGAGGGTTGAGGGTTTAGGGATAGGGTTTAGGATTTAAGGTTTAAGCGTTGAGGGTTGAGGCTTTAGGGATAGGGTTTAGGGTTTAGGGATAAGGGATTACGGTTTTAGGTATAGTGTCGAGGGTTGAGGGTTTAGGGATAGGGTTTAGGATTTGAGGTTTAATGGTTGAGGGTTGAGGCTTTAGGGATAAGCGAGAGACCTAGATGGCTAAGGGTTGAGAGATAGGGGAGAGATGGGGTGAGGTAGATAGGGGAGGAAAGGGGTGGATAAGAGTTGATGGTTTAAAATTTTGGGGTTGAGGGATTAGGGTTTAAGGTATAGTGTTGAGGGTTGAGGGTTTAGGGATAGGGTTTAGGATTTAAGGTTTAAGGGTTGAGTCTTTAGGGATAGGGTTTAGGGTTTAGGGATAAGGAATTAGGGTTTAAGGTATAATGTCTAGGGTTGAGGGTTTAGGAATAGGGTTTAAGATTTAAGGTCTAAGGGTTGAGGGTTGAAGCTTTAGGGATAGGGTTTAGGGTTTAGGGATAAGAGATTACGGTTTAAGGTATAGTGTTGAGGGTTGAGGATTTAGGGATATGGTTTAGGATTTAAGGTTTAAGGGTTGAGGGTTGAGGCTTTAGGGATAAGGGTTTAGGGTTTAGGGATAAGGGATTAGGGTTTAAGGTCTAGTGTCGAGGGTTGAGGGTTTAAGAATAGGGTTTAGGATTTAAGGTCTAAGGGTCGAGGGTTGAGGATTTAGGGATACGGTTTAGAGTTTAGGGATAAGGGATTAGGGTTTAAGGTATAGTGTCAAGGGTTGAGGGTTTAGGCATAGGGTTTACGATTTAAGGTTTAAGGGTTGAGGCTTTAGGGATAGGGTTTAGGGTTTAGGGATAAGGGATTAGGGTTTAGGGCTGAGGGATTAGGGTTTAGGGTTTAGTGTTGAGGGTTGAGGCTTTAGGGATAGGGTTTAGGGTTTAGGGATAAGGGGTTAGGGTTTAAGGTTGAGGGTTGAGGGATTAGGGTTTAGGGTTGAGGGATTAGGGTTTGAGGTATAGTGTTGAGGGATGAGGGTTGAGGGATAGGGTTTAGGATTTAAGGTTTAAGGACCTTGAGGGTTGAGGCTTTAGGAATAGGGTTTAGGGTTTAGGGATAAGGGATTAGGGTTTAAGGTATAGTGTCGAGGGTTGAGGGTTTAGGCATAGGGTTTATGATTTAAGGTTTAAGGGTTGAGGGTTGAGGCTTTAGGGATAGGGTTTAGGGATAAGGGATTAGGGTTTAGGGTTGAGGGATTAGGGTTTAGGGTATAGTGTTGAGGGTTGAGGGTTTAGGGACAGGGTTTAGAATTTAAGGTTTAAGAGTTGAGGGTTGAGGCTTTAGGGATAGGGTTTAGGGTTTAGGGATAAGGGATTAGGGTTTATGGTTGAGGAATTAGGGTTTAGGGTTGAGCTATTAGGGTTTGAGGTATAGTGTTGAGGGTTGAGGGTTTAGGGATAGGGTTTAGAATTTGAGGTTTAAGGATTGAGGGTTGAGGCTTTAGGGATAGGGTTTAGGGTTGAGGGATTAGGGTTTAGGGTTAAGGGATTAGGGTTTAGGGTATAGTGTTGAGGGTTTAGGGACAGGGTTTAGGATTTAAGGTTTAAGGGTTGAGGGTTGAGGCTTTAGGGATAGGGTTTAGGGTTTAGGGATAAGGGATTAGGGTTTAGGGTTGAGGGATTTGGGTTGAGGGTTTAGGGATAGGGTTTAGGATTTAAGGTTTAAGGGTTGAGGGTTGAGGGTTGAGGCTTTAGGGATAGGGTTTAGGGTTTAGGGATAAGGGATTATGGTTTAAGGTATAATGTTGAAGGTTGAGGGTTTAGGAATAGGGTTTAGGATTTAAGGTCTAAGGGTCGAGGGATGAAGCTTTAGGGATAGGGTTTAGGGATAAGGGATTAGGGTTTAATGTATAGTGTCGAGGGTTGAGGGTTTAGGCATAGGGTTTATGATTTAAGGTTTAAGGGTTGAGAGTTGAGGCTTTAGGGATAGTGTTTATGGTTTAGGGATAAGTGATTAAGGTTTAGGGTTGATGGATTAGGGTTGAGGGTATAGTGTTGAGGATTGATAGTTTAGGGATAGGGTTTAGGGTTGAGGGATTAGGGTTTGAGGTATAGTGTTGAGGGTTTAGGGATAGGGTTTAGGGATAAGGGATTAGGGTTTAAGCTATAGTGTTGAGGGTTTAGGCATAGGGTTTATGATTTAAGGTTTAAGGGTTGAGGGTTGAGGCTTTAGGGATAGGGTTTAGGGTTTAGGATAAGGGATTAGGGTTTAGGGTTTAGGGATTAGGGTTTGAGGTATAGTGTTGAGGGTTGAGGGTTTAGGGTTTAGGGATTAGGGTTTAGGGTATAGTGTTGAGGGTTGAGGGTTTAGGGATAGGGTTTAGGATTTAAGGTTTAAGGGTTGAGGCTTTAGGGATAAGGTTTAGAGTTTAGGGATAAGGGATTAGGGTTGAGGGATTAGGGTTTAGGTTTGAAGGATTAGGGTTTGAGGTATAGTGTTGAGGGTTTAGGGATAGGGTTTAGTATTTGAGGTTTAAGGGTTGAGGGTTGAGGCTTTAGGGATAGGGTTTAAGGTTTAGGGTTGAGGGATTAGGGTTTAGGGTATAATGTTGAGGGTTGAGGGTTTAGGCATAGGGTTTAGGATTTAAGGTTTAAGGGTTGAGGGTTGAGGCATTAGGGATAGGATTTAGGGTTTAGGGATAAGGGATTAGGGTTTACGGTTGAGGGATTAGGGTTTAGGATTTAAGGTTTAAGGGTTGAGGGTTGAGGCTTTAGGGATAGGGTTTAGGGTTTAGGGATAAGGGATTAGGGTTTAGGGTTTTAGGGTTGAAGAATTAGGGTTTGAGGTATAGTGTTGAGGGTTTAGGGATAAGGGTTTCAGATTTAGGGATAAGGGATTAGGGTTGAGGGATAGGGTTTAGGGTTTAGGGATAAGGGATTAGGGTTTAGAGTTAAGGGAGAGATAGAAGAAATACATGAGAGAGTGAATAATATAGAGTTTTGTATAGCAAGCCATAACGCACTCGCGTTATAACACGAGTGCATTGTGTCTTGCTATTGAAATGGTAAAAAGGCCAGGATACTCATGATCCAGGCCCACATGCTCTATTTTCTTTTGGTTATGTGCGTGTTCTGACAAAAAAAAGATTTTTTACGTTGTTGGGAAGTGTACATGCACATTTTTCACATTCTACCACCTTTGCATGAACTTTCCACCACCTTTTTCTTGTTTACCAACTTAAGGAGGAAATAACATAGTTTTCACATCGAATTTGATATAGATCAATTCAAGTTTCAATTTTTGTAGTGTTGCAATGTTAATTGTGATTGAATTGTAGGAATTTAACATTATACATTGGTTAATTGTATTGTTGTTAGTAATTCTATTTGAGTGTTATTCAATTGAACATTGAAAAGGAAGAAAGTGGTGAAAAACTCAAATTGTTGAGGAGTTTGATGCAAGAAGAAAAAAGACTACATAATTGGGTACTCTCTCCATTCGAATCTCTATTTTTTAGGTATGTCAAGTCTTAACACATGTTCTAAGTTACATTTTCCTTAATTCTATTTGAATTACTTTATCATGCCTCATTGAATACATGTTTATATCACTTGTATGGTTTATATATTTTGTGTTTATATCAGTTGTGTTTATATTTTGTGTTTATAGTTCATGTGCCTTGTCTATGCTTCCACATTTTGCATACATGTCTAATAGGGAATTTACAGCCCGAGCTCTGAATTTCTTCCCAAACAGTTGTAAATTTCTATTGCTTTGATTTTTTTCTTTATACCTGTAGACCTGTAGCTGCTCATGAAAGATATCATCAATCCAAAACATGAATTTATCAAAATGATCAATAGGAACATAGTATCCTAGCTGCAAAACTGGGTTCCTTTATTCAAATTCAAAACGTAAAAAAATGGGATTATAATACACTCCTCTCCAACATAAACTAGTCAAGACAACCTTAGAACATCTAATAATGGTATGGCAACTATTAAACAAACATAGATACCAACCAAAGAAATAGAAAAACCTAAAAAAATTCCATATAACCAAAACTAAGTTCTTACTTGTGAAGATATTTTCTAGTGGTGCTGAACACATACCTTCAAAGTGGCTTGGGAGTATAAACTTGAGAAGCCTTAACCACAATTTCATTAAAGGGATAAAAGTAGCTAGATTTTCCACCAAATCACTTCTAATATATTCTTTAATTCTCAATGCACTCATCATCCACACCCCTTAGATAGCTTTGACAAACTTTAAGGCAACTAGAGAGGAGCAATTAAAAATTAAAGATAGTTTATTGTTTGACATTACACATTTCCTAAAAGAGTCATGAGGTCTACCTTCATTAGACTTAAGAGACATTACACCTATCCACCTAATAATAAGCCACAATCACCACCCCAACAACCACTACTCAACTAACCAATTTGAAACCGCCATAAAAAAATTTTGTGCCTTCATTTTTAGAAAATATCACACTTTAAAATTAATGTCAATACTTGCATTACACACCCTAGCTTAAATCTGAAATGAGAAGTTAAGTTGGCATAGGGAAGATTAGTACACTCACCATGATCTACTATATGAGCCCCAAAAACATCATAATGGAATTGATTTAGAGGGCTTGAAAGATAAAAAATGGTCACAATTTGACCATGAATTTGGAAGGGGAATTTATAAGGGCCTTCAAAGATGCATAAAATTAATGAGGCATATATCTTAAATGAATATCTATATTCCAACCCAAGAATTGGTTTGATGGTTGTAGGGTGCTATATGGGGCTCTTTGTCCAACCAAAATTTTACCATAAAATCTACTACGTAGTTGAGTATGCACTTGCAATGTTGATATCTTATAGACTTAAAATTAACAACAATTTATTGGGCTTCTTATGTAAAGTGATTTAACCATGAATTTTAGTAAGAGCCCTTTAAAAGTGAATTGAAAACTCTTCTTTGACTAGATGAGAACACTTCAACAATGGTAATGGGCTGAAAAATCCTCCACCATGTGATTGAAAACTCTTCTTTGACTGCAAGGAAAGTGTGGGAAGTGTTGGAAATGTTGAGGGCAGTAGATCTAAAATTTGGAACCATATTAATTTCTTAGGAACTAATATTTGTCTTTTTATCATGTTACAGATAAATTCTCCATCATGCCGAGGAAACGATCAAGGATTAAACCAACACAGGAAGAGAAAGAAGCTAAGAATGCAAAGAAAGCAATGGTTATGAGGGAACTTCGTGAGAAGAGGAAATTGGACATGATTGTCAAAGACATGCCAATTGAAGAGGAACCTCAACCATCAACAAGAGACATAGTATTGGCAGCACAAAGGGAACGAATGAAAAATCTTCATGCTTTGAGAGATTTGAATACCACAATTGGAGACACGTCCTCTACCATAAGTCAAGATGGAGGGACACCATCTACCTCATCTCAAGTTGAGAGTACATAATCACTCACATGTGAGGAAGGAGGTATGCCATTGTTCCCACCTCAACCTCAAGGTATGTCATCTATTCCATCTCTGATTGAAGGTATGCCATCTAGCCCATTTCATTTAAATATTGATGAAATTCCTAATGTTGAGATGAATTTACCTTTCTTAACACCACCTAGAATTATGCATAGAAAGCCAAAGTATTTGATTGATATTGATGAGAATATTTTGCAGCCAATGGAAGGTAAGATTCCAAAACGCACTTGTAGAAGATATGCTCATAAGATTTGGAGAGTGTTCTTTGAAAAGTTAAATGAGACCACAAGATGTCAACTATTTGTTGAAATGATATGAAGTATAAAGTATAGGTCCATCACGGAGATTCTTGGGTTAAGAACATCGGAGGCTTCAAGTGAAAAATCTATTATCAAGAATCTAATGAGTGCATATGAGAGTGCACGGGTAATACCTCATGCACAAAAGATAGTAATGTCACATGACATGTCATTACATCGACAATAGTAAGTAATCAAACGAGGAAAGCTCATATAATTAGAAAGACGAGTCAAGCATTGATAATTAATAGAAATTGTTTATCAAGAGATGTTGGAAGGCGCCAAAGAATCAAGGACACTATGCCAATGAATTATGGGCATTCTCAGGGAGACTACCATGAAAAGATAAACCAATTGTTGAAGCATTGAGATCACTAATTGAAGACTTTTGGAATAATTACACAAGGGTATCTCCGAATCAAAGGGATGTGGTAAGAAGGAGAATTGGTAGTCAAAACCATGAGCCGCATCCAAAGCATTTTTTGGATATGACTCAAACATAATTTTTTGGTAAATTTCTAGAGATGTATCCTCAAATTAAAATTTCTCAAATATATTTTGAAATGCTAGAACCTTTCTATGTCAAAATAAATCTTACACACTACTTGTTGTAGATTACATATTGAATTTTCTAACCATTTTGATGTTTATCGGTCTATATGTTTCGATTTGCCTACTAAAAATATTTTATAGGATTGTGGCATACATGTCCCACCAACATCTTCAAGACACTTCATATCAACAATTTTATGTCAAAGAGAGGAAGGTCAAATATTCTACAAGAAATTGTGCTTGGATGGCACATGTTAGCATTGTGGTGGCTTGCAACGTATGCCAATATGTGAACATATGGAAAGCACACATGCAGTTGGAAACAAACTAGTAGAGTTCGGCAAGTATAAAACAATGGCCTACAATACAAAAGATGGTAATGAAGCAAAGCGGTGTGAATTAGTTATTCAAAAGATTCCAATGTATCAGTTTATGTCTACATTTCGTGACATTATAGTGTATGAGTATGCAAGACATACCCATAAAGGTCGATGGTTGGACTTGCAATTCAAGTTATGCAAGGACACATTTCCACTTGGTAGCATTATTTCAGTTGTCAAGTTTGTAGAGAACTACAGTCTACAGCCACAACATGAGGTGCAACCACAATATAACAACTCCACACATGTTTCTATATTTGTGCACATCACATTCATTCATGCGAATGATAGTACAGAGGATGACAGAAAGATCATAAGGGAGTATCATTTTTATATTAGTGATGATCGCACACATTCTACAGAGTTTGTGCAAGGTTGCTTTTAGGTGTTCTACAATGATTTGGCTAGAAGGGGCATATCATTGAGTCATCATATCATATGGTCAGAATTTCAATTCGCTAAGCAGGAGGCATAATATTACAGGTGTTCAACATATGTGGAACTTTTGTGAGGCCAGGCATGGAAAGAGGGAGCATGATGGTGCAAGAGCATGTATCAAAAAAGCCATAGCATGAGAAGAGTTAAAGTATAAAGACAATGCAAAGTTGCAAAGAAGCAAAATCAATCGTCAAGTGGTGTAATGCTTCGATGGGTCTAGGTAATGAAGGTAAGTCTTTAGTTCATAGATTTTTTTGGTTGATATATGATACTAACATTACACCATATGAGGACTGTTATACACTGGTAGGATCAAGTGAGCTACACTCTTTCAGAAGCTCAATTGTAGGTTCATGGAGTATCCATACGCAGAAGATGGCATGCTTTTGTTCTTCATATACAATTCAAGCTTAGAATGAGTGTGAGTGAAAGGAGTGGGTTGACGAATGGCAGTTAAGTTATCTTATCCCACTTGACACGTATCGGCCCCCGACAATACTGGGATTAACACATATGGAATCATCAGTTGACTTTGACCACATATCAGATCTAGTTCAACCAGGTAATATATCTACTTGCATAGTTTTTGAAATTCTTAATGTTATCTTACTGTGTAATGTTTTTGTAATGTTGACTAATTTCATCTAATTTGCTGCACATATCAATGTAGGGCATGTTTATGCAGTTATTGCAGATGAATACAATGAAGAGGGAACAGATTATTACTTGTGTCATTGTGTTGAGGCCAAAAAGAAATTGGAGGCCACAGTTACAGATGGAGAAAACATTGAATACCCTACAGGCTCAGTGGTTGTTACTAGAACATGGCTTAGAAGGTACCCACATAAGAGTGTTAATGCTTGGTTGTTTTAGGACTTTGACACGCACCAGAAGATTATTCATTACTCGAACCTTGTCGTGGCATCCAATGTTCATTTGATCTAATTTCGGGGTAGAACTTTGAACAAGACCTTGTGGAAGGTGCGTGAGTCTGACCATGAGGCAATACATGACACAATAAAGAGTAGAGTAGACCCGGATGGTTCGTTGGATTAATTTGTAAGTATGCATAAAACTTTCCTAGATGGTTACTTGTACTTTGTTTTGTATATAAACAACAGTATGAATTGCTTCCCTCCAGTATACATCCGGTAGGTTTGCTTCTCTTACCATTGTCCTTGCAGCTTCTTGAACAATCCTATTCTTTCTTTCAACCACTCCATTCTGCTAAGGATTCCTATCCTTTGATTGAGGTATGAGTCAATACAGGAAAATGTCATAATTTTGTATTTCTTGTTTTGTCTCATGTCATTTGATGTACATAAATGATATGTATGTTTAGTCAATTTTGCTTCTTGATGCTTCTCACATGAGGTCACAACTCTAGCTTGTTCAACTACGGATGAAGAGAGAGACAATATGATGGAGAGTGATCATCGGGTGGCGGTAAGTGATCGATTACATATGTGATGTTATATATTTCATACATTTTCTATATTAATGTGCATATTGTTTGATTGTATTAATAGGTGGAGCTGGATGAACTTCTGTCAATGAGGTCTACTTGACAGAGAGGGGATGAGTCACGGATTGGATCTCCATCTTCACAGTCAAGCAAGGGCCGCCGGTTATTTCATAAAAGTCCATAGGAAACTAGTTTTTGGGATATTTTTTGTATGCCTAGATGGCTTTGTATACATACATTTGTATGTTACCAAAGTATATTTTTGTATATATGCCTGTATGGCTTTGTTTGGACATGCCTATATGGCTTTGTATATAAACTAGAGTTATGTTCATGACATTATGTATATGATAGTTTATATTAAATATTTAATAAGATGATCAATTATCGTTATAGGAATTTTGTTTTACATGTGCCAATTGCATTTGTTTGAAAGTTTATAAATCATTTTCAAATAATCCATTTTGTACATATCTTGCAATCATTGCATTCTGTGGGATTGTGCAGTTCTTTGAGGCATCATTTCAAATAGTTCATGTGCCTTTTCTATGCTTCCACACTTTCCATACATGTCTACAAGGGCAGCTGCAAATACAATACATGTGACAAAATTCCTATATCATTTATGCTTTGATGGTTGTCCACACCATGTTCCCCAGATCCCATTCTGGCATATGCAAGGAGGAAGTTGGATAAGGTTGTGAAATTTGGTTTTAGACGTGCCAAAATTTGTGTTTGGTTAAAATTTACTTTTATGCATTTGCTTGAGAGTTCTTAAAGCCTTATGAAAAATCCATTTCATGCATATCTTGCAATCATTGCATTCCATGAGACAACATTTCTTTGAGGCATCGTGTCAAACAGTTCACGTTCATTGTATATGCTTCCACACTTTGCATACATGTCTTGCAGAGTTCTTGTGAAACATGAACACACCATCTTAAAGCATGAAAGACATGTGAGCTTTGTGAATGAAGGCATCCTGTGAAGACCATACCATGAAACATGAACACCATAATTAAGCATCGTAATCCTTTGACAACAACACCAACAGGGATATGATCATCACCTCTTGACCTTTTGACATCAATGAAAAACAACTTTCAACACATTGTATCAGTGATATCCCTTAAGAGACCAAAGTGCAAAAAGGTAGCAATATTTGATGAGTTGTTACTCAGAAACCGTGTCACTTAGAAATAATTCGTCTGAGGCTACGAGATCACATAGGGTCCCTCTACAATAAGTTCTCTTAATTTTTTATATCTTTGAGGCGTTTGCCCGTGGTGAAAGTTTTTCTGCTGCTCCAAAAATGGTCAGATGCATGCAGTGTAAAGTTGCAAATGGGTGTAACTTTCATTCTTCTCCTCGTGCGGCCAAACAGATAGTTCCAATGTGTCTAGATGGGTACGTTTAGGCTAGGTATGGTGTTGTTTCGCACCCAAACATGCCGAAACAGTTTGAGCTACATTGTACCGACGATATCCCTTAAGAGACCAAATTGCAAAAAGGCAGCAATATTTGACGAGCTGTTACTCGTAAACTGTGTCACTTAGAAACATTTTGTCATAGGCTATGGGATCACGTAGTGTCCCTCTACAATAACCTCTCTCAGTTTTTTATATATCTGAGGCGTTTACTCGTGGTGAAAGTTTTTCTGCTGCTCCAAAAATGGTTAGATGCATGTAGTGTAAAGTTGCAAATGGGTGTAACTTTCATTCTGATCCTCATGTAGCCAAATGGATAGTTCCAATGCATTTGGATGGGTATGTTTAGGCTATGCATGGTGTTGTTTTGCACCCAAACATGCTGAAACAATCTGAGCTACATTGTACCGACGATATCCCTTAAGAGACCAAAGTGTAAAAAGGCAACAATATTTGACAAGATGTTACTCAGAACCGTGTCACTTACAAACATTTTGTCTAAGGCTACGGGATCACATAGGGTCCCTCTACAATAACCTCTCTCCTTTTTTATATCTCTGAGGTGTTTGCCCGTGGTGAAAGTTTTTTTGCTGCTCCAAAAATGGTTAGATGCATGCAGTGTAAAGTTGCAAATGGGTGTAACTTTTGGTCTGTTGCTTGTGTGGCCAAATAGATAGTTCCAACGCATCCAGATGGGTACGTTTAGGCTAGGCATTGTGTTGTTTCACACCCAAACATGCCGAAATAGTTCGAGCTACATTGTATTGACAATATCCCTTAAGAGACCAAAGTGCAAAAAGGTAGCAATCTTTGATGAGATGTTACTCAGAAACCGTGTCACTTAGAAACATTCTGTCTAAGGCTATGGGATCATGTAGGGTCCCTCTACAATAACATCTCTCGGTTTTTATATCTCTGAGGCATTTTCCTGTGGTGAAAGTTTTTCTGCTACTCAAAAAATGGTTAGATGCATGCAGTGTAAAGTTGCAAAGGGGTGTAACTTTCGTTCTGCTCCTTGTGCAGCCAAAATGATTGTTCCAATGCATCCAGATGGATATGTTTAGGCTAGGAATGGTCTTGTTTCACACCCAAACATGTCGAAATAGTCTAAGCTACATTGTACCAACGATATCCCTTAAGAGACCAAAGTGCAAAAAGGCAGCAATCTTTGACGAGATGTTACTCAGAAACTGTGACTTAGAAACACTTCTTCTGAGGCTATGTGATCACATAGAACCCCTTTACAATAACCTCTCTCAATTTTTGATATCTCTGAGGAATTTGTCCGTGGTGAAATATTTTCTGCTACTCCAAAAATTGTCAGAAGCATGTAGTGTAAAGTTGCAAGGTAGGCTACTTTTTGTTTTATTCTTCATGTGGCCAAACCATTAGCGGAAAAATATCTAGTTGGGCACATATAAGCTATGCATGGTCACTACCCTTCATTATAAAAGGGTCATAGTCTTTCCTATTCGAATGGTCACAACTTTCTGCCTTTGAAATGTCATCAGTATTCATAAGAACATCAAGATAACACTTTCTGCAAATGTTCTCCATGCATTATCATCCTTTTTATTTCTCACCCCAATAAATTAGGTTGCTTTCAACATCAATGCATCAACCATTCATGTAGCACTTCACATACTAATAAAAGACATTAGCCCTCTTAAGGGTCAAGCTCTTTCAACTTATCAAGAGAACATTATTTCACTTGTTGCTATTTCAACTCATAAGTCACATGATAGAGCTTTATGGTGGTGACCTTGTATGAACAATAGTGAACATGTACCAACTAGCACCCATAAATATGAATAAAGTGGCATGTATGCTTGATAGTATTATTTCACCATTCAATCTAGCTAGTCTAATGAGGAGGATGTGGTTCCAAATTTTAGTAAACATGTCATAAATGGTCATTCAAGCCCTTTGAAAACCCTTACATATTCTAAGTAGAGATTATTTCACATATATCATGGAGAGAGATTGTGATATCATAAAATATTGAGATAAGAAAGCCCCAATTTATTGTGCATGTAGGACTAAGCTTCCATCTCACTAGTTGTCTATTACATGGGGAGAAATTACCTTACTTGTTTGATGCCACTTCCACTATATTAAATTCACCACACACAACCCAAGTTTTAATGACTTTAATATACAATCTCGTGTTGATATTCAACATGATGATTCATTTTTATTTTAAAGGACTCTTTTGTTGGGTGTCTTCAAAGGATTAACTTTGTGTGCTAAGTGGATTATGAGAGCCATAGAGAGGATTGAATTTTAAAAAATCCTACTTTGTAATACAATTGGACTTTAAATATTTGAAGTAAACCATCTACAAATATACATTGAAGCGTGGATTTATAATGCAAATATGGACACCATCAACAAAAATGATTTGTATTAACCAAATATCCATATAGGCATACATCAATATCTGTTGATATAAGTATACCATATATACAAAATAGCCATATAGGCTTACAAGAATGCCATATAGGCATACAATGTCAACTATATGAAATACAAAATATATGTCCACAAATGCCATATAGGCACACAACAAAGGAACCAAATAAAAAGTCATTCCCCTCTGTCCGGTGAAGAGAATAGATCATGGGCATCATTTGATCTTCGAGAGGATGGAGACGCGTATGAGGGTGGTCTACTATGAACCCGAGGGCTGCTCCTCTTATTTAGTTGTTCATGGATCTGTAGCTGTTACAATAAAAAGTATAGACATTAATATATAGAAATTACATTATAAAAAATGAAACATTTAACAAAATAATCACTTACTACTACCAGAAAATTTGTCTCCTCATTTGCCTCAGTACTAGGGTTAGGCTGTGGCGATGTCATGTCCTATAGAAACCATCCAGATAGAAATTAAACTTCAAATCAATAATCAATTGATTTTTCAAAAATAAACAACTATAACAATGACTATAATTTGAAATTTACTAATCTGCCTCATACCCCCATCAAAGGCATGGATCTATGAATCGCAGAGGACACACCATGCTCCATTGCCCTATGAACTTCAGGAGGTGTCTCCGCAACCTGCATCATCTGAAAATAAAACAACATTATTCAATTACAGAAACTAGAATATTGATGCAAGTCATGGCTCCTAACATACACACACATTCACGTAAATATGGAAGTACGCACAATAAAGCACACAAGTCATGTTCACCTAAATTATACTAAAAGTGATAAAAACTTTGACTATGTGGAAAGGACTCCAACCAACCAGATAAATGTAAAAGAGCTCCATCTAAATACATAACATGATCTAACTCTACAAATAATATGTTAAAGGTATCTAGATATGTAGAATGTACTTTGTCTAGATATTGTAATGAAGCTTTGTATTGTACCAAAAAAAGATATTCATTGTCACCAATGCATCACTATGATACAACTAGACACATAATAAACATTCTTCACCATCAATTCCCATAGTAAAGTCTTGGGTATGGGCATCAAAAACATCACAACCAAGAGTTTAATCTATTGATCTAGATTCTTGGGTTGAGAACTATGAATGTTTGAGGTAACAATCATTGAAATTGTAAATAAGTTCTTTCTTATTTTGGATAGGGAAGATAGGATCGACTCCCTTATGGATAGAAATTAGAACCCTACTAGGCTCCAAGTGTGTAAAGTATATTATATGAGGGAACTTTGATCATTTCAAAGGTTAAGGGGTCCATAAAAAAGGTGGTTGTGTATTTAAAGAGGTGTTTTACTTTAACCTTAAGAAGAATAAAGGAGCCATGAGCATTTGTATGATATCAACACCTTGGAAATATGGTGGTATGTTTAGTTAGGGTAACGGGTTGTGCTACTTTAGCCCTAAGGTTTTATAGAGTCTTGTGCTTTTTGATCTATTGATATTGATTATTAATTTGTAGATATTAATGTTGTTTAGGTTGATTGGTTTAAACATAGTGTTATTGATAAAAAAAATATTAAATTTTCAGTTTTAGTGGGTTGAAAGTTTTTAAAAATTTGAAGTTAGGAGTTTGATAATTTTAAGAAAAGTTCATGGTTCCCTTAAGAAGTTAGAAATCAGCAGAAGAAAATACTAGGTTGTAGACGTTGAAATGGTTCTATTTTATTGGAAAATATATTGGTTCATGAAAAATTGTTTAGTTTAGGTGTTGAAATAGTCATGGTTTATTGATGTTTAGACATAAATTATATGGACCTTTATTAGAGTGCAAGTTTGTAATAATCATGGTTCATTGGTGAAGTTATCAACCTATTAAGCAATTATTAAATTATAGGCTCGAAACAATGGTGTTTCATTGGTGAAGATATTTGTGTCAAAATAGTCAAGTTTCATTTATAAACATATCAAACTAATGAAACATTATCAGGTTGTAGGAATGGAAATGGTTATGGTCCATTGTTAGAATATATTAGGCTCATGATTCAAGATTCTAGTAACGCCTCTTTGCAGCTTAGAATGTCTCTATTTTGACTCTCCCTAGGTTTTCCATCTCATGTGGTGGATTTTTGAATTTTACTTTTGATTCTCATGCATTCTATGGTGAACTCTCTTGGCTCTTCAACAAGTCATGAACTCTTGTGAAGATTTGGCTCTCTTGGTAATATACTATAGCTCTTTCTTATGCTTCCTCAAGTCTCCATTGCTGTTGTGCTCTTTTGGTACATCTTTATGTGAGTTCTCAGAGGATTTTGTGCTCTCTTTCATCTCAAAGAATATAGTAGTGGGTCATCCCACAATAATGGGTTACACTTTTTGGCCAAACTTGACATTGAAATCAACATTTTGAACTAAATCTTTACTTTCTGACACCTATAGCCGCTAAACCGTTAGAAATTTGAAGATGATGTAAACTAGTGATTTGTGAGATTTTGTTTTTAGATTTTAAATATATATTTTTAAAAAAATTTAGAGTTAAATTGTAAATTTTTTGCGTCTCCTTTGATAACTAGTTTTTAATAGTAAACAACATTTTTTTAAAGTGATGTGTATTCCGTAGCACATAACTTTTTTTCTACAAAGGATAAAATTCTGATTCTTTTAAATTTAGATTGGTAACACTGATATATAGGGCATGCATTTGGCTTCATTATGTTTTGTTGAATATTTCTTTTTTAATTAAGTTTTGAAGTCAAACCAATTATAATTTAGACATAGGCGTATTTCGTAAAACATAACTTTTTCCGTATGTATCGAAAATCAATTTTTCTTTTTTTTGTTGAAACAAGGGAATCAATACCTAGGGCATAGAGATTTTTTAGAATTTGTTTTCAATAATTTACTAATTTTTCATGTGTGTCGATCAAAAAACTTGATGTTCAGTGAAAAACCTACATTCATAAGAAATAAAAATTAAATATAATAATCAAATTAAATATATTTAAAATTATACTTTTTGGGAAGCTTATAATAAGGAACACATACTTACAAAACATAAATTTTAAATGAATTCATTTGATCCCCCAAAAGGTAAATCAAAAGTAGTTTTTTATCAGCATTTTGATAGGTGTAGAGGAGACTCCATTATAGGTATGGTTTAAAACTAGCGGGGTTCTATCCAAGGGGGTTTGAATCTAAGAAGGTTTGATCAAACCCTCTTCAATTAAAATCCTTTAAATGGAACCTTTCAAGGCTTAAATCATTATACTTTTTAAAAATATGTGATTTCAGCAAAAATCAGGATGTCCTAGAAAGTGTAACCCATTATTGTGGCAGCATCCTAGTATTAAATGAAGGCTTCTCATTAGACTTAGGTGGGTTAGATGTAGGATCAGAAGTAGGGATAGAAGAAATTGAGCCAATAGGATTGCCATGGTTTTTAGGGGAATGGGTTAGTGTAGATTTGAAGATTTTGGTTAGGGGTGACTTGTTGCCCCCATAATTAATACCTAAAACCTAGATGATTTTGAAGTCAATCATATGCTATATAAGATGTCATAGGATCATTCCCCTCTCTAGTGTCATGTCCTAGGGTCTAATTGGTGGTAATTGGATTCGTTTATTAGAGAGAATTTGCCAAAGAATAGTGTGGAGGGGATCAACAAGCTTTGGTAGACATGTATGGAAAATGTGGTAGCATAGACAAGGCAGTGAGTTGTTTAGAAAGATGCCTCAAAGAAATGTGGTCTCATGGTGATGTCCTTGTCTATGCATCTGCTTGTCATGGCATTCCATGAGACCACATTTCTTTGAGGCATTTTTTCAAATAACTATATTGTAATTAAAATTTTGTCATCTATCAACATCTAGTTATTAGTTATTAAATGTCTAGTAATGCTTTGAGTTCGAAAGATGTGCAATGCAATGTAATCAACGATATGAATATAAATTACAAAAATCTAGTAAGTACAATTCATTAGTTAAACTGCTTATTTTATTACCTAAGTGAAGCTTTGAACTCCACCACCACTGGTAGGTGTTGCCGTGAAATCTCCAAGATTAACCTATTCAACATCTAAAATCAAATATTAGAATACCATTCATATAACAATGCTATTCACATGTAATATTTATAATTGTTTACTAGTTACATACCCTGACAATAGATGTCGTAGTGTAATATGCAAGTGGAGAATCGCTGAAAACTGCATCAACTCTATGACCCTGAAATTTCATTAAAATCATCAAACTAAATTAGTTAATCTTGCATTTCAAAAATAAAATTTATTAAATTAAATTCAATGGACTTTCTAACATTTACTTGAGTATCAAGGCCGAAAGTCTCACTCAGGAGGGCATCTGTTATCACCATCTGCTCAGCTATAGATGTAGCCTTCGCACCTGCGTCCCGACTATCCGTGGGGTCATAACCAGAGGCTGACCCACAAGCCTGACAAGTATGGGGTGGAACCCTACTCCTTGAACTCTCCCCTGGCCCACGCTGTGTTGTAGGACTGGCATGCTTTATGATGCTTTGGGTCAAGGCATTAATGGACTGAAGTGTCTCAACCTCAACACTCTCCTTCACAACGGAAGGGATAGACACGTGCTCATGGGCTGGTCTGGCAAGTGCTCGTCTCGCTAGCCATTGTGGGTCAACACGTGCCCTTGGTCTATCCTATGTTGACCCCCCACCTCTACCCTAGAACTCCCGCATATCAAAATAGTTTGGCACTTTATTTTTGACAAACTCGCAGTAAAGTTTCCTCAAAAAATATTGCGGAACCTCATTATTGTTGCATGGAGGATGGTCAAAAACCATCCACCACCTCTGCCCAAAATTGTCCCTTATTGCTTGGTTGTTGCACCAATGGATAGGGAACCTCTTGCATGTAAGGGGTAGAGGTTGATTTGTTGCTGGGTCTATGAAAATGGAACACAAGTTCAATTTTGTAATTTGTTCATTTTTAACTTGTTCATAGGACAACTTGTCTACATAAAACTCTCTAAATTCTCTCCTCTTTTCTGACCAACTAGAGATTTGCTTGCTAATTGAATCTACATTTGATAACATAGATTCAAGAGATTGAGCAAGCACAGATCTATGCAGGGTTGAAGTTGCAAGTTCTTTCAACCTTCCAATTATGTCCTCAATTTATTTTTTATTGTTTTCAAATTTGCCCCATTATATTTTTTTGTGTTCCAGGGGCATATTGAGGAATGAATGGAGGTGTTTGTTGTTGGGGTTATTCTTTAACAAGTATTTTTTGTTCAGGTGATGGAGGATTTTGTGGATTTTCAGGAGGAGGAGGTGCATTATCAATTCCTGTAAATTAAAGAAATTTACATAAAAAAACTACTTAAACCTACCTATTTAGCAACAAATTCACACAAGAAAGTAAATAGAACTTACTCCTTTGGCCTCCCTGATGTCGTGGTGGCATTTTGACAATGAATTGATGACATATTGCTGATGATATGCCCTTCGATAATGCGAGTGGGCTCTCCTTTGTCTCCAAGCCGTGGGTTTGCTCTGAAATGGAATGAAACAATGAAATGAAATACGGGTTCTTTTTTAAATAGCAGAGCATAATGCGCTCACGTTATAACGCGAGCGCGTTATGGCTTGGTGTTGCCAAGCCTTAGGCTCGACATCACCAAGCCATAATGGGAGCGCGTTATAATGCGCTTGCGTTATGGCTTAATTTTTTTTTTTTAAAAGTTGGCCACTTTTTGGCCCCCCTAACTTTTTTGCACCCGCCCCATGTTAGAAGTATAATATGGATAAAGAATCATCATAGATCTCGTATTTGTAAGAAAAGTAATTTGCAATTCATGTTATATTTTGCATGAAAAGAAAAATGAATTATTTATTGGGCATATGCATGTTCTTCTATGGATTGTCTTTGTAAATAAAGTAGTTTACTTTTCTATGCATGTGATGGGTTTACCTTCCAGGAAAGGGTGCCGAATATGGGCTAATAGAGAAGGTTGATCCTATTTTTGGGATCTACCGATATATTCATAAGTGTTTTGGCCAAAGCCATGTTTTCATTGAGATAAATAAATGTTTGTCTATCAAATTATATTGATATGTTTCTCTGTCATATCCTGATAGTAGGGCATTGCATGTTCATGTTAGAAATGCATGTAGATATATCAGGTTGCACTAGGTTTCCATCTTGCCCATTGTTTCTAAGTTTCTAGGCACTTTGTGCAGGGTCGGGTATTCTTCGAAGTAGGAAGAATTCTGAGGAAGCGTAGGCTTTGTGGTTGGGTGAAAAGCACCTGAGCCATGTTCTCATCTCTCGGCTTTGTGGATGACCGCCTAAGTTAGTGGCAACCAGTGACAATGACTATATTCATATATCATTACTTGTATAATTCTTATATTTGTACATCATTATTTGTATAGTGTTGATTATATGGCATGAAAGCTAGAGTTGTACCATTTTGTATATCATATTTCTTGTGCTAACACTTGGATTAGACACTTGTACATGCGAGATGTAATATGATATTTTTACATATATTGAAGATGTATCATTTCAATTTTATATTAATGAGAATTTGAGCGTTTATTTATTTCCGTGATATAGTTTATGGGTTGCGAACCTTATATTACCTCACAGTTGACATGCTTTATTTTCAACTTTAGTTAAAACAAATATTTGTTTTTAAGAAAACCTAATTAAAAAAGTGTAAATACAATTTCTATGGCACTCAAGTTATCTTTTTGACATCCTAACTTAGTCCACAGGAAAATTTACTTGTTAATGTCAAATAGAATATCATCAACCATCTGGAATGCAAAGGTTTGCCACAGTTTTCATCTATCCACTTTTCATGACGTGTCTGTAAGCACAAAAATCATGCACAACCTCCACGAGGACCCTTATGATGATATATAATCCTTGTCATGTACATGTAAGCATGAGATAACATCTTCTCAGCAGCAATCCTCTTGGTGACGTGTCATTTCTTTCATCTTGTGTTGTTTCCCTTTTGTCATTTTCTCGCTCTCTTCATTGTTGACACTTTTCGACACTTGTTGATTTATATTTTCTGAGATTGCGACCTTGTTCCTAAGCCTTGTATGCGTCTTGTAGGTGAATTTTCACTTTTCCTCAATATTTTTCATCTTCTCCACCCCCTAGAAGCCTTCTAGAGGTCCCTCCTAGCCATCTCCCACTTTCAGTTTTTAGTTTCACTCAACCAATATAAATCTCCCCCTATTATTTCCAAATCTCCCACAGGGAGATCCTACTTTGCAAGTGGAGATTTAGATTCTTGCACATGATTGACCTATTTCCGGAGGCAGATCCCCTCCTTTTCATCTCTTCTACCATCTCCCAACATGAATTTTCACCCAGACCCCTTTCTTTCCGGATCTCCTACCAGGTGACCCTACTAAATCAAGATCTCCCCCTGGGAGACCCATGGGCGACCATGTCGTGTTTCCATCCACCAAAAAACTCAAGTTTCTAACTTGAAAAAGCTCTGTTTTCACCTGTTTTTCTTCCTGTTTGCATGGATTTTCAAGCCTAACATGGAGTTAACTATTTCATGCACCCACACATGCATAATTAGCTCTATTTCATCTTTAGTTAACAATTCATGCATTCCCATGCATTCTTCTAACTCCATTTCTTCTTCAATGATAAGTTATCATTGCTTCATCACTGCCTAATCAACTAAGTTCACTGAGTAATCAATCTAGTTCATTCTTCAATCAACCTTGTTAACTCTTCAATCAAATTGACTTAACTTCTCAATCAATTCCACCTCTCATCTATTCTTCAAACCTATAAATATCCCTCACTTCTTCATTATTTTTCAAGTTGAGCAAAGTTGGAGAATACTCTTCTAATCTTCACAAGTTTTTTCAAGTTTCTTCATAGGCCTTTGAGCCTCTTTCTTCATTTCTTTCTTTAGTTTTTCCAAATCTTCAAATCTTTCATTGTTGCATAGCTTCAAGGCATTTCTAAAGGAGGCAAATTCATTGTGCACACATCTCTTGCTAAGTTTTTGCTCTCTACATTCAGTATTCTCATGCTCACATAGGATGAAGGTGCCTTTTGTTTGTTCGTTCATCAAGCTTTCACATAAAGCTTGTAATGCCCTCGCCAAGGAAATACAATATCATCTCATCTCACATACGCAGTTTATCTGATTCAAAACAACAATCAAGTAAACGATTCAAAACATTCACAATAATCAACATAGCAAACACACAATTCATTCCCAATACATCTCTGTCAATCCAGCAATCATTTCACTTAGCATCCATCAATCAAATACAAAACAATCATTCACACAGCAATCAATCACCTAGCACACCACATCACATCAATTCAAAATACCAGCATATTATTATCTGCAATATTGATCATCTCCATAGGAGATAAACACAAGGCAACAATCCTTCAAGCATATTATATATCTCTGCTACACAAATTAGAGCAACAGTTGAAGTACCGAAACCCTAGCATTTTCCCATAGCCTACTAATTTTTGAGTTTGCAAAGTTCACATATTGCCAGGTGAATCAATTAATTAGAATTTTGTTATTTTAATATTAATTAAAGTTGCAATTAATATTAGGGTTTCATAGAAATTAGTTTAATAGAGATGATGGTTTTATTTATTCTTAATCATAATTACTTATAGTGAATAATGTTTTATTAAAGGAATGTTTTCATGGTTATAATGTAATGATTAATTGTTGTATTAAACAATGTGTCTTGATTATTGGGTTAAGTGCCTAGATAATTGTTGAAAGTTGGGTGTCATCTATGTAAAGTTTGTGTAAGGCTCCGTGCCTTTGGGAGATGTGTTTAGTATGTTGGTTCTGCATGTGTCACCCTATGGGGCCAGGACCTAGTGAGAGGTTACCAGGACAACCATAGATGGGGGCTGGGGTCTAGTGAGAGACTGCCAGGACAACCCATGCTAGGACCATGCAATGACACTCCTCCCTATTGCAGTCTAGCGCTCCCTAGTTGCATTTCCTCTTGTTGTATGAGTGCCTCTGGAAGTGAAGTGAGTGTTGTATGTGTCGTTGGTGTTGTTAGAAGTGTTGTGTTGGAGTCATGTATAACCCGTAAGTATGTCAGCCCATTGTTTTCCTGATTATTTGTTGGATGTGGGACCTTGTGTTATCTCCTAGCACGGGGGGTGGACCTCCTGGTTCCACATGGTCGGGAGGTTGGTGCTTTTCTCCATTGGGTATTCTTGCTGCATGTTCATGTGCGTGGAGATTGTTCATTGCACTGAGGACTCCAGTTTCTATTCCAGTTGTGAAGCCATCCTTTCATGTATTGTATATTGGATTGTATCTCATTTTGTATCTCTCGATGAAATCTGATGTAATATTCCCACATATACTAAGGGAAGCATCGTTGTAAGTATTGTAAGATGTAACAATTATTGATGATCTCTTCTTGTAAAGAGTATTGTAAAGTAATGCATCATTCATATGTTAGTTAGCTAGAAATGGTCATTAATGTTTGATTATCAGTTGCCACATTATGGAAGTGAGTAATATAGGATCATTTAATTTGGTGCCTTAAAGTGAACCTTGATAGTTAGATTGATTATGTAACCTTTGTTTCTTGTAATCTTGATTTGTGAGTAGCACAGTGGAGGAACCTTAGAGGACCTAGGTTTAGATTATTATGTTATATTATGCATTCTATTGTTATTTGATTTTTAAAAAAAACTGTTGTTCCATTAATTTGACCTAGTTTAGTGTTGTCCTCTGGGGTTCCTTGTGTTGATAACTGAGAGGGGGGGTGAATCAGTTAACTTAATTAATTTAACTTTCTGTTCTTTAATAACTAGTGCAGCATCAAAACAAATAAGCATCCATAACCATGAGAGAAGAAATAAAATTAATACACATAACACAATAATTTTGACGTGGAAAACCCTGTTAAGGGAAAAACCATGGAGTGACTAACCCAAGATTGTATTCTCTATTAAAAGAATAGAAGTACAAAATGGCACTTGCCAATTAGGGCTCACTGCTCACAAGAGGCTCATTGCCTACAAGAGACTCACTGTCTACAAGGTATAAAGAAAATAACAAAATACTTAAACTAATGAGAAGCATCCACATATGCTGAGGTTCAGTTTCGATTAGGCTCAATACACTGATCTACTGTACTTCATTCTTCCTCTTCTTTGGTGCTGCTGTCTTGTCACATACCGGACCTGTATTACTGCTTCCACACTGCTCTCTGCTTTTCTTCGCACTTCACACCACACCACACACACCTTCTCATTGAAATCCATCTGGTATATATATCCGCATAAAGGATTTCAACGTCTTTCTAGTCGACATCCGGAATACTCAATATTTTTCCAAACTCTGGTCTTGTCGGCTGAATCCTTGCTTACCAAGTGATGCGTATCAAAGAGATGCTTATAGAAGTCATCAATCATGTCGGCCAATCATGAATGATCCCTTAAGAAACTTGATTACCATCAATATCTCATTTGGATTAAGGTCTGAAGCTCTTCCGGTCAGTTCTTCCTCAGTCTACTCTGCCAAATAGGAACCCAACACTTAGGTGTTCATATCTTTTCACTCTTACATCATCGGAGGCTCAATCTTTGGAATATATTAGTCATGGTACTCCTCTTGACTTCCCCAAGTCTTCACTTTACTGAGATACGTCCTCTGAGAGATCCGGACTTGATTGTTAGACCTTGCTGCATGCTATGTTCTTGGTCACCAGACCAAAATACTCTTCAATCTGACTTTGGGTATAGACACACCATGTCCTGCGGATGTGTGGGATGGACTTTGTTGCCATCAATGACAACACTCATGAAGCCACACAGTGTCTCTTGCCAACAATATCCCCCTTTGGCATTGATGGCAACACTTAGTGAAAAGTGATTAAGTGTCACACTACACTCCCCCTTGGCTGATGCTCTGTTCTAATGTACACTTTATCGGAGCTCCCCTTAGCTAAATTACACATTTTTCATTGCTACTCACTCCCCCTTTGACATCAATGGCAAAAGGTAGAATCCGCACACCAAAATTTCTAAAACTCCAACTATACTTCACTGCATAAGTATATATACATGTTATACTTACATAAACTAAAGTATATCTGTAAAAGTTGTCTTCAATTGGATGAATTCTATTGCCCAACTCTGCTTCATCCTGTCCAAAATTGAGATGTGACTACTCAACAGGAATGCAAAAGCTTCTGCCCTCTTTAGATCTGTCGGATCACTGGTCCGGGCTGTAGTCTGAGCATCAGTTAGGGCCTCATGCATGGATTCTAATTTAGGGATAATTATCCCTCTAAGTTCACTTAACCTGCTTATTCTATTTTTCTTCTCCTTCTCAAGCTTCTTTATTTCATTTATGACTGCAATAGTCTAACACTCTTGATTTATTATGGAAGAGGTGAGAGGATCAAAACTTTGAGATAAACTTGATAGTTTGCTCTCTTGTTCTTCCACCTTCTTGGTGATGTCTGCTGTTACGGTGGACCAAGATAGACAAAATTTGTATAAATCTCCACCATCTTTAAGAGCATTCTCTAGGCTCTTTATTCCAATATCCAAATTTCTCCTATCATCTGTTATAAGTCATTGTACTTCAGAGAATCTCTTACCCAGAAACTCTTTCTGGACTTTCTCTTCAGTTGCTTTCTCCAAAGAATCAAAATGTGTGTTAATAGAATTAACAAGAGATTTCAAATTACCGGATGAGGAGGTAGAAAGATCCTTCTGGAAGGATGGCATGATCTTTTCCAACACACCGGATGCAATCTCTATCAGCTCACAGTCTTCCATGTGAGACTTCAAAAGTTTTTCTTTTGCCTTTGCTTAGGCAAAGGATGCTATCTTCATAGTCTGAACCGGGGAGAGGGAATCAAAATTGAATGGTCCTTGAAGTAGCTCTGGTTCATCCAATTCCATCATTTATTTTGTCAAGAAGTCCTTAACAGTTTCTATAGTGTCTCTTACCGGAGACAGAGTTTCCTTTCCTTCTGTGGCCTCAGAGGTGTCAACATAGACCTTCTCTGTTTGATCTTTTTCTCTTCCCTTTTTCTCCTCTTCTTGACTTACTTTCTCTTCTTTTCTTAGTTCTTCTTCAGTTCTAGAGTCGGTAGGGAGATCCGGATGAGAGATATTTACTTCTTCTTGGACTTCCTCTTCCGGAACAGAGGAATCCAGGTCCTTAGTTTTCTCCTCACCTATCTCTTTTGATTCTTCTGCATTTTTCTCTGTAGGATCTTCCTTTGATGTACTGAGTCCATCATCCATGACAGAGGGTTCATCACCTAAGTCCTCTATAATAGGAATATTGAATCTTTTATAGGCATTCCAAAGTATGTCTTCAGTCTCTTTAGCCACCTGATCAGTCTCTCCGAGCATAAGCTTATTCATTCTGGCTTTGCTCTGGAGCTCATCCTTGCAATCTTTGAAGATCATGCTTATTTGCTTTGGAGTGATGGAGGGATAGAGTTGGATAGCAATTTGTTCTCTGATCTCTAAGTCTTTTGCCTTGGCATTCTCCTTTCTCATTTCAAGTTCCTTCTCTAAACTTTTGGGAATTAGAGAGATGATTTTAATAAATGCCTTATTATATATGTTTAAGTACTTAACTGTGGCTTCTTCCAAGATCTTTTTATCTGCGTCATTATACTCATCATAGAATTCTGTCATTGGTTGCAGATTTCCATCCACAGTAACTGCCTTGACTACATCATCAATGGACAGAGTAGGCCTTTCAACAAACTCTTCTACTTCTTCTTCCTTGCTATGACCGGTAGAGGGTTCACCAGATGTTTTCTTCTTCTTCTTCATTTTCTTGATTTCTTCATCATCCTTCTGACTCGTATAGGACCTTGTGGCCTTTTTCTTTGTTCTCTTCTCTCCCTTTCCGGATGTTTGGGCTTTTAGTTTTGATGCTTTTTGGCTCTTAGAGGTGGCAAGTGCAAAGCTTCTGGAGGATTTGATCCGGGAGGGGGCTTGCACTGGACCACTTTCTTTTTCTGTTTCTTGCCTTTCTTTCTCTGTCCTTTCCATCTTCTCTTTATTGGCATCAACTGCCTCCTTTGATATTCCATGCCTCTTGGCGAATTCTTCTACTTCCCTTCTTACTTTTCTCTTGATCTCAGGCTGTCTAAGTTCAACATGAACTTTTACACTCAATTCTTGGAAGGTTCCAAACCTTTCTGCCTTAGGGTCCTTAGGCTGACTTAGTAGATGTTGGACATGCAGTTCCAGAATTTTCTCATCCACCTCATAGCCTACTGACATAATCCACACTATTCTCGGTTCCACTGCCTCCATTAGGCATTGATCAGTGTCTACCATGAAGCACACTGTATCTTTGTATTTTTCAACTAGAGATTGGGGGATTCTCTCTCTGGCCTGCATTATGCTTTGGAAGTTTTTGAAGTAACCCCACAGTGCTGTATTTTGTGCCTTGGCATCACCAATGCCATACAAATAATCCCTGATTTGTATGGAAATAGGTCTGTCATTTTGCCATATCCAGCCACTAGTTCCGGGTAGCTCATTCATATAGTAGAAGAATAGGCAAAGTATCAAGCCACCATACTTGAATGAATTCTTTTTATCTTTCTTTATTTTATGCAAATTCTCTAACAGTTGGTTCAGGAGAAGCTCACAAAGATCATAGTCAACATTTTCTCTTAGCATCTGATAAGCAGTGTAAATTGCAGTTCCGGGTACTGAATTTTCCCTGCTGGAGTGATATATCTTGTAACCAATTATCATGGAGGCAAACTTGATATCTGGATCAGTGATATCTTCTATTGTCATTGCTCTCTTGTCAAATTTTGATCTGGTAGCCTCACTCATAGTTTGGTTTTTGACCGATTTGAGAACAGTTAACCCTCCAGATGAGTGCAAATCGGTTACCGCCCTAATAACATCTTTTGTGATCTTAAATGGTCTATTCAACCACATGAAGTTGTCATGCACTCTGCTCAATACATACCGGACCCACTCATCTTCTGTAAAACAGGGGAAATAGATGCACTGTCTGAAATGCTTCTCTTGGATGGCCTTGTATTGGGGTTTAAGTTCAAGTGATTCATCTATCAGTTCCTTGTGGTAGATATCCATCAGCTTGGATTCCCCAAATTCTTTAATGTTTGCATGTATGTAAACCCTAATATCTTCTACATGCAGAACCCCATGCGAAATGCTAGAGAATGCGCCTAAGGGATCAACTTCCAGAGATTTGTAGGGGTGTTTTTTGAATTTAGGGCGTAGCCTATCAGTGATTTTGACAACATTCGAAGTAGCCATCTTTCAAAAGATTCAGAGAGAGTTATTCAAGAGCAGAAAATACCTTTTACGCTTCTAGGGTTCACAATATGAGCCGGATCGGATTGCAGGATGAATTGACTTCTGTGATTGATCTTTGAGAGGTTTGAGACAATTTAGTTGCAGAGCTCCTTCTCTCTTCTTCTCGAAAGCAAATGTGCAAATGATGAACAAAAGAACCCTTATATTTCTGCACAAACCCTAATTTCACATTGTAATAAATGCACAACTTAAGTTATTCCAGTTGCTTTGTTCTCCTTGTCCTGAGAAATCTTTCTGGATCACTGAGATGCATTTAGAGTTATTCTCAGTGAATATTGGCAATCTATCTACCTTTCTCCAATCATTCCATTTATCCGCAAATCAAGATACCTCAAATTTGAATCATACCGAATCTAACTGTGAAAACCTGTTCTTACCAGATGACTGTTAAACTGGATCATTCTTGGAAGATTAACCTCTTCTAAATTTCTTGTGGATCTTCCATATCTTTACCAAGGCTTATTTAGATGTTTCTTTGAGAACCCTTTAATCCACAACTTTCCATGTGCCAATTTCAAGCACCAATTGACTGGCTGGGGGAACTTGTTTTCTTTTGTGACTCCCCCTGAGCCAGAGCTCATCTATTTAGTTTCCGAAAGGAATATCAACACCAAATTCTGGTGTGGATCCATCCTCAACATTTTTTGTACTCCTCTTCACCCAAATCTTGTTCATCTCCCTTTGAATTTCATCCGCATTCACTTTTTCTTTTTCTTTGTCTTGGTTTTGATTATGAAGCACCAGACCCTTTTTGTCTTGATTCTTACTTCTACAGAATTTGGCAATATGACCGGATCTATTGCAATTGTAGCAAACAAAATTTCTTTGCATATTTGATTGATATCCTCTTGATCTACACTGATTAGCCATATGTCCCATTCTATTGCATACAAAGCATCTACCATTGAATGAATTGTTCATTTGCATATTTCTACACTCATGAGATTTGTGACCATACCTTTTGCAATTAAAACACTATCCAGAGAAGGATGAATTAATCTGATTCATTCTTCTTCTGCATTGATTTGCTTTATGACCAAAGTTATTGTAATTGTGGCAGTATCCATTGAAGGATGGATATCTTTGAGCATTTGGTTGCCTTACCAGAGGTCTTCTAGACATGTTCCTTGGATTTCCTGATCCAGAGTTCTTCTAACCAGATCCGGAGCTTTCACCTTTCTCATACCCCAAGCCTTTTTGTCATCTACCCTCTTTTGGCTTTCAAGAAGAACTTCAAGCTGAGCAAAGCTTATCTTGAATTTCTCTTTGTATTCATTTGCTGTTTGAAGATCCCTTTTTAGAGTGTCAATCTGATTCTCAAGTTGTTCTTCATTATCTCTAGCTTCTTCAAGATCAGATTCCAAATGCCTGATTAATCTATCCATTTTGTGGCAGTCTTCTAACTTTTCCTTAAGAGATTGTTTTAGATTATCTTCAGTCTTTCTTTTCTCTTCAATTTCTTGGGTGAATTTCACAACCCCTGATTCCATTTCATGTCTTACCATAATGACCTCTTTTGATAGCTTCTCACATAATTTGTTCTTCTCATTCAGATCTTCATTAGTATCATTGGCTTCACTTTGACTTGCTAATTGCTGAAGAAGTTCCTTTCTCTTTTTCATAGAGATATTCAGTTTCTCCTTTAGTTCATTATGAAATCATCAGCTTGTTTGAGTCTTTCCCTCAAGTTATTGACTTTAGACTGAGATTGCTCAAGATCATCAAGGGCAAACTGAAGTTGTTCCCTTATACCATACATATCCATTGGAATTCCCAGATCTTCCTCAAGCTGTTAGGCTCTGTTTGGAGAAACTTAGCTCTGATACCAATTGTTGATAACTGAGAGAGGGGGGTGAATTAGTTATCTTAATTAATTTAACTTTCTATTCTTCTTTATTAACTAGTGCAGCATCAAAACAAATAAACATCCATAACCATGAAAGCATAAACAAAATTAATATACATAACACAATGATTTTGATGTGGAAAACCCTGTTAAGGGAAAAACCACAGGGTGACTAACCCAAGATTGTATTCTCTATTAAAAGAATAGAAGTACAAAATGACACTTGCCAATTAGGGCTCACTGCCCAAGCACACTGCTCATAAGAGGCTCACTACTTACAAGAGACTCACTGTCTACAAAGTATAAAGAAAGTAATAAGATACTTGAACTGATGAGAAGCATCCACATATGCTGAGGTTCAATTCCGATTAGGCTCAATACACTGATCTACTGCATTTCATTCTTCCTCTTCTTTGGTGCTGATGTCCTGTCACATACCGGACCTGTATTACTGCTTCCACACTGCTCTCTGCTTTTCTTCGCACTTCACAACACACCACACACACCTTCTCATCAAAATCCATCTGGTATATATATCCGCACAAAGGATTTCAACATCTTTCTAGTCGGCATCCAGAATACTCAATATTTTTCCAAACTCTAGTCTTGTCGGCTGAATCCTTGCTTACCAAGTGATGCGTATCAAAGAGATGCTTATAGAAGTCATCAATCATGTCGGCCAATCATGAATGATCCCTTAAGAAACTTGATTACCATCAATATCTCATCCGGATTAAGGTCTGAAACTCTGCTGGTCAGTTTTTCCTCAGTCTACTCTACCAAACAGGAACCCAACACTTAGGTGTTAATATCTTTTCACTCTTACATCACCGGAGGCTCAATCTCTGGAATATATTAGTCATGGTACTCCTCTTGACTTCCCCAAGTTTGCACTTTACTGAGATACTTCCTCTGAGAGATCTGGACCTGATTATCAAACCTTGCTGCATGCTCTGTTCTTGGTCACTGGATCAAAATACTCTTCAATATGACTTCCGGTATAGACACACCATGTCCTGCGGATGTGTGGGATGGATTTTGTTGCCATCAATGACAACACTCATGAAGCCACACAGTGCCTCTTGCCAACACCTTAGCGGGGGCGTTACAAATCTCTTCAAACGTCCTTATGCTGCTTCAATCAAAGCCATTGTGCTCATCAATAGCTCTCATTGAGTTCTCTTTACAAAGCTTCTAAAGCTTCTTTCACTTCTTTGTGTTGTCTTGTCGCTAAGAGGTCTCCCCGCTGCTTCAAGAGGATATGAGGTTGCCATCAAGGATTTCTGAGGGTAATGGAGGCTCACAAGTCTTCTTTATTTTAGGTTCCTCTATGCTTTTTGTCAATTGGTAGTAATTAGATATTTGAAATTGCTCTTGGGATTAGTAATTTGTTGTTTTTTCCTTGATAGAATAGTTAGATCTAGTATTCTTAGAGTAATTTGCATTCATAGTTTAATTCATTTACATGCAATTTCTTTTTCTAGATTAAATCACTTTAAAACATTCGAAAACCCCAAAAACATAGAATAATTGCATAGGTAAATTCATTGTAGCTTGCATTCATTATTTGATTCCTAGATTAAAAGCATCTTTATTTCCAAAAATACCAAACAAGCACAAAAAAACAAGTTTTGCATTTTGAACATATAGTATTGCATTCATAAAACCCACAAAAGAACAAAAACAATTAGTCACTTAAGTAAATTGCAAACCCTTGATACCATCACAAGGTCAACCACGATCAACTATTTGGTCAAACCCTTGATACCATCACAAGGTCAACAAAAGCCAACGCATAACCAAACCTTAGATCAAAATCAAACCCAAAGTTTAGTCAAAGTTAGTTCACATACACCTATCTCTTGTCTCGGCTCACAAATGTGCCCAGGGTTAAGAGGTGAGTGGGTGAGGGAGATCCTCAACGAAATAGAGAAAATGCATCCGAGACCACAACAGGACTGGCTAGTCCTCCAAGTCCTCCAACAAATAGAAGAACATAAATGTAACGTTTGCTACAAGCATTCATCCAACAATTTGAAAGAGAACGTCAACGTGAACAAGCCATCAATGAAAACAACAGCGTACCCACACAAAGGTGGAACATCAGAAACCCTAACAGGAGAAGAGTAACAACAACGATCATTGAACGCGACATCTATATAAGCGCACAACAACAAAGGCCCCATGATGTGCTAACCCCTCTCCACGAAGTCCAGCTCTCCAACGAGCCAGACCACCCCCGTGTCTCGCCTCCTCTCAATTGACTACTTCCACGAGAGCGAGAGTAACGTGTCGGTTCACCCATTTGGCAAGGAGGGAAGGGTCAGTGTGCATGCCGAAATCCAACTTGACAGCCCCAGGTAACTGAGGTCGCGATTTTGAGTGTATAGTGTCGATGCGTATGGAATACATCATACATATGGACATTTACACCCAACCTATTTAACCAATGTAATTTGGGATTATACATTTCTCTATTGTGCTACAAGATTTTGTTATCAGATTCAAAATTCATGCTTTTGATGAATCATGTTTAAGGCCATTAATAATGAGAAGATAATCTCCTTCCACTTTTAAGTGCTTCAACTTGGAAGTACACACCAATCGCACTCCATACAGTTCTGAATGATATTTTTGCAATCTACACAAATTTTTTAAAAAGTATGAAAACAAACTAGAACAACCTAGGAGTCTATCCATTTTGAGCCCATGATGATACTGGTTAATTTTGTGTTACGTGGTCTACCTACATGCTTTTTCTTCTTCTTTAGAAATTGAACAAATAACAAATCCATTACTTTTTTTAAGAGTAGCAATCACTGGGAACCAACTACCATTGCTTTGAACATCTGTAATTTCATTTGTTTTTTTGCTTAAGATTTCTCCTTGTTGAGTTGTTCTTTTCAAAGTTGAATTAACTCTGCAGTGTTAGGTCTCCAAATATTTCATGAACGAAAAAATATCATAGAAAATTAACTTGAGTGATTGTGTTGTCGATCTCTTATTTCTTATTATTTATGCAATTATAATTGCTTGGCTTAAGATGAGCTATGGGAGATTGTGTTAGCTATAGCATTTAGTATTATAAAATGATCAATATGTAATGTTCGCAGTTAAGTGGTTGGTAATATAATTTTTTTTTTTGACGAAAATAAACTAAATGATCCATATTCTTTGCATCCTTATGTGCTTGATGTAGTTACTAACGCCAAGCACTATGTTGCTTTTACTGATATTGACATGGTTCCTCCAAATCATGATTTGCACAGTTTGACACACCACCAATGCCATGGAGAACTCACTACAACTTTAAATGACTTTTATTGTATTAAAAATTAAAAAAATATCTCTACATTATGTACTTCTCTACTTCATCCTTCAATATACATGCATTTGATACTACCCTAAATGCACAAGAGAACATCTATATTAGTGATGAAAACCCAAATTCCTACTCTATTGCCTAGAATATATTTTGAAGCTACTATAAACATTGTATTACTCCTAAAAAACAGAACACCGTTGTCATTGTCTCATGTTGCAATATAAATATGTTTTTTTTTTCTATATTTTATTCTACAATTTATTACTTTCATTACGTTGATTGACAACATGTGTCATTTTGTCTTTATAAACTTGTGGTATAAAAAATAGCCTATACAAACATTCTGGGTATTTTAAAACATGGGATAAAGTAACATATTTTATGTAAAAGAAAATTGGGTGCTTATTTATGCAGATATCAAACTAAAAATTATAAAGCACTGAATGTGAAGTTTTAGTGCTATCTACTCTACCAACGTCTTACTGCTCTCCTATATAACACTAGAAATCAGGCCGAGCATTTGTACTGGGAAAAAAATTTCGTCTGCAAAACATCTCCTGCTTCAATTTTTTTTTTTCGAAAAGATGAAGCAAAAGGAGGAGATGGTTTGATCATGTGCTGTTGACAACCCCTAATCTCAAAGGTCTATTTGGTCTCCTCTTTCTCAAATACCAGATTATCACCCCACCAGCAATCATCCCTCCAACGGCTAGCCCTGCCACAATTCCTATAAGAAAAAAAACAGTCATTTTCTCGCATGAAATGCATAAAAAATATTATAAAATTCCCGACTGTATTGAGAGTTGTACCTGCAGCTACTCGGCCTTGGTGTAGGTGCTGATGATTGCCACGCTCTGTAGTCAAACACACATTTTGTTAAAATGCCAATCTTACCGTGCTTTGTTTTGTCACTACTATTTCCAAGGAAGAATCTTATTAATACCTCAAACTAAAAACAAAGACAGCTTTAAGGACAGAAAGTTTTGAAATTTTGTAATAAAAATAAGACGTCTAATTCTAGATTTTGTATTACTCAATGTTGCAATAAAATTCCATTATAATGAACTTGAATTTATCAGTATCTCAAACTTCATGCAAGAGATTTATTCATATTTTAAGATTCTACTAGACTTGTTATTGGGAGAAATTTGTGGGAAATTAGAGAATGTGCAAATGTCTCCTTCAAGCTGTTTCCTTTGTGGGGGCTTAATTGGTATTTTTATTGTTTTCAGTATGTACGGTGTAAGTTATCTTTCTCACTAATTTTATTTTATTTTATTTTATATTAAAGTCTCGATTGGTTTTAAAAGTTATTAGGAGTTTAAACTAGCGTGCTAGCATTTAGTCGGAGCAATATTCAGGTAACCTTGTGAGTCAGTTAATACACAGCTTATGTAACAGTCGCAAACACCACTTTCAACCTATTACCAATCGTTTCTGCAGCATGCATATGATGGATAGACCATTATTTCTCACTGTAGAATTGAGGGGCATGAGGTTATATCCATATATACCTAAAAGCTTTTAACAGCAATTTTATTAACAAGGTAATCAGTTTGAAGTCTCCCAGCTTAAAAATCTGGGAGAAGAAAGTAATAAAAAATTTAAAAAATAAACAACTTTTCAAATATTAAGCTTGTCAAACTCGAGTTTCACATACTAACTAAAACAGGAAAATACTCTACACAAACAGAGGGGATCGGTACAAACCAAAACTAAAACAAAACCTGGTTAGCCCTCCTTTTAACACAGGATTTAAGAGTCATTATGCTTTCACTCCTTTTTCACTTTGCAGAAGAAGGGTTGTTAAAAGGATTTAAGAGTCATTATGCTTTCACCCTTTTTTCACTTTGCAGCGGGAGGGTTTTTTTGTAAGCCATTTTTTGGAATTGTCTTTTGAAGGGTCAGGAATTCTTGGAAACTTGTATTGGATTCCCAAGAGGAGGAATCTTCTCAACCTTGCTGGAAGAGGGAGACATTTTGGACCTAAGTTAGGTCAAGGGAAAAGTATCCTTAATCTCAAGTGGAGAGGAAACACTGTCTTGAAGAGAGGGAACTTCCATTTCCCACCTATGTTAGGTCAAGGGAGGAATATCCTTAGCCTCCAGTGGAGAGAAGACATGGTCCTGGATAGGGATCTGCTAGAGATCTGAAGAAACACAATCTAAAGAATCTAGAAAGATCTGTACAAAGAATTAAAATAAATTATTTGGTGCTGCAATTCTGTTCCTTTCCACCAAACAGCTTGACTTTGACATTAGGTCTTTGAGCTGTCTTAAGAGATTTAGGGCACTCCACAATTATAGGGCTTGTAGCATAATGTCACATGTAATACTATAATAATGTGTCCCAATTTTTATTGGGTTACAAAATCAAATATTTTTGAGCATTCAACACATTCTATCAAGAAAATTTCTCTTGCCTATTTTTTTAGCATAATTTGAATTACAAATAAAATCTTTTCATAATTTCCTCTACATAAATCATTAACTTCAATTGAATGGTTTTTGGTAATTTTTTATTGAAAATTTTATTTATTATTTAAAGTTCAGATTTTAGATATATATTGATTTTTTAGTATATTATTTATTAGTTTTTCTAATATTTAAATTTTTTATTTTTTTTATAATAGACCTATGTTGATTATAAAATTAAAAAATATATTATATTAAAAAACATAATACATATTACATATTTTTTAAATTGCATTTTTATTTAACCTTCAAGACCACTGCTGGGTTCAATCTAAAGAGCTTAGATCTAACTTCTCTAAGCTTCAGTCCAATCCCTCCAGCTTAGATCAGATCCTCCATACATTTTTCAATTATAATGTGAATTTAGACTAAATAAACAAAAATCAAGATTGTATCACTAGTGAGACATACTATTGTAGTTTTAATATACATCTAAAGACTATTCCTTCAAAATCCAATTATTACATGGAAATCTTATTTTCCACCTTCAACCCCATTTTTTCTTAAATTAATTTATTCCTAAAAGGATTCTGGCAAAGGTGAAATGACTCATCCCCTAACACAAATTTATGACAAATAAATAGTATAATCAAATTTCAAATTCGAGAAAGACGAACATCACTCCAAAACTGGAGAGAAAGGTTACAGAAGCTAACCAAACATAAGTGAGAAGATTAAAATCTGGATAGCAAAAGTTTAATATAGAAAGAAGCCTTAGATTTCATATCCAGGAAAACCTTATCCTAGAACTATGGGCCCTTATCAAGGAGCGCTTCCCTATTCATGGATGATCCACAAATAACCAAAAACCAGGCTATCCCAGAACCACGGCCACCCTACAGAAGTGCTTCCTTGTATGTGGGTGATTCACAAATGACCAAAAACCAACCTTTCGTGCACAGGCAAATAGCAATACCATTTTTCAAAAAGGGCTTTCATTTAAGCGATATCCATTCATGCACACTAGCCAACCTTGGTCAAAATTTCTGGAACTTACAAATTAAGGTTACTCGCTTATGCCAATCTTCGAATTGGATCACATTCTTACCGAACTCCACAATTTTAATATGATCAGAATTAATCCTTCCTTAGCCTGGGTATCTGGACTTGCCCTAGGAGACTGAGGAGAAGAACCATCATCATCATGGGAAGACAAAATCAAATTTGCTTAGAGGCAGTTTGCAAAACCTGGCATGAACCCCGCCATTGCCGCCACCATGTAGTAGGAGATCAGAAGATGCAGAAAATGTTGCCCAAAAGATAGTCGCGTTCAATCAATCAGAGAGCAGCCCAAAAGATTTGTGAAAGGCGGAGTTAGGGTTTTGGGCAGAAGTGACACCGTAACCCAGAAAAACAGAAGGGGCAGATCTGTTAATAGCTTGCAAACCACCTGGCCGCTAGTCAGTATTATCAGAATCCGAGGGTAGAGAGAGAGAGAGAGAACAGAGCGAGCAACAACCACTGGGGATGCAGATCTGTGGGCATTATCATTGTCAGGCGCACAATCACAGTTGGAAGAAGGGGGAGTAAAAATAGGCATATTCGGAAGCAATGCCTAAACCTAAACTCTTATTTCTCAGTCTACTATTAGTTTATATAAGATTGTTTTGTTTTCTTGACAAAACATTTGTAGGGTTACATTTTCTCTAGTCTTATATAGCCGCAATCACTGAAAGGTAAAATCTTTAAATTAAATGAGTAACCTCAAACCTAATCCATTTTTTAAAAACCGGATCCTTCTTGTTTCAAGCTTAGGATGTTTGGCAGGCTCTTTAGTATGGTTCACTGCAACTTGTTTCTCCAACACCCCTTTGAAGCTACACTTTGATGCTTGAAATTCTCATTCCAATTCATATGATAATAGATTAACTATATTTTATTCACTATTTAAATATATTTTTATATGAAAAATTCAACAATATAAATTAACATTTTAAACATAAAACAAAACAAATTTAACCAGCTCACAAGTGCTATAATAAATCACCTAAATTTGATATTCAGTTTCTAACAGGGCTGACCGTCTATGGTTGAAATGGTCCAGTTGTATCTCTAGAAAATAGAAGAGTTAAAACAGATGCATGTGGTAGATGATGGTTATGAACCCAAGTTAGCTTACAAAATTTTGCATGTATCAGACTACTTTCTATTAATTGAATTAGATCTCAAAAGACCTAAAGTAGACCTAACAAAGTGTTCCAGTCTGCAATATCCTCATTAATATTTTTAGTTGAATTGAAATAAAAATTCCATGTATACAAGATCTACCATGCAATCACACAGTTTAGAGAATAGTCTCTTACATACCTGTGCAGTAAGTTGTGGTATTCTTGTCAGTGCAGAGACAAAGAAAAGTGGTGAATTGAGTGTCATAGCCACAGATCCCTCCATGCTCCTGGCAATTCACACAGTGGGTAGTGGTGGGAACCTCATAATTTAAGCGAATCCCATAGCTTGGAATTGGGTTATAGGAAGCAGATTTATTGGTGATACCCCAATATATACTGGTATATGATTCACAGTTTTCAAGCATTAATCTCAAGGAATCTGAAGTCCTTGGATAGTAGGAGCAACAGGATGCCTTAGTCAGAGCTTTTGGGCAAACAGGCAAATTATTGCAGAGGTAATTGTTACTATCACACACAGACTCACATCTTTCGGACTGTGACTCACAGTAACTAGGCTGTGGTTGAACCAGGACAAAGGACTCATTGCAATTGAAATAGAGAAAAGTGTTGGAAATTGAAATAGAGAATTTTTTACTGATATCAAGACTGAATCTTTGGCTGTGGGGAAGTTTATTCCCTGCACTACAACTCCACATAGAAGGGTCTGATACAACAACATATTGGTGGTCGTAGCTAATATTCATGACATGATATCTCCCTGAAGGGGTCCTTAATTCAAGTTGGGTGTCATTGGTACACACAAGTAATGATCTGTACTCCAAACTCCCACACCCATCATCAATACCAAATGGGTATTCGATATCTAAATCACCACACCTTGTTCTGCAGAAGCTGGATGTAGTTGTAGCTTCAACCAACAAGACTGCAACACTCGTAAATATCATAACTACATGTGGAAATTTGGCATAGAGAAATCTGACGCCTCCGAATTGGCACCCTGTCTCCATGCTGCAGGAATGTGTAAAAAATTACTGGGCTTCCATGACAAAGTGAACTCAATGAATACACCGACTAAAACATGGAAGACGGAATAAGTGAATCAATCACAGGAAAAGATGGGATAGGGGAATCAAAGCACAGGAAAATTTTGGTTTGTTGCCTAGTAAACTTTGGACATATATGTAGGTTCTGCATTATAAAGAGAAAGGTGGAACTAATTTAGTGTCTTTTAGCTTTAGCTTTTTATTGTGCAGTGAAACAATTCTTGTTAGTTGTGGCGTGCTGCTGTAAAGAGATCCAACAGTAGTGTATACATACGGGCAAGCATTTTTTCTGTCTTGTGGAAATAAAGAAGATAGAATGTGATAGCTGGCATACCTAGTGGAAAGACGACCCGACTCCCGAGTCCACTGTAGTTGATGTTGCTTTTCCAAAAGAATACGAGTTAATAACTTCCCTCCCAATTTATACGGTGAGAAAGTAAAACCCACTCATGTGACCTCACTAAGTATTCAAAGCTACATTGAGTACTCTTGTCCTTTATCCTTTCCCTCAGTTTGTTGCTGAAAAATTTGCCCTCTTGAAAGAGAGGTCACCAGTTCCATTTCCATTTAAGTTTAAGATTTCAAAGACAGGGTATGGTCTATAGGTAGACCAAATATCAGTGCATCCATTCCCTAATAAAAAGGATTTATACAGTTTTTATTTTGATTTATACAGTTTTCATTTCTTTTTAAAATATTTGTAGACACTACTCAAAAGTTTTTCAGGAGTTTTTTTAGGTGGGTTAAATTTTCTAGGAGTTTTTTTGAGTTGTGGTCCCATAATTTTGTATTTTTTATTGTTCATTTCAAGTAATTGTTAAATTGTAATTTTTTGTTGCCATATAATTAAAAAAAAGAGGGCAAGAAAAATGTGCCCACAATTGAAATTTCAATTCCTAAACTGTAACTCCACTATTTTAGGAGAAGATTCCAAATTATACATTTGGATAATTACAAAATTGTATGGAACCACCCATGCCTCCAAAAATTTAGCAACAAGAAGTTGTATGAGGTTGTCCTATTAGTTTCATCTAAGAGTTGCTACTTGTGAGAAAATAAAATTATGTAATTTAGGTCTAATGTTAAATAAACAATAAATTAGACCAAAAAATAAGTGTTTAGAGTTGAGTATTGAATAACTTCGTGTTCACATAAAAATAAAGAAGGGTTACTGGGTGTAATGCCCTCCTCAACGATGCATTAGAAAATCACATGCAAAAACTAAAATAGAGATAATAGTAATAATACTTTTTTGAAAACATAAGATAAAAGCAATAATTGGAGAACACGTGCTTGACTTATGCACAAACTTCCCTGTGCAACAAAAACAACCCGCACCATAATAGAGGTTCCATGCATAGATTACATAACAAGACATGCACTTGTACTCTTTGTTCATTTTTCGCCAAGGGAAACAAGGCACACTAATGTGCACCCCATTGTGTTGTGCCTCAAGTATAAAGGTTCCCATGATTGCCTTAGGGTTTGTGTGACCCAACTAGTGTGTTAGTGCTACCATTATAGCTTTGACAAAGTTGTGAGGTTACAAGGAGATTCATAATGACATTTGATAGGCTCTTAAATCCTAGTAAATGTAGGTGGGCGCACCTCTAATGCCTCTGCCAATACTCAAGGTCTTTTTTTAGATCCTTACAGATTATACGTGACCATTCTATAGTTTACAAAGAGCCCAAAGATTATGTCAATTATGAGTATTACACAACCACTCAGGGATTTATGTTGTTGGAAATAAGCCACACTTGGACCGACAATGGACTGGCCAGAAAGGGACTAGTAGCTCAGTTGGTAGAGCACTCCAAAAGTAAATGAAGGTCCTAGGTTTGAGTCCTAGATGGTCCATAGGAGTTGTATCTCAACCATTGGTATTAGAGCCAGGTTAGGAACTCCAAGCACCTGTAGTGTGCTTAAGGGGGTGTTGGAAATAAGCCACACTTGGACCCATGATGGACTGGCCACAAAGGGGCCAACAACTCAGTTGGTAGAGCACTCCAATAGTAAATGAAGGCCTTGTTGGGAATTAAGGTGTCTCAACCTTGCAATTCCTAGTATTGATTATTAGATTATTTATTTATTTAATTGCCTAATTTTGTATTTACTTGCATGTCCTGTTTTGTTATTTAGTATAAGGTGGCATTGTGACATGTCATCCTACTTGTAATGTGACTTGGATGGTCAAGTCAAACACATGTGGATTTGGGCATCCCATTTGAGGTGGCACTAATATGCCATGTGTCGGCATCTTGGATTATGATGGATGAGTTATTTTGTATGACATAATCTATGACGCGTAAGAGCCAAGTATAGAGATTCCTATGACAAGTGAAGACAAGTGTCGGAGAATATCTTTGCATGAGAGAAAGGCATCTTTGGGCACCCAAGTTGGGCTATGACATGTTGTAAGAGGAATATGCTATTTTTAGTCATGTATGACAGATATAAGAGAGTGTATGCATATTGTACAAGTGTCCTTTGATGTGGGAAAATGGCCATGTGGCCAAGATGGACGCCTACCTCTAGAAGCTTCTCAGTTATGCCTTGTAACTCTATATAATGCAGTATTTTGGAGTAGTAGATGCATAGTGTTTATACAGGTACTATTATGCTATTGGAATTACTCCAGAAATGACATTTGTAGACTCTTGGAAGAACTTGCATTGTAAGTGTGTTGTAAACAATATTGTTTTGATAATACAATGTGCAGGTTTTGGAGTGGGGTTTTTCACCTAAAAAGGTTTTCCCCAGGATATATCTTGTGTTTCTCTTGTATTCATGTGTGTGTTTGCTACCGCAATCTCTGTATTAATACCATAACATAACTGTAATTGTAAGGATTTAAAATAATTTGCATACTATTCCATTGATTAGATTGGTGTAGGAAGTGTGTTCCGCGTACCTTGCTTCCTTTCAGTTGGTATCAGAGCGTGATCACCTTTGATCTTAGTTGTTGGGTAGGGCTTTTTTGTACTAATCTTTGATTGAGTGGGAGTCTATGTAGAGTATTCTGTAATCTTGTTGCAGGAAGGAGATGGCAGGCACATCTAGAAGAATAGAGTTGGAAAAGTTTAATGGTAGCAATTTTGAGTTGTGGAAACTTAAAATGGAAGACATGCTTGTTGATAGTGACCTATGGGAAACAATTTCTAGAACAAAACCAACGGCAATGGCTCAGGCAGATTGAGATCTCAAAGATCGTAAAGCTAAGGGTCTTGTGAGACTTTGTTTAGCTGATTCTGTCCTGTTAAATGTTCATGAAGAGAAGACTGCGAAAGAGCTATAGAAGAAACTTGGTGATGTTTATCAGACTAAATTCTTGGTAAACAAGTTATTCCTGAGGAAGAAGCTATATTCTCTGAGGATGGAAGATGGAGAATCGGTTGCAGATCACCTGAATGCCTTTAACATGCTAGTTGCACAGTTGACATATATTGGTGTAAAAATGGAGGAGGATCATTGCATGACCTTGCTTTGTTCTTTTCCAGACTCATGGGACCACCTTGTCACGGCCATTGGGAGTACTACAACCACCTTTAAGATGGATGAAGTGGTGTCTTCGTTGTTATCTGAAGAAATGTGGAGAAAATCTTTTGAGTCGGCTAAGGAGGCTCTTGCAATTCATGGTAGACCCAAAGAGAAAGGGAAAAAAAAGGACAAGAAAGATGAAAAGGGAAAATCCAAATCATGTGGGAGATACAAATCTCCTAGAAAGTCCAAGGCAGTGTGTTGGAACTGTGGAAAAATTGGGCACTTCCAAAAGGAGTGCAAGGAGGAGAAGAAAAAGAAGAACACTTCTGATTCAGATTTTGGCAAATCTCAAGATGATGGTGATGCTTTTATTGCTGCCTTGGCCACCCATGCATCAGAAGATGTGTGGCTGATTTACTCTAGTGCTTCCTTCCACATGACCTCACATCGAGGTTGGTTTACAAAGTATGAAGAGTTCGACGGTGGGAAGGTGTACCTGGGTAATGACTCTCACCTAAAGATAGTTGGTTGTGGAAGAGTCTTGATCCGGTTCCCTAACAGACGAGTGAAGGGGATCAATGGGGTTATGCACATCCTCGGTTAGCACGAAACCTACTTTCTGTAAGTAAATTGAATGATGCAGGTGTGTAGGTTGTCTTCTCAAGTGGAGGATGCAAGATGACAAGAGGAGTTATGGTGCTTGCTAAGGGTACTCGAAGAGGTACTCTGTTTCAGTTGGATGCATGCACTACTCAGTGCAGTAGTTCTTTTGTTTCGAAGAAAAGAGCTTCAGATTCTTCATCCTCACCATTGGAACCAGCAACAAAGAGATGTGTTGCTTCAACTTCTGATGGTAGTGCTTTCTGGGTACCTAAGGGTGCTCATGCTTTGGAAATGGAACTTTCTGCTAAGAAGACAATGTTGTGGCATAAGAGACTTGGTCACATTGGTGAGAAGGGTCTTAGAGCCCTGAAAAATAAAAACCTCATCGAGGGGTTAAATGATCCTAATCTCGAGTTTGACTTTTGTGAACATTGTATATATGGAAAGTAAAATTGTATTTAGTTTTACTCTAGTTCTCACAAGTCTTCTAGTGTGTTGGATCTTATTCATTTTGATGTGTTTGGTCCTGTGAATGTTCATTCGATTTCTAAATCATTATATTTTGTATCATTCATTGATGATTATAGTATAAGGACATGGGTTTATTTTCTCAGAAGTAAATTTGAAGTCTTTAGTCAGTTCAAAGAGTTTAAAGCTTTTGTAGAGAACCAGACTGGTAAAAAGATTAAGTGTTTGAGAACTAATAATGGTGGTGAGTTTTGTTCCACAGAGTTTGATAAGTTCTGTAAAGAACATGGGATTGAAAGACATAAGACAACTCCATACACCTCTCAGCAAAATGGAGTTGCAGAGAGGATGAACAGAACATTGATGGAGAGGGCTAGGAGTATGCTTAGTGGAGCTAGCCTCGAACAGAAGTTTTGGGCTGAAGCTGTAGCCACTGCTTGCTACCTAATTAACAGGTCTCCTACTTCAGCGCTTGTTGATAAGACACCCATGGAGGTGTGGTCTAGTAAGAAGCCTTCATTGAGACATCATTTTTTTGGTTGTGAGGCATATGCACATGTGCCTAAGGAGAAGAGGTCAAAATTGGAGAACAAGGCAGTTAAGTGTATCTTCATTGGCTATGGTGTCGGTGTGAAAGGGTACAAGCTTTGGGATCCTGTGACCAAGAAAGTCTTGTATAGCAAAACTTTTATCTTCAGAGAGGTAACTCCTTCTCCTATTGTTTTACAACCAGAAGAAAAAGGAAAGAAAGAGGATGTGGTTCAGTTTCCTACTACCCTTGAGAAGACGGAACCGAAAGACCCTGTTGGACCTGATGATGAGGAGAGATCTAGCATCTCTGAAAGTTTAGAAGAAGAAGAAGAACCTCCACCTCAGCCTTTGAGGAGGTCTACACGAAACAGGAAGCAACCTGAGAAGTTTGGTTATTCATTGCTTGATTCTAGTTGTGCTTTTGCCTTGATTTCTAACATTGATGAACCTATAACTGTAAAAGAGGCTATGGGTATGAAAGATGCAGGTTCCTGGAAGGAGGCCATGGAAGAAGAGATGGATTCTTTGGAAAAGAATAAAACTTGGGATTTGGTGCCTTTGCCTGATGGACGGAAACCTGTTGGATGTAAATGGGTGTTCAAAAAGAAACTTGGTGTAGATGGCAGTGTTGAGAAGTATAAGGCCAGATTGGTTGCGAAGGGGTATTCTCAAGTGCAGGGAATTGATTATGGTGAGATTTTCTCTCCCATTGCAAATCTCACATCTATTCGGTTCCTATTATCTCTTGCAACAACTTATGACTTAGTGGAACAAATGGATGTGAAGACAACTTTCCTTCATGGTGACTTGGATGAAGAAATCTACATGTCACAGCTAGAGCACTACATGGTGAAAGGTAAAGATATGTTACTAATTGGGAATGGTAAAGTTTTGATTTCTGATCTAAAGTCTCAGTTGTTAGCATAGTTTGAAATGAAAAAATTAGGGGCAGCCAGGTACATCCTAGGGATGGAGATCATAAGAGACAAAGCAAACACAAAACTTTGGTTAGGCTAGAGTAAGTATGTTAACACTGTGTTGGAGAGATTTAGTATGGTGGATTGCAGACCGTTGACTGTTCCTATCATGATGGGGACAAAGTTATCTATTGATGATTGTCCAAAGTCTCCTTCTGAGATGGAGGATATGAGTAGAGTACCTTATGCAAGTGCGGTTGGCAGCTTGATGTATGCTATGGTCTGTACAAGATCGAACATTGCCCAAGCAGTGGGAGTATTTGAGGATTTGTGTATTTTGATTGGGCAGGTGACATTGATAGCAGGAGATCCACCGGTGCTTATGTGTTTACCATGTTTGGTGGAGCTATCAGTTGGATGAGTAAGCAACAACTTGTGGTTGCTTTGTCCACGATAGAAGCAGAGTACATGGCAGCAACTCATGCTTGTAAGGAAGCCATTTGGCTTAAGAGGTTGTGTTCAGATGTTGGTTTTGATGTAGAACAAATTACTATCTATTGTGACAGTCAGAGTGCAATTTGCTGAGCAAAGAATCCTACTTTCCATGCTAGAACAAAGCACATTGATGTTCAGTATCATTTTGTTCGTGATAATGTAGAAGATGGGAAGGTGATATTGGAGAAGGTTGACACTTTGAAGAATGTTGCAGATGCATTAACGAAACTAGTGGGCACATATTAGTTCAGATGGTGTTAGAAATCTATGGGCCTCTTGGCCCCTAGCAGTTAAACCTTGTCATTCTATTGGCTCTTGCAAGGTGTTTGACAAGTGGGAGAATGTTGGGAATTAAGGTGTCTCAACCTTACAATTTCTAGCATTGATTATTAAATTATTTATGTATTTAATTGCCTATTTGTATTTACTTGTACATCCTATTTGTCATTTATTATAAGGTGGCATTGTGACATGTCATCCTACTTGTAATGTGAATTGGATGGTTAAATCAAACACGTGGATTTGGGCGTCCCATTTGAGGTGGCACTAATGTGCCATGTGTCGGCATCTTGGATTATGACGGAGGAGTTATTTTGTATGACAGAATCTATGACGCGTAAGAGCCAAGTATAGAGATTCCTATGACAATTGAAAACAAGTGTCGGAGAGTATCTTTGCATGAGAGAAAGGTATCTTTGGGCGCCCAAGTTGGGTTATGACATGTTGTAAGAGGAATATGCTATTTTTAGTCATGTATGACAGATGTAAGAGAGTGTATGCATGTTGTACAAGTGTCCTTTGATGTGGGAAAATGGCCATGTGGCCAAGATGGATGTCTACTTTTAGAAGCTTCTCAGTTATGCCTTGTAACTCTATATAATGTAGTGTTTTGGAGTAGTAGATGCATAGTGTTTATACAGGCACTGTTATGCTATCGGAATTACTCCAGAAACAACATTTGCAGACTCATGGAAGAACTTGCATTGCAAGTGTGTTGTAAACAATATTGTTCTGATAATACATTGTGCAGGTTTTGGAGTGTGGGGTTTTTCACTTGAAAAGGTTTTCTGCACGATATATCTTGTGTCTCTCTTGTATTCATGTGTGTGTTTGTTGTTGCAATATTTGTGTTAATACCATAACATAATTGCAATTGTAAGGATTTAAAAGAATTTGCATACTATTCCCTTCATTAGATTGGTGTAGGAAGTGTGTTCCGCGTACCTTGCTTCCTTTCAGGTCTTAGGTTTGAGTCTTAGCTGGTCCATATGAAATGTAGCTCAACAATTGAAAATGTATAATTTCTAAAAAAACTAGGCACCAAAATCAAAATATGATTGCACCACTACGAAGCTTGCAAAATTCTACCCCAAATAAATAAAATGCTCCAAAAAACCCATATCACTGAGAAAATGGCCTACAAAGTTAGACTACAAAAAGCAAAATCAATCTGGAGTATGGGGCTGGATGGGAGGTAGGAGGACGATGATGTCATGCTGATGTAGTGTTGATGTCATTAGACTAGTCAATAGAATATGCCTAGGATGATGGAATATTCTCAGGGATCCCAAAACCGCTAATAAATTTTGGTGAAACCATCCAAAAAGTTAAAAATCATCGTTACTTCTCTGGAACCACTGATATGTGTGTGGGAAATTAATTTTTTGGTACTTCAAGGGTTTAGCAATAGAGCAAAGTTGTTTTAGGGTGAATATTCACTGAGGATGCCACTACAGGGGATTCAATACCGTTAGTATGGCTGGTTAGTTTGGTGGGACCAAAATTGCCAGTGGTAGTTTTGGATACCACTGCCAAGTGGGTGGGGGGACCACCCCTGCCACATCTATACAAGAAGATGCGTAGTGCGCCACACGGCATCCTTGCAGTGGGCAATGGGTACCCTGCACAGGTCTGCAACACTGCACACAGGGTACTTCGTACCCTTTAAAATTGTGATTTTTTAAAAATTTTAATTCTAAAAAATTATTTAATAAATAGAATTTTAAATATACCTCTTGTATGATTGTTGAGATTCCACTTGTGCTAAAGAATATTCTGTGCAATGATCCTTACGACTGAGGAGGGGATTTTTTTTTATGGCCCGAGGCAAAGTGCTCCAAATCTAACTAATTGATAGTCAATCTTTAGGTTCTTGGGATTTTTGGACATGATGGTAGGGTCAGATTTGACCCGAAATGCTCCAAAATTGTAGCTACCTCTTGGATCTAGTAATGACCTCCCAACTTCAAACCCTTGTATATCTAGACTCTAATGTCCAATTTGGACAAGTCAAAAGGTTAAACTGACTTTCTTGGACACCCTCAACTCAATGTTAAGTTTGGATTTAAACCAAAATGCTCCAAAATGAACCTACAATACATAGCTACAAAGAGGAAACCCTCCTAAATCTAGTATTTCTATCAATTTTTTATGATTCTCTAAGTCATCATATGATGCAAGAGAAGAGAATACTCAACTTTTTAAGATATACCATGATTTGCAACCTAGATCTCTCAAAAGAACTAACAAGAAGTAATCCTACTAGCTCTGATACCATGTAAGAGTTGGTATAGAATTCTCTATACCATGCAAGATTTGGTTATGGAGGTAGCCACCCAAGATCTAAAGATCTTGAGAGACCCAACATGAGAGAATAATTATATTCTATCAAAGGATGCAATATACACAATATATATGAATATGACATTACAATGAGAAGCCCTTGGTTATATAGGCCAAGGTGAAACATAGGACAATATAAGATTATGACAAGTGTCTTAATCTTATGACTTGAGACACAAAGTGACAACTATCCTTAGTGTATCCTAAGTATTCCCAAAGTTAACTAGACAAGTGTGAAAATGACCTGATGTAGAACTAGTTAGGTAATATACCTCATTCACACCAACATGTGTCACAATACACAAAAGATTCCACAATACAAAAAGTGGGCCTCAAACTATTGCATTAGCATGCATGATCCCATAAATGCCCAAAATTGTACGGGCTGGCATGGCATGTTCAATGATGATTTGGTAGGTCTAGCTCATGACCCACGAAGGTGTGAAATACACTTCCTCTTGATAGTTTTAGACTTGGTGACAATTCCCTTGTTCTCCTTAGCTCCCTATCCATCTTGTTCAACCCCTGAAATGAGTTATAAGTTCTTACACATCTTTGAAGTCCTTTTGTAGACCTTTAGTTGTAGGGTCACTTGGGTGACTTGTCTTAAGTTGTAGGGTCACCTAGGTGATCTGCCCTGGCAAAATGAGTGACCTAGACCCCTAAAGGGGAAACCCTATTATCTTTTGGAGACATGTAATTAATCTAGTTCTAGCTATTTTGCCACCATTTTTTCTCATGATTGAGAGTTCTTTCTAGTTCTAATTGAGCCATTACTCCCCATGATCGATTCTCCTCTCCTCCTGACTCTTAGTCAACTCTTTAGTCATATATCCATCAACTCTCCTTTGAATTCCCATCTTGGACTTGGAGAGCCAAGGTAGATGACATTCATTAGCGTAGTCTACTCTCTTCTTCCTTGTGTAAATTGGATAATGTGTCTCCAATCATGTTGAAAAAACCATGACCAAGTGTGATTTTGTATGTTGCCACTTGAGTGCTTTGTTTGTATATGTTATCCATGAGCTCATCTCCATAGTCAAGTGGAGTGGACCTTAAGGCTCCACATTGTTGGAAGATAGACTCACCATTGTTGGTTTTATAGAATGGAACCATGATGATCCATTTGGGGAGCTTTGAGAGTTCCTAGTTTTATGTATCTATATTTGTTGTATTTTGTCATCATTTGAGTATGTAAATTATGTGTAATTGATAGTATTTAAGAAAAAAACATGGTCTTAAAGCATATCCATCCATCTATTCTATGGATGTAGATATGTGACTGTAATATTATTCATATTTTTATACTTTGAACAAAAATTAATTTTAAAATGAAAATCTTCAATCTAGTGAAGGAAATGTGATTTTATATTAAATTTGAAAAGTGATGTTTTTCACCTTTGATGTCTTAGATAAGCTGTGAACTTATAGAATCCATTGGTGTATTACATTCATTTCCATATTTAGATTGTTAAAAGTTATGAGATAAATTGTGATTTATTGGTCTTCTTGCTTGTAGTGTTGTAATCCTTATTGTCTAAAACAATTAAGCATGCAGGAGATTTTTTCCTTACTTAAAAATTTATTTTGGTCTTCCTAATTAGACATCTTATAGGTAATAATCTCCCCTTTTACTGTGAGAAAAATTAGGAAAAATTGAGTGAATTTGCTATCTCTCTACCCTTTGACAGTAGAGTTTATTAGCTTTGGGAGTAGAGTTCACCTAGGGCAAATTTTGGTTCACCAAGGTGAATGCTAGTTTTCTTGGAGTGAATTCAAGTTTGCCAAGTGAATGTAAGTTTTCCAAGGAAAATTTCCTGTACCTTTCTTTTCTATAGAAAATTTTACAAACCTCTTAGAGGTTTTTGTAGATATTTTTCTCCTCTTTTTTAAAATTTTTGTAGGACTAAAAAGATTTGAACAAGTTATGATCATTTCTTTACAAATTGTAATTGTGTGACATCTCCTTAAGAAATAATGTTGAGAATGAATTCTTTACCTTTTTGGAAAGGTCTTCATATTACCTCTCTATCTAAAATATCAAGTAATGATTAGATTTTTCCTCCTATAGTTTCATAAATAATTTGTGAAATATAGTTGTTCTAATCCTAGACATATTGATTAGTAAACATCAAGATTTTGTTATGTACCCCAATCTACTTTATGTTAGCTACTATTAGTTGGGAACACATGCTTTGTAAGTTGCCCTTAGGTATCATTAATAAAGGGATGCAAATGCTTTGTGAGTCATCCCACTATTTGGTACTAGATTAAAGTATTTATCCCATATGCATAGGATGTTAGTAGTTGCCTTTGGTAAAAATCTATATATTGTAATGATTCCTCAAATGGAAAGCATCTTGGATGTTTGTAATTGGAGTGTATGCTCTATCTAAAGGTTGCCCCCTCAAAGTGGCACTACAAAGATAATAAAAAGCATTTTTTCTCTCATTTCTACGATATTTTTGTGTTCAACATATTTTATCTTGCATGTTCATTACAAGTGGTATTAGATCTCTTTCCATGGCCATTTATGAAAGGAACTTTACAAATTTAGGGCCATATGTATCTGTCCTCCATATGCTCTCACCTTGCCTGAAAGGGATCTTGGTGATAAAAAAATGGTTACAACTGTAGTAGCACTAAATCCATACCAATTTTTTGCTAACCTTTTCCTTGCAATTAGTTTCTTTTTCTTTTTTAGGTTAGAAACCCTATGTTGACAATTTTCAAATATGCTCAGAAGAGTTGTCATTCTTGGCTAGGCTAAGTTCCCCATAAAGGTTCCAATGAAGTGAGGAGTATTTTGGCTCCATTAACTAGGCCTCAAATAACCTATGTATATGACCACAAGATTCCATGTACCTACAGGTATATTAGAAGACCCCCTAGGATTATTTTCACAACCTAACTTTAGGTATAACCTTTGGTTGTTTATATTATGTGATGCATTGATAAGTGGTTAGCCCTGGGAAGTTACTCATTGCATACCTCGAATATGGGATAATTGGCTATGTGTACAATCCTAACCCTCCATGGTTAGTGACCTAAAATATTAGTCCAACACTATTTATGAACATGATAAATATATCAATGAGCTCACATATTAGACACACCTTGTAGTGCCTTCCCTTTTATCCCTACCTGTGTGTCGTTTGTCCTAAATTTGGTAGAGCAATTTTTCCTTGTAGTTGGGTATTTGGCATCAGTTAGATAGTTATCAATGTTATTTTAGCACAATAGTACCTTTTCATATTTTAATCTTCTTCCAATTCTACATTTTAGTTATTTAGTAGTTTAGTCTACTATCATGCTATCAGATCCAAATTTTCCCAATCAAGGCAAAATTTCTCAGTTTTGATAAAAAATTCATCACAAAGGATATCTGAATAGTAAAAAAAAAAGTCTGGAGCCAACTTTTAACCCTTTTGTTGAATTATCCAATTATGCTCGCCTCTTCCAACTGGTGAATATGACATAATTTTGACTTCACCTTTTGGGTTAGGGCCAATTCATACCCCTTTTAGTGGATTGTCTTGTTACATTCATCTCTTTGAGCTTGTCAATTTACCATATAACTTTGGTTACCCTTTTTCATTCATACTTCTCTTCATGGCTGTAGGGCACTATTCTCAAGATCAACAAGACCCATAGGAGCCCACTATACAATCTCTCAATGACCACCTTGATCAAATACAAAGGAAAAATCAAGAAATGTTCATCAACCTTGATGGCTCACTCTCCCACTCTCCCAACAAATGAACCAACTACTCTTAGGTGTAGACAAAGGCCAATCTTCCACTCCTACAGCAATTTCCTACTCCCCCAATTAGGGTGGCCCTATTTGTTCCCCTAAACTAGACTTTCCTAAATTTGATGGTACATATCCTACTAGTTGGTTGTCTAAGGATGATCAATACTTTGCATTCTATCAAATTCCCTAAGATTAGAAGCTCTCCCTTGCCTCTTTTCACTTGGAAAAGGAAGCCCTTCAATGGTTTCAATGGTTGGATAGGACTCGCCAATTTCTCACTTGGTCTAACTTTCGCAAGGAAGATTTAATCCACTTTGTCCCTAGTATCTATGAAGAATTTGTTGGTGCCCTCACTAAATTATGCCAAACATATTCATTTTAGGAATATCAAAATGAGTTTGAGAAACTAGAAAGCTAAACTGTTGGCTTGGGAGAATCATTTTTCTATAGTTGTTTCATCAATGGTTTTAAAGAAGATCTTTGGGAAGAGGTTCTCATATTTAAACTAGATTTCTATCAAGATGCTTTATCCTTGGCACGATTTACAAAGGACAAATTTGTAGCCTAGTGGAAACTAGTCAGCTCCTCCTCTACTTTCAAACCAAAAAAGAGGCATTAGATAAAGGCACTAAACATACCACAATTCATAGCATCTCTCAAGAAGACATAGCATAAAAAAGAGCAAAGGGGCTATGTTACAATTGTGATAAACCATGGGAGTGTTGAGAGTAATTCTTGTATCTCATTGACTCTACCATAGTGCCTGGTGACTCTAAAAAAATTTTAGATGTAGAAGAAGAATTGCCTTCTCCTAAGCAATAATCCACATATCAAACATATATAATGTTGGTGTCATCCACCTCCCAGGAGCACCATCTGCAACAAAACACCTTCACAAAAAATGAGAGAGGCAACACAAGGCCATTTCACCAAAACAAGTGAATAAATTTGAGATGAGTAAAATACATATGGTACAGCCTTTTAAAGGCAAGAAAATATATGATGGGTGTAAAACTACCCGATACAGGAAAAAACCACCCTAAGGGAAAAACTAATTATCCCTATGTTAAACTTAACACACTAACACCCCCCCTTAAGTGCAAACTTAGGGAGAATGAAGATGCAAATATGCAAAATGGATATGCAAAATGGGTCCTGGCTACACAACCTTTTTAGGTACCCATTTACAATGCAAAAAAGAAATCTCTCACAACCGGAGAAAAGGAGAAAAACCCTGTGGGAAAAAACCCCTCTCCAAAAGAGAGAAAAGGAAACAAAGATGCATGGATAAAGGACTCAATACCACCCCCAAAGGACTACATACATCATGTATATACAATAAATAGCCCCCCCATAAGAGGGAAAGAGAGAGACTATGTAGCCCCCCCACAATGTGTAATCGCCTAAAAAAATGGTAAGTGCCTAAAGATAAAACATGATCCAATGTCAACAAACAACTTGTCTCCCTTTTGGAAGAAACAAAACCATGTATAGATGCATGTATGCTTCCCATTCTGGATATGCTTTGAAAGATGGAAGCATGAAGAATGAAGATGATGTCTCTGAAATCTACTCATGTGTCGCCAATAACTTGGAAGATGATGTCACAAACCAATCAGGAACATGCCCAATCAAAATAGGAGGTGACAAACAACGTACCACTGGAAACTGATTCTGAACATTCTCCAGAGACAGTGATAGGGTGACAACAGTTGTATAACTATCATCAAATAGGAGGGATATACCCTCAAATGTGTCTTCCAAGTCAGAAATATGAGATTCTACGAACAATGAACCAATGTCCCACAAATAAGAATCCCAATTAGGAAGACATGAGATACAGGTTGTGATGAATCACTAGATGTACTCAATGAATCATCAACACAAGATGAATGGTCCTGTTGAATAGGAATGATAGGAGCCTCAATCAATGACTCTGCACAATGAATCACTGAAGGTACATCAACTATCCCTGATGGAGAAGAAGGAGCATCTGAAGAACCCTCGCCATCCTCATCTGAAGATTTAAAGTATTCCAAAACTTCAAACTCTTGCATAGTAACATGATCATAGGGTATCCTGTCTGAAAAATGAAGAGGCACAAGACAATCTAAAACAAGATCATCTGGGAATAGCTGAGTATCAGGATCTCCATGTATTTCCCAAATTTTAGTCCAAAGAATATGAGGACACTCAAAATGATCAATAGCATTCAAAGTGGCATCATCAATATGCATTGCAATAACTCCTAGGACATGATCCCTTTTGTAATTCCATGCAAATTTCTTACTATCAGTGCCAGGAAGGGGAACAAGATTATATAAATGTGGCAACAAATGAAGCCATCTAAGATATTTTATGATACCATCTCTCCATTGTTTATAATTTCCCCTTTTTAACATAATCACATCAGGATGAAATGAAAACCCCATAATGAACTATGACAAATCTCCAAAATTACAAAGACATTAACCTTCAACAACAATTAGAAACTCCCAAATACTACAAATGAAGCCTTCAAATCAGCAAAATTAGGTGGATTTACCTATACCACTACGAGCTTGGCGTGGTCAACTTTTTGATGATATGTGGAATGCTAAAAATGGACTCTGGATGCCGAAGATATGCTCTATGGAAGAAAAATTGCCTATGGGGGCTCAATGCAAGAATGAAGGACTAGATTAAGCCCTTGGTCACCCACGTGACCACTTGCTGCAAGTGAGCAAATAAAATGCAACAAAGATGTTGCAAAATATGCTGGCAATCGTGCCAATCAATCACCAATCTCAAAGCCAATTCACAAAGCAAGCAAGTATACCACACTGCCTACAAACCTTGCATGAACACCAAGCCTCTATGAGTACTTCATAAGCACAATGGAAGGGTAGGTTATATAAACTGCAAAATTCTCCTTCGCGGGGCAAATGTGGGACAAATTGTCTCAAATGACACTCCAAAGTTATGCACAGACGGACCCACCTCTAGTGAACCCTAATCAAATATGTTAGGGCAAAACTTTAAAGATTATAAAGTTTGCTTAGACAAATGTATCTGAAGCGGCTAGATCCTTCCTTTGTTGTGTGAACTCAGTCCCAATGCATGTTGCGTCTACACCTCTAGACACTCTGCCAGAGGCGACCAGACCCTCTGTGTTGGTAGCATAGGGTGTATTTTACCCACAGAACAACCTTCGTGTGAGCATTTGTGCAGGGTCTTTGGAGGCTTGATCTATATGGATGGCAAGTAGATTGGGAGTTGTGGACTGGCGTATAGATTGGAAGCCAAGAACTCCCTTAGACAGGCTCCTGCATGTAGATTAGGAGCCAATCAAATCTCTTCTCTGCCTCGGTATGGCCTACGTGCACGGTGGGTTTTCACGCCAAGATTTGCCAGGGAAAACAATGATCAACCCAGGCTGTAAAAAATTTACTGGTGAAAGAGATAAGGTCTACACAAAAAAATGCCAAGACAAACTCACCGCTTCTGGCTGTGGCTTCCACTTGGAATCCAATCCCGTGGATTTCTCACTGATTTCTTAAGCAAATCGACCTGCCTTGTTAGGTACCCCATAGGTAGGAAAAAAGGAGCCTTGCCAAAGCAAAATGCAATCCTTAAGATAGGTCGCGAGCCTTCAATTCGAGCTCGGTCTCTCAAATGCCTCCTTCACACATAAGAAAACCATGGCACAAAATAGAGAAATTGTGCTTCAAAACAACAATTAAATTGCCTGGGTGAGGAAAAAATGCAAACGCCAAATCCAATGGATTCTTCACAGCCTCTTGTAGAATCAAGAAAAAACTGAAATAGGCAATTTTGAAATTTGAAAAAATTCAAATGCCAGAAAAAAGATCCCAAACACTCCAATGAAAACTCTCAGAGGAAGGAGTGCAGAATGGTTGGCTTTGATACCATGTTGGTGTCATCCACCTCCCAGGAGCACCATCTGCAACAAAACACCTTCACAAAAAATGAGAGAGGCAACACAAGGCCATTTCACCAAAACGAGTGAATAAATTTGAGATGAGTAAAATACATATGGTACAACCTTTTAAAGGCAAGAAAATATATGACGGATGTAAAACCACCCGATACGAGAAAAAACCACCCTAAGGGAAAAACTAATTATCCCTATGTTAAACTTAATACACTAACATATAATATTATAATGTCTTCTTTAATAAAAAAGGGGTGTTTGAATAGTCCTTTGGTATAATTTTTAAAAAAAATCTTGGTTTTGATTAAAATACAAGTTTTTGCAACATTGAAAAGGAGAAAGGATAGGAATGTTGACAACAAAGAAATGAAACATCTGTTTAAAAAAAAAAATCCTCATTATCCACGTACATGTATGAGGAACCATTTTCCAAGAGGCTTTTTATGGAGAAAAATAAAACATTTGGGAATCTATTGGTTTTGAGAGGAGAAAATTAGGGTTTCTACTATGGACTGGAAGAGTGTTTTTCATAAATATTGCACATCCAAAGACCTTTCCTTAAAATAAATTATTCATTTCCAGCTTTGGAGGTAATTCATTTTTATTCTTTTCAAAGACAATATTCTTTGTTAAAAACAAAACCTACTTTGTTTGTGCTAGAGAATAGTTGGTTTAAAACTATTGTTAGCACTATTATTTTTCAACAAAACTGGAATGGTGTTTATGGTGTTTCTATATTACACATGTCAAGTTTCCTTTCTTAAATGTTTCAAATTCTTTTCATATCCTTTTGTGCATATCCTGTAACTAGAAATGCCCAGCCAAATTGGCATCTTGAAATCCAAATAATTTCTTTCAGTCTTCATTTTTCTTTAGTATTGGGTTGATTAGGTAAACAACCAGTTAATAGAAGGCAGTGCCTGTGAGATCTGGGCATAATTCAATGGATGTTTCTGCGTTGTTTTTCCTTTATCATTAGAGGGTTTATAAGGGGCGACTAGAAAAAAACATGGTGCCTATTTTTAGTTGAAAAAAAAACAAAATCATTAATACCATTATGATAGGGGTGAATAGATTAGGAAGGAGTAGATTTAAGTTTTAAAACAAAATAATCTCCATATTTTTCCTTTGGAAGGGGGTGACCAAACTTGTTGTGGCTGCACCTGTAAGCACCAAAATCACACACAACCTTGTCACGATGAAGACCACGATGATGACTCAATCCTTGTCACGAACTTGTAAGCATGAAATAATGCCCTCTCAGTAGTGATCGTCTTGGTAGCATTTGGGTTTTTCTTCCTCTTGTTGTTTCCCCTTTGTCGTGCTAACCTTCTCCTCACTTTTGACACTTTTCAACACTTGTTGATTCTCATTTCCTGTGCTTACAACTTTGTTACTAAGCCTTGTGTTCATCTTGTTGTTATGTTTTGGCCTTTTCCCTAGTATTTTTCATCCATTCACACCCCTAGGAGCCTTAGAAGAGGACCTCCCAAGACATCTCCAACTTTCAGTTTTCTATTCTGGTCAACCAGTACAAATCTCCCCTAGTATTTCAAGATCTCCCCCAAGAGATTTGACTTTTGCAAGTGGAGATTTGGATTTGACCCCCTTTCGACCAGTCTTTGAATGCAGTTCACCTCCTTTCCCCCTAACTAACAATCTCCAACCTTGTTTGTCAACCCAGGACCTCCCCTCTGTGGTCACCCATGGGTCGCCCTCGAGTGACCAGGACCGGTGAAAGGGGCGACCCTGTCATTTTTCCATCCGCGAGAGAACTCAAGTTTTTGACTCAAAAAAGCTCTATTTTGACCAATTTTTCCTCTTGCTTGCATGAGTTTTTGGTCTAAACATAGAGTTAGCTATTCCAAGCCTCAAAGCATGCATAATTATCTCCTATTTATCTCAACTTGTCAACTTATGCATTCTTGTTAACTCCATTTCTTCTTTAGTGATAAGCTATATTGGCTTGATCACACCCTAATTAGCCTAGATCACTCCTTGGTCTTCTAAGTTAACTCTCCAACAAGGGAGTTAACTCTCCATCCTCTCCCATCTCTCTTAGCCTCTTTCAACCTATAAATATCCCCTCCCTCAAGCACAAAGGGAGGCAATTTCATTTGTGCATCCAGTGTTTTACAGTTTTTGCTCTCCAACTAGCATCCATATGCTCATACACCTGACATTTAAGCCTTTTGCTTTTATTGTTTTCATCTAAGATTTGCTAAAATCTTCATATCATGTTGATACGCTGCCCAAATCACAAGCCACTGTGCTCACAAGCTCGCATTGAGCTCACGTTAAAGCTTTCAAAAGCTCTTTTTGCATTCCCTTTTCCTTTATTTCCAAGAGGATATCCCTGCTACTACAAGAGGACAAAGAGGCTATCGACACAAGGATTTTTGAGGGTAGTGGAGGCTCACATGTCTCATATTCCAAGTTCCTTAGTGCTTTTTTTATATAGTAATTAGAAAATCTCAATTTGCTCTTGGGAATAGTAATTTAATATTGCAATTTCCTTGATAGGCTAAATAGGATTTGCATTGTTAGATTAGTTTGCTTTCAAAAGTTCTTTAGATTAGTTTATTTTCAAAGCAATTTCATTTCCCCTAGAGTAATTGTTCCAAAAATCTAGAAAAGCAAACAAAAACATAGATTGGATTACATTAGTTAACTTCATAGTAGATTGCATACATATTTTAATTCCTAGATTAGAAAAAGCACTTTATTTTCATAAAGATCTAAAAAAGCACAAAAATATTGTTTTGCACTCATACAGGCTTGCATGCATCCAAAAACCAAAAAACACAAAAACATTACCATCACAGAGCGATTACAAACCCTTGATTCCAACACAAGGTCAACATTGGTCAAACCCTTGATTCCAACAGAAGGTCAAACACAAAGTCAAACCTTAAGTCAAACAAACCCTAAGTCAAATTGAGGTTAACTCTAGCTAAATCTCTTGGTTTGGGCTCATGAATGTGCCCTAGTCTTAGAGGCAAGTAGGTGAGGGCAATCCTCAAAGAGATTGAGGAAATTCACCCTAGACCACAACAAGATCAACAAGCAATTCAGGAACTACAACACAGGTTGAGGTTATTCCAAACACAAGTTATCATCCAACAATTTTAATAACAACTCCAACTCAACAAAAGTATCAATGAGAACAATTGTCAACCTACACAACATTGGAATCTTTGAAATCCCTACAGAAGAACAGTGACGAGTGACCCTTCGGGTCATATAGTTATTTCAACAACAACAGTCATAGAGCATCAAATCAGAATCAATGCACAAGAAAGGCCCCAGGACTGGCCAACCACTCTCTGCGAAGTCCATCTCTCAAGCGAGCCAGACCACTCCATATGTCTCACCTCCTCTCGACTGGCTACTCCCATGAGAGCGAGAGTGATGTGGAGGTTCACCCCGTGGCAAGGAGAGGGGTCCATGTGCGTGCCAAAGTTGACTCAACCACCCTAGGCTACCGAGTCATGTTTTTGAGTGTACAACACCCAAATGAGGGGGTCGAGCCTCTACAAGAAGAGGTCATGAGCCCTAAATGGGTAGAAATAAACATTATTTTTTATGCTCTTCTCCTTATAATATTTGTCTTCATTTTCCTGTTCTATCATTCAACCACCCAGTTATGATGGGTTTCCCTTATAATGTTACATCCCAAATTTTAGCTTTGATTTTACTATTTACTTTCACGTGATCATAGTGAATTTTATGGATAAATGTTTAGACGTTAAGATATAATGTCAGAGTAAATCTTTGATTTCTTAAATATTAGTTCATGTGATTAAGTATAATACATGTGATTGAATAATTCAGAAATTTATGTTATGAGGTTTTGATTTGTTATTCATAATATTTATGAATGGACTAACGATGCACTAATCCTAATTTGGTGAATTGCAAGTTGTATTCAGGAAAATAGGTTTCGAACACTCTCCAAGAAAGAGGGTATCTTCTAAGGAGAGGAAAATATTTGGTTTTGAATAGTTCATTTGCCGTCTGAGTATAGTGTATCTTCAGTTAGTGAACCTTTGGCGATTAAGGTAAATCATGCCTAATCAAGTTGGTTTAAGTTTATTTTTTGACTCGACAAGTTGCCGATGTTGTTTAGAGCCTTTTTAACGTGTTTTTAATGTCAGCCAAGTCGTTTTTGCGAATTCGACGTCGTCAAGGTTGAATGTTAGTCATTTTGCAACTAAGGCAATTTTTTTTGTTGAAAATGTCATTCTTTGCGTAAAAAATGAGAATATGTTTGTGTCTACATTGACGTAGTTGGAAGAAATTAAAATTGTGTTTCTTGTAGAAAGTTTTTTAACGTTGAATTTTCGTATTTTATCAAATCGAAATTGACTCAGTTTTCACTAATATGTGAAAGGGGAGATTTTCTCAACCCAATCACATGTTGTGCTTAACATATGAGGGAATGTAAGTATACGTTACATTTTCATAGTCTCTATTGTTAATAATATCTATGTTATTAGATTATTGTAAGTAAATAATCTTTGAGTGGAATTTGAAGATAGTGGGTTTTTATGTAACAACCTTCTTTAAGAAGAGACACTCTTCTCTTAACAAATTCTATAACCTAGGAATACTTTTAGGAGGTCATTGAATAGAGAGAGTGGTGTTTTAATTACCACGTATTTCCTCAACCTGCATGCTCAAACAAAGATTGATTTCAAGCTTACATAGAGGAGAAATCGCGGCTAGTGGGAGTGAGAACACGACTTAAAAACATGAGCCGATAGGAGGACAAGGGAGACAATGGTTACTACGGGATAGAGAGGGAAGCAGTAGCATAGTAGATGAAGGCACAGGTAGAGTGAGAATACCAGATTAGTCGATAGGATAGAGACTTAACATCTTCTGTATCGCATTGGTGAGGCGTGCTCATGTAAGGGCCGAGCCTATTTTCTTATGTTTTCTTCTTAAATTTATGTCGAACGAAACTCTTTTAATAACAATAGTTTATTACCTTACGAGAACATAGGGATATCTTTCGTAGACTGTGAATTAACTGATAGTTTTTAAAGACTTTAACTATGAGATATCGTGAGTGGTATACAATGTAGAGAACATGAACCAAATAGTCGATATTATATAAGTTATTGTTACCAGTTTGTTGAGTATATGTGTATCGAATCTCAGAGAAATTAGGGACGTCTATAACTAGACAATAACCAGAGATACAAGTTTATTTCTGTATTCTAAATACATGAATAAGTGGTAGTTTTATCTTACTATCTATGTTTTGATGTAAAGAATAGTACTCCAACCTGTTCACTGTGATAACAAAACACTCGTATATTCATGAGAACCCCAAGAACATCTTAGTTCTGAGATATAGAATTCACTATCTAACTTTACGTAAACATAGTGTGGTATCATAGTCAAGCTTTGGATATATAAGATAGTTTTAAAGTATTGCTCGAAACAAAATAGATAACGTTGATTTTGAAGAATATCAATTGTTCTATCCTCTGGTTTTGACTTCTTTAATTACAAAGGGTTCAAACCAAACAAGAAGATTTTTTTGATAATAGTAATTTATCCTCGAGTATATTTATTTTTATGTAATATTAGGAGCGTAGTACTTACAAACTTTCTATTATTCAAAGGAGAACCTAAAGGGTTATGATAAATCATAACCATGTTGAATATTATAACCTTATATATATCTATTTTATATTGGTCGATAATGAAGGGTTGAGAACCTTGAGTCTTAAGATTTGAATTAGGCTTGTCTAAAGAAGTTTATTTTTAGTCAATGGTGATTCTCCTTTATAAGAAACCAAATTGTTTTATTACAATCGACTTGAGTCATGAACTCATGGAGTAGATGTCGATAAGTCATAGATCTCGGATTTTGCAAGTATGCAAAGAAGTATTTTTGGATGGATAGTCAAACCATAAAACCTTATGGTATGAATGATAGGATCCTGAGAATTAATCTAAGTCAGGTAGACTAGAATTTGAGTTAAACAAGAGTCTATTTTTATAACCATTTATCAAATGAAACAAGTTTACCAAGTCAAACTACAGGATGCGATAGTATCCAAGTTGAGTTAGAGGTGTGTGGACAATATGACTACGTTTACTATAAACGTCTATTTATATAGAATCTTTGGCCAAAGTAATGCATACGTCTCTACATGCATTAGTCAGTTCACCGTGTCCAGATTTCATAACCTATCGGTATGATCATACTTAGCAAGAGGATTGTCTAGAGTTGTATGATTGATAAAGTTATGTAGGATACAACAACAGTACTCAGATGGCAAATACCAGTTGGTTACCTTATGTCTATACTCTTTGTGAAGGGTAGGGCCACTTCCAGTTGGAAGGTAAGCGGGGGACCATCAGTCTATGGTTGGAGGTAAAGCACTCGGAAGATGCTCTCTCTCTCTCTAGCAGAAGACACACCGAGACTTACGATATGGATGTCAGAATTCTAGATACAACATACTTATTGATATGTGTTATGTCGTAAAATGTCCCCCTACGACTTTTACCTCCTAACTTTACCTCCTAGGTCCCTTATATTTAATCATGCATGTTAAAAATGAATCCCGGAGCAAAATCCACCGAAAACCATGTCAAACGGGGCCTAGGGGTTCATCTTAAGCTTAATCAAGTCCCAAAATAGGCCCCTGGACTTGAGTGCCTGCGTCCTAGTCCATACCTATTTTACCGGGACCCAAATTTAAAATGTCGGCAAACTGACCGTTAAAATGTTTCCCTTTGTCAGCCTTGTCAATTTAATTTATGAATGTTTAGCAGGAATGCATATATAAACATGTTTAGGACTTCATTTTATACCTAGATGGATAATGCGAACTTGTGATCTTATGTTAAGGATATTCAAGACTTTCATTGTGTTGCAGAGCAGTATTGTGTTGTGTTTGTACTTGTTTGTTGTAGATTTATCTTCATCAATCCATCTCCTCATGGCGTGAAAGATCTTCATCTCCTTGTGAGAGCTTCACCTCCGAGGTGACATCTATTTTGTGTTTCAATCAATTTATCATATCATTTGCTTTTGCCTCTCTCCACCAAAGATACACACTCTATCTAACAACAGTTTTGGAAGGCTTGAATGCCATTCTGGGGCTTGACTGAGGCAAGCTCCTAAACACGACAACCCCCAACCCCTCTCTTATGATTGCAGGTTACAGGTGCAGAATCTTGCAGAGAGGAGTTGTAGGAAGTTGGAGCAGAGGACAAAGATTCAGGATTTGAAGAAAAGAGCAGAAAATATCCCTAATTAGACATAGGCACCCGCTCTAGTGTCCTCCAGTTTTGCATCATCAGGAATCTTGGAGCAGGTTACAGTCTGAAGCAGATTTAGGTTCTAGACCCTCAGAAAAAGTTCCATATTAGGCACAGGCACCCGCCCTAGTGTCTCTGAAGTTTCTACTTTCTGAAATCTGAATCCTGATATGTTTCTAGTTTGCATTTAGTGCCTTCCTGTGTGAGCATTTGTCCTATTTCATTCATTTGTTTACGATTTCATATAATTAGGGTTTAAGGCTAAATTGGATTAGGGTTTAACAAATTAATCAACAACTTTCAAATTTCACTATCATTCCAAGTGACACCAAACCTGTAGCTGAGTCCTCTTGCAAAAGATGTGACTTGACTCTGTTTAATGTCCTTGAATGTTATATGTGAAAGGAGGATTTAATCACACTATCAACCATTATCATTCAACCCCTCTTTTCCTACATAACATTTTGGTGAACCCGTGTTTTTGTTGAACTTGCATCTTGCTAAGTGTTGTAATCAGATTTGCATTCATCTATATCATTTTCATCATCATACATTTGAAAATCTTGCATAAAATTAAAAATTTTGAAAAAATAAACATTCTTAGCTTGCATTTAGACATAGTTTGCATTATTTTTCTTGCATACCATTGAAAAGCATTTAATTCTCTGAATTTATATCATATCTGAGATAAATTACAACATTTCATCTTTTTATCATCATTTACCTTGCATTTTCATATCACATTTGCTAGGGTTTTGGCTTCAAACTTTGCATTTTTCATATAACCTAGTTATTTCAAAAGCTAGGGTTATTAATTAAAATCTTATTTCAGATTTCATTACTCATTTTAACACTCTTTCAAATCTGATTTTTGACTCTAGTGTGGCTGCATTGTGTATCTTTGCATTTACATTTGCATTATTAGTATATTTACATTGAAAAAAGTAAAAAAATTGAGCATTTTAGGTGCATAAGCAAGCATAGTTTTACTTTGTTCATCACATTTGTCATTCTCATTTCAGATATCGCATTCATTTCCAAGCATACATTCATTGGTCATTTGAAAATTTTGCTTCATTTCATAGTTTTGTGTGAAAATTGGCATATTTTTAATTACACAATGTGTATTTTAACATTAAGTGTTTACACACCTTATTAACACTTCATTGATCAAAACCTTTAAAAACACTTACTTTGCCTTGTTGTGTGGTACTTTTCCTCTATCCACTTTGTTTGCTGTGAACTCTGTGTGTCTTTTAGAACCCGTTTTCCTCAAACAAGTGCTTGGGTGCAAAATAGTCTCACATCTATGGCTTCTCACCATAACAACAATGATAGGGTTGTTCCTCGCCTTTATAATAAAAGGAAGACCCTTGAACTATAAATAGCATTTATACCATGAGGTAGAATGATTGGAGACATTGAAGGTCCCCTTTGCATTATTGTTAACATAATAGGAACTCTAGTAAGAGGAGCCCTTGTTGATCCAAATTGCATGACTAACATTGCTACGGAAGAGTTCCTTTATTCACATAAATTGATACAAGAAACTTATGAGCCTATAGACATGATGATAAAAACACATAATGGAGCTTCCCTCCCAGCTATAGGGAAGATTACTTTAATGATCCAATTACTTGAAAAAGCTTTAGAACAATCATTTGATATCATCCCTACATCTGACCTCTTCCGTGTAAAACTAGGCCATCCATGGCTCAAGGCTATGAAAGCTATCCCTTCAACACTTCACCAATGCTTAAAATTTCCTCACCATGGGTCTATATGAACTGTTCACCATAGTTGATGGCAACCTATGGTTATGCAAAAGAACATCATCCTTGACTACTTTTGGCCCGAACCTATTGAAGAACCTGCACCACAAATAGATCAAACTTTCTTGGGATATTGACGTTACAAAGCACAAGTACTATCAAAATTGGTTAGACCCCCTATTCAACAAACAACAAATAAAGATCAGCCTACATTACAAGAACCCCCTAGACCGAAAGGTAAGGGACTCTATGCTGAGGTTCCTCCTCCGTCACCCTTACAGGGATCGGGAGATACCCGTGGAAAACAAAGCAAGACACCAGTAAGAGATAATCACATGTATGCTTCTTCTTCTTAAATGCCAAAAACTATGGAAAATCATGGTAATACTCTTGACAACATTACTAATAAAACACGAAGAAATAGACTAGCGAGAGTAATGAGTCTAGTTTATGACTCAATTTTGTTAAACTTTATTATCCACTTACTGTAGTTATCTTGGACTTTGGTACTTTGATCTTCATCTTTTTATGTCATTTCCTCAAAACTATAAGATGTTGGGCATAGGTTATTTCTTATAATCTCTTATGACAAAGACATGCTATATGAACTATCTATGTTAATTTTACATATAGTTAATGAATGTTACTCTACGGTAGTTACAGATGTGCAATTATTGTGTGTACTAATATTGTTATGCAGATATAATTAGAATCCATAAAGTCGAGGAAGATTCTATTGGTTAGTTACTCGCCATAAAAAGTCAAACATGGTGATCATTCAAATGTCAAATGGAGGGAAGATGACCGCCTTGTAACTGATCTTAAATACTTGTTGAGCAAATTTAGGAGTTATTGTTGTAGACACCCTAAAATGACCAAGTCGTCACACTAGTATTTCATCAATTCTTCTAATCGTGGCATTTCAGCATTAATTAAATAATCTAATTATTTAATTAATTTCATCTATTTCTTCTAAATTCCAAAATTTAACATTAATTGAATAAATTGTATTTATTTAATTAATTAAATTAAATTCCTCTATTATTCTTCCACAATTAAATAATTTCAATTATTTAATTAAATCATTATCCTCTTTCCAAAATTCAAGCTTACATTAATTAAATTAATTATTTAATTAATTTATCCAATTCTATCTTATCTATAATTAAATAATTCTACATTATTTAATTAAATCAATTATTCTTCTAAATTTAAATAAATCATGCAAATTTATTTAAGTTATCTCAATCCTCTAAAAATAAATAAAATCAAATATTTTATTTATAACCTTCATATTCCTCTAATCTTGCACAAACAATTAAATAAATTTATTTATTTAATTTGCTTTTTCCTCTAAAAATAAATAAAATCAAATATTTTATTTATAATCTTCTATTCCTCAATCATGCACAATTAAATAAATAAATTTATTTATTTAATTTCAGTTATCTTCCAATTCCTCTTAAAATATCTTGTTAACTCATGTGCACAATCAGTCTTATTTTTAGAACTATAAAAAAAGGCAAAATTACAAGTTGAGTTATCTATTCAATCTATCTTGTTTTCATCATATTTTAATAAAAATATCCTTATGGATTGACACATGTCGTGTGCACATTCATCATGGTTATTTGATTTATCTCCTCCGTTGATTCTTCTGAATTATTTAGACCATTGAACGATCTCTGTTGAAACCTATATAAACCCCCCTCATCTCCTTCACAAATCCTCTTGGATCACTTATTCTCAGGCATACTTGACAGCGCTTTGAGCATACATCGCATCGATTGAGCAACCTTACGATCTTTTGACATTGATCTTCGAACACTTTACTTGCTTGTTGCAACATGGTTTCGCAGCACTATTGCGCAATCCACATTCATCCAAAGGGAACAATATAAATCTCGGTAAAAGCTTTCATATTTCATTGATTTATTTGTAATGGCTTTTATTTAGATTGGTTCTCTTTATGTTATTGGGCTTTTGATTTAATTAGTTTGATTTAGTCGATTTTCCTCATACACATTCTGGCACGCCTAGTCTCCCAACTCAATCTGATTATAATCTTGTCGAACATCTAGGGAAAACACCCGCACATATCTCTATCTTGGACCTTCTACGGTCATCACCTGCACATAGAGTGGTGCTAGAAAAACCCTTCAAGGAGTCTTCAGTTCCTAACAATATAGCGGTCGCAGATTTCCAAGCTATAGTAGGTAACATTGCTTCGCCCTACAATGTGGTCTTCTCTAAGAAAGACCTTCCATCGCATGATCTGTGTCACAATGATGCCCTTCATATTGAAGTTCTCATCCATAAGCACAAAATCAAGCGTATACTCATAGAAGGTGGTGCTGCTCTCAACATCTATTCTTTAAAGTTACTTAAGCAATTGGGATACTCTGAGGATCATGTCAACATTGATCAAAGTATTACAATCAAGGGGTATGATGATGCTGAACACCGCTCTGAAGGTGTTATCCATTTGCCTATACAACTGGGCCCCGTCATGCTTGAAACCAGGTGCCAAGTCCTTGATATTGAGCTACCTTACAACATTATCCTAGCCCGTCCATGGATCCATGCAATGAAAGCTGTTCCCTCAACGTACCATCAATCTCTAAAGTTCCCATTCAATGGTACGGAGATAACTATCCTAGGTGACCCTAATCCTTTTGAATTATGTCGTGTCTTACAAGACAGCTATAAGAATTGTAACCAAGTGCCTAAAAATGACAAAGCCCTTGAATCCCCACTATAGGTTGATCCTGAAACTCTGACGCAAGCCTCTACAAGCAACCCTAATCCTCTCCCTGAAATCACAGCTCGCATTCGTGACATAGGCTTTGGAACTTATGATATCTCAAAATCTTGTTGTGTAGGGCGGATGCCTTTATCCCCAAAATCTTACGGCCAACCGCCCATTGCCAAAGTCGCTAAAAAAGTAGCTATTCCTCCCCCAGCTTTTCTAACCCAATTCCAACATGGACAATTTTTGGAAGAAGAAACCATTGAGGACATTTCTTCTTGGCTCTATAAAGAGAGAGAACCAATTACAATACCAGTCAAGCAATATGGTAATGGCTTAAGGATAGTCAAACACATGGGTTATAAAGGCAAAGGTGGCCTTGGGAAACAAAATCAAGGAACTATGGAACCCATTATTGTGACAAAGAAGCTAGACAAAAAAGGTTTAGGATTTGATAAGAAGGTACTGCGCGCCTTGGACATCGAGTATATCCTTGACGAGGTGGCCGAAACTTTTCCCACCGATTCGACATCTACTAAGGATATCATCGATGACTCTTCCCTCCATATGACCAACCTATTTGCAGAATCCTCCATTTTTATGCTATCATCCGTATCCTTAACCTCCACCACAAACACCCAGAATGTAACACTTGTCTACCCTGAACTTATCGATTGGGACCAACAAGGGTCCCCCGTTATAGATGTATTTCAGAATGACGAAGCTCTAGCTGAGTTCATGGGACTTCGGGATGGTATCCCCCTGGGTGATCATAAAGCAGGTTTTGTAATGGAACTAGAGCCAATAGCTTATTTTGGTGAGAATGCCAAATCCTCCAGTCGTAAAAGTAAAAATAAAGAAAGATCTCTAGGTGAAAACCACACTGTGGCACCTCCTGATCACAAAATAGTAAAAACAAAGGACGTATCCAAAGGTGAAAACCCAACTGTGGCACTTGAGGATGGAGGATTTGACCTTCCCCTACCATCTAAGTATCAAGAGAAGTGAACTCTCCTAGTGGAAGATTCTACAGAGATAAACCTTGGCACAGAGCAAAATCCAAAGACCACATTCCTAGCAGCATCATTATCAGAAATAGAGCACAAGAATCTTAACACATTCTTTTTACAGAGAACCATCAATTTTGCATGCACTTATGTTGATATGCCAGGGTTAGACCCTAAACTAGTTGTTCACTATCTCACAGTTGATCCAAAAGGTCAATCGGTCAAGCAAAAGCTAAGGAAGATGCACCCACAGATAGCTCTCTTGGTAAAAGTGGAAATACAGAAGTTGTTAAATGCAAAATTCATACGACCTATTGACTATTCAGATTGGGTCTCAAACATTGTACCTGTGTCTAAACCTAATGGGCGCATCCGCATGTGTAATGACTTTAGAGATCTTAACAAAGCATGTCCCAAAGATGACTTTCCATTACCAAATATTGATCTCATAGTAGACTTGACTGCGGGTCATGAAATGCTTTCTCTCATGGATGGATTCTCTGGCTACAATTAGATAAGGATAGCAGAAGAAGATCAACATAAAACAACTTTTACTTGCCCATGGGGTAACTATTGTTGGTGTGTCATGCCGTTTGGTCTAAAGAATGCGGGGGCAACCTATCAGAGAGCAATGGCAGTGATATTCCACAACCTCTTTCATCATATCATGGAGGACTATGTGGATGACATACTAGCTAAATCTTCTAGGGCAGATCACATACAGGTTCTAGGACAGATCTTTGACAGGCTCGAGAAATACCAAGTACGCCTCAATCCAAAGAAGTGTGTCTTTGGTGTAACATCAGGGAAGCTATTGGGATACATTGTATCTCATAGAGGCATTGAAGTAGACCCCGCAAAAGTAAAGGCTATAGTGGAGATGCCTCCACCAAAGAACCTCAAAGCATTAAGAAGCCTTCAGGGAAGGTTGTAGTCCATTAGGCGTTTCATCTCACAGCTAGCAGATAAATATCAACCATTCCAACACTTGCTCCGAAAGGATGTCTCATTCTGATGGGATTATAAGTGTCAAGAAGCATTTGATCAGCTTAAAGAGTATCTGGCTACACCTCCTGTATTGGTTCCACCAGTTGTTGATAAACCTTTGATATTATACATCTCAACTACAACTTCGGCCCTAGGGGCCCTTCTAGCACAAAATGATGAATCCGGAAAAGAGCATGCAATTTATTATATCAGTAGAACCTTGGTGGGATATGAACTCAATTATTCACCGATGGAAATAGCTTGTTTAGCAGTAGTGTTCGCTTCCCAAAAGTTACGGTATTACATGTTGAACCAACACACAAATCTTATAGCCAAAATTGATCCTTTGAAGTATCTACTAGCAAAAGCAGCTCTTATAGGCAGACTAGCTAAATGGGTCATGATCCTTAGTGAGTTTGACATTGAGTATCAGGATCGCAAAGCAATCAAAGGACAAACCCTAGCAGATCAACTAGCAGAAGCACCCATGACAGATACACACCCTATGGTAGCAGACTTTCCGGATGAGAATCTCTTTGCTCTTTCTAACTCAATAATGTGGAAGTTATACTTTGATGGTTCCCACACACATCACGGATCAGGGGCCGGCATCTTGTTTATCACACCTCAAAATGACTATATTCCAAAGTCATATCAGCTTGCATTCCCTTGCACCAACAACATTGCCGAGTATGAAGCACTCCCCATAGGTCTGAATACAGCAGTTCAATGGGACATCATAGAATTACAAGTATATGGAGACTCACAACTAGTCATTTGCCAAGTCACGGATGAGTACAAAACAAAAGATGAAAAGTTGGTCCCCTACAAGCAACTAGTGGACGCCTACAAACCACATTTTGCTAGCATCACATTTGAGCAAATTCCAAGAGAGCATAACAAGGCTGCAGATTCTATGGCTTCTGTAGGGTCACTGATTGACATGCCAGCTAATACACAGAAATGCGAATTCTTGATCGAGCAATTGTTGATACTAGCCGTCGATGTTCCCGTTACTGAAATCATCTGCAAACTTGTTGGTCCCAATTCCCCATGGTACGAAGATATCTATGAATACCTTAAACACAATACCTTCCCCCCTGACCTATCATCCACCCAACACAAAACCTTTATCCGTCGATCCTCCCGTTACATCATTCTAGGTGATACACTATATTGTCGGAGTCTCGATGGTATCCTCTTACGATGTCTTAACGTGGAAGAAGCTGAAGCTACCTTACGAGACATACACGAAGGTGTCTGTGGCACACATTCTACCGGTCCTAATCTTGCCAAGAAGATACTCAGAACATGTTACTACTAGCCTACAATAGAGCAAGATGCTGCACAGTTTGCTAAGAAGTGTCTACAATGCCAGTAGCATGGCGATTTGATTCACGCACCAGCTCATGAATTACAACCTGTGACAACTCCGTGGCCTTTTTCTCAATGGGATCTCGACCTTATAGGACAAATCCACCCATCCTCCTCCAATGGCCATAAGTTCATCATTACTGCCACTGAGTATTTCACGAAGTGGGTTGAAGCCATTCCCATGACCTCTATCACCGGTAAGCAAATAGCCAAGTTTATTCTAAACTATCTCATATGCTGGTATGGTATTCCCCAAGCCATTGTCACTGATAATGGGAGACCATTCAAGAGTCAAGATGTTCGTGCCTTGGGCACACAATACAATATCTGACATCGCTTTTCAACTCCCTACTATCTGCAGAGTAACGGCCAACCTAAGGCTTCCCATAAAACCATTGTCAAAATCCTCAAGAAAACAGTCAATGAAGCTAGTCGCGATTAGCACTTACAACTCAATCCCGCCCTATGGGCCTACCACACTAGTATCAAAACACCAACTGGTGCCACACCTTATGCCTTAGTCTATGGCTTTGAGGCCATCCTACCTATAGAAGTCGAGATCCCATCCCTCAGAGTATCCACGCAGAACCTGATCGGCGGAGAGGAGTATCGCACTTCCAGATTAGCTGAGCTAGAACTACTAGATGAAAGGCGCCTTGCCGCGCTTAATCATCTACATGTCTATCAAAACTGCCTCCGGTGTAATTACAAAAAAAAGATCAAAGAAAGACGGTTTCAAGTTGGTGATCTTGTCCTCAAAGAGAATCAGAGAAATTAGGCAGATCAAGAAAAGAAGGGCAAGTTTGAGCCTAACTGGTTAGGTCCCTTTATTGTCACAGCAGCATATGGATCAGGAGCTTATACTTTAGCTACACCTGACGGCATTCCTCTGGATGAGCCACTTAATAGTGTTCATCTTAAGAAGTTCTATGCCTAATCCTCAGAGCATTCCACAAAAAAAAAACAAAAAAAATGGCAAAAAATCTAAAAAAAAAGTCCGTCCTCTGGTGAAAACCTAGCAAGCAGGTGCCTTGGATAAGTACCATAGTGAAAACCTAGCAAACAGGCACTATGTGTAGAGTCAGCATCCATCATCTATCGAGTCTTGTTCATTCCATTTCACAACAAGTTTCATCCATCCATCCATAATAAAACCATTGACCTTGTTTGCATTTCCATCTCCCTATCTAGTATAGCTTGGAAATTTGTCAGTGTCCACCGTCATCATCCCACGTCTTGATTTGTGTCAACAGTTAACACTATCTTGTCCTAGGTCAAGCTTTCTATGTCTTCTTTGTCAGTCATCCATGCAAATTCCTCTACCAGAATGGGGGCAAGTCCTTCCTTAACCTAGGTCAAGGAATGGATCCTTGTTCGTGGTTCACAACACACTCTTCAACCTTTTTTCTCCTTTCAACAGATAACACTCTTTAACGAACACATCGCTCCTACGATAAGGCTGTTATCTTCCCAGCACTTTTTCTACATCATCACAACCACCAGAACTACATATTATCTCTTCTCAATCTTAAGGTACCTTGACCCCATGGATATGGGTATGTAGGCAGTCTGGAATACGAAGGAAGTTTCCAGTACTCAGGTACATAAGATCTCATCATTTCCTCTACCCAAGCTCAAGCACCTTGACTCATCTCATCACTCTAACTAGAACTACATATTATCTCATCTCAATCTTAAGGTACCTTGATCCCATGGATATGGGTATGTAGGCAGTCTGGAATACGAAGAAAGTATCCAGTACTCAGGTACATAAGATCTCATCATTTCCTCTACTCATGCTCATTCACCTTGACCCATCTCATCACTCTATCCAGAACTACATATTTATCATCTTTCATCTTCCATCGTAATGTGCCTTGATCTCATGGATACAGGGTATGTAGGCAGTCTGGAATATGAAGGATGTATCCAGTACTCAGGCACATACGATTCATCATTCTCCACCATCCCTAATCCAATAATGCTATCATCTTTCTAGTCTTCCATGTATCAAAATCCGTTAGCCTCGACTTGACTAACTCAAGCACCAAGCTAGCGCATCCTTTCAAAGCAAAAGTTCTTAGCAAACCTGAAGCAACACAACTTTCTTCCAGAGTCAACTACTGTCCTACTGTTCCAATTGCCAACATCAGCTAATTCCAGCTTAACCAAAGCACCAAATCCACAAGCTTGTCTTCTACAAAGTGTTCCATTGTCGAGACCAACACACGGATCTCCTGCGACATATGGCATTTCCTGCAGCAAGACATTTTCTTTTTAGGTAGATAGCCCCCTTTAACGGACACAGAGTTCCTACGATAAGGCTGTTATCTTTCCTATCCAATCTATCCTGAGCAACCTCTTTGGCAAGAGAATATGTTGGCTGTATGTTTACTTTGTAAGTCATTTAATTTGGGTTTTGGTTTATCTTTTGTTCCTTTATCCATTACCTATTCAAGGCTACCTTGATTTATCTATAATCTTGGTATGTTGCGATGCAGTATGGATTGGGGGCATAGTCATTTGCTTTTGTGTGCCGTGTTTGAGGAATGATCTTTAGCATCTTCCTTAGCATTATATTTATCTTGTGTGTGTTACGACCTAGCATCTTACATATTTAATACTCTTCTTGCATTTATGTGTATTGAAGTTTATTTTATGTTCAAGATTGTGGTTCATTCACATGTACCAACAAGGTCATATTATGTCTAAGGGATCTAAGTTCAAACCGCTTGCTTGCAGAGTCAACGTCCACGCACTCGGATATCACAACACCTTGATCTTTTATACCTTGGTGGCGAACTATCCACGTGCTATATCAAAAATAAGGATTGCTCTTTATATACAATTGTGAAACCAATGCAACAAGCTCATCATTCATCCATTCACACAACCCTTATATCATTTTCATTACACTGATCGATCAACAGTCTCTGTCTTCCATCTCCTCTTTTCTTCCCTTGGGTGCATATCTGCAAAACCCACATGTTAGATATCACAAGTCATAGCATCCCCTCTTTTCCTTCTCTGGTGCATAACTGCAAAACCCATATGTTAGATATCACTAGTCATATCATCATACATCTCTGTCATCATACATCTATAAGCATCATATAAGCAATATACATCAGCACATAAATCCATAATCCTACATACATATCATCACATCCATGTCATACAAAAATGCATACACACAAAAGCATGAACATCACTGAGCAGAATAGATCATCATATATATCATGTGAAGGTCATCATAATACAAAATAGTATGTGTCTACATCAATAGGCCATCAAATCTACATCAATATAGTACATCAAGGCTATCAAGAGCCCACAATATATACATCAAGATGCACGCAGACATCACTCAAAAATGATACAACACTAATACAAAAATGGTACAATGTACAAGTATGCTCTAGTGGGTCGAGCTACCCTCCTATTGTGGCCCCTGTCCTCCACCTGTGCTCGGTGCAGGTCCCCCGGATGGTCCTCCTCTCCCTGCTCCTCCTCCTCCCCCTGGTGGCACAAATGGTCCTCTCACTGAGGACAATGACTGCCCTGTCCTGCGAGACCCTGATGCTCCGGACCTGCTCCTATCTTTGTAGCTCGGCTCTCGCTGCGCCACTGGCACCGCACCTTCCTAAAGCGCCCTGTAGTACTCTGCCTCCCTCCCTGATGACACTAGCTCTCCCTGCACGAGGATGAGCTCACTATACAGAGTCCTCTGATTTGCACCTAGTGCACGGTGTGCCTCATCTCTCTCCCATCTCACCCTCTGTAGTGTGGCCTCTATTGTCAGCCGTAGTTGGGCCTCTGTGTCTCTCTCTCGAGTCACCTGGGCTAATTGCCCGTCATCCACTGCTGGTGCGGGTGCAGCCTACGCCTGTGACTGTACCAGTGTCTATACCTGGGCCTGTACCTGTACCTATGTCTGGACCTGTGCCTGTGCCTGTCCCAGGGTTGCCTCAGCCTGTCTCGCCTCTGCTCAGGCTGCATCCTTGTCTCTCCTCACCCGCACCATCCGGAACTCTAAACGTGTCCTCCGGGCTATCTCCTCCTGTAGCAGTCACTCTACCCTCTGTAAGTCAGTCTCTACGACTGGGTCCTCAGCCTCCACCATCTCTGCATCTGCCTTTGAGCCTCCGGCCTCCCCACCTGCCTGCTGTCTAGCCTCTCTGGCCTGTCGCCTCATCCTCGCCTTCGCACCTAGAACCAACACCTCCCCTACTGCCCCTGCCACACCTGGTGTGGTCAATCTCACCGACCTGTGTGTCTACCAATATCTATCGTACTCTAGTAGTGTACTTGGATCTGCCAGTCCTGTATCCCAATCCCATCTCACGGGGACAAGTCCCCGTACCTCTGCCGAAGCTGTCGCTACTAGAATCTTTGCATCCCAGTCCCCAACCTCCCACCGCGTCCTAGCATGTGTCACCTCCCCAACTGGTAATCCCTGTGGCAACCCAAACTGTCTGAGTACCTGCTCTGGCAGGTATCTCTCTATGGTATCTGTCTGCCTCCCAGACAGATATCGAGCCTGTCTGCAGTACATCAGCTACTCATGCTCATTCTCCCACTCCTCGCATAGTAACCACGGCCTCCATACGAACAGGTCCATCTCATCAATCTGCTGCCTCCAATGGCTCACAGATCCAAGCCTCCTATGTGTAATAACTCCCTCGTATAGAAATGCATATGGCTCTCCCCTCTCCCGATGACGCTGTGCCATGGGTCTGATAACTGGGATGTGCTCCCATGCCCATACCTGTAATAGAGTAACCCCTGCTGAGAGACTCTTGCCTCCCCTGTAAACACAATCATGCATATCGCGATACAACTATCCAAGCACACAAGGCCCCCATGCATACTATGTCCCATGTGTGAACATCCCTGATTCACCTCCCCGGTCAACCCTAATTAGACTCCTCTTCTCAATTAACCAAAAGTGCTTTGTTTCACACAGAAGCGCTGCCTTATTTTACCAAACGCGCATTACTAGGTATGCAGAAGCACTGAACTGTCTGACCCAACCGCGACTTGTTTTGTGCAAATGTGCTGACCTATGCCTCCAACCACGCCGCTCTGTGCTACCAAGGGTGACCCGTCTCCTTTTCTCCCCTTCCAACCGCGCTAAATTACCTTGCCATCTGCGCTACACTGTGCTACCAGATGCGTTGCAGGACCCTACCAAAAGCGCTGCGGTGTGGCCGCCAAAAACCAAAAGCACTGCGGATTTGCCAAAAGTGCTAAGCTTACCTACCACAAGTGCTGCGTTGTGCCAAAAGCGCCTAACACGACTACTAGACGCGCTAGGATATCCTAAAGCACTTTTGGCTGACCTAAATGACCTCCCTAACCCTAGCCCTAATCTACCCTAAAACATCAAATTCAAATGAGGTTTTTGAGCACTTGCCGCTACCAGAGCTCCTGCTGGCCTCCTGTACGTCCGCACTCGCTCCGCCTGATGCTTGTGCGCTGGAATCAGCATCTCTCCTCGTTGTCCACTCCTTCCACTCTACTCTCACACTCTAAGTTTGGAGGCTCTGCACACTCTAAATTTAGAGGCTCTTAGTGTGCAAATGAGGAGTGTGGTCCCCTTAGGACCTATTTATAGTTACCCTCCCACTTTTTTCCTCGCCCATTCTGCATTTCCTTCTCCCTTCTCCAACACAACTTCTAGTCGAGCGTCAACTCAGTTCTTCTGTCGCTTCCTTGTCTTTCCGCTCAAGGGGGCATACATTGGGGCAACTGGCTACGCTAGGGCAGCAAAAATTGTATCATGTCTTCAACAATTGATTTCTTTGACGCAACGCTATAAACGACATCACATCAAAGAGGGGCGAAATGTAGACACCCTAAAATGACCAAGTCATCGCACTACTTGTATTTCATCAATTCTTCTAATCACCTGCATTTCAGCGTTAATTAAATAATCTAATTATTTAATTAATTTCATCTATTTCTTCTAAATTCCAAAATTCAACATTAATTGAATTAATTGTATTTATTTAATTAATTAAATTAAATTCCTCTATTATTCTTCCACAATTAAATAATTTCAATTATTTAATTAAATCATTATCCTCTTTCCCAAATTTAGGCTTACATTAATTAAATTAATTATTTAATTAATTCATCCAATTCTATCTTATCTATAATTAAATAATTCTACATTATTTAATTAAATCAATTATTCTTCTAAATTTAAATAAATCATGCAAATTTATTTAAGTTATCTCAATCTTCTAAAAATAAATAAAATCAAATATTTTATTTATAACCTTCATATTCCTCTAATCTTGCACAAACAATTAAATAAATTTATTTTTTTAATTTGCTTTTTCCTCTAAAAATAAATAAAATCAAATATTTTATTTATAATCTTCTATTCCTCAATCATGCACAATTAAATAAATAAATTTATTTATTTAATTTCAGTTATCTTCCAATTCCTCTTAAAATATCTTGTTAACTCATGTGCACAATCATTCTTATTTTTAGAACTCTAAAAAAAGACAAAATTACAAGTTGAGTTATCTATTCAATCTATCTTGTTTTCATAATATTTTAATAAAAATATCCTTATGGATTGACACATGTCGTGTGCACATTCATCATGGTTATTTGATTTATCTCCTCCATTGATTCTTCTGAATTATCTGGACCGTTGATCGATCTCTGTTGAAACCTATCTAAACCCCCCTCATCTCCTTCACAAATCCTCTTCGATCACTTATTCTCAGGCATACTTGATAGTGCTTTGAGCATACATCGCATCGATTGAGCAACCTTACGATCTTTTGACATTGATCTTCGAACACTTTACTTGCTTGTTGCAACCATGGTTTCGCAGCACTATTGAGCAATCCACATTCATCCAAAGGGAACAATACAAATCTCGGTAAAAGCTTTCATATTTCATTGATTTATTTGTAATGGCTTTTATTTAGATTGGTTCTCTTTATGTTATTGGGCTTTTGATTTAATTAGTTTGATTTAGTCAATTTTCCTCATACACAATTGTTGTACTAGATCTGCGTTGAAGCAACTTGCTTGACCAGATTCCACACATTCGTAACCTCCTTTCCACTTTCTATGCTTTCCCTAAAGTGGTGTCCTCCTATTCTGTTGGAGTTGACCACCTTGCTAGGTAGTTAGTTTTGTAGTTTTTCTTCTATAAGTAAGACTCTGATGCTCCTTCTGAGGGGTTGTTGATTAATTGAAGATTTTATTTGCATTATCCAGTTTTTGGTAATACAGTTATGATGTTCAGTTGTACTCATCTTTTCCAATGAATAAAATGAAGTTATAAGTTCACATTTCTGAGTTTACATTTGTCTTAGAGAATACTCATCCAAGGAGGCCCACTTGGTGAGAATTCCATCCTCTAGTTTAGTTGTATTTTCTGTTAAGCATTTAGTTAAATCTGGCATTGAATGTTCCTACAGCCACTAGAATTCTATTCTGTGTCTGTTCCTGTAGGCAAAGTAGACATAGTAGTTTCCTTTTTGTTTGCCTAGACTATTATTTTCTGTTATGTACTTGAGCTTAGAATAGCTGTTGGTTGATGTTCAACATTCCTATTATTTCTTTCCTAGCAGTTTATCTTCAACATTATGTCTTTCTTAGCTATAGAATGAATGTGGCTACTTTGGAAGTTCTTAGTGCACATACCATGCTGACCCATTTCAAGTTCACATCCCTGGGTTGACAAGTGAAATGTATCTCCATAGTGATTAAGACAACTATTCAGGTTAGATGTCCAATCTCTGAGTTATAGCTTTAAGAGCTCAGTTGTTAAATCATTGTAGGAGACCAACATTTTTGGTGCCATTGCCGGGGATGGTGTCAAACTAAGAAGATCTTTGGAGTCATCTTTAGTATTATTCCTTGCAGTGTTTTTTCCCTTAAAATATGTTTTTAGTTAGGAAGTAACCATCTACAACCCATCCACAACATTTTTTGTGACAGGTGGCTGGTACTGAGTATATTGTATGCATAGAGGTAGGAGAAGAGATGCTTTAGGGAGATTCCTTCCTAATGATTCAACTTACCTAGCAGAAGAAGCAGAAGTGAATCCTTTTCTTGATGCATTCCTTGATTTGAATAGTTCTGAAACATCCTCTGAAGAACAAGTTACCCCAAGCCTGGTTGAAAATCCATTTTCCTTGATAATAGGTCAAGCAGTTATGGCTGCCCAAAATGTACCTAATTAACCAACCTTTCCATTTTTGATTGCTCATCAAAATGAAGTGGATAATCTCAAGAACATCCCTGCTTCAGCTCTCCCCAAGTTCTATGGACTTGCAACAGAGGACCCAGACACCTTCTTGTTTGAATCTGATATCCTCTGCAGAAGCTATGACTACACTACTGATGCTCATAAGCTTAAGTTGTTTCCTACTACTATGAAAGAGGCTGCATTAAGGTGGTTCATGAGTCTAGGTAGTGATATTGTCAATACCTGGGAAGAAATGAAAGATAAATTTCTTGAGAAATATAAAGACTACTATAGGAGTGGGGATATGAGAGGAAATGATATTTTTAGAATGTAGCAGAAAGAAGATGAAAGTTTAGAGGATTACATTTCAAGGTTTCTGTTTTGTTTACAAAAGTCTCCCCATCATGCACTCAATGAGGAGTCTCAGAAACTACTCTTCCTCAGGGGAATAAGTGAGCATTGCATAGATGCCTTGGATTTAATGGGAGGAGGAGATATTACCCAAGTGTCTTGGGACGATATTAAGAAGTTGTGTCAGAATTATTCCAGAGCAGCCATGAAGAAAGGAAGAGGTTACCATTCCCTTATGGGCAAAACCTCTACCAATGGAGTTTTAAGAATGGAGATAAGTCACTTACTATCTGATTTTAAGAAAGATATCATAAATAATATGGCCACCCAGTTGGACACACTTCAGGCAAATAAGAAGCATGAAGAGGTTGAGGCAATGTTGGTAGAATATTGTCCTCATTGTAGACAAAAGAAGAGGGATTATAGATGCAAGATGGTATCTAACATTGACAGTAAGCAGATTCCACCTGAGTTCAAGCCAATACAAGTTGAAGAAGATCAAGTCTTCTATGTTGCACAAAGAAGGCCATGGGCTCCAAGACAAGGTATGTCACCAGATCCATTATCAATTGCTGGACCATATTTTAATAATTATGCATCTGGTAACCAATGGCAACAACCATTCCCATCTAGTTATGGAGGATATCTGCCTCAACCTTGGAACAAACCTCAAAATACTTGGCAAATTTACCAAACCCTGCACCTCAGTGGTAACAGCCTCAGGGGAATTGGCAGTCACCCCCAGGACATTTTGTAGCAAAGCGGACAACAATGAAGATTTTGAATTCAGGTTATTACTGGCCTACACTCCACAAGGATGCATCAAGATATACCAAGAAATGTGACAACTATCAGAGGATGGGATGGCCAACAAAATTTGATGAGATGCAACTTTATCCTCAACTTGTGATTACTCCATTTGATAAGTGGGGATTAGATTTTGTAGGACCCATTGATCCTCCATCTAATGGTAAATCCTATATCTTAGTATGCACTGATTATGTAACTAAATGGGTAGAAGTTAAGGCCATGAAACATGCAAGAGATAGTAAGGTTGCATAATTTCTCTGAGGAAATTTTCACACGATATGGAGTTCCCAGAGAATTAGTCACTGATCAAGGAGCTCAATTCACGTCAACCCTGGTTACAGCACTAGTACATGAGTACAACATAAGGCACAAGAAATCTACTCCTTATCACCCTCAGGCTAATGGCCAAGTTGAGGTGACTCATAGAGAAATAGAAGCCATTTTGACTAAAACTGTGGCTGTCCATATGAAGGATTGGGCAAACAGGCTACCAGAAGTTGTCTGGGCCTATAGGACAACCTGGAAAATAACTACCGGTTTCACCCCTTTTGAGTTACTGTATGGCAAAACAACCATGATGCCTATTGAATTTGAACATAAGACTCTTCGGACTGCACTTGACTTGGGGATGGATCTCTCTAAAGCACAAAAAGAAAGAATCATGCAGCTCAATGCTTTGAATGAGATGAGGAAAGAAGCTTTACATCATACAAAAGTGGTGCAGAATCAGAGAATAAAGTGGCATGACAAATAGATCAAAGATAAGAAAGCCGGGTGACTGGGCTTTGCTTTATGACTCAAGGTATCAAGATAATGTAGGGAAATTATAGACAAGGTGGCTAGGACCATATGAGGTTGCTGAAGTTTTTTCCAATGGTGCTATTCAACTTACCACTATTGACCCTGTCAAATTTAAGCTATTAGTCAATGGTCATCGCCTCAGGTTATATCACAAGGCAACCTCAAAAGAAGAATTCCTGCAACAATTCACTCAGTATGCAACTCCTGAACTTTCTGCAGCCAAAGGTAGTGGACCTAGTGTCCCTCCTTCTGGCTAGTCAAGGTACAACACTTGTCATAATAAAGACTTCCACATTTGTGGGAGTCCACTCCTTCACTTCTTCGCCCATCCACCCACCCATATCCATTATTCTCTCTTCCATCACGTGTATTGATTACACTTCATCCCACCTTGCTTCATCCCACTCCACTTTCATTCATTGCTCAATAAATTCTTAAGCACTGACTGGTACTTTCTCCATGATTTTTGCAACTGATCTTCCACAAATCAAGGTACGCACACTTTAATAATTCTCTCTTAATTATCTTTCGGTACATTCATTTAATTATTGTACATTAATATCGATATTTACCATAGCATGTCATTATTCCCTTCCTTGTCCTATCACGCATCACTATTCCGCATGTGTGGACACATGCTCAAATTTAGGTTGGGGAGGGAGTGTTAATATGATGTCCACATGTCAGTCCATATGCTTTATGCCAGCATGTCAGCAAAGTTTAAAATTGAATGATTTGAATTCTGAGTGAGGTGACGGCTTGCAAGTGTGAGATGATAGCCTTCATCGATTATTCATTACTACCTATACTACCTTTGTCTTAATCTTGTGTTCCCAAAAAAAAAAGCCAAAAAGGAAAATACAGACGACATGAGTTATTCAAAATTTAACAGGGTTGTAGGAAGGTGAAGTTAGTTTTCAAACTTTTTGCAAAAAAAACTTTGCAATGTGATTATTTTCAGGGAGCTAAGTCAATGGGAGGTGGATTAATTAGGAATGAACCCACAGTTCATGATGCATTATTGCAGGATGCACTCATCCAGGCCAATTTTAGAAATTGTGGATGGATAGACTATTTCTTGAAGCTGAATGGTTTTGATGAAAATGTTGCGTTAGAATTTGCTCAAACATTGTCTGATGGTAAAGCCATGGTAAGGGGGTTGGAGGTGTGGCTACTGAAGAAAGAATTGTAGAAGTTATAGGTCTGCCTGTTGATGGTGAGAATTACCCTATTGCCAGAGATGCCAGGTCAGCTAGGGCTGAATTTACAGAACTTGGTGATCCTCCATTGACTATAGACAAGCAGGGAACCAAAAGAACCTCTCTACCTGAGCCATGGAAATAGGTAGCTATTCATGTGGTGAAGTACATTACTTGTGAAGGTCGTCTGTCGAATCTTCATTCTGTGCATTTCAAACTGCTGAATCATATGAGGCATGGGAGAAGAATGAATGTGCCAAACGTGCTATACCACCTTCTCTCAATCATGGCCACCGAGACCCAAAAAGGTAGGGCTAATTCTGTCTCTCACTATTGTTTGATCAAATTGCTAGTTGAAAAGTCTCTGCATGATGTGTCTGATATGACTTGGGAGGAATTTCTGAATATTGATCAAATAAGACCAAGCCATTTGTGACCTATGGTTGTACTGCAACCTCGTAGAACTAGGAGAAGAGTGTGTTCTGTTGAAGCTACTCTGGGAACCTCAACTTCCAGTGCAAACCCTCCTGCAGCAAAACAAGCTATTGAGATTAGTTCTTCTGAAGCAAAGCATGCAGACAAAGAAAGTTCTTCAGATTCTGATGATGATGATATTCCTCTTAGCAATTTAATTCAAACTAGGGCACAGAGGAGAAGGGCAGAAATAAAGAAGGGTAAAACCAAAAAGGAAACCATAGGAAGGAAGGTGTCGCGCTCTAGGAAACGGAAGGCAGACACTATTTTTCCTATCTAGCTGAAGAGAAACATGAGAGTCCTTCTAGTAAATCAAGACCTGCTAAGCCTACCTCCAGTGCGTCTCCACAGACAAGCCCTAGGGTTGAAGAAATGACAGCTAAGGATACAGAGTCCCCAATGGGGCATGTGAATGTTGTACAAAAAGACATAATTGAGGAAGCAACAAATGTAACTCTAGCAGACCTTACTGCCACTGCTGAACATATTGAGAGACAGGAACATGAAGATAAACAGGAGTTCCTGCAGCAAGGCACCCTGTAGCCGGAATTGGCTGAGCAATCAGAAACCCTGCAACTTGTGCTATATGAAGGCCAACCATATGTACCAGGAAAGCCTTTGGTAGGAATACACAGACCTCCTAATTTTTTGATGCATATGGTAGCCATGAATTTGTGGAATGAGATGCAGAGGAAAGAAGAAGAATGGAAAAAGAAGAAACGTAGATTAAAGGATGAAATTCAAAAGAAGAATGAAGAGATTAAAGACAAGAATGCAGAAATTGCAACTTTAAAAGAGAGAGTGGATAATATGGCAGCTTTGGTGCCTCAGGTATTAGAATGCAGGACTCCCCCGAGAGTCTATGCTCTACATTTAAAGGAAAGGTACCTCTTTTTTAAGTTAGCAAGGGTTGTTTCTAGTTTGAACCCTTCCATTGAATCTCCTCTTGAATTTTTCAATGCTTATAGGATTGCTCCTCCAGAAATAAAGAATTTGTTGTGTGAATTCTATTTACATAATTTTGTTATGTCCCAAAACCATGAGTGGAACCCCTTGTTGTATGTTGGGGATGTTCAATTGAGGGCATTTATGCCCTAGATGCAAAATGAGATTAGTTGGGGACAACAGTTCAGGGCTTATAAACAATTAGAATTCATCACTCCATTGCCCATTAGAGCTGAATCTGGAAATCCAGGAAGTATTTTCAATGATTGGCACATAATACTTTATATGCCAAGCTATGGTAACATAATCCTACCTGAGAGAGAAGCAACTTACAGAGAATATGAGAAGATTGCACACACTATTAGAGAATTTGTGAAGGGACATTTGACACAAAGGTGGAACAGTTTGTTTGATGAGCTAAAACAAGCAGAGCCTCACTCTCTGCAGAATTATACTGCAACATGTAAAAGAGTGGATAGATATATACAGATTGGGAGGACAAAGGGGCAATTCTGGTTTCCCTTAATCTTTCAACCACCTATCCTGTTGTGGCCTGTGCCAAATTACAGATTTTACTAGTATGATATTGCTGAAGAGAGGCAGAGATGGAACAGATTGGATAGGCAGCAAGGGTTCTATTGGGATCCTAACTCACGCACCAGAGAAACTGATATAGGACAACTGACAGTTGCTAATTTTAGGGCATTAACCAAGCAAAAGAACAACCCTTCCTCTGCTGGAGGACCATCAAAGTATTAGGTTGGGGAGAGTGATGAGTCTAGTTTATGACTCAATTTTGTTAAACTTTATTATCCACTTGATGTAGTTCTCTTGGACTTTAGTACTTTGATCCTGATCTTTTTATGTCATTTCCTCAAAACTATAAGATGCTGGGCATAGGTTATTTCTTATAATCTCTTATGACAAAGACATGCTATATGAACTATCTATGTTAATTTTACATATGGTTAATGAATGTTACTCTAAGGTAGTTACGGATGTGCAATTATTGTGTGTACTAATATTGTTATGCAGATATAATCAGCATCCATAAAGTCAAGGAAGATTCTGTTGGTTAGTTACTTGCCATAAAAAGTCAAACATGATGATCATTCAAATGTCAAATGGAGGGAAGACAACCACCTTGTAACTGATCTTAAATACCTGTTGAGCAAATTTAGGAGTTACTGTTGTGCTAGATCTGCATTGAAGCAACTTGCTTGACCAGATTCCACGCATGTGTAACCTCCTTTCCACTTTCTATGCTTTCCCTAAAGTGGCATCCTCCTATTCTGTTGGAGTTGACCGCCTTGCTAGGTAGTTAGTTTTGTAGTTTTCCTTCTATAAATAAGACTCTGATGCTCCTTCTGAGGGGTTGTTGATTAATCAGAGATTGTATTTGCATTATCCATTTTTCGGTAATACAGTTATGATGTTCAGTTGTACTCATCTTTTCCAATGAATAAAATGAAGTTATAAGTTTGCATTTCTGAGTTTACATTTGTCTTAGGGAATACTCATCCAAGGGGGCCCACTTGGTGAGAATTCCATCCTCTAGTTTAGTTGTATTTTCTGTTAAGCATTTAGTTAAATTTGGCATTGAATGTTCCTGTAGCCACTAGAATTCTATTCTGTGTCTGTTCCTACAGCCAAAGCAGACATAGTAATTTCTTGTTTGTTTGCCCAGATTTTTATTTTCTGTTATGTACTTGAGATTAGAATAGCTGTTGGTTGATGTTCAACATTTCTGTTATTTTTTTCCTAGCAGTTTATCTTTAGCATTATGTCTTTCTTAGCTATAGAATGAATGTGGCTACTTTGGAAGTTCTTAGTGCACATACCGTGCTGACCCATTTCAAGTTCACGTCCCTGGGTTGACAAGTGAAATGCATCTTCATAGTGATTAAGACAACTATTTAGGTTAGATGTCCAATCTCTGAGTTACAACTTTAAGAGCTCAGTTGTTAAATCATTGTAGGAGACCAACAGAGAGAAAGAAGGAAGAAAAGATAAGCCTTGGCTCAAAATACACCACTACAACAAGAGAACATTTCACCACCTAATATTGAATCAAACAAGGAAGAGCTTAAGACTAAAGAGTTACAGGATGATAACTTTAGTCAGGCAATTATACCTTATGTTCCCCTTTCTTCATGCATTTGAGATTGGGAGGAAGGTGACTTGCTCGACGACAACCGCTAGTTCGGTTGTGCACACAGGTAAGTATTTCTAACCTTGTTGGTCACCCTTGTCGCAACACATCTTTGCTCGCTTACGTGATCTCCTCTTATGTGTTGTGTTCCCCCGTGATGTGTTATGTGTTGTTTAGGCCTCCTTGGACGACCCTTGATACTCTTGTAAGGTCAAGGATACCGGGAGACCGCCTTAGTTGTGACCATTCTTCTATTTGTTTCATCATTCTTCTATCTTGTCTCTCCTCTATTTTATTGTTGTCTATCGTGCCTTGGGGGCATAGCGTTGCAAAGGGTGTTCTGGGGGCATCCTCCTACGTGGTGTTCCTAAGACACTTGTTCGCCTCTCTCATTTTTATCGTTTACCTTCTTCTAGTGATTCTTCCTAGTTGGCGGATGACAAAAACAAACAAATACTGATACAGACCGTGCGTCCCTTCAGTGGTAAGCAAAAATGGACCTTGTCCATATATGAAGATGGGGTTGATTTATATATATCCGACACTTGAGTAGTAGAATCACTCCATGTGATGTATCATCTTATGGCATTTCTTGTAACTAAAATTTTACAATCCACTCAATCTACTCTTCTACACTTTGATTGGTATCTCACCTTGTTGCTACACTTAGTTCGAGGTACCTACAGTATAGCCCAATGGTTATACTGAGTTCCAAACCTGTGAGTATAGCCTTGGTCCTTGATGTGATTATTTTCATGCATAGCTTTCATCTTGTTGTTTATCTTAGCATATCTTATCAATATGTTTGTGGGAACATTCGGTGATCGTAAGCACATGTCACCTTGGGGGCATGGGCTTTACGGAAGCTCTTGTTTCCTTGCGTGTCTTCTCTCTACCTTAACGTGCTTGATATCGATACACAACATCAACCACCTTAAGGCGTGGGCATATATAATGATATATGTCTGATGATTTTGATACTAATGAAGCATTTTTGTAAGCCCTCTCCACAAGATGAGATGCTGTATCTCTGGAGTGAGTGCACATCCTTATATCAATTGCAATAAAAAAGCCCTCTCTGCAAGGTGGGATAACTTATCTCTTAACCTAGTGCGTATCCTTTTATACAAAGCCCTCATTGCGAGACGGGATGGTGTATCTCTTGAGCTAGTGCATATCCTTTTATACAAAGTCCTCATCGGGAGGCAGGGTTGGATCTTGAGATATACTCCCTTAAGCATGTCTTTGGTGGTTGTTGTGGCATAAGTCTAACCGTCAGGTGTGTCTGCAACATGTTTGAGATGGTGGGACTTAGCAATAAGCTCCTTCCATCACCTGTGTTTGTCATGTTTAAGACATATAGTATGTCTATGGCATGCTATACAACGCTTGTGTTTTCTGTGTGTCTTCTGTGTGTTTTCCCCCATGTGTGGTTTCAAGGGTGTAGCAATGAGCTCCTCCCACACTCGGGTTTTCTATGGTGTGTTTTCTCCTGTGTGTGGTCTCAAGGGTGTAGAGATGAGCTCCTCCCACACTCGGGTCTTGTTTGGCATGTTTTCCCTTGTGTGTGGTTTCAAGGGTGTAGCGATGAGCTCCTCCCACACTCAAGTTTTGTATGGTGTGTTTTCCCCCAGGTGTAGTATCAAGGGTGTAGCGATGAGATCCTCCTACATTTTGGGTTTTGTTTTATGTGGTTTTTAGGATTTCATTTTATATATGAAAATGTTATGAAAATGCTATACCACTATATTCATCGTGTTTTGCGTGACCATTCTCATGTCTTCATCATGTATTGCATGCTTCTCACTGCCTTCTCTATGTTTTGCATGCTTCCTACTGTCTTCATTGTGTCTTGTGTGTCTTCAATGTGTTTTCTAGTGCTTACTTGAGATTAAGGGCTAGCAATAGTCCCTCAATCTTGGTGTATGCCTTAGCTTCAAGTGCCTGGCATGTTTGATGTATTTTTTACCGTACTTTAATGCATGTATGGGTCGTAAGATCATACATACATTAAAGTGGGGACTAAATGTTATGTCGTAAAATATCCCCCTAGGACTTTTTACCTCTTAAGTTTAGCTCCTAGGTCCCTTAGATTTAATCATGCATGTTAAAAATGAATCCCGAAGAAAAATCCTCTGAAACCCATGTCAAATGGGGCCTAGAGGTGCATCTTAAGCTTAATCAAGTCCCAAAATAGGCCCTTGGACTTGGGTGCCTGTGCCCTAGTCCAGACCTATTTGCCGGACCCAAATTTAAAATGTCGGCAAAGTGACCGTTAAAATGTTTCCCTTTTTTGGCCTTGTCAATTTAATTTACAAATGTTTAGTGGGAATGCATATATAAACATGTTTAGGACTTTAGTTTACACCTAGATGGATAATGCAAACTTGTGAACTTATGCTAAGGATATTCAAGGATTTTATTGTGTTGCAGAGCAGTATTGTGTTGTGTTTGTACTTGTTTGTTGTAGATTTGTCTTCATCATTCCATCTCCTCATGGCGTGAAAGATTTTCATCTCCCTGTGAGAGATTCACCTCCGAGGTGACACCTATTTTGTGTTTCAATCAATTTATCATATCATTTGCTTTTGCCTTTGTCCACCAAGGACACACACTCTATCTAACAATGGTGTTGGAAGTCTTGAATGCCATTCTGGGGCTTGACCGAGGCAAGCTCCTAAACACCACAACCACCAACTCCTCTCTTGTGATTGTAGGTTACAGGTGCAGAATCTTGCGGAGAGGAGTTGCAGGAAGTTGAAGCAGAGGATAAAGATTCAGGATCTAAAGAAAAGAGCAGAAAATATTGCTAATTAGACACAGGCACCCGCCCCAGTGTCCTCCAATTTTGCATCATCGGGAATCTTGGAGCATGTTACAATTTAAAGTAGATTTAGGTTCTGGACCCTCAGAAAAAGTGTCATATTAGACACAGGCGCCCGCCCCTATGTCCCTGAAGTTTCTACTTTTTGGAATCCGAATCCTGGTATGTTTCTAATCTGCATTTAGTGCCTTCCTGTGCGAGCATTTATCGTATTTTATCTGTTTATTTATGATTTCATATAATTAGGGTTTAAGGCTAAATCAGATTAGGGTTTAACAAATTAATCAACAAATTTCAAATTTCCTTATCATTCCAAGTGACACCAAACCTGTAGTTGAGTCCTCTTGCAAAGGTTGTGACTTGACTCAGTTTAATGTCCTTGAATGTTATATGTGAAAGGAGGATTTAATCACACTTTTGACATTGGTGTTTGGTTCTTTTTACGTCTCCAACCCTATAAGAAACTTTCATTAAGAAACAAGTGTAATCATAAGTTGGATCCCAAAGATTATGGTCCCTATTAGGTGATCCAACACATAGGTGAGGTGGCATACAAGTTGACAATTCCACCTTCTTCTCAAATCCACTTGGAAGATGCCACATGGGAGCTTGCCATCATTCTCTTTAGATTTTCTCATCTCAATGTTTGAGGACAAAGCTTTTCAAAGGGAAGGCAACATTTTATACCCTAATCTACTTTATGTTAGCTAGTATTAGTTGGGCACATATGCTTTGTAAGTCTTTCCACTAGCTGTTAGAATAGAATATTTATACCACATGCTTGGGATGGTAGTAGTTGCCTTTGGCAAAACTATATATTGTAATGACTTCTCAAATGGAAAGCATCTTGGATATTTGTAATTGGAGTGTATGCTCTATTTTGAGGTTGCTCCCTTGAAGTGGTGTTGCGAAGATAAGAAAAGCATTTCATTTCTCACATTTCTGCAATATTTTTGTGTGTTCAACAAATTTTGTCTTGCAGGTTCATTATAGGGTTTCCTTGGGTTAGGTAATGAATGAAAAATTATTTATATTTTTGGATATGATGTTTGGAAAGAATTTATATGATTCATAACCATCTCCAAGTATCATGTATTCATTTATTGCAAGAATAAATGCTTGGTGTGAGTTGACTGATTTTGGGTCTTGATGACCACTACCTCTCCTAGTTATATGTTTCTTATGCATAATAGTGAAAATAATTAATGATTCATCTTGTGAATGTGCGTATGATGTAATCCTTAATACTCTTTTCTATCTTACTGCATCATGAAACATAATCGAAGTATAGATTGACTAGTTTTATGGCTTGTGTTCTCTCTATCTCTCTCTTCTTATAGTTTTTGTGCTTTGTAATTGAATAAAGATCATGTCTTGTGGATTGTTTCCAGTAATGGAAGGGTAGTTCTTACTCTTATGTTCATGTTGGAATGGTGTTTTGAAATGGTATGTTTCTTTCGTATGAAGTCTTTCAATGTTATGTGTACAAGTATAGCATTGGGTTGCATGTTTGGGTGCTTGTGCCAGTGTTAGTGTTATCGAGATGACACGTGCATGCATGTGTGTGTTGCAAGATTACTTTGTTGTATTTTTGAATGCAAAAAAAAAATGTTCAACATATTCCATCCTACTAATGTCCTTAATTAAATTTGGGTGTTATAAATCGAACCGTAAGCCAAGCCTTACACAAGAGTAGCCAATTATTGATACATTGTTAATTGAGTGGTTAAGTGGATACAAAACTAAATAGAAAATTCAGTAGTTAAGTGGATACAAAACTAAATAGAAAATTCAGTAGTTAAGTGGATACAAAACTAAATGGAATGAGTATCTGACCATTACAAAATGGTAAATTATATTTTAATAAAACGGGAAATTTGAAAAAAAAAAGGTAAAGATTGAAAAATACCCCTGAAATTGAAAAAAAAACCGGGGGAGAGACCGTCAAATTCTAGGGCTATCCCAGCTTAAAACATAAAAAAGTGAAACATCAAATCTTTGTCGGACGCGGAGGCTAAAATGTGAATGTCCCCCGTGACCCAAGCCTTGAAAATATATTAAGCGCATCATGATTCATCAAAATGGGCATTGTGACACTCACGGGTCACACAGGCGTCGTGACACAGCATATTTGTCCCTAACATGTGTTGAGGCGCATGCATAGCAGCGCTGCCACGTTATCCAGCACTGTCTCCACGGCCTCGCAATAAATTACAAGCCTAAACACTGTTGTTGTAACATTTGAGTACAATCTGAAATGGCAGGGGAACATGAATCACAGCAGGGAATGATGGGGAATATGCAAGAGAGAGGTCCCTCATTTTCTCAAATAGTGGGGCTCATAACGCTTTTGACGGTGGGAGGTGTGCTGCTAACCATGACGGGTCTCACTCTCACGGGCACAGTCATCGGGCTGGTGATGGTGACTCCCGTCCTCATAATCTTCAGTCCAATTCTGGTGCCCGTGGGCACCGTCCTCTTCCTCACTATCGCGGGGTTTCTAGCGGCAGGGGGATTGGGCGTGGCTGCTCTTTCGTTGATATCATGGATTTATAATTATCTGAGGGGTGGCCGCCCGCCCGGTGCCGACCAGCTCGACTATGCTCGGCGTCGCATCTCCGATACGTCCTCCCAGATCGGCCACAAAGCCCGCGATTATGCTGGAGCTGTGCAACCCACTTCTACACACTAAATCTTATCATCTTACATTTCTCATTCTCATATCGTGAAAATAAATATATTTCAGCTTCCACGTATTTGGCTTTTAAGTTTCTTTAAATTGTTAAGACGTTTAGCCCCATGAATATATAACAATTTCTGTTTTGCCACATTCAGGGAGGTTTTGAGTTAATGTTGTAATAATTTTAGTTGCTAATGCATTCATCTTTCTTTTAACATAGGTATGTTGATTATAGGGGTGAAATATGACATGACAGGTGAGGTATGTTATAGACCGTCGATGCAACCTCTATCTTATAAACACATGACATGGCACGTGGGTGCACGCAAAGTACGTAGAATTATAAAACAAAAGCTGTCATTCCATTCCATTCTAAGTGTTGCTTTCTAAATGTGTGAGGTGAGAGAGAGAGAGATTATTATGTGGTGGGTAGCGGCCAGTTGCTTTTTGCGGTCATTGTGTTACTTAAATCTTTTATCCTTAGTCAGGCTTGTAATTTGATCGTCTATTGGACCGTTTTTGCTATTTTAGACCGTTTAGACCGTATTTTACAAGTTTAAAAATTATTAGACCGTATAATTTTACTGCTAAATTTTTGCATAATCAAGGTAAGGTAATATAAAATAATATTATTATAATCAAACTAATATAGTATAATATTATTATTTATAATATATATTATTTTATAATAATTTGTTATAGAAATATAAATGAATCAATCATGTTTTTTATTATTTATAATAATATAAAATAATGTTATTATTTATAATAATTTGTTATAATATAAAATAATTTAAATTGACATAAAAATATATATTATTAGAATATTTTTAAGGATAATTTTAAATGATATTTTAGAATATTTATCTTTAATAAAAATCAATTTAGTCAATTTGTTTGTCTATACTTATTAATGATATGGAATAATATACTTATTTAATGATATGGAATAAGGAATAAGTACAACTTTGCAAATTACAATTATAGTTCAATTATAGTTCGATTAGAGATTAAAGATTAAGAAGATTCTTAATTAAGGGAAGATTATAGTGTAGTTGTGAATGTTCGATTAGAGATTAAAGATTAAGAAGATTCTTAATTAAGGGAAGATTATAGTGTAGTTGTGAATGTCAAAGGTGAACCTCGATCAAAGGTGAACCTCTTGAAACATAAGGTCTTAAGAGGTCTTGTTGTTTGTTGTCCTTAGTTTGTCTTAAGGAAGAGGTCTTAAGAGGGTCTTAATGATCCTCTTGAAACATAAGGTCTTAAGAGGTCTTGTTGTTTGTTGTCCTTAGTTTGTCTTAAGGAAGAGGTCTTAAGAGGGTCTTAAGAGGTCTTGTTGTTTGTTTTTTTAGCAGTTTAAATTGATCTAAGCTGATCACCATGAAGTTTCTTCAAAAGAAGAGATCTTTCTATTCATGAAGTTTCTTCAAAAGAAGAGATCTTTCTATTTGCAAAAGAAGAGGTCTTGCTATTTACAATTTGTGACTTGCTGCTGATTGTAGCTTTTTTCTTTAGAACCGCTTGAAACAAAGAAGAGGTCTTGCTATTTGCAATTTGTGACTTGCTACTGATTGTAGCTTTTTTTAGCAGTCTTTAGACTGCTTTTTTTTAATTTACTGAACCGCTTGAAACAATTACAATTGATCTAAGCTGATCACCGTGAAGTTCTCTTTAAAAGAAAAGGTTTAAAAGAAAAGGTGATCACCGGGAAGTTCTCTTTAAAAGAAAAGGTTTAAAAGAAAAGGTGTTGCAATTGATCTAAGAAAAGGTGTTGCAATTGATCTAAGCTGATCACCGTGAAGTTCTCTTTAAAAGAAAAGGTTTACTCTCTTTAAAAGAAAAGGTTTAAAAGAAAAGGTGTTGCAATTGATCTAAGCTGATCACCGTGAAGTTTTCTTTAAAAGAAAAGGTCTTGCTATAGAAGAGGTCTTGCAAAAGAAAAGGTCTTGTTATAGAAGAGGTCTTGCAATTTAAAGTTTTGTTTGTGACACTGTTGTTGATTGCAATTTTTTTCAGTCTTTATAGACTTCTTTCAATTTCTTAAAATATCAATATAAAAAAATCAAAATCACTCAAAACAAGTTTAGTTTTCTTAAAATATCAATTGAAAAGTAGTTAAATGACCAAACTGATAGCAATTGAATAGTTTTCTTAAAATATCAATTGAAAAGTAGTTAAATGACCAAACCGATAGCAATGGAAAGGTAGTTAAATGAAAAGTAGTTAAATGACCAAACCGATAGCAATTGAAAGGTAGTTAAATGACCAAACCGATAGGGGTGACCGTAAAATTCCAAGCTTGCTCCTAATGTATCTCAAATCTTGATCTTTGTCAAACTGCTGCTCCTAATGTATCTCAAATCTTAATCTTTGTCAAACTGTTGTTTTTGGCCTAGCTAACCTCTTTCCACGTGGTCTTGGTATGTTGACTTAAACTTGGTGTATATTGTATTTTGAACAATGCTTTAGGGTTCCAAATTATTGTCTAATCAAATTAGATATGTATGTATGCAAAGTGTAGAATTTTGAATAGTAATCAAATGTAGACATGTATGCAAAGTGTAGAATTTTGAATAGGTGTCCTACTTGTTATTTGTCATAGAACATAAATGATAGAGGAATTTTGTTAGATGTAGTTGCAAAATACATGTAATATGGGGAACGATCGACAAGGCACATATACTATTTGGCAAAATGCCTAGAAAGATTGTGTATGATCTAATACTTCTTTACGTATAATAAAAAAAATATTCATAGTCAAATCCAAATAACTTTTAATCTTATTATTATAAGAATAATAATAATGATATCCTCCCTATATGTGATTTGTGTATAATGACACTATGAGAGTGTAGCTATCTATGCATGTGCATTTAATCCATCCCTATGAGTAAGTCGTGAGTGATACCCGTCTAGCCAAAACTTAAGAGTATTGATATATCTATATGTTCATCTTATGTTTTTTTTAAAAAAAAAAAAATGTTGTGCCCTTTTTGGATTTTGTTCTTGTATGCCGGTTGGGGTGTTACATTTGAGTGAATAATAATGTCCCGTACATAAAGAAATGGTTGCCCAAATCTTATCAAATAACAAAACATTCAGTGAATAGAAATAACGATAACAATTAAATTCAGTGAATAGAAAGAACAATGACTAGAAAAATAAATTCAGTGAATAGAAAGAACAGTGAGTAGAAAGATGTTTTTCATAGAAAGAAAGCAAGAGTTTCTACTCACAAAAGAGTAAAACCTGTGAATAGAAAGAAAGAAAATGCTTTTATTTTGTAGATAAAGAAATTGTTGCCCAAATCTTATTGAATAAGAATTAAACTCGAAAAATAAATTCAGTGAATAGAAAGAACAGTGAGTAGAAAGATGTTTTTCATAGAAAGAAAGCAAGAGTTTCTACTCACAAAAGAATAAAACCTGTGAATAGAAAGAAAGAAAAATGCTTTTATTTTGTAGATAAAGAAATTGTTGCCCAAATCTTATTGAATAAGAATTAAACTCTTTTAAATTTAACCTAATTTCAAGGTGTTAAAATTGTAAAAATAAACAATTGGGTGTAATAAAGACATGTAAAGTTTTTAGGTAATGATATGAATGTGCAACCTTTTTAACTATATTTCTCTATAGATTAATGATTAATGAGCTTGTTACTCCACTCCTTCATTCTGTTCCGAGTTTACATCTCAAATTTGTGATTATAAATATAATATTTTAACACGAGAATTGCTTTACTTTATTTTACAAAATTGTCGCCATTGTCATAATTCTATGAATTGTCTCGCAAAATTTTTAATAAGAAGAATTGTGTTACAATATTTCTAATAAGAATGTTATGATGATACTAATGTTGACATATTACATACATGTTCAAAGGTTGACATGTTTTAATGTATTACATTATATTGTAAGTAGGAATAGTTTCTAGTTAGCTTACGATTAATATTACAATCTTTTATAAATCATAAATATGCTATATGTTCATTGACAATTGACCCAATTTTTGAGTTCTTTCTTGTTTTAGCAAGATAGTGTATTACAATATGGCCCTATGAAATAAAATTTTTAGTTGACATTACTACTATTAAAACAATAAAAATAAAAAAGTATTGTATAATTCCTTGACACGAATGGTTTATATTAAGTAGGGTATAATTCCTTACATGAATGGTTTATAATAAGTAGGGTATATGGTATAATTCATGTGACATGTCATGGTATAATTCCTTGACATGAATGGTTTTAAATGTAGATGGTATAATTCATGTGACATGTCATGGTATAATTCATTGACATGAATGGTTTTAAATGTAGATGGTATAATTCATGTGACATGTCACGGTATAATTCCTTGACATGAATGGTTTTAAATCTACGTAATCCATTTTAGTTTAGATGATAATGCCATATTTATTAATTAAGATTGTGATATTTGAAATTATTTAATAGAGACTTTATTAAGAGAAAATATATCTCTTGTTTCACGAGTAACCTTGTGACATCAATCTAAATAATGATATTTTTTTAAAACATAAATGTTTATAAATAATTAAATAAATGTTATAAATTTGTATAATTGGTAGGACTATGAATGCTGAGTTCTCTCTTCTAAGAGAATCATTGTGGAAGCAATAACATTAACTTTGAACACCTCAATTAAGTATTTGAGAGAGCACCTCAATTAAGTATTTTGATGAGCAATGATCTAAAATTTGAGCACCTTAATTAAGTATTTGAGAGTTCTCAAAGAACACCTCAATTAAGTATTTTGATGAGTTTTATCTCTTTGAGTTTTATCTCTTTTAATGTGTGCTTAGTGGAAGCAATGACCTTAACTTTGAACACCTCAATTAAGAGTCCTCAAAGAACACTTCAATTAAGTATTTTGATGACTTCTAAGAGACAAAATCACTTAGTGGAAGAAATGGCCTAACTTTGAACACCTCAATTAAATATTTGATGAGTTGTCTCTTCTAAGAGACAAAATCATTCTTTAAAATGTGTGTTTAGTGGAAACAATGACCAAACTTAGAATATGTTTTATCTTAAAATGTGTTCTATTTTACTCCAAAATAGAGATGTGCCTATGCTTATTACTTAAATACATAAATCTACTTTAGTGGCCCCTATAAGTAGCTTGTATAGAATTGTCAAACATGAAGACCAAAGATAGTCCTCTTGCATATAATTTGAAACATGAAGACCAAAGATAGTCCTCTTGCATAGAATTTGAAATGCATTGTGAAGTAAGTGTTAATGTTAAGTCTTTATTAAGCTATTAAGGTTTAATGATTTTTTTCTTACTATATTGATTGAGTGACTAGGTGTGCGAATATATATTTTACCTTGAAAATCTCACATGGATTGCCAATTTCATATGTATATAATGTATATTGTAGGTTACCAAATGGCTTATGGTAGATGCCTTACCAATTTGATCTTTGCCTTGTAGGGGTATTATTTTAAAAAGGATGTGAGGGTAGATGCATGAAGATGAGTACACATTTTATGGAAGTTTCCTGCGTAAGGAAAATGCTGATTGGAACGGGAGCCCGAGCCTAAATGGGTGCCTATTAAGGAATGGGCTCCTGTTTAAGATTAGGCACCCAAAGCCAAACGGGCACCCATTATGAAACTGACACTCGTAAAAGGAACGGGTACCTATTTTCAAAAATTATTTTTTTTAGAAACAGGCATGTGGCTTCATTTTAATAGCAACAAACTGTGGAACAACAGGAGAAAGGATGCCTAAAAATGGATACCCACGTCGCCTGACCTCACCGCCCACCTCCAGGACCTCCCTGCCTACTCCAGACTGGCTATCAACTATGCTAGGTTGGTGCTCTATGCTTTTCCATTATTTTTCATTATTTTTTGTTATTTTTTATTATTATTTCATTTGAAACCCTAGGTGCATTTTAGATAGATATTTAGTTATTTTTCAAAATCTTAAATTGTAAATGTTAAACCCTAAATTGAAAACACTAAAACCTAATTCATAAACCGTAAAAGCTAAACTGTAAACACTAAACCCTTAACTGTAAACAATAAACTTGAAACCCTAAACACTAAAAAATAAACCCTAAACCGTAAATAGTAAACCCTAAACCCTAAACACTAAACTCTAAACCCTAAACCGTAAACAGTGAACCCTAACACTAAACACTAAACCCCAAACCATAAACACTAAGTTCCGTAATTCATAAACCCTTGAACAAATCAATTTTAGGAAGTAATTTGATAGCCCGAAGCTTTCCTATATGTTGTTTTAAAAACAAATGGAGTGGATTATGATTAGGATAATGGATGGAAGATACATGATTATGATAGGGTTAAATGATTAAGGGATGATTAGCTCAGATGAAAGGATTAGTTGGAATGAGATGGTTGGATGAGTATGATAAGAGGGATGAAGTGATTAGGATAAAATGGGGTGATTGGGATAAGTGAAAATGAACAATTAGAAATATGAAATGGATAAGATAAATGATTAGGATTGGTGAATAATGGATGAGTAGGATTCAACTAGGAATGAACTTGATTGGATGAAAAAGTGTCCTCCACAAGTGTGCCTTACAAGTTCTATCCAATAGAGTTGTTGATTTCATGGTCTTCACTTTCCCTTTAATTTCTAGGGACAATCCACTAATATATTAATTTACTTTAGTCCACCTAGGACATGTATATCCAAAATATTTCAAGAGGCTTAAAAACTTGGAATTATTTTCAAGCACCATCATGCCTTGCTACATGAGAAATTATAAGTCATTCATTTTAGTGGTATAATCTTCATTCATTAGATACTAGGCCTTTGAAACTACTCCTTAATTATTTCCCATATCACAATGTCACTATTGACTATGCGAATATTCGAGCCTAATAGTACCACCATAATGTGGCTTCATCTATGAACTAGTCCTCTTTCACTTTAATTGTTCTTTTTAGTTCCTTTTCCATTCTATTGCATCCTCGTGGTTTGGCTATATCTACTCTTCTTTCATTTTTGGGCCTGGTAATTCAACCATTATATGTTTTCCTTCTTCCTTTGCCATCTATTTAATTGACTAGTTAAGGAGTAAAGTTGATCTCAATAAAATCAAGGCTATTATGGAGTGGCCTATTCTAAAACCTTTAAGAACTTGAGAGGCTTCTTAGGACTTGAATAGGATACTATATAATATTTGTAAAGAGTTATGGCCACATGACAGTCCCTCTATGAACTAGGGTTTCATATAACTTCTAGGGTTTCTTTTATATAGGCTTAACAATAAACCTTTAGCAATGATATTTCAAAATCATTTGAAATTATATATATAGTCCTTGAACTACTTATACACTATAGACCCATTCTTAGTCTTCATGGATTTCAATGTTCCTGATTAGTCTCATAGTCCTAATTTAACCATTTGTAAAACTCTTTTCACGAAGCTAAAAACCTACAAATTAGACACGACAGTCCTAATATCTTTTTCTAGACCTAAACCTAAAACCTAAAACTCACTTTCAAACCTAAATAAGAATTCAAAGTGGATATGAAGGGTTTCCAACAAAACAAGGCTAGGGATGACAACTTGAGGCTTAACAAAGGGGTAAAGGGGACAACAACAATGGAAAACATAAACTAAAGTTGAGTACACAATATGGGTTCAAAAATTGAATAAAATAAAACAATTAGGAAGGATAAAAAAGGATTAGGAACAAAATTGGAAATGGTAGCATGGCTAGGGAATGACAAAGGCTAGGCTTTTTTGCAAAAAGGTTCAAGATGACATGTAAAGCACACACATGGGAAAAGGGATAAAATGGAAACAAAATTTTAGTAAGGGTATACAAATTACTATATAGTACATACTTACATACATGATGATGATACTTTGATGCATGAATTTAGTGATACATTGATTGATAGAGCTAAAAAATGGTTTAATTCATGCCATGATTCTTACACATTCTTTCATGCTAAGTTGTGCTTTCCTTTATTGATTACTTTATTCTTAAATCCCTATACCATGTTTTAGTCATGCATGATTCTCACATTCACCCCTATACAAATAGGTTTGGATATATTTATGGAATTAAACACAAATTTTGATTTACATTTTCTAACTTTTAAATTTTCTTGGAAAATGTCACTTGGTTGAATGCATATATATGTACATTATTATGTAAAATTAAAATTTTTAATGTATTGTTTAAACCATGTAAATTTATATATTTCCAAGTTTTCAATTTATACATGTATTTAAACAAATGTTGTACATGCAATTTAATATATATATATTTTCAATTCCTAATTTAATTTTAATTATTTTTTTATAATTGTAGCTCAACTTCTAGACCCAATTTACACATGGCCGATCCCCTCAAGACCCCCCCAAATCCCCCACCCCAACCCTCCCACCACCACCGCCGCCGTCGCCACCACCGCCACCATCACCACCACCACCCAATGAGGCTCGCTTACGAGCAACCATTGATGAGAATATACAAGCATTGCAAGAAAAAATCATTTTTTTGCAAAACCAAATCCAAGCTCCACCACATATTTCATGGCTTGCATCTACAATGCAAACTATTATTGATTCGGTGAGAGATATTCACACTGATATAGACACATTCTACTCATGGCAGGAAGATAGGAGACAGTTTTTATGAGGATGATCTCTCGTATAAAGAGATCAATGATCTACATATTACAAAAAATACGATTGCCCCATTTTTCATTGATCCATCCACATGCCAACAAATAGCACCAAATAAAAGAGAATTTCAATAAAATGGTGCACACATCAGCAAATAGTTGATAACTTTTGGGAGTGGTGGTGGATGGTCTTTGACCATCCACCACATGTTAATTATGAGGTTCCCTTATATTTTTTGAAAAAATTATGGGTTGAGTTTGTGATGGGTTTAAAGCCCAATTATTTTGATATGAGGTCATTACAGGGCATGGGTGGTGGAATGCCACAACATAGACTAGGGGCACATGTTGATCTAAATCAATGTTTGCCCCTTGTACCTATTGTTCCTTCTTTGCCCTCTATTCCTATGCCCTTTCACCAGCGCACAGTCGTCTCAACACTTGAAGCGTTATCGTCACTCTCAGGAAACTTAATTGACCAAGCTACTTGCTTGGTAGATGAAGTCAATCCTGGAGAGCCTATAGAGCCTGGAGGAGATGGTGCTGGTCCTAGCACATCACAACCATTGACACCATTGCAGTCCACACTGCATTTTTGTCAGAATTGTAATCATCCATGTTTTGGTCCTACATATGCTTTGGAGGAGTCCTTTCTGGCTACATTATTCACTCCTATGGGCTCAGTATGTATGCCACATTTAATAAAATTAAATTCAATATAAAAATATAGATCCAATTATCAATTATCAATCTATTTAATAAATTTTATATATTACATGTTGATTGGTACAGATGACTCCATTAGCTTCTACCACTACATCACGGTTGGACCATTTAGTGTCAACAGCTTTAGAGATGGTGATAGCACGATTTCGGAAACACGCTTAGCTACCCTATACACACCATTAATAGGTTACCTAATTTCTTAACCTCAAACAATTTTTTTCCAGACTTGCTGTCACCATTAGTGACAGGAACCAGCAGTAATGATAAAGATTGGACGAAATAAGCAATTTATAAGCAAGTTCATACATAAGACTGAAACTACCATAACTACACTCTTAATTCTACCCACCTACAGGAGCTATCCATACACATGCTATAGTAACATAATGAACAAAATTTACTCTTTTGTTATATTCAGCTAAATCAGCCACTAATACAAACATCACAGATTGCAAATTCACATCATCACAATGTGTTTACCCACATGTTGAATCGTCTATCCCTAACTATCTTATTCTGCTTCTTAACCATGTCAACCTCTAACTAGCCTCTATCTCCTTCCTTCACTTGGTCTAGTCTATTTGGCCTTGGGCGACATTCGTTTCATTCTTATCAGCCTGATGAATTGGCCTCCTCTACTTGACCTGCGGCCTCTTCTTTCTTCGCTCGGCCATTACAAAATGCTACCTTCAGAACTCGGGCTCCCTCTCTCTTTTATTGGCCTCCCTTTTCTTGTCTACGATCGTTCCTTTTCTAGTGTCCATCCCTCTTCCACAGAGCGGATATCTTCTCTGTTCCAAGCATCTGACCTGTCTTCCATCTGTGCAATGCTCTCCTAAAAACTGCCTTCTTTATCTCTGACATCTGCTCATTGGCATATGCCTTGTTTGAATATTGGTCATTTTCTTTCCTGCCTCGCCACTGACTTCTTCCTTCGCAGGGATGATTCACCTTTACTGCCCTCTCTCTCTCTACTCCAATCGTTCACAGCCATGTTTGATTTCTTTCCTTTCCCTACCATTACAAGATGCAATTGCTTCACAATCTCCTACTTGCTCTGAAACCTTCATGGGGTGTTTGGTTACCCACGATCATACCTCAATCTTTCACATCTACCATATTCGGCCATCCATCTTCGTTTTGTAACTGTCCCAACTGTCATTTGTTACGGCGATAGGAGCTAGCCTTGTATTATCAGCGACAGGTAACTCTGCAGACTGGTGACAAGAACCTTCGGTTACCCGGACAGGGATTCCTTTATTAATTGGTGACAGGAACTAGTCTCTTCCTTGTAAGCGATAGGAGGATAAATACATGGTGACAAGAGGCTACACCATGATCCCTCTGAAAACTCAACCACAGAAACTCAACACATTAAACCAAAATTCAAATGCTAACATAAATTTTGAAAATTAATGAGATGCCCCTGCATCAGACTCCCCAGGGGACAAGGATCGCATGCTCCGAGACATGTGATTCTTCTGCAAACTTACCAAAATTTCTTCTGCTTTCGCTTCTTCCACAATCTTTTTGGTATAGTCATCATATGTCTCCATCCTTGCTGTTCCATCTGCAATACTCCATTGGTGCCTAACTTCCCCCCAAGTTTCTTTTCTCACACAATCACATATAAATCAATGCAAATGACTCTAATCATACTGTCCAACCGCTCTTCAATCTGATCAAACTCATCCTCCAACAGAAACTCATCTGGGACTTCACCATGTGTATTACCAAACACAAAATTCTTACAAAAATTGGTATATCTCTCTTCATTCTTTGTTCCTAACTTCTCACTAATCAACAAATCAAAATAAAACAAAACAATGTCCTCACATAGGACCAAGAAATTTACCTCCTCTTGCAATTCTGCAAAAACCCCTTTTTCATAGACTCCAATCCTTCTCTCCACCTTTTCGCTGTTTTACTTGACTTCATGTCTTCATCAACACGTTCCTTCAATGCACCTTTAGGAGATTCCTCTCCAACCGGATTATCGGATGTCCCCTTATCCAAATCTGTATCTTCACTTCCATCCTTTTCAACCTTAAGGTCTTCACAAGTCTTTATTTCTTCAACCTCTACCTTAGCTGCAATCTCTCTTTTCTTCCCTTTGTTGTTTTCAGCTTTCCATGCCATTGTTGTTCTCATTTGCTTCTCACTACTCTTATTCCATTTGAACTTTTCCAATTGCCTTTGCTTATTATCTTGTTTCCTAGTATATTTCCTTCTTCTCATTTCCTTTTCTTCTACAAGCCTCCACATTTCCAACTCATATTCACAAACACCATCCTGACCACTCACATCCAAACTCTTCTCATCTTCATCCATTAAATTTTTATCTTCATCAGTTTCATCTATAAATTGAAAATCTTCAAAAATAATTTGTTTACCTTTCCTTTTGCTTGCATCCTCCTCTAGCTTCTTCCAAGCTGCTCCATCCTCTTTCTTCAATGTCCTTGTGTCTTCATCAGATCCCTTTGGTTATTCTGGTTCTCTTGCTTGCTTCTTTACACCATCATTTTCTTTTCCAGCTTCATTGTATAACCATATTTCCTCATTTTCCTTGAACCCTTCTTTACAAGTTCCGGTTTGACTCATATATCCTGCTGCAATGTTTGCTTTTCTTCTTTCAACACATTCTTTTCTTCCACATGATCCTTGTTCTCTTGAGAGATTCTTCTCATCACAGCCTACTGCACCAACTTCCATTGTCGTTGTCTTAGACTTCACCCTCCATAATTGGCTTCTTGTAGTTCCAAACTGTTGACTTCTTATTGCTGCACCTTTTCTCCATGACCTATGATCTGTTGGCAACCTTAAAACCCCTTCATTATTCTTCTTTTCTTTCCTACTTATCCTCTCATCTGGGTTCCTCTCTAATACTCTCATACTTTCCATGCTTCGAATAGGTTTATAATCATGACATTCACCACAACCAGCATCTTGTTTCTTCTTTCTATGTTGTCCCTTGAGCCAACATGGTCCTATATAACCATGGTTTTCCTTCCTTCCTCCATCCACTAGACAAATCACATTCCCATATCCACTTTTATGATAAAAATCAATATTTCTATTCACATGTACTTCATCTTTGGCCTGCTGTCTGGATTTGTTGTCTTCTTTAACTTCATTGCTTGCCACGCCTTCCTTTTTGTAGGCCTCCTCCTTTTCATCTACCACATCTTCTAGGGCATCTTGAAATTCACAACCATCCTCAACATCTATATTATCATTTGAAATCAATATTTTACAATTCTCTTCTTCACATTGAAATTCTTTGCATTGTACCTCTTCCTGCTGTACTGCTGCAATTTGTTAAGCTGCTTCCCTTTGGTTTCCTCTTCTCTCATCTTCACCTCTTTCCTCGGGTACTTTTCTTGCCCCATCTTTTTTTACCTCCAAGGTCCCATTCTTGACCTTCCTCAACACATTCCTCACACCTGCACACAAATCTTCAAACATAATATTAGCACACAAAATAAGAGACCACAAGGTCTCAATCAATGTCCTCTTCATGGACATTCTTCCCTCCTCATCACTTTCTGCATCAAGTGCTCTCCGCTCCACTTTCTTCTCTTCTTCTCTTTCTTTCTTATCTTCCTTCATGTTCTCTTCAATAAGAACTCCATTCACCACTTTAGGTGCATGTTGCTCATCTGACAACCTCTCGTTGTCCCAACTTTGGTGGGCACTCCTTTCATTATCATCTACTCTTCTTAAGGCATTTATGTTCTGCCTTTTTCTTTTCTCAACTATCTCCATTACTGGCCACTTCACTTTCTTATCATAGGCCATACTCAAAAGTACTCTTGGATTTCTTTTTCATACCTTTGCTACCTGGCAATTAGGTATTGTGCTAAATCTCTTCTCAGTTCTGCCAGCTCTCTTTCAAAATTTGCATCTTTTATCTTTTTGTCTTCTTTCCTTTTGTCTCTTTTTATGAGACTCTCCTTCTCAAATTGCTTCTACATCACTCTTTCTTCTTTCATCTTCCAGTCACCTCACCTAGGCTTCTTTCTCTCCAATCTTCCCTGTCAATCAGCAAAAACACTACAACATACAAACTTCAACAGAGATCAAATACACATTCAACAGGCACACCCAGATCTTTCTGTGCTCTAATACCACTTGATAGCATGATTCCAGAAACATGCTCAGCTACCCTATACACACCATTAACAGGTTACCTGATTTCTTAACCTCAAACAATTTTTTTCTAGACTTGTTGTCACCATTAGTGACAGGAACCAACAGTAATGATAAAAATTGGACAAAACAAGCAATTTATAACCAGATTCATACATAAGACAGGAACTACTATAACCGCACTCTTAATTCTACCTAGCTACAGGAGATGTCCATACACATGCTACAGTAACATCATGAACAAAATTTACTCTTTCGTTATATTCAGCCAAATCGGCCACTAATACAAACATCACAGACTATGCAAAATCACATCATCACAATGTGTTTACCCACATGCTAAATCGTCTATCCCCAACTATCTTATTCTGCTTCTTAACCATGTCGACCTCTAACTGGCCTCTATCTCCTTCCTTCGCTTGGTCTAATCTATTTGGCCTTGGGCCACATTCATTTCATTCTTATCGGCCTGATGAATCGGCCTCCTCTACTTGACCTGTGGCCTCTTCTTTCTTTGCTCGGTCATTACAAAATGCTACCTTCAGAACTTAGCCTCCCTCTCTCTCTTTTATCGACCTCCCTTTTCTTGTCTATGACCGTTCCTTTTCTACTGTTCGTCCCTCTTCCACAGAGAGGATATCTTCTCTGTTCTGAGCATCCAATCCGTCTTCCATCTGTGAGACGCTCTCCTAAAAACTGCCTTCTTCCTCTGTGACATCTGCCCATTGGAATATGCCTTGTTTGAATATCGGTCATTTTCTTTCCTACCTCGCCACTGACTTTTTCCTTCACAGGGATGATTCACCTTTACTTCTCTCTCTCTACTCCAATCGTTCATAGCCATGTTTGATTTCTTTCCTTTCCCTACCGTTACAAGATGCAATTGCTTCACAATGTCCTACCTGCTCTGAAACTGTCGTGGGATGTTTGGTTGCCCATGATCATACCTCTGTCTTTCACATCCACCATATTCGGCCATCCATCTTCCTTTTGTAACTGTCCCAACTATCATCTGTTACGACGACAGGAGCTAACCTCGTATTATCAGCGACAGGTAACTCTGCAGATTGGCGACAAGAACCTTCGATTACCTGGACAGGGATTCCTTTATTAATTGGTGGCAGGAACTAGTCTCTGCCTTGTAAGCGACAGGAGGCTATACCACGATACCTTCCAACACTCAACCACAGAAACTCAACACATTAAACCAAAATTCAAATGCTAACTTAAATTTTGAAAATTAATGAGATGCCCCTACATCAGATGGGTAGACCTTATATGGTTGAGGTATAAAAATTTCTATTAACTATTTATCTCGTTCATTAAATACAATGTGCGTTTAAAAATTAGTCTCTAGATTATTTAATTGGATATCTATTTTAATAATTATAGAATAATATGAAAATGTGATGAACCTTTTTTAATTTAAAGCAAATGGGAGGTCCTCACACTTTTGTGTCAAACCAACCAAGCTATCCGGGACCACCATCATCATCTATGCAGGAACCTTCTTCATATTCCCTGGTTTGTAGCTTAAAATTGTACATTTTTAATTTAAATTTGAATTTCCAGTATAATTTCATGATTTTAAATTCTTCTTGAGTTGAATTTATATATACATGTGCATATATATGCAGGATGAGATTAGTATAGGTACAGGCTCAATTAATCCTACCATTGATGAGCCTACATAGATGCACAAATCATCTGCTGTATTCTACGTCCTATAGTTAAATCCTATGTCATTTCAAAGTCTTTTATATCATTCAACCTTGCATTTTGTATTTATACTCTAGCCTAATTCATGTTTTATTGAAATATAGGAATTGGCGACATAGACCTTTACTCTGGTAGAATCAAAATCTGTTGCACGCGAGCATGACACGAGAGATGATGAGCCCATTGTGGTATGCATAGACATTTTCAAGTCTAGATTTAATTTTTTTTTTGATGGTTTGGTTTTAAATATTTGATTTAAATAATTTGCATGCAGTTTTGACATTAAAATTGATTTGAAGCTTCTTTTTCTTGTACACAACATGCTCGCCACCTTCTGAGTCACGTGGAACCTGGTGGTACCTGCCTAGGTCTAGGGTTTTAAGTCAGTTTTGCAAGCATTCATCTTTAATTTCCCTTAAACCCTAAGTCCAACAATCGTATTTTACTTTATGTTATAATTTCCCATTGACTGTTTATCCTAGGTTACTGGTCACTTAAGTTATAACCTTGAGTCCTTAAAGTCATAAAGTGACCAGACCTGAGTCCTATTATTTACCTATTATTGCCTGTAAATGTCATATCCTTTGTAAAAGTCTAAGTCCTAAGTCTTTGTAGGGCCCAGAGGTGCCACATGACACGATATCGCAAGCCCACATAACTGTTGATGCTGGTGTCACGTACCTACTGCAGGGCTGTGAAATGCAAACAGCTGGCGAGCACGCTTGGGTTTACAGCCATAGGATCAAGGATTCCAAATCAACAAAGAAAGTGTTGCCAGGTGTCGGGTAGAAAAGTGAGCTGCAGGAAATGGAAGATCTAACAGTAGCGCAGAGGCGTAGAGGAATCTTGTAAGAGGGGAAGATTCACCGCACGGCCGCGAGATTGTGACACGTGGCCAACTCTTAAAGGAAGAATAAAGGCTTGCGTAAGGAAGGATACATGGAGGCTTTAGCGCACTCATGTAGAACCAAATGTGGTGGCCCACTTTCCACCATGTTGCTATGATATGAAGCCACGTGTCCATGGCGAGCAAAAAGGTAGACGAGTCATCAGGAAAAGTGTGTCCAACATGGGATTATTTCATTAGCTGATGACTTTTAAATGAAAGAGCTTAGATTTTTAAATATGGTGGGTAACTCATGACTGTCGGTCTCACATAAAGGAGCTCAAATCAATGACCAAAATTTAAATGTACTACAATGAACATTAGAAGCCGCTTTGAAACACGAATTGTAGTAAAGGCCGAAGTGACGCGCATTGATGTAGCTGGCCCTAAATTCAAAGCTTCTTAAAGGGTAAAAAAATATGGTTTTCCATATCATTTTTACGGGCACGAAAAGAGTTTTGGTGCATAGAGAAGATTGAATGAGCAAATACAGAGATTCTAAAGCATCTACAAAGCAAGAAAACTAGTAAGTTGCTTTCACTAGTCGTGTCTATTTCAATTGAATTATCATTCTGTGAATAGTTCTTCCTCAAAAAGGAGTTTACACGAAGACTTAATGGTCCAACTCCCTGGGTCTTAATGAAGGCCTGCGAATGTGCACGGTCCCAGTGGGCCAAATGATAAACTCTTGGACTTGTGCTATGATTGTTGGGATGCCCAATTGCCTGTGCCAGGATGGATTTTGTTCAAGCACTAGTATAACAGAAGAGAATACAAGGCCCTAGTTTGCAACACTTGGAGCTTAGACTTGGCCAAATTAATATGCCCTAATATGTTTCCAAATCCAGATTTTGTGAGGGCAGTCACACGGAGATACGATCATGTGTCTAGAGCAGTATTGGTGGGGAATAATACTGTCATAATCAAAACCACAAAAGCCTACATCTAAAGTGTGTTTGGCTTAAACCTTGCCGCTAGCAAGCAAATTAATCTTTGCGCTCTGAAGGAAGAATATAAGAGAGTTAAGTGTGGATACATAGCCTTTAAGTCTCCCAAGCACAGACCAAAGGGCATTGATGGAAAATTGGTAAAGATATCAAACCAGGAGGAGGAACCATTTGATGTGTCACAGTTCATGCATTACTTTGTGAAGACATATCATACTCTGTGTCAGGTATTAGGAAGAGATGCACTAGATAAAATGCCAATTTCCTTGATGATGATAGTAGTGAACATACATGATATCTCAACTACAGAGCCTTTTGATTATGCAATGTATATAGCTGATAAAATGCACAAACAATTGACTGAAATTAAGAACAAGCTATATATTGTAGATGCAAAAGTGGAGTTAACGTGGTATTCAATGATGTGTCACATGTTTTTGTATGCTGGATTAAGATTGTGGCATAAAGATGTTGGGAATTAAGGTGTCTCAACCTTGAAAATTCTCTGCATTTGTAATATTTGTATTTATTATTCAATTGCCTATGTTGTAAATAATTGGAAATTCCACTTTGTCATATTGTGGGATGTGGCACGGTGATGTGTCAATCCTACATGGATTATGACAACTTGTTATTTTGTCCTCACATGAGGAGATAGGCGTCCCACTTAGTGGTAGGAATATTTTGCCATGTGTCAGCATCTTCTATGTTGTGTAAGGAATGTTTGACCGAAATGGCTATGACAGATTCCTATGATGAATCTATGACATGTAAGAGTCGAGAATAGAAGGTTGTAAGACAGGTAATGACATGTGTCATGAAGCATCTTTGAATGAGGCATATTTGGGCACCCCAAGGTGGAATATGATATGTTGTAAGAGAATATGCTATTTATAGCATGTGTATGACAGATTCTCTTACAGCTGTAAGTTGTAACTGTTATGACAGATTCTATGACGGTTGTAAGTGTCATAAGAGCATCTGTCATAGCCCATTTTGGAAAGAGGTGACCTCTTCGGGACAAGTGTCAGACACATTCTACAATGTTGACCAAGTGTCCCTAGGCGTGGGTTTTGGTCCAAGATGCCATATTGGATGCCCATTCCACGAAAGGTCCAAAATTGCCTTGTATGTTCTATTTAAACAGGTGTTTGGAGATGGAGTTTGTATCATAGGTTTACAGGTACGGTTATGCTGTCGAATTGACTCCAGGCACGAGTGTCGAAGACCATTGAAGTTTGCATTGCAAGTGTATTGTAAACATTCTTTCAGATTTGTTAATACATTGTGCAGGTTTCTGAGTGTGGAGTTTTTCACCCAATAAGGGTTTTCCCCACCGTAAATCTTTGTCTCTCTTCTTCTATCTACATTCTGGTTCTTGTGTTTTGCTGCAATATCTCATGTTAATGGTTTAATATTGCTGTAATAGTTAGGATAAAGTTGAATTTGCATAGCCCTCTCCTCAATAGATTAGTGTAGGAAGTGTTTCCGTACACCTAGCTTCCTTTCAGTTGGTATCAGAGCTTGATCACCTTTGGTCCTAGTTGTAGGGTAGGGGTTTTTTGAGCTAATCTTAGGTTGAGTGGGAGTCTGTGCAGAGCATTCTGTATCTTATTGCAGCAAGGAGATGGCAAGCACATCAGGAAGGTTTGAAGTAGAGAAGTTCAACGGCAGTAATTTCGAGCTATGGAAGCTCAAGATGGAAGACATGTTAGTTACCGAGACCTTTGGGAAAGTGTGAACGGAACTAAACTAGCTACAATGACTCAAGATGAGTGGGATCTCAAGGATCGAAAGGCTAAGGGTCTCATAAGACTTAGTCTTGCCGATTCTGTGTTGTTAAATGTCCATGAGGAGGCTACTGCAAAACTCCTTTGGAAGAAGTTGGGGGATGTGTATCAAGCCAAATCCCTTGTCAATAAAATTTTCCTGAGAAAGAAGTTGTATTCTCTTCGAATGGAGGATGGAAGATCCATTGCTAAGCATATGAATGCCTTTAACATGCTGGTTGCACAATTGACATCTATCGGTGTAAAGATGGAGGAGGAGGATCGGTGTATGACCCTTCTTTGTTCTCTACCGAACTCATGGGATCATCTTGTCATGGCAATCGGAAGCACCACATCCACATTCAAAATGGAAGAGGTGGTTTCTTCGCTGTTATCTGAAGAGATGCGGAGAAAGTCTTCTGAGGCAGCCAAAGAAGCCCTTGCAATTCGTGGAAGACCCAAGGAGAAAGGGAAGAAGAAGAACAAGAAAGCTGAGAAGGGTAGATCCAAATCCCCTGGGAGATCTAAATCTCCTGGAAAGTCCAAGGCTCTTTGTTGGAACTATGTAAAGATCGAGCATTTCTGAAAGGAATGCAAAGAGGAGAAGAAGAAAAAGAAGAAAGCTCCTGATTCAGATTCTGACAAATCACAAGATGATGGTGATGCCTTCATCGCAGCCCTGGCAACCCATGCATCTAATGATGTGTGGCTAATCGACTCTGGTGCATCATTCCACATGACCTTGCATCGAGACTAGTTCACTAAGTATGAGGAGTTTGATGGTGGAAAGGTGTATCTGGGTGACGACTCTCATCTGAAGATCGTTGGTCATGGAAGAGTCTCTATCCTATTCCCTGATGGTCGAGTGAAGGGGATCTATGGGGTTATGTACATCCTAGGCTTAGCACAAAACCTACTTTCTGTAAGTAGTTTGAATGATGCAGGTGTGCAGGTTGTCTTTTCGAAAGAAGGATGCAAGATGACTAGAGGATCTATGGTGCTTGCTAAGGGTACTCAGAGAGGTACTCTATTTCAGCTGGAGGCTTGCATTTCACAATGCAATAGTTCTTCTGACTCAAGGAAGAGGGCAGCAGTCACTTCATCCCCACCATCTGAACGAGCAGTGAAGAAATCTGTTGTTTCTAGTCTTGATGGTTGTAATCGTGCATTAGAAGTTAAACTTCCTGCAGAAAAGACAATGTTATGGCATAAGAGATTTGGCCACATTGGTGAGAAGGGTTTGCGTACCCTGAAAAATAAGAACCTCGTTGAGGGGTTAGATGATTGTAATCTTGAGTTCAACTTTTGCGAACATTACATTTATGGAAAACAAAACCGTGTTTAGTTTTACTCGAGTTCTCATAAGTCTTCTGGTGTGTTGGACCTTATTCATTCTGATGTGTTTGGTCCTATTAATGTTCCTTCATTATCAAAATTTGTATACTTTGTATCTTTTATAGATGATTACAGTAGAAGGACATGGATTTATTTTCTCAGAAGCAAATCTGAAGTCTATAGCAAGTTTAAGGAGTTTAGAGCCTTTGCTGAAAATCAGACTGGTAAAAAGATTAAATGTTTGAGAACTAACAATGGTGGTGAGTTCTGTTCTACAGAATTCAATAAGTATTGCAAGGAACTTGGGATTGAAAGACATAAGACAACTCCATACACACTGCAGTAAAATGGAGTTGCAGAGAGGATGAACAGGACACTGATGGAGAAGGCTAGGAGTATGCTTAGTGGAGCTGGTCTAGAACAAAAGTTTTGGGCTGAAGCTGTTGCCACTGCTTGCTATTTGGTAAACAGATCTCCTACATCAGCTCTTGTTGGAAAGACACCCATGGAGGTGTGGTCTAGTAGAAAGCCTTCAGTAAGGCATCTTCATGTTTTTGGTTGTGAGGCATATGCACACGTGCCCAGGGAGAAGCGGTCAAAGTTGGAGAACAAAGCTGTTAAGTGTATCTTCATTGGCTATGGTGTTGGTGTGAAAGGATACAAGCTTTGGGACCCCGTGGCTGAAAAAGTGTTGTATAGCAGAAGTGTCATCTTCAGAGAGCTTACACCTTCTTCCACTATTTTGCAGCCAGAAGAAAAAGAAAAGAAAGAGGATGTTGTTCAGTTTCCTCTCACCCCTGAGAAGACTGGATAGAAAGACAACGTTGGACCTGATGATGAGGAGAGCTCTAGCAGCTTTGAAAGCTCAGAAGAAGAAGTTGAACCTCAACCTCAGCTCTTGAGGAGGTCTACATGGATAAGGAAGCAACCTGAAAGGTTTGGTTTTACATTACTTGATTCTAGTTGTGCTTATGCTTTTCTCACTAACAGTGATGAACCTAGAACTGTATCATAGGATTTGGATATGAAGGATGTAGGTTCCTAGAAGGAGGCCATGGAGGAAGAAATGGCTTCTTTGGAAAAGAATCAAACTTGGGACTTGGTGCCTTTGCCTCCTGGACGGAAACCCGTTGGATGCAAATGGGTGTTCAAGAAGAAGATTGGTGCAGATGGCAATATTGAGAAGTATAAGGCCAGATTGGTTGCGAAGGGGTATTCACAAGTGGAGGGTATAGATTATGGTAAGATCTTCTCTCCCGTTGCAAAGTTGACATCCATTCAATTCCTGTTGTCTCTCGCAGTAGCTTATGACTTGGAGGTAGAACAGATGGATGTGAAGACAGCTTTCCTTCAAGGTGACTTGGAGGAAGAAATCTACATGTCACAGCCAGAGCATTACATGGTAAAAGGTAAAGAAAATTTAGTTTGCAAACTTAAGAAGTCTTTGTATGGTTTGAAGCAATCCCATAGGAGATGGTACTTGAAGTTTGATGCCTTTGTGTTGTCAATTAGATTTGTGAGATCGAAATTGGATCACTGTGTTTATTATAAGTTTGATGGTGATCGTATTCTCATTGTTGCACTGTACGTTGATGATATGTTGCTCATTGGGAAGGGTAAGAATATGATTTCTGATTTTAAATCTCAGTTGTCAGCTTAGTTTGAAATGAAATATTTAGGTGCAGCTAGGTACATTCTAGGAATGGAAATCAGAAGAGACAGAACCAACATAAAACTTTGGTTAATTCAGAGTAAGTATGTTAAGACCATGTTGGACAGGTTCAGCATGGGAAATTGTAGACCATTGTGTGTTCCTGTTTCCTTGGGGACAAAGTTGTCTGTTGAGGATTGTCCAAAATCTCCTAGTGAGGTGGAGGACATGAGCAGAGTACCTTATGCTAGTGCTATTGGTAGTTTGATGTATGTTATGGTCTGCACAAGACCAGACATTGCCCAAGTAGTGAGAGTCCTTAGTCAAGTTATGGCTAATCCTGGATGGGTTCATTGGGATGAAGTTAAGCGAGTGTTCAAATATTTGAGGGGTACTTCCGAGTATTCCATTTGCTATCATGGTAATGTTTCACGACCTCCGCATTCTATTGATATTCATGGATTTGTGGATTCAGATTGGGCAGGTGACATTGACAGCAGGAGATCCACCAGTGCTTATGTTTTTACACTGTTTGGTGGTGCTATTAGTTGGATGAGTAAGCGACAACCAGTTGTTGCTTTGTCCATGATAGAAGCTGAGTATATGGCAACAACTCATGCTTGTAAGGAAGCCATTTGGCTTAAGAGATTGTGTTCTGATATTGGTGTTCATGCAGGTCAGATCATGATCAGTTGTGACAGTCAGAGTGCAATTTGCATTGCAAAGAATCCAACTTTCCATGCTAGAACCAAGCACATTGATGTTTAGTTTCACTTCGTGAGGGACATGGTTGAGGATGGAAAGGTAAATTTGGAGAAGGTAGATACTTTGAAGAATGTTGCAGATGCGTCGATGAAACCAGTGGGCACAGAGAAGTTCAGATGGTGTTCGGAGTCTATGGGCCTCTTGGCCTATAGCAGTTAAATCATGTTTTTCTATTGGCTCTTACAAGGTGTTCGACAAGTGGGAGAATGTTGGGAATTAAGGTGTCTCAACCTTGGAAATTCTCTGCATTTGTAATATTTGTATTTATTATTCAATTACCTATGTTGTAAATAATTGGAAATTCCACTTTGTCATATTGTGGGATGTGGCACGGTGATGTGTCAATCCTACATGGATTATGACAACTTGTTATTTTGTCTTCACATGAGGAGATAGGCATCCCACTTAGTGGTAGGAATATTCTGCCATGTGTCGGCATCTTCTATGTTGTGTATGGAATGTTTGACCGAAACGGTTATGACGGATTCCTATGACGAATCTATGACATGTAAGAGTCGAGAATAGAAGGTTGTAAGACAGGTAATGACATGTGTCATGAAGCATCTTTGAATGAGGCATATTTGGGCGCCCCAAGGTGGAATATGATGTGTTGTAAGAGAATATGCTATTTATAGCATGTGTATGACAGATTCTCTTACAGCTGTAAGTTGTAACTGCTATGACAGATTCTATGATGGTCGTAAGTGTCGTAAGAGCATCTGTCATAGCCCATTTTGGAAAGTGGCGACCTCTTTGGGATGGGAGCTGTGGACAAGTGTCAGACACATTCTACAATGTTGACCAATTGTCCCTAGGTGTGGGTTTTGGTCCAAGATGCCATATTGGATGCCCATTCCAAGAAAGGTCCAAAATTGCCTTGTATGTTCTATTTAAACAGGTGTTTGGAGATGGAATTTGTATCACAGGTTTACAGGTACTGTTATGCTGCCGGATTGACTCCAGACACGAGTGTCGAAGACCATTGAAGCTTGCATTGCAAGTGTACTGTAAACATTCTTTCAGATTTATTAATACATTGTGCAGGTTTTTGAGTGTGGGGTTTTTCACCCGATAAGGGTTTTCCCCATCGTAAATCTTTGTCTCTCTTCTTCTGTCTACATTCTGGTTCTTGTGTTTTTCTGCAATATCTCATGTTAATGGTTTAACATTGCTGTAATAGTTAGGATAAAGTTGAATTTGCATAGCCCTCTCCTCAATATATTAGTGTAGGAAGCATTTCCGCACACCTAGCTTCCTTTCAAAAGACTTGCGTGTTAAGGAGAAAGATTCAAATGGTAACTTGCTCCCTGTATAGATGTGGACTTGCATGATGGATATGCATTGTACAGATGCAGATTATATTATTTTTGAGGAGCATTTTGTCAAAAGGATGTTAGGATTCCTGGAGCCCGAAGGAGAAAGGATGCATCCGGATGTTCTTGATTTTTTGAGACCTTTGGAATGGACCCCAGAGTTGGGAATTCAGCACAACTGGGGAGATTGGGTTTTGCATACTAATACCACCTGCATCAAAGTCTATGGGAGCAAGGTTGCCCCATATATATTACCAAAATATGTGCCAAAGAGGATAGAATTTTTGGAGATAATTAGACAGATGAATGAGTCTGATAAGGAACATTTGAGAGTGCACAAGAAAGGATCTTTCTTTCCTACCTCCATCAAATTTTGTGATTTTTTGGTTGCTAATAAGGATGGCTTGGATCAATTAATTCAGTGCTGATGGTTTACAGAATGGGGTTTGAGTAGCCAAGGGTATTTGACCCTAAGGGATTCATAAATAAGGTGAGGCTTAGCATCAAAAGACCTCAATTCACCCACCACGTTGTATTTGATGAAGATACAATGAGAAATTGTGCCACAATGGGAGAAGTGAATTTTTTGAGGAAAAGGTGGGAAACAATAATGGAGGGTGAAAGAATGAGAAAGAACTTGAATTCTACATATTCAGGAGCATTCACAGAAGAGAGTGATCCAGTAGCAAGGATCCAAAATTTTTTGATAATGTAGAAGAATTGATTGAAAGTGCTCCAGCAGGAGAGGAGAGACCTGCATATGACCTAGGCAGTTCAAGAAGAGTATATAGAAGAAGAAGTGAATCACCTAATGTACCTCCTGCAAAGAAGGTAAAGATCATTGATATAGAGCATCAGTAAGAAGTTGAATTTATAGATTTGGAATAGGAGATAAATGAACAAGAACAATAAATATTCCAATAGGTGAATTCACCTATAAGAATAAGACCCTATGCCTCTCCTGATAACAGATTGGTAAGGTCAACCACTGGGCATCAGATAGATACAAAGGATATTAGAGTACTAGCATGCTCACAATTTTTAGAAGATGATGATTTCATAAACACCCGTGAATTCAAGGGATATGTGCTGAAGGTTAGGAATGAGGAGTTTTGGAAGAAGATAGAAGAGGCTAAGAGTGGAGCTAACCCAGAGAAGTATGAGGAGATAACTCAGAGGGTGTTGAATGAAGTCAGTCAAGACATCAACAAGATTACATCTGCATTTCGATAGGCTGAGATTCATAACTCTGTATTCTATCTTCCTGTCGCACTTCAACTTCCTGTTGCCTACTCTATTCCAATATATCTTTAGCAACTGTATTATTTCTTTTACTGCGGTTAATGATTGTTGTTAATATTTATATTGAGGAGTGTATATTCTGAGACATTGAGTTTGCATTATTGAAGTTTGATCAGGAACTCTAAAGTAATTTGAAGCTAGTAATTAAAGATAGGATTTTATTTATTTGTGAATTGAAGAGGTGTGATTTAGAATAAAAGGTATGATTTAATTAAACTTTTAGATGCATCCATCCCCATTTAGTTCATTAGTTTCAGCCCTTCAGCATATTGCCACAACACTGTTCATAAGTCTACATTCCCGGATTGACACTGAGGAGTAAGATGAGGAAATCACGAGATTCCTGAGGATTGATTTTCCCATTAAGACAGAACCACAAAGACAATTCTATGCATAATATCATTCCACAATTTTACCCAATCAGAGATGTCAACAACACTTGTACATGTTTGTGTGCAAGGTATCTCTATAGTTGTTGTGATCATCTCAAAACAATGTTAGCAATGTTATCAACCCGTAATGTTTGACATTAAAATTAGATATTACAAGATGTATGATGTGGGAAATGGTTTCTCTTAGATCAACAAGATATTTGATGAGGCCTCACATATTGTATGCATTTACATTAACTTTCTTTGCTCTTGTAAATTGACATTTTATAACAAATATGGGCAATTAATTGAATATGCTTTCTATTTTTTCACATGACATGCAACTAAACAATATAGCCATCAAATACAACAATGTGGAGGGTATGAGCATGATGATGGGTACTGATTTATGTAGTGGCATGATGCATCCTCCTATGTGTAGACATAGGTCATAAATTGGAAAAACCCATTCAAAAGTGGTGTACTTGTTGCTTTGAAAAATTTTAGTCACAAATATGTATTGCCAATTTGAATTTATTTATCTTAAATTAATGTGTACTCTCTTATTTTGTGCAAATAACTAGAAAAGAGGGTGCCTTGGGGAGTGGGAGTGAAACACCTATGACTATAGATGATTCCATTCATCTCCTTGACTTGTCATCTCTGCATTTGAAAATTCCACACAAGGTATATTTTACTAGAAAAATCTTGGCTTGCTTTACAATTTGTTTATTTTAAAAGTCACTAAAAATGTTATATTACTTAACATGTTTTATGATTACTTTTTTTTGTAGGATGCCAATGCACAGTTCACTCCAAAGAGGTTGGTACTCCACCTGTTAGTGTTGAGACTATTGATTAGGGGTCCTTCCAACCATAGTGAAACCTCCATCTATAATGCATTTGCTTTATAATGTAATGAAATTTTTAATAATTCTATTTTTTTCATTTATAACATTTATTTTTCTATTATGCAAGTTGGATCCTTTGATATTATTTATGAGAATGTGGATGAGGGCCTACTGCATGTTGGGGGGACTGAGCAAGTGAATGATGTAAGTAGTGTTTCCTATCAATATCCACTAAACCATTATATTTTATTATGTATTAAATTAACAAGAATCGTTAGCACTAATTTCACATTTGCATATAGCTTTTTGGTGAGTATAAGATTGTCATCATTCATATAAACAAGAAGTCACTCCACTACTATTTTCTCCAACCTTGTGTGACTCACTTAGAAGAGACCCGAAGCAACCATTTTGAGCTATGCATATATTGAAAAAACATTAGATAATTCTGCATGGGAGGCTTCCCATTCCATAAAGGAAACATGACTAGCTTGGAAACAAAAAGAGAAAACCAGGGCCTAGGGAAACCATGGAGAGGGAGATGGAGCAACAAACTATAAAGTGGGCTTGAAAAACCAAAGTATGTTTTAAAGATCTATCTCGAGAAAAAATACATGTCTAAGGAGGGGTTGAATTTAATATTTGACTTAATCAAGGATGCCCTGTATGTTATTTCTACCATTGTCTCCTTATGATAGTGATCAAAACATAGAGAAGAGGAGAAAAGCCACCCATAAGTGTTATGAGACTTTTTCCCCAAAGTAAAAAGTTATTTTTCCATGAAATAACCCTTTAGAATTAAAAGGGAGATAGATAAATAAATAATATTATGCTCCTGTGGTTAAAATGGACATTAATAAAAGTATTTATATAAACTCTTTCTAAAAGAGAAGAAATAATTATGTTTATTAAATAATTATTAAAGACAACCTTTGTGAAAGGGTGTGATGGTTTGAAAACCACCCCTTATGGCTTTATATAAAACATTTGTGTGAGACTTGGAAAAAAGGCATGGAGATCATTCAAGGATGGGGAGGAAGAGGAAGGTGGTTTTGGTGGGCTATGGGCATTGGAGAAGGGGCACATGGAATGTGTCCAACTCGAGGTACGGGGTACACCCGGGATTGTCCTAGCCAAGGCTAATGCTTTGGAAGCATGTGTGTTTGTTCTGAATAAGAACTAGTTCCTCTTGGAGTGTGCCATAGTTATGAGGGCCAAGACCATTGAAAATTTTCCTAGGGTGAGAGTGGCCGATCCAAGTACTTCGATTTAGATAAGTATTAAACTTATTGTTAATAAAAAATAGACTTATATATATATGGGTTTTGGCATTAATCTGATTATTGAATCATGTTATTCAATTTGTTATGTTAATTATTTATTTTAGAGTTCTTATTAAATAATTACAGGTTTACATTTGTTATTACATCTATTTTAATATCGTTAAATATTCTAAATTATCTTAACTCTAGTATTAACTATAACAAATCCGCTATGGACAAAAGTAGCATTAAATTTTGGTATCAGAGCCAAGTTAATGGCAAAAATCTTCAACCATAGCTAAGGAAATATTCTTGTAAAGATTTGATAATAGAATGAATACTCAAACCACCTACCACAAACAAAAATTGAATGCACTAGTAGTATACAAGCACCGAAATTTCAGGATTTATGACATTTATTCATCTCACCTACAAAATACCACCACCAATTAAAACTTAGAGGTACTTATAGATCCTATATAAAATTAAATTGATTAATATACACTTTTATTAAAACAAACCTAACATATCAATTTATTAATATGCACTTTTATAAAAAAAAAAATGGTGCAGAGGTGCTCCCCACTCTCAAACACGGTAGGACTTCCACACAAACTCAAAAAAACACACACAACACTCTACATAAATCTAAATTCACAACAATACAAGGTTACAACAGAAATTGTTTTTATTCTATTCCACTAAACAAGTTTGTAACAACAAAACAAAAATGCTCAAAATTTCAATCTGTAGCTTTCAATGTCCTCTCTCTTATGAGAAATCTTCCACATGTTGACTCTCCCTGTCACAGCTATAAACATCCCACTCTGCCTCCTTTTTTTTTTCTTTTTCTTTCACACCCTTACCTTTCCTCTGTTCAACTCTCAATCTTTTTACTCACTCTCCTGTTGCCCTTCAATTTCCTTTTCATATCTATTTTCTTGGACAGTTAAATCTACTAAGATCTGTCATGGACTGAAGCGCTTTGATTCCACTTCACGCCTTTCTATGGTGCGTACCACACGCTATGTCTTTTTCTTTTTATTGGCAACTAATTCTCATTATCTGGCCGCTCCCTCTCAAATTTGATTACCCTTCATTTCTTGGACAGCGAGCTATCTTTGATACCAAGTGATTTCTGTTTTCATAGGGAGCCATTCACATACATATATGGAGGAAATGAGGTTTCGGATGGGTATCGTGACCATAAGTCAAAGGTATATCAGCTACATACAACTGTTCACCTCTGCCGCCTGCCGCGCATACTTATGAATCCTTTTATTTGTTCGGTTTAAGTTCTAACCTCCACACTGCCCATCGAGTCTTTGTCTTAAATGATGAAGATAGATCGTCTGTCCACAAGAATGAAATCAAGTGATGATGTTTATACTATTCACAGTCAACCTATCATTTTCTCTTCTCTGAGTATATTATTCAAAAAAATTTAGTGTACGATACTTCTGTGGAAATTTCAAGCACAAAGATCTAATAACTTCCACAACAACAATCTTGAACTCGTCTGTTATATCTGACATGAAATTTGTAATTTCATTGATCAAATGATCCACACTTGATTCATTTGTTTTCAATAGTGTAGTAATACCCAGAGTTGCTATGCTTCGGTTTTGATCAGAAATTACTCTCCATAATAATGTTGCAGATTCCAACTGCCAATGGATGCCATAAAACTGAAAATTAAACCTGCACCATTTTTTGGTTGATGTTGGATAACTTATTTGCCCGGGATGCTCCTGCATCAAAAAACATATAACATCAAATTATTAATATGCAATTAGAAGTCATAACACATCAATAATCTTTTATGCCATGCAATACCTTTCCGAACAAGCACGTGGTGCACAAAAGCATCTTTAGATCTCGAGGCGACTAAGGATCCCTTCAATATTTTTCTAGCAATCAAACTTCGATTTTACTCAAAATATCATGGAGGCAAAATTGTTTGGAAAAATAGATATTATTTTTGTTACTTAGTACATACTAAATATGTTAGCAACAACTTTATCCAATTCATTCATAGTTTGATTCCACTTGAAATATAAATATTTTGAAACCACTTGACAAATAATTTGGTTGCCTATCTTCAAAGTACAAGTGTTAGATGCCTACTTATGACTCTTAAACTTCTCAAAATGAGATGATCATACAAATTTTTAGACAATCAAAACATATAGGATATTCTAAAGCAAGATGATACCAACAAAAGCATTAACTTAGAATTGATTTAGCCTCAAAGGAGACAACTACTTATAAAGAAGAGACATATCAAGTGGACGAATTTGAGCAAGATGCACTATTTTTTAGGGATGCATTTTAAGTACTAGCAAATTACATACTTGATGTTCCATATCAAAATAATTGCACATATTTTATCTAAAGTGCAATAAATTGCAGAAAACCCTACATGAAGCACATCACTTCCAACATAATTTCCATTAGGGTTTATAATTTAATTCCTTACAATTTGTCAAAGATAAAGATTAAATTAAATGCCGAGTAAGAAAAAATAAACCTAACATATCATTAACTTTGTTCAATTAATTGAATATTTACATACAAACTGTTTCCAAATCTCTTGACCTTTTTGTACAATGATCAAATCTACTATAGAGAGAGAGAAATGCTACAATCTTGTAATTTCATTTAGAAGTGTCTCGAAGGACACTCAAATTGTCGCAATTAAATAATCAGTGAGATAAATTTTCAATGCCTCAACTATCGCATCCATTGCCAAAGTAGTTGTCTTAACCATATATTTCATAAATAGTTATGGATCGAGTCGATCGAGATTTTCCATGCTTAGTCCTAGTTCTAGTTTGTTACCTTTTGAGTCACCCTTATTTATTTATTGGTAATATTTCCTGAACAAGAGCCGGTTTGCTGTGTTGTATTTTGGGTCATACCTTTGTTTCTTAATCGACTCTTGTCCCTTCAATTTTTACCCGTTTATCATCTTTGTGGGAGAGGTTACTTAAGGCTTGAACCTCTGAACCTGAACCCTTTTTAAAGTTCAAGGTTCGAATGGTTCGATATGCCTAAATTGTCTCAAACAACAAGTTGTTGTTCTGTGTATTTCAAACGCCTTCAAGTTGTCGGGTTGAACCTGAACCCTTTTGTTAAAAGTTCAATGGTTCAACGGTCTAAGGTTCAACATTCATTTCCTTCTAACAAGTCATGTCATGCAGTTACCTTGTGTAAATAATGTATCGTTGAACCATCCGCTCATACTCTATAGCAAAGTTCAATGGTTCAAGGTTCAACAGTTCGTTGTCTCATAGTTGGAAGCCTTTTGCCAAAGCCACGTAACTGTCTGTTGGTCTAAGTAACCCTTGCGTCTTTGAACCTTCGTATTGAACCATATCTTAACAAGTTCAACAGTTCATGAGCTTAAGTTCTATATTTCCGTAAGTGAATCCTTTGCTCATCTATATGATCCTATTGGTATGGTTGAACCACCGCATTGAACCACGTCCTAAAGGTTCAATGGTTCAATAGTTCAAAGATTTGGTGATTTTGGTCCCATTTATCCCCATGGCTTTCTAAGTCAAATTTAGTGGGAAAGTTAGAGGAAAATATGTTAGAAACTCATTATGAAACTGAGAGCTCTAATTTGGCAGAGGCTACGGATAATCATTATACATCATGATGGCGCGTGAATAATACTTGCTATTAATGAAGAAGTCAGAATTCATGTCTTTTCAAATATTTTTGGCACGTATTGTTCCAAGCGATAATTGTTCAATCTGGTTAGTGCCATTATTAACTAAGAACAAGCCAAGTTTAGCAAGTAAACATACTGTGCAACGTGGAGGAGAATAGCGCTGGAAGTGTAAGGTTCTTGTTATTCAAATTTTTGCAGTGAATTCAGATATCGTGAAGGTGAGTTCAGTTTTTCCCATGTACTGTTCCTAGTTCCTATGCTGGAAAGAAGAATCTCTTGAATTTCTGTTGTTTTCAAAATACAAAGTGTTTTTATTGTAACCCTCCAAGTATGGCTTTAAAATCTATGTGTTTGGGGAATGAACATGGTCCTGGTCTTACCTATTCTCACTCTGAATTTGGAGATACTACGCTGGTTCAATATGATTTAGAAGAATTTAGAGAAAGAACTAGAAACCCTGTTCAAACCCCTATGATGAAGAAAATTGTAGACAACGGTTTAGTTGAAGCTGCAGCCTTTCCCCAGGCTATACTGCACCCAGAATTGGTTCAGGAGTGTATGAATAGGTACGACCCCCAAAATAGGTGCATCAGAAACGCAAACGGTGATGTGTTGTTTCATGTCAACAGACAAACCCTCATGTCTGTAATGAAGATACCGCCTAAAGAGGCGTATTCCAGCCTTGATATTACCTCCTCCTGTGGGTATTTCTCAGAAAAGAAATCGACTTATAAAAGTGTGATAGCAAGGAACTGGCTACTAAAATTTCAAAAAGGTGGTTCAAGGTTGCCCAGGCCACTTACTAGGGATCATTTGATTAAAGAAGTGAGGGATATTGTGGTATTGTTACACAGACTGAAGGGCAGTCAACATGCCTATTATTGGGAGGATTGGATGTACTTTTTCATACAAGTCATCCTTCAAGGAGAACAATATTTAGATTGGGCCGAAATAGTGACTGACTGTCTACATCAGGGTTTGAGTAATTGTCTGGGTGACAGAGATTTCTATATGTCTTCATACCTGTTCTATTGTCTAGCATCTACAAGAGAGTGGTTTGACCTACCTCATGCACCCTTAGTTGAGAATAGTAAGATTTATGAATATTATTCGCAGTTGCAGCGAAGGAATTGCTATGAAAATTATAAAAGGGTTAATGATGTTTTCACTGGGAAAATGACCTATGAACTGGCAGGTAATCTGGGTAAAAGAATGTCCAGTGAAGCAATGCAACTGATTAGCATCTATGGTAGCTTCTTCATTCAATTTTTTGAGTTCACTTACATCAGAGTTGGGGGATTTGATGGTGAACCTGTGAAGTTACCTAGATATGTGTTTGATCATTTCGTGCTGATGGAGGTATGTAGATAGCTTGCACATGTAGATAAGAAATTCTCATCAAAAAAGGGTTTTGGTATTTCTTTTCCCATTAAACTTGGGCATTATTCATGCCAATCAAAATCTCATGCTTTGAATTTGGAGGTGAACCTTAAAAGGTTCAATTTTCAATTTTTCACTGCCAGGTCTCAATTTGACAGCAAAGGATTTGTTAGAGATAACCTAGATCCTGGAACAAGGCTTTCACACATTCCTAAGCTAGAGGATTACTGGGAAGACTGTCCAGATGAATTTGAGGTCAGGAGAAGGCTGTGGTGTAGGTTTTCTTTGGGGCAGATAATTACTCTCAATTTAAACATGGATATTTCTAGAATTATTGATGATGAGGAACAGGTGGTTGACCCACAGTTTGAGAGAGTAGAACAATTACCTATTTTAGAAGTTGACTGGAGCAAAAAGGAGGAAGACAGAATTGAAGTTAAAATTCTTCCAGTGATAAGGAGAACCGAGAAATGGTTGAGGGAAAAGAGACAGGAAGGGCTTCAGGATAAAAATGCCCAACAATTCACCTCAATAATTGGATCTTCACTTCCCATAAGCTCTTCTAACCAACCTATTGCTATCTGTGGTGCAGGTGCTTCCAAGCCATCAACTGAAAGAAGCCCTACCACTAAGAGGTCCAGAAGAGTCCTCACAGATATTTTACCCTCTCGTGTTACCAGGTTGAGGACTAAAGGGAAAAGAAAGAAACAGGTTTCTGAAACAATAGTTGTTGATTTGAATTCAGAGGAAGATTCAGAAGAACCTATGGGTGACAAGGAGCTAAGTCCACACAGAACAGAGGAAGTTGACATTGGGCCACAGTCAGGGGCCGTTCTAGAGACCCCTAAAATATTGATGATTTCAAATGTATCCTCTGATGGATTAAACCCTGAGAAGACAACCTCAGCCCCTGCACCAAAGTGGCCAGAGAGTTCTATCTCTGACAAGAAAAAAATAATTCCTTTTGTTGTCCCTTTAGAGGACATGGTAAGCAAATGTTTGGGGAAAGCCCCCAAGTCCAAGAAACTCAAGGTGACATCCAGAGTGGACATCAATCCAAGTACTGGAAACTTGAGTGCTGAGATAGCCAAACCAGTGACTGAGGAAGAAGTGCAGGATCCAACAGTGCAGGATTTCACTGTTGAGAGAGTGGATCTCAGTGCTGCGTCAAGAGCTGCAGATGTTCATCACCTCGAAGCATCAACCAAGAGGATGGTTAGTCAGAGTTGGAAAGATGAAAAGGACAAGAGGGAGTTGAAGCAAACTCTGCATTCAATGGCAGAGTACATTGATGCTATTCACAACCCTAACCTGCAGCCGATCTCACAGCTCTCCCTGTCTTTTGACCCGAAATCACCTGTTAACCAGAAGCTATTGGATCAGGTTCACAGAAGCAAAATGGTGACAAAAAAATTTGACAGTTGGTTGGATAGCATTGAGCAGAAAGGAACCGAATACATTCGTGAACTCAAGAGCGTATATGATTTGACTGCTGCCACCATTGAGGATCTTAAAGCACAGGTTGCTGTTTGGGCGAAAGATGAAGGTAAGTGGGCGAATGTAATAAACCAAATATATGAAGTTCAAAAACATGGGCTGGCGAAGTTTTTGATAGAAAAAAGCCTGACTGGTTTGGATGAAGATTTACTATATGTGAACAAGAAAAATATTGAATGGAGGAATTCCATATCCCAGCAAGGATGCTTTGAACTTACAAAGCTAATTAAGGAGATAACAGAATTCACTCAATCGCTGCAACATGACTTGCAATGTATTGATGTTAAATACATAAAAGATGGTGGAAAACTAGTGGACGATGTCGACATAGTGGTCCAATCTTTCAAAGATAAAATCAGCTTCGTCAAAGAAAATGATAATATTTTAATTGAGGATTTCTCCCGGATTTCTAAAGTTGAGTCACTACTTTACCTCTGCATCGATGCACTTCCAGAACACAAAGAAAAATTTGGGAAAATGCGAAAGGAAAAGGAAGTTTGGAAGTCAAGAATGAAACATATAGGTATTCCCAACTTCCCAAAGATTCAGGAGTTCGTTGCAGCTTTTCAGGAGTGGAAGACCCAATGTGCTTCCCAGGCCACTGATAACAAATTTGGAGATGCAAATCCGTTGTCCCAGTCATGATCTCATTGGCTCATTTTCTTTATTTCAGTTCCTCTTTTATGTTATTTTCAGCAATCTTGATCTTTAAAATCAGTTGTTATAAACTAAATCCCGTATGGGTCAGAGTTATGTTAACTCTGGTTTTGGTTTACTCAAAGACATGATTAAGACATTCATATATATAGGTTTTTAAAATATTTGAAGGGATATAGAAAGTTAGGAAAAGGAAAGAAGAAGATGAATTTTAGCTAAACCGTTTTATGGTTTTACATTATGTGATGATTGTCTGAGAAATTTTTCATCTGTGAATGAGAAGAAGAAACAATTACTGCTTACTTGGATCTGTGCATCTGAGTGTTTGGAGTTAGATTTTCTGTGTGAAATCTCTTTTCATCTGGTAATTGTTCTTTTATTGGACAACTTGTCATATGTGTTCTATTATTTATTGGTTCAGCAAATTCATATGTATGTGTTCATGTATTTGAATGTATCAAAAGTAGAATCTGTGTATTCTATTATTCACTGTTATTGCATAAATTCACTGCATTCATAACATAGTTATGTATGAATGTCAGTTTGCCTTAAGCATTTTCTGGTTAAAAGTGCATTTGGATAGTTGAATAGATTAAATTCATTAAAAATCTTAAAGGGAGCTGTACCTAAATTCAGAGGGGAACTAATTTAAAAAGTTCACCCATTTGTTTCTTAACTCATTTGTTTTTCAAAAGAGGGGTATAGAGTCAGAATAAAATATTTTCAGAATAAGGACAAATCTGTTAGCCAACAGTTTTTGGCGACTCTGCTGGGGAATCGAAATTATTAATTAAAAGATTGGTTGCCTGAATATGAAGCAACAATGGTGCTTCCACATGAAAACATAATTCTTGTTCTGCAACCCAATCTTGGATTTCAAGACGAGCAGGAAGACATTATTGGCCAGTTGAATACCCTTGCTTGGCATACTCATCGGAATAGTGAAGATTACAGAAGAGCAAGCAGAGTATTAGAACAAGAAGAGGAATTGGCCGATAACCTGAGATTGTTATTACTCAGGCAGAGAAGAAGGTAGGCACGAAACGCAGCAAGAAATCAAGTCCTTGAAGCGCAAAGAAATAAAAAACAACACAGAAATCAATAATCGCGTATTCAGCCACAACATTTTAAGCTGGATTCTAGACCGTATACCAGGTCTTTGAGGAGAGAGAGAGTTGAAGATCCTACCTTTCAAGCACTGCAAAATCTTAATTTTTCTTATATCCCTACTCGTGCAAGAAGAGCTAGAAGTAGACCCCCTAGCCCCCCTAAACCTTCTACTTCCCCTGTCTGTCAAGCTTTAACTCTTTCAGGCACCGTTATCCCCTCAGCTATAAATTTTCTACCCATGGCCCAACCTTGGGGAGAAGCCATAGGGCCTCTGAACCTAGGGGCTAACCTAAATCCTTTACCTAAAAATGCAAGAGAAAATTTGCCTAGGTTCAATGGAGATGGCAAACAATCACCAGAAGAACATTTGTGTGCCTTTGCAACAGCATGTAGTGTGTTAGGTGTACAACACCAAGATGTTGCCATAAGGCTCTTTGTGCATACGTTGACTGACACTGCGGCACAATGGTTCTACCACCTAACTAATTCCTCAATTTCAAATTGGAATGACATGAAGACTACTTTTGAAAATAGGTTCAAAAGTGCAGAGGACAAGCATTACCTCCTTGCACAGCTAACTCATCTTAAGAAAGAGATTCATGAACCCATGAGGGAATTCGTGGCTAAATTTAATAGAATTGTGAACAAAATTCCTGCTACTAAAAGACCATCTGGCAAAAATCAAAAATGTTTCTTTATTAATTCTATGCCTCCCGATATTAGCTTCCATCTCAGGAGGGGTGTAATTGTTGATTTACCAGTTGCACAAGCCTTAGCAGTCGGATTGGAGGATGATCCCATTATGGCCGGTAAATGGAAGAGAGAGGTCCAGGTGCCAAATGCCCAGCCCTCATCATCTATGGATCCTGTAGTGCAAAGGTTGGTTAATGATATGATTGCCTTAAAGAGGCAACTACCTAAAACTGGTGCCCCTTTCCAACAACCGTATCAAGCTATAAGCAGAAGGAATTTGAATCAACAAACAAATACTGGTAGAGCTTTACCCCTGGCATCAGCACAGCCAAGACTGGCTATTGAAGCTCCTCTTGGGAGGGGAAATATGTGTATCTTTCACTTGACTACCAACCATGATGGAAATTCTTCCCCAGAAATGCTCAAGTACACTCAGATGACTGCCACTCAAGATATGCTAGGGGAATCCACAGAAGAAGAAAGGAACTTTGAGGAACCTGGCGGCTCTGAAATACACTTCCTTGAATATGAGTCTGATTCATAAAAGGGGGGTGAAATATTGGTTACCCTTGAAGATGCTTCATGCGTCGTGCTCACCAGGAGTCAGAGGAATGTGAGATCCTCTAATACTCAAGAAGTACCTGGCAAAGGTAAGGAACCTTTAACTAGAACCCATGATGCTAATTTGAAGGTTCAAGAAACTAAACTGTTGCATAGAAATGATTCAGATGCTTCTTTTGATATTGTAGATTTCTGTAAGTCTGCAAAAATTCAAATCTCTCCTATTGAGTATCTCAAGTTGAAACCTACTGAACTTGACAAGCTGGTTAAACACGTTAAAGGTAGTCCTACACAAACTGAAACTGAGAGTCGATTAGAGGTTGATGCTAAATCTCCCATTGCTCGACTATTTGCTTCCTCATCTGAGTCAGCCATGACTGCCCCTAAAATGACTCCCAATTCATCAACCAATGCTCCTTATACTGATTTGAAACCCAATCCTTTCTATGTGTCTTTGTTTATCAATGGTCATAAACTTAGTAACTGTATTATAGATTCAGGAGCCTCTAACAACATTATGCCTTCCTCTGTGGCTAAAGCTCTAGGGCTATCACTCACAAAAACATTTGGTAGATGTTATTCTATGGATGGAAAACAGGTTTCCTTGCTTGGGCAGATTAAAGATGCACGAGTCGCTCTTGCAGCTCACCCTGACCAAAAGGTGAAATTGACTATTTTGGTAGCAGATATTCCTGCTAGTTATGGAATGCTTTTGAGCAAGACATTTTGCAAGGATTTGGGTGGACAAATCAAACTGGATTGATCAGAGGCCACAATCCTAGTGGGGAAGCAGAAAGTGAAGCTGGAACCTGAGCCCAAGTGCAAGTTCACTGTCTACCACTCTAATGATGCCAAGGCCTAGATTTTATTTGAGGAATGTGAATTTGGCAACTATTTTCTCTCCTCTGAACAGAGCTGTGAGGTAGACCCTAAAGAAGAATTAATGCAAAGATCTGTACATTCTGATGACCTATGGGTTATGAAATTTGATGGCAGTTATGCTACTGTTGGTTCTCGGGCTGGGGTTGTGTTGATCTCACCTGAAGGTGAAATTTTTTTTTATTCTTTTAAGCTAGAGTTCAAAAACACCAACAATACTGCAGAATATGAAGCCTTACTGCTTGGGCTATTTGAAGCCAAAGGAAGGGGTGTGAAAGTACTTAAGGTGAAGGGTGATGCTGAATTAATTGTGAAACAGGTAAGGGGGATCTTTTTTGTTAAGAATGAAAGACTAAAGCATTATAGAAATAGGGTATGGGATGAGATCGAATATTTTGATGCCTTCTCTATCGAAACAATTCCCAGAGATCAAAACTCCCGAGCAGATTATTTAGCAGTATCAGCTTCTCTCCTTTTGCCACATCTGGATTTCAAAAAAGATTCTTATAGAATAGAAATGGTATATCATCCTAATGTCCCCGACAATGCTGAGAGCTGGAAAGTTTTTGAGAGTGATAATCAGATCAGAAAGTTTTTAGAGAATGCTGAAATGTTCCTGGGTACCTATTTTGAAGGTTTCGAAACAGAGTGTAAAGAATTTAGTCCTGACCCAGGGATTAATCCAAAAGATGATGTGATTCAGTTAAAGGGAAACAAAATCCCTAAAGGACTGGTTTCTTTAGAACATTTGTTTTCTCGAGGAGATGAATATATTAAAGGCAAACCTCCTTGTATTCCTGATAAGGCAGAGGATTATGAGAAAATAAACATTGGGAATGAAGCTGATCCTAAATGGATATCCATTGGTAAGTCTTGTTCTTCCGAAGAGAAAAACAAATTGATCAAATTGTTAATCAAGTATAAGGATGGTTTCGCCTGGTGCTATGATGATCTTAAAATTTTTAGACATGGACAGTTTCAACACCATATTCCTTTAAAAGCAAATGCAGCTCCATTCAGGCAGAAGCTGAGGAATTATAACCCGAAAGTTGCTGAAGCCATTTTTAAAGAGATTGATAAGATGTTGAAAGCTAGAATTATCTATCCAATCCATCACTCCACTTGGGTGGCAAATATTGTTCCAGTACGAAAGAAGAATGGAGAAACAAGAATCTGCGTTGACTTTAGGAACTTGAACCAGGCCAGCCTGAAAGACAACTATCCTTTGCCTGTGATGGACCACATCTTGCAGACAGTTGCCGGGTCTGAAATGATGTCTATGCTGGACGGTTTCTCAGGTTACAATCAGATAGGTGTGGCTGCAGAGGATCAACATAAGACTGCTTTCACCACACCTCGAGGAACCTTTGCCTATAATCGAATGCCCTTTGGCTTGATTAATGCAAGAGCAACTTTTCAGCGGGCAATGGATTCATCTTTTAGAGACCTGAAGAATAGAATTATTGTTATTTACCTTGATGATCTGACTATTTTCTCCAAGAATAGAGAGGATCACTTGAAAGATCTGGAAACTGTCTTACAAAGGTGCCGAAGCCATGGCATCTCACTCAATCCCAAGAAGTCAGTTTTCTGTGTGACTGAGGGAAAATTGTTGGGGCACCTAGTCTCAAAAGACAGAATCAGAATTGATCCGGAGAGGGTCACGGCTATTCAACAGCTTAGTCTCCCTTCAAATAGGACTGGAGTCAAGTCCTTTGATCAAATCAATTTTCTCAGAAGGTTCATTCCTAACTTTGCTGAGATTACAAAACACATTGTTGGAATGATGAGCGAGAAACAACCATTCAAGTGGAGTGAAGTTGCTAAGAAGGCATTTGAAGATATCAAGGAAGCGATTGCAAACACTCCCACTTTGGTAAATCCTAATTATCAAAAAGATTTTATTATTTACTATTATACTTCGGAACACACCATGTCAGGTATTTTTGTTACAGAAAAATGAATTGGATGAAGAGGTTCCCATAGCTTTTATGAGCGTTCCCCTTAAAAAGCATGAGCTAAAATATTCTTTGGTTGAAAAACAAGCTTTCGCTGTGGTTAAAGTTGTTAAACAATTCAGATATTATATACTCCATTCTCATTTAGTTGTATTTGTTCCAAATTCAGCTGTGAAAAGTATGTTGACTCAGTAAGAAGTGGGATTAAACAATAGAGCAACGTGGGTTGCTAAAATTCAGGAATATGATCTGGAAGTTAAGCCTACTAAGCTGATCAGAGGTTAAGGCTTATGTAAGTTGATTGCTGAGAACAAAGAACAAGAAGGAGAAGGACTCCCCACAGTCTTATTGGTAAGCTTGCAGGACCCATGGTTTCTAGATGTGGCACATTATCTTACATATGGGGATTGTTCTAATCACTTAACTCCTAAAGAGAAAAGAAACCTGAAGCTAAAAGCTGCGAAATATGTTATTTGGGGGGATGTCCTTTACAAGAAAGGATTAGATGGAACTTTCCTGAGGTGTGTAGATAAAGAGCAGCAAGATAAGCTCTTGGAAGTTTTCCATAATGAAGCTTGTGGTGGACATTTTTCTTCTTCAGTTACAGCTTTCAAAATCCTCAGAAATTGTTACTACTAGCCAGGGATTTTTAAGGATGCGTATAGATGGGTGGCTAACTGTGAAAAATGTAAGATGTTTTCAGGAAGGCCACAACTTGCAGCTCTGCCTTTGAGGCCTGTTGTTATTGAAGAACCCTTTAAACAATGGGGATTGGATTTGATTGGGCCTATCTCACCCCCCTCAAGTGCAGGACATACCCACATCTTAACAGCAACAGATTATTTCACAAAATGGGTTGAGGCAGCCCCTGTAAAAAGAACAACTTCGGAGGTGGTTTGTAATTTTCTCAAAGAAAATATTTTGGTACGATTTGGTGTTCCCCAGAAGATTGTAGCAGATAATGCTACCAGTTTCTCTTCAGTTGAAATGACTTCCTTTTGTTACGAAAATAGTATATCTCTCTCCCATTCATCAAATTACTATCCCCAAGGGAATGGACAAGCTGAGTCTAGTAACAAGAATCTGATTGCTATCATGAAGAAATTGGTGAATGACAACCCCAGAGATTGGCATAAGAAGTTGTATGAAGCACTCTGGGCCGACAGAATAACTCCAAAAAGAGCAATTGGAATGGCCCCTTTTGAATTAGTTTATGGAATAGGTGCCCAATTATCTTTACCTCTGGAGCTATCTACAGCTAAGCTACAAAGTGTAATCGAGGATCAATATTTCTAAGATTCCCTGGAGAAAAGGATTATGTATTTAACTAAGATTGAAGAAGAGAGAAATGAGTTGGTTGACCGAATTACTGTACATCAGGCCAGAGTTAAAGAAATTTTTGACAGGAAAACAAGAGCCAGGAAGTTTATGGAAGGAGATGAAGTATTACTGTGGGATAGAAGAAGAGAACCAAATGGTGCACATAGCAAATTTGACTCGCTTTGGAAAGGACCTTTCAAGATTCACCAGGTATTGGGTCCAAATTCTTTTAAATTGGAATATCCTGATGGAACTGTTTTACCCCTGTCCTATAATGGATAGGATCTCAAGTTATATCGTCTGTAAAACAGGGTCCCCTGTTTTGTACATAGTCTTCCCTTTTGTTTGGTTTTGTGTTTTTCTTTTCCCGTTTTTGTTTTGTTCCATTCCGTTTCCTTTCTTCTCTACTTTCCTTTTTCTGCAAAACCAGGGCTTCTGAGTTCTCTGCATTTTGCCATAAAATGCAGTCCCCAGTCAGAGCCAATGTTACCTTTTGAGTCGCCCTTATTTATTTATTGGTAATATTTCCTGAACAAGAGCCGGTTTGCTGTGTTGTATTTTGGGTCATACCTTTGTTTCTTAAATCGACTCTTGTCCCTTCAATTTTTACCCGTTTATCATCTTTGTGGGAGAGGTTACTTAAGGTTTGAACCTCTGAACCTGAACCCTTTTTAAAGTTCAAGGTTCGAATGGTTCGATATGCCTAAAGTGTCTCAAACAGCAAGTTGTCATTCTGTGTATTTCAAACGCCTTCAAGTTGTCGGGTTGAACTTGAACCCTTTTGTTAAAAGTTCAATGGTTCAATGGTCTAAGGTTCAACATTCATTTCCTTCTAACAAGTCATGTCATGCAGTTACCTTGCGTAAATAATGTATCGTTGAACCATCCGCTCGTACTCTATAGCGAAGTTCAATGGTTCAAGGTTCAACAGTTTGTTGTCTCATAGTTGGAAGCCTTTTGCCAAAGCCACGTAACTGTCTGTTGGTCTAAGTAACCCTTGCGTCTTTGAACCTTCGTATTGAACCATATCTTAACAAGTTCAACGGTTCATGAGCTTAAGTTCTATATTTCTGTAAGTGAATCCTTTGCTCATCTATATGATCCTATTGGTATGGTTGAACCACCGCATTGAACCACGTCCTAAAGGTTCAATGGTTCAGTAGTTCAAAGATTTGGTGATTTTGGTCCCATTTATCCCCACAGCTTTCTAAGTCAAATTTAGCGGGAAAGTTGGAGGAAAATATGTCAGAAACTCATTATGAAACCGAGAGCTCTAATTTGGCGGAGGCTACGGATAATCATTATACATCATGATGGCGCGTGAATAATACTTGCTATTAATGAAGAAGTCAGAATTCATGTCTTTTCAAATATTTTTGGCACGTATTGTTCCAAGCGATAATTGTTCAATCTGGTTAGTGCCATTATTAACTAAGAACAAGCCAAGTTTAGCAAGTAAACATACTGTGCAACGTGGAGGAGAATAGCGCCGGAAGTGTAAGGTTCTTGTTATTCAAATTTTTGTAGTGAATTTAGATATCGTGAAGGTGAGTTCTATTTTTTCCATGTGTTGTTCCTAGTTCTTATGCTGGAAAGAAAAATCTCTTGAATTTCTGTTGTTTTCAAAATACGAAGTGTTTTTATTGTAACCCTCCAAGTATGGCTTTAAAATCTACGTGTTTGGGGAATGAACATGGTCCTGCTCTTACCTATTCTCACTCTGAATTTGGAGATACTGTGCTGGTTCAATATGATTTAGAAGAATTTAGAGAAAGAACTAAAAACCCTGTTCAAACCCCTACGATGAAGAAAATTGTAGACAGCGGTTTAGTTGAAGCTGCAGCTTTTCCCCAGGCTATACTGTGCCCAGAATTGGTTCAGGAGTGTATGAATAGGTACGACCCCCAAAACAGGTGCATCAGAAACGCAAACGGTGATGTGTTGTTTCATGTCAACAGACAAACCCTCATGTCTGTAATGAAGATACCGCCTAAAGAGGCGTATTCCAGCCTTGCTATTATCTCCTCCTGTGGGTATTTCTCAGAAAAGAAATTGACTTATAAAAGTGTGATAGCAAGGAACTGGCTACTGAAATTTCAAAAAGGTGGTTCAAGGTTGCCCAGGCCACTTACTAGGGATCATTTGATTAAAGAAGTGAGGGATATTGTGGTATTGTTACACAGATTGAAGGGCAGTCAGCATGCCTATTATTGGGAGGATTGGATGTACTTTTTCATACAAGTCATCCTTCAAGGGGAACAATATTTAGATTGGGCTGAAATAGTGGCTGACTGTCTACATCAATGTTTGAGTAATTGTTTGGGTGATAGAGATTTCTATATGTCTTCGTACCTATTCTATTATCTAGCATCTACAAGAGAGTGGTTTGACCTACCTCATGCACCCTTAGCTGAGAATAGTAAGATTTATGAATATTATTCACAGTTGTAGAGAAGGAATTGCTATGAAAATTATAAAAGGGTTAATGATGTTTTCACTGGGAAAATGACCTATGAACTGGCAGGTAATCTGGGTAAAAGAATGTCCAGTGAAGCAATGCAACTGATTAGCATCTATGGTAGCTTCTTCATTCAATTTTTTGAGTTCACTTACATCAGAGTTGGGGGATTTGATGGTGAACCTGTGAAGTTACCTAGATATGTGTTTGATCGTTTCGTGCTGATGGAGGTATGTAGACAGCTAGCACATGTAGATAAGAAATTCTCATCAAAAAAGGGTTTTGGTATTTCTTTTCCCATTGAACTTGGGCATTATTCATGCCAATCAAAATCTCATGCTTTGAATTTGGAGGTGAACCTTAAAAGGTTCAATTTTCAATTCTTCACTGCCAAGTCTCAATTTGACAGCAAAGGATTTGTCAGAGATAACCTAGATCCTAGAACAGGGCTTTCACACATTCCTAAGCTAGAGGATTACTGGGAAGACTGTCCAGATGAATTTGAGGTCAGGAGAAGGCTGTGGTGTAGGTTCTCTTTGGGGCAGATAATTACTCTCAATTTAAACATGGATATTTCTGGAATTATTGATGATGAGGAACAGGTGGTTGACCCACAGTTTGAGAGAGTAGAACAATTACCTATTCTAGAAGTTGACTGGAGAAAAAAGGAGGAAGACAGAATGGAAGTTAAAACTCTTCCAGTGATAAGGAGAACCGAGAAATGGTTGAGGGAAAAGAGACAGGAAGGGCTTCAGGATAAAAATGCCCAACAATTCACCTCAATAATTGGATCTTCACTTCCCATAAGCTCTTCTAACCAACCTATTGCTATCTGTGGTGCAAGTGCTTCCAAGCCATCAACTGAAAGAAGCCCTACCACTAAGAGGTCCAGAAGAGTCCTCATAAATATTTTACCCTCTCGTGTTACCAGGTTGAGGACTAAAGGGAAAAGAAAGAAACAGGTTTCTGAAACAATAGTTGTTGATTTGAATTCAGAGGAAGATTCAGAAGAACCTATGGGTGACAAGGAGCTAAGTCCACACAGAACAGAGGAAGTTGACACCGAGCCACAGTCAAGGGCCATTCTAGAGACCCCTGAAATATTGATGATTTCAAATGTATCCTCTGATGGATTAAACCCTGAGAAGACAACCTCAGCCCCTGCACCAAAGTGGCTAGAGAGTTCTATCTCCGACAAGAAAAAAATAATTCCTTTTGTTGTCCCTTTAGAGGACATGGTAAGCAAATGTTTGGGGAAAGCCCCCAAGTCCAAGAAACTCAAGGTGACATCCAGAGTAGACATTGATCCAAGTACTGGAAACTGGAGTGCTGAGATAGCCAAACCAGTGACTGAGGAAGAAGTGCAGGATCCAACAGTGCAGGATTTCACTGTTGAGAGAGTGGATCTCGATGCTGCGTCAAGAGCTGCGGATGTTCATCACCTCGAAGCATCAACCAAGAGGATGGTTAGTCAGAGTTGAAAAGATGAAAAGGACAAGAGGGAGTTGAAGCAAACTCTGCGTTCAATGGCAGAGTACATTGATGCTATTCACAACCCTAACCCGCAGCCGATCTCACAGCTCTCCCTATCTTTTGACCCAAAATCACCTGTTAACCAAAAGCTATTGGATCAGGTTCACAAAAGCAAAATGGTGAAAAAAACATTTGACAGTTGGTTGGATAGCATTGAGCAGAAAGGAACCGAATACATTTGTGAACTCAAGAGCGTATATGATCTGACTGCTGCCACGATTGAGGATCTTAAAGCACAGGTTGTTGTTTGGGCAAAAGATGAAGGTAAGTGGGCGAATGTAATAAACCAAGTATATGAAGTTCAGAAACATGGGCTGGCGAAGTTTTTGACAGAAAAAAATCTGACTGGTTTGGACGAAGATTTACTATATGTGAACAAGAAAAATATTGAATGGAGGAATTCCATATCCCAGCAAGGACGCTTTGAACTTACAAAGCTAATTAAGGAGATAACAGAATTCACTCAATCGTTGCAACATGACTTGCAATGTATTGATGTTAAATACATCAAAGATGATGGAAAACCAGTGGAAGATGTCGACGCAGTGGTCCAATCTTTCAAAGATAAAATCAGCTTCGTCAAAGAAAATGATAATATTTTAATTGAGGATTTCTCCCGGATTTCTAAAGTTGAGTCACTACTTTACCTTTGCATCGACGCACTTCCAGAACACAAAGAAAAATTTGGGAAAATGCGAAGGGAAAAGGAAGTTTGGAAGTCAAGAATGAAACATATAGGTATTCCCAACTTCCCGAAGATTCAAGAGTTCGTTGCAGCTTTTCAGGAGTGGAAGACCCAACGTGCTTCCCAGGCCACCGATAACAAATCTGGAGATGCAAATCCGTTGTCCCAGTCATGATCTCATTGGCTCATTTTCTTTATTTCAGTTCCTCTTTTATGTTATTTTCAGCAATCTTGATCTTTAAAATCAGTTGTTATAAACTAAATCCCGTATGGGTCAGAGTTATGTTAACTCTGGTTTTGGTTTACTCAAAGACATGATTAAGACATTCATATATATAGGTTTTTAAAATATTTGAAGGGATATAGAAAGTTAGGAAAAGGAAAGAAGAAGATGAATTTTAGCTAAACCGTTTATGGTTTTACATTATGTGATGATTGTCTGAGAAATTTTTCATCTGTGAATGAGAAGAAGAAACAATTGCTACTTACTTGGATCTGTGCGTCTGAGTATTTGGAGTTAGATTTTCTGTGTGAAATCTCTTTTCATCTGGTAATTGTTCTTTTATTGGACAACTCGTCATATGTGTTCTATTATTTATTGGTTCAGTAAATTCATATGTATGTGTTCATGTATTTGAATGTATCAAAAGTAGAATCTGTGTATTCTATTATTCACTGTTACTGCATAAATTCACCGCATTCATAACATAGTTATGTATGAATGTCAGTTTGCCTTAAGCATTCTCTGGTTAAAAGTGCATTTGGATAGTTGAATAGATTAAATTCATTGAAAATCTTAAAGGGAGCTGTACCTAAATTCAGAGGGGAACTAATTTAAAAAGTTCACCCATTTGTTGCTTAACTCATTTGTTTTTCAAAAGAGGGGTATAGAGTCAGAATAAAATATTTTCAGAATAAGGACAAATCCGTTAGCCAACATAGTTAAAGACCCAAAGTAGGCTATGAATCCATACCTAGTTAACCATTTTGCGCCATAATCTATCCGATCTTACTTCAGTCGAGTAGTCAAAATAAAGGTCGGCAGCTAAATATTAGTCGAGTTGGAGATGTACCATCGATAGTCGAGTTTGTCACTATTGTCACCATATCAGGTCTCTTGATAACCATTATGTGCCTCTCTATCATCTTTCACAATGTATATTCATCATTATAATTCGCATTACTATTTACTCATTAATACTCCATTTCTTGTTGAAATTTAAGATGCCAAAAATTCCATTCAACCCCTAATCAGCTTTGAATTTGGCAAAAACTTTGCTTATTCAAACAAAAAATTTCTTGATAGTATGATTATTTAATCCATCTTTAGCATCTTATGGATTAATGATATTAAAGTTACACAAATTTCCTTATCATAGAGTAAATTCAAAATTGGATGACTTGAATTTGTTGATCTCCTCTATTAGGATGAGTTACATTTTAAATAGGATGTAAATTTGTTTGGATATGCCACATTTTAAATTGGATACTTTGAGTTGGATATATATAGGCTTGTTCTTTTTAGGGTAAGTGATACCTCCAATTTGTTTATTGGAGTACACTAATTCAATGTTTAAATTCGATATTTTAATTTGGTCTTAAGTAAATATAGCTAGGTAATAGTGATAGATCAATTATCGAATGTTTATCTAGTCTATGTTGAGAAAAGAATATAATCTCATTTTGAATATAGGTAGTGTACATTCAAATGGTAATTGAAAAATTCATAGTTTTGACTCATTAACTCCTTTTCTTGATTAAACACATTTGATGTATAAAGTTGCATTAGCTCCTCAAATTGAAAATCATGATCTGCTTCATGTAAAAGTGCATTGAGTGCTTGAATATTGCATATAAAACTAAGATTGTTAGTGACGGTGAGTTAATTAAAATCTCATACAATCTTGTAAAATATAAACTTGATAAAGAGAGTAATGTGGATCATTTTCTTTAGTAGTCTTGCTATAATATGTTATTCAAACAAAGTTAGTGTCGACCTACTCATTAAGGAATTAGGTGCTCGTAGGTTGGCTCTACGAATTGGTGCTAGATATGGCTATAGAGGCCCTATTCAATCCTAATTGTTCCTATTCAACCTATTGATTCATGTATGGGGTAGTTTAGTGGTTTAAGGTTAAGGGCTAGTCTTCTTGAAGAATTCTAGATGTTAGGTGAGTCATCCCTTTACCTCATGGCATAGTTGTAATGTACTTTGGTGTGTAGATTAGAGTTATGCCCATAAAATATTTAAAAACGTACACAACAATATTGTATCATTAGAACTATTGGGATTCTCTATAATCATGCTATACCTAAGATTGCATCAACTAACTAAATATAACATTTTAAAGGTCATCCAAGTGGTACCCTTGGATGGGAAAATGATCTTGTGTAGCCTATTTCCATCCACCCATTTACCAAGATATGGTGGGACTATTGAAAGGGCTCAAAATTATGACATAGGCCTGAAGTGGCATTCATAGTTGCTATTAATGGTTGTGTAGGCACTCCATAATCTGAGGACATGGTTACATTGCTCGAAGCTATAGTCAAGTATACTTATAAGGTGTAAAAGTATATTATATATAGAGGAGGTAGATATTTACCATACAGCTCGAATTTAATAATAATTGTTATGTTTCAACACTATAAAGAAATGCATTCAAAATATATTATGGTGGACCACAATTGAAGGTCGGATAACATATCCACCCTTTATTTTGTTTGCAATTCTTAATCTTGTAGGGCTTCTACTTGGCTCAAAGTTTTTGGGCAAAAATTTAATTCCATAGCTACTTCTTCCATTGCTTTCATTTTAAGGGAAATGTCCACCTTGCATGCTTCTTCTTATTGTGCAATTAACTCTTTTATGAGTTTATTCACTAGTTCTATTGGAAAATCCTTGGTAATCTAGTTTATAGGGTATGGGTTGACTAAAAAAAAGTAAAGTCGAGCTTCTAGCATAATCTTCTTATTTGATTCAACAGTAGAGGGATATGTTTTAACATTCTAATGGCTTCTCTTATGTGGACAGGGATCTACATAACTTCTTCACATCTAAAATTTCTTCCATTTGTTTTTCTTTTTCTTTTCTTCTGTTATTGTGCTCCTTTTTACCCTTTTTTGTAGTAGCTTTGGTTTAGTTGATTTCTTAGTTTCTAGTTCCTCTTCTAAAGAGATATCAACTAGTAGAAATCCCCATCTTGTTTTTTGCTTCTATTGTTTAGTTGTAACAACTGATTTTCCTCCTTCCATTTCTAACCTAAGCTTATATGTAGTAATTTCTTGACAATATTATAGCTCAACTACCCCATTCTTACATTTTTCTTGGAATTTTAGAAAAAGGCATCATATCTATAATCACAAAGTATTATCTGGAAATATTTCAATACTCATTTGATCATATATTTGGGTAACCACCGGTCTATCTTGATCTCCAACTAAATTTCCCAAAAATGGGCATTTCACATATAGGGCTAAGCAGACAATCAATGATCCATACCTAAAATTGTGATGCCCTTCGTTTGTCCTCTTAAAATTCTCCATTAGTTGTTCCCTTAAGGTTTCACATAGATCATATTTTTCACCATTAGTTACCATCTCATATGCAACATATATATAGGTAGTCAAAGATCTTATATGCTATACATTTTGTTGCATAACTTACTTCAGGGTCATTTATTTTACTTATTGCCAAGAATCTACTCTTGTATATAGCTCTAGTTAGAGATGTCACATACTTGTTGTCTACTTTCATTGGCTTATCCCCTTTATCCCATATACCCAATAATCATTTTGATTGCATTCTTTGTTATATGATATGGGCATTCCAAGTATATAAAATTTCCATGAATTCTATGAAGTATTAATTGGGTTCATATGTGCTTATCTTTGAAATTAGAAAAAAAATCCCATATATCAAGCTTCAATCTTGGGATATTTGCTTATTAGGCTAGATACTGATTAGTACAAGTGTTCTTTCCTCTTTCACTTTCTATCTTAAATCTTGAATGGTCCATCTCCATGAGTCGTACATTTTAAAATTTCCTTATATCTTTTGTGTAGATCATGCCTCCCAGTATGTTTGAAAATGCACCCTCTAGGCCATTTTCCATTACTTTCCAAGGATACATTTTGTAGATGGGTCAAACAATCTCCTTTGCACTTATGAGCTGAAGTTGTTGAATTCCTATCATGGTCATCACTAGATCCACCTTAACCCACTATATTTTGTTTAATCCTAACTCAAAACCCCCGTTCTTGCCCTAGTTGCTTATCTTATACACTACTTCTCTTCACTTTCATACATTCACCTTTTGACTTCTCTTATGGTGACTTCCCATTTCATACAACCTCCTTATAACTTTTCCATTCAGTTTGCTAATATCACTATTGAAGTCATCCTTGCTTCTATCTATTTTGTGTTTACTTTTGTCTATTTTGTTTTTGACGAGCATTTTTTCTCTTTATGCAATGGGGATTTTTAACTAACTATAGTAAAACTATGATACATAATATGCAGTGTCATTTTCACACCAATTTTCCTAAGTTTTTAGATAAAGATTTAATTGGGTGCCATTCACATAACTGTTTAATAGTTCATCTGATAGAGTTTTCAAATTTACTGCTCTTGTCCCTTGTATGTGATTTGTGTGGTAAGGACCAAGCCAACATATTTTCAACTTTCCTAATTTCTTAAACTTACTATCATATAACAATGTTGTATCTCCTAGTTCCAATTGTTTATTATTAATGTTGCAGTCATGCCATGTTTTTGTTTTCTCTTTTCCTAAGTTTGATTATAAGTTGCAATCAACTGGTTTTCACTTGACTTCTCCAACTCTATCAACCCTTCCTTAATGAATTCTTTCTTCATTCAATCTTGTAGATATTGTCAATCTTAACTTAGGAACTATGTATTGCATTAGCAATGCCACATCTAAACCATATATACTAGCTAAAATGAACAAATATTTGTTAATCTTTTATAGGTTGTGGGGTAAGCCCATAGTACTGCAGATATCTTTTGATCTCAATCTGATGTATTACCATCACACACTTTTGTGAGTATCTTATGAAAAATTTTGTTAAATGCTTCTCTTGCTTCATTTGCCTATGGATGGTAGGTTGTGCTTTACTATGGTTAATCATGAAGATCTCCAAGAGTTCCTTGATTGTCTCATTTACAAAATGCTTTCCTTGATCACTTGTGATGTTTAATGGACATCCAAAATGTGTGACAATATTGTTGTATATAAATTTGGTTGTAGTCTGTGTTGTATTGACCTTGGTTTTTCTTCTACCCAGTTGGTCTGATATTCAATGTCAATAATTAATTGTGCATCGGTCTTATGAGTAGGAGGATTGATTAGCCCAATGAAGTCAATGATCCATTTTTTGAATGACACCATAGCCAACACTAGCCACAACGACATTTCATCCCTTGTAGTTGGGTTGCCAATTCTTTAACAAAAATCACATTTTCAAACATACTTGTTATCATCTTTAAACAAAGTGGGCCACCAAAGCCCTACTATTCATACCTTATTTCCCATGTCATCACCAAAATTATATCCTAAAATTCCTTCATGAGTCCCTTTTAAACATTCTCTTTCTTGCTCCATAACCACTCATCTTAAAATTCTATCCCTACCTAAGATATAAAATTCTCCACTAATTATTGTCTATGGGAGGACTTGTATGCTAAGTCACCTTCTCTCTTCTTTGCTATATTTTTTTGGAAACTCATTGGTAGCCAATAGCTCAAAAATATTTTTCAATTCATTTAGTATTGCATTTATCTTAAATAAGTGTGTGCCTAGAAAATCATCCTTAATGGGGCATCCCTCTTCTCCATTTTTAGTTCTAGATAATTAATTTGGCCCTTGATTTGCTTTTCCTAGTTTTACCATTATTTTAAAATTGAATTCTTCAAACAACATCAACCAACGACATATACGACCATGTATGACCAATCTACTCATTAAATATTTGAGTGTTTCATGATCAATGTAGAAAATAAATGGTGTTGCCAAAAAATAGCATCTAAATTTTTGTAGATCAAATACCATTACTAATGCTTCTTGCTCAATTGTAGTATATTTTTCTTAGTCGTCACAAGATTCTAACTTGCAAATGCTTAATGGGGTGGTCTTTCCTTCCTCTCAGTTGTGTTAGTACAATGCCAATTGATGTACTAGACACATCTATATGCACATGAAATGACTATGTCCAATAAGGAAATATTAAGATGGGAGCTTCTACTATCTTATTTTTCAAATATTTTTTGACATTTTTCCATGCACTCAAATTTCTCCTTATTCTTTAAGAGTTATTCAAATAATTTTTGACATTTTCCCATCCATTTAAATTTCTTCTTATTCTTCTTCTTTAAGAGTTTTTTAATTGGTCCTAAAATATCTACATAGTATCTAATAAACTTGTGGTGATAACTGATATATCCCAAAAATGTTTTAATCTCAAATGCATTCTTTAAAGGGGGTAATTTCAAATTTATGGCAATTTTAAGAGGCTCCACCACATCATCCCTTCTTTGCAGATAATATGCCCTAGCAGAGTACCAAATTGAGCAACAAATATGCATTTCTTCAAATTTAGATCAATTATGAGGTTGCAACACCTCTCAAACATCAATCTCAACACGCAGACATGATATCTTAACAACTCATAAATTGTCCAATCATCTAAGTGTACTTATAAGAAACATGAATAAAATCTCTAAATGCATTTACCATAATCTTGCTAAATATTACAGGTGCATTTTTCAATCCAAGAAACATCATCATCGTATCCTCACTCAGTTGCAAAAGTGATTTTGTGTTGATCCTCTTCTTTTATCTTTACCTAGTGATAACCCAAGAATCCATCAATGAATGAATATAATTCTTTATTGACAATAATTTTGACACTTCCTCTATGCAAGGGTTTGGGAATGGATCATGGATGCATGCTTTGTTCAACTCCCAAAAATCTACACTCTTATCTCACCAATCCTCTTATTTTGCACCACCATAGGGTTGATCCACTCTACATTCTCAACTAGTTTAATTATTCCTCTGGGAAGCATTTTGTCTATTTCACTTTTCATTTTTACCTTAACATTTGGATTGAGCTAGTCTCTATTTCTGAGGTTTAGCATCACCTTTCAACTAAATCCTCATCATTTTGACTTCTCCCTTTATACTCTTTAGCATTGTAAAGGTTCTAAGGAATCTTCATACTCCTTAGTATGTATGCTATCTTCAATACTTCATCACCCCAATAATCCACAGTTTTGGCTATCTTTGGTTCCCCTTATTTAGCTACATTTTTTCTCTTATTTTTAAAGGTTGGTAGAAATATTTGTTTTTATCTTTATTCTTGTCTACTACCTCCCTTTCATCTTCCCATTTGCACATCTAAATTCTTAGGGTCCCCTCTCCTTCCGTGGGTTTTTTCGTCCTTTCTTCATTTTAGTACATGCTTACTAAGGTACCACATTTGCTTGTCCCATCCATTCAATCATCTTCCAAGTGCCTCCTTCCTTATGGGATACTGTTAATGCTTCTTTTGTTTTAAATTTTCTTCTTACTTCATCTACTGGTATAGTTACTATTTCTTTAAATTTTCTCAATAACTTATTTAGAGTTTGGTCTAGATCCTAGAATTGAAAGTTTTGTAAAAATCCATTATGATCATAGCCCAACTCTTAGTCTCTCCCCTTTTCTCTTGATGAATATACGAGGTTTTTGCAATAGGGGCTAAAGTCTAATCAAATAGTTGTATCCTTAATCTTTCATTTGTTTCTTGTAGCTTATTCCAAACTTCTTCACACTCATTGAGGCGATATTGAGGATTTGTAGTCCCATCATATTCTTCTATTGTGTTCATATTTCCTTCTTCAAAATACATTTTTTTACTAAAATCATTAATGCTTTCCAAGCTGGTATGTTTGGATTGTGGATGTTCCACTATCTTGTCGCATTTAATACTAGTGTATTGTTTAGGGCTTCCATTTGAAGATCCTCCTTCTTAAATGTCTTCTCCATAGCTTGGAGGTGTTTAAGAAACTCTCCCACTCCAAAATAGTGTGGTAATTTTATAGGTGAAACCTCCTTTATATGTGATATCCTCTTTTGCTTTACAATGGAATTGTTTCTTTTGCAATGTCATTTTGGACATCCCTAAATATTTATCTAATCATAAAATCTTTTCTTACTTTTGATATCTTTCTTGTTCTTTTGTCTAACTCATTCCACTCCCAAGCCTCTACCACATCATCTATATCAATTGAGGAATCGTCACTTTCCACAATTATTTCTCCTTTTAATGTGGGTTCCCCATACAATTCATGCCTTGGGATTCTTCCAATCATATATAGTCCTTTATTTATTTCATCCTCCTCATCTTCATCCACAATACGTACCTCGTCTATATATACTCCTTTCATTCATTTATCAAAGGGCATATGCACTACTCTCCCATTTCCTTGTATTGTCAATTCTTCTTTCTTAACATCAAATATTTCATTATTATCTACAAATCATTCTATATCCAAAATAATATTAAATATGTCAAGAGTTCCTTGGTGCATGTTTATAACCTCAAAATCCACCTTTGTTTTTAGTCCCACAAAGTCCACTTCTACATCCCTCAATGTTCCTAGAGGACATTTGGGGGTTCCATCAGTTAGAGCTATATCATAGGTGTCTCACGGAGTTTTGGCTCTCTAAAAGCTTCCCAAACCTTTTTGACATGATGTTGAATATCAACTCCTAAATTTAGTAAGGCTTGTCTTACTATTCTTCCATTTAGTTTAACATCTAGCAACGTTGGTTGTTTTTTCCATCACTTTTGTGTTTTTTCCCTACTTCTAACCTGAGGCTTTCTTTTCTATTCTAAGCGTTGTTTATTCTAATATTTTGAAAATTAATTAAGTTTTTCTAATAAATCCTATTCTTTTGCTAAATTAGCTAGTTCGAGAACTTTATTGCTTCTCTTTTTGAAAAATAGCCCTTCATGTTCTCTTCTTATTTCTTTATTTTCTTAATTAATCCTTTAGACTTCCTCACAAACAAGTCATGTTTTCCTTTATCTATATATCTTTCTTCTTCATTTTTCTTATATTCTTCTTGAAATTGCTTCTTTTCACTAGTGTCAACCTCCCCAGGTGATCACTAACGCTCTATTTTCTTTTTCCTTCACTCCTCAATAACCTTCATTCTAGGTTTTTTCTTTATTTTCTTTATATCCATTTTGTAAATATTCTTCCTTAGTTATTGAGGGTTTCCTTGTCTCCCATATGCTCTTCATATTTATTTTCTTGCACCACCTAAAATTTTGTCCTTCCTTTTGCGTATTCATCAATACTTTGGCACTGCATGGTGCATTCGAACCTAGCAATTCTTCACCCTTTGTTCTTGACACCGATCCACTCTTATAGAAATGTGTAGCTTTGGGGAAACTAAATGCACTGTGTGTACTATCACCACAAAACTTGTGAATTGATTTCTTATTTTCTTTGCTCCTACACTTATTGACATAATTTCCTGGTTTGCCACAATGGTAACATGTCAATCTTTGGCTTCATGTCCCTCAGCGACCTCTATTGTTATTGTGGTAGCCTCCCCTACTACTCCTTGTTTATAATCATCATGATAGCTTGCGGAGGGTCCCACATCTTAAATTTGAGGGACCACGTGATTAATATTATTAACCTACCTTTGAATCTACCTCCATCTCAATACCTAGTAGCCATGATCTATTCTATAGAAAGCTCCTTGCACCAATCCTTGTGCCATGGTCATTCCTCTATCATATCTAATCCTCTTTTCATAACATGGATCATAATCATATTCTTCCAATAACATTAGGCAATCATCAATTTAATGTCTATCCCATTGTCTACATATTCCACAATATGTATTAACTATTTTTCTAAGGGCCTTTTCAAAGTCCACTCTTAATGTGGAAACTCTTTTGGTACCTTCTATCATCAAATATTCATTTCTCAGGCATCCCTCTCTACTATAATGGGTGCACCAAATGTTATTCATTCTAGTTGGGGGAAAAATCTCTCCTCACTTTTCTTCAAAATTTCATTTTTCATTCTTAATTTTTCCAAATCTAGTTTAAGCTTTTCAGTCTGATCCTTCCCTAATGAATCATTCTCTCATCTCGATAACTTAGATTCTACTCTAGTAGCACTGCCACAACTTCTTTATATCTTGGGAATTCTTTTCCATCTAATGTTGCCCTAATATAGGGGGTCGACCTTGAAGTAAACCATGCAATTAGTTATTTTTCTAACAATGGCTCCTCCAATGTCTAAACCACACTCTTGAATCTTTGATTGATTCATGTTTTCCTTGAATAATATCCTCCATCTTGCTTATCCTTTCTGATGAAACATAAAGAGAATGAAAATTCATCAGGAACAAGTTATTTAATTCATCCCATGTCATGTCACGTTTGAGACATTCTTTTGTATACCACTTTAACACATCGTCCTTGAGTGTCCCTATAAAATCAAACAATTTGGTTTGAACATCATTAATCCTAAACTGTCTCTAGTAAGATTCTAAGATGAATAGGTGGTATGTGGCCTCTTTAATATCTTTTCCAAAAATAGGATGTTACTCCTATTGTAGGCCATAACTGCAAGAGGTGAAGGTGTTTTTGATTTAGCTTTATATAGTTTGGGGCTTATCCTTCCTCCTAGTCTATTCTCTAGTCTTTGTTCTATTTTTTTCTTTTCCTTAGACTTCTGTAATGTTCCATTTTTGGCACATTGATTATTATGTGCATTTTGCTTGTTAGTAGTCTTGTGAAGGCTATCCGGCATGTTGGAAGAATTACAAAGTTCTTGGAGTGGTCGTGGTTCTATCTATAGAGCAATTGTGTGTGTCTCAAGTCTGCATTTCATCAGGGATTGGTCAAAGTTATTTATCAGTGCATTTCTAGTGCTTATTTTGGCTTGGGATTCTTATTCTAATAATTAATTAATATTTCACTAAGGTTGCCTAAGGTTATATTTAATTATTGCAACTTAGTGTAATAATATTAATTAAATAATGGGTTTCCTTCTGGATAATGGATTAATTCTCTTTGGCATTGAGCTCAGTGGATGTCCAGGGTGACAGTAATGCTTTCAGAAATTGGATCAGGCTTCCGGTTTGCTCTTCAAGATTCTTGGAGGAGCCGTCTATTTATAGTAAGTCACTCAGATGACATCGTTCTTCATCCCAAACATCATAGAAGGCAGTGGTATGATTTATTTTGCAGTTCGCCTAAGTTTAGGATTTTCCGTAAAGCCAAGTGATTTAATGAGCTATTTAATTATTATTTTCACTTAAGTTTCCTAAGGGTGAAAATAATTAAAATTTACCTAAGTGTTATAGCTCATTAAAAAGGTTTTTAAGTGTTCTAAATGCTAGACACTTAAAAAGGGGGCCTCACACTTGATATTTTATTATTATTTTAAAAAAGGACTTTTTGTGAGAAGAAATATGAAGAGATCAAAAAAGAAATAATATTATATTCTTCTCAAAAGGTTATAAATAAGAGATGAGAGCTCATTTGAGGCGTTATGTTATGCTTTTGAATTGATTTTGTTTGCAGATGGATTGAACCTGTGAGTTCTTCCATATTCTCTTGAGGACGAAAACCCTCTTGTAGAATGCTCTTGAGGACGAAAACCCTCTTGAGATTAATGGTGGTTTTCATTACAGGAAACCACATGGAGCTGATCAGAGATGGAAGTTTTTGTAGTGTTTTGCATTGTGATCCTATTTTGTATTGATGAAATCAATTATCAAGAGTTTTGTAATGGGATTTCTTTTCATATTATTGGTGAGAAAAAAAAATGATATTTCATGTTTTTACTGTATGCTAGAGATGTCTGTACCATGGAGTGTCGTACTTTCATGAAAGGGCAAAATTTTGCATTGATCATCTATTTGTTTGTTTGGAGTTTCTGATGATTGGAATCCTTTTGTATGGTCTTGACATTAAATTCTGAGCAAGTTTTATGAAGTTTTAAGTCAAATTTTATGATGTTTGATGCAGTCGTACTAGTTCAGTGTCGTACAATTAGCTGTACCCTTCATAATGGTTGCATATTGCTGTGGTTGCAACACTTGCTTGTTTGTGGCATTAAATGCAAAGGATATCTTTGTCTTGTTAAGGCTTCAACTTCAATGATATTTATTTGGAGATTTGTGTTTGTCTGGGCATTATTACAAACTGTCACACCTATAGGAGCATTCGCACAACATTCAAGGATTGTATTGTGAATTTGAGCATGGTGTTTGTTGATTGGTACCAATATTATATGGAGTTTGTTTGCTTTGTGATTACAATTATATTTAATCACTTTCTTTGAAATACTGGATAGCCTTTTGAAATCTTTGAAGAGATATTTGGGTTCAAGACCGTACAGGCCTTTTTGTGGGATGTGTGAGAGCAGGAGCAGATCGTTTATCTTATGACTATTTTTCTTGCTCAGAAAATATTGTTGACAGGTTTATAACAATTTGAGGCAGCTTGGTAACGGTCTTGTTTGAATTAGTGCTTCTATGAAGAGATTTGCTTACTCCAGATCATAGTACAGTATAATTAATGACTGATTTTGGTATCACAGTTTGAACAATAGAAACTTTATGTGAATTTTCTGGTATGGATAGCATGATAAATTCTGAGTTAAGATGCTAATGATTTGTGCATGGTAATTTCACAATGACCTTCCAATCTCCAAGTACCAAGTTCAAGTTTTAATTCAATATTTCTGATTTTTGAGTTGTGATGTTATGAACATTGTAATTACTTTTGTATTTGCAACTCACTAAAGTACCCTGGATGGTTCAACCGCCAGTGTGGAGCAACTGAACCTTTCTTTCTATATTTCTACCCACTAGATAAGTGGAGAATACCCACTGAATAAGTGGATGATTTGTACTTGTCTTTCTTGCTCTCATACCCACTGAAAGTGGTGAATCCCCCCAGCTTGTGGATGCCTGCATATGCAAATGAATGTTTACTTGTTTGCACAATGTTTTAATATGTAATCCAAAGCACATTATACTCTCACCTCGCCCGATTTGGGATCTTGGTGATCAAAAGTGTGGAGGTATTTTAGTCGTGCTAACATAGGTTGTCAATTGTTCAATATTTTGGAAAAAAAAATTGGGGTTGTCTGTTATAGTGGTATCAGAGCCAAGTTGTTCTTGCCAGCCTGTTGGGAAGCTAATTTGTTGCAGATCTTTCAGTTGAGCAGGTTAGTTTTTAGCTTTGCTTGTGAGTAATCAGCACTTGCATGTGTGTTCAGAGTTGGGCAGTTGAAAGATTCTGAGTAGTGTTGAGAGATCATGGCATCTCTTATGCAGAAAAGAAGTAAGATAGATGTCCTAAATGAATTAGAAAGAGTTGTTCAAGAGAAATTGGATCAAATGAAGTATCATCGTGAGGCCACTAAGATTATTCATGAGTATGAAGGACTATCAGATGATTGTAAGCAGCAACTCCCTTGGGATGCTTTCTTGGAAATCATCAAAGAGGGGAATCCTGGCAAAGAGGGTTTAATAGAATACATTCAGAAGATAAGGAAGGAAGAGGAGATGACAATGTCTTTATGCAAGCCCGAATTACCTTTTCCTTTGGCTAGGACCAAGATCCATTCTAAGTCATCACTTTCCAGCCCACCGAACAAGAAGCCTCCTATTTCGAGGAAGAAAGAGTTCAGCAAGAATGAACTTAGAAGAAGAAACCTTTGTTTCCTATGCAAAGATTCTTGGGATCTTAACCATCATTGCAAGTACCGAGAAGCTGAACCAGTAACTTTCATCACATGTCCTTTCTTTCAGGATGATGTGGAAACAAATTAAAAAGAAGATGAAGTCCTGATAACTGAAATACATAAGATTGAGCCTCTGTATGATGAAGACAAAGTCACAAATCATGAGACATGCATAGAGGAGTTTGCTGATTTGGGGAAAGTTACAGCAGAATTTGGTGAAGTTGAGCCTTGTTTTGATGAGCCAAAGGTGTGGGACTTAGCAAGTCCTTCATTTGATGAAGATCCTGAAGATGCCACTACATTTGAGAATGAGTTGAAGATGATTGATAGATTGCTAGACAGTGACTTTGCAAGTGAGCCTGAGAGCATTGAAGCAAAGTGTCTTGTTAAGGACATGGGAAACAGTGAAATCACAAAAGATGAAAAAGTTGATGCTGCTGAAAATTTCAGAACAACACCTAATGAAGAGCATTTCCACCATTCTAGTGATGGTAGTCTTGATTATGAGTGGGAAATTCCCGTGCCTAGTGAAGAACTGATTGATTCCTCAAAGATCCATGATGAAGAGTATGTTGATGAAGATTTAAATCAGCGATTGATGAATTTGATACTACCATAACATTTGATCAAAATTAAGAAGAAGAAGATTCATCTCCCATACAATTTGAAGAACCTAGTGTCTTTGCAGAAGAGTTAGTTGATGAGGTGTTTGTTGAAGAAATTGGATCAACCTCCATTGTTGATGCGATATTTGATTTCAAAAATTAGTTGTTGGTCACTGAAGATAAGATTGTTCAATCTTTAACACACTTTAATCACATACATAGGTTTGTTGAAGATCATTTTTGGAGGGCACAAGTTGAAAAGAAACAAATGGGCATAGGATCTTCACTTGAAAATTGGTGTGTTGTCAAAAAGGCTCTAGAAACATTGAAATTAGACTATTTGAACCTGCTTAATGATAGCGATCATGTCCTTGAGTTTGCTGGTCAAATATGTGATGCATTAAAGGGAAGAGAGAATGAAATTGATGAGCTTACATCTAAGCTTAAATCAACAATAAATTCTTTAGAGAGTACCCAAATGGTTCTCTTAGAAGTTGAAAATCAGCGTGTAGATGTACACCAATTCAAAGAGCAAGTTGGAGCTGCTAGAGCATATGAAGGCAAGCTGATAATTGAAGAGCTTGATTTTCTCCAAGGAAGTTTTGACTTAGGACAGTCTTCTAAGTATGCAGATATAGAGTTAGAGCAAATTGATGAATTGTGTGAACAAAAAGGTGAAAACAACTTCCAATCATTTGATGATACTTTTTCTATGACGAAAGTTGAGTTTACACATGATAATCCACTCCTCGTGTTGAATGTGGAGGACCAATCTAATGTGAATAACAAGGAGGAGGATAGTAATAGGATATGGGATCCTAGTGAGGAGCATTCATGGAATGTTACTTTGCAAAAAAACTTCTTCAACTGGAAGTATTCATTAGTTGTTGAAGATGGGCATAAGGTTTAGGTATGCAATGAATTAGGTTCAATGATGGCTTACTTTCATAATGGAGTTTATTTGCAGGGTTCCATGAAGGATAGTGGTGTTGGTAAAATTGTTTTATGGATGATTTTAGAATCAAATTTATTTCATGAAGCTGTTGTCCTTATTCATGCCAGCCATTATAATTGTCAATTGCATACATTTTATGGATTGGAGAGAAATTTTGGTCATGACTTTGATGTATTTTGGTTGTGGCTGGCCTAAATTTCTTGTTGTTCTCGAAAGATTTCAGTTTTGTTGTTGCTGTCCCATTTTTAGATTACTAAAATTTGATTCAGATTTTTGCAGCCATGAGATTGATCATTTTGTTGTTTTTAGCTCTTTGTGGGAAGATGACAAAAGTGTTCAGCTGAAAAGAACAAGTATTACAACTATTATTGCTCTTTTGCATGATGAGAATCAGGTGATTCATGGTTGTTTGGAGTTACTTTCAAGTTGTGTTCAAGCTAATTCGTGTTCTTCCTTGGAAGAACATTTTAGATTTTGGTTCCCAGCAGTAGTTTCATGTTGGATAATTGTATTGATGATTGCTAACTCTTTAATCTTTGGGTTTATTGATGTCTGAGATCCAAAAAGATTTATGTTTGGAAGAATGTTTCATGGTTATAAGCAAAATTCCAACTATGCAATTCACAATTATATCAGAGTGGCACAACAGAAGCAGTGTGAAGCATTCTTGAGATTGATTTGGGATCCAAGTATATTATTGCTAATCATGTTCGTATCTTTGTTGGATAGCATGAATTGTTTGAGGACAAGCAATCTTGAGTAGAGAGGACTGTAATGTTCCATTTTTGGCACATTGATTATTATGTGCATTTTGCTTGTCCGTAGTCTTGTGAAGGCTATCAGGCATGTTGGAAGAATTTTAAAGTTCTTGGAGTAGTCGTGGTTCTATCTATAGAGCAGTTGTGTGTGTCTCAAGTCTTCATTTCATCAGGGATTGGTCGAAGTTATTTATCAGTGCATCTATAATGCTTATTTTGGCTTGGGATTATTATTCTGATAATTAATTAATATTTCACTAAGGTTGCCTAAGGTTATATTTAATTATTACAACTTAGTGTAATATTAACTAAATAATGGGTTTCCTTCTAGATAATAGATTAATTCTCTTTGGCATTGAGCTCAGTGGATGTCCAAGGTGACAGTGATGCTTTCAGAAATTGGATCGGGCTTCCGATTTGCTCTCCAAGATTCTTGGAGGAGTTGTCTATTTATAGTAAGTCGCTCAGATGACATCGTTCTTCATCCCAAACATCATAGAAGGCAGTGGTATGATTTATTTTGCAGTTCGCCTAAGTTTGGGATTTTCCATAAAGCCAAGTGATTTAATGAGCTATTTAATTATTATTTTCACTTAAGTTTCCTAAGGGTGAAAATAATTAAAAAGTACCTAAGTGTTATAGCTCATTAAAAAGGTTTTTAAGTGTTCTAAATGCTAGACACTTAAAAAGGGGGCCTCACACTTGATATTTTATTATTATTTAAAAAAAGGCCTTTTGTGAGAAGAAATATGAAGAGATCAAAAAAGAAATAATATTATATTCTTCTCAAAAGGTTATAAATAAAAGATGAGAGCTCATTTGAGGGGTTATGTTATGCTTTTGAATTAATTTTGTTTGTAAATGGATTGAACCTGTGAGTTCTTCCATATTCTCTTGAGGACGAAAACTCTCTTGTAGAATGCTCTTGAGGACGAAAACCCTCTTGAGATTAATGGTGGTTTTCATTACAAGAAATCACATGGAGCTAATTAGAGATGGAAGTTTTTGTAGTGTTTTGCATTGTGATCCTATTTTGTATTGATGAAATCAATTATCAAGAGTTTTGTAATGGGATTTCTTTTGATATTATTGGTGTGAAAAATAAATGATATTTCATGTTTTTACTATATGCTGGAGATGTCAGTACCATGGATTGTCGTACTTTCATGAAAGGGCAAAAATTTGCATTGATCATCTATTTGTTTGTTTGGAGTTTCTGATGATTGGAATCCTTTTGTATGGTCTTGACATTAAATTCTGAGCAAGTTTTATGAAGTTTTAAGTCAGATTTTATGATGTTTGATGCAGCCGTACTAGTTCAGTGTCGTACAATCAGTCGTACCCTTCATAATGGTTGCATATTGTTGTGGTTGCAATACTTGCTTGGTTGTGGCATTAAATGCAAAGGATATCTTTGTCTTGTTAAGGCTTCAGTTTCAATGATATTTATTTGGAGATTTGTGTTTGTCTGGGCATTATTACAAAATGTCGTACTTGTAGGAGCAGTCGCACAACATTCAGGGGTTGTATTGTGAATTTGAGCATGGTGTTTGTTGATTGGTACCAATATTATATGGAGTTTGTTTGCTTTGTGTACAATGATATTTAATCACTTTTTTTTGAAATACTGGACAGCCTTTTTAAAACTTTGAAGAGATATTTGGGTTCAAGACTGTACAAGCCTTTTTGTGGGATGTGTGAGAGCAGGAGCAGATCGTTTATCTTATGACTATTTTTCTTGCTCAGAAAACATTGTTGACAGGTTTATAACAGTTTGAGGTAGCTTGGTAATGGTCTTGTTTGAATTGGTGCTTCTATGAAGAGATTTGCTTATTCTAGATCACAGTACAATATAATTAATGACTGATTTTGGTATCATGGTTTGAACAGCAGAAACTTTGTGAATTTTCTAGTATGGACAGCATGATAAATTTTGAGTTAAGATGCTAATGATTTGTGCATGGTAATTTCACAATGACCTTCCAATCTCCAAGTGCCAAGTTCAAGTTTTAATTCTATATTTCTGATTTCTGAGTTGTGATGTTATGATCATTGTAATTACTTTTGTATTTGCAACTCACTAAAGTACCCCTGGATGGTTCAACCGCCAATGTGGAGCAATTGAACCTTTCTTTCTATATTTCCACCCACTGGATAAGTGGAGAATACCCACTGAATAAGTGGATGATTTGTACTTGTCTTTCTTGCTCTCATACCCACTGAAAGTGGTGAATCCCCACAGGTTGTGGATGCCTGCATATGCAGATGAATGTTTACTTATTTGCACAATGTTTTAATATGTAATCGAAAGCACATTATGCTCTCACCTCGCCCGATTTGGGATCTTGGTGATCAGAAGTGTGGAGGTATTTTAGTTGTGCTAACATAGGTTGTCAATTGTTCAATATTTTGGAAAAAAAAAAATTGGGGTTGTCTGTTACAACTTCCTATGCTTGGTTTCACTTCTTTATTGTTTTTCCATTCTCCCTCTTCTTCCTTTATCTCTAGACAATTAAATCTCAAAAAATTCTCTTCCAAGTACTTCAAAATCTCTTATACAATCAGTTCTTGCTTTTGCTTCTTCTAGCCTAAGCAATTATTCACTAATATTTTTCTTTAGAAAATTCTATTGGCTTGTGTGGCATGGGGGTGACTCTTAGTCTAGAGGATTCATCTCCTCATTGTATCTCTTCAGTTTAGGGGATGTGTCTTTTGGTAACTCTTCATCAGCTAATAGATTATCTTTATTACCACTTGACTTATCATCTTCTTTCTCATTGGGATTGTTTTCTTCGAACATCTCTATGGTTTCCATGGCAAACTCCAAAATTTTACTAATATCTTTTATCATATTTTTATCTTTTTCATCATATTTTCTATTGGATATTAATTTATTTATTTCTTCCTTCTCTGCATCCCATCATACCTACTCACTTTGATATTCTAATGGTTAGTGTTGAGATTCAATGTGCTTCTTTAAGAGGTTGAAGCTACCAATTCCTCAAAACCATTAGTTATAAAAGCCCTCTAATGCAACCAATCAAAATTTTCAACAATCAGCCATTGGGTTATCCATTTTATAGGTTGAGCACTACTACTTCTAAGCCTTTCCCTTTCCACCAAATCTACAATGTCTCTCATCCAAGGTTCCAAGTCATTCATACTTGTTGCCTCATATTATTTTAACTACTCCATCATTTTGGTTAGATTTTTCTTTGCAATTTGAATTAGGGTTATGGACCACTCTAGTTCTTCAATATTAGTGAGTGCCATGTCCATTGAGTATTCACCTACCTTAACACTAGGGCTTTCCTCAATTGTAGCAATCCTGGTGCGATTTCTTGATGCCTCTAGCACCTGTTCTATCTTTTTTCGAGATCTCTCCTCTTTCCTAGGTTTGTTTCAACCTTCTTTCTTCTTCCTTCTTCTCTACCATGATCGTCTTCTTATTCTCTTCCAAACCCATCTTGATCTTAGCAGTAAGTTCTTCTTTCTCTCTTGTTATCACCCTTGCCATAAAAAAATTAATTGATTTTTATCCATCCTTTATCCCTTTTTATTCATCCCCAAGAGTTGGACTAGATTTGTCGCAATGGCTGTGTCTTTTCATATCTCCTCCCTTTCCATTGTCACCTTGTAGATGCCTAACACCCCCCCCCCCCCCCAAAGGTTATACCCTAGTATGTATTGCCACACTCTTTCATCATTACCATGTTTGCCATTAATACTCATTTTCCTTGAAGCATTCTTTACCGCAAACCTCTTTGTAATTCTATAGTTTTTTCTTATGCACCAACAAACAAGGGTCTTAACAACAAAACCAAATGTCGACAAAAAAAATAGACCCAAGCTCTAGATTATTTATGTCAAAAAATTAACCCCCATGTGATACAATAAGAAGGAAGACAAAATCACTATGATAGAATACACATAGAACCAAAGAAAGATTATACTCAATTACACATCATAAGATAGACCCTTTCATATATTCATATCAAATATTTCTTACATTCATCATCCATTCATATTGCAAACATAAATATATAGATCACATAAGCTTGGGTGATATATTATTATCTTTGACACATATTATCTCCTTATATTTGTCCTATTAAATTTGCAGTATAGTGAGATACTAATATAGCTTATCTACATGTAAGGACATGTCCATATACTTGTCCTTGTACATCTTCAACCATTGTGAGGTACCACACATCACCTAATACAACTAATATACTTTTTGGAATGTGCAATAACCTTTAGTCTATCCTATTTTGTGGAGGATTATCTTGATAAGACTTTAGCTTCTAGTTATGTGACCTACCAACACATGCCATAAAGCTAGCCTATACTTACTAGGAAATTCAAACATAAGGAAGACAAAGGCATATAGAAAGTCCACATACACTTTTTGTCAAATTATTCCCACACAACTAAGTTCATTCATGTGTATCAAATCAATGTCACAATACTCGAGTTGAATTTTGAAGGGCTCGAATTTGAACCACAAAGATTTCTAATGTACAAAGCCTAAGCCATTCATCATAACTAAATAAAATAGTTTTCTTTAATTCTTTATAGGTAAATTTAAGATATGGTATATTAATATATTATATTACTCAAATAGATTATGTTGTCATCTATAATTGGTTTAATATATATTCATGATGTAAGCATGGGTCATGTACATTATATAGATGTTACCTAATTTTGATAGGTAATGCAAGTTGCTTAGGAACTAAGTTACCAAATTTGTATGAATGGAGATAGAAGGATTCTAGTACCTCAACACGACAAAAAAATTTAAAGTTGGATATGTTCTAAATTCCGAAAGCATATATATATAAACCTAAGAACAAGGTATAAAATTTTTGTTGACGGTCGACCCTACTTGTCAAGCAAATTTTTTATGATTTGTGTATTCAAAGTTGATTTTCAAATATTAAGATATATTTTATTATATATAAACTAAATAAAACAATTTTATAGAAATCTTGATAATCCATTTGAAATCTATTATTTCATGTGATATGGTCTTTTTAAAATTTTGATTGTATTTTATGGCAAAAATACTAAAATATGGCCATACAATCATTAAATTTAGGCCCTCAACGTGTTCCAATAGTGTGACATCGTTTGTAGCTTTAAAGCCCAATATTTTTAAAAGCATAGCACTATTAGTTGTGACTTCAATGTTGTTAGTGTTGACCATTATTACTTATAATTGAATGAAATGTGCTTATTAGATCTAATAGCAACAAATCATGGAATGTCACATTAACACACAAACAAAATATAACTTTATGCACAAGAATTATAACTTAATGCACAACCTCTAACCTCTTTTTGGGGGTGTTTTTTGAACACCTTAAAAAAACATCACATTTGATGATGTGAACTTGCCAAATAAACTGCTATAAAAATTTGTGAGTGATTGGAAATTACGAGTTATGATTTTGAAAGGTAGTTAATAAGATGCTCAACTACTAGATCCTTTCCCCTAAGTTAAACAAAATATTGAACCATTAAAACACTACTCATCCCATAAACTGTCTGGCCTGGTGGAGGTTATTAAAAGCCTTCATTCATTCATTCATCCCCTGAGACTATTGAGACTGTTGGGAGGATCAGTCAAAGGGCTTGGTTTTTTATAACCTCCTTGTAATTCGCTGACTCTGCAATGTTGGCAACCATTTTCATGAAAGGTAGCACTATATGTGGAGAAGAATGAAAGAAAATTCAAGTCTTGGACAAATCCCATCTCTAACAACAGCCCGGGCACTTCCACGCCCCTCGGCAGCGTCTCTCAAGTATTGCACGCTCTTCCTCCATTTGAAGAAGTTTGTGCTAGGATCCAACCACACCTTTAGTCTGTGCTCTCCGCTTTCACTGTATATACTCGACAATATAAACACGCATGCTCGACGAGGATAAACAGAGCTTATAAGTACTGCAGATCTGATTCCTCCGCTTTAAACAAGGCACAAACCCTGCGGAATGCATGGAATCGTCCAGGGTACGATTCCAGGGTTTCCGGGGAGCGATTCCGTAACACAGCTTAGGAATTAGAGACGGATATACAGTTAGATATAGTAACAACGATGCATCTACGCATATATTTCTGCATGTTACCCATTTCACTATCAAAAAGTTTAGATGTGGATACAAATATGGTGTTCTTCATGCAACATTTGCAGTCACGGCAAAAAACGTTGGCCAACAAATCATTCACGAGTCTCAATTGTCAAGAGAAGCAGTGATCATCTGTCAATATAATTGTTTTTTTAGAATAACTATTTTTTTAATGCCTTCTCCAACTTATGCATCCTAGTTCCTTTCTAGTCCAATTAGAAAACCCAATTTCTAGTATCTAACTATTGAAAATGTGTGTTTTCCTACTGGTGATAACAGAGTAGTCAATTTCCACTTTAACACAATATTTGCATTTCATCTAGCATGTGTGATAGGTTGTTATAATCGTTTCTCCAAAATTTGATTCGATGGCTTTATAAGCTTTGTGGTGCAGAATTTAGTGAGCTTCTGTGTATGCATTTTCCTGTGCACATAAAACCCTAAACGATAATGTTTGTATGTTTATCGCATAAGGCAAAAATCTTCCTGCAATTATTGAATAGAAATACTAGCTTGCATCAATGGTGCTTTCTTTTACCCTGATATCAAAACACAGAGTTAACCGCCTTTACTTAAAACTAATTTGACAGTACAAAAAAATTCAAATATGGATCCACTCCTCGCACAACAGGGGAAAAAATATTCCAACCAGATGGGAATCGGATGTGATGCTGGCAGTGTGAAATTAACTGAGCCTTCGCTTCAAAAGATACATAATTGTAAGTAACATCATAGAAATACAAGTATTAGGAATAATGACATTTTTCTTTACAGTAACCAATGGAATTGTCAGTGAAGGAATACAGAATTTGTACCACTGCTAGGAATACAGAAGAGTGCAATGAGGTCTGTAGGATAGATAACAATATACTCGCATTGTTTAAATTTTACTATATTTGAAGATTTGGATGCTTACGAACAAAAGCTGTCATCTATTCCACAAGTAGATAACCTAAATGCGCATATAACGAGTGAAATAACCATCATCTTTGTCATCCAATTTCTTTTTCAGGCTGCAGCATAAAAATATAACTCATCAATCCATTCTCAAAAGAATAGGCTTTCTTAAAGGACAGAGATAAATAATCCTTTCCTGTTTGACATAATAACTAGGGAGAGAATCAATGCAATCAATCAGTTTGTATTCCCTGTGCTTACAAATAGGGCAGGGAAAAATATCATACCGAGCATTACGTTCTTCTCTAGCATCAAGTGCTTCAACCTCTTCGTTTGACAGAACATCAATAATAGGCTCATAGAAGTCCCATTCTTTTCTCCTCCTGAAATAGCTCGTCATAAACCAATGACTATAAATCCTGTGCCTCATCATATTAGTCAACACAAACAAAACCAAGCCTGCCTAAACTTAAAGTCAATCATAGAACACAGCCACACTGATTCTATTAAGAACTTAAGACATGAATGACTATGTTCCACGGTCCACCAACTTTCCAGGAGAGGGACAGCAGGGGATGGGGGGACACATTTCAGGGATGGATTTTTGAGGGCCATTTTTGGGGAGGGATATTTTGAGGACCATTTTTTGGGACGGCAAAAGGAACGGCTATATAAAAAATAGAGAAAATTTTAGAACTATAGGAAAATTTCAAATATTCATATGATAACATTGATAAGGCTTTTATTATATACATTAAAGATCCTTAATACATAACATTAGAGCTGAATTAAGAGTTCACATGAGAGTCAAACAAATTAACAAATGTCAATTTAATTGCTTAATTCATTGTCAATATACACATGATATTAATATATTATATAATTAGAAAATACAACAAAATGCCCGAAGGCTGCAAGTTTCAACTACAAAATGACAAAAACATAGAAAGTATGCTGCTGCCCCTAATTGGCATCCGCCAACACTACATCAAAATCGGAGTCTAACTCTAAGTCACTGCCACTATGAGGAGCTGCCTCATCCAATGGAACCCCAACCAATCCCTCCCATGCCTCCTCCTCATTAATCTGGCTGGCATCTTTGTGATCAAGATCCCACCATAAAGCTAGAGTATGTCAATACTCTGGACTCTTAACAATCCTAATATTGCAAGGCACTATGCACGGTCACCAACTTCTCCATTCCTCTAAAGGTAAGCTATTCCTCTTGATAGAGTGGATAAAACTGTATGTGGACCAATTCCTTTCCACAGCAGACAAATTGACACCCTATGAAAGGAGGCGAATGGAAGGCATCCTCAACTCTAGTGTATCTTTGTTGTGCCATGTCCACCATCCAATAGGGTTAGTTTGAGCTGATGTAGCTCTATCTATCTTTACCTCTAGTTTATTGAATGTTGGACTGCAAAGATTAATAAAGGCAAGCCATTGTGAGTGAAGTATAGTCAACTCCTCACTTGAATACATCTTTCGAAAGGCCTTCATTAACCCTTCTTTCATTCCTTCATCATCACAAGGAGACAGGCTCCCAACCTTTGGTGCATACCATTTGGGATTTAGAGCAAAGCCTGCCATATGAAGTGAGGTATTCATAGTGTTCCACCATTACATCACAATGGGCTTAATATGCTGCTCATATAATCCCAAATTAGGATCCCTATCACAAATTGTTTGCTTCATCCACCCAAGCATGCTATCAAATGTCTCATAAATCTCTCCAAGACTAGGAGAGTCTATATTAGCATATCTAATGACATCTACAATAGGTGAAATGGAGTAAACATATCTGCAAACAAAAAATTTCAAAAGAATGACTCGAAGTCAAATGACAAGTTAGAAACTTAGAAACAATAAAATCAACAATTTATTACCTCACGGTGGACAACCAATCATCATCAAAGATCTTTTGTTTGATAGCTTTTCCTTCAGCAATGGTTGCATTAAGCCATCTACTCCACTTTGAATTAACCATCACCAACTATAGACGCTCTTGCACCTCAAGCATCCTCTCTAACAAAATGAAATAACTGGCATATCTAGTCTCCATAGGTTTGAGGAATTCCTTCTTTGAAAAAGTCTTGAACATAGCAAGTGAGGTGTGGTTGCAAATGAACATCTGAATATCTCTAGCTTTTGCCACCACTTGCTTCACCCAATCTATCTTCGCTATGTCTTTCAATACATTCTTCAACGCATAAACACAATATGAGGTCCAAAAGATGTGCTTGTAAGCACCCTCCATCATCATGCTAGCTAATATGCACACATGTTGAATCAGTGACCACTTGTACAACATTTGAGGCCCCAACCTCCTCTATGGCCTCTCTCAAAATGTGAAAATGGAAGTCCGCCTTGCGCTTCCTTGAACAATCAATAGCTCTAAGAAAATAAGAGTCAACTACACATGTAACTATGATGTTGATGAGTGGTTGACATCTAATATCGGTCCACCCATCTGTGACAATAGAGCAGCCCATCCTAATCCAAGTTTGCATCATGTCCTCTATCACTAAATTCACCTTAGAATATTATTTGTCAAGTTTGATGAGTGGCCAACATTCCTGAGCTTTCATAGGCTATCTGGTTGGGTTAGGGAGCTCCTTAATTCTTGGAGAGCACAGGTTCAGTTATTTGTGACGTTTTGCTATGGCATTGAGCTCAGATAGTGTTCAAGATTACAATGATGCTTTTGGAAGTTTTTTCGTCTTCCTGGATTGCTCTCCAAACTTCTTGGAGAAGCCGTCTATTTTTAGAAAGACACCCGTAAGGCGTCATTTTTCATCCCAAACCTTATGGAGTATGATGGTATAGATTATTTTGCAGTTTGATGAAGTTTGGGATTTTCCATAAAAGCAGGGGATTTAATGAGCTATTAGTTAATTATTTCGCACTTAGTTCTCTAAGGTTGGAAATAATTATTAAGTGCATCTGTGTAATAGCTCATTGGAATGGGGAAAAGACATTCTTTTTAATAGGCACATAAAAGTGACCACTTATGTTGGGAAAAAAGTAAAATATTGGAGTTAGAGTGAAAAAGTTTATTTTTCCAAGAAATAATTCATTTGGTGTGTAACTCCAAAAGTGCCTATATAAGAGAGTTGAGAACTCATTTTTCTCTTTATGCTTGAGATTATATTGTTATGCTATTGGATTGAACCTGCATGTTCTTCCATTCCTTCTTGAGGACGAAAACCCTCTTGGAGAAGATCAGTTTCGATGGTGAGAGATCCACCCTAGCAGGTTCAATGTGATTTCACCCAGAAACAGAGCGGAAATGGAATATGATGTTTTCCAGAAGTTTTGGGGATTGAAAGATTTATTTTCATTTCTGATGGATTTTGATGTGGTTGTTGAGTAGATTTTTGGGAGTTAATTCTGAGTTTGTTGTTTCCAATGCCGGCCATACTCTTTCCTAGCCGTACAATTGCTTGAAGTTGCTTGGAGTTTGCAGTGGAAATAGTGCTTTAATGCTTGAAAGGCTTTAGATTGTGGATTGCCATATTATAGTGTTTATTTCTTAGCAGATTTTAAATTATGCAGTTCGGGACTGTTGTGTGAGCCGTATCGCTGCTGGGCCGTACAATAGCATGTGGGAGTTGTGTTTTTTTTTCTGAGGAGAACTTGTTGCATGGGATTGAATGGACATTGGTTATTATTTATCAAGATTGAACGATCATTTGTGATCAAGTTTCAAGTAATTTAAAGGCAGTTTAAACCTTGTTATGCCTGCCGTACCAAAATTGCCAGGTCCATACATTTTCTGCCAGGCGTGAGCCTTTTCTTGCTGGATGCTTAGGCTATGGGTGCAAATGCTTATTCATTGTTGGCGCCTTGGTTCTACAACTCATTGCTGATGACTTTGGAAGGAGGATTGGAGATTGTTCTTGCATTGTACTGAGTTTATTGGTTTACCCTGTGCTGTCGTACAATAGCAATATATCCCAGTCTGGGCGCAACCTTCATCATCAGGTGGATTCATGGTATTGAACAGTTTAGAAGGGTTTTCCTTTGTGCTCTGATGATGCTAATTTGATACATGCAGGTTGATGTCAAGGAAAACTTTACATTCATGATTGTGGGGTTATCTATGCTAAATTTGTGTGTTGCAGCATACTGATTTGTAATTTGTAATTTTTATTATGATGCAATCACATTGTAACCCCTGGATGGATCAACCGCCAATGAGGATAAATATGATTTGTTTCTTTCAAAGCTTTCCTGCTGAATAAGCGAGGGTGCTTGTTCTTTCCTTGTTCTTTTACCCACTAAATAAGTGGAGTTTTCCCCACTGAATAAGTGGATGCCTGTTGAATAAGCACAAGTTTGTAATTGGTTTCATTTGCAAGGCATTTGATTGATAAACCTAAGCACTGTATTCTCTCACCTCGCCCATCTTGGGAACTTGGTGATCAAAAGGTGTGGAGGTGTTATTTGGTTGCATTCTTGTGCTAACACTGTTGTTGATACTGTGAATTTTTGAAAAAAATTGGGGTGGATCATTACAATCCATCCATCCATGACAATAGAGCAGCCCGTCCTAATCCAAGTCTGCATCATGAAACTCACCTTAGAATATTCTTTGTCAAGGAGGGTAGTGCATAGTTTATGTTCTCCAGGGGGCAAATGAGAGATCAACAAAAATTACATCTCTGAACATTTGTTTAAAGCAGAACATGCCACATAAAATGGGATAGCATCGGCATAGAAAAAATGACAATGGAAGACTTTGCCACATCCCGTGTTTGCATATTGAACATACTTGCAATTGTCCCTGACTTCTCACTAGCACTAGTCTTTCTCTTTCCTTTTGTGGCAATATCACTATCATTAGCAACCATTGACGGCATAGGCATAGTTGATTGTGCAGACTATACTGGCATTGGCACACCCTTAGACCTTGCTTTCATCTCCACATGCAATCTATTAACCTCTAGCTTCTCATTCTCCGTTATATTTAGACACACCTTAACCCCATGTCCTATAATGCCCAAGAGATGAGAATATACCTTAGTGTATCTCCCTTTAAAATCTATCTTGCAAATATGACACAACCACACTCTACTCCCCCCCCCCCCGCAAATTTTTCTTTTTGTCTTTGTCTAGGGCTGGCACAAATTGGGGAAGAGGTTTTTTGGAATTAAAAGGGCCCTTTGCATAAGTTTTTAAGATGGTGGAAGGGCATTCAAATGTGTTTTGTGGCTGCTCTCTTCACCCACAACACTCCCACACCCTAATGAACCCCAACTAGGGCTGAAACTCTAACTTTCTTTCTTTGATTTCATGTTCGCTACTCTCACTGCTTCTGCCCGTGTTGTTTTGTGAAAAAATAATGCAAATTCAAATTGAAAATAGAAAAAATCAAAATAAAAAAATCAAACATTTCTTCCTTAAAACTTTGATTAAAAAAACCAAGGAAAAAAAAACAAAAACAAATGATTATATCACTTACCTCTTCTATTTGTTTTGCTATCTCACAACTCACTATTCACTAATGCTGCCCTAGATTTGATTTCTCCAACTGCACCTTTAAACCCTGTTCAAAATGATTTTTTTTTCCTCCAACTTAGCTACAATTTTTTTAGAATGGAAGAGGGAGGCTTCTTTTACTCATTTAGGGCTAAGTGTGGTGTAGGGGCCCACATAAAAAAAATTAAAATCATTTCTGATTGATTTCGGGCTTTTTTTTTTTTTTTTTTAAATTGTGTTTTGCCGCAGAGATGGTCGATCATCCCAAGGACAGTCGAGGGATGTCACTGACCACCCCAGTGGTCTAGGGGATGTTCGGTCATCCCCAATAAGTCCCTGCATTTTCAGGCTGTTTCCAGGACAGCCAGTGCAAAAAAAAATTGATGATGGTGGGGGGCAATTCCGAGATGTTCCCGATAGATGTACGTGGCAAAAAATTCCAGGGACACAGGAAAATGATAAAAACAATCTTCAACCATGCAATTGGGATGCACATGAGTGAAAAATTCAATTGTCTTATTGATCTACATATCTGAGATAAATGACTTTTATTAAACAAGGCATAAATAAAATGTTTAAACAACTTTATTAAACAGGGCAATAATAAAATATTCGGTCATTGCATAAAATGTCTGTCATTCCAATCTTTGTCCTATGTCTAAACACAAAAGAAATGTGTGCTCAAAAGGGAAAACAAAAAATTGGAATGTGGACCCTGAACATCCTGACTTGGATGTTTCTTTGGTTGCTATTGATATCAAGGATGGTTAACCTTTTGTTGGAGTTGATGTAGTTAGATCTTCTTTGTTTGTTTTTGATAGATAAATGAGGGTTAGGGCCCTCTTCCTTTATATTAACTTGCAAAAAAGATACATATATAGTTTATGATTGATCAAAATAGATCAAAAAAACAACAAACCAGAGTTTTGATAATATTGACCCATGAAGACTATCAGTATTGGCATATACATCTCCATACATGACTATATGATTTATACTGTTGACATTAATAGACTATATTGAGATTACATAACCCTATTACCGATTACAAAGGAAAGATAATTCTGAATAGAAGATTGAATACAACATTGACACAAACAAAAGTCCTAAACAAAACTCAACCTCATAATTTCTTGTAGGAAGACTGAACCATTAAAACCTCAGCATCCCCTTGTCGAGCCAAACGAACCATCCTCAAGCTTCTCTAGTGCAGCATGCTGAGACAGAAATTTGATAGTTGTTTCTGCCTTGGCAACCTGAACTTTCCTGCAAAGAAGATTTTTATGATTGAAGAAGATCTGCCATATCCACTAAAGGGTGATATCCTTCCAGCCAACAACCTTCCCTTTAGAAACTTTTGGACAGAGGCTAACTCCTCTATCGCTTTTGCCAAACAGGCTTCTATAGCTCTCACAATTTGAATCGAAGCAAGATCACAGAATTCGAACCTTATGCAAGGCATAGAAGAAAGCTTTGTTGGGTTGGCTTTGTCGATCTCATACACCAGTCCCAAATGGAATTTCTCCCCTAGTGATCATAATAATGCTGTTGACAAACTTAGAAGATATATTCGAGTTTACTCTGTGATTCGTAACATCCTCAAGGAAATCTTGACCAAGAATCTCTACAATTGCCACTCTAACGTCTTCCTCTTGGAAGAAGAAAACTTTCCTAATTTTAAGAGTCATCATCCTTGGATTCAATCAGCTATTTAGAGCTTGGCATCAGTTCCAAATAAGAGATCAAGTGCATCGCTTGGTTTGGAATTTTTTTAAATGCTATTGATAGAAGAGAAGTGGGCCTACTTTACAAGAGGAATTGTCTTTAAAAAGCCTTCAATCAGTCATTCTTTGCAACAGAACAGCACCAGTAGAGTTTACAGCAGAGCAGCATTACCAGCAAGGTATAACAGCAATATTTTCTTTGATTTTTGCAGGGTTTTAGCAGGGTACAGCAGCTGAAAGGTGTCCTTTTCCAAAGGAGAAATCAGGAATTTAGCAAAACAGCAGTCTCCCCTCTTCAAAAGCTTATTTATTTTGTCATTTTTCAGTCATTTTGAATAAGGAACAGCACTTTATATCAGCAGAACACTGATTTTACAGAAAAACAGTCATAATAGCAGCTGTATCAAATATATCAGCCTCAGTTCTTCAAAATTCTTCTTCTCTTTCTCTGAAATATCGGCAGAATCAGGTAAAAAATTAGTTTGAGAAAAAGAAACACTCGTGACAGCAGCATGGTGCAGTAAAAAAAAGATCAAATCAGTAGTTTTATACTCGCAAGATGCAGTACTCTTCTTTTTCCTTGGAGGTGTCTCCTGTCCTAGTGCATGGCTATCCAATGGTACGGAAAACTAACGCATATCATGTTTGCCCGAAAGGGTTCAATCTCGAAGAGAAGATAAAAGAAGGAAGTATGGTGGCCAAAAAGTTGATGAATAGCAGCCTCATCCAAGCAGGATCATTCCCAATTGTTGTACAAAGTCTAGAATTCATTCTAGCTTGTGTCAAACATTGTGATCCTGAAAAGAGGGAGATCAGGTCAGAGGATGGATGAGTCCTATGCAGCCTAAAATCGAATGAAATTGGGTTGACATTTTCCATGCTCCAAATGAAGAATTACTTGAGGTAGATTTAGAAGAATGTGAGAAGGCTTGGGTGAACCACTTAGTGGCTTGTCAAAAGCAAATTGGCAACCAATGATTGAAAGAAAAGAAGTCGGTTTTGCTAAAACTTTGAGTAGAGGAGAATTCAAAAACGAATTATCGATCATGATCACTCTTCTCAAATGAACCACAAGCCAAGAAGAAGCCCATAATTTCAAGCCATGGATGTTTACATCATGAGTACTATATGTAATGGGAAGGAGCATTTTGATTGCTCTACCTTGATCAATGATTGTATGTACAAATAGTTGATAGAATTCGAACAAGCTCATGACTTCCGAATGACATCCTACCTTGTATACCCGATGGCTCATCATGGTACTTTCACAAGTTGAACATTGTAGGGTCATGCCAACATACTCGTGTATAGACACTTTCCGCAGTTGGAGTACACAGAATCCCTCAAGCCCTACAAAAGGGTGAACGATGCTTTCCTCATGCATTCAGTATAAGGGACGGAAAATCAAATGCATATTAGGATTTCAAAAAGGGCTAGAGCTGCCATATCAGATTGGGTTGATTGATACATCCAATTGCCAACTTTCACTTAATTCAAGTGTTCAGATTTACATCCTACCCATATATATTCCCATGATACCCAAGCGACGAAGTAATATTCATGGAATATCTTCTTTAAGTTTCTAAGGTACATTTTCTTTTGAGAGGAAGACATAGGCCTAGGGTGGGTTTCCCAATTCAGCTAGGGATATGTAAGTGCAAAATGGTGGCAGATTCTAAATTCATCAGTGGAGAAATGGCAAGATCTAATTTCAAACCCTTCTATGAAAAACAAACCTGTGACACTAATGATGGTATTATGCAAGGAAGGGTGGGAATCAAGTACATGTATGTTTCGAAGATTGAGGATATTTGGACAAATTGTGCAGATGAGTTCAAGGTGAGAAGGGATTTCAATCATTTGATGATTCGTCAATTTTCTGACATTCTTTTGGAGGATGTAGAAGGGGTTTCAGATGATGAGGCTAATATTTTATCACCACAGTTCATAAGAAATAAAGTGGATTAGCTGCCTTTGCCCTTGGTGAATTGGTCAAACAAGGTGGTTTCCTCAAATCATGAAAGGGCCAATATAGTTTTGAAACACAACAAATTCTTTTTAAGTTCAAAGATGACAAGGAAATCAATGGTTCCGAAAGAGAAGACCCCAATTTCAAAGCCACTAGTTGGAAAAATACTTCCTCTTTTTCAAAGACATTGATAAAAATAAAAATAAAAAAGTGAAGAAAGCACTAAAGGGAGAAGAAAAATGAAGAAGGTAATATGGATACCATTCAAAAAGAGGGAAAGCTGATGGAAATTGCCAAGAAAAGAATTGGTATTGCCACAACAATACCACATGAGCAGCCAGTATTGATGTTTATTCCTCCATCACCTATCAGAGAACCTTCTCCAAAGGATGTTGTATCTATACTTGTTCAGCCAGAGCTCCAAATATCATCTCCAATACAAATTGTTTCTTCACCTTAGGGACATCTAGAAATTGATAGTATGGAAGAAAAAAGCAAGGAGTATCCAACATGAGCAAAAGAAGTAATTGTAAGGAAAAGGAAAGCACCTTCATATCAAATTAACTCTGACATGCTTGATAAGTTGGTTGAGGCTCTAGTTGAAAAGAAGCCAAAACGACAATCTAAGATGACAAAGACAACAAAGGGGAATTTGATTATTGAGACAACTATTCCACCAAAAGACAAATCCATTCAGAATACAAAGCCCATTGATTTTCAGGTTGTCAAGACAGATTTGGGGCCAAGTACTTGTCATGGCGACATGAATATGCTAGCAGTCATCGTAGGAAACATCAAGAAAAGGGTCATAAAGGATGGAGAAGATAAAGAAGTCTTGAAGGCTAAAGTTAAACAACTCAAAGAATATATTACTCATCTTTTACAATCCACTTCAGAGCCCGCAGTGTTTATGCCTCAGATTTTGCATTCTACTAAAGATCAAAACCGGTTGGATCAACTCGTTTACAAAAAGTATTCAGAAAAATGGTTGGAAGACATTTGTCATTGAGGGACTAAGGTGTTAGAGAATTTATACAAATTGACAGTAAATGCAAAGGTCGCTCAAGGGATTGAGGATATAGAGAAATATATGATGGAAACACTTTCATACTATGAAAAAATTACTGAAAAACTTAAACAAGTGGATGCTTTATAATTGAGTAAAGAGCAAAGAAATAAGATATTTACATGGAAGGGGTAATATTCATTCCTCGTGAGAATCCTAAATGAAGCTTCATACATTTTCATAGAGCAAAATAAAAAGTTATTTCATGTAGAGAAGTCTGTTTCTAGATTTATGACTCAAATTCCATGTAAGTATGCTAATGAGGAAGGAGTCATTTGTGACCTAGATGAAGTGCAAGGAGAAATTTAGCTATTTATCAAAGGGGTTTGGTAAGGATCAATAGGTGGGCAATATGTATATTTTGGTCAGTATTACAGTTCATTTTAGAGAGAAAAAAAAGAAACAGAACCTTGAGAAATTGTTTTTTTGAAATTGAATTTATTCTTCAAACTCAAATTGTGCAATTGGATTAAGAGTCAATACCGCGAGAAGCCAAGGTGGATCAGTTCATTCAAACTTTTCAGAAGATTTCAGCATGAAGGAACTCAAATGGGGTTGTTGAGTGGCTATTTTTATCCTAGTGGGCTAATTTGAGGGAAATCTATTTTGGGTGAGAACTCTATTTTTAGGCAAAATCTATTCTTGGATTTTTTGTCATGCAAGTGAACTTTGTATAATCTTTTATTAGTTTTTGTAATAATGTCAACAGTCAACCTAACTACTAGTTGCAAACTTGCATGCATTTAGATTTATTATTAGTGGATAATGTCTTGTAATAAAGCTTGCATTCATGCAATCAAGCTATTCCTAGAGTAGATGTAGCAGTTAATTTCCTTCATTTATTTTCATGCAATGCTTTGCAAACAGTATAAATGTCATTTTGCACTAAGTTTCTCAATAAGAATTTTCCATTCTGCATATTGCTGAAATTGTTGTTCACTAAGTTCTGAGTTTTGATGTTCAATTGTTTTTGTATTGAGTACAATTTGATAATTCTTGCAAGCTTTGTATACATTTATTGTCAAGGGAAGTATAGCAACTTTGTGTGTAATTCTTTTTGTAATGCCCCTCGCATTTTGGCTTGTTATAGTTGTTAGTATCATATTTTCCTCTGACAGTTTGGAAACAGTTGATAGTCTTTCATTGCATTTTTATAGTTCCGAGACATCTGGAGTAGTATGTTATAGTTTATGTTCATTTTGACCTTGGTGGACTTTGTTTGATGGATATACTTAGACATGTGTTATTGGTTATGATGGCATTAGTATTACTTCAGTTATGATATGTGGACATGATTAGTTATGGATTAATGTTTGCATGTTTTATTAGATCCATTGATATCTGTTTTCAATTGCAGTGGTTATAATCTTGTTTAAAGAGCAGGGACAGTGTAGTATTACTCGCTTCGAGTACCCTACTATGCCGCAATTCTCTGACTCTTTGTGTGTAGACATATATGTATTTGATCGTATACAACCAGTTGTTTGGATGCAGGCTGCAGGTACCGAACCTCGACTCCACCTGATATAGCAGGTTTGAGCGGGTTCTTTCACCAATGGATATTAGTGATGGGAGATAACACGAGGTCTAGTCCACTAGTCGGTCCTTGTCCTCTGTTGTGGTCTCGAGTCGTGTTATGGCACTTGGTCTTTGCCTTGTTATGTTGGTGATCTTGTGTTGTGGGGGTTTAGTCGAATTGTGCTTTATAATGTTTAATCATGTTCATGTGTGGTTGGAGGATACTTTAATGAATTAGTGTTTATTAATAATGCTTCTATTATGTTGGTTAGATAATAACTGATTTAGCCTAAAACTTTGTTTGACATTTGGGTTAAAATTTATAATAGTCTAGAGTTAAATTATTGGTTATTCCAAAATATTCATGTCATTATTGGAGTTCGAGTAATGAGTAAATATTTTGTTCAGAATAATTGATTGTGAAATAAATGCCTTCAGTTGTCATGTTGGAAATTGGAAGATTGGTATCTCCTGTTATAGCAAATTTTTGAATTTCTCGGAGGAGTGGGTTTGTTGGATAACGGATGCATGTCCGCATTTATTTTATGAGTTGAATCAATTTTTTTGGGGGATATGAAAGAAAATCTTGCTCGGAGGTTGGGGAAGAACAAAACGGAGGAAATTGGGAGAACAAAGATTTGGTGTTGCAGGATTGAAGAAATTTCGAAGAGGGACTGGAATTCGGGTATGTGATTTGTCTCTTTCTGTAGAATTTGCAATCTCTGTAGCTCAGAATTTAAAAAAAATCTTTTGCAGCTTGTTCAATGTGTGTGTGTTTGCATGTCCTGTAGATTCCTCCAAGTTGTACTCTTCTGTTTAGCCACGATCTTTATCCTTTTGATATCATCAGCTCAATCATCTATAACCTGTTTTGGTGATCTCCAACCTGTGAAATAGATGGCTCAATTTTAAAACTGTTATAAACCTCTTGTCCCTGTCGTTCTGCACATCAATCTGTCTCTCTCTGCTAGCAAATTGTTACTACCCTATACTGTGGCAGTGAATAAGATGATTACATCTGAGGTTATTGTAGATGCTCCACTATTTGATTTTAAGAAGGCCCTTATACACATTTTCCATGTCACCTTGCATGCCTTGTAACCCTTGTTGAAGATCCTGTGCCTCCAGCATTGCATTGTCTGAATCGGTTTTTCACCAACATTACCTCCACTGAAGAGTTACCTTGCAGGCATGTCTTGGAAAATTAGACTGTGTGAAGTTTATTCTGCAAATCCCTCCATATCTGCAATAAAACTTCTTATGGCTGAAAGATATTCGTCAATTCATCTTTGGTAATTGAGTAAAACTAAGCTAGAAGCAATAGAGAATAAATAAATAGGCAATCATGCATTGATTCGTAGGATTCCTCATTCTTATGAGCTTAAAGAGGTGAAGATTTTTCAGGAAACTTCCATTCTTATCTTTGTTAGTCGGCAGTATTCTATCTTATTCGTTGTTGCCTTTTCTGCTAGGTTTGGTTTTACCCTAGTTATGATTAGAAACTGCCCTTGTAGCAGTCGTAGACTTGGCTTGTCATCTGTAGTGGTGGCCCATCTCCTTGTTAGTCACCTTAGCTTAGGCTCGACTTCGAATAGTCGATTTTCATCACAGACCTGGTGTTGTCGAATTCCCTATTCCCTATTGGTTTCGTATGGAGATCTTGGAAGCTTATAGTGGAGAGTATTGTGCTCCAATCTCATTCGTTGTCTGCCAGTTTGATAGCGAGCACAGTGTCGTGCCTGTGGATGTAGTCGCATCGTTGGTGGGCTATGTCGCTTTTTCCCTCTGCAGTCGTGGTCGATCTGTGGTTGGTCGGCAGACGTCGTCGGTTGCCTGCACTCTTGTTGTCGGTAGTTTAGTTGGGGCTCAACAGTCGTTATAGGTTGATGGCTGAGTCGTTCATACCTATTAGGTCTGTAGACGTAGTGACTCGCATGATGATTTAGAGTTGGGTCGATGGGATTCTTGCGATAGGGAATGTAATTCCTTGGCTCGTAGATATGTTTTTAGAAATTCTTGTGAGGGGTTTAATCCTTAGGTATCTCTTTGGAAGCGGAAGTGAGCATAGGTTAGGATAGTAAATAGGTTATGGTATTTCTTTGGTTGAAGACCGTATTATTGAAGCTTATAGTTGTGTTTCTGTAGTGTAGAGGATTAGTGCCTTGGGGACTCAAGTCTATAGGATTATTCATACATTGAGATTGGTGATCTTGAAATGGTGTAGTAGAAGTAATGGATAATAGTTGTTGGTAATAAAACTTACGCAATTGTGTTTATATTAGAAATTGTTTAATGCTAGATAATACTTTAAGCTTATGGGAAGCTATTAGGGTTGATTTAAAAACTTAACATAATAGATAGTTAGATTTCTTATGGGAAAAGAATTAAATTTTTTGTGTGTGAAGGTTTTAGTAGTTGTCAGAATTTGATTAGGGAAGTGTATTTGCCTTTAGATGATATCATACTTATTTTGTAATAGTAAGGGTTGTATATTAGATGAAAAAATTTACGGGAAAAGAAGTAATTTTGTTTTGTTGGTACTTTATGATAATAGTAAGTCATGCACATAGGATTATAATTTTAGTTGTTTGATTAAATTGTAGTTGGTATATTGTGATAAAGAATTATGCTCTTCATAGGTAATTACTTTTAGTTGTTTGATTAGAAATGGTAAGCGTTAAATCTTGGTTGGTAAGTAAAACTATTTAGGTTCATATTGTTGAAAAATGTAATATGTTAATAAGTAGGTTTTACTTAAAGGAAATTATAGTTATTGATGTTGTTTTCTTTTAATAAGCAGTTTTTAGAATTTGATATAGGAAAAAGTATTTACTTTTAGATGTGAGTAAATGGGGAGATGCTAGGAAAATATTCATTTATGTTGTTTTGTTTCATTAAAAATTGTTGTTGTCATGAACTTGAATCTTCTTATTATTGATGTTACATCGCATGGTTGGTTTCTTGTTTTATTAGAAGAGTATATTGAGTCTCTTTGTCTTGTCGTCATCCTTATCATATCTGTATACTTGTAAGGGATCTTTATGTTCGCCTTGGGTGGAGTTATGTCTTTGTGTTGGTTTATTGTGAAGTGGGGAAAACATGTGAGATGTCATGACCTCTTGGTGTCAAAATGCGGCAGCATGGTCCCCGTTAGGTAATGGGTTCTTTTTCTTTGGTTTTGAACCTATCTCCAGAGGTGTGTTGTTTTGGGTTTTGGTTCATATAGTGGCATGTCAATGCAATGGGATTAGTATTGTTAGGGACAAGTGAATGGCTTGAGTAATGGTTGGAGGCCGTTTTGTACCTTTTCTTTGCTCGTGGAGGTTTGGTTGTTTGTTGTTAGAGGTTGCTAAGGGAGTGGCTTCTATGGTGGGGCTGGTGCCTAGGGAGAGGCTACCTGGGTAACCCCATGGAAGTTATGAGCTAGTGGAAAACTTAATAACTTTTAGGAGGGTTGGGGTAGTAAACATTTAACAAGTTAAGATACCTCAACCATGCCTTGAGTGCTCTCGCAGGCTAAGGATGGGATGAGAAGGCCTGGTTGGCAAGGCCGATCTCCTCATCTCCATGAGAGGACCTGTCGGTTCCGCATGTGTCACCCTATGGGGCTGGTGCTTAGAGAGGAGGGGCTGCCAGGGTAACCATAGATGGGGGCCGGTTTCTGGTGATAGATAGCCTAGGTAACCCATGCCAGGACCATGCGATGACACTCTCCTTACGCAACTCAGTTTCGATCTCTTTATTTTGTTGTTACCTCTGGAGTACAGTCTTGGCTTCATATTTGATCTTGTTTGGATGTTAGTTTTTGTCTGGTGGACTACTGTCATTTCTGTGTAGCCTTGTTGTCATGTATGCCTGTAAGGAGTCTGTGGTTTGTTGTTGTTTCATTGTTGTAACTTCGACCTAGTGGAGCCTCAATGTTATCTCTCAGCTCGGTGGGGTGGACCTCAGGGTTCCACATGGTTGGGAGGCAGAGCTATCCATTGGTCTTTTTGGGAGATTCAATTCGAGTCCTGTGCAGAGATGTTCCAGTTCCTGATTGCTTTTCCACTTTCAGTGATGTTGTATACTTCCATTTGTACTCATTTATTAACCGACGAGATCGGTCTTGTAATTTTGTACTGAGACTTTGTAATCAAACTATCTTGCTATTGTAAAAGTTATTTGTATCTAATACAACAGATTAATGTTTATCACTCATGTGGTTTTACCTTATATTACTGATGCAGTTATGTTGCCCTAGGGTTGTTAGAAGTGCAATTTCCGTTATGATGTGTATTAGATATCTTTGGTTACTTAATGCAACTTCTTGCTTTTAAATTAAAAAAAAAATTATTTCTGTAAATTTTTGCACTTTTAGTCTAGCATTCTAGGGTTGCATGACAGGGCATTACACTTTCATGCTTAATGTTGTGTGTTTCCAATTCAACCTTGATTAACTTATGATTTTTGATCTTTGCATTTAATTGAGAATCATAAGCATCCTTTAGTCATGTTCAATTATTTTCTGTAGTAGATAGATTTATTTACAAAAGAAATTTCTCTAGTGCACAAATGCTAAAACACCTAGTGCTCTAGACAAAGAAACAAAAGATAGGTCTTAATTTCAATTTGTTGTATTGCAAATCTTTAGATTCTAGTTTCAAGGGAGCTTCCCCTTATAATTCGAAGAACAGATTACTATGCACACTGTTCTGTTTTGTGTTACATCAAAAGGTGTGAATTAAAACGTTAACACTTCTCATTCCACATCTTCATGATTGTCTTCTCCTCTTTCTCCTATGATTCTCACTCACCCTTTTTCTAGTGGTATGAGTATTATATGCTTTGATAAATATAAAGGCCAAGGAGATCCTATTCAGCATGTGAGAAAATTCTATACTCTTTGCTTGATTGTTACTTTCGATAATCCTATCTTGGCTAAATTCTTTCATAGTACTTTGATAAATGATGCATTAGATTGATTCTAGACCCTACCTCCTACTTCCATACACTCCTTTGCTGATCTTGTGCACACATTCACATTTCCAATATAACGTAAAGCTTAAAGCCACTCTTATTCAACTATCACATTGCAAACAAGTCCCAATGAATGTGTTAGACAATACTTCTCATTTCTTTTTTTTACTTGTTCACATGGGATCCCATCCTCTTGATTCTCTAATCAAATATCTCCTTTTTAAGAATCTCTTACCTCACATTCAAAAGAAAATGCTTGTTGGCCACCACCCTTTCCTTTTTGATCTAGCTTTGTGGGCCATTGAGGTTGAACAAAAATTACTCATACTGGTTCATTACACTTCTCCTCCTACTCCTATGGATTGCTCATGGGAATCTTCTATAAGAACTTCTTCTATCTTGCAAGACAAACAAGAAGAAAGAATTTTGCACATCTTGCTAGTCCTCATGAACAAATATTGGCACTCCTCTTGGAGGCTAAGTCAATCACTCTTCCACTTCTTGCATTTAAGAAACCTCCTAAGCATGGTAACTCACTTCTTATTTCTTGCTCATATCATAAGATATTAGGCCATTCTACCAATCAATGTCGAGATTTAAAGAACAAAATACAAGATCTTGTTGATGAGGATGTTGTCCTTGATTCTCCTTCTAATGCACTACTCACTTCTCCTATACCAATGCTTATTGGCTAGAAGATTCCAACACAACACATGCCACATAATACACCTATGATACACATGATGATGACCATAATCCTCCTAATATGCTTGCACATGATCATCCCTCTTTTGATGTTCATGCCACTTCTATTCCTAATTCTACATGTAGTACAACACTAAAACTTGTCCCTCCCTTTGACAATCCTCCACATAAGACCATTGCAAATGTTCCTCCTCTATTTAATATCTTCACCAAAGGCTCAGTTAGCTCTTCCAAGTCTCCTTCATACAATTCTTCTTGCATGGACAAATTATCACCAACAAGTCACATGATACTTGACCTTATGGCTGATAACTACTACACTTCTTTTGTTTTTTGACCCCACCTTGACTTTAGTACCTCTTTATATACTCCTCTCTTCTTGTACTATGTGTTGTTCTATATGTTGTACACTCTTCAATTTGCCCCACAATTCTTTTGTGTGTTTCCTACTCTTCCTACATTATCATGACTTCATCATATATTTGAATTCCTCTTTGTTCATGCCCTTGCATGTGATCTCTTCATTATGTTTGTCATGGTGCTATACTAATGATCGATTGTACATTACTCATTCAAATCAAAGGCATGAATGACATTAAAATATTGCAAACCAATTAAACAATATTACTATATTAATTAACAAGAATATATTATATTTATAAAAGACAAATATAAATATAATATGCAATAAATAAATATAAGTAATGATAATACAAATATATATTATTATCATATATTTTAATATATAATATAATATTAATATGATTGGTAATATATATATAATTGGATATTATTAAATATATATACATTACAAACTATATAATAATTCATAAAGGGGCAGCGATCATGGAATGGGCTGCCTAAGAGACAAAGGTAGCAGCGATCAAATATTAAACATGATTATTAGGACAGCGAATATGTAGGAAACTAAAAGCTGCTGACTTAAGTCAAAGCTTATGTGGAATAAGAGACAAGGTAATACCAAATAATATAATGCGATTAAAATATTAAGAACAACAACCCATGAAAAGAGGTGACCGCTGGTAGAAGGCACCCGATTAAAGGTATAAAGGCCAGTAGTGGGCAATTGTGAAGGGAATTAGGCATTTGGACGGACAATCAATCAATACATCAGCACTTATATAAGGGAAAAAAAGCAGTACCGAAGCATTATCCAGGCAAAGCCAGCGAACAAGTAAAAGGTAGGAAAGGATCAATACGCATCAGAAGGAAAGTAGTCTGCTACAGCAAAGGTAAAGAATTAGTAGGTCCTTCTGCCAGGTAAGCTTATTTATATCAAATAAGATATTTGAATCTTTAATGTAACATATAAAATATAAGCATTCTAGTATATATTCGATGATAGATATATATGAAATTGGAAATGTCTTAGTCAGTAAATCAGCCAATATGAATATATGTTTATATTTCATATATTAATCAATGTGAAAATAAGATGTCTAAGTAATCATTATAGGATACTTCGAAATTGAAACTCTTATATTGAAGTGGTAAAGAATGAAAGTAATACTATACTAGAATGTTTATAAATGATTTCATTACAGCTTATATCATAGAATGAAGAATATGAATAATAGTATGTAATTCTTAAATGATGCATGATTATTGTGAAAACATATATATAGAAGGTAGAATTATGAGAATAATTGGAAATGATGTGAAAGGTCTAATTGAATAGAAAATGTAATGTATAACTAAGAAAGGCCAGAATGAGAAATGGACATCATCGTTAATCCATCACACCACGTAAGTGAGACCAAGGGTTAGGCAATTGGCCAAGTTATTTAAGGCTCAAGTTGATAAGGCTCCAACCCTTCAAGGCAAGTGAAGATTGCTTGTCCTTAACGGGTAAAGAGTACTCAACCAAGAAGAGGCCCTTGTCTCACTTGGTGAAGATTGCCAATGTGAGGTAAGTGGAAAAAAAGGCCCTTATCTCGATTAGTGTAGATTGCTAATCCGGGGTAAGTGGAGAAAGGCCCTTGTTTCAATTAGTGTAGATTGCTAACTTGAAGCAAGTGGAGAAAGGCCCTTGTTCCAATCGGTGAAGATTGCCAATATGAACAAGTGGAAATGGCCCTTGTTTCCAATTGGTGAAGATTGCCAAGATGGGACAAGTGGATAAGCCTTTGACTCTAGTTGGTGAAAATTGCCATTCTAGATCAAAGGAAGGACAATGGAACTATGGCAAGATTGTGCCCAAGGAACCCTCTCTTGTTGGGTGAATGATCGGATTAACATGTTGGCCCAAGTATAGTCTCTTCCAGAAAGGAAATTATGATCTTGAATAGTGAAATTGAGAAAGGAATAATGCATATAAGTTATGATTATAAGATTTGATTTTATAATGAGATAAGAAGGACTGAATACTAATGTTCTCTTTTACAAGTTGAAATTGTGTGCAAGGTTGTGAAAATTTTGGCTTGCTAGAAGGGGACATTACAAGTGGTATCAGAGTAGTCATCCTGCCATCCTGTGTATACTATGTGTGCCTTACATGTATTCAAGTGTATACTTGTGATTTATGTGAATTCAAATGTATTCAAAAGTTTACTTTGTGACTTATGTGTATGATTTGCAACATATGTTCATGTGAATACTTTGTGTATTGCGTGTATTCGTGTGTATGTTTCATACTCATGTGTATACTTGATAACCTTGGGATGATGGACGGGTCCACGATGTAGTATGGGATGCACCGAATCCCCTTCCCAATTGTCTGACGGTATACTTCATTTGAGGGTACTTGTATTCAAGTGTGTACTCTGACTTGACTATGTATTCAAGTGTATGCTCTATGACTTGTATTTGTATTCGAGTGTATACTCTATGATACTCTATGACTTACTTGAGCTACTTGCCTACTTGCTTGTCTACTTGAGCTACTTGCCTACTTGCTTGAGCTACTTGCTTGTCTACTTGAACTACTTGCCTACTTGCTTGAGCTGGTTGCTTGCGTGCTTGAGCATGATAGGTAGGAAGAATGCCCTCCATCATGCTCTTGTCAAGATGTGATAGGTAGGAAGTGTGTCCTCCATCACACTCTTGAGCCTTAGTGTTAAAGAGATGATAGGTAGGAAGAATGCCCTCCATCATACTCTTGTCAAGATGTGATAGGTGGGAAGTGTGCCCTCCATCATGCTCTAACTTGCAAGTATTTCTAGGGATTTTATCAGAGGATTGACTTGAGGTATGGATAACTATATGTTGAAATTAAATATTACTTATGTTATATCATCAATTATGTTATGATGTATTGATTTCATTGCTAATTTATTGATCTTTAATACTACTAATGTCCCTTTCAAGAGTTATTCTTGTGTGCAGGTGAAGAAATCAATATATCCTACAAGGGACATTAAGGAAGTAGAGAAAATAAAAAGTTAATTTCATTAATCACAAGACCCATGAACCAAATTCATTCTTCCAAGAATCTCTTTGAATTCTTCTCTCAATTTAAGTAACATAAAACCGATACTTATATTATGGGCCCATAACCCACAAATTCCTAGGATCATTCTTCATCTATAACACTTATATTTCATCTAGCACGTTGATATTCAAATAAAAGCTTACCAAAACAACTTTGATCATAAATTTTCTATCCATGACATCTTATAATCAATTACTCCTCAAAGAACATAACTCTTCTCGACTTTGAGGTCAATAACATATAAGACCGAATCTCGTAATCAAAGATCAAGATGCATCTTGGAATCTCAATACTCTCAAATCTTCTTAATCTATGATACTTGCATCCCTTCGTTATTATTCAAACATCAAACAAAAACTCTTTTAATCACAAATACTCTCTTCCTTTTTCATGGAATCACAATCAATTTCTTTTCACTAAAGCAATATTCATTCTAGATCAAATCCACAATTTCGTCTCAACGCATTGGAAAGTAGACATTAAAAGGTGCAAGGTAATGAAAGAAATCGTTGTGATTGCATGAGGGCAAGCAATCTCGAGAGGGGAGGCCTGTCATGGCCCTATACTAATGATCGATTGTACATTATTCATTCAAATCGAAGGTATGAATAACATTAAAATATTGCAAACCAATTAAAAAATATTACTATATTAATTAACAAGAATATATTATATTTATAAAAGACAAATATAAATATAATATACAATAAATAAATATAAGTAATGATAATACAAATATATATTATTATCATATATTTTAATATATAATATAATATTAATATGATTAGTACTATATATATTTATATATATATATATATATAGTTATAATTGGATATTATTAAATATATATATATATATATATATATATATATATATATATATATATATATATAAATTAGATACGAATAAATACAAATATTAATTATATTAATATACATTACAAACTACATAATAATTCATAAAGGGGCAGCGATCATGGAATGGGCTGCCTAAGAGACAAAGGTTGCAGCAATCAAATATTAAACATGATTATTAGGACAGCGAATATGTAGGAAACTAAAAGCTGCTGACTTAAGTCAAAGCTTATGTGGAATAAGAGACAAGGTAATACCAAATAATATAATGCGATTAAAATATTAAGAACAACAACCCATGAAGAGAGGTGACTGCTGGTAGAAGGCACCCGATTAAAGGTATAAAGGCCAGCGTTGGGCAATTGTGAAGGTAATTAGGCATTTGGACGGACAATCAATCAATACATCAGCACTTATGTAAGGGAAAAAAGCAGTACCGAAGCATTATCCAGGCAAAGCCAGCGAACAAGTAAAAGGTAGGAAGGGATCAATATGCATCAGAAGGAAAGTAGTCTGCTACAGCAAAGGTAAAGAATTAGTAGGTCCTTATACCAGGTACGCTTATTTATATCAGATAAGATATTTAAATCTTTAATGTAACATATAAAATGTAAGCATTCTAGTATATATTCGATGATAGATATATATGAAATTGGAAATGTCTTAATCAGTAAATCAGCCAATATGAATGTATGTTTATATTTCATATATTAATCAATGTGAAAATAAGATGTCAAGTAATCATTATAGGATACTTCGAAATTGAAACTCTTATATTGAAGTGGTAAAGAATGAAAGTAATACTATACTAGAATGTTTATAAATGATTTCATTATAGCTTATATCATAGAATGAAGAATATGAATAATAGTATGTAATTCTTAAATGATGCATGATTATTGTGAAAACATATATATAAAAGGTAGAATTATGAGAATAATTGGAAATGATGTGAAAGGCCTAATTGAATAGAAAATGTAATGTATAACTAAGAAAGGCCAGAATGAGAAATGGACATCATCGTTAATCCATCACACCACGTAAGTGAGACCAAGGGTTAGGCAATTGGCCAAGTTATTTAAGGCTCGAGTTGATAAGGCTCCAACCCTTCAAGGCAAGTGAAGATTGCTTGTCCTTAACGGGTAAAGAGTACTCAACCGAGAAGAGGCCCTTATCTCACTTGGTGAAGATTGCCAATGTGAGGTAAGTGGAAAAAAAGGCCCTTATCTCAATTAGTGTAGATTGCTAATCCGGGGTAAGTGGAGAAAGGCCCTTGTTTCAATTAGTGTAGATTGCTAACTTGAAGCAATTGGAGAAAGGCCCTTGTTCCAATTGGTAAAGATTGCCAATATGGACAAGTGGAAATGGCCCTTGTTTCCAATTGGTGAAGAGTGCCAAGATGGGACAAGTGGATAGGGCTTTGACTCTAGTTGGTGAAGATTGTCATTCTAGATCAAAGGAACGACAATGGAACTATGGCAAGATTGTGCCCAAGGAACCCTCTCTTGTTGGGTGAATGATTGGATTAACATGTTGGCCCAAGTATAGTCTCTTCCGGAAAGGAAATTATGATCTTGAATAGTGAAATTGAGAAAGGAATAATGTATATAAGTTATGATTATAAGGTTTGATTTTATAATGAGATAAGAAGGATTGAATACTAATGTTCTCTTTTACAAGTTGAAATTGTGTGCAAGGTTGTGAAAATTTTGGCTTGCTAGAAGGGGACATTACAATGTTGTCCTTATTTATACCTTCTTCTATATGACATCTTGGGGATGATGCAAAATACTAGGACATATCTTACCCTATTCAGGTTAACCCACATGTCATGCTTGTTTCCACTCTATTTGTTGTATCCCACCTCTTTAAAACTACTTCCCTTGTGTTGTTCTATGCCTATTGGAGATGATGTCATATATTGCTCATAATCATGGTGCCTAACCATCATTTACACTTTCTTGACCCGATGTGCATGGATTCCTCTGTGTTGTGCTTATTCCTATATGATTTCATGTATTCTACTCGCTCTTCTTACACCTCGTAGCTACTATCCTACTATTTTGACTATCTTGTCATCCGGTATTTCATTGCTTGTTCCTATTTGCCTTCTCTATCGGGGCAATTTTCTATCTCTATTTTCTAAGGGGCATCACCCATATTCACCCGTCTTGTTTATTCTAATTTATCTCCATTTGCACTTCAATATCTCATTCTCTTTGCCATTGCCTTGGGGGAAAATTCTATGCTCATATTGTGGGGGGCAATATCTCAAATTGCTCTCCCTTTCCTATGATCCTACACATCTAACATACCATGTTTTCATTTCTATTGTTCTCCTCTACATGCCCTTCACTCAGGGCCATCTCTCTTTGATCATACTTGAGGGGCATCGCTTCAGTTACATACCTTCCCCCCCATATGTCACTATCTCATACTCATAACTATATTGATTCTATTGCTTATTACTTGGGGGCAACACTCTTTTCCTACCACACTAGCTAGAGGCTTTTGTTCCCTTTTTTCACCTATTTATCTATGTTCCTACATTTACCTTATTAAAATAATATTTAGATAGCTTATATTAATGGTCAATATTGTAACATATTCGTTTAGATTGTTTCTAATCTTTATTAGCTTTAGTTTATTTTACAAACATCTACTTTGTAACTCTTTATATAAAGCTTTGCTCTTTTGTTAATATATTCATTCAAATTTTTACCATTACATGGTATAACAGGGGGAAATTTTTTTTGAAATTCTTTCTTTTCCTAGCGCTCTCTGTGGAAAATCCGTATGACGTACGGCCTGCGACCTTCAACTTTTTGTTTCTGGTCACGATTTTTCCTTCGACATCTTTTGGCGCCCTTTTTCTCTTTGACTTCGGCTTCTGCAAAGGGTTTTTTGGTATCGTTGTTTGGTCACAGCTTCCTTGGTCGTGTTTTTTTGCTGTGAGCGTCGACATTTGTTTGACCTTCTATCAGCGTTTGTTTGATTTCCGCCAGTGGTCTTTTCTCAACATTTTTGGTTGCTATCAGTTTTTTGTCGGAGGTCATATCCCTTTGGTCGTCTTTTTGCATTCTTTCGTCGACAGTTGCAGAGACATCATCATTGTTCAGGATTCATCTGCCGTCGAGGTTTGTAGATGCTTTGGTCACCGTCTAATTTTCGGTCGCCTCTCATCCTTTGGTCAAAGTTCTTTGGTCGCCGTCACCAGTGATGATCGTTGTTTGAAAAGATTTGCTTCGGATCATTGGTCACCATGGAAGTCTTTTGTTGGTCGTTGACTTTTTAACCTTGACTCCAACAGTTCTGTGCAAGCAGTTTGTGGTTTAATCTAAGCCAATGCTTAAGATCTCAGTCCCCAGTCATTCTTTGACCCAGGTCACGTTGCAAACCAGTGACTAGCGCCCCAGGAGCTCAAATTCTTTTTGCCCCTGCACACGATCATATTGTTGACTCAATCTCAGCACCCAGTGCTACAGATTTGAGGGTTTTTTACCTTGAGATTTGTGCCTTGAAATTTGTGCTAGGGTTTTGACCCTGTTTTCCTGCCTCAGGGTTTGTGCCATCAGTTTACCTTGTTTTTCCTGCCTCAGAAAGCGTGAAGGATGGCCTCTTTGTCCAACATTATGTTGGAAGGCAGTTAGAAATTCAACGGCCGCAACTACAACACCTGGAAGCAGCGTATGATGACCATATTTGAGTATCGGTGCCTTGACCAGATTGTTTTGGGCAAAACTACATGTCCTCCAACGGCGGGTAAAGATCAGGACAAATTTGATGAGCAAAATTGGGAAGCTGTGATGCTTATTAAATTGTCGGTCACCGAAGATCAACTGCCTCAAGTACCCCCAGGCAAGACAACTAAAGAAATCTAGGATCTTCTGAAAGATCTTCATGAAACGTTCGACAAGAGTCAAGCGTTCTTTCTGAAGAACATGTTGTTTTCCGTCATGATGGGTGAGAAGACAACTTTGCAGGAGCACTTGACAAAGATCAAGGTCATTCGTGATCAGCTTGATGCTATTGGTCGGAAGATGGAGGAAGATATGGTAGTCATCACTCTGAAGATTCTACCAAAGTCTTATGAACACTTTATTAAGACGCTCAACATTACCTCAACTAATGTTGACTTGAAGTTTCCAGAGCTTTGCACCAAACTTCTGCAGCAGGATCGATGGAGGCAGCAGTTCAGTAGCGGTGCTAGTTCATCCTTCTCAGAACAGGCATTTACTGCTAAGGCATTTCAGAAGAATAGGGGCAAAGGTTAGCCCTCTCAGCAAATCAGCCAAGGTCAATCCCAGGATAGCTCCAAGAAGAACATTCAGTGCAACTATTGCCACAAGTATGGCCACATGAAGAAAGATTGGAGGAAACGCTTAGCTTCTGAATAGTCCAAGCAAGGAGAGTCTAAGCCTAAAGCCCATGTTGCAGAGCACATTGAGCAGAAGGAGTCTGCATTCTATGCCTTTATGGCCAAGAGACAAGCAAATCATGTTAAACCCTCTGCCTGGTACATTGATTCAGGTGCATCTTGGCATTTCACTCATTGTCGAGATTGGTTCACGGAGTTCACGCCATTCAGAGATTCTGTTATCTTTGGAGGAGGCGAAGGGTGTACTGTTCGGAAAGGGCAACATGCAGATTCAATCTGGAGGGAGAAATTTAAAATTTCTCAATGTATACTTTGTACCCGGCATGGAGCTGAATCTACTTTCAGTTAGTCAGATTATGCATCACTCTCCTCAGCTAGATATTGTCTTCAGTTTGCATGCATGCAACATTGTTGATAGAGACTGGCACTACAGTTGTTCTGGGACTTGAGGATCATGGTTTGTATAGACTTGTTGATTCAGGTGATTCTCAAGAGCACGCTATGGCAGCCAGAAGTACTTCCATCAGCAATCTCTGGCATCAGCGTTATAAGCACCTGAATATGCATTATCTCTCTCAGTTATCTAGAGATGATCTGGTTGGTGGTCTATCTGCAATTCAAACTCAGAATCATGGAGTATGCGAAGCTTGTCAAGCTGGAAAGCAGCATCGGACTCCTTTCTCAGATGGTGACACATGGAGAGCTTCCAAGGTATTACAATTGGTTCACGCTGATGTATGTGGACCAATGAACACTCCTTCAATTACTGGGTGCAGGTATTTTCTATTATTTGTTGATGATATTAGTAGAAGAATGTGGGTGTATTTTCTTAAAAACAAATCAAAAGTGTTCAGTATATTTCAGCAGTTTAAGGCCTTAGTTGAGAAAGAGTCGGTCTCTCAGATAGTCACTCTTAGGTCTGATAATGGGGGGGAGTTTTGTTCTTCTGACTTCTCTAGTTTCTGTGCTGCACATGGCATTAAACACCAACTTACTACACCCTACACCCCTCAACAGAATGGTGTCGTTGAGCATCGGAATCGCACCATTACTGAAATGGCTCATTCTATGCTAGAGCATAGAAATGTCCCTAAGAAGTTCTAGGCTGAAGCAGTCTACACTATAGTTTATCTTCTGAACCGATCTCCTACTTATGTCGTTAAAAAGATGACTCCTAAAGAAGCCTGGTCTGGACGCAAGCTTTAAGGTCAACCACCTGAAAGTCTTTGGCTCTACTACTCATGTGTGGATCCCAGATGCCAAGCGCACCAAGTTGGATTCCAAGAGCCAGAAACTCATGTTCACTGGTTACAGTGAGAATCATAAGGCATATGGTTGATTGATGTAGATACAGATCGTCTCATTTTCAGTCGTGATGTTGTGGTTGATGAAGCTACTGGGCCCTTTTATATGTCTTCTCCTTCTGTGAGCCCTGAGGATCAGTCTCTGAAGGATTCTGATTTGGGTGTTCGCCTTCCCCTAGCTCCACCTGATGGGAGGGATTCTGCAGTTGTGGAGGCATCTCCACCTAATGTTATACCACCCGCCCCTCCTCAGGACAATTTGGATCCTCATCCCGCTGATTTTGTTCCAGCCACCCCCAATGATGTTTTTCCTCATGTTTCAGATGTTGGTACTTCTACTCTCCGGCCTAAATGGTGGGCTAAGACCATAGGTGATCTTCATGATGCTGAATTGATTGAGGGTAGATCTGTTCGGAAAAAGAGAAAGCAGCAGAATACAGTTAATTTTGCTTTTATGGCCAACCTTCACAACATCTATGAGCCTCAGACATATTCAGAGGCTAAAGGCATACCTAAGTGGGAACAGGCTATAAAAGTTGAACATCATAGTCTTCTGAAGAACAACACTTGGGTCCTCTCTGATCCCCATTGGTTGCAAATGGGTGTATAAAGTTAAGTATAAGGCTGACGGAACTCTTGATAAGTATAAGGCTCGGTTAGTAGCCAAAGGGTTCTCACAAACAGAGGGCATTGACTATGAGACTTTTGCTCCCACAGTCAAAATGAGTACCATTCAGCTTGTCCTCGCAATTGCAGCCTAGTTTGGATGGAAAGTCCAACAAATGGACGTCAAGAGTGCATTCCTCAATGGGGAATTACAAGAAGAAGTCTATATGATGCAACCTCCTGGTTTCAAGGTTGCTAGTAAAGAACACCAGGTGTGTAGACTGGTGAAAGCACTCTATGGCCTTAAACAAGCTCCTCGAGCATGGTACATGAAAATTGATAAGTACCTAGTTGATCATGGTTTTTGAGAGAAGTCCTAATTTTAATTTGTATGTCAAACAGTTTGGTGATGATATTCTTTTGCTTGTTGTCTATGTTGATGACCTGATCATTACTGGTATCTCGGAACATCTGATTGAGGAAATCAAACATAATCTCAGTCAATCCTTTGACATGACATATTTGGGTCTTCTGCATTATTGCCTAGGTGTTGAGGTTTGGTAGATAGATGGTAGCATCTGTATCTCTCAGTCCAAGTATGCTTGAAGTCTGCTTGATAAGTTCCAAATGAATGATTGCAAACCTACATCTACAACTATGGAGAAAGGGTTGAAACTATGAGCCAATTCAGATTCACCTGTGGAGAATGAATCGGCATTCAGGCAACTAGTGGGCAGCCTCATCTATCTCACTGCTACTAAACCTGACCTCAGTTTTGTTGTGAGCTACATCTCTCGCTTCATGACAGCCCCTAAAGCTGAACATTGGGTTGTAGTGAAGCGTGTGCTGAGATATGTGAAAGGCACTTCCGACTTTGGCATTCTGTATGGCAGGTGCAAAGATCCTAAGCTGATTGGTTTTACAAACTCAGATTGGGCAGGTTTTGTTGATGATGGGAAGTCTACTTCTGGGTATGATTTCAGTTTGGGAAAAGGTGCAGTTACATGGACCAGCAAGAAGCAGTAGGCAGTGGCTCTTTCCTCGACTGAAGCTGAATATCGGGGAACTGTTAAAGCAGCTTGTGAGGCAGTTTGGCTTCGAAGGATACTTTCTGACATGCAAATGTCTCAAGCAAGGCCTTCACCCTTGTACTATGACAATCAAGGGGTGCTGAAACTCGCCAAAAATCCAATCTTCCATGAAAGGACCAAGCATGTTGAACTTCATTGTCATTTCATCCGCCAGCTTGTCGAAGATGGATCAGTGCAGTATGTCCCAACAGAGGACCAGAGTGCAAATATTCTCACCAAATCTCTAAGCTCGGATAAGTTTGTCAAATTTAGGGGGCACCTTGGTGTAGTTGATAGATTCACCATTAAGGGAGGGTATTAAAATAATATTTAGATAGTTTATATTAATGGTCCATGTCATGTCGCTGTGTTTACCCATGAAACAATTATATATTCAAATTGAAGATATGAATATTGTAATCAATTATAAATATAAATAGTAGTAGCTAAATATTATGATGATTATAAATATAAATAAATATCATCATCAAATATAAGTATTTTTATGATTATAGAAGTCATCAATCTATGTTGACCATAGTTCATAGCTACCCTTGATTAAGAAGAACGATTAAAGAAACTTCATTCTAAATGAAGTCAAGGATTGAATAAAGGGTCATCGTGGGATTTAAGGCAGTGCCCAAGACAAATAAAAGACTATAGTAAGGCTGCAATTTTGTTAAATACAATCAGCGACCCTTCTTTTAAAGAAGAGAACGATTTAGAAGGTTAACCAATATTAAAAGCATGATGACCGATCAAACTTAATCCAAGGTGAATGGTCATTCAAAATATTATAAAGTGAATCGATTAACAAAAGATTTAGATTATAAGACAAAAGAAATACACGAAGAATGATTCATAAATAAACGCTGGTAATTAGTTAAATAAGAAGCAGCGGTACATTCTCAAAGAATTGTTTAAAGATTAATATATGGTGGTGACTCTTGGACAGCGACCTCCAAGAAAGGATGTCATTATTAGAGGCGTCTATTCATTCTTTCATAAGAATATAAATGGAAGAATAGTCATTGCCATCTGGGGCATCGCATCAGAAAATTATCTAATCTCATCATTCGGTCATCAAATAATCACAATTCAGTCATCAAATAATCATAATTCAGTCAGCGATCAAGCAATTACAACTCAGTCAGCATACACACATTGAATTGGCAGTCGTCCATACCATCACCCATCGATTATATCTTTTGAATTGAATACGATTTGGAGCATTTCTACCAGCAAAGCATCTCAGCAAATTATCTTGGTCATCATCGGATCTACATATTCCTTAGGAGATAGAATCGAACATCACAAGAAATCAGCGAATGCAAGCTACAGCAGATCGACCATAATTTGACAGCGAATATATATAAAGAAATTTTGAATGGACTAAAGGGGTACATTACAAGTGGTATTAGAGCTAACATCTTGCCATCCTATGAGAAAATTTAATGCAAGCTTACTCAAGGAGGTATCCCTCACGAAACAACAACAACAATATGGAAATGAGCAATGAATTGAAGGCTTTTATGGAAATGACCACAAAGGCTATGATGGAACAAACCAAAGCTACCCAAGCACTTCAACAAACATTACAAAGCATGGGAAATGTGATTGACAATCTCAAAAATCACTCAACAAATGAAAAAGAGGTGGGATCTAATCACTCCGAGACTAACAATGCAACATCAAACCCAAGGGTTCCTATACCATCCTTTCTTCCCGAAGAGGAAACATCAAGAACAAAAGAATCCACTCCAAACTCAATAAGTATGGATGATATTGCAAGAGCATATGCAAGCTTGGAAGCCGAAGTAAGGAGAGTAGTGTCATTCAATGAGTATAGCAACTCAAGGAGGAATGAGATAACCAGGAAAGAAAGAAGACCTATGAACAAAGATCTAAAGCATAAAGAAAACAAGGTCTATCTACCCAACTTTGATGGCTCCAACAAGATCTCCGCCCATGCATGGCTACAAAAGCTCAATGATTATTTCCATTTGAGTCCCATGATCGAAAAGGATGCATTGCAATTTGCCATCCTACACTTGGATGGGTTGGCATATGAGTGGTGGCACCATGGAAAACACACCCAAGGCCACCAAAACATTACCTCTTACGAAGAATTCTCCCGCAAATTCATAAAAAGATTTGATAGAAGACATCCACAAGAGGACTTCCAGGAACTCACACACTTAAAGCAACGTGGGACAGTAGAAGAATATATCCAAAAGTTTGAGAAATTATCCATAAGGGTTTCCGGAGTCGAGGAAGATCGACTCACGTACTTGTTCATTGAGGGTTTGGATGAATCCCTATGGAACCTAATAAGTGCCTTCAAACCCACAAGTTTAGATGATGCCATTGACACAGCATTGAGATTAGAAAAGAAGAAACCCTCAAACAAGCATACAAAACCCCTACATAAGAAAGAGAGTCTCCCCAAAGACTTCGCTTCAAAAGGTAAATCTTTCATGAAGGAAAATGGACACGAGAAACCATATCTTTCTTACAATGACCGCGAAGAGCTAAGAAAAAGGGGCCTTTGCTTTGATTGCAAGAAAGAATGGAGGAAAGGACACATTTGTGGAAAAGAGGAAAGGATGTGTTCCAAATGCAAAGAAGTATGGGAACCGGGGCATAAATGTGGAAAAAGAGCTCAAGCACAGATTATAGAAATCATATCCAGCAAAGACATACAGGAGGAAAATGAAGTAACTTCAAGTAAAAGAAGGAAAGAGAATTGGTTCCAAGACCGAGTACTCTAAAGGGAAATATTGAGTAAAGCATAATAGCAAGCAAGAAAGAGGCAATCTATTATGAATGGCATGCGCCACATTAGATCGAGGGTACCTTATATGAATGGCATGCGTCACATAAGGACAATAACGGACTTCATATGAATGGCATGCGCCACATGAGTCCGGGGTGACCTCATATGAATGGCATGTGCCACATGAGGCTGAGGTGATCTATTATGAATGGCATGCGCCACATTAGATTGAGGGTACCTTATATGAATGGCATGCGCCACATAAGGACAATAACGGACTTCACATGAATGGCATGCACCACATGAGTCCAGGCGACCTCATATGAATGGCATGCGCCACAAGAGGCCGAGGTGATCTATTATGAATGGCATGCGCCACATTAGATCGAGGGTACCTTATATGAATGGCATGCACCACATGAGTCCGGGGCGACCTCATATGAATGGCATGCGCCACATGAGGCCGAGACGATCTATTATGAATGGCATGCGCCACATAAGGACAATGACACTCCATATGAATGGCATGCGCCACATGGGATTAGGAAAGGATGGTATGGCCACCCTAAGACCGAGGAAGATTAATTACACCCATTGAATCACTCTAGTCCATGGTTGATCATCCTATTGTGACCTTTTACAACATCAACCCCAATTGCAAATTGGGTCCCCCTTTTTTTTGACTGGTCTGGATCCTTGCTCTAATCCCATACTCTGATCCGGCAATATTTTTGCAACTCAGACAATGTCAATGGCTTAGGTTGGTTCACTGGTAAGAAAGAGAAGTGAACACATAAATTTCCTCCTGCATAGGCGTGGAGCCCTAACTGCCCGTTCTGGACTATCCTCAAGGAAGGGTTTTGTTTTTCCATCCTCAGGAAATGAACCCACTACAGTCCCGACATAAAACTCAATTCGAGTCTTGTTCCAAGACTCCATGTCCCAGTCAGGAAATCATTCCTGGACTCTAGTCCAGAAATCCAGCCCGGAGGTCCAAACCGGAGTCCTGTTCGGAAGTGCCTATCTCGGAGTCTTGTTCGAGGAATTCCTACCTGGAATCCTGTTTCAAGGTCTATCTAGATTCTTCTCTCGACCAGACCCGGAACTCAATAAGGATTGCCACTCCTCGGCATGTTCATCTTTCCGCCGTGGAACTCAGTTCCCAGCCCGACAGCTCCACTCCGGAGGTTCAATCCAGGGGATATCCTTCTGATCCCAATCCGGCACTTAACCTCATTTCACAAACTCGAAAGATTCTCAAATCAATAGGATTTTCAGGAACTTAGGGCAAATTTCAGAAAACACTCAGTGTTTGAAGCATCCCTCCAAAAGGCTGGAAATGCAACAGGAACATTCCTGGTCACATATTCCAGTACCTGCTGGAATATGTGCCCAAGGAGGAAATTTATCCCTAGTCGCAAAATCCAGCAGGTATTGGATTATGCGCCCAGGACAGTTTTTTGTCTCGGTCGCAAAATCCAGTACCTACTGGATTTTGCACCCTAGGATTGGAAGTGTCTAGTTCTGCCTTCAGCCCTGTCCAATCAGTGCAGTTGGCCTAAAAATCTTTCCCTGACTCCTCTGTGGATGCTTGAATCTTGGAATTCACAGTCTGGCTTGAGAACTCCATATCTCGCCATGGAGATGCGAGATTCCTTGACAAGGGTGGAAGAAACGAAAGCTCCGTGTTCCGGATCCCGTGTCGCCATTAGCCTTCCTAAGGCATCTTGAGTTCACCAGACTCCGTATTTCACCATGAAAAGGAGAGAATCCTTGGGGATGGAAGAAATGAAAGATGGAACAAACGAAAGACTCCGAGATCACCAACTCCGTATCCCGCCATGGAAATAAGAGATTCCTCGAGGGGATGGAAGAAACGAAAGATGGAAGAAATGAAAGATGGAAGAGACGAAGGATGGAAGAAATGAAGGACGGAAGAAACGAAAGCCCCACGTTTCTGATCCCGTATCAATAACTGAACCTTCGTAAAAACAGCTCAAAGTGTACCTGATGCAAAACTGAAATCCCACTCAAAATTGAAGAAAAGGGATTTTTCCAAGGCCAAAATCCATGAAACTCGACAGGCAGGGTCAAAGGCGCAGAATCCTTCACCTACTGAAATGTGCGCTCGAGGACAATTTTTGTCCTTGGGCGCAGAACCCTTCACCTACTGAAATGTGCGCTCCAGGACAATTTTTGTCCTTGGGCGCAGAATCCTGCACATGTTGAAAAGTGCGCTCCAAGACAATTTTTGTCCTTGGGTGCAAAATCCCTGACCTACTGAAATTTGCGCTCAAGGACAATTTTTGTCCTTGGGCGCAAAATCCTTGACTGCAGGGAATGTGTGCTCTAGGAGAAAATTGTTCCAGGTCGCAAATTCCTTGACCTTGTGGAAATTGCGCTCCTGGGGAACTTAGCCATTTTTCAATGTCTCTTAGGGTAAAGGTATATTAAAAAATATATTTAAGTATAAGTTGAACTTTAAATATTTTTCAATATACCTTTCAGGATGTTTGAGATACGTCTCGAATCCACCGGATTTAACATGCAAAATCTAGAATTTGGAGGATCCACCAGATTTCAGACTTAGTCAATTTTTCAGGATTTCAGACTACTAGACTTAGTCATTTTCAGGATCTCAAGCATACATCAGGATCGGTCTCAATGTTCATTACTTGAATGGAATTTGATCAAGACTCTTCATTACTGCAAGTTCATGTTCCAGAATCACTCCAGGACTGGAAGGAATCCCCAACTGGAAGAAATCCAAGACATCAAGAAATCCTCGACATTGGAAAATCCCCGACGTCGCAAAATCCCCGACATCGCAAAATCCCTGACTATGGAAATTCCCCGACAAACCAAAATCCCCGACCACCGACAAGGGAGAAAATGACAAAATCTAAGTCGGCTGGGTCATAAGGTTTGGCAACTAAAATTCTCCCCCTCCAACCCAGGTCGGCCAGGTGGCAAAGAAGGTCAAGTTACCTATAAAAGGAGGGCGCCCAAGTCATTTGCAATCATTCTAATTCAAATCCAAAGCAGAAATTACATTCCAAGGGCAGATTTCATCAAGTGAAGGACAAATTTATCCGAGGATTCCAGATTTTGCCATTTCCAAGGACAAATTCTTCATTAGGGCAGAAATTTCTGTAGGTTTAAAGCAGATTTCTGAACTTTCCAAGAGCAGAAATTCATCTCCCAAAAGCAGAAATTCATTCTCCAAGGAAAAACTCCTCCATTCCAAGGTAAGTTCTTCACCAAGACTCATATTTCTGAATATTCCTAGGGCAGATTTCTTGTTGGAAAACCCATTAAAACTCAGAAATTCCTGCAGAAAATAAAAAAAAATCCATTAGAAGGTCAGAAATCCATCAATAAAAATCAGAGATTCCATTGTAAGTCAAAAATTCCTTGTGCAAGGAGAGGTATGTGAATGCATAGGAAGGATTCTTCTTACTTAGAATATTGTTATTTTGTCCTTCCTATGTACTTGAAAGTTCATGATTTTAGTCCCACATGCATAAAATGTTATACTAACATCCCACGTGTGGGAATAAAAAAAAAACCCGTCTCACCTCTATCCTTCCCCCTTTGAAAAACTCATACTTTGCTATTTCTTTCCTTGACTCCATAGGTGAATGGCAAGTGCCAAGGCGGGTTCCTCAAGACAAACTCAGATGAAAGCTGCCTTTAAGGGAACACTCCCACAGTCCAGGATCACCTCGAAATGGGCAAACGTCGGAGACACCAACATCTATCCTTCAATCATGGAAGAAATTGGGAAGTGAATGTATGGAACAGATGGACATCCTCCATCCCTGCTTGCATCCAAGATTGTCCAGAATGGAGTTGCCGCCGCCGCATGCTTCCCACCCGCCATTCCTTGTCCTGAGTTGATCATGGATTGTTTCATGCACTATGATCCTGAACGAAGGATGGTCGTCGATCGCAACAACACAGTGGTGGCCTACTTCACCAAAGAAAAGATTGCAGAAGCTTTCAACATACCTGTCTATAGTCCCATCGAGTTCACAAGCCAGGAGGAGTTAGCCGAAATGTTCCAAGCCAACCCAGCAACCTATTTCGGGATCGTCAACAAGACATGGATGCAGAAGAAAAGGCCTCACCATTCCAAGTTGCCAAGGACACTCCTCAAGTCTGACTTCAAGCAAGAGCATGGAGACCTCGTCATCATGCTGAACAAGATCATGGGAAGTCAGCGGTCCTCTACCTTCGAGCCATGGATGTTCTACTACATCGAGGAAGTCATCGCTAGGACAAAGATGATTGATTGGGCTCGACTACTCAGTGACAGTATTGATGCACAATTCCAAAACCTGGAGGAATCGAAGACATTTACATGAGTTCCTATGTGATCTATATACTGGCAAGGAACAACAAATATTGAGGACTATCATGGAAGGGACGTATCGGCAATCAAGAAGGGCAAGTCAAGCTTTACAACTGCTACACCCAGCTCCATCTCTAGAACATAAACCATTTCTGAGGATCAATGACGCATTCGCCATGCACATTACAAGGACTCTCCAGGGAGGCATTCACCAAAGGCTATCCCCCGAGGCTAAGCGATTGATCATGACTCATGGTTCCTAGTTCATCCAATTCCCAAAGTTCACATACATCAAGGTGCAAGGATTCTCCGGCTATCCATATAGACTACCAAGGTATCCGTCAGACAAAATGGTCTTGTTGGAATTAACAAGGCAACTCTTGGCGTATGACAAAGTCTAGAAGAAGAAGAAGAAGGCCGGGGTGATCTATCTAGTCAAGATGGAAGGTGTAGTCGAGTCATGCCCATCTCTCCAAGCCGCCGAAAAATCCGAGGAGCTGCAGTTCTATAACTTGGTGACCCATTCCTTGCGAGAGAACTTTGACCCGTACAATACTACCCAGGTAGCATGTGGAAGGAGGCATAGGCATAAGGTACACATGGAGGACCACTGGGCAAATGCTAAGGATGACTTCGAAGTACGCAGGAGGGCATGTTCCTGACTTTCAGTCGACTTGATCAGGGCCACCAGGATCTTTGCAGTCCCAGATCAAGTCAAGGAGGATGGAAAGCAAGTCTAGCCATTCTTCGAACAGGGGAAGGATAAACCTCTTCCACCCTTGATTTGGTCCAATCTGGAAGTCACCCACTTGGATGATCTGATGGCACCCGTGCTAACAATAACACAGAAATGGATAGGCCAGCAGACAGAGAAATTGCACAAGAAAGGTATTCGCCCGACTTATGACATGATGGGGGACTTGGATTCTCAGTCTTCCGAAGAGGATATGACCGAGGATACTCCTGTGAAAGAACAAAGGACAAGTTGTGGAAGAAGAAAGTCAGGAAGAATGATCCTTCCACCGTACTTGGTGATTTTCTGGCCAGGATAGGGAAGTCTGCGGATCCAAAGAAGGCAAAGAAGTTTTCCAGGATTACAAGAGATGAATCCGGATCCCGTTGAGTAGAGGTGGCAATTCCCAGGGTATCCGAAGCAAAGGAAGACATCAATTCGGATGACTTTGACATTTTGAAGGTCGACCTTGGACCAACCACAAAGGATCAAGAAATGGAGGAACTAGAGGATTCCGTTGCCGTCATCCGAGAAAGATTAAGGAAGGAAGAGGAAAAGAAGAACCAGTTGAAACAGGAGAATGAGCAACTGCGGCAGCACATCCAGTAACTCATGGGCCCATTGCAATCCACCCAAGGAACAACGTCCCGACCTCTGAGCATAACTAAGGATTCCTTAGCTGAGGTTGAAGTTTTGAGGACAGTCGGCCACACAACAAAAGGCTGGATGCAGAAGGTCTTGGATAGAGCCCATAAGTTCATAGAAGACCTTGTCTAGGTGAACGGCAGAGTTACTGCACTCATAGATAGAATTCATGCCATTCTGGATACATGTCAGCAATTCATGGTTGTCCAGGAGGAAACTATCCCTAGACTAAAGGCACTGATGAACACTCTGCAGCCGGACTTGATCAAGAACAAGGTAATACATGCAAGTTCAGTATATGACTTCCTCAGCTGGTATTCCGCCTTGCTCATGAAGAGAGATAACTTGGAGAAGATTGAGGGTGACACTTCCCGGGCCCACGCCATGTTGAAGGAGATCCAGGACAAAATCCTTGTATCATTAGAGACCTGGTTTGATCTGGATGTAGCACCGGATGGAGTCATTGACTTGGAAGAATTGAAAGGCAAGATGCGGAGCATATACTTGAAAGCAACTTATTCTACTAAGGAATCCCATCTTGAGGATGCATCCTCGTTTCTGATCCTCATTAACAGTATCCAGGAGCTGAGGGCAGATTGGGAAAATATCCTTGTCGCCTGCACCACCACCACATCCGTCATGGAGTTCTAGATTGAAAACCTGCCCAGTATTCCTATGGAGGAGTTGGAAGTTGTCCTGACCAGGTTCCTGGAGGCAGAGACTAAAGAGCAGGAGGAAGTTCCAGACGGACAGGACAGTCCTGTCCAGGAGTCCTAGTCAACTGGGACACCTTGAACAGCTGGAGGATTTCCTTACACCTTCTGACGCCCAGGACAGGTGGCAGTCTCCTGCATGAGCAATCTAACGACCGCACCTGCTTTCCTAGGGTTTCTTATCCATAGCACATGTTTCAAGGAAATCTGATTTCCTTTTTGCCCTAAGATATTTTTGAGAGCCTATATAAAGGCTGAGGGATGCTTCATTATATCTCTCTCTCTCCTTTTCTAATTTTTATCATTCTGATGCTCCTAGAGCACCCTAGTAGCTAGTTTTTATTTCTGCATGACTTTTATGAGCTGAAACTCCCAGAATCAGTTGGATTGTTGTGATATAAACTTCTGAAGCAATAATATATGCATTGAAGAATGGTGTTCATATATTTCTTTGGATTTTTGGCATGGTCTTATTGATTTCTTGGAGCAAATCTGAAGGATATTGAAGTTATTTCTTGTATTTTCTTACTTTTGTTAGATAGATGCGATGGAAATGTTCTTGTTGAATGATTGAAGTTGATTAGTTCATACCATTTGTGATATGTGGCTTGCAAATCACTTTGTATGGTTAGTCTGAACGTGATCCATGCTTAACTTCAACTGTCTCTGTATAATCAGTTCCATGTTCCATGACAGGACAGTATGAAAATCTCTGCCTCTACCCCAGAAGATTGCACCATCCCTGCCTAGCTGTTGTCTCATGACGAAGCAGAGGACTGGTTCCAGTTTCCATCTTCAATAGCAGTCATTTCCATTGACTTAAATTCCTAAACTCCTTTCCATCACCCCTATCTTTTCCACGTTCTTTGAGTTTTCCTTAGGAATAGATTATAAGAGAGCCAAAAAAACAAAAAAAACAAAATCATTCGTTACCCACTTAGGTTAGTCTAGCCGAACTTAGATCTTTTCTACCACAAGCTGAAAATCCAGTCTATAGGAAGAGGAATCCACGTCCAGTGCTCTAGAATCCACCGAAACCCTTTTAACTTTCTTCCTCAAGCAATGAATACTATGTCTGATACGTAAGTCCACCCTGTGATTACCAGCAAATCACATCATTCTACTGAGTCTATCCCTGTGCACGTCAAGACCTGACATAAAAGGAACCTTGGAGCAATCTCATTCGATCACATAGTTCAGCGTCTGAGAAGCTTTATTCAAGAGAGGATAGGATACCCAGTATTTTATTCTAATGTTGTTGTAGTCACAAAAACCTCATCAACACATCCCAAGGGTGAGATTTAGGGAAGTCCTAAAAGAGGACATTACAAACACCGAGCTTGAGCATTGCTTGAGGACAAGCAATCTTGAGAGGGGGGGCCTATCATGTCCCCATGTTTGCCCATGAAACGATTACATATTCAAATTGAAGATATGAATATTGTAATCACTTTTAAATATAACTAGTAGTAACTAAATATTATGATGATTATAAATATAAATAAATATCATCATCAAATATAAGTATTTTTATGATTATATAAATCATCAATGTAGTTAATAACTACCCTTGATTAAGAAGACCGATTAAAGAAACTTCATTCTAAATGAAGTCAAGGACTGAATAAAGGGTCATCGTGGGATTTAAGGCAGCGTCCAAGACAAATAAAAGACTATAGTAAGCCTGCAATTTTGTTAAATACAATCAGCGACCCTTCTTTTAAAGAAGACAAGGATTTAGGAGGTTAACCAATATTAAAACCATGATGACCGATCAAACTTAATCCAAGGTGAATGGTCATTCAAAATATTATAAAGTGAATCGATTAACAAAAGATTTAGACTATTAAGACAAAAGAGATACACGAAGAATGATGCATAAATAAACGCTGGTAATTAGTTAAATAAGAAGCAGCGGTACATTCTCAGAGAATTGTTTAAAGATATATGGTGGTGACTCTTGGACAGCGACCTCCAAGAAAGGACATCATTATTAGAGGCGTCTATTCATTCTTTCATAAGAATATAAATGGAAGAATAGTCATTGCCATCTGGGGCATCGCATCAGAAAATTATCTAATCTCATCATTCGGTCATCAAATAATCACAATTCAGTCATCAAATAATCATAATTCAGTCAGCGATCAAGCAATTACAACTCAGTTAGCATACACACATTGAATCAGCAGTCATCCATACCATCACCCATCGATTATATCTTCTGAATTGAATACGATTTGGAGCATTTCTACCAGCAAAGCATCTCAGCGAATTATCTTGGTCATCATCAGATCTACATATTCATCAAGAGATAGATTTGAACATCACAAGAAATCAGTGAATGCAAGCTACAGCAGATCGACCATAATTTGACAGCAAATATATATAAAGAAATTTTGAATTGACTAAAGGGGGACATTACAGTCAATATTGTAACATATTAGTTTAGATTGTTTCTAATTCTTTATTAGCTTTAGTTTATTTTAGAAACATCTGTTTCGTATATTTTAGAAACATCTACTTTGTAATTCTTTATATAGAGCTTTGCTCTTTTGTTAATATATTCATTCAAATTTTTACCATTACATACCTTGGCAACTTTCTTTTCTCCCCTCAACCATTTTCCTTCAATCAATCAGCTCCTACCATTTCACCAATCAATTTAAAAAGGGGCATATCCTCTATATTATTCTACATAATCCATGCAACACACTTTTAGGCCTAGCCTGACCTCTTTTACATTTGGGTGGCAACCACATAGCCATTATTTCATCATTTTACCATGTTTTGGATCTCGCCTGATCCTTTTGGGTGGCTACTGCATATAGCCAGTTGGTGATAACATAACCATCATTTTTGTCATTTCTACCTTTCTGGCTAGGTCTGGCCCATTTACTGGGTGGTGACCATGTAGCTAGCATCTCCTACATCTCAGTGGTTACAACATAACCACACCTTTGTGATTTCTACTCTACCATTTCTATCTATTGGCTCATATTTTGGCCACTTTTTATTGTAAAAATTATTTGATTCGATTTATGATCACCTTGGCTTTTTCCTTATTTAAAGCATTTTCCTTGATAGCCCAATTAACTAAAAGGCAAGGACCATTGATCTATATTGGCTGCTACAAAATAAGGAGACAAAAGTTTGGATTCAAAAATCAATAGATCTGCATGCACTTCCTCCAAAGTAAGATCAGAAAACTGTTTTGTAGTCATTAGACTATTTCTTCTTCTTCTAACTTCAATTTCATCAACACAGTTAGCCCAAAAATCTTCTACCTTCGGTAAATACATATATTTGCTTTTTTCATAAAAAAGGCTTAAAATTGAATCTCAACATCTCATCACTAATATACTTGGAGTCTATGGTAGTCTTGCACCTATATATACCAAGTTGGATTGGTAAACCAACCCCCAACTTATGTCTTCCTCTTAAAAGGAAATGGACCTTAGAAATCTACCTCAAATACTCCCTAATGACAATTTGATCACTCAAATATCTCGGTAGCATAAATGGATTAGAAGGAAAACCGAATACCCTAATCCAAGTAAATGTAGGAAACTATATATACCAATTGGCCCAATCTGAAATCACTGCCCTTGCATGCTCTACGATGCTCATACATCTTCCTCACTAAGTGCATCATTCACTCTTCGATCATGCTTCAAGGATTCATTATACTCCAATTGAGGCAAGTATTTGAAGATGCAGGTGGTGTCACAAGGTCCAACTATGTTCAAATCTGGAAACGATCCTACCTAAGCCATGGCACAGACCAAATAATATGTCATATGGAACTCAGGAGTCTACCCAAATTCAAATAATTGCTTATCTATGCATTCACTGATTAGGATGCTCCAACTAAATTAAACTTCACCCTCAAACATAGTACTCATGATGTAAAACATCCAAGACCTGAACATCCTTGCCTCCTTTTGCCCTATTACTCAATCAAGCAAAGTGATCATGATTCAGAATTCATCCTTAAATTGACACCTTTTCAATGTTTTTGGCACTCGTGATTTTTTTCTATTTCAACCAACACTTGCTAATGTGCTTTTGACATTCAAGGACACTATTATCCCAAACCTTCTCATGTTCTTCAAGATTAATTTCTTCAGTCTCTCCATAAAGTGGCAAAGAGAAGGTACTTTCTATTGAATCTAGATCAAGTTTGCAAAGTACTTAATCACTCAATGACTGAATCTCTCTTTTTTCAAGATCATAGTGTTTGACACGCGCAAGAACAAACTCTTGGCTTTGGACAGAGACAGGAAAGGAAGTTGCCTCAATGGGACCACTATCCCATAAACTTTTAGCCATTTTACTCCCATTTTTTATTTTTTCTTCCAAATCCAATTCTACTGCGTTGACATGCCCTAGATCAGTTTCTTTGATTTTAGGATATCCGGTCACCAAAACTGACAGAATATCCACAGTTTGAAAATGAAACAGCATGTTTGAATGTCATGTCCCCTTTTTGTTTGTGTCATTTCCAATGTGTCTAGAGCATTCCAAGATTCTTGGAGGAGTCCACAAACCTTGGAGAGCATCAATTTCAATGGTTTCATATTTCCTGCTTTGCTTTAGTTAGTAATCTTTGTTGAAATAATTTGTTTAGCTCATTTTTGTATCTTCCATAGTTTAGTGTGGGAACGGGAAATAAATTAAAATAATAATTAAAGTCAGTCTTTATAATATTTGTCTTAGCATTGTAAAAAGGCCACTTTATTATTATCCAGGCTACCTAAATGGGGCAAATAAAGCCTTTTGTAATGTTAAGATAATTCTTTCTAGTTGGGTGGGAAATTACAAAAGCTAAATAAAAATTAGGTTATTTTGGGCAAAAAATAAAACCCTGAAGGCATATGGGAATAGGATGAATACCCTCCATTCCTAGTGAGAAATTCCATTGCAAGGATTTCCAGTGAACTGAGGGCATTGTAATTTTAGTTGATGTTTTGCTGTGAAGATTTCTTTGTTGGTTTGGAGTTTTCATTCCATTGTGTGGTGTGGTTTTATATATATTCAAAAAATACAAAAAAAGTGTCTTGTTCAAGATTTCAATTTGTGTGATTTCCAGTTTGTGTGAGATTCAGATTCAAAGTTATTGAAGAACATCTGCTTGCAAATCTATAACAAAATATATCAAATGTTATTTGCATTGCAAATCTTATCTTTTTTTTGTGAAGCAGATACCTCTCAGAGCTGGCTGTACCAACTCTTCATCTCAGCCGCCCAAGTTAGGAGCTGATTACCTTTTTGAAGGGGCCGTACACCTCCCATAAGCTGGCCTCCCAACATATTGGCTGCCATACAAACCATAGCCAAGCATTGGACATTTAAAGAGGATTTTTTCACCTTTTAGAGGGTCATACAAGTCTGTACCAGGCCACACCAATATTGGAACTAAGATGCTGCTGTTTTTGGGCAGTTTGTGGTCTATTTGGGTCTGCACATCATTAATCCAGCCAGCTGCCACTGCTGCAAGTGGAACTTTTGCACTAAGGATTGCTATATCCCTGTTTGGGATTGTACCAGGGTCCGTACAATAGCTGGTATTCTAAAATATCAGTCCTTTGATACAAATCTCTACTAGGTCCAAGTTCAAATCAGATTTAACTCCTTAAAATTATTGGGTTAATGATTACCTTGTTGATTGATTAGTCCAGGGATGGAGTAACATGTTTGGTAGTTGATATATTGATGATTTTATTATCTTTCTGGATTTGCTACTGTTAAACCACAGTGATTGGTAAAGATTTCAGTTTGATTATATTGTAATATCTATGCGGTTCACCACCAGATTGAAGTTGCTAATCATTGTAAAATTGTAATGATCCGGAAGGTCTTCTGCTAGATTAATTTACTTTCCCTTCACTTGCATTGTAATCAACATTTGGATGGCGTAACCGCCAACGTTTGCATTCATTATCCACCATTTTGGTGTTCATCCAGATTGGCTTGTTGTCTGCCAATTTGGTGTTGACCCAATCTATAGTTATAATCAACCAATTTGGCTTGAGCATAACGCATGCTTGTCCACCAAAGAGGTGTTGATCTGGTCGGCTTGCCACCTATATGCTTTGGTCGGCTAACCCGCCTCTTTACTTTCTGAGCATTGCATTTTATTAGATAGAGTTTCCGAACACCGTATGCTCTCACCTTGTCCACATTGGGAATTGGGTGATTAGAAAGTGCGAGGACTTGCATTGGTGTCTTTATATTGTAAAAATTTCAAAAAAAATAAGTTTGGGTACATTACATTGAAACCCTAGGATTTATGATGGACTATCGTTTTGTTTATGGAATGATCAAACTGTCAAACAAAAGCCCTTCTATAGTTGTCACAAAACGTCTACAAAGAATACAACTATCAACTGCTTGAAAATTCAGTCATAAAGATGAAAAATATCTCTTCAAATCTGTCAATATGACTACCGATATCTTGTCTTTGGATGACTAAAAACCCTTTTAAACAATGACAAAAGAACCCCAACAATAGTCTAAAATCGATCACAGAAATAATGGATTTGATACCACGAACCCCCAGCAACCTCAAAGAATGTAAACAGCCATTTATTAGATGTTGATGATAACTAAAAAAAATCAAAACCCTAGGCACTCAGCAAGATGTTATGAAAATCTGATTTTAGCATGTAGAAACCCGAGGCACCCATGCTAGAAGATAGAAAACCATTGAAACAATTATGGCGCCCTAGCTAAAACCCTCCACTATCAATTTAAATATTTGCAAAACCTTGAAAACTTGGAATGATGAACTATGGAAAAGAATGGAGTATTTATGGACAAATAATTCATCTATTTCTGCCCTTTTTTCACACCCCAATTACATGTAATGTCCCTAACTGAAATATTTTGATAATTTGACAATTTCTCAATATTAACGTGTAACTTCAATACCTTTTGATCACCAAGATCCCAGATTGGGTGGGGTGAGATGTAATGCCCCTCGCTTTTTGGCTTGTGTTAGATGTTATTTCTATTATTGTTTCTATCAGTTCTAGAACAATTGATAGTTTTATATTGCATAATTACAGTTTCGAGACATTTGGTCTAGTATGTATTGGTCTATGCTCTCCTTAATCTTGATGGACTATGTTCGATGGATGTATTGAGACATGTGTTTTGAGTTTTGATGACATTATGATCATTTTAGTTATGATGAGATGGATATGCTTAGTGATGGTTAGAAAATATCATGTTTATGCTTCTGATTATAGTCTTGTGTTGGAGCGGGGACGGTGTAGTACTGCTCAAATCGAGCACCCTACTACGCCGCAATTCTCTGTCTCAGTGTGTGTGATATATATATATATATATATATATATATATTTACAGTTGATCATATATAACCCATTGGTGTTCACGCAGGTTGCAGGTACCGGGCCTCGACTCCACCTGATTTAGCAGGTTTGAGCGGGCCCTACACCATGGATAAGGTGATGGAGATAATATGAGGTCTTTACCGCTAGGTCAATTTTAGTCCTTGTCGTGGTCTTGTGTACTTGTAGTCATCTTGAGTCCTTGCCATAGTCATGTGTTGTGATGCGACGTTGTCCCTTGGTTCTGGTGGTTGGTCGTTGCGAGTTGGGGAGTTGTGTTATGATGTTATACTTGTTTATGTATCTCTTGTATCTTTTATGACCTTTCAGTGGGTATAGTCGTAAAATAGGAATCTTGTTTGTGTTAAGCCTTTTATTGACAAAAATTAGTTATCGTAATGTTATAAACATCAATGAAGGTAATTAGTGCTTAGTTATGTTTAAATATTCCTTTTAGGTGAGTTATGTATGGATTGTTTATGCCGGATATTATTAGAGATTTGAGAATCTCTATGTTGGGAAAAATTTCAAATTTTCTGGAGGAGTGGGATTGTGCAGTTATTGGGAGTTATTGGAATTTATGGATTGCCTATTTTTGGTCTCGGGAAATTTGGCATGAAGGGGGGGTTTTTATGTCTGTGTTTTTGGGGTTTTTGGGGGGGGAATTTGGTTCTGGAAGAGGAGACAGATTACAGAGAAATTCTTTTGTGAATAAAGAGAAAGAGATTTAGATAAAAGAAGATTAAAATTCTGGAGCGATTGGTATGGGTATGTCCTGTAAACTTCTGCATTTCTCGTTTTGTTGCTCTGATGTATTAGAGTTCTTGTTGAATTTTTTTAGATGGTCACTCTGGCTTGTAAGCTCCTTGTTTTTTTTTTTGTGTTGGTTGCTCTGTGATTTATGGCTGTAGAATAATTGGAACCTTTCCTCTTTTGCTTTGACCTTGCCCTCGAGTTTTATCACTTCCTGTATCCTGCTTGTAATCTTCTGTAGTAGCCAACATTTTTGTGAGGCATACAACCTCTATGAGGAAGCTTATTTGACCTCATTCGGAAACCAATGCAACTGTTGGAGGAGACCACAGTGTGGCCAAATCTTTTGCACCTTCATTTAAATAAAAGAAATTAGACCCCATACCTTCTTCTCGTAACAGATTTGAAGTTAAACCTTCTTACCTTGTGCGCCATCAACCCTCGCCTAAAATTCTTAACTCCTTCATTAGATCAGTATTCTGTCTATAGGATTGTTTTTTTTCCCCCTTGCTTTAGGTTGATCTTTCCTCGTTGATCTCAGAAGCATGTCATTTCGAATGAAAACACTAGTATGGCAGCAAAGGTAGTTGAAATAGAATTTACCCCTATCAGTTGTATTGCCTGTTCAACAAATCCATTTCGCTTTTTACCCTGAGATCTTCGCTGTCCAAGACACCTCTTTGAAGCCTTCCGTCAAGAAACCTATGCGCCTCGCCTATTTTGTGTAGTGCATGTGGAGTGTGTTCTAATGGCGCCAGCTCTGCATTATCCTTCTTGTTTTGTTAGTATCTTGACCGCCTGGTAAGTGTCTCAGCGCTGTCTGAGGTTTAAAACTCAATTTCGCTAGAGGAGGGATGCAAAACTGGTTACCTCTCCTTCAAATTTTGTTGGCTTACCTCTGTCGCTGCCCCCATGCGTTGTTTGCTCAGTTCTGTCCTAAAATCTTACCTGTAGGATCGCTCTCCCTCTCTCTCTCTCTCAACGATTATGCCAGGAGTCTGAGCTTTCCTTTCTCCTCGACGGCTCTGGACGAACTTTCGTCTGCTGCAGAAAATGAAATAACATCTCTTTCCTGCCGTGGTTTCTTAAAAATGCTGATGGGATTAAAACTATAAGTTAATGATTAGTGGCCTTAGAAAGTTCTTTTCGAATCCCCTTGTGTATCCTCATGACTCAGATTTGAAACGGATTTTGTGGAGGTGTTAAATCTGCTTATTATAGGAAAAAGAAAATTCTGTGTAGCGCCGATTCTGTGAGTCGAATAGCTTTAACTAGGGTGTCCATTAGATTCTTTCTAGTATCTCTTAGGAGAGAATCTTAACCCGTAGTATGTTAGATTTCTAGAAGTCACTGGCAGAAATTACGTAGTTCCTCTTTAAAGGAAAGTAGGTATAAGTCTTGGGTAAATCTCTGTCGTTAGAAGTAGAAGCTAATAGCAGGATGTAAGCAAGTATGGGAATAATAGTAATAGGCAGTTTCATGATTTAGTTGGTAATCACACTAATTTAGTATTTCTAATCCCTCTCTTTAGAAGGTCGTAAGTTCTTCACATTTCCATTTTATTCTGCAATGATGTTATATAAATTTTTTTTATTTCGGATGTCTTGTTTTAAGAAAGGATAACATCTTTTTGAAGTTTCATGTTCTAAATAACGAATTCTAGTAAGGAGTTGGGAATTTAGAATATTAACTATTTAGGCTTCTTAAGGAAATTTTGGGTTCTTAATTAGGGTAGTGTTAAAGTTAGAGTAAAGAGTATAGTTCTGTCACTCCTTCCAAGAAGGTATTGCAAATATTTTAGTAAGGCAATTGAATTTCAGTGTTTATCCTTTTAGTGTAAGCTAGATAACCTTTTTTTGTAGTTTGGAAATTTAGTTGTCATTATTGTCAATACGAATATTATTGTTGTATCTTTTAAAATTGTTTTAGTTTTTGTAGAAAGGCACGTGGAGTAATTATACTTTGTTTTAGTTCGATATATTATCTTTTCACAATAATGGAAATTAAACTGGGTTAGATATTTAATCTTTATTTCGAAGTTTATGCATTCCGCTATTTGTTCCTTGTTAAGATTTCTTTTTCTACCAGTTATACTTTTTCCCTCAATGTCATCTTGCATTTAATGGGTCAATGGTGCTTGTTAGGTTTTGTATGATTCCTTGTGCCTTTTTCTTTGAGTTAGATCTTCAGTGAATCTTTGGTCTTATAGGAAACAAAGGAAAACTACCGTCCCTTGGGGTATAGTATGAGGAACTTGTTGTTGTATTAGATGTGTTAAGATTTTGGTTTAAGAATAATATGGTTGTTCTAATGCACGGGAGTGAGAACTTTTGGTTTAAACAATGTGTCATTGTATTCTTCCCTTGATGTTAAGATTTCTTTCTTTTGCAAACCATGGCGTGAAGCCATCCTTGGGTCTAAGTTTGATTATGTATCATCTTAAATAAAGAATGTTTGGATGTTAATTACCTCCCTGTCGTTCTTCTAGGGGCCATGGTCCTAGAAAACCTAGTCTCCGCAACTTGGTTAAGTGTCCTGTCACCGATTCCAGAGGTTTAACTTTTTGTTCTCACCCTTGGTACTTGGGTCTTTTGTCACTTGAAGTTTGTTTGAGTTGAGAAGGGTTATGAGAATTGTAGCATAATGGCCAAGTGAATGGCTCTTGTAATGAAATAGGATCTCTTTTGTAACCTTTATCCTTGTATGTGGTGGTTTGTCTGGTTGGTCAGAGAACACTAAGGGAGTGGCTTCCATGGTGGGGCCGACGCCTAGTGAGAGGTTGCCTAGGTAACCCCATGGGAGTTGTAAGCAAGTGGAAACCTAATAATGTACTTAGGAGGGTTGGGTAGTAATACACTTAACAAGATAATAATTGTGACCTCACCCTCACCTTGAGTGCTCTCATAGGCTAAGGGAGGGATGAGAAGGCCTGGTTGGCAAGGCCAATCTCCTCGTCTTCATGAGAGGACATGTCGGTTCCGCATGTGTCACCCTATGGGGCCGGCACCTAGAGAAAGGCTGCCAAGGTAACCATAGATGGGGGCCGGCTTCTGGTGGGAGATAGCCTAGGTAACCCATGCTAGGGCCATGCGATGACACTCTCCTTACATGGTTCGGTTACCTTACCTTCCTCCTTGTTAGTACCTCTGGAGTGTGGTCTGGTCTTCATGATCGATCTAGCCTGATGTTTGATCTGTCTGGGTGAGTATTGTCGGTTCTGTGCAGTCTTTTCATCGTGTTTGTCTACATGGAGTCTGGTATTGGTAGTTATGTTCATGACTGCAGCTTGACCTAGTGGTAATCCTCTTGTTATCTCCTAGCTCGATGGGGTGGACCTCAGGGTTCCACATGGTTGGGAGGTAGAGCTATCCATTGGTTTTCTTGGAGATTCAGTTGAGCCATTGGACGGTGATGTTCCAGTTCCCGGTTGCTTCCGTTCTTCAACAGTGTTGTATACTTTCATATGTACCATTTTGTAAATCGGCGAGACCAATCTTGTAACCTTGTAATCTTGCAATATTGTATTCTTGCAACCTTGTAATCTTGTAATCATGTAATTTGAAACTGATACTTTGAAATCAAATTACAGTGATTGTTGTAAAAGTTATTGGGTTAGTTTTCTCTGCAGTTTAATGTTTATCGCTCTTATGGTTTCTAATTTTCTAATGCAGTTATGATGCCCTAGAGTGGTTAGAAGGGTACTCTCCTTTTTATGTGTTTTATAATATCTTTGGATCCTGTTTTGTACTTCGTTGTGTTAAAAAAAAAAAATAGTTATGGTTTCCGCTCTGGTTAGTCTATCACTCTAGGGTTGCATGACGGGGCATTACATGAGAGCATACGGTGAGTCAGTTAGCACTAATAGGAAACCACATATACTTGTTGGTGGCAGGCGGTACAGCATATAATGCATGCAATGACAAATTTATTTAATGTTATGTGGGTCTTAACAGCTATGCCTTCCAGACTCCGTTATAGAACTTATTATAATATCAATATGAAACTTGGCAGAGAACCACTCGGATTACCATATGAAACAATAAATCATTGATTCTGGAAATATGCAAATCCTTATGCACATATACTGCAAAAACCGTCAATATTCTATCCTTTAAATGTTGGACAGCATAAATATCTTCAAAAATAATCCTTGAAACTCACTATAGATGGCTGTATATTATTTAAATATTACAGTTACAGTTTTAGCAGATAACCCCCAAACCAATAAATATTGAATATCAGAAATATATACAGAATATTATTTCACAAAATGGCTGACCTCAAAATGTTAATGGTACGACAGGTTGAAAACCTTACAACAAGAAGTCCAAAATGTACGGCAGAGATAATGGTATTATGGCAGCAATTTAATACTTATCAAGATACTAACAACAGCAAACCCAAATAATAATATAAAATTCTAATCATAACAAAATGATTAACTCACAAGTTACCAGTACAAACTCACTGATAGAAAGAGGTAGTAACAACAAACAATGCTAATATGAATATAACCGCTAATGAAGACTAAGGCCACAACAAAAGGGTCACAACTCTCCTCAAGCAATACACGACTACAGGAAATAAGGCAGAGCAAGTACCAAGGTGGACGACAATCCTCCAATGTGGCAACTAAAGTAACTCACAATCATATGATAGTCTTAAAAGGACCTTGAATGCTACGATTCAAATACCAAATGGTACAACAAATCTTGGCATGGTACAGTACACTTATTCTCACATTGTACAGAAGCTTCAACTAATACTATAGCCATGATATTATATGGCAACTCAAAAATATCAAGCGGCCCCTTTTATTAGTGTATGGCAGCTTTTGAAACCCTATGATGCAAATATAATATGATTTTCATCACCCAATATAGGGAACAGTTGGCTGTAGGCAATCCAAATGGAACAGCCAGATCAAAAACTCAACTTTGACTATATTTGCTATTACAAAAGCAAATGAGATAATAAAATATTGAAACCCTTCAACAAATAAACTCTGGAAATCAAATTGGGAATCCACAAACTACACTGAGACTCGAAAAATCTACAATCTTTAGCACAACAACCAAAATCTAGAAATCTTGATCAAATTGGAAATCTTCTTCAACACACTTCTGAAATCTTCAATATGCTCCTGAAACCACAAACTTTTTGCACAAATGCAATCCTTGGGTGGAATTGTCTCTAATGGATAAGGGGGTTTTCTTTCAGAAATCCAATCTGAAAATCTAGAGGGTTTTCGTCCTCCAAATCCAATCTGGAAATCTAGAGGGTTTTTGTCCTCCAAATCCCTATGCCAAAAAGGTTTTCATCCTTAGACAGAAAAGATGAACACAAGTGCTCGATCTTCAAGAAAAGGGTTTAATAACATAGGCAATAGATGATTTCTTCTCAGCCCAACTCTTTTTCTAATTTTTAATTCCTTTTTCTGCTTCCTAGAAGTGTCTAGAAACACCTTTTTAATATTAGGCCCTCTTTTCTTGAGACACTTTTTAATATAACATTACATTGGACCTTCTTTTAATAATAAAACATAAACCGCCTTTTTACAATGTTATAAAGTAAAATTAGGAGGACAAATTAAGTTATTATTATTAATTATTTCCTTAGTTAATTTATTTAGAAAATGGGACATGACATTGCACATATAAATAACAATGATTTTTTCTTTTTTTGTCTTTGTTTGCATCCTTTTATAGCAAACACTTCTATGAATGGGAGTGCAACTTCTTTGAATTTTCCTACGTTTGGTCAGCCTTCAATGAGGCATGCTTTACTATGAACACGGGCATATTTCTTGGACTGAGGAGAACGCTTTTGAATAATGATGTTAGTTTTATTTCCTTTGCAAAATATCTCCTATGTTGGAGCATGTGCCATTTTATAAAATTGTCTCTGTTTTTTCTTTTCAACAAAACATGTTCAACTTTGACCAGGCATGCGCCTGGCCATGGAATTGCATTTTTTGTGTTTAGATGCTTTATAGAGGGGCACACCTAATAACTGGGAAACAATTTTTTGCATTTTGAAACCTTGCAAGTCTTCACATGGGCGCACACTCCTTCACTTTTAAACTTTTATGCACCTCTTCACATGCACACACACTTTTTTCATGCCTCAATGATTTTTTTGTCTTTTCTCCATTGTCTAAGCTTCGATGTTTGCCTCACTAGATGAGTTGGAAAGCTCCTTTCGTTGGCCCTACAAAGACACTAACTAGAGACAACAAAAACAACATTAATGACCATGAGAAGGGTGGAAATATGACTCACAATTGAGAAACATCAAGGTTTTAGCTTAAAGTGTGACACAAAATGAAAAAATTTCATATGGGTACAACAAATGGTGGGTTTGATGCCTACAAAAAAAAATCACCCCAATGATCTCTCTAAGTAGATTTGTCTCATTGCAGCCATAAAGAATATAAATGAACTCAAGAAACAACAACATTTTGTAGGGTGACAATGATGTCCACACAAACAATGAGTATCCTAGATGGTCTCTCTAAATAGATATATGTCTCATTGTGACCATATAGAATAATATTGAACTCCTTATATTCAATGACATGCATAGTTAGTCAATTCCATAAATACATACTTTGGTGAGCTCTAATGAAAGCTCGGTAAGCAATAATTGAAGTTCTACCAAATAGATATTTACTATAAAGTATTTGTTTTATTGATGAAATCCAAAATGCCATGGTACGTATTTACAAGGAAGACTCTCAATTCCAGTAGATCCTTTGTAAATGGAAGCAAAAGCAAAAAGCGAATCCCTGTCACTTCTGTTTAGTGTGCACAATTAACCAAATGACCTATCTTTTTAGCTCTTTTGTTCTCTATGATCTACTATATAATGCATGACTTGACTATTAAAATAAATTACTTGACTACTAAAATAAATTAGGAGTAAAATTCGAAACACTATAAAATAGACACAATTATACCCAATTAATTTTCCTTGTGGGCATTTAATATCAATTGCACAATAATGAATTAGCTCATAAAATTTATACTTTGTAACAATAAAAATAAATTAATCTTGGGCATTTATGCCTCTTCTAAAATTATGATTAAGCATGAATCACAAATCTGACATGAAGAGTGTGATCTCCCGATAATAAGGCATTGTTTAAATTAAAGATTTAAACATCCTAATAGAGACGGTGAAGTTGCTTTTGTAAAATGTGGTGTTTAGTTATATTTAAATAAACATATATAATATTATTTTTAATAATAAATAATATTAAATAATATTATTATATAAATATTTTAATATAGTAAAAATATAACATATTTATAGAAAGATATATTATATTATCAATTTAAACATTATGATAATTATCATATATTATGAATATATAAATAAATATAATTAAAATATAAAATTATATAAAAATAAATATAAATAACTAATATAGATATTAATAATATAGTATCATTATAATATATATAAAAGTGGCTACTTAAGCCAACGAATATCATGGAATCAAATCTATTATATCATGTTGGTCGAATTCCTTCCATCGAAACGCAAGTTAATGTAGTGAAATCTTTATTGAAGACAATAGTTACTGCACATTGAAATAAAGGTAATTGGTATTTAAGCTCGCTGTTAGTAGAATGGAGCTGTGGGCTAGCAATCTGGAGGTTGTGGTCTCCTTAATGCAACTCATATGACTAGTTATGCCGAGGAAGAAACAATCCACTAATCCTGAAATAATTAAGTGGAAAGGCACAATAGTTTCGGATAAGGCAGAAGCAATATGGAACAAAGACAACCATTAACGTCAGCCAGCAGGAGAGTTTATTAATGAAAATGTTAAGGGAAAATAAAAGAGATTAAAAGTTGGCGCCCACATTTAATTGGCCAACTCATGATTTTGGAAAGAAACAAATCCCTTAGAGAAGTCATCTCCTTTGGGAGAATTTGCACCCTCTCAATGAAGAGGCATTATTATAAAAGGACAAGCAGATTTTAGGGATCGAGGGGGGATTAAAAAAAGGAAATCGGATCTCTGCTATCCTTGTGGGTATACAGTGGCAGGTTAGCAGGAGATAACAAATATACCAGACAAAGAGTCATCTAATAGAAGATATTACCTGGAAATGGGATCATCAGGAATTACAAAAAACTGTGGTCATGAATATTACTGGTATGTAAAAGAGGAATATAGAGATTGAGAAATGAATGAATAATATCTGAATTAATATTCAGATCTGCATGATTAGGAGAATAGTGTAAGATACTACCCCTAAATTTTTTCAATTTTGCAAAGCTATGAACAGTGTTAGCATAAATGCATAAACAACTAAAGGCCTCACACTTTCTGATCACCAAGATCCCAGGATGGGCAAGGTGAGAGCATACAGTGATTTTGGCTTACAGTAACAAGTATGCAAGAAAGAAATACACTTCTTCCGCTGCGGCGGGCATCCACATATCGTGGGGATTCACCACTTTATCAGTGGGTATGAAATAAGCATGAAAGATTACAAAGCCATCCACTTATTCAGTGGAAATTCGCCACTTGTCCAGTGGGTGAGAAAATTAAAGAAAATTTCATTCTCCACACTGGCGGTAAACCATCCAGGGGTACTTAATGTGATAGAATTTACAAATGAAGCTCTAATTGAATCAATATCAAAACACAAGAATTGTAATTTGATAATAACTCCCCTCTGAATCCTTGATGTAGAAAACATACCCTGCATGAAAGAAGCCACGAAGAACTTAATTTTCTGATGAAGAATGCATTGAATAACAACTTACTGAGTTCTGATTTAACACTTTATTGCTGACTGTCCTTGCAGGTACGACAGCCCAAGAAAGAAATCTGAAAACATATAAATTGATCCATACAACTAATACTCAAATCTCTGATGACAATCTGAAAATCTGATCACAAGAAACAATTCTGAGCAGTCCAATACTGAAGACAATTTCATTCAAACTCACAGCCAACACTAAACCACTGACAGGGCCGTACGGCCTGGAAGTAGTACGGCACTCATAGAAATCTCTATACAACATACAATTCCATGAAATCTCCCTCAAAGGGCTCGTCTAGTAAAATCAAATGCATTGCCAATGATAAGATTAACAATAACATCAGCAATAATAAATTATGATCATCAATGACTTTCAGCAGTATACGGACATGGAATGGTACGGCATTTCCAGAAATCATAATACATCCTCAAAATCCACCAAATAACTTGCAATGAGATCATTTACTATAGATAATTAATATGCAATCACAAACGTCTTCAAAATATCCACTTGAAATTTCTGATGAATATCAATTTTCAGCAATGTACGGCCAGAGCAAGTTCGGCCAAGGTAGAAAATTAACAAACTCCACAAACAATCTTAAGGCACACCAAAAATTCATAGGCATACATTATTTATCACTTCCAAACTGATTACAAATAAAAACTTTACAAAATCTTCAAAATCTATTAAGCTCTACGACAAACTCTGAATGAGTTTGCTCCAAATCCGTCTTCAGCACAATGGTGATTTCTGCAGTGAAATGACACCCAACCTCAAGAGGGTTTTCGTCCTCAAGAGCATTCCACAAGAGGGTTTTCGTCCTCAAGAGAATATGGAAGAACACGCAGGTTCAATCCAGCAGAGTAACAATACAAATCCAAGCATGCCTAAACAATGAGCCCAACTCCTCTTTATATAACTTTTTGAGGGAAATAAAATATTATTTCCTTTATCCCTTCATATTTCTCCTCAAACAATATAAAATAATTCCTTATGTGTGCACAACTTAAAGTCACCACTTTTAATTAAAAGCTCTTTTTAGCTCCAAAGACCCCTTTATCAAAATAAAGGAAATATCTGCTTCGCAAGGCCCCAAAATGATGCATCCATGATTTAAAACTTTTTTTCCTCTTTCCAACGAGCCATAACACTTAGATTTTTATTAATTATTTTCACCCCTAGGAGCTTAAGTGAAAATAATAATTAAAATAGTTCATTAAATAACACCATTTTGCGGAAAATCCCAAACACCACCAAACTGTAAAATTAAGCATACTAACATACTCCATGATGGTTGGAAAGATGAATGATGCTTTCCGGGCGACTTTCCAAAAATAGACAGCTTCTCCAAGAATCTTGGAGAGCAAACCGGGAGCCCGATCAAACATTAGAAAGCATCACAATGATCATAACCACCATTTGAGCTCAAAGCCATAACCAAATGCTCTGCAAAATTGATCTGTGGCCACTCCAAGAACATTGGAGTTCTCCCAAACATGTCGGATAACCATTAAGGGACTAAGAACAAGCCAAAATACGCACAAAAGCCTATGCGCCAAAAAAGGGACATTACAAATAGAGTATGGAATAAGTATAGGAAATCGATCACAGAATCAGCAAGAATACCCTCAAAGAAGGCAGATGTAATAGGGGGAAGAGAACTTCATACAGCAGCAAAGAGAAAAGAATATATGTTTGAGTTAAAAGAACAGATCAGCGAAGGAGTATATATGTCAAAATTGATAACAGCAAAGAATTATTTATCGCATGCATTCTATCATACTATAACTCTATCCTCTTCACATTCTATTTTATCTATTATTTTCTACTATTCAATTATTATATCATTCTCTCATTCTATTTGTCTATCATTATATCATCCTATTCTATCATTCTATTATATCAGTCTTTCATTCTAATCTTCTATCACTCTATAACTCTATCATTCTATCTTTCAATCATTCTCTTCTATTATTCTATCATTCGATTATTCTTCTATTAATCTATATTTCCATTATTCTATTGCTCTATTATTACATCAATCAAATCAGCTTAATTACACTCAGCAGACAATAATCATTAGTGATGAGTTTTCATTAACAAGAATATATCTTAGGAATTTGACATATGAATTATTGCTTACCATTAAATGTGAATGTGAAATAATATAAGATCTCTCATGTTTTTGTATGATAATATGATGAGGGAATTGAGGGCCTACGAGGAGGGTAAACGGCGTTGGGATCATCTTCTAAATACCCCACCCCATGGTGGATGGCTGAGGCCTACCACATGTGGGCCAAAGGGGCATAAGAGGCCGCTCTTGGGCTTAGAAGGAGTGATTTCCGGGACACCTTGCTGTAGTTGCACCCCAACCTCCCATCATGGTGATTAATTGAGTCATAAGAAGACGCAGAATGGTTCTGATAAGGGGAACAATGATAGGACGCCTCACTAGGCACCCCAACCCATATGGATGGCAAGAGGCCTCATGGGGCCAAGAGGGGTGAAGCACCCGCTCTTGGGCCTAGGGTAGAGGGTTTCTTGGGCACCCTATCAAACCATTTTGTTCCAGGAATTAGAAACCCTAACCCCAAACTTGTGGGATTTGAATTTTTAGGGTAAAATTAGTATTGTTCCAATAGGGGACATTACAAAGAGATACTTCAAAACCCACACTTTCAATGTGTATATCACAGGCAAACAGCAATCTATCATACTGTTGTTTTAGAAAATACAGGAACCAAAAGTTTCAAGGTCCCAATCCCATCATTCAATGTAACATAACACGTCTAGATTCTTAAGACTTCAAGAATTAGAGTATTCTACCTCTTTTGTACAGCATGTCTATATGTTACTATGTAGTATGTTGCTATGCTAAATTAACATTCAATTTTACCAGTCAGATCTCATTGTTAAATAGCATGGTTTAAGTATGTACTAGAATGAAACTTTACTTCCATTGAAATGCATGCAAATGGTAAAAAGGAAACTTACCTCAAAATGCTTATTTTGTTACCAAGTCGTTTCATATAATCCAAAGCAGTCCCACCAACTTTACTGAAAAAAATTGTCACAATGAGAACAAATTAGTTTGTCATGATATCAATTAAAATCTATCCTTCAACTGTTTTTGTTTTCTACACATACCATACGAATATAAATAATCATAGGAACAAAATTACATTTGAACAATTAGAAGCATAACTGTTGTGAAGGTAGTTTTGCCATTCCTAGTAAGCTTAAGTAATGCTCAGTTAATAAATTGTCCTACAATTTAAAAGGACTAGACATGGTTAAACCTTGTAGAAGCGAAATCAACCCCCCGGTCTCGACGAGATTTCTTGCTTACTCTTGTCTCTCTTCCTGAAGTTACATTTTGTATTGCAATCTACAACATACAAAGGCTGTTAGAAGATAAACTTCCTGGAAGAAAAAAACAACTACAAAGCAGCATTGATAGAATTCTGGTTTTACTTTCAGTTAGAGCTACCGAATACATGCAAACCAGCAAGAAACACTATATAAACCAGTATAGATAGAACATGATATTGAGAAGACAAATAAAACAATAAGAAGTGCTAAATTCAGATTTTAAGAATCTTTATTATTCTAATCTATTATATAGGACCCAAATAGAGAGGACTGCAAACCTCATAAAGTTGCTCTCGAATTGCAACTGCAATTGCAGGCTGCAGAGAACAAAAACAAACTATCAGTTCAGTTCATACATGCTAGGTGAATAACAGGGTAAGCACTAGATTTTTAAAAGCTTAATAATTTCTAAGCATATCATATGATTGCAGTGAGGTAAAGGCAAGAATATCCAAATTGAAAACCACTCTTATTGTCTGTTTTGATTCAATAACATACACATTTTCAAAGTCATTAAGCAGTTTGCAATTTGATATAAACCCTTCTTAACTACGGACTAAATTGTAACCAAGAAATCCCTATTTTCTCAAAAGTGTTAAGCTACTTTAATTGGCAGAAACTTAAATAGATTAAAGAACTGTAAGGTATAACAGGACAGCTAATAAAGGTCGACATCAATGACAAATGTAAAAAGATTAAGCTCTTGACTGAACCTTTAAAAACTGGGGTAATAAGGCTAAGCAATGCAAGCCTTGCCGGTAATTTTTTGTTGGTAGACTATGAAAAAGAACTAGTAGTCAGCAAATTTCTGTATAGGGAATCTTCGGCAAGTTTTAGGGTCAAAGGCATATGTATACATGCAAACTTTGGGGACAAGAGTGACCATCATCCAATTTATTAATCTATGTGGCAGTTTGAAACAGGAAGTTTTATGTACGACCATCGACAATCATCCAATGCTCAGATCTGCCAAAAAAAGAAGCTAATGTTTTGCTTACTCCGTCCAGGTGCAGCATTCCACTACAACACTGCAGGGTAATGTCATTGAGCAGCATCACTTGCAGGTTGTTGTTACAGTCCAAACCTAATTATTTTAGTAACTATTCTTTTCTCTTTGTAGTTTATATTCTTCTCCCTTAGTAATTCATCTTCTCTTTCTTATCTCTTTCCTCTGCATAGGTACTCGCTTTTGCTTACAGGGCCCATTCTCATGTTGGCCTCAAGAATACAGAATGTTATTTTGTTCTTTTATTGATAGGAATTAGAGTTCATTGTTTAGACCTTTAGACATATTACATGCAGTAATCAAATGTTACACTTGGAGATCAACCTCTTGACACAATATTACAATATTACACTTGGAGATTAATGTTTTTTAGTCTGATGAAGCTCATAACTTGTAATGTCCCCATTTTTGGAGTGATCACTTAGTGGAGTGGCTAGCCTATTTCCATTCCTGTAGGCTAAGCCGGAGGGCTCAAGGAATGACCTATTTGGCGAGTTTTCATACTTAGCCATTTTTGTAGGGCAAAATGATTATGAAGGATGACTTGGCATAATTTTGTAGTATTTTTGATGTAGTCATCACTAATAAAATAATTTGCCCTAATATGGAGTGACCCAATTGGAGAATGGAAAATGAAGGAAAATATGGAAATTGCCTTCGGAAAAATAAAGAATAATTTATGGTGTTTTCCCTTGAAGAGGACGACTTCATTTGAGGTCAAAAATATGTTATTCCATGTGCCTAAATGGTTCGCCCTTGGAGGATGGAAAGAAGGAAAAAATAATATAAAAATCAATAAGATTTTTCCTTGTGTTTGGGCACCCAAAGGAGGTCAGCCTAGGAGAGAAGACAAAAAAGAAAATAAAAAGAAATAACACTATGAGGTTGGCCAGCTTGAGGGAGAGGAAAAAACATGTATAAATGTAAGGAGTTTGGAGTTCATTTGAACATCATTCAATCATATTCCTTTCATATGAGATTTATCTCTCTTGGTTGCAACTTTTAGTTCAGCTCCTTCCTAGGACGAAAACCCGAAGGAAGATAAGTGGATTGGATGAAAACCCAGTCACACTTTGGAGGTGGATTCATACGGAGTTCACAATTGCACTTCATTGGAGATTTGTGGAGGAGAAGAGCAGATTTGGATATTCAGATTTTAGATCAGCATTGGAGGAGATTTCATTGTGGCATTTGTGCATCATTGGAGCTAGGGTTTTACCCTAGATTTGTGCGCCACCCTTGAAGGTTCATGTTCATTGCATTTTGTATGCATTTTACATTAGGGTTCGCCCTAATTCCTAACGCCACTTTGGAGCAGATCTGAGCGCCCACTTTTGAGGGCAAATTTGACATATTTTGGAACAGCAAACCCTAGGCGCACCTCATGGAGTTTTCGCCCAGCTAGGGTTGGTATTTTGTCAACTATTTTGCTTGTAATTGGTATGTACAATCATACTTACTTGGTCTAATTTGTCGTGCAGAGTTTCTGGGCATTGTGTCATATTTGAGCCCATGAAATTGATGCAAGTTCCAATCAACATATTCATTTTGGAGCAGCAGACTTATTTAAGCAGAAATCAGTTTTGTTTGGCACATGTTTGGCCTTTGGATGATTGATTTTCTTAGTTGATATCTTTGTTGATGATTATTATACATGTTTGGCATACATTTTATGATGTTTGAAGCATATTTATTGGCTACCTATGAATGTTTATACTTCTGAAAATAAAATCAGAAAATCAGAGCAGAATTCTAAGGTTTCAGCAGAATTCTAAGGTTTCAGCAGAAACTAAGAGTGCAGAAAACTAGGGCAGAATTCAGAATTTAAAAATCAGAATTTTAGGTCAGATCCCATTGGGGATATTACATAACTCCTATATGCAACTGAATTCTTCAAAATTTGTGTCAATTATACCACTATATGACATATCCTTACAAGTGATATCAGAGCATTTTCCAAGCAAACAATGTGGCTAGGCAACAAGCATTAACAACAATAGCACAATCACAACCTTTAGTATTCTCCTCCCTATAATTTATGTTGATTTTCTTTTTACCTAAAATTATCTTGACCTATTTTGTTAATGTTTTAATGCAATTTACCATAGTTCGCATACTCAAACTTGGCAAAAATTCAGCAGACCCAAATTTGCAACTCAGCAAAAAAAACTTAGCAACTTAAAAAAATTACTTAAATTTCATTAAAAACACATTTTTTTTGCAAAATGTAATGACAATGTGTCTAATCAGTCCATAAATCAGTACAAAAGTGTTTTCTATTAGATTTGATTCATTTGAATACAAATTGAGTACAAAATCACATCATCATGCGGAATCCTAATACAATAGTTAGTTATATTAGAATGTTTCAAGATTTAACTGTGTGAAAATTTTTCCTTCTACTTCCTGATGATGGATCACGGAGTGTGCTCGGAAACGTTGAAGGAAAAATTTTCACACAGTTAAATCCTGAAACATTCTAATATAATATCATGGACTGTGGAAATCTGATGTCTACAATAGTTAGTTGCCAACTATTATGAATTTATGATGATTGCCTTTGAAAATCGTCATCATAATTCATAAATTGCATATTACAACTTTTACATCTTCCTTTTCTCGCACCCTAATCTAGTGAAAAATTGGGGAGAGATTATAATCATTACACTTGGTTGTGGCTCCTCGCTTGGCATAGAAGGTTGCACTTATGGCTCCGGCTCCACCTCCATCTTGTTAATAGATGGCAAAGACTCCTCTACCTCGTCAATGACATCCCATGACAATCTAGTAGCTCTTGCTACTCCAGCCACATCCTCCATTGTCTGCCCCTCAAAATCAAGAATCTTGTCTGTAATAAACAATGGGGTCTCCTCATCCTGCCTTGTCCAATCGCTATAAGGATCAATGTCATCCAAATCAATGACCTCCTCTGATTTGTCCTTCACCTTTCTTATCTGAAGCCGAAGGTTGTATTGTACAAAGACTAGGTCAATGAGAGATTTTTGAGTTAACTTATTCCTCTTCTTCATGTCAATGGCCTCAAACAAACTCTAGTTGCACTCACAACTAGAAGCGCCACAAGGTTGAGACAAAATGCGGCGAGATAATCTTTGAAGATTTGGGGTATTTCCACCCCAATCTCCCCACCAAGAACCTACAAAATAAGATATTCAAGAGTTAGTAAGCAAACCATATTTTATCAATAGTTGTAAATTTGAAATTTGTAACTTGTAAGATGCATGTAAAGGCTCCAATTTTTGTTACCTGGGGACTAAGTGTTTCTTCCTCGGATAGCTAGTGGCGAAGAAAAGAACTTCCCACTACCACTCCTATAATTTTGCAACTCCTTAATAATGAGGTCTCTTACCTCAATCGCAAGTGTCATCCTCTCAATGCATGTCAAGAGGCCCTCCATAACCTCCCCATTAGGATCTATGAAGCTATCCAAATAGAAAAATGCGGGGTTGAGGAAGTACCCACTGCATGAATGGGTTGGTGGAGTTGAATGTTCCACCTCGGATCAATGATCTCCCAAATGGGATCAAATTTGAGTCTATCCCCCTTGTAATAGTTTCAAATGGACTCTTTGGCTCTATTCATGGCCTTATAAATGTACCCCATTGGGTTTTGATCCCCATCTACCAAGTGTAGAACTCTAACCAAGGGCTCTAACACCTACAAATACAAACAAATTGAAGTTACAAATTTATAATGAAACTAAATACTTTTTAAGTTTAAAAATAAAAGATTCAACTTGAATTTTAAATCAAATTTTTGAGGTTACCTTGACGATCTTTGTAGCTCTTTGTGCTAAGAGATTATCAAAGGACTATCCTTGCGATCCTCTCTCCTTCAAGCTTCTTTGCATATGATGACTCACAAACATTTGTTTCAAAGAAGTCAACAAACAAATAATGCTTTGCAATGTAGGAAGATGATTGCAAATCTTGTGACACTGATCGCACCAACTCTTTCCCTTTGGTGTGATCTCTCATCAAGCAAAGAACCCAAGGGTGATTAAAAATATAATTTGTTATGTTTCTTGCATCTTCTACAACTAGTCTCACTCTCACCCAATCAATTTGCCTATGCCCTCCAAAAGAAAGTCAAGGCAATGTGCTACGCAAGGGGTCCAAAAGAGTTACGGATGCCTTTCCTGGAGCGATCTCCCAACTGCCAAATACGCTACTGCATTGCCAGTTATAATTTGGACTACATTCTCTTTGCCCACCTCTAAGACAACTTACTCCAACATTAGACTCAATTTCTACATTTTTGACTTTCTCAAAGGCATTAACTGACTTTAAAAAAATTACCTCACCATTTAAATCTATCAAAAAGTTGATAAGGGTGTGGTTTTTTCCATTTGTTGACCCATTTAAAAGAATCGTGCATCCAAACTTTCGCCATTGCTTCTTTTGTTCTTCCAAAATCAACTTTGCATCTGTCATGTCCCCATATCAAGACACTGTTAAAGTAAAGATTTGAACATGATAAAGATGGTTTGTAAAATATTATTTGGGATAATAGAAATAATTACATACATTATATATTATTTAATAAATAATATTATTGTATGAATATTTTATTATAATTAAAATATAATATCAATATTATAAATATATCTAATAATATAAATACAAATATTCTTATATTTATCTTACATTATAATATCAATATAAATCATATATCATTTATTATGATATAAATGATTTAATATAAATAATATAAAATTAATAATATATCATTTATAAATGATATAATATAAATACAAATAATATAAATAAACATATTTTAACCGATCCTCTTATGATAACGGAGTTACATATGTTTAGAACTAGTTTTACCATTGTTCATAAAGGGAATTAATATAAAGTAATAAAAATTATAAGAGGGTACGTATGTAATTTACTAAAGTAATAAAAATTATAAGAGGTGCGGATGTATTTTACGCGAAGCATAATAAGAGATGTGTCTCTTCGAACATATCCCTTGAAAGGGAAATAAATAAAGGTTATAAGATAAAAAGTAAAAAGAACAGGAACAAAAGATATTTTTTAAGAGAACACTTCTGAGTTAAATACAACTTTGATATTGAAAATAAATAAATATAATAAAGAGTAATCGTATTTGATTTATATAAGAGCATAACACACATTGAGAGATTGGAGGTAAACTTGTTAGGAAGAAGTAGCATTAATACCTCAAAGGTAGATAAGACCGGCGGTGGAATGGACCATGTTACATCATACTTAGGCAATGGATAAGACCTGCAGTGGAATGGACTATGCTACATCATACAAAGGTAATAAGTAAGACCTGCGGTGGAATGGGCATATGTTACATCATACAAAGGCACTTTGTAAGACCTAAGGTGGAATGGGCATGTGTTACATCATAAAAAGGCACTACCCGTAGAGGATAATTCATGCAACCTAACAAGAGATAGTACCCCATCTCCACTAGGGTTTGAAAATAAATAAAATTAACATATAATAGACAACTCTAAGTATGAATCCACTTAAGATTGAATAATTAAATAATTTATTTATTTGATTATTTTAATATGATTTATTGATCTTATCTATTACTAATGTTTCCTTTAAGAAGTAATTCTCATGCGCAAGGTGGAAAATAAGGATCTTCTTAAAGGGGACATTACAGCATCTTCAATAACATCCACAAGCGACTTCCCACTTAAGTCTCTTGGAAAGGGTGCCTTGTAGCCTTTTCCTACAACTGTCAATGTAGTTACCAAATTCTCCCAGTATGGGCCTTCACCACATTGAAGGGAAGGTTTTTGAAATACCAAAAATTGGCACATGCCTTATCTGCTTCTCGCCTCCTTGTTCCATCTTATTACTTCCAACAACGGTTATACTCCAAGTATGTTTCTACGTACAAAAAAGCTATGCAATGTCCATGTAGGCACTCTAATCAAAGTAGATGAGGTGGATGTGGTTCGTATGCGTGGACCACGAATAGAGCCCACTATGCCTTTGAATGTCATATCTTCATCTATTTCTACTTGCATATGAGGAGTATGAACAGTAACTATGAATGCTGCTATGGCTGCTTTTGTCTTCTCCCTCTGTAGTTTTTTCTCTTCTGTCAACACAAGACGTGTATTCATCTCTCATTTTATCTCTTCTGTGGTATTGTTACAAAATTTGGCATCACAACGGGTAATTCCTACAAGATGGTATTTGAGGCGACTGATGCCTCCATAATACTAGTTATGGCATCTTATGCAAATGACTATCCTCGATGTCAGTCCTTGTACAGCATATTTCCAAGAGGGGTCTCTGGCTATAGAGGGACGAGTTCCAGTAATTGCTATCGAGTGGGTTGAGCCTGAGCCTAATGCAAAGTGGGAGCCTAATCCAAAGTTGAAGGGTTCTCCATCTGCCATTGTATCTAACCTACAAAGTTCAACATATTTAAGTTTTAAATGCAAAAAAAAAGTTGAAAGAGAAGAACAACGATTTAATTCAAAACATCAATATAAAATTAGTATAAATCAGCATAAATTCAATATAACCTAGTGATCTTATTAAAAAATATATATAAATTAAAAAAATACTTCATTTATATAAAAACAGCCATTTCACTAAAAAAATCAATATAAATGAACAATAAAATTCTCATAAATCAAATTAATTGCAAGTAAAATCGTAAATACTATGAAATTATGAATTGTTTAAAATGTACATGCAAGATTCTAGTAGCTAGAATGAATTTACATGTTTGGGGAAAAAACAAAAAAAATTACTAACCTACCCTTCAAATTCCTCCAATCTACCCTTCAAATTCACCTAAAAATCCTTGCAAATTGCTCAAATGCATGCAAGATTGCTATGTGAACAAGTGAGAGGAACGTCCTTGTTTTTATAAGCAAAAATTACGCGTTTTTGGCCTGTTTCTGCGTGTGCTGCATTTTTGCCGCATACGGTGAGTTTTCTGCTTGGACTCGCCGAGTTCTTGGTGAGTACACACCAAAAAAAGGTGAGTAACTTGCCAAAGCAAAAAAAAGGTGACTACTCACCAAGTTTGTAATCTATTCAATTTACCCTACTACCATCAAACACTTCAAGGCCAAATGTCTTCAAAATTATGAGAATTTTTTAAAATCCTTTAAAAAGTTTACAATCACTAGCTAAGGGTGAGAAAGATACATGTAGTTGTAATAGTCTCTATAAGTTTCTTCAAATCAAGGACCCCTTTTTGCCCTAGTTCCTATTTATTGTAACTGTTGTATGTTCCAATCCGTTTGACCTATTCTTGGTCATTTCTGGACATTAATATAATTGCTTTATTCCTTTCTTCATAACTACAAAGGTCTCCAATAATATCCGATTATTACCCGCCCCCTTTGCATTGAGCCCATTTCTAGCCTTACAAGGGGGCATAACTTTTTTGTCCTTTTTTGGTAGCTGATTTAAATAGTTGAAGTCACACACAACAACTCAAAACCTTGTTTTTGCCATCTATGCCAAAACTTTTTCACAAATTCAAAAACCCAAAAACCGAATCCCAAAATAGTAAACCCTAATGCCAAAATCCTAAACACTAATTTTGAAATTGGACTCCTCAAAACCCTACACCTTGAACCCAAAAAGCTACACATTGTTATACAATTCCTTTCCCAAAGCCCTAATCTTTCAACCAATCCCAATCAAGTTGTGTTCTTAACATAGTTTAAAAACTCGGACTTTGCAATTACTCAGCTGACCCAAAAAATTTAAAAACTCAAGGAAAAATTGGGCAATAATGTAATGTCTTGGTATAAGATTTCTTGCGATATGAATAATAAATAAGGAAATCCTCTTCAATTTCAATTACGGGAACTAATTAATCAATGACATTTCATCCAACATTTGTTAAACATATAAATAGTTACCCAGAATGAAGTGGCTCATCATTATCTTTCTCTAAACAAACCAATGATGCCTACAGCAACAAGAATTCGATTTGCACTAAGCTTGGATGGGCCCCTGAACACAAATTAAACCCATAATCTTTATGAGTTGCCCAACTGTTTGTATAATGTAATCTAGCATTCACTAAAGAAGGGAATTCAACATTGAACTACTTCTATATCACCTCATAATTGACTGACTCCAACCAAGATTCAATATTTTCCATGAGCCAAGGACTAACAATTTCCTTTCAATAGGCGGCAGATAAAGAAGGCCTTATTACAATCTCGTAATACTAATGGGTAACGCATCCATCACTTGGGATTTATTGTTGAAAAGACAACCATATATAGTGAATCAACCTTGTTGTATAAAATGTCTCTTCTTTAAATGTTGCAACTAGCAGATTAATGGGGCAGCTAGTTATAAATACAGATTCCAATGCATATGTATTTATGGCTAATATTATGTAATGACCAACCCTGATTTTTTTTTGAAAATATAATGGACAACTAACAGAAATACAGAAAGCTCATAGAAACATCATACCCATGAAACCCTAATGTTGTTTGAGTGTTAAATCAATGTCTAACATGAGAGTGCAACAAAATATAATTGTTTTCACTCATACCCAGATAAAGAAATCACTGAAAGATCAATATGTTCAAATACCCATGAGCTGCAAATAGGTTCAGATCTGATAACAATGTCTAAACAGCAATATTAAACACTGATTTATGCCTAGAAATGAATAATACAACTGAACATGCAAAATAGAAGCTTATTACTCAATACCCAGAAGCTGCAATCAATGATATATCACTTTTAACACATACCCAAATGTTGCAATAAGCTACAGGTCTGATAATCAGACATAAACAGCAATATAGAATACAAAATAAAAATACCCAGAAGGTCAAATCATCATAATATTAGATTTGGAACATACCCGAACTGTTTTTCGCATATGGGGCTGATACAATGGCTGGAACAGAAATACAGTTGGCTGGAAGTTAGCATTTACAGCCCAGAATGCTGATTCTCTTTGAAAAGAATGACAAAACCCTGCTGATATCAAGATGGCGCCCTCATATGTGCAAACAAGAACTTCAAACCCTAGGCATCCAATCCCATAAACTCCCACGCCCTTCTTATCAACAATACGGCTGTTTTTTTGGGGGGCTGATAGCAAGCTAAAACAGTCAAATAAACACTTAGGGCTGCAGCTAGCATTAAATAAAATATATTCAGCTCCAGCTATGGCACCAACACCCAATACAACAAGAACCAAGATCTTAAACACTCTTAGCAATATATTCCAATCACAATTTATTATTCGAAGAATCTCTAATAAATTTGCACAGTAAACCCTTCGCAACAAACTCCAAAAATCTGCAATGAAACACATAGGGAATCTCCATATGAAATTGCTCCAATACTCCAGCATTCAGCACAAGTGTAGATTTTGGATAAATCTAACAGCAAACCTTTTCTGCACAACTGTAACTGAGAAATGAGTCACACAGTATTAACCAAGGAGGATCTTTCACCACTGTGGCTAATCTTCTCCAAGAGGGTTTTCATCCTCAAGAAGGCTAAGATGATGTCATGTCCCTATATTTACAAGTGAATCGATCATGTATTAGACATTCAAATTAAATACATGACTATCCATAAAACCAAATATTCTTTAAATATATTTATATTATTATATAAATCATATATATTATAATTCATAAATTAAATATTATTATTCTAATCTGATCAACAGATATAATTATCAATATAAATATAAATATAATATATATTATTATTATATAATGATATAAGTACCAACATACTTATAGAGGTAATATTAATTATAATTATAATCATTATAATATAATAATCAATATAATATAATAATATTTATATTATAATATAACTTAAAAGCTTGTCTTATAAGACAAGCGAACCATATTAAGTCAGCGATCCTATTTCAAGCATCAAAAGAATGCCTACCCCACCCATATGTTATCAACGATAAAACTATTAGTAAAGGCACCAACTGAAACAAACTACGTAAACTGAGAGGTAAACAATGCTAAGTATCATTAAGGAGTCGCTGGGCATTGAAGACTATTAGCGATTATGCCTTAAATAAATTACTATGGTTAAGTCAGCGATAATTAATAATCCAGAGTGGTGACCCTTAATGAAAAGACATTCGATAAGATATAAGATGATCAAGAGCTCAACATCACGGACATCATAACACAATTCACAATCAATAATCTACGAATTACGATCAGCATCCAAAACAAGGTCATCCATCGAACAACAATCTATCACAAAAAGCATTGATAGAGGACACCATCGAAGAAATTGAAATCGATCAGCAAATATAATTGAGTCAGCGGACTACAAGTATCTTAACATCGGATCATTGAATATAAGAAGAACATCTGCCATTTAACATCTGGCATTATATATAGCAAATACAACATTAGTATCGGCAGCAATAACGAAGGAAGGGAATCAAGTCTCAAAGCAAATTGGTAATCAAATTCATCACAAGGCATAGCAGGCATAAATAAGACAGCGAAATTCAAGGTATGATCTTAAGCATTGAAATATAGCGTATTGATTTCATGTTCATAGAGTATGTAAGCTGCAGATGGTCATACTGACAAACTCTTGCATTGTTTGAATTAATAACTTGATAATCAACAAGTAGGAATTACAATTCCAAAAATGACTAAATAAGAATATTAACGGAAAATCAGAAGAGCAAATATTTTAATAAGAAAAATAGAATGAACACTTACATATTGTATGATCATTGAATGATTATATAAGATTAGATTGTTACATGATTGCTTTGATAGCTAATTACAAGAAATAACTTAGAGACTATGAAAAACCATCATAAGTGCATAAATGAATAATGAAGTTGTAATAACAATTATCATAGCCTAAGTTACTAAGGCATAGCTTATATTGTCAAATAACTTGAATGAATACTTAAATTAATTATGATAAAGAAGGGATGAGAAGAAGGGCTCATGGTAGATCAACCAAACCAATAGATCGAGACTAAGGGCTAAGGTAAGCAATGGGGCATAATAATGGTTGATGCCGAAGTTGGTCAAGAGTGCCATCCGACTAAAGACCGAGATTATGGTTGATGCCTAAGTTGGTCGAGAGTGCCTTCCGGCTAAAGACCGATAAATCCTTATCTCAAGTTGGTCTAGAGTACCCTTGAGATGAGTTTCCCATTGTCTTATGTTGGTCAAGAGAACCATCGAGATAATGGATAGGCCCTTGTCTCGTGATAGTCTAGACTCTAGAGTACCTCTTCGGGACAAGGGATGGCCTTCGACTCGAGTTGGTCTAGAGTACCTCCAGGTCAAGGATTATGGAACCCGTGATTGCTCCTTACAAACCCTCTCTCGTGGGGCAAGTGGTATGACAAACATGTAGACCCAAGTGTACCTCTCCCAAATGGAATCATGAAATATGTTTAATGGATATCATGAAAGGTAGAATACATTTAGATTATGATTATAAGATTTGATTTAATATATATTTATGAGTAATATGATTAGATAAGAAAGATTGAATACTAATGTTCTCTTTTACAAGTTAAAATTGTGTGCAAGGTTGCAAAAATTTTGGCTTGCTAGAAGGGGACATTACAGATGAACCAAGTTAAATCTCATAGAACTACAAGGGTTTCACAAGAGGAAATAAAATAATCTGCATATATGCAAATGAGCTCTCACAATCTCCTTTTATACTTTTTCCGCCGAACTTTCAAGAAGCTTTATTCTTAAATTCATTTTTAATAAAAATAAACTTTTTTGCTCCAAAAGACCCATTTATGAAATAATAATAATATTTGATATGCAAGGTCCCTTTTTCAAGTGTCCATGAATTAAAGCTTTTAATTCTTTTTCCAATGAGCTATTACACTAAGTTGCTTTTTGAATTATTTTATAAAATTAAGCAACCTTAGTGAAATAATTAAATTAAAGCTCATTAATTCACCCAAGTTGCGGAAACCGCAGAACAGCATCGGAATCCAAATCTGACTATACTAGAATAATACCAATGATGAATAATGATAATCGGGGCCAACCAGGTGACTTACTATAAATAGACGCTCCCTCCAATAATCTTGGAGAACACACCGAAAGTCAGAATTCACTTCAGAAAGTGTCATAGGAGTCCTCAAGACCAAATGAGATCACTGCCAACAACAAACATCCCTGCAGAACACAACCTACATGCTCCAAGAACCTTGGAGTTCCCCTCACAAAACACTAGGCCGCTTCGGTTAGAACAGGAGCTGAACAAAAGGTTGCAAATTAGAGTAGCTAAAAATGGGGAAATTATAGTCCTCCCTCCCCAAAATTGCTTGCCCTCAAGCAATTGCTAGCTCAACTCTAAACAAACAATGTAGCTCCAGGAATCCTACATTAATCTAGGAGGTATGTAAGGTTTTCTATTTGAAGCTCCATGCTGCAACATACCTGCAATTAACACCTCCTTAATTGTCCAAGCCAAAAGTGAAGTCATACTCTACATGAAATTAGCAAACTCACCATCACATACTTTTGCCTTACCAAGTTTTCGTTGCGCCACTCTGATATAATCTGGTAGTTTTGTTAGAATCTTCACTGTTTCCAAACCAAGTGTCTCTGAATAACGGTTGAAAACAAATTGAAGACTACTATTCTGAATAAGCTCCAAATATATTCTATTACAATTTTCAATACAATTCTTTGCGACATACCCTTCATTAATGAAACTAAAGGGTTCTCCTTCGAAAAAAGATCTAGAACAACATGGGTGCAAGCTAGAAACAATTTATGACAGTCAAAACTCGCCTGATTATTCCCCAAAAACAAGATTGTGTTGGCTAGTACACCCATTTGCTTCAGCTGGAAACACTTATCAACATTTCTCAAATGTTCTTTACATTCAAAATGACCCATCTTACTGTTGTCTAAGTCTGAAAATAATAAATAATGATCTGATTTTATCAAAATCAGCATCCTGTAAGTGGAACAACAGTTGCAAATTTGAAACTTTCTTACCAAATTTAGAAATGAGAGCATAATATTGACTAAAACCTCTTCAGAATAGACTGAAAATGTCTTCCAACTAGTCACCAATTGAAATTTGCTCCATCCCATGGTAAGAAAAACTTGCAAACCCAACTGAAAATTTGCCAATAAAGTCATATGATTGATGTTTGAACAATAAACAACAGCATTAAAGAAGGAATTCAGACGTGTAAATCCCTGTATAGCCATTCCTCTCGCACTACCAAACTCTTGACATCTTTAACGGATATTCACCTGCATGAAAATTGAATGTTAGAGCATCATAATCATGCCCTTGCTTCTGCAATTTGTCAACCAAGTTATCTTCTTCAAGAGCCAATAGAGTCTCAATGCATTTCCACCTCTCACCATAATGATGGTGTCTCCAACTTCTTGACATACTCAAACATGCAAGTCTAAACACTATGCAAGAATGATACAACTCAAGGCAAGTTCCTCCATGAAAATGTATCTTAATTGGATCCCAAGAATTGCATACCTTGATTACATTCCCTGAGTCAACCAAAGGAGATGTCTTTGGGATGAAAGAGTTTTCATCCCATGAGGCAACTTCTTCTACCTCACCAATCATTTCTTCCTTATTAGGTGGTCTTCCAGGAGGATGACCAACCAAAATCATGTCATGCTTGATTACATGGCTTGGCACATTATTAAGATTAAATCTCTTGCCTTCATTTATGGCTTCATGTAGAACAAGAGACCGATCCTGGGAAAAATCCATTGTACCACGGGGACGCGTCCCCCCTAAAAAAGATGTCGTTTCCGGGACGGGGCATCCCCAGGACGTGGGGACGTCCCCTAAATGCACCGCCACCTCCGCTTGCACACCTCCGTCGTCCCCAAGACGTTTCCCTCTGAGAGGGGACGTCTCTGGGGCGTCCCTTGAAACAGGGGACGTCTAGGGGACTCTGGGACATCCAGGGGACGCCCAGGAGTCCCTAGACGTCCCAGAAGTCCCTCGATGCCCCAAGAAACACGCAAGCGTCCCCTGCGCTGGTGGACTCCAAAAGTTGTTTTTTTTTTTAATTCTTATAAGTTTTTGGTTTGTGAACCCTCTACCCTAACCCTAATTGCTAATGTGCCCCACCCCCAAGGCCTCCTAAAAGCTAATAAAAAGCCCTATCCCTCTGATTTCAAATCACACAAAAACTTCTTTGAGTGAAGTAGAGAGCTGAAAGTAGAGGCAGCAAGCTAAGAGGGAGACGTTTGCAAGAGTAAGAGAGCATTAGGAGAGAGAAAGTGAGATCAAGAAGAGGATATAGAAGCCAAGAAGATTCAAGAGTCCTCAAGTTCATCATTTGAGCCACAAGGTAGGCCCTATCACTATGCATTTGATTCTTTGAATTTCTCATTTTCATTTGTATAATTAATAATTTAATAATTGTATTGTTCTTTGATTCATGTCATGACTCATCATGAATCATGATTCATTTCTAGAATCAAGTGCTTAAATTTCAAATTTATTTTGCTTGCTAGATTGTAGCTTTGTAAGTTTTTTTTCAATTTCAAAATTAGAATTTAGAAGTCAAATTAGGATTTCATCTTGTGTATCCTCTACTTCTGCACTTCACGCGACCTGAAGTAAGAAAAACAAAGTGAAATCCTTGTTTGACCAAGTATTTACAATTGTCAATTTATGACGACATTTAGGTTTTTAAATTTTTAATTAATGCATAAATATTTGATTATCATTTAATTATAAAATAAATCATTAAATTTGAAAGTCAAATTAGGATCTTAACTTTTGTGTATCCTTTGCTTCTGCGCTTCGTGCAAATTGAAGTAAAAAAAAAAAAAGTGAAATCCTTGTTTGACAAAGGTTAAGAACAATAATTCCTATTTGTGTATCCTCTACTTCTGCGCTTCGTGCGACCTGAAGTGAGAAAAACAAATAGAAAATCCTTTGTCTTAATCCCTTGCATTATGCATGGTTTGAATTTTAATTTTTAATAACTTACAAAAAAATTATCATTTCTTGCAGTGTCATTATGAGTTCTCATAGCATGAGTGAGGATGAGGGTCAACCTCAAGGGGATGAGGTTGAAATTGAAAGTGGAAATGATTCTGATTATGCACCTACTGATCCTAGTTCAGAAGCAAGGAGGGGTGGCCATGACAGTCCAACTAGTTATGTTGGGAGTCCAAATTATACTTGCCCTTCACAAATCCTACAACAATATGCTAAGGGTCCCTTTGATCCAAAGCAACCTTTAAAACAATTTGCATGCAAGGTACCAGGACAACCTGGGACATCTGGGGGCACTAGGAAATGGAAGTGCAACTTATGTGACCTTGAATGGTTTGGCAACATGACTAGAACAAATGCTCACCTCCTTCTTATCCAAGGCAAAGGTGTACAAGTATGTGATAAGCTAGAAAAAAAACCTGAAATTGAGGGCTGAAATATGTAAATTATCGGGTGGTAATGAAGATGAAGCACCTACATCTCTTACTATGCCACCAAGGGGGAGGGGTCATCAGAGACATAGTTCTACTTCTACTACTTTGGAGAGGCCAATGAATCCATCTAGTTCAAGGGCAGCAGAGCCTAAGAAGAAACGTAAGTTGACTAGTAGTGATGCTTCAAATCCAATGGCAAAATTATTCAATGTGCAAGCAAAGGATGAGGCAAATGATGCCACATTGGCAAATTCTTCTTTGCCAATGGCATTCCATTCCATGTGGCTCGCTCTCCATATTATAAGGAAGCTATGGCAAAGGAAATAAGGGCGGGAGCATCATATGTGCCACCAGGGGAGACTAAATTGAGGACAACAATCTTGGATAAGAACTATTCCAAGATTAATGTTTTAATGGAGAAAATGAAGGATACTTGGGTCACAAGTGGATGCAGCATCGTCATGGATGGGTGGACGGACATTAGGCATCATGCACTCATCAATATCATGGTTACAAGTATAGCTGGCCCTTATTTCCTTAGGGCTATTGATTGTTCAGGGCATCACAAGGATGCTCATTTTCAGTTCCAGATCCTCAAAGATGCTATAGAGGAGGTTGGGCCACAAAATGTGGTGCAAGTAGTGATAGATGCAACCCATGTGTGCGAAGCTGCAGGGAAGTTAATTGAGGCAGCCTATAGACATATTTGGTGGACTCCTTGTTGTGTGCATGCCATGAATAATGCACTCAAGGACATGGGAAAAATCAGATGGATCAAAGGACTTGTTAGTGATGCTAGAGATGTATAGATGTTTATCTGCAACCACCACACTTCACATGCACTCTTCAGGACCTTCTCCAAGAAGGAATTCTTGAAACCTGTAGAGACTAGGTATGCATCATACTTTATTCTCTTGGAGAGGATGGTTGAGTTGCAAGAGGCATTGCAACTAATGGTTATGATAGCAGAATGGAATCGGTGGCCTGAGTTGAAGACAAAGCAGCGACAGAGGGTGAAGGAGGTGATGAAGAGTGATGTTTTTTTGGGTTGATGCCAAATATATTGTCTCCATCATAACTCCAGTCTTCAGAGTGATTAGATATGGGGATGCTAATGCACCTAACCTTGGAGAGGTGTATGAGTGCATTGATACTATGCTTGATCAAATGAAGGTTGTACGACAGAGAGACCCCACATTGCAATTCTACACCGAACATATTCAGTCGATCATTCATCATAGATGGGAGAAGCTCAACACTCCATTGCACATGGCTTCCTATGCATTGAACCCAAAGTAGTATGTGGAAAGGCCTAGTAGAGTTACACCTATACAAGATGCAGAGGTGAAGGCAGGGTTCATGAAGACCATTCAGAAAATGTATGATCCTACAAAGGGCAGCATCATTCGTAGTGAGTGGACAAAATTTGCCTCTTAGGGGATATCCACATGAGGCCGAACCAGATAGGGAGACTTCGGCACAGGAAGACCCTATTTTGTGGTGGACTTTCCATGGGCCTACTTCTATGACTACCAGTCTAGCCAATCGTTTGTTGTCCCAGGGTTCTAGTTCTTCTGCTACTGAGAGGAACTGGTCTACTTATAGCTTCATCCACTCAATTAAGAGGAATAGGCTTGTTGTGACCTAGTCACACATCGCCCCATTGCAAATGGGGACCCCCTTTTTTTAGCTCCGATGCTTTGCTTGCATTTTGGATGATGTCGTAAGTTCGTTTCCTTTGCCAATCCAACAATGAGTCTCTCCTAGGAGGTTTTGCTTTAGAACTAGAGGTCTCAGCTGGAACATGAACTTGCAATAATGAAGAGTCTTTATCAAATTCCATTCAAATGGGAAACAAGGAAGTCATCCGTCAAGGTTCAAATGAACACTGAGATCAATCCTGATGCATGTTTGAGATCCTGAAAATGACTGTCTGACATCCTGAAAATCCTGAAAATTGACTACGTCTGAAATCTGGTGGATCCTCCAAATTCTATAATCTGCATGTTAAATCCTATGGATCCAAGACCTATCTCAAACATCCTGGAAGTATATTTCAAAAATATTTAAAGTATAGGAAATTCAATATCAGGAGAAGATTAAAATTGTCATCCGGTGCGCCCTTGTTAAGGTGTGATTCCAACCGGAGGACAAAATCTTGAACCAATGCGCTTGAAAGAGATAGTTTTGATTGCTTATTTTATGACATCTCAAGAGAAGATCAAAATCTTCATCTGCTGCGCCAATCTCAAGAGAAGATCAAAATCTTCATCTGTTGCGCCAATTTCAAGAGAAGATCAAGATCCTCATCTAGTGCGCCATCATTGATATGTGGTTTAATTCAAATTTTAGGTGAAATTCCAGACGAAACATGAAATCTTGATCTAATGCGCCACCTTGGTGTGAGGTTGAATTGAAGTTTTATGAAGGCTTTTTAAGTGAAGATTCAAATCCTCATCCAATGCGCCACTAGGGTGTGAAGTTCAATTAAAATTTTATCAGACTTTTTAAGCGAGGATCCAATTTGCTATCTAGTGCGCCACTCCCATGTGAGGTTAAATTCAAATTTTATGAAGGTTTTTTAAGTGAAGAACAAAATCCTAATCCAATGCGCCCCAATTGCAAAAGTCTATTTTGATTGTTAAAATGCAATTTTTAACCGGAGAATGAAAATGTCATCCAGTGCCCCAAGATGGAGGGGGTTTGTTTTGATTGTTAAAGTCCAAATTTATGAAATTTTAGGAGAAGGATAGAATTGCCATCTATTGCGCCATTATTGGAGTGTTGTTTAGTTCAACTTTTAGGACATCTTTTAAGCAAGGGATGAAATTATGAACCAGTGCGCCAAGATAAGGAGTTGGTTGCAATTTGCTAAAGTGAAGTTCCAACCGGACGATAGAATTGGCATCTAATGCGCCACTTTTAGTGTGATGCTTAGTTTGAGTTTTATGATTGCTTTCAAGAAATCAACCAATTTGGCTTTCAATGTGCTTAGGTTTGGAAGTGTTAGAAATTGTTTAATAATGATTATTTTGTTATAAAGCCAATGATTGATATTGTCTCTTTCCTTATGTTGCAGGAACATCAATGGACTAAAAGGTCAATCAAGGAGCAAGGTGCTCGGAGCCACCTTCATGCGAGTAAAATGAAGATAAAAGATAGCCACTCCAAAGGACCACTTCAAGATCATCATGTTGGAACACTTCATCATCTACATTCAGAGAAGACATCCATCCATCAAGCTTCAAGTTCCATACAACTTCAAATCTTTGAGAGGTCTCCTACTCCATGAAGCATCCTCATCATCTATACTACTCTCCATCAAGATGCATCCAAAGAAGATCAACCTATCTCCTGCAAGAGAAGAAGAATTACAAAGTTAGACAAATGAGCAACATGTATCATACACATCCAGTTTACAAGAAGATGAACAAGGCAAGATCAACAAAGATACATTCCAAGCATTCAAGTTCAAAGCAGTCACATTCGAAGACATCATACAGATGATACAATTTGGGAATATGCTGAGGTGGCACCTACGTGGCATATACATATTATTCATCCTATCACAGTTCACCACATCATTCAACAAGCAAGAAGCCAAAGAGGACGTCCATGTGGAAGATGTTCTAAAGATTCCATTTGATCCTTATCTTCTTGGAAAACGTGCCTTCATTGCCTCTCCTATGTACTAAAAATAGCAAATTGTTGTAACTACCTACTGAGATGGCATGATCTGGACCCTTGGCTATCTGGATTGATCCAGGCCATTCATTGTAATTCTGGAACTCTATATAAAGGCCTTGTTGCCTCATTTGTAAGGGTTAGTTCACAGTTAGTAGGCAGCTAGTAGTAGAGTAGAGTAGAGGAGACTCTCGAAATTCTCTGAGAGTGCTTGAAGTTGTTGTAAATATTTCTCAAGATTAATGCAAAGACATTGGAGCTTGTTTGGTGCTAAGTGTTATCTTGTGGAATGACATGGTTTCTTGTATCTTGATTGAATGGAAAGATGTTTCTAAGTAGAGTAGTAGATTAGCAGCTCATTGATGTAATGTATGCATGTATTGAATATTTGATCAACTCTTAGCTCATGCTTTTAACATTCATCGTTGGTGAAGTGTTGTGTAAAGCTAGTCTGAGCTTCATTATAATTTGCATAAGTTCGATTGTGGATGCTTGTTTGAGCTGCGTCGTCTAATGGGTGCTTATATGAGCCTTCATGATTTGAAAACCTTTCACTATCCGTAGAAGACTGCACCAACTCCATGTAGTTGTAGGCATCCTTGGCGAAGTGGAGTTAGGTTGATTAAGGAGTTTGTCTATTCTTTCATCATCATTGCTTTATTGACCTTAGATTAGTTTCCTTAAACCTTTGTCTTTTTTTCCTTTTCTTTATCATTGAAGCATTGTACATATATCATCCACATTGAAAGGAGAAATAAGTTGGGCGAAGTAAGAAGTCTAATCACATGTATTCACTAAGTTTATCCAATGCAAATCACGAATAAGGAACCTTGAAGTTGTCTCACTGGATCACATAGCTTAGCCTTTGAGAGACTTTACTCAAGAGAGAGTGGGATACTCAGTGTTTTACTCTATTGTTGTGTTGTCGAAAAACAATCCTCAACATTTTTGGCGCTAGAAGGAGGGCTAAAACATGGACATTCTTTATTTCAAGTAGAGCAACAAGATACTCCGAGTGGTGGATTGAAGTTTGAAGTGAGCTTTGAAGGAAAGAATTCGAGATTTCAAGATCTCTCTTATGTCGAAAATCCAAAAAAAAAATACAAAAATCAAAAAATACAAAAAAAAGTAAAAAAATTGAAAATACCAAAAAATATATAGACATGGATTTCTCAAAATTTTCAAGGCAGGTCAAGGTGGATCATTCTCAAAATGATGTTCTTCAGCTTTGGTGGACTTTGAATGCACAACTTCTTCCTAAGAGTTTGAGTGACTTTGCATCAAGGAAAGGGTGTAGAATTCATGACACCAATGGACACGAGGAGCTATACTACATGACATTCTTATCAAGGATGGAATTAGCATTGCAAGGGAAAAAAAAAATTTCACAGTTACATGAGCCGATTGTTCCTACAAAGGTGATACCCGAAGTCTTGTTTGATGAAAGAGAATTCTTTATAAGTTTCAAGGAAATGATCACGAAAAGACTAAGCATTGAGAAGGACTTGCCTGCCGAAGACATGTTGATTCCAGGTGGTTGGTGCAGAATTCATAACACAGCTCATTCAAAACTCACATGTTCGTCTTGTCAGGAAGCCATTCGTCAGGTCAAGGAACAATTGAGGTTGGAAGAAGAATCCAAAGAACAGCTAAAATTAGACGACTTGTGGAGCAAATGTCTTCAAGAAATTAATTCACCACCTAAAGGATATGTTCCCTTGTTATTCAACAATGAAGATAGCATAGGTAAGATTGATAATCAAGTAGAGAGTCGATTTGCATACCTTCTTCCAAGCAAGGACGAACCTGCTGAAGTTGAAAAGGAAATAGAGGATATTCAAACGAAGGCGAGTGATGAACAGGATGTTGATTCCGCCATCAAAGAAGAAAATAACTCGAGTTCATTGCAAGAAGATGAATTCCTTGATTGACACTCATTCATGCTTTAAGGGAGATCCTTGAAAGTGAGTTACACGAAGTGTGGAAAGAGTTGTGGAAGATAGTCAACTGGATGCATTGCAAGAAGCACTCCAAGACGTCATCGAAGACCTATCAAATGAATAGCAATTCGAAGGGGCGCTCGACACTCCCATGGATCAATGCAACGAGAGTTCCTGCCAAAGTCATCCCAAGATGAACAAGTTGAGGAAATGGAGGTCAAGGACACGAAGCAATTTGAGTTGGTGCTAGGCCCTTTGTTGAAGATCTACGACGAGCTAACAGGTGAAATGTTCCATGCTTTAGAAATTTAATTGTTTTCACCTTTTCACTTTGATATGCCCACTATTGATTATAATGTTGATTCGCATGTTGCGGACGCGAGTGGGATGATTCATCATCAACTCCAACCTCCTGACATGTGCGTGAAAGGTGAACAATATCCATTGAAAGACGAAGACCGCCAAGTTGTATCTTTCCGTGCTATTAATTGGAAAGATTTTGAATTTGATGATTACGAATTTTCAAATGATGAGTATGAAGAATATGAGTTTGACTATGGAAATTCAAGAAAAGCAACTTGTGTTTGGATAAATCATGGTCCTTTTGAATTGCCACAATTGATAATCTTGTGCCAAATTTTGTCTGAATATGAGAAATGTATAACCTTGTGCCAAATGTTCAATGTTCATTGGTTCAATGGTTCAAAAATCAAAACTTCAAACAGTCATTTTGGTTCAATGGTTCAAACAACGTAACAATGTGCGATATTTTGATTTTCAATTTTTCATTTTCAATGTTCAATGTTCATTGGTTCAATGGTTCAAACTTCAAACAATCAAACTTGAAACTTCGTTGTTAAAAACTTAAATGTTAATTTGTTGATGTTCAATGCAATATTCTTATTCCTTATACATCTTTTTATAACTAAATTTTCAAGTACTATATGTATTTGCACTGCTCCCCCACCACCCCCCACTGTCGTCCCCCCGCCACCCCTCACTATCGTCCCCCCGTCCCCGAAACCCGTCCCCCCGTCAAGAAACTCCGTGGAACTGTGGAAAAATCCCTCTTCTTTTGCATGTCACCAACAAATTGGGATGGTCCCATAAGCAAAACATGTGACACCACCTCATGTCTGAACAACACACCTGGATCCCATATCTTCATATCACCATACATACTCAAGATGGAAAGAGGAGCATCTCTCATCAAATCACCAACAGTGATCACACATACCTCTTCAAAGTTGCTGGTACAAATGATGATAGCAGTGTTAAGACTGAAAATTAGATTTATAATTACACTGGGAATGCTTCCACTATCATAAACTGATAGTACGTCATCAAAACTCAATCTCCAAGTGCTATACGGACAGTCGTGTGCACGGAAATCCATGCAATCAGCTGCAATCATCAATGCAAGGTCTGAAATCTTTGTGGTCAGTGTTATACAACAGCCACTAAACATCAATGTGTGAGCTGAAATCCACTGAACCAAAACTAAAAACTCTTCCCAATCTTGTTGCATATTTCTAAAATCCAACCCTTTCAACAATATTAAGATTTGAAATGCTCTTTCATTGGCTAATAATGAATGGTGAACAGCAGGAGTAAAGTTGGGAATCATCAATGTCTCATTTGAAAACCGCCACATGAGTGAGATGTCCATTACAAATGTAATGTCCCCTTTTTCCAAGTGATCACCTAAGAGAGTTGGTTAGCCTATTCTGTTTCCATAGGCTAAGCCAGAAGGGTTAGGGAATAACCTAATTGGTTAACCAATTTAGTGGGCAAATTGGAGATGGGAAATGACTTCTAATATTTTTATGAGCCAATTAGTGAAGAGAAATAAATAAAAGAAAATTGCTAAGGAGGTGAGAGACCCAAGAGGGAGAAAAAGAAATAAAGAAAAAAATTAAAAGAAAATAAAGAAAAGAAAAACAAGATGGGCACCCAGGGAGGTCGGCCAGGTGGAGGAGAAAGACAAAACAAAAATAAAACAAATGCCAAAAAGCAGGTCGGCTAGGAGGTCGGCTACGATTGAGTTGGGAGGAAAATTGGCTATAAAGGAAAGGTCTTTTGAGGTCATTTCATCATTCATTCACATATGAATATTTCATTAGAATTTTTACTCTTGGCTGCATTTGTAGTTCAGCATACTCCAAGGACGAAAACCCTTAGGAATATTTGGTGGGTTGGACGAAAACCTAACTCATCTTGGAGGTGAATTCATACAGAGTTCACACTTGCACTTCATTGAAGATTTTGAGGAGTTCTTGAGCTTTCACGCCATATTCTTTGGAGCAGATTTGAGCACCCATTTTGGAGGGCGATTTCATCATTTTTGGAGCAGCAAGCGCTTGCCAAGGAAGATTCGCCCATCTAAGGTTTGGTGTTTGAAGACTATTTTGCTATTTTGTGGTATGTACAAACCTAAATTTAAATCTGATTTGTAGAGCAGAAATCTAGGCATATGTTTGGCATGTTTAAGCCCATGAATTTGATGTAATTCCAAATCAGCATATTCAGATTTGGAGCAGCAGACTTGTTTATTCAGAAATCAGATTTGTTTGTCATATCTTTGGCATTTGGATGGTTTTTATACATGGTTGGAATCATGGTTGATGTTGTCTACATGTTTGGCATATTTATGTGAATGTTTGGCACATGTTTATTGGCTGCCATAAGTGTTTATACTTCAGAAATAAAATCAGAATTCAGTCCTAGGGTTTGAGCAGAAAACTAAATCAGAAAAGAGCAGAAAACTAAATCAGAAAATTAGGGCAAAAATTCAGAATTCTAGGGCAGATCCTATTGGGGATATTAGAACAAACCACACATTATCAAAATGAAGTATCTTCCATAGGGGCAATCTCTTAGTTCCCATAATCAGCTCTTCAATAAGATGTAACCAATGCAAGTTCACAATACTCACGTGGTCCATGATATCAAAACATTTACATACCTTGTGTCCTTGTATGTAGCTTGGTTCCACAAACACAATCTCATGCTTATCTTTAAAATCATAGACATCCACAAAATAATGTCTCTTACCAAAGTCATCCACATGGATCTTATCCATCTCCATAAAAGATTATCATGCAAAGATAATGTACTGCAAAATCCCAAACTTCATCAAACTGCAAAATAAACTATACCATCATACTCCATAAGGTTTGGGATGAAGAATGACGCCTTCAGGGTGACTTTCTAAAAATAGACGGCTTCTCCAAGAATTTTGGAGAGCAATCCAGGAAGCCAAAAGAACTTCCGAAAGCATCATCGTAATCCTGAACACTATCTAAGCTCAATGCCATAGCAAAACATCACAAATAACTAAACCTGTGCTCTCCAAGAATTAAGAAGTTCCCTACCCATGTCAGATAGCCTACGGAAACTCAGGAAATAGGCTATTGGTCACAAACTTGGCTAAACGCCAATTGGGGATATTACAATAACAAACGTATTAGATATATCAATATTCATAAAATCATAAATTGCGTGTTAATAAAGTTGTAAATAAACTTAAAGACTTAAAAGTTAATAAAACTAATAATATATAAATTTTATTAATATTTATAACTTTAAAAAACTTAATGTCATCCTAATAAACTTAAAGACTTAAAAGTCAATTATAATATTAATAATAAAGTTAAATGAACTTAATATTATCGCAAGCTTAATGTCATCCTAATAAACTTTAAAAGTTAATAATACTATTAATAAAGTTAAATGAACTTCATGTTATCGCTTGAAGTTTAAAACAAGCAAATTGCGAGAGGTCAGACGAAAAATGAATCAACGCTTATTTATCAAATAAATAGGAAAATGAATTAGTGCTTACCTCTGTGTGAGACCAAACTCATGAAAAAAGGTTTTTTTTTACATTTTAGGGTTTTCCTTTGATGCCTTAGGGTTTAAAATTTTTATTTTAAAAATGTTGACGCAGATACGGCACAGTCGATTAACTTGCCGGATCCACAGGTATCCGACACACCTCCGAGTTTGATCTCATTCTGAGTACAGGCGAGTACAGTACCCAAGCCATATCTAGGTCATACTGTACTCATACCTAGTATGCCGATATGCATACCGAGGGAGGTAGGGGGTGCCATATCCGGTAACCCTAATGTATATATTTATGATTTCATATGTTTTTTGTATGGACATACCCAAAACATACCCAGCCCAAAAAAATATTTGCCATACTACCATACCATACCCACACACCTGTACCCATACTCATTTCCAATTTGGCAACTTAGCTAATGGATGTTTTGTGTCCTAGGTGCATCAATATATGGGTTACACATATGGGCAACCAATATGTAATTGTACTCTTTTTATATATTCCCTAATTAGCATGTGCTTGATCTTTTTTCATACAACGAAATTAAAAGAAACCTTTCTAAAGAATGCCATACAAAATGTACTCAATCTGTTCATAATGTCTTAAAATTTGACACGAGCCCGGTTTTAATGACCAGAAAAGGCAATTAGTGAAAAGCAATGTTCAGGGCTGACATATCAGAGAATTCATATCATTTTATATTCTCAACCAACATTAGGAGATTCACAATTAACTGATGCTATTCTAATGCAAATAATTCTGAGAACTGAAGACCAGTTAACAATATGCAAATTTTCTTACTCCAACTTCAGGATCCTCGATTTCAAGATCTTTGCATAAGACCCTTGCAAACTCCTCTGGATCACTATCAAGGTTATTCACATCCTGGAAAACAACCCCATAAACAAAATAAAATTTAAGACATGTAAAAACTACGAACACTTGGTCTGTCTGTTTAATTAACAATTTCAAAGAAATGTCTATAACAAAATTTACCCATAAAAACTGATCTTTGATTACAGTCTTGTTCACTCTTAGGTCCAGCTTTTGTCAAACATAGCCACATACATGCATATTGAAGTAAAAGTCATATTAGAAAATTTGAGAATGTGAATAGCATTGCATTTTCTTTCTCTAACTGCAAGCAATGCACATAATAATAAAATGGCACATGATAAAAAACCTATACAGATAAAAATAAGAAAATAGCAAATTTTATTGTAACAATGTAAAATAAACCTTAAAAGGCAGCACTTTTTCTCCTGTATTCATTTCCTGTCCTTCAAATGATCGAAACTCTGCTAACTGTGACTGATATGAACACCAGAGGCAATAAGATATGATGTCAGTTAAAAGGGGATAATCACAGATGCTGCACTATCCCCAAGTAAGCAAGAAAACACAGTGATACACAATGGTTTTATGCTAGAATTACTCCACCTGTGCATAAATATTGCTGAATAGGCAAGATCCTGCTCGACACAATACTCAGTTATAAAACTTGTTTTAATTAAATAAAGGGAAATGTTCAATGTATACAGAAAGAATAAGGGATCTTCCTGAAAGAATACCCTTGAAACACAAAACTAAAAAATAAATCCAAGTCAAATATTTATGTCAAGCACGTTGTCGTGTCCCCATGATTAAGACATTGTTTAAATTAGAGATTTAAACATCAAATAAAAGATGGTGAATTTATTTGCGATAGTTAGTCAAATTAAATGATAGAGATAATTACGCATGATTATTAATATATATTATTTAATAAATAATATTATATGAATATTTAATATAATATATTTATATATATATGAATAAAGAGTAAATATTATTATATTAAATAAATATAATTACAAATATAAATATTAATAATATATAAATATTATTAATATAAATATAAATTAGATATGATTATAAATTTATAACTATTATCAATAATAATATATTGATGTAAATATTATTAATTTAGATATAATAATAATTAATATATAATATACAATATAAATAACAAATATAATTATTATTCTAGATATAAATATTAATAATTATTATATATATAATTATAAGCAATAAATATAAATTATTATAAAGTAATTATTAAATATACCATTAAGAATAGCTTTACTCATAGCAATTGCTATGTTAAAGGAAACCCCTAAACCATACGATGCAATGAATTAAATAAAGGGAGACCACGATTATATAAAGACAAAGGGATGTGTTAATAATTAAAACCACGGTTAGTATACAGCAATTTATAATAGAAGATAACAAACTTAATATATTAAACAAACTCAAAAGATGTGACAGGTCTTGAAGACGTGATTGTTCAAAGGTATTAAAGGAGATCGTGAGGCATCATTCACGGAGAGGAATATCTGAGCATTCTCCTCAGCATCAAAACATACTTGGTCTCTCATATCCCATCGAATACCATTCAGACAAGCATAAACTTATATTAGATAGTATATCAGACCACCATAAAGAATATTGAGGAAATACAGTCCAGAAAACTTCATCAGCAAGTAAGCTTCTATTTCCTACCCTAATTGCTGATCGGCTAACAGGTATGAATGCAAATTTATATTTCTGGTTTGATATTCATTCTTACATATATCATCATGATAATGCTGTGATCTATATACAGCCATTACTAACCATGTAGTGTATAGTCAAACTTATGCGATTATTCCATAAAGTGTATCTTGTATGCATTAGAGAATTTAGTCTCCATATCAGCAAATTAGATATGAATATTATGCTTAAATAATGCTTCTAGATCTTGTAATTCTCTTAAAGATCATTATAGGAAAAATGATAGGTAGATATTAAAGAAATGCATTAAATTAATGAGAATCAGCAATCAAATGAAATAGATTATATAAATGACATAGGTATAAAATATATTGTCATCATGAATATGAAACCTTGAGTAAATGAAAATGCATAGAAGAATGGATTAATATGATAAATATGTATATGATCAATAATGAATAATGATAAATGATCAAGTATTAGTTCATATGAATATATGATGGGCCAATTATGATAGAAGGCCAAAAATGATATGACATCATATTATCAACAAGGACTCAAAATCATAGGATTGTGCTATATCCAAGAAGAGGATTAGCCTCATCATTAATCATCTCGCCATCCTAGGTGTATGGGAAGGTTAGGAGGATGTTACTGGACCTAGGTGACCCTCAAGAAGATGAAGTACCTCCGGGTGTGAGGCGAAGTCTCTTGGGCCAAGTGTCGAAGTACCTCCGGGTGTGAGGTGAAGCCTTGGGCCTATGGTATGATGAGCTCATCAATGTGATTTGTGCCCTACGGTAGGTGACTCTCCAAGATGAGGTGGGAAGTCTTTGGAGCCAATTGGTGAGGTGGGAAGCCATCGGGCCTCCGTAAGGGATGGTTGTGTCTCCTTAAACGAACCATGCCTATGGAGTTAGAGATAGATTAATGATAGGGCGACATATGATCCTTCCGAGGATAGCACTTGAGACGTATGAAAATGAGTATGAGTATGAAAATGGATATGAATAAAATATGAATATGAATGTGAATATGAATATGATTATGAACAATATGACTATGGACAATATGAATCTGATTATGACTAACATGAATAAGAATATGACTATGAATATGAATTGTGTGATATGGATTTATATTAATTATGATATGAAACATAAAAATTGGAGTACTAATGTTCTCTTTTTGTGAGTTGAAATTGTGCAAGGTTGAGAACAATTTGAGCTTACTAGAAGGGGACATTACACACGTCACCATATGCATAACAAGCTAACAACCATCTTGGTTAAGGGCAATGATATTATGAATACACCCAACAATCTGCTAACGTAATAATATTTGAATAGCAAATCAGGGCACCAACCGTTTCTCTTAAAAAGATACACAAAATGAAAACCTTATATACTTCATCATTTTGATTTGTTTCCAAATGTGCATACTGAGGATGAGGAACAAATGTGCAGAGCTCTCCAAAAGATCTTCCCACGAACCACTTATTGAAGGATAGAAAGATGACAATTATCAAGCTTCCTATCCATTATCAACCAGGACAAAGATTCACAATTGATCCTTGGATACTGCTATAGCTATTAGGCATTAACCAAGATGTAGAAAATACAAATAAAACTAAAAGAACCACACACTCTAGATGTTCTAAAAGATTATCTCCCTAAACGTGTCTCAAGTAGAACCATCTTTGCAAGTTGTATAGATTATTCAACCATTCAGCTATAGACTATCACTTGCAGCACTAAGCTTATTTTTTAACCACTTGTATTTGTCAATCTGATTAAAAATGATAGAACAAAATGTGTGAGTTGAGTACAGAATGATGCAAATAGCTACTTCCAAAAGTGACTAGATTATACAAGGTCTCATAGGACAAAATTATTTTTAACTTTCCAAGAAGCTTTTGCATGTTCTTCATTAACACCTCTGCTAATGTACAGGCTTTATATTGGAGCCTACCCATAGAAATGTGTGTAGTTGGCAAGTTCATAAACAACCAGCTTGATCATTTCAAGCCCTCTTACTTCAGCAACTATGTGATGAAGTCCAAAGACATCCTCCCACCTTTGATAGGGTATGGGCAAAGTTGTGGTTATCTTTGTGTCTTGTTGGTATCCCAAATACTCTTAACTCAAACATTTGGGACTATATCCCCAAAACAAATACATTTTGATCTAAGTGTTGAGTAATATAAAAGGGACCAACTATTCGGGATGCATGAAATTCTAATAAGATGTTTTTCATTTAGTCTTGCACAAAAATAGACAGTCCTTATACTGCAAGGTACTTCCTCTCCTAATCCAAGTCAAGCCCTGATGGAGCATCCTCTTACATTGGCCATGCTCACAGTCTAGCATAGCACACACCAAACTCTACCACCATCACCCCAGCAGATTGGCTCTTCTTCAACCAACACTCCACTTGATCTCGATATCATATCATAAGCAAAGATCTCAATGCATATTGCCATCAGTGTTAACAGTATGAGAAAGTGGGCAAGCACTTATGCAGAGGAAGAAGCTTATCTGTTATGATTAGAAAGAAGAAATGGACGTAAAAGAAGATATAACTTCCATAACATCATCTTAAAAGAAAGAGACGCATAGCTTCATACTAAGTTTTAATAAATCTATGCAATTGCTGCTCCATATAGTCATCAAATTGCATTTAAAAAATCATAAGCGTATTTAAAATGTGTCACATATGTTGACAAAGATTCTCATATCTATTAGCACAGTTCCATTAGGAGTTTTATTCACAATTCTCACAGTTCAAAATAGACCTCTTATAAATCTACATGGCTTAAATTACTTCTGGTTGGGAGCATAAGCTATATCCAGATTATGTATGCAATACCATAAGAAAACATCTCGATGCATATTGCCATCAGTGGTTAAATTATGAGAAATTAGGGAAACACTCTTCTGCAAATGTAGAAGCTTATCTGCTATGACTAGAAACATGTGCTTATATGAAGATTTGACTTCCATAGCATCATCTTAAAAGAAAGGGACGCATATCTTTGCATCAAGTTGTAATAAATCTACCAAAATGCTGCTGCATATGGTCATCAAATTGCATTATTTTATTTTATTTTTTTAATTTTCTATATATTGCAATTCATTTACAAATATTCTAGTCATACGAGCACCAACATGAGACCAATAGAAGCTCTTTGCAAGCACTATTATGAGACTAAGACAAGTCCTTGGAAGAAGGCATGCTAGAAACCTACAATAGAAGACCAAGAGTCACAAAATAGAAATCCGCCTTTGGTTATCACCACACTATGAGCCAACAATGAAAGATTATGAGTCAACAACAAAAGACTAGGAGTCACAACTTAGAATTCCACATTAGATGTCCTTTTGGGGATTTGAACTTGGGTCTGCATAATAAGAACCCAACACTTAACCAATTGAGCTCTACCCCTTGGACATCAAATTGCATTTGAAAAATCATAGCCTATTTAAAATGCATGGCTGTGTTGAAATACATGGTCCTCGTATCTATTAGCATAGTTCCATTAAGAGTTTTATTCACGATTCTCAGTTCAAGATAAACTATTCTAGATTTCCTGCAACTTAAAGATTTGTTTAACATCCGTCTATTTAATATTACACACTTCAAAAACAACTTGGTTGCCAAGTCAATAATAATTCTACTTTTCTTATGCCCTGGCCCAATGCATTTTACTATTGATATTACATGAATTCACAAACTAAAAAAACTGGATGATTGACGGCTAAAGTTCAAAAAGACCCTTGATAAAACAAACAAACCCACAGTAATTTTCACAATAAGTTGAAATGAGAGAAGGACCTACAGCATATAACAAGCACAGTTCAAACTTAACCATGGCATCTATAGCTTACTTGAATTGATTGAACTATAGGTGTTACAAAACTTCCAGGATATTTCAGATCTTTGACAGTTCTTCTTGCAAACACTGCAATCTCGGAATCTGGATCTGTGAAATATTAGAAACCCAAAAAAACATGCATTAAACTTTGTCTGAAATCTTTTAAAACAAATAATTTCTGACATACAATTTGAAGTACAAAGAAGTAGAAGAAATAAAGCTACAAAGAAAAGTTAAACACCAAAAATCTAAGAGAGTGATGGGTAAATTCCCTGCAAAACTAAGATTTAAATTGAAATTCCCTGTTCAAGCCAGATTACATAACTGTTGAAGCATGTTGAGATGGTCTTACATCTATCAGATATGAAGGATACATCACATCCAAAAAACAAATATTTATAGAACATAGAATCTTTTAATGTGATAAGATTCTTGTCCTTGTCATCACTTAACACTAGCGTTGTAAACCATCCATAGAATCTGGAAAAAGATGTGCCCTCTTGCCTGAATAAGCCAATACATACTCAGACTTGTTTGAATTCAAAGGAAATCTTGGCTTGAATACATTATATTAAACTTATTAAGGATATTTTGTCATATGTGATAACAACACATGGCATGAGTGTAATGTTCCATTTTTGGCGCATTGATTATTGTGAGCATTTGTGCTTGTTCCTAGTCTCTTGGAGGCTATCCAACATGTTGGGAAGAACTCCAATGTTCTTGGAGTGGTCATAGTTCAGTCTGCAGAACAGTTATTTGGGTTTTCCTTGTGTAAATGGATTATTTTTCATGGCTTTGAGCTCAGTTGATGTTTCGGGTAACAGTGATGGTTTCTGAAGTTTGATCGGGCCTCTGGTTTGCTCTCCAAGATTCTTGGAGGAGTTTTCTATTTTTGGAAAGTCATCCGGAAGGCATCGTTGCACATCCCAAACCTTACAAAGCATATTGGTTCAGTTTATTTTGCATTCGGAGGCTGTTTGGGATTTTCCGCAAAATTTAATATTTAATGAGCTATTTTAATTATTATTTTCATTTAAGCTCTTAAGGGTGAAAATAATTAAAATATTATTAAGTGTTATAGCTCATTTGAAAGGGGAAAACATATACTTTTATTTAGGCACATAAAAGTGAGCACTTAAGTGGAGGAAAAAATAAATAAATTAAGTTTGAAGGAAAATGTTATTATTTTCAAGAAATAATTCATTTCCTTTGTAACTACTCTAGTGCCTTATAAAAGAGAATGAGCTTTCATTTGGAAGGGTTATGTTATGTTGTTGATATTGATTTTATTTGCAGATGGATTGAACCTGTGAGTTCTTCCATATTCTCTTGAGGACGAAAACCCTCTTGTAGAACCCTCTTGAGGACGAAAACCCTCTGGAGTTTGAGTGTGGTTTCACACAGAAATCACCATTGTGCTAGAGCTGATTGGAGTTGATAGTTTGAATTGATTTTGGCATTGTGATTCAATTTTTGTATATTGAAAATCAGTTGTAGATGATTTGGTATGAAGTTTTGATACATTTTTCTATGTTTGAATGAGTTACCTCTATGACTGAGGTTTGCTGGGCCGTACCAGCTTGAGGGTACGATCAGATATAATAAATAATGTTGGAGTTTTAATGGATCAAATTCTTGTTGGATGATATTATATGAGTCATATCTTTCATTTCAATACATTTTTATTGAGTTTCAAGTGCTAAGTTAATTTCTATGAAGGTATCCATACTGCCCAAGCCGTACATCCCTGAAATGGTACGATGGGCATTGAAATTTGTTATTGAAGCTTTTGGAAAATTAAGTTGTTACTGTTGTTTTCCTTTGATCAGCCTATTTGCAGTGATTGTGATGCATTTTAGAGATAGCTCTGAGGTATTCCGTACATAGGCTGCCGTACATAGCTGAGGGGGGTCAATTTATCTCAGAAAATATTATGATGTTATATGGTATCAAATGCAATGGGAATGATATCTTATGGTTTGGGCAACCTATTTGAGTGATATTGCAGTCTCTTATTTGAAGTTGTCTGATTTTTTGCACACTGCTGTTCCTTCTCTGGCCATACAGCCCTGGACATGAGCATTTAATGATTATGGACTGTGTTTTTATTGCTTGTTATGTATAAGTTCTCAGAATTTATATATATGGTATGCAGATCAGATTTTGGACAGTTATTTGTTGATATAAGTGGTGAAAGAGTTTAAAGCACTTTCTTCATCTTCCATGGCAGCCATGCAGTATAGACAGTCAGCAGTATTGTATAGACAGTGAACAGCTAACAAGCAATTAGATTTTCCAATCTTGATCAGTCAATTGAAGGTCCATTTGCCAATTGAAAAGTGCAGGGTATGATCTCTTCTTCAATCATCTTCAGGGGTATCTTCATCAAATGCTAATCCTGTGTAATTTGCTTATTATTGTATTGAGTTTCATTGTAATTTCTCTTATTGCAATACACACATTTAACCCCTGGATGGTTTACTGCCAGTGTGGAGAAAGAATCTTTCATATTTGCTCTCACCCACTGAAAAGTGGAGTATTCCCACTGAACAAGTGGATGGCATTGTAATCTTTCTTTATTGTTCATCTCCCACTGAAAAGTGGTGAATCCCCACAACTTGTGGATGCCTGCATATGCAGATGAATGTTTACTTGTTTGCACAATGTTTTAATTGGTAATCTAAAGCACATTATGCTCTCACCTCGCCCAATTAGGATCTTGGCGATCAGAAGTGCGGAGGAGTTTTAAGTGTGCTAACATAGGTTGTCAATTGTTCATTATTTTGGGAAAAAAAATTGGGGTTGTATATTTCAATGAGCCAAGTTATATTGTGAGATACAACCTGTACAACAACTTGCACCACCTTATAAGTAATTGTGTCTTGTATTGTAATTGAAGACTAATGTGTGTAGTTAGGATAAATGACTTTTAGGATTGCAGCAAACAACACAGATAAGTAACGGAATCTTTTTGGTTTTAAGTGTGCATTCTCAAAGCGTTTTTTCTCAAGCAGAGTTCGCTTTTAAAAGCTTTTATATATTGGGTGAATTCCATTGGATTTCAAAAGGTAAAAACCAATTTGAAAACGTTAAACACTTATATACAAGTATTCCCCAAGGTCTAGGCATCTATCCCAGATGTCTAATACGTTTCAAGGACAAGAGGACGGGACATCCCACTGCTCCCCTCTCTTTCCCCCCTGTCCCTTTCTTTAGCAACAAATGGTGACACCCTGGGAAACCAAGACAACCATTGTAAGTCTCCCCCACTCTCCTCTTTTTACCAACACATCCCCAAGATGATCAAGGGAAATAATCACTTATATACCAGTGTTCCCCAAGGTCTAGACACTCATCCTAGATGTCTAGGACGTTTTGGGGGCAAGGGGAAGACAGGATGTCTCCCAACTCCTCCCTATTCCCTTCAATCCTATTTCTTTAGCAACAAATTGGACACCCTAGCATCCTTGAGACAGCCAAGGGACATCCCCCACTACAACCTCCTCCTACCCAATCTGTAATGTCCCCATTTTCGGAGTGATCACCTAAGAGATGACCTAATTGGCAAGTTCTCACACTTGGGAATTTTGTAGGGCAAATGGAGTGTGAGGGAAGACTTGGCATATTTTTATGATATTTTTGATGTGGTCATCATTGATGAAATAAATTACCCTAATATAGAGCGACCCACTTGGAGAGTGTAAAGAAGGTATAAAAAGGAAACAAAATAAAATAATGATTTCCCTTGTATTTGGGTGCCAAGGAGGAAAATAATAAACACAAAAGACATCTTTAATTTGTCTTTTTGAGCGCCTATCTTGCCTAGAAGAGGGTCGGCCCTCTTGGAGAAGAAAAGAATAAAATTAAAGAAAACATCTTTTTATGTGGTCGGCCAAGATCATAAGGCGAGCACCCAAGGAAGGAGGTCGGCCTAATTTAGGAAATGAAATAATAAAAATAAAAGGGATTCCTCAAATAGATCGGCCTAGAGAGAGATAAGAATATCATGTATAAATAAGAGATCGATTGGAGGCATTTCAACATATAATTCAATCCTAATTTCATTTTGGAGTTTATCTCTCTTGGCTGCACTTTAGAGCAGCATATTCCAAGGACGAAAACCCTTGAGAATATAAGGCGAATTGGAAGAAAACCTAATTCATATTGTGAAGGTTTCATAACAGAGACTTACTTGCACTTCATTGGAGATCTATCGAGTTTTGAGCAGATTGCATATTCAGATTTTTGGATCAGATTAGAGCAGCAGATTGGTGGCCCTTTGGTGTGGATTGCATTTGGGTTTAACCCTAACTTGGAGCACCACTATTTGAGGATGTTTGCTAGGCTTGTTGTGGAGTATTTTGCATGTGGAGCAGCAAACCCTAGCCATGCTTGCAGCAGCATTTTCAGACCTGATTTGAGAAGGCCGAATTCAACTTTGGAGGACAATTGGTGATCATTCATTGCATATCTCTGGGGCAGATTGGAGCGTCATCATTTGAGGGTTTGTTGGAGCATCATTGACCATCATTTGGTATGTACAAACCTAGGGTTTGACCTGATTTGGACAGCAGCAATTCTGGGCTTGTTTGTCATGTTTTAGCCCATGTTTGGATGTAATTTCAGACCTTTATATTCTGATTTATAACAGCAGAGTTGTCTTCCGAAATTCATGATTGTTATATGCATTTGATGTTTACACAATGTATTTCATGGTGTATTTCACTTCTCATGTTAGGCGAATCATTTGGCATAATATTTTGATGTTCTTGGATATGATATATTGGCTGTGATAAGTATTTATACTTCTGCAAATAAAATCAGAATTCAGTCCTAGGGTTTAGGGCAGAAATTTGAATCAGGAAAGTGCAGAAAAAATAATTCAGAAATTAGGGTTTCAGCTTTGAAACTGGAAATTTCAACCGCAGCAATTCCTCCAACTTGACACCACGGTGAACTTCCTGATGACTTGAAACAACACCTAAACATGTCTTGGAGTTTGGATGAAAATTGTAGCACAAACATCCCTTGTCATCATGAATTTGCTATCCCAACTAGATGCTAAATCTGTTGATTTCTTGATGCAATGACAAACCCTTATATCAGTCATCAAAGCTGGCCTATACACTGTTTGTAGAGGCTGAATACCTTGTCATGGACGATTAAACTTAGCTGATATACAGACAAAAACAAAGAGAAAAGATCCATGTTCACACTATGATTGTTATTGCCTAAATAATGCTCTTTCATAGGCACTACTGCATGCTTTCTTTTAGACAGTTTTTTGGCTTTTATCCCCAACTAAAATCATGGCAAAGATAGGAGACGGCAGTGTCAAGGTAAAGGCATGCCTTTTTGGTTATGTTTTAAGTGCCAAACACCATCCACAAATCTGAGCATCACTTTCTAGTGTGTAATGTCCCCATTTTCTGAGTGATCTAGCGGAGTTGGCTAGCCTATCCTGTTCCCGTAGGCTAAGCCGGAGGGCTAAGGAAATAACCTAATTGACTAGATTTCATATTTAGTCAATTTTATTAGGGCAAATTGATCATAAGGGATGGCTTTGTATATTTTTGTGAATTTATTGGAGAAGTCAAATTAATTAAAATAATTTGCCCTAGAGATGAGCGACCAAGGAGAGAAAAGAAAAATGAAAGGAAGAAAAAGAGGGAAAATGCCTTGGAGATTTTGAGGAAAAATAAGAAATAAAATAAGATAATTTCCCTTTGAGGTGGACGACCTAATTGGAGGTCAAATATATGGAATATCAATTGCCTAAGTGGTTCTCTCCTCTTGGAGAATGAAAAGGAAAAAATAAGAAAATGAAATACCTTGTCTAGGTCGGCCAAAGTGAAGGGGAGAAAATATAATAAAATATTTTATTTAAGTTTGGCCCCATGTGAGAGGGAAAAAAGGAAATTAAATGAGTTTCAAGAGGAGGTCGGCCAGCTTGAGGAGGGAAGAGAATTATGTATAAATACAAGGTCATTTGCAAGTCATTTCATTATCATTCACATCACATTTTCTCTTGAATTTTATACTCTTTGGCTACAATTTTGCTAGCCTTCATTCCAAGGATGAAAACCCTTGCGAATGTGGTGAGTTGGACGAAACCCTAGCTCATTATTGTGGAGGATTCATCACTGAGTCCTATTTGTACTTCATTGGCAACATTTTCAGGAGAAAAGCATCATTGCATAAATCAGATTTGAAGATCAGTTTTGGAGCAGCACTTTGGTGGCCTTTTGGAGCATATTTGCATTAGGGTTCGCCCTAATATTGAGCGCCACATTTGGAGCAGGTTGGAGTGCCCATCTTTGAGGGCAAATTTGGCTTGATTTGGAGCAGAAAACCCTAGGCGCACTTCATGGAGGATTCGCCCAGCTAGGGTTGGTCATTTGTCATCTATTTTGCTTGTATTTGGTATGTACAACCATACTTTCTAGGTCTGATTTGTAGTGCAGAAATCTGGGCATTGTTTGTCATGTTTGTGCCCTAGAAGTTATTGTAAAAATCAGATCAGAACAATCAGATCTGTAGCAGCAGAGTTTTCTACAGAAAAATCAGATTTGTTGTTGCAATTGGATGCCCTATGTTGTGTATTTCATGGTGGATTTCATGCTTGTTATGAATGTCAACGTGTAGCATCATTTGTCATGCTTATTGTCATGTTTGGGCATATATATGTTCGCTGTGATTACATGTTTGAAATCAGAAAATAAAATCAGAAATTAGGGTTTTGAGCAGAAAACTAAAGAGCAGAAAATTAGGGCAGAATTCAGAAATTTATTTTCAGAATTTTAGGGCAGATCCCATTGGGGATATTACATAGTGACTGAACTAACAGAAAAACACACCAAAAGACTTGACATGTAGCAATGTGCAAGAGAAAGCATGCCTGATTTGTATGTGTAACATGACCTTTGGCTGGGTACACTTTTATGACTGATCTGCCACCTTTTCTTTGTCATGGGCACAACTTTTAGGTGGCCATGCCACTCACAAATAGCACCTAGCTTATATGCTTTGATATTTTTGCTTTAGGTGGAACTTTGCAACACATTGGCTTTGTTTCTATGACTGGCAGAACTCTTTGATGGTGCTGCCACCTTGTTTTAGCACCTAACATGACTGTTTTTTCATGTTTCTCACTTGGGCATGAATCACTAAAGGCACTGCCACTTTTAGGGTGCAATTTATGACTGGCTTGGACATTAAAAAGTTGTGCCCAACTGTCATTTCAGCCCTTCTTCTTTGCTAGGAAGAGTTTTCACTTGTCTTTGCCACATTTTCAAATAATGCCGTGTTTTCCTCCATTCTTTGCCACTTCATGGTAGAACATTTTAAGTCACTTAGCCACCTTGGGTGGAGTTTCATAACCATTTTGCCATTTCTCATGACATTGGCAAAGATTGACTTGGCTTTGCCACTTAGGAATAGCACCACACCTAGCTGATTTGTTCATTTCTTTGACTAGGTACAATTTCATCATGGATTTGCCACCATTAGACGTGGTTTTATGTTGGCTTAGCCACCCTGGAATGGCGCCAACCTTTGAGAATTCAAGAAACTATAAACCTTGGTGCACTTTCTTCATCACTTTGCCACATGTCTTCTTGCTTAGGCAAAACCTGGAGGTGTCTTTGTCATCCGAAAAGTGTGCTTCTCTTTTGAACTTGTTTTTAGATTTTGCCTTGGCAGAGATCCATGCTGACATTGCCAATCAAATGGAGTGCTGGAGGAATTTACATAGACCTTTGCCAATTTTGTCATTTAGATTCAAGTCTTTTACTGTTTCCGCCCCTTCTTTCTATGCAAGAGCCACCATCAATTAGGAACTAGCTTTATCTTCCACCAGAATAGTTCAACCTCAAGCAATCTGCAAGCATCGTTAATTGAAAAAATAGACCATGACTGGATAACCTTGCAATTTGACAGGAGGAAAAATTTGGTTGGTATTGATAACATGACAAGATTGACTTGATCAATGACTACAAACTTGACTGAAGGCAAAGTTTCATAGGGGTACCAACAAACAGCAAGAATCAGCAAAAAATTTTAGTTATTGTGAAATGTGAGACTAACATAATCCCCTTTGTCCAATAATAATGGTACTCAATTATATATTGAGTCTTTGAATCTGTATTAATTCCACAGAATGTTTATCAAATATGTTTTTATCCTATTCAGTGCATTCTGTTCCTAGTTTGCATTACCTCCACAGTGAAAATAAATTACATGACACAAACTGGATTTTTGCCATCAAAATTCTTCATTTTACATCTAAAATTGTGTACGTCTTGGATATTGGTGTTATTTATCTTTCTCTAGTAAGTCTTCCTCTCTATCTTCTTTGTGTAGTTTGTCTATGGCACTGTTGGTCTTCTTGCTACCTCATCCACACTAGAACCTCCAATATGTTCTATATATCTTGGTACAAGTGTATTTGCTTATATCTGATTTGTGACTTCCCTTCTCTTTATTGGATCTAGCAGACTGTCATACACCATCCTGACATTCCAATACAACATTGGCAGGGCAAAATATGTAAACCGGATCCCACAGCTAACGTATCACTGAACACCAACCAAACCAAGACTCAAGACTTAAAAAAGGATTTTGCTTTCTAATAGCTTGGAATCTTTGTATCTGTCTTCAGTATTCTAAACTCCATACCTCCTATTTTATTGTTTGGCTATTTGAGGGGGTGGTCTAATCCTTTCATAGACTTTTTCTTATAGCACAAAAGGGGCTTATAGTTGTTCCATCTCCAGTCTTTCCAAATGCATCCATATGTTGGGAATGAATTTGGAAATCTTGCATTGTGGCATTCTTTATTTGCTTCTATGTTTCAAAAATAATATGTATCTGCTTACTTATAGGTACTAAACTTACAAATTGCAATGCCCACAACTAGGTTGTATGTAGACAGCCTATTCAGATAACCATTCATATAGCACAAGATTTGACAATGGAAGGCTCGTATTTGTTAATTTTACCTCTGGCAAAACATCATTTGAAATCCCCTTATGTTTCACAATAAGACATTAAAATTCAAAAATAACAAAAGGAAAGGAAAATAACGTCAAAATGCTTAAATTGCTGCCACATTAAAATAAAAATTGCATAATCATAATAAACAATTGAATACCCAAGGGAATAAACTTTCCCTTCAAATGATAAAGTAGGACTTTCAAACACAAACATACCATTTACGTTCCATGTAAATGCATCCTTTAAACGTTGTCCATCAATTTCAATGTCAAGGCGAATAGGAAGCAAGTTCTCCAATGTTGGCCTGCCATTGAGAGTTATCAATAAACAAAAACAACAAATGCAATCTACTGAAACCTAGGAACACATCACAATTTACAAATTAAGATGAAAAATGAAGCACTTTGTAACCCAGAAACCTTACAAGCTAATATTGACAGAGAAAGCAATAAAAGCTATACGATCACTGTCTAAAATGATTAAATCCTATTTAGGGGTGGTAAAAGCCCAATCTCCCACAAACAATATAAGATTTGGATAAGAAATTCCAATCCCCGTTGCATAAATGCAAAAAAATGTGACTTTCTTGTATCCAGAATACGTGCTATTAAACAACAAAAGAAAACAAACGTGTGCCATAACTTACAATATAGATTAATAGAGCAATGTCCTCTGATGGTGGATTAGCTTGATGCTAGAATTGGCATCTTTACCACTTAAGAAAGAAACCAATGCAGAGTACCATTAACATTGGCCACTGACTCAAAACAAATCTGAATACTGATAACAGAAAGCCTTGGACTAGATACAGATACAACAAAGACATGGAGGATCTCCAAAATTAACTTTTTCAATTACTATTCTCAGCATAATTAACCTGACAGATAAGATCAATGAAAAGTTTAATCAAGAGATTCTTTCTGCAAAACAAGACTGGATGCATCAGTAAGATTTCATGAAAAGGAGACAGGACATGGAAGGAATTCATCCTCCTCATTACCAGGCACTTCCATTCAAAAAGGAAGGTTCTCAAACATACAGCACGAAAGGCCCGTTGAAAGAAAATGCAAATCAAAACATACTTAGGAAAAGGCTGCATCTGTTACTTGCAATAAAGCATAATGAAAAGCAGAAAAGATTTATAGGGTTTTAAACAACATTTAGAACAAGACATAGAGCACGTACACACTTAATATACCACTGAACCAAAATAGATTGGAGTTGAAGGTCAAAAAAGCAGTTTCTCCTTCACAAACAAATCTAAATGAAAAATCATGGAGTATACAAAGTACATTATTCTTTCTTCAGCCTGTGATGGATTAAAAATGTTTGTCAAGATCTAACTATTACTGAAGGCCTGTCCAAGGGATTGTGGCATAAAGGTAAAGCGGTGCATTTGCAAAGAGAGTGACTGTAATGTCCCTTTTTGGGACCATTCCAACAATGTTGGAAAGCTCCAAGATTCTTGGAGAATTCCATCATCCTTGGAGAGCGCCAACTATCTTTGGAGGAAGTTGTGTACTGCAGACCCTTAGTTGCGAAGTTATGTACTGCAAACCGTAAGTTGCGAAGTTATATTTTGCAGTACATACAATAAGTTAAATAATTATTTTAAGTTGTCAAAAAGTCACTTTAATTTATATTTCTATTTGACAGCTTAATTAATTATTTAAAAGGGTATTTTAAGTTGTGCATTAAGTGGCACTGGGCATAAGGGGAAAAAAGGTGGATTTCTGCACACAAATATATTTTACTTATATTTTGGTGGAAAAAGGAAATTATTATTTGGTTGCCCTAAAAAGTGCCTTTATAAGGAGTTGAGCACAGAGAAAAGGTTAGACTGAATATTGTATTTGCCATTTGCTCTGAGTGAGAACCTCAATTTCTCCATATTTCTTGAGGACGAAAACCCTCTTGGAATACCAGTTTCGAGGATGAAAACCCTCCTAGCTGGATTTGGTGATTTCATCTAGAAGTCACATTTGTGCTGCAAATGGAGTTTTTTCAAGTTTGTTATGATGGAAGTTTGATGTTTTTTGAGTTGAGTTGGCTGAAGTTAGTATGAACTGATTTTTTAATTGTTGTTTCTGAAGATTCCAGTTAATTTCATATTGAAATTTTAGTGTGATTTTGAGAGCTGCAAAATCCAGCGGTACCATTGCTTGGCCTGGTCGTACTCCTTTGTGTTGGACGTGGAGTTGTTTAGTGTTGAAGGCACCCCAATACTGTTGTACAAGTTAGAGAAGGTGTTTGTTTTGAAAATAAATACAAAGAAGAATCGTGGGAACTAAATCCCATATCTTATCCTAAGTGGCACCATACTCATTATGCACAACTACTTCAGACTATGCAAAATCTCAATTTGGCCAAGGCAACACAATCCCCTACAATTGAAGGAAGTGCTACAGCCAATAATAGAACCATTGTGGGTTTCACGTCTAGGCACTCTCAGTGCAAGTTCTTACAAAGGGAAGATGATCCTATAATGTCCCCATTTTCGGAGTGATCACCTAAGAGATGACCCAATTGGCAAGTTCACACTTGGCCAACTTTGTAGGGCAAATGGAGTATGAGGGAAGACTTGGCATATTTTATGGTATTTTTGATGTAGTCATTAGTGATGAAATAATTTGCCCTAATATAGAGTGACCCACTTGGAGAGTGGAAAGAATGTAGAAAAATAAAATAAAATAAAATAATGTTTTCTCTTGTGTTTGGGTGCCAAGGAGGAAAATAATAAACACAAAAGACATATCTTTAATTTGTCTTTTTGAGCACCTATCTTGCCTAGATGAGGGTTGGCCCTCTTAGAAAAGAAAAGAAAACTGAGTGCCCAAGGAAGGAGGTCGGCCTAAATTGGGAAATGAAAGAATAAAAATAAAAGGGATTCCTTAACTATGTTGGCCTAGAGAGAGGTAAGAAGATCATGTATAAATAAGAGATCAATTGGAGGCATTTCAACATATCATTCAATCCTAATTTCAATTGGAGTTTATCTCTCTTGGCTGCACTTTAGAGCAACATATTCCAAGGACGAAAACCCTTGAGAATATAAGGTGAATTGGACAAAAACCTAATTCATCTTGTGAAGGTTTCATAACAGAGACCTACTTGCACTTCATTGGAGATCTACGAAATTTTGGGCCGATTGTATATTCAGATTTTTGGATCAGATTAGAGCAGCAGATTGGTGGCTTTTTGGTGTGGATTGCATTAGGGTTTAACCCTAACTTGGAGCGCCACTATTTGAGGAGGTTTGCGAGGCTTGTTGTGGAGTATTTTGCATGTGGAGCAGCAAACTCTAGCCGTCCTTGCATCAGCATTTTCAGACCTGATTTGAGAAGGCCGAATTCAACTTTGGAGGACAATTGGTGATCATTCATTGCATATCTCTGGGGCAGATTGGAGCGCCATCCTTTGAGGGTTTGTTGGAGCATCATTGACCATCATTTGGTACGTACAAACCTAGGGTTTGACCTGATTTGGACAGCAGCAATTCTGGGCTTGTTTGTCATGTTTTAGCCCATGTATGGATGTAATTTCAGACCTTTATATTCTGATTTATAACAGCAGAGTTGTCTTCCGAAATTCATGATTGTTATATGCATTCGATGTTCACACATTGTGTATTTCATGGTGTATTTCACTTCTAATGTTGAGCAAATTATTTGGCATAATATTTTGATGTTCTTGGATATGATATATTGGTTGTGATAAGTATTTATACTTCTGCAAATAAAATCAGAATTCAGTCCTAGGGTTTAGGGCAGAAAATTGAATCAGGAAAGTGCAGAAAAATAAATCAGAAATTAGGGTTTCAGCAGAAAACCAAATGTGCAGAAATCTAGGGCAGAAATCAGAATTTTAGGGTAGGTCCCATTGGGGATATTACAGATCCACATCAAGAAGAAAAGCCAAATCAGGATGAGGATAATTTTGCTATCTTCTTTGCAGAGTATAGAGCACTTGGACAGGAATTTCAAGCCCAAATGTCACTTAATGATTTCTGCAGCTTGAAGTTGAAGGATGGAAAGAAGGAAAGAAGGACAAATTCACATCAGCCTCACAAGGATCTGCAGAATAGATTGGGTAAGTTATCCATTCCTACTTTTGATGGTTCCAACAGATGCACTACACAAGCGTGGATTCAAAAGTTAGATATATACTTTTCACTCAATCCGATGTATGAGGAGGAAGCCATCAAATTTGTTACATTACACTTGGAGGCCATAGCATATAGGTGGTGGTATCATGGATTGATCACCCAAGGGCATTATTTGATTAGCACTTATGATGAGTTCACTCAAAGATTGATTAACAACTTTAACAAGAAGGATTCAAAGATCTATTTTAGGGAGTTGGCTCAATTGGGATAGACTGGTTCAGTGGATAGTTACATAGCAAAGTTTCAGAGATTATCAATGATGGTTCCAGATGTTTTAGAGAGGAGACTTATAGTTCTGTTCAAGGAGGGTTTGACCGAGCCTCTTAGAGGTTGGGTTAAGGCGTTTAATCCACCATCACTATTGTAGGCCATTAGGAGAGTTCTAACCTTCGAAACATCAATTCCTACAGGCAAATTTCAGCATAAAGCACCTCTAGCTTCACAAAAGAAACCATTTCAGGAGGTAGTGTCACATTCCAAGGAGATGCCATGGAAAGCAAGTAAAGAAGAGGAATCAAGGAATGAACTTAGGAGCAAGAAGTTGTGCTACTCTTGCAAGGAACCATGGGAGCCAGGTCACCAATGCCTTGGTAGAGGACATGTACATTACATAGAGGTTATATTGGATGAAGAATCAGAGGCAGAGGATCTTGAGCCTAAGGTTGAGGAGATAGAGCAAGAAGAAAGAAACAAAGAGGAGGTTTGTAATGTCCCCATAGGAATTTAACCTCTTTCCTTTCTAGTTAATTTCAACAAAATACACACCAAACAACTTATAACTATTTTAAATGCATACAGTTGACATTATAGATTACATGGAAGGATAGTGAACATTACTAGTGAAGGACTGAGCATTCATACATTAAACAATAAGTTCCCAGCTATTCATAACCACACAAGCTACTTGTTACTCAGTGTATAATCATTGTATGTTTATGTTGGTTACAAATGATTATGTCAATCAACAATTCGACTATATTTCTACCAATATGGGCAACATAACACTTACAAATGTATGTTCATAACTATATCAAACAGCTGAAATTAGCATACTAATCTCTAGATCGCTATAGAGGATAGGATCCCTAGCAACCAATGTTTGAATCTTCACACAATTGCTTAGCACTGTGCACCTAAGGTAAGCAAGTACCCCTGTCGTGTCACCCAGACCAAGAACAACAATATGTTTGTTGCGCCAATGAAGGCATTCGGCAATGACCAAGGAATATAGTAATGCTCACGTCTGAAATTTATTAGTAGCATCAACTGTAGGAGTGACCCACCGACTCAAATATATATATCGTTGAATACCATAGACAGTGATGGGAGTCAATGATGGCATTCAATGCCTAGAATACCCCCTGCGATCAGCAAAATGAATATGAATTCCAGTGAATGATGTAGAAGTTCCCCTCCACAAATGGTGCACCAAATATATTCAAGACCCTTAGAGCCTTAAAATTATGATATCCTTATAATGTGTGGGTCGCCTAACTTCCTCTTCCTGCCCTGATGGATTGTAGCGACCTATATTAATCTTCCAACTAGCTGATAGTAAATGCTTTCCTTGGCGGATTGAGGTTCCAATGGAGTCGCTGATGAATGATGAGTGTTGTGGACTTCCTTCACAGATGGCGCACAAGCAAGCAACCCCATAACTCAATGTTGGCGATTCTGCCTAAGAGGCACCAACACCTCAACCTAAAAAATTGACAAGATTATCAATATTAGCTCACTTGCAACACTTGATGTAGGATTGCTCAACAAAGGGTAGGGTTTTCGTCCTAACCTTTGAAAATGCCTTCAAGGGGTTTTGTCCTTGCAAGCATGAATGCTTGAACTCAATTGGCAAGTGCAAAAATGAAAATCCAATGATCAAAATGAACAATTGAAGCTTGTAAATATACCTTCTTCGATTAGGACTCATGGGCCCTATTTTGGCACCAAAATTTGAAATTGCTTTTATTTTTTCTTATTTTTTAATTTATATTTTTTATTTTTTATTTATATTTATTTATTTATTAATTATATTTAGACTAGTGCTTAAAAACATCTTTTATTTTAATAATATTAATTATATTTGTAAAAAAGAAGACATGACAGTCCTCCCTTCCCGAAATTGCTTGCCCTCAAGCAATAATGATAAATCAAGGGCCACCACCCTCTTCATGCCAAGGTAATGAATCGTGGAGTGATGCCCATCGATCTTGGGTCCCGCACCTGTTCAATGAAATATTTTCTATCCAAACACACCTTGCAAACTCAAATGGAATATCCTTTATTTTGAAACATTCTATAATCGCAAATACTCTAGCACCAACATGCTATCATCATGAATCTCATATTGCAATAACTTAGGCCAATGTCTTCCCACTCTTTTCCCCATGATAGTAATAAACAATCCATCATGTTCTTGTTGCACCTCTGGAATTGAGTTAGGACAGTCACAGTTCAACCGAAATCTCACCCCATTAGGTACCATGGTGGCTGCAATGATGATTCCTTTCAGCTGAAACCTTGCTTCCACTTCTTCCATCAATGATATTCCCTTACATCGTGCCCATTAATAGTTGTTTATGACTGGTAATAGTTGTTTCAGCAACCTGCCCACAATATAACAGCAGCCAAATTAATATTTCTTTGCAAAAATCAAAGGCATGAGTAATGTAGAGACCAAAAACACTCTATTAGATTGTAAACCCGTCCTTCCTGTGATGAAAATTCCCTACAAATCCATTGTACAAATGTGATTGAAGTGATGTGGGGGACTGATAATAATTATGACGGCAGCATTAAGGTTGGAAATTGGGTATATAGCTATCTCGGGTGTGTTCCTTCCATCCTTGGGTGGTGGGAAGTCATCACTCAATGCATTCCTCCTTCCAAAGGAGTGAAACTTTGCACAATTTCCCAATTTTGATTCTGTTACACCATGCTTACACCGCACCACTCATATTTATGTGCACTCTTCCTTGAAGTCTCCTTGCAATGTCCATGACTACCTTAGTAAGATAGTTGCCTTGACACACAGCTCCTTTTTCCTTGAATTCCTTAGTAATGAGCTTCTCACATAAATATAACCTATGCATGTCAATAACTGTATCCACCTCTTTTATAATGTTGTTAAAATACTCCTTATCATGATACACATTGGGCCCCAAAAGTCCTTATCATGATACTCCTAATCAAATGATTCAGATCAGCTTGCAAATGAGCTGATAGGTGCTGGTAGCAGCCATACTCTGCTCCGAATTTCTTCCCAAACAGTGCTGACAAAGTTGGAATGTTTACAACTACTGATCTCAACATGTGTACCCTCTTATGCACCACTTTCAACAAGGGAGTCTTCTCCATACCTGGAATTCCATTGCTGCTCAAGAGTGACCTTATCAGTCCAAAACATGTAATTACCCAAGTGATTAGTGGAAGCATCATAACATGGCTGGAACACTGCATTATTTTGTTCCAAATCAGAATTGTAATGGCTGGAGGCCATCTTGTATCAGCTGCAAATACCTCATCAATGACAACAGGTGAGAAATGCATCCTCCGTGTGATTAACAACTTCTTCATGGCTGCCGTCAGAATGTGGGGAAAGCTGGAAATGTGAGTAACAGCAGTTCTAAAATGGGAAACAGCATTCATAATGATCCATGGGTCATAGTTCTTGTCACCAAAATTCCAACCAGCCATGTTGAATTGATGATTCTTACCCCAAAAATCCTGTTTTACCAATACCTCATTGGGTAGCCATCTTCGGTGTGCCACAATGAACATATTCAAAATGGACCAAACACTATCATAATGAAGTGTCTTACCTCGGAGTGGATTCTTGATTATCTCCATGCATTGAGTGGCTTGGTTTCCTTGAACACTCACCCCCATGCTTGGGAGTATCACCTCCTTCCCATCCACCTTGAGTTTCATCTATATAATGTACTTTTCAGGGAAATGTGACCACTGCATGCCAACAATTATGCTCACCTCTTCTAAACTGGTGTTATAATGTTTATCTTGGACTCCAAAGACCCTTACCATGATGCCCCAAGATTTACCACTTGAAAGATGGTTTGGATCATATTGTATGTGGGCTGGAAGGTGGTTTTAACAGTCATAATTTGTTTGGAATTTCGTTCCAAACAGAAATATATCAGCTGGAATATTGGCACTTAGTATTCCCAAAGGATGACACTTCTTACACACGACATGAAGCAAAAAGATCTTCCCAATACTATGTCTGTAACACTGCATTACTTTGCTCAAAATCAGAAATGTACTGGTTGGAAGCCACCTTGTACTAGCTGCAAACACCTCAATAAGGATACTGGGCTGAAACTCCTCCACCATGTGACTGAAAACTCTTCTTTGCCTACAAGGAAAGTGTGGGAAATGCTGAAAATGTTGAGGGCAGCAGACCTAAAATTGGGGACTATACTCAAAGTGGACCTTGCTCATGTCTACTGCAACCAAAACTCATCCCTTTGGAAAAGGTCGTGATTGTCACCCATTGATATCTCCTCCACATAACCATGGTAACTCTTGGATCTCCTTCAATGCCTTGAAGATCTACCGCTTCTCTCTTGGATTCCAACTCCATAGTGAACTCTCCCATAGAATGCACCCATTGCAAGCTCTGTGTTTTACTTATCCCTCCAAGACCTATGATATAGAAGTCTTTGCATATCTCTTGTTCACCCAAAGTGATGACCAATTGCCTCGCCTTCATGATGCTAGGAATTTATAGTGTCTCATCCTTCATGAATCCTCCAATTTTTTTGTAGCTTGATACCCAAAGCACCATACCACGCGTACTCATAAAATCTTGGACAGCAAAATGACATCTATGTTGCTTACCGTCATCTAGCATCAAGCACCCCACGGTGACTATCTCCATGTGGCCATCAACTATGATCTTATCTTCAATTGTGGTACTTAGCTCCCGTGAGTGATCTATGAACTATGAACATTGATCCTTCGCAATGTGGTTAGAATGCACAACAAACCCTATATGGTTCCTCATAAACTTCCTTTCAATCCAAATGCAAGAGATGGAGAACTCCCTAGTGACATCAATGCCTCTATCCACTTTGACCCTTAAGAGATCACTTGGATACAATTTGCAACTTGAGTCAAAGAGTCCACATGCCCTATATTGCAAGTTGTATCCCTTAACTCTATCACCCTTTTTTGCATGCTTTCCATGATGACAAGAATTTTGCAGTGACATAGGAAGCAACAAATTTGAAATATTTTCATACCTTAGGCTGCGAACAAAATGCTCATCTTCATTTGCCGAAAGGGAATTTGTTGAGATATCCTCAACACCTCCATTTTTGTGACTCAAAACCCCCGAATTAGGGCTAATCAAAATGTTCATCTCAAATGCATATCCACCCACAATGCTACTTTGAAAATCAATCAATAGCTCACCATGTGGAAGTTCAAAGGATAGTGCATAATTTGGCACATCTTCCTTCATATTGAACTCTTTGCATCGAACAAGTAAGCCCTTTTCACCTTGACTACATCAACATCTTCTATTATCAAAGAATCTTTACCTGCAACTTGCATGTTGGGTCCCGTTTGTTCTTGCTCAATGATATCTTGTGGGTCTGGATTTGACTGCTCTTCTTGTTTCCCGATTACTTTCAATTCTTTCTTGACCTCTTCTGGTAGTTGTGGCTCTAGTGGTTCTTCTCCCTTTCATAGGAATGTGAGTTGGAAGGGTCTAGTTGTGGAATCAATTAGGGTTCTGTTATTGGAGTGTCGGTCCAGTTTTGTGGCTGTGCTCTGATACCGTGGCAAGTTTGTATCAGGTCTTTGGTGCCTTGTTCTGGGTTTTCGGTGTGTCAATCCGGTTGTGTGATTGCACTCGGATACTGTGGCAGTTGAGTGTTGGAACCTGTGTTGCTTCTGTGTTGGCCGTGGTTTGCTGTTGGTTGTTTGTCAGCTGGTTTGGTGACAGATGGTTGTGCCGTAGCAGTTTGGCTTCAGAAGTTTGGTTTGGCTGTTGTGCGTCCGTCGACGTTGGTTGCGTTGGTTGGCGCCCTGATATTGTAACAGGTTCATCAGAGCTGTCAGGACTAGTTTCAGTGCTGATTGAAGTCCGTGTCGACTTTGGGATTCTGCGTTTGAAGGTTTTGAGCGGGAGTTCAGTTTCTGATGTGTGCACTTGTTGGAAGGTTGACGAGTACCTTGTTGGTTGTCATCGGACACCGTTTGTTGCGAGTTGACGTAGATATGTTGTGAAACCGGGCAGGGATGTCACTGGCTTGGTGTGAGGCTTGGATGTGTTGTCCTGTTAAGGCGAACACCTTGTGACATGCTCTTCTGCGGGACTCAACGGATGAGGTTGACGAGCTGTGGTGTTGGATGTACACTTTGGGGAAAGTTGGATTTTGGTTCGGTATCGAAGTCTGGTTGGCTTCTGTGGTGTGCGCCCGTTTGGTGACATGATGCTGTAACTGATGTGGTTGATACCTGGATTCTGGTATGTGGAATGATGTCCAGGAGGTTGGTCGGGACATCGTATCAGTGGGTATTTGGATTCTGTTTTGGATCCTGATTTGTGATGCTGGTTTTGGAAAGCCGCAGTGGCTCATTTCCAGATGTAGTGTTGCGGCGTCGGATGGGTTTTCTGATGCAGCGGTAGTTGGAGTTGGAGTGACACCTGGAGCTATCGTGTTCGAAAAGTGTTTTCCTTGCATCAGTCGGATGTTGGATAGGAATGTGGTTCCTTGGCTTGTTCAGTTTGAAGGAGCAGAAAATGGGCAGAAATGTCAAGACTTCGCAGGCTTGGTTATGCACCTGGAAGGCCGGTGTTTTGGAGTCGAAAGTATTCAACAGTGTTCCTTTGTGGCCGAAGTGGATGTTGTTGGGTTGAACGCCGTCTTGGTTGGGCTTATTTCATGTGTTTCATCTTGGAACAGTGGTAAGTTCTGGAGCTGAGGTCTCTTTGCTGGTAGTTACCCAGTTTGGCCAGAATTGGGTAGAGATTAGGTGTTTGTGACGGAATGTCACGGAAGTGAAAGAAGATCCGGTTGCGACTGGAGTAAGTCTTGTTGACAGATTGGACAGTCTCGTCCAAGTAGGCATACTTGACAGACAAGAAAGTCGGTGGGTTTGTCAATGATCTTATGAGAAAGAAGGCTGGAGAGATAAGTTGTGTTTCTGGTTCAGTGCGGCTGTGTTGTGTGTTGGAACTAGGCTTGGTCGAAAAACCTGGATGCCGAGATTCTGATTTTTGAGTTGTGTTTGCTCGATCAGATGAAAGTGTGAAGATGCAGGGTCGTTTTGTGGATTGGATGCTTATCTTGGTTGACAGCTGTGTGGATCGTCAGGTTTGGAGGTTCACGAAGTCAAGAGTTGGTTTACTCTTGCAAATTCAGAGGAGGTGCTCAAGGCACTCGAATCTGTGAAGTCGGGAGGAAGTTTGTTCTCTTGCAAGGCCGGCTTGGTCGAGTTTGCTCCCCTTACTTGTAGGTGTTTGTACTTGTATGGTAGCATTCATGTTCTGCACTGTTTGCAACATTTGTGTCAATAGCTGGTTCATCTGTTGTTGTTTTTGAATAAGTGCATTGAGATGAACCTCCATAAAACCCTTCATCTCTGTCTTGTAGACTTTCAAGTCTCATTGACTGGAATGCATCCAATATTAGCTTAACCCGCAGGCTAGCAAGGTCTAAGCTTTGATACCACTGTAATGTCCCCTAGGGAATTTAACCTCTTTCCTTTCTAGTTAATTTCAACAAAATACACACTGAACAACAGCTTATAATTATTTTAAATGCACAAGGTTGACATTATAGATTGCACGGAAGAATAGTGAACATTACTAGTGCAAAACTGAGCATTCATACAATAAACAATAAGTTCTCAGCTATTCATAACCACACAGGCTACTTGTTACTCACTGTATAATCACTGTATGCTGATGCCAGTTACAAACGATTCTATTAATCAACAATTCAATTGTATTTCTACCAATATGGGCAACATAACACTTACAAATGTCTATTCATAACTATATTAAACAGTTGAATTAGCATACTGATCTCCAGATCGCTATAGAGAATAGGATCCCTAGCAGCCAATGTTTGAATCTTCACACAGTTGCTTAGAACTGCACACCTGAGGTAAGCAAGTACCCCTGTCACATCACCCAGACCAAGAACAGTGATATGTTTGTTGCACCAATGAAGGTATTCAGCAACGACCAAGGAATATAGTAATGCCCAGGTCTGAAATGTATTAGCAACATCAACTGTAGGGGTGACCCACCCACTCAAATATATATCATTGAATACCATAGATAGTGATGGGAGTCAATGATGGTGTCCAATGTCTGGAATACCCCTGTGATCAGCAAAACAAATTCTGAATTCCAATGAATGATGTAGAAGTTCCCCTCCAAAGATGGCACACCAAATATATTCAGGACCCTCAAAGCCTTAAAATTAAAATATGCCTGTAATGTGTGGGTCGTCTAACTTCCTCTTCCTACCCTGATGGATGTGTACTGTATGCTGTAGCGACCTGTGTTAATCTCTTCCAGCAGGCTGATAGTAAATGCTTTCCTTTAGCAGACTGAGGTTCCAATGGAATCACTAATGAATGATTAGTGCTGTGGACTCCCTTAACAGATGGCACACAAGCAAGCAACCCCGTAACTCAATGTTCGCGAATCTGCCTGAGAAACACCAGCGCCTCAACCAGAAAATTAACAAGATTATCAATATTAGCTCACTTGCAACCCCTGATGTAGGATTGCTTAGCAAAGGGTAGGGTTTTCGTCCTAACCTTTGAAAATGCCTTCAAGGCGTTTAATCCTGGCAGGCGTGAATACTTGAACTCAATTGGCAAGTGCAAAAATGAAAATCCAATTATCAAAATGAACAATTGAAGCTTGTAAAAATACATTCCTCGATTAGGACTCGTGGGCCCTATTTTGGCTCCAAAATTTGAAATTGATTTAATTTTTTAATATATATATTTTATTTATATTTTATTTATTTATTACTTATATTTAGACTAGTGTTTAAAAACACTTTTTATTTTAACAATATTAATTATATTGTAAAAAGGGGGACATGACAAGGTTCTAAGAGGTACTCTTGCTACACTTTCAAGTGCTCCTAGATATCATCCATTTCGAGTTAGAGTAGCTGCAAAAGATTACAGTCTTGATTGATAGTGGAGCTACTCATAATTTTATTGATGAGGATTTGGTCTCTAAGAGAGGAGTAGTCACCAAATATTTTAAGGGGTTTAATGTAATAGTGGTGGGTGGCTTCACCATTCCTTGCACTAAGAAGATTCAGCATCTTAATGTCTCGTTAAAGAGGCATAAGGTGAGAGACAATTTATATGTGGTTGGTGTTGATGATGTTTTTGTGACACCACAACAATAGAATAAAATACCAAGTATCCTATCCTCTCTTGAACAAAGCATCTCATACTGTGAACTTCGTGATCGAGTGAGACTGCTCCAAGGTTCCTTGAATGTCAGGTCTTGACGTGCACAGGGATAGACTCAGTGGAATGATGTGATTTTGTTGGTAATCACAAAGGGACTTACGTGAAATTACTCCTTCGTGGACATGGAATTCACTGCTTACTCCTTGGATTTGTGAATGAAAGTAACTCTCGAAAACCAATCCTAATGAAGATTAAAAAAAATGCAAAAGATGAGAAAGGGTTGGGGAATCTAATCGATGGAAGGGACTACTGTTGAGGATGGAAACTGGAACCACGCTCTGCTTCGTCATGAGACAACTACACAGAAATGGTGCAATCTTCTGAGGTGTTTGTGACGATTTTCAGATTGCTTGAACATAGAACATGGAAATGAAAAATGCAGAAAGCAATCAAAGTTAAGCTTGAAAGGAGTCCAAGCTACCCATGCACTGTGATTTGCAAGCCACAGATCACAAATGGTATGAACTAGAAGTTTCAATCATGCATCAACAGTAATGTTTTCCATCATTCTAAGGAATACCAAAAGAAAATAGAAATGAAAGAACTTAGATCTTAGAGCTTATGATTTGCTTCGAAGAAGTCAGAAAACCATGCCACAATCCAAAGAATATCAAGAACACCAATCTTCAATGTTCATATATTGATTTGGGAATGTCTTACAACAATCTTGCTGATTCTTCAAAAGTTCCTTGCTCCAGAAAAGGAGTGATACAAGAATGAAAACTAACTACTTGCTCTCAGAGCATGAAAAATGAGAGAAGAAAAAAGGACCCCTTGAAATGAGGTGCCCTAGCCTTTATATAGGCAACAAAAGTACATGGAGGGGGGAGGAAATTTGATTCCTCGAAATCTGTGCCCAGGGCAGAAACCCTAAAAAGTGGTAGGTGAGATTGCATCACAGGTCGAATGAAAAGGTGCCACCTATCCTGGGCGCCCACGCTGACTAGGTCTTCTGGAAGGGGAGGTCTAGTCATCCGCCACCTCATCCTGTTCCTTGGAATTTTGTCTCTGTGCTTGTACTGCCTTTCCCCTTGGATTCCTGCACTGGCATATTCCATATTCCTCTGGATTTTTCCAAGTCATCAGTTATGGGAGGTCAGATTTCACATTTCAGAGGTTGTTCTAGAATTTCATGTCGAGGAATCCCTCCTTGAGCAGGGGCGCATTTTCCCTAGGGTCCTGGAATGGAATTCCTTCCTGAGTTGGAATTCCCTGTCTTGGAATGGAATTCCTTGTCCTAGATTCCTGAGTTGGAATTCCTTAATGCAAGCATTCTCCGTGTCATTTGAAATCTTGAAAGGATTTTGATCTTCCTTTATCATTTATGCGAAGTCTCTATGTCACTGAACTGGAATCCTTGATGTTGCCTTCCTTGTGCCAATCATGTTGAGTGTTAGGGGGAGAAAGGCGGGCACTGGGATGGAGTGATGTCCTGTTCTGGATCTGTGAAGTCTTCTTCCCTGGCATTGGAACTCTTTGTATCCACCTTGAACATCTGGATTTCCGCCGAGCACCCTCTTCATGGAACGTAATCCTCGTCTTGAATTCGTGCAAAAAGAAACCTTGAATAGTCATAATGCACAAAATTCTTAAATGCAATGCAATACTAAGATAAACCATAGAATAAACTTGCATGATTGATCAATTTCATTCCAAATTCTTTGAATAAACAAAAGATTTTCTTCATTTTCCCTGGCATTCTTCACACTTAACTGACTTTTCCTTCATTCCAGGGTTATCAGGCAAGAACTGAGGAGTTTCCAGGGCAGGGCACGACTGCAAGGAGGAACAAGATTCCTTGGACAGGAATTCCTCAACTAGGAATTCTAGGTCTTGATGAAATTCGTCCTCCCAACGGTGAAATCTGCCTCTTGAATGTTGGAACCTGCTTTTTTTCTTGCTTTGGATTTGAGTTGGAATGATAGAAATGAGCTGAGCGGCCTCCCTTATATAGGCATTCAGGCCCTTCCCTGCCACTTGGCAGACTAGGATAGGCCGACTTGCCTTTTGTCTCATTCAAACTCTTAACCGCCATAACTCTAGCCGACTTACCCTTTGTCTTATTCTCCTAGCGGTGGGCGCACTTTCTGGGTGGTCGGCGATTTCACGTTGTCAGGGATTTTTCCTTGTCCTAGTCACAAATGGAGAGGTATCAGGGATTCCACCATGTCAAGGAATTCTTCCTTGTCCTGAGCGCAATTTGGATGAGGTCAGGGATTCCTGATGGGCAAGGAATCATTCCTCCATGCTCAAGCACATATTCTAGATGCAACAAAATTGGGCGCATATTCCAGTGCCAACTGGATTTTTCACCTATGGCGCAAATTCCACTTGGAACAAGAATTTCCTCCTAGGTCGCAAATTTCACTACCAACAGGAATTTTCACTTATGGCGCAAATTCCAGTACCAACTGGATTTTTCACTTCCAGATCTCTTCAGGGACTTTCCAAGTCCAAGTCGTGATTTTGACTAAGTCATGTTATGGATTTTTCTTCAAGTCCTGGATCACTTTATTCCTGTCGCATATTCCTCAAAGTCATGGAATTTTCCCAAGTTGCATTTTTAAGTCTGTGAAGGAATCTTCCTAAGGTCGCATTTTTTAGTCTAGACTGGAATTCCTCTGTTCCAGGTCGCAAATTCCAGGCTGAACTAGATTCCTGACTAGGAGCGCAGATTCCACGCTGAACTGGATTCCTAACCAAGAGCGCAAATTCCAGGCTGAACTGGATTTTTCACCTAGGTCGCAAAATCCACCTGGTCAGGGAAGAATTCTCTAGGTCGCATTTTTCAGACAGCCAAGGAGGAATTTCCTAGGGCACAAATTCCTGTAGGAACAAGATTTTCCACCTTGTCGCATTTTCCTGATGGTCAAGGAATTTCCTCTGTCAGGAATTCCTCCAAGGCAAAAAGTCGCAGTTTCAGGGTAGGTCTTGGAATGGAATGATCCTTGAATTCCTTGTTTGCAAATTTCACTAAGTGAAGGAATTTTCCTGTCCGGAACTCTTGCAAGGCAGGAGATCACATTTTGGAGTGGGTCAAGGGATGTTCAGTTCAGGAATGTTCTTGTCAAGGAAAATCCAGTTCAGGAATGTTCCTGTCAAGGAATATCCAATTCAGGAATTCCTTCCTAAGGATCTTCCAAGTCTCAAGTTGGACTAGGTCTTGGGTTTTCCTGCCTTGACCTGTGGAATTTCTATTCACTCTTGATGAAGCTTCTTGACATTTGAACGAGGATTTATACCTTGGAACGAGGAACTGCCTCTTTTATCATAGAATCCCTGTAGTCATCTTTGGAATTTTCCATTACTTCAAGTCAGGGATCGATGAGTTTCGCCAAGGAATGACAAGCCCTCGGTGCACTCCAGACTTTGGATTTAGAACTCTGGAACAAAAATCATGGTGGGTTTTGGAGTAGGACCCTAGACAGGAACTTAGGACAAAGACCACCGGAATGGAATTGTGAACAAGGACCTCCAGACTCTAAAGTTTGAAACATGGATTGGAACTGTGGAATGATGGAAACCGTCCATGGATTGACCAGATTTGATCGAGGACTGATAGCTAGGGCATTATTTATCCTCAGGAAAATTACTCTTTGTTTCACCACTTCAAGCACTCTCTTAATATTCCTTGTGAGCTAAGTGTTTGGAAATTCTTTCCTAGCTTCATGGATTTGGGCAAGAAACTGCAAGATCAAAGCAAAAAATGGAACCGGGCCAAAAAAAAAAGGAGGCGGTCCCCATTTGCAATGGGGCGATGTGTGAAAACGTCAAAACAGTTGGGTTACGAGAGACTAATATGGTTTTGGGTGTCAGTGGTTACATTCTCTTGGGGAGTTCACTCAAAACTATCAAACCATGGAGCTGAAATTTAAAGTTGATGGAAAAGAGGTAACACTATGAGGCATTTCAGATGGAGGTCCTAGAGTTGTGTCAGCCAAAAGGATGGAGAGATCTTTTCGCAGAGGCTAAGTGGCTTGGGCAGAACATTGCTTGATCACCTATACAGGGACATCCAAAGGTGAGAAATCTTATCATGTGGATATTCCGTCTACTTTGGACAAGCATGGTGTAGTATTCAGTGATATACCTCCGAGATTGCCACCGGATAGAGGATTTAAGCATGTTACTGAGCTTGAGGATGGATCAAAGTCAGTCATCACTACCCCTTATGAATCCAAGCCAATTATCATTACTCCTTATTGCCATCCTAGGAGGCATACGGAAGATATTGAGAAGGCAATTAAGGAGTTATTGGACATGGAACAAGGAGTTATTGGACATGGAACATATAAGGCCGAATTCTAGCCAATTTGCATTTTCCATGGTTTTGGTCAAGAAGAAGGCTAGTACTATGAGGTTGTGTATTGATTACAGGGTACTAAACAAGAACACAATCAAGAACCACTATCCTATTTCCAAGATCAATGAGTTGATTGATGACCTGCATGGAGCAGTGTACTTCTCCAAGATTAATCTTTGATTGAGGTATCATCAATAAGAGTTAGAGAGGAGGATGTGCATAAGACAGCTTTTAGATGTCACTATGGGCATTATGAGTTCTTGGTCATGCCTTTTTGTTTGACGAATGCATCGGCTACTTTCCAGTCTTGCATGAATCAAGTATTCATTAATCAATCGAGGAAGTTTGTGTTGGTTTTCTTTGATGATATACTTATCTATAGCAAGACCTGCGAGGATCGCTTGAGACACATAGATGAGTTGCTTGGGATTTTAGAGCAGTAGTCACTCTTTGCAAAAGCATCTAAGTGTGAATTTGGGATGATAGAGATTTTGTATTTGGGGCATAAGATTAGTACCCAAGGTGTTTAGGTAGATGACGAGAAGATACAAGCTATCCTAGATTAGCCCCCTCCTAAGACTATTGTAGTTGAGAGACTTCTTTGGTCTTTGTAGTTATTACAGGAGGTTTGTTACGGGATTTTCACAGTTGGCAGCACCATTAACAGATTTGACGAAGAAGGGAGCCTTCCATTGGTTCAATTCCCCACAATAAGCTTTTGATAAGCTCAAGGAGGTAATGAGCTCATGTCTTGTATTGGCTATTCCATATTTTTCACTTCCTTTTGTATTAGAGTATGATGCTTCAAGAGAGGGGATTGGGGCAATTTTGATGCAAAAAATAAGCACCCCATAGTATTTAAGAGTAGAAATCTCAAGGAATCAAAAAAGGGCTTTTCCATTTGTAATGTCCCCTTTTTAGGGTATTCTTGTTTTCTTTACTTGAACACAATTTGATCACTAGAAAGGGGACATTAGAATATTAAAGATCAATAAATTAGATAATAATTAGTTCATAACATACTTCAACATACTTATTGTACCCTAAATCATATCATTAGAACTAGGGACTAATTAGTATTCATAATATACTCGGTGATTACTATCTCAAGCCCCAATCCTTAATCTAACCTAATCATCAACCCTATGAGATGGGGGGTAATCATGTTAGGGCGCTAGAAAACTATTCTCTTCACAAGTAGGCCTGGGGGTTTCATGGACACCCGCCAATACCACCACCTAGCCCAATATCACATTGGGGAGCAAGCCCAAGGGTTTCATGAACACCCGTCAATACCACCAATTGGCCCGATAGCTTCAGGAACACCCGTCCATACCACTTTGGGGCTTCTCGATAGCTTCAGGAACACCTGTCCATACCACTTTGGGGCTCACCTCTCACCTACCGACGATGTTTTAATACCGCATTTCCCTAACAACCCAACCAATCCTCATAAGGGGCAATAGAGAGAGATTAAAGACCGGATCATGAATATATTAATCCCTTGCATATCATGGAAATGTATATAAGCATAGTTATTTTATAAATCAGAAGTTATAGTTATAATAGAATTATAGAATTATAGGAGAGTGGACGAATAGGATAAAAGAATGATATAATAATCGAATTATAGAATGATGGAATAATAGATTAATAGAATGAGAGGATGATAGAGTTATAGCATGATAGAATGGCTGCAATATATTCCTTTACATCTACATATAAAAATCAGATATCATTCCTTCTTTAAACTCAGAAATATATTCATTTCTATACTCAGAAATATATATCAGATATATATCTTTTAAACTCAGAAAATATCATTTTCATTCCTTTTCATCTGCATATCCAAATTAGATGCTATTTATTAAAATATTAGTTGTTATATTAATGGTCATCTTATTAGATTATTTCTATTTTTGTTTTAGCTTAGGATAGCTTAGAATGATTCTATTTACATTGCTTTATTAGCTGTAATTCCTTTTTAGAAACATCTTGTAAACCTCTTTAAATAGAGCTCTGCTCTATCATGTAATAGATTATTCTAAATATAATAATATCAACATGGTATCAGAGCCAGGTTGAGCAAGAAAAAAAATTTCCTGGGCTCCTTGTTTTTTCCGTACATCGGTCGTACGCCTCTTAAGTTTTCTTTTTATTTTTCCCAAAGGTTGAAAGTGTGAGTGCCATCATCTTTTTGACGGCATTTATCAAAGTTTTTGGTTGCATTTTTTTTAAATCTGGTCTAGGCAGATTCATTTTCCCTATTGTGAAATCTCCAGAGGGTCGTTTTTTCCTTAGCAAGGTTGCGGTTTCTGTAAAATGTCTTTTGAGATCGAATTTATGAGGGTTGAGTTCATGATCGCGTTTTTTTGTCTTCAAGCATCGACTCTGCCCTGAAGGTCGCTATTTTATCAGGCGGATTAGTTTTGAGTCACGCTTACCTTCTGGGTCGTTGCTTAAGCGAGATTTCTAGTCATTCTTTGTCTAAAACCCTCAGTGGCGGGTTCCTTGGAGGCCGTTTTTAAAGACAACTCTGAGTTTTTTTTATTTCCGCAATTTTGGAGGTCACGACTTTCCCTGTTGCTAATCGCGATTCTCTGGAGGCTATTTTCTGCAATTCGTGAATCCTTTATGGCGGCTTTTACTTCTGTATTTTTAATGGAGTCTATATCCTTGTGCCATGACGTGTTTTGCTTGAGCTATTTTTGCTGAACGTGGTTCCTGGTTCGAGATTTTGCAGGTCACGATTTCCTTTTCCAGCTCGTGGTTATATGTTTCAGAAGCTTTGGCGGGCGATCTTTTGTTTGAAGACTTCGATTTCGTGGGTCGTGCTTCTCGACGAGGTTTGTTTCTAGGCAATTTTTCGTGATTTCATGGCAGCGTGAAGGGTTCACTTATTGAGCCAGTTTTTGTCAGAATTTTTCTAGGAAAAATAAAAAATTTTGCAAAGAGTTTTTCAAAAAAAAAAAAAATTAATTGCTAAAAGAATTTTTGAAAGAAAAATTCTATAAAAATTGTGGAATTTTTTTGAGGATTTTTTCTAAAAAAATCTTACTTTTTCAAAGTTTTCGAATGTTTTTCTGCAAAATCTTACAGTTTCTGAGCCTCTTTTTTAGACGGTTTTTGAAAAATCGTGAGTTGTGCCAGCTGATTGTCCAAGGTTTGTGCCAGTTGATCACAGAGTTACCTCGTTTTCCGTGCTTTGGAAAACGAGAGGGATAGCGTCTTTGTCCAGTTTTATGTTGGAAAATACACAGAGGTTCAATGGAAAGAATTACAACACGTGGAAGCAGAGGATGCTTACCATCTTTGGGTACCGGTGTCTGAATAAGCTTGTTCTAGGTATAGACGTTCGTCCAGCTACTGCTAGGAAGGATCAGGACAAGTATGATGAAGGTAATAGGGATGCAGTTATGCTTCTAAAATTATCTGTCACCGATGAGATGTTACCAGAAATACCATCTGGTAAGTCTGCTGCGGAGATCTGGAAGCATCTAAAAGATCTTCATGAGGACAAGGGAAGGGCTTTCTTTCTGAAGAATATGTTGTTCTCTATTATGATGGATGACCAAGTATCCTTGCAGGCGCACTTGATGAAAATCAAAGATATTTGCGACCAACTGGAGGCCATTGCTCATAAGATATATATCATTCTCCTTTTTATACTCAGAAATGTATATCAGATATATATGCTTCCAACTCAGAAAATATCATTTTCATTACTTCTTATATTCCCCTTACTTCCTTCTCCTTACCTTCCTTTTATTCATTCCTCAAGGGATATGTCTTCATTGAATGAATGTGTCTTTTTGTTAAATACATATGCTGATTGTACCATTTAATAAATAATATTTGTCTTCAACATAAATCGCACACCTTTAATCTATAATAAATCGGGGCTCTTTTATCTTTACTACTTTTATCATGATCACAGTCACTTAAATATAATCGCAGCCCTTTCTTTATTCAATCGCTGCCCCTTTGCAAGACTAATCATTGCCAACTTAGATGGTGATTAGTATGTTTAACAAATCATAATGATTTCTTCCTTAATTTGCTGCCTCCATATAATTGCTGTCAGATTTTGTCTTATTTTGTGACTTGTATTTGAATCAACCATATTACTTGGTTCTTGCCTTATTTTACTTTTTAATGGATAAGGCACTTCATAGATTATAATTTGTTATTTATATTTATTTTTATATTAGTATTATATTATGATAATTATAATTATAATAATATTTAAATTGTTAATATTTATATTTATATTTATATTTGTTATTTATAAATATAATAATATATCTTTGTTAATTAAAATAAATGTATTATATTTTAATTATATTAAAATATTTATATAATAATATTATTTATTAAATGTTATATATTAATAATATATGTTTATTTAATACATACACAATTATTACCAGAAGCACTCTCCATCGTTCGATTTGACTTCACCGTTTTATCATGACGTTTTAAATCTTTAATTTAAACAATGTCTTAACATCGGGATATCACAGTCTGCCTCGCCCAAGATTGCTTGTCCTCAAGCAATCACAACTAGGATGCTTCTAAAGCCGTCAGGAACCCAAATCAATCTCTTTAGCTTGATTGTATTAACTATCTTTGATCCCCAGGCTGGCAGGATCAAAGCTCTGATACCACTTGTAATGTCCCCTTTTTAGGGTATTCTTGTTTTCTTTACTTGAACACAATTTGATCACTAGAAAGGGGACATTAGAATATTAAAGATCAATAAATTAGATAATAATCAGTTCATAACATACTTCAACATACTTATTGTACCCTAATCATATCATTAGAACTAGGGATTAATTAGTATTCATAATATACTCGGTGATACTATCTCAAGCCCCAATCTTTAATCTAACCTAATCATCAACCCTACGAGATGGGGGGTTATCATGTTAGGGCGCTAGAAAACTATTCCCTTCAAAAGTAGGCCCAAGGGTTTCATGGACACCCGCCAATACCACCACCTAGCCCAATATCACATTGGGGAGCAAGCCCAAGGGTTTCATGAACACCCATCAATACCATCACTTGGCCCGATAGCTTCAAGAACACCTGTCCACACCACTTCGGGGCCTCACGATAGCTTCAGGAACACCCGTCCATACCACTTCGGGGCTCACCTCTCACCTACCCGGGGCGACATTTTAATACCGTATTTCCCTAACAACCCAACCAATCCTCATAAGGGGCAATAGAGAGAGATTAAAGACCGGATCATGAATATACTAATCCCTTGCATATCATGGAAATGTATATAAGCATAGGTATTTTATAAATCAGAAGTTATAGTTATAATAGAATTATAGAATTATAGGAGAGTGGACGAATAGGATAAAAGAATGATATAATAATCGAATGATAGAATGATGGAATCATAGATTAATAGAATGAGAGGATGATAGAGTTATAGCATGAGAGGATGGCTGCAATATATTCCTTTCCATCTGCATATAAAAATCAGATATCATTCCTTCTTTAAACTCAAAAATATATTCATTTCTATACTCAGAAATACACATCAGATATATATCTTTTAAACTCAGAAAATGTCATTTTCATTCCTTTTCATCTGCATATCCAAATTAGATGCTATTTCTTATACTCAGAATATATATATATATATATATATATATATATATATATATATATATATATATATATATATATATATATCATTCTCCTTTTTATACTCAGAAATATATATCATATATATATGTTTCCAACTCAGAAAATATCATTTCCATTACTTCTTATATTCCCCTTACTTCCTCTCCTTACCTTCCTTTTATTCATTCCTCGAGGGATATGTCTTCATTGAATGAATGTGTCATTTTGTTAAATACATATGCTGATTGTACCATTTAATAAATAATATTTGTCTTCAACATAAATCGCACACCTTCAATCTATAATAAATCGGGGCTCTTTTATCTTTACTGCTTTTATCATGATCACAGTCACTTAAATATAATCGTAGCCCTTTCTTTATTCAATCGCTGCCCCTTTGCAAGACTAATTGTTGCCAACTTAGATGGTGATTAGTATGTTTAACAAAACATAATGATTTCTTCCTTAATTCGCTGCCTCCATATAATTGCTGTCAGATTTTGTCTTATTTGTAAGACTTGTATTTGAATCAACCGTATTACTTGGTTCTTGCCTTATTTTACTTTTTAATGGATAAGGCACTTCATAGATTATAATTTGTTATTTATACTTATTTTTATATTAGTATTATATTATGATAATTATAATTATAATAATATTTAAATTGTTAATATATACTAATATTTATATTTATATTTATATTTATATTTGTTATTTATAAATATAATAATATATCTTTGTTAATTAAAATAAATGTGCTATATTTTAATTATATTAAAATATTTATATAATAATATTATTTAATATTTATTAAATGTTATATATTAATAATATGTTTACTTAATACATACACAATTATTACCAGAAGCACTCTCTATCGTTCAATTTGACTTCACCGTTTTATCATGACGTTTTAAATCTTTAATTTAAACAATGCCTTAACATCGGGATATCACACCATTTACCATAAGGAGATGTTAGCTACCATGCATGCTTTGGCTAAATTCAAGCAATATTTGGTTTTTGGGAGATTTGTGGTGAAGATGGATCATAATAACTTGAAGTTCTTCCTCAACCAAAAGGATTTGAATGATAGGTAGCAAAAATTGGTAAGCTAAGAGCTTATGATTTTGACGTTGAGTATGTTAAGGGGAAAATAATGTTGTAGCTGATGCATTATCTACAAAACCATATTTGTGCTCTATATTTGATATTTCTATTGATTGGAGAGTTATTATAGAAGAATATGCTAAGAATGCATTTGCTAATGATATCTTGGAGAGCAAGTTTCAGGATGATAGGTATAGGGTGGCAAATGAGCCCATCCTTTATAAGAATAGGGTGTATCTTGTTCCTGAATCTAAAGTGAAGGTGAGGATTTTGAGAGCAGCTCATGACACACCTTTAGCAGGCAATCCAGGGTACTACAAAACTTATAAGCAAGTGTGAGAGGTTTTCTTGCAAAGGACTCAAGGAGGATATCCTTAAGCACATTAGAGAGTGCATCACAAGCCAGCAGAATAAGATAGAACATGTATTTCCAATAGGATTGTTGCAGCCCTTACCTATTCTGGATCAAAAATGGGAAAGTATTTCTATGGATTTCATCACTAGACTTCCACGAACTCATGGTAAGGATTGTATCTATGTTGTGGTGGATAGGTTCACTAAGTATGCACATTTCTTTGTTATATCTTCAGAGTTCAAGGCACCACAAGTGGCTGATTTGTTTTTCAGAGAGGTGTTTAGACCCCATGGGTTGCCTAAAAACATAGTGAGTGACAGAGACAAAAGATTTCTTAGTTTGTTTTGGCAAGAGCTCCTTCGATTGACTGGTACATAGTTGACTCCACCCTCAAACGGATGGGCAAACAGAAATTGTGAATAACTAGATTGAGGGATATTTGAGGAATTATGTAGCAAGGTAGCAAAAGGCATGGATTAGATGGCTCTATCTTGCAGAGCATAGCTACAATTCTTCATATCACATGTCCATAAGTATGTCTCCATTCAAAGCTTTGTATGGATATGATGCTCCACGTTTTTGGATTTGGTTACCACAGATAGTAGGGTGCCTGGGGCAAGAGATTTGGTTCAACAAAGCCAAGATATCTTGAGAGCACTTAAGAAGAATCTACAACAAGCACAAAATCAGCAAAAGTTGTATGCCAACCGCCACCGTTTGGAGAGGACTTTTGAAGTGGGAGACAGTTTTCTTGAGGTTGCAGCCTTATAGGCAATCTTCTCTCAAAAGGAGTGGAGCAAAAAAGCTCAGGCCATAGTTTTATGGACCTTATAGGATATCGAGGAGGATTGGGGAGGTTGCTTATGAGATTGAGTTGCCAGAACATGGAAGGATCCATAATGTATTTCATGTTTCATGCCTGCAGTATTCCAAATGGGCATATTTTAGACCAATTTGGATTTACGGGCTTTCCAAATACCCTTACTTCAATTTCTGCTCAAACCCTAGGTGATTGATTCTGATTTCTAACAATATTCAGATTTGCAATACTTATAACAGCCAATATAATAACACTCCAAGCATCAAATGATCATCATGTATAATTCACCCAAGCATAGGAGTAAATTACACCATGAAATACACAATTGCAACCATGATAACATTGTCCAAATGAAGAAACCAATCTGCTGTTATTAACTGAATATAGAAGTCTGATTTTACATCCAATCAATTGGCAATCATGCCCAAACACAAATAATATATCTGTTGTTATGATTCAGACCTAATATCATAAGTACATACCAAATATGAGCACAAAATGCCCTCAAAAAGTGGCGCTCCACAATAGGGTTGGAAACCCTAGACAAATGATGCAAGTCACCCTATATGCAATCCTCCAAAGTAGGCGAATGTGGTCTGCTCAACCTGCTGTAGCAAATCTGCTGTAAATGGAACCCTAGCAGCCAAGATACTCCTCAAATCGCCTCCAATATCAAGTCGCCTATGCTCCCAAGAGGTACGCTCCAAGCTAGGGTAAAACCCTAGTCCATTGGCCCATGATGAATGCTCTCATAGCTGATGTAGAATTCTGCCCTTGATGATGATGAAGCTCAAATGAATTCCCGTCACAGAATCCTCAATTAGAGAAGCTAGATTGTCGCCCAATTCCTCCTAGGATGCTTGAGGTTTTTGTCCTAAGATCATCTCCAAGAGATCGCTCTCCAATGTGTGATGAATGAATGCTAAATTGATATCTTTGGAATGCCAAATGATCATGTATATATACATCTCTAGGCTCACCTTCTCCTCATGGCCGACCTGGGCAATAATAATATATTTTGAATATATGTTTCCCTCCAAGAGGGTCGACCCATGTGTAGTATGTTTCACCTTCAAGAAGGTGCCTAATTCAAATTAAAGATATGAATTAGGATATCTCCCAAGGGCGCCGCCAATCATGATAACAAGTATTTGTTTTATCTTATTTTATTCATCTCTCAAGCGCTAGTACAAAGAACATTACATTTTATTGTTGAGCACCAAGGAGAGATGAGTGGAGAATGTTTGCCCTTCGAACTACAAGTTGCCCAAGGTGATGATAATAATAGTAACCTCCATAATGATGTACACCATGTGACCATGAAGATGTAAACAAGGCATCTGTATAGAGCATCCCTCAATGTAATGATGGCATCCAAGTCTCGATAGCTCCTAATACAAATCCATATGAAAAGCTCTCCAAATAGTTTGCTCCGAGGAAGACAAATTACCACATCCCTGATGAGTGCACCAAATGCATCATACAAATATGACAAGCCATTTCCATTACCCATGGTATCCTCCAGATGTCCCAAAGTGAGGTGAAAAGCCCAAATCAACTCTAATGGTGACCATTCCAAAAATGGGGACATTACAGTCCTCCCTTCTTGGAATTGCTTGTCCTCAAGCAATGGCAAGTGTGTATACAATGAGATAGTGTCAAGTGACATCTATCTCTATTTGCCCGGTGGCCGTACAAATCCTCCACTGGTGGTTGCACCCTGCAAGAAGAAATGGAAGAATGCAATGCAAAGTGAACTCCAATGGCTGAAACCATACACTCCTGAGTCCAACCAAACACCATTCTCCAAAAACTATGCCCGCAACCACAAGTGCAACAAACCCTAGAGCTCCCAAGGTGCCACTCCTCAAGAAGCAATAGTTGGTCCAATCCAAAGCGTCGAAGAACAAGTGATGAAAAGCGTGATCCCTGAAACACAATCACAAGTCTCCAAGCTTCCGCTGCTCCACTCTGATATAATCATCGGCAATGCTCCATGAGTTGTGAAGCAACCCATCAACACCCCAATGAAGTGGTGTAGCAAACATACCTCCACCTAGATCCCAAATCATCCTATCATCATATCCGGCAACCATGAAGAGAGGAAAGCATCTCAAAGTGCTAACAACATCAATCCAACCTCCAACTCCCATCGACCTCCTAGGGATGTGCCAAACTCCCATCACAAGTGCCAGAAAGTGCATATCAGCTCCTCCAAAGCTGCTGATGTAAAATAGAACAGCGACCCCCCAACTGAAAATCAATCCTATGTAGCTGTAAATAGTACCTCCAATGAGGGAAGGTCATAGAGTGGCATCCCTATACCATCCTCCAGTGATGAAAAGATGATCCAAGCCTCTCCAAATCACCCAAATAATTGTTGTCCTCTGCCTACTCAGTGTGAGACCCATACACCATAAAATAGAATAATAATCTCTCACCCAAATATGCAAAAGAATCTCATGTACTAGGGCTAAAATGTTAGTGACATCATGCTCACCTCCAACTCCGATGTCAAATGCCAACCATAGAACAAACCCTAGTGCCTCTGAATTAGAAAGGGGAACAATATCATACCTTGGCATATGAACCAACTGTAACTCAGAAGTATGCTCCTCCAATGCAAGTGCCTCGGTATTATACATCACCAAACTATGACATAGGACAGCCTCCAATGCCATCAAAGGACCAATAGAATGAGAGAGTTGTATCACAGTATCGCCCAATTCTACATCTTCTCCATAAATGATCAAATAATCACCCCCTTATAACTCCCTCTTCGAGTGAAGCCATGTCACTAGTGGCTGATCCACTAAGTGTAGGCTCAACATCTCCAAGATCCTCTACTGCTTGAGCCTTCACGGGGCTCTCAAGACAAATCAACTCATGATGCAAATCAGATGTAAAGATTTTTGAATCATACCTTTTTACTTGCTCATCCAAATCTGCATACTCCTTTTGTTCACTCTTCTCCATAGGCTCCTCCTTTGCTTGTTCCACCATGATGTCTTCTTCCTTTGGAAGGAATAGTGATCATAGATGTGCTTCCCTCTGTCTCCTTACTTGATCTAGCTGTTGACATTGTTCTTTGACTTTATGTAAGTGTTGTTTAGCTTGGGCCTCCAACATCTTTGCCTTCCTTGCTTGTTGCACCCAATCATCGCACCATTCTTGACCCCTTTTCATGTCTTCTTCATGCTCCATGTCCAAACTACAAGTGTCCATCTCGAGGGCCTCCTCCACAATGTGTTCTTCATATGTAGTAGCTGCCATGAAAGAGGTAAGGCTGCTGTCATGAATCAGAAAATCAGATGTGTCATCATACCTCGTCTCATAGTCCTCTAGCCTCTTCATCTTCCCTCCAACCTTCGGCCCATGTTCTCCTATGAGTGCTGATCCAAGAGGGGCCTCTAGCTGAAAATCTCTTGCCTTAAATCTGAATTGGACCTCCATTCTTTTGGTTGTCATGCTGGCTGGTGTGCGGCTGCTGCTGGCCTTCAATATGATTTGCTTGCCATTTGAAGTGAACTCCAATTCCATCTTGTTGAAGTCATGTATGTATTGCCCAAGAGACTTGAGCCACTGAATGCCCAAGCCGACCTCCGTCTCTCCAATGCCAACAACATAGAACTCATCCTCAAAAATATAGTCCTCCAATTGAATGCTGAGATGAGATATCTTCCTTGTGCAGTTCATCTTGAAACCATCCACCAAGAGGACATTAAACCCTAGAAATTCTTCTACAAATTATGTGTGGCTCCACTATCCACCAAACAAGTTACTCTTTGCCCTTTGATCACACCTCTAATCCTAAAAGGATATTCGAAACACCAGAAATAAATGCAATAGTACCTTGTGTGTCATCAATCTCCTCATGTCGTTCCTCCATGTCTCCTTCTGGGCTAGTGTGGGTAACCTCTTCTTCATCATCGGAGAAAACCTCAATGTAGTATGCCTTGGCCTTGCCTTGACACCTATGCCCCGGCACCCATGGGTCCCTACAGGAAAAGCAAAGCTTCTTCCTCCACATCTCATTCCTTGTCTCAAAATCCACTATGGGCTTTTGTTCGTCCTTCGAAGAGTTCTTCTTTGGATCCTTCTGAAATGGTTTACTTGGAACTTTGGTTTGGAAGGAGCTGAAAACTTTATTCCTCGAGCCCTTTTGATAGCTTCCCTTAGTGTCGGAGGATCCAATGCTCTTACCCATCCACCTATCGGCTCCTCAAGTCCCTCAATGAAAAGAAATGTCAATCATGTCTCCGAAACATTTGGCACCAACACGGCAAGCTTCTAAAACTCTGTAATGTATGCATCCACGGAACCATGTTGTTTGCGTTGAGCCAAGTCCTTGAAGAACTGTTCGGGGTTTGCATCATCGAACCTATCAATCAACCTTTGTGAGAACTCCAAATATGTAGTGATGTGATCATGTCCTTGAGTCACCAAGCCGTTGTACCACCAATCAAGTGCATCTCCCTCCAAGTGTAATGTGGCAAACTGTATAGCATCCTTCTCAACCACAGGGCTCAATGTGAAGTAGTTGTCTAACTTTTGAATCCAAGCCCATGCCGTGATCTTCCTAGAGCCATCGAAAGGAGTGATGTTGACCTTCCCCAAATTCTTTTGCATCTCATGATTTGTATGATGGTGAGTCCTCCCTTCTCGAGGACAGTCCCGGTTCTGCTATTTGACTTGGTAGAAGTCATTCCATGGCAAGGCTTCTTTGCACTCATCGCTTAGTGCCATCCATTCCCTCCAATAGTCATCAAAAGTTTCTCCTTGAGCTCGTGGTTCCTCCTCCGTGACCCTTGGCTGATCCAGAAATGTAGGCATGAGCGGCCTCGACATTGAAGAATGAGATGTACACATCGGAGCATCACCTTGATTTCCAGAAGTACTTGCATCATTGTGTCCATTGTGTTGATTGCCTCTATCAACTCCATTGTTGTTGCCTCCATTATTGCCAAGGTTTTGCCTCATAAAACTGTTCAACATATGAAGTAGCTCCTGTAATATACACCCCTGGTATATGTTCTGCTCTGTGAATTTATTTTTTTTGTTTTCTGCTTGTTTGATGTTTAGGGTTTTATGGGTTTTGCTTGCATGTTTGATTTTGCATGAAATACATAGAATATGAACAATATACTGAAAACCCAGAAAAACTATTGCATAAATCAACAAACTAATTAAGACCCAGATAGGAGGATGCCAAAATATGAAGTTCTATTACATACCCATATCAAGATTTACAACTTCATGTCGGGGCCATTGCCGGACCAGCCACATAAGCTATAAAAATCTCTTCATAATCTTCATACAATGCAATAAATATCAGATATCAATGTTGTAGCTCCATATATGCTCATAGACGCCAAAGATAGAGGTATTAGACATGGCAAAAGTGATGCAAATTGCTCCCAAGAAGACCCACGTCACTCTTGAAGGTGTTTGGCCTGTTGTAGGCCCTATAGCAGCAACAAGAAACTCTAAATCACCTCCAAAAATCTCTGTTATGCATCAGAAATCTCTGCTTCCTTATGGCAATCAAAGACAGCTGCAAAAACCTCTCAAAAATCCTTCTAAAACATGTGCTAAAGATGGTACGGCCCTCTAGAAGATGTATGGCCAGCAGAGGAAAGGTACAGCCCAGCCAAATAAAATATATAGCAGCCACAAACCCCACGAACTCCCTCAAATCTACAACTAGAAATTAATCTTTAGCTGCATATAACAAATCTGCCCAATGATATATCAAAGAAATCACCAAATCCTCGAACTATGGATCCCAATGAAGCACCAATGCGAATACTGAATGCATCCGCCAATACAATATTTGTTAATGGAGGTTTTCATCCCCAGAAGCCAAGAACAACACTATCTTGCAGAGGTTTTCATCTCAGCAAAACACTACCAAATCCTAGAACCAAGCTCTAGAAACCCTCAAAGGGAAAATCTCAAAAGAGAGAAGACATAATAATCCAAGCATATCAAATGAAGAGCCTTTTCCTCCTTTTATACTTTTTCATCTAGGAGTTTCTAAAATCCTCTTGCATATGGGATAAAACATGAGAGGGAAAATACATTTTAAAATATTATAATTCTCTTTAATTCTTTTCTCAACATCACCCTTAAAGTCCCTTCTTTTAAAACAACAATAAGTTGTCAAGCCTAGGCACCAAGGTCCAATATTAAATAATAATGTTTAATTTACGGAATTTAAAATGGAGGCCAAGATGATGTCGGAAACCAATGATCTATAGCTCGTTGGAAAGGTCTTGACAAGACGAATCCAACCTCACTCTCAAAATCCCGTTCCGGTGCCAATCCTGAACTTACTAAAAATAGTAACGGCCATAAGCAACTATGCCCACACAGAGGGTGCCAACTAGTCCCACAAACCATCTAATAACTCTAAGCTCAATGCAACGCCAGGAAGAGCCAACAACTGACTACTGAGTCACCAAAACAACGCCAAACTGACACTTACTAAAAATAGCAGTGTTCTCCGAGGACCAAAGAGAACAAACCCAGAAAAACCCAGAAAGATTGCCGACATGCAAGCACTTACTATAAACAGTAAGTACGGACAAGTGGTCCAAAATCTCTCCAGAAAGTGTCAACCAGCTCCACTGGATCACCCGAACACCCTGGTGACATCGAAATACTCCTCTGATTATGCTTATCACCAACCCAGAGAGTTAGCTCTGACTGATCTGCAAGAGAATCCAAAAATGGGGACATTACAGCTCCTGTTGCCCTCTTGCAAGATCATTGAGTGCCACCATTGTACTTTGGTCTTAACGAGGTTCTTCATGGCTATGTTCACTCATGTTGCCTTCTTCCACTTCGGGCCCAAAAATCTGTTGTCTCCTCCTGTATGTGATATATCTTCCTTCAAGATTCATATGATGACCTTCACTTTGTAATCCTCAATAGAATCCCGCAAGCTGGCAAGATCAAGGCTCTGATACCAATGTAGTATCCCAAATGGGGATATTTTGGACCAATTTGGATTTACAAGCTTTCCAAATACCCTTACTTCAATTTCTGCTCAAACCCTAGGTGATTGAAATCTGATTTCTAACAATATTCAGATTTGCAATACTTATAACAGCCAATATAATAACACTCCAAGCATCAAATGATCATCATGCATAATTCGCCCAAGCATAGGAGTAAACTACACCATGAAATACACAATCGCAACCATGATAACAACGTCCAAATGAAGAAACCAATCTGCTGTTATTAACTGAATATAGAAGTCTGATTTTACATCCAATCAATTGGCAAGTGATTCAGACCTAATATCATAAGTACATACCAAATATGAGCCCAAAATGCCCTCAAAGGGTGGCACTCCACAATAGGGTTGGAAACCCTAGACAAATGATGCAAGTCACCCTATATGCAATCCTCCAAAGTAGGCAAATGTGGTCTGCTCAACCTGCTGTAGCAAATCTGCTGTGAATGGAACCCTAGAAGCCAAGATACTCCTCAAATCGCCTCCAATATCAAGTTGCCTATGCTCCCAAGAGATGCGCTCCAAGCTAGGGTAAAACCCTAGTCCATTCGCCCATGATGAATGCTCGCATAGCTGATGTAGAATTCTGCCCTTGATGATGATAAAGCTCAAATGAATTCTCGTCACGGAATCCTCAATTAGAGAAGCTAGATTGTCGCCCAACTCCTCCTAGAATGCTTGAGGTTTTCGTCCCAAGATCCTCTCGAAGAGATCGCTCTCCAATGTGTGATGAATGAATGCTGAATTGATATCTTTGGAATGCCAAATGATCATGTATATATACACCTCTAGGCTCACCTTCTCATGGCCGACCTGGGCAATAATATTATATTTTGAATATATGTTTCCCTCCAAGAGAGCCAACGCATGTGTAGTATGTTTCACCTTCAAGAAGGCGCCTAATTCAAATTAAAGATATGAATTAGGATATCTCCCAAGGGCCGCCAATCATGATAACAAGTATTTGTTTTGTCTTATTTTATTCATCCCTCAAGCGCTAGTACAAAGAATATTATATTTTATTATTGAGCGCCAAGGAGAGATGAGTGGAGAATGTTTGCCATTCGAACTACAAGTCGCCCAAGGTGATGATAATAATAGTAACCTCCATAATGATGTACACCATGTGACCATGAAGATGTAAACAAGGCATCCATATAGAGCATCCCTCGATGTAACGATGGCATCCAAGTCTCCATAGCTCCTAATACAAATCCATATGAAAAGCTCTCCAAATAGTTTGCGAAGACAAATTACCACATCCCTGATGAGTGCACCAAATGCAAAATACAAATATGACAAGTCATCTCCATTACCCGTGATATCCTCCAGATGTCTCGGAGTGAGGTGAAAAGCCCAAATCAACTCTAATAGCAACCATTCCAAAAATGTGGACATTACAATGCCTCAGAAGAGCACTTGGACAGCATACTACTCCTTTTGAGTTTTTACTTTAGACCAGGATCAAATTTTCATTTGGCATTTTTCATTGTGAGTTTCTACTTTTGAATTTTGCATCCAAGAACAAAAACCCTTGCCTTTAGCATTGACAATTCCACATCAAGGGTTGCATGGTGAACTAAATTAAAGATTTGTGTGTCATTTTCAGGATGAGCGATCAAGATATGCAAGCAAATTGTTTATTGTCATCAAGGGATCATATGTCCAGCATTTTCAAACCTCTCCATCACTTGAGTTGCTGAATTTTATATCATTTTTGCAACGCCAGCATTTGCATCAGATTTGTACCATTTTTGGAGGGTTTGGAGGAGTCGTACAATACCATTTATTGCTGATATCATTCATTTTTGGAGGTGCATCTGCAATTGGAGGGTATTGCTGCTGATAAACATCTGAAATATTGCTACCTTGTTGATCTGAAGTGTTGTATAGCTTGCAACAATTTTTTAGAGTCGTCCACATTTTTATGTTAATTTTAGGACCAGAATTAAGTTAAGCAGAAATAAAACAAATTCAAACAATAGAACACAGCATATATCCTGGGAAAACCCTCCTTCTTGAGGGAGAAAAAAACCCAGCAACAATATCACTTATATATTGATAAAATGGCAGCAATAAGCTTTACAATTTTGGTCAATCACAAGGCTGATCTAAAGTACTGATGATGGCACCACACTTGATGCAAATACCCAATCAATGAATAATATCGAACTCCTTGAAAGCAAAATATTGATCTACTGTAGATATCGAACTCCTATCAGAATTTATGCAAACTTTTCTCTTGATGATTATAGGATCATTTGATAGAGAGCAGCGCCTTCTATATATAGAAGTTGATGTGTCTATCAAGCAAGACGTCCTTTCACAAGAAGTCGGCCTCTTCCATGAAATGATGCGTCTCTTTATTCCATGCAATTAGATTCAGTCAGCCTCAAATAAATAAGTAGCCACGGCTTTATTTATTTGATTATTATTTAATTCGGATGAAGGATGACACCCGTAGCTATAACATCAACACTCCTCTTAGCTAGGGAAGAATCCTTCCAGATATCCATGTCATGGAGTCTCTCAACATGACATCCACAATGGCTACACCCATTTGTGGAAAAGAGTTCATCACGGAGTCATTCAACGTGATATTGTCATGGAGTCACTCAACATGACATCCACCATGGCTACTCCCATGTGTGGAAGGGAACATGTGCACAAGTGCCCATCACGGAGTCACTCAACGTGATGTCGTCATGGACTCTCTCAACATGACGTCCACCATGGCTACTCCCATGTGTGGATAAACACAGGTACAAAGGATTCATCACGGAGTCTCTCAACATGATGTTTTTATGGAGTCTCTCAACATGACATCCACCATGGCTACTCGCAAAGGGTGGAAAGAACTACATCTCCCGTCTCAAAGATGGACAAGGGCTTTCACCTCAAATTTCTCCATCTCAGAGAAAAATGCATTATAGCAGATAACAAAAAAATCACTGATGCTGAGCCTCCCTCTCAGCAAGGATTTCATTCTCCACAACTCCAAGCTTGTCTCGAAAATGCACAAACTTCACTCTAGAGAGAGGCTTGGAGAGAATATCAGCCGTCTGATCATCAGTGCAAATATACCTCAATTGAATAGCTTTCCTTAGTACCATATCTCTGATGTAATGGTATTTGATCTCTACATGTTTTGTTCTGTCATGGAACACTGGATTGACAGATAGCTTCACACAGCTTTGATTGTCACAATGAATAACAGTTGGCTCAAGTGATTGTCCAAACAATCCTACAAGGAGCTTCTGAAGCCATACTGCTTCTCAAGCTGCTACACATGCTGCAATATATTCGGCCTCTGCAGTGCTTAGTGCCACTGAAGACTACTTCCTGCTACACCAAGAAATCATGGCAGACCCCAAGCTAAAGCAACATCCAGAGGTGCTCTTCCTACCAGCTACACTCCCGGCCCAATCAGAATCAGAATAGCCTTGTAACTTTAGATCTACACAGGAAGAATATCTCAAGCCATATCCAACTGTGCCATGCAAGTATCTCAAGATATGCTTTGCTGCAACTAGATGCATTTGCCTTGGTTCACACATGAACTGACTGAGGGCACTCACTGCATAGAAAATGTCTCGTCTAGTATTACTAGATACATCAACGATCCAATCAACTGCCTGTATATGGTGGGATCTACCAGATCTGAACTAGCTGCAGAATCACTCAATTTCTTCAAATTTGTTTCCATCGGTGTAGACATAGATTTGCAATCCATCATCCCAAATCTCTTCAAGATATCTATGGTGTATTTTCCTTGACTTAGAATAATCTCATTGGGTCTCTGCCACACTTCCAATCCTAGAAAGTAATGCATAAGACCTAAATCCTTCATCTCAAACTCAGAAGCTAACTCCTTGCATTTGACAATGAGATATTCTGCTCTAGTAAGAAATCAATCATCAACATAAAGAACCAAGATTAAAGCCTCGCCATCAGCTACCTTGAAGTAAAGATTTGCATCTGCATCATTCTTGGAGAATCCCAAGCTCATCAAGTATCGATCAATCCTCTCATACCAAGCACGAGGTGCCTGTTTAAGGCCATACAATGCCTTCTTCAATCTGCATACATGAGATTCCTTTCCATGAATCACAAATCCATCTGGTTGTTCAATGTACACTTCCTCTTCAATCACACCATTAAGGAATGTTGCCTTTACGTCCATTTGGTGTAGCTTCCATCCTTCCGCTGATGCAATAGCAATAATAGTCCTGATGGATGTATAACGAGCAACAGGAGCAAATGTCTCCTCATAATCTATTCCCTCTTTCTGAGAGAATCCTCTAGCCACAAACCTTGCTTTGTACTTCTCAATGCTCCCATCAGCTGCATGCTTGATCTTGAAAAGCCATTTAGAAGATACAACTGCTTTCCCTTCAAGTCTTGGTACAACATCCCAAACATCATTCTTGATAATAGACTGATATTCTTCAGCCATAGCATCTCTCCATACCTGCTGACTTGATGCTTCCTCAATACTGGAAGGCTCAGACTCAATGATGTGACTCATCAATGCTACATAGCCTGGAAACTTCTGTGGTCTTTCGCTTTCTCTAAATGTGCCTCTAGGAGCTGCATACTTCTCTGCATCTTGCATAGTCTGTCTAGCCCATAGAGGTCTCTTTCGACCTATAGAAATATCATTGGGACCATCCGTAGGCTCTATGGGATCAACGGATCACTAGCCTCTTCTGATTCAGTAGACTCCCTCTGAATCTCAAGAGTATGATCAATGTCCATATCCTGAGGAGTCTCTTGTTCTTCATTATCTAACTCCATGTATGACCCTTTAGATCTTTTGAATGCAACATCTTCTTCAAAAGAGACATCCCTGCTGATCTCAATCTGTTTCTGTCCTGGAATGTAAATCATGTAGGCCTTTGAGGATTCACTGTAACCCACAAATATTCCTTTCTTGCCAGATGGTTCTAACTTAGATCTCCTATCTTTAGGCACATGAATATAAACAGGACAACCAAAGATTCTTAAGTGACTAACCTCAGGTTTCACACCTGTGAAGGCTTCTTCAGGAGTCATATTTTCCAATATTCGATGAGGACTCCGATTCTGAACATACACAGCAGTTCTGAAAGCTTCTGCCCAAAGGAAGGTTTGTAAGTCTTGATCATGAATCATAGCTTTGGCTGCCTCAACTATGGATCTATTATTCCTTTCTGCAACTCCGTTTTGCTGAGGATTGTACGGAACACAAAACTCCCTCTTAATCCCTGCCTCAATGCAGAAATTACGGAAACCTCCAGAAGTGTATTCTCCTTCATTATCAGATCTCAGAACCTTGATCCTTTTCCCAGACGAATTTTCAACTTGAGCCTTAAATTCCTTGAATCTATCAAGAACTTCTTCAAACTCTTTAGACTTTAAAAAATAAATCCAAGTCTTTCTAGAATGGTCATCAATGAAAATCACATAATACCAAAAACCACTCAAGGATGCCACGGACATTGGACCACACAAATCAGAATGAACAAGATCTAGAATACCTTTTAATCTACTTTCACTACTATGAAAAGGACCCTTAGAATTCTTACCCATTGCACAACCTCTGCAAACGCCATCATGCTCTTGACTGAGCTTCGGTAGTCCTGTGACCATCTTCTCCATGGATGGAAGGGCTCTGTAATGTAGGTGAGCAAGTCTCCTATGCCATAGCTCACTTGAACTAGAAGAATCATGCAACAATGCTTGAACTGGACGAATAGAAACTCTATATAGACTCTCTTGACGAACACCAATCACACGGGCTGTTTTGATGCTAAAGTTCTTTGGCCAAGCAAGAACTTTTCCCTCAGAAAATGCAACTTGATATCCTTTGTCCTCCAAAAAGCTGAAATAGATACAAGATTCCTCTTGATTCCTAGTACGAACAAGACATCACTCAAATGAAGAGGGATGCCAGAATCTAGGTGAAGAGAGGTGGCTCCAGCACCTTTCACTAAATAGCAAGCATCATCTCCTGTTATCACTTGAAGGTTGGTTTCTCTTTCTACCAAGTCTGAAAGATGCTCTCTATATCCTATAATGTGTCGAGAAGCGCCACTATCAATCAACTACGTGCTACTGTCGGTTGGAACATTGCTTGATAGGGCAGAGATGAATAGAAATCCTCCTAAGTTATCTCTTGATTCCTTTTGAGGTGAGACATCATCAACATCCGCAGTAGAAGCATGTTGCTTTGGTCTTGTTGCACAATCTCTAGCATAGTGACCATACTTGTCACATCTGAAGCACTGAATATGGGAGAGATCCTTCTTCTTCTTTGGTTCAGGAGCAGAATCCGATTTCCTATCTCTATTCCTCTTGAAATTTCCTTTTCTCCCTTCTTTTCCTTTCCTTCTGGAAGACTGAGCAGCAAGAACATGATTGTCTTCATTGTGAGAGCTTCGTCCATTACCTCTTGCTACCAACCTGGATTCTTCTTGAATGCAATCAGCTCTAAGACAATCAAACTTTGGTAACTTAGATCTTCCACTGATACCTTGGATAAAGGGTTCCCAAGATTGAGGAAGACCATTCAGTGCCAACATGACTAAGTCTCTATCTTCAACTATATCTCCAATGGCATATAGTTGATCTTTCAACTCAGTGATCTTCATGAAGAAGGAGATGACTGAATCTCCTTTAGCCATCTTGAAGTGATGTAGTTATTGCCTCAAGGCAAGAGCTCTGCAGGTGTTATTGATCTCATACAATCCCTCCAAAGTCTTGAACATATCTCTAGCCGTTTTCAACTTGGAGATAATAGGCACAAGGTGATCCTTCATGGAATCAATCAAGATCTTCTTGGCCTTCGTGCCATTCTTCCTCCATTGTGTTTTCTCAGTCTCATCGGAAGGCTCGAGCACCTCGCTCTCCACAAACTCAAGAATATCATTTTCTTCCAATGCAATAAGAACTCTGAACTTCCAAGAGGTGAAGTTAGATGCACCATCAAGTCTATCTTCGACCTTGAGTCCGTTCACCATTTTTGAAGCTAAGATAGACTCCCTTAGATGAGAAGAAGAGATGAAGATTTCGCTGCTTAAACAAATCTGATCTCAATCTAGCTTAAACCTAGCTCTGATACCATGTTAATTTTAGGACCAGAATTAAGTTAAGCAGAAATAAAACAAATTCAAACAATATAACACAGCATATATCCTGGGAAAACCCTCCTTCTTGAGGGAGAAAAAAACCCAGCAACAATATATCACTTATATATTGATAAAATGGCAGCAATAAGCTTTACAATTTTGGTCAATCACAAGGCTGATCTGAAGTAATGATGATGGCACCACACTTGATGCAAATACCCAATCAATGAATAATATCGAACTCCTTGAAAGCAAAATATTGATCTGCTGTAGATATCGAACTCCTATCAGAATTTATGTGAACTTTTCTCTTGATGATTATAGGATCATTTGATAGAGAGCAGCGCCTTCTATATATACAAGTTGATGTGGTGTCTATCAAGCAAGACGTCCTTTCACAAGAAGTCGGCCTCTTCCATGAAATGATGCGTCTCTTTATTCCGTGCGATTAGATTTAGTCGGCCTCAAATAAATAAGTAGCCACAGCTTTATTTATTTGATTATTATTTAATTCGGGTGAAGGATGACACCCGTAGCTATAACATCAACATTTTAGAGGGGCGATTTGGCATTTTAATCAGTTGTGACCTACATTTGGATCATCATTTGACACACCAACACTTGAAGGACAAAAAATTGCATAATTCCAGCCCTTGCCATGACCGTACAAGTCTGAAATCACTTTGGTTGCATTCATTTATAGTCCGTACAGACCTCCATTCAGTTGTTGTACATTTCTGGGGTGTCATACAAGTCTGTAACTAGGTGGATCTATCGGTTGTACACTTCCAGGAGGTCATGTGAGTGGAGAATATTGTTATCATTTCTGAAATTTATTTCCAGTTTTACATATCAGCATTGTAATCGGTTATTTTGCCAGTAAAATCAGCTACAAAGGTGTCATATTGTTGTTGTTGACAAAACTAAGGTTTACCAGTCATGAACAACAACTATATTTGATGTATTTGAGCATATATGATTCAGATCTGTTATTGGCAATGCAATTAATAATCATTTCCAACTCTATGAGGGTTTATGTTGTCATTTCCAGCCATTTATCATTTTGATCAGCATCAATTTTCTAGTTCAGTTTGTTGTTTTCAGATTGTGTTTGTTTCAAAAATTCAAAAAAATTCAAAAATCATAATTTGGGGACATTACATAGTAATATTCTAATGGTGTATGTATAATAGTCCATTTGGGAACCCATAAGATTCCTCTAGACACTTGGCATGACATTATAAGATACCTTTGTTTTTGTTGCAAGTCTGACCTGAAAATCATTTTTAATGGCAAGCTCGTCAAGAGCCAAGATAGAGAAGTTCAATGGTCAAAATTTTGAAACTTTGGAAGCTGAAAATAAATGATCTCTGGGTGGAAATAGATCAATGGATTGCAGTCAGTAAGTGCTCAAATAGGTTTCTTCCCTTCTAGAATGGATCAAGATGAATGGGATAGGTTAGATTGTGTGTTTCCAATTCGGTTCTGATGAATGCTTTTTTTGGAAGATACTATTTAGAAATTATGGGATAAGAATGGTAGTCTATATCAGACAGAGTCTAGTTAACAAATTATTTCTTAAAAGGAAACTATATTCACTTGAAATGAATTATGGGGACTGTATTGCCGATCACTTAAATGCATTTAACATCATAGTGAGTCAACTAGCATCTAAAGATGTTAAAATGGTTGAAGAGGACAAATGCATTACTATCAAATTCATGGGAATAGCAATAAATAGTATTGCATCTAAGTTAAAACTTGAGGATGTAGGATCAGCTCTGCTTAGTGAGGAATTACGAAGAAAATCCATGGATGATGCCTCTAAAGACGCTCTGTTTGTAAGGGGTCAATCTAAGGATAGAAGGGGTAAGAAAAAGGAAGATAGAAAGAAATCTAATTCTAAGACTAGATCAAAATCTCGAGGTAAAAGTAAAGTGTTGGAATTGTGGTGAAAAAGGTCACATTAAGGAATACAAACTTAAGTAAAAGAAAAAAGAAGATGACTCCTCTATCAAAAAGTCCTCCAATGATGATGATGTTAGTGACAATGCTTTTATGACTTCTGCTACAATTGCTAGTGACGATTCACAATTGATTGATTCAAATGCCTCTTTTCATATGACTCTGCATAGATAGTGGTACACAAAGTACAAAGAATATGATGGTGAAGAGGTGTACCTTGGGGACAACACTTATAAGAGTGTTGGTTGGGGTAAAGTAAAATTGTTTTTCAATGATCGTACAATGAAAACATTGCCTAATGTGTTGCATATTCCAAGTTTAGAAAAAAATCTTATCTTAATTTCTAAGATGAATGATAATAGTGTTGATGTTATTTTTGAAAAATATGGTTGTGGATTTGTTTGGTTATTATCTTGATTTTAATTTTTGTGAGCATTGTGTGTTTGGTAAACAAAATAAGGTTAAATTCTCATCTTCAAGTACTAGAGCAAAAGCGATTTTAGAGTTAACTCACAGTGATGTATTTAGTTGTGGATGTTCCATCTCTTGGTAAATCTCTTTATTATGTTACCTCCATAGGTGATTTTTCAAGAAAAATTTGGGTTTATTTTCTTAGACACAAATTTAAAACTTTTAGCAAATTTAAAGAGTTTAAGGTCCTTGTAGAAACTCAAAAAGAAAAAGAAAATAAAAGCTTTGAGATCAAATAACGGGGGAGAATATTGCTCTAAAAGAGTTTAAGGTCCTTGTAGAAACTCAAAAAGAAAAAGAAAATAAAAGCTTTGAGATCAAATAACGGGGGAGAATATTGCTCTAAAAAATTTCAAGAATTTTGCAAACACAATGGGATTGTAAAACAAAAAACTACTCCATACACACCACAACAAAATGGGGTAGTTGAGAGAATGAATAGAACATTAATAGAAAGAGCTAGGAGTATGTTAAGTAGTACTAATTTGGAAGAAAAATTTTGGGTTCAAATTGTTAGTATTGCTTGCTATTTGATAAATAGGTCTCCTACTTTTGCTCTTATAAATGAGATGCCATAGGAAGTTTGAATATAAAAGAAAAGCCTTCTAATGCACATTTAAAAGTGTTTGTCTGTGACGCTTACATACATGTAGCTAAGGAAAAATGATCTATGTTAGATTTCAAAGCAGAAAAATGTATTTTCATTGGTTATAATGAAAATGCTAAAGGTTATAAGCTTGGAATCTGCTAACTCAACAAATTGTTTGCTCTAGAAATCTAATTTTCAAGGAAATAACAGTTTTTCCTAGTTTTGAATAGCCAAAGAAAGACAAGGAAAAAGTGTATTTTGAAATCAAGGAAGAAAATGATGCATCTAAACATGAACAGGATGGACAAGAAGGGGTTGGAGATGAAGAAGAAGATTCAAAGGAAAGTTCATAAGAAGAACAAAAAGAGTCCTTCTCAATCACCTTTGAGAAGGTCTACTAGACAATAGAAACAAATTGAAAGATATAGCCCTCCAGATTTTCATTGTATATTTGATTTATCTTCTACTAGTGATGAACCTAGAACTATGAAGGAAGCTCTCTTTTCAAATGAGAGAAAGTCTTGGAAAAAGGTCATGGAGATGGTGGTCTTGCATAAATGTAAATCTTGGGTTCTAGTTGATCTACTTTAAGAAAGCCCATAGATTGTAAATGGGTGTTTTAAAAAAATCCCATGCAAATGGTAAGTTGGAAAAATACAAGGCTAGACTAGTGGGAAAAAGTTAATCCTAGGTTAAAGGAATAAATTTTGGTGAAATTTTTCCCTCTATTGCTAAATTGAATTCCATTGGATTCTTGCTTTCTATTGTTATTGCTTTTGATTTCAACGTAGAGTGAATGGATATTAAAATTGATTTTCTACATGGGGATCTAGAAGAGCATATTTATATGTTAGAGCCTGAAAATCTTGTTGTAAGGGGAAGAAAAATCTCAACTGTAAACTAAAAAAATCCTTGTATAGTTTGAAACAGTCTCCTAAGATGTGGTACCAAAAGTTTGATGCATATGTTTTGGATCTTGGGTTTGTTCATGGCCAAGTCGATCGTTGTGTTTATTATAAGTAAGTTGATGGTTATCCTGTAAACATAGTCTTGTATGTTGATGAAATGTTTCTCATTGGAAACAATAAAAATATGATTACAAAACTGAAAACTCAATTACCCATGAAATTTGATATGAAAAATTTAGGAGCTGATAAATATATCACAAGCATGGAAATTAAAAGGGACCATTCTAACAGGATGCTTTGACTGTTGAAACAATTTTGCAAAGGTTTAATATGCATGACAATAAACCAATGAATGTACTCCTTCCAATCGGCACAAAACTATCTTTGGAACAGAGTCCTAAGTCAAATGAAGATTTTAAAGGCATGTAAAATGTTCCTTATGGTAGTGTTGTAGGAAGTCTCATGTATGCAACAGTTTGTACTAGACCAAACTTGCCCAAGCAGTGGGAGTTTTAAGTAGATTCGTGTCTAACCCTGGCAGGAAACATTGGACTTATGTGAAAAGGGTATTCAAGTATATGTGTGGAACTTATAATTATTTTATTTATTACCATTGAACAAGCAATATGGGTAGGTTATTGGACATACTAGGCTTTGTTAATGCAGATTGGATGAGGATTTGGATAGCAGAAGGTCTACAAGTGGCTATATATTCTCCCTATTTGGAGTTGTTAGCTAGATGAGTAACAGGCAACAAGTTATTGCTATTTCCACTACTGAGGCAGAACATATGGTTGCTACATGTGCTTGTAAAGAAACAGTGTAGTTACAAAGATTGGGCTTGGATATTGGATTTCTAAACACAACAGTGATGGTTCGTTGTGACAATCAAAGCGTTATCAGTCTAGCCAAGAATCCTACTTTCCATTCCCTACAAAGCATATTGATGTTCAATGTCACTTCATTTCAAATATGGCTGAACAAAGGAAAGTCGTAATGCAAAAAGGACACCGCAGTGAATACTACAAATTCTCTCATTAAGTCAGTGAGCACTGCAAATTTTGTTTGGTGCAAAGAAGCTATGGGGATCCCTCTCCTTAGCACTTAGCCTCTTTATTTTGTTTTATGCTTTTGCAATGTATATAACAAGTGGGAAAATGTTAGGATTAAGTGTGTTCTGCACCTTGAAAGTCCTAGGAACAACGTTGTGATATTATTATAATGTCGAGATACTAGTTATACATTGCAATATTCTAAAGTTGTATGTATAATGGCCCCTTTGGGGACCCATGAGATTCCTCCGAACACTTGGCATGACATTGTACAAGCACTAAAGCGGGAGTTACAAAATTGACTAACCTACTTGAAAATGGTGCTCCATTTTGGGAAGGTGAAAGGTCACAATTTGGTTTTGGAATCTTTTCATGCATGGCACGCTTTGTGAGGTGGATCCCTCTTGTAAGTAACTTCTTTCCACATGTTTCACATTGGGACGTGTCTCCTAGGCCCTTTCATGATTTTGAATACCATTTGGTGGTTTTACTCAAACCCAAATTCTATAAATTAAGGCTTGAGTGAATAATTTTGATATCACACATTGATGGAGTATTGTTGGGCTGCTTACATGCTTTGAGAAGGAAGAGATTGTTGCTACATCAGATGTTTAGATCAGCAGATTGTATTTGACACCTTGTTCTTGGAGTAATATAGTGCTGGATCTTCTTTTGATGCTGGGTTTCTCCCAAGAGGGTTTCCCAGAGTATATGTTGTGTCACTTATCTTCTTCTTCTTATCTTGCTGCTGATTTCCATTGCATCTTCAGTTTGGTTTAAGTATGTCTCAGATTTATACCAGTCTAGAATTGTCGCTTGACATCCATACCATTCATAATAACACAACTTCTAAGGACTCGGATCAATCTAGAATTGACACTTGATGGTCATACCTTTCATGATAACACAGCCTCTAAGGACTTGCATCAATCTAGAATTGTCACTCCACAGCCATGCCTTTCAGGATAACACAACCTCTAAGGACTTGCATCAATCCAGAATTGTCCTTTAAAAGTTATACCTTTCATGATAACATAACTTCTAAGGACTTGCATTAATCTAGAGTTTTCACTTGACAATCATAAATTTCATGATAACACAACTTCTAAGGATTTGCCTCAATCTAGAATTGCAACTTGACAGTCACACCTTTCATGATAACACGGCCTCTAAGGACTTGAGTCAATCTAGAATCGTGGCTTGACGGTCATACCTTTCATGATAACACAGCCTCTAAGAACTTGATCTAGAATTGTTGCTTGACAGTAATACCTTTAATGATAAGAACAACCTCTAAAGACTTGCATCAATTTATAATTGTTGCTTGACAGTTATACCTTTCATGATAACACAATTTCTAAGGACTTGCATCAATCTAGAATTGTCACTTGACAGTCATACGTTTCAGATAACACAACCTCTAAGGACTTGCAATAATGTGGAATTATCCCTTCACAGTCATACCTTTCCTGATAACACAACCTCTAAGGACTTGCATCTATCTAGAATTGTCTCTTAACAGTTACTGTTTTCATGATGACACTGCCTCTAAGGACTTGCATATACCCATCCACTCGTCGATGAAGAAATGAAGAAATGAACTCCACATTTCACGCCATAATAATGCCCTGATCTGTAAAAGAAAGCAAGCGGCTGCCAAAACCCATGGCGACATTTCTAATTTATTCAAAATTACTTTGAAATTCCAATAGCATTGCAGGAGTTATTGAATCACATGTGGGTCCGAACTCTCAAAAATAGGAAATAAAACATTTCCTATAAACCCCTATACGCTACAACACTTTCCGACAATCCTCCAAACTTACTTGTATAGAACAAAGAAGAATTGTTAACGGTGATAACAGCGAGAGAATGTCAACTTACATTCGAAACTTGGTGGAGCTCTTAGAAGGAATCCCCGTTCCTTTCATTTCATTTGCTCGCGCAACAACAACAAGAACTCCCAGCTATCCTGCGGTATTGGAAAATAGAACGTCCTGTTTGTAATTGCCAACTTTGAAAGCAGGAAATATGTTTCTTGGGGGGTTTAAAGCGTCAAAGCATGATGCAAGAGGTGTCTGCAAACATGTCGCCCAATATTTAAAACACAACAAAGGGACCCCAACTCCGCTTCACTTTTTAGGAAAAAAAAAAACTCGTAGAGCAAAGCGATATGTATAAAAAATTATCCAGAGTTGAGGTAATCATTTTCCAAGTAGTGTGGGGGCTGCTTTCAATATTTTCGGGGAAGTGTTGGGGTCCATTTTTAATAGGGAGATATTGTAAGAATTTAGTTAGTGGAAAGTCCAGGCTTAAATTTGACGGTCGACCCTGCCTGTCTAACAATTTTTTTTAATGAGGGTTATAGGTGCCTTTAAAATACTAAGGTATATTTTAGTATAATAAATCTATGTATAACTTAAATATATATTATCATAATTCTATATAAATTTTGACAATTTGTCTAAAATCTCTCTCTCCTTTAATGTGATACAATCTGTTTAAATTTTTTATTGTATTTTATGGCATAAATACCTAAATACGGTCATACGGCCATCAAATTTAAGCCCTAAGTGGAATAGACAATCTCATGTTTATTATTATAATAACTTATTTTTAATTTAATAAAAATGTTTTTAAGCTTAATTAATTCATAGTGTTTTTTAAAGAAAAGAAACTTAAACTTTCATTAGTCTTTTACCTTCTTTCATTTTAAATATATTTTGAAGGAGAATTTTTTTCAAATTCTATTTAAATATGTTTGGAAGATATGGTTTTGTTGCCTTCATAGTAAATGTCACCTCTTTGGAGAATAGGAAGAAATGGGATTCCCCTTAGATTTTTGTCTAAAGCTTTCCTCTTCGCTCTATTGTTGTGGTTAAGGTTTTAGAGGTTAACTTAGAAAGTTTTGGGGTTGATCAAATGGCTTCTTCTTTTTTAAACCTGGCAATGATTGACTCATGCAATAATAGATGGTTGTCGATGGAAGATGTCAAATCTTGGATCTTGGATGTGTGGTCCCCCATTGTTAAAAATTTCCTTGTGCTAAAACGTTTTTTTTTTCATTCTATAGTTCTCTTCTAAAGAAGAAAAGGGTTTGGCTTTGGAAATTCTTTCTAGGAAGTATCACAAATGGAAGATTGCTTTGTTGCCTTGGGAACCTTGTTTTGCGAGTTCTTCCTTTTCTTCCCCTCTTTCAAATGTTTGGATGAGGCTTTATGGTCTATCACTAGAGTTCTAGAATAAATATTGTCTGGAGGAGATAGGTCGTAGCTTGGGTACATGTTTAAGGAAATTGATCCTAAAACCCTTTTGATGTCACGCATAATTTATTGTTTGCCTTCAGGTTGCAAAGGTGTGTGTGTGTCTTTTAAAGTAGGTTACTCTTTCTTCTTCCGTGAGAACTTTTTCTTAGTAGGTGGACTCTGAAGATATTCCCTTTCATTGTTATGCTTACCATAGGCTTGGCCATAATGTTAGTTCTACAGATATAAGGTGTGTCATTCAAGGGTTAAGAACTTGGCATCAAAAGGAGGTTTTGAAGGTTCAAAAGGCCTTCTTACGACTTCATCATTATGATTGGTTCTTCTCTAATAATCTCTCTCCTTCATCTTAGAAGGCTTTTTTTATTTGATTGTAAATTGCTAGAGTGGTCAAGTTCTTTGGATTCTCTCTTGGAGTGTTTGGCTGGTCAAAATTTATTCCTTGAGAATCGGGCTCTCAGAGAGAGAGCTTTGGAAATTCTTTGCAGATTAACTCTCTTCCCTCCTTTTCAATGCAACTTCTTAATTTGGAAGATGTTGCATGGTCCTTTTTAAGTAGTGATGAAGCAAATATTTCTCATTTCATTGGTGGCTCTAATGTTGAGGAATCTCTTGAAGCTCTAGGAGGTATTTTTAGTCAAAATTTGTCTAAAAACCTCTTGTTGTGCATGGGAAAAAGAAGTGGGGGAGAAAGTTTGAAGTAGAGAAAATCTTTGACTCAACATTATAAGATATTAGAGGAGGTACTCAGAAAACCATGGATGGCTTTCTGATAGGTGCTAAAAGTGTAAGGCAAAGGGGGAAGTTCCCTTCAGAAGGGAAATGAAGATCCTTTCATGAAATGTTAAGGTATTTAATGCCCTTACAAAAAGTGATTGGTGAAAAACCAAATTCATATTAGGAAACTAGATGTGATGTTCTTGTAGGAGATTAAAATGGTGGAGTCAAATGTCAAGGTTCTTCCTTCTTCCTCTTGGAAATCCTAGTCTAGTTTTGTGGTAGCTGCATCAAGTGCATCAGGTGGGATGTGTATTTTATGGAATCCCTTTAATTTGAATATTGTTTTCATTGTTGTCAATGCTAATTAGATTTGTTGATCTTTTAAGTTCTTTAAGGATAATATTTCAAGTGTTTTCTTTAATGTTTATACCCTAATTAGACCCCTTATGAAAAGAACTTGACTTGATCATATATTTTTGCTCAATTTTACCTTTTTTGAGGTCAAAATATGCTTCTAGGGGGATTTCAAAGTTATTTCTAGGGCCCAAAATACATAGGGGGAGCTAGTTGTTATAACATGATGTTTATTAAGGGACGACACTTATTTATAAGTGGTCCTTTAACATTAATAAGGTTTGATTTTAATATAAGGTTTAGCCTTATATAAATGGCATATATGGTCATATAAAATTAGGATTGATTATTAATGAATAGATTAATCTAAAATATGATTTTATTGATTGAAGATCATACACCTTTTAAGATGAAAATAACCATCCTTTAACATTATTAAGGTTTGGTTTTAATATAAGGTTTAGCCTTATATAAATGGCATATATGGTCATATAAATTTGGGATTGATTATTAATGAATAGATTAATCTAAAATACTATTTTATTAATTGAAGATCATGCACCTTTTAAGGTGAAAAGGTATAATCACCCAAATGTAATAGATGGTTGTATCCAACCATGTATTTAAGGGATTCCCATGTAGGGAAAATATATCAAATGTGATATATGTGTATGAGTTTGTCATTATATATTGCAAGATGTATTGAGGCATTATATTTGGAAGGAGGGGGAGAGAGATTTTGTAAAATCCCTAACCCAAATTTTAGCCCAAACTCGCAAAATCTATGATTTTTACTATGTTGGCATTTCGTCAAACACTTTGCAATTTGATTATCAGACTGTATTTTTGAATGTGTTGGTTATAGAACAGCTTGTTTATTGGTTTAGAACATGAAACATTCATAATTGCATACAATATCCAAAGATTAAAGAGGGAGATTTTGTCAAATAGTTTGCATACAATTGAATATATATGCCTTTCCAATCAAATATGTGTATTTTATCAAATTATCACAAATAAATGATTGCAATGATTTCACACAAATCAAAATGATGACATAAGAAGCTTGCTAAATTTCCATGAATAAATTTGCATAACACAACTGTTGATACCAACTGATAATATTCAGAATATAAATTTGGACTGTTGTAATAAATCAAAAATACATAATTATTGCTGACCTATATGAGTTGATAAAAAAATTAGAATTAAATATGATTCAAAACTGAGTACCATCTAATATGGTACATCCCCCTTGCATATTGTACAACAGCTTACAACTTCTCTTTTTTCCCTATGTCTACCTTCAACAACTCTCATGTATCTTGTAAAACTCATAAATATCATGTATAAGGGAACAAACTACCTTTCTAGGCTCACACCCTCCTTTACAAGTGTACGATGGACTTCTTTAGTTTGTACGACATCCTTTGTGAGAGCTTCTTAAGTAATATTTAATTTTCAATGTGTAAGGCCCTTCCTTATGGGCTTCCCATGGTACAACTGGGGTCAAATTCCCATTTGGCAATTAACTTCTGATTTGTAATAATTTTTTTAATAGCACACACAACATTGCCAAATCACAGCAACATAAAATAATTCTAATTTGTTTTCAATAATACCACTCCACACACAACACCTAGTAATTTTTGTTTTGTATTTCAATCTCACACACAACACTGGTTAAAATCTCCAAAATTGTATTTGCTTGCAAATCTCACAACTTTGGCAATAAATCCTTCCTAGAAGCACATACCCAAAATTTGAATTAAAGGATTAAACTTTTCGCACAAATCCTTCAAACCACCTCCAAACCCAGAAAATCATAAAAAATAAAGCCCAATTGTGAATTCTGAAATGAATTCACCTCCAATCACTAACTAGGGAGACTCCTTTTGTCCTCTGAAATCAACCTTTCACCATAGGGTTTATAAACCTAGGTTATAGAAGCTTGAACCAATTGGTCAAATCATTTTCCACAATGGAAAAATATCAAAGAAGAAAACAAGCAAATCGTTTATCAAACCTTTTCTCCAAAACTCTTTTGAACTTCTCTTGGCTTCTTCTAGAATTCTTTTTTTTGTCAACCTTAGGAATTTTCTAGATAAGCATTTATTATTTTTCCCAAAAGTAACTTTTTATTTTATTTTTCTTTTCATTTCCTTTTTGGCTAAAGTTAATTTTAAATAAAATAGTTAAATAAATATAAGTTGCTTTTAAAATATTTCAAGGCAACTTTATTTATTTATTTAATTAATTATTTTTATTTTTCTTGCCTACAAAAAGAGACATTACAAGTCCTCCCTCCCAAGAGATTTCTTGTCCTCAAGCAATGAAAACCCCATCAATGGTGAAAACCCTACATCAAAAACCAACACTCCAATAGAATTCCAGGATCCTAAATCAATCTAAGACATTTGTGTGGCTTCCCATTTGATGAGCTACGATGCAACACACTTGCAAAGGAGACCTCCTACACTCTTCTCACTAAAAGAACAACAATCCTCCGCAAGTATTCAACAAGTTTTCCAAAATTCTATAATGTTCCACCATGCTTCTGTTGCTCTACTCTGATAAAACCAAAAAGTCTACATAGATACTCTCTATTTGCATTGATAAAGCCTCTGAATCATGGCTATAATTATGTGAAAACATGTTGTCCAGAGATGAACTACTAGAATCATCACTCACATTTGGAAAATGAAGAGTTTACTTACCCAAAACTTTCATTCTTTTAGCTGTAACTTGATGTGGCAACTTGTGTTGAAGACCCTTCAATGTTACTTATTTCCCTTCATGGACTCCATTGTTTGGAAGTTTTGAGAAATCTTACCAAGTGAATGTAACCATTGCAGTCCCAAAACAACATCATTCCCATTCAACCCAATGACATAGAAATCATCACAAAGTGTGTACTCACCAATGAGAATGCAAGTTTGTTGATTTTCTTCTTACAAGGAATGATAGAGCCATCAACTATAACAACAACAAATCCTTCAAAGTCCTCAATATGCATTCCCCTCTTGAATACCAAACCTTCATCAATGTAGTTATGAGTAGCTCCATTATTAAGAAGTGCTATGACTCTACACCCAAATAAAATACCTTGACATAGGAATGGGTTATACCTTAGAGCTCCAGAAAGAGAGGCAAGTATACCTTCTTTGTTGTCATCATCTTCAACAAGTTGATCTTGTTCCATTCTTGAACCTGTAGAATCATGGACCTCATTCTCCTCATCATTATCTGAAGTGACCTCAATGTAGTGGACCTTGCCTCTTCCTAGGCAATGGTGTCCTGACTCCCATGGCTCCTTGCATGAAAAGCATAATTTCTTCTTCCTTGACTCATCCTCGAGTTCTTCTTGGCTTGTTTTGTGTGACATTGAACTTGGGATTCTTCCTTTTGAAAGGCTTTCTTTTCTTGCTTGGGATAAGAATCCTCCAACTTATATTTTCCCTTTTGGAGTAGAGAATTCCATGTTGTGTGCTCTCCTTATGGCATCCTACAAAGAAGGTGGGTCTAATGCTTTCACCCAACCTTGAAGTGGCTCCTCTAATACTTCTATGAAGAGATAGGTCAACCTTATTTCCAAGACATCTGGAACCATCACTAAAAGCCTCTAAAATCAGACACATAAGCATCAACTATATCCTTCTATTTAAGTTGGGCCAACTCTCTGAAATGATATTTAGGATCTTTCTTGTCAAACCTGTCAATAAGCCTCTAAGTTAAATTTGCATAATAAGTAATAAGGCTATGACCATGTGTAACCATCTCGTGATACCATCATTCATGTGTATCACCCTTCAAATGCAAAGTAGCAAATTTGATGGCTTCATTTTCAAACATGGGGTTCAAATAGAGATAGTTATCCAATTTCTATATCCATGCAAGTGCAATACATTTAGTAGAACCATTAAAAGAGGAGAGGGATACCTTACCCAACTTCTGCTATAAATTCTAGTTCTATCCTCTCTCACCTCTAGGCATGTTCATGTACTTCAATTGACAAAAATCTTGTAAATATATTGTAGCTTGAAACTCATCCGCAAGTGACTGCCACTCATGTAAGTAATCTCTAAAATTCTCACTAGCAACCTATTGTCCACCACCCTGAGTCAACTGTTGATCCAAGAAATTAGGTATTAGAGGCCTAACTGTTGATTTGATAGTGGTCCTAGTGTTGTTCTTGGGATTGTTTCCATTGTTTACAGCGTTACTTGTCTCCCCACTACTTCCATTATTGCCTCCATTGTGCTTGTTACCTCTATTATTGTTCTGATTTACATTGTTGTTTCGCATCATTTGAGTTAATAGTTGTACCAATTGTTATTGTCCTCTAGCAAGATCATTAAGGATCTGCATTGTGCTAGGATTTTCAAGCTCATCTTTATCACCCATGTTATCTTCTTTTGATTCATAACCTAAAAATTGTTGCCTTCTCTTGTATGTGATGTATTCTCTATCTTTCATATTCATAAAGTCAACATGCAATCATCCAAACTGACATACAAACCCTCTAGGCTGGCAAGATCACTTGCTCTGATACCATTGAAAAATCCCTAACCCAAATTTTAGCTCAAACTCATAAAATTTCTGATTTTTACTACGCTGGCATTTCGTCAAACACTTTGCAATTTGATTATCACACTGTATTTCTAAATGTGTTGGTTATAGAACATCTTGTTTATTGGTTTAGAACATGAAACATTCATAATTACATCACAATATCCAAAGATTAAAGAGGGACATTTTGTCAAATAGTCTGCATACAACTGAATATATACATGCCCTTCCAATCAAATATGTGTATTTTATCAAATTATCACAAATACATGATTGCAATGATTTCACACAAATCATAATGATGACATTAGAAGCTCACTGAATTTCCATGAATAAATTTGCATAACACAACTACTGATACCAGCTGATAATATTTAGAATATGAATTTGGATTGTTGTAATTAATCAAAAATACATAATTATTGTTGACTTCTATGAGCTGATAAAAAATTAGAATTTTAATCAAAATAAAATTTGATTCAAAACTAAGCACCATCCAATGTGGTATGGACTGCCTTGCATATTATACATCAGCTTGCAGCTTCCCTTTTTCCCCTATGTCTACCTTCACCAACTCTATGCGGCTTGTAAAACTCATAAATATCATGTATAAGGCAACGAACTACCTTTCTAGGCCAACGTCCTCCTTTACAAGTGTACGACGGACTTCTTTAGTTTGTATGACATCATTTGTGAGAGCTTCCCAAGTAATATTTAATTTTCAACATGTATGGCCTTGCCTTATGGGCTTCCCATGGTACGACTAGGGTCAAATTCCCATTGGGAAATTAACTTCTGATTTTTAATGATTTTTTTAATAGCACACATAGCACTGCCAAATCACGGCAACATAAAATAATTCTAATTTGTTTTCAATAATACCACTTCACACACAACACCTAGTAATTTCTGATTTATTTTTCAATCCCACATACATCACTGATTAAAATATCCAAAGTTGTATTTGCTTGCAAATCTCACAATTTTGGCAATAAATCCTTCCTGAAAGCATATATCCAAAATCTGAATGAAAATATTAAACCTTCCACACAAATCCTTCAAACCTGCACACCTGGAAAATTTGAAACAATAAGCCCAATTGTGAATTCTGAAATGAATTCACCTCCAATCGCTGACTAGGGAGACTCCTTTTGTCCTCTAAAATCAACCTTTCACTATAGGGTTTTTAAACCTAGGCTGTAGAAACTTGAACCAGCTGTTCGAATTCTTTTCCACACTGGAAAAATATCAGAGAAGAAAACAAGCAAATCGTCTATCAAACCTTTTCTCCAAAACTCTTTTAAACTTCTCTTGGCTTCTTCTAGAATTCTCTTTTTTGCCGACCTTAGGAATTCTCTAGAAAGCATTTATTATTTTTCCCAAAAGTAACTTTTTATTTTATTTTTCTTTTCATTTCCTTTTTGGCTAAAAGTTACTTTTTAAATAAAAATAATAAAATAAATATAAGTTGCTTTTAAAATATTTTAAAGCAACTTAACTTATTTATTTAATGAATTATTTTTATTTGTCTCCAAAACTCTTTTAAACTTCTCTTGGCTTCTTCTAGAATTCTTTTTTTTGCCGACCTTAGGAATTCTCTAGAAAAGCATTTATTATTTTTCCCAAAAGTAACTTTTTATTTTATTTTTCTTTTCATTTCCTTTTTGGTTAAAAGTTACTTTTTAAATAAAAATAATTACATAAGTATAAGTTGCTTTTAAAATATTTTAAGGCAACTTAATTTATTTATTTAATTAATTAGTTTTATTTTTCTTACCTGCAAAAAGGGACATTATAGATTTAAAAAAGGTAGGTTATGGAGTTTGTATAACAAACATTATCAGTTTTCACAAATAAAGAATGATATTTTTTGTTAGGTTTTTCAGAGTATGGTTTTTTCTCACATAATTCATGTGTATTATGTAGATTTATCTCTATTTATTTATGCATATTTTATTCCTTTTGCATTGTTTAATTCAATATGGTTAATTATTATCATGGCTAAATCTCATGAGCTTGGATTCCTAACATGGTATCATAGCCTACTTTAAGCTCTACTAATCTTACCTAAAGGAAAAAAAAATATTTACATGAAAAATAAAAATTGTAGAAGGGGAAGGAAAGAAAAACTAGTCATTGGACCATCTTTAGGTATCTTTTTAATAGTTTTATAAAAATTAAACTTCTCTTTGTCAATATAATTTTTTTTTAAATATGATAAAGATAAGTATTTTCTTTGTATTAGGATTTCTTTTAAAGAAATTTAGAAACCTTGGATTCAAAACATTTATTAGAATTTTTTATTCCTCGTTAATTAAGCTTTGAAAAATATAGAAATATACATGTCAAAAATATGTTCCCTAAATTGGGCTTCATGAAATACAATGCATAGAACATATAAAATACCCTATAAGCATTATAGTTCATAGAAACCAAAATGATGAAGCATATATATATTTTTTTTAAATAATAGTTTTAACGATCGATTCAACCCTAGCAAAGCTAGTTGAAAAATACAAATAATAATCCAAATGTCATAGCCACATGACAAGGGTTTCACCTTCATGAAATGAAAGATTTTAATAATCTCCATGAGACCAATTAGTCTAAGGGACCCAGAAAATGACTCCTCAAGACATTTTCAATCTCCTTTCGAGGTTAAATCTTCTACTATGAATCTTGATCAATAAGCCAGTCGTATTGAGAATATGTGCTTCCTCAAATAGCTCACCAAGGTTGTCCACACTCCAACTATTTTCATACTGGCTTTGAATATCCACATACACAGCCACACTCAATGATGAAATGTCATTCCAAAAAATGCATGTTCTTTCTGCCCAAACTTCCTTGGGGATCGCCCATCTACCGTCTCACATCTAAGACGATGGGACCTGGTCCTCAGCTGAACAACCAAAATCCTAGCCTTACCCTTGAGAGCAGCCCACATATAGTCTTTTTCACCATGCTCCCACATGGGATTGAACTCTTTGACATAATGCTCTTTTTTTCAGCCAATCTGTTTTGACCACATGGCAGTCCTGAATTTATCTAACACAAACTTTTTTATTTCCTCCTTATTGTTAGGACAATCTTGCAAGCTAATGTCCCACTTGCCCATCCAATTATTGTTCAACTTCGTCCATGTCTTCTTCCTACAGTCTAACCTCTCCCCCACCACCATTTTGGCCCAGTAATACTTATCCATATTTTCAACCTTTTGAAGTCGCTTAAAAGTCTTATTATTGTTGACACCTCCATCAAGAAAGTTCCTGCTTTAGCTAAAAGGATCTCGTATGGGACCATTAATTTAACTTTAGTATTGTTGGTTATAAGATGTTTTTGAATTCTTTCTTGTTGTTTCCACTTGTGATTCGACATGCTGCTCCCTCAAACCTCACACCCATAAAGGACAACCGGCATGACCAGCAAACCAAAAAGAGTTTTCTTGGTTTTCCAATCCTAAAGCTCTACTTTCCTAACCTATTCTAGAGCAAGTAAGAGGCTCTCCACCCACCTAGAATACTTTTCGCTCTACAAGTCTCCCAATTAAGGCTATTGTGAAAATCAATTCTCAGGTACTTGTATTCTTCGACTATCTCCAATATGTTTCCTTCAAAAATGAAATTTACCTATTGTTTCTTCCTTTTTAATGAGAAAATCATGACCTTGGTCTTGCTAGTATTCACTTGCATCCTGACCTCTTGACAAAAGAGCTATAAAGCCTTTAAATGTGCATTTAAACCATTGGTTGTTTTTGTAGGAATCAAGGACAACACTGAGAGGGGGGGTGAATCAGTGTTGTGTGAATTTTTAAATCTTTTTCAATATTTAACTTGCAGAGCACAAAGAAGAGAAAGTTATCATTGAATTGTCAAATAATTATGCACATAACTTTGTCAAACACATAAACAAAACTCATGAGTAAAACATACAATCATAGAGAGATGATTAAGACACAAGAATTGCACGAGTGGAAAACCCTCCAGGGGTAGAAAAACCACTCCAGAATTGCCTCACTGGCTTAACTGAAAAACATGCCTCACTGGCAATACAAATTGTATCTAGGAGCACCAACTCCAATCCCAAACAGAAGCACCCACTTGATATACCTCACTGGTAAACAAATAGGTCTCACTGACCTACAAGCCTCACTGGCTAATACAATCACTATAAACAAAACATCAAACTTCATGTGTAAGACATGATTGTTGTTCAATCAGATTTGCACCATTGTATACAACCTTATACCTCCTGTTAGATTTTCAAATCAAAACAAGCTCCATATACAAATCTCTATAAACAATTTTCTCTGCAAATTAATCAGATCCATTCAACAACACTGCATATCAATCTTGTATTCTAATCCTCCATTCAACAACACTGAATATCAATCCTGTATTCCAATATGCACAACAACACTACTTTACTTTGTCTATTTCATTTCTGTCTTACAAGTCTCAATGTCTTGATCAATCGAATTCATGATTCATGCACCTGATTGTCATTTCAATTGCATATTGTCTTTTAATCACCTTGTATTTGATCCCTATCAGTTCATCATCAATCTGCACAATAAGAGAAATAATATCTTCTTCACAAATTTCATCTGCCCCTGTTTATTTTTCTCCTCAGATCCAAAAGAAAAAATTTGTCAATTTTCCTCATCAAAAATATCTTCATAAAGATTTTTCCTTCTTGAAAAAAAATAAAAATCTCCTCCTTCACAATATTCTGCCTTCTAAAGGAAAAAGCATTTTATTTGTTTCCAAATAAATTTTTCATCTAAAAAAGACTCCTCAAAAAATCTTCACTTACCCGCCTTTTTCTCAAAGCAAAAATAGAAATTACTTTTTAATTTTTTAAGTCATAAAAATGACATAAAAGTGAGGTCGACCACTTTAAAACAAAGCTTCTAAAAAATATGAAACAAAGCCATAAAATGCTTAGTATTCGGGTTCCCACCAAATATATTAAAGCCTTTTTTTTTAAACATAAAGCACTCCCATGATAGTAATCTTCGAAGAAGCTCAAGCAAAAATAAACAAAGGTCTTTCAATGATTATCACAACCAAGGTCATGGTCTTAAAATAAAATTTGATCTCCTTCGGGCTCTTTTCTCCTTTTTTTTTTTAAATCAAACATTACCACCGACCACCGATAGAATAGGTTGATAAGCTTGAAGGGGCCGATTGCCCATGAACCACAAGCCCTCTAGCAGGTTGTTTTTAATGAGATGACCTGTAATTACAAGTCAACAACAAAAAAAATAGGTTTTATGATGGGATATTTAGGATTTTGTAAATAGGATCCAAATAAGGATGTGAAAATTTTATGACTCCATACACTTTAAAAGAGTCAATGTCCTATACCAACATCTGCAGGCAAATATCATGAGATGAAGCATTCTGCAAATTAATCAACAAGAACCTTAGAGTAATAACACTCTTATTGCCATCTGCTCATACCTCTGACTTATTTTTGTTTTCTTATGCTCACATCCTAAATAGGAGATGCCTCCAAAAACAAACCATGAATGATGATCATTTGCCAATACTTGATGATCAACAACTCAACTCCTCAAATCAACTCCAAGATTGATCACAGGACATCATTATTAACTCAAGGAAGATATAGCTGCTTAATACATACCTGTTCCATATAACATTCTCCTGATACAAGATACTAATTGCATATATGATCAAGAACTTCATACAATGAAACTTCAAACATTTCAACCTCCATGCGACTACACTTGTTTGTATGACGATCAACTCACAAACTGAATACTGAGATCAAATGACCACAAACTGAATACTGAGATCAAATGACCAAGCCACTGAATACTGTATGTCATCGTATCACCCTGAGTAATGAATCTTATCATAATATTCACAACTCCAACTGATATAATTTAACAACACACAAGATGATGTATTTCTGCAACTTCCTGATGATGCACTCCTGCAACAACACACAAGATGATGTACTCCTGATAATGCAAGAACAAACCTGTGAAGTATAGAGCCATTCTCTGCATCTGCAAGACACACCTTTTTGTCATCAATGACAACCTGTCACCATCAGTTTTTTCTATTAAAATAAGATCATCGGCATACAAAAGTAACTTCACCACATACCTTTGACAACTGTATGCCTTCTCCGTTGGTTTTGTTTAACCACTCTTCAAGTTTATCAATATATAAACCAAACAAGGTGGGGGATAGAGGACATCCCTATTTGAATCCAATGTCACTGCCAAAGCATTCAGACATACCCTCTCTAGTTCTGATTTTAGCCCTGACTTGCTCATAAAGCTTATGCACTGTTACCTGATACTCGTCTGGAATCCCAAGTTCCTCCATCCTGCTCCAAAGTTTGTCCCTAGGAATCGTATCAAAGGCTTTTTTAAAATCAACAAGGCAACAGAAAGCTTCCCCCCCTTGGGTGTCCCAAAATTTCTCAATGAAGTGTCTAAGAATCATGCAATGATCAATGGTAGAGTGCTTTGGCCTAAAGGCAGCCTGGCCTTTTGCTCTTTTTCCCTCTTTTTCAGACCAACTATTAATCTTGTGTTCTATCATGCTCTCGAAAAGTTTTCCCAACAGAGGATTGATCATAATAGTATGGCAATTAGAGGGGTTATTCATATCCTCACTTTTAAAAGAGGAATGATGACACTCGCTACGTACTCTGTCAGAAAACCAACTTGTGTGACATTGTTAAAGATTCGTTTGATGTGTGGGGCAAGGAGATCGGCCCCCCACTTTAGAAATTCAGCTTGCAACCCATCAATGCCTTGTGCTTTACCATAGGCTAATATATTCCACTGAGAAGAGCTTGACAAACGTGTTAATTAAGGGAGGGTTATCTTTCACTTGTGACCACTCATACAATAGCTTCGCATACTCTAACCATTCAGCACCTATGATATTATTTTCTACTTGTTTTATCTTTTGTTGTAGCTCTCTCCAGAAGCCCTTAGGGTTGTTCTTACCCAAAGATATTAATTATTTCCTTGTAGAGATCACGTAGCTCTCTTTTTTGGCTTTGATCAATTGCTTGTACTTTTTATTGTTGTCTTTGTTAGTCTTCTTCTCTTTGAGGGATCTTTTTGCAGCCTTGCATTCTTCGTCATACTATGGATTAGTCAGGAAATTATTTGAAACCCCCTTCTTAGGTTGAGATCTTTCACAAACCTTTAAAGCTTTGTGGATTATAGGAATCAACATACTGTTGCCAATATATTCACTAGTTTCATTGTTTTATTTTCCCCCTATGTTGCTTTTTACCATCTAAAGGTGTTGTGCAAGGGCAACAACAAAGAGTTCTTGATTGTTACATCCCAAAACTTTGACTATGATTTACTTTTACTTTCATGTGATTAAGTGGATAATTAATCATAGATTAATGATTTGATGTTTAGGGAAAACGTCAGGATAAATCATTGATTTTATGGATTTTGACTAATGCATAGAATTTGACATGTGATCAAATGAATTTGAGATTATTTAATTTTGATATATATCAATTTATTGATGATACATTGATCATAGTTTCTATAACTGTGAGTGAAACGGGAAATAAATTTCCATCTTCAAGAAAGGAAGGAGAGCATCACCGGAGAGAAGGGAATAGATGTTTTGGAAAAGTCGCCCGGTTTGCCATTCGAGTTCCAAGTTGTATATTTCATGAACCTTCTTGAGACGGGGTATGCATTAGTTAACTCCCCCTGTTGCGTCAATCTCAATTCAACCATTCTTGGTTTGTCGTCTTGGAAAAGATTCCGATGTCAAAACTCCATTGGATTGGTCAAGAGGTTTTTGGGAAATAATATTGAGGTTAGAATTAAACCATTTTCCCTAATGAGAAATTTTCCCAACACATTTCTTTGTTTTGCGTGAATGTTGACGTTAACGTCAACATAAGGTGGCGAGGGGGGGAGAAGATCTCAACCCCATTCTCACACCTTACCAAGTGATCAATATCAACATTTGAAGAGATGGTATCGATACCATTTTGTTGATATATTATGTTTATTTATTTGTATACTATTATATTGATAAAGAAAACATTAATTATTAAGTCATAAATACTTATCTTTTCTTGATAAGTTTTCTTTGGTTTTCAATCACTACACTCAGGTAGTGAAGCACATATCACATATCCCACGAAAGAGTGGAGTGAGTGGGTGATCAACCTCTGTTGTTTAAGAGATAATCATGCTAAGGAAAACATCACATGCGATGTATGCTCTCGTTTAGAGAGTTTATAGGAAGGTGGAATAAGATATTCTCGGGGTGGTGCGGGAAGTAAAGGAGTATAATGAGCTTTATTTTACATGGTGTGAAAACACATGAGGTTGGGGGGGAAATAACATAGGAGACTATACAGAAAATAGTGTAGATATTAACAGAGAGGATAAACTCGAAGAAGAAAGCGAAACTCAGAGGCGGTAACCAAATTGTTACAAGTACATTTTGTTATGAAAGATGCAACGAAACTGTACGTAATTCGATAGAGGTTATCGTTATTAATTATTTCCATTGATATGTTGTTTACAATGTCATGTTAGTCTGGTGCCTACAAAGGGCTGACAACATTGTGATAATCATTGAACTTGGGTTGTAGCTCAAAACGATGTCCATAAGTTTGTGATTATATCTTTAATTTGTCTTCTTGTAAGCTTTGTTGATAGTCTTTGTTCAAGATAACTAAATCGATAACCAAAGCTCTCATTGTGAGAATAAAATGGGCGGTTATCAACATATGTATGAGAATCTTCTTTCACATAATTAAATCTATTGAATGGTCTCTATGAATGAGAAAGAGACTATTCTTTATCACCAAGAATAGATAACTAGTGTATTTTAAATACGTAACTCTGGCTAAGCTATGTGATAAACTCCAATAGGATAGTATATTAAAGATATTGGTTCATTATCAAACCTCCTCGAGTCAGTGTTACAGGTGGTTTGACTGTAACTAAACCCTTCGAGGGCTATCACCTTTATTTCTAAAGCCTGCTAGATGGTTGTAAGTGTGTTTCAAGCACCATATTTCTTACTTACTATGGAATCTTTGTGTTATTAAAAATTGTTGCAAAGACGATTGTCGTTGCACCAAAATATCAACCTATTAATGCCCGATACAATCGCTAGAGTTAATGAATCTACAGGATGTAGTTAAGCCTTGTCACGAACCTAAGACCAAGGGCACACACCTTGTAACAATCCCCCCAGTGCAAGTGAGGGGTTTGAACCTGTGACCCAGGCTCTAATAGCAATTGTTGCAAAGATAATTGTCATTGCACCAAAAGATCGACCTATCAATGCCTGATACAACAGACAGAGTTAATGAATCCACGGGAGGTGGTTAAGCCTTGTCATAAACCCAAGCATTGTGTTGCACAACACAAGAAAACCAAGGGTGGACACCTTGCAACAAACATGTTGTCATTGACTAAAAGTAGAGCATCAAGATGAGATTCAACTCTCACAAGATTCATACTTTGAGGGGTCAATCCCAAGATAAAGTAATACTTACTATATGTAAAGTTATTCTATGAAAGCATAAACTATTTATCTACAATAATGACTATTATGTTAACAGTATAAGAGGGACTAGTGGTTAATATGACTGTATCTTATGAATATTTATACTCGACCTTGCATGGAAAACTACTCTTGATGACACTTGAAGAATAAGATGGTTCTTGAAACCTTGAGCAAGGCAGTTAGTATTGTTAGACATTGATATTCTTTTATCTTCAAATAACAATAATGTTATTATTATTTTGGGATTAGAAGAGGAAAATTTCAAAGGTATAATGCAGAAATGTTTAGTAAATAAAGAATCTTTTACAACTAAAAAGTAAAACAAACAAAGGCAATATCGATAAGGATTGGATAAGAATCCTTGAACCAAGAGAATAACCTTGGAAGAACATATGAGTTATAATTAAAATTATTCTTATGTCGAGATGAGACATCAAGACCAAGAACATATAAACTTTTGAAACAAGGAACAGAGTGACAGGGAATCATAGATTCCATGTTGCAGTTGCAACAAGAAATTTCTTTGCAAGATCAAGACCCCAATTTGAATTATCTTGATATTATACTCTAGAAATAAGAGTTAATAATCTAAGTCAGGAGGACTATGGGTGAAAAATAATTATGACATCCATGACTAGAAATGGCCAGACTAAATTCACTGTAGGATGAGATAGTCTCTAAGTTGGGTTAGAAGTGTGTGAACAATCGACCGTGTTCATTGTGAAACGTCTATTTATATTAAGTCTTTTGCCAAAGTAATGCATCTGTCTCTGCATGCATTAGTCAGTTCATTGTGCTCCCGACTTGCATAACCATCCAGTAGTGTCCTAATTAGTTAGAGGGGATCTATAGTTGTATGATCATGTTGATTATGTAGGACACAACACTAGAAACTCAGATGGCAAACCTATTGATTCTTTATATCTAAATCCTTCATGAAGAGTAGGGCTACTTCTAGGAAGGAAGGTGTGTGGGGACCACCATTCTGTGGTTGGAGATAAAGCACTTAGGTGATGCTTTTCTTCCCAAGCAGATGACAAGCTAAGACTTATGAAGACATATACAAAACTCCATATGTAGAATGTTTATTATTATGACTTGACAGTCAACCTTTATGTAAACTTATTCTTAATGCCATGAGCAAGATATAGTAATTGTAAAAGTGAAAGAGTTCACTAAAATGCTATCTTTGATTATGTTGTAATTTTCAGTTTGAAAATATTCAAAAAAAATGTTTTTTACCTATTGATTATGCAAATGATTAATGTGTTAGCAAAACAAATGCTTATGATGATTATGTTAATTTACTTTCTAGTAAATTTGATGTGTAAAAACTGGGTAATATGAGGAGACATGTTACATTGATTTTATTGGCTTATGAGGATTTTCCCTTGTATGTGGGCCTTCTTTTGAATGTTTTGGCCCTACCCTCGATGCTAGTTGTTTGCGAGAAATCCAAACTTAACATAGAGAGGCATATGATTGGAATTCACCTCAAAGGGGCAGCTCCCAATAGTGAACTCTAGTAACGTGGGCAAAGAGCTCTGAGAGCAGATAACATAGTCCACCACACTTTGTCCATTATAGGTTTTACAAGTGATACCACCTGATCTCAACAAAGCTCTAATACCATTGCAGATCACCATGTTATATAAGTTACAAAGACCAAGAAGCTCAGCACCAAAATGAGTCACCCTCTCATTACCATCACTAGAAGTTCTATCTGAAAGCTAGTCCCCACTGTCCTCTAGCCATAGGGGATTGTTGTCCTCTCCTTCCTTATTGCCTAGCTACAGACATTGATTGTTTGTTGTCCTAGCATTAAATTTCCCTACTAAAATTATGTCTCCTAATGTGCTAAAGACATAAATGTATTTCTTTAATGCCGCAAAAGGATCTTTGTTATCTAGGTTTCTCTTCTTATAAAACTTCAAATTCTTTGGAGAAAAGTAACACGTAGCCACCCTGATCGTGACTTCCCTATCTGTTATTTTCAACCATATGAACTATTTATTTGGGTCCTCTTTTTCCACTTTTACTATACCACTCCAAATTTCCCAAACTAGCACTATAACCCCTCCATGCCCTTTGCCAAATTTTGTCCCTTTGTTCCAAATTAAAATTTTGTTGTACCCTTCAAAATTTGGGACTTTGCAACCATCGTGTTCATGATTTTCCATAATAATAATGATGTCCTTTCCCTCTATTATGGGCCCCAACCCCGATCCCCTTCTCCAATGGTAACCTCTACAATTCCAACTTACCAATTGTAGATACTCACTTGGGGCCTTGAATCCCTATTTCTTGTGTGGAAACCGCTTGCTAATTTGAACTTTCCCATTTTTCAACCATGCCCACTTTCCTGTCTCTCTTGTTGTTTTCACTTTCTCCCACTCCTTCCTTCACTCATCCTAATGAGAAAATGTCAAATCCTCATCTAAAAAGATATGAGTTCCCCTAAGCAACCCTCTATTTTTGAGGATTGTGTTCTTGTCTTCCATTTTTCTCAAGACTATTCTCACATGCCTATTCCTTCCTTCTTATGTTTTCTTTCCAATCCTGTTCACTTGTTGAATACAAACTGTCCATTTTAGCTTGTCCTTAAAGAAGTCTCTTGTTAGAATGTCAGTTCTCTCCTTCTCCCCAAAGTCTTTCAAACTTTTAATGATGAGGTTTACAGCCTTGTCATGCTTGTCATTTTCTTCTTTCATTTGCCTCTTTATCTGTTTCTCTATGATTTATCCATTTGTTGTTTCATTTATGACGTGTGCCCAAGATTTGGCCTTTTCTAATTGTTCTTTCAGTTGGTTTTCTCAGATCTCCATACTTGCCAAAGTTGATTGAGTTTCTTCCAATTGTGTTGAATCCTATATTATCCTTGTCTCTGAGCTCTTTTTGTCTATTGTTTTTATTTGTTTTAATTCCTTTTTTAGGGTGAACAACTCATGTTGTCCTCTTTCCATACTATCTTGAAGGTTTAAAACTTGCTCTTTGAGCCACCTATTTTCCTTCTCTAAGTTCCATCTGGCTTCTAGCACTTCCTTTAGCTTAATCCCTTTTTGATGCTCATTTGTTTCGATAGCTTCCATTCTCTTTTTCATGTTCACGATCACAGTTACATACAGTTCTGAAGACCATAATAAAGTGTAGTTGTGGGGCTATATTGGCCTTTATTGTTTGTAAACTTATCAGATCTTCCAACTCTCTCCCCTTTGTTTGTTATGAGAGTACCGGATGTGCTTTGTTTTGCCTCAAATTCCTCTTGAGGCGAGGAAATCCCTTTCTTTTTACCTTTATCATCCTCTAGTTTTGCTTGTTCTCCTACTAAACATTGCATTTTAGTTGTGACCGGTGCACCGTTTCTTGTTGTTTTCGATAGGACCATGATGAGTTTTTTCTTCTGCATGTTCCTCAACCTCTGAATCTACCTGCACCTTAAGATTCCCCTATACTGCTTTGGGTTAACGAAAACCAACCTTTCACCTATTACACCTAGCCTCTCTTGGCTATACCTCGACAAGGGCAATCCCTGTGATCCCTCTATATTCTCTACCTGCAGGTGTTTTTGAAAACTGGAGGGGTTGGTCCTAGGAAATGCACTCCTCCTGAGAAAATAGCCTACCCAAAGAACTAGGAACCTGAGCCTAGGGTCCACCTGTTGCCCTAAAAACATCTGAACCAAGTTTCCATGGCCCTAGGGTTTTCAAATGTTTGTCTACTTTTGAAACCAAAGAAATACAAAAAAATGTAAAACTTGTTACCACTACAATACTAAACATCAACCATGATTATTAGCCATGATCTAATCATTGGTGACCGATTATTGTGTTGTCAGTCCCAAGGCTTATATTTAACTGTATTAACATACATGTAATTTATTTTAAAAACTGTAGAAAAAATAATAAATATGAAAATTAGACTATATATATAATTTTTAAATTTTTTAATACAAACTTTTATTTTTAATAGAAATTTCTATTATTAAAAAAAAAATCCCAAATTTTTAGATTTTTTAAAGTTCTCAATACTTTTTAAGTTTTTTTTATAGAATATTTTATATTCATTCCAATCTCCACGCTTTTCCAACACATCAAACAATTAAATCTTGCATTGAAGGATAAGCATCTGGCAGTTATAAAAAATAGAAAGAATTGGAATGCATACATTATTTGAAATATCTTGGTACGAATACATTAAAACCATTTGTAAATTTTTTTATATTTCTTATATAAAATTTGACTTGCATTAAAAAATTAATTGTCATGCAACAGACAAGGTGGACCATCAAATTTAAGCCCTATTCAGTCCCCTCAACCTATAAGAATGATGTACTATGCCTTACGGTCATCATATCCCTTACAATAGTGAACATTGTATTGATCTTTTACCATAATCTCAATCAACTAATCAACATTTTGAATGGACTTTAAAACTAGCACTTGCACCCGTAGGAGGTTTAAGGAATACGCCTGACGAGTTTAGAAAATTTTCCGTCGTGAATTTTTTTAACGACGTGAGACAATTCCCAACACTATAATGCTTACATATAAAAGCCTATCAGCTAAATATATTTGTAAGGTTTAAACTTATGCAATTGTATATATTTTTTATTTCATTGAAGGTGTTCCCTTTACTAAAATGGATGAGCTAACTTTCCCTCTCTAACGGTAGAAAATGTGTTATAAGGATGCAAGACGATATGAACCTGGAGACCATCAGATCTGCTAAAAAGATTTTGAATCCCCTGGAAGCTTTCAACAAGTCACAGTTTTGAGTCCCAAAAATTTTGAAACAATAAAATGGAAAACGAATTGGAAGTGAATGGGCACGCAAACGACCACTACTCTTCTAATTATTCTATCAATGGAATGACGGGGGACAGCAATTGCAATGGAGGGCATGCAAAGACCAACGTTGCAGAGGAGAAGGTAACGAGGCCAAATTGATCTGTAGTTATTTAAAAAAAAATCTTCATTTTTTAAAAAAATGTTTCAACTATTGGATCCTACGGTTTGGCTTCGATGTCGCAATCAAAGGGTATTTGTACTGTGTATGAGGAAAATCAATTATGTTTGAATGACTAAATCAAAAACCCATAACATAAAGAGATCTATCTAAATAAAAGCCATTATCAATAAATCAAATGAAATAAGAAATCTTTTACCCAGATTGTGTTGTTCTCTGTGTTGAATGTGGATTGCTCGATAACGCTGCGAAACCATGTTTGCAACAAGCAAGTGTAGGTGCTCAAAGATCAATGTCAAAAGATCGTAAGTTGCTCAACGATGCGATGTATGCTCAAAGTGTTGTAAAGGATGCCTGAGAATAAGTGATCGAAGAGGATTTGTGAAGGAGATGAGGGGGTTTATATAGGTTTCAACAGAGATCGATCAACGGTCCAGATAGTTCAAAAGAATCAACGGAGGAGATAAATCAAATAAACATGATGAATGTGCACACGACATGTGTCAATCCATAAGGATATTTTTATTAAGATATGATAAAAACAAGATTGATTGAATAGATAACTCAACTTGTAATTTTGCTTTTTTTAGAGTTCTAAAAATAAGACTGATTGTGCACGAGTTAACGAGATATTTTAAGAGGAATTGGAAGATAATTGAAATTAAATAAATAAATTTATTTAATTGTGCATGATTGAGGAAAAGAAGATTATAAATAAAATATTTGATTTTATTTATTTTTAGGGGAAAAAGCAAATTAAATAAATAAATTTATTTAATTGTTTGTGCAAGATTAGAGGAATATGAAGATTATAAATAAAATACTTGATTTTATTTAGTTTTAGAGTATTGAGACAATTTAAATAAATTTGCATGATTTATTTAAATTTAGAAGAACAAGTGATTTTAATTAAATAATGTAAATTATTTAATTGTAGATAAGATAGAATTGGATGAATTAATTAAATAATTGGATTTATTTAATTAATGGAGACTTGCAATTTGAAAGAGGACAATGCTTTAATTAAATAATTAAAATTATTTAATTTTGGAAGAATAAAGTTGATTTTGCTTAAATTAATTAAATAAAGAGAATTTATTCAATTAATGTCAAAATTATGTGATTTAGAAGAAACGGATAAAATTAATTAAATAATTAGATTATTTAATTAACGCTGAATGCAGGTGATGCTACAGATTAGACGAAATGCAAGTGATTCAAAGACATGGTCATTTTAGGGTGTCTACATTTTGCCCCTCTTTGATGCAATGCAGTTTACAACGTTGCGTCAAAGAAAATGATTGTTGAAGACATGATACAATTTTTTATGCCCCAGTGTAGCTAGTTGCCCCAGCATATGGCCCCTCGAGCGGAAAGATAGGGAAGCGATAGAAGAACTGGGTTGACGCTCGACTAGAAGATTGCGCGACAAGTTAACAGAAAAAAAAATGGGGTGGGAAGAAAAAAATGTGGGAGGGACACTATAAATAGGTCCCAAGGGGACCACACTCCTCATTTGCACACTAAGGGTTGCTAAAAATAGAGCTTAGAGCCTCCAATCTTAGTGTGTGAGAGTTGAGAGGAGAAGGAGCTTGTACCGAGGAGAGATGACGATCCCAGCGCACAGGCATCCGACAGAGCTGGTGTGGACGTACGGGAGACCAGCAGGAGCTTTGGCAACGGTAAGTGTCTAAAAACCTCCTTGTACTTGACGTTTTAGGTCAGTTTTAGGGTTTGGTCTAGGTAGGTCTTTAGGTTAGCCAAAAGCGTTGCAGCATGCTAGGGCGTGTCTGGTAGTCAGTCTAGGCACTTTTGGCGTGCTAAAGCACCTTTGGTAGGTTAGGAAAGTGCTACTGGTAAACACAAAGTGCTATTGGCTTTTGGGCGTCGCGCCCCAGCGCGGCTGGTAGAAATCTGCAGCGCCCCTGGTAGAGCAAGAGAGCGCAGTTGGTCAGGTAGTTAGGCGCAATTGGTAGGGGAGAATGAAAATCGAGTCGCCCTTGGGAGGGCAGCAAGGCGCGGCTGGATGCACAATAAAGCGTACTTGTGTAAAACAAGTTGCGTTTGGCAGGGGAAACAAAGCACTTGCGTTAAAACACTAAGGCACTTTTGGAAGAATAGTGGAGCACTCTTGGATAAAATAAGGCACTTTTGGTTAAGGTAGAATAGCGAAGCAGTTAGGTTTGACTAAGGGGTTGACCACCTAGGTTAGAGAAGGGTAGAGTTGGTCTTAAGGTTTACGTCAGAGGGTAGATGTTGGTAGGGATTTAGAGAAGTGTGTAAAAGGTTTGACAAGTGGTTTTGTGGATGCAGAGGATGATGCCACTACTGATGTCGAGAGAGCGACACCATATTATAGTGGATGAGGTGGTACGGATGACATGGGAGGAGGATGCATTCCTAGAGTTCATGGGATTGTAGCATGTGGCGTACCTTACACATATTAGGGTGAATCTTGCCCTAGTGACATCGTTCGTGGCAAGATACTACAATGAGACATGTTTGTTTCACTTTCTGATAGGGGAGGCTAAAATGACACTGGATGATGTGTATCGCATCCTCAGGATCCGGATTGATGGAGAGCGAGTTGCTTTTGACCTGACGCGGGGCGAGGCAGGCCTGATAGAGGTGTTCTGCACAAATGATCTGCGGATTGAGGAAGGCAAGATTCGGTGGGCAGACATTCCGAGACTCTGCGACAGGGTCAGATGGATAGTATCCTCACTGATTGGCAGCTTCCTATGCCTAGACAGGCGATCCAGAGGATTATCTATAAGATGGGGCATTGTACTGTCTGGGATGTTTACACATGGCATCCAGTATGCATGGGGCTCGTGTGTGCTTGAGCAACTATATCGAGATATGCACTACTGTGTATACAGGAGAGGCCGGAGTCTCTCAGTAGGGGTGACTCTACTACATGTGTGGGCGTGGGAGCACATCCCAGTGATCAGACCTATTACACAGCACCTCCGTGAGAGGGGGGAGCCTTATGCATTTCTGTATGAGGGAGTTATTACACACAGGAAGCTTGGATCTGTTAGCAACTGGAGGTGACAGATCGACGAGATGGACCTATTTATTTAGAGGCCATGGCTGCTATGTGAGGAGTGGGAGGATGAGCACTAGCAGCTGATGTACTGCCAATAGGCGCGACACCTATTCAGGAGATGGATGGATACCATTGAGAGATACCTGCCAGAGCGGGTACTCAGACAGTTTAGACTACAATAGGGGTTGCCAGTTGGGGAGGCTACCCACGCGAGGACACAAAGGGAGGTTGGGGACTGGGATGTTAAGATTCCAGTGGCCACAGCTGTGACAGAGGTATGAGGACTTGTCCCCGTGAGATGGGATTGGGATTCAGGACTAGCAGACCCAGGTACTTTACCTGAGTACGACAGGTACTGGCAGACACACAGGCCAGTGAGACTGACTACACCAGGTGTGGCAGGAGCAGTGGGGGAGGTACTAGTCCCAAGTGTGGAGGATAGGATGAGACGACAGGCCAGAGAGGCGAGACAGTAGGCAGGTGGAGAGGCTGGAGGCTAGTAGGCGAATGTAGAGATGGCCGAGGAGGCAGATCCAGTCGTAGAGACTGATTTACAGCAAGCAGAGTGATTGTTATAGGAGGAGACAACACAAAGGACACGACTAGAGCTCTGGATGGTGAGGGTGAGGAGAGACAAGGATGCAACAAGGGCAGAGATGAGACAAGCTGAAGCCCTAGCACAGGTGTAGACACAGATAGCAGCAGCGACACAGGCAGCCCTGGTAGTGACCCAGGTGGCATTGACAGAGGCACAGGCAGCCCTAGTACAGGCACAGGCACAGACACAAGTAGGGGATGATGGGCAGTTAGCCCAGAGGACTTTGGGGAGGGACGCAACAGATCAACTGCGATTGACAGCTGAGGCCACACTACAGAGAGTGAGGCAGGAGAGAGATGAGGCACATTGTGCATTGGGTGCCGATCAGAGGACACTATACAGTGAGTTCGTCCGTGTGCAGGGAGAGCTAGTGTCACGAGGTAGAGAGGCCGAGTACTACAGGGGACTCTACGTTGGTGTGGTGCCAGTAGCTCAGTAGGCACCTAGTTACAGAGAGAGGAGCAGGTCTGGAGCATCCGGGTCACGTAGGATAGGGTAGTCAGCGTCCTTAGTCAGAGGACCCTTTGTGCCACCAGGGGGAGGAGGACCAGCAGGGGGACCTTCGTCGAGTACAGGCGGAGGACAGGGACCATAGCAGAAGGGCAGTTCCACCCACTAGAGCACGCACATTGTACATTGTATCATTTTTGTATCATTATGGACACTTGTATATTTTGACTAATGTCTGCATGCATCCTGATGTATATTTTGCGAGCTCTTGATAGCCTTGATGTACTTTATTGATGTATACAGATGGACTATTGATGTAGACACATACAGTTTGCATTTTGATGACCTTCACATGATATATATGATGACATATCACGCTCACTAATGTTCATGCTTTTGTGTATGCACTTCTTGATGACATGGATGTGATGATATGTATGTATGATTATAGATTTATGTGATGACGTAGATTGCTTATATGATGCTTATAGATGTATGACATATGATGACACAATGCTTATAGATGTATGACATATGATGACATGATGCTATGACTTGCAATATCTAACATGTGGGTTTTGCAAATATGCACCAGAGAGAAGAAAAATAGAGATGGAAGAGAGAGATTGTTGATCGATCATTGCTTTGAAAATGATATAAGGCCATGGGTAAATGGATGGGTAAATGACGAGCTTGTTGCATTGGTTTCACAATTGTATATAAAGAGCAATCCTTATTTTTGATATAGCACATGGATAGTTCGCCACCAAGGTATAAAAGACCAAGGTGTTGTGATATCCAAGTGTGTGGACGTTGACTCTACAAGCAAGCGGTTTGAACTTAGATCCCTTAGACATAATATAACCTTGTTGTACATGTGAATGAGCCATAGTCTTAAACATAAATAAACTTCTATACATGTAAATGCAAGAAGAATATTAATATGTAAGATGCTAGGTCGTAACACACATAAGATAAATATGCTGCCAAGAAAGATGCTAAAGATCACTCCTCAAACACGGCACACAAAAGCAATGACTATGCCCTCAATCTGTACTGCATCGCAACATACCAAGATTATAGATAAATCAAGGTAGTTCTTAACAAACCTAAAGCAAAGCAACTTACTTCTAGAGTCATCTACAGTCCTACTATTTTGATTGCCCACGTCAGCTAAATCCAGCTTAACCAAAGCACCAGATCAACAAGCTTGTCTTCTGCAGAGTGTTCCATTGTCGAGACCAACACACGCATCTTATGCGCATGTAGCATGTTCTGCAGCACGCCATTGTCTTTTTAAGTAGATAGCCCCCTTTACCAGACACAGAGCTCCTACAATAAGGCTATTATCTATCCTATCCAATCTATCCTGAGCAACCTCTTTGGCAAAAGAATATGTTGGCTGTATGTTTACTTTGTAAGTCAGTCAATTTGCTTTATGGTTTATCTTTTGTTCCTTTATCCATTGCTTTGAAAGGATGCGTATGTTTGTTGTTTTGCTACTTGAGTTAGTCAAGTCGAGGTGAATGGGTTGTGATAAACGGAAGACCAGAAAGGTGACATGTTAATGGGTTGAAATGGGTGAAGAATGATGAATCATATGTGCCTGAGTACTAGATACATCCTTTGTATTCCAGACTACCTACATACCCTGTATCCATGGGATCAAGGCACATTACGAGGAAAGATGAAAGATGATAATATGTAGTTCTAGGTAGAGTGATGAATGGGTCAAGGTGAAAGGAGGAGATCTTATGTACCTGAGTACTGGAAACTTCCTTCGTATTCCAGATTGCCTACATACCCATATCCATGGGATCAAGGTACCTTAAGATTGAGATGAGATAATATGTAGTTCTGGTTGGTAGGATGATGTAGGAAACATGTTTGGGAAGATAACAGCCGTATCATAGGAGCGATGTGTCTGTTTAAAGGGTGTTATCTATCGAGAGGAGAACAATTGAAGAGTTTGTGAACCATGAACAGGGATTCATTCCTAGACCTAGGTTAAGGAAAGAGTTGCCCCCATTCAAGTAGAGGAAATTGCATAGGTGACTGATGAAGAAGACATAGAAAGTTTGACCTAGGACAAGATAGTGATAACTGTTGACATAGATCAAGACATGGGATGACGATGATGGACATTGACAAATTTTCAAGCTATACTAGATAGGGAGATGGAAATGCAAACAAGGTCAATGGGTTTATTATGGATGGATGGATGAAGTGTGTTGTGAAAAAATGGAATGAACAAGACTTGATAGATGATGAATGCTGACTCTACACATAGCATCTATTTGCCAGGTTTTCACTATGGTACTTATCCAAGGCGCCTGTTTACCAGGTTTTCACCATAGGATGGATTTTTTTTTTTTTTGTATACTCTGAGGATCAGGCATAAAACTTCTTGAGATGAACACTGTTAAGTGGCCCATCTAGAGGAATGCCGTCAGGTGTAGCTAAAGTATAAGCTCCTGATCCATATGCTGTTGTGACAATAAAGGGTCCTAACCAGTTAGGCTCGAACTTGCCCCTCTTTTCTCAGTCTGCTTGATTTCTCTAATTCTCTTTGAGTACAAGATCACCAACTTGAAACCGTCTTTCTTTGATCTTTTTGTTGTAATTACGCCGGAGGCAGTTTTGATAGACATGGAGATGATTAAGCGCAGCAAGGCGCCTCTCATCTAGTAATTCAAGCTTAGCTAATCTGGAAGTGCGATACTCCTCTCCCTCAATCAGGTTCTGCATGGATACTCTAAGGGATGGGATCTCGACCTCTATAGGTAGGATGGCTTCAGAGCCATAGACCAAGGCATAGGGTGTGGCACCAATTGGTGTACTGATACTAGTGCGATAGGCCCACAGGGCGGGATTGAGTTGCAGGTGCCAATTACAACTAGCTTTATTGACCGTTTTCTTGAGGATTTTGAGAATGGTTTTGTTGGAAGCCTCAGCTTGGCCGTTACTCTATGGATAGTAGGGAGTTGAAAAGCAATGTTGGATATTGTATTATGTGCACAAGGCATGGACATCTTGGTTCTTGAATGGTCTCCCATTATCAGTGACAATGGCTTGGGGAATACCATACCAACAAATGAGGTAGTTAAGGATAAACTTGGCTATTTGCTTACCGATGATATAGGTCATGGGAATGGCTTCAACCCACTTCATGAAATACTCAGTGGCAGTAATGATGAACTTATGGCCATTAGATGAGGATGGGTGGATTTGTCCTATGAGGTCGAGACCCCATTAAGAAAAAGGCCATGGAGTAGTCACAGGCTGTAGTTCATGCATTGGTGCGTGAATTAAATCTCCATGCTGTTGGCATTGTAGACATTTCTTAGCGAATTGTGCAGCATCATGTTCTATTATAGGCCAGTAATACCCTGTTATGAGTATCTTCTTAGCGAGATTAGGACCGGTAGAATGTGCGCCACAGACACCTTCGTGGAGGATACCATTGAGACTCCGGTGATATAGTGTATCACACGTATGGTGTAACGGGAAGATCGACGGATAAAGGTTTTGCGTTGAGTGGATGAGAGTTCAACGAGAAAGGTACTATTTTTAAGGTATTCATAGATATCTTCGTACCATGGGGAATTGGGACCAACAAGTTTGTAGATGATTTCAGTAACTGGAACATCGACGGCGGGTATCAACAACTGTTCGATCAAGAATTCACATTTCTATGTATTTGCAGGCATGTCAATAAGTGATCCTACAGAAGCCATAGAATCTGCAGCCTTGTTATGCTCTCTTAGAATTTGCTCAAATGTGATGCTAGAAAAATGTGGTTTGTAGGCATCCACTAGTTGCTTGTAGGGGACCAACTTTTCATCTTTTGTTTGGTACTCATCTGTGACTTGTCGAATGACTAGTTGTGAGTCTCCATATACCTATAATTCTGTGATGTCCCATTGAATTGTTGTATTGAGACCTATGAGGAGTGCTTCATACTTGGCAATGTTGTTGGTGTAAGGGAATGCAAGCCGATATGACTTTGGAATATAGTCATTTTGAGGTGTGATAAATAAGATGTCGGCCCCTAATCCATGTTGTGTGTAGGAACCATCAAAGTACAACTTCCACATTATTGAGTTGGAAAGAGTGAAGAGATTCTCGTCTGGAAAGTCTGCTACCATAGGGTGTGTAGCTATCATGGGTGCTTCTGCTAGTTGATCTGCTAGGGCTTGTCCCTTGATTGCTTTACGATCCATATACTCAATGTCAAACTCACTAAGTATCATGACCCATTTAGCTAGTCTACCTGTAAGAGCTGCTTTTGCTAGTAGATACTTCAATGGATCAATTTTGGCTATAAGATTTGTGTGTTGGTTTAGCATGTAATGCTGCAACTTCTGGGAAGTGAACACTACTGCTAAACAAGCCCTTTCCATCAGTGAATAATTGAGTTCGTATCCCACCAAGGTTCGACTGATATAATAAATTGCATGCTCTTTTCTTGATTCATCATTTTGTGCTAGAAGAGCCCTGAGGGCTGAAGTTGTAGTTGAGATGTATAATATTAGAGGTTTATCAGCCACTGGTGGTACTAAGACAGGTAGTGTAGTGAGATATTCTTTGAGCTGATCAAATGTTGCTTGACACTTATAATCCCATCGAAATGAGACATCCTTTCGGAGCAAGTGTTGAAATGGTTGACATTTATCTGCTAGCTGTGAGATGAAATGCCTAATGGATTGAAACCTTCCTTGAAGGCTCCTTAATGCTTTGAGGTTCTTTGGTGGAGGCATCTCCACTATAGCCTTGACTTTTACGGGGTCTACTTCAATACCTCTGCGAGATACAGTGTATCCCAACAACTTCCCTGATGTTACACCAAAGACACACTTCTTTGGATCGAGGTGCACTTGGTATTTCTTGAGTGTGTCAAAGATATGTCCTAGAACTTGTATGTGATCTGCCCTAGAAGATTTAGCTAGTATGTCATCCACATAGTCCTCCATCATATGATGAAAGAGATCGTGGAATATCATTGTCATTGCTCTTTGATAAGTTGCCCCTACATTCTTTAGACCAAACGGCATGACACACCAACAATAATTACCCCACGGACAAGTAAAAGTTGTTTTATGTTGATCTTCCTCTACTATCTTTATCTGATTGTAGCCGTAGAATCCATCCATGAGAGAAAGCATTTCATGACCTACGGTCAAGTCTACTATGAGGTCAATGTTCGGTAATGGAAAGTCATCTTTGGGACATGCTTTGTTAAGATCTCTAAAATCATTACACATGCGGATGCACCCATTCAGTTTAGACACAGGTACAATGTTTGATATCCAGTCTGAATAATCAATGCGTTGGATGAACTTTGCATCTAACAACTTATGTATTTCCACTTTTACCAAGAGAGCTATCTGTGGGTGCATCTTCCTCAGCTTTTGCTTGACTAGTTTAACTGTTGGATCCACTATGAGATAGTGAACCACTAGCTTAGGGTCTAACCCTGGCATATCAGCATAGGTCCACACAAAGTTGATGGTTCTCTGTAAGAAGAATTTGTTAAGATTCTTGTGCTCTGTTTCTGATAATGATGCTGCCAGGAATGTGGTCTTTAGATTTTGTTCTGTGCCAAGGTTTATCTCTATAGAATCTTCCACTAGGAGAGCTAACTTCTCTTGATACTTAGATGGTAGAGGAAGGTCAAATCCTCCATCCTCAAGTGCCACAATTAGGTTTTCACCATTGGATACATCCTTTGTTTTTACTATTTTCTGATCGGGAGGTGCCACAGTGTGGTTTTCACCTAGAGATCTTTCTTTATTTTTACTTTTACGACTGGAGGATTTGGCATTCTCACCAAAATAAGATGTTGGCTCTAGTTCCATTACAAAACCTGCTTTATGATCACGTAAAGGGATACCATCCTGGAGTCCCATGAACTCAGCTATAGCTTCGTCATTCTGAAATACATCTATAATGGGGGACCCTTGTTGGTCCCAATTGATAAGTTCAAGGTAGACAAGAGTTACAATCTGGGTGTTTGTGGTGGACGTTAAGGATACGGATGATAACATAAAGATGAAGTATTGGTGAATAGGTCAGTCATATGGAGGGAAGAGTCATTGATGATATCCTCATTAGACGTCGAATCTGCAATAGAAGTTTCAGCCACCTTGTCGAGGATACCCTCGATGTCCAAGGTGCGTGGTACCTTTCTACCAAATCCTAACCCCTTCTTGTCTAGTTTCTTTGTCACAATGATGGGTTCCATTGTTCCTTGATTTTGTTTCCCAAGGCCACCTTTGCCTTTATAGCCCATGTTTTTGACTATCCGTAAACCATTGCCATATTGTTTGACTAGTATTGTGACTGGTTCTTTCTCCTTATAGAGCCAAGAAGAGATATCTTCAATAGTTTCCTCTGCCATTAATTTTCCCTCTTGGAATTGGGTTAAAGATGCTAGGGGAAGAATAGCTACTTTTTTAGTTACTTTGGCAATGGGCGGTTGGCCGTAAGATTTAGGTGATAAAGGCATCCGCCCTACACAACAAGATTTTGAGATATCATATGTTCCAAAGGCTATATGATGGATGCGAGCTTTGATTTCAGGAAGAGGATTAGGTTCACTTGCAGAGGCTTTTGTCAGATTTTTAGGATCGACATATAGTGGGGATGTAATGGCTTTGTCATTTTTAGGCACCTAGTTGCAATTCTTATAGCTGCCTTGCAAGACACGGCAGAATTCAAAAGGATTGGGGTCACCTGGGATAGTTATCTATGTACCATTGAATGGGAACTTTAGAGACCGATGGTACGTTGAGGGAACAGATTTCATTGCATGGATCCATGGGCGGCTTAGGATAATGTTGTAAGGCAGCTCAATGCCAAGGACCTAGCACTTGGTTTCAAGCATTACGGGGCCCAGTTGTATAGGCAAATGGATTAAACCCTCTGAACAGCGTTCAACATCATCATACCCCTTGATTGTAATACTTTGATCAATGTTGACATGATCCTCAGAGTATCCCAATTGCTTAAGTAATTGTAGAGAACAGATGTTGAGACCAGCACCACCATCTATGAGTATGCATTTGATTTTGCGTTTATGAATGAGAACCTCAATATGAAGGGCATCATTGTGACAGGGATCATGGGATGGGAGGTCTTTCTCAGAGAAGACCACATTGTAGGGCGAAGCAATGTTACCTACTATAGCTTGGAAATCCACAACCGCTATGTTGTTAGGAACCGAAAACTCTTGGAGGGCTTTTTCAAGCACCACTTTATGTGCGAGTGATGACTGTAGAAGGTCCAAGATAGAGATCTGTGCTGGCATTTTCCCTAGATGTTCAACAAGATTATAATTAGTTGAGTTGGGAGACTGGGTGTAGGACCACGAATGGTGACACGACCACGACGAGTTGTAACAGTGCAATCCGTAGAGTTGCCTTTGATTGTGAGGGTAGACACTCGACTCTCTTCAAAACGACCCACAATGGAGTCATAGGAAGTGGAAGCATTATTGACACCTTTACCTTTATCCAGAGGAGGACCTTGACCATGGTTAGGGAATGGTTCCTTGTACATGTTGAGGTCTTTGTTCGTGTGTTGAGCTAGTGGTTCATCTTCAAAAGAGATTTGGTTGCCCTCGATGAGATTTTGGATTAGGTGCTTTAGTTTCATGCACGATGCGGTTCTGTGCCCTTTGTTCCTATGGAATTCACAATATTCATTTTCACTGTACTGTGCAGTTTTGTAAACAGGTTCACCATACGGGGGAGCATCCGGTAAGGTGAGGAGCCCTTTGTGTAAAAGCTTTTGTAGGACATACTCTATGGGCTCTCCCAAGGGAGTGAATTAATGCCGCAGAGGGTAATCTTGTTGAGGCCACTCTTGTTGACGTTGTTGTTGGTTTTGATATGGTTGTCTTTGTTGTTGTTGTTGAGGTGGAGTTTGACTCGGTTTGGAAAGCTGAAGCGGTGTTTGCAATGTTTGGACATGTTTAGAATCGACCACCCCATCATTGACCATGTTTTTATTTTTGTTCCAAGATTTTGGTTTATCGTTTGTTTGTTGTTGAGGAGCATTGTCTTTGGTTTCTTTAAAGATTTTGACCACACCCTTAGCAATGAGGGCCTTCTCAATGTTGATTCCCTTGTACATAATTTTGTCGAAGGTTGTAGCACTAAGAATTTGCAAATGAAAACCCAATTCTTGGTTGAGGTTCTGCACAAATATGCTAACAAGCTGCTTTTTGGGTATCTTGAATGGGAATTTGCTAGCCATTTGTCTCCATCGTTGTAGGAAAGAAATGAAAGTCTCACCATTTTTTTGTTTGTTGTTGCATAGATCAGTCATGGAGATCTCATGCTCTACGTTGTAGGAGAAATGGGTGGCAAATTTCTCCGCAAGTTTGTTAAAAGATTTGATACCCGTGGGGAGGTGTGAAAACCATTCTATGGCTTGACCTCCAAGACTGCGAGAAAAGAGACGCATAAGATATGTGTCATTATGTGAGACCTTAAAGCAAGCAAGATAGAATTCCCTGAGATGGTCTTTTGGGTCCCCTTTTCCTTTGTATTTATCAAACTTGGGAATAGTGAAATTGTGAGGAAAAGGGATCATGGGTAATGACTGATCAAAATGATAAGGACACACTTCTTCTAAACAGAAGGTCTTCTTGGTGTGGCCAAACGTAAGATCAGATAGTTGTTGTTGAACCTCCGCAAGTTTTAGCTCCATAGTCGTGGGAGGGGTTGGAAACATCTCCTGTTGTCCTAGAAGTGGTTGTTGATGCCCATACAGAAGATTGTAGTGTAAGCCATGGGCATTGGTGTTATAAGGGTCGTATGATTGGTTGGGGTCGTATGTGTTGTATGTTGGGTTGGAATTGGGTGCTTTGATTTGGAGGAGGTGGGGGCGGCACTAGGTAAGAATGTAGGCTTTGTGATGGTTGAAGAAACGAGTTTGGTGGCAGAAAGCTAAAGTTTGTTGGGTTAGGTTGCGGTTGTGAAACATAGATTTGGGAAGTTTGGTTTTGGGAATGTTGACGGTGGTTAAAAAAGGTGTTGAAAAATTTTAGCGTTGATGATCATTGTGGTGGGGGGACATAGGTAGATGTGTTTTACGATGGTTGAGGTTGATTGAGGATGAGCATAGAAGAATGTTGTGGTTGGGGTTGCATGACCCTGGTTGGTTGAGGGATACGAAAGTTTGATGATGTTGGGGGTGGTGTTTATTGAGACCCTTGTTGAATGGCTACGTAGTTGTTCCCCGGATTGTAATTTGGTGGGAAACCTTCTCGTGATGGGGTGGACAATATTCCACTTGCGATTGGTGTGGAATTTTTGGGAGTGTTTTTACACGTTTGATTTTGCTAGAGCGGCTTGTCTTGCTAATTTTGCTTGATGATGTAAAGTCTCTTGTTGGTGTTTGTAGATCTCCATAGGCATTATTAGTGGTGATAAGGGTCTCTTTGCCATTGGTTTTTGATAAAGGGGATTCTCATATTGGGCCATCGTTCTCCCTTGTGAGCTTTGTTTGTGTAAAGACGTGGTCAAAGTTGACATGGTTTGGACCACCGTTATAGTGTCTCGGGTGTTGTTAGGCTCGCTAAGATTTGATAGATCAAAACCTTTGGATAATTTGGCTCCTTGCTCTGCTAGCAAGTGAAAGAAATGATCTTGGTTCTCGCTAAGGATTTTGTCAAAGACGACTATGGCTCTAGGATCTTGTATGAATTCATCAAGATCTTGTCTATCTTCTTGAGAGGATTGACCTATTTCAAAGTGTCACTCTTCTTGAGATGGGACTTGAGCTATAGTATAACCTTGTGGAACAAGATTCGGAGGCATGCCGGTGGTATAGTGAGGTGTACTTACCAAAGGGACCCTACCTTCTTGAGATGGGACTTGATCAATAGTATAACCTTGTGGAACAAAATCCAGAGGCATGCTAGTGGTATAGTGAGGTGTACTTACCAAAGGGGCCCTACCTTCTTGAGGATTGTTTGGTTCGTCAAGCTGCGGCATGTTTGGAGAGTTGGTTGATCTTTCTGCTGGTGTCTTGGGAGTAATGTTGGATTAACCTGATTGAGGTGTGTGAGGAGGTGATTTGCGCTTCCTTGCGACAACTTGCTTGGTCTTCATAGTTTGTTGGAGTCTAGTGGTTACCATGGAATACACTAGGACAATACGCTAGGATTCTGCTTGTGTTTTGGAAAAGACAAAATTTGATGCACAGTTTACTGGACCAGAGGCGCTGTACTGTTTGACCAAAGGCGTAGGACTGTGCCACCAAAAGTGAGGTACTGTAATACCAAAGGCGATGGACTGAGATACCAAAGGCAAGGTACTGCTATACCAAAGGTGAGACACTACTAGACCAAAAAGCAAGCTACTATTATACCAAGGGCGCTGAAGTAGGTTTGCCAGAGGTGAGGTACTGTTATACCAAAGGCGGGCTACTGTAATACCAAAGGTGAGCTGCTGTTATACCAGAGGCACTGAAGTAGTGTCTGTGATGTTTTATAAGGCAAATTTTGAAAGATTTGGATTTGGTTCTGGTTGGATTTGCTTTGGCAAGAGAAAACACATCAAACAAGTTTACAAAAAAGGACTGACACAATAGATAGTGTATGTTTGAGGCTCACAAAAAGCCCAATGTTTCCACAGGTATAAGATAATTGCAAACAATATCAAGCACTTTTTATCCCTAGAGACAAGGTTTCATTGTAGTAGATCAGCTCACAACTTAATACTCCGTCGACCAAATGTCATTCTATAAAGGTGTCAGACATTTGTATCTTTGCGAGAGACGATAGGTAGGGATATCTCACCCTCCCTTCGGAAAGCTCAAGTAGGTCACAAGAGCTATATGGCTGAGGGAATATTATCTCTTCTCAAGGGAGCTAATGGTGAGTATCTTGAGGGCTTAAATCAATTACCCTTGCACTGATTATTACCGCAACGTTCGGAGGTGGATCAAGTAGTCACTATCTAGAATGGTTCTTAGTAACTTTGAGGGACCAACGCCTTACGAGCAATGTGACAAGCTACTAAAAGCTTTAACCAATCCTACTAAGAGTATCAAACACTTTGCTCGATGTGAAAATTGTTTCCACAAAGAGCTAGTACACCTCTTTTCAGTTTGGCACCACAAGGTAAGGCTGACGTCGGTTAGGAGTTGGCTTTCACCTTATCCCTCTTATATAGCAGTTCAAAGGAAAACTCCGCTTAGGGTCATCCCTTTTGGATGAAGCGCAATCTAAGAGCAGGCCCTTCTAAAGGAATAACTAAAATGTAAGAGAAAGCACGTCAAACAAAGGTTCAATTGTCTCGTTATAAGAAAAATAAGGTGCAACTAGATTAGGCACACACACGTTTGTAGTTGTCAATTGTCTCTTATGAAATTGAAGTGTTTGGCATTCATGTCCATTGTCCCTTAGAAAATTGAAGTGTTTTTGCATTCATGTCCATTGTCCCTTAAGAAAGCAAAGTGTTCCTAAGACTTAGATTGCCAAAGATGTTTTGTCCCTTAAGAAAGCAATATGTTCCTAAGACTTGGATTTGCAAAAGTGATTTGTTCAATTGTCCCTTAAGATGGCAATATGTTTCTAAGACTCAGTGCTATAGATTGAGATTCTTCAATGCTTGTCCTGCATGAACATGTTAGAAAAACCCATTTGCTTTGTGTGAGTGATAAGAAGCTGCAACAGATCGATTAGTTCCACAAAAACTCACAAGTTAGCAAAAATAAATCAATTTGACCAAAAGCGTTGCACTATGTTACCAAAAGTGACTTACTGTAATTCTAAAAGCGCTGAACTATGTTTCCGGAAGCGAGTTGTTACAGACTAGAGGCGATGCACTGTGCTGCCAAAAGTGCTTCTCTATGGTACCAATAGCGCGCTACTGTACTACCAAAAGCGCTTTACTGTCCCAAATCTAAAAAAAGGTTGTATTTTGTCAAAAAAGTTATGTCAAAAGATAATTTCATGTTTGCTTTGTAGATCTGGGATGAATGGTTGATATAATCTATGCCCTGGAATAAAAACCACTCAATGATGTTGCAAAAAAAAAAGATGGGTTAACTCCAAAGATTGTAAATACTTCTAAATACGTCAGCTTAGGAAATACACAAAATAATTGAAAGGACAAATAAATCATCTTGCCAATCAATAAAGGATAGATATGTGAGTAAAAACCCTGCGAAATCACAAAACAGGGTCAGAAAACCTATTTTGCCAAAAGCGCTTTACTGTTGTGCCAACAACGTTGTACTGTGTATCCAAAAGCGCGCTACTGCACTACCATAAGCGCTACAGTATCACCCGAAGGTGCTACACTATGCTACCAAAAGTGCTTTCCTGTATTTTTGCATTGTTCCATACTGTACTTCAAAAAAAATAATTTCTCAAAGAAAAAGAGGGATTAGTGGGTCCCACTAGGCGTGCCAGAATGTGTATGAGGAAAATTGATTATATTTGAATGACTAAATCAAAAACCCATAACATAAAGAGATCTATCTAAATAAAAGTGATTATCAATAATCAAATGAAATAAGAAAGCTTTTACCCAGATTGTGTTGTTCTCTTTGTTGAATGTGGATTACTCAATAACGCTGCAAAACCATGTTTGCAATAAGCAAGTGTAGGTGCTCAAAGATCAATGTCAAAATATCGTAAGTTGCTCAACGATGCGATGTATGCTCAAAGCGCTGTAAAGAATGCTTGAGAATAAGTGATCGAAGAGGATTTGTGAAGGAGATGAGGGGGGTTTATATAGGTTTCAACAGAGATCGATCAACGGTCCAGATAATTCAAAAGAATCAACGAAGGAGATAAATCAAATAAACATGATGAATGTGCACACGACATGTGTCAATCCATAAGGATATTTTTATTAAGATATGATGAAAACAAGATTGATTGAATAGATAACTCAACTTGTAATTTTGCCTTTTTTAGAGTTCTAAAAATAAGACTGATTATGCACGAGTTAACGAGATATCTTAAGAGGAATTGGAAGATAATTGAAATTAAATAAATAAATTTATTTAATTGTGCATGATTGAAGAACAGAAGATTATAAATAAAATATTTGATTTTATTTATTTTTAGGGGAAAAAGTAAATTAAATAAATAAATTTATTTAATTGTTTGTGCAAGATTAGAGGAATATGAAGATTATAAATAAAATACTTGATTTTATTTATTTTTAGAGTATTGAGTCAATTTAAATAAATTTGCATGATTTATTTAAATTTAGAAGAACAAGTGATTTTAATTAAATAATGTAAATTATTTAATTGTAGATAAGATAGAATTGGATGAATTAATTAAATAATTAGATTTATTTAATTAATGGAGACTTGAAATTTGAAAGAGAACAATGATTTAATTAAATTATTAAAATTATTTAATTTTGGAAGAATAAGGTTGATTTTGCTTAAATTAATTAAATAAAGAGAATTTATTCAATTAATGTCAAAATTATGTGATTTGGAAGAAATAGATAAAATTAATTAAATAATTAGATTATTTAATTAACGCTGAATGTAGGTGATGCTACAGATTAGACGAAAAGCAAGTGATTCGAAGACATGGTCATTTTAGGGTGTCTACATGTACTATAGAAATAATAGAGGGTTTGCACCTTGCTTCATGATATGTTTTGCATTAGATGTAATTTATTGGCTTTCTCCATTGAGGCGTATGTTAAGCTACTCAATTTTACAGATAATTTACTCAATTTAATACTTAACATGCATCTTAGAGATTTGAACTTGCATCTTTTCTATGTAAGTTTTTTATTTATGCTCGACTTCATCTGTGCTTACTTATCTATATAGGTATTCTATTTTATATTTTTTCTTGTTTCTATGGGTGTCTAAGCTGAATATATTTTGTAACGCCTTTGTGTAATATGTCAAAATTGTAAATATTCTAAAAATAAAACATTAAAAATAGTTGTGTAATTTGAAAATTATTGATGTAATTTGAAAAATGTGTGTAATAAGAAAAACATATGTGTAATTTGAAAACTATGTTTGTAATTTGAAAAAAGTATGCGTAGTTCTGAATATATTTGTGTAATTGTGCGTAGTGGAGTGATTTAAGGCTACACAATCTATAGGTTAATTCTATGAATGCCTACATAATTATGTATACGATATCATTGTTTACCTATAATTTTAAAAGGAAACGCTTTTCATCATTGGTGGAGAAGCTCCCTTGTTAGTTGGGAAAGACTATGTGGCCATAATTTGAGTTTGATATTTTAGGTTATATTTTTTATTTTGTAATTATGCTTAATATCATTATATAAATGCATTATAGGTGGAGGAGCTATGTATTTTGCCAAGAGAATTGCCTAGGCAATCTATTGAGTTTCATTGTTTAAGTTATTTGCTTTATTGTATAGGTTATTACTGCATATATCTAGGTGATTGTGCCTAGTATCACTAGATAGTTGAAACTTATAGTTTTTAAAGGATCTATGTTCCTTTACAGGTGGAGAGGTGATTTAAGGCTACCTACAGTAGGTTATATATGTAAATGTTTGCACATATGTGTTATTGTGTCTAATATCATTGTATAAAAATGTTTAAAAGAAATATAATGCATTAATGGTGGAGAAGCTCTGCTCTTTGCCAGGAAGATGGCTAGGTGATTTTGTGGGTTATGACCACAAATATATGTGTAGTTATGCTTGATGTTTTTATATAGTGTACTCTTTTAACAGGAAAGAGTTTACATTTTGGTGAAGTAGCTTTGCACTTTGCCAAGAAAATTGTCTGGTGACATATTGAGTTTGATTGTCTAGATTAGTTGTTTGATTGGTAAGATTGTGACTACAAATAACTATTTATGTTGACTAATATCATTATACAATGAACAACTTCAAAACATAAATTGTATTTATAAGTGGAGAAAAATTATCTGTCAATTCATGTATTGAGTTTAATTATCTAGGTTAGTTGTTTGATTAGCTAGGCTATGACTGTCGATATCTGTGTAATTGTGCTTGATATTCTTATGTAATGGATAGTTTAAAAGAAATAGATTGCATGATAAGTGGAGGAAGACTGTCATTTGGTGGGAATTTTGCTTAGCGATGTGCTGAGTCTGAGTGTCATTTTCATTATAGGTGGAGGTGCTCCACCATTTGTTGCCTAGTGACTTTACAAGTTTGATTGTTAGGCAATGATCAAACATATGTGTAATTATGGTCAATTATATTTTATAGTAGATAGTCTAAAAGGATATATTTGGCAAAGGTCAACCTTTTGTTGGTTGGCGATTTGTTGTCTTTTATTGTTTAGGTTAGACAAAAAGTATATAGTGTAATTATAGCTGAAATATTGTATGGTGGATAGTTTAAAAGGAAATATTTTTCTTTAAAAGTGGAGTATAGTGGATAAATTGAAATGACAAATATGGGGATTTATTCAAGAAGCCATCACATGATTCACATCCCAACTTGTATTCACTTTAAATGTATTCCCCTCTATAAGAGGGATTGACCTGAGATCCCAGTTTAATGGCTAGCACTCCATGGAAAGGATGCAAGATGATTGAAACAATCTTGGTGGTTTTGCATTTCATTCATTGATAGTCAAACAAACTAAACATGTGTAACTTGGTTTCCTTGGACACCAGTTGAGACTCTATCATAAATAAGGATATGGTTTTCCCATAGACCCTCTGGCATACTATACACATTTTTTGTCATGTCCCCATATCAAGACACTGTTAAAGTAAAGATTTGAACATGATAAAGATGGTTTGTAAAATATTATTTGGGATAATAGAAATAATTACATACATAATTATATATTATTCAATAAATAATATTATTGTATGAATATTTTATTATAATTAAAATATAATATCAATATTATAAATAACAATATATATAAATATATCTAATAATTTAAATACGAATATTCTTATAATTATCTTACATTATAATATAAATACAAATAATATAATATAAATCATATATCATTTATTATGATATAAATGATATAGTATAAATAATATAAAATATATTATATATCATTTATTATAATATAAATGATATAATGTAAATATAAATAAAATAAATAAACATCTTTTAACCTATCCTCTTATGATAAGGGAGTTACGTATGCTTAGAACTAGTTTTACCACAAAAGGGAATTAATATAAAATAATAAAAAATTTATAAGAGGGTAAGCATGTCTTTTACCACCAAGAATAATAAGAGACGTGCCTCTTCGAACATATCCCTTGAAAGGGAAATAAATAAAGGTTGTGAGATAGAAGGAAACATCATCGGAAGAAAAGAAAATAGCCAATATAAATCAAGAGCTCCATAATAAATCAGATCTACACAAAGAAAAAGAATAAGAGGTAAATAAAAGTTTCAGGTAAGTATATTTAACATGCTTATCTTATAATTATTAAATGTAAGATTTGTAAGTTTGGTTTGGTGTCAAAAATAAAATAACCATAAGTATTATATGGTAGGCATATATCTATATTTATAGATGTGTAAAAATAGATTTAAATTATAATATAATCTGTATGTATGTGATTCAGATTTTGGTTAAGTAAGTGAATAAATTTATATGTTAAAATAGGAAAAATCCTTAGACAATTAAGCAAATAAAATTATGAAAGATATGGAACCATGAGGCACATGAATAAACATGAAAACTATGAAAGAAGGCATATGGAAAGCCTCATTATGAAATCATGGCATCTTGTGATCCATGGTGGATCACAAGATGAGAAACATTGGACAACCTTAGGACACAACTCATGATCCATCCAAGAGAGGTGTTCGAACCTCCTTATTAATCACCTTTTTGTCCATCGTAGTAGGGTGAATTAGGGATGTATATGGAATGTAGGTGACCCCAAGTGGATGAAGAACACCGCGTGTTGTGTGAAGTCCCTTGGGCCAAGAGACGAAGAACACCGCATGTAGTGTGAAGCTCTTGGGCCTATGATAATTTATGAGCTCATAATAGTTGTGCCCGACGTGAGGCGACTCTTGATGGAATGAAGAATGCCGCATGTTGCATGAAGTTCCATCAAGCCAAATGGTGAAGAACACCGCATGTAGTGTGAAGCCTTTGGGCCTCCGTAGGGATGAAATGTGCCCTAATACATCTGTACTTAGGTGGAAGACGAGGATGATTAATGAGAAGGCAACCAAGAACCCAATCAAGGTGGAGCATGGGAAGTGTATGAACAAATGATAAGATTGGAAACATTATATAAGGACATGAATATACAACTTGAATATGGATGAATAATGATTATATTGTTAATATGATGAAATGAAAAGAAAATGGAACTCTAATGTTCTCTTTTGTGAGTTGAATTGTGCAAGGTCAAAGGAAAAATTTGGACTCACCAGAAGGGGACATTACATTTTTAAAGTAAAAGTATGGTGTGTCTTTCTCAAACTCTTTAAGCTTCCACTACCGACCCACAAGGTGATCTGCAACTCCAAATCTGACCAATCCTTTAACATTGTAAAGCCTCACAAGTCATGTAAAAGCATTTAAACCAACTCAAAAGTAAATGAAGTAAATAATCCACTTAAATACAACATCGCAATATCCAAAAATAAAAAGGTGTAAATAATCCACTTAGATATGACTTTCAAAGATAAAAGATGTAATTAATCCACTTAATCATAATATCTCAAATAAAAGATAATCTCATAAATATGAATGTCAATGTCATAAATCTTACATAATCGTGTGCTTAATCCAGGTAAAAAGCACTATAAAATAATATACATAAATCCTTTGGCAAGCATGCCATAATACATCCAATATAGGGTACAATAAACATGTATAACAATAGTAAATAAATCAATACACTCTCCAACTGCACGAACCAAGTGGTCCACCACCTGCAAGCTGAGAGACGGGAACATGGCCCAGGTGCTTTTCCACCCAACCATGAAGTATGTACACTTCCCCAGATCCCTTCATGAAATAAAGGAAACCCATCCCTGCACGAAATGTCTAGCTACCTAGTAACAACTGGCAGGAGGGAACACCTGATACAACCCTAATGTATGAATGTGTAATTCTAAGTAATGAAAAGCAAATTTTCTCACAACAAGATGTGGCAGAGATATCAATAAATAAGTTTTCTAGACAATAAACATCTATTTCAATGTCATTCTGATTAGATCTAATCATTTATAAGTAACCTGGTTCAATTCCTGAAAAGAGGAAAAGCCATCTCTAAATATCCACATTCGACATCCTAGTCCCAAAAGTAACCCAATAACATTCCTAAATGAAAACCTACTTCTTTTCCCAAGAAGCAATAAATAATAAAATAAAAGTCAAATTAACCAATAAATCATTAAAATTCCCTTTTCCCAAACAACATTCAAGGAATTACACTTTTCCAATCAAATCATTCATCTTTGTTTACACAATTGCACTCATAAACACATCAACTAGATATATTATCTAATCCAAAGTTTGATCATAATCTTCATACAAAAGTCATTCTAAGTTATAATTTCATCTTGCTGTCATAACAGTGACAGGAAGTCTCAAACAATAAAAACAATCTTTAGGTTTATCAAATTGACATAAATCTCTAGTCCATATTACAATCATATTTCCTAATAAATATTCATCCTAATTGCTTTCAGCAATCAGTGATAGGAACTATTTTCAATCCAATTATCTAACCAAAAAGTTCATGATTCAATCAGAAATAACTTACTGTCAAAACTGCGACAAGAAGTCTAAAAAAACAGCCAAACAATCTTCCTATCGCAACTGTGACAAGAACTATTGCATAAAATAAAGAAAGTGAACAGAGAACATAGTTTAATTCAGTTTTCAGTCATAAATATAAATATAAATGGTTTTCAGCATCAACATTGATAGGAAAATAATATAATAATCTACTATCTCTATTTCCAGTTATCACATGATTTTAATGAATTTTAAAAAAAGCTACAGGCTTAATTTGTTCAGCTACAGGAAGATCATATATGCTGCTACAGGAAGATCGTATATGCTGCTACAAGAATATATGAAGTTTGCAATCATGAAGGTAGCTACAGGATCTGATTTCTCAGTCCATCGAGATAACGATGGATCCACTACAATCAAGTAATACTCCAAAAGAAGCTACATGAATTTAAGTTTTGTCTATTTTTAAGAGGTTTTGTTCATCATAGAAAGGCTGATTTGCTAATCTAACATTGATTTCAGCCAACATAAGAAAGAATACAGTCATAATATTGTCTTACAGAGAGTTATCTAACAGCTATCTGGAGATCAATTTATAGTTTTCAATAGTAAAATTCCAGATCTGAACAGTAACGTTTTCTAGGCATGGCGACAGAGATAAAAAACATGGTTTCTGGCAGTCAAAGTTTAACAAGGTAAAGTAAACACCATATCATGAAAACCAATGATCGGTCAAAATAAAGTGCAGGCGACAAGCAAGGAAAATAAGGGCCAATCTATTTAGCAATTCTAGATCACCCAAGATGCAGTCAAGTTGGCCATAAGGAAGGTCGACAGCCAGTAAGGAAAGTGATTTCCTTAGCAAAAATGGCCAGAAAGAACAAGCGGCCAGGAAAATAGAAGAGACAGCTAGGCAAAAAGATAAGTGGCCAGCAAAATAGGGACGACTAGTATAAACAAGGAACGTCCAATCAATTACAGTCGCCCAACCAAATAGTAGATAAAACCATCTAAAGACAACCTAAATCAATATTTCTATAATGCAAGGAAAACCAAATGAAAAACTTGGATAAGTCGTTGATTGGTGAAGTATTCACAGATGTTGTCGCTGCCTCCCTTTCTCTCTCCTGTTGCTGCAAATCCTCTTCGCTTTTGTCGCTTAGGAAATAACTTTCTTTTGCTGCATAAACATGGATATCCTTATGCTGAGTGATCTCCTCTTTTTAATAAAAATTCCCCAACTCTGATTTTTGGTGAACTCCTTAGTTTTTTAGAACTGAAGTTGATTTTTAGTTTGCATGAAATTCCTCCAATCAAAAAGGCTTATAATTCTATTCAAAATAAATAATAGCCAATTTAATTAGCTTACTATCACGTAAATGACAGTAACTAATCTTTTAATTCTTTATCAAAACTCTAAATATAATAATGCTATTTTTAATATTATTTAACTATTTTAATTAAACATAATCACTTTAAATAATCAAGAAGTGAAATATAATATAAATATTTATATACATCTATTATAATTTGATATAATTATTTAATCTAATGGGCATATTATCTTCCAAACGTCTATAATTATGAAAATAAAGACAATATTTATTATTTAATTTTAAATACAATCATATATATTTCCTTATTTAAATATAATACACCATTCAAACACAATTCAAAAAGACATTAAATTTAAGTAATCACATCATGCATTCAAAAACGATTAACAACCACGCATTAATGCAATAAAAGCCATTAAATAATGCATATGCAACTACATGATGTGTGTGATTGCATCAGGGTAATCCATCCATCAGTCCTTGCCAAGTGGCTAGAACACCTCTACCTCAACCATGTTCTCGTCTTCGACGAGTACCTGCATTCATTCGCACTCAACTCGATGTCAATAGGTTAGTGTCTCCAAAACATAGCCGAAGCAAATCATTGTAATCATGTCTACAATATTTAACATTTAAAATAATTTCCAATTTTCATCAATATAACTCATAATAATTACCTCCACATATGCAAAATTACTTAAAGTAAAGTCAATCACAATAATTGTTCACTAAACTAGAATAATCATATTGTCCATAAAAACGAGACATGACAGACATGGTGTGGTAAATGAAAATTTATATCTTTATTTTCTACAAAAAAAACCTTTGTAAGACATACTTTCTTTGAGATCTATCTTCTAAAATGGTTTCTTGTGATGGGTTTCATAGTAATCCTTTTCTAAATCTAAGTGCTTTCTTTTATGAAATTTGATTTAATAAATTGAAGAGGTTAACAAAAACAAGTATTGAAAACTATGGACATTGTTTTGATTATAAGGAGCAAATTTGTTTGCATAATCAACATGGGACTAATTACAAGATTGAATGTTTCCAATGACAATCCTAGGGATATAGAGGGAAAGATATATATATATATATATATATATATATATATATATATATATATATATATATATATATATATATATATATATATATATATATATATAGAGAGAGAGAGAGAGAGAGAGAGAGAGAGAGAGACTTTCAATTAGTTGTTTCACACCAACAATCTAAAGATGACATGTGTCTATGGGAAGCTATGCTCAAGGCAACACATCATTTTCTTAAGGACCCTATAATTCACCTTTAATACCTCTTTGGCATAGCCCTCTAGGATTTATGGGTAAATGTGTTTTAATTAAAATAAATTTAAACCACGTGTTTTTGAATTTTGATTTATTTTATTAAATTGGATAGACATATAAAGTATTGAAAATTATGGGCATTCTTTTGATTGTATGGAGCAAATTTGTTTGTGCAATCAGCATGGGACTAATTACAAGCTTGGATGTTACCAATTACAATCCCAGGGTTATTAGTTTGATTAGTCATGCTAACCATGGTTTCCTTTTGCAAGGATTGAATGAAAGCCTCGAGGATGTAATATATTTATTATTATAGATTTATTCAATGTAATATATATATATATATATATATATATATATAGAGAGAGAGAGAGAGAGAGAGAGAGAGAGAGAGAGAGAGAGAGATTCATTACCTCATGGAACATCTTCAAGACAAATTTTCAAGAACTTTAAGGAGCCATGATCATTATCAAGAATTCTTATCACAACAACATAAATGGATGCATGTGCCATATAGTCAACAATTAATTATAAACACACCACCCAAATGTAGAAAGATATATTAGTTTAGAGTAGTAACATACAAATAAAACCTAACAAGCTCACAAAAAACCATTTGTAATATAACACATAAAGTCAAAACCTAAGGAAATCCCAAACACATGTTTTCTTATTAAAGATATTATTTTGAACTCACAAATGTTCCTCAATTTCATATTTCATTATTCTAGATATTATTTCACTATTTTGATTAAAAAAGATTGTTTTTTTAACAAAAGGGGCACACAGTTGAAAATATTATTATATTATAAATTAGAGTTTACATATACTAGACCCATAGAATACAAAACAGGGCCATGTATAACAGTGTTCCATTACATTGGTTGAACATCATCAGAGAAAAACTTCTTATGAATAAATTAATATTTATTTCTTTGTTTATTTGTGACTATTAAAAGGCTTTTTTATAAATATATTTAGAAACAAAAAAGAAGCTTTTTTATTGACCTCATGCATTGATCACTATAAGCACAAAACAATTCAAAAATATCAATTTCAAAAAACATGGTCTAATGGAATGCAATCATCATTCACTTAAAGACACAATAATTAAATTCTCACAACTCTTCAACATACCCATTGCACACCAAGGTGCAAGGTGCAATTGCTAATTATATATATTTTATTATAATATAAAATATAATAGTATTTTTTCTTGATAATAAAACCCTAGTTTATTGGACCAAGGACCCAATCAAAAATGGTATAAACCCATAAGTCTGGAATGTCTAGAATCTTGACAAGAAACTGTAAAAAAAACCCTCGAGCAGCCTCAGCCTAAACAACTGACAATTGAATACATAGTATTTGATCAAAAAAGTTTAGCAGCCTACTACTATTAACATTTCCCAGCCCATATTATAAAAACCAAAGAGGGGCAAATTACAACGGCCCATATCTCAAAACCTTTCACCAAATAAACCTAAACAGATAACCAAAATGGAGAACCTAAATACCTCCATCATTAAACAAGTCAACATCATTAGCTTCATTATCACACGCACAAGAGAAGGAAGGTATCTTGCTAGCTATCTCGTCAAACACTTTTCTAGTCTCCATAACCCTAATCATAACATCATGCAGATGACCCAGCATAAGCTCCAAGTTCTCTAAATTCTGCTTAGAAGCTTCGATCAAATCCTCATGTATCAAGACCGCAGAAGTTCCAATGGAAAGCATGGCAGTGATGGTGAGCGACTGGGCCACTCTGAAGACATTCCACCTCCCACAAGAAGTACTAGGATCCAACAAAAGATTAGTCATCGCTTCCCTTACATTCACCCCTTCCTTTCCGTCAACTTCTTTTGCCACCTTAAGGAGTCATCCCAACCAATCTCAGAGAATTGGGTTCTTTATTTCGCCCTCAAGGCCATTTATGAACCTAGCCATAGGATCTTCACTAGAGATCTTCTTAATTCACTTCTGAGCAAAGTACTTCCTCACCATTATGTCACCTATAAAGTGAACATTATCCCTATTCCTAGTCTGTCTTCTAGGGACTCCGTCCACCACCTTCTTGCCCTTCACTGCCCTCATTCTGGGCTCCATAACAACCTCACCACCCACACCAAAAACATCCATTAGAATCACAATCACCAGTCATTAAAGGAAGGATGAATCATGTCAAAAATAGGAACGATTAACTTTCAATATTTTCTGCCACCCCAACTTCGAGAAATGACTTTGCATTTCCTAAACGCCATTAGAAATCATGGTGCCTGTAAAACTCATGCTCCCTTCGCCACCGCCTTACATGTTTCATTGTACACTCCCTCCATTTCTATTAATGACACCTGATGTCACTCGAGCCCATTATCATGCAGGTGCTCTTTGATATCCTTCTGAATTATCTTTAAGACCTCCTTTCGATAAGCTTCCCTTAACTCAGTCTCAGAGATATTACTTTTGTTCCCAGAGTCTATGTTGGGAATTAAGGTGTCTCAACCTTTGCAAGTTCCTAATGTTGTATTTATTTATTCTTGCCTACTATTGTAATTTTCTATGCAAATTTTGTCCTCATATGAGGAGGTAGAAGTGCCATGTTAACTTGGCATAGTTTTGCCATGTGTCGACACCTTATGGTCATGTGTCATGAGTTATGATAGATTCTATGACATTTAAGAGCTGAAATGATAGGTGTGACAAGTTGTTAGTATGTGGTGATTGATCATGTTGTAGGGTTGCGTGTACATACAACAAGGTAAATTTTGGTGACTTTGTCAACCATGTTCCCCCCGAAAATAATTAACGGGGGAGTGCAGGGGCAGAACCCCTCTTGTGGGGCCTGGGGGCTTATCCCCTGACGAGGTCCCGAGAGTGGAGCCCACGATAGGGGTCTGGGGGTAACGCCCCCAACGGGTGTTGCTGGGGATAATGCCCCCAATAGGAGTTGTTGGGGGTAGCACCCCTGAAGCAAAAAATGCCCTATATTTAATAAAGGCATTGACAATTCATTTGTTATTGGTTGACATAGAAAAACTAACATTGGATAACTGCCAAAGAGGCTTGATAAATAAGTGGGTGGAAAATGTGAAAGGTCATGGGATGTGAATGAGAATCAACATTGTGTACTCCTGAAAGAGCTTGCATTGCAAGTGTGTTGTAATCATCTTTTGATTCAATAATACATTATGCAGGTTTTGGAGTGTGGGGTTTTTCACCCGAAAGGGTTTTCCCCACATATATCTTGTGTTGTGAGTTTTGTATTTGCATTTGGATGTTGTTATTACCTTTCTTTTAATGTGCATCTTAATCTACAACTGTAAAAGTTAAAATTTTCTTAAATCTTTCCTCGGTAGATTAGAGTAGGAAGTATTTCTGCATACCTTGCTTCCTACCAGTCTATACCTTGATTAGAAGCCCAATTGGCAACTTTGTTCCCATGACTTCTGAGATGAGAGAATTTAATTTTAGAAAACAAAAGTATTAGACATCTTTTCTCCTCCATAATCTGATCCAATCTCCAATTCCTAAGAGTGCTTCCATTCATAATGTTGATCATAATTTTTGAGTCCCCTTCCACCCATAAATTCTCCCAACCCTTGCCCTTAGCCATCACTAAGCCTTACCAGAGAGCTCTAGCTTCTGCCAAATTATTTGAGTCAATCCCAAAATAATAAAAATATAATCCAAGAGGTTGGACTTTATGATCTCTAAATACCCCTCCACCAGCTTTGCCAGGGTTGCCTCTGGCAGGCCCATCAAATTTTAACGTAATCCATCCAGGGTGCGGGCTTACCCAAATGTTGTGTATCTCCTTGGGAGGCAAATCACCTCTCTTCTCCTTGCTCCCCAACCATCTAAATCTTACCCCTTCATTAGCCCAATATTCCTCCCCCTCTGAAACCTTCCAATCCTTCTTCTTATGGAACTCCCCAAGTTCATTGAGAGTACATTCCACCTTATCCCAAATTCTATCCACCCCCCTTTGCTGCTCTTGAAAAATTCTTATATTACATTCCAGCCACAAATTCCAAATAATGATTGTTAGAGCCAAGTTCCATATAAACTCTCACCCCCAAATTTTGCATTTGAGATTCCAACTTTCCATAAGGACCACAACATTATGAGGGGTTACCCAATCCACCCTCCATCTCTTAAGGAACCTGCTCCATAACTCCCTTGCCAACTCATAATGGATGAAGAGATGGTCATTGTCCTCACTACATGTTCTACACATAACACATCTAGATGGGCCCTTACGACCCATCCTTTGAAGCCTGTCCCATGTAAGTGCTCGCCTTCACCAAGCTATCTGACGGAAGGAATTGGCCTTAAGCAGTCCCTGCTTGTTCCAAATCCTACCAACAATAGCCTTACTAAGAAGGATGCCTTGATAGAAGTAAAGTTTATAAGCTTCATCGACTGTCACCCTACCTTCTCCATTGTCTTTCCACATTAGTCTATCTTCTTTGGTCAAAATAGGCCACTTATTTAACTTTTTTCTAAACTTCTTCCAATTGTTATCCAACCCTTCCTCCAGATCACCGAGGGCCTTCCAACTCAGGCTAGCAGATTGTTCTTGTAAATAATCCTTTACCTTCATCCCCACCCTTAATTCTATAACATTTTCCAAAGCCCGAAGGTGGAGAAGGTTCCTCAGAGGATGCTTCTCCAGCCAAGCATCCTTCCAAAACCTCACCCTATCCCATTTACCTACCTTCCAAACTAGATCAGATATGACTAGATTGCTACATATCCTCAAAAAGTTCCTTATGCTCGAACCCTATGGCAGTTGGATACTAACTTTAAAGAAGTTTTTTGAGTCATTATGAAGGTACTTATCTTGAATCACTTTGCTCCATAGTTTGTCTTTTTCTTCATAGATCCTCCAAGTTAATTTTGCACCCAGGCTTTTGTTCATATTTCTGATGTTCCTGAAGCCCAATCCTCCTAAACATTTAGGCTTGCATGCCTCTTCCTATTTAACCAGATTATACTTGAATACTTCGTCCATACCTTTCCACAAAAAAATCTCTGAGCATCCTCTAAAGCCCTAGCAACCTTGCTAGGAATATGAAAGACTAACATTGTGTAGATGGGGACTGCTTTCAAGGAATCCTTAATGAGAGTAATCCTACTTGCTAGAGAGAGCCTTCTCCCTTTCCATGAGGCCAACTTGTTTTGTACCTTATCCACTACTTTTCTCCATTCTACTTCTGAAGTTCTCTTATCAACCAAAGGCATCCCTAGATAATTACTGTGAAGGACACCTACCTCAAATCCCATAATCCTTTGTATTTCAAAAGATTTGGCGCACAAATCTTTAAGAAAGTAAATTCAAGACTTACTTATTTTCTGACCAATTGTAAGCTCATAATTATGAAGAACCTTCTTGAATCCTCTGGCCTCTCTGGCAGTAGCTTCTCCAAAAATTAATGTATCATCCACAAACTGTAGATGTGTCAAATTGGAAGTCCCTCAGATACCTGGAGCCCTCTAATCTGACCAGCCTCTAACTCCTTCTTTAGAGCTCGCCCCAGAACCTCAGCAATAATCAGGAAGAGAAAGGGAGAGAGGGGTTCACCTTGCCTCAGACCCCTTCCATTATTGAAAAACTCTAAAGTCACCCCATTGATTAAAATGACATATGAAGTAGTGGAGATGCAACTATAAACCCAACTACACTAATCCTTGCAAAAACCTAGCATTTCCATTACCTTTATTAGGATGTCCTAGGAAATGCGGTCATAAGCCTTGTTCATGTCCAGTTTTAGAATCATACCTTCCTTTTTCCTTGATTTGATAGAATGGATGATTTCTTGAGCAATCACAATACCATCCAAAATCTTCCTTCCCTTGATAAAACCACTATATTCATTAGAAATCAAGCTTCCCAAGCACTTATTCATTCAAGAAGCCATAGCTTTAGTAGCAATCTTATAGATTCCATTACACAACGCTAGAGGCCTATATTCATAAAACAATTTGGGTTCTTATTCTTGGGAACATGAGCCAAATAAGTCATGTTCCAAGCTCTCATCATGGCCTTTCTACTCCCGCATTCCTCTACTACATTCCAAACATCTTCTCAAACAATATCCCAGTACTTCTGAAAGAACCCAGCCTGAAACCCATCAGGACCAGGGGCCTTCACCAACCCTAGATAAAAGGTTGTTGTTTTGATTTCAACCTTGGAAAAGGGGTTCATCATGCTTTTACTTATATTCTCATCAACCAGGAGGGGAACATTAATCAACATATCCTCTTGGGAAACCACATTACTTAATTCTTTCATACCAAACAACTCCTTGAAATACCTAATTCATTCTTCTTTGATAGCTCCAATGTCCTTGATAACAGAACCATTAGGAAATTGTGTTAGAACACATAGATATACTGAGAGGGGAGGTGAATCAGTATATACCAATTTTTACTTAATTGCTACTGCAACAACAAGATCTTTACTGCATCAATCAAATTATGTAAGAAATATGCAAACATAAGCACATTCACACAAGAGAACACAAGATTTACTTGGAAACCCAAAAGGGAAAAAACACGGTGAGAAAAGTTGCTTGGGTCTATTGCCCAAAGCCAGCCTCACAAAATGAATCAATGAATTACAATATTTTGCAGGCACCAACCCACAGGAATTTCAACCTGAGAAGGACACCAATCCTTTTACAGATTTATAGGGCACCAACCTACGAGAGACTTCAAACAACCTTATCAACCTGAGAACCAACCTAGATAAAGAGAGGCACCGACCTCACAAGGAACAAGAGGCACCAACCTTTGGAATCTCTGGAATGATTATAAAATAAATGACATACATACACTATCAGTAATAATCTCTGTGTAATATAATCATCACCTCTGCTATGAATGATAAATCATGATTTACACAAATAGAGTCAATCCAATTTTAGAACTTCGTTGTCACACTTCTAAACCCTTCTATCCTGCAATTCAAAATAAAACAATATGATCTTGCAAAAATTGGATACATATTGTGCGACTCCTGAATTATCTTTTATTCATTTCCTTCGCACTCAATTCACATTCTCATGTATGTTCGTACTCTATATTTCCTAGAACATTTATCCTTTATATATGTGATACTTTTCATTTTTCAAAGGAAGTTGACCTCTATAAATTTTAATTTCTAACTTATACATTTCATAGGGTCGGCCCAACCTAAATTCCTGCACTATGAATCTGGGCCCAATTTAAACAAACTGAGTCGGCCACTTCAATATTTATTTTATTCTTCTTTAGAAAGTCGGCCAACTTCAAATATTTCACAATAACTATTATCACTTTAATCCCAAGGGAGTCGGCCCAAATAAATAATCAATGTATTTTACTAACATCCTTATAGAGAAGTATGTTAGCAACTTTATATCTCCATGAACCTGGGACTCTTCTCCCTTCACTATTGGCAAAAGTGGCTTTTCATGAACCTTTTCTCAAAAGCCTTTATCAGCAAAATTTCACCTCCACGAACCACAACTTAAAAGCCTTTATCGACAAAATCAACTTTCTGCAAACTTTAGACATTTTATTTATTATCAGCAAAAGTGCCACTATGTGAACTTGTCAACACAATCTCTATCACAACACCTATCGGTGAAGTTGCATAATCATCAACTCGTCGGTAAACTTACATTTCTACGAACTTATCAACAAAGTCACAAAACTACGAACCATTTTTCTCTTCTATCTGCAAAAATGGCATTCACTTCCTTTGTCAGTAGAAAAGCTTTTTGGCAAACTTCACCATCGGTAAACTTTCAAGTTCATGAACCAAAGAGTTTTCTGATACCTTATTGGAAAAATTGCCTATCGACAAACTTGAGAAATCACAAAATTTAAACTTTCTTCTTTAATCCTTCATCAACTAAACTTGTCTATCGATGAATTGGTTGTCGAGGAAAATTGCCATCAGTGAACTTAAGAGTTCGTGAACCGAGTGATTTGTCAACCAAAGGTAGAAATCATTCATGCCTTGGAAACTTACTTTGTCATCTTTTCATCAGCTAACTGGTTGTCGAGAAAACTAGCCATCAATGAACTTAAGAGTTCACAAACCTTGTGATTTGCCAACTGAAGGCTTATTCATGCCTTAGAATCTTTTTGGATCAATTTCCCTTTGACGTTATTGTCTTCATGCCTTAGAAACTTTGTGACCTTTGACATCAATGATAATAATTCCAACAATCCCCCCTTTGTCATTGATGGAAACCAAAAAGAAATAAACTCTAAATTGTTCATGTTTGTATCTCTCCCTAAATTGTTACACAACTTTTGAACTTTCTCCCCCTTTGACATCAATGGTAAAGGGGTGTAACAAACCTCTTTCCTTCATGATGTGATTCTTCCTATTTTTTGTACCTAAAAAAAAATCTTCATCAGTTGATCTATCTCTGAATTGTCTTCTCCACCGAGCTCAAAGATACTGCAATGACTAGCTCCCCCTGACTGTAATGCTCCTCCTTACTATATCTCTCCCCTTTTCTATATCAAACTTGATCATCTATACCATCTTATTTCTACCTACTCCCCCTAAGAGGTAGCCACTATCCAACCAGGGATGAAGGATATGCCTTAAATTTCTCCCCCTGGACAGATGTTTCAACTACACTTCTTCTTGTGAGAAGAAGAATGAGCAATAACTCCTAACTTTTTCTTGAGATATTCAAAAGTATCCTTAGGAAGTGGCTTTGTGAAAATGTCTACAATCTGATCTTTTGTGGTGACATACTCCAACTTTACCTCCTGATCTGCAACCTTTTCTCTCAAGAAGTGATACTTAATGGATATATGCTTGGTTCTAGAATGCATCACTAGATTCTTTGATATATTGTTGGCACTTGTGTTATCACACAAAATAGGAATGGGCTTATCATATATTATCTTGATATCCTTCAACATTTGATTCATCCACAACACCTGGGTAAAGCAAGATATTGTAGCTATATATTCTTCTTCTGCTGTTGACAGAGAGATTGACTCTTGCTTCTTGCTTAACCATGAAACCAATCTATCACCTAGGAAGAAATCTCCACCACTTGTGCTTCTCCTATCATCAATGCTGCCAGCCCAATCTACATCTATATATGTAGTCAGAGGGAATTCCTTTCCCTTCTTATACCATATTCCATAGTCCAATGTGCTCTTCAAGTATCTGAAAATCCTTTTAACAACCTTTATGTGTGTCTCTTTTGGATTGGCTTGAAACCTATCCACCATACAAACTGCTTGCATAATATCTGATCTTGATGCAATCAATTATAATAAGCTTTTCCTATCATGGACCTATAAAGAGTCTGATTAGCTTGAGATGACTCATCATTCTTGCTAATATGACAACCTATCACCATAGGTGTACTTACTCATTTGCAGTTATCCATATCAAACTTTTTCAACATCTCTTTAACATACTTAGCTTGTGAAATAAAGATGCCCTTGTCTGATTGAACAATTTTAAGTCCAAGAAAGAATGAAATTTCACCTATCATAGACATCTCAAACTCCTTCTGCATATCTTCTACAAATTTCTTGCAAATCCCATTATTGCCACCAAAGATAATATCATCAACATATACTACAACTATCAACATGTGCTCACCTTCTGCCTTGATGTAGAGATTATTGTCTACAATACCTTTCTTGAAGCCTTGTTGGTGTAAATACTTGTCCAACCTTGTACACCATGTCCGAGGGGCTTGTTTAAGACCATATAAAACCTTTCTAAGTCTGCATACCAAATTTTGATCTTTTGATAGCTGAAATCCTTCAGGTTGCTCTATGTAAACTTCTTCTTCTAGATCACCATTGAAGAAGGCAAATTTGACATCCATTTGATACACCTTAAAGTCTTTGTGAACTGGGAATGCAAGAAATATCCTGATTACTTCCAATCTTGCCACAGGGGAAAATGTCTCCTCAAATTCAATGCCTTCCACTTATGAATAGTCCTTGCAGACCAACCTTGCTTTGTTTCTAACCACTTCTCCATCTTCATTCAACTTATTTCTAAATACCCAATTGGTGCCAATCACATTCTTATCCTTTGGCCTTGACAAGTTCCCAAGTTTCATTCTTCTCGATCTGATTTAGCTCATCTTGCATAACATTGATCCGATTCTCATCTTTACTAGCTTGAATGAAATTCTTAGGCTTTACTTTGGATAAAAAAGAGAAGTTTAACTATTCTCTCAGTTTTGTTCTAGATACAACTCCATCATCCTTATTTCCAATAATCTGATCTTTAGAGTGATTCTTTTGAACATACTTTGTAGGTGTCTTGGTAGTCTCCTTCTATGTTTCTTCTTCTTCAACTTCATCTTCTTCTGTGCAGGTAGATTCCTCTGAGCAACAATCTTCTTGATCATGTGTGGATGGATGTAACTCTTCATCAACCCTAACATTTGCACTTTCAACTATCTTCTATAATATTTTATTGTAGCATCTGTATGCCTTGCTTCTAGTTGAGTAGCCAAGAAAAATTCCTTCATCAAAACTTGAGTCAAACTCTCCCAAGTTGTCTTCACCTCTTTCGATATAACATCTACTTCCAAATATTCTGAAATACTTGATAGATGTAGGTCTTCCTTTCCATAATTCATATGGAGTCTTTGTGTTATTTATTCTTATCTATCCTCTGTTAAGAATGCAGACAACAATATGGATTGCTTTTTTCCAATACAGATCAGACAACTTGGCTTCATTCAACGTTGTTCTTCTCATCTCATGAATTGTTCTATTCTTCCTTTCAACTACTCCATTTTGTCAAGGATTCCTTGTAGCAGAGTATTGTCTCCTTATTCCATGTTTGTCATAGAATTCTTCAAACTCATTTGATGTGAACTCACCACCTGTATCTAATCTTAAGCACTTGATTCTAGCATTTATTTCATTCTCAACTATAGACTTGAAGATCTTATTTAATCTATTAAAAGCTTATGATTTATCTTTCAAGAATGTAACCCATGTCATTCTAGAGTAATCATCAATGAGCAACATAAAGTACCTTTCACCTTGAAGACTCCTTGTTTTGGTAGGACCACACAAATTTGTATGAATCCATTCTAATAACTTTGTTGAATAGTATTCTTTGGTCTTGAACCTTGTCCTTGCCTACTTTCCAATCTGACATTCCTTACAAAAGGTGCTAGTAGGCTTGTCAATCTTTGGCATGTCTCTAAATGCATGTTTAGAGCTGATCTTCACAAGGTTGTCAAATTTGATGTGTCCCATCCTCTTATGCCACAACCAATATTCATTTGTCTGTCCTAGAAGATATTTCTTTCCATTGACTTTGCTAAGATTATACAAGTTATTCTCTATCCTGCTTGCTTCTACCAAAAGTTTTCCAGTGCTCTCTCTTCTAATTTCACATCCTTGTGTATGGAAGATGAGATTATATCCTTTGTTGCACATCTAACTTACACTGAGAAGATTATGCTTGAGACCTTCTACATATAAGACATCTTCTATCCTAGTCTTTCCATTAATACTTATTGTGCCTTAACCACATATTCTTGTAGTGGTATTGTCTCCAAACTTGACTAATCCACCATTCCATTTAACAAGGCTAATAAATTTGCTCTTATATCTTGTCCTGTGACTTGAGCATCCACTATCTATAACCCAAGGATTTGCTTGCCCTTGTGCATGAAATGCAGTTTGAACAATCATTGAGTTTTCTTCTTCTTGAGTATTATTCCCTTTTACTTTTCATTCCTTCTTATGATCTATTTTCTGATTTTTAGGAATGTCTATCCTTTTGTCTTGGTTATCAAGATCAGTCATCTGAGATTTTTACTTTTTCAAGCTACTTTTGCAAAACCTTTCTATGTGCCCTAACCCAAGATCTACCTTCAGCTATTAGGCTACACCAAGGAACTTAGCTCTAATACTAATTGTTAGAACACACAGATATACTGAGAGGGGGGGTGAATTAGTATATACCAATTTTTACTTCAATTCTACTACAACAACAAGATCTTTAGTGCATCAGTCAAATTATGTAATAACTATGCAAACATAAGCACATCCACAAATCCGCACAAGAGGACACAAGTTTATGTGGAAACCCAGAAGGGAAAAACCACGGTGAGAAAAGCTACTTGGGTCTACTGCCCAAATCTAGCCTCACAAAATGAATCAATGAATTACAATATTTTGTAGGCATCAACCCACAATAATTTCAACTTGAGAAGGACACCAATCCTTTTACAGATTTATAGGTACTAACCTACATGAGACTTCAAACCCCTTATCAACCTAAGCACCAACCCATATAAAGAGAGGCACCAACCTCTGGAATCTTTGGAATGATTATAAAAGAAATGGCATACATACACTATTAGTAATAATCTCTACACAATACAATCATCACCTCTACTATGAATGATAAATCATGATTTGCACAAATAGACTCACAGTCTAATTTCAAAACTTCATTGTCACACTTCTCAACCCTTCTATTTTGCAATTCAAAATAAAACAATATGCTCTTGCAAACATGGATACATATTGTGCGACTCCTGAATTATCTTATGTTCATTTTCTTCACACTCAATTCACATTCACATGTATGTTCACACTCTATATATCTGTCAAAACATTTCTCCTTTATAAATGTGATACTTTTCATTTTTCAAAAGGAAGTCAGCCTCTATAAATTTTAATCTCCAACGTATACATTTCATAGGGTCATCTCAACTTGAATTCCCACACTATGAATCTAGGCCCAATTTAAACAAACTGAGTTGGCCACTTCAATATTTATTTTATTCTTCTTTATAAAATCGGCCAACTTCAAATATTTCACAATAACTATTTTCACTTTAATTCCAAGAGAGTCGACCCAAATAAATAATCAATATATTTTACTAATGACCTTATAGAGAAGTTTGTTGGTAGCTTTATATCTCCACGAACCCAGGACTCTTCTCCATTCACTATCGGCAAAAGTGGCTTTCCATGAACCTTTTCTCAAAAGCCTTTATCAGAAAAAGTTCATCTCCATGAACCACAACTTAAAAGCCTTTATCGACAAAATCAACTTTCCGCAAACTTTGGACATTTTATCCATTATCGACGAAGTTGCATCATCATGAACTCGTTGGTAAACTTACATTTCCATGGACTTATCAGAAAAGTCACAAAACTATGAACCATTCTTCTCTTCTACAAAAATGCCATTTAGTTCCTTTGTCGACAAAAAAGCTTATCAACAAACTTTGCCATGGGCAAACTTTTGAGTTCACGAACCAAAGAATTTTCCAATACCTTATCAATAAAATCACCTATCAGTGAAATTGAGAAATCACAAACTTTAAGCTTTCTGCTTCAAGCCTTCATTGGCTAAACTTGTCTATCGACAAACTGGCTGTCAGGGAAACTTGCCATCGATGAACTTAAGAGTTCGCAAACCGAGCAAAGGTAGAAATCATTCATACCTTGGAAACTTATTTTGTCATCTTTTCATCAGCTAATTGGTTGTTGGGAAAACTAGCCATCGACGAACTTAAGAGTTCGCGAACCTCGTGATTCATTGACTGAAGGCTTATTCATGCCTTTGAATCTTTTTGGATCAATTTACCTTTGATGTTATTGTCTTCATGCCTTAGAAATTTTGTGACACCTTTGACAACAATGACAATATTTCCAACAAACTGAAGCTTCAGAATCTCTTTTTGGTTCCTTCTAACATCAGTAGACAGATGGAAGAACTCTGTATTATTGTCACCTTCCTTAAGCCACCTCACCCTAGACCTCTAGAGCTAGAATATTTCCTCCATCCTAAGAATACGATTGAGCTCATCCATCTTATCTTTCTCCTTTTCTCTGAGTTTAAAGGTGAATCCTCTTTCTGTAATTTCTTTCTCCATGAGATTTAAATCTGATTCTACCTTTACCTCATTCTTAAATAGATTCCCCATCACTTTCTTGTTCTAGGTCTTCACCAACTTCTTAGTATTGCAAAGCTTGTTGACAATCATAAATCTCCTATTACCTTTAACCTCTTTACTCCACCATCCTTCCAAGGCCTCTTGAAAGTCTGGGTGTTCATACCAAAAGGCTTCCATTTTGAAGGGGACCCCCCTCGGCTTCTAACAAAGAGAGCTATGCAAAAGGATAGGCTAGTGATTAGACCCACCAAATTCAATGATCTTTGAGAAGAATTGAATAGGAGACAACAACCAATCAGATTTGACAAGGAATCAGTCCAATCTACACAAAATATTATCTCCTCCAACCCTTCTATTAGACCAAGTGAACTAACCTAACTTGGGAGCAATGTCAACCAAAGACAGATCTTCACGCATCTTTTTGAACCATGATGAATCTAAATTCCTAGCATTTCGCCCACCTTTTTTGCCCTCTGGGCACAAGGTGGCATTGACATCTCCTCCTAATAACCAATTATCCCCCAAAAAGGAATCCCTAAAGGATTCCAAGATATCCCAACATAAGGATTTACCTCTCTCTTAATTAGGACAATGCACATTGGAGATAACAAAATTATTATCCCCCTGTATGAACTTCATTCTTATTGTCAATACATGCTCTAAGCTAAATAGTTCCACACTACAAAACCTAATTTTGTTCCATATCACTGCCAATCCCCCACTGTTCCTACTACACCTACTGCCAAACCTTATCCATTCCTCCATAGCCTAGGGATCATCTCATTCATTGCAGAGGAATCCACTTTTGTTTTTTGTAGCATACAAACATCTGATCTTTCCAACTCTATCAGCTGCTTGACCAAGTGATGCTTCTTCAGGCCATTAAGGCCACAAACATTCCATCTCGCTATCTTCATTTCTTCAGGGGAACTTGGAGGTTCTCACCTCCTCTTTTCACAAATCTATTCAATGTTTCCTGAGTGCCTTTTCCTACTTCCACCATAGTTGTGTGCTTGGCCTTACTGACATCAATCTTTCTTCCTTTGGTATTATAATATCCTACATCCATGATCACATTATTTTTACCCATTCTGCCACTCTGGTAACCATTCTCTAAGCATTCTCTTTATCCTTCTCATCCTCTTCTCTTCTAGGGTCTTCCTCCTCCCCTCTTCTCCCCTTCTAAACCTTTCTTATTAATGACAACCCCTTATTGTCAAGAGGATTTGTGTTTCGATCCAATGATCACAGAGGAATTTATTTCACCTTCAAATCTATACGGGGAGATCTAGATTCCTCTACCATACCTTGCTCCTTCTCCCCTTTACTAGTAGCATTTCTAATGGAAAGGCTAGATTCCTTCAACCTTCCCTCTTCCTTGCTAGGATCTGCCAAACTCTTCATTACCAGACTTGAGGTATCTTGTTCTTCTTTTAGAATCTCCTCCTCTCAGATATCTGGGGAATCCTTGATATCTATGGGTGAAGGAATCTTCTCCTATCAATCCACTAGAGAGCTATTCTTACCCCCCTTTCTACCAACACTCTTCTCTAAAATCTTACCTTCTTTATTCATCAAACATCTTCTATCTATGTGCCCTACCTTCCAACAATTGAAACACCTTATCGAGAGGCATTCATATTCCAAATCTTGTAGCTATTCATCCAAGGTAGAAGAAAGCCTAATAGCATGTTGAATGGGCTTTCTAAGGTCTATGTTGACATAGATCCTCGCATATGTTTCTTGCCTTCCTAATTGTGAGGCTGAAGAACTGTAAACATAAGACCCTAAATACTAACCAATGACGGCTTAGATCAAGGAGGAAGAAATTGAGAAGGGCTTTGAGATCACTTTTTTGGGTTGATAGTGGGGTCTTGGAAGATGACCAATGGAATCAAGCATAGAACATGGAAGCAATACAAGGTTAAGGATGTGGGGAGAAGAAGAAATATTTCAAATCTCTCATAACCATGTTTATTATGAATAATAGGTTAAGGAGGAATGTCAAGGTTAGGATTATTTATGAGAATATAAACCTTTTAGTCTCTACAACACTCATGTATATTAAATAATGTGTCGTGGAATGTATAGGGAGGAATAATAGGCTTGGGAAAAAATAATCAATAGAAAATGTCCTAAGCTATAAGTGATGTAAGGAAAAAATATTCTAAAACCTGTAAACAGTACAATGCATGCCCTAATAACCCAATGGAGTACTAAATAACCTAGGATCAAACAAATGTAAACATAAAGCAAGAAACCCTAGACTACTAGTGTCAATCCTCCATTGTTTCTCCCAAATTTTGCAATACTTTATTCTCAGATTTGTAGACCTGCAAATACAATGAGAAGCTCAAAAGTATGATTATGGCAAAATTAGAGAGAGGATGTTCAAATTATGCAAGTGGGAAGTGAGAAATGAGGTTGAGAGAGTGATTTTATAGAGGAGTAGGGTTTGAATGGAGGGTTGTTATTACAAGTTTAACTTTTGATAAGATGAAGGGTGTAGATTGATTAGGGTTCCCAGTTACTAGAGGATAAAGGACAATTTTTTTTGAAAGAAATGGTGAGGTGTAATGTGATTTTTTAAATTAAATAAATTGTGTACATTTATTTAATTTAATTGAAGAAGGGCATAATGTAATGGGATTTAATTAAATAAGTAGAACCTATTTAATTAGGGTAAGACCTATAATTTAAATAAATATGTATTTATTTAAATTAATAGGGTAAAGTGGACATTGGAAAAGTGAATAATTAAATAATTATTTAATTATAGAAGAAATTAGAAGAAAATAGCTTAAGTAATTAAATAAATGAAATTTATTTAATTAGAAGCATAAGGGGGAAATTGAATTAATTAAATAATTAAAAATTATTTAATTAGTAGTAGAATGTGAAATTGGAATGAGTCATGTGTAAAAATGATGCTCCCAGGTTCAGGACATTTTTAAGTGTCTACATTTTGCCCCTCTTTGATACAGTATCGATTCTGGTGTTGTGTCAAAGAAAAATTCGAGAAATATGCTCTAGACATGCCCCGGTGTGCCCCAAATGAGGTGTGATGGCCTTATGCCCCCTCGGAAAAAATTTGGAAAATTTTCCGAAAAGGTGTACGGGATGCCAAAAAGTAGTTTAGGAGTGAAAAATTAGTCTTTAAAGAAGTCCAGTGCACGCAAATGGTCTTCAAGTTGTTCAATTTTGCAAGAAATGGGCCCACTTAGCTCAAAAAGTTCTATAAATAGCCCTTAGAGGGGCCCATAGAGCTCATTTTTGCACTTAGCTTATAGAAATTTCAGAGTGTAGAGTAGTTAGTATGATATTTCTTACGGAGCACCTATCAGAATGTCACCCGTTCCATTTCACTTGCATCACGGCATGAGGGTCAAGACTTGCGGTCGGCTCCCTAGGACAGGCGCGACAGTATGTATCTAACCCTACCTTTTCAATTTTGTTGTTTTTTACTAGATTTAGGGGCCTAAAAATATGGCACGCATGTGCTTTCGCGTGACACATACGATTTTTGGTGACGCTTGTGCAAGTGGGTGTGATGCCTTCAATTTAGGCATCATGCATTTGCAAGATGTGATGCCTACACAAAGCAGAGCGACACCTGCACGAAATTGCGACGCCTGTGTAAGATAGTGTGATGCATGCGTGAAAGTGCAACGTATGCACAAGACAATGGACGCATGCACTATAGCCGTGATGCATTAAAGTGACAGTGTGATGCATGTGCCTATTTAGTAGTTTAGTGATGCATTTTTTACCCAATTTTGCCTCTGTTGTGAATACAGGGTTTTGAAATTGACATAGTGTCCTACCTTTGTGAATACAGGTGAGATTGCTGCCCATTTACACCCGTGAGTGTCATCCTGCCAGTTATTTATTGTGCGATCATTTGTCATTGGAGGAGCGAGATACCCTACATGCCCTAGGGTTATATGGCATTGCCTTCATGCCCATTATTAGGGCTAACTAGGGTTTGCTGACTGCACTAGCCGAGCGATGGCACTCGAAGACCAGCTCATTTCATCTTCCTACAGGGGAGGCCACTGTCACCTTGGAGGATGTGTGGCAGATTCTGCGATTGTCGATTCACGGGGAGTGAGTCATTTACAGCTTGGAATGACAATTGCCTGCACTTCGATGTTTATTTGAGACCGATGATGATGCCCTGTTGGGAGTTGAGGACCACGAGATCCATTGGGATACCTTGTCGGATTAATACGACTGATTGATTGTGGTACTCTAAATTTGCATTGGTGGCATTGCTATTCCTGATCGGCAAGACCGTGGTTTTCTAGTAGGCTTGGGTGAGATGCTCGAGGGGATGATGGTGGATGCAACAGTCTATGCCTGGGGATCCTACCTCCTAGCCATGCTATACTTCCAGTTGTATGGGGTAGCTTAGAGTGGTGAGCAGTCCATCAGTTGTAGTATCACTTTATTGATGATCCGGGCCTGGGAGCACATTCATGTGTTCAAACTGACAGTTGAGCAGGAGATTTTGGAGGAGCTGCCGTATGTTTTTTGTTATACCAGGGCAGTTGTGCAGGTATGGATGGGCGATGTCAGGTACTGGAGGCACACCATTGATCATTTGGATACATTTGTGTGGAGGCCCTATAGATCTTGTCACCGATGGACAGATGACGGGGATCACTTACCCTTTTGTAGGCATACGCGTTATCGGATTGGGTGGACTTTACAGAGTTAGCACATCATAGAGTGCTATTTTCCAGAGTGCATTCTTAGACAGTTTGGGGAGCGACAGGATACTCCAACTGGCATTGCAGAGTTTGCTGGAGTCACTCAGGAGATTCCTTTTTGGGGGCCTATGATTGCAGTACAAACATCGATCAATGAGGTTGCTAGGTTATAGCTAGTATAGTGGGGTACAACTGATGTGGCCGATGTAGGTACTACTCCTGAGTATCATGCCTAGTGGACCACCCACAAGCCAGTTCCATATTTATATCCTGATGAGCTAGCTCTGATAGAGAGGTTGGGGAGGGGACCGAGGGGCAGACTCAGAGGTCGAGACCAAGGGAGAGGCAGAGGCCAAGGCGGTGATGGCAAGGAGGATGGTGAAAGAGGAGATGATGATGACAGAGAGGCTAGGGGAGAGGATGGGATGGATAGGGGAGAGACCCTCAACTTTCTCTGATTCAGGAGGAGGGAGAGGGGGTTGTTGGATAGGTTGCCGCTGTAGTGGGGGAGATGCAGATGGAGGAGAGGGAGGAGGATGTGGCTATGGAGGATGTCGGCGGAGAGGAGATGGGGGAGGATGAGGAGGAGGTCGATGAGGAGGAAGAGTGGATTAGGGAGGAGGCATTGCAGGAGGTGCCTAATGAGAAGATTGGTGATGATGAGGCAGAGGATGCTAGAGATCGGGGAGGAGACCTACCAGCGTAGATAGAGGCTCTCTGGACTCAGATGCAAGGGATGCGGCTACACATTTAGGATCTGGAGGGCCAGGTAGCTCAGAGGACTGGGGAGAGGGACATGGCCGTCATCAGAGCATAGAGGGTTGAGTAGCAAAGTATAGATTTCATGACTACTATTGGTGGGCCAGCCATAGAGTTTGCATAGGCATTATACCGAGCAGCGCAGGAGGCGTAGTATTATAGAGGCCTATACAAGTGGTTGGTGACAGCGGATCAGAGGGTGCTGAGTTTCTAGAGCAGGAGTGCCAACAGGTCTCACTCTCGGAGGTCACATAGCAGTGTGGGGGTTTCTCACTCTCAGAGGAGGGCTTCACCATACGAGAGGCCATCTGGTTCCAGAGTAGGCTCAGAGCATAGGGGTCCTCCTTCGGGACTAGCAGGATTTGGAGGCCATGATAGTGTTGGGTAGGCCACTTTGATAGACATGATGTATATTTTTGATCGATTCTGCATGCTCTAGTTTTTTTATTGAGCCCGTGAGCTCCATTTTTGATACATGGATTTAGATTGTATTGTGACACATTTTGATGACATATATATGCAGCGATTTACTATGATGATGATCTCTTTATTTCTACATGCATGTGATATGATGAATGTATATGATATGCTCTTTTTGTGTTATGGTTCCATGTTTATGTTTCATGATTTATGATTCATGATGAGATGATACAGTTCTATTTATTATGTCATGTATGTGATGATGTTTATGATGTGATGCATGATGTAACTCATGGATGCATATGTTGATATGATATTATATGTTTATGTGATGGTTCCCTATTGCTATGTGATGCTTATATGTGTACTACATTGATGCAGATATGTATGTATTAAATGTTTTATGATAGATGTAGAATGTATGCATATGATGATTTTATGTGTTATAATGCAGTACCAATGACCTAATATGATGATATTTATGATGGTTATGGTATTATGCTTATGATGGGATGTATATGATGGACTAGCATGTGTATGCATGTAGGCCTATGAGATCTAACGCACTTTTTGGTGTGTGACAGTAGGACAAAAGATGATCAGCAGAAATGGAGATGAGAAATGTGCGACGGATGAAGATTGGTTAGAAGGATGGATTCAGATTTTTCCTTGATAGATTTTTGAGCTTCTTTCTTGTAGTTGCTACTTATCATCATAGAGATTATTATGTCAAAGGATGACAAACACCATAGCACATCAAAGGCCAAGGCGTAAAGTGTGGTCCCTTGTGAAACAGGCACAAGACAGACAAGGAGTGCCTTACTCAGACTAAGTAATTGTGGTATCTTGTCGGAACATGCGATGAGATAACTGTGGGGTATACAAATCCTAATGTAAGGAAGCATGTATTCCTTCCAATGCATAGGATGTATTTGATTTACACCCAATGGAATCCCATTGAGACGCAAGAAACCTAGCTGCCCCAGTCATCTTGCCAAGACAAACCGCAAACTTAAATCAAAGAAAAGGTCTCACTCTATCCTCGCTTCTCTTCATCACTTAGGGACTGCCTTGAGAAGCATAAGAACGAGACTACAAAGCAAATAAGATAGAAAAGACCCAGATTCAACAACCATGTAGATCATTTACTAAGTGTGCATGTGTATGTTTTGACTGGTTATGATAGGTTGAATGATGCCTAGTTTCAGGATGGGAGGTATGTCGTATAAGACGCCTGATCTAGTTTCGACAATGCCCCTACCTGTCTAAGGCAACTAATAGGATTGTGATATCCCGTATAAGACATGTGGTCTAGTTTCAGGAATGCCACAAGTTGTGGAAAATGCTTGGTATGCAATGATTCAAGATGTTTGAAGGATGAAATATGTCGTCTAAGGTGTAAAGCCTGGTTTTGACTATGCTCCATGTGATTGTTGATGAAGATTGTTCATGGCGATGTCTGATTATCATCATGCGAGTGATGAGGAATGGTTGTTTGGTTATTTTGATGAGCTGTCTTGTTGATGCACAAGGTTGTTTGCCTTGTGAAAGACTGATTGCTTTAGTCTGATCAAAGTGTCCATCTCGTTAAGGGATGACTTATTATGATAGTTGACTCAACAGGCCCTAAGGGACTGACCTAATGTCTCAGGGGCTCGTTAGAGATGACCTTGCCTATGTGACAACGTAGTTCGACTGGGTGGACTCTATGTGACCTAAGACCTAAGGGTGGACTGCCTCAGGGGCTGATCAGAGATGGCCTTGCCTACATGAAAACTCAGAGGTGATGTAGTTCAACAAGGTGGTGTGACGTGGTTTATTGCTTGCGAGTTTTTGGTTGACTATTTGATTTTTTGTGGTTTTCGATGTTTCAAATGTTTTTGATTTTTGGGAATGTTTGGATGTTTTTGGATTTTGAAGATATGTGGATGTTTTTGGCAATTTTTGGAATATTTTAATTTTTTTGGATTTTTGGAATATGCGAAAGGTGTCCTCCAATACTGATTTTTAGGATCAGGAATTGCCCCCAGTCAGCTAAGGGACAAAGTTATGACCACGATGGGATGGGATAGGATGATGATAAAGTGCTTTGGGAAAAGTGGGAAGACGTGAAATGTTAACTTATTTCCAAGCCATTAAAAGGACAATGTGGGGTATTATGACTTATGACATGGATTACAGTGTGGATTACGTGGGATTAGCGGAAAGTGCAAGACTAGATAGAGTGATGGTAGACAATGGAGCCCAGATTAACTACACATGGCACCTATTTGCTAAGTTTTCACCATGGTACTTATCCAAAGTGCCACCGAAGTGGTTTTCACTTTTAGACGAATTATTTCTCTTTACTATTTTATTACTCTCTTTTTTATTTTATTTTTATTTTTTTGTATTTTTTGTACTTTTTTTTTTGCTTTTTTGATTTAGGTATAATATCTTCAAAGGTGCATGCTGTTGATTGGCTTTGGTAGTGGTTCACCTTCGGGGGTAGCAAGTTGGTATGCTCTTGATCCATATGCAGTCGTGATGATATAGCGTCCCAACCAGTTTGGTTCAAACTTTCCAAGCTTCTCCCGTTCCATTTGATTTTTAGGGTTCTCTTTCAGGACTAAGTCTCCAATGTTGAACTATCAAACTCTAACCCTTTTGTTATAACTGCATCAGAGCCGGTTCTGATACGCTTGTAAGTGTACCAGGGCATTCTGCATTCTTTCATCTAGTAGCTTGAGCTCATGTAGTCTGGATACCCTGTAGTCTTCGTCGTCCACAAATTGTTGTAGTGATACTCTCAGGGATGGTAACTCAACCTCGAAGGGTAGGATGGCTTCATAACCATAGACAAGGGAATATGGTGTGGCTCTGGTGGGAGTTTGAATGCTAGTGCAGTAGGCCCACAAGGCGGGATTGAGTTGTATATGCCAATCACATCCAGCGTCATTGACAGTCTTCTTGAGGATTTTTATAATGGTTTTATTTGATGCCTTGACTTGACCATTGCCTTGGGGGTAGTATGGAGTGGTGAAGTGGTGTTGAATGTGGAACCTTTCACATAATTCATGGACATCTTGATTTTTAAAAGGACGACCATTGCCCGTGAGAATAGACTGAGGCACACCATACTGGCATATGATGTAGTTAAGGATGAATTTGGCTATTTGTTTACTGATAATGTATGTCATGGGGATGACCTCAATCCACTTTGTGAAATACTATGTGGCGGTGATGATGAACTTGTGGCTGTTGGCAGAGGTGGGATGGATTTTGCCCATGAGGTCGAGTCCCCATTGAGAGAATGGCCATGGACACGTAAGTGGTTGCAAATCTTGGGCAGGTGCATGCACAAGATCTCTGTGTATCTGACATTGTCTACATTTTTTGGCGAAGTGATAGGCGTCCTTCTCCATGGTGGGCCAATAGTATCCAACTTTGATAATCCTCTTGGCTAGAGTAGGACCACTAGAGTGAGCTCTGCATATACCCTCATGTACTTCACCTAGAGCCATTTGTGTTTCCTTGGTGTCGAGACATTGTAGGAGGGTATTATCAAATCCGCAATGGTAGACAGTGTCACCAATGATGACATATTTGGCAGATTGGTGGATGAAGGATTTACGTTGATTGGCAGATAGGTCTAGTGGGAGAATTTGATCATGGAGGTATGTATAGATATCATGATACCAGGGAGACATAGGACCAACTATTTCACACACTAGCTCATATTCAGGGACATCAAAGGCTAGGACCAACAGTTGTTCCACCAAGAACTTGAATTGAGGTGAGTTTCTCGAGATATCAAGGAGAGACCCAATTGTTGCCATTGCATCAGCTGCTCTATTCTAAACCCTAGGAATCTAATCAAAGACCACTATGTTAAAATATATCCTTAAACTGTCAACCATTCTCTTATATGGCATGCATTTTTCATCTTTTGTGTCATATTCATTGTTGACTTGTTTGATTATGAGTTGCGAATTGTCGAAAACTTGTAATGTTTTGATCTTCTAGTTGACTGCCACTCGTAGTCCTGTGAGCAATGCATCATATTCCGCTATCATTTGTACAAGGAAAGGCTATCCAAAATGCTTGAGGGATGCCATCACCTTGAGGAGTAATGAACAAAATGCCTGTACCTAAGCCATGATTTGTGTAGGAACCATCAAAAAATAATGTCCATGTTTTGGGAACTTCTACAGCAAAGATTGATTCATCAGGAAAATCTATGACCATAGGATGATCTGTTGTTGTAGGTACTTTTGCCAGTTGGTCTGCAATCACTTGTCCTTTTATTACTTTTCAGTTGACATATTCTATATCAAATTCGCTCAATACCATAATCCATTTGACCAGTCATCCTGTCAGGGTTGCCTTGTTGATTAAGTACTTCAGTGGGTCAATCTTTGCAATTAGCTTTGTCTGATGATTCAACATATAATGTTGTAGCTTTTGGGTGGCAAAAACTATGACAAGGCAAGCATGCTTAATAGGACTGTAGTTTAACTCGTATCCCACTAATGTTCTGCTAATATAGTAGATTACCCTTTCCTTTCCTTCCTCATCATTTTGTGCTAAAAGTGCCCCCAGTGCTAAAGACGTTGTTGATATGTACAATAAAAGGGGTTTTCCTGGTATTGGAGGCATGAGAACTAGTGGTGACAACAAATAATCTTTTATTTTCTTAAAGGCTTCTTGGCAATGTTTAATCCATACGAAGGGTACCCATTTGTGGAGTAAGCGTTGGAACAGGTGGCATTTGTTAGCGAGTTGCGTGATGAACCTCTTAATTGATTGTAACTTGCCTTGTAGACTGCATAGTTGTTTTAGAGTTATTGGTGAAGGCATTTCCATTATTGCTTTCACTTTAGTGGGATCAACTTCTATGCCTCGGCACAAAACAATATAGCCCAGTAGTTTGCCTGATGTAACTCGAAACACGCATTTCCTAGGATTTAATCTGGTTTTGTACTCTTCCAACCATTTGAAGATCCTATCCAACACATCTAGATGAGTGCTTCTTGTGACTGATTTGGCCAGTAAGTCATCGACATAATCTTCCATACAGGTGTGCATATAGTCATGAAATATGGTTGTCATTGCTCTCTAGTATGTAGCTCCTGTGTTTTTGAGGCCAAAGGGCATGACAATCCAACAGTATGTGCCCCATGGACATGTGAAAGCTATTTTATGTTGATCTTCCAGTGCTATCCTTATTTGATTATATCCTGAGAAACTATCCATCAATGAGAGTATTTCAAACCCAATAGTAAGGTTGACTATAATGTCTATGTTTAGCAATGGAAAATCATCCTTTGGACATGCCTTGTTCAGGTCTCAGAAATCTTCACAAATTCTGATTTAGCTGTTAGGTTTTGTGACTGGTACGAGGTTAGATACCTACTCTGGATAGTCTATTGGTCTGATGAAACCCACATCGAGTAGATTTTTCAATTCTGTCTTTACCAAGAGTGCGATCTATGGATGCATTTTTCTTAATTTATGCTTCACCGGTTTGATATTTAGCAGCAGTGATAGGTGATGTAAGATAAACTGTGGATCAAGCCCAAGCATATCAGCATATGACCTGGCAAAGTTGACTTTCCCTCCCGAGAAGAAATCTTTGAATTTAGGCTTCTCTTGTTTCGTTAATGACTTGGCAAAATGAATAATCTTGGGATCTTCTTCTGTGTCGAGGTTGGTTTCAACAGTTTTCTCCATTAGCAGTGGTGATCTCTCCTTTGTGATAGGAAACACTTCCAACCCTCCATCCTTGGGTACCTCAAAGAGGTTTTCACCCTCAGATACGTCCTTTATTTTTACTTCTTCATGGTCAATAGGCATCTTTCAATTTTCACCTAGAGACCTTTTTTCTTTTTTCTTTTCACTTTTGTGACTAGAGGGTGGAGTGGATTCTCTAAAGTAGGCAGAGTTGTCGAGATCCATGATGTAGCCAACTTTATAATCCCCCAGAGGTATACCTTCATGAAGTCCCATGAACTCAGCAATGGCTTTGTCATTCTCGAATAAATCTAAGCTAAGTGGAGTTTGTTGACCCTAGTCTATGAGATCAGGATGGACTAAGGGCAAGCCATCATCGATGTTTAGGTAGCTTATGGTTATGGGAGTTAGGGTGCAAATGGAAGTATTGTTAGGATCCCAAAAGATGTTGATCCATGTAGCTTCGTTGGGTAGGTTAGGTGTGGAAGATTCAGGCTCAGGTTCAGGAGGGTCCCTTGATGTCTCAACGTCCTTGGAAGTACTTGCGTCCCTACCCAAAAGTAACTTAGTACTAGGAGTGCTCTCTCTTTGTGATGTATACCCTAAACCCTTGTTGCAAGGTTGCATGGTCAGTTGAATGGGTTATGTTCTCTCATTTTCATTAGGCCCAAGTCCATTGTGCCTGTCGTATCCTTGTTGTTTTACAAACTCATAGCCTTTTCCATATTTTTCCATGAGTAGTTGTACATGCTTGACCTCTTCTTCATCCTTGTAGAGCCACTTAAAGACATCATCATCTACATCCTATTTGCTTAGTTCTCCCCATTTTGTGAAAGTGGTGGGGTTGGTAGTGATGGTCTCCTTAGGTTTTATTGGGCTAGGTTTGCCATGAGTCCTTGGTGACATTGGGAGTTTGTCGATGCAGTATGACCTTTCTATCTTATATTCCCCACATAATGTGTCTTGGTTCTGAACTTTAGGGTTTTGTGGTGGGGTGAATGGGGTGGTGTATTTTGATAATGTGGATGGGTTGACATATCAAGATGAGGTGGAGGGTGAAATTCCCCTATTTACAAGTACCTGATGTTGTGGAACTTCTCTCAGGTGGCTGCAATATTGGAAGGCATCAGGATCACTGGGTATAGTGATTTTCGTGCCATTGTAAGGGAATTTAATGCATTAGTGGTAAGTGGATGGCATGGCCTTCATGGCATGGATCCATGGTCGGCCAAGGATGATATTGTAGGGGAGTTCAACATCCGAGACGTGAAATGTAGTATTGAGAGTGGCGGACCCAACTCTTACGAGAAGTGAGATCACTCCCTTGGAGGAACATTCATCATCGTCGTAAGATTTGACGACAATTCTCTTGGTGGGGTCCACACATGCTTCTAAGTAACCCAATATCATCACTAACTTTAAAGGACATATATTCAATCCGGCTCCACTGTCTACCAGGACTCATCTAATCTTGTGTTTGTTAATGAAGACCTCGAGGTTTAGTGGGTCGTTGTGAGAGTACGTCACGTTCAGTGAAAGTGACATGGTTGGAGGTGGCCAAATGTCCCACCATAGCTTGGAATTGATTAACTTTTAGGTCTGTGGGAATGAAAGATTCTAATAAAGCCTTGTCCAGAATGGTTTTATACTCTGGGGATAGGCGAAGCAATTCAAAAATGGATATTTGCGCTGGAGTCTTTTTCAAGTGGTCCAAGAGATTATATTGGGTCTTCGATTGTGCACTGGGTGGATTGGATGAATTAGATAGGGGGCATTGTGGTGTTACCTTGGCCCTATGAGTGGTGACGACGCACTCAGGACGTGATTTAATGGATCATGGAGATGTTATTATCAAAGGTGCGGATATTGTTAACGGTGTATTCATAGGCTACATTGCTGTAATTGACATGGTCATGTGGATTGGTTCCTAAGGTGGAGGCTTTGCTTGATCCATGATTTTGTAAGGGGTCTTGAAAGATGGTGTGATCAGTAGTAGAGGAACCTTGTGGATTATCTACAGTGATATCTTCTCGGTCAATAAAGTCTTGTATGATGTTCTTTAGTTTGTAACAATTAAATGTCTTGTGACCTTTAATTATGTGATAATCACAAAACTCATTGTCATTCCATGAAGGTGGTTTAAAAGTGGGGTCGTATGGCTTGACCTTTGGTAATTTGATGAGGTTGGATTGTAACAACTTCTTGAGGACTGTCTCAATAGGTTCTGTTAGGGGTGTAAATTTTTGCTGAGGATTATTATTCCTTAGAGTTGGTCTTCTTTGGTTGTTTTGAATTGCATTAGCCGTTTGTTGTTGTTGTTGTGGTTGTTGTTGTTGAACAATCAGTTGGTTATTTTGCACTGGGGGTGCTTTGAGTGTGAGAACAGGTCTAGTCCTGTTGATTGCTTTTGCATCTATGAACCCATCATTGGTGACATATTTCGAGACCACAACTTGTTCTTGTCATAGGGCGGGTTTTACGTGTTTTGGTTCTTGTTGAAAATTTTGATTGTGCCCTTAGCTATGAGGGCTTTCTCGATGGTTGTTCCCTTTTCTATGACTTCTCTGAAGGAGGTGCAACAATGGATTTACAGTTGGTGCATGAGATCTTTGTTGAGGTTCTCTACAAAAATCAGTACCAATTGGTTCTCAGGAATATGACATGGACATTTTCTAGCTAGGCTTCTCCACCTTTGGAAGAAGGAAATGAAGGTTTCCCCATCTTCTTGTATAGTATGGCATAAGGTGGCGACATTCACATCCATCTCGATGTTATAAGACAAGTGAGATATGAATTTGTCTACTAGTTCAGTCCATGTCCTAATCCTCGTGGGAAGGTGTGTGAACCACTCAAGTGCTTGAACTGCGAGGCTCCTTGTGAATAATCTCATCAAATATGTGTGCTCATATGCAATCTCGAGACATGCTGTGTGAAATTCCCACACATGTTCTACGAGGCTTCCTTTTACCCTATACTTGTTAAAGTTAGGCACATTGTAGTTTGGTGGGAAAGGTGGCATGTAAATGCTTTTGTCAAAGGGGTAAGGACATAAATCTTCCATGGAATATCCCTTCTTCGTGGTAGAGACTTGCATGTTTGAAAAGTGTTGTTCTAGTGTTTGTATCTTGTGTACTAAGTCTTCAAAGGAGTTCAATGATGTGTCCAAGGCATTTGTGGGTGCGTTTTGATATGAGTTACCCATGCTTAGTGCCGATGTGTTTTACGGTCCCAAGTTTGTGACAAGTGGGTTGGTATTTGTGTTGAAAGGGATGTGTGATGAAGACGCGTTTATGTTTTAATTGTTGGGTATGTACATGGTATTTGGATTAATGTATTAATAGTGAGATGAAGCACTTGTGATGTTTTGGTTTTGGAAGTTATTGGGGTTTGTTTGGAAGAGGGTGTTTAGGTCCACTTGTTGTTGTAAGGGATTCAAATGGGTGTTTTGATTTGATGCACTAGTGTTTTGATTGACGTTTAGGTGTGACATATGTTGATGATTTTGAGTGGGGTTTTGATGATTCAAGGTGTGATTTTGAGTGGTATCAATGTTCGTGTAGGTGTTGGGTATGGTATTTTTTTTTTCTGATTTGGGTCTACATATTGATGATTCAAAACATTGCCTTGTGTAGTCCCAACATTCATGTTTACATTTGGTATGGTGTTATTGTTTTGATGTTGTAGGTCTACATATTGATGGTTCAAGACATTGCCGTGTGTAGGCCCAAAGTTCATGTTCACATTTGGTATGGTGTTGTTGTTTTGACAATTTGGGTCCACATATTGATGATTCAAGGTATTCATGTTCACATTTGGTATAGTGTTGTTTTTTTGACCAAGGGGGTCTATGTTTGGATTGCCTAAATTGTTTTGAGGCCCAAGGTTCAAGTTTGCATTTGATGTGGTGTTAATCCCATGTGTTTGTCCCCTGGAAGTCACTATGTGTATTTTTAATGTCCTTTTGTTTTGATTCATGTTCATTGAGGTGAAGGGGTTTGCAAAGTTCATCAGTTGGGACACAACATTCATGTTGTTAGTGTCAAATGTCGCATGTGATATTGTGGAATATTGTGATGTTTCCCCTACAGGAATGGTGGCATGTTCTTGTGTGGGATTCGTGTGGCTAGTGGATGGTGTTGTTTGTCCTTGGCTTTGTACGATATTGTTTGGTGATGATCCCACAATCATGTTAATGTCAACTCCCAAGGGAAGCTTGGTTCCATTTTGCAAAAGTCTCATGAGGTAGCTTTGCTGATTTGCTGCAATCATCTCATCTAAAATTTGCAACAACCTTAGGTCTTGGGAATCTTCCTTGATTTCTTGTTGCGAGATTCCTTGGTCTACTTCTTGTAAGAGAATGTTCTCAAAGGGATTTCCCATGTTGGATGAGGTTCCAAATCTCATGGTGTTTGTGAGGCAGTCTAAGAATTCTCCCTTTCTTTTCTTTTGCAACCGTGTCTCGACCATATAAGACCTACTAGTTTGTGGAAAATGAATTTGTTCTAAGGATGGAAATGCAACGTGGTATGTTTTTGGTATTTTTCTTGGGATGTATAATGGAAATGCAACTAAGGTTGGAAATGCACCTAGAAAAATGACCTAATGGGGGTATGGTATGTTAATTCTTTGAAATTCACCTAAGGTAATGAGACTAAGACTATGGTAGAGGTGAATGATTATTAGTCTTTGAAAAGTTTAGCTCCAAGAGGGTACTATTGTCTACTAATGACCCTTTCAAAAGCACAAGTTGGATTTATCAAGACCTTGAAGTGTTCACGTACAAAAAAAGTGATTGATTAAAGTGAACTCGTGAGTTGAGGCTTCACTTTGAAGGATGGACCTATACTAGACTTGTGAGTATTAAGCCAGAATTGTGATTGAGTTGGAAAATGTAGAGGAAAACTAATGCATTGTAGACTTAAACAAAATTTAGGGGTAAACCTATCTAAACAATCCACTCTATCATATCATTCCTACATTGAATTATCAACCAAGGAGCGTAAGCTTATGATGATGCTCGTACTATATATGCCTTCAAGACTCATTTCTATCCTAAACTAACTCATACAAACTTATTCTAATTAACCTAATTTACTGAAGTTCACAGAAATGTAAGAACAACAAAAATAGTTTAAAATCCAGTTGCTACAGGTACCTTCAGCATAAGCTGAAGATAACTATATTCAACAGAGAATTAGAGAATTAACTCAAAATACTCAGAATGATAAAAGAACTAACACTAACCTCTGGAGGACTTAAAATATGCACTTGTTCATGAATTACAACTACTGGAAATAGCAATCAAGATATTTCACTTGTCTCACAATGCAATTGATGAAATAACAGAAAAATAGTTTTAGCTAGGAATACATAAATAAGGAAATATACAAAGTGAGGGTTAGTACCTTGAGTGGCCAGCTCAGGGAACTATCTCACTTAATCTGGAAACCAAATCTACTTTAGATTCTCATGCATTCTCATAACACCGAATTGTATTCAATTCATATCAGAAATAAAATCTTCTCAGATTTTATTCAAATCAAAACATGTCTGGATAATTGATATTTGAAAAACAGAGTAATGGCTAAGTAGTTAGAAAGTAAGAAGCAACTAACTTAGCAACGAACTCATCCCTCTAACTTATACAAAATCGAGAGAGTTCTATGCAACCACTAACTAATCCTCAATCAATTCAACCCTAGATACTAGGATACAAGTTGCATGATTGATTTATTAATCTAACTGATCAAAAGAAGAAAAATTTTGTTCAAACAAGAAATCTCATGAAACGGTTTGTATGAAAAACCACTCATGGATTGCGTTTAGAACAAGTCTTCCTTTTTGTATTTATTCCAATCCATGACGGTACAGATTCATCCTCCATCTGTCTTCACTCTTGGTGTTCAAACTGCACTTCACTTAATTCCCCTGTCTTGCAACTCGTTGCAATTGTTCTTTCCTTGATGCCATGTCCTTGTTGCACAGGGTTTATTCTCCAAACTTATGCACACAAAATAACTCTCATATTTAAACCATAGGATTCCATTTATATTACATGCATACTTATAATTTAAATCATTCACTTGATAATATAACCACCATATTCCATATTATCAATATAGGTTCAAAGTCTTTGAAAAGTATATGAGAAACAACATATAGTAATGGTGATGTTTGTAAAGTATCTGCAGGATCATATGAAAATGTCTTTGAAACATATAAAAACAACATAAAAAAATCAACAAACTAAACATCTAGGGGAGAAGATTATAATGCAGAGTGATTCATCTGAGGTCCATGACTTCTCTGACTCCTTGTCCCTGTTTGAGATAGAAACCATTGTAGCAGGCAAGCCTATTCATCCTAACCAATTCTGCATTCTTACATTTATTACTCTTTTCTCCTGTCCAATATGGTACTAGGTAAAGGAGAATAGGAGGGTGAAATGTGAGTGGCAGCCATGCTACTCTTGTTGACTCTAAAATTCTTATATACCTGTGTAGCCTTTCAAACATGTTCATGAAATTGTGGAAGGAGTGGGGCTCTTTCCTCTATAATTCCAAAGTCAGACTATCCCATATGTTCTGTACATACCTTTTGCAGTTATGAATGATAGATACTGCTAACCGATGTATCCTTCTATAATCCCTGAGTCTTAAATCCATAATTACCTTACCTAGACCCTTATGAGAGGAGTGTTAACCATTGGGTCAGGATCACATCAGGATTTAAGGCTTCTTGTCTAATCTTCAGTGGCACCTTATTTTCCTGTTCCTCATATTTATCCATTAGCTCCCCTCTAAGCTACTCATTTATGAGGTAAGACATCAGTGCTCTAACTTGAAAATCACCAGCATAGACCAAGGGGTTCCACTCTGTATCTTCTTCCATCAAATAATTATGCAAACAATATTTACACAACTGATCTTGTTCTTCCAAACTGACTTCTTGAAATAACTAGAAAAAATCATGCCTTGAATGGATAGAAATAGACTAATCATTGATGAATCTATTAAATTGAAAACTAAGAAACTTTTCCTTGAGAAATAATGCATAAACTCTTGGTGGAGGTCTGCATTCAATGATTTGAATTGCTTTATTAATTACCTTTGCCAGATTCCCTTCCAACCTTTTGATTACCAAATCCTTTTCCTCAATTGGTGGATTAAGACTCTGTTTCTCTTTTTCCTAGTTCTCCTTTTCCTGCTTGGTTGTATGAGTCAACTTCATTAATTCAAAGCCTAGAAATAGAGTGATATGGTACCCTAGGGTTTTTGTCACAGGAGGTTGGAGAGTGAATACTTTATCCTCTTCAATTTTTGTTTTCCTTTCAGCCAGTTGTGCTAATAAATCTAAATTAGAACCATAGCCATAAGTCTGAATTTTCTCTTCCAACTCTTGAATCCTTTTCTCTTTTTCTTTATCTTTCTCCTCATACCCCTTTACCTATTCTTCTAGCTATCTTATTCTATCCAAAGCCTCTTGAAGTTCTTTTCTAATATTTCTATCCTCCAGTAATTATTTTTCTTTTTCAAAATTTGGATTTTCATCATCACCTTTTCCAGGAATATCAAAAACTTCTTGAGCAGAATTATCAAGTACAGACTTACCCATTTTCTTTGCAGTAAACAAAATCTTCTGACTCAGAATCAGAAGAAGAAACATACCTTCTTTTCCTGGCAGACATGTTGACATTATCACAGGTGTCAACAGAGACATCCTCTAGGGGAATTTATCCCCTATCTGAATCTATATTCAGTGGAATTGGATCACTGCTCTGTTGGCCTTTATCTTTTTCCTCTAATTTCTGTTCCTCAACAACTTTTTCCTTAGCACTTTACCTCTTTAGCCTACCTGAGTGTCTAGGAGTGACAATCTCCTTCTTATCTTCCTTTTTCCTCCTCTTCTTGTCCCTCTTCTTCCTTCTTTCCTCTCTATTTTCTTCTTTCATTGTGCTCTTGTGCTTCTTCACACCCTTCCTATTCTTCTTTTCTTTACCAGATGCTGAAGGATTGCTTCTCTTAGCTTTAGGGGTGGATGATGAGGGTTCTTCTACTGCTACAGGCCTAAATTCTGGAGGATTTTCATCTTGTGGCTCTTCATGCTTAGTTTCATATGGAGGCTTGTCTTCTGGTTCTAGTGCCTTTAATACTGTTGAAATATCCACACATTACTTAAAAGCTTCCCACTCAACCTGTGGGTATTGAATTCTCAAAATTCTCTTTATTAACAGGGCTATTAAACAATGATGTGATAGAGTGGTGTCTGACTATTGTTTCTGGTATTCCAAAGACATTCTTTTCAACATACTATACAGAAAATTTGGGACATTGATCAATTTTTCATGCCGTAGATGATTGAGCAATTTGAAATGTACAATATATAACATGTTATATCGACCATCATAGGTAATATATTTGATAATGTATGAAGCACATTTCCCCCAAAAGAAGGGAAGAGATAATCGCTTCATACTTTGTGTGACGAAGTCCAGGTGTTCACCCCTCTCACAGAATTCCTCCCTCGTTGCGGCTGCATCAGCTCTAGCTGGGTATTCGGACCCTGTTCGTGGCAACCCTGTGACTTGAGCAATAGCTATTTCAGAAGCATCTATAGTCAATCCTTTCACCATTGCTTCATCATACTATAATGTAAATGCAAATTCCTTTTCCATCTCATCATCATATTTTGTCAGTTTTAGAAAGTAATCTAACCAACCCACTCTTGTAAAGAGTGGAAGAACCATTACATATTCCAGTATTTCTTTATGCATAGAGGGTTCTCTTCTAATTGCGTCCCCTCCCATGATTTTTGTAAATTGCAATTGCAATCTCTACAGTGTCAATTTCTGCTAAACAGTGTCAATATTTGCTGCTTCAACTCACAACCCCAAAAAGACAATTTCTGCTGCTTTAATTCACCACCCAAAAAAAAACACTTACAATTTTTGCCTCTCCTTTCTTCTCCACTACAACTTCCTTCAGGTAATAGGTTCACTTATTAGCAAAACCGGGTAAGTTCATGGCATAGGAGGTTTTATCTGGTTTTTCTTGAAAGGCAAAAGATGGTGAATGGCAAAAATCAAAAAATAAACCCCTCCCCCCAACTTAATTTTGAGGTGACCTCACTTCACATGTCAATTAATACAGAATGAGGAGTATTGATTAAATGGAATGGTGGATAATATTCTCGCATGCACGAAATAAACTACAAGTAATCAAGAATATAAAAAGAAAGCTAGTTCTAATGATTGAAAGTTACGTAATTCACATATGGAATGGAAAGAAATAATTAACACACCTTGGAATTTGTGAACATATACTAATGAGTCGAGTTGATATGCATGCAGAGAATGGTAAGGTGGCTGGTATGACGATAGAATTATGATGCGATGGCGCATAAAGGCAGAGAAAAATGAACAACTCATACATGTGAGTTGACACTTGTGGCAATAGTGATTTTGAAATGAATGTGGCATGTGGAATGGGCAGGAAAATTTGGGTACTATTCACCAAACTATGGAAGAAGGCTACATACAGGAGTGGCTACGGGTGCCGCCAGCATAGGTCCCGATTGTGTAATTACAGATGCAATATATCAGGTCCCAGCTGAGTCAGGTCCCTACTGTGTGAGTGGTAAATAGGTCCTGGTTGAAGTAATTGTAGTAACCATGGATATTATGTCGTGTGTGCATGTGATTTTAAAGCAAATAAAATTATGTTTCAGTGACAGGGGTTGAGTATTGCAACTCAACCTCCACATCACTGGACAGTGTTGATGGATCAACATCGGAAGGTGTATCAGTTGGTGGCACAACATCTTCATCAGGAGTGTCAAGAGTACCATAATGAGCAGCTAAAGAAACAAGAAATTCATCCTTTTGAAGTGGCTTTTTATATAGTTTTAGCCCGTGCCCATTTACTAATAGTGAAATCTAAACTTCATCAATAGTCTGCAACTGACCTACACCATTAGGAAAGACTTGTTTAATCTCATATGGGCCTAACCAAAGGGACTGAAGCTTGCCCTTGAAGTCCTTGAATCTTGAATCTTAGAGGAGTGCCCAGTCACCAATAGTAAATTCTTTAGTCTTGATGTACTTGTCATGCCATTTGGCTCTTTATTTCTATATGACCTCTGTGTGATGGATGGCCTCCAATCGGATTTCATCCAAGGCATTCAAATGTTGTAGCCTATCCTGTTGAGCTATTGTCAGATCCATCCCTAGTTCCATTGCTGTCCTTAGGGTTTTGTGTTCAAATTCTATAGGCAGGACTGTTGTCTTGCCATAGACCAGTTCATAAGGTGTAAACCCTGTAGTTGTCTTCTAGGTAGTTTTGTATGCCCAAACAACTTATGGGAGCCTAGAAACCCAATCTCTTCTGTGAAGCTGCACTGTCTTTCTCAAGATGTTCTTAATTTCTCTATTTGTGACTTCCACCTAACCATTAGCCTAAGGATGGTAGGGAGTGGATTTCTTATGTTTGATCTGATATTCTTCTACCAATTTGGTGATTAAATCAGATGTAAATTGTGGTCCTTGATCAGTTACTATCTCCCTTGGCACACCATATCTAGTGAAGATGTCCTCATACAAGAATTTGGCCACATTGCCATTCCTGGCAAACTGTAAGGCTTTAACTTCAACCCATTTAGTTAAGTAATCAATACATACCAGGATATATTCCTTATTGTTGGATGTAGGAGATATAGGTCCCACAAAATCCAGTCCCCACTTATCAAAAGGGGCCAATGAGATTTGTGGCTGCAAAGGCATCTCATCACTTCTTGTAGGCCTCCCCATTCTCTGACATCTATCACAGCTCCTAGTGTACTTGACAACATCTTTATGAAGTGTTGGCTATTAATATCTTGTTGTCAGTATTTTGAAGGTTGTCCTCTTGGCTGCAAAATGTCCTCCACAAGGTTCATCATGGCAGGCCTTCATTATATCAAACACTTCATCCTCTCTGATACATATTCTCATAATATTGTCTAGGCTAGTGTAAAATAGGAATCCAAAAATCCAAGAGTAAGAGAAACATTTGTGAACTAGCTGCCTCTTCTCCCTCGGAGAGAAGTATCTTGGAATCTACCTTGTAACCAAATAATTGGCTATATCTGCATACCATGGAGTGTGTATAGTTAGAGTCAATAGATGCTCATCAGGAAAAGAATCATCAACCACTCCTTCTGAGGACTGTGTAGGCAGTCTAGATAAAAAATCAACAACTACATTAGCCTTGCTTGGTTTATCAACAATTGTAATATCAAATTCCTGTAACAACAATAACCATCTTACGAGTCTTCCACCCACTATTGGTTTATTCATCAAATATCTGATGGCTGCATGATCTGTATGTATGAATACCTTGTAACTAGTTATGTAGTACTTGAATTTGTTAATTGCGTAAACAACTGCCAACATCTCTTTCTCTGTCACGGTGTAGTTTAGCTTAGTTCCCTGCAGATTTTTACTTACAGAGTATATGGCACACTCTTTGTTTCCTTCTTGTTGGCCTAGAACTACCCCAATGGCCAAATCTGATGCATCTGTATGGATGTGAAAAGGTAGTGTCCAATTTGGACCTTTGAGAACAGGGGCTTGTGTCAATGATGTTTTTAGCTTTTCAAAAGAAGTTTGACAATCTGGTGTCCATTCAAATTCACTGTCTTTGGTCAGCAGAGTAAACAGAGGTACAACAATCCTGCTGAAATCTTGAATGAACCTCCTGTAATACCCTGCATGTCCTAGGAAGATCTTTACATCCTTCTATCTTTGTGGAATAGGTAGGGTAGATATGATCTCAATCTTCTTTGGGTCAACTTGGATTCCTGCACTTGAGATGAAATGTCCCAAGACTATTTCCTGTGTATCATTATAAAACACTTTTCGTTACTCAAAGAGAGGTTGTGCTCTATGCATCTTTTCAACACTTTCTCCAAATTGTGTAAGGCTTCATCATATGTGTCACCATATGTGGTGAAGCATCCATATAAATCTCCATGCTGTCATGGGCAAAATTAGAGAAAATACCGAGGACTACTCTTTGAAATGTAGTTGGAGCATTGCACAAACCAAAGGGTAAGATAGAATATGCATATTTCCCCCAAGGGCAAGTAAATTTTGTCTTATCATGATCCTTTGGAGCAATCTTAATCTGGTTATAGCCACTAAAGAAATCAAGAAAGGAAAAATATTTCTTGCCTGCCAAAGAGTCAAGAACTTGGTCAATAAATGACAATGGAAAGTGATCCTTCCTGGTAGCAGTATTGAGTTCTCTGTAATCAACACAAACTCTCCATTTGCCACCTTTCTTGGGCACTATGACCAATGGTGAAACCTATTCACTGTCTGAAATGGGGTATATAAAGCCTGCATCCAGAAGCTTTTGAAGCTCAGATTTCACAATCTCTCTGAGGGTAGGGTTCATGCACCTCTGCTTCTGCCTGATGGGTCTACAACCATCATCAATATATATTTTGTGCATGCATAAGGTAGGATCAATGCCTTTCATGTCATTGTAATCCCAAGCGAATGATGCTGAGTGTGTATGCAATATTTCATGTAGAGATTATTGTTGTTCATTAGTCAATGTATTGTTAATATTCAACATCTTACCTGGCTTGATTTCTAATTGTTTGGATAGTTCTTGCACATAAGACAAATCAAGGTTGGGTAATACGGGTAAGCATTGCTGGGGTACTAAAGCATGAAATATCTGGGATACCTCTTCCGAGGAACTGCTGGGTATTATGCTGCTCAAAGGGTCTTGTAAGCATGATAGACAATCTTATTGTTGTGGGTGCCTCCCACAATCATTTTGTATAACGTGAGCAATTAATTGATCTTCATCTAGAATATCCAATAAGGGGTTGCGTTCAATAGTCATTAGGGTTTGTAGGGAATAGGTGTCCTCATCTTCCAGGCTAGGCCAAATGGTCTGCTCAAGCTCATGGTATGGCTGGGCTGGTGGATATAAAACCAATTTCTTGGTCACAATTCCATTGGATATGATCATGTTACCAGACCTGCAACCTATAAATACATTAGCAGTGGCAAGCCATGGTCTACCTAGTATAAGAGGATAACCAACAAGATTAACCTTTGGCTGCAACACTATAAAATCAGTAGGGTATTCCCAAGAATATAACGCAATAACCAAATCTTCTATGACTCCTTCAGTTTTGACTATAGACCTACCAACTAATTGCAAGACTGTCTGAGTAGGCCTAAGGTTGTTCAATTGGAGTGTCTGCATTATCTCCTTGGTCATGACATTAATTGCAGCACCTAAATCTACCAAAGTATTCTTAATCAGAGTCCCATTGATCTTGACATCCACCACTGGACTACCTGGATATGTATATTTGGGAACAGTTATATTACCCAACATGATATCAACAAGATTGCCTAAAACATGTACTATCCAAGGGTCTATTCTCTTCCTTCCTAGCTTCTTTATGCAAATATCCCTAATAGTCTTAGTGTAGATAGGAATATCCTTGATGGCTTGGATTAAGGGAATCTTGATGCTTATATCTTTTAGCTGGCTAAGAAGGACAGTATCAGTTTGGGTTGTTTTCTTTTGCATGGCCAAGCGCTTAGGAAAAGGAGGAGGCTTATGATGTAAGGTAGTTTGGGCATCTTGGGTTGATTCAGGTTCCAAAGGTGGTTTATCTGAGGCTTCTTCGGTGGGTTCTTCATCTTCAAGACCTATGATTTGGGGAGATGAAGGCCCTGCAAGTTGCTTCCCTGATCTAAGATGAACATTACTCACTTCTACCCCATAGGTGGGATAATGCAATACCTCGTTAGTATAAGCCTGCTGTACAGGCTTGTTGTTAGGGTTAGGTGTAGGTTGGGAAGGGATCTGGGTAGGTCTAAGTAGTCTTTATATTTTTCCAGGAACTTTGTCTTCATGGTATGGCAATCTGGAATGACATCTTTCCCCAACCCCATAAACCATCCTAAAGCAACATCTTTTAGTGTGGTAGGGAACAACTTGAGTCTGTAAGGATCAGTGGTGTAGTCATAACTCCTACATAAGACATCAAACTCGAACAGGAAAGTGTCAGGATCTTCAGTCACCAAGCCGTAGAAAACATGCAATGCAGAAGGTGGTATATTTTTTAGAGTAGCAGCCTGTGCTTGGTCTGGGATAGGGAATTCAAACATTTCTTGTCCTGGAGGATCCTCTACTGCAACATCTACCATAGTTCTAAAAGTCCCTTCTGTAGCTGTGGAGGAAGCTGATGGAGATGTAGAAGGTGTTGATGAAGATGTAAGAGGAAACTCTTCTTTGGCACTTTCTACTATATAATTGATAAAGTCGGCTATGTCCTCATTATCCTGAGAAGTTGAAGGGAGGAATCTACCTTGGTGATCTCTCTGCCTCCACATACAATAGTTTTAGCTTGATATTCCAATGGTCCTGCACAATGTTAGTATAATGTCTGGTGTTTCCTAAAAAATGAATTTATTAATTCTAATGTTGTAATCAAAATTTAAATTATGAAATCATATAAAACTAATGAGACTATGAAGGTAGAACCATCCTCGACAACGGTGCAAAAAATGTAGAGGAAAACTAATGCATTGTAGACTTAAACAAAATTTAGGGGTAAACATATCTAAACAGTCCACTCTATTATTGCATTCCTACATTGAATTATCGACCAAGGAGTGTAAGCTTATGATGATGCCCGCACTATATATGTCTTCGAGACTCATTTCTATCCTAAACTAACTCATAAAGACTTATTCTAATTAACCTAATTTACTGAAGTTCACATAAATGTAAGAACAACAAAAATAGTTTAAAATCCAGTTGCTACGGGTACCTTCATGATAAGCTGAAGATAACTATATTCAACAGAGAATTACAAAATTAACTCAAAATACTCAGAATGATAAAAGAACTAACACTAACCTCCAGAGGACTTAAAATATGCACTTGTTCATGAATTACAACTACTGGAAATAACAATCAAGATATTTCACTTGTCTCACGATGCAATTGATGAAATAATAGAAAAATAGTTTTAACTAGGAATGCATAAATAAATAAGGAAATATATGAAGTGAGGGTTAGTACCTTGAGTGGCCAGCTCAGGGAACTATCTCATTTAATCTAGAAACCAAATCTACTTTAGATTCTCATGCATTCTCATAACACCAAATTGTATTCATTTCATATTAGAAATAGAATCTTCTCAGATTTTATTCAAATCAAAACATGTCTAGATAATTGATATTTGAAAAATAGAGTAACGACTAAGTAACTGGAAAGTAAGAAGCAACTAACTTATCAACGAACTCATCCCTCTAACTTATACAAAATTGGGAGAGTTCTATGCAACCACTAACTAATCCTCAATTAATTCAACCCTAGATACTAGGATACAAGTTACATGATTGATTTATTAGTTTAACTGATCAAAAGAAGAAAAATCCTATTCAAACAAGAACTCTCATGAAACGGTTTGTATGAAAAACCACTCATGGACTACGTTTAGAACAAGTCTTCCTTTCTGCATTTATTCCAATCCATGATGGTACATATTCATCCTCCATCTGTCTTCACTCTTGGTGTTCAAACTGCACTTCACTTAATTCCCCTATCTTGCAACTCACTACAATTGCTCTTTCCTTGATGCCACGTCCTTGCTGCATAGGGTTAATTCTCCAAACATATGCATGTAAAATAACTCTCATATTTAAACCATAGGATTCTATTTATATTACATGCATACTTATAATTTAAATCATTCATTTGATAATATAACCACCATATTCCATATTATCAACATAGGTTTAAAGTCTTTGAGAAGTATATGAGAAACAACATATAGTAATGGTGATGTTTATAAAGTATCTGTAGGATCATATGAAAAGGTCTTAAAAACATATAAAAATAGCATAAAAAGAAGTCAACAATTCAACCCATCAGAAAAGATATCAAGGTCTCTTAGTCCTAGTTTGTACTTATGATGTAGTCAAGCTTCGATAGTTTCTCCTTATGTTTTAACCTTAGGAAGACTAATTTTTATTGACCTCTTTAGATGTCGGGGGTTGAATTCTAATGTTCTAATGGCTGGCTAAATGGTTTGGACAATATTGAAAATGTAATTTGATTCTAAGGGAATGAAGTTGAGTATGCTATCTAATCCTAAAAGGATGAGGTGAGTATGCAAATTGATCCTAAAGAGATGAAATTGAATATGTAAACTAATCCTAAAGAGATGAAATGGATGAATAGGACTAGCAGGTCTGAAATGTTTTGACATAGTTGTAGTTAGATTTGATTGGGAGAGAAGATTTCAAAGGATCCCCTAAAATGTTTTTACTACAAGCATATGTGTCACACAGGTCTGCAGAAGCGTCACAAAGGTCTATAAAGGCATCACACATTTTTGCAGAGGCATCACACAATTCTTTAGAGGCACTTCAGGGAGCTGCAGATTTGTTCTACTGTTTGTAAATGCGTGGTAGGGTGCTTCAATGGCGGTCTATTTCTCAGGGTATGCATTGCAAAACCCTACATATGTGTTTCACTATCTAGGGGAGCCTAAAATCAGTTTTATGCATTTGTTTGACAGTTTTGTTGGAAAAATCAGAAAACACTTCAAACATAGAAGACACTCAGCATTCAGATTGGCTATGAATCTTGACTTGGGGAGCATATGTGTATGTTCGAGGGCTATCCAACGCCAAATTTCCATGAGTCTTAACCATAATTTCAAAAATAATTCACACATAAGATAATTTCTATCCCTAAGGTCAATGGCTGATGGCAGCTTGTTCAAGCCCATAACTTGGAATCTTTGTTGACTCAAATGTCATCACACCTAGAATGGGTGTGTACATTCTCTTGGCTTTGCGAGAGAGGATGGATAGGGGCCTCCTGGAATGGAAGGATAACCCAATCACCCTTTCCTCGAAAAGCTATGTATATCTTATGCCAAGCCGAGGATTCCCATCTCATCTCAAGGGAGCCTTATGGTGAGAATCTAGAGAGGATTATGCATCCTCTTGCCTTGAACAAACCACCACAAGGTCAAAAAGGGGTGGGCCTCTAAATAATTTGTCTTCTAGCTATAGCTCGGGGACCTACCACTCGTGAGCATCCAGCAAGCCACTTAAGGCTTTAAGCAATCCTACTTGTGGCACTAACAAATAACTCACATAAACATGGGTAGCTTGCACTTTTGGATTGGCACTGTACGGTGAAGGCTAATGGCAGTTTAGACTTGGCTTTCGCCTTATCTATTTATATAACAGCCCGAGGGAAATACCGCTTGGGGTTACTAATGAGTTCTCCTTGCGAACGTGTCTCAAAGGCAGGCCCACTCTAAAGGGTAACAAAAGCGACACAAGTGAAAATGCTTTTGATCTCCAAGTTCATACGATGATGCGAGGACAGAGCATACACATTTGACTTGGCCACACTAGACAAAGTTCATTTACCTTTAGAAATTTAAGTGTGTGGTGTGATTTATGAGAATGTTGAGAAGAGCTTTTGATTCCCAAGATCACTTAGAGTGCGAGGGAAGAGCATACACTTCTTCACAACATAAACAAAATCTTCAAGCAAAGAAGATAATGATGCAATTTGTTGTTCTTTTTACCCCAATGAATGTGAAAGATGCAGGTTCTTTTTAAGCCAAATGAGTGAAATATGCAGATTGTTGTTCTTTTAACCTAATGCATGAAAATATGCAGATTGTTGTTCTTTTTAACTAATGAGTGAAAGATGCAACTTCTGGTTCTTTTTAAGCCAAATGAGTGTGGTTCCTTTTAAGCCAAATGAGTGTGGGAGCAAATAGGTTGTAGTTCTTTTAAAACCCCAATTAAAGTGTTCCTAATCTAACCACACACACATATGAAATGAAAGAAAACCCTGCAACAAATAGGTTAGTGATTGCAAACAAGATTCTCCTCCAATGGATGCAACAAAGTTGTAGACCAGAGATCAGTAACAAAATAAAACCCCTAATCCTACTGTGCAGATAGAGAAACCAAAATGAAAGCAACCCTAAAAACCCCCTATTTTTACCAATTCTGATGTGCAGATTATCTAGGATGTGTCACAGAGAATGGCGAAGGCATCACACATGAGCTCGAAAGTGGTCTACTGTCAAAAGGATGCATCACACAGGGTCTCAGAAGCATCACATAGAATGGTGATTGTGTCATAAGGAATGGCGACTACGTCACATGAACCTTCGTAGGCGTAACTCTGTGTCTACAATTTAAAAGCAACAAAAACAACCCTAATAGCAGATGAAAAAAGCACTTCATTGGTAAATGAAAAAACCCTAGGATTGTAGAGTTGCTTCCCTAGTGCCAGAAAGATGAGAAACTTTTAGAAATTCATAGGGCATACTCAAATGATTAAATAGGTTCACACAAACCCCAGATAAACCCTTGAAACATAAAAACCCTAATGCTTTGAAAAACCCTAATGAGATAAACAGTTGAACAGAGGGTTAGCAAAGCAAATAAAGCATCATAAAGAAGGATTGAAACCTACAAAACCAAATAGGTAAGGCCAAATAGAGAAAACAAAGAGATTCTATCTAATACAGAGTCGAATGCATAACAGAATCCCTCTAAAGCATCACAGACTCCAGCTAATGCGTTTGGCCGTATTGCGCATACGTCACCTAGAGTGGCGGAAGCATCACACAGACTTGCAGATGCATCGCACTGTTCCTACAAACCCTAAAATCACAAATTTGTAGAAAGTACAAACATTTCACGTCGTGTTCACCAAATGATGTCAAGGAAAAACTTTCTAAAACCTGCAAACAATACAATGCATGCCCTAACAACCCAATGGAGTACTAAATAACCTAGGATCAAACAAATGAAAACATAAAGCAAGAAACCCTTGACTACTAGTGTCAATCCTCCATTGTTTCTCCCAGATTTTGCAGTACTTTCATCTCAGATTTGCAAACCTGCAAATACAATGAGAAGCTCAAGAGTATGATTTTGGCAAAATTAGAGAGAGGATGCTCAAATTATGCAAGTGAGAAGTGAGAAATGAGGTTGAGAGAGTGATTTTATAGAGTAGGATTTGAATGGAGGGTTGTGATTGCAAGTTTGACTTTTGATAAGATGAAGGGTGTAGATTGATTAGGGTTCCCAGTCACTAGAGGACAAAGGACAATCTTTGAGCACTATTATCATTCATCCGCTTGTTACAACCATGGGTACATAATACATTTGAGCAATCCACAAAGACCATGGAAACTATACAATCTAGGTGAAAGCTTTTATTATTTTTGCATTATTAAATAATTATCGGTTATTAACTAGATCATTTTCTTGAAGATTATAAGTTGAGTTTGTTATCATTTGCTTGATCATTATTCTCTTGATTTTTACCTATACACATTCTGGCACGCCCAATGGGACCCGCTAACCTTTGATTTTTTGAAGAAAATTGTTTTTTTAAGCACATGTACGAAAAAGCGCGATCATAACATAGAAAAGTGCATTTGAACATAGTAAAGAACCTTTGGTCTAATTTAGAGCACCTTTGGGCGACAATAAAGTGCCTTTTGTGCACATAAGCACGCCTTTGCACTAATTTGAAGTGCTTTTGCACTATTTTGAAGCACCTTTGGTTTATAGGATCTATGACTGACTTTTCTAATTTTACAGGGTTTCTACATATCATATTGATCATCTATTATGTTGACAAGCCGATTTATTTGTCTAACACTATTTCTAGCATACTCCTTAAGCTAATTTATTTAAGGGTATTGTCATTTTTTAGCTAATCCATCATCTCATGGTTTATTGTTCATTCTTGTTGTAGACGTACAGATCCCCATCATCCTAAGACATCCTAGATCATCATAGAATCAACTATCAATCTCTCGATCAAACTTTTTTGACATAGATTATTGTTTTTACATGCTTGTCATAAAAAAGTGCTTCTGCATAATAGTAACATGCCTCTAATAATAAAAAACATGCTTATGCACCATAGTAATGAGCCTTTGGTAATTTATGAGGTGCACTTGCACAACAGTTAAGTGCTTTTGCTAACTACTTGATTTTTGTGGAACTAATATCACTTGTTGCAACATCTTATCAGATCAAGAAGCGTTTCTAACATATTTTTGTAGGACATTTGTCGAAGACTTTAACTTTTTCATACTAAGTCTTAGAAACACCTCAATTTCATAAAGTAATTTACGACTGTCTACTGTGTTTGGAATTCCTAGTACGTATGCTCTTTCCTCGCACTACAAAGTGATCTTGGAAATCAAAAGTACTTAGGATATTCATTTATTGCTTTCTATGCTTACAAATCCTGGGGACTCAAGAGAACACGTATGCTCTTTTATCGTGTCGCAAGATGATCTTGAAAATCAAAAGTGCTTGATATCCTTTCTAGGGGGCTGCTCAAGGATTTCATCACCTCAAGGGATGACCTCAACCACGTGTTCTAGAACGGTATATAAATGATGAGAGTATTGAAAGACTCGACATCAAAGGAAGGACCCTTTTAACTCCAAGCAATAAACTCTCGAGAAACTTGGTCCACCAAGACTGGGATAGTTGAGCGTTAGTTAACTGGGACACCCTCGTTTACAGATTTGGGCCTCTCTTACCTTGTGTCAAGGACACCCTAGACACCATTGTAAACCTATATAAGACCATCAACTATTTCATATTGTGATGCAAGGGAGGCGAATAGTACCCTGAAGTTACTCACCATCCATACTACCTTAAGGACTATACAGAAGGCTTCTTTGGGCAAGGTGTCAAGACCTCCAAGGAAAGATATACTAGGTGTACGTCCTTTATCTCTAGATATATAATTAGGGGGAAATGTGCTTAGTCAGGTAAGCATATGGATAGGTATTCAATTGTGTGGGCCTATAATATGGATCACTCCTACTTGACTAATTATAGGTTGTTGCATTAAAAGATTATTTGGTGTTTCTTCTATATCTGTTGTTATCTACCAGTAATACCATTTGTTACTCGTGGAGGTTAATAGCCTCACGCAACCAACACCATTGAGTGAATCCTTAGCCATCTTATTTACTATGTTTTTTCTCTTGCCAAAGAAATCTATTCAAATCTGGCCTTGAAAACATAACTATTCCAAAAACTCGCATATGCACAATAGTTCCACACCTTTGGGCTATCCTGACACACCTTTGGTCAATATAAATTCACCTTTGGTCCATATCTCTGTGCTTTTGGTCAGAACTATTATGCTTTTGGTTAGGTCCTGAGTTTTTGACTTTCATATTGTCATCGTCATCCCAATTCATCCAATTTGATCTCCCCATCCTCTTTCTATTCGATATCATATCCATTTCATCCCAATTTTTTCAAAAACAAACTCACATCACATACATCAAACCTCATCCCTAATCATCCCCAAACCACTTGACATCAAACTCTAACCACATCCAATCATCCTTCAATCACTTGACATCATCCCTAAATCATTCCAAATGATCTTTAAACTATTCTAAAACCATATGTAAACCATTCTAAGTCATCTCAAAACCATTCTAAACCATAACCCAACTATCATAAGTCACCCCTAAACTATCCTAAAACATTCCAATCCATTCCTAAAAACCACTTCATTCCATTCCAAATCCAATCCACTTTAACTCTCTTATCATCCAAAGCAATCTATCAAAATCCAAGAGTGAAATTTTGCCTTCAAACTATCTAGAAACCCTGAAAACACCAAAGGTGAGTTTTTATTGCCCAAAAGTGCCTATTTTCACTAGAAGCACCTTTTTTGTTATCCAGAAGTGCCTATTTACACCAGAAGCACCTTTTTGTTGCCCAGAAGCACCTATTTACACTAGAAGCACCTTTTTATTGCCTAGAAGTGTCTATTTACACCAGAAGCACCTTTATGTTGTCCAGAATCCCCTATTTACACCAGAAGCACCTTTCTCTTGCCTAGAAGCACCTATTTACTCCAGAAGTGTCATTATGTGCTCCAGAAGTGCCTACACACTACTAAAACTGATAGTTTGTATTTCGTAAGCACCATTCTGTGCAGTTTTCCATCACTAGCTCTCTAATTAGTCACAACTATCTTTGAGCATCAAAAGAGTCAAACTTTAGTCACATCATCACAAATCCTCATCAAAATGGCCCTGATAATCAATAAGTCTAGGTCAAACCACCCTCCATCTACAATTCAACCAATATCCCTATCATACTTAGATGATGCAGACATTGAGGAACTTAAACACCTATATGGATCTCATCCCCAAGCTATATCTTCAAACCAACACACATCAATATCATACCAACCTCCATCATACACATCTCCTAGTACTCCTGAGGCATGGATACAAAAACTTAAACATGACTATGAGAAATTAGATCCTATCAACCAGAAAAAATTCAAAGAGCTTTAGATGCCCTTAACACATTTCATCACTGAAGATCCTCCTAATGCTATCGCATCAATAACACCATCTTACATGTCCATGCAAATTTCAAATCATCAAATCATGAATCCATACTTGGGCACACAAGCTTCTTACAATCAAACATTGGCTAGGACAAGTCACAATTCTATACCTCATTGTATATCTTATGACAAGGGACATCAAGGTCATCCATACCATCCTCTATCTATATATTCATCTCCATCCAATTCCCAAGAACAACTTTCCTATGCAATCCCTCCATCACCATGATATCAACACATTCAACAACAACCATTCCAACCACAACACCAACAATTCCAACCTAACCCACCTACATATCAACACATTCCACAACAACAAGATTTCCAACCACAATACCAACAATTCAAACCTAACCCACCTACATATCAACACACTCCACAACAACAATATCACATTCCACAACAACAATCATTCCAACCACAACATCAACAAATTACACCTCAATCCCATGTGTCACCCCCATTATCATACCAACCTAACCCACCTACATATCATGTCAATTCCACATCAACCTATCCCATTGATACCCAACTACATCCACCCCACGATTATATAATTCCCTATTCCAATATATCAACTCATCATCAAACCCATTTACAAGACTATCAAGTTCCTTTACAACAAGAACATGCAAGTCTTCCTTTGCACCAAAATCAAGTGTCCTTAAGTCCTTATGTGACATTTGACAAGGGGACCACCAATATATCTTATGCATCATATGTGTACCATCCATCATCATCCACTCATATACCAATACAAGAGCCTACTAGTCCTATCCCCACACCACCATGTAGTCCCTATCATAGTTTATTGATCCATCAACCTTCTAATCCATCAAGCTCTTCATTACCTTCATCCCCGTGTTCCTCCAATCTTCCACAAAAAGATTCTTGGGAGGTAACCCTACAACAATTGGTCCAAGCGCAATTACTTGAGCTACCCTTGATAAAACCCTATAATTCTAATCCATCCAATCACATTACCCCTCCACCTAATCCTAATCCTAAACCTGCAACACCATCCACTATTATAATCCATCCATTATATTGCCCATACACACATACTCTTATGAAGGATGTGATCCAATGGCTATTAGCAAGGAATCAACCATCTCCATGTCCTCAAGCACCTATCCAAGAACTTATCCAAGAACCTCCAAACATCATTTCCATTCCTTCAACCCCATGTAATCCACAACCCATCAATCCTATTGAAAAGTCTCCTACCATGAGTCCAAGTCAAGATTCATTGTACCTTCACGTTGTTGACCATCAAGAGCCTATCAAGCCTATCCAAGAGTCTCCCACTTCTACTTCCATTCAAGAAAATCAAGAGCTATGTCAAGAGTATAATCTAAATCATGTGGAAACATCAACCCTTTTTCTAAATCAAGATCAAAACACCTCCATCTGAGCCACCAATAACTTGTATATTTTCTATGATCAAGATATTATCTATGATAAAGAACCTACACATGAGCACATTGATCCTATCCAAACTCACTATCATATTATCCATGTTAATCCTCTCTATGATCAAGATATCGTCCATGATCATGAGCCTATTCGTGAGCAACTTGGTCATATCCATATCTTACAACTATCCATGATCCATTACATTCTAGCCCTATCCATGATCCAACAACATCCAATTCCCTTGATGAGACACTTGGTCCCCAAGAAAGCATTGACAATCAAACAAGTCACTTGGATCCTATCCTTTCACCTCCTATTGAGCATAATGTTAGTCAAGATCCAAGCATCCCATGTCATCCATTGCATGATCCCACATTGTCTCTTGTGGATCCTCCACCATCTCCCATCGATTCCATTCTAAATCCATTATCCTATCCTCTTGGTCTTACCACCTTCATCCATGAGTGTTCTTCCTTAGGATAACAACAACCACTATCCACCAATTCACTCTCCCCATCAAATAATGGACTCACGTCTTATTTCCAAAATAAACATCCCATTGCATACCGTATGTTCCAAAACATGAACTATCAAGGCAAAGATTTAGACTTTCATGAACAAGGTATCTTAGAGCCCATCCATGTTGCAATCCATCCTCGAGCACATGGCCTTGGTTTTTCATCCCATGAAAAACAATCCAAAGATGTTGGTACCACCTCCACACCTCTTGTAGCTACTTCTTCCATTCCATATTTTGGTGCATGTTATCGCACCTCTCACTCATATGTTGCCATCCCTCCTCTATCATCATACCATTTGCAAAAGCACGTGACCATACATCTACCCCCATCCACTCTTCCTCCACTCCTTCCAACTCCTAATATTCCCATCCTTCCATCCCCTAATCTCTTCACCCATTAGTATACTCATTCCTCCATCCACACATCCTGTCACCTTATATCCCCTATCATTAGTAATCATGGCCAATGAATGCACACGTCAACCAAACATGAAGCTTCTACCCAATCCATGAGATTTACAAATAAAGTTTTGGATGCATCTACCCATAAAGAAAAAAATCCTAAATTTTTTTTGCCTTAGGGCATCAATGCAAAGAGTCCAAGCAAAATATATCCAAATGGCTACCCAAGGCCATACTTTCACAAGAAAAGTCCAAAAATAAAATAGTTTGGGTACATAAGCAAAAAAAAAGTAAAGCAAATGAAGTATCCACATCTCAAAAATCCCAGCAATCCTCTTCCATCCAAAAATCCCAAGTATCACAAAAATCTCACTTCATCCAAAAATCCCAAATTCCTTCATCCCATAAATCCCAATGGAAAAATCATAAAAATCCTAAGTTTGTGTGAGTACCTAAAGTCTTACATCACCCATCCCCTAAGAAAATAAGTCCATTACTTCCTACACCTCCTTGACACCTCCTTCTAATTAAAAGCTTCAATGTTTATCACGATGTGTGCAACTGTTGGTCTTGGTTCCTTTCCATTCCACATTATTTCCACATACCTCCATCTCCCCATCTTTAATCCATTATCCCACATATTTCACCAATCATATCCTTATGGTCCATGCTTTTGCATAATCCACATCATAATCCACTATCTCCCATTCATCCTTGCAGAATCCTTTCATACATAATCCACTATCTCCTGTCCATAATCCAATATCCTTCCATCCATAATCCACATCATAATCCACTATCTCCCATCCGTCCTTGTATAATCTTTTCATACATAATCCACATCATAATCCATTATCTACCTACTTCACTTCCCTCTCATGCAATCCCTTACCAACATCTCTGAGCATAATGACATTTGACATTGTCCATGTGCGTCGTCCATTTTTAAATGCAAACATACTACCTTGCTATTGGAAACAGACGCTTGAGTCCTCATCCTACCATCCCATCCAAATAAGTAAAAAAAAAATCAAAATCAAAATAGTAAAGAGAAATCCCTTCGTCCAATGGTAAAAATTTGGCAAACAGGCACCTTGGATAAGTACCATGGTGAAAACCTAGCAAACAAGCGTCATGTGTAGATTGATTGTCTATGCACCTTACACTTGGGGGCATGTTGTCTCATCTACCCATCCTATCATTTTCCTATTATATCTTCCTTATCCATAGTATCTGCATACTATCCCATTGATCCATTTCACCCTCCTTTCCTCCTTTTGATCTTGATAAAGATAGGGGAAAAATGTTGAAACATGCTTTGAAAATCTCTTGATATATCTCATCATTTCCAACCAATCCAATCAATCCTATCATCATAAGCTTTTTCATGTAAAATCATAAAACATTATACCTAGAATGGGGCATGTTATTCCTACGCAACATAGTCTTTGGTGATCACATCCTAAGAACCTCATCCATTCCATCCACTATTGCCTATTCTTTTATTCATCCTTCTATCATGAGTCTTCCATCCCATTTTCTATCACCCATCCTATTGTTCACTTAACTAATCCCATCTTTCTCCTTGCATCTAGAACTAGTTTTCCCTTGTCATTGGTATCTAGTACTAAGGCTATCCAAATGCAATCCAATGTCACCCAATCATCTCAACCTATCAATACTTCCATCTCTCTCGTCTTCCATTTATCACAATCTATCCTATCACCCCAACTTGACTAACTCAAGTAAAAAACAAACTATGCATCCTTTGAAAGCTCAAGTACTTATCAAACCCAAATCAAAAGGACTACTCCTAAAGCCATATGTTGTCCTACATACAGCTTGCCACATCTGCTACAACAATCCATCTATCCTAGATTAGATCAACAACCTTTAACGGATATATCTTTCCTACAATAAGGCTTTATCTACCAATCGACCTTGAGCAACCTATTTGGCAAGATAATATGTTGGTTGTGTGTTTACTTTGTTAGTCAGTCTTTTTATTTTTGGTTTATCTTTTGTTCCTTTCTAATACCTAGTTAAGACTGCCTTGAATTTCTATATCTTGGTATGTTACGATGCAGCATGGATTGGGTCATAGTCATTGCTTTCGTATGCTATGTTTATGGGATAAGCTTATTATCCTACTACAACTAATATTTATCTTGTTTGTGTTGGAATTAGCATATTGCATATCAATATCTTTTGCATCTGAGGACATAAAAGGCCTTATGTGTATTAAGATCATTCTACACTTAGACTATTTTCCATTCACATTATCCAACGAGGTTCTATTATGTCTAGTAGATATAAGTTCAAACTGTTTGTTTGCAGAGTCAATGTCCTATGCATTGGATACATCGTCACCTTGGTCTTATAGACCTCGATGCATAATATCCATATGCTATATCAAAATAAGGATTGCTCTTATAAATATTTGCGTAACCGTTGCAACTACCTATCCATCCACCCATCCATCTATCCTAATAAAATCTATAGCTTTAATGAAGATCGATCAATCTGATATCAATTCTTCTATTCTTTTTCCATTTATCTTCCATCTTTTATCTAACATTTTCATCCACATCTCTCTATCTACTCACCCTTTTCTCTCCTTTCATTTCGAGAGCACACATGTGTTCTTTGCACCCACCTGTCCTCTCGAGGGGGCATCATCATCATCATTCATCTTATCAATATACATCATCCTTTCCATACCAATCATAGAAATATATTCAATGTTTCCTGATTACCTTTTCCTACTTCCACTATAGCTGTGTGCTTGGCCTTATTGACATTAGTCTTTCTTCCTTTGGTATTATAACATCCTACATCCATGATCACATTATTTTTACCCATTCTGCCACTTTTTGTAACCATTCTCCAAGCATTCTCTTTATCCTCTTCATCCTCTTCTCTTCCAGAGTCTTCCTCCTCCCCTCTGCTCCCCTTCTAAACCTTTCTTCTCTATGACAACCCCTTATTGTTAAGAGAACTTGTGTTTCTATCCACCGATCGTAGAGGAATTTCTTTCACCTTCAAATCTATATGAGGAGATCTAGATTCCTCTGCCATACCCTGCTCCTTCTCCCCTTTACCAGTTTCATTTCCAATATTGGAAAGGCTAGAGTCCTTCAAACTTCCCTCTTCCTTGCTAGGATCTGTCAAACTCTCCATTACTAGACTCGAGGTATCTTGTTCTTCTCTTAGAATCTCCTCCTCTTAGATCTTTGGGGAATCCTTGATATCGCTAGGTGAAGGACTCTTCTCCTCTCAATCCACCAGAGATCTATTCTTACCCCCCTTTCTACCAACACTCTTCTCTAAAATCTTACCTTCTTTATTCATCAAACCTATTCTAGCTATGTGCCCTACCTTCCAGTAGTTGAAACACCTTATCGAGAGGCATTCGTATTCCAAATCTTGCAACCATTCGTCTAGGGTAGAAGAAAGCCTAATAGCATGTCGAATGGGCTTGCTAAGGTCTATGTTGACATAGATCCTCGCATATGTTTCTATCCTTCTTGATTGCGAGGCTGAAGAACTGTAAACAAAAGATCCTAAATACTAACCAATGACAACTTAGATCAAGGAGGAAGAAATTAAGAAGGGTTTTGAGATCACCTTTTTGGGGTTGATAGTGGGGTCTTGGAAGATGACCAATGGAATCAAGCATAGAACATGGAAGCAATACAAGGTTAGGGATGTGGGAGCAGAAGAAAATATTTCAAATCTCTCATAACCATGTTTATTATGAATAATAGGTTAAGGAGGAATGCCAAGGTTAGGATTATTTATGAGAATATAAACCTTTTAGTCTCTACAACACTCATGCATATTAAACAATGTGTCGTGGCATGTATAGGGAAGAATTATAGGCTTGGAAACAAAATAATCAATAGAAAATGTCCTAAGCTATAAGAGAGGTTGATACTCCTGATGTGGAACTATGATCACCTCAATATCATGTATAAACTTGAGGCAACTTGTAGACACCTAAAAATGACCTTCGCATACATCACTTGCATACATCAATTCCTCCCAAATCATTTGCATTCAACATTAAGTGAATAATCTAATTATTTAATTATTTTCATCAAATTCATTAATTTTCTCAAAATCCACTTTATTCTTCTAAATTAAATAATTTTAATTATTTAATTAAATTATATTCTTCCAATCTTCAAATTCACATTAATTAAATAAAATCAATTATTTAATTAATTCATCACTTAATTCCTCTTATCCACAATTAAATAATTTTTAATTATTTAATTAATCAATTATTCCTCTAGATTTAAATAAATTATCCAATTTATTTAAGTTGACTATTATCTTCTAAAAATAAATAAAATCAATATTTTATTTATATCTTATCTATTCCTCTATCATGCAAAATAAAATAAATTTATTTATTTTATTTTAATACTTATGTCTTATCTTTTCTCTTATCATGCACAATTAATTAAATAAATTTATTTATTTAATTTCAAAATATATTCAATTATCTTCCAAAAAATAATCTTATTCTTTCTTCAATCATGCACAATAAATTAAATAAATTTATTTATTTAATTCTCAATTATCTTTCAAATTCTTCTAAAAATATCATTTTCTTCTGTGCACAATCAACCTTATTTTTAGAACTTCAAAAAAGTAAATCTAAAGTTGAGTTAATTGGCTTTAATCATTATTATTTTTATCAATCAACTCATAAATTGGAAAAAAAAACATTCTAAATTTATGAAATCAAATTCTATCTTTATCAAAGCAAGCAGTTAACTCAACAAATCAGCTTTAAGCATGACACATGTCGTGTGCACGTTCATCATGTCTTCTCAACTTATCTCGTCCATTGATTTCATTGATTTATCTTCACCGTTGATCAATCTTCCCTGAAACCTATATATACCCCATTGACTTCATAAAAAATCCTCTTCGATCATTTAAGCTTTGGCATTCATATAGCGCTTGAGCATTCTAAGCATCGTTGAGCACATATATCACATCATTGAGCACATTGAATCTTTGAGCACTATTATCATTCATCCTCTTGTTGCAACCATGGGTACGCAATACATTTGAGCAATCCACAAAGACCAAAGAAACTATACAATCTAGGTGAAAGCTTTCATTGTTTTTGCATTATTCATTGATTATTGGTTATTATCTAGATCATTTGCTTGATCATTATTCGCTCGATTTTTACCTATACACACAACTATGAATCATAGAATATATAGCTTGGGCTAAGTCAACCCAAGGATGATCTTAGAGAATGCTAAATTAGTCTAAAGTGGGTATGATATGGTGCATAACCTCTCAATCCTTTAGAATAACTTTTATGGGGAAAATAACTACCCTAGTGCAGTAATTAAAGTTCCATTATATCACTTTAATGCTATAATAGAGGTAAAATAATAATCATGATGATGGTGGATGTTATTCTAGTGCTCTTCTATAACTCTGTTGAAACCACAATTCAAGTCTACAAGAATCCCATAAGCGATCTAGTCTATAATTAAAGCTTCAATATAGAGAGGCCTATGATATACATTCATAGCAATCTCACAAGGAGAGAAGGTAATAAGAAGAAAAGTAGTTGGATAGGAGAAATAAGTTTGGGAATCAAGGGAACAAGTAAAATCATTAAAAGAGAATGTTATGTTCACCAAATGAAAGATAAAATTTAAAACTCTTCTAATATGTTGTTATTAATACAATATAAAATTATTTGTATGAGTCTCTATACTAAAGTAAATCAAATTTAACCTTTTAAAACTCAAAAAAAAAAAAAATAGATATGATTTAGTACAAAAGACACAAAGTTGGGAATGAAATTTTAAATTTATTAAGCTACAAAAAAGAGAGCATAGGATTAGAAAGACATGTTTGATGTGAAATTTGACATCTAAAATTGACTTAGAGAGGTTGGAAAATTGTTGCTACAAATTTTCAACTAGATCTAATGTTCCTGGAAATGAACATTGGGTGGGGGTGTTGTTGTCCACATTGGGGTCTAGGGGATGCTAGTTCCCTTTTCTCTAACTACTCTACAACATCCTAAAGTTACTTACCTTATTTTTTAAAGTCCCCTAGTGCTTGTAGAATCTTTGAGTTCCATCCAATACTAAGATATTCACATCAAAACTTTTATGGAAAGGAAAATTTGGTCTATACATTTAGGAGATTTCCTTAGTTTGTCCCCTATTCCAAATATTTCATCCCCCACAAGATGCACTTGGAAAATTTGGAGTGCATGAGGTCCCTGGTGAGGTGAATGAGTGACATGTAAATTTAAACCCAAGAAAATGAAAGCTAAGGAGAATTTCTATTCTAGGTGGTATGTGTAAGTGGATGGATGACAAAGGGACATGTAATGTCATATGATATGTAAGGAGAATGATAAAGAAAAGGAAAAAGGCTTTAGATTCGCAATAAGGAGAAAACAAGGAAAGGTTTTGGGAATTATGGAGGATTAAAAATGGAGACTTATGACAAATGAAGAAGGAAGAGAGGGATGGAGAGAAAGGAAGAAAGATAAATGGAGATTCTATGGATTGAATCTAAATAGAGCTTTAATTTTTAAATTAGTAATGGTGAAATTTATTGCCCCATAATAATGGCATCTCCTTTGAAAAACTTATAATGAATGAAGAAGAGTAAGATAAGCAAGAGCGTGAGATAATTAGAGAATTGGAACCTACCAAACAATAGTCAAAATTGGATTTATAAGAGGGTACCAAGTGATTGAACATTTATAAACATGGTATGGATTAGGGTTAAAATGGCCATCGAGACCAAAATTCAAAATTTAAACATAGACATGATTGCTAGGGTCACTAGTGTCTTGGGAAGAACATAGCTCCAAACTTTAGGGACAGGTGGGGGGAAGATTCTAAGGATTTTTTCATCTTGTTTTCACATGTTTATGACAAATAACCATGAAAAAAAAATGGGATGAATGATGTTAAACAAGACTAAGAGAATTGACATAAAAAAATGAGTAAAAATGTAAGATGAGAATTGCAAAGTAGGCTTGCATTAAAAAAATTGACCTTCAAATCTCATGTGGATCTAGGTTTAAGGAAAAGAAAGTTGATGAACAAGGCCCTCCTAGCAAAAATAGGATGGAGACTCGTGACAAAAAAGAACCTTTGAACTAATATCATTAAAGCAAAATATTTAGAAAGAAGGGAGGTTGACCTATTCCAAACCTTTGAATCATGCACATAAGCATCCACCTTCTAGAACAATTTGGTCAAGAGTTGGAAGCTTTTGGGTAAAGGGTGTACATGGAATATTGGAGATGGCATGTTAAAGGCTTTAGTTTGGGATAATATGTGGATTTATAGTACCCCTTATGTACTATGGAACCTTGGAACTCTTTGGGTCCAAGCTTCAAAAGATCCATTAGGGAAAGGGTAAAAGATTAGTGGATTATCAGTAAAAGAGGGAAATATTGGAAAACTTTATATTTGGAGACAACAAATACTAAGGTTCTTAAGTTCAAACCAATCTAGATAGGTCCATAACTAATTGAACAAGACATGGGAAATGGTGATTTTCCCTTTGTGCGTGATGGAAAGTGAAGAATCTAGTGAAAAAATTAATGTACTTCATCTCAAGAAATATTATATAAAGAAGAGAATTTTTTTCATTTTTATTACATTCTATCCATCCCATCATGTTATGTTTAGTAATTCCTCTTTTCTCATTTTCTCGCTAGTCAGGCTATAGGATAGCAATACATTGCCCCTGTCCACTAGGTCATGGGATCTCCTTATCACATTATATAACCTATCCCCTGTATTGCTTATTATCTAAAAAAATAACTTTTGAGCATAAAATTAATTCATGCTTAAAAAAGACATGGGAAATGGATATTTTCCATTTGTGCACGATGGAAGGTAAAGAATTTAGTGAAAAAAATTAATGTACTTCATCTTAAGAGATATTATATAAAGAAGAGAAAAATATTCATTTTTATTACATTCTATCTATCCCATCATGATATGTTTAATGATTCCTCTCTTCTCATTTTCTTGCTAGTCAAGCTATAGAATAGCAATACATTGCCCGTGTCCACTAGGTCATGGGATCTTCTTATAACATTATATAAACTACCCTTGTATTGCTTATTATTTGAATTAATAACTTTTGAACATAAAATTAATTCATACTTCAAATAATTCTATTACCTAGCCCAATCTCACCATGTAATTTGGCCTACAATACTATCTAGAAGCTATTAAGAAAATCTAAAGGGGAGAGTCTTGGGAAGTGATAGGAACTCATTTGGTTGCACTTAGCCCCTTACTTGCCTTTTCTAATCCTTGCTGACGAGCCCTTGCCTCTTATTGGTTTCATGGGATTAGTTCAAGGGGGTCTAATACTCCAAAAGAAAAATTTAAAAAGAAGGAGAAAAAGAAAAAAGTTGCACAATGTTTGTACCCGTCCAATTTGAATTCTAATTTAGATTATGAGGGTGGCATTCAAAAAATATATACATGGATTTCTTAAGAAAAGTGCACACATGCATATGCTAGGTGAAGTAAAAAGGATTACTATACCTTATCAAAAGACCATCCTTATTGAGGACTTGGTCCTTTACCCTAGGTTTGACTTGTTGGCCACCTTTGGTATAAGTCTAGGAAGTGGTTGTAAATCTAGTCACCTAGTGTTGCCTAATGTTAGTCTAATGGTGAAAATTTAATGAGTCAAAATTTTCATCATTTTGAGTTTATTTCAAATTACCCCCTCATATTTCTCATTCCTACTTGTCTTCCCCTAAATCTTGGATCACAAAAGTCTTGTGGATTAGTTGAGTCCTAGATAAACCATGGTCCTCTGGATTAAAATTTTATGAAGAGAAATCATAGGTAATCAAGTTATTTTCACGAGTACGTAAACATTAGTAAGATAGAAAATCTCTATGGAATATAAACACTTGACATGTGTCATATGTTTGTCATTTTTTATTCATACACCCATCCACGTATGCATATATATTCAAAACATAAATTACCAAAAGCATGCATTTACATAGTTGCATAATAAAAGTTAAGTCCAAAGCATCCATGTGCACAAAGGGAAAGACAACATCTACCATCTATAACAAGACAAAGTATGAGTTGAATCGATATAAATCTGGACATATATATGAATCATCAATGTCAATATTTGAATCATGGTCTTCCATTCGAGAGAAATAAAAAAAATAGATGGCTACAACAAAATGCCATAATGTGTAAGGTTTCCAATTCAAGTGGGAATCCTGGAAAATAAAAAATCAAAAGTAAGTAGATCAATAAATCATCTCCATCAATCCAAATCCCAATTTTCTCCCTCGTTGCAGAGTGCAAATGAAGTTTAAAATAAGTCAATTTGACATATATGGGGTAGTTTTTCATTCTTTTGGCAGGTTATTCATGCAAATTGAAGTGACCAATATATTTTGCATCCCTCCGTCATAGTATGTCCTCTCATCTCTATTTTTTGTATAATTTGAGTCAAAATTTCAATTACATGCACTTGAGTTGGTTTTCGTTCTCCACCTTTGAAGTTTCAAATAGGAAACAAGAGTAAACTCCATGTCAATGGCAAGCATTCTTTTTAATTTTATCATCAATCATACTTTCGAGATTATCATATACTATGCATGATCTTTATTTTCCATTTTACAAGTCTAGATGTGGGACAACAACAAAGGTAAGTATAGGTAAATGCAAGGTACCACATGCTTATTTTGGGAAATGACACCTACCTTCCATGGAGATTGTCATACTCGAGGGGGCAAATGTAATGTCCCAAACAAGATTTGCTTGAGGGTTTTGACCTTGATTTGGTGATGGGAAAGGTTGATCATGCTTTGTCACAACTCTTCACATATTCTTAATTGCTTTGTGGACAAGATGGATGTACTTTGTTTTGATTTGATATCCCATTTAGTGATTAGTTCATGGAGCTACTCCTACATTTTTGCACTTGGATTAGTGAGGGGCCTTTAACTCTTATGTGTTTTATGGATCTTATGGATTTTGGATTTGATGGATTTAGTGGACCTTTGGAAATGTTAGCATTTACCCTCCCACATAGGTGGTCTTATAGGGAGGATAACTTTAGAGGGATCTTGATCATGCTAAATAGAATTTGGATTAATAATATTCTTGCATAATGCCACTTGTCGTTGGTGGGAATGGTCCTAAGGGATCTTGGACAACTTGGATAGGCCTTGCATCAAAAACATTATTACCAAAAACATATGTGTATTTATCAAAGAGTGATAGCATGAGATTAGAGGTGTCGCAACACTCCTCAGCTTTGGTCTTTCTTCTTCAATGGTGATCCTTCACTAGTAGTCCTTGCAGAAAATCCTTCATAATTTTTTGGATAAGGTAGGATCAAATGATTAATAATATTATAGATTAGATTTTTAGTGGTTTTGTGAAGGTTTGAATGATGGACTTAAATAGGAGGATGAGGCTTTGATTTGCTTTTTTAGGGTTTAGAATTTGGACATAAATCAGTTTTGAAGATCTTGTCCTAGAAGGGTGTTTCCCTTACCAAGGTTGGTATGAGCATTACTTAAGGATGTTTGGTTTTGGTTCATGGGTTAGCTAGTACTAACATATTCTTGGTTTAAGGATCTTGGTTATTCATGGTTGGGTGTTTAAATCCTATGCCGAGCTTACTCATAATGATGATGTAAAGTGTAGACACCCAAAATTGACCCATGTCAGCATCTAGGCATTTCATCACATTTTCCATTGCATCTCTACATCACATGAATTATCTTGTCTAACACACTTATAAGCAAACCCTAATCATTTCCCCTATCATTTTCCATCATTCTTCATGATTAATTAAATAAATTTTATTTATTTGATTAATCCCCTTGTTGTCCTTCTACCTTCTTCACTTGCATTTATTCATCCCCTATTAATAATTAAATAATTGTAATTATTTAATTATTATTATTCATTTCCTCTAACAAATAAATAAAATTTACATTTTATTTATTTTATCACACATAGCATATGAATTATTTACTTAATTCATATTCCTCACCACCTCCCTCACAAAATAAATTAAATAAATAAATTTAATTCATTTCTTCACATTCATTTCCCAAAAAATCCTCCACCGTTGATAACATGCATTTCCCCTCACCGTTGATCTAAAACCTTCCAAAAACACTCAATCTCTCTCGCATATAAGCCCTACAAGCACTCATTTGTAACCCTTGGTCATTGCATTTGGAAAGTGGAGTGAAAACCTTTGCTTTTTTGGTTTTTGTGCATTCATGACAATGGCCAGGGGAATACACTTGAATCCTCATCAAATTTCATTGAATCTACCCTTGCATGTTTGAATCTCTTTTGCATTTGTGATCATCCTTAGTTGTAGCTTCAATGGATTTGGTTGCATGGAGAAGCAACCCACATTTCAAACAAGAAATCGTTCAACCCATGGTGATGTTGTTTTGATTTTGCATGTCTTCATTTAGTTTTTGGGTTTGATTTCTTGAGTTTGGGTTAGATCTTGATCTTTGTTTTATTTTGATCTTTGTTAAATTCTACCCAACACAAACTGGCACACCTGGTGGGCCCAGTCGTCTAGTCTGATTTTGGTACTAAAAATTATATTTTCTGAGTTTAGGTTCAAGGCAAAATTGCATTTGGGGTGAAAAGTTGCATTTGAGTGACAGAAACTCGCACTTGAAGGATCAGAAGTCACATATGGTTGGTAAAAACTCATCTCTGGTCAGTCTGCAAGCATATTTGATGAGCAGGAAGTCACATATGGTTGTATGAGTCGCATCTAGTCTAGGTCTAGGATTTTCAGGGTTGACTTGAGTTTTCTTGGAGGTTTTCATCATTTGGGGTCTTTGCATGTGGGTTTCATGTTATAGTAGATTCAATCTTAGGCCTCTTGAGTCATTTTAGGTAGTTTTCTTCAAAGATATCTAACAACCATTTAGCATAACTCAAAATCTCTAGTTTTTTCACAAAAAATAGGACATGGGTATGATAAATCCTTCTTTTTAGGTGTTCTAGGATCTCATATGTCACATGAAGAGACATGCAAGATGTTTTGGTATTAGATTTTTATAACCCTACAGGTAGAATGCGCACTGGATCAATAGAACATCGCATATGAGCAGCAGAACATCTCATCTGGCAAATGGGAACTCGCAGTTGGACAACAGGTAATCGCATATGGTAAGCCTGCATGCGCATTTGATGCATAGAAAGTTGCCTTTGGTTATTGCTATACGCATCTGGTTTCTGTTTCATAAAGTTAAGGTTTTTTTGGAAAACTGATGGTTTCTCGGTGCAACTTGATTAAATTGCATGTCCAAGAATGGAGGCAAGCAAACTACTAATAGGTTTTCTGAAGGTCTGAGTCATCAAAGGATCTATTGTTTATCACTAGAGTAGGCACATTTGGTTTTGGGCATTAAAGTTAACTTTGTCTTCATTGTGCCTAATTTTCCTTTCCTTTGCTTGCTTGTCTGGTATGATTGTCACCTGATTTAGCAATGAAAGTATCCTCTCCCCCCGCCTAACCAACGGATCTGGGGTGCAAGAGAAATCATTGCTAACTCTAGGCAGGCCTGCCTTCCCATTGTGAGAAGGGGACGACCTAGGCAGAAATAGGTCAAAGCCAGACCATTCCAATCCACTTGATAAATAATTCCTGAAAGTCACAAGTGACGGGTGTTGTTCCGCTATGCCAACAAATGTTTCCCCCAAAACCCCATAGAGCCTAACCTCTGCAGGCTGGGAAGCCTCCATTAACGAAGCGAATTACTGCACACATAGCCACCCAAATGGAAATCTGAACTAAAAACCATGTTTTAGTAGCCAAAAACCCCTATTTGTTGGTACAGGAGGACAGATGATTAGGTCTTTGATAGCTGTCCCACATTTTTGCAGCTTATGGCAGAGATAGAAAGGTACCTCAAGATCTGCACGTCTTGAGGACCTGGAACTTGGTGTGCCTGAGAAGTGAGTGCACTGTAAGGGGGAGCCCGTGCCCCAAGTTCCTAGAGCTATACACCATAAGTAGGCGTGGCTGGGTAAAACCAAGTCAGAACCCAATAGGTACAAACCTTGCCTAGCCATAGGTTGTAAAGTTTGAGCATGGATTATGTGTGAGTGTTTGTCATTGTGTCTTCTCTGCCAAATTCACCAAAAACAATGCCTAAAACCAAAAAATCTGCAACAAAATTACCTTTTAAACCATGCAAAACTGCCTTTGAATAGTAGCCAATCACATTTGATCAACACACAGTCGCTTATGAACATCTGCCAGTCGTCCTTGGTCCTTAGGAAATTACCTTTGGTTAGCACACTTTCCTATAAAAATTGCTTTTGATCCACACCCAGTCGCTTATGAACCACAACCAGTCGCTTTTGCCCAACATCTAGTCGCATAGGAGCCTTAGCCACTCGCATCTAATCAATAGAAAATCACTTATGAACACCTGCACATCACCTTTGGTCCTTAGGATATCGCATTTGGTTAGCATAGTTTACCTGCAACATGCGCCTTTGGTCTCTACAAAATCACCTTTGAATCACAATCGCTCTCTTTTGGTCTGATTCCAGTCACTTGTGATCTATCCTCAGTCACTTATGCACAATATCCTGTCACTTATGCATTATCCCCAATCACCTTTGGTTTAGCAGCCATTGCTTATGAATTACAGAAAATCACCTCTGGAGGATCCTAGTCGACTTTGCATTATTGTCAGTCACATCCGAAGCACAAAGCATCACATTTGGTCCTTCATAGTCTGCAAACTATCCTCCTAGTTAAAATCCCATTCAGTCAACCTGTCATAGCAAACCTAATCATTTACAATTACCAAATCATCCCAATCAGCTATTTAACACCAATCAAACCAAACAATATCAACCAAGCAACCTCTCTTTTGACTTTGGTCAGCCCATTTTTAGCCAATCTTTTTCATCAATCAATCAATCTGCCTATCCAAAATCAAACATATCAATTATTCTAACCAAGTCAAAATTAGCCACCAATCAAGTCACCCAATCATCAAAAGTCTGATCAATCCATCCTAAGCAATTAAATCAAAATACAACCATCCATGCCTCAAACTAAGAGCCAATACAAAGCTACTATGGAAGCCAACCTTAAAGAATTCCAATCCACTCCCCTCAAGGATGCTACAAAATTCACAACTGGAATGCCACCTAATATCTTTGTACCTAAGGGTTATACCATTGGACAATCATCTTCATCAATCTTACCTCAACAACAACATTTTGAACCCTCATCTTCTACAGTGATGCCATAGCTTTTAATTGTCTATGATGATTCATTAGATGAGGACCTACAAGATCCTAAGGCTTTACGACACGCAAATAAAATAATAAAAGCTAACCAAGAACAAATCCTTTTACAATTGATCCAAGCCGAAGTCAAACTACCTAGCAACTTTGATGTGTCCAAAATCCATAAAGAGAACCCCACCAATGTTACTACAGAGAACCCCACTGCTATTGTCACTATGTCTACCAAGTCCACCATACCTTCCACACCATCCTTGTCCGACTAGTCCACTCATACATTCCAAAGATTATCTGCACCTACGAGACCTAGTGTGTCACATGCTACTACATCCATTGAGTCATTATTGACCCCATCTTATGCTCTTACCTCCACGGTCTCTAATATTAGTGGACCCTTCATTCGTACGTTAGCTTCCATTCCATCTGCTTCCATGAGTACCATTTCCACTCAAGTCACTCAAGCCCCACCTATGTCCAATCTGAATGTGTCAAATGTTGGGTCATCCCGAATCTCTACTACCTCCTTACATATCCCTATGCCACCTAGTCAACCAATCCAAACCTCATATATCCCCGTACCACCTAGTCAACCAATCCAAACCTCATATATCCCCATACCACCTAGTCAACCAATCCAAACCTCATATATCCCCATACCACCTAGTCAACCCATTCAAACCTCACATGTTGCATATAATCCAAACATGACCCTCATAGATCAATCTTTCGTATCAAGCGCATCTTCTAATATCTCATATGTTGATCAACTACTTTCCCTTGGACAACAACCACCTCATGTCACTCCACCATCCACCTCTCAAGGTCCATTGATCTCGACATAGCCCCCATCTTGTACCAACACCACCTTTGGCTCACATGCGATACCAACCTATACTATCAATCCAACACCTAATTCATACACATCATCCCCACTTGGTAGTCATATCCAAAAAAACTTTTATCCAACCTCGAGACACATATGGTCCATCATGCGATCCATCACAACAATATTCATCGAGTCATCAATTGACCTATCATATCCCTCCACCAAGTCACCAGGCTCCTATGCAATAAAATCAATCAATTCTCTCCCAATATGAACAACAACTCCATCAAGTGGAACAAAAAATGACAGACATGAACATGGGCCAAAACAAGAAAACATTTTCCTTTGAGGATGTATGCCCCTATCCCTTCGACAAATCTTTGCAAATGATTCCATTTCCCCCACACTTTGAAGTACCACAATTCGATAAATATAAGAGGAGAGGGGACCCAAACGATCACCTTCGTACCTTCTATGACGCTTGTCTCGATGTGGCCCATAATGACACATATCTTTTACGACTCTTCCCTCGAAGCCTAGGCGGACAAGCCATGGAATGGTTTTCTCACTTACCTCTGGGCATCAAAACCTTTAAGGAACTGGCACACAAATTTGTATCTCACTTTGCATTTAACATAGAACATGAAGTCACCATGAACGATCTTGTTAACAAAAAAACAACGCAACGGTGAAGCCTTTTCATCCTTCCTACAACGATGGAGAAACATGGCCAGTAAACTCTCCTGGCATATGCCTGAAAAGCAGCAAGTGGACATCTTTGTTCAAAACCTCCATCTTGAGTTGGCATTTCAATTACAAATGCACAATGCCACCTCCTTTGACAAGATTATATCTAAAGGAACCAACATCTAAAAAGCATTAATCGTAAAAGACCTCATCAAAATCTTTAAGGAAAACAAGGATAATCCACAGTCCTCCAACGACAAATCTCATTTTTGGAATAAGAATAAAAATGTCGTAAATGATGGAGTTGTAGACGCAAAGAATGTGCAAGCTATACAAGCACCCATCTGGGTCCAACCAGCACCTAACGCATCACCTTTCTTACCATGTGATCAAATGAATACAAAACCAACACCAAGACGCAAATTTACCCCATTGGGAGAACCAATTGAGATCATTCTTAGAAAACTAATCCAAGTGGGAAATATCACTTTACCTAAAGTTAGATCAAATGAAGAGCCATAGTTTAAACCTCCTTGGTACAAGGATAATGAGTATTGTGAATATCATAGGGTAAAGGGACATAATACTGCTGGCTGCATGAAACTCAAACACTTGATTCAAAACCTTATTGATCAAGGACTTGTTAATGTTACAACACCAACACAGACATCTAACTATGACTTGGATGCATATAAGAATCCCCTTCCTTCGCATGATAAAGCAAGTGCTCCCAATACTGGGAAGAATGTCAATTACACTTATGAGTCCACCATTGGCCGTATCGAGCAATCTTGAATATCGACTATTACTATAAGAGGAAAAGCACCTGACTGTGTTGTCAGCACTCACCACAACCGCATAACCATTCAAGGAGTACCTCCACCTACCATTCGTCCAAACCTTGACTATAATATCCTTGACCATCTTGGTAGAACTCCTGCTCATATTTCCATTTTAGAGCTATTGCGTATATCTCCCACTCATAAACCTATCCTCGATAAAGCCCTGCAAGAGTCCATGGTACCAAATGATATAGGAATGGCGCAATTCCAAGCTATGATGGCAAGTATCGCATCCCCTCATCATTTGACTTTCTCTGATAGAGACCTCGCATCCTCCGACCCATCCCACCATGATGCCCTCCATATCAAAGTGTTCATTAATCAACGTCTTGTTAAATGGGTGCTAGTAGATGGTGGAGTTGGACTAAACATATGTTCCTTGAAGTTAGTAAGATTGATGGGATACACTGAGGGTTGTATTGACGCCACCAAAAAAATAACAATTAAGGTGTATGATGATGGAGAAAGAGATTCAGAGGGGATTATCTTGTTTCCCATAAGAGTTGGTCCTGTCACTATTGCTACTAAATGCCAAGTCCTCGATGTTGAATTGCCTTATAATATTATCCTTAGTCATCCCTGGATCCACACCTTAAAGGTAGTCCCATCTACTATCATCAATGCCTAAAATTCCCTTATGATGGTGTGGAAATCACGATCCTCGCAGAACCCAATGCCTTTGAATATTGCCAAGCCTTTCAATCCACCTATCAAAATCCCAATCGTATACCTAACAATACTGAGGCCCATCTATTCTTGTCCTATGTGGATCCATCTTATCTAACCAATCCATCTACTAGCAAGGATATGACCAAGTTTGAAATCAAAGAACGAGGACTTGGCGAGTATAGTTTGCAAGAATCTTGTTGTGTAGGAGCCATGCCTTTGTCTCCCAAACCATATTGTAAACTACCTATCTTTAAACCCAATTCATCCAAAACCACTATCGGCATCCCCCAACTGTATTTATCCAATCAGGGTTACTTGATGATGAAGATGTGGATAGTGAGATTTCATCCTAGGTTTTCTATGATGAAAATGATCAAGTTGCTTTAGAAGTGGAAAGATACAACAATGGATTTAGAATCATTAATAATATGGGATATAAAGGCAAGGGAGGACTAGGGTTGCAAGAACAAGGCCCTCTGGAACCTATCATAGTTACTAAGAAGTACAATAGACAAGGTCTAGGGTACAGAAAGGAGGTCCCGTCTTCTGCAGACATTAAGTTTATCCTTGATGAAGTAGCCAAGGCCTTTCCCACGGAAGAGGCAACTACTCAGGATACCATTGATGACTCTTCTTTCTACATCACTGAACTATTCCAAGAAGCCTCCATTTTCATGTTGTCATCTGCCTCATCATCCACACTCCCAAACCTTCAGCTTGTTTACCTTGACCTGATTGATTGGGACCAACAAGGGGCACCTATCTTAGACACCTTTTAGAATGACAAGGCCATAGGAGAGTTCATGGGTTTAAGGAAAGGTTTACCTTTGGGGGACCACAAAGTCAGATTCATGATTGACCTCCTTAGTTGGCATACTTTGGTGGAAGTGTTAAATCCTCCAGTCACAAAAGTGAAATAAATAAAATAAAAAAAGAAAGGTCACTAGGTGAAAACCATAAGGTGCCTCTTGACTATGAAAAATAAAAATAAAGGACATATCCAAGGGTGAAAATCTCTTTGAGGTGCTCGAGGATGGAGGATTTGACCTTTCTATGACCCCCGCACATCAGGAGCGATCATCTCTGTTGGTAGAGGATTCTAAAGAAATCAATCTGGGCACAGCACAGAACCCAAAAGTCACCTTTCTAGCAGTGTCACTATCAGATGAAGAGAACGTTAACTTTACAACATTTTTTATTACAAGGGCAATAAATTTTGCATGGACTTATGTAGATATGCTAGGTCTAGATACTTCACTGGTAGTGCATCATCTGGCAGTATCTCAAAATGCTAAGCCGGTTAAACAAAAGTTGCAAAAAATGCATCCCCAGATAGCTCTTCTAGTCAAGGCAGAGATTCAGAAGCTGTTAGATGCCAAGTTTATCAAGCCCATTGACTATCCTGAATGGGTTTGCAATCTAGTGCACGTGGCAAATCCAGATGGACGAATCTGATGTTGTAATGAATTTAGAGATCTTAACAGGGCTTGCCATAAAAGGATGACTTTCCCCTACCAAGCATCGACACAGTCATCGATTTCACAGTCGATCATGAAATGCTATCACTGATGGATGGTTTCTCTGGGTATAATTAGATTAGAATTGCAGAAGAAGACCAACATAATACTTCTTTTATCTATCCATGGGGTACCTATTCTTGGGTGGTCATGCCTTTTGGCCTCAAGAATGTTGGTGCAACTTACCAACGAGCTATGACCGTTATTTTTCATGACCTCTTCCATACTATCATGGAGGACTATGTGGACAACATCTTGGGAAAGTCTAAAACAAGACAAGGCCACTTACAAGTATTGGAACAAATTTTTGACAGGTTGGAAAAATATCAAGTCAGGCTAAATCCAAAAAAATGCATCTTTGGTGTAACTTCTAGGAAATTGTTGGGCTACATAGTCTCTAGAAGAGGCATTGAAGTTGATCCTACCAAGGTAAAAGCTATAGTCACCATGCCTCCATCGTCAAATTTGAAACAATTGCGTAGCCTACAAGGTTGCCTACAATCCATACGCAGATTCATTGCACAACTAGCAGATAAATGCCATCCTTTCCAGCATTTGCTTCATAAAGGAGAGACCTTTAAATGGGATGACAAATGTCAGCAAGCTTTTGACCAGATCAAAGAATGCCTAGCAACACTGCCTGTGTTAGTACCACCTATCTCTGATCGGCCTTTGCTTTTGTATACTTCTACAATGACAATTGCCCTAGGTGCTCTATTGGCTTAGAATGATGACACAGGAAAAGAACGCGGCATTTACTAGATAAGCAGGACTCTTGTGGGTCATGAGCTAAATTATACAACTATGGAAAAAGAATGCTTAGCTGTAGTGTTTGCCTCTCAAAAACTGCAACATTACATGCTAAATCAATCAACAAAGCTCATATCTATATTCAACCCACTTAAATATCTCCTTTCAAAAGAAGCACTTATAAGAAGGATAGCGAAATGGGTAATGATCCTTAGTGAGTTTGACATTCAATATGTTGATCGTAAAGCCATCAAGGGACAAGTTATAGCCGATCAACTAGCAGAAGCACCAGTAATAGACACCCAGCCTATCCATTTCACTTTTCCTGATGAAGAAATATTCAGTGTCTCCTCTTTTGAAATGTGGTAGTTATAATTTGATGGCTCCTATACTCAACATGGTTCGGGAGGCAGAATCCTCTTTATCACCCCTAGGGTGATTGTATTCCTAAATCCTACAACATTGCTTTTCCTTGCACTAATAATATAGCAGAGTACGAAGCTCTGATCACAAGATTGCGTATGGTCATTTAGTGGGATATAAAAGAGCTGCAAGTATTCCAAGATTCTCAGTTGGTAATTAAGCAGGTCCAAGATGAATACCAAACAAAAGATATGAAGTTCCTTCCTTACAAACTGATGGTTGATGACTTCAGAAAATACTTCTCTAAGATAACATTTGAGCAAATCCTTAGAATCAATAATAAGGCAATCGACGCTATGGCAACTATTGGTTCTCTCCTTGACATGCCCGACAATATTCAGAGGTGTGAGTTCTTGGTAGAACAGCTCCTAATTCCAGCATTCGAGGTGCCTCAATCAGAGCTTATCTGTGAAATAATTAGTCCCAATTCTCCCTGGTACCATGAAATTTATGAATATCTAAGTAATGGTATTTTCCCTAGCCATCTTTCCAACACCCAGTGAAAAACCTTCATTCGACGAGCCTCCCGCTATAGCATCCTTGCTAAAACCCTTTACCATAAGAGTCTCGATGGTATCCTCCTTAGGTGTCTTGACTCGGTAGAGTCTGAAGTTGCTTTATGGGAGATACACGAGGGTGTTTGTGGATCGCATTCCGCCAGTCCTATCCTTGTTAAAAAACTTTTAAGAGCTGGTTACTATTGGTTGACCATGGAGCATGACGCTCAGAAGTTTTCTAGACTATGCCTTCAATGTCAGAAACATGGGCACTTGATACATGCCCCAACGCATGAGCTCCAACCTTTTACTGCTCCTTTGCCATTTTCGCAATGGGGACTCGACCTCATAGGAAAGATTAATCCCCCCTCCTCGAATGGCCATAAATTTATTATTACTGCTACTCAATATTTCACCAAATGGGTGGAAGACATTCCTATGACCTATATCACTGGCAAACAGATTTCCAAGTTTATTCTCCACTACATCATTTTCCGTTATGGCATCCCACAAGCCATCATTACTAACAACGACCGCCCATTTAAGAACCAGGAGGTCCATGATATGTGTAACAAATTTCATATTCAACATAGATTTTCCACACCGTATTACCCTCAAAGCAACGATCAAGCTGAGGCCTCAAACAAGACCATTATTAAAATCCTAAAAAAGATGGTCAATGAGGCTGGCCATGATTGACACCTCCAATTGAACCCTGCATTGTGGGCCTATCACACAAGTGTCATAACTCCTATTGGCACAACTCCTTACGCCCTTGTCTATGGTACTAACGCCATCTTGCCTATAGAGGTTGAGATCACCTCACTGCGAGTTTCCCTCCAGCATATTCTTTCTGATGAAGAGTACAAAATAGCCCGCCTAAATGAGTTGGAGCTACTTGACGAAAGACGAATCACAGCATTGAATCATCTGTAGGTTCACCAAAGTCGCCTTCGCCATAGCTACAACAAAAAGATAAAAGAGAGAAGGTTCTAGGTGGGTGACCTAGTCTTGAAAGAGAATCAGAGAAACCAGCAACAATGAGAGAAATAGGGTAAATTTGAGCCAAATTGGCTAGGGCCCTTTGTCATTACATCAGTGTTTGGGTTTGGAGCTTACACTCTTGCAACACCTGAAGGCATCCCCCTAGATGAACAACTCAATAGTGTTCATATTTAAAAGTTTTATCCTTGATTCCTGCATCCTCTATCTGCAGCAAAAAATACAAAAAAAAAAGCAAAAAAACAAAAAAAAAAATCAAAAAGATCAAAAAGGAAAAAAATACAAAAAAGCAAAAAAGCAAAAAAATAAAAAAATAAAAATAAAAAAATAAAAAAAATCAATCCAATAGTGAAAACCACTTCAGTGGCACTTTGGGTTAGCATCCAATGGTGAAAACTTGGCAAACAAGCGCCTTGGATAGGTACCATAGTGAAAACCTGGCAAACAGGCGCTGTGGTAGAACCAACTCTCACCATCTACCTCGCTACCTATTTAATCCCCATTGCGCTGTGTCCTTTCATCTATCCCCTGATAGCCTCATCCACCCGTGTTAAGTCATTCATCCCATTCATCATCCTAGTGCCTTATTGCTATCATGGTTTGTAAATGGGTGAAGTTAATATATTGTTTGTCGCCACAAGCTCCAATATGAGTCAACTACGACCGTACCTGTCCATAGCAAATTTCCATGCCCTTTGTACATAACCAAATTTCTTCCCACACTGGGGGCACTTGCTTGCATTTAGATGTTGGGTGAATGCTTTGAAGCACCATGGTCAAATCGTATAAAGTCCTGAAAAAATTTAAAAAAATCGTATAAAGTCCTGAAAAAATCCCAAAAAATCGTATAAAGTCCTGAAAAAATCCAAAAAAACCGTATAAAATCCTGAAAAAATCTTAAAAAATCATATAATGTCCTCAAAAAATCCAAAAAAATCGTATAATGTCCTGAAAAAATCCAAAAACAAAAATCATATAATGTCCTGAAAAAACCCAAAAAAAAATTGTAAAGTGTCCTGAAAAGAAATCCAAAAATGTATTCCAAACACCTTCAAATTGCCAACACAAACCAAACCCCATCGTCATTGCATCCAAATCACTCAACCAAACCTGTCACCATTCCATAATAAACAAGAACTATATAGCATCTCTATCGTTAAGTGCCTTGATCCTGTGGACACAGGTATGTAGGCAGTCTGGTGTATGAAGGAAATACCCAGATTTAGGCACAAGATGATCCCCCTCCTCTACCTTTCATCTTTCCTCTGCCCATCTTTCTCATCATGTCATCTCATTTTCTTCTAACCTTCATCTCTCACATCATCAATAAACACCCAGAACTACATATTCATCATGTCTCATCATCATCGTGTGGTGCTTTGATCCCGTGGATATGGGTATGTAGGCAGTCTAGAATATGAAGGAAGTATCCAGTACGCAAGTACCAATGATTCATTATTCCCTCCTCATTTCGTCATCTCTTCCATCTTCTACTTTCTTCTCTTTGACTAGCCCAAGCAAAACCAAACTATGCAACTATAGATAGCTCGAGTACTTATCAAATCAGGGTTTAACCGAGGTCCTTTGTTCGCATGTCTTAAGCCAACATCCACTATGTCAACCATTCATCTTATCCTTCAACAGGATATATCTTTCCTCTCAACAAGGCGCTATCTCTCCAATCCATCCAAGAGCAATCTAAATTTTGCAAGAGAACATGATGACAAGGTCCTTTGTTTTTCTTTTGATTTATCTTTTGTCCCTTTCTAACACTGGGTCAAGACTACCGTGATTTGTCATATCTCGGTATGTTATGGTGAAGTATGGATTGGGGCATGGTCATTTGCTTTCATACACTGTGTTTGTGGGATGATCTTGTTCTCTACTATGCCTAATGGTATCTTGTACGTGTTGGGATTAGCATCTTGTATATCAATATATTTTGCATCTGAGAAGCTAAACAATCTCTTATGCACTAAGACTATTCTATGCTAAGACTATTTCCCATACATATAACCAACGAGGTCATTATGTCTAGTGGAAATAAGCTCAAACCTTTTTCTTGCAAAGTCAAAGTCCATCCCGAGCGGCTAGTATTCATATCTTGTACCTTGACAAGGTTGTATTAGCCTGTCCTGCATTAGATACTGGACACCTTGGTCCTTATACCTTGGTGCATACTATCTAATGCTATATCAAACATAAGGATTGCAATTCTCCAATGTCTTATGCAACCATTCAAAGCTGCATTTTCATCATCCATCACTGCATTTCTGACTTGATCAACGGTCTCACCATCATCTTTCTTCTTATCCTCTTTCTCCCACTCCTCATCTTTTTCGTCTTCATCATCCTGTTCTTCCTACAAAACAAGTGTGTTCGGCATAGTAATATCATCCATCATATCATAGTATTCGCATACATCATTATCCATATAAGTTATAAGCATTTACCATCTATCTATCATTTAGGCATCAAGGCATCCATTATAAACATTACAAAATCATAGTACCATCATTATCACATCATACATATAAGCATATACTTATTATAAGCATTGCATACTCATGAGAACATCATAATCGCATCATACACATAAGCATCTTTGTCATGGCTATAAGCATCAAATTATCTATGCATATAACATCCATAACATAAAAACATATAACAAGGTCACAAAAATAACAATGCATATCCATAACACATGTGCATATAGAATCATCTCATCATATATATCATCCATCTATGAATATGGGTCAATGTACAAGTGTCTGTCATTTACAAAATATACACAAATGTGGCTACCTATGAGCCATCAAAAAATATGTACAATCTAGCTCGCAGGCCTAAAAAATGATACATCGTATGTACACATCTGCCTATCCCTGTTGTCTCAGGAGGCTACTGCTCGAGGAGGCCTCACCCTGGTCTTTTCCTGCTCCGCCTGCCCCGCCTGTGTCCCTCTACCGAGGAGGTCCCATAACCGATGCCACTGATCTAGAACCCCTTGTCTTCCTTGAGGCTGACGCCCCCGACCAACTCCTGTAACTAAGTTGCCTCTGATCGGCTGGAACTGCCCCATGGTATAGTCCCCTGTAATACTCAGCCTCACTCTGAGCTCTTGCAACCTCACCCTGCAATCGGCTCATCTCTATAGCCATGAAGAATGTAGCCCGATTTGTGCCCATGGCGGATACAACAACATCCCTCTCAAAAATTACCTGTTATGTCCTCTGTACAACAATGTCCCTCGCAGCAGTAAGGGCCTGTACCCTCTGTAATGCAGCATCTCTTTCAGTTAGCTAGGGCCCCGTCATCTGGTGTAATCTGTGTTGCCTACTGCCTCTCTGCTTGTAACTGTGCTATCTAGGCCTGGTATGTCTCCACCTGTCGCCGGGCATGTCACATCGCCACTAGTGCCCTGTCTCTATCTGTTGTGGTATGTCTAAGCTGAGTCCATAGCTATGCTACCTGAGCCATCTCTTTGTTTAGCTACCTCCTATGTCTAGCAGCTATATCACCATGTCCTCCTCCCCTAGCAATATGCTCTCGCTGGGGTGGTATCTGAACCTATCTAGGGACCTGCCCTAGTATCTGCCCCTGGCCCCCCGGTGCTACTGCTACTATGGGACCTGCCACAAATCCCTCCTGTGATGCCCGTCTCTGTCCTTTGACTCTGCCCCTCCTAGGAGCGTGTACATCTACCTCTCCCTACTCTCCTAGCACAGTCAATCTCGTAGGTCTATGCATAAGCCAAAAAGAATAATACTCTAGAGTTGTGCTTGGAACTGCTGGCCCACCTATCCAGTCCCAAACAACTGGCCGCAATCCCTCCAAATATGCCAAGGCAATGTCTACAATGATCTCGGGGCCCTAATCTGGAATCTCCCGCTGTGTCCTCCTGAAGATGGCATCACCCACTGGCTCACCCTAGACATGTAACAGAGTTACTCCTGCTGACATGCTAGACCCCATATTATATGCGCAGTCATGTAAATATCTATATAGCTATCCTAATATGCAGGGAGCCCAGACATATATCGTCCCATACTCAAACATGCTCTCTAACACGGTCCCCCATCTTACTGGGAACCCACGAGCTCGCCTATCTGGTACCAAGAATCTGATAACTGCCACCACAACCCTCCACAGTCAATCACATAATCTCCTCATAGTCTGCATGGGTACCTCTGAATCATCATCCTCTATCTCGTCTGTCCTGAGTAATCGACGCAAAGTTGCTGGCCCATGATCAGGATCACAGTCCACCCGATCACCCTCTATAGGAACCTGCAAGATACACCGCACATCCTCTAATGTGATAGTGGCCTTGCCTGTAGGAAGTAAGAAGGAACTATACTCACTGTGCCATCTCTCTACCAATGCAGTCATCATGGCAATATGTGCTCTGACTGGTGTAAGCTTCGCCGCATGATCCAAACCAACGATCTCAAGAAATAAATGCTCCTTTGCATCCAGCTGTCAAACTAGCCACATATTCGAAGGATGTACCTCACGTGATAGCAATGGTCATAATATAGCCTACACCCAGAAGCATTGACTTAGCATTTCTGATATTTTATGCAATTTTTTTTTTTAAAATGAAAAAAAAAACTGCTAAGATTAACCATATGCGACCAGTTTTAACCATAGGTGACTTTTCCCTGACCAAATGTGATCTGAATTTTCATATGCGATGTCAGTTAGCTCATATGCGCATCATTTGACCACATGTGACTTTCTACTATTCGCATGCGACTTTTCAACCAAATGCGTATGGTGCCTTTGAAATTCCTACTTTTTAGCCAAATGCACATGGCATTTTCCAAGTGTGAGCATCTATCGTTCACATGCGATGAGATCTTGTTCATATGCGACATTTCTTGCCAAATGCACATCTGTAGGATCTAAAAACCTATGTGACAACCATATGCGCATCCCATGAACCAGATGTGACAAAATCATGTGCATATGTGACTAGGTTTTCCAGATGCGATTTTCTGTTGTTCATATACGTATGCCCTAGACCTAATACACCTTTGGTAGCACGTATCCATTTATGGCAATTCGACTCAAAATAAATGCACATTTGGAGAGTTTTTTGACACATACCGGTAGAGAAGCTCCTGTTGGTTGTCCATAGGTCCTCACCTTCTCGGCTAGGTGCTCTGAACGTGGAATCAACATCCTGGAAGCTCAAAGTGTCTCTCAAACACTCACAGAGGCTCAAAGCACAAATTCTCAAGAAGCAAATAACACAAATGAATTGAAATTGGCCATTGGAAACTATTTGTAGGGTTCCAACCCTAATCAAGCTTTTTCAACCTTTGCTATTTGAAATTGTCAATTTAACCTAGTGAGCCTTTCTGCCATTTTTCTTGTCGCGAGTCAACCCATCCTTTGCCCGGCAGCCTGGATTTCCTCTCGAGGGGGCATCATCCATCAGTTTCACTGGGGCATAGCTTGTTTATCTGAAGTATCATATCTTCTTTGAAACAACGCCCTAACAGACATTGTCTCAAAGAGGGGAAAAATGTAGACACCCAAAATTGACCCATGTCAGCATCTAGGCATTTCATCACATTTTCCATTGCATCTTTGCATCACATGCATTATCTTGTCTAACACACTTATAAGCAAACCCTAATCATTTCCCCTATCATTTTCTGTCATTCTTCACAATTAATTAAATAAATTTTATTTATTTGATTAATCGCCTTGTTATCCTTCTACCTTCTTCACTTGTATTTATTCATCCCCTATTAATAATTAAATAATTGTAATTATTTATTTATTATTATTCATTTCCTCTAACAAATAAATAAAATTTACATTTTATATATTTTATCACACATAGCATATGAATTATTTACTTAATTCATATTCCTCACCACCTCCCTCACAAAATGAATTAAATAAATAAATTTAATTCATTTCTTCACATTCATTTCTCAAAAAATCCTCCACCATTGATCACATGCATTTCCCCCCACCGTTGATCTAAAACCTTCCAAAAACACTAAAGCTCTCTTGCATATAAGCCCTACAATCACTCATTCGTAACCCTTGGTCATTGCATTTGGAAAGTGGAGTGAAAACATTTGCTTTTTTGGTTTTTGTGCATTCACGACAATGGCCAGGGGAATACACTTGAATCCTCATCAAATTTCATTGAATCTACCCTTGCATTTTTGAATCTCTTTTGCATTTTTATCATCCTTATTTGTAGCTTCAATGAATTTGGTTGCATGGAGAAGCAACCCACATTTCAAACAAGAAATCGTTCAACCCATGGTGATGTTGTTTTGATTTTGCATGTCTTCATTTAGTTTTTGGGTTTGATTTCTTGAGTTTGGGTTGGATCTTGATCTTTGTTTTGTTTTGATCTTTGTTAAATTCTACCCAACACATAAAGTGTTTCATCATCAAGACTATCATCATTGTGATATTCATCTTGGTCCACAAGGCTATCATAATCATCATTATGTTCAAAGGGAAAATAGATTTTTAGATTGGTTGTGACGAGGGGACTCATCAAAATATATTGGATTTGTAATTGCTATGTCTTTTGTTCAGATTTAGCTTGCTCAATGAACTTGTTGAACCAGTCAACAATACTTATTTTGATTAGGCCTTGGATTTTGATTGGTTGTGATGAGGGGACTCATCAAAATATATTGGATTTGTAATTTCCATGTCTTTTGTTCAAATTTAGCTTGCTCATTTGAACCAGTCAACAATGCTTATTTTGATTAGGCCTTAGATTTTGATTGGTTGGAATCAAAACATGATTTTTTGGTGTTTTGGATTTTATGATTTATTTTTTAATTTTTTAGATTTTTTTAGTTATTTGGGTTTTTGTGAGGTTTCGACACGAGTTTACACAAGGGGGAAGACAAAGCAAACACAACAACAATCCTACTTTATTCAAGTGGGAGTGTTTGCACTTGTGAGCCAATGTACATACCTTGATCTATGCATGGAAATTAGAGTCCATGGAGAGGCACTAACCACTTTTGATCCTTAAGTTCACTCTAGGGTGTGAGAGAAGAGCATATGTGCCTACTATCCCATTTCTAGAGGTAAATTATGAATAACTTCCTAGGTCTAACCATTTACTGGCGCATCACAAATATGAACAGGCAAAGGCCATCTATGCTAGGTTCAACAAGTGTTAACTAAGAGGATTCCTCAATATACCTTGTGGTACGAGAGGCCCAAGTCCATGAAATCAGGGTATATATCCAAAGGCTTGGATTGAGAGGGTAACCCACTCTAATATGTCACTTAGCAAGCTATAAAGATATTTGCTAGCTTAGACAAATGACAAATGCACCTTGAATGTGGAGTCTTTCAATTCTCCACCCAATTTGTATACCTTGTTAGAACACACTGGTTTGGGTTGACATTTGGTGATGAAATCTAAGCCAGACCTGCCTATAAAAGAAAAATAAAAAAGTGGTACTTAATTTTGATCTCTAGGATCACCCTAAGGCATGAGGAGAGAGCATACACAAGGCCCCTATTAGGATACACAAGTGTAAAATGGTGCTTTTGATCCTCAATCTTGCCTTGTAGTGCAAGACGAGAGCATGCACAACCCTTACCAATGAACACACAAGACAAATAAAGAGACAAACACGACACAAAAGATTAATTTCTTCTTAAAAGGATCTATGAGAGAGGTTTCAAATTTTAATCTTTGACAAGCAAACTTACAACCACAAAAGTGTTAGTAGTTCCAAAAATTTGGTCTTCATCACATGAGAAATCACTTACACTCACAAAAGGATTAGCAACAAAAATCCCCTACAAAGTTATTGAATAAAATGATAATCCCTACCAAAATATGGAAATCGTTAAGACATGTATCTTACATGAAATTTGATTTAAGGAAAAGAAAAATCATAATCTAGATGAAAATAAGATTATGATTAAATATTGATCTCATGTAATAATTAAATCTATGACACATGGCATTACAGGGATTAAGCAACTAAAACATCTAATAAAACTATAAAAATACCAAACACACATTGAATGTAGTGAAATGAATCATTATTTATATAACTTGAACTCATGAAACTACTCATGGTAAATTTTTAGGAACTTGGGATGCAATTTAGATGATACATTCATATTCTTAGTTATATTAATAATAGTAGCAAAAACTAAAATTTATATTACATCATATTATATAATATGAATTGAGCATATATCTATTGGGCCATTATGCTAAATCAATTATATACTCCACACAGTTTTCATAATTCTCTAAAATTTAGAAATACACATCCTTATCCTATCTATTCAAAAGTATTTTATCTATCTGAATCGTACTCTCAAACATCCCTCATCTTTTCAATGTAATGTCTACCTAGAATACACGTGATTGTTATAGGTAGTGACATAAATCAATTCAAAAACTTCTTAAATTAAAATAGTAATCAGATGATGAGAGTACATTCGGAGCTAGCAATAGTTTCACTCTATAACTTTAGTAAGTAGGGAATAACAAATCTTAGCAGATTATCTCATTTATGGCCATAGTAGTTGACAATCTAGGTAAGAAGAGGAGACACTTGACCCATGTTGAGCACAATGAAAATAAACCTTCAATTGCAAATGTTTTGATTAAAAAGGGTGCAAAAACATTTCACACACCAAATAATATGTGATAATGATCCCCACAGTAATTCACAATATCCAAAATGTAGTAGGAGAAATTAAAGAAAATAAACAAGGAACCACAAACACAAATTAATCCTATTTCCAATCCTACCAAAATGTAGTGGGAGAAATTAAAGAAAATAAACAAGGAACCACAAACACAAATTAATCCTATTTCAAATCCTACCACTACCTTTGATTGAGCAAGTAGGGTATAAAAAACAATGAAAAATCAACAAAATCAATTATTAATACGAACATTGGGTGTGAGAGATGTGCTCTTGTTGAGCTTGGATGTTAAGTTGCTCCTCGGTGTCCTCAATGTGGAAACATATACTTGCAATGGATTCTTCTTGTACATTGGATGAGGGAGATGTTCAATTTATAGAACTGGGATGGGAGGAATGGAGGGCTAGGATCTGTTTGGAATAGAGGTCTAGGACTAATGAGAGGATTTTTGAATTTGAAATTGAGAGGGAAGTGGAAATAAATGTTGGTGGTTGGTGAATAGAGGGTTAAGATTGTATTAATTAAGTGGATGGCTAGGATTAAAACTTGATTTAATTTGGAGTTGGGGACGAATGGCTAGTGTACATGATAAAATTTGGAGTGTAAATAAGACAATAACAATCAAAGACTCAAACCCAAAATCAATCATAACCTTAAAGAATAATCAAGAGCATAACCTAAATCCATAATGCATAAACAGTAAAAGAAGTTACCACTTGATATTTATTCCTTGGAATTATAGATGTGGATTGCTCAAATACGTAGTATAACCATAGCTTGCAATTATGGATGAATATGAATGCTCAAAGTGTTCAATGGGTGCGAAGTGCAAAGTGCTCAATGAATGCTCAATGCTTAATAAGGATACTCAAAGCTCAAAGATCGTAGAGGGTTTGTGAATGTGAGGATGGGCGAATTTATAGCTTTCACAAGACTTTGATCAACAGTGGAGAAAAATAGAATGAATCAAGAGATGAGATAATTTGAGAAGACATGAAGAATGTGCACATGACATATGTCCATGCAAAAAATCTTGTTTTAAAGAGTTAATTGCTTTCATGGATAATAAAATTGATTTGATTTTCATAAATAGAATTGATTTTTCTATTTAATGAATTGATTTATAGTAATAAAGATTTGAAAGCATGGTTAACTCAATGTTTGATTTGCTTTTTGACATGCAAATGGATTTTGGAAGAAAAAAATTAAATAATAAATTCTTTAATCCATGTACATGTGGAGTGATTTATAGGAAGAAAATATATAATTAGAAGATAAGAAGAATTTATTAGAATTAAATAAATAAATTTATTTAATTCATATGCATGATAGAAGAAAACAAATTAATAAAAGATTTGATTTTACTTATTTATGAGAGGAGAAAAGTCAACTAAATAAATTATTTTAATTTATTTAATTGTGGAGGAAATATTAGCTAATTAAATAATTAGAAATTATTTAATTGTTGTGGATAAGAAGAATAAAATTGGTGAATTAATTAAATAATTAGAAATTATTTAATTAATGTTGGATAGAAGAATTAAATGAGAAGATGATGTGAATGGCAAGATGATAATGTGTTAGTCATTTTTAGATGTCTACATTTTGCCCCTCTTTGAGATGATGTTGCGAAGTAACAACATTTCAAAGAAGTTTAAAACATGGTGTTTGATTTGGATGGAAGAAGATTGATTTGGAAGATCATGGTTGGAAGAAAATGATTGGATTAGAGATGGTGATGCCCCAGTCACTTAAAGTGAGGGTGACATGGAAAGATAATGGTAATTTAATGAATAAGATGAATGATGATGATGACCCCTAGAGAGGACAAGTGGGTTCAAAGAACACGGGTGTGCTCTCAAAATGAAAGGATAGGAAATTGTTAGTAGATGGGGAGATGTAGATGGAAATGAAAAAGTTAGATGAAAGATAGAAGAATGATGGAAAAAGAATGGATGCAGTGATGTAGTATGTTAGAAGAAGCTATGTAGGATGTAGAAGAATAGAATAATTGATCAAACTATTAAAGCTATAGATATTTATTAGGATGTATGGGGGAGATGGATGGGATGATTTGCTTAGGTTATGCTTAAAAAATATAAAGAGAAATCTTTATTTTGATATAAAATAGATGTTATGCACCAAGGTATATAAGACCCAGGTGACGATGTACCCAATGCATGGGATAGACACACAAAAAGAGAAACATCACAAGCAACCCTATACCGGATAACACCATGATATTGAAGACCATGATACACGTGCGATAGGAAGGTTACAAGGATCGATGCAGATGTAAAAAAAAAGATGCAAGATAAAAGAGAATGTTGATAAATGATAAAAAAATAATAATAAGACAGATGCAAGATAAAAGAGAATGTTGATAAATGATAAAAAAATAATAATAAGACAGATGCAAGATAAAAGAGAATGTTGATAAATGATAAAAAAATAATAATAAGACAGGTGCAAGATAAAAAAAATGATAAGACAAATGCAAGATAAATTGATAACACACACAAGCAAGCATGCACAAATGATTCAAACAAAAACAAGGTGATTGCCCCTACCAAGCTAAAAACCAAGGATTAATTGATCAAGGATTGATTTGATTGATTAAGGATAGGGTTGTCATTGTGGGGAATAATACATCCCTAGAACAACACAAGGATACGGGAATGATATATCATGTTGATGATGATTGGATAAATGATCGATTGATTGGTTTGATAGCAAGGTTGGAACAAAACCAAAGTATGCTTTTAGATGATTGGCTAGATTACTCTATTGGATTGGTATGGATTAAGGATGACTGGCATTTGGATTTATTGCTTGGGTTTTCAGAATGTTTTAATTTTTTTGGATTGTTTTTGGAATGTTTTGATTTTTTTGGATTTTTTTAATGTTTTGAATTTTTTATTGTTTTTTGGAATGTTTTGATTTTTTGGATGTGTTTTGGGGATGTTTTGATTTGGCTATGATTTTATATATTGATGCCCTACGACATGATATTCAAGATGCTTTTGAGGATTTTTTGCTATATATGAGGAGGCATCCAAATTTTTATTTTTGAATCTCATTAGGTTGAGAAAAGCTTCATATGTGGTCAATGTGTGCTTTCGTTGGCCATGATTAGGGAATTTAGGGGATGTAAGGGAACGAGATGTGTGGATGGAGGGATGAGTGTACCAATGGATGAAAACATTAGGGGTTTTTAAGATGGAAATATTAGGAGTTGGAAGGAGTGGAGGAAGAGTGTATGGAGCTATATATATGGTCACATGCTTTTGTAAATGGTATGACGATGGAGGAGGAATAGTGACATATGATTTGGAGGTGCAATGAGGTGCACCAGGTTTTGGATTGGAATAAGTGGCTTTAGGAGGCGTGGAGGTGGTACCAACATCTTTGGAGTGTTTTTCTTGGGTTGTAAAACCAAGGCCATGCGCTCGTGGATGGATTGTGACGTGGATGGGCTCCAAGATGCCTTGTTCATAAAGGCCTAAATCGTTGCCTTGATATTTAATGTTTTGGAGCATATGATATGCAATGGGATGTTTGTTGTTTTGGAAATAAGAGAAAGTCCATTATTAGATGGAGAACATGGGGTGGTGGATGAAGTCTGTTCCTCTCTAACAAGAGAACCACCACAAATGAAGGTGTTGAGTCCAAGCGGATAGGACAATTGATTTGGAATGGGGTCGATAGGAGATAATGAAGGATCAATAGGGATTAATAGAGGATCAACAAGAGATAGTGTAGGATCATGCAACAGAGGACTTGGGATGCTTGGATCTTGACTAACATTATGTTAATTAAAACGGGGAGTGATATGATCCCAGTTATTTATTTGATTGTCAATGGTTTCTTGGGGACCAAGTGTCTCATCCTGGGAAGAGGATGTTGTGGATGGATGGATAGGATTAGTGGGATGGTGGATAGGAGTAATTTGGATACCTTGCTCATGGATGGTTGTGGGATTATGGATGGGTGAAGTGATAAGCTCTAGCTCATGTATTGCATAAAGTTGGATAAGAGGGTCATCATGGCTTTTGTGGTCATAGATAGGATCTTGATCATAGATGGGAGCTTGCGCATAAATAGGACCTTGATCTTGAATAATATGATCTTGAGGAGTTGGAATAGTTCGATCTTGACTTGGTAAGGAGCAATGTGGATCATGCTTTGGATTTGACTCTTGACATAGCTCTTAAGTTGGGATAGGGATGGAAGTAGCTTGGATGGACATGATAGGATTGGGATGTTTGATAATATGGTTGCATGAGGGATTTTGATGTGCATTTATGGTAAGAGGCTCTTCAATGGGCTCGATAAGCATTGGAATAGGCAGGTTATTTGGAATCTTTTTGATAGGCACAAGGGTAGATGTGTTGATGTATGATGGTGTTTGATTCCTTTCTAATAGTCATTGGATCACATCCTTCATAAGTTTATGGGTTGATGGGTAATACAATGGATGGATAATAAGGGTGGATGTTGTAGGATTAGGATTAGGATCAGGGATAATAGGAGTGGATATGGTAGGATTAGGAGTAGATATGGATGGATGGATAAGAGAAGTGGATATGGTGGAATTAGGAGTGGATATGAATGGATGGATAAGAGGAGTGGTTATGGTAGGATTAGGTGGAGTGGAAGGATCCCATGGTGGAGGTATTAAAGGGGTTAATGGACTTGGATAAGTGGAACAAGGAGATGGAGGAATTGCATATAAAAATGGTTGTTGGGAAATGGATGGATGGATATATGTAGATAGGGGATGACCTTTATTTCCCTTGTCATAGGGTATACAATTAGGTATAAGGTTGTAACTTGTGCTCGCCAATGTTTGATTGCAAGGGGTTTGTATTTCTAGGTATGGATTTATGACTTAATGACTTGGATTTTGAATGGGCATGTAAGATGATGCGGTTGATGTGATAGAAATAGGAGGGTTGAAGGGATATTATGATGAAAGAGCCATGGGGATTGACAGATTGGGAGGTGGATGCTTTTGATTGAAATATTGTGTGCGTAAGATGTCAGGTCATCCATAAGTTGCTTGGTAAGATCTTGTGTTCGGCTAGTATTTCTTTGGTCATGTTGATGGGTGATTAGAGATGGAGTGCATGGGTTAGGTTGGTATGATAGTGATGTGGGTTGGATTGAAGATATGGTTTGGGGATAGGGTCCATATAGGTGTTTAAGTTCTTGTATTTTTGCATAATCTTGCTATGATAAGGGTATTGGGTGGATTGGAGACGGAGTGGGGTTTGACATAGGCTTTTTTAGTATCGCAACCATTTTAATGAGGAGTGTTGATCATGTGACTAAACTTTGATTTGTTGGAGCATAGGTTTACAAGACAAAGACACATAGACAATTTTTCAACTGATTAGAGAGCTAATGATGAATAAATCTGTAGAGTGGTGCTTCTGATGTTTTTGGGGCACAATTGATGCTTAGAATGGCACTTTTGATGTAATTGGGTGCAATCGATGCTCAGAATGGCACTTGTGAGGTGTTTGGGTGCATTTGATGCTCAGAACAGTGCTTGTGAGGTGTTTGGGTGCATCTGATGCTCAGAATGGTGCTTCTGATGGTCAAAATGTAGAGTGGCACTAATAAGGTGTAGAGTAGTGCTAATGAGTGGCAAAGTGGCAGTTTTGATTCTCAGAATGGTGTAAATGACTGACAGATTGGTGCTTGTGATGGTCAGGATGACACCTGTGATTAGAAAAAGGTAGAATGACACCTATAATTGGCTTAGTGTATAATGGCGCTTATGATTGATAGATAGGCACTACTCAGGAACATATTGGCACTACTAATGTATAGAATGGTGCAAATGATTGATAGATGGGTGCATATGATGTTCTAGATGGCTCCTATGGCTGGCAAAGGTCATAATGACACTTGTGAGTGGCTAGATGCAGAACGATGCTTATGATGTGTAGAGTGGAGTTAATGAGTAGTAGAATGACGCTTCTAATTAGCAACATGGAGCTAATGAGGTACAAAATGGTGCTTTTGATGTGTAGAAGGTAAAATGACACTTGTGATTGGATGAATGCAAAAGGGCACTTATGATGTGTAGAATGGAGCTAATGGGGAGCATAATGGTGCTTCTGATATGTAGAATGATGCTTCTGATATGTAGAATGGCACTTCTTATATACAGAATAGAGCTAATGAGGTATAGAATGGCACGTGTGATGTGTAGAAGGAAAAATGACACCTATGACTAGATGAATGTAGAATGGTGCTTATGATGTGCAGAGTGGAGCTAATGAGGAGCAGAATGGTGCTTATGATATGTAGAATGGAGATAATGAGGTATAGAATGGTGCTTCTGATGTTCAAAATAGCACTATCAAGGTTTTTTGATGATTGTGACAATTTTTGGGATGATTGGGGATGGAGGTCTAGATTGATTTGGGGTGGAGTTGGGATGAAGTGGATTGTTTAGGGATGATAAGAGGTGAAATTGACTAGATTAGGAACGATTTGGGAATGATTTAGGGATTGCATGAAGTGGTTTAGGACTGATTAGGGAATTATTATAATGATTTAGGGAAAGTTTAGGGATAAAATTTGAGATGAAATAAGATTGAATAGGGACAACTAGAGATGAAATTGAATGGATTAGGGATGAGTTCGGATTGATTAGGGATGAATTTGGTTGGATTGGGGATGATTTAGAATTGACTAGGGATAAATTTGGTTGGATTGGGAATGATTTGGAATTGATTAGGGATAAATTTGGTTGAACTGGGGATGATTTGGATAGATTTGGGATGAGTTGGATCAAGTTGGAAGGATTAGGATGAAGGTGGTAAAGGATTGGTTGGAAACATAGGACCTAATTAGAAGCACCAAACTTCTTATCAGAAACACCAAACATCTGATCAAAAGCACCAAACCTCTAATCAAAAGCACCAAGATATTGATCAGAAGCACCATGATAACTCAAAAGCACAAAAGTACTAATCAAATGCGCAATTCTGGCAAAAATAGTGCAAATAGATTGTAGACAGCTTGTTTTTGGCAAGAGATCAAATAAAGACACAATGGTTGATGATTTTTGAAGGTGTATAATGATGCCAAAGGTTTCTAACCCGTACATACGACAAGTGGCTTTTACATGTACATCACATGAAAGACGTGCCAAACACTTTAGAACATTCCTAGCTTTATTAAAATACTTGGTGTGTTTTCATAACGTGGGACTACACTCAATTACTCTCAGTATTATTACCTACTAAGAATACCAAGTTAAGAGATGATAGCTAGGGATCCAATGGGATACGGCCTCACCTTCTCACTTTCTTTGGATGTTTTTACACCCTACCCAAAGAAAATGTTTATCTCATCTCCATGAGGAACATGGTGAGTAACTTTAGGTTAGATTATGTCACCTTGCACCACACTAGAAAATAGTTGATGGTCTTAAACTAGGATTTACAAAGCTTCTAGGGAGTCCTTGATATACACTAGGTACAATGAGGCACAAGTCTGTGAACAAGATTCCAAGCAACTCACCACGAATGTCACCAATCCAAGTCTTGATGGACCGAGGGTCTCGGGAATCAATTTGGTACATAATTTGTGTTGACCATTGAGGTACAACTTTTGTTTTCCCCTTTGATATACCCCACCAAAACACGTGGTTAAGGTCATCCTTAAGGGTGGTGAAAACCCTTAACAGGCCTCCTAGATAGGATACCAAGTTCTTTTTAATCTTAAGATCACCTTTCAACATGAGAGAAGAGCATATGCATTGATCTTGGGTCCTCGAGATTGAAAGTAAATAAACTAGATAGTCTTTTTGATCTCCAAGATCACCTTGCAGTGCGAGGAGAGAGCATACACAGTAAATAGTTCAACAAACACAACATACAATTTTTTTCCCTTAATAAATTGAAGCGTGCAACTATATTAGTGGTAAAAACAAGTCTTTGATGATCATTCTGCACCAAATGATATTAGTAGTCTGATATTTGTTCTTAGACATGCAAAATACAAGCTACACAAATACCTATTAGTAGTTTGATAAACATGCAAGATAAAAGAGATATATGTTGAGATAAGTCAAATTAAATGGCACCAATATAGTCCTTGTGATTTTCTATTTAATTTTAAAAAAATCATTGAATTTTGATAAGATTTGCAATAGTTATGGCCATTTTAAGTTTGATAGGTTGTTCCGTTAATCAAATGTAAGCTTCTATCAATCATATCCAAGCCTATATTAATCATATGTGAGATTTTACCAACCAGAAGTAGAATTTTATGAATTGGATATGAGATTTTACTAATCAAATGCAAAATTTTATAAGATGCGAGCTTTTACCTATCAGATGCGAGCTTCTGTGTGTTAGATGCGAACTTCTATCTATTAGATGCGAAATTCTGTCTATGAGATGTGAACTTCTATCTGTCAGATGCACATTATTGTCTGTCAGATGCAAACTTATGTCTGTCAGATGCGAACTTCTATCTGTTAGATGCAAACTTCTATCTGTCAGATTTGCCAAACTATTCTAGAATTTAATAGACCTGTAATCAAAAAGTAAGCCCTAGAAAAACATATCAAAAGTGTCAATATATCTATCAAAAGCATCATTCTATTGATTAGAAGCATTGTTTTGTTTGTCAATAGCGTCATTCCGTACCTGTAATCTCAAAAACTTAAAATTCTCAAGCAAAATCGTTAGTGTCAAGGACGTGGGTCCCACCAAGCATGCCAACATGTATATGATGAAATTTGGAGTGTAAATAAGACAATAACAATCAAAGACTCAAATCCAAAATTAATCATAACCTTAAGGAATAATCAAGAGCATAACCTAAATCCATAATGCATAAACAATAAAAGACGTTACCACTTGATATTTATTCCTCGGAATTATAGATGTGGATTGCTCAAATACGTAGCATAACCATAGTTTGCAATGATGGATGAATGTGAATGCTCAAAGTGTTTAATGGAGGAAAAGTGTGAAGTGCCCAATAAATGCTCAAAGCTCAATATAGATACTCAAATCTCAAAGATCATGGAGGGTTTGTGAATGGGAGGATGGGCGAATTTATAGCTTTCACAAGACTTTGATCAACGATGGAGAAAAATAGAATGCATCAACGGATGAGATAATTTGAGAAGAAATGGAAAATGTGCACATGACATGTGTCCATGCAAAAATCTTGTTTTAAATAGGTAATCGTTTTCATAGATAATAAAACTGATTTGATTTTCATAAATAGAATTGATTTTTGTATTTAATGAATTGATTGATAAGAATAAAGATTTGAAAACATAGTTAACTCAATGTTTGATTTGCTTTTTGACATGCAAATAGATTTTGGAAGAAAAGAATTAAATAATAAATTATTTAATTCATGTGCATGAGGAGTAATTTATAGGAAGAAAAGATATAATTAGAAGATAAGAAGATTTGATTAGAATTAAATAAATAAATTTATTTAATTCATGTGCATGATAGAAGAAAACAAATAAATAAAAGATTTGATTTTATTTATTTGTGAGAGGAGAAAAGTCAACTAAATAAATTATTTTAATTTATTTAATTGTGGAAGAAATATTAGCTATTTTTTTTTTTAAAAGATAATGCGCCTGGTAAACTTTTTAACGTGACCGGCGACGCTGGTGCGACACGCCCTCCGGCTCCATATGAATGCTTTTGTCCGGAGCAATGAACCAGTGAGGCCACAACATGGGGGACCTTCAAACCCGCGAGCTCGTTGGCCCAGCGAAGGCATAAAGCATGCGAGCTCGTTGGCCCAGCGGGGGTTTGAACTCTGGTGGCTGCCATTACAACTGAGTGACTTAACCACCGAACCACGCCCTTATCGGCAGAAATATTAGCTTATTAAATAATTACAAAATATTTAATTATTATGGATAAGAAAAATAAAATTGGTGAATTAATTAAATAATAGAAATTATTTAATTAATGTGAAATGAGGGTTAAAATAGATGATTTAAATAAATAAATAAAATTATTTAATTAATGTGGAATAAAAGAATTAAGTTGGATGAAATGTTAGATTTAATTAAATAATTATAAATTATTTAATTAATGTTGGATAGAAGAATTAAATGAGAAGATGATGTAAATGGCAAGATGATAATGTGTTAGTCATTTTTAGGTGTCTATAGCTAGGATTAGGTTGATTAGATTAATGGCCAGGATTGAATATTAGTTTGATTTAGGATTGTTGACGTGGATTAAAATTGTTATTTGAAAGTTTGGTTGTTGGGGATTGATGATTAGGATTATATTGGCTAAATGGATGGCCAAGATACAAATTTAATTTGCATTTGGATAGATGGTGTGGATTTTAGGATTTTGTGATGAAGATACATTTTTATTTTTAAATGGAGAGGAAGGTGATTGACATTAGCTTAGTTAATTAAATTAAATAATGTATTTAATCAACTAATATTAGGCTAAACTAATTAAATAAATAAAATTTATTTAATTAGTTTTTTATTATATTGGTAAAATAGGTTTTGAAGGGGCCCCGAAACCCTTTACAAAAAGCTGCAATCCGAGAACAAAAAGCCAATCATACGCCAATAGAAAGCCAACAAACTATTAAAAAACATAGAAAATAGTACCACAACAGAAAACTACTAACACTATAGCAGCTTCTTTAAAGTTTCCCCTGCTTCCAGCTCTTGCTCATAGAATTTCTCATGTAGCTTAGCAAAGTTCACCAGCTCCTTCTTCTCATCTTTAATTGCTTCTTTCTGCTTCCTCTAGTTCGAGTCAATGGGCCTCCAGTATCCTATTGCATCACCTGTTTCCCTTTTTCTTTGTTACCATCAACCTTTTCCTAACAAACAATTTATTCCACCACTGGGATGTCCTCAGCATTAGTGTCTCTAACCTATTCCTTTCTACGCTCTTTGAGCTTATCTATGAGCAACTTCATCCCCTGTAAGCTATTTTGAATAGTTAGCTTACTAATCTTCATCATTTTCTCTAGATTGTCATTGATTTCAATCAATTTTTCCTCTAAATATGGTATCCTAGTCCCAAACTCCTCTTTCATCCTCAGCATCTGATGCTCCATCTCTTCCATCTTAGGAATAGCTTCCCAATTCTGGAAGATCTACTTATCCTGTTCCACAGTGGTTTTGGCACCTCTATCCAGACTTTCTTGCAGCAACTTCAACTTAATATTGATTCGGTTGATCTCCACGAAGAACCATTTGGTCATCTTATGTTGAGAATTGACCGCAATTTTAACCAAACCAATAGCTTCCTCCAGGTTGTCTATGTTCCCAGTCTTCGCCACCAAATTTTCAAAATCATCCAGGAGTTTCTGAGAGGGGTCTAGGATCTTCAGGAAGTGAGACCCGATGTTAGGCTCTTTAATAGGTAGGTCAGAGCCATCATGACTATAATCATACTTACCCTGTTCTTTATCACCCACATCCATCCCCCGTTCCGTGACCATATTTGAAGCCTCCCCCATAGGTATCTGTTTGCTTCTCTTCATAGCCATGGGGCTTTTCCCTTTGTCAAAATGTTTCTTCTTCCCTTTACCACCCTTTTTGATAGGGTCAAAATCCTCACTAGTCTGGGATACCTCAGACTAGGAGATTTGGACATCTCTCCTTTTCACCCTCTTCCTCTTCTTGTCGTACCCTTACTCACTATCCTTCCAATATTCTTCCACCATCCACTCCTCATCCTCCGATTGGGTCTCCGAGTCACTAGAGACCATCAAAACCTTCTTCTTGGCAAAGGAATTACCCTTCAGCCCGCCCTTAGGGTTATTATTTTCATATATTTCATTATGAGAAGGATTAAACCTTCATGGAGGATAGGGAGCTTAGGGTTTCTATCATTTTCCTTCAAAGCAAATTTCATAGATGCTAGCAAGTAGAGCAGGAAGGAAACAAGCATTTGTTTGCAGAAATGATTAAGCAAGTTAAAGTGATAACCTTAAACAACAATGAACCTACCATCTAGGGTAACATAGTGCATTATGACCTCCACAACCTCATCCTAAATTGGCTTAATGGACAAGCGATTGTAACCTCCAGACTGCAACTTCACCAATTTACTCTGCTCATTTCCCTTAAAGAAGTGGTTCAGGGCCCCCTCACTGGTTTTATTCTCCCTTAAGAATGTCATTCCATTGACAAAGAGACCCATAATCATGGCAATGAGGTATTCAGTGATGGTAACTTCCAAACGCTATCACCTTCCTGCCATTCCAATTTTTGGCGAATATCATCGTAGCAGTGGGGTCGGCCCCATGCAAAATTTCCATAAAAGGGATCAAACCCCCTACCTCAAGAATCTTCCACACTTTCTACAATACTATTAACGATGTTAGTGGTGGTAGATGGGAATGGGCCTGACATCCATTGTGGACTAGTACATTATATTAAGAGGATGGAGGATGGGGCTATATATTCACGGGGTTGGTGCATTTTATCCCACTTGCATCATGATATATAATGGTTTATATGGGGAGATGGGTGATTTGTTATGGAGGAACACTACTACAAGTACGGGCTTTCTAGCATATATGTCATGCCCACCCTTGTCTTGCAAATTTATTCATACTTGATAAACTTATTTTGTTATTGGTAGTCATAAAATTACACATTTATGTTTAGATTTTGATTATGATCATGGATTTTGTGGATATTAATATTATACTTAAAATAGTTTTATTTTACATGAGCTTATTATGATGATGATGATTGTAGTTTATTTCTATTATTTATATGAAGGTTTTTAGCGTATCTCAATTCCTTTCTAATATCATAATTTAATTTCAAATATATTATGATGAGTGTTAATGCTGATATAATTTTAAATTAGTAGTGGTAATCTAAATAGGGATGTTTGATAATGATGAAAATTAGAAAGAAAATTCTGAAATATTATAATGTGATAAATGTGAATTGTGTATGTGTAATTGTGTTAGTTGAATTTATATTATTATTGTTGAATAGTGATAATTATCTAGATTATGGATTACCTATATCATATGATATTTCAAAAATATTCTTATTATTTCTTTAGTTATTTAGTGGAATATATTAATATTTGGTTGCAAATGTATAGATAATTTAATGAAAAAACTTTGGAGGTCCTCAAGAAACCTTTGTTGTGATTCTCTGGGGATACTTTGACCTTACCCATTAGGGGACTAAGGTCTTTATTATTGAAAATATTTTGTAAATGTGGAAGTTGTTATTTACATTTATTTTTTGTAACTTTGTTTTGAAGTTATATGTGTGACAATTTTGGATTGTGAGTTATCTTTGTAACAAAATTTGGATTTGTTCTTAGAAGGGACTCTAAAAGGTTCTAGAGTATTATTTTATTTATTATGTAACTAAAATTAAACCAATAAAGTGATTACCTATGAGATGGGTCCATGTTGAAGTGCTTAATATGTATTTTAGAAGAGTCTAGAACCTTAAAAAGTGTCTTGGAAGATAAGTGACGAGATTTGGAAGCAAATATGATTAGGGTAACAAAGTCAAAGTTTTTCCTAGATCCATTATATTTAAACAATTGAACCTTGCTTGAAACTTTGTTTAGGGTTGGATTTTTAATTTTTGAATTGTCTCATTTTGTTTTCAAAGTTGTTTGGAGAAGAGGAGGGTTGAAAGAGCTTGAGAAATCTGGAGAAGAAGAGGGATTGAAGAGTTTGGTCCAACAGACATTTAAATTTTGTTGAAGTATTGAGATAGACTCTTAAGCCATTTTAGAGTATATATTGTTGTTGTTGTTAAAAAGGTACTCAAAAGTTTACTAAATTTTCTATGAATATTCTTGATATTATATGAAAATCCTCTTGTTGTGTTGTGTATTATGTGTTGAAGTTCATTTTGGATGAGTGTTATGTTGTGTTGGACCTGGATCTTCTCATTTGGGTTAAGAGCCACCCATGTATTAGGGTTGAAAGAGGTGTGAACCCTCTCTTGAGAAAAAATTTCTATTGTATGGTGTTGATTGGTATTGAGTGTCTATGTGTCTGAATATGTTATGTTGCAGAGAGGAGATAGACATGCCACGTGTTATTCACGTTGTAGTGTGTATATGATTTGGGTGGAGTATCATGATATGATTGGATGATTTTATGGTTACTTTGGTATCAAGGAGAATGAGATTTTATTTATATTTTTCCCAAGAGGTTAGATTGTCCCCTTCACTCCCCTTTTTCTATGAATCTTGCTAAGATTCATATGTGATGTTTAAACCTATGAGTGTTGTTGTGTTTTTATATCTATATTCCTTTGTTGTGTTATGAAAATTAATTTCTATAAAGACCTTTTAGCTCAAAGGTGGGCTTGTGAACAAACCCTATGGTTGGGAGGTGAGTAAACCTCCTTTGGCTTGGATGTGAAGCTTTGTTTTTGTAGATTTGAAATAAATTAAAAGATGACAAACTTATGTTTGATGAAGATCTTATATGGGTTTTGAAACCCTGTTTTGAAGTCATTAGACTATTGTAAACCCTTTTTTGAGAGGATGTGATTGTTTATACATTTGTGCATATGACACTCTAAATTTGTTATAAAAGAGATATATTTCTTCCTTATGCATATCACACTCTAGAGTTGTGAAATGAGAGATCTACTTATATCTCTATCGTATAGAAAATATAGTTATTTGAATAAATCATTATATAATAAAAATACATCATTTTTAGAAGATTTTCTTTTGTTCAACCATAATTATAAGTGGATTAAAAAATAGAAGTGTATTCTTGCAATAAACAAGAGGTTTATTTGTTATAGATACATTTATTGTTTAAAAAATCATTTGAAAAGTTGTCTTAGACATAAAATATATATACATGCATCTATTTTTTAAATGTTTTTTAAAAATTAGATTTAAAAATATATATAATATGTATGTATTTTTTCCCCCGAAAAAAAGCTCGTAAATTCATATATATGAAAATGAAATTATATAATAAAGAAGTTGCAAGTAGATTTGCAAGGGGAAAAACATTAGAAAAAAAAATGTAAACAAAGTGAAGGTGCAACCAACATAAGGCTACAACAACAAAAAAAACAAGTAAAAAGTGCACAGGTAAAAACCAGCCCATACATGCAGCAACCGAGTAATGAGTCAACAATCCAAGACACGGTGGCTAGGGAAAATCCATGGCTAGAGAGCATCCTATCAAGTAAGGAAAAGAAGCCCTCAATCTGGTGACAAAAAAACCACAACAAAAAGAAGAACCAATGATTCATGATTGATTAGTCACAAAGAGAATAATAACTGGCAACATAGAATTTGCCAAGTGTTCAATAAGTTCCCATCTATCCACAACCAAGTGTAATCCCACATTTGAGTGAGCATCCACCTCCATATTGTGCTCCCTATAAACATGGTTGAAAGATATATTGATAAAATAAAGTTGCGGACTATCAATCAATTCTTTTATAGGTGTAAGAAACAAATTTTCAACCCGATAAATCCCATTTATCCATTTGATGATGACCTCAGAATTACCAAAAACTTGTATTTGTTCCAACCTTCTGTCCTTTTCTAAAGTCAACAAGAGTTTCAATGCCATAATCTCCACAAAATTATTCGCACCACTACCCAATCTAGCATTGAAAGTGATATAATGATTAGGATTAAAAATAATATGCCTCCCACCCCACAAATAGTAGGATTACCTTGACATGCCCCATCAAAGAATCTCCAAGGGCATGATTTATCAATCACCGGGGGAGCCAGTGATCTTAGAATTTTTACCTTTAGAGTATTCTGAAAGTGTGCAAAAATGGATTGTATCTATGATGAGAATTGGAAGGAAGGAATCACTCTATTTTGAAAAATAGCAACATTTCTGGCCAACCAAATACCCCAGGCAACAAGAAGTGGGAGTGCCCTGTAGACGTACATAGAGACCCTTGTTGATACCAATTTTCAAAAGTGTCGAATAGTGTATTTCCAGCCGAGACATTCCTCTAACCAATCAATCCATCCATTTCAAACTAAACCTTGATAGTATATGGATATGTGATTAATAGGTGATCAATAGATTCCAAATCCATCAAGCGTAGTGGGCAACATCTTGATCCCTACCAACTTCTTTTTTGCAACACATCCCAAGTCAAAACTTTATTATGGAGTATGAGCCACATAAAAAAATAGTCTTAAAGGGAGCATGAATCTTCCAAATACTCTTCCACCACCTACAATTAGCATCATGTTTCCCTAGTGAAACTAATGTCTTGTACCCTAAACTAACAATGTACACTCCTTGGGTTGTATTCTTGGACCAAACCAAAAGATCTTCCTCATTGCTGGTTCTGACATGACTCTGTTTTAGCCTGCTAACATATTCATTCTAGTTTTCACTATCCACACCAGTTAAACTAATCATTCAGTTAATTTCCACCCTTGTTGTCAAAGATTGGTGGTATAAGGATCAACAACATGTGCAAGAGTAATAATACCTTTCTCTATCAACCCATTGGTTAAAACCTCAGAGAGTAGAAGAGCATCTCCAGTACCACCCCAAGGATCAAATCCCACTCTAACATTAACACTATTTCCTACCTTCTAAATCAATTGATGACAAATAATAGGGAAAGAAAAGAACAACAACCTTCCGATAAATAGAAGTGTTATGTGAAATTTTGACCTTGCATCTAATCAATTCAACAATGGATTTTGGAGCAATATACTTTTGATAGAGTGTTTTATACCACAATCCACGAGTCAAAATAAGCCTCCAAACACTCTTGGCAATGAGAGCATCTCCAAAAAAATGAATATTTTTTAGTCCCCATCCCCCCTCATCCTTTGGCTTAGATATGGACATCCAATTAGTAATAGGAATTTCATTTTTGTCCTTTTTCCCTTTCCGCATAAATGTGAAGTAGTTTTTCCTTATCACCTCTAACACACTCTTGGGAATGTGAGCTAATGAAATCCAAAAAATAGGTATGGCTTCCAATACATATTTTATCAAAGTAAGTCTAACCCCAATAGATAGCCATCTATTCCACCACAAGTTGATACGTTTCTCAACCTTTCCAATTAGCCATAACCAATCATTTGTATCATAACCAGTTGGTTTCCAATGAAATCGTAGATACTTGAAACCATCATGCAAATCCAAATGCTAATAGGGAAATATTTGTAGTATCTAATTATGTTGTTGCCCCTATAGTCTATTAGAAGAGATAGTAGACTTATGTGATAGTAGACTTGTATGTATTAATCATCATACCTATAGCAGCACCAAACAAGTCTAAATCTCCTTAACCTTGATCATATCAGACCTAGAACCATTGCTAAACAACAAAATATCATCCACAAAAAGGAGATGTGCTAGTGAGGTGGAGCTGTCAATCAATATACCTCTTATCAAACCATTATGTTTAGCTACCAACAAAGCCTGACTTAAACCCTCAGCAACCAGTAAAAAAAGAAGAGAGGATAGGGAGCATCCTTGTCTCAAACCTCAAGTCTAGGTTTAAAAAAATCAGAAGTAGATCCATTTATGAGAATGGCATAAGAAACAAAGGTGATACATGCCATAATCGAATTTACCATTTGTAAGCAAAAACCAAGAAGTATCAATAATAACCAATATATATAGCTAGTTCACTCTATCATATGCCTTAGACAAATCAAGATTCATAGCCACCGCTGGTAATTTCTTGGATTTTATAGTGTGGATACATTCCTATGCTACCCCAATTTCCTCATGTATACGTCTCCCATATAAGAAACCAAATTGTTCACTAGAGATAGTGTTAGACAAAACATCCTTGACTCTGATAGCAACGACTTTAGCAACAATCTTGTATATGCAATTACAAAGAGAGATAGGGTGAAAGTCACTGAAAGAATTTGGCTTGTCCTTCTTAGGAATGAGGGTGATGAAAGTTGAGTTAATGGCCCCAAGTATTTTCCCCAACCTCTGAGTTTCTTCTGCCATATGAAGGATGTCAGAACCAAGGTACTCATAAAAACCAAGGAAAAATTCAATAGTCCATTCGTTAGGCCCTAGACTTTTGTCCTTTTAGAATTGCCCATGTAATAAGTCCTCATTTCATCCTTATTAATTTCTACCATAAGTCTCTCATTAGCTACCTCATCAACAAAACTTGGGAAATGTGTAGATATACTAACAATGTCTGCAATACTGGCCCTGTCAGGTTCCTTGTACAACTGGTTAAAGTGTGTGATGCCCATATCAGCACTCTCCTTGGAAGTGTTTGCCTTTGAACCATCCTCCTTTGTCATTTCCCAAATAGTATTTTTCTTTTTACGATAGTTGGCATAATTATGGAAGTACTTAGTATTTTCATCACCATTTTTCAGCCAAAGTGCTTGACTTTTCAGTCTCCATTAAACCTCCTTCTTAACCAATAGCTTCCTTTCTTCTATTCCAACTCCAACATCTTATATCTAGTAGCCTCATCAAAAACATTCTGAAAATCAGAAGCATAAAATGCATCAAGCTATTGTTCCACAGATGTTAATGTCATTTCTTGTTCTATATGTTTCTTATGTGCCCATATGATAGTAGCAACCTTGACTTTTTAAAGGTTTTTAGCACTTATTGGAGACTAGCCAACACTCTAGGGGACTTGTCAAATAGAATCCATTCATCTTTTACTAGTGTAATGAAGTCATTATCCAAAAGCCATGAGGGGTTAAATTTGAAAGGGGAAGCAAGTTTTGGATCAGCTTTAGCTAACTGAAATAATATGGGAGATATCAAAATCACCACCCGAGGCCACCCAAGAATGAATTTTATCATATTTATGAAAAAGAGAATCATGTACCAAAAATCTATCAAGTCTTTTTGCCACCCACTTCACACCAATGCGCATATTCCTCCAAGTAGGAACAATCTCAATAGGGTCAAATCAATCAGCCTGGAGTCCACCAATTTATTTTGAAAAAACTAGCAAGTGGATCAACTCTAGCAAAATCACCCCATACCTCTTCACTAGAGATAGTGAAATTTAAATCTCCCCCCAAAATGAGGTTTTCAGATTTTAAGAAATCGTGAGCAAAAAAATTTCCCCAAAATGACTTCTTATTAGATGAAGGACCATATATATATTTGCCACATCAAGTGAAAATCGCATTTCCATAGAAAAGAGTCTCGTGCCAATGCAAGTGACAAAGATGATAGAATCAACCTAAGCCATAGTCGAGTTCCTCCATCTAGTGAGTAAACCTCATAGTTCCCAATAGAGTTTATTGAGAGAAAAGTACAATCAAATAGAATCCTGAATAAACCACCTATAATCTTATTACCTTCCCCTTCTATTTCTTGGATCATGATAATATCATGTTTATGTGAATCTACTAACCATTTAAGTGCAGACTTTTTGGAGGGGCTATCAATCCCTCTGATATTAGAAGACATCATAATTATAATTACATGTTCTTGGGGGCTTACCCCACTCTAAGGGCCCCAGCTTTTGTCTTGTGTTTCCCATGTATAGTATCTTCCACCACCATGTTGTGGGAGAGTGAAACTATAGAAGGTCTTGCCCTTCCCAAGAGTTCCCCTTTCCTTATCATATCAAAGCCTTGACCACCTTCTACAAAGTAGTCATCCACATCACTTATCACTTGTCAAGAACACAAGGAATTATCTAAGTTGTGTAGGAAGTACAGAGGGATTTGGAGCAGCATCATAATTCTTAGTCTCAGTATATTGTTGTGTCCTCAAAGTGCCCACCATACCTGACATAGTGTTTTTCCCCTAACTTGAGAAGTATCACCAAGAGAAAGTTGTTTACCCCTAATCTTCCTTATAGAAACCTTCAATCCCTTCTTCCCATACCTCAACTACCACCCCAGCCAAAGCTGTACACAGACCAAAATTCATTTCCATCAAGGTGTGTATCCTAAGATGGTTATATATATTGGCAATGTGTAGAGTAGGAGATATAACTTGTATAGATGGGTCCAACAACATAACATCACAGTAGTGTGTGTCCAGTTTATGAGACTGGATTTGTATAGCAAGCCTATTTAATGTAAATATAAATTTTGATTCCAGTCCCATGTCAATGTGCAATTTAGTACCAAGGTGTGACAATGTGTATTCAACAATGGAGGTATCCAAAACCTTTTCCATCCTAGGCCTGTCCTACAGATCGGTGGGTTGAAACTTGGTTTGAATAGGTTGTCTTGTCTCGATCACACAATCCATCTTTTTATGAGGGTGTTTATTTGTAAATGGTAGTGTACAGTCATTTCCAAGATGACCATAAGAGTGGCATCTAGCACAATGGAAGGGAATACCAACATAATCCAAGGTTTATCTATGCACCTCATATACAGATTCCTAGAGTATTTCATCCACTAACCCCTCCTTTAAATCCAAAGGCATCAAAATTTTTACAACTACCCTAGAAGACTGTTTTAAGTAGCTCACATCTGCTTCCATGAAGGTCCCCAACCTATTGCTGATGGCTTGTAGAATCTCAGAAGTCCAATATTCAAGAGGTAATGCTCGCAATTTAACCCACACTAGCTTGGTCTTGAGATGTTAAGATTGTGGATCAAAACTGGGAGACCACCTTCTTAAAGAAAGGATTTAATCCCCAAAATCATCTGATATCCTTGATCTTAGCAACATCCTCAGTTGTTTGGAAAATAAATGCAATCCACCCCCTTACTAGTAAGTGAAAAATTAGAGAGTGTCCAAGATTAGGTTGCCAACAAGCAATCCATTGAGATAATTTTTTCTTGGATAATATTCTTCCAAAGAAAATACCAGTCAAGGCAATATGAGATAATTCAACAACTTGAGACATCTTTATGTCTTCACCCTGGACAAGTCTAACTCCATTTTTACATTTTTTATGCACTTTTTCCATTTCTTCTTATTCCCCTCTTTGTAGACATCTCTAGCATTCAAGGTAAACATAGGAGGAGCGGCAACCCTATCCCCAAATAAATTATTTAGTAGTCCCTCTGCAATATGATAATCTATCTCATATAATAGGCCTTGTGAACCGCTTTTGTGCATATGGCTAGGTGGAATCCCAAAGGATTCAACAAGACGTGCACCATCAGAGCCCATGTCTAAACTAGGATGTTGTGAAATTTGTGCTATTAACCTCAGGCAAGAAGGACCATCATTGCCGACTATGTGAGTCTTGTCCATAACACATGACATTTTGGTCCATTGATCCTCTAAAAATGTAACTGTGCCTTCATATGGGTCCTCAGAAAAGTCTACTAACTCCTCATCCCTCTCCATAGAGGGCAACAATTTGAAACAATGAGCAACCTTAGGGCCCTCCTCCATAGAAAAAGTGGATTCATATGCTCTAGCATGTCTTCAAATCAATTCTCGGGAATGGGGTCAAAAGATATAACAACAAACAAAAATAGGGAGAAAGGGATTGAACAGACAGGGAAAAAAATAATACAAATATCCAATACAACAATGACTAATAAAAACACCAATGTGTAGTGAATGGACATCAAATGGAGAAGTAGTGAGCAGAGGAGCATGAACATCAAAACATCAAAATTACCATAGCACACCAAGAAGAAAACAAGAGTGTCAACACGAATAGAAAACAAACAAATATCAAGGGGAGAGACAAATAGAAAATGGGTCACACCGATCAAAAACAATATGTACCAATAATGAAGAGGTTCAAAATTTCTCGTCCAAACTCCATGTTCCCTGCTCCAGATCCTAAATCATTATTTAGTGGAGAGATTGACCGACAAAGGGTCACGCTGATAAAAAACATTTTATGCCAACATGGAAGAGGTTCACTTCCTTGAGTGCAAGACCATTGTCTTCGCTCTTTCTGGACCCATGTCAACACCATTGTTCGCCATTCTTGATCGCCTTCACCTTCCCCTAAATAATATATATATATATATATATATTCTCATGAAATCTTTTTTTTTTAATTGCATATCTAAAAAGAAAATAATATAGAAATATAGATTTAAATATTTCTATCCATTTGCACAAAAAATGTAATTTCCTTTCTTTGATTGTAAGATATGAATTTAGAAAATAAAAAATGCACGTAATTTTTTTATTAAAACAACATTGCAAGGTCAACTTCAAATCATCATATCTCCTTTAATACTAATTCAAATCTTTAACATAACCACTTTTTAGAAAGATCTCAAAGTTTTCTTTCCATTGTATCCAAAATCTCTTTGTTTGAAGACATTTGTGAGACATACAACCGTTTGCAAAAAATTCAGCCCTTCTTTGGAAATCATTTAAGATTCCAGCATGTACCTATAAATTCTCTCCACTTAAAATGGTTGAGGATGATAATTGATTTATAGATGTGTGGTTGATGGGTTGGAGGGTTGAAACTTGATTAGAAATGATGGTTAGGATTGAATGAGAGAAATTGAGGCACTTTTAGGGCTATCATTATGTGAATAGCTAGAATTAAAAAATGCGATAAGAAAATAGATCGTGAAAATGTATTAGTTGTTTAATTTTTTTATTTTTAATTAGTCATGTGAGTTTTTGAATTTATTTATGGATGGGATATGATTTGAAATTTAGTTGTGATGAACTATTATATTTAATACTTCATATCATATTATATTTTAAGATTTATTGGTGATGCTCTAATTTCTAATATTTAATTATTATTTAAAATTCAATTAAATTAGTTGAGCAATTTAACTTTTATTATGTATAAATTAGATTTTTAATTATATTAATTGCGGGATTAATTTAGATTAAGTTTTGGAGGTTTTATTGTAATTTAATTTAATTAACGTGTTTTAGAAATTTTAGTTGAGTGTTAAGTTATAAAAAAATTATGTTTTTTAAGAAGAATGTTTAAATTGTGGCATGTAGGGTTGGTAGAATTTAATAAATATTGTTAATAATTTAATTAATCAAATTTAATTAAATTGGCCTTATAATACAGTTAAATAAAAATAAATAATTAAAAATTAAAAATTTCTATATAAAAATGGAGACTAGTTAATATCTTCTAAGCCTTTGTTATTAAAAAATTTATAGTGAATTTTAACAATTAAAATGAATTGAATTTTTGAATTTAATTCAATATAACGCAAATGAGGTGTTTAGTTTGAGAGGAATAGTTTGGATATGAAGTAATTAATTTTGTCAACATTTTTCATAACTGATAAATTAAGTCATTTTTAGTTTATGACTTTATTGTAAGACAATTAAATAGCTAAGATGATAAATAAATAATTAAACGAGATCAAATATGAATGCAAATTTAAATAAACCCCAATGCAAATTTTAATTTTCCTTCTTGAAACTTTTTAATTAATCAAAAATTTTCATTTAAATTTAAATTGAATCAAAATAATAAACATGATATTTCCACAGTCCATGATATTCTTTTAGAGCTTTTGGGAAAACTGTGTATAGCTTGTTTAGGATCGACGTTTCGGATCATACTCCATGATCCATCATCAGGAAGAAAAGAGAGAACATTGAGTTGTGATTATAGAGATAGTGACTTTAAAAAGAGAGGGGAGAGGGAAGGGTGGGCACGGAGTACTAAAATCTAGTAAGGATAATAGTTGGAGAGGGAGGAAAAAACAAGTGGGAAAAATAAAAGGCCTGGGTTTAATGATGGTTAATAAAAATAAAATTATATATATATATATGAATAAGCAATATATATATTAAAGTATCAAACACGAAATACTCAAAAATATCAAAATATGCAAGAGGAAAAGTAATTACAAGAAGTATCTGAATTTTTCCTCTTACTCTATTGTTTATTTTGAATTTTTCCTCTTACTCTATTGTTTATTTCTTGACTTCTTCATGCATTCAGATACTTCTTGTAATTACTTTTCCTCTTGCATATTTTGATATTTTTGAGTATTTCGTGTTTGATACTTTAATATATATATTGCTTATTCGTATATATATAATTTTATTTTTATTAACCATCATTAAACCCAGGCCTTTTGTTTTTCCCACTTGTTTTTTCCTCCCTCTCCAACTATTATCCTTACTAGATTTTAGTACTCCGTGCCCACCCTTCCCTCTCCCCTCTCTTTTTAAAGTCACTATCTCTGCAATCACAACTCAATGTTCTCTCTTTTCTTCCTAATGATGGATCATGGAGTATGATCTGAAACGTCGATCCTAAACAAGCTATACACAGTTTTCCAAAAAGCTCTAAATTGAATCAAAATGTTATAGGTGAAGAAAATATTTAAATTTATTACGATTTAATTAGTAAATAATTAAATGATGTCATCTTATATTTATTTAGTCATAAATTTATTTTTAGATAACTGACTTCCTTATATGTTAGCTAGGGTGAAAGACTGATACATGCAAGGTGACTAATGCTCTTATGAGAACTTGATAAGTATGATTAATTACTCATTATTTGAATAGATGAACTAATTGTTAGTTATTTTATAGTTTGTTTAAGGAATATTTAGGCAAATTCATATAGTAATTTTAACAAGATTAAGAAAATTAATTCATTGGTTTGTGAATAAAGTGGATTCCTCATTATCACAAACTTTATGGATCCTTCTCTTGTGTGATGTAGCATACTCATTGTTGTATATATATATGCTACAACATTGAGAATGCATATTGTGCTACCATATGTAGGATGGTGAAGTCATAATAGAGTTGTTATTTTAAGAAGAAGAAAAATTGCGGTGTCAGTGTTCATGTTCACAAACAAATGTGGGCATGACAATATAGTAGTGACAAGGATTGTTAGTTTGCTAAAAGAAATTGGAGAGGATATGCTTCGAGTGTACAAATGGAATATAGAGAACAAGGGCCATTGTAGCAAAGGCACCTTAGATGATTGTTTATAATGACTAGATCTGTTAAAGGTAGCTACAATTTTGGAGGCCATATAGACATATGTAGTGGTAGTCGAAGGATGTTCTACAACTATATTAAATTAAGATATGTTGGTACATAGGGTGACATGGCATTGTGTTATATATATTTTATTATGAAAGGGTCATGTGCCAACTTAAATTGGTGCAAATAGTGTTGCCAACATGTTGAGTATGGAGGATCATTAAATTATGTCCACCATGGGAGAGTGAAATATGGGGGATTGTATCATACACCCAAGAGGAGGTGGACGAGGATGAGATAGTAGAGGCATTAGATGTAAATGAAATCAATCTCATTAATGAGTGGCAACAATGATGGGTCCAACACCACTACAACCAATGGAGCTAGGAGATAGAGATAGAGGGGATGGAGGTAGAGGAGATGGAGATAGGGGAGTTGAGGAGGCCAAAGGTGGAGAGATTGATGTCTACAAAGAAGAAGATGCCTAATAGATTAAGAGAGGCAGGTGGGGACATGTTAATGAAAGGAGGATAAATATATGCAAAAGATGAGGGAGTCGCCATGGATGTAAAGCCACTTTGAGTTATAGTCAACCTCTATCAAGAGTTAGGAGATCCAGGTATATGAAAAAAGTTGTTTCAAGAAGTTTTAATTCTTATCTTTTCTTGCTGATATTTTTGATAGAGAAGAATTCATATTAAAGAATTTATAATCCAACCTCCATTCCTAAGTGGAATATTATTATTGCCATATAATTGGGTAGGACACTACATGACATCCTAAAGGTGGTGATTAATGAGGAGTGACCTCTAGATGAGGTTGGTCATTTGTAACAATTCTTAACACATTATGAGGGCTCAAGTGGTGTATCAACAATTAGTGGACAACATATAATGATTAGATTGAGGCAAGAGAGCTTAGGAGAAGACCATATCAATTTTGTTATGGGAGGAGAGAGGAAAGTGGGTACCTACCAATAATGAGAGAAAACAACTAAGGAGTTTGGGAGAGATAACATTATAGAGAATTAGAAGGAGAGTGGATCATGTGAGATTGTAGAGACATCAACTAATAAAGAGATGCAAGTAGGTGGCATTAGAAAGGGGTCAATTCTTTGAGAGATTGGAGCATCTATAAATAGAGAGAGACCAATTGAGATAGGAGTTAGACAAGGTGAGGACATGGGAGAAGATGTCACCACCAAGAGGGATGCAACTGTTGCTCCCTTATGGGCTCAACTAGATGCAATTCATGCAAAGATAGATCATCTATAAGAGGTTGTAGGCAAAGTCCAGGTGATGTTGGTTCCAAAAAGCATGAGTTGCTTGTGCAATCATGTGGTCACCATCATGTGTGTACTTAACAACCTCGATGTGACAAGGAGAGGAGAGGCCCTTGAGCCTCCACTGTAGAATATGTTGGTTCCCAAAATTACTACAACCCAAAACCCTAAAACATTTTACAACCACTTAGGCCAAGGGTGTCTTCAAGATGGTGAAAGAGATTTATCAATAGGTTAAGGGTGATTTTGGCCAACTTACAGGAGTGGGTAGACTCCTCTACACTTTAAGCTTAGCTAGGCATAGGAGGGTAATCCCGGAGGTATCCCTCAATAGGGAATGGGATCAACAAAGTATAATATCTCAGTTATGACTTTGCAATAACACCCAAATCATTATTTTAATCCCAAATATTGTCACCGAGTTCTAAAACACACTTGTTACACTTAATAACCTCCATTTTAAGTTGATGGGAGCAAACCTATAGAATGAGGATGCTTCTGGAACTATAACTGTATTTAAAAGTTTATATATTGTTTTGATTTTTAATGAGTTTAGGTAATCACAAGCTTCTCAAACCGGTGCCTATAGATCCATTGGGCTACAGAGTCTCATGTTTATCAAAGGAACACAATTACAAGGAAATGTATGACTACCTATTTGAATATTCAAATGCATAAAAATCAATATCAAACCATGAGAATACTTAGCAATCCAACACCATACAACATTCTTCCATATGTAATACTGAAAAGACCATTTACAAAGCCTGAAAATGGATTAAGAACTGTCACATTCATTCAAATCAAATTTAACAATTGTACCACTAAATATGGCAAGAGAAAACCCTAACTGCGATAGAGGTTTCCTAAAAGAACACTTACATCAGTGGAGAAAAAATAATGATTGATATCAAGATTACAATATATTTCACATACACTTCTGATAACTGCTTCCTGAAGAACAGAAATTGATCACTAGTCATTGCCCTAACTGTCTTTGGACCTCTGCACCTGTGGAGAAAAACTACCCAAAAATGACCAACCCTTGAGATGAGTTTCAATATTGCCTTTAAAGCCTTCACAACTCGGATCTAAGGAATAAATGGGTGGGAAAACCCCAACAACTTCACCAACTACAATAAAACGTAAATTTCAACTACCCATTTCACATTAATGGTGATCCTGAAAGTTGTTGGCGTGTTTCTACGTGTTTCTGGACATTCCTGGGCCTTCGGCGAGTGTCAGATCAATGGGAGGAGTTAGGACTTTTGGACCCTTTTAAAAAAAGTCCAAAAGTCTCGACGGGTCCCGAAATCCTAGTGAGACCAAAAGTGCCAAAATTCAAAACCGATAGTTTGACCCAAAATTGCATAAAATACTTATCCCTTTCCTAAAAAATAATTTGAAAACTCAATTTTTTGCATCTCCAAATTTTCCTTGAAAAACCAGGGAGTCTGAGAAGATTTTGGACCTTTTGGTGGGTCGCGAGGTCACAAAGGGATTTTGGACCAGGACCAAAAGTCCCATTAGGCCCCAGAGTCTTGCCGGGACCTTTTCAGTATACCGTGGGGGGCGAGAGAAAGCGAGGACCGAGTTTGTGAAAGGACCAAGATCTTTTGGACCTTTCTAGAAAAGGTCCGAATATCTGCTCATGTCCCGAAATCCCGCAGGGACCGAGTCCAAAAGTCCTTGCGGGTCTCGAAATCCTAACAGGACAGTATATTTTAAAATAATATTTAAGTATAAGAATTAAAATATACTGTCAGGATGTTTGAGAGGGTTTTTGGGTCCATAGGAGTTGAAATACAAAAACTAGAATTTGGAGGATCCATTAGATTTCAGAGTCAGCCAATTTTTAGGGTTTTGAGGGTTTCAAACTTAGCCAAAATCAGGGCTCTAGCAACATGTACCAGGGTAAAAGCATAGGGACCCCTTAGGAAAATTTGATGAATTTGACAAGATGGTGCAAATATGAGGCTAAAAACTTGGGTGCCAACAGATTATACAAGAGAGATAAAGAGTGCTCCACATTTTGTATGATTAGTGTGGCTGAGAGAGTTTGTGGATGATCTCCTATTTTATGAGGACCAATAGGGTTTGTTTATGTAACTTATGAGATAAAATTATATATATGGATAGATGTTATGTTTTCAATTTCATGATATGTCTTATTTTTTGCTTCAATTGGATATTGATGTGGTTTATATTGTGTATGTTGTGGTCTCCCTCAAATTTAGAGGAATTATAGAGTGGATGAGAAACTTAGCATGAGCTTATAAAAAGGAGGTGTAAGTAGATAATCATAATTTTAAGAAAAGACAATTTATGTTATATGTTATAAATTAGAATTGGAAAATGTAGGAATAGAGGTAGAAAGTGGAGGATAGGCAATAAATGCATCAAGAAACATGATTAAAGGAAAAATTTGACACCTACATATGGCTTGTGCATAGAGAAATAAGTACTAGCAAGCGGGCATGTTAACTTGATAGTTAACCATAGAATATGGAAAGTATAAAAGATAGAGAAGTCATGCCAAGAACATGGGAGTGAAGAGAAAAACTATGTTTCCATATTACTTAAGTGTGAAAGAGATGGGAATTAGAATGAAAAGGATGAGGGACCTATGTTGATGTATGTGAAGAGAGATAAGAAGTCCGTGATAGCATGCAATTCAAAGTATATAAGTATCAAGATGGGAAACACAATGTTATAAAGAGGACATAGACCAAGAGACACAAAGGGTAGAAAAGTAGATCCATGTTGGTATATGACCTAAGTATAGAGGAAGTTGTAATAGAAACATAGTGCATGAACGAGGAATATTCCTAAAGACACAGAGAAAAAATGAAATTCCATGTTGGTGCATGTTAGATCTAGATAGTCCAAGCAGAAACATGAACATAGTTTGTTAATTTGATATCTGACCATAGAATATGGAAGGTAAAAGTAGAGAGAAGTCATGCCAAGAGTATGAGAGTGGAAGAGAAAAATTGTGTTTGCACATGACTTAAGTGTGAAAGAGATGGGAATTAAAATGTAAAGGATGAACGACCTATGCCGAGGGACATGGAGAGAGATAAGAAGTCCATGCTAGAATGTGGTCAAATTATATAAGTATAAAGATGGGAAACACAGTGCTAGAAAGAGACACAAGGAGAAGAGAAGTATATCCTTGTTGGTATATGACCTAAGTATAAATGAAGTTGTAATAGAAGCACAGTGCATGAACAATGAATATTCCTATAGACATGTAGAAAAAATGAAATTCCATGTTGGTGTATGGTAGATCTAGATAGGAAACAAAAACATGACCATAGTTTAAAGAAACCATATATACAAAGAGACATGTAAAGAGAAGAGAAATACATGTTGGCATATGACAGAGTTTTTGTTAAAGTAGAAATTATATATGTAGAGGCACGTGGGAGAAGAAAAAAAGCCATGCGAGCATATGACTAGAACATGGAATAAAAAGAATAGAATTGACAAAAATAGGTGTTAGGAACATCTAAAAAAAATCTTTTAAAGAATCAAGCATAGAAGCGATGTAAATGACCTTAAGAGGCTCTTTTATGGGTGTGCCTTCCATGGTATATAATTCATAATCCATAAATAAAAGTAATGACATAAGGTCCTAAACAATTGGGATTGAATTTTCCCTTGAAAACTTCTTTAGTACTTGTATGTTTTCTTTAAGAATAAGATCACCAATTTTGAGATTACGTTGGAGAACATGTTGATTGTAAGCACACCTTCATTGCTTTTGCTAGATGCACAAGTGTTTAAGGGTATTTACCTTGTGTTCATCTCTTGAAGATGACATACAATACATGGTGTCATTAATGGGGCCATGAAGAGAGACACGAAGAGAATAGATTTCAAGATCAAGCTACATTTCAACTTTAGCACCATGTACTACAAAATAAGAGTATGTCTTTTGGGAGTACGCAAACTCATACTATATGCTCGTGAGGTAGGAGGAAGTTGAGAATGCCGTTTTGTACCATACTAATCCATTTTTTTGGAAGAATTTGGTTAGTAGCTTTGTTGGAGGCCTTGGCCTGACCATTAGACTAAGGATAATCTGGCAGAAATAATGTTGAATGTTAAATTTTGCAAGAAACTTCTTACTGTCACAAATTTTGAAGGAAGAGTCATTGTTTGAAACAAAAAAGTTAACCAAAGCGTGATGATATTGTTCATAAGATCAAGGCCCCAAATGAAAAAAAGTAAGAAGGAGCAATTTTGCTAACTAAATTAAGACCTCAAATAGAAAAGTAAGAAAAGATAAGGAATAGTAAGAGATTGGAGATCTTGAATAGGAACATGGACAAGATTGTTATGTTCTTGTCATGCAAGGCATTTCATGGCACGGTCATGGGAATCTTGACCCATTCTCTTCTAATAATAACCCATGTGAAGAAAATTTGAACAAGCATTTTACCATTGGAATGCTCTCTCACACACGCACTAGTGTGTGCCTCTTCAAAATCCACAATAGCTTTTGCTTGGGTTAAGTAATGAAGGAGAAGACCATTGTATCCACGACAATACAAGACATTGAATGAATGAATGATTTTTAATGACGTCCACAAGACCAAGTAGTCTAAGGGACCAAGCACCACCACACTAAGACATTTTCAAGCTCCTTTCGATGTCCTCTCTTCTTCTATGAATCTTGATCAAGAGACGGGTTGTGTTGTGAAGCCTCTTTTCCTCAAATAGCTCACTAAGACTACCCACGTTCAAGTTGTTTTCATGTTGCATACGTAGTCCTTGATGAAGTGCCACTCAGTTTCAACTGCTCTTTTGCTATAAAAGATGCAAGTCCTATATTTCCATCTTTCCTTGGGAACCGTCCATCTACCAGTTTCACACCTAAGATGGTGTGAACCGGTCCTCAATTGTGCAACTAAGAACCTAGCCTTACCCTTAAGATCGGCACACAAGTAGGCTTTATTCCCATGCTCCCAAGTGGGGTTGAACTCTTTAATATAATGCGATTTTTTACGCCCAATTTGATTTGTCCACATGGCAGTTCTGAATTTTCTAACACAAACTTTTTTATTTCCTCTTTGGTGTTAGGACATTCTTACAACTTAATGTCCCATTTTCCCAACCACTTGATGTTATGCTTCATCCATGTCTTCTTCCTCCGATCGAACTCCTCCTTCACTGTCATTTTGGGCAACTAATGATTCCCCGTGTTTTCAACCTTTTTTAAGTAACTTAGTAATCGAGTTATCGTTGTTGCCTCCATCGGAAAAGCACCAGCTTTAGCCAAAAGAATCTCATGCGGAACCGTTGCTATGACTTTAAGACTACTAGTGATAAGATGCTTTTGAATTCTTTCTGTCTCCACCTGTGGTTCGACATGGTGCTTCCCCAAACCTCACAACCATAGAGGACAACCGGCGTGACCAATAGCCCAAAAAGGGTTTTCTTGGTTTTCCAATCCCAAAGCTCTGCTTTCCTACACCTATTCTAGAGAAGGTAAGAAACTTTCCATCCCCCATGTATCCTTTTCGCTCCGCAAGTCTCCTAGTTGAGTCTATTGTGAAAAACAATGCCAAGGTACTTGTATTCTTCGACAATTTCTAATGGGCTACCTTCAAAAATAAAATTAACTTGTTGCTTCTTCCTTTTTAAAGAGAAGATCATGACTTTAGTCTTGCTAATATTCACTTGCATCCCAACATCTTGATAGCAATCTCATAGATACAAATGTGAGTTTTTTAAAGTGGAGTTGAGCAAATATGCCTTTGTCCTAGTAAGCGTAGATATCCACGCTCCATTCCTTACGAACCAAATCGTTCCAATAGGAAGAAGAGGAAGAAGAATATTTAATAACTAGTTTTTTAAGATTATGAATAATAAGGATGAAGTCTTCGATAGTTGATCATGGACATAAGATAAAATGCATATCCCAGGGTAGCGGCATGACGATTATCCTTCGGAGGAAGAGTATTAACTGAGAAGAGTCAAGGCTAAGTCACGATATAGTGAAAAATTACCTCCTCTTTCCTAATAAGATCCTATAATAATTTGGTGTACAACCAACTAGGAATCGTCATGTATGCGAAGGGATTGGATGTCTAAAGAATGGATGATGCGTAATCCAATAATTGGAGCTTCATATTTTGTATTATTGTTGTTATGTGGCAAATTAAGCGGAAAGTATAATGGAATGATTTTCATGGAAGGAGGAATAAGAATGATATTTGCCTCCAATCCTATTCCAAACTTGTAAACATCAAAGACCATGTCCCAAGAGAATCAATACTTAGAACGTGTGTTCATCGAGGAAAGTATCATCAAGTGTGGAAGAAGAGGAAGGAACATAAGTTGGTTGGTCCACAATGACTTGACCTTTAATTGCTTTTTAAGTGACAAATGTAAAATTAAATTATGTAAGAATCACGACCCATATTCTTGATATGTTAATTAGTAGAAATATTTCATACATTAGTTCAACAATGTATATGCATGTTTAGAGAGCAAAAGACTGAATTTAGAAATCTCGATGTGCACGAAAATATAAGAATTGAGAGGAATTAAAATTACAAAGTGAAAGATACTTTAATACTCTAGAGAAACTGATTTCAAATGAAAATTCCAGCAAAAATGTGAGTATATCTCACTTGAGATTATTCCACACTTGCATATAACATGTTTAATGCACTTAGGCTTGGGTATCAAGTAATCCCTAGCTTTATAATCTACTCCCTAGACCTTAAAACTTCTTCAAAGTCTAACTCCTTTACAACTTGGTTTGCGAATTTCAAGAAATAACTTAGAACTTGCAATTTGCTACCCCAAGTCCCTTCTGCACACTCAAATGCATATAGCTTGATTGTTTTATTTTATAATGGGTTGTTTGTAGGTATACAAAGCCGATGGGAAATGAAACAACTAATAAAATAAAGACAAAACTAAAATTGGAATGTTGTGAGACACCGTAAGCTATCATAAAAAATTATCACTTTTGTAGAGAGAATAAAATGTTTTAACCATGGTCATGATGGCTTCATCACGGAGAAAAACATTATCATTTTGTGAATGAATTGCCACTTTTTATGATTTTTACATCCTTCTTTTAAGAGTTGTAAATCTTGCAAACAAACTCGAAGTGAGATACCATTTTTTAAAATTCCATAATTTTTTGAGAGGAACCCAAATTTTAAAAAAAATCAGGGTTTGATGCCATATAATACTTGTATTTGGACTTACAACACAAATCCTCACTTTGCCATGTAATGAAAACTAGATCATTTCTTAAGTTACACCTTGCCAATATGAAGGGTTTTGGTCTCCAAAAGCTTAGGGACTCAATAGATGAGGGAGGAAGAACACTCAAGTAATGACACGTATACCGCCTCACATTGCACCACAAAATGAACTTAAGGCAAAATTCAAAATGCCTTTGTCTATATAATGAAATGTTAAATTGCTCAAATATAGAGAAACTTCAGCATTGGTTTTCTCTAAAGGAATAACTCATGTGTTGCCACTCATCTTTCCAGGAAGATCCAAGACCTTCTTGGGCTACTCCTTACCATAGTAAGCATACAACACAAGTTATTTTTGTTTTTGATATCACAATACTTGTTTGCGAGAAACAACACCACCTATATCCACAAGAGAAACATCAACTACTATTTCATCAACAAATTTAGAATCAACTGAAAACTTCAATTTACATTGCTTACTAACTATCATATGAGCACCTTCTTTGATCAAACCCAAACCACAGGGCTTAGGGTTTTGAAAATTTTCAAGTTCTAGTTTATCAACAAAATCTTGAGCAATCAAATTACAAATAATACATCAACCTTCATGCCATTCAAATCAACCTCAATGTTAAGCAATGTTTTTTCTACCAACAAACCAACCTTCCTAGTACAAGAAAACTAGAATCTACTTCCAAAGTGCAACCAATTTTCTTAATCTCTTTATTTTTTAATGTTGAGATTATTGTTCTTTTTGCCCTTCATACCATTATTATGAGGGTTCTTTTCAATATGTAACTTCCAACATGATGAATTTTCATGACCATCCTTACAACAATGATCACAATGTACAAATCTCTTTTTAGAGATTGTGGAGTTCACACTCTTAGTCTTGGCTTTTACTCCACCTACCTTCAAAGAGGATGGGGGACTAGCTACCTCGAGGTAATGAGCACAAGCATATGCCTCATCTATGTTCACCAATTTGAAAAGCGATAAGGGCCTTCTAAGATGACTATGAATACCTATGTATTTCATTAGGGCCTTTTCATCAAATAGATATTTACTCGTTTGAACAACCTTTCTACAAAATTCACCTGTGTAGTCTTATATAACTTATCCATCTTTTTGTTTTAAGTATTGTTATTCCATACAGTTTTCCTCTCTATGACAAATAGGATAAAAAATCTTAGTCAATCACATAATTGATCCCAATAACTCATTGGAGTTTGTTTCTTTAGTGCCATATAATACAAGAGACTCTCAAACCAAGTTAGAACATGCTTTTCTAACCTCAACCTAGCAAAGGAAATCTTTTGTTGTGAAGAGAGGGATTGCATGCTAAAGTATTCCTCCAACTACACCAATAAATCACTATGCTTCTTTCTGATGGTATAGTCTCAATAGTAGCCTCCACTTTGAATAGAAGTTTCTTTGGTAGATTTCTTTCACTCTTTTTGATGACTCTTGTTCTTCATTGGAGTTGGCTATCCAAAATTTCCATGAGAATTTCCATTAGGCCTTTCATGGTCTCCATTAATTGAGAAAGTCTTTTTATGGTATTCTCCATCTCGAGAAATAATGCTTTAACATCAGACTCTTCTTAGACTCTTACATTATTCTTAACTCAATTCTCCACCTACAAGATTCAATGTCTCTTTGCAAAGGTAAAATTTTATTTCCAATTGATCTCATTGTGGGCATGAACCTACAAAACACTAAACTTTCCAAAAAGAAATAACTTGAACATCGTGATACCAAATTTATATGTAAACTAGTAGAGATATTCCTTACACTAGTTCATCGAGAATGGATATGCATTCTTAGAGAGAAAAATACTAAATTTAACAAGATTAAATGTGTAATAAAATGTAAAAATTAAAGTGAAAGAGATTGATATATTCTAGATAAACTTGTTTCAAGTGAAAACTATAACAAAAATGTGAGTATAACTCACTCAAAATCACTCCACAATACCATACAATCAAGCTTAAACCACTTAGTCCTAAGTATCAAGCAATCCCTAGCTCTTGAATATGTTCTTTAGACCTTAGAATTCCCTCATAGTCCAAACTTGGCTTGTGATAGTCAAGAAAGAACTTAGAACTTAGAATTTTCCATCTCAAATCCCTCCTACACACTCTAGAATGCATCTAGCTTGATTGTTTTGTGTTTTAATGGGTTGTATATAGCCATACAAAGCCTTTGGGGGCCAAAACAATTGAGATATTGAAGAGAAAATTAAAAACCAGAATGTCATGGGACACCACAAATTGTCATGATGAAGTCATGACTTTTTATGGAGAGGAGAATGTCTTTTCACTGTGATTGTTATAAATTCTTTAGGAAGAAAACTTTTTTCAAGACAAATTTGATGCTTCTAATAAATTTTTCATCCTTCTTTTCGGAGTCATAACTTTTGCAAATGGACTTGAAATGAGGTACTATTTATTTTGAAATTACATAAAATTTCAAGAGGAATGCAAATATACAAAAAACCCCACGGTTTGATTCCACTAAAGACCTATTTTTACACCTACAACATCGGTCCTGATTTTCCATGTGGTGAAACTAGATCCTTTCTTGGATCACATATAGTTGTCCATCACAAGAGATGAGATTTAGAAAGCATGCATTTGAGATGCTCATGTTTAATAATGACATGAGTCTCAACATGAAGTGCATAGTGTCTTGGTTTTTGAGAAGCATAAACCAAACATTACTTTTAAATAGGAGAATAGATCACCCAAAAATGTGTGGCTAATGTAATATACAACATGCTCTTTGCCCTTGTCATCATGTTGAACAAGCAAATCTCCAATAGTAGTATAGATGGCAAGTGTATAGAATAAGAGGTCACCCATGAATGGCAAGCATTCAAGCCAAAGGATAAACTAGATAAAACTTATTAGCATCAAAATTTTGTTGGCACTCCTTGTTCCAGACAAATGTAACATCTTTCTTTGGAATACACGTGAAGGGTAGAGTGAAATCAACTAAATTGAGCTACAAAGTGATGAATAACTTGCATCTTTCCTTGAGAATTGTGAAGATGAAAAATGTTTTAGGAGGCATGGTGACAATGGCATCAATAATTTTAGTATCAACTTCAAAACCTCAATGAGAAATAATAAAGCTAAGAATCTTTGCACTATCAACCTCAAAAACACATTTCCTCTCCTAGCCTTTCGAATATTATATAGAGATCATATGCATGATTATGGTGAGCAGTGGATATAGCAAGAATATCATTAACATAATTTTAAAGAACACTATGCACGAGGTCATGGAAGATCAAATCCATGGCATGTTGGTAGGTAGAACCAACATTCTTTAGGCCAAATAATATTACAACATAGCAAAAACTACCCCAAGGTGTAATAAAAGTAGTTTATGCCGGTCCAAAGGATTAATAAGAATTTGATTGTAGCTAGAAAATAAATCAATGAAAGAATTAATTTCATGGTTGGTTGTAGATTACACAAGCATATTAAAATTTTGGAAAGGATAAATAATCTTTTGGAGAAGCTTTATCAATATTTTTGGGAAAGGTTTTGAACACCTTGCACATAGGAAGATTGAAAAGTTGTGATACATCTCAAAATATGACACCACACTTAAGAGTTGTAATATATTTTCTTAGGTGGTTGTTGTGTTGATTGACCACGACTCTGTAATTTCCATTTATTACAAAAGTTCCTTTAGAATTCATCAAAGGAATATTTCCCAAACATACAATTTGGTTCTGTCTCTTTCTACGAATTTTATTAATCAATCTTGCTGGTACATATAATTGACAGTCATATGTAAGAGACATATATACAGCATCTCTCTCTTTAATGAGAGGTTCTATTAATTTATATTCATTCACAAAAAGGCTAAATTCTATTTCTTTATTTGGGCTTTCAATTTTTGAAAACTTATGGAGTTCTTCTATTAAGCCTTGATCAATAAAACGACGAAATCCTTCAAGTTGTATTTTACCAAATTGGGGAATTGTAAATATTCCCTTATTTTCATCTAATTGCATTGGATGTTTCCTATATAAAAGTATATTGTATATTTCGATATTTATTCTATACGAATCCTCATTGATCTATAAGAATAAATTCGACAAAAAATTGGCATGTATATTATTCTTCACTATATCCCAAAAATAGAATAAAAAGAAGAGGTCCTTTTCTATTTTCTTATTAAAACCTTTGTTACAAGGTTAAAACAGGGCGGATTTTTTAATATATGATGGGGATCTTTCTTTATATAGTTGTTCATTCTCTAGTGATTGACAACTATGCATTGAATGTAGTATAATTTCAATGGGGACTCCAAATCCCCCGGGGACTCAAAATCCCTAGAGCCCCCCAATAGGGGGTTTAAATCCTAGACCCGGAGGCTATAAATCGGTTATATGACATATCGGATTGATAAAGAAAAATACGTGAGGTGAAATAGAATAAAGAACTCAAAATATCCTTTCCCCAGATTTAGTTGAAACTAGATCTGGGGATGGCGGCATAGCCAAGTGGTAAGGCAGGGGACTGCAAATCCTCCATCCCCAGTTCAAATCCGGGTGTCACCTTGGTAGGGTAAATAAAGTGAAAGGAATGAAAAAGTTTCCATTTGCACTACATAACTTTTGGAAACAACTTGTGTAGCTTCAGGTCCTATTACTAATATAGCCGATAAAATTCAAAATTCCTTTTATCATGAATGTCTGATCCTATAGGTAGTTGAGAGTAACTAGTTCCAATAAACAATTTTGAGAAGTCTCTACTATCGACTTATCCTTCCGGAATAGGTAAGGTAGAAGATTTCCACTTTGCACTATCCTGATTAGTTCCATTATCATCAAGAATCAATAATGATATTATTCTTTTTGAAATGAAAATAGAGGGATTCATATGGATATAGTCGGTATCGCTTGGGCTGCTCTAATGGTAGTTTTTACTTTTTCTCTTTCACTCGTAGTATGGGGTAGAAGTGGGCTTTAATAGAATTAATAGTCCTGATATTCTCAATTATTCTTTTTATGTGGTGCTAATGATTTAGCAACTATCTTCGTAGCTTTAGAATGTTTAAGTCTATGTTCTTATCTATTATCTGGATATACCAAAAGAGATGTACGGTCTAATGAGGCTATTATGAAATATTTACTTATGGGTGGAACAAGTTCTTCCATTCTTGTTTATGGTCTTTCTTGGCTATATGGTCTATCTGGAGGAGAGATTGAACTTCAAGAAATAGCCAATGGTCTTATAAATACACAAATGTATAACTCTCCAGGAATTTGGATTGCACTTCTATCTATAACGGTAGGAATTGCATTCAAGCTTTCTCTAGTTCCTTTTCATCAATGGACTCCCGATGTATATGAAGGAGTGCGATTCGTTTTACAAATTATTACATTTCTAAATCTCTTTTTTAGAGATGTTTCTATTTATAAAAACTCTATAGATATGTGGAAGAAAAGACTTTTATTCCCACTTGGACTAAGACATAACTTTTACCAAAAAATTTTTGCGTTAAATTAAGGTAAAGCAAAGTAAGAAACAAATAACTTTTACAAGTTAGTTATTATGGGTAGTTTTTACAAAGGATCAGATTAATAACGTGTACAATATTGTTATTCTTAACATAGATGCTACATAGTAAGTTTTAATTCTTCAAAAACTATGAGTGTAAAAAAAAAGCATCCGTCGACAAAAAGATTACCCTAAGATGAGTATCTCATTACTATTCAGAACGAATTAAATCAGATGGTTTTATTTTTTTCTTTTTGACTCTTTCATAACTGAAGTTTAAAAATAAGAAATAATAAATGATTTACCATAAGAACCGCTGAGTAAGGATTCCTCGAAAAGTTAAGGATTAGCGATTCTTTCTATCAATTGAATAGATTCAATCTTATACATACACGAGGAAGGTAATAAAAAAGAGAGAATCAAACGATTATGCTAATCTTTTTTAGCACTTAACATTGCAAATGGATTTAATACGGGTAGCACAATGGAGAAATGCATTTAATATTGAGAGTTGTGGATTAGTGAGCACATGGCTTAGTAGGCTCATGTTGTAATGTGGAAGGCACATTGCAAAAATGCATTTAATATGGTTAAAGGCACATTGGATAAATCTATTTAATTATTAGGTGTTTTTAAAAAAAATCTTTAATGCAAAGTCACATTAAACGAGTCATCTTGGGTACTTGGGTTGCCTTGGAGATTGTAATGATTCTTGGTCCTAGAGTCAAACTTGGGTACCCACCTTGGAGATGTACTTGAACACATTAATTATTGGTGCTTGGGTGCATTGATTATTGTTGCTTGGGTGCATTGATTAAGAGTGGCTAGAAAACCTAGTGAGTTTTTTCACTCTTGCTACTCTCTTTCCTATAAATAAAAGGTTTGGAATAGATGTTAGACATCATATTTTGGTCGATCATCATCTTGTGCACGCTCATTATCAGTGAAGCTCAGTGCATGCACTTGGAGGCTTGAGCTACTTATTAGGTGATCATGAAGAGCATGGAGTGGGACATGTGGATCTCATTTGTTCTTGGATTTATCTCACAAGGAATGTGATAATGGTTGATCACTACTATTGAGGAAGGCCATACCTTGCATGGTTTCCTCTTTGATTGAGAGTGTTGATCTCCTATGAAGGATTAGAGTCTAATATTGTATTTTTGTTATTTTGTTGCTAAGAGTACATTGGTTTTGGTGCTTTGAAGGTTTGGTTTTTCTTGAAAAGGGTTTCTCAGGGTTTTAAAATGTCCCTCTCTCTTGTGTGGTTGTTCCATTCTTTCTTTCTCTCTTGTCATTTGTTTAGTGTTAATACTATCCCAAAATATTGCTAGAATTTATATAGATCAAATAACTTGTGATTGTCTCCTCATGGGATTAATTTAGGAAATTATTTCATATTTCCTTTCATTTAGTATCAAAGCTTAGTTCTAAGTTCTAGTGCTAGTGATTTCTAAATTTGGTATCAAAGTCTAGTTTTCGGCTATAGGAGGAGACACCTTCCTTGTATTATTAATCATTGTTTAAGTGGGAGTTTGTTGCAATTGATCTTGTTTCAAGATATAGGTATGAAAAACATTTCTAGAATGGAGGTGGAGATATTTAGTGGAATAAATAATAAGCTTTCAAATCTTGATATGGAGGATTTTCTTGACCATGATATGTGGATTGTAGATCGTGTTGCAGGTTTTCTTGAAATTCATCCTCATACTATTGAAGTTAGTCATATGATGACCTAGAGTTGTTTGGCGATATGAAATAAGTCCTTGATAATGTGGAGTTTGTGGAGCTGGTCATATGGTGACCTAGAGCTTTTATTTATCCGATTGGATACTATTGGTGCCCAGAAAAAATATTTCCTAAAGTGCCCCATTTTGCCCCCAAAAATCCATCTGAATCCCACTGTGTGCCCTCTTTGTTGAACCTGTTATCCTATTTTGCCCCCTTTGGCCAAATAGTCTAGGATCCATGAAATCCTGATGTTTCAGCTTCTGAGGATGCAAGGAAAAACATCAAAAATGGTTAAGTCCCAGAATATTTAGAGTTTTCCTTGTGTTTCTTTGCTTTGTCAGGATGTCAGAGTTTGGGCTTCACCTCTTCACCATGCCAAAAGCCAAAGTCCCAAACTTTGCCCTCTTTTATCCTTGCAAAAATATTTCTAAGTGTTTTGGTGTCAGAGTTCAGAGTTCTCTCCTCTTCTCCCTTCTTCCTCAGAAGGCGGAGAGGTCAGGGTCCTAGCTCCAACTCTTCTTTTAAAATTCAGCCAAGTGTCAAGAGATTATCGGGCTTCGGAGTTCCATTCTTCTGCCCTCTCTTCTGGAAGGTAAAGCGCGGAGGCCCCGAGGCTCGAGGCTCGACAAGGTAAATCAGCTAAGTGTGAAGAAGTTGTCAGAGGTCAGTCTTTTCTTTTTCGTCCTTCTACTTCGGAAGGTGGAGAACTCAAGGGCCGACTTCCGCCAAAGATTTGTGGAAATAATGCTAAGTGTTTTGAACTTTTAGGAGGCAGACTTTCTTTCTTCTTTCTTCCCTCCTGGAAGGCTGAATGATGAAGGCCCGAGGCCTGATCTTCGCAAGGACTCATATGGACACCTGGCAGGTTGGTGCTCCTCCTCTAAAATTGTCAAAGAAAGGCTCCTCAAATGTGCGCCCTGCTGACATGTGGTGCCTTCCATTAGGTTCTTCCTTCAAAGAGTCTAAGCCTCACGATGGGATGTGTGGCAGTTTTCGCAGCATCTTAAACCTAAAACAAAAGAGACTCTACAAGCAGAACAGGTTGACACTTGACAGCTTAGTGGTATTTCGTCAAGACTCAGTGCTTCACCAGAGCTCCCAAGCACCTTCATTGAGCCTATGAGATCCAACGTGGCGATAGGGAGGAAGGCCCAAGGCCCAAACTCTGACAAGCCATGTTTTCACTATGCAAAACGTGATTTGACTACTCAACGACCCTCTTGGTCACCATTAATGCATCTTAAGAGCCTGATTTTGTGTAGCAGATGGATTTCCTGCCTCCCCATGCCACTGTCCCTCATTTGCATTAAATTTTTGTACCCATGGCATGCGCGAACCTCCTGTTTCAATAGATTTCTCAGGCAGAGCCATGTGGGCGCTCTCTAAGGATGTCAGAATGAGTTTATTACAGCATGGGCGATGATACCTTCTTGTTGACTATTCTTCCTCTCTTCCATGGCTGCTACAGTGTGATTTCAAAAGCTATATATGCATGATAGAAAGATGTAAAAAGGGTTGGTCTCTGAGCCAATTGTCTGGTCTGGGAGAGCCTAAGGAGTTTCTCTGACATCAACACATGATTTGGTCTAGTTTGTTAGTGAAGGGATTTTTTCAGCATAAAGTAGGAAGATTATGTAAATGCAGATTTGAATGTAGTGAATGTCTCCATGAGAGTTTGTAATGATTTTAGTAAATATGTAATCACAGTTATGTATTTTCCTTTGTCACATTTGCCAGTATGAGTGTAACAGGTGTTTGGAGATGTGTGACAACATCTAAATAAATACAAGGCTTTGTATTTGCCATCATTTGTTATACAGGAGTCACTACAGTCCTCTTTTGGATTTTTAAGTATGTTCATTGTATGAAAATCTATTAGAAAGTCATATATGTAAATGTATGTCTAGTTATGTTGATCCTTTGCTGTGTATTTCTTTTCCTCCTTACATTTTGTGACTCTGTTTCCCAATGGAATAGGCGCCAATCCATATTAGAGAGGGACCAAACAATTTAAAAAAAAAACAAATAAATCTTTCATGTGTGGTTCAGGGTAAAAACCATCTTTCCTGTGCATGTATATTCGCATAGTTGAAATCAACTATATAGGGGTTACGTGATAGCCAATCATTCTTTATTTAGTTACAACTTTTGGAGTCAAGATGATGAGTTGGGTTTGGTTGTCCAATATTTTTAGTTGTTCATCTAGTTTGAACTCAATACCTATTCAGGTATACCCCTTGGAACATCCCTCCAGAGTCTAAGTTGAGCTCGAAGTGCAGAGGAGTCTACCCACTCCTGTTAGTTGGCCAAGATCGCCCAAAACTTATTGATAAACCTCTTCCTATCACCCTAATGACAATCCCTAGCATGGGTGTTTTAGGAATGTTTTAGAGTTTTGTGTTGCCATTATTTTGGGTCCCAACAGATTAGTGCCGTTGCCGAGGACAAAATTACATTAGTCGTTGCTGGGTTTTAGGCAACTGGACTATTTTTCAGACCTCTATAACAATGAGTTTGCAGTGGTGCAATTTGTTGTTGTGGGTAAGTTGGTAGCCTGTCAACTTACACCAACAGATTGGTGCCATTGCCGGGGATAGTGATCCTTTGGTTCAAATTTGAAGACCCATGTTAATAGTCATTGTTGGGTGCAATCTATTGATGTGGGTAAGTTGGTAGCTTTTTCAACTTACACCAACAGATTGACGTTGATGTACTGTTGGGTTAAAAAAATTGAAGACTCTGCTAGCATGAGCAACCCATAATCAATTTCATTGCCTTGAATATTTGTAACACTTCAAAGGTTTTCCTCATTCATTGAGGTGGCAACTCTGCTATCAAAAGAAAACAAAGCGTTGTTGTTGTGTGAACATTTCAAGGAGGTTGCAACTAGTTAAGGTACAAGTTTTCTTTCTTCCTTGACCATGGTTTCTTTCCCAATAAAGGAACATGTTCCTTGTTCTCCTTTTTCATGCATAAGTTGTTTGTAGTTGGTCATGGCCAACTGTTATGAATATGGATACCCTAGGGAGGATTCTTGCCCTGCATCTTATGTTGAAGACCCTAGGAATTATATGGCCTTTGACCATCCTGATAATGCATTTTCTGATCGTAGCCCTACCAACTTTACAACCCCATAATTTTTTAAGCCCTTGCATAATAGAAATGAAATGTCTTAGCTGCAAAAGAAAATTGAAAAAGAAAAGCAGTTGTTAGAGTCTTTGCTATAGCAATAAAAAGAATTAGCAGGTTACATCAATCCATGTCGCGATCTGATTCCCCTCTTGGTGTTCCCAGTCATTTTTTTCCTCGACCTCCCCCTATTGCAAATGAAACCACCTATAGACAACTGGACTTCTCATGGGTCAGTTATGAGTAGCAATCCATGCCCAAGAAGATTTACAATCAGATGCCTTTATTTAATGGGTGTGAGGTTTTCAATGGGAAGGCACACATTGATGCATTTTTAGACTTCATGGATAAATTTCAATTTGGTCCATGAGGATATGTGGATGAGATTTTTTGTTAGATCTCTATGTGGAATAGCATGGAAGTGACTGGTTAGTTTCCCTTACCAGCATTTCACTTCCTGGGATCAGTTGGTAGCTACCTTTGAAGACTATGCAAGTAGTCTAGACCATGCTTTTCTTGTCCAAGAACTAGAAGATATTAAAAGGCAAGTAGGAGAGTCTAGCATGGAGCTCAGCCATAGATTTGCAATGGCCCTATCTCACATCCCAAAAAAAATTAGACCTGATCTTCATGTGTGTGTTGATATATATCTGCGAGCTTATGATGACTCTATAAGCTCAAGTTCAATACGGGAGGAACTCAATATAATGGGTTTGCAACAGACCTATATGTTCATTGGTTATGTTGACAAAGTTAAGCAGGATATGATTGCAAAATCTATATCCTTAGATGCATAGTTAGTTGATAACAAATAGGATGTTGTAGACAGCAGGGATGTGAGTGTTTCATATGATCTAAACATAATATCAAGTGGTGATTGTGTATGCAGAAGGGCAAAAGAGGGTGCTGGTGGAGTGTATGAGAGTGATTCAGATAAAAATAGTAGTGACTGCACCTGCATTTCCTTAGACCAGTCATTAGTGGATGATGAAAATGAACAAATCAATGATGGCGTCCATTCCGATGAAGAGATTTTCGATCCTACTGCCTGTTGTTGTATTGTAGACCGCCTAGAAGGTATGTATGCAAGTGAAACATCAGATGATTCAATTCATGTAGTTGATTATATAATGCATACATATATTGATGAAGGAAATGATGATGAAGAGATGAGCATAAGGGATAATGCCCTTTATGAGGAGCATGCAAGCCTGCTAGATAGCACAATTTGTGGTTTTTATTGGTGTATGGATAATCTTCTTTTTGAAGATGACTTAGAGCTCAATGAATTTGAGTAGTCGACTTTGGAGGAGGAGAGTTTTATGCCATATTACATGGCTACCTATGGACAGCAAGTGGAAAGAGAGGAAATACAAAATTTTGTTGAGGGTGAACAAGATGCTAATCTCTTGTTTGATGTTTTACCCTTATTTATCCCTGATGATGACCTTGAGGTCATTGGAACTTGTTTGATGAGGATGATATGAGTTATGCTTCAGCTAGATATCATGAGGGTAATGCTACAGCTACAGGCATTTCTGAGGTAATTGTCTCCCACTTTGAAGACCATGTAATAGATGATTTTCTAGAGCTTTGTTCGGGGCAGTTACCTCTGACTAATGTGGATCATATTGAGTGCGTATTTTTGAGCTCATTAGTTGGGCTTGTTAACGTCATGGCTGGATGTTCTTGTGTGGATCAAGCTGTTGACCTACAGGGTGATGAGGAGAAAATCAATTCTGATTTTCTTAGCAGCAAATTTTACACAACAGTGTGTGCCAAGGAATACAAAACAGAGAGGCAAATTGAAGATTATGAGTCTTCATTTGAAGTGCCTCAAATTTCAAATTTATATGCTAATGGTGGAGATTTAAATTTGAATCATGCCTTTGATTCAATCATTGAGGAGCACATTAGCATCAATGTAGCTGGGCCACAAGAAATTGAGTAGTCTTATGACATAGTCCAACATGAGATTACACCTGGGTTGGATGATTTTCAGCTTGATAATTTCCTTCATGTTGATATTTATGCAGGCCCATAAATGCATCATGTTGAAATGAGACTTGAAGGTGAGTGCTTATCTGTGAGTTAGCATGATGATGAGTCATATTATCTATGGCTACCTTGCCCTGGTAATAATCATTTCTAGCTTCAACATGTTAATATGAATGTTTATATTTTGTATGTGCATGCATGCAAAATATATTTGTTGTTGATGTTGGGTGATCAGTGTAGCAAGGGATTGAAGGAGATCAACTCCTTCAATATGCTTGTCTTTGACAGAAGCAAGTAGCTTCATTCAGTTTTCTACAGGGGTGGCCTACAGTGTCCCAAAATTTTGGCTACAATCATTTTTTACTGTGTTTCTTTGTAAATATGTGTTTTGTGTGTTTCCCTTCGCGTGTTTGTGTGTTGGCCTGCCCGGAGATATTCTGGATTCTCATTGTGACTTTGCTTGTCACACATCCCCAACTAGAGCCACTGTTGGTGCCCAGAAAAACCAGTTCCTAAAGTGCCCCATTTTGCCCCCTTTGGCCAAATAGTCTAAGATCCATGAGATCTTGGTGTTTCAGCTTCTAAGGATGCAAGAAAAAACATCAAAATATGGTTAAGTCCCAGAAAATTTAGAGTTTTCCTTGTGTTTCTTTACTTTTTTGAGATGCTGGAGTTTGGGCTTCACCTCTTCACCGTGCCAAAAATCAAAGTCCCAAACTCTGCCCTCTTTTCTCCTTGCAAAAATATTCTAAGTGTTTCGGTGCCAAAGTTCAGAGTTCTCCTCTTCTCCCTTCTTCCTTAGAAGGTGGAGAGGTTGGGGTCTGAGCTCTGACTCTTCTTTTGAAATTCAGCCAAGTGCGAAGAGATCGTTGGACTTCAGAGTTCCATTCTTTAGCCCTCTCTTCTAGAAGGTAAAGCACGGAGGCCCTGAGGCCCGACAAGGTAAATCAACTAAGTGTGAAGGAGTTGTCAGAGGTTGGTCTTTTCTTCTTCTTCCTTCTACTTCGGAAGGCGGAGATCCCGAGAGCCGACTTCCACCCAAGATTTGTGGAAATAATGCTAAGTGTTTTAGACTTTCAGGAGGCAGACTTTCTTTCTTCTTTCTTCCCTCTTGGAAGGCTGAACAACGAAGGCCTGAGGCTTGATCTCTGCAGGGACTCAAATGGACACATTGCAGGTTGGTAGTCCTCCTCTAAAATTTTCAAAGAAAGGCTCCTCAAATGTGCGCGATGCTGACGCGTGATGCCTTCCGTCAAGTTCCTCCTTCGAGTCTAAGCCTCACGGTGGGAAGTGTGGTGAGTTTTCACAACATCTTAAACCTAAATAAAAGAGACTCTACAGGTAGCACCAAGTTGACACCTAGAAGCTTAGTGGCATTTCACCAAGACTCAGTGCTTCACTAGAGCTCCCAAGCACCTTCATCGAGCCCGCAAGATCCAACATGGTGATAAGGAGGAAGGCTTGATGCCCAAACTCTGAAACTCTGACGGGCCATGTTTTCACTGTGCAAAATGTGATTCGACTACTCAGCGACCCTCTTGGTCGCCATTAATGCATCTTCAGAGCTCGATTTCATGTAGCAGATGGATTCCCCGCCTCCCCATGCCACTGTCCCTCATTTGCATTGAATTTTTTGTACCCATGGCATGGGTGAACCTTTTGTTTCAGGAGATTTCTCGGGCAGAGCCATGTTGGCACGGTCCAAGGATGTCAGAATGAGTTTACTGCAGCATGGGTGATGATTCCTTCATATTGACTATTCTTCCTCTCTTCCATGGCTGCTATCATGTGATTTCAAAAGCTATATGCATGATAGAAAGATGTAAAAAGGGTTGGTCTCTTAGCAAATTGTCTAGTCTAGGAGAACCTAAGGAGTTTCTTTGGCATCAACACACGATTTGGTGTAGTTTGTTAGTGAAGGGATTTGTTCAGCATAGAGTAGGAAGATTATGTAAATGCAGATTTAAATGTAGTGAATGTCTCCATGGGAGTTTGTAATGATTTTGGTAAATTTGTAATTGTAATTATGTATTTTTCTTTTGCCACATTTGTTGGTATGAGTGTAACAGGTGTTTGGAGATGTGTGACAACATCTAAATAAATACAAGGCTTTGTATTTACCATCATTTTGTTATACGGGAATCACTGCAGTCCTCCTTTTGGATTATTAAGTATGTTAATTGTATGAAAACCTATTAGAAAGTCATATATGTAAATGTATGTCTAGTTCTGTCGATCCTTTGCTGTGTATTTATTTTCCTCCTTGCATTTTGTGACTCTGTTGCCTAATTGTTGTCCTCAAAATTGATTGCGCTCATTTTATAGGACGACCCCTACGAAACTTGTCCATTTCGTAGCCTACACTCAAAGTTCGCATTTCGAGGTAAATCTTCTTAATCTCATGTGAATCTAACACCTAAGAATAGCTTGTAACATTCCCCTAGGTCGGTTCCTCAAAATTTGTGAAGTTGACTTAGTTATAAGCTTGTCAGAATATCAATTTTGACCTTTTTAGAGTGTTAGAAAATTTTCAATAGTTTACATGCACAAGTGTTGATTATGACCGCTCCTGCCTGTAACTTATTTCTGCCTCATGCAAGGGCGGTCTTTTTGACCGCTCGAACATGTTTCCGTGCAAGTTTCTCAAGTGTAAAGTTTAACCTGCATAAGCGGTGGTTTTAACTGTTCATGCAGGTGTTTTTATTTTTTTTCCTTTGTCATGTAAGGGCAGCGAAAATCGCCACCCGTGCAACTCTAGTTTAAGTCGAGTGCATTAATGGCACTCATGTGGCGTTTTAACACACCTCTTTTTAACCTTTTAAATAATTTTTAATCATTATTTTGCATTTATTCTTCGTTTGAAAACCTCCCTTTATGCAAATCGAAACCCTTGTGAACCGGCTAAAACATTTTTTGGTGCTCGAGCCCCAAATCTTCACAGAAATCAACTTGTGTTTTCGTCAGGTGAGTTTTTCTTGTTTTTCCCTGTCATGATAATTCTTTTCACTTTAAATGTTCTTAGTTCTTTGGTTTATGTGCTATTTCATTTCTCTCAGAATTGTTTTTAGGTTCTTCATTTTCCTTTTTGAATCGTGTTATCATTTTAGGGTTTGTATGTCTTAGGTTTTTAGTTTTGTTTTTATTTAAAGTTTAAGTAAAGATCTCTATTTGTATATGTCAAACCCTAGGTTTTTTTAAATATGAACAATGAAATTCATTTGCCATACTTTGCTTTATCCTGTCTTTACATGTTGAGGCGGTCATATTGACCGCTCACGATCTTTACTTCCCATTCACCCATGTCATTTTTCCTTAGTGTCTACCACATGTAAAGGCGGTCATAATGACCGCCCCTACGCAAACCTCAACAAACTGCTTAAACCACATGATTGTTTGAATGGTTGATATGTATAGGCGGTCGAATTTGTCACTGATACATCTATTTTGTTTTGTTTGATACCTCACATGTAAGGGTGGCGATTTTCGCCGCCCCTACATAAAACTTGTATGTTTTTGTGATACCCACATGTATAAGCGGGTGAAATTGCCGCTTGAACTCACAATACCAAAATCACCAATATATAGGAGTGGTCATAATCATCGCCCTTACATGGAGATCCCTAAGATAAACTACAACATGCAAGAGTGGTCGAATCGACCGCCTTTGCACTTATCAAAGCTTTTACCCTTACATGTAAGGGCAATCATTTTGACCACTCCTACATGGCACTCAGTTTTTAACCTACCTGCAGAGACGGGTAAATTGGCCGCCCTTACAATCAAATGCACTATTCCCACATGTAGGAGCGGTCAAAATGACTGCCTGTGCATGATTTCCTGAAATTTTCCTAACACTGGGAATTTTTGCAAAATGATACCTTTAGCCTGCTTTCGCCTAATTTCTTGACTTGCATGCTCTCAAGCCCTTTCAAGCATATTCCTATGTTCGTGGTCATCAATTCAAGTGTCCCTAATTTGCCAATTTTTCCCGTAACCGCGAGATCATGAACTTTTGCAGTTTCATCAAGTAGTTGTGATCGACACCTTTTCCAGTGTTCTCTTCAAAGTTGATGTCAAAGTCGTCTCCATCCAAAGCTAAGATCATGAAGTACAAATACCAAGGGGTTTTCCCTGTCACTTCAGTGCAGTCTAATGTAGATGAGATCAGAGATACGAAGATAGGACATGTGGATATGGCAGAATTTGTGGAAAGAACCAAACAACCTAATCCTCCCCGCTATATTCAGAAGATCATTGATAGCAATATACACCTGGTAGCATCTTTTCCTATTGCGGCTCATAATCCAGAATTTGTCCTCCAAGTGGCAAGCCACTATAATAAAGATACAAGGACTGTAACTGATTCTCAGGGGAAGTTATCATGAGACTAGATGCCAAGTTCCTTGATAAGATTTTCATGTGTCCACCCATAGAGAATGTTGGGGAAATTGACTTTGCTAAAGGTTAGAAGGATTTTGAGAATGATGTTGAATCTGCAAAGAGACATATTAATAGAAAATGGTTGAAAACTCTTAGGAGATATCTATCAAGATGGCCCAAGGAACTTCCTAGGAGTGATTTTGTAGAAGAAGTGAGTGATCTAATCACTTTGTTGAGCAGAGTCAGAGGTCTTCCTTCTTCCTCTAAATTTTACGAATGGATGTACACCTACATCATGGTTATTCTCAAAGGGCAACAGAAGATATTCTAGGTGGATAAAATCAGCAATGCTCTACATGATCAGTTGATTAAAGTCAATACAACTTTTAAGTTCTATATGACCTCATATTTGGTATATGCAACTGCATCTATGAGGATATTTCCAGGTCTTACTCAAGATGGTGATCAGAGGCTGGTGCCAGTTTTTCAGTACTATCCGCAAATAACTCTAAAAGGGTCTATTCACCATTTTCAAAGGGTGAATGATGCCTTCTTTTTAGTTTTCACGTGCTTGTGGAATAATGAGCTAGAACAGAAAAGAGTATCAGATGAAGCATGGGAAGTGGTTAATTATTTTGGTTGTTTGTTTCTCCAATTTCCTACTTCTTCTTATTTGAGAGTTGGATACTATCCAGGTTACCCATATATGTTGCCTGTGGAGATTGGTAGATATTCAGTGCAATCTGTTCCTAAGGCTAAGGCAATTGAAGCAAAGATACAGCTCGTGATGATGAAACAATTCAAGAAGAGAAATCACTTTGATTTCCTAAGGGTACAAGATAAGATAAAAAGGAGAGCAGTGTTTCACGTTCCCATTGTTGAGGATATTTGGGTTGATTTGAGCACCCAGAATGAGATTAGAAAACTAGATTACTGTAGGTTACATCTGAGTCAGATAGAAGAACTGGGGTTAGATGATGTTCCAGAAGGCATGGAAGATGAGGGTGATGTTCTAGACCCCAAGTATAACATTGAGAATATTGAAGCTTCAGCTTTGCCAGAAATCAAATGGTCGGTGAAAGAAGAGACTTCTATTAGGAAGAGATTCCAACCTATACTGGCTAACACTAATATATGGTTACAGAGCAAGGGTCTTAGTTTGAAAAATTTCCTTACTGGGTCAGAGGCAAAAAATTCAAGAGAAGACAAGAAAGAAGGTTGAAAACAAAACTAATAATAAAAGTGATTCTCCATCTTCTTCCAAGGTGTCAAAACCAAGGATCAAGTTTGTCTCTAAAGGAGGTAAGACAAAAGAAATTACAGGAAGTTCTAATGTAGTTGAATCAAGTACTGAAGAAATAAATGTTGATAATATGGAGGTTGAGAATGCTGAGATAGAACAATAGAATGTTGAAGAACCTGATACTGAGCAGGTAGAAATGAGTGAGAAACCAGATGAAGAAGGTAGTAAGGAACAAGAAATAGAAAAGGATTTAGAACAGGGACAACTTGGTGGTTCGTCAAAGTCTCCTCAAAAAGATATTTTCCAAGAGCCACAAGTTTCTACAGCTTTGCCTCATGTTTCTGTTTCTGATAGTTTTCCAGTGGTTTCTAATGTTCCTATTTCTCCTATTGTCATTGTATCTTTTGATAATACTCCCCCTTCTGTGAGAACTAGTTTTGGAAATGTTTCTGATTCTTTTGGCTCTATACCTAGTTTATCTTCTCCTTCTTTTGATATTGGAGAGCAAACTGTTCTGGATCATTTTCTTGATGGTTCAGAGAAAAATGTTGATACAAGTGTAGTTTTTACCAACACCACTCCAATTGTTACCATAACAGGTATTGGCATGAGTTTCGCTAAGCAGGTAGTTGATTCATCTCCAAATGTTAGTGCTCCAACACTACCTCCATGGCTGTCTACTTATACACCGAAAAGGAAAAAGTAGGCTATTTCACCAGATGACATTGACATTGAGAAGTTGTTACCTTCTAAACCAAAAGCTCAAAAGAAAAAGCCTAAGACTGTTTCTAGGCTAATTGATGAAAAAGGAGTCAGGTATGCAGAGATTGCTAGACCACCTCTTGATGCCACCACAAATACTTTTGATGTGAATGACTATATTATTTTCCAGAGTTGAATTGGGTAAGCTGACTCATGAAGGCCTTAAGTCATATTTTTAAGCAACAACAAGCTCTTTGCTTGTAAAATTTGATGAGGAAAAGAAAGAAAAAGAACAATATAAAGCTAAGGTTGAGCAACTTGCTGACGTTCTTCAGAATATAGTGAAATCATCAGAAATTGTGGAACCAATGGCAGTTAATGTTGAAGACCCTTTGAATCAAAAGGTTGAAAAAGTTTGAGCCAGAGGAAGAGTGGTTAGTGATATTCTAGATTGATTGTTGACACAGGGTAGAGTTCTTCTAAAGACTGCAGTGGAGAGGAAAGAGAAAATGGAGAAAGAAAGAATTGAGCTGGATGATCTTGTTGATTCATTGTCTCAATTACTTCAAGATCAAGAGGAAACTTTAGAGGAATGGGTTGAGATGAAGAAAATAAAGATAAAGAATTTGATTACGATTGGCATCATGTCAAATTGAGAAGCTTAGCTCAAGACCAAGGAATCCCTGACTCATCGCATCAATGTGATAAGAGGCATGCTTGATGATTTGTCCCAGGCACGAGAAAATAATGAAGATAGTGATGTCTCACTTTTGCACAGGTTAGAGGAACTACCATGCATTCTAACAAGTGAAGATCACAAGTTTCTTTCAGCGGATGAAATGATTGATGCTTTTGAGAAAATAATTCAGCAAAAGTTTGAAGATGATGTGTTTATAGTGTCTTCAATGGATAATCTTTATAATTATCATTCAACCTTTAAGAATCTGAAAGATAACCTCGAAAAGCATGAGAAGGTGATAAAGGCAGTCAAGGATGTAGTTCTCAGGTCTCATACCATTTTAGGCAATACAGCTGGATCTGATGTGTATGAGATGGTAGCGGTACGGTCCATGTACTAAAATTTCCTAAAGAAGAATGATGGTGGCAGCTAAAATTCTTTTTCATGCCCTAGTTTATTTTTAGTTTTGTATAGGCAATTTGTATTTTGTTTTGGACATATTCACATGTATTTTTCCAAAATGTAATTACATGTGAGACAAAGGAAATCCTAAGTCAAATAGGACTCTTTTGTTGAATAAGTCAAAGTAGTTGTAGATTTCCTATTTTTGCTCCAGGCTCCTCCCTATGAATAAAGAGGACCTCTATTGTAATTTCTATCTTTTATCTATTGCAAGAAAACTCTGGCGAATTGAAAAACAAATCAAGACTTTGTGCTTTTTGTGAAAATCAATTATCAAATATTTATCAATACAAGAAAGCAAGTTCAATTCCAATCTTTGTCTTGGGATTATTTGTGTTATGGTAGCATTGTTCTTTCGTCTTGCTATCATAATATTCTTTGGTAATAATTGAAGTGTTGAGATTGTTTCAAGTGATTAAAGAGAGTTCTTAATTTGATTGTGATAGACTTTGTGTTATCAAATCATTTGTGAGGATTGTGTTATGTTTGTGAGAGTAAATAGCTTGAAGACTTTGTGCTACGAGTTGTTGTATTCAATCTATTTATATCATCTTGGAGAAGAGTGAAGACTTTGGGCTGCATTTAACTTCAAATAGTTCTATTTGCAATTAGTAAGTGAGGCAACATAAGACTTTGTGTTTCTGTGGTTTTGTGATAGTTTATAAGTTCTTTAATAGCAGTTTCATTGAAATTATCATCTTGAAGTAGAAGCATCTATTATGAAAAAAGAGAATAGAATGAAATGGAATCACCGCGAATATAGTTTTTAGTGTACATGAGTTTTATAAGTCATTTGTTTGTAATAGTTAAGCAACTACAGGGAACCTCCCCTTGCTGAGAGGAGAGACTCTATCTCATCATAGCTGTGGCTGATATAACTATTTTGTCGTTAGTGAGTTAACGACAAAATATTCACCCAACAGTTTTTTAGTGACTCTACTGGGGACCTACATGCAACTTAGAGCCTCACGCTTTGAGTTGAAGCATTCTGGCCTCATTGCTTGAAATTAGTTTGTTCAAGTTTTTACCTTTGTTAAGTATATCACATTATGGCAGACTCAAGGTATACTAGAAGTAAAAGAGCTCAAGTTATTATTGATCCTATGTTTGAGTTAATGCAGCAAAATAATTTTGGTCTTTTGCCTCTGATACCAAGACTTCAGCGTATAAGGAGTTTCCCTCCTACCAACGCTAGGTCTCCTCTACCAGGTGAAACTTCTAGTACAAATACTAACAGAGTATTATCTACACAGATTCTTCAAAGGTTTGGTATTCCACCTTTCAACCGATGTACAATGACAATTCAAGGCCCTTGGGGTAATTCTTTTGGACCCCTGAATTTGACACCACCGTTGCATGAACTACCCCGTAGTTCAAGAAAGAATTTTCCTAAATTCTATGGTGATGGGAAAGTCCATCCTGATGAGCACATTGCAGCTTTTTGCATAGTGTGTGGTGTGCTAGGGGTGGAGTATGAGGATGTATATGTGAGACTATTTGTGGAGACACTTCAATGCGTCGCTGCAGATTGGTTCTACCATATTCCAGCCTGAACTATTACTAGGTGGGATACTGTTAAAACTAAGTTTGAGGCAAGGTTCAAACCTGCTGAAGATGCTCATGCATTGTTAGCTCAGTTGACTTAGATGAGAAAGGAACCGCAAGAACCCATGTGGGAATTCATTGCCAAGTTCAACAAGCTAACTAACAGGATTCCTACCAGTGTTCAACCTACTGCTGAAAATAAAAAGTGTTTCTTTATAAATACTCAACTTCCAGAGGTGAGTTTTCTTTTACAGTGGGCAAATCCAATGAATTTGATAGTAGCTCAGGCCCTTGCAATAGAAATTGAAGATGATATCATTCTTGAGGGTAAAATAAGAAAAGACACTAACAAAAATAGAGGGCAGCCCTCTAATGAAGTATCTTCTACCAGCACCATGGATCCCATGGTGCAAAAATTAGCTAACAAATTGTTAGCTTTGAAGAAATAGATGCCTCAAGGTGTATCCATTCCTTCCTATAGGGATATACCAAGGAGGACATTTCCCAATGCTCAATATCAGGGCAATGCTGCTAAAAACCAAGGGTAGAATAGGCTTCTGCCAACACAAGGAAGGCTCACCATAGAAGCACCGCTGGTCAATTTAACAGTTGGCTACTATGAAGCTGAGCATGAAGATTTTTCACAACCTGACTTGGATCAGGAAAACAGTGCCAATCTCTTTATGGAAGGAGAAGAAGAATTGGCTGGCGACTCGAACATTGGGTTCTTGAATTATCAGGACGAGGCAGAAAGAGGAGAAGATGCACATAGTGGAGCATATGTTGTTTTCACCAGATCCCAAAATCAGTCAAACCCTCAAGTGGTTGATAAAGGTAAATCAAAAGAAGTTTCTCAACCGGTAATTTCTATTGCTAAGCGAGAAACTCCTTTGCCTTTTCAATCAAAGGATCCGACTGGTCAAAAAAAGTAAGTTCCTCTAATACTCCTACTTCTTCTGCTACTATTCCTCAGACCAATACTTCCACAATGAAACCTCAGAATGAAAGTTTTCCTGCTTCTATGTCCAATTCATTTTAGCTTTTTGATATAATTGACCATGCTAGGAATACTAAAATACAAATGTCTGAGGTGGAATATTTGCAAGCTAACCCTGACCAATTTGAAAGGCTAGCTAAACTTGTTAAAAATAAGACTGCCTCTGTAGAGCAAGATAATTCCAAGACTATTCTTGACCCTTCAAAGAATAGGTCTTCTCAAAATAACCTAGTTACCACTCCTCTTGCCTCTTCAGGGAAAATTTAACCTTTTTATGTTTCTCTGTTAGTCAATGCTCACAAACTTAGTAATTGTGTCAAAGATTCTGGGGCTTCTGACAATGTCATACCTGCCAAGGTAGCAGATGCTCTAGGATTGACTCTAACAAAGACCTTTGGAAGGTGCTTTTCAATGGAAAACAAACAGGTGCCTTTGTTAGGCCAGATTAAGGATGTGCAATTCGCATTCACTGCTTTTCCGGAGAAAAGGATAACGATGACTGTCCTAGTTGCCGATGTAATGGCTTCATATGGTATTTTGCTGGGATGAAACTTCTGTAAAGATGTAGGAGAGATTAACATGGATTTATCTGAAGCAAGGATACCTGTCAAAGGTGTCATGCACAAGTTGCTTCCTGAAAGGGAAGTGAAATATATTGTTACTCAATCTGAAGACCCAAAAGTTCAAGTTTTATTTGAATCTTCAGGTTTAGGTAACTATTTCCTGACTACAGAATATCCTTCTAGCTCGTCAGATAATAGTTCATTAGGTGATAGCTCGTCAAATGATTGTTTCGATGAAAGTTTGGTGATGGAAGATTCTTCTTCTTCGGGTGAAGAGTCTGTCGATCAGAAAGATACCAAACCAAAAAGTTCAAATGATATTTGGACTCTAGAATTTGATGGTAGTTGTTCTTCCATAGGATTCAGGGCTGGAGTACTCCTAATATCTCCTCGAGGTGATATTTTTCCTTTTTCATATAAGCTATAGTTTGACAATACCAACAATACTGCTGAGTACGAGTCTTTGTTACTCAGAATGGAGTTTGCTTGTACAAAGGGAATTAGAAATATTCATGCACAAGGAGATGTGGAGATGATTGTTTGTCAGGTAAGAAATCTATACCAGACAAAGAATGAAAGGTTGAAGCATTATCGAAATCAGGTATGGGAATACATTGATAAATTTGATGCATTTGATATTTCTATTGTTCCCAGAGAATATAATGATAGAGCTGACTCTTTAGCAGTATCAGCTACACTTATGGTCCTGCATAAGGATTTTAATGGTGATAAGTATACTATTGAATTGGTTTTCCAGCCAAGTGTACCTGATAATGCTGACCATTGGCAAGTTTTTAATGGTGATAATCAGATTATAGCTTTTCTAGAGAAAACAAATAGTTTTTGATGAACTATACTTTGAGGGGAGTGATTCTCCACCTCGAGAGTATGTTTCTGAAGTAAACTCAAAGTTTCTTCAATTGAAAGGAAACAAAATTCTGAAAGGTTTAGTCTCCCTTGAAAGGCTTTTTGATAAACATGATCGTTATATCAAGCAAAAGTAGCAACTTGATTCAAGTTCGTCAATGGAATTTGAACACGTGAACCTGAATACAGAAGCAGATCCCAAGATGGTTAATATTGGGAAATGCTACATTGATGAGGAAAAGTTTAAGTTCACAACACTTCTACGCCATTATATTGATGTGCTTGCATATTCATATGATGATTTGAAGTCCATTAGACCAGAAGAGATCCAGCATGAGATTCTGCTCAAAGTGGGATCATTGCCTCATAAACAGAAGCAGAGGCAGTACAATCCAAAAATATCAGGTACTATCCTTGCTGAAATTCAAAAGATGTTGAATGCTAGGATATTTTTCCCTATTCATCATTCAACTTGGATTGCAAACATTGTTCCTGTAAGGAAAAAAAATAGAGAAATCTGTATTTGTGTAGATTTTAGGAATCTAAATCAATCTTCCTTGAAAGATAACTACCCTTTGCCCATAATGGATCAAGTGTTGCAAATAGTAATCGGTTCAGCGATGTTATTTATGTTAGATGGTTTTTCAAGCTACAATCAGGTAGAGGTCAATGAAGTGGATCAATACAAAACCGCTTTCACAACTCCATGGGGCACTTTTGCATATCGCTGGATGCCATTTGGGTTGATCAACGCTGGCGCTACATTCCAGAGAGCAATGGACTTGGCATTCAGAGATGAAATGGGTAAGTTTATTGTGGTATACCTTGATGATCTGACAGTCTTTTCCAAGAAATGTCAAGATCATGCTTACCACTTGCGGCAAGTTTTGGAACGGTGCCGTCAAAATGGTATTTCTCTTAACTCGAAGAAGTCAGTTTTTGGGGTTACAGAAGGTAAACTTCTTGGTCACATTATGTCTAAAGAAGGAACTAAGATTGACTTCGAAAGAGTCAAATCCATCCAAGGTCTTACTTTGCCTGCAAGTAAGATTGTTGTTCACTCTTTCTTCGAAAAAGTGAATTTTATGCGGAGGTTCATTGTAGAGTTTGCAGAGAAGACTCGTCATATTGTTAATATGATGAAAGGTAAGACCACTTTCCATTGGAGCGCGGAAGGTAAATCAGCCTTTGAGGACATAAAAAGAGCCATAGCCCATGATCCAATTTTGGTGTGTCCTAACTATAATAAAAATTTCATTATGTATAGTTATGCTTCAGAGCATACATTGTCAGCAATTCTTGTTCAGCAGAACGAGGTAGGTGTAGAATCTCTAATCTCATTCATGATTTGTCTGTTGAAAGCTCATAGACTTAAGTATTCTAATATGGATAAATATGCTTATGTTGTAGTGAAGGCTGTGAAACATTTCAGATTTTACATATTGAACTCACATACTGTTGCTCTGGTACCAGATACAACGATGAAATCTATCCTAACTCAACAGGAGTTTGGAACCAAGAGGGGCAATTGAATTGCCAAAATTTAGGAATTCGATCTTGATATTAAACCCACCAAGCTTGTGCGTGGAAGAGGGTTGTGTCAGCTCATTGCTGATAATGTCCCAAAAGAAACAGGTGATGAAGAGGTTAAGGTTGAAGATGTTCCAACTGTCCTTTTTGTTACTACAACTGATGAGTGGTATTCTAATATCACTTATTTTCTCACGTATGGTGAGTGTCCTTCTCATTTGTCTTATAAAGAGAAGCGAACTATCAAGCTTAAGGCTGCAAACTATGTCTTATGGCATAATGGTTTGTATAAGAGAAGTCTTGATGGGGTTTTTCTCTGTTGTGTTGATAAAGCACAACAAAGTAAGTTACTGGAGTCTTTTCATAATTTGGCATGTGGAGGACACTTCTCAACACTAGTAACGACTCACAAGATTTTGAGAGAAAGGTACTATTGGCCTACATTTTTTTAGGACTCATACAGTTGCGTGCGTAAGTGTGGACTTTGTCAACAGTTTGTGGGGAAACCCAAGTTGGTAGCACTACCATTGAAACCAAGTGTAATTGAAGAACCATTTCAGCAGTGGGGTATCGATTTCATTGGTGCTATGAATCCATCGTCAAGTGCGGGACACAGCTATGTTCTTACTGCAACTAATTATTTCACCAAGTGGGTGGAAGCTATACCAATTAAGCATGCTACTTGCGAAGTGGTGTGCAAGTTCCTCAAGGAGAATATCATTTCCCAGTTTGGAGTTCCAAACAAGATTGTGATAGATAATGCTACATGTTTTTCTTCTAATTAGATTACTAGTTTTTGCTTTGAATATGGGATTATTCTTTCACATTCATCCGATTATTATCCGCAAGGGAATGGTCAAGCTGAATCAAGTAATAAGAATCTGGTTACTATTATCAAGAAGCTGGTAGAGGATAATCAAAGAACATGGCATAAAGCTTTATTTGATGCTTTGTGGGCATTTAGGATTACCCCAAAGAGGGCAATTGGTATGTGACCATTTCAGCTATTATATGGTTTGAATGTAGAGATACCGATCACCTTGGAATTGTCGGCTTTGAAGTTGGCAAAGGTGGTTGAGGATAGAACTTTTGAAAGTTCTATTGATAAACACATAATGTACCGTTCTGAACTTGAGGAGCAACGAGTCATGGTTGTAGAACGTATAGATGAACATCAAAGTCAAGTCAAGAAGCTGTTTGATAAGAAAGCAAAGGCCATAAATTTTTAGATTGGGGATCAAGTCTTGTTGTGGGACAAGAGGAGAGAGCCAAAGGGAATGCATGGGAAATTTGATTCCCTATGGAGAGGCCCGTTTGTCATTCATCAACTCTGTGGTGCGAATAGTTTCTTATTGGAGTATCAAGATGGGACACTATTCTTGTTACCACATAGTGGGCAACATCTGAAGCTTTTCAATCCATGAAGCCTCAGATAAGTTTGCTCAAGTATATTTGTATAGTTTGTCTTTTTCTTTTTCATTTTTGGTCTTTTTCTATCTTTTGTTTTGTTCGCTTGACTCTATGGCCCAATGGCATGGATGAAGGCACTTAGAGACTAGATTCTTCTCCCTTTGATCATTTCAAACAATGATCAAAGGAAGTTCCCAGTTAAAGCCAGATGTTGTCCTCAAAATCAACTGCGCTCATTTTATAGGACGACCCCTACGAAACTTGTCTGTTTCGTAGCCTACACTCTAAGTTCGCATTTCAAGGTAAATCTTCTTGACCTCATGCGAAGTCATCTGACACCTAAGAATAGATTATAACATTCCCCTAGGTCGGTTCCTCAAAATTCATGAAGTCAACTCAGTTATAAGCTTGTCAGAATATCAATTTTGACCTTTTTACAGTGTTAGAAATTTTTCAATAGTTTACATGCACAAGCAGTGATTATGACCGCTCCTGCATGTAACTTATTTCTTCCTCATGCAAGGGCGGTCTTTTTGGCCACCTGAACATGTTTTCATGCAAGTTTCTCAAGTGTAAAGTTTAACCTACATAATCGGTGATTTTAACCGCTCATGCAGGTGTTTTTATTTTTATTTTCCTTTGTCATGTAAGGGCGGTGAAAATCGTCGCCCGTGCATCTCTAGTTTAAGTCAAGTGCATTAATGGCACTCGTGTGGCATTTTAATACAGCTCTTTTAACCTTTTAAATCATTTTTAATCATTATTTTGCATTTATTCTTCATCTGAAAACCTCCTTTTCTGCAAATTGAAACCCTTGTGAACCAACTAAAAAGTTTTTTGGCGCTCCAACCCCTGATCTTCACCGAAATCAAGTTGTGTTTTTGCCAGGTGAGTTTTTCTTATTTTTCCCTATCGTGATCATTCTTTTCACTTTAAATGTTGTTAGTTCTTTGGTTTATGTGCAATTTCATTTCTCTCATAATCATTTTTAGGTTCTTCATTTTCCTTTTTGAATTGTGTTATCATTTTAGGGTTTCTATGTCTTAGGTTTTTAGTTTCATTTTTGTTTAAAGTTTAAGTAGTAAACTTCTCTATTTTTATCTATCAAACCCTAGGTTTTTTGAAATATGAATGGCGAAATTCGTTTGCCATACTTTGCTTTATCGTGTCTTTACATGTTGAGGTGGTCAAATTGACCACTCACAATCTTTACTTCCCATTCGCCCATATCATTTTTCCTTAGTGTCTACCACATGTAAAGATGGTCATAATGGTTGCCCCTATGCAAACCTCAACAAACTGCTTAAACCGCATGATTGTTTGAATGGTTGATATGTATTGGCGGTCAAATTTGCCATCGATACATCTATTTTGTTTTGTTCTGATACCTCACATGTGGGTATCACAAAAACATACAAGTTTTATGTAGGGGCGAAATTGCCACTTGAACTCACAATACCAAAATCACCAATATGTAAGAGCGGTCATAATCACCGCCCTTACACAGAGATCCCCAAGATAAACTTACACATGCAAGAGCGGTCAAATCGACCTCCTTTGCACTTATCAAAGCTTTTACCCTTACATGTAAGGGCGGTCATTTTGACCGCTCCTACATGGAACTCAGCTTTTAACCTACCTGAAAAGACGATCAAATTGGCCACCCTTACACTCAAATGCACTATTCTCACATGCAGGAGCGGTCAAAATGACCGCCCGTGCATGATTTCCTAAAATTTTCCTAATATTGGGAATTTTCGCAAAATGATACCTTTAGCCTGCTTTCACCTAATTTCTTGACTTGCATGCTCTCAAGCCCTTTCAAGCATATTCCTATGTTCGTGATCATCAATTCACAGTGTCCCTAATTTGCCAATTTTTCCCCTAACTGTGAGATCATGAACTTTTGCAGTTTCATCAAGTAGCTGTGATCGACACCTTTTCCAGTGTTCTCTTCAAAGCTGATGTCAGAACTGTCTCCATCCAAATCTAAGATCATGAAGTACAAATACCAAGGGGTTTTCCCTGTCACTTTAGTGTAGTCTAATGTAGATGAGATCAGAGATACGAAGATAGGACATGTGGATATGGCGGAATTTGTAGAAAGAACCAAATAGGCTAATCCTCCCCGCTATATGTAGAAGATCATTGATAGAAATATACACCTGGTAGCATCTTTTCCTGTTGCAACTCATAATCCAGAATTTGTCCTCCAAGTGGCAATCCACTATAATAAAGATTCTAGTACTGTTACTGATTCTCAGGGGAAGTTATCATGAGACTAGATGTCGAGTTCTTTGATAAGATTTTCATGTGTCCACCCATAGAGAATGTTGGGGAAATTGACTTTGCTAAAGGTCAGAAGGATTTTGAGACTGATGTTGAATCTGCAAAGAGACATATTAATAGAAAATGGTTGAAAACTCCTAGGAGCAATCTATCAAGATGGCCCAAGGAACTTCCTAGGAGTGATTTTGTAGAAGTGAGTGATCTAATCACTTTGTTGAGAAGAGTTAGAGGTCTTCCTTCTTCCTCTAAATTTCATGAATGGATGTACACCTACATCAGGGTTATTCTCAAAGGACAACAAAAGATATTCTAGGGGGAGCAAATCAGCAATGCTCTACATGATCAGTTGATTAAGGTCAACACAAATTTTAATTTCTATATGACCTCATATTTGGTATATGTAACTACATCCATGAGGATATTTCCAGGTCTTACTCAAGATGGTGATCAAAGGCTGGTACAATTTTTTAAGTACTCTCTGCAAATAACTCTAAAAGGGTCTATTCACCATTTTTAGAGGGTGAATGATGCCTTCTTTTCAGTTTTCATGTGCTTATGGAATGATGAGCTAGAAAAGAAAAGAGTATCAGATGAAGCATGGGAAAGTGGTTAATTCTTTTGGTTGTTTGTTTCTCCAATTTCCTACTTTTTCTTATTTGAGAGTTGGATACTATCTAGGTTACCCATATATGTTGCCTAGGTATCCAAGTGATAAGGTAGTTCTAATGGAATTATGCAAACAATTAATTGTAGTACATAATAAACAAATGGAATTGAAAAAGTCAGGGATTAAGTTTCTTGTGGAGATTGGTAGGTATTCAATGCAATCTACTACTAAGGCTAAGGCAGTTGAAGCAGAGATGCAGCTGGTGATGATGAAACAATTCAATAAAAGGAATCACTTTGATTTCTGAAGGGTACAAGATAAGATAAAAAGGAGGGCAGTGTTTCATGTTCCCATGGTTGAGGATATTTGGGCTGATTTGAGGACCCATAATGAGATAAGAAAACTGGATTACTGTAGGTTACATCTGAGTTAGATAGAAGAACTGGGGTTAGATGATGTTCCAGAAGGCATGGAAGATGAGGGTGATGTTCTAGACCCCAAGTATAACATTGAGAATATTGAAGCTTCAGCTTTGCCAGAAATCAAATGGTTAGTGAAAGAAGAGACTTCTATTAGGAAGAGATTCCAACCTATACTGGCTAACACTAATAAATGGTTACAGAGCAAGGGTCTAAGTTTGAAATAGTTCCTTACTGGGTCAGAGGCAAAAATTCAAGAGAAGACAGGAAAGAAGGTTGAAAACAAAACTACGAATAAAAGTGATTCTCCATCTTCTTCCAAGGTGTCAAAACCAAGGATCAAGTTTGTCTCTAAAGGAGGTAAGACAAAAGAAATTACAGGAAGTTCTAATGTAGCTGAATCAGGTACTGAAGAAATAAATGTTGATAATATGGAGGTTGAGAATGCTGAGATAGAACAATAGAATGTTGAAGAACCTGATACTGAGCAGGTAGAAATGAGTGAGAAACCAGATGAAGAAGGTAGTAAGGAACAAGAAATAGAAAAGGATTTAGAACAGTAACAACTTGGTGGTTCGTCAAAGTCTCCTCAAAAAGATATTTCCCAAGAGCCACAAGTTTCTATAGCTTTGCCTCATGTTTCTGTTTCTGATAGTTTTCCAGTGGTTTCTAATGTTCCTATTTCTCCTATTGTCATTGTATCTTTTGATAATACTCCCCCTTCTGTGAGAACTAGTTTTGGAACTGTTTCTGATTCTTCTGGCTCTATACCTAGTTTATCTTCTCCTTCTTTTGATATTGGAGAGCAAACTGTTCTGGATCATTTTCTTGATGGTTCAGAGAAAAATGTTGATACAAGTGTAGTTTTTACCAACACCACTCCAATTGTTACCATAACAGGTATTGGCATGAGTTTCGCTAAGCAAGTAGTTGATTCATCTCCAAATGTTAGTGCTCCAACACTACCTCCATGGCTGTCTACTTATACACCAAAAAGGAAAAAGTAGGCTATTTCACCAGATGACATTGACATTGAGAAGTTGTTACCTGCTAAACCAAAAGATCAAAAGAAAAAGCCTAAGACTGTTTCTAGGCTAATTGATGAAAAAGGAGTCAGGTATGCGGAGATTGCTAGACCACCTCTTGACGCCACCACAGATACTTTTGATGTGAATGACTATATTGTTTTCTAGAGTTGAATTGGGTAAGCTGACTCATGAAGGCCTTAAGTCATATTTTCAAGCAACAACAAGCTCTTTGCTTGTAAAATTTGATGAGGAAAAGAAAGAAAAAGAACAATATAAAGCTAAGGTTGAGCAACTTGCTGACGTTCTTCAGAATATAGTGAAATCATCAGAAATTGTGGAACCAATGGCAGTTACTGGTGAAGACCCTTTGAATCAAAAGGTTGAAAAAGTTTGAGCCAGAGGAAGAGTGGTTGGTGATATTCTAGATCAGTTGTTGACACAAGGTAGAGTTCTTCTAAAGACTGCAGTGGAGAGGAAAGAGAAAATGGAGAAAGAAAGAATTGAGCTGGATAATCTTGTTGATTCATTGTCTCAATTACTTCAAGATCAAGAGAAAACTTTAGAGGAATGGGTTGAGATGAAGAAAATAAAGATAAAGAATTTGATTACGATTGGCATCATGTCAAATTGAGAAGCTTAGCTCAAGACCAAGGAATCCCTGACTCATCGCATCAATGTGATAAGAGGCATGCTTGATGATTTGTCCCAGGCACGAGAAAACAATCAATATAGTGATGTCTCACTTTTGCACTGGTTAGAGGAACTACCATGCATTCTAACAAGTGAAGATCACAAGTTTCTTTCGGTAGATGAAATGATTGATACTTTTGAGAAAATGATTCAGCAGAAGTTTGAAGATGAGGTGTTTACAGTGGCTTCAATGGATAATCTTTATAATTATCATTCAACCTTTGAGAATCTGAAAGATAACCTCGAAAAGCATGAGAAGGTGATAAAGTCGGTCAAGGATGTAGTTCTCAGGTCTCATACCATTTCAGGCAATACAGCTGGACTTGATGTGTATGAGATGGTAGCGGTGCGGACCATGTACCAAATTTTCATGAAGAAGAATGTTGGTGGCAGCTGAAATTCTTTTTTATGCCTTAGCTTATTTTTCAGTTTTGTATATGCAATTTGTATTTTTTTTTTTTGACATATTCACATGTATTTTTCCAAAATGTAATTACATGTGAGACAAAGGAAATCCTAAGTCAAATAGGACTCTTTTGTTGAATAAGTCAAAGTAGTTGTAGATTTCCTATTTTTGCTCCAGGCTCCTCCCTATAAATAAAGAGGACCTCTATTGTAATTTCTATCTTTTATCTATTGCAAGAAAACTCTGGCGAATTGAAAAGAAAATCAAGACTTTGTGCTTTTTGTGAAAATCAATTATCAAATATTTATAAATACAAGAAAGCAAGTTCAATTCCAATCTTTGTCTTGGGATTATTTGTGTTATGATAGCATTGTTCTTACGTCTTACTATCATAATCTTATTTGGTAATAATTGAAGTGTGGAGATTGTTTCAAGTGATTAAAGAGTGTTCTTAATTTGATTGTGATAGACTTTGTGTTATCAAATCATTTGTGAGTATTGTGTTATGTTTTGCGAGAGTAAAATAGCTTGAAGACTTTGTGCTACGAGTTGTTGTATTCAATCTATTTATATCATCTTGGAGAAGAGTGAAGACTTTGGGCTGCATTTAACTTCAAATAGTTCTATTTGCAATTAGTAAGTGAGGCGACAAAAGACTTTGTGTTTCTATGGTTTTTTGATAGTTTATAAGTTCTTTAATAATAGTTTCATTGAAATTATCATCTTGAAGTAGAAGCATATATTCTAAAAAAAGAGAATAGAATGAAATGGAATCACCACAAATATAGTTTTTAGTGTACATAAGTTTTATAAGTCATTTTTTTGTAATAGTTAAGCAACTAGAGGGAACCTTCCCTTGCTGAGAGGAGAGACTCTATCTCATCATAGTTGTGGCTGATATAACCATTTTGCCGTTAGTGAGTTAACGACAAAATATTCACCCAACACTAATGGAATAGGCACCGGTCCATATTGGAGAGGGACCAAACAATTTTTTAAAAAATAAACAAATCTTTCATCTATGGTTCAGGGTAAAAACCATCTTTCCTGTATATGTATATTCGCACAGTTGAAATCAGCTATATAGGGGTTACGTGACAACCAATCATTCTTGATATAGTGACAGCTTTTAGAGTCAAGATGATGAGTTGGGTTTCGTTGTCCAATATTTTTAGTTGTTCATCTGGTTTGAACTCAATACCTATTCTGGTATACCCCTTGGAATATCCCTCTAGAGTCTAAGTTGAGCTCAAAGTGCAGAGGAGTCTACCCACTCCTGTTAGTTGGCCAAGATCGCCCAAAACTTGTTGATAAACCTATTCCTATTACCCCGATGACAATCCATGGCCTGTGTATTATAGGAATGTTTTAGAGTTTTGTGTTGCCGTTATTTTGGGTCCCAACATATACTTCATCACACTAAGGTTGTTGAGTTGGTCATCTGGTGACCTAAAGCTCTTGTTTAGCCTCATAGCTCTTTAGATGTATGTGCGTAGTGGAGGATTTGGTCATATGGTGACATGGAGCTCATGCTTCACCCTGTAGTCCCTTGGATGCGTGCAGTTGCAATGGTTGGTTTTGTAAGTTTTATATTTGAAATCTATTCTTTAATATATATGTGGAAGATTATTTTTTGAATAATAATTCTTAAGGGTTATCTAGATGGAGATAGTTTTAGATTTACATGTATTCTTTTGAGCATGGTTAAAGGATTGTTCATCACTCTTTGTTCCCAACCTATGACTATCTTATAGTTGTGGATTTATTGCATTTTAGATCTAAGGATGTTTTTGATTAATGTTTATACTAAATAATTTGCATGATGCCTCAATTAGTTCTGCGTTGCTAGTGGAGGTTACGTGTGTGTAGTATGTGCTTTTGGGTGCCATGTTCGTGTATCTACATGCTGCATGAAGAACTTGAGAGTGGATTTATAAAGTGTTGATGGTGTCATGTATGTGCAATAAATATATTTTCCATGAAAATATTAGTAGTAAGTCGTTGGTCCTTTTAAGCATATTTGTTATTTGTTATAGACTATCTGGATACTATGGTGTTATGGATTTTAGCTTGTTGGCCTATGCCCATCATTAAACATTGTTGTGTTGACTAGTAGAGAGATAGTGATACCCAAACTATTGAAAAGAATGTCTTTTGAAGGCCATTCAGTAAGAAGGAAGATGTGTCTTTAGAGTTTTGAGAATGTGAACTATGTTGTCATGACAGGCTTTAAATCATGGTCTACTAGGAGTTTTGTGTAAGAACATAGTTAGTTGTTATATATTATCTTTTACATTGAAGATGGGGACCATGATATTATGGGAAGCTCCTAAGTGCATAGGTGGAGTTTTGGCATGACACGATTGTTCTTATGAATCTTCTATAGAGATGTTTATCATAGTGCCATGCGAAGCTCCATATAATTCCCAATGGGAGTGTTGGCAATGACGTGGATTTGTTGATTCTTAATGAATGGTCTTTTGGTAGTGATAACATGTTCTATTATACCATGGTAGATTCTAAATTATGCTATCATGTCTTGTCATGATATAACTGCTTATGGATAGGTTTGTCTATTAGATACAAATGATCTTCTATTATGAAGATATTAATTACAGTGCCATATGGAGTTCCTGGAGTTTGAACTAATCATCCAGCAGGAGCATTGGCTATGATTTGGAGTTAATCTTCTAATGTTGAGTATAATGATCATTTTGCCTTTAAGAGTGATGCTCCTAGATATTTTGGTGCTCCAGTTGGAGTTTGGTTGGAATGAGACGATCAAATGTGTACTTTTATTGGTAGACAAATTAAGGTGAGCCTAGAGGTCTCCTAGTTGTAAGAGATAAAGTGTTGGAATGGGTTTGAGTCAACTAACAATTATCAACAAAAAGATTGTGGAGCCTACACTTAGGACTAAACATTGACTATCAACGTCTTGTTTCTGTGCTCCTCATGCTCCTGTGGACGCCTGGATAGAAAGCATCAACATCAAAAGGGTTTGTTAAAGGATTCCTGTCCATTCTCTTTGGCATTATCTGGTCAAGGTGTCATACTATTGCTGATTGCTGAAGATTTCAGGGATTGACTTCCATGTTCAACGATCTATCTCTTTGAGGTTGCAGTCAAGCTTAAATCTACTGCGGCCAAACCCAAAGGCGCATCCTATAGTTTGAGAGGCCCAATCAAAGCATTTTGCTTCGTGTTTTTTGTTTTGTATTTGTGGTTGTTGCAGGTAAAATCTTTGATCAGTCTTCTTTCCAAGGGTCAGCCTCATTACATGGTTGATTTCTCCTTCAAAGGCCTTAGTTTGCTTGTGCTTCAGGTTCCTGTTGCAAACCACCATAGGAGTTGTTTCTTGTTGTGGACATCCATTAAATCCACTGCCATTTTCTGTACCTAGCAATGGTCTCCATTGACCTATTTCGCCCTCAAGCAACTACATCCAACCGTCACATTTGCAGTTACATCTCCAAAGGTCTTCAAAATAGTCTTGAGTTCACTGCTCATGTGTTTTTAACTTGGTCAAAGTGCTAAGATTGTAGTTACCTACTCATTTGTTTTAGCATCAAAGTCAGCCATTTTAGCCATATTCACCCCACTAAGGATCAAATTCAACCGATCCCTAAATTTGCTAGATAAATTTTCGTACTAACTTGTGTTGCAGGTATTTTAATCATCAAACAGAGGCTTTTAACACAATAATCTTGCAGGTGTAGAAGCTGGTTTAGTCATTTAGTTGTATCAGATCTTCATCTAGATTTAATTAGGAGGAAGTAATTTGACATCTTCATGCAAATTTTCACCTAAATTTAATTAAGAGGAAGTAAATTGTATTGTTGCATACAACTTGCACATAGTCCCAACCTAGGTGGATGAAACTGAACACATTTTTCATTTTTCTATCTTACACTACAAACTCTCATTTAGCTTAAATAGGGGAAAGCAATTTGTTTAATTCTTCAACAATCTTCACATAGATTTGTTTAGGAGGATAAAATTAACCATCTTTTCAAAGTTTTTTGCTATCTTGTCAATTTCTTGTGCTTGGTAGAGTAAAACACACTTAGTTTTAACTCTAGGAGGATAAAGAACCAGTGTATTATGTTTTTGAAAATGGTGATAGGACTATGCTCTCCCCTTTTTGGGTGATTAAAATACCAAACTCATCGTTTTATTTGTGTAACCTTTAGAAGAGGCTTGCCCTTGGGATTGTATTTCTTCTAAGTGGGACAACCTTTAGCGATAACGGGCTAAAGCCAAGCCACTTCCTAGTTGCTATAAATAAATTGTGTTTGTGACAAAAGTCACAAACAATGGATGTTGTTGTGTTATACCAACAAATGTTTCCCCTAGTATCCTTGTGGTGCATTTAAATCTGTTGAGCCTAACCTCTTCAGACTGGGAAGCCTCCATAACAGAGCGAATTGCCACACGTATAACCACCCAAACGGATGCCCAAACTAAAAAGCCCATTGTTTTAGAAAGCCAAAAACCCCTATTTGTTGATGCAGGAGGTCAGACCTCCAAAGCCATCCAACATAATACACTCATTTAGTGTAGAGACAGAAAATCCAACTCTTCAAAGGGATTGTAACCTGGTATGCGTGAGAAGTGTGTGCACTGTAACAGGGAGTTGGTGCTACCAAGTTACTAACTATCCGCCTTTATGTAAGTGGCTGGAGGAAAATCCAAGTTGGAATTCGACAAATATTGCCCTTACCATCCTTAGGATCATACTTGTTTATTTTTATATTTTATCAAAAATTGTATCAAAAAAACAAAAAAAAATCGTGACAACTTCTTGTTTACTATGTTTTCTGGCAATAACTTGAGTCAAAAACAATACCACAAACTTTAGAGCATCCTAGGAAAACTTGTACAAACAAGCCAAACAGGCAAACTGAGACAAAAAAAACAAAATTTCTGCATAAAAACTACGCATTCAAAACAACAGAAGCGTGCATTCAGAGCTGCGTATTCAATCAATAGAGCCGTGCATCCAATCTTCCCATTTTTCCCATCCTTGAACCTAGTCCAATCTTCATTCATCAAAATGTTGTGATCATCAACAAATCTAGACTAACTCCAAAACCATACATACTCCTAGGTGGCCTAAAATTTGCTCCTAATGATGATGAGAACTTTGTAGATCCTAGTGATGATGATAACTTTGTATATCCTAGTAAGGATGAGAACTTTGTAGAATCCTTAGGTCATCTTAATGATACTATTGACAAGGGAAACACCGCATTACATTTGGAATAATATACCACTCCATCTACTAGTCCTCCATCACCATCCCATATAATGACTATCCCAAAGCATACTAGTCCTACACCAACACCACCATCAAACACTCCAAGCTCTAATCCATCAACCAATGAATCCTTGAACAATTTTCTCTAAAGACTCTTTGCAAAAGCTATAAAGAAATCCAAATCCACTCATCCCATTTCATCCCCATCTAGCACAAACAATCCTAACCTCAATCATAAGCCTATGCCATCTACCATTATTCTCCATACGTTATATTGTCCATCCACCCATATACTCATGAAGGATGTGATCCAATGGCTATTAGCAAGGAGTAAACCACCCTTGTACCATCAAATCCCTATCCTTGAAACTATCTGAGAACTCATGCCTATGTCTCCAATCCCATCATGTAGTTCACAATCCATTGAGCCTATTGAACAATCTCCCCTGGTGAATCCAAGTCAAGATCCATCATCCCCTCGTGATGATAACCCTTAAGAGCATGTCAAGCCTATCCAAGATCCTTCCACTTCTATCCAAACAACCCATGAGGAATGTCAAGAACCTAATCCTAAGCATGTGGAAACAACAAACCCCCATCCTAATCAAGATCAAATTACTTTCATTCCACCCATCCATAACATTTATCTTTTCCATGATCAAGATATTACCTATGAAGAAGCTATCCATGAGCAACTTGATCCTATACCTATGCATGAGAAAGAAATACAAACCCAACCCATCCATAACATATATCTTTTCCATGATCAAGATGATATCCATGATGAAGAACTTATCCATGAAAACATTGATCCTATTCATACCCCCACAACCATTTATAAACAAGATACCCAAGACCTACATATTTCATGTAATAAAAATCTTGTTGACCTACTTGAGCATTCACCCTGTTTCATGGCCTTCCTTTAAAGCAAAGAGAATTCTTCTTCATCCAACCCTACCCATGATCCACAAACATTCATTTCCCTTGATGAGACACTTGGCTCCCAAGTGCACATAGATGATAAAATCGATACCTTTGATCTTAGTGAGCCTAATGATAATCAAGATCCTAATGATCCTCCATCATCCATTATCAACCATGTTGCAAATCCCCCATTGTATCCCCTTGGTTTCATCACCTTCATCCGTGAATGTTCTTCCTTGGGAGAGCAGCAACCATTATCTACCATCTCACACCCCCCCATCAAATAAGGAGATCACTTCTAGTGTCCAAAGCACACATAATCCCATTGTCCACCGCATACTCCAAAATATGAACTATCAAGGAAAAGGCTTAGGCCTTCATGAACAAGGTATTTTGGAGCCTATCCACGTCAAAGTCCCTCCACCTCTTATGGTCTTGGTTATATGCCCCAAGAAAAGCAGTCTCAAGATTTTGGTGCTTCCTCCATTCCTCCTAAGTCCACCACTTCCCATCGCAAACCCTATCATATTCCCAAGAGATATGTCGCCATTCCACCTCCATCATCCTACAAGTTTCAAAAGCATGTGACCATACACCTTCCACCATCTAATTTGTCTCCACTCCTACCAATTCCTAATATCTGTCCATACACTTTACCTTCATTTCTTCCAACACCTAACACTCCTATCAGTCATAAATCCCCTAAAAATCCCAATCATGACCAACAAATGCATACATTATCTAAACATGAAGCTTTCACTCATTCCACCAACCCCAAGGGATATAAAAATAAAAATGTGGATACCTCCTTCTATAGAGAAAAATATCCTAAAAATCCTCATGCTTTAAAGCACAAATACAAAGCGACAAAGCAAACTACCCAGATCATACCTTCACAAGAAAAGTCCAAAACTAAAATAGTTTGGGTACCTAAGCAAAAAGAAAGAAATTAAAATGAAGCATCCACATCTCGAAAATCCCAACCATCTCCTTCCATCCAAAGTTCCCATTCCATTCAAAAATTGCAAAAAACCCACAAGCCAAACAAAAATCATAAAAATACTAAGTCTATGTGGGTACCTAAGTTACTACGTCACCCATCTCCTCAGGAAACATTGCTATTGCTTCCTAAACCACCTCCACATCAAAAGCTTCAATGTTTATCACAATGTGTGCAACCGTTGGTCATGATTCCTTTCCATTCCACAACATTTCCACATACCTCCATCTCCCCGTCCTTAATCCACTATCCTACATATCTCCCCAATCACTTCCCTATGGTCCATGCTTTTGCATAAGCCTTCCATCTATCCTTTTGCATAAGTCCTCCTTAATCCACATTATAATCCACTATCTACCTAATCCATCACCCTTTCATAAAATCCCATACCAACATCAATGAGCATAATGAGAAGTGATATGGTCCATGTGATGACATCCATCCCTAGTAGGACTACCACCTTTCATGAATTTAATAGACACTGGAGTCCCTCTTGTCCATATTCCACCTATCTTATGAGAGAGACAGAGAGATCCCTTTGTCTAATGGTGAAAACCTGGTAAATAGGTGCCTAAGATAAGTACCATGATGAAAACCTGGCAAACAGGCGTCATGTGTAGGTTGATCTTCTATGTCACTTAGCCATTGGAGCACATTATCTCATCAACACTATCATTTTCCATCTTATCTTACCATACCATCCTATCATCCTCATCATACATGTACCTATCATATTGTTATCCTTTCATCCTCTCTTCCTCCTTTTCATCTTGATAAAGATCAGGGACATACCATGGACAAATGTTTTGGATATCTCTTGACATACCTCATCCCTTTCAAACCAATCCTATCATTCTCCTTCGTCATAAGCTTTGTCATTATCAAAATCCCAGGCCTTACACCTAGAATAGGGTAAGTTATTCCTATGCGACATAGTCTTTGGAGAACACATCCACCCTACCTTGCAAAAACATCCCTTATTGCCTATCCTTTTATCCCAAATCATCCAATCCTACAAACCCCAATGCAAGGGAATTAAAAACATGTCAGAGATAAACCACTTCCTCCATCTTTTAGGATTTTAGTCCTCATCCAATCTTTTCTAACCGCATCTATCAAATTGCATAAAGATACCTATCATGGCTTGTTGTTCGCTTGCCCTTACTGTCTTGTCCTATCAGTCTATCCATCCAAACCTTCGTCCATCTTGTCATCCGTTATAACTCCATCATTGCTACCATTGTCGAACTACGTCGCCTCTGAGCTATCACATAGGCAAGGCCATCATTGATGAACCCCCGAGGCTTCCCATCCATTACATCCCTTATCACCCATCCTTTTGTCCATCCAATTCCAACTAATTCCCACCACCTAGGTCTTAGGTCCACATAGTCCACCTAAAGAGAACTACGTTGCCTCTGTGTCGTCACGTAGGCAAGGTCATTTATCAACGAGCCCCCAAGGCACTAGGTCAGTCCCTTAGGGCTCATTTCTTCATGTTTATCATTAGTTCATCCATAACAAATCGATCCATTACTTGACTGGGGGCAAATCCTTGACCTAGTTAGTGAATTAGATTTTTGAATGCTACAACTCAGGGGATAACAATCAGGATCATGGTTTTATCACTAGACAGCAAGAAACATGTAACAAGCAAGATTTAAACATCATCATGACAAAGAGACATTAAACTAAACCTGACAACACCAACTTGCCTAAAACTATCAAACATGACTCTATCAGTTATTGCATGAAAAATATATCTATGGCAAGAAGGTTTAATGGTTGTTTTAAGTCTTATATTATGATTTTTGTTATTCTATATTTTTTTGCTACTCAAGGATGTCAAAAACTAGAGGAGCTATGATGGGGGCATAATTATTTTATTTGTTTGTTGTTTGTGGGTTTATCTTTAGTAATGTGAAGCCTTGTATAAAGACATGATCAACATAATATCATCGAGGACATTAGAGGTCTAAACATGAAACAAGTACAATCCTTGTCTGTTAATACACACAAGAAATACTCAGGTCATCTAGGTTCAATTTTGACTAGATGCTTGTATTAACTTGCTAAATCAAAATCCATGTAAGTGATACTCGAGTCATCATGATTTAATTATACCTAGATGCTTGTATTTTCTTACAACATTTTAAAAGCTCAATGATGAAACAAAGTACTTTAAAAACTTGTACAAGAAGATGACAAAATCCACTATCATACATACCAAATTGCATTTCATTTCATTTATAAGCATTTCATACATATCATTTTCCAAGTGGCTTAAGATCCAAGTCCTTTCTTTATCTACTCACCCTTTTCTCTCTTTTCATTTCAAGAGCACACCAATTGTCCTCCCGAGGGGGCGTCATCATCATCATTCATCTTATTTGCTAACTTACCATTTTCTTTCCTTATCACCCTCACTCTTAAGTGACTGGGGCCTCACCAATCATCAATCCAAGTGTCAATCCGATCATCAAATCAATCTAAGAAATGATCCAAATGCAAGTCCATCCTTAATACATATCAATCGAGTGAATCAATCTTGTCAAATTATCCAATCGCAATCAATGATATTGATCTTGATCTTGTCGTAAACCAACTCAATTAATCAATCAATCGTCATCATCAGTGGGATATGTCTTTCCCACATCTTTGTATTGATCTAGGGATATATCGTTCCCCGCAATGAAAAACACTGTCACCAATCATTATCAATTAATCATTGGTTTACAGCTTGACATGGGCAATACCTTGTTTGTTCTTGTGTCATTTGTGCATACTTGCTTGCTTGCTTGTGTGTGTTATCATTTTATCTTGCATAACATGTCATTCAACTCTTTCATCCATCTCTTATCTTGCATCCTCCATTTTCTTAGCCATCCTTTATCATTCATGTTCATCGTGAAATTGTTTGTCATCTTTTTACCAAAAACCATCCAACCTGACCAATCTCCCAAGGGGGCATCCTATCATCATTTAACCTGTACCAGGGGCAAACTGGGGCATGCATCATAGTAAAAAAAAATTATTCTTTGAAGCAACGTAATAAAACACATTGCATCAAAGAGGGGCAAAATGCATACACCTAAAATTGGCTCGTGTCGAACTAAATAAATATTTTAAATATTTATTTTAATTCTTATTCTTCTATCAATTAAATAAATATTCTAATTTATTTAATTGGTTCATTATCCCAAAAATTAAATAAAAATCAATTTATTTAATTAAATCATCTAAATTCCTCTAATGTCTCATCTAATTAAATAATGCTAAATTATTTAATTAATCATCTATCCTAAGTCTTAAATTCATAAATCTACATCACTTTCCACCTCACTTTACACCTCACCATGTTGCACACATAATTAAATATTTTAAATATTTAATTAGCTAATTACCCTCACCCACATGTCCTATTTATCCTCTAGTCATCCCTATTTCTTCTCCACATGTGTCCTATTATTTCTCAATCACATTTATGCTCAAAGACACTTGTCTTTCTAATTCTAGTTCATCTCTCACATTTCCACAGATCAAGAGTACTTCTTCCACAATCTCCTCGAAGTCTTCCACTTTTAACTCACAGGTCATTTGTGAGCACAATAACATGTGGCTCATGGATCCACTTATTTCTCTACCTTGTAAACGTAGTAGGAACATTTCCCATGATTATCTCCCTCAACTCCATCTCAACCGTACACATCACAGATAATTCCTCCAGTCGTGGATCTATTGACACTTGGACTTGGCCTCTCTTAAGCCTACAAAAGTAAGGTCCTCACACCCATTTTACATCCACTCAAGCTTTAGCAATCTTACTCTGCAGAAATCCTACTAGCGTGCCTTTGGCAAATTATCCTCATTGCATTTGCATACTCTCATTATCATCACAATCATCCAACCATGTCTCCATATATCCATTATCCATCATCATAGAGTTGCATTGTTAGTTTATTCTTCATTGCATTATCCATCTACAACCATTCTCCTATTGTCATCTTCAACAACAAGGAAGTACAACTTCTGAGAGCTCAAATCATACACAAGATCAATACGAGACATGCAACAATGGAAGTTACGAGGTGAATTGGTCTACGAAGGTAATATCTTTGTTTATTGTATTTGCATCAATTTCATTGAGTTATTGGATATTTAATTGTTTAAAACTATTGTTCATAATTTCCTCTAATAGTTTGCACTGAATCTACAGAAGGCAATTGAAAATGAGTAGTTTCAATCAGCTTTGGAAAAGAGGATATTGTATTTGAACCACTTGGAGGAGCAAAGAGAATTTTTTGTAGGGGTACAAGTAAGAAACTCAGTCCACATGTAGGGCAAGTCGTGCAAGGAAAAAAATTCCTGACAAGAACAGGCACCTGAACCTAAATGGGTACTTGTTTAGTAACGGGCACCCAAGCCTAAACGGGTACCCATTTAGCTTCGGGTGCCCGTTTTCAAATTGTATATATTTAAAAAAAAAAGCCCTATGGGCTCATTTTCCTCCAGCAATAGTGACAGCTACAGCGACAGAGCAAAAATGGGTACGCGTTGTTGAAGCCCCTGCCAACACAAATCTAGAGTTTTTTTGCCTCGTCACCTCCTCCCGCCACATTGTCACTACTGAGCTCCTCCAGGTTGGTTGTTTGCTAGTTTTTAACTTGTTTTTTTTGTGATAGTAGGATTAAAATAAAAATTAGGTTTTTAGTAAAATTAGAGTTTTATGTTTTTTTGTGATTGTATGTTTTGATAAACCCTAAAACCATGTTGTACTGCAAACCAAAAAAACTAAACTATAAACCCTAAAAAACTAAATTATAAACCCTAAAACTAAACAAGTGAAACTATAACTTGAAACTATAAACCCTAAAACTATGAAGTTCATAAACCCTAAAACTAAACAAGTGAAACTATAACTTGAAACTATAAACCTTAAAACTAAAAGTTATAAACCCTAAAAATATAATCTTTATAAACCCTAAAATTAAACTATAAACCCTAAAACTATTAACAAAAGTATCTCTAAAATGTAGACCCAAGCTTCAAGATTTAACTGTGAGTATGATCCGAAACGTTGAGGAAAAAACTCACACACAGTTAAATCTTAAAGCTTGGGTCTACATTTATTATGTACTGTGGCAATATGATGTCTATCATATCTCTAAAATTGTTAATTTATATACTTGAGTTTAGTTTATTTGAAAATTTAGCTACACCAAATTCATATAGGCATCCACCTTCTCAACTACATAACCATGAACTATCCTCCATTATGTCACACATAATAACTTGTGACATAGATCAATGTGCTTAGTTTGCATGTTAAACATGTAGGGTTCTTTACAAATGCATGATGTGCCTATCTTTTTCATAACCTACTCTATGTGCCACCAACTAGGTTAGAAACGTATACATTACCTACTAGATCCTAAATACACACATGTCCTCCATCAAAGCTCTCATAAACCAAGAATGACTCCTAATTGGGAGTCATGAGAAAAGGCTCTATAATCAATACTTGCCATGCACCTTTGTGTGCATGCTTAAAAGGATGTACAAAAAAAGTATCACCAACATCATCATTGGAGGCCCTTGAGTCTATATCATCATCTATTTATGTTTCCTTGCCTTCTTCTCCAAGTTGTAGCCTCTAGATGCTCCTAATATTTCCTCACTTCCAACATTTGACATTCAATTTTCAATGAGACCAAGATCCCCCCATAGACTTCTAGCATGCTTGTATTTTTTCACATCCCTCTCTATATCCTTGGGATGAGTTCTCATAGACAAAAGATCGTTGATGGAATTTAATTTTTACTACTTCATCTCCTTAGAAAGTGACAAACCCACCACATCATCAAGCTTCAAATTTGAGACATTGTTACTATTCACCATCACGAGATTACTCCAAATATTAGGGAAAGAATACAATAAATTTATGCATTGATCCTCCTCGTCCATTTTCACATCTACAAATTCCAACTAGCTAAGTTGTTGAACTAATTTAGGTGCTTTGTTACTAAATCACCATCACCCATATATTTAAAGAACAAACATTATTTTCTACGAAAATCTTGTTGACAAAGGAATTTGTGTAATACAAATTCCCTAACTTAACCTACTTAGGCTTCTTGCAATTTGTTTGTCCTAAAATATTTATAAACATTCAATTTTCGAGGCAAAGCTGAATGAGGCTCCTTGTCTTTCTTTCATCAACTTACTAGTTTTCATCTTTTTGTGCTAAAATGTTTTTGGTCTGAACAACTACAACCCATAGATCTCTATCAAGTAAATACTCCATCTTAAGATTCCAAAGGTCAAAATTGGTTCCATTAAACCACTCCGCCTCTATTCTAAAAGCACTTATCATATGTATCTCCTAAAAATAGTTCATTGCAACAAAACTCCCACTCAAACAAAAATTAATATGAATTAGTCCTTAATTCTCCCATAGATCTAATAAGATAGCTAGGCCCTGATGAAATGAACGAAAAAAAAAATCAAAATATTCCTACTGAATCTTAAAAGAAGAGGGTTAAAGTTCTAATCTGCACAAATTTTAGAAGAGTAATTACATAGAAAACAACATTTAGAAATTTTTATGAATAAATAATAGAAGGATAGCTGTAGAAATCCTATTGGGTACATATCTACTATCTAATCAAAATCTATAAATCCCTATATATTTAATGTCCTTGTCAAATCAAGTCCCATTTGTAGAAAATATAATACATTAAATTGTGTCCATGATGAAATGTAAAGTTTCAACAACCCAATCATTGAGCTTATTAATTTTCTAAAGTTGTAGGGGTTTCGACATAAAGAATACATTAATAATAAAATAATCACCTATTATCTAAATTAATAATCATAATGATCTAATAAATAGTAAAAATGTATATAACTTACTAGATATCAACAATCAAGTCCATATTTTTCTTGACTAGTTGTACTTGTGCATGTAATTTTCAAGTATTACTTGCTCTCTAAATTCATGGATATTTTAAACTTACATTTACAGATCTGTTAGATTAAGTTTAAATTTATAGATATTTGTTTGTAACTTTTCAATATGTATATATTTGTGAAATTATACATTTGTAAGTTTTTCATATGGATGTATTTGGAAATTTGCAGGAGACATCTAATGGATGACCATACATTAGATGAATTTTTAATAGATGACATTCTTTATGAAAACCCCCCACCCCGTGATCCACCTCAAAACCCCCCATCCCCTCCACCTCAAAACCTCCCAACCCCTCCACCTCAAAACCCCCCACCCCCTCCACTTGATGAGGCCCAATTGCGGCAAAGCATTAATGAAAATATTAATGCAATTAAGGAAAATGTTAATTTGATTAATAGTCAACCTCACTTGATGCCTCCTCATGCGGTTCGGTTTGCATCTTCGATGCAAACCATTATGGATTTTGTTAGGTCTATTAATGCAGACCTAAATAGATTTCACCTTTGGCGAGAGGAGAGGAGGCAATTCTGCGGATGGTCTTTCATATAAAGACATCCATGATCTTCACATAACAAAACAAACATTAGCCCCATTTTTTCATCACCTGAAAACTAATCAACCTATACCTACAACAACACAAAAGAATATCAATTAAGTGGTGTAGGCATGAGGCAATTTCGAGACATTTTTGGGATCGGTGGTGGATGGTGTTTGATCACCCACCACATGTTAATTATGAGGTACCACTATATTTTTTGAGAAAATTATGGGTGGAGTTTCAATTGGGTCAAGAACCCAATTATTTTGATATGAGAGAATTCCAAGGTGTTGGTGGTGGCATGCCACAACATAGACCAGGGGCACGAGTTGATCCCAATCGACCCATTCCTTCTGCTCCTATGGTTGCTCATGTTTTGCCCACGATTCCTACACCTATTCAGCACCAGGCAATGTTGTCGACATTAGGAGCATTGAGTAGACTCTCGAGCAATCTCACTGAACATGCTGCCTACATGGTAGATGAATTCAGTGGTGAAGAGCATCATGGAGGAGTCGATGCATCTCATCATAGAGCCTCAGGCATGTCAGGGGCACATTTGTGTACAAATTGCAATCAACCGTGTTATGGTCCTGCTCCTACATCCACATCAGATGCAGCTACAATAGAAGTGGAGTCATACTTGGATCTACTATATTCGGATGATAATACTACACAGGTACATTGACCACATTTTATTAAATATTTCAAGTGCATAATTTGAACGTATCAAAATTTATATAAATAATTGAATGAATTAATATATAATTGTGAACTATTTGTTGTACAGATCTCAAGTTGCTTTAGGGCTACATCACGATTTGATACATTAAGTTTTGCATCGACAACTGTAGAGATTGGCACACCTTATGGGGTAAACCAATATATCTTAACCCTAAAACCATATGTATCTAATTCTAGTTTAAATTTTCTTCTTGAAACTTATCTATATTATATTTTAAATTAACAAGTGTATAAATAAATAAATAACTATATGTACATGTATGTGAAACACTATTGTTGCAGCGAGGCTTAGGTCACGTGGCAGTTCCCATGTCTGATCGACCACGTGGCTTAGGTGTTTCTTGCACTGATCCTCCATCGTCAGTTGTTATACCTGAGTATTCCCTAGTGTGTGTTTTAAAAAATTGTACTAAATTTGTACTAAGTTTATTTTTTGAGTTTATATAAATTTATATATGCACCCATATATGTAAGTGCAGGATGATAGGAGTGCGACCATTGGTCAAGTTGCTAGTCAGGGACAATTTCATAAGCCATCCACACATGTTGAGGTCCTAAACTTTACTAAATTTTCTATGTGCAATTTTTAGGTCTTTATATGCTAAATAAATTCTAACTTATTTCAAACTTGCTTTATTTGAAATTCTAGGAATTAGCAGGTCAAACTTTTGGTCAAGAAGATGAAACAACTATACCACCTGGACAACAAAATGTGGGAGTAGATGAGCATGATTGCACGGTAATTTAAATGCACACTTTAAAGCCTACATTTAAATATTTAATTTCATATTTTTTATAAATTAAATTAAATTTGGATGGTAACCTTTAATTCTTGAGTGTTTTAAATTTGAATATCCAAGAATTAGCACCTGATGCTTTAAGATCACTTGGGCAACAGAATGTGGGAGGAGATGACCAACATCATATGGTAATTTAATCATACATTAGTCTAGATTTAAATATTTAATATGAGTATTTTATAAATTAAATTAAATCTTCAATCAAATGAAATTCACATTTCAGAAGCACATGTATGTGTCATTTTAAAAAAATTTAAATCTGATTGCAAGTTTCTTTCTCTTGTGTACAACATGAGGTAGATCCATCTATTTCACGAGGAAGAAAGAGGCCTCTTTCAGATTTGAACTTGAGTGATGATCATACCTGACATAGATATTTATTTCATAGACTGAATTGTATGATGTGCATTATATTTTATATATGCCACCAGGACTTTGACTATATATGTCGAACTTGCTATTGCATGGACTTCTAGATATATTCCAGTATTTCATGAACTATGATTTGTATTTATTTATATGTTGACTATGAGTAGATGTTTTAGTACACATTTCATGGGTCCTACCTATATTTTATAGTATTTCATGGACTTATCTAGATATCTATCTACATGTATATATTATTGACTATATACTTGAACATTTTAGTATGTTAGATAATATGTTAAATATGCTTCATTGTTCACTTCTAGATTATAAATTATTTAATTGAGACATGTTAGAAGATTTCTCTCTACTACATTTTTTAATTTAAAATGAAAAACTATCTTTAATGTGTTTAAAATAGTGAACTATATCTTTGGTAGGAAAAGATATTGTTTTCACCTTGCTTTTAAAACACTCTATTAAGGGGAAAAAATGAAATGCATTTTTTTTCAAATTTTTATATGACTATTTTATTTGATAATTTCTCCTACAATATTTCTATATAATGGTTCTCCGTGTGCATCATTAGATAACAAATATCAAGGCAACATAGGTTTTAAAGTCCACATTCTACTAGTTCAAATCACAAATCAAATCCTTGTGGAAGGTTAGATCCGCAACACTCCATATTGAACTCATGACGCTTGGGATCAATATGCCAAATTCTAAGAGCAACTTAGTTCATATTTTTTGTAGTGCTTCCAATGCATTTAAGAAGTGATTATGCATTATGGTTCAATAGTTATAACTGAAATAGTGAACAATTTATTAACTGCCAAAATTAATTAAATGTTTTCATTTATATTTATATTCAAAATTCAAAATTCTAATACATCACCTCACAAACCTAAATTAAGTTAATCTACAGAGTGGAATAGATAGGTTTGGTGTTACAATTATCTAATAGATAAGTTTGGTGTTATAATTATCTAATAGATTATGTCTTTTTGGGATATGAGAGGAGAATTTAATTATGATAATAATAATGGATTAGTTTATCTTCAATTCAATTTTAATGGGTGACTAATTACGAGAAGTTGCTCTTCCAACTCCAAATACACTACTACTAGTAGAAGAAAGATGAAAAAGTTGTTTTGCTTGTACAAAATTTGGCCAAACTTTATAAAACTTAGGACATTCTCTAGCAAAACTTGAGCCAAAATTTAGCGCACTTTATAACAAGGTAATACCTAGGATAAACCTTGCATTTCCCTTCACATGTGTTAAAGTAGACTTCGTAGTTATAGTAGCAACAATGTTGGAACTAAAGATGGGGAATGTAGATGCATGCATAATCAAAAAGTAAGGTCGTTCACTCTAATAGTCTAGTGTACACAAGCATACATACTCTATAATACAACAATTAATTTGGCAATAAAACGAGATGTGTGCAATCCAATGCAATAGCTAGAGTGATTTTCTTCAAAAGATAAGTGCACCTATTACAATTTTCTTCAAAAGTTGAAACAACCTACAAAATACAACGGTGTAAGGCTCAACCCACTATGTGAGCAATTCAATACAAAATTTGGACTAATCTTCTTCATAAGGTAACATACCTAGTCCAATTTGCTACATATGGTAAAGTGAATTGCAAAATATGATAAAATGATAAGGATGTTAGGCTCACTTTGATAGTGTCCAAACAAAATCTTCCTTAAAAAAACATTCAAAACATGATTCAAATGAAGCATTCAATTCTTGTAGAGAAACTAACTCTTTAGAAGAAAAAGCATATAGAACCAAACATTCATTTTATATGTATATTTCAACAGATTTTTTTATCAACGATCAATGAACATGAATCTTAATAGTTCTTAATAAGTTAGTAGAGTTGCACCTACCTCATACCATGATGCAACAAGAAACTAGAAGGAAATTCAAATCTTATCCACACAATATAAGCTACAAAAAAAATTATCACAATTTGAAATTATTCAAGAGAGATTTTGTGCATAATTTCTTGTGAGGGTTGTGGTGATCAGAAGTAGCACTTGCAACTAATACATCTTACAAAAATCCACTTTCAATTATGCTTTGATGGATTCTCATATGTACATGTGAATATCTAATGTGTAGATAATTTTTCAAATTTTTGAATAGATAGTATATACCTTATCAAGGCCACTTCATTTTTCCTATTTTTGACAATCCATTTTCCGCTCTTTCCAGAACTTCCAGTTTCATGTGTTTAGCTTTAGTAGCCTTCTCCAAGTGATCTCTTCTTATATTTATACATTCTCTTGAGATCTTCTCTTTTATACCTTATTGGTTGACAATGTTGGTGCATTAATCCCTTATAATGATTACTCAGAATGTTTCTAGTGCTAGGGAATTATTTCATTTTTGAGATTCCTTTTGCTATGTAGATTCTTGTCTTGGTTTGATTGGTCATTCTCTTAGTAGTTCTATTGAGTGGGTATATTTTGCATCTTCCTAAGCACAAGGAATTCCTCAGGCTCATATACTCTCATGCATTATCCCTAGCCTTGATTGGGCCATTACTTAATGCAATTGATTTTCTCATGTTTCTTGAGCATTGTAAGTTAAACAATAATTGGATTTTGCATTTAGGATACATAGATGACTTTCTCCTTCAAATTATTTAGCCAATGAAATGGTTATTATCAAGGTTTCATGGCTTTTATGACCGTATATATGCTGTTATTTTTAGGATAGTAATAAGGGCAATTTTGGACAAGCATGTGTATCTTTTTTTAACAAGAAACCATTCACTTGCATTTGGACCCTCACACCACCTTCTCCTTCTTGTGTTTATCCATAGATGAGATTATCTTCAAGTTCTTAATAACATCTTTGATTGGTCATGAAGGCAAGTGGCTATTAGGGATTGTTATGACAATCATATAGGTGTTGGGATGACCACTTATGCATTTTACAGTCCACTCTTGTTTCATTAGGGCAATCCTATAATTGGTTTGGTAGCCTCTTATGAATTTCATGAAGGCCACTTGTTGCCATAAATACATGTCTATCTAACTAGCATATGACCATTTAGAATGATATAAGATCATCAATCACTATGAAAACCTCTTGACTAACATGATTACTTTCTTATTTCATGAGTGTCCTATTTGTTTCATGACTATCCTATTTGTTTTATTATTGTCATATGGATTTTTGCAATGGACTTTAGATGATATAACCTCATTATGACTGATTTTTAGATTTGCATTGCTCTTATGAGAACATCTCAATGATTTATGATAGTCTAGATTGGATATGGCAATAATATTCATGCATGATAATAATCTTCTCTTTGCTATGACAATGAGTAACCTTTATGGTAGGCATTTAGTTTGAAATAATGACTATTTACTACCTTACCTATGCATGATAAACCTCATTATTACCTTAACAGTCGTAAATAACTCTACAACACCAATGACTCAATCCATACCATGATACTTATGACTACACCTAGGTAATATGATAGCACAGTCCCATATTTATTGGTGATAGCATTAGACTGTTCAAGACAATGGTTGAAGGATATAGAGGAGGACTATGGCATTCATAGATGTGATATTAAACCATTTCAAATATGCGAACTATCCTAGGACTATTTCCCTAACTATCATGACACTACTACACAATCATGAATGAATGAGAGTTAGAGTGAGTAGATGGATAGGTTCTATACAAGTCTTTTCAACTTTTGTGCATTTAAATAATAGAAAATAAATGCTAAATCAACACATCTCAAAACATAGCTAAAGTGGGTACAAAAATGATAGGAAAAATACAAACTATATACTTATTGAACCTCTACACTAATATCATTTGTGGCAATCATAAAATAATATTCAATCCGTGAAAATTAAATACATAGATCATAAAAAGAGTCTCAAAACAAAAAATAGGTCCATTATGAAACATATGAGTAGATCTATACAATTAGGTTATAGGTCCATGTTATTAGTTTGACAAGACTACAAAATTGATCTACCATTTACATTATGATGAAATCTTGTAGTGGTAATCATGGAAAAATCTACTTGTAGGATAGACCTGCAAGAAATAATGAATGTAAATGAAAATGAAAGAATATGTACCAAAAACACAAAATATTGATGCAATATGTAACTAGATAACACAAAAGAGGATGTAAGACGATGGCTTAAGGGGATCTAAGAGGATGTCTTAAGGGGATACATAAGAGGATGGATTTAGGGGATGTATAAGAGGATTAATTAAAAGGGGATCTAGAAGAGGATGTCTTAAGGGGATACAAAATAGGATAGCTTACTTGGAGAGATGTACACGAGTCAATTTACAAAGTATAAGATAAAACTTGATGGCTTAAGGGGATGTAAGAGGATGGCTTAAGGGGAGCTAAGAGGATGAATTAAGGGGATGTACAAGCGGGTGTCTTTAGAGGATGGATGAGAAATATATGAGTATATAATATAGGATGGATGAGAAATAGATGAGTATATAATATATATATTATATACTCATATATTTCTCATCCATCCTCTAAAGACACCCGCTTGTACATCCCCTTTATATATATATATATATAATTACCTAATTTGCGTTCACTTATAGTTGAAGACGACAAAATTAACCTCACATACTTGTATGGTGAAAACTTCTATTGACAATCACGTAAATTTGACTACTTGTCTAGGGTACACCTGCAAAAAGTAATGTTCAAATGTACAAGTAAATTAACTATATATTTACATGAGTCGATACAAAATTTAAGACAAAGGGAATAATATAGAAGGTGAAATGAGAATGAAAGAATTTATATACCAAAAACACAACACATTGATGCATTATGTAACTAGATAACATGTTGAATATGAAAGCCATAATGTAAGTATATACAATTACCTAATTTGCGTTCACTTTTAGTTGAAGACTACAAAATTGACCTCACATACTTGTATGGTGAAAACTTCTATTGACAATCATGCAAATTTGACTACTTGTCTAGGGTACACCTGCAAAAAGTAATGTTCAAATGTACAAGCAAATTAACTATATATTTACATGAGTCGATACAAATTTTAAGACAAGTGGAATAATATAGAAGGTGAATTCAGAATAAAAGAATTTATATACCAAAAACACAACACATTGATGCATTATGTAACTAGATAACATGTTGAATGTGAAAGCCATAATGTAAATATATACAATTACCTAATTTGCGTTCACTTTTAGTTGAAGACTACAAAATTGACCTCACATACTTGTATGGTGAAAACTTCTATTGACAATCATGTAAATTTGACTACTTGTCTAGGGTACACCTACAAAAAGTAATGTTCAAATGTACAAGTAAATTAACTATATATTTACATGAGTCGATACAAAATTTAAGACAAAGGGAATAATATAGAAGGTGAAATGAGAATGAAAGAATTTATATACCAAAAACACAACACATTGATGCATTATGTAACTAGATAACATGTTGAATGTGAAAGCCATAATGTAAGTATATACAATTACCTAATTTGCGTTCACTTTTAGTTGAAGACTACAAAATTGACTTCACATACTTGTATGGTGAAAACTTCTATTGACAATCATGCAAATTTGACTACTTGTCTAGGGTACACCTACAAAAGTAATGTTCAAATGTACAAGTAAATTAACTATATATTTACATGAGTAGATACAAAATTTAAGACAAGGGGAATAATATAGAAGGTGAAATGAGAATGAAAGAATTTATATACCAAAAACACAAAACATTGATGCATTACATATAACTAGATAACATTATAGGATACATTTAAGAGGATGGATTTAGGGGATGTAAGAGTATGGTTTACATACCTAGAAATTTATTCCATTGTACCATCTGCATCCTTAATTTTTGTAATGCATCTATAATTGACTCATGCTCTTCCATCGAAAGTGTCCATAACTATTTATTAGCAGGTTTACCTTGATATCTGACTAGTTTTATATTTGTTACCACAACCAAATGTGAGTAGTGTATGATCTTCTTATGTGTTTTATAATCTTCAAATGCAGGCAAACCATTATTTCTTATTAGATATTTTCGTAGCCAAGTGCCAACAACAACCACAAAACATGTTGGATACTCCATGTTATCATCATCTACTCTAGGATGTAACAACTTTTGTCTTGTCTCAACACATCGAGCCAACCAATACTCGGTTTCCTCTTCATTGCCCTCAGGTGCAACAATAGCATACACATGTCCTGCAAAAAAATTTATGTAATTCAATAAAGTGTGACATGTATCTAAATCACATAAATTTGTACATGCATACATATATAATTAATTATATATAGATGTACAAAAAATGGCAATAAAAAAATATTGAAAATAAAATTACCTTCTTGTACAAGGTTTGAAACATGATCATAGTCATCTGATGCAAACATTTGATTATCATCTTCAATTGTTGTTTCAAGTTGATCTTGTGTTTCTGTAGGTGTCAAGGATCTTTGTTTCCATTCTTCAACCCATTCTGTATTTTCACATGCTCCCCAATCACCTGTAATACATAATTGACAAAAACATGCAAGCTCCCTAGTCCATGTAGTCCATGTGCTTGCATTTGAACTCTTAAATGAATGCCATTTTGTTGATCCAGTTATTGTCTCACAATCAAGTCGAGTAGGAATATTCTCTTCTTTAACTAACTAAAAGAATCGTCGAATTGTAGAGTTCTCACTTGATCCCGTAGATAATTTTTCATTACACTAATCCACAATTGCACATGCATCCTCTAAATTTAGATGCATCCTCAAATTTTAGTTGCTCTCTAGCAAGAGCTCTTTTCACACATGCTTCAGCTCCATCATGTTCTCCTTTACCATGTCCAGCTTCAAAAAAACTCCACATATGTTGGATATTATTTTCTTTGTGAGCCCTACATAGCCAATAAAATATTCTTGCATTTTTGAATTGCCCTGTACAATTATCTGACCATATGAAATGTTGTGCCATTTGGATTCCTCTTTCTTTTAAACTTTCATAAAATTTTGTGAAACAATATTGCACAAACTCTGAAGAGTGTAACCGATTATCACTCAAATAGAAATGATACTCCCTCAAAAATTTTCTATTATCTTCTATACTATCATCTGCATGTCTGTATACAATATGAACAAATATGACCACTTGCATTGAATTATAATACTGAGATTGAATTTCCTCTTGTGGAGAAGAGTATAGTTTTTTGCAAAGTCAACCACTGATAGGATAGTTCCAATTGGAAATGTGTTTTTACATGAACGAAATTGTCAATCAAGCCACCGAGCATATTGGGAGTTTTTGACATATTTAGATACAATATTATCCTTAAAATATTTGATGAATGCATGCACACAAATTTTTTCAGTGACTAACTCACAACGCTTTCCAAATTTTCCATCCTTTAAAGAATATTCAACATTCTTGAATCTTTTCACATCCACTAATTGTTGTCCAAATTCATGTGAAATATTTTCATGCATACATTCTCCTAACAATGAAAAGTTGCCACATCTATTGCATTGTCCAGAAATACATGCTTTTGAATAAAATAAGTATCCAGTAGATGTTTCACAAAACAAACCTGCTACAGACTCCTTAATTGTTTGAGGTGGCATATTAATACCACATTCCTGCATAATTTCGTCAGTATGCAAAGTAGAACGTATATATCGAAAAACATCATGATAATAACGAAATTGCACAAGTTTTACAACAACAAAAGATTCACTGTTTATTAATTTTCACATACCAAAGTTTACATTTCTCGAAAGATCTTTGGCTTATGGTAATATTAAATGGTTCTAACACTAAATCATCTAAGAATTTTTTATATAATTCAATTTGAGTCATGTCTAATAGATGTTTTGGATGAGGATCACAAATTTTAGACCCCACTCTTAATTTTAAAACATCTCTAACATTAGATGAATCCCTTTTATTATCATGCCAGTATTTTTCAATCAAAGATTTGATTTCACTATTTAATTTCATGTCATACCTTGGGAGTCTACCACTAAAACTCTAACATTGGTTAATTGAATCTTTTTCAATATATTCACTTCTATTTGCTGCTCTTCTCAAAGTTTTAGGATTTATATTTAGAATTTCATTTGTCTTACTTATCATTCTTTTATTAGAAGATGATCTATTGATTAAAGCAGTTGTTATAGCTCTTCGTGTTGCATTGCTATCTTTAGATCGACTCTTTTTACCAATAGAATCAATAGCATTAGCAACACTAGATAAAACTTGTTTGATTGATTCATCTTTTTTTTAGGTTTTACAAACATGCCTAACTTTTTCATTACTTTTTACAATTTCCACATCTTCATCAATTGCATCATAAGTTGACATTGAAATCCAAGACTTTTCTATAAAAAAACATTTTATATAATCTATTTGCATGAGTTCTCATTTGCCTCCAAGAAATCTTACCAGGAAGATTATCTAAGACATTTCTTTCAATCTCAAACAAAATATTTTCATTTTCACTCCTATAAGGGATATCATTCTCATTCATATCATCAATAGGTGGGTTTGAAGACATACCTGGATTTGTTTCTATAGTTGTGTTTTCCATATCATTGAAAGTTGGCTCCGAAAACACACCTAGATTTATTTCTATAGTCATGTTTTCTATATCATTGAAAGTTGGCTTTGAAGACACACTTGAATTTGTTTCTATAGTCATGTTTTCCATATCATTGAAAGTTAGCTCTGAAGACATACCTGAATTTGTTTGTATAGTAACATTTTCCATATCTTCGAAAGTTGGGTTTGAAAACATACATGTATTTGTTTCTATAGACACATTTTCTTCCAAATTCACCATTTCCACATTTGCATCATCTACATTCATCTCATCATTTATAATCTCTTGAATGTCTTTCTCTTCAATACTCATGGAACTAGATGCTTCAATATTCTTTATTTCTTGAATCCTTGCTCTTCTATCTCTTTGCCTTTTTGTTTCCTTCTCTCTATTTGCTTCAATTTCTTGAGGTGTTACTACCCTCCTTTGTTTTTTTCTTTGACGTTGATTTGATCCCATGATTACCAAACCCTCTTGATAAAATAACAATTGATACTTAATCCAATTTCATAATTGACGTCCTTATTTAAAATTTTGAAGTAGAATTAGATGTAGATCCTTAGTTCCATAGATTTTGAAGTAAAAAGTAGATGTAAAAACAAAAACCCTCTTTCTTTATTCCTCCTGAAAATAGCTCATGCACTTGATTTCACTTCAGAATTGTTCATATGATTGATTCCTTTCAAAATCTGAATAGAATATGCCCTGTCAAGAGATTCCACAAGACACTTGTAAGTAAAAAAATGCATAAATTGTCGCTGTCGGGCCGTACTGATCAGACTTGCAAGTTGCAGGGATACAATAATTGTACGTTTTTCACTGATATGGGAAATAATAGATATAATAGAAACATGTACTTGTTCTTAAAAATAACAGGTACCTATTATATAACGGGTGCCCATTATATAATGGGTACTCGTTATTTTTATAAACAGGTACGCGTTATGTAACATGTACCCGTTTTATAATGGGTACCCGTTCTATGAATTTTGAAATCACCGACCGCTTTTTCCCTTCCCTTTGCTTGGGTTTTAGGCTCAGGATAGGCATGGTTGGCTGACCTTGAGCCTTGAACCTGCAAGTTTTTTTCTAAGTACAGAACAAGAAGAAACACTGAGTTTACCTATATGGCTGAGGACTTCTTTTTTCTGAATTTTTTTACAAAATGAAAACCCATTACAGATGACATTGTCTAATTTTCAAATATGTAATTTTTTTTGTTATTGGACATGTTCTTCTATTTATTATTAATTTATGAGCAAATTGGTCCAAAAACTTGAAATGACAGGTGTTTGTATTTTTTTAATAATTTTTAATTTTTATATTTTTTTTAAGGAGGGGTTTTCAAAAGTAGCAATTAGGCCTAATAAAAAATTAATAAAAAAAATTATAAAAAAATATACTCATCAAACTTCACTACACTACACATCTTTTCCCAAAAAGATTTTGAAAAATAATTTTATTTAGGTCAAATTATGTTGGTCGTACACGTGCATGGTATGGTTAAAAAAAGTGACTTTTAAACAGTGGTTTTTAGAAATGCAATTTGAAAATCAATTTGTATCATCTGGGTATTGAAATAAATTACATATTTGGAAACTAGACTCCGATTACTACATTTTATATTTAGTGACTTTTTTAAAGATTCCATCTCTAAGTGCTTCAAATTTTAAGGTCAAATGTGACAAATTCTGAAAATCAGGGAAAACACTTTCACTTTTTGGCCAAAAGTGGACCCAACTTCTTGCATTGACCCGTAGATAGAATTACTAGACACCAGCAAGCTGTTAAGAAGATCTTTGATAAGAGGGCTAAGCAAATAAATTTTATTGTGGGGGACTCTGTACTTTTGTGGGACAAGAGAAGAGAGACAAAGGGGGCTCATAAGAAATTTGACTCTTTGTGGAGAGGACCTTTCCAGATCAGAAAAGTCATTGGAGAGAATGCATTCCTACTATCATATCCAGATGGGACACTGTTACCTCTTGCCTACAATGGGCAAGATCTGAAGCTATATAACTGGTAACACCCGTGAGTTCTGCCTTGTACTATAGTTTCTTTCCTTCTCTTTCATGTTGTTGTCATTGTGTTTTTGGTGTGACTCTATTGCCCTTCTGGAATAAAGCTTTGCTGCCAAAGTTTGTTTGGATTCTCTGTGTCCTCCTTAGTCCTTGTCCCCAATTAGAGCCTGTTGTTGCCTCATGTTTAAAATTTTACTAAAGCACTCATGCCTTAGAAAATTTTCCATTCTTTTTTTTTGTTGCTCTTTTTCCTTTCCCTGAGTCGGGTTTTACTTAATCATTTTCTTGCATTGTCGAAAATTCCTTATGTTTTTGAACCAAAGTTGGTGAGTTCAAGAGTTCATGAACCGCCTGACTTCCCAACTAGTCTTTGAGTCTAACGTCTGCAGTCCCTTTTTGTGTCGGTCTCGGTTGCTCGCCTTGAGTAAAGTCTTTGTTGTCGAGAGGTCAGAAGTTCCTTGAACTTCCGAACTCTCAAAATCATGGTTCAAAAGTTCCAAAAATTCCTGACTTTCTGACTTCGAATGCCTTCTATTCTTATGACACCTTTTTTTCTGAGCTGGCATGCAGTACAATGAAAAGACACTTGTCACTTCACATTTAATTTGAAATGCGTGTGAATGAATTGGCACATTTCTCGAAGGGAAAACTAAAGGGGATTTTTATAGGTTTCGAAGCTTGATATGCCACCAGAATTTAATGATATTTATGGATGAGTCATGAGAAGTGACATGAAATTTGAATGAATTAACCATCTCACTTGAATTTTTCATCATTTCACTAAGGAAATGCATTGTAGAGCAAGGAACAACTAATCCACTATGTGTGAGAAGTCCACAAAATTCTAAACTTACAGGTTAGCACGATTGGCCTTCTTTATCTCATTTCCTTTCCTTCTTCTGCTATAAAAACCAAAGCATTTCTCTTGGGTGGCAGAAATTTCTATTTTCATGTATTTGTATAGTGATTCCCCTATGAGTGCATTACATTTCTCTGCCTTATTTGTGAATGCTTTGGAGTTTCTGGCTGGTTGGTTCCTCAAGTTTGTGAAAATGAAATTCAAATTTCAAGGAGCTCCTATGGTTCCTATTGTGGAAAATGGGTTGTCTAGTGTGAGAGATACATAGTTGGGTCATATCAACCTTGAAGATTTCTGGAAAAGGATGCAACCGGAAGGTCGAACCACCCTGGCTAACAAAATTGTGAGCAGTGGTTTAGACAGAGTTGGGGGCTTTCCACTTGCAGTGTGTTGTCCAAATTTAGTGGTTGCTTGTGCTAATAATTACTTTCCAGAATCTCAAGACATAAGAGCGTCAAATGGCTCTATTGTTGCCAAAATTGACTCACAGTCAGTTGCCCTTGCCTTGAATTTGGATGAGTATGAGGAGAACGTTTATGTTTCTATGTCTTTCGCATGGGGGTACTATAATGAAAGAAGAGACTGGTGCCATAATTGCATTGCTAGGACCTGGTTAGAGGTTGGGAAAAAGGGAAAGTCAAGACTCCTTGCTAATTTGAAGAGGAGTCATTTCAAGGAAGAAATCTCAGATATGATTACTCTGCTGAACAGTGTAGTTGGGAGCCCTGAGTCCGATACTTTCGATTACTGGATGTGTAGATTTATCCTGCTTATCTGCGGAGATCAGCATATTGACTGGGCAAGGATAATCAGCGAAAGTATGCACGAGAAGCTAATAAATTTCTCGTGGAATGTAAATTTTTACATGTGTTCCCAGTTGGTATATGTGTTAGCTCATAGAGAGGCTGCTTGGCCTGGTTTAAAGACTCAAGGAGTTCTCGCCATCGGCACACCTGTGTATCAAACTTTCCCACAATTGTAGAGGAATGAGGGTATGAAAGATTTTCGGCAGATTAATGATGCCTTTTCTATGTATCTTACAAAAATAATTGAGGGTTCATTGGAGCGAAGGTTTTCTGCAGAAGATGTTGCTTTGGTTATGAGCTTCGGAAGCTTCTATGTCTAATTTGATCGCTTCTCCTACCTAAGAATTGGGGGTTATGAAAATACCCCATTGAAATTGCCACGGTACCTGATAAGCCTAGTTATTAGTGTTGCAAGTATGAGGTGAGCCTGTGTTGTCATTGATGTCAACATACTCATATTGCATTGACAAGAAGGATTGGATGAGCTGTGTGCTGAGGACATTGAGAAAATTAGCCTCAGTCAGGAACAGTGAAGAACAGTGATGAGAAGAAGGCAAATGTATTGTATAGGTTGAGAACCGGAGGATGCGGATTAAAGGGTTTGTAGATATGAGTCTTGAGATGCTTCAGTTAAGATTTCAGAGGTCCGCATGAAGATCTGAAAGAGTTGTGGCTGTCGGTGTAGAACCAGTTCCGGCAAGTATCCAGAGGTGACAGAGGATCACAAAAAGGTCCGGTGAGGTCCAGAATTGTATTATCCTAATCTGCGGATTGGAAGGAGTGTTTGGGATGTCCTTGTGATGTGTCATCCTGATTTGTGTATGATTTGGAGGTCCGGAAGTACCTCTTGCATTATGACAGTGGCGACAGACTGTGTTCTTGAAGTTCCGGATGAGGAAGACAAGAGATTCCAGTAAGTAGAGGAAGTGCGGATGTATCCGGTCATTCAGGCAGGCTTGTGAAGGTTCTTGGATCATGTTTAGGTTGTGTTGTTGGTCCGCATTGATAGTAGAGCCCGGAATTGAAGTTATTCTTCCGGATGAAGTTCTTGCTCTGTTTAGCCGACCGGATGAGTTGTTCATCCTGCGAATGTTCTTGTGGTGGCCGACCGGATGTGTTATTCATCTTGCGGATACTCTTATGGTTGTTTGCCGACTTAGATGTTTGTTCCTAAGTCGATGTCTTGTATAAATAACGGTTTGTGAGTTCATTTCAGAGTGTGGATTGTGTGGATGAGTGTGGCATAGTGAAGAGAAGTGCGAAAGGCAGAGCACAAGTTTTTGGGCTTAAATGGAACTGATCCGGACATGGTAGAGATGTCAATCTCCAGTTCAAGACTGTGATTCTTATCACTTTGTAGACAGTGTGTCTCCTTGTAGGCAGTGGGCCTCTTTGTGAGCAGTGTGCTCGGGCAGTGAGCCCTAATTGGCATGTGCCATTCATTCTTCTTTATTCTTCTAACAGAGAATAATTCTTGGGTTAATCACCCCGTGGTTTTTCCCTTAACTGGGTTTTCCACGTCAAAATCTTGGTGTTCAATGTGTTGATGTTCATCTGCTCTGAGTTTATGCATCATGCTTTCATAGATGGTTAATTGATATACTGTTAACTAACAAAGAACAATCAAGTGTTTAAAGTAAGAGTAAGTTTTAGACAACTGATTCACCCCCCCTCTCAGTTGTATGCCCTAGATCCAACAATTGGTATCAGAGCCAAGTTCCTCTGAAAGGAGCTTAACCGCTTGAGGAGATCCAGGATGTCGTCTTACAAGAAGGATAGTCCGAAGTTCGATGGAACCAACTTCACTCTTTGGAAAGGTCGCATGAAGTGTCACTTGGAATGTATGGGAAAAGCATACTTGGCTATGGTTTCAAAACCATATGTACCTCCACAAGGTGGTCCGACAACTCTGAATGAAATCACAGAAGCTGAAAACAATCTGCGGACCAAGGAAGCTCTTCTAAGCGCATTGAATGACTCAGATCTCTCGAATGTTATTGACCTACCAACTGCATATGAGATCCTGACTAAACTGGAACTTCTGTATGAAGGAGATGAGTTTGTCAAAAGTGCAAGGTTGCAAAGTCTGAAAGGGAAATTTGAAAGATTGAAAATGAGAGATGATGAAAACATCACTACCTTTATGCCAAGAGTGAATGAGCTGGTATGTGGAATTAGAAATGCTGGTGGAACTCTAGATGAAAATGAGATTGTCTGCAAAATCCTAAGATCCCTTCCTGCTGCCTACAAAATCAAGGTTGCTGCCATTGATGAATTCAGAGCCCACACAACTGTCACAAGAGAACAACTGGCTGGCAAACTAGCTGCATTTGAAATGACCGAGTTTGGAGATGATCCTCCCAAGACTGAATCTGCTTTCAAAGCCAGTACCTATGTGAAAGGCAAACAGAGATTTGATCCGGGAGAAAACTCATCAAGGAAGATGTCATGGTATGATCAAGCAAGAAGAGACATGGAAGAAGAAGAAGCAGAAACAGCTCAACTTGAAGCCCTCATTGCAAAGAGACTGCCAAGAGGATCCGGTAAGTATGAAGGAAAACTACCCTTTAAGTGTTTCAACTGCAATAAGATTGGTCATTTTGCTTCAAGATGTCCGGAAAGATCTGCAAGGTCTAATACTAATAGACAAAGGTTTCAAAAGAATTGCTATTATGTTCATGAAGAAGATGACAATGAAGGAGTAACAGATGATGAATCAGAACTAGGAAGCAAATCCGGAAATGAGTGGGTGTTTATTGCCATCAAGGAAGAAGATTCAATACTCTCTGAATCTGTCAATCACAAAGTTGTTGAAAAAGCTTTGGCTGCTCAAGTGGAAGAAAAGGATGATTGGGTTATTGACAGTGGATGTTCTCACCATATGACTGGTGACAAGAATAAGTTCTTAGATTTGGAAAGATATGAAGGAGGAATGGTAAAGTTTGGTGACAATTCTGCTGGCAGAATCAGAGGTAGGGGAACTATTTCCTTTGATGGAAAGAGCAAAACAGGTAATGTACTATATGTTGAAGGATTGAAGCACAATCTTCTCAGTGTTGGTCAGTTAGTGGACAAAGGCTATGATCTCCAGTTCAAGAATGGAAAATGCAGAATCTTTACAAGCTCCGGAACTGAAATTGCATCCGGTACTCAGACAAAAGGTAATATCTTTCATCTGGTTGGTTCAAATAAAAGTTGTTTGTTTGTTCAAATTGATCAGAGTTGGTTATGGCATAGAAGAATGTGTCATGTAAATTTTGATAACATCATCAAGATAAGCAATACTCAGGCTGTAAGAGATCTTCCAAAATTGATGAAACCTACAAATAGTGTGTGCAAAGAATGTCAGTTAGGTAAACAAAGCAGAGTCTCTTTCAAAAGCAAAGATCAGTCTTCTACCGGATTGTTGGAATTAGTACATACTGATCTCTGTGGTCCGACAAGAATCAAGAGTCTGCAAGGTGATAGATATTTCATGCTGTTAATTGATGATCATTCCCGGATGATGTGGGCTACCTTTCTAAAAGAAAAATCAGAAGCATTTGAGAAGTTCAAAATCTTCAAAGCTATGGTAGAGAATCAAACCGGATTGAAACTAAAGTGTCTAAGGTCTGATAGAGGTGGTGAATTTACATCTGGTGAGTTCATTGACTTTTGTGAGAAGCAGGGTATAAGGAGACAGTTGTCTGCTCCTAGGACTCCACAGCAGAATGGAGTAGTTGAGAGAAAGAACCGGACCATCCAGGAAGCTGCCAGGACAATGATGTTGGAAGCAAATGTTCCTCAGATGTTTTGGAAAGAAGCTATCAGCACTGCAGTCTACACTCTCAATCGAGTTCAAATCAGAAACAACACCGATAAGACCCCCTATGAACTCTGGTTTGGCATCACTCCTACTGTGAAATATTTCAGAGTATTTGGTAGCAAGTGTTATATTAAAAGAGATGAAGATCTAGGAAAGTTTGATGCTAGAAGTGATGAAGGAATTTTCTTGGGTTACTCCACTCAAAGCAAAGCATACCGGTGTTACAATAAGAGATTGAGGAAGATGATAGAAAGCACCAATGTGAAAGTTGATGAAGGAATTGAGAAGCCTTCAAGATTTTATGAGTTTGATGAAGATGACCAAGACAGTGTTCAAGGAACTCAATCCTCTCCGGTGAGACAGAGTCAGCCTGATCCGGTAAATCAGGAAGAAGAGATAGGGTTGAATGAGCCTGATCAAGAAGCAGCAGTGCAGGATACTCCCAAAATTTCAAGGTATGTAAGACTGAACCACTCTAAAGATCAGATCATAGGTGACAGAAGCAAAGGTGTACAAACTAGAAGGAATGTTGCTCAAACTCAGGATGAATGTTGTCTGATTTCAAAGATTGAACCTAAAACAATAAATGAAGCCTGCAATGATGAAAACTGGACCAAAGCAATGGAAGATGAATTGATGCAAATTGAGAAAAATCATACTTGGGATCTTGTTCCCAGACCTAGAGACAGGAATGTAATTGGAACCAAGTGGGTCTTCCGGAACAAACTAAATGAAGCTGGTGAAGTAATCAGAAACAAAGCTAGATTGGTCTGCAAAGGGTACTCTCAAATAGAAGGAATTGACTTTGAAGAGACTTTTGCTCCGGTGGCAAGAATTGAAGCAGTCAGATTACTTCTTGCATTTGCTGCCTTCAAAGACTTCAAGGTATATCAGATGGATGTCAAGTCTGCTTTCCTAAATGGTGATCTGGAAGAAGAAGTTTACATTGAACAACCGGATGGATTTCAATTGTCTGATAATGATGATATGGTCTGCAAGTTAAAAAAAGCATTGTATGGACTAAAGCAAGCCCCAAGAGCATGGTATGAAAGGTTGGATAAGCATCTTATGTAGATTGGATTCAACAAAGGTACTGCTGACAGTAACTTATATTTCAAAATTGATCATGAAAAGATTTTGATTGTTGAAGTGTTTGTGGATGATATCATTTTTGGAGGAAGAGATAGTATGTGCAAAACTTTTGCAAATCAGATGAAAAGTGAGTTTGAAATGTCTATGCTTGGTGGAATGAATTTCTTCTTGGGTCTACAAATTACTCAAACAAAAGAAGGGATCTTCATTTCTCAGACCAAATATGTGAAAGAATTGTTAAGGAAATTTGGTATGGAAGACTCAAAGCCAATGAACACTCCTATGGCAACCGGATGTAAGTTAAGCAAAGATGATGATTCTCTAAAGGCAGATCAGACAAAGTATAGATCAATGATTGGTGGATTGTTGTATCTCACTCAGACTAGACCAGATATAATGCAGGCTGTTGGTCTTGTGGCAAGATTCCAGGCTGATCCTAGAGAATCTCATGTTATGGCAATCAAAAGAATTTTTAGGTACTTGAAATGAACAGTTGAGTATGGTCTATGGTACCCTAGAGATCCGGATTTCTCTCTTCATGCTTACACAGATGCAGATTGGGCAGGAGATGTGGATGACCGGAAGAGCACTAGTGGTGGAGCATTCTTTTTGGGGAAGAGATTGGTTTCTTGGTTAAGCAAGAAACAAGATGCAATATCTCTGTCTACAACTGAAGCAGAATACATTGCAGCAGCAGGTAGTTGCACTCAAATCTTATGGATGAAGCAGATGCTAAGAGACATTAAAGTTGAATATGAGGAGCCTATCACAATTTTCTGTGATAATTCAAGTGCAATTAATATTTCTAAGAATCCGGTATTGCATTCTAAGACTAAGCACATATCTATCAAGTTTCACTTCTTGAGAGAACAAGTGAACAAGGAAGAAGTCAGAGTGGAGTATGTTCCCTCCAAGGATCAGATTGCAGATATCTTTACTAAACCTCTTCCCAAGGACTCTTTTGAATATCTCCGCGAGAAGTTAGGGGTCATGGCCCCTCCGGTGATGAACTAGGATGCACTGATGTGCATCAGTCCGGTGGATATCACAGTCATATCTTGTGATCCGGATTGATGATGGGGAGCTGCAACTAAGGGGGAGCAGCTGGTATGATTCTGATGTATGAGAATTGCAAGTATGAGCCCTTTGCCATTGATGTCAAAGGGGGAGAGAAGACATGTGAAAAACAAGTGGTTGATGATCAAAGGGGGAGCAGTAAAGGAAGAGAAGACATGTGAAAAGTTGTTGTTGATAGGGGGAGCTGTGACAGAAAGGAGAAGTTCTTGTCTTGATGGTTTTTCACATCATATGTTGCCATCAATGACAAAGGGGGAGATTGTTGCAAGTATGAGGTGAGCCTATGTTGTCATTGATGTCAACATACTCATATTGCATTGACAAGAAGGATTGGATGAGCTGTGTGCTGAGGACATTGAGAAAATTAGCCTCAGTCAGGAACAGTGAAGAACAGTGATGAGAAGAAGGCAAATGTATTGTATAGGTTGAGAACCGGAGGATGCGGATTAAAGGGTTTGTAGATATGAGTCTTGAGATGCTTCAGTTAAGATTTCAGAGGTCCGCATGAAGATCTGAAGGAGTTGTGGCTGTCAGTGTAGAACCGGTTCCGGCAAGTATCCAGAGGTGACAGAGGATCACAAAAAGGTCCGGTGAGGTCCGGAATTATATTATCCTAATCTACGGATTGGAAGGAGTGTTTGGGATGTCCTTGTGATGTGTCATCCTGATTTGTGTATGATTTGGAGGTCCGGAAGTACCTCTTGCATTATGACAGTGGCGACAGACTGTGTTCTTGAAGTTTCGGATGAGGAAGACAAGAGATTCCAGTAAGAAGAGGAAGTGCGGATGTATCCGGTCATTCAGGCAGGCTTGTGAAGGTTCTTGGATCATGTTTAGGTTGTGTTGTTGGTCTGCATTGATAGTAGAGCCCGGAATTGAAGTTATTCTTCCGGATGAAGTTCTTGCTCTGTTTAGCCGACCGGATGAGTTGTTCATCCTGCGAATGTTCTTGTGGTGGCCGACCGGATGTGTTATTCATCTTGCGGATACTCTTATGGTTGTTTGCCGACTTAGATGTTTGTTCCTAAGTCGATGTTTTGTATAAATAACGGTTTGTGAGTTCATTTCAGAGTGTGGATTGTGTGGATGAGTGTGGCATAGTGAAGAGAAGTGCGAAAGGCAGAGCAGAAGTTTTTGGGCTTAAATGGAACTTATCCGGACATGGTAGAGATGTCAATCTCCAGTTCAAGACTGTGATTCTTATCACTTTGTAGACAGTGTGTCTCCTTGTAGGCAGTGGGCCTCTTTGTGAGCAGTGTGCTCGGGCAGTGAGCCCTAATTGGCATGTGCCATTCATTCTTCTTTATTCTTCTAACAGAGAATAATTCTTGGGTTAATCACCCCGTGGTTTTTCCCTTAACCAGGTTTTCCACGTCAAAATCTTGGTGTTCAATGTGTTGATGTTCATCTGCTCTGAGTTTATGCATCATGCTTTCATAGATGGTTAATTGATATACTGTTAACTAACAAAGAACAATCAAGTGTTTAAAGTAAGAGTAAGTTTTATACAACTGATTCACCCCCCCCCTCTTAGTTGTATGCCCTAGATCCAACAATTAGCCTATTTTCTTCTAGTTTTATGCAAGTTGAAAGACATTCCTAGACATTGTTTTAAGCATATTTCCATGTTATGTTATCCTTTATGATCATTATGCAGACTTGAACTTGCTTAATTAAGTATATGGAGATATGATTATGATATGATGAAATTGTATGTTAAATGTGGGAATGTATGGATTATTGAGAATGTTTGTGTTGATTTTAGTTGTTAGTATTTTGTACATATTTATGGACTAACCTTGTAGCGAAAGAGGGAGGACTATCACCCGTAGCAACTACATGATGCAACCCATAGCCACGACATTTCTAGGCACAAAGCAAGGGAGATTCCAGTCTTGACTAAGTGCAACAACCACATCCTGAGGACACTTGATGGAGATAATCATGCATCATGATAGGTGATTAATAAAGATGATTGGAAGCTTGGAGGACTCTGTTACAACTAGAAGACTAATGGGACCGATTCAATCGATCCATATTCCCCTGTTTCAGCAGAGAGTTCTAATTTTATTAGGACACTTCCTTCTTTTCTTGTCATTGTTGTTAGCATTCATTACACTCTAGTTCATGCATAGTGGTATTTTTATGTTTACAATCAAGAGACCTATTTCAATAACTCTCCTGTGCCTATATTATCGTTCGGTGGTTGAGGTAAAAGTTAGTTAGTTAAAGTTCAGTTTTAAAAAGTTTTTGCTCTACCACAGATCTATCTATCTGAATCTTTTCTGGATTATGCAGACAATGTTATTTGATTATGTGTTATGAATATTACAGTTCAACCAGATTTTATATGATTTGTAAAGATTGTGCAATGTATGTTAGAATTAATATGATTATGTTTATCTAAAAAAGAGTTAGATTTGAGTTTAAGCAGTGAGGCAGTCACCTGAGCAAGGGCCACCTAGGATAACTGACCTTCACTTTATTTCTTGTATGTTTTAATTGCTGTAGTAGTTAATTTATGAATATAAGATCCATTAGATTCTTAGAGTTGCTTAGTTCAATTAAATCACGATACTCCGGAGGATAGGAACAATTGTCATTAGCAAATAAGAAATTCATTTCTTAATCTGTTGTTATAGTCTTACATTGCAAAGTATTTGTAGCAGTTGTAGCAACATTACTTTCCCTTGTTAATAAGTAGCTTGATGTAATAGATAAGTTAGATAGTTTGATCCCTGAAAGCACATATAGTGTAAGTGCCATCACAAGTCTACAAGCCCTGGTTGACAATTTGATGAGGTATTTTCAAGAAGTTATAGTGGACTGTTCAGTAGGAGATTCCTTTGAATTGAGTGATTACCACCAAGTTTACCTAGCATTGTAAAGACACTACAATACCCATCGTATTACCTTGTGTTCTTGGAGGTGTGTCATCAAATGGTGACTATGAATACAAAGTACCACAATGAAAAAAAAGGTTATTCTTTTCCTATGACACTTTCCTTCTATTCTTGTAAAAGTAATGATAGTGCCAGGATTCTAAACAAATTGCTTTCTAAATTCAATCTTCATAGTTTGTCGGCTCGAGTAGCCTTTGATAGTAAGAATCTTGTGAAAGTAAATATGCATGGAGGATGTTCTTATCAACATAAGCCCTAGCTTGAAGATTTCTAGGAGGATTGTTTGAATGAAAGGGAAGTGCAAAGGAGGAATTAGATGAGGTTAACCATCGATCAGGTCTGTGCTTTTGAACTGCCTATGCAAGTTCCTGACATGGTTGATGATAACTCCAATATTTTGGACGAGGGCTATCATGATGTTTCATTACAACCCTTACCTGGACTGTGAAGTGGTTAGAGAAGGAGATCACCGATGTTAAATTCTACTCTTTTCATGTGCTAAGAATAACAGAGAAGTGGTTGAAGGGGAAGATTAAAGAACAAGCTGGTTCAACTGCACCTAAGGACTCGTCTGCTCAAGGTCAAAATAGAGCTCAAACCACTCACCCTTAGAGGAGATCATCTAGTTCAGATCCAACTCTTCAGAGAGTTGGCTTGCAATCAAATGGAGATGGTAAATGGCCCCTTGAGGAGAGCAGTAAGATGAAAAAAACATGTGAGCAAGATGATCAACCAGTGAAGAGTAACACCAGATTGGTTGTTTCTCCATCAAAAGCAGACCATGTGCCCGTTATTAATAATCTCGTAAATTATAGTGATTCCTTGATTTTCACTCAGTTAGGAGAGGATAATGTGTTGCAATCTTTGTTAAGTACCCCAATTTACCCAATTTAAGTGAGCCTCGAGTACACAATCCTCAGCTTGTGAACATGGATGTTGTAGTGAGTGTAATTGGCACTACTAACATCCCTTCCTCATCTCCTACTTGGTTAAGAAAAGTAGTGGAAAAGAAGAAAAGGTATACACCAACGGTGGATACCAGTATAGATATTGTGGCTAAGTTACTACAGGAGACTCCTAAGCCTAAACGTGTTAGAAGAATGTCAAGGATAGTAACTGACTCTGTCATGGGAAATCAATTCTTGGAAATTGTAGATCCAGTGGGGGATAAGAATGAAAATGAAGTGACTGAGGCATAGTTCAATATGAGTAGAGTAGACATGGGACCCTCAACCATGGAGGGAGATATCTATCATGTCAAATATTCAATCAACAATTTGTCAAAAAGAGCCAAGAAGGAACAAGAAGAGAACATTAAGCTGTGCGCACAAGTAATTAGTTCCCTGTCTATGTTCATTTAGTCAATTTTAAAGATAACTGCAACTTTAGCCAATGCCTTGCTTGATATGAATGTTAGTACCTCGGACCTCAATCTGTTGCAACAAATAAAGATATCACAAGCCCTCAGTAGTGTTGTCGAATAGTGGATAGAAAAAGTGACCCTAGATGGCTTAATTTTCATTGAAGAAGCTTATAAGTTGTTTAATCTCATTTCCAGTAAAAGAGAAACCTTAATTGTTGATTTCTAAAATGCCAAAAGTGATTGCAATAGCTTATCCTTAGTCTCAAAAGAAATACAAGATATGGCTGAGATGGATGTCAGTATTTTGGTGGCTGAGGAAGTATTGGGTGATCCTAAGGAAGTATTGGGTGTTCCAATGGCTAGTCACCCGGGTTACTTCAAAACTTACAAACAGATCCGGGAAAGATTTACATGGAAAGGGCTCAAAATTGAAGTTCTTAAGTATGTTTGTGAGTGTCCTACATGCCAACAAAACAAGCATGAGCATTCTTATCTAGTTGGTCTTCTACAACCCCTTCCTATTTTGAATCAGAAGTGGGAATGCAACTTCATGGATTTTATCACAAGGCTGCCCAAGGTTCATAGGAAGGACTGTATTTACGTTGTGGTTGATAGATTGCAGAAATTTTCTTACTTCTTTGCTATTTTAGCCACATACACAACAACACATGTTGCTGATTTATTTTTTAGAGAGTTATTCAGGCTTCATGGGTTGCCTAAAAGCATAATAAGTGATAGGGACAACAAGTTTCTAAGTCACTTTTGGTAGGAGCTCTTCGGGTTGAGTGGGGCTAAACTCACTTCTAGCACCAGTTATCACCCATAGATTGATGGGTAAACACAAATTGTTAATAAGTGGGTGGAAGGATACCTTAGGAACTACATTGCAGGGCAACAGAAGGCATGGGTTAAGTGGTTCCACCTTGGTGAGTATTGATACATACTACTTACCGTATGTCCATATAGATGTCACCATTCATGGCGTTATATGGTTGTGCGGTGCTAAACTTCCTAGACTTGTTGTTTGGGGATAGTAGAGTGCCCAAGGCAAAGGACTTATTACAGGAGAGCCAAGATATTATGAAGTCCTTGAAGGATAATTTACAGAAAGCATAGAATCAACAGAGGCAATACACAGATCAACATCGTGTTGAGCATTCCTTTGATGTTGGTGACATGGTCTACTTGATGTTGCAACCTTACAGACAGTCCGCTTATGAGTTGGAGTTTCTGGCAGAGAGCAGAGTTCATAATGTCTTCCATGTATCTTGCCTCAAGATGGCACTTGGGCACAATGTGATCCATTCTACTGAGCTACCACCTCTAGATGAATAAGGCAAGTTGATTCTCATTTTGGAGGCCATTATAGACACCAGAGAGCGTACTTTACAGAGGAGGGTCATCAAAGAATACATTGTGAAGTGGAAGAATTTGCTAGTGGAGGATGCTACATGGGAGAATGAGTAGATTTTATAGCACCTAGAGTTGAGATTGCTTATGGACAAGCAATTTTGGGGAGAGCAAACTGTAATGTCCCCTTCCTAAGCATCTAATAGTCAATAATGGTTAGCCTATTACTTGGGTTCCCATAGGCTAACATGGTGGTTAGGGGACTCCTTCCGAGGGGGTTGATGGCATGACAATTCAACTGTTTGTGTTTTTTAGAGGTTGTATTGAGCTCAGAGATGTCAGGAGATTCACAATGATATTCTCCGCGACATTTTTGGACATGGGGTCCACACTTATTATTTTTAGCAGGGGCACTTGCCGACACCATCCCTGCCACATGGCATCGATTATTGTTCTGACCTAGTTGGGTCCTACATCCTATGTCGTAGGTGTCCATTTGAGTGGGGTTGGTTTATTTTAATTAACATTAATGCTATTAAGTTAAATTAAAGATTAAACTTAACATTAATTAATTAATAAAGGTGACTCTATTATTTTAATTAGAGTGCTTAGCTTTGCTAAGTCATTTTGTTATAAAATAAAGTTATGTTAACCTTTTTGGTGGTGTCCAAACAAAGGGAGATATAAGGATGGAAATAAAGTAAATAATTTATCATTTCCAAGAGAAGGGCATGAGGTTTTTGGAGGTTTATAAGAAAAAGAGAGCTCATTTGCACGAAAAGGCTTGATATATTATTCTATAGGTTTTTGTCATTGAACTTTGGTTCTTCTTGGCTTTGTGAGGACAAAATCCCTCACGAGGATCAACAACTACAGGATTGGAAGACATCCCAAGGTTGTTTGTTAATAGTCTCATACAAGGGCTATGCTGGTTATACATTGTTTAAAAAATACAACTTTTTTGACAAGGTTTTAATGTAGATTTATGTGAAGTGATAGAGCAAGGGAATTGAGGAGAAATGTTATAGGTTTGAGGGAGAGTTTTGGGTGTATAGAAGGTACCTTGTTGGTCGTACCATCATAGGGAAGGTTGTACCTTTCAAGGAGGTTGCAGCTGCTATTGGAAGTGCAAAAAACACTCATATTTATTCTTGTTCCTTCATGAGAGGTGGCATCTAGGGCAGATTAAGGAGGTATAAGGGTTTGGGAGAGTTTTTACTTGTTATTTGTTACTACTGCATATCATTCCCAGTTGTACCAATACCCTAGAGGAGGAAGTGACACCCTAGAGGTTGAAACGCCTAGGGTTTGGAGGCTCAAACAACACCATTGAAGGTGCTTAGCATTACTGCACTATTGATTGACACTTTGATCTAGGAGAAGTTAGGGTTTGGACCCTTTGGCACAATTTTAGGGCTTCTAGCTTGCTATAATTTATCACATCGGACATGTAATGAATACACAACAAATGGGTGTTCTTATTTTGATATTTATGCGAATTCTTCATCTGGGTATCTGTTAGTTTGATGTATTTAATGTTTCCCCCATAAATAAGCACATGGGGAGTATTATATTGCTTTATAGTTGTATGTATGTCATGCAAAACAAAATGCAAACCCAAAACACATAAACACAACATCGAACAAAAAATCAGAAAAAAATAGGGTGGGACATTACAAAGTGCTAGTGTCTTTTGCTTGATCCTTTTGCAACTTTTTGAGGTTGCTTGCCTAATTTTTCTTGTCTTTGTAGTGCTTGTAGATATCAAGAATGAGTTATAGCCTACCAAACCTATGCAAGGGGGATAAAAATGGTTATGTTGGTTTTGGAGATTGCCTTAGTTAGTCCCCTAGTATGGCATGTTTTAACCATAAGTGTCAAGATTTTTGGGGTGTGTGACACCCTAGATGTGTAACAATGAATGTGTTCTGTGCACTTGATGAGGAAGGGAAGATCCTAACAAGTTTTTCTAAGCAAGAGTGTTGTGTGCAAAGTGCAATGGAGGAGATGTAGGGAATGCACACTCAAGATGCACCAAAGACGGGAGAGCTCAAAGGTGTTGCCATAGAAGAGTTATAATGATGGAGAAATTGCAGGAGCCTAGTATTATGAAACTATAGCACAAAATTAGCATATGTGTAGCCAAGAACAAAAGAGAGTTAGAAGAGATCCAAATGAGGGTGAAGCAGTGCTTTTATAAGTAGATTTAGGCAAAGTAGTGACTGGAAAACACATTAGGGTTTTTTAGGGTCTAGGTGAGAGTTTCACTTTGAAATGTTGAGGGATTTTCGAGGTCACTAGAGCATCCATGCTAGTGTCCTTAAGGACACAAAAATAAGAAATGAGACAATTGTAGTAGAGGAAGTTATGTTTAGGTAGGTTGGCAGACCTACGAGATTTTAGGCACAACAATAGGAAAAATGGGCCCTGGTTAGGTCTGAGGGAAATGGACACTAAAACAAGCGCATGCCATAGAGTGAAAAAGTGTAAAGTATTTAAGTGTTGACTCGATAACCCAACAACGGTTGAGGTAAGGTAAAACAATAGTGGCATTAAAAGCATCGTGGGGTTTTCTATGCAAGGATTGAAGTTTAGGACCTCCTTGTGCCTTAGTCAAGCCCTAAGAGTGAGGCAACAATAAAAGTAAAAGTGATAAGAGATGGCAATGGATGCTATTGAGATGATTGCTAATTGTTGCTAAAGGTTGATGAGTGACTGTTCGAGAGAGATGTACTTGTAGCGTGCTTTGACAATAAAAAATGCTTGTTGATTATTGAGATATTGATCATTGTTGATGCTAACAAAGGATGAATGATGAATGATTACTTGCAAAAGGAGAGATGTTTTTTATGCTTTTATTAAAATACCCTTTGATGATGTTAGAGTCTCCTAAGATGATGCCTTTAAATACATATCCTAGATGCATAATTTCAAATTTTAGCGTCGATAATGATGAGTAACAATCAAATCTCAAGATTGTCAATCTTGTGATGTGGGAATTTAAATTTTTAAAAAAGGAGGATGAGATCACAACAACAATTCTTTCTAGGAAATAGAATTGTAGTTGCGATCTTTTCCAAGATAAGTAGATTCATGGCAATTGGGTTAGATAAATTTTGAACAAAAAGATGTAGTATAACTAAGTGTTAAAATAAATCTTAAGTCATTGAGTGTGCCAAAATAGTCACATAATGTACTAATTTCATACATCCAAGACATCAACCCAATATTATTCAAAACAAAAAGGAAAAAAAAAAGAAAATATGAACTTTTATTCTCTACATACCTATAGCTTTTGTAAATCACACCCCTTAGGATTGGTGAGTGACTTTCCTTGGCCATAAAATGAACCTTTCCTTAACCTTTTAAAACCTTTAGAATAAAAAAAAAAGAATTGAAAGAATAAGGGGAGAGGTTGGATATGAGAGTCGCTCTTTAAAATGAATGAATGAAAGATTTTAATAACGTCCAAGAGACCAACAATCTATGCAATCAAGAGTAATGATAAAAGAATAAAACACAAAACACGATCACAAAACACAATGGTTGCTTATGACCTTTTGAAAATTTCAAATATTTTTGATGTTGGATCTTCTACTATGGATTTGGATAAAAGAAACTTGTTGTTTTGTCTAGCCTCACCTCCTCAAATAAGGCGGTTAGGTTGTCCACTCTTAGATTGTCTTCATACTTGATACATTTGCCACCATACAACGCATACTCTATACTATAGTGCCATCTGTCTCACCACCCCCTTGTTGGAAAATAAATATGGTCTTGTTTCCCCCCACTCCTTAGGTATTGTGGACCTGCCAATTTTACACTCAAGATGATGTGATCGTCCTTACGTGAGTCATCAAGATCTTCTACTTAATTTCTCTCTTATTTTGAGTTTTTCTCATAAACCCATGTAAAATTAAACTCTTCAATATAAAATACTTTTTCCTAATCAATTTATTTTATCAGTATAGTAGTTTTCACTTTTTCTTTCACAAACTTTTTAATTTACTCATCAGTATTTCCACTGTTGCAAGTTAATGTCCCATGTATTCATCCAGTTCCGTTTCATCAGATTAATGGAAGTTTGGCGCCGACGGTTAGCAAATGAGCGGGAAACAATAGAAGGCCACCTTGTAATAGATTTAGGAAATAAATTTGAGCATCCGTAATACCCTAAGGCCGCGGTAGCAGTTGTTCAACATTGCGAATGGAGACAGAGGTGGGGCGATGGCTGAGCGAGAGTATCGCGTTGGATCCGTCGGCGCTTCGTTCTGCCACCATCAATTTACAAGCTGCCGAAGCCTCTCCTGGCTTTGCCCTGTCTCTGCTTTCGCTTTCTGCAGGTATTCATTACATGGCATTGCTCAAGATGACAAAAAGAGAATGATTCTAAAGAAAGGCTACTCTTATCACTGTTTTTACAATTTTCTACTCGAAGTTCATTACTAGTTTTCAATCCCCTGCTTTCTCTTCGCCTGGACTTATTTTACTCGAAGTTCATTTCTAGTTTTCAATCCCCTGCTTTCCCTTCGCCTGGACTTATTTACTGCCACTCAAAGTTTGATTTGGCACTGAAATAGTTGAGAAGAAATCTGCACAAGGCATGGTTGCAAAGAGAGTTCAAAAATCAACATTGTCCTTTTTATTTCTTTCGTTTTCCTTAAAATATGGTTACATATGCACTCGGCACACCTTATCATACTGTAGGTGATGTTTATTGGCGATCGATTTGCTACTCAATAACTATTTTAATTATGCCAGGAGGTGTGGTCTAATGGCAATTCGCGCTTGTGTTGGCACTGAGACCCAGCTTCAAGCTCCCCTGCTGGGTACAGTTGATGCCAATGGCAAGTTGTTGACGAATTTGACCTCATAGGTACCCTCTCATAACACAGCAGCATTGCTGAAATCCATCTGTACATTGCCTATCTAAAAAAATATTCTCTTTCGATCCTCCAAAAATCACCTAATACATGCACCTGGTCTTGAACACTGAAGTACACTCTACCTGCAGCCCAATAGTTGAGGTGAATTGCACCTGTAGCTGTCAAAGTGTCTGGGACCTTTGACCGAGCCTCCAATACAGTAATTCTATTGACATTCTGGCAACTGTGAATATAGCTTGCACATCTTTCTGCAGTTTGCATCTAGGCGTAGAAATTGCCGCCCATGAATTTCATCCTAGGAGCACAACCTGATTGACCGGTAAACCTTAGGGCAGAACTCAAAAAGAACACGGGTGTGGGCCTGGACCTATAATATTATAACGTGGTGCATACATATTGCCAAACGCTTAATCCCTACTGCTGTGTTCCTACATAGCTATTTCAGAATGTCTCAGAACCTCTACAAACTCATCATTTTCCGAGGGGGTGAAATTCCACAATCCCCACTGCTTACATTTACCCCTTGGACACTGTTTATTAGTTATTTGTAGGCATTTATATAGAATATCCATGTCAACACAGAATGTAATCTCTCTAATCATAATTCAGGTGTAATGTTTATCCTTTGCCATCTGTCTTTTTAATTTCCATTTTTTGCTCATAATTGTAATGAGCACACTTATGAGATGTTTATAATTATACATGAAAAACAGCATAAACGGAACAAATGTGCTGGGATACCCAACAGTCAAATCTGAAAAGCAACCAAATTTAGTAGGTATTTAAAGTGAAACAATAGATTAGGTCCATTCAGATAATATAGACGTCAGAGACTAGAGAACCACCAACGACATAAACCATAGACTTAGGCAGCCTACGTATTTGGTCTAATAGATCTTCTGTAGACCCTTGGCATCTTAACTTCCGACAGGATTTCTCCACTCAATGGGGGAGATCAATGTGGCAACAAGTCTCCTATGTAAATGCTCTCTTGCCCTGCTCCATTTCCTATCATTCATCTATTTAATTATCATCATTCACCTATTCTTTATACAAGCCAACAAATAAGTACTCGTGCCCTATTCTTTATGAATTCTCATATTTTACTCATTGCTTATTGTAATGTAGGGTTACTTAGATTTGACTCTCCCTTTTAAGTCGAGAGACTTACTCAAGATGCCCTTTTCTGAGTGGATATGGATGCCATGACCTGGATCCAACTGTGGACTCCTTTTGATCCTAGGAGACTAACATGACTGTGCACCACATATCACCTGTCCTTAACTGTTAAATAACTTCTGGTAATGTTGCACGTGGAATAGCCTAGTGAGCTTAGTGAGATTAAGTACACGATGATTGAGAAATAGTTGTTGTTCTTTAGTCAAAATTTTTTTGGGCATTACAGTTCGTACCATCAGCCATGGAAGATATCCTGGATTTACAGGAAGGCAAACTATGGGTGCTTTGTTATGGAACTAAGCTAATACGGCTTGACAACTTTCTGGAGCTTGAATGGTATGGTGAATCCTTATTCCTTTTAGGGACTGGGATTTTTGGATGTGTCATTTGACATGGTATGAAAATATTCAAATACAACATAAGTAACATGATTTGAACTAAAAAATTTCCGTAAAAAGGGAGCAAATGTAGTGCATCCCAAAAGGAATTAGTAATCAACACTAATTTATCAGATTAATTAAATAATGCAAACAATAGTTTGTTGTATGTTTGCTTTGTAGGTATGTGAGTTGTTTGCATTGTAGTTTGTTTGTGCTATCATTGGCATGTAGGTTGTTTAGTTGTTGTAAAGTTGTATGTTCCTCAATTGTAGAGGCTGCAGTTTGATTCTTTGGCTTTTATAATAAGCCACTCTGCAATGTAATCTCTACAACCTATGGCTTGTAATCAGTCTTATGGTATCAGAGCATCATCCTATTAAAGAGGCTGTGAGGGGAAGAGAGTTCTGTTTGGATCTGCGGAAGGGAAGCATTAGTGATGCATTTAGTTTTCTGTTGGATGAAGAACAAATGTATTTGATGCTGGAAATAAGAGAAGTACACCAATCAATTATCATAGATGCGTAAGGGGACTGTACAAGTGTATGGTGCTGTGGCATTGCAGCAAAGTGTGGAGGGCAGTGGTTGAGTGGATCTGTTGCTAGCAAATGTTCTGCAGTTTCCTTATTTTTGCTGAGCAAAATTATTGAACGACCTTCTTATGCATTCTTTGGCCGGAGAAACAAGGCTGGCAGTATGCTGGGAGTTGCAGGGAAGCTGCAGGCTGCTGGCTATTTTGGCCATCTATTCCTCCAGTGATTGTGGCCACGTCCATGACAGTAAGAATTCATTAAATAAAAAACAAAGAATAAGTCTCCTGAGGCATAGTGCACAGCAGCAAGCCCCTGACTTAAAAGTTTTATGGCAAAGTTTTATAAAATTTTATATGGTTTGGAAAATAAAATATTACCTGATTGTGCACATTAGGTAGGCAAAGTCAATAGTAGTGAAAATTTGGTCTCAAAAGATATGGTTTTCTGGATCTAATTGTTTTTGTGGTCTAGGAGGTCTAGTTCTTTGGTTGGTATGGCTGGTATTCAACATCTATAGTTACCTGAGTCACAAAAATTGACTGGGAAGAATTATAGTCTATTGAATCATAAGATCTTGACCATTGGTGTGTACAAAGGCCTTGATCAAATTATTTTAGATTAAGAATATAGACCAGAAGATGATCCAAAAGATTGAAAAACGACATAAAGAGGCTTTAGTGCTTTTGAAGTTGTTGATTGCTGATACCTTAGTGCCAGAAATAAGAAATTCCACTATAGTGTTTGTATTATGGACAGATTTCAAAACTAAATATCATGCATTAGAAGCCGGGAGAGCTATGTATTTGAAAAATCTTTGTTTTCCATTAAGTTGTAGGAAGGAGGATCTATTTCCAACTATCTTTTGCATTTGAAAGACCTCAGTCATCAACTGTTTGTCATTGAAAACTAGTAGATGATTAGGGTATGGTTGCTTTGGTGATGCAGTTTGCCATTGTCATTTGATTCCTTTGTCAAGTCTCTGTACCTAATTCGGAGACTTAAGAGCTTGATTTTGAGCAATTGTTAATACTTTTTTTTACAAAAGGAGCAAAGGTAAGAATAGTCACAAGTAACAACTTTGAACATCACAGAGAGTGCATTTAGTGCATGACTCAAAAGCAAAGGCAGATAGAATAATGTCCAGTTCATCAAGTGAATCTTCAGAAGGTGGAAATTTAGTATGAAGATCCAAGTGGAAAACATTACTATTGAAAAGAGTTGGGGCACTTCAAGTAAGATTGTTGGAAGCGACAAGACCTTGCAAGTGGTCAAAAGAGGTCATGGTATGCAAGTGTTGTTGAGGAGGGTGGACAAGAGCAACGAGTGATTTTACATTTGCCAATCCATTGAGTCAACAACCTAGTACTTTGACCTAGGAACATCTCAACACTATACGTGTTACAAAGATTGGTATGTAATTTTTGTTGAGGATAAGAGTAGAGTGAATCTGTTTCTTTGGGTGATGGTTGGACTCACTTTGTTAGAGAATGTGGGGATGCTTGAGTAACATTGAATAATGTTGCTAGTTATACATTGAAGAATGTTCAATATGTCCTTGACATGATCATAAACCTACTATCTACTATTGAGATTACTAAATACCTTAGTCTTTGTGTGAAGTTTCATGGAAACATATGTATGGTAACTACTCTTCAAGATAACAAAGTGATTGCTCTGGGAATGGGTGAAAACAAAAGGGGTTGTTAAACCAGTTGATTCCTAAACAACAAAAGCACATGCACTATAATGGTTGAAAATACTGATGTATTTTGGCATGAGAGATACGATCACCTCAATTATTAGTATTTGTTTGTACTTAAACTAATATGGTGGATGGACTTCCATCCATTTAGGAAAGTCAAAATTTGTTTATAGGGTGTTAGATGGGCAAACAAAGTTGACATTTGTTTAATATTGATAAGACATGTGTTGCAAATATGTGCCTAATCGGTGTTGTCATTGATGTCAACATATCCTTGTTGTCATTGGTGTCAACTGTATCCCATTCTAGAAGACTTGTATGCTGAGAGGATTGAGAAAATTAGCCTCTCCGGAAGAAACAAGTGAGTTACATATCTCTTTGTAAGAGACAGTGAAGACAGTGCAGTTCAGTGAAGTAGATTGCTCCGCATTTCTATTGAGATGAAGATCAGAGTCTGCGGACCGAAGGGTGTTGTAAAGGATTGTCTGAAGTTGCTCCAGTCAAGATTTGAGGGATCCACATGAAGAATTGGTGAAGTTATGGTCATCTGAGTAGAATCGGGTTTTGCAGTTGTTTGGAGGTGATAGAGTGACAGAAAATTGGTCCGAATTGATCCGCATTGGAATATTATGATCTGCGGATCTAGAGGTGTGTTTGGGATGTTGGTGTGTATCCTCAACTCAAGTGGTTCGTGGTTTGGAGGTCCGCAAGCAATCTTTCTAGTGTGACAGTCATGGCAATTGGTGTTCTTATGTTCCGGTATGAAGATGCAAGTGATTCTGGTGATTTGAGGTTGTGCGGTTGTTCTTGTTGATTTCATTGTGCTTGTGGAGATCTCTGGATCGTGTGCCTGTTGTGTTGGTGATCTGCATTGAGGTTTGAGCTCGTGATTGAAGATTTCTCTTTGGATGTTTTTTCCAGTCTTGGTCGATCGGATGCTTTGTGCATGTTGCGGATGATCTAAGAAAGGTTCTATCAAGTGTGGCGTGTTGTTCGAGGAAGATTTGGGTCCTAGCTATGTTTGGCCGACAGTATAGTGATTCGCATTAAGTTAGATGTTTGTAGTGCCGACCTTGATGTTTATTCCAAGGTTGATGAAGCATATAAATATGTGTGGTTGAGTTGTGGAAATGCATCCTTGTGCGAAAATGATAAGATCCTAAGAAAGGAAGAAAGGCAGAGCAGAGAAGAGGAAGAACAGAAGAGGAAGATCAATAAAGGATGAGAAGATAGCGAAGAAGTGTTTTGGGGCTGAGCAGAAGTGTTGTACGCTTCAATGGAACTGACCTTGGCATGAAGAATATGTTCTCCAGTTCAATCTTTCTGTGATAAACTTATAAATATTTTTGTAGGCAGTGAGCCTCTTTTGAGCAGTGAGCTCTGGGCAGTACACCCAAAGGCAAGTGCCTTCCCATTTTTCTATTCTTCTAACAGAGAATAAATCTTGTGGGTTAACCTCCACTGTGGTTTTTCCCTTAACTGGGTTTCCACCTAAAAATCCTGGTGTTATGTGTGTTGATTTTGTTTCTGCTCATGTGTTGTTGATTCATGCTTTCATGGTTATATCATTCATCTGTTAATAAGTGGTAAAGAAGTTTAATTGCAGCAAAGGATAAAAGTTTTTCTGACAATTGATTCAGCCCCCCCTCTCAGTTGTCTGCCCGTATTTCAACAACATGGTGAACCAAATTGGTTTTGGATTTGGTAAATGCTGATTTGCATGGTCCTCTGAAGACACCTACAATGTTTGGAGCGAAGTATTTCTTGCTATTGGCAGATGACTTTTGTAGAAAAATGTGGATTTTTTTTTTAATTAGCAAGTTGGATGGTTTTTCTTTGTAGCATGGAAAGCTTTGGTTGAAAAACAAACAAGTAAACGGGTTAAAACACTCAGAACTGAAAATGGAGGTGATTTTGTTTTAAAACAATTCAAGGAATTCTGCAAAAAAGAAGTTATACATAGGCAGTATGATACTTTGTACACTCCACAAGAAAATAGGGTTTTGGAAAGGAGGAATAGGACAATTATTGAGATGGTGGGGTGCTTGGTGCAAAATTGGAATGTACCTTATTTGGTAGTGGGCAAAAGTTTTGAATACAACAGTCTCCATCCTTAACAAAAGTCCTTGTAAAGCATTATAGAATGTCACTCTCGAGGAAGCATGGTCAGGTAGAAAACCTTTAGTAAGTGATTTCTAAGTTTTTTGGTTGAATTGCTTTTGAACATATTTCTAAGGAAAAGATGAATTATTTAGATGCAAAAGGCAAAATGTATATGTATTTTGTCTACGGTGAGCCATCTAAAGCATTTAGACTACTAGATGTCTCTATGAACAAAATTGTGGTTAATAGAGATGTTGTAGATGAGAAAATACCATTCTTCTCAGTTAATGGTAGTTCTATAGATAGTGATGTATAAGTAATCGGTCTTGATTTTGGAACAAGTCCTAGTGTTGAAATCAAATAGGAGACATCAGAAGGGCCAAATTCCAGGGGGTTTAATGTCCTGCACTGAAAATTTCTAATTTTTTTTTTCCGCAAATGTCTTCAAGAATCATGCAACTGAAATGTGTCTATCAATATATTCAATAAAACTTGGAATTTTTGACAATGCAAGCTTATAGACATTTCCTCAAACATTTGGGTGAATAACTGAATTTGTGTGCATTTCGAAAATTAGAGTGATAACGCAACAGTTTATGAACTCACAAGTGTTTGACAAAATATATTGGAATAAATACTGTAAACAGAGATAGCGCTCGAATCTATTATGCAGACTGCCTTGAAATTTAAGAGTAATCTGAGACTTAACAGCAATATATAACAAGCAAATTGGAACAAACTCGCTGTTCATTATGTCTGTATCTCAGAATCTCATACATAGGCCTGGTTGAGTCTGGAAGTAAACAGAGTTGACTGGTCCCAACAGCAAATACTACGTTCATACCATGATCCCCTGTAACAATATTCAGACTGTAGAATTTCTGCACCTTATTACTACTAACACAGCAGTATCTACTCAGTTATGACTCCTCCAAATGCAGTGAACAACATCAAATCTCAAATTCTGACCTTATTCATTCAGAATTTATTTGCTAGTCTCCCAACAAAGAGTACGGCCCTATTGAAATGTACGGCCTTATGGAAAAGAAGTCCAAGGCTGTGATTACCACCCAAACACATTACAAACTTCCTAAAATATGAAGTGCTTCACTTAGGAAGCCTCACATCCACCTTTTTTCCATTCCATACAATGACTTAGTGAGTAGTGATTGGGATTAAAGTCTCCAAAGACTTAATAATCTGAATCCACCCTCCTAATATTCTCATGCCACTTAAATGAATAAGACTCAGGTCAAGCGCTTGAGGGACCCACAATTTCTTAGGACTCCACAAATGTTGTGGCTAGCATAGTAGATCACCAAGAGTATGAAAAAGTGCATCGCCCAACCTTAAAAATCACACGATTCCCTCTTAAAATTCATACGTACCTCTTTAATTAATATTCAAACAGCTCCTTTATAGGAAAGTGGCGGTCAAGGAATTAAGCCTTCAAAATGGAATTGCTTCCTCTGTAGGAAGATGCACTGCCTTCAATCACCTTAGAAAAAATGCCAGGAACTGCAAACTGGTACGGTAGGCTTTTGGAACTACCAAGGAAAACTTATTCAAAATAATTTCATCAATGTTAACTAGGGAAAAATTCACATTACCAAGTCAATATAATTTGCTTGCAAAAATATTCTCGATGAATCCATGATCTCAGCTTCTCTTCAACTTGCACTCAAAATTTGGAAAATCTCTGTAACCCCAAAAAATACTGAAACCATAATTAAAAACCAAATACCTGGAAACTGATAACTCTCTCCTGCAAAACAAAACTCCACAATGACAATAACCAAACATTGCAAACCAAAAGGCACAAATGTTCACCACAACGGTGAATTCTCAATGAATCCACTCGATCAACTAGGTGGGTTTTTGTGAACCTGGTTCAATCTCCCAAATAAACAAGGGTTTCATAAAATGGTTAGAATGAGTCTTCTCTCCTCAAAATGCCCTTTTATAAGCACTTTCTGGAATAATAAAATATTATTATTTGTGTCCTTATTTTCCCTCCAAAAAGTGACTTTAGAGTCCTTTTAAATAATTAAACATAAGTTGTCTTTATAATTGTTTCACTTTTCGACAACTTAACTAGTTAATAATTTAATTGTTTTCGCACAACTACTAATGTTACGAAAACTATTAAAATGATTTCAAATATGGATTTTGTAATGTCCCTTTTTTGGCGCATAGGCTTTTGTGCGCATTTTGGCTTGTTCTTAGTCCCTTAGTGGCTATCTGACATGTTTGGGAGAACTCCAATGTTCTTGAAGTGGCCACAGATCAGTTTTACAGAGCATTTGGTCATGGCTTTAAGCTCAGATGGTGTTCATGATCATTGTTATGCTTTCTGATGTTTGATCGGGTTCCCGGTTTGCTCTCCAAGATTCTTGGAGAAGCCGTCTATTTTTTGAAAGTCGCCCGGAAGGCATCATTCATCTTCCCAAACATCATGGAGTACGTTGGTATGCTTAATTTTGTAGTTTGGTGATGTTTGGGATTTTCCGCAAAATGGTGTTATTTAATGAGCTATTTTAATTATTATTTTCACTTAAGCTCCTAGGGGTGAAAATAATTAATAAAAATCTAAGTGTTTAGCTTGTTGGAAAGAGGAAGAAAAGTTTTTAAATCATGGATGCATCATTTTGGGGCCTTGCGAAGCAAATATTTCCTTTATTTTGATAAAGGGGTCTTTGGAGCTAAAAAGAGCTTTCAATTAAAAATGGTGACTTTAAGTTGTGCACACATAATGAATTATTTTATATTGTTTGAGGAGAAATATGAAGGGATAAAGGAAATAATATTTTATTTCCCTCAAAAAGTTATAAAAAGAGGAGTTGGGCTCATTGTTTGGGGAGGCTTATGATTTGTATTGTTTTGCTGTTGGAATGAACCTGTGAGTTCTTCCTTTCTTTTGAGGACGAAAACCCTCTTGGAGTAGATCGGTTTTGGTGGTGAGAGATCCACCCTAGCTGAAGTTGGTGTGGTTTCATACAGAAATCACCATTTGTGCTGAAAGTGGATGCTGGAGCAAGCTCATTCAGGGTTTGCCATGGAGCTCAACAGAGTTGAGAGTTTTGATGAGTGTTGGAGAGGAGATCTTTAGTCTTTCATTTGTAATCCTTTGTAGATGTTTTTGTTAGTATTTTGATCATTCTTCTTGTGTTTTATGTGCTCTTATCTACTTGCCGTACTCTCTAATGGCCATACAAGAAATCTGAAAATAAAAGTAATGGTGATGAGTTTGTGTTACAAACCTTTTGCATTGTTCTTGTACCCCCTAGGCGTCACACTTCATGACATTTTTATGTCTTTAAATGCAATATATGAATAATGGTAAGCTGTTGTACCTTTTCTAGGCCGTACGGCTTAGGAAAAACCAGACTTTGTGAAATGTTGTCTTGGCTGTTTTCAGTGGCACTTCTATGGTAAATATCATTTGTTTGAGGGAAGATTTCATTTGTCATTCATAGATTATGAGTAGGCAGTTTTGTATATTAATAGCATGCCGTACCATTCTTCTGGGTGCCGTACCAGTCCTCACTAGAGTCTTGTTGCTGTTTAGTAATCTTTACCATTGTCTTGTTCATTGAGCTTCAAGGGACTTTGCTGAGTATGCTCAGTTATGGATAGAAAATTCGATGGAGTATATTAAAATTCGTTGTGTCTTGTTATCACAAGCCTCCGTATTATACAGGAGCAATCTGATATGGCATTTCAGATTTACAGTAGAGCCATGGATTGAATATCAATCTTGGAATTGATGATCAGCATAACACATTTTGTGATTGCGGGGTTCTAGTGTGAGCATAATCATTGGGAAAGTGATACCAGGGTTCAATAGTCATCTTGATTATCATTTTCAGCTAATACATTGTAATCTTTCTTTATCTGTAACTCACATAATAACCCCTGGATGGTATTACTGCCAGTGTGGAGAAAAAACTCTTTCATATTTGATCTCACCCAATGAAAAGTGGAGTATTCCCACTGAACAAGTGGATGGCATTGTAATCTTTCTTTATTTTTCATTACCCACTGAAAAGTGGTGAATTCCCACATCTTGTGGATGCCCGCTGCAGCGGATGAATTGTAATTTCTTATTGCATAGTTGCTTATTGTAAGCCAATCACTGTATGCTCTCACCTTGCCCATCCTGGGATCTGGGTGATCAGAAAGTGTGAGGCATTTAGTTGGTAGATGCATATTGATGCTAACACTGTCATATCTTTGTTCATTATTTTGAAAAATTGGGGTAGCATCTTACAAATTTTGACCATACCATAATAACCCTTAGCTCTCAAGATGATGAACTATATGCAGATTGATGCTTTCCAAAAATAACAGTCTCCTCCAAGAAATTTGGAATGCACGCAGAAAGTCGGAATTGCATCCGATAAGTGCCATTGAGCTCATCTTGGTCTCTTGAACTCATTGCCATTGTCAAAAGCTTAGTATGATCAACCCAACGCTCTCGAGGAAAGTTGGAGTTTTCCAATGATGTTGGAATTGTCCCTAAAAGGGACCATTACATTTGGTGGCAAAAAGAGTGATTCTCAATCTTCACAGCAAGATTAGAGATCTGGTTCAGAAGAGAGTGATTCTTAATCTTCAGAATAAAATTAGTAGGGCCAACAAAAGAGACTAAAGTGATACTATACCACAATGAAGGCGTTCAAGAAGATGAATTGCCGAAGAAAATAGAAGGCTGATCTATACGATTGGATAAACTACCTGTGCAAGGTGGTGAGCAAGTAAATTTTGCTCCAACTTTTTGCTATTTCATAGGCATTTGAGCTTAGCACCATAGTTTAAAAACTCAAGCTCAACAAAACTTGGCTAGCCTAAAATTTGACTCGGACTCGACAAGAATTCAGCAAAATGTTTGAACATGAATAAAACTGAATTTGGAGAACTAATAAGTAGTTTTCATTCATTTATAGATTTTAAAAAAAGTTCAATACACATCATGGTGTCAACTGTCATGATCATAAATCTCGAAGTTTTAAACATCATACTGTTCGCGGTCATGTCATGTGGTTATTTATATTTGTATTAACATCTCGTGCCTCTACATTTGCTGCAGCCCTATTTTACTTCTTCTCCTCATACGAAGAAAGGAGAGCAATAACATCTCGTGTTGCTAAATTTTATTTGTATTAAAATCTTGTGCCTCTACATTTGCTGCAGCCCATTATATTTGTATTAACATCTTGTGCCGCTATATTTGTATAACATCACGCTCTACTTCATCACAAAGCAAAACATCTCTTATAGGGCCAACTTGTGATGCCCCGCCATGCAACCCTAGAGTGCTAGACTAACAAGTGACAAAATTACAGAATACATATTTTTTTGAAGCAAGGAAATGCATTCTACATTAAATATAACAACAATTATAACAGCATTAAATGAAATGAATAGCTAACAGTTCTAGGGAACATAATTGCATCATATAGAATTATAACCATACAAGTGATATACATCACGATACAACAGAAGAATAATACTTTATACATTTGCAGAGATGAGTAATTACAAGTTCCAATACAAGATTACAAGACCGATTACATCGGTTTACAAATAATACAATTATGAATGTAAACAATCACATGAAGGTGTAGAGCAAAATTGGAACTGTCACACTTCTGCTCTGATCTCGAACCAAACGTCCAAGAAGACCAATGGATAGCTCTGCCTCCCAACCATGTGGAACCCTGAGGTCCACCCCTCCGAGCTAGGAGATAACAATGAGGTTCCACTAGGTCAAGGTTACAACCATTAACACAATAACAAGATACAGACTCCATGCAGACAAAATAGGATAACAAGACTGCACAGACACGATAGTACTCGCCAAAACAAGACAAATCAAATCTTCAAGCTAAGATCAACCATCAATACAAGACTGCACTCCAGAGGTAACAACAAAAGATAAAGAGGAAGTAACTGGACTGCGGTAAGGAGAGTGTCATCGCATGGTCCTAGCATGGGTTACCCAGGCTATCTCTCACTAGAAGCCGACCCCCATCTATGGTTACCCTGGCAGCCTCTCTCTAGGCATCGGCCCCATAGGGTGACGCATGCGGAGCTGACGTGTCCTCTCGTGGAGACAAGGAGGTTGGCCTTCTCATCCCATCCTTAGCCTGCGAGAGCACACAAGGCATGGGTGAGGTATCTTACTTATCTTGTTATGTGATTTACTACCCCAACCCTCCTAAATAAGTTATTAAGTTATCACTTGCTTACAAATTCCATGGGGTTACCTAGGCGGCCTCTCTGGCATCGGCCCCACCATGAAAGCCATTCTCCTAGCAATCTCTGACCAATCATCCAAAGCCAAAAGTATGCAAGAACAAGGATTACAATAGATTCTGATCCAATACATATGCCATTCACTTGACCACAACAATTTAAGTCCCCTTGTCCCCCTCCAAACTCAACAATACATCATGAGACAGTATGACACAAGTATCAAGTTGAATACCAAATAGTTAAGCCTCTAGAGTCGGTAATTGAATTCTTTATTAAGTTACCACAGTACCTTTCCCGATATGGGAACTAGGTTTCAATGACCATGACAATAGTATAAGGTCAACAAGGGATAAAGAGAAAGAAAATAATTCAATACCATCCTTAAAACAAGTTGATAAAATAAACAATTTGTCCCAAGGACGACTTCATACAATTTCGGACAAGGTTTGTGAAATTAAATCATTTCAATAAAAAGGTAAAACAACATTACAACCTATACCCAAAATATTCTTACTTCCTTGCATTAACGACAAAAAGAACTCTAAACCTTACAAGACACAAACCCACTCCAGAAGAATACTAGTTACACATTATTAGATTAAATCGACAACAATTTTCATGAAAACGACGACAATTTAAAGAATTACCTAGATTTAACTTAATTCCAATTATTATGAACAAAGCGTAAATTATATCTAATCAACAACTTCTTCTTACGGACCTTAGTATAATCCAACTATCAATTCCACACGTAAGATTTTAAAGCTTCAATACTATCCTACGCTACAATTTACTAAACACACTCAAGACAATTTGATCATTTAAAGCACCGTAACCCTAATCGACTAAACAAAACAAAATTCAAATATAAGCTTAATTGTAATTTTCTAAATAAACAAGTTTAACTGAAAGATCATTAAGCACGGTAATCATATCTATCTAGTCTGTTATTTAAATGCAACTAAGAATCTACTTCCGCAAATGATAAGACTTCAAAAGAACAAGGATAAATTTTTATTGAATTAAATCTTATTCTAATATCTTTTTACCTACCATAATTAACTTTCTTACAAGGGCTTATAAAATGAACATTATACTAAACACAAGACACTAAATGACATAAAGTTTGGGTTAAATAAAATGGATCGCTATATGCTAATAGATAGTGTTACCCATGACCACACTCCTTAACGTCTTGAAGAACTTCACTTAAAACAAAACTACAAGCCTATCTTATTAAAGCAATCTCCAAATTCATTCTCTAACTAACATTTAAAAAATCCTAAACTCAAAACCCGTGAAGAGATCTTCGCCTCAACAATAGAAGTAATAATCTATACAAGAAGATTTATTTAAACTACAAACGTCAACTTGCTATACTCGATGCGTTGAAGGCAACATTCATCATAAAGTAAGCATTGGAAAAGTCGATAGGGAAATGACTAAAGTCGACAGGAGGCATCAAAAGATTACATGGGTTTGCTACTGTGAGGAAGTTGGCCACGCTACTGTCTAAACGGAACATGGCAACCTAAGAGTCGACTAGACAGCCAACGATGCCGAGGACAGCAAAGTGACACCCACGTGACCACCTAAGTGTTAGGTTCAACGAACAGTGAGAAGGTGTGCAGCTACTGTCTAAAGGACTCAAGTGTGAACGACGTTGGCGGATAGAAAACCTTGGCAGCGAACACGATGACGTCCAAAATGGTATCTGCCACCTTAATTACAGAGACTCCTTCATTCGCACAGAAACAAAACCGATGGTTTAAGCATAGCAAGGAAAAGTTTCTAAAGACACAAACTGCCAACATCCGATGATAAATATATACATCCCTCCACTGGTAGTGATGATTAGCGAGAGTTTATCAACAGAAATGATAAGTAGAAATCTTGAGGCACGACAGGATGAGGGTTCGAAGGATACCACCGCCGTGAGCAATGAAGGGGATAGGTTTAGCTTGCCATCCTCAGCCGATGGATAGTATGGGCCACAAAGGGAGAGAGAGACACGTCGAACTAGGGTGAACTTGGTAGCAAACAACAGAGAGATCACAATGAGATTTGCAGCGACCTAAGCAAAATGATACAACTGTCAATAGTCTCTGTGGTCTATGGTGAGGGCGACTAGCCAAGAGGTTTCTATTGGCGTTGCAGAGAGCCAAAAGGGTTCAATAAAAGCTACAAATTCTTCTTTCGAGAGTTTTAAATGGATCACCAAGAAATTGAACACAACCTTTGATGAGAACAATAGGGTTGCCCGAGACCAAGGTTCTACAAGATGCACAATCAGAAAAAGCCGACATGCAAGAGGCACAATTGCTCGGTGAGAAAATAGTAGGTAAATGAGGTTTTTGAAGGCAAAATAACAAGTACCCACCTGCTCAAATGAACTGCAGGACGAAGATTACAGTTAAATCCATCTGAGGAAGAGGTTTAGAGTTGCAGAGATGGTTGCAGGCTAAAAGTTTTGCCAAGTCTTTCCATAAGAGCATCCAACAAGAAGCAAAAAGTTTACAAAGGTGACAAGGGTGAAATATAGATCGAATCCATTTAAGAACAACTAGACAACAAAGAAATCTAATTCCTCAAAGCATAACAGAAACAAGAATACAGAAATTCACAAGACATACCCGTACTATACACACTCCAAAGATTGAATCGTCTTTCAGAACTTTTCCTTCTTTCCTCCGAATCATGCCTTCCCCAAAAATTCCCCTCAACAAAATAATCTCAGTCATAAATACCCACTCACACCAAATCCTCTCCTGTGAATCCTCTTCACCAGAATTTTAAATTTTTACTAATCACGGAGATTCCCAACTCTGGATTCATAAATGACAACTAACCGCCTTAACATTAATCCCCAAGAAGAAATTCAATACATAACTATAAATAATAATGAGTTAAAATAAAACTTTGACCCACATATAAAATTTACAAACATAAGAATTGTTACTTGATTTTGCATTATAATTTATTTAAATAGCCTCCTCCAAGAATATTCCAATTTTATGACGCAACAAAATACTATAATATTTGACAATAAAATGTTATAATATTATAGATCATTTACGCAAACAAGAATACACATAGGCTGACCTAACAAGGACCTGACAATAAACTTATAAACCACATGATGACCATCAAACAAAAGGTTGAACTGACCTAGGGGATAAACCTCATGTTATCTCCATCAACATTATCCATTGTGTAGGGCCCGCTTAGACCTGCTAAGTCAGGTGGAGTCGAGTCCCGATACCTACAACCTGCATAAGAACAATAGGTCGTATACGATCAACTGCATAAATATCAACACACATAGAGTCAGAGAATCACGACGTAGTAGGGTACTCGGAACGAGTAGTACTACACCGTCCCTGCTCTGGAATAAGACTAACCATTTTTATTTAAAATCAGATATCAATAACTCGCATAAAACATGATAACATTAAACCATCACTAATCATGTCCATCTCATCATAACAGGAATAACAACAATGTCATCATAACTCATAACACATGTCAAAACTATATCAGTCGAACATAGTCTATCTCGATCATAAAAAGCATAAACCATAGGCCTAATAACTTAAATGTCTCAGAACTAACTAAATGCAATGGAAGAACTAACAACTGTCTCAGAACTGACAAAAAAAGTAATGTGAATCTAGCAACTATCACAAGCCAAAAACGAGGGGGCATTACACAACTCATATTATGAGTTTCGTTTCTACTATGGGAGCTACACCAACCTTGGATGTTAGGGAGTTTCTAGAGCAAGTGCTTTGATTCCTCCTAGGATCTCCTAGCCAGGCTTCTTTGACATTGGACACTCCTCGATGAGCATTATCAAATCTTTCACAATGATCGATGATGGCTTAGATGACTCCTCTACTTCAAATGCAAACAGAGATATTTGATGAGATTTCCTTCTGGTTTTCACGGTCTCTTGCTTTTGGGGCTCTTTTTCGCCTTTCATTGCAATTTGTATTGATTTTCTTACCACCTATGTTAGTGGCACAATTCTTTATTCTGTCTTATGTACTTTTATTATTTTGCTTCTAGGGTTCTCTCTTCCTAGAAGTTTGTATTGTTAATTGCTATATCCTCTAGTCCTATAGATCTACTTTTGGTCATTTGTGGACATTAATATAGTTTTTTTCTTTCTTTTTTTCCATAGAGTGTGTAGGATGATATTTGAGGTGGTTGATGCCTCTCATATTCATCGCATGATAGTTATACACCACTTCTGTTTCTGCTTTTGGGGTTTCATGCTTCAAAGCATGGTCCCTAGGGTTGCTACTTGATGCCATATTTGAAACAAAAAATTGAATTTGGAAGCCTAGCATAAACAAAATAAAATAAAATTGAAGATTGTAATATGTAAACCCTAGTAGCTAGCTAAATAATAGAAAAAAAATTAAAAACAGATTAATAAAACCCTAAATGAGAGGGAAAAACGAAACAAAAATTAGAAAATAAAAAACACAAGCAGGGACATTGTTACATACCTTGCAAATGCTGTCAAAAAAATCATCAAATCAGTCCAAGATCACACAAAATCCATTGAAATCACTTGCAAATGCACTAAATGTTGTCAACATGTTGAAGGAGTGAGAGTTGGAAGAAGAAATTGTGAAAAATGGTGGGGTTTGATGGTTTTTTGGCTGCTGACTATCATTATGTTACTTGGCTAGGGTGTTTGGATCACGAGTACGTGCAAGTTGATGAATTTTTCTGTGAGTGCCCAGCACATTTGACGGGGCCAAAGGAAAAAGCTTGAATGGGAAGCTGCCATGAAGGTGGAATATGATGACTTGATGAAAAACAAGACTCGGGTGTTGTCAACATAACCCCCAGGGAGGAAATCCATTGGTTGTAAATGGATTTATAAAGTCAAGTGTAAATCAAATGGTTCTTTAAACAAGTACAAAGCTTGTTTTGTCGCTAAAGGATATGCATAGGAAGAAGGGGTAGACTATAAAGGGTTCTTTGACTCTATTGTAAAGATGGTAACATTTTGGCTAGTTATCTCCATTGTTGCTTAATTTGGATGGAAGGTATTTCAAATGGATGTCCAAAGTGCCTTCTTCAACAAATACTTGGAGGATGAAATCTACATGGTTCAGCTGCAAGGGTTCCAGGAACCTGAAAAAGAACATTTGGTTTGCAAGTTGGTAAAGTCCTTGTATGGACTTAAGTAGGCTCCTTGGGCTTGGTATTTCAAAATTGATAAATGTTTTGAGATTTTGGTTTAAAAAAAACAATTTTGAACTAACTCTCTATGTAAAAATTGTTGGTTATGACATAGTAATCCCAATTATCTATATTGATGGTCTTGCCATCAAGAAAAATGGTGCGGACTAATTCAACAGGCAAAAGCTGACATTTGTTTCATCTTTGAAATGACAGATCTAGACTTGCTTCAATATTGTTTGTGTGGAATTTTGGCAATATGATCATATAATTTTTATATCTCAAACAAACTATGCCAAAGCTCTTCTAGAAAAATTTAGAATGTTTGATTGTAATCCAACATCTACCCACATATGGAAGTTGGGATAACATTCTATTTCTCAGTTACCACTGATTCACCACAGGTCAATGAATCAATGTATTGCAATTGGTTGGTAGTTTGATTTATCTCACTATCACCCTACTCGATTTGTGTTTTGGAGTAAGCTCTCTCTCGCTTCATGTCTAAACTGCAAGGGGAGCATTGGCAAGCTGCAAAATGTGTTGTATGACATGTCAAAGAGTCTCTCAACTCTGCATTCTATATCAGAAATCTGGTGACTTCATGCCAACAGGGTATACTGATTCTGTTTGTGCTGGATCTTTTATTCAAGGTGCTATACAACAGGTTATATATTCACTCTTGATTCTGGAGTAATTTCCTGGGAGAGCAGGCTATAACATACAGTTGCCTTATCTTCCACTAAAGCAAAATACAAGGTAGCCATTAGTGCAGGTTGTGAGGTAATGTGGTTGCAAAGGATATTGGTTGATCTTGATATTGGTTGATCTTCAATTTGACCAAGCAGCATCAACAACAATTTTCTGCAACAACAAGAGTGTTCTCAAGATAGTGAAGAAACCAGCCTATCTTGCCAGAACTAAGCATTGAAATTTATCACCATTACATTTGCCAATTGGTTGATGATGAAGACATTCATCTTTATTATTGTCTTACAGCAGAGCAAACTGCTGACATAATGACTAATTCACTTGGTAAAGATAAGTCTGTCAAATTTGGAGACAAACTTGAGATCAAGGAAGCAAAAATCGTTTCGAGATAAAATCGGCAAACCAAAAGTATAAGATTTTTTCAAAAAATCGTGAAAAAATCGGGAAAAAATCGAGAGTCCCAAAAACCTAGAAAAATATAAAAAGGAAAGGAAACCCTAATGTTTTTTAAATGATATAAATTTTATAATAGAATGATAAATATTATATTTAATATTATAATATATAACTATTAATAATATAATATATAAATATAATAATATTTATAATATATTATTATATTTATAATAAATATTAATAATATGATATATATAATATTATATTATTATAATATATTAATGTTGAAAAATATAGATTAATAATGTAAATATTATATTTTAATATTATAATATATAACTATTAATAATATAATATATTATAACTATTAATAATATAATAATATTTATAATATATTATTATATTTATAATAAATATTAATAATAGAATATATAATATTATATTATTATAATATATTAATGTGGAAAAATATAGATTAATGATATAAATATTATGTTTTAATATTATAATATATAACTATTAATAATATAATATATTATAACTATTAATAATATAATAATATTTATAATAAATATTAATAATATAATATATAATATTATATTATTATAACATATTAATGTGGAAAAATATAGATTAATGATATAAATATTATAGTAAAATAATAAATACAAATAATATATTATATATTAAAAATATTAATATTATATTTTAATATTATAATATAGAAATGTTATAATAAATATTAATAATATAATATATAATATTATATTATTATAATATATTGATGTATATATAGATTAATGACACAAATATTATATTATAATATTATAATTATTATTATATAATATTATAAATAGAATAATAAATACTAAATTATTAGTCGTAATCTATTAGGCATATAAATAATTAAATGGCATATGGGGTTGAAGCAATAGCTATAGGTATTATTAATTAGCCGATACGCTTTTATATGTGAGCATTATAGTGCTCGTAAAATTGTTTGTCTCACGTTAAAAAATTTCACGTCGGAAGATTTCCTAAACTCGTCAAAAAAATCACACCGGAAGATTTCCTAAATTCGTCCAAAAAAATCACGCCAGAAGATTTCCTAAACTCGTCCAAAAAAAATCACGCCGGAAGATTTTCTAAACTCGTCCAAAAAAAATTCATGTCGGAAGATTTTCTAACCTAGTCAAAAAATTCACGCCAGAAGATTTTCTAAACTCCTCAGTTGTTCGCACACAGGGAAAATGCAGAAAGATTAACACAGAAAGCCCTAGACGCCTGCTAGAAAAGAAACAATGAAAACCCTAGAAACGAAATGATGACTGCTGAGCGCAATTTATATAAAAATCCGATTTTTTGGGGGTAAAAATCGCCTAATTGAGCGATTCGCGATTTTTACAAAAAATCGCAATTTTTAAACGATTTCTGCTTCTATGCTTGAGATTATATCAGCTTTAGTAATTAAGGGGGTATTAGACTAATTAAATAATGTCAAAATTAGTTTGTTGTACGGTTACTTTGTAGGCATGTGTGTTGTTTGCAACACAGTATATTTGTGCTATCACTGGCACATAGGTTGTTTAGTTGTTGTAAGATTGTTACTTGATTGTAGAGGTTGTAGTTCGATTCTTTGACTTATATAAGAAGCTACTCTGCAATTTAATCTCTACAGCTTATGGCTTGTAATGAATCTTTTTATAGTTGTAGGTAAAGAAGGCGATGTTGGAACTGCTGGAGCATTCTGTGCTAATCATGCCCATTCTTGCTGTTGCTTGTCAAATGCCTTATATAGTATCTTCTCGGTCTTGAAAGTCTTTGCCATTTCTTTGCTTTCAATTACTCATAACCCTCTTGCCAGAGATGAATTATGATGGCAATTTCGTGGAATCTTTCTTGGAACGATAAATTTACTCTTCTGCATTTTAATTCAGTCTCAATTAAGATTGTGGTCTTTGGTAATGCCAGGCTGCTTTACATTCTTTTAGCTTTATTTTTGAGCATGTCTGTCACTGCTTTTGCTTCTTATGACATTATTAAATATTTGCACCTTTTAATCTTAACTAGTTATGCACCTATGCTGTTTTGAATGATGCATGCCATTTTGATTGTGGTTTTGTGTTATGGAAATTGCTTTTGGAAGCATATTATCTTTCTACAGAGTTAGGTACTTGAGAAGTTGTTCTTATTTGGCTAATCTACTGTCCTCTGTGTCATAAGCAGCTTTAATTCTTTTAAAAGAACCAGCTCCTTACTTCCACTTTCTTTATCTCACAGTGCCAACACAACAATAGTTCATTCTCACAAATGTGTTTCCATAGGAACAGTTCGCATGCTGGATATGGAAGTTGCTGATTGAGTTGGGGATGTCACAGGAGACACTACAAGTCATGGTGAATGGGGGACCCATAATTTGGAATGAATAAAATAGACTTGCTAGGATAAGTATTTTTTGCAACACGAATGGGCAACTTTCCGGCATCAAAACATGCTGCAACACTCTTGTCATCATCAGCAATCATGCTCAATTCTTATGGACGAATGGTTTGTTTAGAGATTGATGAACATTGTAGGTTTTGCTGAGGCAGCTGGAAACTAAAATAAAAAAATAACAGATCCAGGAAGAGAAGATACAAAGGGAGGAATTACTCTGGAAACTAGTTTTACTTATATCTGACATGGATGCTTTTGCACAAATTTTGACAAGACTCGGATTTGTGAGAATTAACACGTAAGAAATAAGGGGATATAGCCTCTATTTCTGCACATTTGGCCAATTTGGACCCATAATTTGGAATGAATAAAATAGACTTGCTGGGATAAGTATTTTTTGCAACATGAATGGGCAACTTTCTAGCATCAAAACATGCTGCAACACTCTTGTTATCATCAGCAATCATGCTCAATTCTTATGGACGAATGGTTTGTTTAGAGAATAATGAACATTGTAGGTTTTGCTGAGGCAGCTGGAAATGAAATTAAAAAAATAACAGATCCAGGAAGAGAAGATACAAAGGGAGGAGTTACTCTGGAAACTAGTTTTACTTAGATCTGACATGGATGCTTTTGTACAAGTTTTGACAAGACTTGGATTTGTGAGAATTAACACATAAGAAATAAGGGGATATAGCCTCTATATCTGCACATTTGGCCAATTTGATGATGTGTGTAAATATATATTTTTAATTTTATCACAATGTATTTTTGTTTCCCAACTGAGATGAGGTTGTATATTTGTTTCCCAAATGGTCTCAGTTGTACATGGATTACAAGAGAACTGCATGTATTGCAATGCCCCAAAAAACAAATACCAAGGTTCTCAGTATAACCAGCAATAAGCTCTTATTTGCAAAGACTTCAAAAATGAAGGAAAAAAGACCTAAAACTAAACCTATGTGATGAAAGTAAAGTGGCTTAGGAACCAAAACTTTGATTCTAATGTAAATTGAAAGGCTTAGAAACTGTTCTAGACAGGCCTGAGGAGGAAAAACATCATGACTTGTCACGGAGGTCAAAGTTCAAACAACAAATTGTTGCCAACAGAACATGATATCAACTTGAAGCTGTGAAATCAACACAATGATTGGAGAAAGCTAAGTCACCAGGTTCGAATTTGGCAAGGATAAAATTCGGGAAAAATTCGGCAAGGAAAAAATTGGAAAAAAAATTCGTGATTAAATTCGCCTACATATATATATATAGATATAACTTATAAATACACTACATTTTTAAATAAAAATATAAATAAAAAATACTAATTTTACATATATGCACTGCATTTTTAATTATATATATATATATATATACACACACTACATTTTAAATTAAAAATATAGTGCATAGTGGACACTTCATTTTAAATAAAAAATACTAATTTTATTTTTAAAATGTAAAAATAAAAATATATTAAATAAACTAAAATTTGCACGGTGACTGCACCCATAGAAGGTTCAAGGAATACGCTGATAGGAACAACCGACGAGTTTAGAAAATCTTCCGGCATGAATTTTTTTTACGGCGCGAATTTTTGAAGCAAGGTTTTATATATATTTTGTCCATGGGCTTTTATATGTTCCGAGCACTATAATGCTTTTATATATAGTAACGGGAGTTGGAGGAGATGGAGAGGAAAATCGAGGGTGTAGGGAGTCGGGCGTAGGTGCAGGTGCAGGAGAATAACGGACCGTGATTTTAAAGTGAAACAAAACCTTTAAAAAAACTTAATCACCATACATTCTATTAGAAAAAAAAACACCGTACGATTTTCCACGAATTTGAACGAATTTTGGCGAATTTGATAGACCGTTTATTAATACGCCGAATTTTGAACTTCTTGGCCGAAATTCGGCAAATGCGGTGACTTAGGGAGAAAGTATTAATATGACCTCATCAAGACGACTTGGGAAAACACTAAGATTATCTCATTAAGATGGCTTAGAGAAAGCATTAAAATCAGCATTTGTGGAGGTAGTTTGAGGAAATATTGGGCTTTAATAGCTTGGAGAGAACTACTTATGAATAGCTTGGAGAGAGCTACTACTTGTATGGATGACTTGGTGGAGAGGGACAACGTTGACGTCTTGGAGAAGGATAATCTGGACTCCTAGAGGAGAAAGATGATCTGCATGGCTTGAAGGAGAAGAATGACCAAAAGGACGGCTTGGATGACTGAAAGAGGATGACATGGACAATATACAAAGTGAGAGACAACCAGGCTGTGTGGATGACTTGCATAAGTGGGACTACCTGGTTGAAATGATGCCTCGAGTGGAAGGAGTAGCCATTGGAGGGAAGGTGACCTAGGGACCTACATATATAAGGCAGCGACATCAAGTGGGCAGTGAAAGGAGCCTAGGTAACTTGCTTGAAATGAACCAGTGTGGCTTGTGTGTGGATACAGAGGATGGTAGATTTGTCCGTGACTAATATAAGGAAGATATTTTTTTCTTATGTCACATGCTAGTTGTTAAGTCACTCATTTTTTGTTTTGCATAATATATGTTTGAATTTTAGTCATATCAATGTGATTTGGTATGGAAGCCAGTTCTTTCAATGTTGAAATCTATGATGAGGCCTCCTATGCTAGTGTAACGATTCACTTGAAGGTTATTGCATAGTGCTTCTGTTCTTGCTTCTATGATACATCTGATGGTTAGAATACAAACTATTAACAGAGTTTTGTTGATTTAATTGGTAATAGTTTGCAATTGATATTTGTGCCTTCTACATTCTGAAGAATTATAGAGATAAATTACATTATTTTGGAAGGCATATCTTAAATTTCAGACATGTTGAATATTTTTAATTTTGGGAGGGGAAATACCTTATTTGTGCAATTAGTTCATTGCTGCTACTACTCTTTAATAATTTATTAATTAGCTAATTTATGGGGAATATCTTATTAATCAAAACATGAAATGTGCCCTGCTCTTTTTATTTAATGTACTATGTGACTACGTGCTGACTTTTATATCAGGGCACTCATTGATTTATATGATGTTGTTTACAAGATTACTATTTGATGTTTGGTTTTGAAGATATCTTAGTAAGTTTGGATTTATTTGATCATGATGAAATCAATATTTGATGATTACTTCTTTTACAGTGGGTCAGGATCAAGGACAGCGGACTGCTGCGGCCATATATCTAAAAAATTATGTCCGTAATCATTGGAGTGAAGGTGGCTCAGCACAATTAAACGAGCGCCTTGATTTTAGAAACCAGCTTGTGCAAGTGCTTCTTGATGCTGATGCACAGGTTGTGAGGCTTTTAGCTGAAGTGGTATGTGTTGTTCAATGTATTCTGCAACAATCTTACACAGATGTCAACAGTTATACTTTAACCAATTAAGGAATTCTTTTTTTGGAAGGCATCTGCATGTTATGTGTAAAATCCCTTACCCAGATTTTAACTCAAACTTGCCTTATTTTTTATTTTTGCAATGCTGGCATTTCATCAAACACTTTGTATAATGCTCATTAAACTGAATTTCTGATTTTGTGAGATATAGAACAGCTTGTTTAATATTCTAGAACATGAATCATTCATCAATGCATCACCATATTCAAAGATAAAGGATAGACATTTTGTCAAAAAGTTTGCTGTTTTGCTGTATATATGAAATTTGAACACAGAGAGCAATACGACTTGCTGATATAAAAATCAGAAATACAGAGATAATAAAATTTTATTTCTAACCAAAGAAATGAAGCTAACAATGCTTGCAGAAGTTGCTGTGATAAGTTTGAAAGCTCCTGGAAGCTGTAGGTACAGTTGTGGTATTTGAGTATATCCAAAAAACATGAACAGCACTAATGATTTCTGCTTCAAACCTCCATTAACTTTGTTGCAGCAGCTTTAATACCTTGTAACTCCCATAAACAGCCGCATGTTTAATACTTTATAATTTCCCAATGATGGAGCGGCTAGCATCATGTAATAAGCTACCCCAATTTTTTTCAGATTTAACAAACTATTACAGCAGGGTTAGATCAATGAATGCAACCGACTAAATCATCTCCACACTTCTGATCACCAAGTTCCCAAATTGGCGAGGTGAGAGCATACAGTGCTTTGGCTTACAAATTAAAGCTTGTGCAAATAAACTAATACATTCATCCGCTAGGTAGCAGGCATCCACTTATCCAGTGGGGATTCTCCACTTATTCAGTGGGTGAAAGAATAAGAAAGCAATGTTGCATGGACACGGATACGGTATCCAATACGGATACGGTATCCAGTACGGATACGGCTAATTTTCAAAACCCCCAAATACAGATACGGCTAGATACGACAAATATATATATAGTTAATTAATTAATTAAAAATAAATAAATATGAATTAAAAATATTTTATTATATAATATATTATATTAAAATATAATTTATTATTTTATAGTAACATATAATATATAATATGTTATTATAAAATTATATATATATATATATATCTATATCTATATATATAATTAATTAATTAAAAAATAATAAATATGAATTAAAAATATTTTATTATATAATATAATTATATTAAAATATAATTTATTATTTTATAATAACATATAATAAGTATTAATCAATATTAAAAATATTAAATTGAAATATTAATTATAATACATATAATAAATATATTGTAATTTATATACACATTAATACATTATAATTATTAATAAAATATTAAAGTTTTAAAATTTTTATAAAGGAATACGCCGATAGAACAACCCATGAGTTCAAAAATATAATTATTAATAAAATATTAAAGTTTTAAAAAATTAATCTAGGAATAGGCCCACAGAACAACCCACGAGTTCAGAAAAATTTCCGGCGTGAATATTTTTTACAGCGTGAACAGTTGCCGTAAAAAATATTCACGCCGGAAATTTTTCTGAACTCGTGGGTTCTATCGGAGTGCCTCACGTCGTAAAAAATATTCACGTCGGAAATTTTTCTTAACTCGTGGGTTGTTCTATCGGAGTGCCTCACGCCGTAAAAACATTATATCCTGGGTAGGACCAACATCTCACGTATACAGCGTATGGCAATTTTTTTTGAATGCCAAATCTTAGATACGGCAATTTTTTTTTGAATGCCGAATCCAAAAGTATCTGGTGCGGCTCAAAGTGTGCCCTAGTTTTGGATACGGGTGGGCACTGTATCAGACGCGTATCCTAGCCGTACCGTACCCGTGTCCGTACTGGATACGCCGGTACGCGTACCTGGGGGAGGAGGGAGCCGTATCCTGCAACTTTGTAAGAAAGATAAGCACTACAAATTCCTCCACACTAGCGGTTGAACCATCCAGGGGTTATGAGTGTTTGCAACATAAATAAATGATTACAAATAAATGATAGATTGCAATATTACTCAGAAAGCAAATAGACTATCATATCAACACCTTGATAGACTTGTTTACAAGGAAAGTACCCTGCACAAACATCAATGTTAATAATCACAATGTAATATTCATGTTTCAGCTGGTAATAGGCAGAGTTAACACTGCTGATGCAACTATATCAGACATTCTGACTGACACCCTTGCTGTACGGAAGCCCAACATCATTAAGTCCACATGTATGATAAGAATGGTCTCAAAACTATAACTAAACTGCTGTCATTGTATTGTATCTTGGATGCCAGCATTATGATGAGGAAATCAGATCATTTTCCAGCCAAAATTCTCACAAAACCCACTAACTGCTTGCTGTACGGCACTGTACGGACTGCTGATCTGAAGGTTGGAAATCCATCAAACAAAACACAGTATAAATTCAGGGAATACAGCGCCCATCTTCAGCATATTATTCACAAAATCTGCCACAGTTTCATCACCCAAAAATCAGGGTTTACACAAAAATCGCCCCTTCTACACAATGGTACGAAGCCTTGAGGGAATGATCAGCATTAATTACTCAGAAAACTTAAAGAAAAATTCTCCAATTCTGCTCAAAACAAAGCCATCGTATCACCCAAGCAAAGATCACATTACAATATGTAACATCCTTCCCAAATTATGATCTGTCCTCTAACAGGTACGGCCATGAAGGTACGGCCCAGCAAGCATAGCTTCTTCAATCCTTCATTACACTCGAAAAATTCATCAGAATACTCAATCTAATCAATCCACAATCATCAAAACTCAAATGATCAACAATAAACCAAAATACCACAATCTTCATGAAGGCTCAATATGATTCCCGAATGAAATCACCATTACCAGCTAGGGTGGACATCTCACCACTGAAACTGATCATCTTCAAGAGGGTTTTCGTCCTCAAGAAGGAAAAATGGAAGAACTCACAGGTTCAATCTGACAGCATAAGAATATCAAATCCAAGCATCCCTTCAAATGAGCTCTCATTCCCCTTTATTAATTTTTTGAGAGGAATATATTATTATTTTCCTTTTAACTCTTCATATTTCTTCTCTCAAAAAGACCTTTTTTGAAATAATAATAATATATCAGATGTGAGGCCCCCTTTTTAAGTGTATCATTTAAAACACTTAATTACTTTTCCAATGAGCTATAACACTTAGGTACTTTTTATTTATTTTCACCCTTAGGAGACTTAAGTGAAAATAATAATTAAATAGCTCATTAAACCACCCGACTTTGCAGAAAATCCCAAACTTAAGCAAACTGCAAAATAAATCATACCACCTTCTATGATGTTTGGGATGAAGAGCAATGTCATCTGGGTGACTTACTATAAATAGACGATTTCTCCAAGAATCTTGGAGAGCTATTTGGAAGCCCGAACAAATTTTCAAAAGTTGCATAGCCATCCTGAGACATCACTGAGCTCAAAGCTAAGTCAAAACATCACAAATAACTGAACATGTGCTCTTCACAACAAACAGAGCTCCCTAACCAGCCCAGATAGCCTACAGAAGCTCAAAGGAATAGGCTATTGGTCTCAGACTTGGCTAAATGCCAAATGGGGATATTACACATCAAGTCTTTACTTGAGGCAACGCCTCATTCCAAAGGCTCACGTGGGCCTTTCCCACTCTTACGCACCCTCAACACAATACTAAAGATCTTCACAAAATAGCGTTTCTTTCAAGAAGCTCACGTTCCACTTTAGAATGCATACGTTGGCTTTCCTTTTAAGGAAGACATGGTACGGTTGCCTTGAATGGCACTCAAGGAAATAGTTAGGTTTGAAACCCTAAAGAAATCACTTTTTGTTTAATTTGTAGTACAACCACCACACACACTGCACTATCTAAATTTGATTCGGATTTTCACCTCACACACAACACTTATAATATCTTCAGTAGGATCTTCACACAAACTACTAAATTTGTATTTGCTGGCAAATCTCACAATTTTAGCGTTAAATCCTTCTTGGAAAGCAAATACCCAACATCTGCATAACAAGATAAATCCTTCAACACAAATCTCTCTCGAACCTGTATCAATCTGCACAAATTGTGACCTTGAATGAATCACATTGTATTGGCTAGGGAGGATCCTTCCCCATTGAAACCAATTGAATCTTTTCTGCACAAACAATGATCCTGAATGAATCACACAATATAGGCTAGGGAAGATCTTTCACTCCCGAAACCAATCTTACCTTAGGGTTTTGTCTAAGGTGGAGGAGATGAACAACTTTCAACCTCACAGAGAAAACAAAATCTCATAAAAATAATCAGAATAATCTTCTTGTCCTATAATTTCCCTTTTATACGCACTTTTGGAACTTTCCAGAAATTATAATTTTAAATTACTTTTAATAATAAACCTTCAGCTCCAAATAAGTGATTTTATTTTATTATTTACTTTTCTGGCACTTAAGTCACTTAAAATTCACCTTTATAAATAATTAATATAAGTTGTCTTTTAATTCACCTTTTGATAGCTTAAATATTCGTTATTTTTTGCATATCCTGAAATAACCCACCCCTTAGTGTTTTTTGATGTTTAGTTGAAACTTGGTGCGTTTTGGGTTTTTTGTATTTTTTGACAAACACATGCATGTATATATTTTTCGAAAACACAACAAAATGGAGATACCCAGATGCTTCATTTTATTACAAATACATTATAAAACACATATAAGCAATACCCACAAAAATATGCTCAAATAAACTAGGGTTTCAACATACCCTTTTTGCTGTCCATGAAAGTTCAAGCTGGAAATTGATAGTACAGCAGCGTACAGGCAGAAAACTTTTGTATATTTCCCTTTCACTTTGATCTTTTGTTTTCATTACAATGTATAGGCCAATTCAACAAGTTAGGCGATCCAAATTAGAGCCACTGACATACATAGCAAAAGCCCAAATAGATGCCCACGTCCCTGGCTGTATGGTATCGGCTAGCAGCACAAAGGAAATCACAAATATCACACCTACGAACATAAAGTCTGCTCCAACATAATCTGTAATAGCTGCAGCAATAGGCGCCTTCAAATGGATGGAGAAACCTTGAATGAAGATCAACTAAAATGCCAATCTGCTGTAGGAGGTACGGCCTGCCATGGCTAAACTATACGGCTGGTATGGGAGCCCAAATCACTTCAAACAAACACAAACTTCTAATCCAAAATCTGCAATATGTTCTTTGATCCCTTCTAAGAATTATGGAGGCAATAAATTGAAGATATAACAAAGAAAACTCCTCCGCGACAATGCCGGTTCATTTAATAAAGCTCAAATGTAACCCCTGGATGAAGCCACGGCAAAATAACATCCTTAGAGTGCCTTGAAACCCTGCAGATGCTCCTATCAATGGAGGTTTTCGTCTCTGATTGACGTTGGTTTGAAACCCTTGCTCAAGCAAGCTTAGACTTAGACAATATTTTCCCAAACATGAATGTTGCAAATGAGTTCCTTTTTCCTTCATATACCCAACGCCCCCTTTTTGGGAATTGTGAGTATTTTAATTTCTTTATTTTCTCCTTATATTTGGGCGCCCAAAGTCACGTGACTATAACTTAAAAACATTATGTTGAGTCACTTAATACAAATGTTCTAAAGTCCTTTTAAAAATAAACATTATTATTTTATGGACTTTAAAACGGAGGCTCAGGACCCATTGGAATCCCGAGATCTATAGATTGTTGGAAAGGTCTCGCCGAAACGTTTCACATCCAATTTTGAGATTCTTGAAACGGATAGAAACCCTAACTTGCTAAAAATAGCAAGCCCGACCAAGGTGACTGAAAACATTCCAGAAAGCTCCAAACCAAAGGTCTCACTGAATCCAACAACCTCCAAACCAAAGGTCTCACTGAATCCAACAACCTCCATCGATGACCGACATAACCAACCAAGGCTACACCTTATTGGGTTCCCTAACCATACTGGTTAGTCTATGGGAACCAAGCATATACTAACACTGTCTAGGAAAGGGAACATTACACATCCACCCAAAGTTGTAGAAAATACAAAAATAGCCCGAAAGTGATTTTGATAACGCCAACAAACTTTGAAGCTCTCTGGAGATCCAACTTAATGAAAATTGATACTTTCCAAAAATAGAATACCTCTCCAAGAAGTGTGGAAAGCACCAAAATGTTGAAACTGCTCTTGGAAAGAATCAACGGACTTATCTTGATCCTTTGAACACGATGCCACTATCTAAACTGCGTTTTGAAAAGGCTAGCGCTCTCTAGTGAAGTTAGAGCTTCCAAAGATGTTGGAAAGGCTATAAAAAATGGTCATTACATTATCCCCTGGATTGGTATGTTCTAGGTGGTTACCTTGATTCCACTTTAAGCAGAGATAAAATAATTACCGGCATTGTAATATAATGAACTGTGTATTGCAAGAAAACCTTATTTGAATTCGAAGCGTTGAAAGATATGGCTGCACACTGTTCTTGGGATTTGTTTAGCTTGAATTTCTTAACAGAGTTGTGATTAGGTTCATGTCAGTTGCAAAATAAACTTGTCAAATATTGAATTCAATTGTGTAAGGTTGTTTTTCTTGCAGCATTTTTGTAAATACTTTTTCTTCCGTTTGTTTGGCTGTTGTGAGTCATGTATTTGTTGGGAAAAGGTGTCTCAACCTTGCATTCCTAATGTTCATTTTTAATACTTTTGTAGGCATTCACCATTTCGTCTTTTGTGTATTTTGTTTTCTTGTGGGAGAGTTGGCATCCCATTTGGAGGTGACATGGAATTTATCTATAGTGGATTTTGTTGTCACATGAGGAGGTAGATTGTAATGTCTCTTTTTTGGCGCATAGATTTTTGTGCGCATTATGCTTGTTCCTAGTCTCTTGGAGGCTATTTGACATGTTTGGGAGAACTCCAGAGTTCTTGGATTGGTCGTGGTTCAGTCTGCAGAACAGTTGTGTGTCTCAAGTCTTCAATTTCACCAAGAGATAATCGACGTTTAATCAGTACATTTCTATTGCTTTATATGGCTTGGGACCATTATTTAGATAATTAATTAATATATCACTAAGGTTGCCTAAGTTTATGTTTAGTTATAGCAACTTAGTGTAATATTAATTATAAAAATAGATTTCCTTCTGGGAATGGACTAATTTTCTATGGCATTGAGCTCAGAGGATGTTCAGGGTTACAAAGATGCTTTTAGAAGTTTGATCGGGCTCCCGGTTTGCTCTCCAAGATTTTTGGAGGAGCCGTCTATTTTTGGAAAGTCACCCGGAAGGCATCGTTTCGCATCCCAAACCCTATAGAGCATAATGGTTCAGTTTTTTGGGCAGTTGGATGAAGTTTGGGATTTTCCACAAAAAGTAATATTTAATGAACTATTTTAATTATTATTTTCCCTTAAAGTTCCTAAGGGTGAAAATAATTAAAAAGTGATTAAGTGTTATAGCTCATTGGAAAGGGGAAAATATATTCTTTTATTTAGGCACTTAAAAGTGAGCACTTAAGAAATTATTTAAGTTGGAGGGAAAATGTTTTTATTTTTAAGAAATAATTCATTTCCTTTTTAACTCCTGAAGTGCCTTTATAAAGAAAATGAGAGCTCATTTGGAGGGGCTTTTTGGAATTGATTTTGTTTGCAGATGGATTGAGCCTGTGAGTTCTTCCATATTCTCTTGAGGACGAAAACCCTCTTGCAGATTGGGTGTGGTTTCATACAGGAATCACCATTGTGCGAAACGGATTTGGAGCAAGCTCAAACAGAGTTTGCCATAGAGCTTCATGGATTTTGATAGTTTTGGAAGAATTTGGTTTAGGAATTTGATATTATTATATTTGCAATGATTTTGGAAGTGTTTCTTGGAAAGATTTGTTATGAATTGATGATATATGATGCTGATCTTGCCTACAGGCCGTACATTGTTGAAGAAGGGCGATTTGGTATTTGGGATCAATTTATATGATGTGATTTGTTTAGGTTATTTGTAATATATCTGATGTTTTTAGACGCCCTTATCTCCTTGATCTGGTTGGGAGTTGGAGTGAGTTTCATTCTTTTTCCAAGAAACTGGCTGTACACTATGCTGGTGCGCTGTACTGGGCAAGAGGATGATTTTGGTATGGTTTTGTTTGATAAGTTTTCTGATAAATGCTGATTGAGAACCCATTTGAGGAGTAAGCGCTTGCAATTGATGATAAAACCAAGGGTTCTGGATGCTGTTTGCACCATACTTTGGAACAGCCGTACCATTCATGAATGTTGAACCTGATTTAGGGAGTCAATTTGTTTGAATTAGTTTATTGCAGACTTGTCCCAGATATGTTTGATTTATAAATATGACGCTGGTGTTTTTAGATTTTAATCCAATGTTGGCAGCATTTATACAGATACAAGCAGCCCCAGGCCATTCCATACAACCTTGCTGCCGTCCCAGCTGAGAAGGTTGTGAGTAAGATAGGCAGAAATCGTTTGGTTTAATGAATGAATTCCTTTATGTATGGTGGCGCCTTGGAAAGTAGATTATATTCCTTGCCTTGAAAGAGGGATTGAAGGGTGCTGGAGCTGGGAAGGATGCTATGCATGGCTGTCTAAAGACATTTCAGATTAGGGATCAGCAACAACAGACTTATTAAATCATCCAATTGAAACTTTCTTCTAATCTGTTCTTGAGTGGGTCTCTCATGGTGACTTATTGATCATTATGCATACTTCGTTCATGAGTTTTCTGTGATCTAACTATATTGTGCAAATCAGGGGTAGTGATTTAGATGGCATTTTATTCAGCAGTACATTGTGCAAATCAGGGGTAGTGATTTAGATGGCATTTTATTCATAACATTATAATTTTTATTTGCAAACAATTTTGTAACCCCTGGATGGTTTACTGCCAGTGTGTAGAAATGAACATTGTTATCTTTCTATATTTCACCCACTGAATAAGTGGAGTATTCCCACTGCATAAGTGGATGCCTGCTGTTAGCAGATGACTATTTAGTTTCATTTGCAAAGCTTTGATTGTAAACCAAAGCACTGTATGCTCTCACTTTGCCCATCCTGGGAACTTGGTGATCAGAAAGTGTGGAGGTGTTTAGTTGTTTGCAATGTTGTGCTAACCCTGATGTGATCATTTGTATAAGTCTGAAATTTTTTTGGGGTAGCTTACTACATAGATGTCCCACTTTGAGGTGGCATAGCTTTACCATGTGTCGACATCTTGTGTGTGTAAGGTCATTATGATAGGAGTTACATATGAAAGATTCTTATGACATGTAAGAGCATGTAACAGGGAGGTTACTTTGGAATCTTGACCAACATTATGATAGGTGTGGACACCTGTCATGGAGCATCTTTGAATGGGTTGAATAAGGACAAATTGGGGTGCTCAAGTTTGGGTGGTCAAATATGATAGTTGTTGACAATGTAACAGTGTAAGGAATTTGTTAAAAATAGCCAAGAGGACTAGGACCAAAGAGGGGCATTGGAATTTGGACCCATGCTTTTAGGCGCCATATCTCTTGTAGGTTTGCAAATGGTTTTCCTAAACCATTCATGGTTTTTCTAAACCATTTATAGTTTCCAGTTTGAACCTTGCCTATTTATTGGTGCTTGGAGTTGTAGTTTGTATGAGTTAATTTGCAGCTACCATAATGTTGCGAAATCACTCTAGATTTGAATGTTGGTGATACTCCTATAAAGGCTTGTTTTGCAAGTGTATTGTAATCGTATTGTTTACTGAATAATACATTGGGCTGCTTTGGAGTGGGTTTTTTCTCCTGAAAGGGTTTTCCCCACATACACCTTATGTTATGGTATATTGTTTATTTTATTTTTATATGTTTTTCTAGCTTTTGTAATTGCAAAGATTGAAAATTTTCATAATACTCTCCTCTAAGATTAGTGTAAGAAGTGTTTCCACGTACCTTGCTTCATTTTAGTATTCTTTCAATCCTTTAATCTATAGAAAGTTTTGCAGTTTTTTGCTTGGAAAAGTAAATTAAATTCTATATATTACATTTATTTGCCATTAAATCAAGATTTCAAGCTGAAGATGTAAATTATATATGGAAATAGAATTATGATTAATTTGAAATTTGAGTGCTAGGAACAGATAAAATTTGACCAATTCATCATTTACATTTACATTTTGGAGTTGTTTGTTATTCTTTTTCTTACACTTGATATTGCTACTTCCCCAATTGCCATGCAACTTGCAATATATCTTTACTTATTTCTACTAAAGAACAAATAGTTAAGAGCCATGAGAATGTTATCTTAAGCATCTAGGACAATAGTGGCTTGAAAGTAACCAAAGCCGAATAGTAACTGTGTACACCATAGTACACCCCCCAAACCATATTTTGACGCTTAGCGACACCTGGACTTGCTCCAAATGACATAGAAGTATGTTGTGTGGGTGCTAGTCATAAACCTGTTTGTTTCATAGTTTAAAAACTTGGACTTGGCAATAACTTGGCTGACCCAAAATTTTTAAAAACTCAAGACTCGACAAAAACTCGAGGAAAAACTTGGCAATAACTCGACAAATTTATTGACATTTAAAAATACATAATTGTTTAAAAATATTCTTCAAAAACACATTATTGAATTTGTATAACATATTACTGATTTCGTTCATTATGCCGAGAGGCGTTCTACAATCACAACGGGGTGGAGATGAGAGCCCTCATTTTTTTTGTGTAAATATATAGAAAAAACAATAAATTTAAAAAAAGAAATTGGAAAAAATAAAAAAAAAAAAACCAAAAAAGAAATAAAAATCGTTGAATGAGAAAAAGATGGAGAAAATCACAAAAAACTATGGAACCAAAAAAGAAATTGGAAAAAATAAAAAATAAAAACCAAAAAAGAAATTGGAAAAAATAAAAAACAAAAACAAAAAGGGAATTGGAAAAAATAAAAAATAAAAACCAAAAAAGAAATTGGAAAAAAATAAAAAATAAAAACTAAAAAAGAAATTGGAAACTATTGGAAGGAGAAAAACTGAAAATCACGAAAACTATGAACCAAAAAAAGAAATTGGAAAAATTAAAAAATAAAAACTAAAAAAAGAAAAGATACCCCTCGGCGTAGTTTAGATATATTTTATAAAATATAAATATACTAGTATATAAATCAAAATTAGAGTCCAATATATTTCATTGACCAAAAAACGAGTCTTTAGGCTTGCCGGTTCTACTTGTAGATGCCATATTTTTTTCGTAAATCGGAAAATGGAAATAAAGCCTAGCAAAGACAAATAATAGGAAAAAAATATAATTGCCTATGTATTTCTTCTTATTGTCAATATGAATCTATGATCTATTTATATTAAGGTTAGCATTGGTGAAATTAGCTGAGAATGTACATATTTATTATGTATACTTATTTTTTTAATACGTTGTTTTGTTTATGTATGTATTCTTAATGTGAACTTGCATCAATCTATATTAAGGCAAAAATTGGTGAAGCTAATTGGTAGTAAGCACTACATGAGGGATTACGAGTAAAGGTAAAAGCTAGAACTTGGAAGCTTGAATTGTGAGACGAAGTCTATCTAGTTGGAAAATTAGAAAATGGAAAAATCCTTAAATCATGCCCTAGATCCGTCCACAACAACTAGAATTCGAATCGTTTCCTAAATCCATTTGCAACAATTGAAAAATCTTTGAATTGTGCGCTAAATGTGTTTGCAGCAATTGGAAAATCTTCGAATGGTGCCCTAGCCATTCACAACAACTAAAAAATCTTCGAATTGTGACTTAAATGTTCGTTGAGTTTTTTGAAAAATGCGAGTTTTGGCGAGTTTCATGTGATTTAGATGATTATTTTGAAAAAAACTTGTAGCGATTTTTGTTTTAAAACTTGGCCTTGAGTTATACAGGTGATTATTAAAATAAATTTAGATAGTTTATATTAATAGTCATCTATTGTAACATATTAGATTGTTTCTATTATGCTATTATAAATTAGTTGTAATCTATTATAGAAACATCTATACGTTGTATATTTAGAAACATATGATTGTACTCTATTTAAGAGCGCTGCTTTGCTGTAAATAATATATCAATTGAATATCATTCTGATTTTAATATTTATATGGTATCAGAGCGGGAATTTTTTTCCTGTGCTCTTCGTATTCCATACGACGTACGGATTGTACCGCATCGTATGAGCGGCTGTACCCGTTTGTTTTCTGCACTCTCGTTTGGTTCATCTGAAATTGTGGCTTTCCTTTGGCATCGACTTTCAAGCTTCTATTAGCCTTTTTAAGGGACGCGTTTTTATTCCTTTGGTCGCGTGGATGCGATTTCTAGTTTTGATGTTTTTGCTTGCCATCATTTTTGTGAGAGTTTGTGGTTGCGTTTTGATCTCTTTGCTGCCGGTTTTGGCTTGCGATTTTTGTTTATCATCTACCCGTTGGCATTTCTCATTTGGGTAGTCACGATTTGCGTGTTTTCATTGGTCATGTTCGTTTTTTCGCGGCTTCTGAGGTCATTTTTGGATGTGTCTATTTTGGCGGATTTTGAGGTTGCGATTTCTAGACTTAGACTTCAAAATCACAAGTTTCCAGTCGGAGGTTTTGGTTCTGTTTTGAGTAGCGATTTCTGCCCCAGCACTGGTTGCAGATCTTTGTTTGTCACCGCCCTTGGTGAATGATCGCGTTTTGTAGTGGCGTTTTCGCTATCTGTGATTGCAGTTGGAAATTCCTTTGGTTGCATTCAAAAACCCAGTGCCCTGTTCGTCGTCTTCCTTCTATTTGAAGTAGCGGTTCCTGTTTTCTTCCTGATTGCGATTTTTGCTTGGAGTTCTTTCTCTAAATCACGACTTTATCATTGGCATTGTTTTGCTAAGTTCTGAGTCGCTAATGATCGTTCCTCTTGAGGGTTGCGACTTTTGGGCATCTTGAAGGTCGTGGTTTTTTCGTCGATGGTATTTCTATGCTGGGAAGGCCGCCGAATCGGAATAAATCTAAAGGGGGTTCGTTTGTGATCATTGTTTCCAATAAACCTTCGGCAGTTTCCTTTTTGGAGGGTTAAAGATTTCTTCGGAGGTTCGTGTATGGTGTGGTAGTGATCATTTGCTCGAGGTCTCTTGTGCCCAGCGCCAGGTCCGTCTTTTTGTGTACTCAAGATTTGTACTTGGAGATGCGTGCTTGGATTTGTACCAAGTCTCTGAGCCTGTGCCTAGCGCTCATAGTTTCAGCCTTTGGTCACATGAAGACCAAGGACTAGCGCTCAACATTTGTTTTTGGCAGACGACCATTTTGATCAACTTCAGATTCCTCAGGATTTGTGTCTGAAAATTTGTGCTCGGGTTTTTTTTGTCTCGGGATTTGTGCTAGGGTTCTTGATTTCGTCTCGGGTTCTATGCCCTCAATATGCCTTTGTTTATGGTCAAGCGACCTGCAAATCTTGTCTTTTAGGGGGCATCTTAGTTTAGTTGATAGATTGACCATTAAGGGAGGGTATTAAAATAAATTTAGATAGTTTATATTAATGGTCATTTATTGTAACATATTAGATTGTTTCTATTCTGCTATTATCAATTAGTTGTAATCTATTATAGAAACATCTATATGTTGTATATTTAGAAACATCTGATTGTACTCTATTTAAGAGTGTTGCTCTTTTGTAAATAATATATCAATTGAATATCGTTCTGATTTTAATATTTACAGTGATTACTCGTTTGGGTTTTTCATTGGTGAGTACTCATAGGTTTTTTCATTTGTGGTTTGCTTGTAAGTAGTGCCTCGAATGTGTTTGCATAGTCTTGCCTACAATAGATGGGGATGGTTGTTAGTCCTATAGGGTGTTGGTTCAAGTGGTCAACAACTTGCATGGGGCTCTCACTTTTGTGCTTAACATTTAGGTGGAATTGCTACCTATAGGCGAAACACTTATAGTGGCTATCATTTTGTAACTTGCTTTCTATTTTGTGGTAATTTTCAAGGGTGCAATGCGTCTATTCTTAACATACTTGGACAAAGATGTGGAGGTCCTAATCAATTGTTCAAGATTTTCTATTTCTTTTGTAAATGCCCTATTGCGATAGACAATTAGGTGCCTATGTTGAGTGAGGACATTGCCAATAGCATTGTTTGAAGCATCAACCTCTATCTTAAATGATCGTTGTGGATATAAAAGAGCTAGGATGAATCCCAAATAGAGTCAACGCTTAAACACTTTGAGTGCCTTGTATTGTGTCTTGGTCCAAGCAAACTTTTTTTTGGTTCTATCTTTAGTTGCTAGATTTAGGAGTCATGCAATGGGGGAGGTGCTACTTCAAACTTGTAAATGAAATTGGCTAGACCCAAGGAGCTGCAAAGCTCTGTGAAGGTTCTCTGCATGGGTCGATATTGGATTTTTTATATCTTCTCAAGATCTATGTCCACTCTATCCCCATAAGCAATGTATGTCATATACTATATCCTCAACATGACAAACATTTCTCAATGTCATAGACTATATTCGTCAACATGACAAACATTTCTCAAGATTGGCATAGAATTTATTTCCATGTGCAATGTTGAGAACTTCACAAAGGTGCTCTCGTAATGTCCCACTATATATGAGCATGTTATCCAAGTAGACGACCATGAAGGAGTCTGTTAAGGTTCGAGATGTTCATCATTCTCATGAGTGCTGTGTGTGCTTTGGTTAAGTTGAATGTCATGGTCGACCATGTGAACAATACTTCCTTTAATTTGAATGTTGTCATCCAAATATGTATTGACTTGATTAGCATGTGAGAGTAGTTCAACATGAAATAAAATCTTGATGAAGTATTTTGTGTCCACGAGATGTTCCATCACATTGTCAATATTGGGATTTGGATGCTTGTTTTATATGCTGATCTTGTTTTTGTGCCAACGTGGTTGATCTTCTTAAGGGTGAAGTCAAAGTGCATGGTCATTTGTGACTCTCATGGATTGATGCCATAATTTGATGCCCGATCTTATCATTCTCCAAAATAAGGCCATTTGATAAAGTTGTCTTGGGGATTAGGTCTATGAAATGCTTTACATGAAAGTGGAGTGGAATTCTTGTGGGCGTTGAGAAAATATCCCTATATTTGGCCATTGTTCGATCCATATGTCATTTGAATGTTTGCCGGATTCTCAACAATTGCAATGATTTTCCTATTGTCTTGAGAATTGATTATAAGGAGTGAAAACTTGTTTGTCTAATCGACTATCGTAATGGATAGTTTGGCACTAGTCAAAGATGCTTTGGTAGTGGTAGCTCCCTTTATTATTTTGTAGAGCCCATCTAGAGTTATGATGACACTATGGGTCCTTTAGCCATAGACATTGTGACACTTATAGATGTAAGTTTGCACATGGAGAACATTTTAGCTCGTGTGGGTGTCTTGTGTTAGAGTGACTTTAGTAGTTGACACCTATGTCTTTTCTTTGATTCAACAAACGAATTGTGTACAAATAATGGCGAGGCAATGTTGGCATATTCAATCTCTTGAGAATATAAGCTAAATTCAAAATCTTTTGATTACCACCATCTACAATGAAATGCATTGCTCTCCTCTTTAGCCACATTTGTGGATGAAAGAGATGATTTATCTCATTTTTAGGGCGTTGCTTGTCTCGAGGCAATGCTGGCATGTGGATGGGTCTTGTGCAACCAATTGTACTAGGGTTGGCATTTTTCTACCAGTAATACTTGCTTACCACCATGCTTGGGCTTTTAGGTGCTAGACACTAACAAATATCTTTTAATGACCTCTAAGTTCTAATGTTCTTCTTCAAGGAAGGCTTTAATGGATGATTTTCATTGCTGGGAGTTCTTGTTGTGGTGCTTAATGAAACTTGATGCAACACTTGTCTTCATCTTTCTTGTGTTGAGACTTAGTGGTAGTGGTAAGTTTTTTCTTGCATTAAGTTTAAATTTATATTAAATTCTAAGCACATACTTGTGGGCTTCTTTTTGTGTCTTGACCTCTGTGATGCCTCTTTCTTCATGGATGGACAAACACAATCTCCCACTATACTTGAAGACTCTTGCCTTCATTGTTTTATATCTAAATTTTTGTAGACAAGGTAGTGGGCGCTATTTGTTCTTAAACTTGGTACCATTGTTGGCATATTTTGCATTGATCAATGTAAATTTTCACAAGGCAATATTCCTCCTCTGTGGCCAATACAAAATTTGCTCAAGTTTTGATTGATGTATCCTTGTAGTCAAGTGTTAATTTGTCCCCTTCTCAACCCTCGCATTGGCTATCTTGAAGACAATATATCTTGTAATGTCCCCTTTCAGAGAGGGTGTTAGCCTATACTTGGTTCTCGTAGGCTAACTATGATGGTTAGGGAACTCTGGGAGCTTGTTTGGTGGATTTCAGACTCTTTGGTGGGAACTTACTATCTTTAGTAAGTTAGGGTTTTTTTCGGACGGGGGAGTTCATGATCGGAGACAGAGCGTTTTGATTAGACTTCTCCAACGGTCTAAAGAACAGGTGATTCGGAGTCTGTTTGAGCTTTCAAATTAAAGTCTGTAATTTAATATTATTAACTAATACTTGGACTTTATAATATATAAGTGGTGACTTTGGGAAAAGTGAAATAAATGCAAAAATAAAGTCACATGGACTTTGGGCGCCTAAGGGAAGAGAAATAAAGTTTATAAAGTGAAATATTTTCCCTCTAACATATGGTCGACTACATGAGGGAAATATAAAAAGGAAAATGAAAGCTTTTTCATTCATTCACGAAAATACATTTTCTCATGTTTTGGCTCTGCAAGTTTTTTGAGGGTTTGAAGAAACCATTGGCATTTGGTGACGAAAACCACCATCTGTAGCAGCATTCCGTGGGTGTGCAAGATCATCTAAGGGTGCTTGGGTCAGTCATACTCAGTGGTTGAGCATTGTGCTTCATTTCTACATAGTTCGGTAACTTGAGCTTTGTCGCTGAGGGTTGAACTCAATGTTTTCATTGAATATTTTCCAGCATAATTGTTGTTGCATCATGGAAGGCAGATTGCAAGAGATAGCTGCGAGATTGGAGGAGATTTGGCATAGTTTGGAAGCCCAAGCTGGCCGTACCACCTCAGCAGCCAGCTGTACCATCTGTAGGGGTTCTAGGGTGTTTGAAGGCAGATTTGGCACTGTATTTTGGTTATTCCTTGGCGTCCAGCATTACATATTGTGTGCAATCAGTTTGGAGAGGTTTTTGGAGGCGGTCTATATTCCTTTCTGCTGTACTTCAAGCCAGGCCTTCCCATTTCAAGGAGGCCGTACTGCATTTGTGTGGGCATTGGTTATTGTGTTTAGTGATCATTTATGCATCAAACTTGTTATTTACTGCTGTTCTGTACTTCTGAGCATATATCAGCACTGTATCTTCTCATAGCAAGGAGGAACCATCAATCTAGTTGCTGTAACAATGTCACAGTCCTGTATTTTTGCATAACAGCTTAATGTGTATGTGAGAAGCTTTCCTATCTTTGCATTTTCTGATGTGGGTATTATATATTTATGCTTATTGATGCATTGTAAGTGAAATAGAGCTTGTGGGTATTTCTATTTCCCTTGTATTTGCAAAATATATGCATGCATGTTATGTTATGATATGGACCCAACACAAAAACGCAAGCAGAGATCAACTAAACCACAAAAAACTCTTCTAAATGATGAATGAAACTAAACCCAGTTTAGAGCTCATATTAAACACATAAGGGGGCGGGATATTTCAATGGTATCAGAGTTGGCGCATCTTGCCAGCCTGTGTTGATTAGTTTATATGAGTGATTGGAAGATGGTTACATGCTTTTGTTTACGGCAGAGACACTCAGCAGTGGCACCCACCTGAGATTCTAGAAGGTGAGATAGTTTCAGGTGTATTGGGTATTCACATGAACTCTTCGAGTGATAGTGATAGCATCACAGGCAATATGGGGGACAAAAACAAAGGACCGGATCAGCTAGAGAGTCCTAACACAAAAACAAAGAGGAAATTTGATATTATGCTTGATATGATGTCCCGCCCCTTGGAAAGTTTAATTAGGCGATTCCGGTAGTGCAAAACAATACCACACCTGAGGGTGAGACTAGTGGATCAAACAATGGCCATCGTCGACATGTAGGATATGCAGGATAGGATGGTGGACATGCGGGACAGAGTGGTGTGCATAGCACCTGTACTACCCTAGGATCGGTCACTAGACCACTTCAGCTGACCTTTCCACACAGAGAGGAGACATTGGGTCAGCAAGAACTGGAGGTTCAGCTTTCTATGGCAGATGATGTTTGGATGCAACATGTAGAGTACATGACATTAGCTCTTGATATTAGGGATACGCTGACATTTGAGCAGTACATGAACCAAAAGAGACAGAGGGGAGCTATGGGGGGTAGAGGAGATTATAGAGGTAACAGAGCTAATCGGGACTACCAACATGCCTTGAGCAAAGTCCCTATGGATCGGTTTGAGGGGAGTGGCAAAATCACAGCCAGAGCTTGGGTGCAGAAGTTGGACAACTACTTGACACTTAAGCCGATGCTAGAGGATGAGGCACTTAACTTTGCCACTATACACTTGGATGGGTTAGCACACGAGTGGTGGTACCACGGGTTGGTTACACTTGGCCACAACCTCATCACCACCTACGATGAGTTCACTAACAGACTCATCGAGCGGTTCGATACCAAGGACCTTGAGTTATAGTTCCGAGAGCTTGCATAGCTTAAGCAGTATGGGCCACTTGAGCCTTATATATCTGAGTTCCAGAGGCTCAGTGTCATGGTTCTGAGTATTTTAGAGATGAGATTGATAGTCCTATTTACAGAGGGGCTAATGGAACCACTTAGGGGATGGGTTAAGGCATTTGAGCCACCTTCACTTCAGGAGACCATTAAGAAGGCACGGAGTATGGAGTTTGCAGTGCATAAGAAACAGTTCATCTCAAAACCCTTTCCTCCACGAAAGGATAAGATGCCTTCACATCATCGAGATACCTTCCCACAGAAGAAACCAACACCTCGTCTAGATGATGATGCACTGAACGAATACAAGAGGAAGAAGCTATGCTTCAAATGCAAGGGTCCATGGGATCCTAACCATAAGTGCCCGATGAAGGGGCAAGTGGAACAGTTGGAGTATTATTCTGCTAAGGAGACAGCTTCAGAGCATTCAGGGCAACAGAGTGATGAGGACAACAATGGGGAGGATGTAGTAGAGGAGGCACATGATGCACAGGAGGTTCAGGATGAGGAGTTTTCGACAGCACATCTCTCTACCATTCAGAGAGGATTCCTTCAGGATATGGGTTGTATTGGAGGGACAGAGAGTGACCACCTTGTAAGATACAAGAGCCACTCACAACTTCATTGATGAGGGGCTAGTGGCACGCAGGAGACTCAAATGGAGAAATTCGAGGGATTCAAAGTTAGAGTTGCAGATGGGTTTGTCTTGACTTGCAAACGGAGGATCCCTAATTTGACCATCAGGTTGAAAAACTGAGTTCTAGGCCGAGTATAATGTGGTCGGAATGGGTGACATGGATATAGTTCTCGGGATGAAATGGCTACACATGATTGGTGAGTTCTCTCTCAATTTGAGGACCATGGAAATGAAGTTTGAGATTAAAGGTCAGAAACACATTTTGAGGGGAATGTCATATGGCAGCTTGAGAGCAATATCTATTCGGAGGATGGAGAGGATACTGCGGCATGATCAGGTACAATGGGCAGCAGAGATATTGGTGATGCCAGAGGTACCTAAGCAACAAAACCGGAGTATCTGCCAGAGATTCAGTCTATATTGTGTAAACACACCAAGTGTTTAGCGATATACCTCTAGGTAGACCTCCAGACAGAGGTTTTGATAATGTCATAGAGTTGGAGCAGGGTGCCAAACCAGTTATCACAGTTCCCTACAGACATCTGAAGAGATACAAGGATGAGATTGAGAAGGCCATCCAGGAGCTTCTCAAGATGGGACACATTAGGCCCAACAAGAGTCTCTTTGCTTCTTCTGTCGTAATGGTTAAGAAGAAGGATGGCACACTCAGGATGTGCATTGATTATAGGGAACTAAATAAGAGAACTATCAAGAACAGGTACCCCATCCCTGGGATTGATGAGCTCATTGACGAGTTGCACAATGCATGTTTCTTCTCCAAGATAGACTTGCGGTTAGGGTACCATCAGATACGAGTACGTGAGGAGGATGTGGAGAAGACAACGTTTAGGTGCCACTATGGGCACTTTGAGTTCTTGGTTATGCCATTCGGCTTAACCAATGCACCGGCCACATTCCAGTCTTGTATGAATAAGGCCTTCAGAGAACAACTGTGGAAGTTTGTACTCATCTTCTTTGATGACATTCTCATATTCAACAGGCTTGGGAGGAGCATCTAAGGCACCTATATATTGTATTGGGTATACTTGAGCAGGAATCCCTATATGCTAAATTGTCCATATGCGAGTTCGACATGACAAAGCTGTTGTACTTGGGACACTTCATCAGTGCAGAGGGTGTCTGTGTGGATCCGGAGAAGATCCGAGCTATAGTTGACTGGCCACCACCGAAGAATCTCTCTCAGCTCAAGGGATTCTTTGGCTTCTGTGGATTCTACTGCCGATTTCTGAAGTGATTTTCTCAAAAAGCTGCCCCCCTCGCAAATTTGACTCAAAAGGGAGCTTTTGAATGGTCAAATAATGCTCAGCAGTGCTTTGACATGTTTAAGGAGGTGATGAGCACTTGTCCAGTTTTGGCCATTCCTGATTTTCTAAAGCCATTTGAGCTTCAGTGTGATGCCTCGGGGGAAGGCATAGGAGCGGTGTTGATGCAGGGCAAGCACCCCATTGCTTTAGAGAGCCGGAAGCTAAGAGGTCTTGAGAGGAGTTATAGCATTTACGATAAGGAGATGTTAGCCATCATGCATGTGTTGGCTAAGTTCACATAGTATCTGGTTGGGGGAAAGTTTGTTGTTAAATTTGATCATAATAGCTTGAAGCATTTCCTTAGTTAGAAGGACCTTAATGATCGGCAACAGAAGTGGGTCAACAAACTACAGGCGTATGACATTGACATTGTCTTTGTCAAGGGGAAGAAGAACATAGTTGCTGACGCTTTATCCAGGAGACCACACTTGTGTGCTTTAGGGGAGATTGCAGAGGACTGGAGAGATATGATCACCGCATAGTATGCGAAGGATAAGTGGGCTTTTGGGGTTGTTGATGGCACCATCCGGGATGACAGGTACACTATTGTAAATGAGTTGATCATTTACAAGGGGAGGATCTTTCTAGTGCCAGCTTCTGCTATGAAGCAGAAGATCTTGAGGGCTTTTCATCACTTGCCTATGGCAGGACATCCGGGTTTATACAAAACATACAGGCAGGTTAGAGAGAGGTTTACTTGGAAAGGCCTCAAGACAAAAGTACAAAAGTATGTGAGGGAGTGTCTAGTATGCCAACAAAACAAACATGAGCACTCTTTCCGAGGTGGATTGTTGTAGCCCTTACCCATTCCTAAAAGGAAGTGGGATTGTATATTGATGAATTTCATTACGGGCTTGCCAAAAGCCCAAGGCAGGGACTGCATCTTTGTGGTGGTTGACAGGTTGACAAAGTTTGCCCATTTCTTTGCCATTTCAGTCACTTATACAATGGCGCAGGTTGCTGATTTATTTTTTAGAGAGGTATTCCGACTTCACAGGTTGCCTAGGAGTATTGTGAGCGACATGGACAGCAGGTTCCTTAGCAATTTTTGGCAGGAGCTCTTTAGGTTGACAGGAACAAAGCTCACCCCTAGCACGAGCTACCACCCCAGACTGATGGACAGACCGAGATAGTTAATAAGTGGGTAGAGGGATACCTCAGGAATTACATAGTCGGGCAGCAGAAGGCATGGGTCAAGTGGCTTCATTTGGGAGAGTATTGTTATAACACCACTTACCATATGTCCATCCAGATGACACCATTTATGGCACTTTATGGGTATGAAGCTCCCAGTTTCCTGGACTTTTTGTTTGGGGATAGCAGGGTACCTAAGGCTAGAGACCTCTTATAGGACAGTTAAGACATAATGAGGTTTTTGAGGAAAAACATCCAGAAGGCGCGAAACCAACATAAGCAGTATGCAGACCAGCATCGGGTTGAGCGTTCTTTTGAGGTGGGGGATATGGTGTACCTTATGCTATAGCCATACAGATAGTCCACTCTTAAGAAGAGTGGTGCCGAGAAGTTGAATCCACGCTACTATGGGACATTCAGAGTCTCTAGGAGGGTTGGAGAGGTGGGTTATGAGTTGGAGTTGCCGACAGAGAGCAAGGTACATAAATGTTTTTCATGTGTCTCGCCTCAAAAAGGCATTGGGGCATAATGTGATACCTTGTATAGAGTTGCCGCCTCTTGATGAAGAGGGGAAGTTGATTTTGATACTTGGGGCCATCATTGATACTAGGGAGAGGACTTTGAGGAAGAGGGTCATCAGGGAATACTTGGTGAAATTGAAGAACCTATCGGTGGAGGATACTACATGGGAGAATGAACAAATCTTGTTGCATCCAGATCTGCGATTGCTTGAGGCAAGCAATCTTGGGGAGGGCGGACTATAATGTCCCCTTTCAAAGAGGGTGTTAGCCTATACTTGGTTCCCGTAGGCTAACTATGGTGGTTAGGGAACTCTAGCAATTTGTTTGGTGGATTTCAAACTCTCTGGTGGGAATTTACTATTTTTAGTAAGTTAGGGCTTCTTCTGAATGGGGGAGTTCATGATTGGAGGCAGAGCGTTTTGATTAGACCTTTCTAACGGTCTAAAGAATAGGTGATTCGGAGTCTGTTTGAGCTTTCAAATTAGATTCTGTAATTTAATATTATTAATTAATACTTGGACTTTATAACATATAAGTGGCAACTTTGGGAAAAGTGAAATAAATGCAAAAATAAAGTCACATGGACCTTGGGCACCTAAGGGAAGAGAAATAAAGTTTATAAAGTGAAATATTCTCCCTCTAACATATGGTCGACTACATGAGGGAAATATAAAAAGGAAAATGAAAGCTTTTTCATTCATTCACGACAATACATTTTCTCATGTTTTGGCTCTACAAATTTCTTGAGGGTTGGAAGAAACCATTGGCATTTGGTGACCAAAAACGCCATCTTTAGCAGCATTCTGCGGGTGTGCAAGATCATCTAAGGGTGCTTGGGTCAGTCATACTCAGTGGCTGAGCATTGTGCTTCATTTCTACATAGTTCGGTAACTTGAGCTTTGTCGCAGAGGGTTGAACTCAGTGTTTTCATTGAATATTTTCCAGCATAATTGTTGTTGCATCATGGAAGGCAGATTGCAAGAGATAGCTGCGAGATTGGAGGAGATTTGACATAGTTTGGAAGCCCAAGTTGGCCGTACCACCTCAACAGCCAGCTATACCCCCTTAACAGCCAACCGTACCATTTGTAGGGGTTCTAGGGTGTTTGAAGGCAGATTTGGCACTGTATTTTGGTTATTCCTTGGCGTCCAGCATTGCATATTGTGTGCAGTCAGTTTGGAGAGGTTTTTGGAGGCGTTTGAGTCTATATTCCTTGCTGCTGTACTTCAAGCCAGGCCGTCCCACTTCAAGGAGGCCGTACTACATTTGTGGGGGCATTGGTTATTGTGTTTAGTGATCATTTATGCATCAAACTTGTTATTTACTGCTGTTCTATGCTTTTGAGCATATATCAACATTGTATCTTCGCATAGCAAGGAGGAACCATCAATCTAGTTGCTGTAACAGTGTCACAGTCTTGTTGTTTTGCATAACAACTTAATGGGTATGTGAGAAGCTTTCCTATCTTTGCATTTTCTGATGTGCGTATTATAGTTTTATGCTTACTGATGCATTGTAAGTGAAATAGAGCTTGTGGGTATTTCTATTTCCCTTGTATTTGCGACATATATGCATGTATGTTATGTTATGATATGGACCCAACACCAAAACGCAAGCAGGGATCAACTAAACCACAAAAAACTCTTCTAAACTGTGAATGAAACTAAACCCAGTTCAGAGCTCGTATTAAACACATAAGGGGGAGGGATATTTCATATCTACCTTTTTTTGACACAAGAAATCATTTTTAAAATTCCAAATATTTTTTATCCACCATAAGAAAAGTTAGATAGAGAACTAGGATTCCAATTGGCCGAGCCACTTCTCTATTGTATTTGGATATTTTTTTTCTTTGCAAGCATGGACATCAAATTGACTTATATGTGGAAGTTTGTGGTTCTGTTCTATAACCGGTGATAAATTTGAAGTAATGCAAAACTGTTTTAATCATTTGTGAATCATGTCATGCATATCTGCATCTTGCCATTGAAATATTTTTTATCCACCATAAGAAAAGTTAGATAGAGAACTAGGATTCCAATTGGCCGAGCCACTTCTCTATTGTATTTGGATATTTTTTTCTCTGCAAGCATGGATATCAAATTGACTTATATGTGGAAGGTTGTGGTTCTGTTCTATAACCAATGATAAATTTGAAGTAATGCAAAACTGTTTTAATCATTTGTGAATCATGTCATGCATATCTGCATCTTGCCATTGTGTATGGAATATCAAATGTATGTATCTTACGGGGATATAAAAAATGTGATCCATGGGTGCATGTGCAAGATGTATCATCAACTTAATTAGAGGTTTATGCAGCCAGTCGGTCTTAATCCAGTGACAATCATAGGGGATCAAGTGTACCTTGGGTATGGCTGTGGTTATCAATTTGTGTTCCTTTTCATGCCTCTAGGAATATCCATCTTAGGTCTAGCTGAACGCGAAGTGCAGGAGAGCATACCAACTCTCATTCGTTGGCCATAACCATCCTCAATCTGTGGATGAGCCTATTTCTCACTTTCCTGACGACACCCTTGGCCTGGGAGGAGGAAAAATGTTCCAAGATTTTGGACCTGTGTTTTTGAGAACCAAGAACTCCCTTGATGTGGAGATTGCATATGTTGTTGGAAGAAGTAGACCTTTGGGTTTTTGTGGAAACCATGATTTCACCTCTGTTGATCTTGTTCAATTGGTTGAACATAAGAAGAAGATGGCCAAAGCAAAGCGTATCATCTTGGATTCTATGAAGGATCGTTTGATTCCTCATGTTGCTGAAAAGTAATTAGCAAAGGAGATGTATGATGCCTTGACTTCTCTTTAATAGAGTGTCAACATCTCTTTGAGGATATATTTGGACAACAAACTTAGTGCTAGATGCATGAGTGACACGGACATAGTAGCTACCTTCCTAATGAAGATCATAGAACTTTGTGATTATCTTGCAACTATTGGGGTGAAAGTGGAGGATGAAGAGTTGGTATTCACAATCTTAAATGGGTTCTCTCCATTCTGGGAATTGTTTGTTTGGGGTTTTTGCGCTTGTGAGAAGCTTGCCATCTTCGAGAAGCTTTGGTATGTTTTTATTTAGGAAGAAACTATACTTGACGCTAACTCAATAAAGTTTGGAAGAGAGTCAAAACATGGTCCTCATCAGAAAGATGATGAAAGGTGGTAAGAAAGGACTCGAGAAAGATCAGAAGGGCAAGGAGGAAGAATCAAATTCTCTGGAATTGTTTGGAAGAAGGATTTGAGTCACTTGAAATATTTGAAGTGCCATAAGGTGGGCCACTATGCATCTTAGTGTCTTGAGAAGAAGAAAGCCAAGTGGTAGCAACAAGAGTTTTTAGGGAGTGTAGAAACTATAGCTGAAGTGAATGAGTTTGCATCCAGACTTGAGACAACTTTCTCCATGGTATGGTGTCTACCCTCTAACATTGTTTTTGGTGTGGGGTTGTACATGGACAAGGGAGCATCTAGGCACATGATCTTCAAGATGAAGGCATTCAATAGACTTGAAGAATGAGAGGATGACATACAAGTGGAGTTGGCAAATGATGCCACTTGTCTAGCTAATGGATTATGGTTTGTCTCCTTCTACATGCCTTTAGGTGATGTTATTGAGCTAGATGATGCCTGGTATGTTTTTGGTTTAATGAAGAGTCTTCTTTCAGTTCTTGCACGAAAGATCTACAATGTGTCGTTGAGTTTGATGGACACATGACTGTCAATAAGATGGCATTCAACAGACTTGAAGAATGAGAGGATGGCATACAGGTGGAGTTGGGCAATGATGCCACTTGTCTAGCTACTAGATTGCGGTCTCTCTCCTTCTACATGGCTTTAGGTGATGTTATTGAGCCAGATGATGCCTTGTATGTTTTCGGTTTAACGAAGAGTCTTCTTTCAGTTTCTTGCATGAAATATCTGCAATGTATTGTTGAGTTTGATGGTTAGCGAGTGATTATTAGAAAATGTAGCATTGAACTTGGTCAAGTTTTGGCTAGAAGAATTTGAGATGGTGACCTTTACAAGCTACTTGCTGGTTCGGTCAAGCAGGTATGGCAAGATGCCATGATGGAGGAGTGTCCTATCTTTATGGAGAAGATTTTTAAAGCTACTGTCAAATCATTGATTGATTCCATATGAGAGAACTACAACAAATTTATTGCTGAAGAATTCTTTCAGAAAGAGGGACTTGACCTTGACAAGACTCTTACCTCAGTTGCTAGAGGATTCTCTAAGAAAGAAGGATATGATTTTTTAAGGTTTTTGATTCAAATGAGTAGGTTTCAGAAATTTTGACAAAGCCCCTTTCAACAGGGGAGTTTAAAATACTGAGAGAGAAGTTGGGGTTGATAGAGAACACCTTTCTTGCAAAAGAGGGAGTGTTGGAATTTTTGTTGGTTGCTTAGCAGTTGTTCTGGGCACAGGCACAGGTGTTAGAAAATTAAAATTAGAAAATTTAGAATTTAGACTATTTTTGGCAGGCTTTTCTGGGTCTATGCAACTTTTTTGGGTGTTGATAGTCTTTGCTTTTGTCCTATTGATAAGTGCAAGTTCAGTTTTTTTATAGCTAATGTTTTAGCCACTTCTATTATTTTATTTGAGGCATTGATTTTAGACTATTCTTAGGTGCTGCTGATTTATTCTGGGCGGACAGCAGTCATATATTTTTTAGTTTTCTGCTTTCTTCTGGGTGGACAACAGTTATATATTTTTATAGTTTTCTTTGGGATAAAGGCATCTAAAAATAAGATTGTATTTTTATATCTGATTTCCTGAGTTGGAGTCCATTTAGGACCCTGGGTGCTCACTGGTTTGTATTCAGACAACAATTGTTGTTTATTCTGATTTCTGTTTTATTTATTATTTTTTTTGTACTTTCAGAAGTTTGTGTATGCATGTTATGGCACTCAGATTTACAGGTTTGATTGAAGTTTAAGTGAAACAATTTATATCAAACCCTAGAGTGCAGAATCTGCATACCATGTGCTGAATTTAACATATTGAAATCTGTGCTTGGTAGTGAAGGTTTAAGTGATCTTGGATATTAGGTTTGAAGGTGCAAATGACGATCTTAGAGAAAACTAAAATAGTTATTGTGTTGAAAAGGCCATGCAATAGGACCAAAAATAGTTTTATGTCAATTAGATTGAGTGCCTGTGTGGCACACTCAAAAAACAAAGATTAATAGATAAAGCTTGAAATGGCTAACAGCCAGCTAGTCTAGTGTGTGCTTGGAGACTTTTTAAAGTTTGTTCATTGAAACATCTCTGTCCTGCATCTTGTTGGACCTTCTGATGTAAGGGAGTAATTTATCCTGTGTGTCTCAATCACATGTTCTTTGCTTTGCATTGTAGCTTGTTGATGTTTTGGAGAGGTTAAAATGGAAAACCAGATACCAATAACTATAAGTCCTAGTGTAGTTGCCTTCCTTTTGTAATTAATAGTTTTTATATAATCTTAATTCTCCTAATGATGCTACTCATCATTTGTGCATGTACAAGCTCCTTGTAAGTTGGCCCAACCTATTAAGCAGCAGTGAACAATGAGAACTTAAATTTGCTTCCGTGCTTTCCTTTTGTTTTACTCTTTATTGTTGAAGTGCACAGCCAGAAGATCCATTCATTGATTCTAAAGCTAGTATTATTCTGCTCCTCTGCTCTAGGATTGGAGAGTCCCCGTCCTGCTTTTTTCACTCGAAGTGCTTTGCTGGCCTTCATGGTTGATACATACCTATTCTATGATGATTTGATGACCTGATGGGTCCAGAAACATTTTAGAGATGACCGAGCTTTAGAAAACCACCACAGAGCAAGATAAAAAGCATACATTCCATGTCACAGAGATGTTTCCAACAAATTGACTCATTGACTTACATGTTAATAGCCACAAAAAACACAATTTTATAATCTTGTGAGTTGAAAAGGTCTGCAGCCACAATAATTCAACAACTCTGTAAAACTATCAAGCTCTTATTTAAGTGAAACATAGTGAGCTTTAATGTGAAGGAAAACTTTTGGAGACTGCAATAGAGACTGACATTATGTTTAAGCATTAGCGAATGTCAACACCAGTCGGGATACCCTTTGATAATGCCAAATTAGGATTGCTGATGTCAACAGTACCTACAACAGTTATTATACACAAAATGAAAATACATCTTTTAGGTTGTTGGCATGATGGTTATGTCACTAGCTGATATTACCAGCCATTCACTTGGTACGATTGTTATGTAACTAGCTAATGCTACCAGCTGTTCAATTGGCATAAGGGCCCACTAAAGGTACTCTTCCAATGCTGTTTTCTTCCACACACGTACGAGAGAAATTGCTTAAAGTGTATTGGAAAATGTGCTGAATGTTAACTACTTATTTATTATTTTATTTTTTCTATTTTATTTCGGTTTATTAATCCCCATTTTTGGGGGAACTATTAGCTTAGATGCCATGACCAAGGGGTATCTCTTATGTCAAAGTCACCTGACGCTTGCACTGTTAGGGTACACCACACACAATTTGTTGGGCATGGTGTTTTATCCAATTTCAACAATTTATCTTTTCCTAGAGTTTGAAGTTACTCATCACTTTATAAGACAATTTGCTTTCCACTACTTGTTCATTCCATTTGTCATTATTGTCATAATTATAATTTATGTTCTGAAAAATCAGCTGATGTCAAGGCTGAATAGCATGACATAAAAATATTAAGAAATTAAAAAATCCCTTATTTAAATGTGTCAGATATGATTGAGATGTCAGATAGAACGTTAAAACAAGTTATGAGGTCACCATGATGCCATAACAGGTTTCAGAAGTTTTTTCTGCTTAGTCATAATAGCTGTCTGATGTGATGTAGGCTTGTTCAGGGCGATAATATTTATGACTTCTCATGGCTTGTCAGTTGAAGAAGGTACTTTTTACCACTTTGCTTCATGCCTTTTTGGAGCTCCTTGTGACCTTTTGGAATCTTATTATGATTTATACTTTTGTCTTTATTACACCATCTGCAATACATCATTACTTGTCATTAATATGTTCATTTCTTGTCTTTATTGAGCTCCTTTTGAACTTTATCTTTTAGTATAATTAGAGCCCTTTTTTGGCTTTCTGGAATAAGGTCAATTATGCGCTTTTTAAAATGAGGATCATTGTGAACCATTTGGAACTTAGTAGGAAACTATATATGCTGAAAACTAGTGACAAATTTGATTTGCTCCTAATAATACCTAATACATTAGACTATCATGTAGAAGGATACCTCAATTGATATGACAAACTTGCAGAAAATGTTCTAAAGATGAATAAATTGACCTATAGGTCCCTATCGGGGTTTGGATGGGTCAAGGACTCGAGTAAATAGATTGTTGTTTGATATCAATGTTTATTACATTATCGTGATTGTGTTCACATGGCGATTCCTATAAATTGGATGTGTATTTGTGTGTGCATAACGCACACACACACATCAAACACGCACAACACACACGCGTGTGCACACACACACTCACATGTGTGCACACACATTCACATGTGTGCATGTGCGTTGCGCTTGTGTGTGTGCATGTGCATTTCAATGTTTATGACACAATTATGATAATGTAATAAACATTGACATGCATAGGCACACACGAATGCACACACACAACATGCACACATGCATGCCAATGCAAACACACACACGCCCTCACATGTACACTCCATACACTCACATGCACACATACACATATGTATATGTATGTTGTATAAATATATTCGAGTCTAGACATCCAATTTATAGGAATGGCCATGTGAACACAATTATGATAATGTGTGTGTGCGCATGCCAATGTTTATTACATTATCATAATTGTGTCCACATGGCCATTCCTATAAATTGGATGTCTAGACTCAAATATATTTATACAACATACATATGTACATATGTGTGTGTGCATGCAAGTGTATGGAGTATGCATGTGAGGGCGTGTGTCTGAACACACTTTGATATGTTCTAAAATGATTTTGGTTAAAAGGGTATTAAAATTTTCATATCTTATATTTACTTTGGCCATTCTTTAATGGTTGGCGTGCTTCATGGGCATCAATTCATGGCTATTTCACAACTTGTTTGTTACAAATACTGATATTTAGCTTTTAAGTGTTACCCAGTCTAGTTATTTTGGGGTTCAGTTATACATAGTCTACCTGATTTATTACTATATTTATGACTTTGGATTTAGGTTGTGGAAAGTCTCCTATTGCATTTTCAATTAATGTGCTGATTCTAACAGTGAGATTTGTAATTTGTGAGATGATTTAGTGAACACTTTCAGAAATCACTTAGATTGCACAAGTGAGTCTTTATCATGAAAACTACTCCATTATTCTAGTCTCTAACTCCAGACGGAGAATGGGCTTATAACCATCCTATGACATATCTTATTATTATCTTGTGGTTTGATACTTGATACTTCCTCTAGGTCTGCATAGAATTTATTCTCACCAGTAGTTGGATTGAGGTTGTTCGTAACTTGTTTATAGTGGATATGCTAAATTACTTAGTTATAGTTGGATGCAAAGGATCGTCTTATCTTCTTACACCTGGTCTTATTCTATATAACATTGAGACACATATTACTGCCCCTTAAAGATCTTTTAGTATTGTTTATTGGGAATGAACTCTATGCAGGAGGAGACGAATCAGCATTCAATCTAATTAGAGTCCTGTACTTGCTGCATTTACTTGGTTTTTTAGCGTGTAGAAGTTTTGGGCTGCAAGTGGTCTGGTGGCAATCTTTCTTATAGTGGGTTGGATTGGTTGCCCCTGACTTTCTTCTTCTAGTGTTATACTTTGATATTTGTTGTTCTAGAGCCATTCAGAAGTTGTTCTCTTGCTTTGTTTACTGGAGACACAAGAGTTCCCTCTAGTATTTGTGAAACATTGTTTCTGTCGACAGTTGTGTTATATAGTTTTTGGTGTATGTTGGACATAAAAGAAACACATTTCATTTATTTGTACGTCATTTCATATCATTGATTCTCTTTGTTTGGCATATTGCCAGACTTTGAAGAATTATATTGTGATATTAAAGTTAGATTCCTAGGCTGTTTGATTGGCATATTCATTTGACTTATATTTTCACGGGACATTATATGATATTCATCTTTCTATATTTTCTTTAAGCTTTGTAGAATGCTCTAAAAGCAACGTAAAAAGAGACTGAATGTTTTATAGAATTGAAGATTTGACTTGTATTCTCATGGAACATGATATGATATTCATCTTTCTATATTTTCTTTAAGCTTTGTAGAATGAGCTAAAAGCAACATAAGAAGAGACTGAATGTTTTATAGAATGTTTAAAATTCATTCTAACCCTAATTTAAAATCAATAGCTATGGTTTTGGGGGAATAATGTTTTCACATTGTCTTTCGAATTTTTGTCCCTGCCAGTATTCTTTAATCATAGCCAATGACTTCGTTCGGGAAAACACATGGCCGGACCTAGTTCCAGCTTTAAGAACAGCAGTTCAAAGTAGTAATTTGGTGAATGGAGCTACAGGTTCGCAATGGAAGACAGTGAATGCACTTATAGCTCTTAAGACAACCATTAAGCCTTTCCAGGTTTGTTTTCTCTCTTCAATCTACGTGTTTTGGACTCTTATTTTATATTTCAAGTGTTAAATAGAAGCATAGCAGAAGGCAAGCAAAAACAAGTATTGAGTAATGCATAAATAAAAGTTCCTTCTTAATGTGCTAATGGAGAACTTTCTTCTTAATATGTTGATTAAAAGGAGCACTTTCATGAGTTATATGATTGGAATATTACGATGATAGTAGTGTGGACTCACTAGCATTTTTGAAGTGTTTACAAGTGACTAGTTCACTTTTAAAGAGGCATACATTCTATACAAATGAAGAAAACATAGAGTATACTGATAAACACATGGATTTAAGAGTTGAGAAGATAACCATAAAGTAGAGAAATAATGTGTAATGAATAATGCATAAATAGACGTTCCTTCCTAATTTGTGGCAGTAGAGAATATTCTTCTTTAGTTTTATGTATTTCAATTAAATAGGTCGCATTTGTGTATTATATGATTAAAAGTTGTGATGATAGTGGCATGAACTCACTCGCATCTTTGAAGTGTTTAAAACTATTTTGTCTTTCTTAAAAAGGTATGGATTACATACAGCCAAAGAAAGCATAGAGTACACAAATTAAACATATGGATGTAAGTGGAGTGTTCGAGAATTTCTTGATATTGTAGAAGTAGTAGTTGGTAGTGAGAGCAGTGCCATACCAATTGATTGGTGGCCATTTATATATTAGAGCACAAACTCTAAGTTTATTATGAGAATGTCATGAAGGCCTCGATAGAGATCATTATGTAGGAAAGATGATTGCAAACAAAGTGTTACAAGTAAACCTATGGAAGCCAACATTGTCTAAAGATGCTCAAGAGTATGCCCAAGTGTGCAATGTGTGACAAAGGACAAAAAAACCAAATTGATGGGATAAGATGTAGATGATGCCAATTTTCATAAAGGAGTAATTTGAGAAGTGGTAGTGGATTTTTTTAGACCTGTCACCCATGTGATGTGAGTAAATGGTTCGAGATATTTTATCATAGGGATAGATTATATGATGAGATGGATAGAAGCAATTCAAAATAAAGACTGTATTGCAGTGACAATGACAAAGGTTATTATGAGAGCATCTATCACTAGGTTAGGATGTTTGTTGAGTTTAGCAAGTAATCGTAGATAGCATTTATAGCTAAGACCTTAGTTTAAAAACTCAACGAGTAACTTGCCAACTCATTGTTACTTGAGAGTGAAAAGGGCATGATGAATCGTTGACCAAAAAGCTCGCCACCAAGATTCATGAGTACTCATTGAGTAACTTGTAAGTTTCGGCGAGTTTGAGCTTGGAAATCGCTTACAAGTGAAAAAGGGTAGTTTTGTTGGAATACAAAATCACTTAGAGGGGGAGGGGGGCGAATCAGTGATTCAGAAGGAATCTTGACTTTTAACAATTTTTGAAAACCTTAAAGATATCAACTTCTTTCAACAAGATAAACCACTTTAGAGTTTATATGAAGTGCTTTTAAACTTAACATAAATTAGGGAATCAGGACAGCAATATAGAACATATAAAATACTAAGGACACATTACAACACAAGTACACAAGAACACAAATTTAAGTGGAAAATCCTTAAAAAGGGAAAAACCACTGTTCAATCCTCTCAAAGCTTTTATTACTCTCACTGACAACAAAACCTCACTAGTTACAATCAAGCCTCACATGGCAAAACATCACCAATTGAAGCACCCACTTCAATACACTCCTCTTAAAGAAAATATAAACACAGAAGAATACTTTGGTTATACAGATCACAAATAATATCTTCTCTACATATCTCTTACAACAAAAGATCTCCTGATAGTAAAACTCTAATCTCTCCTCTTCTCATGCATAGAATAATACTTCATTGCATCACACACTTTTACATTGCACAATGATATATCTATATATGCTGTATGAAAATCTCCATCTGCAAATACACGGTGGTATACTCTTCAGAAATGCACACTTTCATCATCAAAAAACCAACCTCGACATTTGCTTTTAAAACTCCAAAGCCATAGGTTCATGGGCTTAATGAAGCAGTTATAAAACCTAACAGAATAACTGCATTATACAGTAGACAACCATATGCCCGTCAAAGGTTGTTCGAGGAAGATAACCGTTGGAGCTGAAAACAAGTTCAAATCGCCACTGTTGATCTTCAATTTCGTGCCACCAAGAGCAACAACGTCCACCGTAGGTCACATGTTCCTGCCGAAGCTCCAAACACACCCGGGACTGGCCGGTCTCGACTAGGTCGATGTAATGTCTCCTCTCTCTTTACAGTGTTAGTCTATCATTGGGTTCCCGTAGACTGACAATTTGGTTAGGGAACCATTGTTGGTTTGGCTTTGGATGGGTTAATCAGTTGTGTGGAGGTTGGTTTTGGGATCAGTTGGTGTGATTGACACTTTCAGTGATGGGTTTGGGTGTTTTGGCCAGATATGCTATTTTTAGTAAGTCGGGAAATGGTGCCGTTTTGGGATTCTCAGTTGTGGAATGGATTCGTCTTGTTGAGACCTTTTCGGCAAGCTATAGAACTTTGGATTCTGAGTTCATCTTGGCATTTATTTTAAAGTCCGACGAAGGATATTAATATTTATTTGTTGGGGACTTTATAAATATTAAAGCAAGTGGCATATATTGAAGATATATTTTAAAGGGGTCACCTAGACTACTTGGGCGCCCATCTCTAGGGAAAGATAAAGTATTTTAAAAAATGAAATATTCCCTCTCAAAGCGAACGCCCCTCTTGGAGAACAAATAAAGAAGAAAAAGTGAGTTTCATTCTTTATGCTTGAATATGATGAAATTGTTGCTTTGGCTCTGCTAGGGTTTTTTGAGGGTTTGAAGGGATTTGAACCTTGGTGGCTTTTGGAGACGAAAACCTCCATTAGTGACAACATTCTACAGGCGTGAAAGACCGTCCAAAGGTGCTTGTTTGGCAAATGCAACCAATATTTGCAATTGTGCTTCAATGGAATTCATGGTGTTGAAGGTTTGAGGGTTTATTGATCATATCATTCGAAGATTTGAAATAGAGATGGCTGATAACAAATACAAATTGCAGATTTAATTCAGTCATTGGACTTTGTGAGGAGTTGTGGTTATTTGCTGGCTGGCCGTACCTCCTAAGGACAACCGTACCATCTGGAACAACTCATTGTTGGAGTTTGTGCACTGTAATCTCATTCATACATGAGTGTGAAGGATTGACTAGGGATCTGCAGTGATATTCAGACTTTGTTGCAGCAGATTACACCACCATTGCTGTGAAATCTTCTTCAAACTGGCTGTACAACTGAATGCTCGGACGTGGGAATGCTAGAAATGGTTTCTTGCTGATTTGGCAGTGTATATACCTCCCTTTGTGGCGTCTAGGGTCTCCAATACAGAGGATATCAATTGTATGTCAAAACAATCTCATTCTGTGGAGATTCAGAGGAGTTTCACACTACCCATTTGCTGGTACAACTACAACATATGTATGAAGTTGCATATTTTCATATGGGTATGTGATAGTAATTATCATTTGGCCATTTTATGATCTGGGTCTCTTATTTTATTCATTTCTATTGTACTTTTTCTGGGTTTGACTTGCATGCTATATTATTTATGTATTCTGGCAAGAAAACAAACACATCTCAAAAAAACGGAAACCCCTTCTGCATCTTCTGTCTAGTCTGAAAGAACACCAAAAAAAAAGAAAAATAACGCTATTAAGATCTTAAAAAGAACCAACAGGTACGACACATTACATTGGTATCAGAGCACAGCTCTTCCTGCCATCTCGTGAGGTCAGATTTAGACATGCAGATGAAAAAATGAGACATGTAGCATGGTACACGGATATTATCTTAGACGGAATAGATCACAGACTGATATACAGGTTCCACAAATAGATCCTTTTGATACAGATATAGAGGTTATAGCCGCAGAGGAACAACTGGTAGTGATTTACAGCGAAGAGGAACCCGTCATAGAAAACATGGGTGACAGAGATAATGAAGAACCTAGTTTGAGAGATATTTTGAACTCGTTGGCTAGGGGACATCTGGATATAGAGAGGAGTTTTTCTTGGATGAATGAGACGATGCGAGAATCGCAAACAGAACTGGCTTAGTTCCTTACCCAGTTGATACCTCGTGATGCGAGGAACAATAGGGGCAATAACAACAATAACAATAATGGAAGGAACCGGAATAACTTTGGGGATAGGAACAGAGTCAACAATCGAGGTGACAGGCACAATGGTGACAGGGACAGAGACAGGGATGATGAGGGTGAAGCGCCAGTCACTAACAAGAGAGCTTCCCAGTTGACAGTAGGTGATAGACCTGGTATACCTATATTTGCACCCAGGAACAATGTTCTTGATCAGGAGGCTACACAAATTGAGTTTCAGGATGAGATTCTGAGAGACTAGCGGGCTTCCAGTGAAGAATTTAGAGTTGAGATGACTTTCAGAGAGTATTATGATCTCAGGATGAAACACAGACCCCGCAGGGGAAACAAACAGCACAATCGGGAGCTCCAAAAGAAAGTTAGCAAAATGACCTTGTCGTATTTTGATGGTTCTGGTAAAACCACTGCTAGAGCTTTGGTCCAGAAATTGGATAACTATTTACAGATCAACCCTATGCAAGAAGTAGATGCTATAACTTATGCAACCTTACACTTAGAGGGCAATGCTCATAAATGGTGGAGTAATGGTAAGGTAACCTTGGGCCATGAACAGATCATGTCTTATGTTGAGTTCACTGCCAAATTAATAGACAGGTTCGATAAGAAAGATCTCGAGTTGCAATTTAAGGAGTTAGCTCAACCAAGACAGGTTGGCTCAGTGGATTCCTATATCTCAGAGTTTCAGGACCTATCTGTTATGGTCTCTGATATCTCAGAGCGCATGTTAATGATGCTATTCATGGATGGGCTATAAGATCCTTTGCGTGGTTGGATTAAGGGTCTTGATCCATCTTCATTACAGGAGGCCATGAAGAAGGCCCGTGACATGGAGTCCTCAGCATGGAGGAGCAAATTTCAGTCCAAAGGATTCATACACGAGAAAGATAAAGATAGGAAACAATTTCATAAGGAATCCGGACAGCAGCCTAAGAGTTCTTCCAGGTTGGATAGTGATCAATTGAATGACCTTAGGAGGAAGAAACTTTGTTTTCATTGCCGAGAGCCTTGGGATCCTAAGCACAAGTGTGCTGCCCAAGGAAAGGCCAAACAATTGGAGTATTTTTCAGCAGATGAGTCCGTTGTGTCATAGCCACATTCAGATCAACATTCAGAAGCTAATGACTCAGGTACAAATGGTTCATCTGAGGCATCTGATACAGAGGAGCAGACGGCCCTACCTACGACACCTCTCCAGTATACAGAGAGAGGGCTCATTTAGGATGAGAGGAGTACTTGGTGGGCAGCGAGTGATTACTCTACTAGACAGAGGTGCTATTCACAATTTCGTAGACGAGGGCTTGGTTGCTAAGAGAGGACTCAAGACTGAAGAATTTGAAGGATTTAAGGTGAGAGTAGCAAATGGATTTGTTCTCACCTGTACCAGGAGAATACTCAATCTAACCATTCTGCTGAATGATTACACTTGTCAGTCTGATTTCTATGTGGTTAGCATGGGTGAAATGGATGTTGTTTTGGGCATGCATTGGTTGCATGACATTGGGGAGTTCACTCTCAACTTGCAGACAATGGAAATGAAGTTTGAGGTGAACGGGAGACATGTGCTCAGGGGAATTTCAGATGGTGGATTGAGAGTGGTTTCACTCAAGAGGATGGAGCGGTTGATATGACATGATCAGGTTCAGTGGGTAGAAGAGGTGATGGTGATGCCTACGACTATAGATGAGCAGAAGCATGCGTATCCCCCTGAGATTTAGGCTTTATTGACTAAACACACCAAAGTGTTTAGTGATATTCCACTAGTTCGACCCCCTGATAGGGGTATTGAGCACGTCATAGAGCTCAAGGAGGGTGCTAAACATGTGATCACCACACCATACAAGCACCCAAAGAGGTATAAGGATGAGATTGAGAAGGCTATCAAAGAGCTTCTCGAAATGGGACACATAAGGCCGAGTAAGAGTCCATTTACTTCTTCAGTGGTCCTGGTAAAGAAGGATGGAACTCGTAGGATGTGCATAGACTACAGAGCATTGAATAAGAAGGCCATCAAAAACAGGTACCCCATACCTCGCATTGATGAGCTTATAGATGAATTGCACGGGGCATGCTACTTCTCAAAGATAGATTTGAGATCTGGTTACCACCAGATAGGGGTCAGGGAGGAGATGTTGAGAAGACAACATTCAGATGCCATTATGGGTATTTCGAGTTTCTGGTCATGCCTTTCAATTTGACTAAAGCACCAGCCACTTTCCAGTCCTGTATGAACAGGGTATTCAGAGAGCAGCTATGGAGATTTGTGTTGATATTTTTTGATGACATTGATATACAGTAGGACTTGGGAGGAACATTTGAAGCACATTGACATTGTCTTGAGCATTCTTGAGCTTGAGTCATTATACACCAAGATGTCGAAGTGTGAGTTTGGGATGACCGAGTTGTTGTACTTAGGTCACATTATCAGTGCTGGTAGTGTTAAGGTGGACCCGGAAAAGATTCGGGCAATCATTGACTGGCCGCCACCAAAGAATCTCTCTTAGCTCAAGGGATTCCTTGGTCTTTGTGGATATTACTGCCGTTTCGTGCAGGGTTTTTCACAGTTAGTTGCCCCCCTTACAGATCTGACTCGGAAGGATGCATTCAGTTGGTTAGGTGCTGCTTAGGAGTGCTTTGACAAGTTGAAGGAGTTGACAAGATCTTGTCCTGTGTTGGCCATTCCAGATTTCAGCAGGCCTTTTGAGCTTCAGTGTGATGCCTCAGGGGAAGGCATTAGTGTGGTACTAATGCAGGATAAACACCGCATAGCATTTGAGAGCAGGATGTTGAGGGGAGTGGAGAAGAGCTACAACATTTATGACAAGATGTTAGCCATCATGCATGCATTGGCTAAGTTCAGACAGTACTTGGTAGGGAGTAAGTTTGTGGTAAAAACGGATCATAACAGTTTGAAACATCTCCTTGGACAGAAAGATCTGAATGATAGGCAGCATAAGTGGGTCAGCAAACTTCTGGCCTATGACTTTGACATTGTCTACGTCAAAGGAAAGAAAAACATAGTTGCTAACGCCTTATCCAGGGGACCCCATTTATGTGCATTAGGTGCTATTTCAGAGGATTGGAGAGAGTTGATGTCTGCAAAATATGCGAAGGACAAATGGGCTATTGGGTTCATTGATGGCACTATCAGAGATGATCATTTACAAGGATAGAATTCTTCTAGTGCCAGGATCGGAGACGAAATGAAGGTTTTGAGAGCATTTCACGACTTGCCTATGGCTGGACACCCTGTTTACTTCAAAACATACATGTAGGTGAGAGAGCGTTTCACTTGGAAAGGTCTCAAAACTGAAGTGTTGAAATATGTGAGAGTGCCCGACATGTCAGCAGAATAAGCAAGAGCACTCTTTTCCAGGTGGATTATTGCAGCCCCTACCCATTCCTGAGAGGAAGTGGGATAGTATTTCTATGGACTTTATCACAGGTTTACCAAAAGTCCAGTGCAGGGATTGTATATTTGTGGTGGTGGACAGATTGACGAAGTTTGCACACTTTTTTGCCATTTCAACCACCTACACTATAGCTCAGGTTGTAGAGTTGTTCTTTAGAGAGGTATTCCGTCTCCATGGGTTGTCACGTAGCATTGTGAGTGATAGGGACAGTAGGATCCTAAGTAATTTTTGGCAGGAGCTCTTTGGATTGACAGGGATAGAGCTCACCCCCAGCACCAGCTACCACCTACAGACAGATGGCCAGACAGAGATAGTCAATAAATGGGTGGAAGGATACCTTCGTAATTATGTGGTAGGGCAGCAAAAGGCATGGGTAAAGTGGCTTCACATGGGTGAATATTGTTATAACACTACTTATCACATGTCCATTCAGATGTCACCATTTATGGCACTATATGGGTACGATGCACCGAGTTTTGTGGATTTGGTGTTTGGTGATAGCAGAGTGCCTAAGGCCAAAGACCTTTTGTAGGAGAGTCAGGATATCATGAGGTCTTTGAAGGAAAACATTCATAAGGTTTAGAATCAACAAAAGCAGTATGCAGATCAACATAGGACTGAGCGCTCATTCAAAGTTGGTGGCATGGTGTATTTGATGCTGCAGCCCTACAGGCAGTCCACTCTCAAGAAGAGTGGAGCAGAGAAGCTTAAGTCACGCTACTATGGACCGTTCAGGATCTCCAAGAAAGTTGGGGAAGTGGCTTACAAATTGGAGTTGCCAGCAGGTAGCGGGGTACATAATATGTTTCATGTATCTTGCCTCAAGAAGGCACTTGGGCACAACGTGACACCTTCAGCAGAGTTGCCTCCTCTTGATGAAAAGGGGAAGTTGATTTTAGTACTCGAGGCTATTATTGATACTAGAGAACGTACCTTGCGAAGGAGGATCATCAGAGAGTATCTGGTCAAATGGGAAAACCTGCCAGTTAAGGATGCTACTTGGGAGAGTGAGCAGATTTTATCGCATCCTGATCTGAGATTGCTTGAGGCAAGCAATCTTAGGGAGGGCAGACTGTAATGTCTCCTTTCTCTTTACAATGTTAGTCTATCATTGGGTTCCCGTAGACTGACAATTTGGTTAGGGAACCATTGTTGGTTTGGCTTTGGATGGGTTAATTAGTTGTGTGAAGGCTGGTTTTGGGTTCAGTTGGTGTTATTGACACTTTCAGTGATGGGTTGGGTGTTTTGGCCGTATATGCTATTTTTAGTAAGTCGGGAAATGGTGCCGTTTCGGGATTCTCAGTTGTGGAATGGATTCGTCTTGTCGAGACCTTTTCGGCGAGCTATAGAACTCAGGATTCCGAGTTCATCTTGGCATTTATTTTAAAGTTTGAAGGATAATAATATTTATTTGTTGGGGACTTTATAAATATTAAAGCAAGTGGCATATATTGAAGATATATTTTAAAAGGGTCACTTAGAGGACTTGGGCACCCATCTCTAGGGAAAGATAAAGTGTTTTAAAAAAATGAAATATTCCCTCTCAGAGCCAACGCCCCTCTTGAAGAACAAATAAAGAGAAAAAAACGAGTTTCATTCTTTATGCTTGAATATGATGAAATTGTTGCTTTTAGCTCTGCTAGGGTTTCTTGAGGGTATGAAGGGATTTGAACCTTGGTGGCTTTTGGAGACGAAAGCCTCCATTAGTGATAGCATTCTACAAGCGTGAAAGATTGTCCAAAGGTGCTTGTTTGGCAAATGCAACCAGTATTTGCAACTGTGCTTCAATGGAGTTTATGGTGTTGAAGGTTTGAGGGTTCATTGATCATATCATTCAAAGATTTGAAATAGAAATGACTGATAACAAATACAAATTGCAGATTTAATTCAGTCATCGGACTTTGTGAGGAGTTGTGGTTATTTGCTAGCTAGCCGTACCTCCTAAGGACAATAGTACCATCTGAAACAGCTCATTGTTGGAGTTTGTGCACTATAATCTCATTCATACATGAGCGTGAAGAATTGACTAGGGATCTGCAGTGATATTCAGACTTTGTTGCAGCAGATTACACCACCATTGTGGTGAAATCTTCCTCAAACTAGCCGTACAGCTGAATGCTTGGATGTGAGACTGCTAGAAATGGTTTCTTGCTGATTTGGCAGTGTATATACCTCCCTTTGTGGCGTCTATGGGCTCCAATATAGAGGATATCAATTGTATGTCAAAACAATCTCATTATGTGGAGATTCAAAGGAGTTTCACACTGCCCATTTGCTAGTACAACTACAACATATGTATGAAGCTGCATATTTTCATATGGGTATGTGATAGTAATTCATATTTGGCCATTTTATGATCTAGGTCTCTCTTATTTTATTCATTTCTATTGTACTTTTTCTGGGTTTGACTTGCATGCTATATTCTCTATGTATTTTGGCAAGAAAACAAACACATCTCAAGAAAACTTAAACCCCTTCTGCATCTTCTTTCTAGTCTGAAAGAACACAAATAAAATTAAAAATAACACTATTAAGATCTTGAAAAGAACCAACAAGTACGACACATTACAGTCGAGGGGCCAGTCACTCGATGACCTTGACCCCCTCAAGTGATCACGTAAGTGACCCTCCAACCTGCGATAGCAGGTCAACGGCAGTTTATAGCAAAAAGTAACCTGTCGTAAACAACTCTTATAAAGCTTGTCTTTTATTGTCACTTAGGGTTTAGATTTAGGTCTTTTAAACTAGTTCTTAAATATTTATAAATGCCTTGTCTAGTCTTTTACACTTTGCATACATGTCTGCCAAGGCACTTGCAACTACAACATATTGGTAACAATCTTTTTCTTTTATACTTTGATGGATGCCATACCCTGTTCCAAAGCTCCCATTGTCAAGTCTGATGCAAACAACCAAATTGCAAACCATATATCTGAGACCACATCTTTGGAAGAACATGTAGAACCATGAACAAGCATAATGTTGATTGATAAGAACAAGAACAGATACCAAGCCAACTGTAATCATTGACATCAATGGCAAACTCATGCCAACAAGTTTGTGGCATAAAATAAGAAAAAAATCCTTCATTTTTTCGTTTTTTCCATCACGTTATTGTGCCTTTGAAACTTTGACAAGTTTCAATTGATTTTTTGGTGATTTCAAGTGACTTCGAGTAATAATGGAGTCATTAAGCAAATTTATTGATTGCATTTGAAAGGTATGTAACACTTTTTCTTTTTTGTTTTCTGCTTTCGTTCTAGCATTTTTAGGGTTTTCTATCATTTTTTATTTTATTTGAGAGCTAATGTTTACAATGTTTAAAGTTTATTATGTGTTTTTTTGCTAGGGTTCAAATTTGTTGATACAAATATGACATCTGCAAATAATCAAAGTAGTGGCAAGGCTAGGGACCTCGCTTGGAGGCATTGCACACTAGGTACATATGCATAAATGATGTGCAATTATTGTGGGTTGAGGATGAGAGTAGGCATCAATCACCTTGCACGAATTCTGTTCAAGGTGTGCAGCTTTGTAATTGAATGGAACTTGAGATTATAGTAGAGATGAAGTCTCTCCTTGCTTTGTATTAGGAGAAGAAATTAGAAAAGAAGAGGACAACTGAGGCAATGTTAGCTATGATATATTCTTCTTTAGAGTTAGTGACTAATGTAGTGGGCTCTTGCCTTGGTCCACAAACATGGGGGTCATCTAGTAAAGATAGTTCTAATTAGGTGCAGTCACATTGCTAAGGGTTATTAGTTCCTTGTAATACTCTTGGTTTGCAACCTTCACTCGAAGGTATTGCGTGGAACTAAAAGAAGCATCATGAGGTGGCATTGGCATGTGCCAATTTTTGGTAGTATAACAACATAACGTTTAATGTTGTGAGGAGCCTCTATTGGGAGTCATTCGTCAATGCATTAACCATAGCTGAAAAAGGGTTCAAGGTGCTGATCCCATATGATTTGAGTGCGTGCTCATTGGAGGATGTTGTGAAATACATCAAGGTCATAGTCAATGAACAAAACATGATTTGGTGTAAAAAAAGTTGTACTATTTTGTCTGATGGATGGATAGATGGTAGGAACTACGTATTGATCAACTTCCTTCGTGGCTTCAGATGGATAATTGGTGTTTTTGAAGTTACTTGATGCCACTAATAAATTGAAAAACAGTTTGATAAGGCGGTAATGGAGGTGTGTATGGAAAAAGTTGTCCAAGTTGTGACCAACAATGCAGTAGTGTATGTAACAACATGAAGAGGTCTTGACGAGAGGCATTCTACTATTTTTCTGGAGCCCTTGTGTTGTCCATTGTATTGATCTTCTCCTTGAAGATAAAGACACACTTGGATGGGTGAAAAATGTGATGGAAGAGGTGAGGAACATCAAAATAACATCTACAACTACCCTAGGGTGCTTTAACTTGACAAGAGAGCACACCAAAGGAAAGAAGCTTGTGTGATTGGAAGTGACACAATTTGCCACCAATTTCATTACATTGCAGCTTCACTAATGTCTCTTAAGCAAATGTTTGTGAGCCCTAGCTGGGTGGACTCTCCTTACTTGAAGAAGGCCGAAGGGGAAAGGGTTGTGAAAACTGTTTTTGAATATTTGTTTGCCAAGAGTATCGATGAGATCCTTAAGGTAACTTTAAGCTTGCTGTTTTCTAACTTACAAAATAATCAACTTGCGACTCCATTGCCAGTTTTTTAATCTTTATTTATTTGTTTTTGTTGTTCATAATCAAATTTTTATGTTCTATATTGTATTGTTTTAGGTGACAACGTTTGGTTAGGGTTCTACACCTTGGATGGAAGAAAAACCCAATGAGTTATCTATATGAGGCCATTGACAAGGCCAAGGAGGCCATCCAACATTTCTATTGGTTGAACTAAAGCAAATATGAACCTATTTGGTGCATAATTGATTGGAGGTGGAATAAACAATTTCACCAACATATTCATGCTGCAGCTTATTACGTTAATCCAAAGATTTTCTTCTTCAATCCCTTCAAGGCTGATGAGGAGGTTATGGATGATCTCAACACATGCATAGAGAGCATGACCCCTAATTAAAACCTTAGAGACAAAATTTTGGATCAATAACTGGTTTACAAGGCAGTGGTAGGAAGGCTATTTCTTCAGCTCTATTCATTCGAAGGAGAATGACATAGCAACTAGGTAAAAAAAAGTTAACTAAGTTTAATAAGTGCAATTGTAGTTTAACTTTAAGTGTACTAAGTTACTCGCAAAGTTATAAGTGTTGTCCTTGCAGATTTGTGGTGGGAAGATTATGATGCAAAAACACCAAATCTTCAAACATTTGCATTTTGTCCCAGCCTTGTAGCATTTATCGTTGTGATCACAATTGGAGCTTATTTGAGGCCATTCACACAAAGTGCAATAAGTTGACTCAAAAGAGCCTGAATGACCTTTTTTTTGTAGAGGACTACTTATGTCTTCTTGCCAAAAGTTGGAGGGAAATGAGACATAGAAAGCAATTTACTTGGATTAAATGGATCCATATGCAGATTGGATTGTTGAGGATGAGGACCCATTTTTTGCATGTACTGATTTTGATAGGTAAGCAACAAAATGGGCAGCAGATCTTGTGGGACAAGCAGAGGTAGAGGCAATAGTAGGGTGTAATAACCCTGTCTAGATCTGAACTGAAAATAACCTTGCTGTCCTGAAATTCCTGATTTGTTTTTTTGAAGTTTCACGTAGGGTTTTTGTAATGTTCCATTTTTGGTGCATTGAATATTGTGAGTTTTGTGCTTGTTCCTAGTCTCTTGGAGGCTATCCGACATGTTTGGAAAGAACTCCAATGTTTTTGGAGTGGTCTTGATTCAGTCTGCAGAACAAATTAATTGGGTTTTCCTTGTGTAAATGGATTATTTCTCATGGTTTTGAGCTCAGTTGATGTTCCGGGTAACAATGTTGGTTTCTGAAGTTCGATCGGGCTTCTAATTTGCTCTCCAAGATTCTTGGAGGAATTTTCTATTTTTGGAAAGTCATCCAAAATGCATCGTTGCTCATTCCAAACCTTACAGAGCATATTGGTTCAGTTTATTTGGCATTCGGAGGCCGTTTGGGATTTCCCGCAAAATTTAATATTTAATGAGCTATTTTAATTATATTTTTCACTTAAGTTCCTAAGGGTGAAAAATAATTAAAATCTTATTAAGTGTTATAGCTCATTTGAAAGGGGAAAACATATTCTTTTATGTAGGCACATAAAAGTGAGCACTTAAATGGAGGAAAAAAGAAATAAATTAAGTTAGAAGGAAAATGTTATTATTTTCAAGAAATAATTCATTTCCTTTGTAACTCCTCCAGTGCCTTATCAAAGAGAATGAGCTCTCATTTGAAGGGTTATGCTAGGTTATATATTGAATTTGTTTGCAGATGGATGGAACCTGTGAGTTCTTCCATATTCTCTTGAGGACGAAAACCCTCTTGTAGAATCCTCTTGAGGACGAAAACCCTCTGGAGTTTGAGAGTGGTTTCACACAGAAATCACCATTGTGCTGAAGATGGATTTGGAGCAAGCTCATTCAGAGTTTGCCATAGAGCTTAATGGATTTGAGTGTTTTTGTGAAGTTTCATTTGTATTCAGTTTTGAATGGAGAATAATGAATGCCTATGCAAGTTTGTGGTGATTTTATAGTTCTTTGTGAAGATTGTTTCTTTTTCTTCCTTGGCCGTACCATCTCAGGCCGTACATTTGTATGTGGATCAGATTTTCCAAAAAAATAAAAGGAGAAGTTTTTGTGAGATCTTTTGATTGCATTTGAATAACCTTGCATAAACGCCCCCTTTATAAGTGTTTTGAGTGAAGTAGAACTGTTTAGTGATTTTCTGGGAGCATCCGTACTTGTACCTGGGCCGTACCTCTATATGGAAATAATGATAAAAAAAAATAAATGGTGGAATCTTTGAAGTAAAGGTTGATTGCATTATTTTTGTCTTGTCCCAACAATCATTTTGCAAGTTATTTGGTGGAGTTTGAGGAAGTATTGAATTTTCTGGGAAGTGCCGTACCTTGAATTGCCGTACATGCTGCAAAATGGTTTGAAGATAGAAATTAATAATAGCAGTTCTTGAGATCATTGTAATTGTTGAAGGCATTGTATGTATAAAACACTTCATTCAAGCCCATTAGCATTGGTTTTAAAGCATGTTCTAGATTGTAATGATGGAATCCGTACATGAATGGCCGTACATCTGCAGAGGAATTGAGGATCATAGTAAATAATAGCTGAGGTCTTTGAAATATATCTTGTTGCATCATTTTTGCTGGCCTTAGATGCTTCATTTAAGGGTGATTTGAGAGAGTTTGATGCTGATTTGAATTTTTTATGAGCAGCCGTACCTGTACCAACTCGTATGGTCTTGATCAGAGGTTTTATTTGTTGTTGGTTCTGTTATCATGATTTCAGTGTTTGACTGCTCAGAATCATTTGTGTGATCAGAATAATCAGTTTTGTTGCAGTAGAAGTGGATCAGTTGTGTATCTTGTTGATTTGTTATTAGCTCATTGTCTTGGTGCCGTACCATTCTAAATCTGTGTTTATACCTTTGTCTGATGGTCTTTGGGAAGTCTTGTGTAATAGTTTCCATAGGTGATCTCTGAAAATAATCTAGTCAATGCTGAAGAAGACTGATGGGATTATGTCTTCTATGTGATTTTCCTCCTCCATATGCTGTCGTGCTATGAAGAGCAGTCCAGGAAACTCAGATTTCTAATGAAGCAGTGGCCTGAATTGATTTACAGTGATCATTGAGATAATATTGTTGTGAGCAGATTGAACTTGGTCTTCACTTTAGACACACAGTTTATGCTGGGCTGCCCATACTACAAGGAAAAAATAGAGATAGGCTTCAGCTTGCTCATCAGTTATCAATTGCAGTGGATTCCAGATTTGATTATCTATATCTTATGCAACTTGCTTAACTCTCTTGTGCAGGTTATAGTTTGATGTCAATCATCATTCCTTTGGAGCTTGGATGTATATTGTAATTCAATTGATATAGTACTCAGCTGATGCACTTTGTCTCTATTCCTTATATGTTGCATAAACACGCTATAACCCCTGGATGGTCCAACCGCCAGTGTGGAGGAAAAATATTGTTTATCTTTCTTTTCCCACCCACTGAACAAGTGGAGTATTCCCACTGCACAAGTGGATGCTTGCATATGCAGATGAATGTTTAGTTGTTTGCACAATGTTTAAAATTATAGTCCGAAGCACATTATGCTCTCACCTCGCCCAGTTGGGATCTTGGTGATCAGAAGTGCGGAGGAGTTTAGTTGTGCTAACACTGTTTATCATTGTTCTATATTTTAGAAAAAATTTTGGGGTTGTATATTACAGTTTTGATGTTTTATTTTCATCAATGTTTTTGGTATGTTTTTTAGATGGAAAGGTTGTAATATGACATTCAAATAACATGTGACGATGATTGAAATTAATTCAACCAATTCGCATACATATACAAAAACACAATAGAACATACCCGGATGAAAGTTTGGCCTCTTTATTTGAAATGATGTTGGCTGATTACAAATGATGAAGGTCTGATTTTTATATCAGACTTACATAAGCATGCATAAGTGATCAAATCATGAACCAAAACATCCAACAATGATATAGCAATGAAGCAATGATGTCCTCCAATGCTGACCGCTTTAGGAATGATCAAACCGGATGATGAAATGAAGCCAAAACCAAAATGCAAGGACTGATTTGCAAATTGTAGGTGCTAATATGAAATCTGAAGCACAAATCCTCACAAAAATATGCTGGAAACTTCACCAAACCTTGGCCCAATGATGCCAAATTGAAGCACTACACTTCTATGATGAAAATATGACAAACCCACATCAAAATATAGCTGGAAATGCATCGATCTGAGGTCTGATATGAATTACAGCTGACTGATATGAATTTCAGATTGCAAGATACGTGATTCCACCTCCAATGAAGCCACTAAAGCATGTAAAACCATCAACACAACATGGTCATGAATCCCAATAGTGAAATCATCCTCAAATTGCCTTCAAATCTGAATATAAAAGCCTCCAATATGCTTGATGTCTTCAAACCCTAGCTGAACCAATAAACTCCATTGAAACCCTAGCTGATTTGAAGCCTTTATCTCCATGGATCCTAGGAGAATCCATCTCTGAAAGTGGGATGGGTTTTCGTTCAAACCACTATTATCCAAGGGTTTTCGTCCATAGATATCGCTGAAACTCTGTTACAGCCAAGAGAAACTCTCCAAATAGTGAAAAAGCCAAATGATAGAATGATGCAAAGTGATGCCAAATGACCTCCTTATAACCTTTTCACCTTGGGCGCCCAATTGCAATAAAATATAATATCTTTTCAAGTCCATAGCCGACATCAAAACAACCTCAAATATTTTTTATTAATTTATTTTCTTTTTCTCCAAGAGGCCAACGGCTAGGAGAGAGAAAATATTAATAAAATATTATTATTTTATAATTTTTGTTTTTTCCTCCTTGAGCATCAATTTTGTGGGATTTACTATAATATTTTAATTTTATAATTTAATCTTCACCTCCAATATTTCATTTTTCCACTTTTTTCTATTTTTTCCATTCTCCCACTGGTTGGCATATTATTTAATTAATTTTTGTTTTTTTCATTGGCTAAATATTTAATTAATTTTTATTTTTTCACAAATATTATTAAAATATAAAAGATCATTTCCAAACTTCATTTTGCCAAGGAAAAATCATTTTTGCCACTAAAAACCCACTTTCCCTTCTCCAAGCTTTAAGTTATTTGCCAACTTTCCTTTTTCCAAGCTTGAAGTTACTTTAGCTCAAAAAGGGGATATTACATAGGCGCAACAGATGTAGTGGCACAAGGTGAGGTAGAAGCAATAGTATGTGCTTGCTTCAATGGATAATCATTATGTGGTTGAGGATGCTATTGTTCCTCAACAAGAATAATTGGCATCCAGTTCAAGGGCACCCACATAGGCCCTAACAAGCTTTAGTTGGAGAAGAAATTTGTAAAATGTTTTTATCGATTTGTATTTTACTATCATATCTCATTATATGCGGATTATACTCTTTTTTTTTTTCTATAGATGAAGGAAAAATTACTTATTAGTTATTAGTTCTCTAAATTCAGTTTTATGAATGTTTTTTAGGTTTATTTTACAAATTTATGCATTTATTTAATGTCTCGAGCTTTTGTTGAGTCCCAATTTTGAGTCAAATTTTAGGCCTGGTGAGCTTTTGCTGAGTTTTAGTTTTTGAATTATGGCCAAGATAGTCAGATTTTATTAAGAGAGTTCATGGTAGCACATCACAAAAGTACCCAATATCCCCCATAGGTGAATGAGATGGTGGAAACATTTAATAAGATTTTGAGGCAAGTGTTTATGAAAATTTGCGACACAAGAAGTTTAGATTAGGACATTAGAAAGAAATTATATTAATGTCCACAAATGACCAAAATTAGGTCAAGGGACTAGAGGTTATAGCAGTTAGCAGAAGAAAGTTCTAGGAAGAGAAGATATGAACCTATGAGATTCGACCTGCCGATCTCATATAAAACAATCAATTGACTTACCTACTCTGCCACACTCGTCAAAATATGGGTTATCACACATCTTATAAGTGATTGAACAAACAAACCTTGTTCTACCTTGTTTATGTACAAGAGACGATTGCGTTGGTGGAGTATTTTTTGTGATGTAGGAGTATAACTTTGGGTGAGATGACAATCTTGCATCACCCAAAAAAATGGTGAATTACAAGAACAAGCACTTGCAGATTGTGTAAAGACGGTTAAGGGGAAGTTGTTTCAGAACAATCATTTTTTGCTACACAATGGTGCTCTATAGGAGCCACACAATTGCCGTGGAAAGTCATTAGGAAGTTTTTGTAGTGGTCACTGCGAGGAGCTGGGTAAAAGCAAAAAAACACATATTTAAAAGCTTTATTCAATCTGGCTGGGTGACAATGATCTCTTCCAAAAAATGGGTAGTGTGTCATGCAAATAGTACTATGGCAGTTGTAGCTAATTTTTCCGGTTACTGGCTTGTAACACTTTTGCAGAGACAACTTGCCTAATATGGAGAAAGAGGATGTGAAAGTGCAGGAGGAAGAAGTTGTGTTTTATTGACGCTCTTGGAGTGTTGGAAGGATAATGTAGATGGCATAAATGAAATTAGATAAAAAAAATAAAGAATGAGCATTCAAATTGTTTATCAATTATCATTGCTTGAGTGGAGAGCACTGTAGCAATTACAACTCTAGAAGTTAAAGAAGGTGAGGAGTTAATGAGGATGCAAAGAATCAGCATGGAAGGCAAAGAGAAAGCAAACCAAATGCTGGAAACTGAAATCTTTATATTGTATTTTGAAACAGTTGTATTGCTTGAGAAACACAAGGAGGCACGTAAATTGTGCCTTTCAAACCTCCGAAAGTTTGATAAAAAATTGTAAAATAAGCCCCCCTAGAAAATCGACACTTCATAACATAGTACATTTGAATGTTACATGTAATGCTAACTGTTTTGTGACAGTTTTGATGCTAGAGATGATTGCACATAAACTTGTACAATGTAAAAAAGGAATCAAAGACCTCCGAACTGCAATACAAACTGGACTCAAAGACCTCCATTATTGGAGTCGACCACTACAATGTGAACAATAAACTTTGCAAAGAATGTAAACTGTTTGTTACAATTCAAGTAGAACACAAACTCTGGAGAATGAAGGAGCCCACAATGTTTGAAACTTGGAAGGATGAAGAAGCTGTAAAGACCCTACTTCAAATAACTGAAAGATGTTCTTAAATTTTAGATAAGATGTCTTCCACAAATCAATGAAAATCATCAACATACATCAACATATATATGAGCCTTAAAAAACTTTGCATCTCCATTGATAAAAATTGAAATAACATCATATGACAAACTGCTGTTATGAAATTACAGTTACTGTATCAGTCAAATCAGATTTGATATTATCATGAAAATAGCATCCAAAAGTCCTTCAAACCCTATAATATCAAAGTACTATCAATGAACATTGATCAAAGAGACAATATGTCATTATTGCAGCCTTGTATGAACACAAATAATTGACTGATAACAGTATATCTGCTGTTGTAATGACTGATATAAAATGTATAACTGCCCAGAAATGTTGAAGAAGCCAAAACAATGCCAAAATACTCTTTCCTAGCCAAGCGATTGGCTCCTAGATGCAAGATTTCACTTCTATCATGTTCCAAAGGTCTTCAACTCTCAAGATCTTCAATGGAATCAAGTATATAAACCCTTGGCTCAACTCCACAATGTCCAAGGGTTTCAATGATATCCAATTCACTCCAAATGATCCACAAAACCAATGCATCAATAGTTGCAAATTGAAGTTCAAGAGCTCTATTTATCCTCTCCAAGGATAGGTGTTCCTCCTCTTTGGCATTTTGGATGAAATTTGGATTCCACCAATGAATGATAAGAGTCTTGAACAATTTTAAATGAATTACATTTATGAAATCAATCATTTAAAATCAATCTTTAATTGTTTAAAATGAAATACATCTCCTTAACACATGGATCGATCCTCTAGCAATGAACTTCTTCTATCTTGGGCGGCGGCTGGATTAGCATTTAAATTCCTTTGCTTTGCATTCAAAGCTATATCTTGTTCAAGCTGACCGATCCTTCTTGGCTAGGCGGACTCCTTGGTATTAGCATTTATCATTTAATTTCCTTCAAAATGCTTAGTCGATCCATCCTAGTCATAGGCGATTGCATTTAAAATCAAATGTTTGTATTTAAAATAGCTCTTAGCCTTGGCCGCCGATTCTTTGGTTGGCATCGATCATTGAATAACTTCAAACAACTATTTTAAATGCTTTACCTTAGGAGCAGTTGATCCTCATAGCTGTTGGCTCTCCAAACAATGATCTTTCCCTTGGGCGAATACTCCCCCTTGGCCGTTGGAATCAAATAGAACCATGATCCAAAGTAGCTCACACCATACAATGAAACTCCATCTCAAATGCTAGTCGATCATGCTTGATAGCCGTTTGAAATTAGCTTGGACCTATTTTCTTCATGGGTGAATGCATCACCTTATTGCATCGATTAGCCTCAACCTCAATACAAAACTCCACAAAAATAGATTAGAGGAAAATGTAATTAAAGATTTCATTTTCCCTTTTATTCCATAATCTATCAAATCAAATCAAATGATTGAAAATACAATTTCAATATTGCATTTTCCAAACAACCCAATAACATACTAGTTGAGCCAACATTCCGGTTCTCCATGTATAGACATAAACCAACATTCCAGTTCTCCATGTATAGAAACAAGCTCAAACTAGAAGATCATTCCCTTACCAATACATTAGTCTACGGGAATGGATGATAGGCTAATCGTCAACTCCATATGAAGTCACTCCGGAAATGGGGACATGAAAGAAGCCACGATCTGCAGATGATGTGGAGTTGCAAAGTGGCTTTTAAAGAAATGTGAGTGTTGGTGGTCAACAAACAAATGCTAATAAATACCACCATAACTGCCGCCACAAAAGCAGCCACCTCCACCAAAAACTGTGTATGGAAACCATGGCATGGGTGGTGAAACAAGATGCCACGATCGAGCAGAACATGCAAAGGAGCTCAAAAATTTGTGAGCGTTGACGATAGGGGATTTGGTTTGCAAAAATCACCAAAAAACAAAAACAAACAACGACCTTGTTTTAGACAGTGACCACAGTAACCAATGCAAATAGCAATGACGTTAGGGGTGGATTGAAGACTTGGATGGACTACGACCTTGGCATTCTGGAAGCGACGACCTGCAAAAAATGAAGAATGGAGATTGCAAAGATCCTTGGACCACCAAAATTGCCTTCAAACTTTGGCAATTGTCGGCCAAAAGACTTCCACCTGCACAAACTGTTGAAAAAAAACACTATAGATATCTTGGGTGGCTGCTGGATTAGCATTTAAAATCCTTTGCTTTGCATTCAAAACTATATCTTCAAGCTGACCGATCCTTCTTGGTTGGATGGACTCCTTGGTATTAGCATTTATCATTTAATTTCCTTCAAAATGCTTAGTCAATCCATACTAGTCATAGGCGATTGCATTTAAAATCAAATGTTTGTATTTAAAATAGCTCTTAGCCTTGGCCGCCGATTCTTTGGTTGGCATCGATCATTGAGTAACTTCAAACAACTATTTTAAATGCTTTACCTTAGGAGCGGTTGATCCTCAGCCGTTGGCTTTCCAAACAATGATCTTTCCCTTGGGCGAATACTTCCCCTTGGCTGTTGGAATCAAATAGAACCATGATCCAAAGTAGCTCACACCATACAATGAAACTCCATCTCAAATGCTAGTCGATCATGCTTGATAGCCGTTTGAAATTAGCTTGGACCCATTTTCTTCATGGGTGAATGCATCACCTTATTCCATCGATTAGCCTCAACCTCAATACAAAACTCCACAAAAATAGAGTAGAGGAAAATGTAATTAAAGATTTCATTTTCCCTTTTATTCCATAATCTATGAAATCAAATCAAATGATTGAAAATACAATTTCAATATTGCATTTTCCAAACAACCCGATAACATACTAGTTGAGCCAACATTCCGGTTCTCCATGTATAGACATAAACCAACATTCCGGTTCTCCATGTTTAGAAACAATCTCAAGCTAGAAAATCATTCCCTTACCAATACATTAGCCTACAGGAATGGATGATAGGCTAATCGTCAACTCCATATGAAGTTACTCCGGAAATGGGGACATGACAGAAGCCACGATCTGTAGATGATGTGGAGTTGCAAAGTGGCTTTTGAACAAATGTGAGTGTTGGCGGTCAACAAACAAATGCTAATAAATACCACCGTAACTGTCGCCACAAAAGCAACCACCTCCACAAAAAACTGTGTATGGAAACCCTAGCATGGGCGGTGAAACAAGATGCCATGATCGAGTAGAACATGCAGAGGAGCTCAAAAATTTGTAAGCGTTGGCTTAGGGGATTTGGTCTGCAAAAATCACCAAAAAACAAAAACAAACAACGACCTTGTTTTAGACAGTGACCACAGTAACCAATGCAAATAGCAATGACGTTAGGGTTGGATTGAAGACTTGGAATGACTACGACCTTGGCATTCTGGAAGCGACGACCTGCAAAAAATGAAGAATGGAGATTGCAAAGATCCTTGGACCACCAAAATTGCCTTCAAACTTTGGCAATTGTCGGCCAAAAGACTTCCACCTGCACAAACTATTGAAAAAAAAACACTACAGATAAATGAAGGTCATCGGCTGTCAAAGATGGAGGCGACTTGGAGAGCAGTGACTTTAGCAAGAATAGTGACCTCACAACACAAAACAACAATCAAAACTGTAGATTAAAGTTGATGTCCAAGTGATTTTAAAGCCATGAAAGAGATTGATCAAGCTTCAATAGAAATGATACCGAGACCTGAAACTTGAAGCTTAACACCATAAACTGGAATGTTTCAACCCAAGAATAGCAAACAAACTTCGACGATCATTGTGATTTGTGTGTTGAAAGCGTCGACCTCCAAAAAACAACAAACTCGACCTCTCTTCGAAGGTTGACTGGAAAGTCGACTTGCAAGCAAGAGGAGATTTGAAACGGCGTTTTAGATGCAAATGTGATGCGAGGATCGATCTGCAACAAGGAACAGTGGTCGGTGAAAATTTGGTGACTAGCGTTTGAAAATCGACCAATGGTGAAGGGCGGTCACAAGAATTTGAGTCAAGAGTGATTCTGCAAATTAGGCCTTTGACTGGTAAAAACAGTGACTCAGAGATCAAAGCAATGCAGAGGATTGTGGAAGGCCGAGGTCACCGAACAATAGTGACCAAAGATCGGCCTCAAGAGAGAATATTGAGCACCAAAAAACTCAAACAACAAGAAATGAATTACGACAACTCAAACACCAACCTCAAACCCTTGACCAAATGCTCAAACTAGGTGAAAAATTTGCCCAAAACAACAAATTTCGCCAAAAAAACTAGAGAAAAATCACCCAACGAACTGCAAAAAACTGATTTTTGCAAAATTTTTTTGGTTTTTTTAAACAAATGAATTGATAGAGTGACACACCTATGATAGGGCTATGAGTGCAGTATGAAATTGGGAAGGGAATTGCGATTCTAGGCTCTTATACCATATAGGAGTAGCAACGAAATGAATCCAATAACCAAAACCTCCACAAGATGAATGTGCACAAAGCAAGAGTCTAAAACTATCATTAAATGTATGAGAATGTACAATGAACTCCTTGTATATGTAGGACAAGGAGGAAGTGAGAAGGTGAGAGTCAAACACTGACTAACCCTTCATGATGTGTGACACATGTAGAACACTTGAGACAAGTGTGAGAGCATGTGTCATATGTCTATGAGGGGAGACAACTAAACCACTAAGTGAACTTAGGATAGTGTAAGACTAGATAGAAGTAAACTAGATGAATAAAGAATCCTTTCACACTAACATTTTTAACCGAACAAGAAGTAATCTATTTGTAATCTGTTCTATAGCTGCCTATGATGTGTTTGATGGTTGGCTGTAATGTGGTCCATCGTAGACTATACTGTTTTGTTTGCAACAATCAACTACCGCTTCTTGTGTTCTGTTCAAAACTGCTTGTAGCATTTTAATTTACAGCAACAAAACAACGATTGCTAATGTGCTCTATAGCATGTACTTTTATTCAGCAATTAAACATTTGTTTGTCTCATTTTCTGTTTTACAGGAGTAATATGATCCGAAGTTGTTGTCTTTAATGGTCTTGGTGCAGCAGATAGTGTGTGTGTGTGTGTGTGTGTGTGTGTGTGTTCAGTGGTTTGGAGACTTGGCTACAAGGACAATATTGTCATTAAGTTGACTTCCTATCCTTGTCTGCAACAATTTTGTACCATGTTTGGGAGTAGCACATGCGATAAGTATAAATGATGAAGAATTACTAGTATTGCCAATTTGTAATCTAACAAAAAACTTGGCATGACAAACATATCATAAACTAGAAATCAGACATTGGCTATTTAGTTTTGTTGTATGACTTGAGGTATTCAAAGTGTCAAGGAAAATTGCATATCAAAGCATCAATGAAAATTGCATATCAGATGCATGGGTCACTACAGAATTGTTGCAATTTTGTTTGCAACTTGGAAGTTGTGCAGAGGAATTGGGTGCATGGTATGAAATTGGACTCAAGCTATACAAGCAATAGGTTAGTGTAAGAGAAATAAGGTATACTTGCGACCAAGTACCGGTAATATTCATTTCTTTTTGGTAGTTTTGATTCATAAAATTTGAAAACAAGGAGATTTGGTGACAAGGCATGAATGGTGGGTAAATTTGAGAAGGGATTGTAAAATACTAAGTTTCAAATGAGAGTGGGCACTACTAAACCTAGTTTTGACTACTTGGGCAAAAAGAAAATAAATTTGAGACGATTTTGTAATTTTGGCAATGAAATTAGAAAATGATGGTGAATGGAAAATGTTTGTATACAATTGTGGATAGGTGGTGAGAGATAAGTAGTAAAGAAAATGAACGAATGGGCTAGTGGTTAAAGAAAATTGAAATGAAGAGAAGAAAAGTTTGCCAAAAGATAAAATGTTGGAGATTGGTGGAGAGAGAAGATGCTAAAATGGCTAATGACAAATGGATCATAAAAATAAAGGGCAAGTTGTGGTGATGTATGTACAACATTGTAGATGAAGCATTGACAAAATGTTTGTTGGGAATTAGCAGCAAGATGGAGGTTAATGTTCCAACTATGATGTGGTAGTGACATCATGGGGTTAGGTTGGATAATTATGACTCCAAAACCTATGTATGTGGCGTTACAGACTCCACATTATTGCTTTGCATTCGTAGATTTTTTTGTGTATAGATGCCTGCAACTAAGATTGCAAAGTGATTTAAGAAAGTGTGAGAGAAGAGTTGAGTGTAGAGCCAAAGAACTAAGTGTAGAGCAATAGGAGGTTGTAACAACTTGTAGAGAAAGTATATGCGCAAAACCTCCTATGGGCACATTTGTTGTACCCCATGTTGTGTACATGCAATGAATGTTAAGTACATTGACAAAATGGATTGGAATTATTGAAGCTTGTGGAGGCGAGGTTTCAATTGTACCTTAGTTAATTGAAGAGAATGCTTGAGTTAAGAGTGTTTGCAACTAATGATCGTGACACATGAGTGGACTAAGTGGGGGGAGTCCAAGATAGAGTAGCAGAAGAGGGTGAAGGTCGTTAGCGATTCATTGTGTTTAGATGTCATAGACATTACATCCATTGTAATCCTTGTTTTCAATGCCATCAGATATTGAGCTTGTTAGCATTTTAATTTGTCCTTTTCAGGACAACACAAAAAGAAACTTGTAAGGATAGCCTTTCTTAGAATTAGAAGGGGAAGGCCCCATTTAACAAAAATTAAACCCTAGAACTTTAAACTATCTTTGGTTTTCAATGTGCAATACAAACTTAAAACAAACACCTGTCTTTTTGCCCTAATGTATGGGCACAAGGCTAATCAGTGCTTCAACACAATACGGGAGATTTGTATGCCTCCTCATAAAGAAAACAACCCAAAGGATTGCAAATGCACTCTTTCTACCTGAAAGTAGAGACTAAAAACACGAGTACAACACAAAGCTTGGATTCGATTAAACAAAAGATTTAGCAGATTGAATAAGGGAGATTTCATACAAAGCTACAACAACCATTTTCACTAAAACCTGCAATACAAAGCCTGCAAATTTCAATAGAAGCAATTCAATTTACTTAATCAACACATACAAGACCACACAAAACAAGTTGAACAATACTTTCAGCAGCAAGTAGGCATAAAATTTCTATTAGACAATCTAAGTGCAAATAGCATTTGTTTATAAGTTTTTACAATATTTTGCATTGGATTTATTCAAGATAAATAAAAAGCCCACCACTGAAGTTTCTATGCTGAAAATAGTTTGCTTGTAATCAAAGCAAGCTCAAAATGCAAAATTTGTCTTAAAATATACAATCCAAAACAAGAAATCTTGAAATAGGTTTTTGCCCAAAATATAATGTCTCTAAAATAGACCTCTTCTAGAATGTCATCTAAGAGTAGACATGAATAAAAACAGTGATGGCTAAAAATAGCTCCTATGGGACTTCGACTAGTGAGTTTGGTGTAACAATTGTACTAGTAGCAGCATCCCTTGTATCTTGTGCCCTCTGACATCTATCAATGAATATTTGGACTCATGAACTCATGATGCATCAGGTACTAGTATTGAACCCTTACGCATGATTTGAACATCTAAGACATCATTCATCCCTTGTTCCTTCCAGCATTCATTCTCCAAAGTATCAATCTCATTTGGTCTCTTTTTCCTTGCCTCAATGTGCTCGGAAATGAAAATCCGTATTATCTATGTTTAGTGCTCCACCAAGTATATCTTTCACGACCATTTGGATTTCAATCCTTGCCTCCTCGTGCTTAATTTCTTGACCATTTTCATTAATGAATGCACAAGGAATGGAAGTAACAAAAGTGGCAATATGCTTCTTAATCTTATTGAGCCTAGTCTAGTCTTCAATGATAGCTTTGAGCTCCAAGATCAATTTGCCCTCATCATCAAGTGGTGGCAGCTTTGAAGGAGTAACATGCTGTCCAAGTGCCCTTTTGAGGCATGATACATGAAATGCATTGTGAATTGTATTGTCCTCTAGCAGTTCTAGTTCATATGCAATCTCTCCTATCCTTTGCAAGATTTTGTAAGGCAAATAAAATTGTGGCTTAAGCTTCTCAGCTTCACTTCCCTTGAGAGAAGATTGCCTCTAGGGCTGCAATCTCAAGAATACCATATTTCTTACATTATGAATTTTGCTGTTATTTGGCAGGTCTAATTCATATGCAAACTCTCCTATGCTTCGCAAGATCTTGTAAGGCCCATAAAATCATGGCTTAATCTTCTCAGCTCCACTTCTTTTGAGAGAAGATTGCCTATAGGGCTGCAATCTCAAAAATACCATGTCTCCCACGTCAAAAGTCCTCTCCAAATGGTGGTGATCAATGTACATCTTTTGCTGATTTTGAGCTTGTTGCAGGTACTCCTTAAGTGCATTCAAAATATCTAGACGCTATTGAACCAAATCCCTAGCTCGTGGTACTCTAGTATCTGAAATGACTCCACAAAAGATAACACATCATATCCATACAATGCTTTGAAAGGAGTCATACTTATGAAGATATGATGTGTAGAGTCATAGCAATCCTCTTCAAGATAAAGCCACTTAATTCATGCTATTTGCTACTTTGTAACTTAATTTCTCAAATATCCTTCAATCCATTTGTTCACAATCTTGGTTTGTCCATCTGTTTGAGGGTGATAACTAGTGTTTAGAGTCAACTTTGTGCCTATCAATCGAAAAAGTTTTGTCAAAACAAACTAAGGAACCTGCCATCTCTGTCACTCACAATGTTTCTAGGTAGCCCATGCAATCTAAACACCTCTAAAAAATAAATCAGCCACTTGTGGTGCGTTATATTCTGAAGATATAACATAAAAATGAGGATACTTAGTGAGTCTGTCAACTACCACAAAAATACAATCTTTACCCTGCACTCCTGGAAGACCAGTGATAAAATTGATGAAGATACTCTCTCATTTTTGATTTGGAATGGACAAGGGTTGCAATAACCCAGTTGGAAATACCTGTTCTATTTTGTTCTATTGGCATGCCATGCACTCCCTAATGTGCTTCAACACATCTCCCTCCAGTCCCTTCCAAGAAAAATGCTCTCACATGTTTGTATGTCTTATAATACCTTGGATGGCTTGCTAGTGGTGTGCCATGACATGCTCTCAAGACCTTCTCTTTCATCTTCGATTCTAAAACAAGATACACCCGTTTCTTATTGAGGATGAGGTCATTGGCCAGCTTGTACTTGCCATCTTGTAACTTGCCATCCAAAATATCAGTATCAAATGTGTTCTTGGCATACTCAACTATTATAGAAATCCTCCAACTAGCAAATATATCAGTCATGGAGCATAAATAAGGCTTCCTAGATAATTCATCTGCTACAACATTATTGTTCCCCTTAACATATTAATATCAAAATCATAAGCGATGTAATGCCCCCTTCTCATAGGCAATTATTAGAGTTAGAGGTTAGTCCATCACTTGGTCCTCGTGATTATTAGGGTGGTTATGGGGCCCTCTGAGGGCGTTTGTGGACTTGGTCAGTCAACCATTTGAGCTTAGTTGGTGTTTCCTAGCTCAGTGTTACTTGGGCTCTCGCTGTGTACTTTTCAGAGCTTGATTTGGACACTTTGTCCATACTTACTATTTTTAGTAAGTCACAGGGGGTCAGTGTCCTTGTCAGTTGGCAGTATTTCTATTTCAAGAAAGTTGGCGGATTCTCACCATGAAGTTATCTTGGCATTTATCATGGTCATGAGTATTAATTTAAATAACATTAATAATAAAGTTAAATGAAATATTTAACTTATTGCGTTATTTATATATTTTAATGATTTATGATAAAAAGGCGTTATAAGGAGTTTTTAAAAGATTATTTTATAATATAAAGTTGGACGCCAACTTAAGGGAGATATAAGGCGGGAAATAAATTAAATAAAATAATTTAACTTGCCAACTTGGGCGTGGGAATTGGAGGAGAATATAAAAGCCCATTTGTGAGCTCATTTGCACATTCATGTTGAGAAGAAAATTGTTAAGGGTTTTGTTGGTTGGACTGGAAAGTCTGAAAATCTTGGCTTCATTGAGGACAAAAACCCTCATGAGGAACAACATGCTGCAGGAGTGAAAGATCTCCCAAGGCTGCTAGCTGACAACTTCGTTCAGGGGTTGTGCTTGTGCTTCATTGATCGATTTTGAGAGCTTCAAAGATATATTTTGCAGGTTTTGTGTATTCACTTCTGGAGGATTCATTGCCAAAATTATTGAGATTTCAGGCAATAATAAATTTGTGTTAGAAGATTGAAGATTTGAAGGATATTGTATTGAAGCAAGGTATTGACATTTTCAGAAATTTCATGAAAATTACATTTTATTTGCTGGTTTATTAGTCCTAGCCCAGCCGTACCAATTATTTGGTATTTCCGTACCATATGTGTGAGGAGCGTGGGAAAATAAAAAGGAACCCATTCCTTTTGTCAAAGTCATTAGAGACTTTAACATTAGCCATTTTAATCAAAAGGGTAGCAAGAAGGAATCGTGAGCTTTTAAAAGGAAATTGATGCATATTATTAAAGTTGAAGTTATGGAGGCATGAAAGTTTAAAAGTTATTGAATTCATAAATTTGAAGACCTTTGACTCCTTTTTCTGCCGCACCTTAAAGACATTTATAATATATTTGGGGTGATGTTTTAAAAAAAAGAATTGTGGGGAATAAAGTGAAATGGAGGTGTGAGTCTTAAAGGGAAATCACACAATATATGAAGACATGAGCGCAGCTTGTTGGGAAGGAGAACTCAGATCAGCAGCTTGTTTGTTAGCAGCAAATTTGGAGATATAGGGAATTTATCACTGTTGTATCAGATGTGATATAAGGCATAAACCTACACATACAAGGCTGTTCAGAACTCCAGGGCATGAAATAATTAGTACATCTGTACCTGCAGTCTTAGTAGCATTTATTCTCAGATCAGTATCATCAGAAAATGCCCACAACACTCATCTATATCAGCAAACAAGGTCTGGAATCATATCATTTTAGTTCTGTACTTGTTTAGTGGAAATCTGCATTTGTATTGTCAATCTGAGTACAAAGACTGATCTGAATATGTTTTCATGTTGAATTAGTTCCTGGTTCTTAGTTAATCATTGTAATGCCTTCAGTGGATTTGTGAATACAAGGCATTTGAAATATTGTTATTTTAATTACCAAACTCTTGCAAACACCAAGATTGATTGTGATAGACACGCATATCTGGCTGAATGAAAATTGTTTGTCAAAATGCAATACCATACTTTCTATTACAGCTTCTGGTTATTGTGTTCTTCTTTGGTACACACATGCAATATGTTTGTTCAAATGTCCATTGAAGTATATATGAGCTGAGACTGATTATGCATAAAAGTCACATCACAAACAAACATTCAACAAGTTGTCCACAGAATAAACTCAGAAAAATTCAGTGATAACCAGCAGCATGCAAAGTGTATGATGAAATGTCAATACACTAGAAAACAGGAAATTTGAGTTTTTGAAGGCAAATCTGGATAGGGGATAATATAAGCTTGTAACTTACATACCGACTTCTGCTGTCTATCATTCAAGTCCTTTTGATTGAGGAAGAACTTCAAGCTGTTGTGATCCATCTTCACCACAAATCTCCCACAAGCCAAGTGCTGTCTAAACTTGCGCAATGCATGCATGATGGCCAACATCTCCTTGTTGTAAATAGAGAAGCTCCTTTCTGACTCCTAGATCTTTCTACTCTCAAACATTATGGGATGTTTGTTTTGTATAAAAGCTGCTCCAATCCCCTTTTCCCGAGGTATCACATTCCAAAACAAAAGGAAGCGAAAAATCTGGAATGGCCAAAACAGGACATGAACTCATTATCTCCTTGAGCTTGTCAAAAGCTCTTTGTGTTGAATCACTCCAAGAAAAAGCTCCCTTCGTCAAATCTATCAATAGAGCAATTAATTGTGGAAATCCATTAACCAAAAAGCCCTCTAGAGTGTGATATAGTCTTAGGCGGAGGCCAATCCATGATTGCTGTAATCTTCTCATCATGCACTCTAATCCCTTGGGCATTAATCTTATGCCCTAGATATAATATCTCTATCAACCAAAATGGACAGTTTGATGCCTTGGCAGAAAATGATTTGCTCCAAAATACCAAGCACCTTATTATGTGTCTCAAGTGATACTCCCAAGTCTTACTATGGATAACTATATCATCAAAGAAAACCAACGCAAACCTTCTCAACTGTTTAATGAATACCTGATTCATGCAAGGCTGGAATGTGGTCGGCGCATTAACCCAAATGGCATGACTAGTAACTCGTAATGCGCATAGTGACACTTGAAAGATGTCCTATGCACGTCCGCATCTCTCGCCCTAATCTGATGATACCTTGATTGAAGATCAATCTTGGAGAAGTACACCGCACTATGAAGCTCATCTATCAACTCATCGATCCTGAGAATAGAGTAGCGGTTCTTGATTGTCTTCTTGTTAAGTGCTCTATAATCAATGCACATTCTGATGGTTCCATCATTCTTCTTCACCAACACCACGGAAGAAGCAAATGGGCTAGAGCTCGATCTTATGTGTCCCATATCCAAGAACTCCTTAATTGCCTTTTCAATCTCCTCCTTATGCCTCTTAAGATGATGATAGGGTGTAGTAATGATCGGCTTCTATCCTTCTTCCAATTCAATGACATGTTGAAACCCTTTGTCCAGTGGCAACCTTGGAGGATTATCGTTGAACGCCATGTGATGCTTATCCAAGATGGATTGAATATCAATATGGTAAGATTTCTCATCTGTGGATGAACTTGTATCCATAGTTAAACACTGTGCTACCCAAGCTACTTGGCCTATATGAAAAGCTCTCTCCATCCTCTTGGTTGAAACAACCTTAGGAGCTCTGTTTGATAAGCCTCAAAGAACCATGCCCTTCCCTTGGGATTTGAACTTTAGCTACATAGTCTGATAGTTTTGGGTAACTCGCCAAGTGAGTGCAACCATTACAACCCCAAAAACCACATCTGTCTCACCAATGCCAACCACGTAGAAATCATCAAATACTTTATGCCTCCCTAAAGTGATATCAAGATGCAGAATCCTCCTAGTGTATGGGGTAGTGAATCCATCAGCTACAATAACATTGAATCCCTCAAAATAATCTGTCTTCACATAGTTGGAAAACTCGGACTTGGCAAAAACTCGCCAAGCCCAAAAAACTCGACTTGGCAAAAACTTGGCAAAAAACTCAACAACTTAAAAAATTGCTTAAATTTCATTAGAAACACATTTTTTTGCAAGACTCAATGACAAGATGTATCCAATGAGTCCATAAATGAGTACAAAAGTGTTTTCTATTAAATTTGATTGATTTGAATGCAAATTGAGTACAAAATCGCATCCTCATGCGAAATCCTGATGGCTGAAGCTTGATATTGATAGTGGTAGTAGATAGCCTTATACAATAGATAGCTAACAAAATGAAAATAGTAAAACTAAAAGTAAATACAACATTTGACATCTTCCTCTTCCCTAATCTACTGAAAACTAGGGGAGAGGTAGAGGTTCTAGTCCTCTGCCGTGGCTCCTCGATTGGCATGGAAGGCAGTGGCTTGGGCTCAATCTCCATCCTGGTAGTAGATGGCAATGACTCCTCCCCAGCCTCATCAATGTCATCCAATCCTAGATCTCCTCCTGCACCCACCTCCTCCAATGCTTGCCTCTCAAAATCAAGAATCTCATCTTCAGTAAACAATGGAGGTTGCTCATCCCGGCCTGTCCAATCAGTGTAAGGATCTATTTCATCCAAATCAATGGGATCATTTGATTTGTCCTCTACCCTTCTTGTGCATAGCCGAAGATTGTATTGCACAAATACAATGTCATTGAGGCATTTTTGAGCTCATTTGTTCCTCTTCTTCGTGTGGATGGCATCAAACAAACTGCAATTGTGCTTACAACTAGATGAACTACAAGGTTGGCACAAAATGTGGAGGGCTAATCTTTATAGATTTGGGGTATTTTGTAATGTCCCCAATTGTCCTTCCACCAAAAGGATAATTATTATTCTAATTATTTAATGTTACCTAGCAGAAAATGCTAAGTTTAAAAGGTAATATTAAATTAATTATGTTAAAAGGTTATAAAGTGACATGATAACTTACTTTAATAAAGTCACTTTATACATTAAGTGAAGGAGGGAAAATAATAAAAGTTCTTTTGAGAGAAGTAATATGAAGAGACAAAAGGAAAATAATATTATATTCCTCTCAAAAGGTTATAAAAGGACAATGAGAGCTCATTTGGGGGCATGCTTGGATATTGTATTGTTATTCTGTGGGATTGAACCTGCGTGTTTTTCCATTTCTATCCTTCCTGTGGACAAAAACCCACTCGAAGAAGATCAGTTTCGGTAGTGAGATATCTACCCTAGCTGGTTATGGTGGTTTCTACTTCAGGGAATCATAGAGCTTCACGGAGATGACCTATTTTATGAGTTTTCTGCTTTGTATCTCATTTAGAGTTGATTGAAATGAGTTTTGATGCCATTCTATAACTTTTTGGAGTTTGGTGTGGTGTTTCTTGTATTTTCCTAGCATGGCCATACACTCCTTGGCCGTACAGCTGAAATCACTTTTTGGAGAATTCAAAAATAATAGAAGTTTGTTTGCTATTTGCTTTTGATGGTGTCTTTATATGAAGGAATCAATTCTTTCTAGATCAATTTGAAGAGTTCAAAGGCATAGAATGAATTTTAATTGTCATCCGTACATTTGAATGGCCGTACCTGCTGAATTTCTTATGGTATTCGATCTGAACTGAATAAGTCTTCTTGGCATTCCCTTGTATTTACAATGTGATTGGTAGATTTATGAGGCCCCTTTGGGACTATTTTTATGAGGATTGAATGAGTTTGGCATTTTCTATAGTGAAGTCCGTATTGCCCATTGCCGTACGGCTGAAAATGAATGTCATTGATCAGAAATTTGATACTTATCCATTTGCCTTCTATATCGTTTGCTAATCAATTAGTATGCTTGGCAACTACATTAGAGGTAATTTGCAGTGGTTTGAGTGTATACTGGTGATTCTACAAGGAAACTGTACATTATATTGTTGTACACTGTAGATTGGTACGATTGATGATACTCTTTATGGAGATGGTGGATGAAGTTAAAACTTATTCTAATCTTCTTATATGCTATGGACCTCCATATTAATAATCATATTGCAATAGTTATAAGCTTTAATTGGAGTCATTGAGCAAGTCCGTACATGTACGACTGTCCCAGCTGGAAAGGAAATGATGCATATTACTAATTCATGTCAAAGCTTAAACATTGCTATTTGATTTCTGTCATCCTGGAAAGTATTGGTGACCATGCTGGGTGTTTAATATAGTGGGTTTGACTGTGTTTTGGTATTGATGTGAAGCAATCAGTTGTTCTTGTGCAGTACGGTCCTGTAGTGGGTCTGCAGTTAAAAGAGATTAATAATTGTTGTGCTGATTGGATTGCAGTTCTGAATGTTTGGGTTGAGTTTCTTGATGTGCTATGCAAAGATAATACTAGTATGGAGTTTGGTGGATTGTCCATGATAGTGATTAGTAGTACATATCACTGTGGGTCTAATTTCTGTGTCATTTTAAGTATGGCAGTGATCTTCATCAGCAATAACTCATACAATCTGCAATGATAGTTACATGGTATAACTCTCTTCCAAGCTTCTCTCATTAATAGAATCTCAAATTCTAACCATGTATTCATGAATACCATTGTATTTGGGTTCATTGTAATTGCCTATGCAAATCACATTAAATCCCCTGGATGGTTTACCGCCAGTGTGGAAGGAAAGAACATATTCAAACATTTTGTAACCCCTGGATGGTTCTACCGCCAGTGAGGATAAAGAACTCTCTTTTCTTTTCATTTCTACCCACTGGACAAGTGGCGAATTCCCACTGAATAAGTCGATGACTTTGTAATCTTTCATGCTTATTTCATACCCACTGATAAAGTGGTGAATCCCCACGATATGTGGATGCCCGCCGCAGTAGAAGAAGTGTATTTCTTTCTTGCATACTTGTTACTGTAATTCAAAATCACTGTATGCTCTCACCTTGCCCATCCTGGGATCTTGGTGATCAGAAAGTGTGAGGCCTTTAGTGGTTTATGCAATTGATGCTAACGTTGTCATGTCACCCTTTTTACATTTTTGAAAAATAAATTGGGGTAGCTTCTTACATATTTGCACCCCAAGTTTTCCACCAAGCCTCTGCAAAATAAAATATTGAAGAGTTAGAAAGCAAAGTCAAAAGTAAATTTGAAATTTTTAACTTGTAAGATGCATGTGAAAGAATCCAAATTTTATACCTGGTGTTTGAGTGGTTCTTCCTCGGATAGCTAGCTCCAAAGAAAAGAGCCCACCCCTTGCTTCCCTGTAACTTTCCAATTCTTGGATAATGAGGTCTGCTACATGGACCTTGGATGTCATCCTCTGAATGCATATGGTGAGGCCCTCCATGACCTCTCCATTAGGATCTGTGAAGGTATTTGAATAGAAAAAACGGGGGTTCAAGAATTACCCCGCTGCATGGATGGGTCGGTGGAGTTGATTGTTCCACCTCCTATCAACAATCTCCCATATGGGATCAATTTTGAGGCTGTCCCCCTTGTAATAATTTTTGATGGCCTCTTTGGCCCTATCCATGGCCTCATAAGTATATCCCATTGGGTTTTGATCCCCATCTACCAAATGAAGAACTCTAACCAAGGGCTCCGACACCTATAATTTACAAATACAAAAGATTAATCATTAAAGTTACAAATTTATAATGAAAGACTTAAATTAAAAAATAAAATATTCAATTTGAATTTAAAATTGAAGTTTTGAGGTTACCTTCACAATCTCTGTAGCTCTTTGTTCAAAGAGCTTATCAAACACTATGGTTGTGATCCTCTCTCCTTTAGGCTTCTTTACATATGATGATTGTAGCCATGCTAGACTCATAGACATTTGTTTCAAAGCATTCAATGAACCAATGCTTTGCAACGTTAGGAAAATCCTTGCAAACCTTGTGACACCCGATCGCACCAACTCTTTCCCTTGGGTGTGTTCTCTCATCAAATTAAGAACCCGAGGGTGATTGTAGATAAATTTCCTGATGCTCCTTGCATCATCTACAACCGGTGTCACCCAATCAAGTTTGCCTATGTTTTCCAAAAGAAGGTCAAGGCAAAGTACTGCACAAGGTGACCAAAAAAGTGTTCTATGTTTGTCCTCCAACAATCTCTGAGCCACCACATATGTTGTTGCATTATCAGTAATGACTTGCACCACATTTTCTATGCCCACCTCCATGACAACTTCCTCCAACATTAGAGACAATGTTTCTACATTTTTTACTTTGTTGGAGGCATCCACCGATTTCAAGTAAACAACCTCACCTTTTGAAGCTATCAAAAAAATAATTATGGTGCCGTTTTTAACTTTTTCCCATCTGTCCACACATAAAAAAGAACGGTGCAGCCATATTTTTTCCATTCCCTTTTCTGTTCATCCACCACTACATTTGCCCTTTCAATGGCATTCATGAGCAACCTACAAGTACAAAATGAAATTAACTATTAAGTACACAATTTTAATTTTTAAACAAAAAATAGCCTAAATTCAACATAAATTTCTATAAATCAAACAACATAAATTTAGCCTAAAATTCAACATAAATTAGTAAATTACTATAAGTTTAAATTAGCATAAAATTTAAATTAACTAACCTCCCACTCACGTCTTTGCGAGAAGGTGGCTTGTAGGCTTTTTCCCGCAACTGTTAATGCAATTACCAAATTTTCCCAACAAGGACTACTCGCCACATTGAAAGGAATGTTGTTGAAATACCAAAAATCAGCACATGCCATAGCTGCATGTTGATTCACCTCCCTGTTCCACCTGGTAGCCTCCAATGATGTTTGTACTCCAGGTGTGTTTCTGGTTACAAAAAAACGATGTGGCATGTGTGTAGGTGTAGGCGTTGCAGCCGGTGCTCTACTCGAAGTAGATGAAATGGAGGTAGATTTGTTTCGGGATCGTGGATCACGAAGAGAGCCCACTATGCCCTGACATGTATCTTCTTCTACATCTGGATGGATTTCAACACCTTGACAACCAACTATGGTTGCTTCCATGGCTGCCTTTGCCCTCTCCTTTTGCAATTTTTTCTCTTTTGCGGCTGAAAGTAGGGCATTCATCTCTCTTTTTATCTCTTCAGTGGTCCCAGGACAAGCCTTGACATCACGACGACTAATGCTTGCAAGAGGGTATTCTAGGCGATTTATGCCTCCAGAATATACATTTTGGCATCTAATGTAGTAAACTGACCCAGGTTGCGGTCCTTAATAGCCATATTTCCAAGTACGGTCTCAAGCTCTTGTAGGACGAGTGCCTACAAATGGTGGTGGGGCGGAACCTGAGGTTGAATCTGATGCAGAAGCTTCCCTATTTGCCATTATATGAAGTATTTAACGACAACCTACACATACAAAGTGAAAGCACAACATATTAATTTTTTGATACAAAAAAAAACCTAAATTATACATAAATCACTAAAATCTAGTGTTCCACGGGGACCCATCCCCTCCCAAAATCCAGCCGCCCCCCCGACCCCGAAACCCGTCCCCAACCCCAAAACCCTTTGTCCCCCCGTCCCCAAAACCCGTCCCCGTCAGGAAACTCCGTGGAACACTACTAAAATCAACATAAAATTAGTTTAAATCAATATAGATTTAGGTTAAATTAGTAAAACTTCAATCTAATCTAAAGATTCTAACCATTTTCTAAAAAAAGAGATTAAAATAAAAAACCTAACTTGCATATGCAAAAAACAATCAATTTATTACGAAAATAAAAAAAAAACCATCATAAAATGGTGATGGATCCATTTTTTTGAATTAAAATGCAAAAATGCAACCAGTGATGCCACCACTCGTTGGCTATGCCCTCCGAATGAAGAATTGCAAATTTGATGGCTTCTTCTTCTAGCATAGGGCTGAGTGAGAGATATGTATCCAATTTTTGGAATCAAGTTTGTGCAATACTTTTCCCCAAACCATCAAAAGGAAGAAGAGTCAACTTACTCAACCTATGTTACAAATCTCTATAAGGTTGATGTGTAGAGGAGGTCTTCTCTCACTTCTTCACCCATTTTTTAATCTGAAATTGCAATAGTTCGCAAATGAAATGTGATTTCGAATGTCTGCATCAAGACCTTGGTACTCATCCGTGCAAGCATTAATATCATATGTTGCTGGATTTTGCTCTTCTTTTGGTGGTGCCTCTATTTTGGGTAAGAAGGTAGGCTAAAATGGTCTAGTTGTTGATCCAACTGATACCCTGTTATTATTTGTAGGATTAGATAGGCCATTTTGATTTGAAGTGCTTCCTTCACCTATGGGGTTCTGATTTTTCCGTGAGGAATTTGAAGTGGTATTCATGTTTTGCATTTGTTGCATCATCCGGATTAATAACTGATTTGCTTTCACCTTTTTCTTGATTAAAGTGTCAAACTTATCGTCCGTGTTTGCTATGTGTTTCTTACCTTTGCCTCCTATTCAAACACTGGTGTCTTGTTGTGTTGCATCCAACCTTTTTCTTTCCCTTTGTGAAGCTCTCAAATCTCTTTGACTCAGCTGCATGCACTCATTAACTTGCAGGCTGGCAGGGTCTATTGCTTTGATACTAATGTGATGTCCTTGGACATTAACTATTAAAAGATCTTTGGTAATTTCTTGATTCAAAGAATTCATAGCATTCAATAATAAAAATAAGAATTTATACATAGTTTGTAGATTGAGCATTATTGTAATTAAATAACAGTCATAATCCTCTGATTACAGTTTGATTTAACAATCACGCTGAAATTATAGTGGTAGATAAAGTTTGAACTAGAATTACACACTGCAAGAACCTTCAATACATACACGAAACAAAGAGGTTATTGAAGTCATAGTAGTCCCTTGTGTATATATATATATATATATATTCAACTTACAACTTGTAGGGGGTTCGCGGCAGTGCTATTGATCAGGTAGATCTGCCTAAGAGTCACGTCTATGACTCTATATGATTGCCAATTATTTACTCCTAGTGTTGGTTGAGTGTCAATGGTGCTATAGACTGCTATAAGTCACAATATATATATTCAACTTACAACTTGTAGGGGGTTTGCGGCAGTGCTATTGATCGGGTAGATCCGCCTAAGAGTCATGTCTGTGACTCTATATGATTGCCAATTATTTACTCCTAGTGTTGGTTGAGCGTCAATGGTGCTATAGACTGTTATAATTCACATGTACTCCTTTGACTGTTGGCTTACTCTGATTATTGCTTGTTGCTCTCCTTGAAATATGTTGCCTTATTCTTGAGATCGCAGCTTGTGAAACTTCAATGGGACAAAATATGTCGTGTGCCTTCTATCCATGACCGGTGTAAGAGACCTTTCTTAATTGACTGAAAATTTTTATCTACTTTTTCAAACAAATAGTAGCACAAATCAACAAATGATCAACACCAATGAACAATGCAATAGTAGAATATCAAACCCACATCAAACTTTATTACTTGAAGCTTTCAAATGAGATATACAGAAATGATATGTTGCTGATATGAAGTTTCAGTCAATGTCTGATTTATATCAGACTTATTTATATCATAAAATATGCCACCAAATGGCTCATATAGACCATATATGAATGCCCAAACACCCTAGGATGAAGCTAGAGATCATATGAAACCAAAACAGCCCTGGAAGTACTCAGAAAATGGTCTGATATAAATATTTATCAGACTGATATGACTGCTGAAAGTGGTGATTTTTTCAGTCACACAAATGTAGCAATGAAATCACATGAAAAACACCTCCAAACTCAAGCGATGGATGCCTAGTTTGGTCTTCAATCAAGTGCAGCTCTTCAACTATCAAATCCCACTTCAAATCCACTTCAAAGAACCCTGAAATTGCATAAATAATTCACTGTCATAAATCAGACCTAGAAAAGTATGCAAAAGTCACTCAAATCTCATAAAAACTCAATCGTCTACCTTGGTAGTCACTCCACTTCCCCAAGTGTTCCAAATTGATGTCAAATACTCTTCTAGTCTTCTCTAACAACCTGCAAATGAAACACAAATAGTGAAATCTGTATGAAATCACTTCACAACTAGTATGGGGTCATCGCCATACATAAACAAGGGGTCATCACCTTGCCAATAAACTAAAAATCGGAATTCTCAACTCAAAATGAAAGAGATAGAAAACATACCAATGCATCAATAGTTGCAAATCGAAGTTCAAGTCCTCTATTGAAGCTCTCCAAGCTTGGGCGTCCTCTTTCTTTGCTAATTTTGAATGGGACTTGAAATCCATCAATCAAATGTGAGAAACTTGAACAATTTTAAATGCATGACATCAATAGATACAATCATTTAAAACAATCATTAATTATTTTAAATGAAATCATCTATTATCAAGTGGATCGATCCTCGTTAACAAATTGAATGTCTTCAAGCATGGGTGGCGGCTATGGATGAGAGTTAACAATCATTAAAATTCCTCATATGAGCTTGAGCGAACCTCCTCCATAATGGCGTTTGGCATTAAAAATCCTTTCAAACCATAAAAATTGATCCAATGCAAACATTTAATTTCCTTCATCAATCGCCCTCAAGATACCATCGCCCAAATGCCAATATTTAATAAATGACTCTTGCATTCAAAATATGCTTTTACCAAATCGGCGGCCAGCTAGGAAAACATATGAAATCATTTAAAATATATCAACCGACCTCTTCAATGCGAATCGCCCTATACAAACATAGGCGAATAACTCCACAAGGCGTTTGAATTGGCACTTGATCCAAAGTGGCAATCACCTCCAAGATAGCCGTTGGCTCAACAAGCAATGCAAACATCAAACAATATTCAATGAACCTCATAGAGAATGCCAATTGATCCATCCTTTGCCTTTGATTTTTGGTCTGGACCTATAACTCCATTTGGCGAACACCTTTATTCTATAAATGCTCCATGAAAATCGATTAGAGAAAATGTAATTAAATATTTCATTTTCCCTCTTATTCCTTCTTTTGAAAATTCAAACCTCATAATTGAAAATACAATTTCAATATTGCATTTCCCATATAGCTCAAACACATACTAGTTGATCCAACTTTTTGAATCTCCATGCATAGAAACAAAATCAACTAGCAAATCATTCCCTTACCAAATCATTAGCCTACGGGAATGGTTGATAGGCTAATCGACAACTCCATATGAAGTCACTCCGGAAATGGGGACATGACAACCGGATACCGTAGTTCTTCGCCAAATGGGTTTCGAATATACTTTGGTTTATTCCTATAACAACTTGGAATCACCCTTGGTCTAGAAAATGCGAATCCAAATGACTACTATGCTGTGCAGTTCCCAAATGATTTTCTAGTCAATGTAGCTAGTTGTGACAGGTGGTGAGGCATCTATCGTTAGAACTTGAATGGCGCGACCTGAAGAGTGATAAGATTTGCCTATGCAAATACTATAGTCCTAGTGAAATTGTAGCCACTTGTATAACTCTAACAATCTCCCCTAATTACTGCTTATAATGACCTTAGATTTGTGGCGTCTAAAAGTACTTACACCTCTAACATAGACAGTTGAAAGTTTTGATGATGGAATGTTGAACTCAAGTTGGTGCACTTGGTGACAGCAACAAATGAACCTTCAGAATAATGCCACTTATTTGGTTGCAAAACTGATTGCTTGAGTTCTCACAATGTGCAGTCAAGGGTTTTCGTCCTTGAATGCACGCTCAAACTTGTACTCAATGAAGAATATCAAAATGTCAATCTGGATAATGAAATGAATGATTGGAGCTTGTAGATATACCTCTACCAATTTGCGCCATCGGGTCCTATTTTCCCGCCAATATTTAAAAATACTTTTATTTAAATTTATTTTTATATTTATTTATATAATTTTTATTTTAGTGAGTGTTTAAAAAGACTTTTTAATTTAATAATGTGACTATATATATTTTTAATTTGGGAAAAGGGACATGACATGGTGTTGGGTGGATCTCCCTCGACTAGCTAGTGGCAATGGAAAAGAGCCTCCCCTTAGCTTGCTTATAATTTTGCAACTCTAGAATTATGGGGTATCTCACTTCAAGCTTAGGTGTCATCCTTTGATTGTATGTTGAGTTGGTGGAGTTGATTGTTCTATCTTTGATCAATGATCTCTCAATGGGATCAAATTTGTCTTTCACCCCTATGGTAGTTTAGGATGGCCTTTTCAGCCCTTTCCATGGCGTCATAAATGTCATGCATTGGGTTTTGCTCTCCATCCACGAATCATAAAACCTTCACCAGAGGTTTCGGCACCTACAAACAAGTTAAATTTACAATTAACGTAAATACTTCAAAAAATTTAAAATAAAGGATTCAATTTGAAATTTAGATTGAAGTTTGAAGTTACCTTGATGATCTTTGCAGCTCTCTTTGCAAAGACATCATCAAAAACTATTTTTTGTGGTCTTCTCTTAATCAACCTTGTTTGAAAATGTTGAGTTAGTTGCAAACCTTTTCACACTTGCTTGCACAAATTACAAATACTTCGCAATGTGAGAAAGTTAGTTGCAAACCTTTTCACACTTGCACACTTGCTTGCACAAGTTTTTTCGCCTTGGTGTGATGCCTCATCAAGTTGAGACCTGAAGGGTGATTATAAATGTATTTTGTGATGTTTCTGGCATCTTCCACAACCGGTTTCACCCAATCAATTTTGCCTATGTCCTCCAAAAGAAGGTCAAGGCAATGGGCAACACAAGAGGTCCAATAGAGTGATGGGTGCTTCTCTTGAAGCAATCTCCCTGCTGCCTTGTAAGTTGTTGCATTGTCATTTACAACTTACATCACATTTTCTATGCCTTCCTCTAACACAACCTCCTTTAGCATCAGGCTCAAAGTTTTTGCATTTTTTGTTTCGTGAGAGGTATCAATTGACTTCAAAAAAACCATCTCACCATTTGAAGTTGTTAAAAAGTTGACGAGGGCACAGTTACTTCCATCCATCTTGCCATTTGAAAGATTGGTGCATTGAAACTTTCGCCATTATATCTTTTGTTCTTCTAGAATTGATTTTGCAATTGAACAATTGCCCACTTGATTCACATGGAGCGGGTGCCTTGTACTCTTTCGCTACAACTGAGCAAAAGATCGTGTGTTTTCAGCATCTATGGTGTGTTTTTTTATGTTTTTTTGAGTGTGAATGATTGTGCAGTGTACAAACTGCATCCGACGAGAGCACACGTTAGACTCGTTGAGTACCACTAGTGAGTTCTGCACGAGTACTCATCCAGAGTTGGTTTCGGCAAGTTGTGAGTTACAACTCAAGTTATTTGTTTTGTAAAAAAATTGGCAAGTACTCATTGAGTCTGATTATTTGTACTATGGATATAGCAATATGCATTTTGTTAAAAAGAACAAACTTACCTCTAAGAGAGTAGAAAAGCATGTTGTTCTACACATTTCCTTGTATGTCTTTGATTACAAGGCGCTTGAGTACAAGGAGAACCCAACAACATAGTGGGTTATAAAGCCCAAGGAGTTGGGGTAGATTGATGAGGACCAGGATGTGCAACTAAGATTGGTTTGGGTCCCACTGCAGAAGCCAATTGAGTCCATTAGTTGTAATGATGAGCTATTCAATATATTTCTATCAGATGATGTCTCTAATCATTAAGCTTGTTGTTTAATGGAACTATCCATATGTTGTTTGGGCATTTGATTTAGTTTTGATTTTCGATTCCGAGTTTGTAACTTTGTTGTTTGTACTTTTTATTCACTGTCCAAGAACTGGAGAAATGAATATCATATTTACAATTATTGTATCAATGGATCATCATTGAAAATTCAGCACTTTGAATTTGCCTTTTCTAAGTTTCAGTTTTTTTTAGTTTACTTAACTTATTTTTAAAATTTATTTAAATTTTATTCAAATATTAAATTATGTATTATTTTAATATCAGTCCTCCTGCTTGCACCAATATCTGTTTTTTTTGTTGTCCCTAAAACCTATCTTCCCATCCTCAAATTTCGGAGAAACACTAGAATTAACTCATGGTTCTGGTACAGTAATAGATTTGTTGCCAACTCTTGTAAGCTGCTGCATAGTTATGATGGATTAAATATATGGCAGTACCTTGTAAATGCGTCTGATGAATTATTTTAATAAATGGCTGGTTGTGAAGTTTCCATTTACTTAAGATTTGTAATCACAAGATCTGTTTAAGTAGCTTGTTTTTTTGTTAAAAATTTTACATTTTCAGTCAAACATAATATCATATATTTGGATAGCATTATAATGTTTTTAACTTGGACATTTTGAGTCTCCTTCAAGACCCCTCTTGAGGGAAATTACAAGATCATGTTAGCAAAAAAGGTAACCTGAGAGCTAGAGAAAAACGATGTTAAAGTTTGTGAAGTGACATGATCTCATCTTGATGGTTTTCTTGTCTGTAGTACTTCATGAATCCAAAAGTGGCAAGAGAACCTGTCCCTGAACAGTTGGAGTTGATAGCGGAGCAGATCCTTGTTCCTTTATGTAGGATATTTCATCATTTTGTACAGGTAATGGAAAATGCTTACTTAGAACTCATACCCTCAATTTAATTGTATTCTACTCAATTTGAATTTAATAATGTCCCAGTCATATGCAAGAATGATTAAGATCATTTTTTTTGACTTGGATCTGTCCTTTCACAGGCAGAGCGATTGAGAGACACAACTATTGATGCCTTAGAGAAGGAACATGTCCTACTTATTTGTTGCAAGTGCTTTCATTTGGCTGTAAGTGACATGCCTCCTTTTCTTTTTGGTTATTAATTTCAAGCTGATGATTGGGATGTATTGTCAATTTATTGTATGGCAAACTTCTCATTTTCCCTAGAACTATCAGCAGTTCAGTTGTCTATAGTTGATATTGATAATAAGGAAAGTTCCTTATAGGACGTTGAGCCTCTAATTGCATTTTAAAAATATTCCTGTTAGTAATCAGTTTGAAATGTTCAAGGAAGATTGTTGTGTTTGATGGTGGAGAATGTTGTATGCACTTCAGAACATGGTTCTGTGGCAAACAACCCATTTTCCCATGAACAACCATTAGTTTAGTTGGGGTCCATAATTGGTGTTGATAACGAGCAAAGTTCCTTATGGAACACTGAGCATCTAACTGCATTATGAACAATGTTCCTTATAGGATGTTGAGCCTTGAATTGCATTTTAAGAATATTCCTGTTAGTAATCAGTTTGAAATGTTCAAGGAAGATTGTTGTGTTTGATGGTGGAGAATGTTGTATGCACTTGAGAACATGGTTCTGTGGCAAACAACCCATTTTCCCATGAATAACCATCAGTTTAGTTGGGGTCCATAATTGGTGTTGATAATGAGCAAAGTTCCTTATGGAACACTGAGCATCTAACTGCATTATAAACATACCTCCATTAGGAATCTCTTTGAAAAATCAAGGAAGATTGTTGTGTTTGAAGTTGGAAGATGTTGCGTGCAGTTTTTAGTACTTCATTTTAACCTGTTATTAGTCTCTTTCCTACATAAATCCTACCAAAATTGAAAACCTATTCTAGCCAGTCTTTTTTCTTGAAATCTTGAAATGCAACCTAACTGGACACAACGAGAGGGAAAGCTCCAGATGAGTCTTGAAGAAATTCTACCCATTTCTTATGATCCTAACTTCCTTTTACACCTAAATCCACGTCGTTTCTTCATAGCTAGTCTTTAGAATATTCTTGAAATGTTGAAACTTAAATTCAGTTAAAGAGTCCATCTTTAGAATTTTTATTTTTGGGAGAGATCTTGGCAGTTTTATTTCTATAATCTTCAAAGATTCTAACTCGCCCATATAGATTACTGTCCCTCTTCTTTGTATCGGTAATAGAGAAGTCAATTTCCAGGGAACTTATAGCCTGGTCAAGTGGCTCCCTTAACACTTTATATGTCACATGCCTGTTTTACAATCCTGCCACAGTCTCACAACTAATTGTCATCTGATTGGTAGCTTACAGCTATGGAATCCAGCTCATTAGTGTTCTTGGGAATGAGGTGCTATACTGTAGTATAAATTGGTGTCCTATGTAAGGGTCATATGGTCTATGCAGAAACTAAACAACAAAAAGCAGAAAGTAATTTCGTAGAATCAAGAAAAATATCATAAAATTTTATATAAAAGATGCATTCCATCCTTGGATGTTTATAGAATCTTTATATGAAAATACAATTCAAAAAACATGATTGTCGAGAAGTTATGATTATGACACAAAAACCTATGACAGAATTCCAGTATTTCACCTTTAAAAAATAATATAAATTAGAATTTCGTCCGAAATTCATAAATAAATATGCGTCATATCTGTGAGTGTTTACAGCATATGTGCATAGTATCTTTTTTGCTACGTCAAGTGGGAATCTTTTGGGGCTCTCTCCCAAACAAAAAACTGGATTACATACTCAGAAAAAGAAGGGAATCATCTGTCTGAAGAAGCCTAAAGATTAATAAAGGAAATAATAACTTAATACAAAAGAAAACACGTCTGCAGAGGCAAACCAGAAACATCCTAAAACCTCATGAGAGATGATCATGCATTAACTGAAAGCAACTTTCCACCTGTGCGGAAAAGAAGGGCCTCCATGGTCCACTGTGAACCCTTACCTACAGAGTTTATAGCTTCCAAACCCAAGCACTCAGCCTCTGACTTCCTTTCATTGCATTTCGAAGGTCCTCGCTTGACTTTAGTCATTGTGGATTCCATTTGAGATATGGTTAAAATATCAGTAGAAACCAGCCGATTCATTTCTTCTGCTTGAACTGTTACATCTTGCCCATCTGGTGAATCCACCAAAGCCTAACGCTTTGCTTCCTCATAACTTTTTGTTGGCACATTTTCAATTGAAGCTGGATATGGGGCCTCAGTCTATTCTTGCTGATCAGATTTTGACATTTTGTTGAGTTTCTTGCCGATTCCGGTATGCTCGCTTTCTGAACCCATTGCTGCAAGCTGCCAGTGTGAGCACCTAAAGGATTTTCAGAAGAACAATCTACAATCTTGTGCCCAAGTTGATTGAATGAAAGCAGCGGAAAGGCAGACCTTCAAAATTTATGAACTGGGTCCAAACACCACGAGAAGATAAAATTTTGATGGAGTGCATGATTGGCTTAGATAAATCAAGCATCCTCACAAATTTCTGCTGAAAACCATTCAATGCTTCATCTGATCTGATGAAATCACCAACCTTCCTCTTCAACTGCTGAATCCGAATTTGGTAGTCTAGGCTATAAAAACTGTAAAAGAAGAAAAGCTAGTGGCTTTTCTAAAAACTAAGTTGCCAGTATGGGTACAGTAATGGGCTTGGGTTTGGGATTCGGGCATGCTGGTTTGACAAGTTTTCTCCCCAGGTACACACACACACACACACACACACACTCACACACTCACTCAATGTAAGAAGAACTTGCAACCTGTTGAAATTGGAGAGAATGCCAATACCTAAGTCACCGGATTTGCCGATTTTCGGCCAAGAAATTTGAAAATCGGTGGATTTTTATTAAGTTAAAAAAAATCATTTGGAATTCGTAAAAAAATCGTACGGCATTTTTTTAGTTCGTTTTTTAATTAAAAAAATAAAGCGCTCATCTAAGTTCAAAATAAAATTTAATACGCCGATAGGAACAACCGGCGAGTCTAGAGTTTAGAAAAATTTCCGGCGTGAGATAGTAACGAGCACTATAATGCTCACATTGGCATTTTATTTATGGCGATAATGTGAGCATTATAGTGCTCGGTACTGTCTCACGCCGTAAATAAAATTCACGCCAGAAAATAATGTGTTGTTCCTATCGGCGTATTCCTTAAACCTCCTATTGTTTTTTAATTTTAAGTTTTTTTAATAAAATTTAGATTTTTTATTTTTGTTTTTTAAACTTTAAAGTTAAAACTAAAAAGGTATATTTAATATATATTTTATATTGTTATATTTTTAACATAAATCTAGTATTTATTTAATTTATTTTTTAAATTAAAATATAAATTTAACATATTTTATTTTTATTTTTATGTTTTTTAAAATAAAATTAGTAATTGTTTTATTTTATTTTTAAAGTTAAAATATAAATTAAATATATTTATTTTTATATTTTAAAATTAAAACTATTATTAAAGTTTATTATGGTTTATAAATGTGGTATCTATTTAGCAATATTTTGTATATTTATTATATATAATATATTTTAAAAAATTCAAATTTATGTAAGGCGAATTTAATCACGATTTTTTTTTCCATATTTTTCCTTGCGGAATTTATTCCGAATTTTATGGTTGTCGAATTCGAATTCGAATTCGAACCTGGTGACTTAGGCCAATACAATTTAAAAATGTGAAAGAATGGTAAGAATGATAAAAATAAAAAATTAGCAATGCTTACCTATGATAGAACTTTGATTGGAAGAGGTTGGAGGTATATATAACTTTGCCTATGGGGGTACAACCATGTAGGAGCCTCCGTCTTGTACTTGTCTTGAAGAGCGCAAATACTATGATCTTGTCTCATTATGTACCTACCAAATTTTCTCCTAACCTTATCCTCCACTTCTGGATCTGAGAAAATTCTTCGGAATGCTTTTTACACCCATCAACAACTTCATTGTCTCTATATGGTGTTGTTTTCCTAGGCAAAGAGAGTATTTCTGTGCTGTAATGTTTTAGAGATAATGCATATGCAAGGAGATGCAAGGGCGTGGTCATCTTGTTCTAGCGATCAAGAATGATTTTTTGCATCCTTAGGAAAAATGTTTCTTTGGGGTCATTCTCCTTCTCTGCTATAATGGCCCTTATTTTTCTATTTTGGAGTTCATGCCATCATAGATTTCTCCCAAACATGACTGATTTGCATCAACGAACTTGATCATATTTAAAAGGTGGAGAGTTGACCGAGGGTTCTCAAATTTCAACGAAACTTCTAGCATCCCTCCTAGCACAAGTGATTAAATCTCAACTTTTGGTTTGCTTTTCATTATTGAAAACATTTCTCCCACAACATGGTCACTGGCAGGGTTTTCTGAATGTATGGCACACCTTGTGATCTAGGTGCGGTAGCATGACACTCTTGCCTCTTAAATTTACACCCCTCAATAGTTGGTCGTAAAATGACCAATTCTGACCAAGATTTAAGGAATCTTCTAACAATGAGTTTATGCCTCTCTATTTGGACTTTAAGTTAGAGTTGGAACTTAAACACACAAAATTCCTGAAAAGCCATTTGCACTTAGATTTTGCTGCTTCCATTTAAAAACAGAGGTCCTGAGGGTCGATCTGCAACTATACTAGCTTTTATGATGAACCATGAACAGTTGACTGAATTTCAACTGTATTTTGCTCCCATTTAATGATGTCGATGTTAACATCAATCACCAATTCAGCAACAAGCTGTGTTTGAGATATCCAATCTGACAAATGCATTATTCCACTGACACATTAAGATCATAAACAGAATGCAACTGCCAAAATGTGTCTGCTAATGATAGGGTAATTCAACGCTTTGTCAGGGGTTTATCCACCTTGTTAGGTAATCAACAAATTGCACCTTCACGCACCATGGTGCTAGTTGATCAATATTTCCTGTTTTACAAATTTCATTGTCTACAGGATTTGTTTCTGGAAAAACAGACGCACCACCCTTTCCTGAATTTCTCTAAAGATTTTTTGAATAAAGTATCCTTCCAATATTTTAGACCCTGCAGTCTTTCCCCCATCAAAAAACATTTTTATCAGTCACAACAATCTAGATCATTGTTGTGGGAGGTGCTCTCTGTCAGGTCTGAAAGGCTTACAGTGGCCTTCCTGAGAAGAATCTATAGCCCCAAGAGATCTGCTATTATTGCACATGTTTAATTCCCAACCTTTTGTAAAATTATCCGCTCTTTTGTCTAGTCAATTCCTTCGCAGTTTGCAGTATTAGTACCATTGTTGCCAGTTCTTGTGCCAAGACACTGGCAATACAAGTAGCCAGAAATCCATGTTTGGAGGCATTCTTCAGATCCTGAGTGGATAGCTTGTTGTGATAAATATAATCCAGGTTTTTAGCTGACATATTACTGAAAACATGACCATGCTCTTTCCTTCATCTATTGATGATTGATTAGTGTCAATTTCCATTGCAACCACCAATAATCTTAGCTAATCAAAGTTGCAGAAGGGCTTACTTGTTGAGGCATCTTAAGTATCTTCTTTCTTCAGTCATGACGAATAAAGACAGGAAATGAGCAGCAATCTTGTATTTAGTTTAGCAGAGTGTCCTCAAAAAAAGGATGCTCCAATGCTGTTGATTAACGGAAAAATCAGCACAGACATCAAAATAGATAAAACATATTCCACATGAGAAATTGACCAAGAAATATTGTTGCCGATGCGTTCAACATAATTTTTAGAATTCAGGATATTCCTGGAGAAAAGCAAGCAGATAAATAAAAAACGATTTGTAAATCACATCCCACAAGTGTCATGATAAAGGAAAACATAGACCTACATAAAACCTGGTAAATGAATTTTCAGATCTAAGTGGCTCACAAAATGACCAATGAAGCAGTCGAAAATATCCCAAAACGCAAATAGAATCAGTCAACACAGGAAAAACTCTGCAGAAAACAGACTCTACAAGGTGGAAAATATTATTATTTCATTCCTGTTTGCTTTTTGTTTTATGAATTTTCATTGCATTAATTACTTATTCTTAAATGTGATTTTGAAAAAAATTGTTTGTACTGTTCTTTAGTTAAAATATGTAAGTAAACAGTCTTTCCTGGAACTAATTTGGGGCATTAAACCATTGCATGTGCAGGTAAGGTCACACATGCCATCGTCCTTGATTCCTTTATTGCCTTCTTTGAATCAGGACTTCATGATCCTTTTGGATTCAATAGCCATTGATAAGTCCATGGCAGAGTCTGGAGAGCCAAAGCTCAAAGTAGGGAAAAGATGTTTGCAGATATTCTGTACATTGGTAACTCGTCACAGGAAACACACAGACAAGTACAACTCTTGACCCTTGTTTAAGAGGCAGTTCAACATGTAACTTTTCAGACTATTAGACATAAGTTTCTTTCTATAATTGTATGGTGTTAGATGATTTTGCACGTGATCATTTTGCAGGTTTATGCCAAGTATGGTAACATTAGTGCTTAAAATTGTCAAGCAGAAGCCAATAAGTGATGTAAGTTTCATTTTGTGCCATCAGTGAGGAAGCATTTAATATAGGCTATCCAAATTAAAAGCATAAGCTATTTCCAAATTTGTCATTTACACTCCAAATAAGCATGCAAATAAATTATGTACCTGTTGTATAAAGGTAAAGGTGGATTTTAGGGTACCACCCAAGTGAGACATCAGTTTGGTATATGAGACCCAAATTTTTATGATTCATTAGCATGGTGTTATTTTTGTTTAAAATAAAATATAATAAATGTATGTCTCTATATTTAGATGAAACTTCAGTTTAAAGTTTTACGTGTCACCATATCTCCAAGGATTAGGTTTGGATTCTTAGAATGTAGTTGGTGACTAGGCACAAGTTATGTTACTGGGTTCTGCAGAATCCCCCCTGTTCCTGTCTGGTCCCGGTTCAGGGCTGGGATGGGGACCCACATGGTACGCAGGGTGTCTGTGGCAGACCCTGGTAGACATGTATGCAAAATGTGGAACCATAGACAAGGCATGTGAACTGTTTGACATAATGCCTCAAAGAGATGTCATCTCATGGAATGCATTGACTGCAGGATATACATAAAATGGATTTGTTGAAATGGCTTTAGAAACTTTCAAGCAAATGTAACTGGCAGGTGCAAAGCCAAATTCCACAACCTTTGCCAGCATCCTCCATGCCTGTGCTAAAATGGGAGCTTGGGAACAGGGTATGGACATCCATCAAAGCATATAGGAAGGGGGGGTTTTGTCAGATGCTATAGTTGCAACTGCCCTGGTATACATGTATGCAAAGTGTGGAAGCGTAGGCAAGGCATGTGAACTATTTGACAGAATGCCTCAAAGTGATGTGTCCTCATGGACTGCAATGATTGCAGGATATGCACAAAATGGATTTGTTGAAAATTATAAATTATAGTTTTAAATATATATATGAACCCATACCCATACCTGGGAAAAAGAAAATGCTGTACCAGCATACCCGACTCCTGATCCCATCCCTGTCCCAATACCAGGACTGGCAACTTAGGGTACAAGGTTTTGTTCTTTCTTGGTTGTTGTCCATGTTGCATGCATTTTCTATACATTTATCCTAAGACATTCTATCTTTAGTATTTGGACATACTCGAGTGTGCACATTGTATTTAATAGCAGTGTAAATTTAATGTATTTTTTTGTTCAGATGATTTACATTGTTGTGAGATTTAAGATCCTGTTTATTGTTTTCCCCAGAAATTTCATTCCTTGCGGGAGCGTATCATTTCATTAGCATTTGATCTGATTTCACATGTTCTTGAAACTGGTCCTGTGAGTATTCTTAAACAGTCCTTGAATTTGCAGTTGGCATTATATTTTTGTTATATAAATGGGCAAGCATTTCAAGGAATTTTTTTTTAACATGTATTTTTGAAGACTAGAAAAAGATATTTGTTGAACTGAGCAGTATAAGGTTCAAGATAGACAGATATTCTGGTCTGGTCTTTGGCCTTTGGTGTTTGGAATGGAGTCTTTTGTATATAATCTTCCTGTAGGCACTTGTTTTGTTTTTTTATTTTTTATTTTGCTAGCATCAGTTACCATCATTTAACGATGAGTTATCTTCTGTGTTTATTATTTTTTAATAGGACATGCATGAAGATCATGAAGTAAAATATTCCATTCTCTATCAAAATGATATATTAGATTATCTGTACACCCATATGTCCATAGCTCTAATCTGGGCACTATTGTGTAGCCTCTAATTTACATGATGTGTTGTACAAACATAGGTGAAAGTGTTGCTTCTTAGATAAACTTTTAGAATGTTTAATGCAATGGTCATAAATATAAGTCATATACCTATATTATAAATGTACATTGACATAGCAGAAGTTCCCTAGAAATGCATTTCCTGTCCAACATGCCCCCAGGCCACCTGTTTCCCCATTCCCAGTACTCAGAGACAGCTAGGGAATGTTTTCTGGCTGTCCCAAATCAATTTTTTTGTACATCAGTACTAGCAGGGCGATATTTCAACATTTTGAAAATATCCCCCAAGTTTCCAGTCAATTTAGGTAATGTCTAATCAAGATGATTAGAAGTTTTAAAATTGCTGGGGGATGCCATTGGGGATGGCAGGCTGTCTCTTGATGGTTTCTGAGATGTGGGACATTTTGGAAGCACCCCTTATGTTTCCTGTCAAATTGGTGCCATGGTATCTACATATTTTCCTCAATGCAATTTATGAGCCATACCTTGATTTTATTTATAATTTACAGCGGACTAATCATTCTGATACATGCAGTCAAACATTCAGATTTCATATAAAATCATACCTAAGTATCCACAGCTAGTTTATAGTCAAATTGACAATCAAAGGAAGAAAAACGGAAATAATGGAGAACATGGAGCCATTCCCTATATAAAGGAGAAATAGCCATGAACCATGTAATCAAGCAGTCAGTTTTCATATAAATTCACACCTAGTTCTCCATAAAATCTCCTCACCGTAATTTTTGGGCCATCCCCAATTTCAGTTAAATTGCAATTTCAAATTTTCATATCTAAAAAATTTATTATTTACTTGTTTTTGCTGTACTGGAAACCTGTCTCTTTGTACTTGTTTCCGAAACTCTGTTTAACGTACTAATAGCACAATATTAAAATAAAATATTATGCTTTATAAAAGTTAGTAATAAGGGAGAGTGCATTTAATCAACCTTCTAATTAAAGGTTAGTTTACATTTGGTTGGTCGTCTCTCTCATTTCATGTATTTGATCATTTCATTTCTTATTTTAATGAAGAATAGCATACCATCTCCATTTTCTAAGTTTTTCTCCCATCTTTTTTGCCTTTTTCTCATACACATCTTTGGCAAGATGTTGAATGTAAGGGAATCAAATAGGTATTCCTGATTTTATATTGGTTCTGTGACCTGTCATTGTCCTCAATCATAAATAGTTTTGACAAGTAAGTCATCTATACGAAAAGGTAGTATGAACTCTTGGATATCATTGCCTAGTAACTTCTTCCTAGCAAAGTCTTATGCCTAATGAGACTGCATTGGTGTTGCAGACTTGGGCTGAATATGGTTGTTAATGGCATCAAGCAACATACAAATGCCTTGGATGCAGTACAATATGTTGAAATGTACATACTGTATTAGAAGAGGATTTACTATTCCTGTTGGCAGAATATAACTAAGTTGTTAATGCTAGTCAATGCTATTTGATACAATATAAGCTTGCTTGGTAACATTATGAAACATTAGAAATTTGAAAATTTTAATGAGTATTTTCTTTTTCCCTTCTATTTGTTGTTTCCCTTTGTTTTGAGTCCTATTATATCATCTTAAAAAGTTCAAGAAACCAGATTAATTTACCTTATTGGGATGTTTTGACATCTGAACATTTGGAATTATTCTATAAAGGCATGCAATCTGGTTCCCAGCCTAAACATGTTTAGCAAATTGTTTATGCCCAACACAATTTTTTTCTAAACTATTTCTCGGAAGTGATGTTATCATCAGAAATATTTTCTTCTTGATCTTGATTGATTTGAGTTTTGCATATGGCTGTTATGGAAGATCCTACTATAATCTGCATGGTATGACATGGCTGACTGGATTATGCTTTTTTGTAATTTTTTTTTTAATATGCAGATAAAATAGACATCACGTGTTTCCTGGAAATATATAGCACTTTAATATTCAATGAAGCTTCTGTTACCTTGCTGTGAGCTAGTTGGCACTTCCCTGATCAGTTCAAGGGCCAATTGGCTGCCTTTGTGATTCCTGATTTGCATGTTTGGTTCCGATTAAAACTTTTTTCTTTAAACTTTGCATTTCAGGGTTGGCGACTTGTTGCATCTCATTTTTCTTCATTATTGGAAGATGCAATTTTCCCTACTTTAAGAATGAACAAAGAGGTGAGCATTAGTTGCTCTTGGCTTCAGGTACTTGATATTGTATCTGTTAAGGAAGAGGGTGATATTCTCATTATGATAGTTTGATTGAAAATGAAAGCATTTGCATGATGAATGTTGACATGACGGGCTGTATGATAATAGTAATGTGTCTAATTTTCATGCTTCACTAGATGAAATGCTTCAAAGAATATTTGGTATGTGATGTTAAAAATTAATATAATTGTATTAGTTTTTTTAGGTTTTGATATTTGTGCATATTGTTTTATGTTGTCGATGTGGACTTAAGATGAATGAATTATAATCACTTATGACTTAGTAAGAATGGTTGATTCATAAACCTCTGGGTTGATAACTCTAGAGTTGCATCAACAATGGATTTCCTGGGCTAGCCCTTTGTTCACAACTTCTAGTCACCTGCCTTGTTGCATTTAATTAACTTGCAGCAGTATTAATTGTTTGATTAACGGAAACAGAACTAAACAATTAACAGGCACACAATGAGAGAAACACACATAACACAAATTTCATCTGGAGAAAACCCAAATCGATGAAAAAAATAAAATTGAGGAAGGGTATGCAATTTAGCATCCCATTCACTATGTCAGAGCCAATACATGGAGATTTACTAATTTTATGGACTTAATGGAGCTGTCTTATTCCAACAGTCTCCTTTGTTCCCCACTTTGCTCTTTGCAATTTGTAGGACCCTTGTATGCTCTTCCTCACTGACTCTACAATCTGAAAGTGTCCTTTTTCAGCCAACTGACTCCTTGGCTTGCCTCGTTTCAGCCCTATATGCTTCTCTGACCATCCAGATGTGGAAGTTCAACTACCTTCCTGGCATGGCCACGGTTTTCTTGGCAATTGAATGGTCACCGAAGATAACTGTTCCACTGTCTTACACTTGCATGGGCAGGGAAAATAATATCAATTGCCCAAGGAAAGAAACAAAATGCCACCCAATCTGTAACGACCTCCAAAAACAGTCTAGAACTGTCCCCATGGGCCCCAAAACGACTGCCAAGAGTGCATGAGGTGGTTGCTGTCCTAATGTCAGTCACCCAACGATAAAAAGATATGCAGCCATGTCAAGCTGCTTATGAAAGACAAATTGCCTCTGTTCATTCTTTTGCCCAAAAATGAACCACCAGCTGCTACAACTTCACCAAAACTAGCTTGCAGCAATGAAGGTACACATTGGTTGATTCCATGTGCATCATTATAGTGTTTTGAACCAGCATCAAGTCGCCTATATGGTCAATGTCCAAACATACACCTGCTGCCCTTTCGTTCTCACTTTCTTTTTCCTAATTTAATGGATTTGGAATTTCACACTTTCTTTTTCCTAAAGCTGCATTTCATGCTCATTCAATTTCAAATTGAACAGTTGTAGCTCCATGTTGATTAACTTGATTTTTCTAGCTTCATGATATCAATTTTATTAGAGCTCTAAACATCGTTTCATCTCTAATGCATATTTTAATTAGGGCTTCCTCAAAAATTCACCTCCATAATTTTTTGTTATGAAAATGCATAGCTGAAAATTTCTTACACAGGACCAAAAAATTCAAGAATTAGTAAAACCCCCAAATTTGCTTCTCCCATTCGCCCCCCCCCCGGCGGTGGTTATATTTCTTTGTTAGAAATAATCTCTTCTAGTCACAATACATATGACTCTATGAGATTATAAGTATACATAATGAACTGCTATATACAATTCAATGTTTTCTTGGACACTAAATTTGTGTTTGCTTGATCTCTTGAGCTGCTGCAGGATATGGTGGAGTGGGAACAAGACCCTGATGAATACATGAATAAAAATCTTCCATCTGATTTGGTATCCAGAGGAACCTGTGATGATTGAATTTAATTTTCGAAACTTATTTAAATGTTTTGCTATGTTGTTCTAATTACTGTTTCTTCTTTTTGAGGTTTGCATTGCTGATTTCATTGTAAATTCACTTCCCATAGGGTGAAGTAAGTGGTTGGAGGGATGATCTTTATACACCACGGAAGAGCGCCTTAAATCTTCTTGGGGTTATTGCATTGTCTAAGGTATGATTCATCTTCTTGAGAATGCTTATTTGGAAGAGCTCAATGGAAGGTTTGGAAAGGGTATATGTTTGATGCTCTTTTAGTATTTGGGTTTTCATATTATTTTGTTATTAATTTTTTCTTCTGGGCAACACATTCCACTATTATCTTGTCTTATTTCTACCCTATAAGTATGAACTGCCACTGATTTTAATGTAATGTTATCATTATGACTATGCAGGGGCCTCCAATGTCGGGTGCAACTAATAAGATTGTGGCTACAAAGCGCAAAAAGGGTGGGAAGAGTACAAAAGGCAAAGGAGGTGAAGGATCATCTGGGCAGTTATTGGTGATACCATTTCTATCAAAATTTGTTTGTCCTTTTGATAGTTCATCTGGAACTACAGACACAATTATGAAGTGAGTTCTATGAAAAACAATTCTTTTTGATACTGGCCCTTTTGATGGTTCACAAGAGATAATAAAGATCCAGACTATATAATCATAAACTGAAGGAAATTTTATATGCTTTATTTCTTGCAATTTATAAAAGATAGTTCGTTAGTGGCAATGTAATAAAGTTATTAGAACTTTGTCTTCTTAGTCTTAATCACATTACTGAAGTAGTGTTAGTTTCCATGTCCAAATTTAAGATGTATTATGTGTATCACACCTTTAATTAGATTGTCAAATCTTCAATATTAATCAGACATTAAGTTCCAAAGGCTTTTAAATATGGATTAATTATCCAACTGCCTTGATTTGCAATAATACGATATGCACGAAACAACCCTGCATATAAAGTGTTTGAGCCACCCTTGCATACAACAACTGACTTTGATGGCTATTGAAATTAACATATATTTGCTTCTATTTTAAATTGAATAGTAACACTGGTATGAATCTTGCATCCCTTTCAATTAAGTGATAACAATTCTTTTCTCCTAATCGGTAACTATACTAATATCCACAAATGATTGATATAGGTCAGTGGAACTTGGAAGTACAATAGGTAATGATAGCCAAAGAAACGAGTACCTAAAGTGTCTCTTTCTACAAAAAGCAACAAGGCAAAATAATTAGGCAAGTTTACTATGAAAAAAATCTAAAGCCGATATCCCTATTAAACTATATGAATAAATAGCAAAAAGTGAATGAGTAAATCACCACGAGAGACAAGGAGAAAATATATCACCTAATACTGTCTTAGAGGCTTTCATACATGTATGGGTACAGTTTTATTATCGGTATAGGTCTAGGTGCCTTCTGTGTATGTCTTGGGTTCTTACGGTATCACAGATATCTCAGGTATGACAATGTCATATCTAAGAGGTACTTGGGGTGTACTTGACTTGTCAAACACATTATATAAATACATAAAAGAACAAGGATAAAAAGTAAATTAAAAACACAAACTGAAAAAATATAAGAACATGCATAACTGACTAAATCCAAACTTCTAGGCAATAACTACATCGGAACTACACTGTTGCTGGTTCTAGTGCATTTGGTTCTAATGAACCAATTGCTGACTTTATGCTGTTGGTAAAAAAAAATATGTTGATATATTTATGTATTTCTTGAGTTTGAATTTGAACATTGAATATTCTCTTATTTTGAGAAAATAATATAATGCTATTTGATATACCATGTCATGACTTATTTGATATTTTGAGTAATCAATTATCAGTAGTATTTGGTTATTGTAGGCATATCACATTGATATTATGGTTATTTATGTCTATGCTGTATTCTTGGTATTAATGTACCCAAGCCGTACTTAAACCCAGGATCCCAAAAGAAATCGGTAAAACTTTGTGTCCCTACTCGTATCTGCACATGTACCAACATCTTGGTACATAGAAGTGAAATGAACTAATAGTCTAGAAGAAGAAAACATTTTAATAGAGAGGGTATGGTGAAAATCTTAGTTGTCATCACGAAGAGTCCATATAGATATTTGTTAGCATTTTAATTTGCATCTACAGTGCAACACAAAATGTGACAACTTGTAAGATAGAACCTTTCTTCTAATTATGAAGGGAAGCTCCCTTTTGAGAGGAGTGAGTGAAATGATATATTTCCTATCACTAAAGTTTATAAAAACCTAGAACTATTGGGCATTTAAGTATGCAATACAAACAAACCTCAAATAAAATCTTGTCTTTTCATTCTCAGGCTAAGGCACAAGGCGATTCAACACTTCTACACTAGACAAGAGTTTATATTTTCAATCTACTGTAGAAAAGACCTAAAACAACTAATGGACACTTGCACTATTCACCTAATCACATAGGCTGAAAATTATGAGTATAGCATGATTGAATTTAAACACATACAAGGATTACTATGAATTAAATATGAAGAGTTGCATGCTACAAAACTTCCTCTATTAAAGTCTGCAACCACAAAGCTTGTAGTAATTACTACATTGTACTTAACTCACAAGACAATTGAACATGGAAAGAAAAAGACTCTTTGAACAACTTTTTTTTTTGGTAACTTGGAGAATTAGCAGCTCAATGACTAGGACACGACCAAGACCAGGGGTTTAAGCAAAGGGTGGGGGAGCTACTATAACTTTGGACTGCGCCTCGAGAGGCCACATGCACGGGTGCAATTGGTTAATTGGGTTCGAACCTATGACCATTGTTCGTGTTTTTCAATGGTTCAACCATTTGGTCTACCCGAGGGGGCTTCTTTGAGCAACAATTTTAGTAGCACGTAGGCATAAAAACTACGATTGAGAAACTAAGTGCAAATGACACTTCTTTATAATGTTTACAAAAACTTTGTATGAAAAATAAATAAAAAGCTAACTAAAACTTCTAATCTAAGAGTAGTTCGCTTCCACACAAAGCAAACCCAAAATATAATATTGTTCAATAAAACAAAATAAAAATTAAAAATAGCTTTCTGATAAGATAACAATCCCTAAAATAAATCCACTAGATAACATTCTAAAACCTCACATCTCTTGACACAAGATATTTAAAAAATAGAACTCTAAAAATAGGAGAATCCTCAGAAAGCAAGTTGGCCAAAAATAGAGGTAGCTAAAAATAGCTAGTCGGCAATCCCACTTGATGCTCTTGGTGCAGAAGCAGCATTCAGAGAAACTCATCAACCCTAAATTTATTAGGCACTACCATCAAATCCATTTGCAAAAGTTGCATCCGTAGTGCATATCCAATCTTTGATATTGATGCCTCTAATTTTGTTGATTTTTCTGTCTTTCTGAATGTGTACAATGATACTGGCGAACTCATACATGTTACTCATATGTTGGGTTTTCCCTAATTTGTCTTTTACCAATCACTAAAGCTCACTCTCTACCTCATCTCAATCAAATGACACACTGTGCTGATTAGAATGTTTACAAGGGACAGCAATTACGATATAAGAAACAAGCTCTTATCTTTCACTCAACTTATTTTTTTGTTCATATAAAGTTGAAATGGCCTCATCAAGCATTGTTATCAAAAAATTGTATTGCCCTTACCATGTAAAATCTTGTTTTTCTTGCAGCTTATTAAATGTTTGGGTGTTTGTTGGATTAAGCTTTTCTGCAATTTGTTCATAAATTGGAAGCTTATCAACCATACCGTTTTCCTTTTCTATAAAATTTCATATTTTACCTCTTTTGTCTTGGATATCAAAGCATATAACTTTCCCAACACCCAAATTCCTTTTGGTATGTCTCATCAATCCACTGTTCAGTGTTTTTCGAATGTTTGACTTGCTGATCTAGTTGCCTCTACTCATAAATAGACTTTAGAATTGGAGGTACAAATCTCGTAGGGTTAGGAATAGGTTGCAAGAGGCAAGCAATAGAGTTGTTTGATTTCAGCCTTCAAGGTTGCTTTGTCTTCTCCATCCTTTAAGATTCTTTCCTTGATGTTCTGTGACTACTTCCAACAAATTAACAGCATTATGGCATTTACTAATCCCCAAATTAGTCTTGGCTATTTGAAAGTCTACTGGCTCAACATCCTGTGTAGTTTTCTCTTGTGGAGGAATACTAGTCTCCATAACCAAATGACCATCAATAGTTCTTTTCACCCTCGACTCTCTCTTGGGCTTCTTCGGCTTTGATTCTAAAATGATGGAAGAGAAAGTAGCAAAGTTGATTTGATAATGTGGAATTTTCCTCTTTTTGTTAACCATGGATTTCACCCACTTTGGAGCCTCTTTTCCTTCTTCCTACATTTTGTGGGAAGCTCTAATGGGAGAAGAGATGTCAATGATGGGGGATAGTTTAGAAGGAATGGTATGAATGGAAGATGGTGGAATTTAAGAATAGGGTGGAGATGGAACGAGAGAAGGAATATGAGATTTTTGTTGAATGGATGTTAAGGCAAAAGTCGTAGGTATGCAAGGAGAACACAGTTTGATAGGCGATGGGGTAAGGGACCTAGAAGGAGGAGAAACAAGAAGAGAAGTAGGAGAATGAAACATAGGAGTGGAGGACATAATATATTGTTCATTACTGTTGTTGAATAATAGGAAAAATGCCAACACTCAAATTAGCAACGAACTCTGACTTATCAATCTTTGGGGCTGCATATATATTATCTATTAGCTTTTCCTTACCCTTTCCTTTACTTTCCTTTCTTTTTTGTTGTCATGACCTTATACAATAATGATACCTTTTATTGTTCTCGAAGAAGAGGAAAGAAGCACATTCATTGGAGGCAGCTTTGGAATTTGATTCTTATCCTTTGCTGCCCCTAAAGCTCTTTGGACCATTTTTGATTGCAATAAAAATCTACTTTGACTTAAGATGACTTTGGCCCTTTCTTGATCAATGTTAGCTGTCACAAACCAAGGAGATAGAGCTTCATATTCATCATCTGAAAGGTCTTTGGGCACATCCTCTAGAGTTATATCAGCATACTATTGAAAAGTCATACGATTATAATCTCTTCTTTGGTCCACAATTAATCTGCACAATTAGCCCAATAGTCTCATCCTTTGGTAGATGCATATATTTACCTCCCAGTCTATCAACCATCAAACCTTTTGGATCATATGTGCGTTTCTCATAGAAAGGTTTGAAGTTGAATCTAACCATTTAAACATTGATGAATTTGGAGTCAAGGGCATTCTTAGCCTTACATTTATATACAATGCTCCTTGGGGATGTGTCTCCTCCCAAATGTGATTCTCTCCCCCATAGGGGACATTTTGGGGATGTGGGGACAGGTAGGAAACGTCCCCACCTCATCCCCAAATTTGCAAAAATATTGGAAACGTTTGGGTATGTGCAAATTTTTAAGGAAACGTTTGGGTATGTTAGGGGACGGCTATGACCTAGGCACATTTCAGTCACATTTAAAAAAACACAATTTAAAAAAAAAATAAGGGAGGGGGGAGGGGGGTGCGGAGAACAAGGCCCTGCACACCCCTTTAAACCAAACTTAAAAATAAAACAGCCTCAAAAACAACTAAAAAAAACTCATTTTGACATTTTCCAATTTGTGAAGAAGAGAAAGAGATAGAGCAGCAGTGAGAAGAGGAGAACAGTAGTGGGAAGAAGGCAAGAGAGCATCAAATCCACGTCATTTGAGGTATGTTTACCATCCATTATTCATTTTCTCAAGTTCTTTTGCATTTTTTTTTTGTTTTTTTGAAAGTTCTAAACACTTAGGGAGAATTTTTTGTTTGTTTTTTGTTCTATGTTTGCACTTGCAGTTGTATTTTGAATTTTCGACAAAAAACGAGTAGCAGTGAGGGTAGTGAGAGTGAAGAGGTTGAAATTCAAGAAATAAGTCGTAGAAGTATTGTTGGGGGTTCTTCGAGGAGTGGGAGTGTTGCAAGGATTGTGAGTTCAAGTAACCCATTTGAATGCCCTTCTGAACTCCTCAAAAACTATGCAAAAGGCCCATTTAATACAAAAAAACTTCTTTTACAATTTACAACATGCATAGACAAAGAAAAGAAAAAAATTCACGGCGGAGTAGAGTATGGCTATGTCATTTGTGCAAGAAAGACTATAGGGTCAGCTACACAAGAGCTTATTCTCATCTTTTGTGCAAAAGTGGACAAGGGCTAAAAGGTTGTGAGAAAATAACCCTAACTGAGAAGGCCGAGGTGAAAGGTTGTACATGGAGGGGGAGGCAAGAAATAAGGGAATTCTAATGGAGACTATGCAACCTAGTGTGTCATTGCCTACCCAAACCATAGATATTGGAAGTCAAAGAGGAGAGGGTTCTACTTCTACCAAGGGAAAGAAAGAACTATTGTTGTAGGGTTGTTTAATACACAATCATGAGAGGTGGCTGAGTCTTCCATTGCCAAATTTTCGATGCCCATGCCATATCATTTCATGTGGCACATCCTCCCTATTTCAAGCAAATATTCAAAGATGTAATTGTTGTTAGTCCTTCATTTGCCCCGTTGGAGAACATAAGCTACACACCCTCGTTGATAGAGAGTATTCTAAGGTGAGTGTTGATGGAAGAAACAATGTAAACTTGGATAAAGGATGTCTGCTTTATTATCATGGATGGGTGGGCCGATATCAAACATTGGCCACTCATTAATATCATTGTCACATGTTCAATTGTAAACACCCACACCTAATTTTTTGATTTTTACGATAAGGAAGATGCAAATGCAAGTCCTTGCACTTTTTGATCACCTAGATCCCAGTGTGGGCAAGGTGAGAGCATGTAGTGTTTTGGACAACTATCTACTGTGTGAATGCACTGCTGGAAAGTAAGTAGGCAACATAGCTGACCAGAAGCATACAGGTGGCAAGCTAACCCAAATCTACACCTCTTCGGCAGACAAGTATGCTTTGAAATGCAAAATTCATTGGCAGATTTCTACAAGTTTGATCAATCCAAAATGGCTGATTGCAAGTAGACTTGATCAATGCCAAAACGTGCTATGAAAGATTGCAATTGATCTGGTGGTAAACCTTTCAGGACCTTACAATATGATGCTCATGAAATGCAACATATCTAGCTGTACTACCATCCAGATTTACAATATATTTGACATATGCACTGCTAGTATATTAATTCTGGAAAATAACTACAGCACACTACTGAAAAACATACAATCAACTCAGAATAACACTACTGCAAGACGAAGGATTAGTCTAGAAAATCAGAAAAGGCAAGTAACTAGCTGCTCACATGATCTGCATACTGAAACACCTTGAAAATATTGATTATATGCTGATGAAGACAATGTAGAAGTCTGAAAACACAAACAATTGTAACCTTATTAAAAAACCCTGCACAAAACCCCAAATATTGAACTGTATGACCTCTAGAAGGATTGTACGACCTGCATAAGTCTTTCAAAACTGCTGCAAATATATACCGAAATTGTACGGCCCCATATGCTAAGAGTTTGGCGCCCAAAATCAGGCACAAATCAGACCAAAAGAGGCAGCGACTAGAAGTCTGAATTCACACGCCTCATTCTAGCATGTACGGCCTGTGGGAAAATGTTAGCTCAGCCTCCAAACTGGTACGAAACTGCTGCAAAGGACAGTACAGACATGATATTAATGCTCAACCAGCAGAAACAATAATGTTTGCAGTTGCAAGTATGCCCTGAAACTCGAGTAGTAAGGCTCGGCTTCACAAGCTAATGGTATGATGTAACATTTTCAGAATGGTACGACGTTCTCAAACAACAACAAACATTAGTCCAAACATTATTCAATCATACTTATTCACAAAACACATCAAAAACTTCCATTTTATCAGAAACTGGAAAAACTAGAACTTCAAATCTCACTATCAATACAAAAGTGATTTTTGGGTGAAATCACTCAAACCAGCTAGGAGGGTTTTCATCCCTGAAATTGGATTCACCAAAGGGTTTTCGTCCCCAGGCAAATGGAGGAACTCACATTCATTCATAGAGCAAATAGAAAATGAATTGATATTAACCCTTTTCTGAAGACATAATTCCTTAAATTATAACTTTCGAGAGAATACAATAATATTATCTCCCTTTTCCCTCAATATTCTCCTCAAAAATATAAAAACATAATAAAGTGTCTTGATGACCACCTTTGTGTACCTTGAGCCTAGTGACACTTTAGCTGCACAACTCAAAAATAACCTTTTTGAATAATTAAATATAAGCTGTCAATTAAAAATATAACTCAAAGCACTTTTTTTGACAACTTGATTATTTATGTATTTTCCCTTTTACCATCACCCCAATAGCCTATGGTAAAATTTCGGAAAATAGACTAAGGGTCTCCAACAACTTACGTGTGAGAAGGGGACGTTACCTCAACGAACTCTTATTTTCTCAGAGCTATTGATTGTTCATGGAAGAGGGTGAATGCAAACTTCCAATTTCAGATTTTGAAGGATGCTATAGAAGAGGTTGGGGCCTTTAATGTTGTACACGTGATGATTGATTCAACCTGTGTATGTAAGTTAGCTAGCTTGATGGTGGAGGGTGCTTACAAGCACATTTTTTGGATGCCATATTGTGTTCATGTGTTGAACAACACATTGAAAGACATGGGAAAGATAATTTGAGTGAAGGTAGTGTTGGTTGAAGCTAGAGACGTATAGATGTCCATTTGCAACCATTACACCTCACTTGCTTTGTTCATGACTTCTTGAGGAAAGAATTTCTTAAGCCCGTGGATACTAGATGTGCTAGCTACATTTTGTCAGAGAGGATGGTTGAGGTGTAGGAGCCTCTACAATTAATTGTGGTCAATTTGGAGTTGGGTAGATGGCTAGAGGCAAGCACGATTGAAGGAAGAAGTGTGAAACGAAAGATCCTTGACAATGACTGTTGGTCCAAAATGAGGTAAGAAATTGCTGATTTTATTATTAAATTTTCATTCTTTGTAATAACATTCACTCTTTGTCATTTGCGTCCTAATTTTTTTTGAACATTTAATATTTTAACTTGTTTGCACTTGTAGATATGTTTTCTCCTTCATGTCATCTGTTGTGCAAGTAATACCTTTTGCTGATACAACTCTCATAGCATTGGAGAAATTTATGAGGTGTTTGATAGCATGCTTTGGCAGATGAAGCAAGCCATTGATATTATTTTATGAGGAGCATATAAGGCCCATTATGTCACGGTGGTGGAACTCCATGAACACTCCACTTCATATGGCAGCCTATGCTTGAAATCCCAAATGCATAGTATGTAGCTAGGCCTAGGAGATTGCCTCCATCTCATGATGAAGAGGTGAAAGAAGGGCTCATGAAAGCCCTTCAGAAAGTGTATACCAATGAGGAGTCAACTAAAGTTCGCACGTAGTGGCTAGCCTTTGTCAGTCTCTATGGTCCAACCTTCAACAAACTAGAGGTGAGGATGCATAGAGAAACAATAGCTCAATCTAATCCTATTGGATGATGGATGTGGCATGACAAGGGTGCATTAGACTTAAGGTTACTTGCCACTTGCCTCCTTTCATAGGTTACCAGTTCCTCTACTACAGAGAGGAATTGGTCCACATATAGCTTTATTCAGTCAGTTAAGAGGAACAACCTTACCTCTAGACGTTTAGAGAAGCTAGTGGCCATGCATAGTGCCTTGCGGCTATAGGATCGATGGACTCTTGAGTATCATCAGACTCCATTTGTACTTTGGAATGTTGATACCGAAGATGCTATACAGGTTGATGAGGAGGAAGCATAGGAGGGATTGGTTGGGGTTCCATTGGATGAGGAAACCCCCCATAGTGGTAGTGACTTAGACTCTCACTTTGATTTTGATGTAGTGTTACTAGATGCTAATTAGAGACAACCGCATATTTTATATGTTTTTGTCATTTTATAGCTGAAACTTGCAGCCTTTGGGCATTTTGTTGTAATGTTATTGTTTATTTTATGATCATAAAAGATGATTGATTAACAAAAAAGAGGGAACACAAGTATTATTTTGAAATCCATTTTGAAGTGGGACCCTCCAATATCTAAAGCACTTCATATGAAGGAATTCGTGGTAAGTCAAATACTTAGTACCTTGATGGACATCCTTGAAGAATATTTGGATAGGAAAGAGGGACGTGAGGGAAGAATATAGGGAGTCGTTGCACTTCAAGGAGATTTTAGACTCTCTTATAGCTAGCGCTCTATTTTGGGGAGTCAACATCAACTCCAATTTGGCGAACAACAGTCTATAAAGTGCTCCTACAATTTTTTGCGGCCTGCAACAGTGTTTCTTGATTCAAAACAACATTATCTATCAAGCTCCAAGATTTATTATTATACAAGCTTGTAAATTGTACTTTAACAAATACATGGGTATTTTTTGAAGTTTATATTATGAGAACACTTGTGAACTACCTTCAGTTGTACATTTCATTAGCCATTAATGCAATTCTTGTATTTCTTGCCAATTGTTTGATGAAATGTCTTTGTATTGTTCTTTGAATGCAATGTTTTTGTTAAAATGCTTATGTATTTAGAAGTTAGAAACTGTTGTTTAAATCATTGAGATTCAGAAAAATGAAGGCCCTTTTGAGTGCAAATTGTTTGACAAATTGTCTACAAGATGAAAACTCAGAAAAATCAGTAAGACACTAAAAAATTCTGGGTTGGCACTTTACATATGTTGAGGATGAGTTTCTTTTGAAAAACACTCTTGTTGAAGTATGGCGCGTTCAAATTGCATGTGAGGCGTTTGGATATAGGCGCATTGAATTCTTGAGAGGCGCCTTCTTTATATTTTATTTTGCCTTTGTAAGGCGCATGCGAATGTTTGGAGGCGCTCCATCTTAGTTAGGCATGAGTTTTGTGAGGTTTGGGTGTTGACTAGACTCCAAATGGTCGGTTGTCCTTTCCATTTGCTGGCGTGCCCTTCCTTTGTATGGCATGCTTTTGTTTTGTTTTGTGAGTACGTTGATCTTCTAATGTGGGTGCTACTCTTCATTGCCTTATCTTTACAAAACATTTGATTTCCCTTGCAAAGGCACATGTGAAGCTTTTTTAGGGCACTTCTACCTTGGTTGGAATTTTTTAAAAATTTTTTAAACGCCTTCCTTGCATAGAAGCGCGATTTTGATGAAGAATGGTTTTTACATTGGTAAGGCGCATAGACTTTTCTCATGTGGCACTTAAGTTTTTTGTTTTGATTTTTCACTTCATCATGGCATGTTTGAAGTGCGGTTTAAGCGCTTTTACACTGGTTTTGTTTTTTGATTTGCAAAGCACCTCTTTTTTATGGCACGTGCTTTAACAAAATATTTTTTAGATTTGTTTTTATTTTTTATTATTATTTTTTAATAATATTATTATTCTTTTGATTATTTAATATTTTACGACAATAATAATAATTTTTACAAAAAAATTTAATTGAAACTTATTAATAAATATTCAGTAATGAATTGTTAATTATAAATTAATATGTTTAAAAATTAAAATTTACGAACAAATGAACAATATTTCAAAAACTTGACATTCGGATTTTGACAAGACGGATATCGGTCGAAGACTATTTTTTCAAAATTTATGACAATTGAACATTGCGACTTGATTGAGGGTGACACAAACATTAGACTTGACCAAAATGGATTATTTGTAATTTTTCAACAATGACTCGACACAAGACAATTTGAAGATGACAAAGGAGATTCTTATTAGCACAGTCCAGTTTTGGATTGGGTACAACAATATGCGAAAGTTATGTCGTCAAAGTGACAAGGGTGTGATTTGTTTTGGTTTTGGACAGAAATTAGGATTCAAAATGAGTAAAGATAATTGGTTTTTTATTTTTTTTATTGTTTTGACTTTTTTGAGCCTTGAACATGTGATCAATTTGTTTGTAATGAGAAAGTTTACTTTAATGCATATACATGAAACTTATTAGCTAAAAAATGAATAAATTAAGTTTTAAAGGCAACTTTGGTTTAAACAACAGTTTCAGAAAAATAATATTTTACCGTGAGTGGGACCCTTAAATGGTGGCTGGCTTGTAAAATAATATGTGATATTTATATGCTGATACAAACAAAGGCCTTGCTCAGACAAATTACTGCTTCTCCCACGACTTCAACAAACTCCTACCCGTACACCTTCACATGATTTACCTTAGAGGATGCATCACATAGACTTCATTGCTGAGTGTGCATTGAAAATGTTGGGCATTCAATGAAATTGCTGTGCTTTTCTTAAAAATAGCAGTGCCTTTTTTTTATTTAAAGAAAAAAACATTTTAGTTGATTGCAAATTATTTGATAAATGAAAAAGTGGGCTAGGTGTGATCTTGTTGCTGCAACCTGTGGAAATGCTGTCAGTTTCAATTGTTTGCAATGTCTAGCAGATCTAGGTAGTCTTTCAGAAATTATCCTTGCTCGATCTGCATAGAGATTAACCAAAAGAGACAAAACCCACTCCCTTTCTGGGTCAATATCATGTTTCAATCTGAAATAGTGAGCCACATCCTTTAGCAACTACAATATCTGGTGGCAAAACTTCATTCATTCTCCTTGCATTGTCTTTACCAGCTCTGTAACCATATTGAAGTGGTAAAGAGTTACATCATGGATGAGACAAACAAAAATATATATTATTATTTTCACTGGATAGATTTTACAAAGGTTACAGTGGCTTTTATAAAACCTTTCTATCCAACCACCAGACAAACTGCCTTACAGGAAACTTTCCTGCACACACGGAGTAAAATTTATTAATTACTAACTTATTAGCATTAACATTTATTACTAACATATTAACTTACTAACATGCTAATGATGTAGTAACTCCAACATTAAAATTCAGTTCTATTAGTAAATTAATGGTTGCTTTACTTCCAAGTTAATTGTGCTACAGGCTTTCTGATACATTAAATTAGATCAGTAAATGGTAAAGTAAGGCAGGTGGTCACATATGTTTAAGAGTGTTCTTTCAAGGCTTGTGCAACATAAGCATATTTACTAGACTGAATCCATTCAAATGCAAATTTTGCATTCTATTCCCAACAGGCATGAACTGTGTTCCTTTAAAACAGGGTGGAGAATTTTAGATTTCATATAATCTGTTCCTTTTCAGCTTCCCCATTGTCTGGTGCTTCTTTTGACTTTATATGATTGTGCATTTCAGTAGCCTTGACATACAGAAAATGGTTACATTTGGCATTCTAAGATAGTGCAACCAAAAGGAGGGAGGTGAAAATTATAGGATTAGGAAAGGAGAACTGCATGTCTGATGTTTTCAAGCACTTGATATTCAGTTCTATTTGTAAATTGATGGTTGCTTTATTTCCACTTTAAACACACACACACACACACACACACGTATATTGTAATATCCCAAATAGGATATTAACTAAATTTTTTGATTTTTACACTTCTGATTTTTGCCCTAATTTCTAATTTTCTGAATTCCGCTCCAAACCCTAACTTCTGAATTTCTGATTTTCAATTTCAGACTTGATAAAATACTTATAACAGCCAATAAGGAATATCAAATACATCAAATAATCATGCCAAATGATTCGCCCAACATCATAGATGAATTACAACATGAAATACAAAATGTAGGAGCAATAAATGCAATCACAAGACTGAATTTCTGATGATAATATCTGCTGTTACAAATCAGATTTATAGAAGTCTGAAAGTACATCCAATCATGGGCCAAAACATGACAAACATGGCCAGAAATCTGCTTTCCAAAATCAGATGTTTATACATACCAAACATGACAAAATGAGCAACAAATGATGTAATCGCCCTCCAAGAATGTGGCGCCAAGTTTAGGGAATGAAACCCTATGCAAAGTAAACTCCAACACCAAGAATGCTGCTCCAAAAGATGGCGATCAGGTCTGCTCCAAATCTGAAACCCTAACCAATGTGAAATCTGCCCACAAATGCCAAAATCGCCCTCCAAAAGCAATTCGCCCTTCTCCTCAAGGTGGTACTCCAATTTAGGGCAAAACCCTAGGCAATAAGCATTAAAGCAACACAAACTCGGCACTAACCGCTGTCCAAAGGTCTAATCTGCAAATCTGACTTTGATTTCTGCTCTTCTTCTCAATCAATCAACCATGAAGCACAATTAGGTTCCTGTCACGAAACCTCTACAAGATGAGCTAGGTTTTCGTCCAACTCACCAAGAATCGCAAGGGTTTTGTCCTTGGATTCAAAGCCCAACTTTCGTTGTAGCCAAAGAGTAAAAGCTCATATGAAAAGATGAAAGATAGATATGTTCAAATGCCACCAATTGAACTCTTATTTATACACCTTTTCACTCCTTCCTAGCCGACCTAGGTAAGATATTATTTTAATTTTAAATTGCCTTTTCCTTCCATTTTGGCCGACCACCATGGTACAAGATAGGGCGCTCAAATTTCAAATTAAAGATTTGAATTTAATATCTTCTTTCCCTCCTTAGGTCGTCCTCAAGCGCTCAAACAAAGATTAAATATTGGTTTATTATTTTCAACTTTCCCTTCTCCAAGGCGCATCAATTGGGCATGCGAAACCTCATCAAATTATCTTCAAAACATGTCGTCCTCTCCAAGGAAAAGTATTATAAATTATCCCTTATTTTCAAATATGCAATTTCCACACTTTCCATCCTCCAAGATGGTTTGCTCCACATGAAGACAAATTATTTCATTCATATCAAAAACCTCATAAAATATGCTAAGTCAACTCCTATACTCAAGTTGCCCAACAAAATTATCAAAGTGTGAAAAATTGCCCAATAGGTCATCATTAGTGATCACTCCGAAAATGGGGACATTACATATATACATATGCCATGCCCTCTGCCTCCTTTCGTCACATATCATATGGAGAGGACTCATCCTTTTAGCAAGACTGTTCCTTCCTATCCTGGCTGTTCATCAGTAAGCTTGCCTCTGGGCTTCCTGCCCTCTCGAACCAGCAGCCTTCTTTGCCAAGTTCAACGTCCTCAGGTGGTTACCCTGTTTGTCTCAATCTTATTATCATAGTTGGGTCAAACAGAGGCATTGGTGGCTGTTGAATTCAAGTTCATTCCCATATGTATATACATATATCACAGACACAGACACACACGCATGCGCGCTTGTGTGCTTTGAGATACGTTAAATTACAGTAGTAAACGGTAAACTAAGGTAAACATTAAGAGAGTTTTTTCAAGGTTAAGTGAACATGAGCATATTTATTTCGCATAATCCATTTCAGTGCATTCAATACAACATATAAATGTATCTTGATTTTAGACACTGGCACTTAACACAATGTTTTGAAATTATGAAAAATAATTATTATGTACTTTTAATAAATGTGTTCAAAGGTTGTTTTGACATGATGTTGATTTGGTGGTTACTGCAGTTATTATGGTGTATTGCTGGGATATGGAAGCCTTCAAGAGGTATATGTTTGCTGATCTTGTTAGATTTGATTGGTAAATTCAGCTCTTTTTCTTTTGCAATTCTTTGGCTCCTGATAAGTATATAAACATTTCCTGTCTCAGAAGGGTGCACACTTATGTTTTCTGATAGTAGTATTGAAATTTCCTTGCTCTTGATATATTTTGTATGTGTCATTTGTAGTTTTTCAAAGTTCAAAGCCCCAACCATGTAGCATTGTTACTTCGAACTCGAGTGCTTCCTCTTTATTCAATGTCCTCACCTTCACCTTATCTTATTGCCAATGCTAATTGGTTGCTAGGAGAGCTTGCAGTTTGTCTTCCTGAAGTGAGTTAAAGATAACCCTCTTTGTTTTGTTTCTCAGGCATCTCTTTTCTGTAGTGGCTTCAATCTTGCATACACATTGATATGACAAAATGTTTTTTGCAACTTACTTTGCCCTCGTAAACTGCTTTTCAATTAAGGAGTTAAACCACGAGATATATAATGCATTGTTAAAAGCATTAGATGCCCCAAATGTTGGAAATATATCTTGGCGACTTGTTCGTGCCTCTGCAGCCAGTGCTCTTGCAGTGCTTCTTCAGGTATTCTCTCCAGGGTGTCAAACTTTTGAATGAAAGTTTCTGTATGGAGTTGGAAACCAATATAATAAAATATGATGACTGTTTAATTTTTGCAGGAGGAATACGAGCCAGCAGAATGGTTGAGTTTATTACAAACTGCTATATCTGGAATAACTAATAAGGCAAAGGAAGATGCTTGCCATTCCTTGCAATTGCTAGCCACTGCAGCAGAGATAGGTGAAGAGAAGGTTGCTCTGCATGTGCCAGTGATGATATCTACCATCAAAGGAGATATTTCACGTCACATTCCACCTGCTCCAGAGCCATGGCCGCAGGTCCTGATAAAACTTCAGTTCTCTTTATGCATCTTTATTTTGACATTGTTAAAGAGGATCTTTAATTCAGTCTAGCTTGCATCAATCAACAAGTTACAATATTAGTTCTAATACATTCTATTGTGGTGTGTCTAACCGATATTTTTAGTTCTAATTTCATTTTTTTATAGAAGCTTGCTTTAACAAAAAAAGTAATGAAGTACTCCTTCATTTTTGGAAAAATATTTACTTTCTACTACCTGTAGTCCTTCAGTGATTTGGTTTATGTTGTAAATAAAAAGAGATGAACAGGAAGACTGAGGTGAGCTGTTAGCCTTGGTTATATATAATGAACAAGCCAAAATTTTCTTATGGGCTAACCTGTATTTCCTGTTATCTAGTCTATTCTCTGTGTTTGGATTTTCTATGCAGTTTCAATATCGCATTAAGTTTTTCTGATGAGATTTGTGAACTTGTTTTGGAGCGTATGAATTTTTAAAGAATATAAACATGTTTTGTGAGGACATAAAGATTCAATAGTGTATCCCTTGTTCTTTTGGTATGTAAAGTTGAATTAATCTGGATAACTTTCCCAGTTAGTAGAAATACTAGATTGGATTCATCATTTCACTAATGCAAAAAGATTGTATGCTGGAACTCAGGAGATCTTAGACGCTGGAATATTTTTGAAGTCAACATTAATGGCTGGGTGTGCTTTGTAGCAGTGCTATCAAAATCTTGATCGATGAGGGTTGAAAAAACAACAATTTGGAAAAAACATATTGAAACTGTGGAGTTGAAAACCCAGAAATTAATGTTATTGAATTCTATATTATTTTATTTGAGACTGAAATTTTTTTTTTCCAAATTTTTGGAACAAATCATGAAATCTTCCCATTTTTACAAAATCATTGTCTTCAAAAAATTCCAAAAAATCAGCTGACCCCAAATTCGCTAATTTGTTGGAAATCTTTGATTAGTTGCCAACTTCAGTGACATTGCTTTAAAGTTTCTAGTTAATGAAGCGATTTTAATGTGTGGATTTACTAGTTCAAATGTCATGATCATTATGTTTATTGATCTGATTTTGTAAGGAGTGGGAAACTAAACATTAAAATGATTGTTCTTGAGAAGACAATATATGCCAATTACATAATGCTTTTTGGACTATGCAATGCGTGCTAGAACATGTTACTTGATTCAAGCAATGTAACAATATGCAATAGAGAGAAGAAATCCTAAAACATATATGGTACACACAATGCACCAAAACATTTCATACTAGCACAAATGATTAAGATGATCTAAATGAGGCACAACTAATGTTTCTTTGAGTTTCTGAGACACAGGGATAGGGTTCCAAGGAAGACAAAATTTCCCAAATTTTGGGGAAAGGAAGAGAATGGACATGCACACACATTATATATTTATACATTTTGTGCTTTCCATTTATTTCTAGGTTCTTATATATTTCTTTTGTGAAATGTTAATTTATTAGTTGCCAAAAAACGATAAGGAAAAAGGTTCAACACATTATTACTTGTAAGCTTAGTTTGGTCTACACGTAAGACCTTAATACTTAGACACTAGCTTACTATGTGTCAGCTTAATGCATGAAGAATACCAAAAGCAACCACTTGCATTTCATAAAACCCTAATCCTCAAAAAAACTATCAATTGGAAAGTGGCCGACATCATGGTTTTGAATCCCTCTCACTGCCTTTCAAACATTGTGTCTTGCCAAAGATTGGAGCCTCTTGAGACTCATATTTTCTGTGCCTCAAAAATTGCTAAGTCTTGTCAAAATTCCTAAAAATTTGCCTAAGGGAAGGGTGTTAAAAAATCTGATAGTTCCAATTGGAATTATGCCAAAGATATGCATCGTGTTAAGAAGCCAAATGGGTATTTGCAATTCAAATTTGGCGAAAATATGATGAATTTTGGCTCAATTGTGATCATCACTCCATCTGGATATCCGGACATCTGGTTGCATGTCTTTGTTTTCTTATCGGGTTGTTTTCGGTATCCAAATCTGGTTGTGTTCTTTCATATTTCCAACTGGATATTGGGTTGTGTCGCATGTCCGGATCCAATTGCCTTTCTTTATATTTCCATCGGGATATCCGGTTGCACTCATATGTCTTGTTTGATCAAGATAGATATATCGGGCATGATATGTCAGGTTGGAATGTGATGTCATGATGATTCATTCACTTGCTGTCGAATGTGAGAGTCCAATCGGATGTGGAACATAGGACATGCCAAAAGTCCTTTGTGCAAGATCAGGTTTGGGTTAGTATAATTTCATTGAGAAAATTTCCAGATGCAAATTGCTTTATAGGCTAACCAGATGTGGATCTTCCAAGTGAATCGGATCGTAAGTTTGCAATTATAATGTCCGGTTGGAGGATCGGGTTAGGCGCTACTTTGCTTCACGGAGTTAAACCACATTTTAGACTTGGGTCGAGTCCGAAGCTTTTTCTAAGTTATTTCAAATGTTTAAAGGACCGCTTCCATCTGGGACCTATTCAACATGTTATGTTGCAGTATCTTCATCCGGATGTGGATTGTTAAGTTCGCCAATGTCATGTCCAATTGGATGTCTGGTTAGGACATCCGGTTAAAATAACTTGCAGACATCCGGTTGAAATAACTTGCTCATTTCAACGAATTTTCAAAAAATTCAAAAGGTGACCTTGGCTAAAATTTGATGCTCTTTCTATCTATGCCTTCACTTTGAACTTTTGAGATTCAGAATTGTTGCTCTTGGTAACTTCAAAAAAGGAACGACTAACAGATGGCATGATAGCTCCGCTTGTCTGAGCTTTTAGTGCAGGCATGATTATTTTCTACCATTTGAGCAAGGCATATAATCAGTATCAATTGAATTTATCATTTGCATGAAGAGGTATTGAGGAGGAAATAACTAGAGTTGTTGAAGGAATTTCGAGGATGTACGACTTGCAGAGAGTACTCGCCGCCAGTTCGTAGCAATGATGGGACTGAAAGGACATTGGCAGAATGGAAAAGGAAATTAGGGAATGTTGTCCCTAATTCTATCAAATCAGTCATGTCTGATAGCAGGATCGAGTAGGTCAGCTGTAATGTTGAGATGGATAAGTTACTAAATTTGGACTTTGGCCTACGCAACCTTATAAGGAAAATAAAGGTATTGTCAGATGTTGGATATGTTGCTTGTGTTAGCAGAGTTGAAATGGTTCTAAGCCATAGTTGGCCATCGAAAGAAGGATTCAACATGTGGGTGCATAGACGTGTGATTTGACAACATATTTGAAACATAATGAGATTTTTGCTATGTTGTACGGTGTTTCGGGGACGGGGGGACGGGGACGACAGGGGACGCGTTTTGGGGACGGCAGTCCGAGGGCCAATTTTTGGGGACGGCGATATATGAATTTTTCAAAATATATATATATATATATATATATATATTATATATATGAATTTTTCAAAATATCAATATGAAATAGAGATAAATTGATAAATTGATAATATATAGTCATAAACATTGCAATGAACATTAATAATAAATTATTAAATTATAATCATTAATGACTAATGAGTAATGAGTCATGACTCCATGAGTAAACTAATAAACATTAAACAATAGACATTAACAGTAACACTAGTATAACAGCAATGATAAATATAATGATAATCATGAGTCATGAGATTGAAGATTCATAACAACAATATTAAAGCATTTTCAAGTTAACTGACAAACTGTTAAACTAATAAACGGTAAACCCAAAGTTTCAAACTTCAAAATACAACAATCTAATGACTAATCATAATGTCTATGCCTCATTCGGGCTATCAATATCAAAAGAAGTATCTGTGTCACTGCCACTCTCTGCCTGAAGTGGATCATCCAATGGAACTCCAACCATTCCTGGTTGCACCTCCTCCTCGTCAATCTGCCTAACATCTTTAGGATCAACATCCCAACGTGCTGCTGGAGTCTGTCGATACTCAGTAGTCTGCCGATCCTGAAGTCTCAAGGCACTATGAACTGCAACTAGTTTTTCTGCTCGTTTCGAGGTAAGCCTGTTCCTCTTGATCGAGTGGATGAAGCCATAGGTGGACCAATTCCTCTCTGCAGCAGAGGAACTAGCAATCTGTGAGAGTAAACGAATGGCAAGTTGCTTCAACTCTGGTGTGTCCTTCCCATGAAATTTCCACCATCCAATGGGGTTTTTTTGTGCAATAGTGGCCCTATCCGTCCTAGCCTCTGGTTTGCTGAATGTAGGACCCTGAAGTTCAGAAAACTGAAGCCACTGCTCTCTAAGTATAGTTGCCTCCTCAGTGCCATACATCTTACGAAGGGCTGCCATAAGCCCCTCCATTACCTCATCATCCTCAGAAGGAAGCATTCAGCCAGGTCTAGGTGCATACCACTTCGGATTAAGAGCATAGGCAGCCATATGAAGAGGGGTGTTCATTGTGTTCCACCTCTTTGTGACAATAGGCCTGATATGTTGCTCATAGAATTGTAATTCAGGATCCTTGGCACGAATTGCTTGCCTCATCTGATCAAGCATGCTATCAAAAGTCTCATAAATCTCTCCAAGGCCAGGAGAGTCTGTATCTGCATACCTGATCACCCTCACAACAGGTGATATGATAGAGCAAATATATCTGCAAAAAAAATTTAAAAAAAGTAAGACATTAACAATTTGAATTTAAAGAAAAAACAAAGCAAAAAGTTAGAATTAGAAACTCAAAAATCAAAAATATGAAGTTCAAGTACATATTTCTTACTTGATATTGGACCACCAACTCTCATTAAGCACCATGTCTCTCATCTTCTGTCCTTCTTCTGTTTTTGATGGAGCCCACTTTTTCCACTCTCGAGCAACCACCATGGATTGTAGAGCATCTTGCACCTCCAGCATCCTCTCCAGTAAAATAAAATAGCTAGCATATCTAGTCTCGACTGGTTTGAGGAATTCTTTCTTTGAATAGGATCGGAATAATGCAAGTGAAGTTTGATGATTGCATATAAACATTTGTATTGATCTAGATTCAGCCACTGCTACCTTCACCCATTCTATTTTGCCAATGTCCTTCAAAGCATTATTCAAAGCATGTACACAACATGGAGTCCAAAAAATGTGTTTGTAAGCACTCTCAACCATCAATCCAGCCAACTTACAAACACGAGCTGAATCTGTCACAACCTGCACAACATTAGAAGACCCAACCTCCTCTATGGCCTCCTTCAAAAGGGCAAACTGGAAATCAGCATCCTTACGTTTCCCAGAGCAATCAATTGCTCTAAGAAAGTATGAACCAGAAGGACATGTAACAATAATATTAATGAGCGGCCGATGTCGAATATCAGTCCACCCATCCATCACAATGGAACAACCAGTCCTAATCCATGTTTGTCTCATCTCCTCCATTACTATGTTCACCTTTGAATATTGTTTATCAAGGAGGGAGGTACGCAATCTATGTACCCCAGGAGGAACATAAGAGGATCCAACTGCTGCTGCATCTCTCAACATGTTTTTGAAATAAGGAGACTTTGCCAAATGAAAAGGGATGGCATGGGCATAAAAAAACTTGGCCACTGAATCATCGGCTATCTCACGCTTTTGCATATTCATCATCCCTATCACTGTATTTTTTTCACCTGTGGTTGTGGTAGAAGTGGCCTTCTTCTTGCCTTTATGTTCAAGTCCATGTCCAACTGATAGATTGGAATGTTCATCAATAGATTTCATTTGCAATGAACGCTTCCTCTTAGTACTACTAGAAGTAGCTGCATGTTTTTCCTCACTTTCCCCTACCAACTTTAGCATTTCAACCTGTTCTTCCAATTTTATATCTGCACAAATTCTAACCCCATGGCCACTCTCACCCAATAAATGGTGTTCAACTCTGCTATAGCTGCCATGATAATCAGTATTGCAAATATGACACAGCCAATGCCTGCTGCCCCCTGAATTTTTAGCCTTAGGACCAGTCAAATTGGTGGCAAATTGAAGCAAAGGTTTTTTGGGATTGAAGGGTCCTTTTGCATGTATTTGAAGAGTGTCTGAAGGGCATTTAAAACGGTCTTTTGGAGTTACACTTCCAATAGAACTTCCACCTGTGTTCTGGGTTTCAGAATGTGTCATTTGAACTTCATCACTGCCCACTTCATGCAAACTTTCCTCACTGGCACTGCTGCTCATTTTGAATTTTAAATTTTTGATTGTGCTTGTTTGACAGGGCTTTGAGAGGCTAAAAAATGATTAAACCAAGAAAACTTCTGCCAAAACCAAGAAAACTTCTGTCAAAATTCACAACTACAAGTGAAGCAAGAACTTAGAGTTAGAATATAAAAATTAAAATCAACAGAACAGTAACACAACTATGGTATTGTTTTTGCAACTAGTGTTCATTTCCAGCAACAGAAACTCCAGAAATGGATGATAAAAAGAAAGATGTCCAAGTCAGTAATTTCTACCATGGCAATGAAGATAGAGGAATATTATATTATTATAATAGATATTCCGAATATCTATTATAATAATATAATATTATTCAAATATATACTTAGATTTGGTCACGGATACTCTTCATTCTGCCATACTCTGTTGAGGCATGTGAAATGCTGGCAATCACACCTTTCCCTAATGAAAGTCTTGACTCTTATTGGCTTGCTGCTGGCAAAGGAAACAAGTTTTGAATCTTGATTGGATATGATGTAACATGGAATTCCGAATTTGTAATGGCTGTTGGAAAAAATGCAGCTAAGTATTGTATTTACTATTTACTGCCCAACTTTTTGTTGGAAAAAATGCAGCAGATATATTGGCTACATTGAATTGAAAAACCAGGGTTATGTACATAATTAACTTAATTATGTACATAACCCTGGTTTTTCAGTTCAATGTAGCCAACTGAAAAACCAGGGTTATGTACATAATTAACTTAATTATGTACATAACCCTGGTTTTTCAGTTTAATGTAGCCAATGTATATGTTCCACTTTAATGTTTTGAGCTATACGAGTATGCATTCTTCAGATCTTCTGTGCTGTTTGAAACTTTGAAGAGAAGAAACTTAGAAATCTCAAATCTTTGAAGTCTAGATATTCACAAATATCATATATGAAATATGCAATTTTTATTTTGTAATTATCGGCGATAGGCTTTTATATGTGAGCATTATGGTGCTCGGAATTGTCTCACGCCGTAAAAAAACGCAAGCCAGGAAACTTTCTAGGGTTGTTCCTATCGGCGTATTCCTTGAACCTCCTACGGGTGCAAGTGCAGTGATATTATCATATTAACACTCAAATTCATATGTATTGAACTCGTTTTATCAATGATGTGTATTAAATTTTTAGTATTTTACCTGAAAAACGGAAACCCTTCGAAACGGCGTGAGACAAGTTCAGGCTTTGAGCACTTCCAATTGCAGGGCACCGACAGGTAGGAATACGCCGACAGGAATAACGAATAAGTTAATAACCTGAGGCTGAACGTCTTTTTTAGGGCGTGAGACAATTCCGAGTAATATAATGCTCACATATAAAAGGCAATGCTGTTCGATTGAAAAACTATTGGCGTTAATTTTTTTTAAAAATCTATGCAAAATGTTTGGGGACGTCTGGCCGTCCCTGGGACGGTTGAGGGACGTTTAGGACGTCCCCGCCTGTCCCGGGGACGGCCAGACGTCCCCGAACCTTCAATGACGTCCCCTCAAATTTTTACCGCGTCCCTGAAACGTTTCGGGTTTTCTGGTTTTGCAGGGGACGGCCAGGGGACGTCCCCGGACGTCCCCCCGTCCCGGAAACGCCACAGGGGACGGGGACGGGGCTGGAGGGGCAGGGGACGCGTCCCCGTGTTTCCCTGGATTTTTGATATCCCTTTCAAGGATTGATAAGTTGATCAGGTGGTTTGGCATCGACATTTTTGGGTGGCATGCTTCTGAGGATAAGGATCATTTATGGAAATATAGGTGAATTGGTTTCTGTGCATTCAACGGTAGGTCACCGCTCGGTTATAAAAGAACAGGGTATCTTGTATTCTGCATCAATTGTCATTTAAAGTATTTTGGCTATGGATGTCTTTTGCATTCCTAAAGTGTTGTTTTTGTTTAGAAGAATGATGTCAAAATGCTCTTGGTTGCAATTATGTGCTTTCAAGAACAGAAAACAGAGAATGTCTCCTTTTGGAATGGGAGGTTTATGGAAACGAAGGGGATTATCTCTGTGCCAACCATTCTGCTTCATCAATTTCACCTTCCACTGGTTGGAACTTGTTGAGGAATGGGCATTGTTGCTTAACTGCTCCAACTGCATGCAACTGCTCATTGGACAGTATAGAGGAATCCGAAGTTCTGTTAGCCAATTTTGATTGGCAAAATCAAATGGGTGGGTAGGGCCGCTCCTTTCCATCTTCTCCCCTCCACATTGATGCATCACAGAGGGAGAATATCACATTCGAGTGATCTAGAAGTAGGTAACTGTTTGGGACTCTATTCTCAAGGTCAAGGGAATGAGTGACAGACACCTGATGTCTTCCTCATCCCCACCTTCACAACGTGTAGGTGTTGCCAGCTTAGCTTTGGTGGGTGAAGATTAATTCATGAGCTCTTCTCACGACTACCTAACTGTCCACGTCCAATAATCATGCTATTTCAAACAAGATACAGTTGTCTCAAATTGTTTAAAGGGATAAATACAACTGCTCATGTGCTCTGCCCCTTACCAACGAATTATGATTTAGTGTACATGTCATTCATCTAAGGAATTGTAAGATGCTCCCTTATTCTATAAAGGCGATGCGCTCATTGTTGCAAGAGGTTGGTTGGTGGGAAAATACCTGGGATGTAACTTCCATTGTCTGTAGTCTTTGTTTAGGAGAATAGGGGATTTTGGTCAGTGTCTTTGTGATGTACTCTCATTAATTGACTTAAGTGACATAATGCAAATTGTTATGCATTTCATCTCCATTTGTGTTATATGAGTGACAACCGAGAATTAATAAAATCAAGGATTTGTTGTTTCTCCCATAATACATTTGCTATTATGAATTATTGTGTGTGTTAGCTTCTGTTTCAAGCAGACAAATTAATTCTTTCATGCTAAATAGTATTGTCATTTGCAATGCAAAAGGATATTCAAGAACAATTTGGATAGTGTTTTCCATCATTGAAAAATCAATATCAACGTTGAGGCGTTGGTATTTTTAACTAAATAAATTGATTTTCAATTTGTGAGTCTCATTTGCAAAGCCCTACAAATCACATTGACTCTGTTTTCCCAGAACAAGCACCGGTCTTGAAGCTATGTCAACTTCCCAACCATCCACACATTCAAAATGATAAATCAAACACGTCATGTAATTTATTTCTAATTATTTACCGTTTTCACAGTAGTTGTTAAAGGTTAGAAGAGAGTTTTATTCATAAGCCTAGATATCTTAATCTTTTCATATTCCCTGTGAAAGAAATCTGCTATTCAATACTGTTGTTATTAACTAAGTCACATTTCCATAACCAATGTTTAAGAAGGAAACCCACTTAGGTTTTGCAGAGCTCGAAGTGCAGAGGAGATCGTCTTTTAGATAATATCTCTTGTTCGTTGGCCATTTTTCATTAATTTGTCTAAACTTGAAATGGTTTGAAAATTGGTGGGGTACAATTTGGAACACCAACAGAGCCCTCACCTATCTTTTATTCAAAAATCACCAGAGCCAAAATTGAACTCATGAAATTATGCATGTAATAGAAAACACAAGGCTACTACAAACACTTCTTTGTTGCAGTCTTGCAAAAAAAACGAGAAGGGAAATATATAAGCAGAATGTATTGTAACAAAAGCCAGTATTCTGACACAGAGGCAAGCTATGTTGCAGCTCTGTACTCTAGTATTTCTTAAAAAATAGAAAGTATAATGGAATTCTGAGTGTGCAGTTGCTTCTTACAGTAACCGTTTTTTTCTTGTGGTTCCTTTTTGTTTTAAATTATTCTGTTTGATAATAGTTTATTTTTTTAATATAATTCTTTCAATACTGCAAGTGGGACCTTGCAGGTGATGTCATAGGGATGACCCCTTGGGGTCTCCCCTTTGTGCAGATTGCCCCAGGAGACATCCCCCATACTGAAGGGGCGCCTCTGGGATGTCCAAAAATTGAAAAAAAAAAGGTTCTTGGTGGGGATGTTTTGTCCCTATCCCTTTGTCCCTGGGACGCCCTCCATTTCCTTGTCCCTAGGATGTCCTCTGTCCCTACGATGCCATAAAAACCAAGGGGATGTGTCTCTAAGAAACGGTAAGCACAACCCTCATTTATACATTTGAAGCTATCTTAGTTTATAACACATATTGACCTCCTAGTACACACAAAGGTAGGCCATGATGAGGTTGCAACCAAGTTAAGTCGAAAGGTGACCAGATCTCAAGGTTGCATACTTTGACTTGACTTGGACTTGGTGGACCCAAAATTTTCAACTTGACAAAAACTTGACAAAAGTTGGCTACTTAAAAATTACTTAAATTTCTTATAAAACACAAATTTTATGCAAACCTCAGTTACAAAATGTATCCAATGAGTCTATAAAATGTTGGGGAAGTGTTTTCTATTAGAGTTGAATACATATAGATTACAAAATCACATCATCATGCAAATACAATAGCTAGCCGATAACTATTATGAATTTATGATGATTGTCTTTGAAAACCATCATCATAAATTGCATATCTAAGCAAGTTACAAATCACAAGATTTTACAATTTCCTCTTCCCCACTTTAGTGAAAATTTGGGGAGAGGGTCTAATCCTTGCACTCTGACTCGGCTTTGGCTCCTTGCTTGGCCTAAAAGGCCACGTTTGTGTCTTCGCCCTACTTCTAGATGGTAATGACTCCTCAACCACATCAATATCATCCAATCCAAATTCTCTTGCTTCTAGTGTAGCCACATCCTCCATAGCTTGCCTCTCTAAATCAGCAATCTTGTCCTCCATAAACAAGGAAGGCTCCTTATCTTGCGTGGCCCAATCACTAAAGGGATCAATGCCATCCAAATCAATAACCTCCTCTGGTTTGCCCTCCACCATTTTTGTGCGAAACCAAAGGTTTTATTGCATAAAAATTAGGTCATTGAGATGTTGTTGAGTCAACTTATTGCGCTTTTTCATGTGAATGATGTGAAATAAGCTCCAATTGAGCTCACAACCAGAAGCGCTTCAAGGTTGAGACAAAATTTAGAGGTCTAAGTTTTGAATATTTGGGATATTTCCAACCCAATCTTCCCACCAAGCACTTACAAATGAGATATTCAAGAGTTTGTAAGCAAGCAATATTTTATTAATAATTGTAATTTGTGACTTGTAAGATATAAGACTTCAATTTTTGTTACATGGTATTTGGGTGGATCTTCCATGGTTAACTAGTAGTGAAGAAAAGAGCTTTCCCCTTGCTTGTAATTCTGCAACTTTAAAATAATGAGGTCCCTCACCTCAACCTCGAGTGTCATCCTCTTAATGCATATTGAGAGGCCCTCAATAACCTCAAGGATTTGTGAAGCTATCAAAGAAGAAAAACTTGGGTTGAGGTAGTACCCCACTATATGAATGGGTTGGTGGAGTTGATTTCTCCACCTCTGATCAATGATCTCCCAAATGGGATCAAATCTATCTCTACCCCCTTGTAATAGTTTTGGATGGCCTCTTTGGCCCTATCCATGCCCTCATAAATGTATCCAATTAGGTTTTTCTCCCCATCCACCAACGACAAGACCCTCATCAGCGGCTCCGATACCTACAAAGTACAAACAAATTAAAGTTACAAATTTACAATGAAAGTAGATACTTTTAAAGTTTAAAAATAAAAAATTCAATTTGAAATTTAAATTGAAGTTTGAGGTTACCTTGACTATCTCTACACCTTTCTTTGCAAAGACATTATCAAAAACTGTCTGTGTGGTCCTCTCTCCGTCAACTTTCTTTGAATATGGTGAGTCTAGCCATGCTTGACTCACAAACATTTGCTTCAAGGATGTAAACAAACTAGTAATGCTTCGCAATGTTATAAAGTTAGTTGCAAACTTTGTGACACCCAGTCGCACAAGCTTTTTCCCCTTGGTGTGATTTGTCATCAAGCTAAGAACCCAAGGATGATTATAAATATATTTTGTGATGTTTCTTGCACCTACAATCGGTCTAGCTGAATCAATTTTTCCTATGTCCTCCAAAAGGGGTCCAAAAGAGCGACAAACGTCTCCTAGCTGCCACATACACCGTTGCATTGTCAGTGATAATTTGCACCATATTTTGTATGTCCACCTCTAAGACAACTTGCTCCAACATTAGGCTCAAAGTTTCTACATTTTTTACTTTTTATAGGCATCAATTGACTTCAAGAAAACCATTTCACCATTTGAAGCTATCAAAAAAATTGATAAGGATGCGGTTCTTTCTATATGTTCACCCATCAGAAAGAATAGTGCATGCAAACGTTTGCCACTGCCTCTTTTGTTCTTCCAAAATTAGCTTTGCATCTTCAACAACATACTGAAGCAACTTCCCACTTTAAGTCTTTTGGAGAGGGTGCCTTGTACTCTTTCCCTACAATTGTCAATGTTGTCACCAAATATTTCCAATATGCACTCTTAGCCACATTGAAGGGAAGGTTGTTGTAATACCAAAAATTTGCGCATGCCTTATTTGTTTCTTTGTGGGCCTCGTTTCGCCTTGTACCTTGTAGTGAAGGTTGTGCTCCAAGTATGTTTTAGGCATAGTTATGAGGCTCGGACTCGGCAAGCTGATTTTGGACTCGGACTTGGACTCGGTGTCTAGACTCGGCAAAAATTCGGCAAAGACTCGGCCAATTGAAAAACCCAAGAAATTTAGAGATTTTTAAGGATTTAAAACTTGTTTCATGCACCCTTTAATGAATAAACCTTAAAGACACAATAACATCATCAAATAGAAGCTAATTTGATCACATACACAAGTATACATCGATCACATAAGTATAAACGCAAATTGTAGCTGAAGGAAATAACACACTTAGATATATAAATATTGTCAAATGTATACAAAAGTTACGGAATATGAAATCCATGGCATCAAAAGTTCCAAAGAAATATCAAAAGAAAAACTAGAAGTCTATGGCTCAGAGGAGCCTGCAAGTGCATCCTTCCTACAAAGGCGTCTAAGATAGGTCCTGGATGATGATGCAACCATAATATTTGCCTCTGTCTCTATGCCACACACACCAACATGTAATGTGTCTGTTGACTCTGCTCGTGCTCTAACCTCCTCCTCTGCCATGGCTACAGCCTCAGCCTCTCTATCTGCTTGGTCGACCCAATCGAGGTCCTCATCACTAAAGATAGGATCCTCAGCTTCAGTGATCCAATCAGATTGTGGATCGACCTCCTCTAGCGTGATGGTGGTGGAGTCAGTGCCCAAAATTTGTTTATGGCGAAGACGAAGGTTGTAATGAACAAAGACTAGATCATTCAACCTTTGCACAGATAGTCTATTGTGCTTCTTGGAGTGTATGTGCTCAAACATACTCCAATTGCGCTCACAACTCGAAGCACTGCATGGTTGGCTCAATATTCGAATTGCAATCTTCTGAAGATTTGGTGCCTTAGCACCAAACATATCCCACCATGCATCTAAAATGAGACAAAAAGAAAAAAATCAATCTCATTATCCAACTTTAAGTTTCAACATTTAATAATAATATAAAAAGAGGAAAAGTTTATTAGATTTTTAAACTTAAATTATGCTCTTAATATAATTTTACCTGGCTGCAATGTTGACCGAGTGTTGTTGCACATCTCACGAGAAAAGAGATCTCCTTGTGCAAGTCTAAAGGTCTCAAGCTTATGGACTATCTGTGTTGAATTAGCCGACATCCTCGCTAACACTATGTAGAGCCCACTCAGAACCTCCTCATCCGCCTTGAAATCAGGGCGGAATTGAAATGCTGGATTGAGGTAATAAGCTGTTGCGTGTAGGGGCTTGTGAAGTTGGTGGTGCCATCTCCTATCAATGATCTCCCAAATGGGACGATACTTACCCTCAACTCCCCCATAGATGGATCTAATGGCCTCCTTGGCCCTATCCATGCCCTCATATATGTAGCCCATTGCGGGCTTCTTCCCATCAGCAACTCGTAGGAGAACTACTAGAGGCTTAGTGACCTACAATTATTGTGAAACATTAACTTAAGTGTGAACAAAAATAGGCAAATAAAAGAAAAATATGAATAAAAATTAAAACATAATGTATAATTAGATTTTCATTTACCTTTACAATCTCCTCAATAGGTGTCCAAAATCTTGCCTCATCAAAGATCCAATTTGTTACTTCAGCCCCTACATTGGTATTAGCATAGGATGAGGAAGTCCACTCCTCATCAACAAACATGCGCCTCAAAGCTTTTTTTGACTGAAGCAAGGATTGTAATGTGATGAAATTTGTTGCAAATCGGGTTATGCCAGGACGAGCCAACTCCTTTTGCTGCGTGAATTGCCTCATTAGGTTGAGGACCCATGTGTGATTGTATATGAATTTACAAATATTTCTTGCCATCTCCACACATGTTTTGATGCATGGAATCTTGCCAATATCCTCCAATGTGAGGTCAAGGCAATGGGCAACACATGGAGTCCAAAATAATGATGGGTGCCTCTCCATCAATAGTCTACCTGCAACAACATAATTTGCTGCATTATCCGTCACCACTTGCACCACATTCTCCTCACCCACCTTAGCTATGACTTCCTCTATAGCTTCACAAAGGAATGTGGCATTTTTAACATGTCTTGAAGCATCAATAGATTTGATGAATACGGTGCCACCTGAAAAAGAAACAAAATCAATGATTCAATAAAGCATAAATTAAAAATATTAATAACTAAATCAATGCATTGTAGGAAGTAGAATCACCTGAGGAAGAAACAAGAAAATTTAGCAATGTCCTATTTCTTCTATCAGTCCAACCATCGGTCATGATGGTGCAACCCTTCGTCCTCCATATCAACCGTTGCTCCTCTATTGTGGCTTTTACATCGGCCACCTTTTGTGTCAAAATTGGGCCCTTTATGCCATCTTCACTAGGGGCTTTGAACCCCGCCCCACAAACAGTAATGGCATCAACCATGTTTTGCCAATAAGGAGACCTAACACATGTCACAAATAAATTAAATTAAATAAGTATTGTAAAATGTAGAGTTTAAATTTGAATTCGACATATCTCTAAATATAAAAATTCAAGAGAAAGAATCAAGCTATAAATTTTAAAACAATCAAACAAAAAAGAATTACCTGGCTGCATGGAATGGAATGGTGCAATAGTACCAAAAGTCTCCAATTGCACGTTTAGCTGCATCATGTACGTCCTTGTTCCAACCCATGCTCTCAAGCGACGGTTGGGAACCTGGAGTGGTGTGTGGCAAAATATATGAATCAAGATTCCTAGATTTATGAACTCTAGGCCTAATAACACTACCACTGGCAGTGGCACTAGCAGTAGTAGTAGCAGGTGTTCCACTTCCAACACTAGCACCACGAGGCCCAACACCTGGAGGACGAAATGGAGGCATGGAAGAAGACTCTCTAGTTCCACTACCACCAACACTTGCCATCTCCTCTATTTGCCTCCTTTTCAATTCTTTTTTTTGCTCAAATGTTTCTAGTTGCGCTTTCACCTCTCGTATAACCTCAAGAGGTGCATCTCTGCATGGGTTAGCATCATGGACTGGTATTTGTGCAAGATGGTATTTCAATCTATTAATGCCTCCTCCACGAAAAATTGTTTTGCAATAAAAACATTTTACTTCTCCTTTCTTTTGGCCAGGCATAATTTCAGCATGTTTCCAACAGGATCCCTTCTAATTGGCTCTTTGGACATTGTGATAAAGACGATTTGAAAATCTCAACACTGATGCAATAACATATAAAATTTATAAATACAAAAAAATTAACATTTGTGATTTATAATTATTAAAGTAATAAAAAAAAAATGTAGGGTTTGCTTACAAAAACACCTAGGGTTTAATTAAAAAAAATCAAAACACCTAGGGTTCTTTCTTTGATCTACTAAAATAAAATAGAAAGAAGAAATGAAATGCAAAGAAAAATGCAATTTTTCGTAAAAAAACACAAAAAAACCTTCAAAATAGAAACTTACCTCTTAAATCTAGCTTGAAATCAATAGAGAACTCCTTCCAATCCTTTGTAGACACCTCTAGATGCACCAAAAGTAGCTACGAAACTGCCCCAATGCGATTCAACAATCAATTTTTGCTGTACCTCCTTGCCGGTTTCCCTACAATGCACTCCAAATTTTGCTCACAACTCTCTTTTCTCCTTCCCCTTAGGCTTCAAAATGAAATGATGCTGCTTTTAGGGTGGGGGAGGAAATATAAGTCCAAAAAAAAAACACAAGTTAAAGCAAGCATTTTATGTTTTTCTTTAACTTTTTGACATCCTGCTATGCGTCCGAGTCTACCCATCGGGACTCGCTGAGTTCGGCGAGTCTAACGAAACCAGCGAGTTTTTGAAAAAATTGGCCGAGTACGGCGCTGAGTCCCCCAGACTCATCCATGGTGCCTCGCCTCAGACTTGCCGAGTTTTGGCGAGTCTGGGCGAGTCTCGTAACACTGGTTTTAGGCACAAAACCTCCCTGTGATTGAGCTCTACTCTAGCTAGAGGAGGTGGATGTGCGACGTATGTGTGGACTGCGACTAGAGTCCACAATGCTTGTGATTTCTACATTGGTTTCTTTCGGCAAATTAGGAGCAATGGCTGCTTCTATGAGTGCTTGTGCCTTGGCCCTTTCCATTTTCTTCTCATCTAGTAATGTAAGAAGTGCTATCATCTCTCATTTCACCTCTTCTGGGGCACTTGGATGCACCTTGGCATTGTGATTAGGAATGCTTGCAAGATGATATTTGAGGTGATTGATGCTTCCATTAAGCTTCTTCATGCACTAGGTAAAAATCATAGTCCTCACCAATGGTCCTATTATGGCATGCTTCCAAGTGGGGTCACAACTTCCAAGGGGTTTAGTTCCAATGGGATGACTTCCAATTGTTGAGTTTGAACCTAATGCAGAGCTGGATGCCATTGTATGCTAACTTGCAATATCAATAAAAACAAAAAATAACGTTTAATAAAAATACGACAATTTCAAGATGATTTAAAAAAATCAGGTAAAATTTAAATACATTTGAATAATTGAAACATAATAGGGTAATATGATAATTAAATAGTAAATGAATTAATGAACTTGAAGATTTTCACTTCCATTCCTCAAGATAGTTGTTTAACCAAGACATAATTCTTTGACAAGTATTGTATAGTTAAGCGAAAGCCACAATATGGAATGACATGTATTAAGGACATTGATTCATTTTGTTTAACCTTCTTAGCACTATTGAGAGTGGTCTTTAGGACCGTGTTTTAAGTTAATCATTATAAGGGTGCAAGGGTTTGACACCTTATGCACCTTTTCAAAATCATATTCTCCTAGAATTTCACAGTGTCACTCATATTTGTAGTCTAAAGATCTTAAAAGTACAGTTCAATTTTAGAAGTTATTTCATGACAAACTAAATAATGTTTTCTGTGTGTTATAAGGATGGAACCTCATGCCAAGTGTTGATACCATGACATTACTGATGTACACTAAGCAACTGAACAATGGTATTATATGTTCTTCATTTCAATGTCAATTTCCATGCTAAGTAAAACTGACAGAATGATTACAGATGACTTTATTACAGGACCACTGTTTTTGGCTTATTGACCAAAATCACCGATATACTTAAATTTAGAAATCAACTCAATACACTGACTGAGTATCATTGCTCTATGTGAAACAAGGTATCAATACAATTAATTTGTTACCTCGCCTAGGCAACTTACAATCATGTTTAATAATCTAACCACATGATTTCATTTCATAGCTCATTTGCAAAGTAGCATTCCCTTTGCCCCTTACATATCAGAGTTGGAAATGCTTCCTTACAATGACATTCATTTCAAAATGCATACATTCCAATGCTACATAGTATGACATCATCCTATAAATTAGGATTTCTTATTTGATACAGTGTGTCTCAATACACTTCAGCTCCATTTATAAGGACCTTGCTTACCATTAATATTAGTAATTTGCCATACACTAATTTACCAACGGTACAGTGAACTAACAAATAAACTTTCTGTTGCATTGATCTTTCACATTTACAAAGATCTTAAGCAAAACATTCTTAAGGGTTTTAAATACAAAAGCAACAACTCAATATATTACATTGTTCAACACAAGTATTACTCTTTGATCACATACATTACCAATCATGAAGCTACAGAAGCATAGTTTCAGCATTCATCAATGTGATCTTTCCACATGTTAGATGGAAAATCTCTCAACATTACTGCAAGAACTTCCAGATCCAATAAAGTGAGTTCCACAGTGGTACTGAGAAAACTTCATGCAACATAATGGTCATGCACAGGTAATGGGCAAGACTCTAGATTCGACCTAATTCTCTGAGTCCATCCATCATGGATAACTTACATGTCTCCTCTCGGGAATCAGGGGGATATAGTTCTCCTGAACTGTAGGTCAACAATTAGCCCCCACTTAGCTGTGAACCATCTTCAAGATCAGCATTTCACACAATAATATCAAACCTTCTATCCCAACTAGCATGGGATGGGATTTCTGGCCTGCCCAAGGTCAAATACATTAAATTCAACTACATTTCATGCCTCAAATTCCATAGTTCAAAATATCTGATATGGAAATTTTAGAGCAAATATGAGTATTCCAATAGGAAATAGCCATTCCATGCTTATGCACTAGGCATACTAGGCATCATAATCAGATGCCACATAGAAACCTAGGGCATAAATCCAATTCATGACCACTGCTCGCGATATGTCTACTTACTGCCCTATTAGATAACATATCAAATATGATAAGCAATAGATAATGTCATGGTTATTAATCATAATAACTCAATACACTTTTGTATAATTCACACCTACCAATGATAAATATGTTCAGACTGAACAGACCATTCAGAATGCCTCTGTCATTGTCAACTTGATAGCTTATAGTAGATAACTCTTAACACAATCAGTTACATTTACTCAGTCTACTTCCTTTTTATTTTGGTCTTTATTTTTACAGTTATTAAAAATCACACTCAACTAATAGCATAGTCATCAATTGACACAGACTTATGTTACCATAGTTATCAATATGTCTCAATCAATCTTAATTATAGTTAATTACATCTCAAGAATTTCTATCACACTCAGGTACAACTGTGATAACATTAAGACAATGACCAAACACTTACCCCTAGAATTGATGTCTCAAGGTCACTGTATGATGATCCTTACTCTAAATAGTAAACTCAGTCACCTAAAGCACATGCATGTATATCAGTGTTCTCAACAAATACCATTCTGCAGGTCTAGTATTTCATGAACCACATTCCAGACTTGACCAAAGTTCATTGGGTAACTTCATCAATAGGTATAGAGTACCTTAGCTTAACATGTGGCTTTTAAAGCTTCAAAATTATGATCACAGTCCACAATACACCTAACAAAGGCTATGTAATGGAATGCCTAATAATTTACAATCCCTAGTACAATGGTATCAACAAGACAGTAAAAAATGTGCCATAGAGGTATTAAAACTACTTCTACCCCTTGCCTTAAGAAAATAAGCTGGTCACAATGGTGTTGGTATTGCAAGCTCAAATCAAAGGAGTATTCAATTCTTCAGACCATGGTCCAAGAGACATTCACAACTTAGACAGTGAGTTACAACTTCAAACACAACCCTTACAAATATGAAATAATCTAACCATCTTCACTCCTATCATTCAAAATCAACTGTCATGACTTGATTAGGGGTTTCTGGGTTTCCTGATTTCCAACAGAGAGCCTAACTCCTAAAACCAACCAAACCCCACAATAATTTTTCTACTCAATCTGAAATTGCTTCCAAACTCTGAGTGTCTTTGTTTAAGGAAAATACATGAAGCATGATTATTTTTGATCCCATATCCATTTCCATACTGACTGCTTCAACTTGGTAATTGAAGTTGCATTGAAGTGATAAGAGAGTGCATGTATGGGGAGTCCCAAAAATTTAGCATGGCTTTGCCATAGCCCAAGACACTGACTTCCAATATAAGTCAAAGCAAATAATAGTTCTTGAGTCCCAATTTCTCATACTACTAACCAGGGTTAGTTCATCAAGATGTGCGTGACTCAAAATTATGCAGTTGAATCTCAATAAATTGTTAGATAATGACGCAATTACAGTCAAAGGGGCAGAGCACAAGAACAAAAGACAACAAGGACCCCAAAATTGTTATAAGTTTTGGAAGATGATGCCACAATAATTTCCTGGGATAAGCTAGCAATACTAAAGGTTAGGATTATAATTCAGATAAATGTCATCGCTGGCTGTTTGTTGCTTGCTTGCTTGTCCTTACCTAACAAACTGACTCTATGAGTTTGTCATCTGATTTAGACAGACTTTTATGAGCATTTATTGATATTTCATTAGCTGCCTTTGTGTCTATGTTTTGGAGCCTTGATGTGATTTTCTAGCATACATATCGCTATTTCAAAAAATGACAGTTGCTATTCTAGCCTGTTTAGATGTGTTTAAACCGGCATGCCACTTATTTGAGGGTATATCTGAATGTGCTTCTCTTCTATCTCTTCCTTCTATACTTGAAGTACTGTGTTGGAGCACTTTGTCATATGCTGGAATCACTTCAATTTTCTTGTCTAGAAGACATTATTATTCAAACAAGGTAGTGTATCTGTATCACAATCCTTTCTATATCTATTTGATTGATTAGAGTCAAGTTCAAATCACTCTTACCTGTTTAAGATTAGTTCTTAAGAGCCTGATTGATACAAGGTAATTGTCTGATACCCTAGAAATCTTGAATTTATTTCTTACAATAGGCTGACAATAATTGTCAATCATCCTTAATGAATCACATAAGGATAGAAATGTAAGTTATCTTCTAAAAGGAAGTTGGTGTGTATGGTAATTATTGTGATCGTGTTATTTTATTCTAGATCATTTGTGCCTTGGATGGTAACTTTGAAATGTTTGGACACCCTTTACCATGCCATATGAAGATTTTTATTGTAGACAATTCATTGAATGGTTCAACTCTAAATTCAAAATTAAAGATATTTGGATCAATTTTGCCCTGGACAGAAATTTGAAATGCCTGGACATCTTTTTTCTGTCATATAATTTTTTTTAATGTAGTCAATTCTTTGAATGTTATTAGCATGTATTCAAAATTAAAGGGATTTGTGTCATTTGTGCCATGGACAGGAATTTTGAAATGGACAGATTCCCTTGTCTGTCATATAAAGATTTTTGTTTGAGTTATGAACTTATGATTGAATTGTACAAGAGTAATTAGATGACATAGGTTTAAAGAATGGAGAGGTTTAAACTTGAAGGAAACATTGCGAGTTAAGCTCAATTTGGGTGGGATTGGCTGGATAACATTCTGGTAAAAATTTTAATTAGTAAAGTTTGAGACTTGGATTATGAATTCCATGTTCAATGAGAGAAAATGCAAGGGCATGTCCAGGCTGATGAATTGAATAAAGATATTTTAGTGTAGGGGAAGATGGTCAAAATTTCATGGGAAATATTCATTGATAATGGTGCAAGGCTGAAACTTAAAGATAAAAAAGTCACTTGGAAAGAGATGGATGTCCACAACGTATTCAAGGGAAGAAATAAAGTAGCTTAAGCTGAAAGGTGGGTTTGATTGTAGTGCTGGATTTCAATTGGCTCCTTTTTACTTTCTTTTGTGGGTTCTAAAGTTTTTGTAGACCATGTTAACACCTTTGTTTTGTTGTGCTTGTGTATGACTATAAATAGAATGCTTAAACAAGCTACATTATATCATTCTTTGTATGTGTTCCTTGAATTTTATTTCATAAGCATAATTTTCAGGTTCTGTAAATTTTCTTTCAATCATCATAAAACAAAGATTTCGTGTGAGGTTTTAGTTTTGGTGCTGAACTGTCTTATTAATTTAAAATTGCTACCTAGAGTTTAAGTCAATGAGTAATTTTCTTGCACAGTACAGAATATGATATCCACTGTTATTGAATGAATTTTATTTTTGGGAAGTTATATGTTGTGTCATGTGGTTTAATTTTGGTAATGAAATTTCTGAACTTGTGTGCAGTAATTTGTTGATGAGATATCTGTTACGAACCTTACATGCAACCATGGAAACTGTGTAGAAAACGGTCCGGAATTTTACCAGTATTATGTATTACTGTTGATTCAATTTTTCCTTTTATAGGTTGTGGATTTAGGGTTTTCAGCATTAGCTGCAATGGCTCGATGTTGGGAGAATGCAGAACCTGGTGAGAATGAGAATGGATCTATATCATTGGAGGACTGGAAAGCTGGCTGTGTTCTAGTGGCCAGTTCATTTTCTGATCTTTTGCAACAGGCATGGCTTTCTCATATGAAGGTAATGGCTTCAAAAATTTATATAATCGGACATTAGTTTTAATTTTGCATGTCAAAGATGGGCATTTTGAAATCCTTTTAGAGATATGATTATTTGCATCTGTGCTGTTTCATTTTGGTTAACATATTGCAGTTTTGATCTGGAGCAGGAAGGGATGGTTTCTGAGATACTACCTCCTCCTTCATGTTTAAATGAAGCATCGGTACTACTATGTTCTGTTTTGAAGTATTTTAATGAATCTGAATTGATGACAAGACTCAAGGTTGAAGGTCTTTTACAAGTTTGGGCAAACTTGATAGCTGAATGGAGTGCATGGGAAGAGGAAGAGGATCTAGCTGTATTTGAAGCAATTGAAGAGGCTACTGCTTTTAATGTATATAAATGCTCATCTTAAAGTCATTGTTTCAATGTATTATAGAGTCCTTTCCTTTTCTACTGCACGAATGCATCCAAATGCCACATATCCTTCATGAAGTGAGAACTGTCATGTTTTGACTGCAGGAAAAGTTCCCGCTAAAAAACTTCATAAAGTCAGATGTTCCTCCACCACCCGCTCCACCTGTTGCACCACGTTCCATTGTTGAAGCCATTGCCACATTCATTAGCTCAGCAATAGAGCTGGCATATCCCGCTGCAACATGCCGTGCTTGTTTGGTTGCTCATTCTCTTCTTCATATTCCAAAATTTTCGTTTGAGAGTGAAGGCATTAGGCAGACATTAGTAACACGTTTTGTGCAGGCATCATATTTTCGTTTTCAGCGGTTTAAGAGTGGAACTGTGCCACTTGGGAAGCCACTTGTACTAGTTATTGCAGCATGTTATCAATGTTTCCCAAGCTCGGTGGAGAAGATTTTGCTAGAGGAAAATGACATGCATGATCCTGGGAATGGATTTTTAAAATGGGCTGAAGCTTTGGCTTATTTGGCAAAAGGTTCTTCTGAGCCATGTTTGTTGTTGGAATCAGAGATTAAGTTAGGCGGTAAGTCTATTTACTCACCAGAAGGTGCATTTTCTTTGCTCTAGCATGTAAAACATATTAACAGTTTAAAGTTAAAGGCATGTTTTCATGACTGAGAAATCACAAAGATACAATTTTGTTTTGTAATGTATGAATCTATCAGTGTGTGTGTTTGTCTTTGAGAGTGAGAGAGAGCAAGGGAGGGAGAAAGGGTTAGCATGCAGATATATGGTAGAAAGTGATCAATAGAACAGACATACCTAAAAATAGAACAAAGACATATTTTATCTCCTTATTCCAACACAAAGGATGAGATTGGCATACGGTTGTCAGTGGTCTCACAATTTATTAGTGTAACCATTAGTTATTGCAAATTACAATTACCTTGTATTGAGATATTGTTTTCAAGGAAATTGCCTCGCTGTCAGCAGTTTCTTGCAATTGCCTTGCACATAAATGTTGTCTCATCATCATGGGTATCATCATTATTACCATTCCCATAATCTAAAATCAAATGTGTTTTTTCTAAAAGGATAGCTACATAGTGAACACTTCGAATGCTTATTGATTCCACAAATGGGATGCTTGGCTTTTTGTTTATACACCTGTCATCCTTGATCTTGATTTCTTTTGTTAACTATCTACGTTCTCTATTTCTATGCATTTATCAAGATTGTTTTGCTTTATTTATAGGTATGTTTCACCTTGTTTTGGGGATCGGGACAGGTTATTGGGGTGACAAAACAATTCTCATGTTTTAGGGGCAGCTAATAAGAAACAATATAAAAATTAATATTTGAGAATTAAAATTAAATTTTTTTTTTTTAACAAACTAAAAGAAGCTGAAATTTTAAAAATTTACTTGGTCCATGATCCAACATTGAATGATGTTGTCATATTATGGTTAATAGAACTACAAAGGGCTTAAGTTACAAATGACAATATATTGAGCCAATGATATGTTTTTTAACCCCTCAGAGGGCAATGCTCATAAAGCCCTATCCCTGAGTGCTGTTTTCTGAACCCTAATGACTTGATTAAATACTACATGTGGCTTTCCATTTCTTGTTTTTTAAATTTCTGATTGTTAGAGGAATACTGCAGCTACCATTGGGAGCAATTTTTAGACAGCAGAAGTTATTTTAAGCTAGAGAAGATATATTGAATAGATATGTCTGTAAATCAGGAATTTACAGCCACATATCTATTGAAGAAATTCGGATTGCCTCAAACCATAACAATGGAATATTAGAAATAACATAGGTTTTCATTAATTTGGAAAGAGTTCATGATATATATAACTTAGCTAAAATATTTGAAGTACAATGATTGTATCAATTAAAAATACTTAACATTCATTTAGTTTCATCAATGATAATTAGACATGCAATGTGTTAATGTAACGTGTTAATTACATTAATGATAATTCACAGTTGTGGGAAATTGATTCATTGGATAAAAAGGAAGGGAGAGCCTTTTGCCATCATTGAACAATGGGACCTCCATGCAAGATGCACAATGAATGGAGCAAATGCTTGCCAAATTAGTGGAGCAAGGAGGGATATCCTATCTCTTTGAGAGTCAACCTCCAAGATAATGTTTGAGAAGATGTTGGGAAAGTAGTGATGGGAATTGTTTTCAAAAATCCCTCTAATTGGCTCTTGGCCTATAGATCACCAAGGTGTGATGAACCAATCTTGACTGATCACAATAGGGACTTTGGGATGTGAAAGCCCCAAATGGCTAAATGGTCCATGGACACCCATTGGGAGCTTGTGATGAACATTATCCAAGCTAAAAGCTATGATATGGCATCAACCTTCATCTTTCCAAATCACATGGAACCAAAAACACTAATTATTCTTTTTTGACATTTGTTGTTTAACACAATTGTTTTTGATTAATGATAAAGCAGGTTTTTAAAGGGTCCCTGAAACCCTGTACAAAATGTTGTCAAAACATATTCTCAGTAAACAAACAACCAAACCATCGCAAACAGGGAACCGCCAGAAAAACATAAAGTAGGTTTTACAAGGATGCTGCAACCTAATGTATAACTGTGAGCCAACAACAAACCAAAATACATGTTTTACAAGGATCCTGCAACCTAATGTACAACATTGTCCATAGAAATAATAACTACCAACCAGCATAACAAAAAATCTAACCAACAACATATATGGTTAACAAAAAACAAATTAGCACACCTCCCATTACAGCTGCTTGAGGGTCTCAGCTGCTTCGAGTTCTTGTTTCTGGAATTCTGCATGTAGGTTAACGAACCAGATCAGCTCTTCCTCCACATCAAAAGGATTCTTCCTTATCCTTGTACGCGCATTGCGGCCAATATTGGGACCAACTTTCTCCACTCTACCATCTTTTTCCTTCATATCCTCCTCCCGCAACTCCCTAAGTTTCTCAACGAGTTTATTGAGACCATCAACACTATTTTTAATGGTCGAGTGGCTCACCTTTAGCATTTTTTGTAAGTTTTCCTTGATGAACTTGTGCTCTTTTTCTTGGGTCTCCATCCTCTCCATTTCTTTCTTCCACTCTTCCCATTTCCCTAGCTCCATATTAATGTTCAACACTTCCTTCTCCAGGTTCACCACATCAAGTATCATATCCCTTCTCTTAAGGATGTTACAATCCTCCTCGGTGGTGACTTGATTCTCTTTCCCATTAATTTTATGCAGAACTGCCAGCTTCAGGTTAATCCTATTGATTTCCAGATAGTACCATTTTGACATGATATTATGGACTTCCAGGGCCTCTCTAATAGCTTTTAAAGTGCCTGCCACTTCCTTTGTAAATTCATTCCGTGCCACAGTCTTAAGGAAATCTTCTGGGATAGGTAAAGTGATATCCGGGATAGGTGGGAAAGGGTCCCCAGCCTCAGGATCCATCATTAGCTTACCTTTTCTCTTCTCAATTTCGGCAAGGACATCCTCAACTTGGTTCTGTTCATGCTCAATGTTATCTTTCCTCTCAAAATCCTTAGTTTCTTGCACTTTACCTTTGACTTTTTCGGCATTCTTAACGTTCTTCGTCTTCTTTTCAAATGTGATTTCCACATGTTTCTCCAATTTTTTTTTCATCTCCCGTATCAAACCCTTCCGACCAAGACCCTCTAGTTAGAGTTTTCTTAGCATTCACTTTAGGGGTTTCAACCTGTATCTTCCTTCTAGTCCTACCAGGGTTTTCTCCTCCTCATCTTCCATATACTCTGGGTTAGAAGAAACCTCCACCATCTGGTCAGAGTCCTCAATCTCCTCACTGTCATTGCCGAAATCTTCATCCTCAGTATAACCAACATCCTCTGAGTTAGAGTAATCAACCACCCTACGCTTTTTTTTTTCTCTTTTCTTCTGGACATACTTACTCGGGGTGAGGGTTTTAGTATACTCCACAATTAATAGAATTAACCCTTCATGGATAATCGGAATTTTGGGGGACTTTCTATTATCACTATTAGACTGCTCCATAGATATAAGCAAGTAAATTGGAAAGAGACATTCAATTCATGTCTAAAGTGGTTAAGAAGGGTAAAATGATACTCGTAGATGGCACGATATTTGCCTTCCAGCATAATGTAGCCCATCATCCACTCCGCCACAACAACCCGAAGAGGTTTGAGGGACTCCCACTCATAACCAGACTTCAACTTCACCAGCTTATTGCGCTCGTTGTCCTTGAAGAAAGTGTTCAAAACCTCATCGCTAGCTTTCCGGTCTTTGAACACTTTCCTTCCCTGCATAGTTGAAAAACTCGGACTCGACAAAAACTCGGCAGACCCAAATTTTTAAAATCTCGGGACTCGCCAAAAACTCGGGGAAAAACTCGGCAATAACTCGGCAAACATAATTTTTTTAAAAATATTCTTAAAAAACACACATTTCTGAAATTGTAGAATGCATTGTTGATTTCCTTCATATATAAATCAAAATTAAGAGTTTAATACATATCATAGACAAAAAAAAGAGTTCTACCTTCAAATACATATTAAATTCCAGTTTGATAATACATATTACATATCATAGACCAAAAAAATAGTTCCATTATCACTAGAAGATATAAATCATAAATTTCTTCTACAACTAAAGCTCAAAAGAGTTTTGTTTCTCTTTGTGGGTGGTGTGGAAGTGGCTGCTCTAGCCGAGGTATCCTCAACAGGATCCTCATCTATAGGATCAAGCGGTACATGTGAGGAACCCGCCCCTGATGGCACATCAATATCATCATTTGACTGTCTTTGAATCCTCATATGCTGCAACATTCGCTTGCCATTCAGCTGTATCCCTCTCCATAGCAGCTATATCATCATCATCACGCGATGGATCAACATCAACATCCTCAGCAATCCAATCTGAATATGGATCAATGTCGTCAATGTCCAATGCCTAATATGAGTCCTGGCCTTCTACCTTCTTCTCATGTAACCGAAGGTTGTACCGCGCATAAACAAGGTCATTCAAGCGCTTTTGAGTCAACCTGTTGCGCTTCGTTGTGCGAATGGCCTCAAAAACACTCCAGTTGCGCTCACAACCAGATGCACTACAAGGCTGGGATAAAATCCGGATGGCTATCTTTTGAAGATTAGGCGTTGAGGCACCATAATCTTCCCACCATAAATCTGCAAGGATAACATTTATAATTTTGTAAGGATTTTAGTAAACTTAAATATTAAAATAAATAGTAAATGAAAAATAAACATATGTTTTTTACTTGGTTGCAGAGTGGATCTCCTACGAATGGCATCTCTTGAAGAAAAAAAAGGCCCATCTGCATTCTTATAGGCCTGTAACTCATCAAGTATGATGTCTCGAAAGTTATCATCAAAGACCAACCTCTCCATGCATGTGTTCAGGCCAAGCTTAACCTCTGCACTTGCTTTGAATGAAGAGAAGAAAAACGCGGGGTTCAAATAGTAACCAGCAGCATGAATATGTTGGTGGAGTTGTCGGTTCCACCTCCGATCAATAATGCGCCATATGGGTTCATATTTTGTTTTATTCGACCCATACAAATGTTGAATGGCCTCTTTGGCCTTATACATGGCCTCATATAGATACCCCATGGGCTTTTGATCCCCATCCACCAATCGCAGAACCCTGACCAACGGTTCTGACACCTAAATCAATAGTTGATGAAAATAAAATTAGAGAATTATAGTAATTGAAATTCAACAAATATAAATATAAGTTTTTTACAAAATCAACAAATTTGAACATTAGCAAATAAAAATAAAAATAAAAATTAGTGTTTGAAAACTTACCTTGATGATCTCCTCCATGGATTTTTCCATGACAACATCATAAACTGCCTTCTCGACCCTCTCTGCTTTCGGCTTCCTATGATAAGGACTCTCTATCCACCTTTCGGCCACAAACATGCGGCTAAGGTGGGGCAATAATACTGCTATACTCTGCAAGGTAAGGAAGTTAGTGGCAAAGCGTGTGACTCCTGATCGTGTGAGCTCCTTGCCACCAATGTACTCTCTCATAAGATTTAGGACCCATGTGTGGTTGTAGATGTATTTTGTGATATTTCTTGCTTCTTCAACCATATTCTTCACCCAGCTTAATTTTCCAATGTCCTCAAGAAGAAGGTCAATACAGTGGGCAACACAAGGGCTCCATAAAATGGTTGGATGCCTTGCCTCTAGAAGTCTACCGGCTGCCACATATGCAACTGCATTGTCAGTCACTATTTGGACGACATTTTCCACTCCCACCTCCATCACCATCTCATCCAACATGTTGCACAAGGTTTTTGCATTTTTTATTTGATTGGAGGCATCAACTGACTTTAAAAAGACTAGCTGCCCCGCTGAAGCCACTAAAAAATTGATGAGAGTCCTGTTCCTGGCATCTGTCCATCCATCAGATAAAATAGTGCAGCCTTTTCTTTCCCAAACTTTCCTTTGATCTTGTACTAGTAGATGTGTGTGTTCAACCTCCTCCTGCAACAATGGGCCACTCAACTCATGACGACTTGGGGCCTTGAACCCCTTACTTGCCACAGTCAATGCAGTGACCAAGTGCTCCCAATAAGGACTTGAAGCGACATTGAATGGAATATTGTTGTAGTACCAAAATCGTGCACATGCCAACTTCGCCTCATGATGCACCTCTCTATTCCATGTATTTGCAAGACCATCCAATGAAGGTTGCGCACCAGGAGTGTTCCGAGGAACAAAAAGGCTATCAAGCCCTTTGCCTGATCGTCGTATCCGTGGCCCAATGGAAGGCGTAGAAGAGGCCTCTACAGTTACACTTCTATAATCTGACCCTGTAGAACTCAAATCTCGGTTTGGGGCTGCCATTGTCTTTGCTGCTCTCTTTTTAGCTTCTTTCTTTCGTTTATAATCCATAAGGAGGACGTGTGCCTCCCTCTGAACCTCCACAGGAGCTTTGTCACATATCTCAACATCATTGCAAGGGACCTGTGCAAGGTGGTATTTAAGTCGATTAACGCCTCCAGACATATGTTTAGTGCAATGGTTACAAATGACATTTCCTCGCTTTGGACCTGGTGTCCCATGTTTCCAGCAAGGGTCCTTAGTTTTGCCACCTGTTCTTCTACCTCCAGTTCCACTTGTAGAAGCCATAAGTTATAACCTGTTACCTATCAAAAAAGAGAGAACAAAAAAAGTTCAATTAAAAATTTTAATTCAACAATAACACAGTTGACTGTTGTATAGCTGTATTTTGACATTTTTGCTATAAAAAACAATCGAAATTATAAAAAGTCTGTATCATATGAAAGGAGAGATTTTGGACTGTATTATTTATAAAATAAAGTCTAAATCTAGACTGTTTTATTTTATATAATATAATATATATAATTAAATTATATCATCATAATCCTATATAAATTTTGATAGTAATTTGCAACAGTATTATAAAAAAATCAAAATTTTAAAATGACTATCATATGAAAGAAGAGTTTTTGGACGAATTTTCAAAATTTATATAGGTTTATGATGATTTTTAATTTTGACAGTTCGTCCAAAAACTCTCCTTTCATATGATACAGTCATAAATTTTATAAATAATAAAAAAATTGAAATTTTAAAAAGATTGTATCATATGAAAGGAGAGATTTTGGACGAACTGTCAAAATTTAATTTTAAAAAGATTGTATCATATGAAAGGAGAGATTTTGGACGAAATGTCAAAATTTATATCATAAATTTTATAAATAATAAAAAAATCGAAATTTTAAAAAGACTATCATATGAAAGGAGAGATTTTGGACGAACTGTCAAAATTTAATTTTAAAAAGACTGTATCATATGAAAGGAGAGATTTTAGACGAAATGTCAAAATTTATATAAATTTTGACAGTTCGTCCAGAATCTCTCCTTTCATATGATACAGTCTTTTTAAGTTTATAATCGATCATCATCGATTTCATCATATCCTATATAAATTTTAACAGTTCGTCCAAAATCTCTCCTTTTAACAGTTGAAAGTTCATGTGACTTTGAACTTCGACTTACCTTTGTTCGACTCCACACGATTTTGGGATTTCACCTTTGAATCACACAATTTTTTTAGTCTGAATCACACAGTTTTGCGCCGCTGGGTGAAAGGGTTTCGCGGAATAAAGAAAATGAAGTAATGATGTTTTAGGTTTTGTGTTTTTCTTTTAACTTTTAACCTATTTTTTCGTGCCGCGTTTTTCAGGAAATCCACGTGATTTTTGCGATTTTTGGATCAAAAACTCGCCGCGAGTTTTTCAAAAACTCAGGCCGAGTTATTCATCAAAAAACTCGCGGCCGGAATGGACTCGCGATTACTTGTGATTCGGGCGAGTTTCAGGTGATTTTTTCATCACTGCTTCCCTCCATTGACATTCCAGTCACATGCATTATAAGCTCTTTGCTGATACACATTTCTCTACCAAACATGGTAACTCTTCTTTTCCTCCAACTTCTGGTAAAGGCCTTAGTAGCCTCTGTGTCGTGCCCATGCAATCTTTCCATAAAAGGCACTATTTCGGCTTCCTTCAACACGTTCCAGTCTTGGGGTAGTTTGTAGACCCCAGAACAATCCCTCGGCTCCACCCTATTCCTTTCACCTCCCATCTTATTCACCAACACCTTCCCTCCGGTCGTTTTCTCTCTTCCCCTATTTTTACCCTTCCGATCACTATAGATTTCCTTCCACCTAGCAGAATTTTGCAAATGATTTTTGTTATAGTTCCTTGAGGTAAAAAAAAAATTGCCTAAGAAGATACTTGAAGTGCCGCCCGCAATCCGTGTGGGCTTCTCCCTCTTCATCATTGCCCTCTTATGGAAGCTCAGTGTCATAATTTTTGTAATCATCTTTAAGTAAGTCTTTGGTATGCTCAGGGATAGAATTAAACGTCTCCCAGTTTTTAGTTTTGAGCTGATTCACTCCCTCGTTTGTGAAGGCGTCAACAGTCCTATTTCCCTCTCAATACTTGTGGACATAACTCACATCTTCAAAAGACAGCTAAATTCATAGCGTCTTTAACAAGAGAGTCAATAGTCCAACTAGGACTTTGATTACCCTTAACGCAGTTGATCACATTAAGGGAATCTCCTTCAACCACAATTCTTTTATACCCCTTCTCATAGGCCATTTTGATGCCATTATACACTGCAACAGCGTCAGCATAATGATTGGTCTGAGAGCCCAGCGGAGTAGCCATAGCACATAAGAAATTACCTCTATTGTCCCTTATAATGGTTCTACACCCTATTGGGCCCACACCCTACCGGGCTCGGATTTCCTTTGGCGGCCCCGTCAAAGTTGAGTTTGACCCAACCCACAAGAGGTGGCTTCCAACATATACCAACTTTGCTTTTTTTCATATGTTTGAATGAGATAGCAATGTCAACTTGGATATTCGAATCCTTTTGTATTTGAAGGTCATAACAAGTAACTTCTAAACTGGGGTCTATAGAGGTCTTTTCGTGGATTCTCAACATAAAGTTCTCCTTAGTATTGGCTATAATTCTATTGGCCACCATCTTCACATTGCAAGTCTTCTCCCTAAAGATCCTATTATTCCTCTCTTTCGATATTGCCCAAGCTGTATGAGGGAGTAAACAAATGAAAAGTAAGGAGTGGTCTGAAGAGGGGCATACCCATTGTTCCACCAAATCTTTTAGAGAGTTAGGGAAGACCCATCTCACATTCCATAAAGACCAGATCCTGCTCCAAACATCCCTTGCAAAGGAAAAATCCATCAGCATATGAACAACAGTTTCAGCATCCCTTTCACATAAAACACATTTGTTCGGTAGAGGTAAACCCCTTTTAAACAAATTGTCAATGGTAAGAATTTTGTCCTGAGCAAGGATCCAGAAAAAAGATATTAACCTTGGGAGTAAGATCCGACCACCAGAGCTTAGCCCAAAAAGGATTTTCATAATCTTCTCCACGAAGCAAATTAAAACCATAAGCCACCGAATAATCCCCATTATTATTATCTTTCCACACTAACTCCTCCTTAGTAGGGAACAAAGGGATATGTTTTTTGGAAAGAAGGGACTGAAGTCTAGAGATAGTATTGGGGTGATAGTCTAGGAAAGTTAGGTTCTTCCACGATCCTCCCTCAATGTGGTGAGCAACCATTTTTCCACATCTATTACTGCTCTTATCGATCAAGGGTTTAGCCCATTCCATGGTAGAAAGGGGTTCATTAAGGATCCAAGAGTCCTCCCAAAACTTGATATTTCTCCCATTACCAAGTTTCCAACTAGCCCCTTGCTTAATCAGATCTCTGTTGTCCTTAATACTTTTCCAAATGCAAGATCCCACCGGAAGGTCAGTGCTGTCCAAATTCTCTATGAGGTTTCTGCTGTGAAGATATTTATTTTGGAGAATTTCAGTCCATTCATTTTTGTCTTTTAGGAGTCTCTATGCTACCTTTGTCATCAAAGCCATGTTGAACTCCTTGATTTTCCTAATCCCTAGACCCCTTTTATTCTTAGGTCTACAAACTCTCTCCCAAGCCACAAGGGACATTCTTTTCCTTTCCTCCATCCCTGCCCACAAGAACTTCTTCTGGATCTGTTCTAATCTCTCAACAATTCTACAAGGTATTTTAAAGAGACTCATCGCATACACCAAGTAGATTTTCGAGGGTAGCTTTGATTAATTGAACCTTATCGGCTTGGCTTAACATAGCCCCTTTCCACCCAACAAGTTTAGATTGAACTTTATCCAATAAGTCCATCCAAAAGGAATCAGGGACCAGATACTTAGAAGGGAAAGATCCCACATTGCATTGGAGTATGCTGGTTGTCTTGATCCACCTCTTCTCCGCGGTGTTTAAGAAGAGAATAGTGCTCTTTGGCATGCTAATTCTTTGTCCCGAAGCTCTTTCATACTTCAATAGAATAGACATAAGGATAGTGGCTTCTTTGAACTGATGCGAGCAAGGGGTTCCAACCGATGAAGGGAACACACCTTTCAACTTCATGTCTTTAACTTCTTTAAGAATACTTCTTCCCAAGACTTCCACCATGATGATAAAAAGGAAGGGGGAGACCAGGGCTCCTTGTCCTAACCCTCTAGAGCTTTTGAAGAAATCGGAAGGAGTGCCATTAATGAGGATCAAGACAATAGGAGTAGACATCATTTGGGATAAAAGGTCCAAGAATCTATAATTAAACCCAAACCTTGCCATAACCTTTCTTAGGAAGTCACACCTTACCATATCATAAGCCTTCAGGAGATCTAATTTAAGGAGGAAACCCTCGTTATTCTGAGTCAAAAAATGGATATTTTCCTGAACAACAAAAGAGTCTAAAATTTGCCTGCTAGGGACGAATCCGCTTTGTTGAATAGAGATCAACTCTGGAAGGACCGCTTGCAACCTATTAGCTATCACCTTGGAAAAGATCTTATAAATTGAATTGCACAAGCTTATGGGTCTGAAATCCGCAAAAGAATCAGCCCCTTGCCTCTTTGGAATAAGGACCAGGAAAGTAGAGTTCAACTCCTTAAGCAAATGCCTGCTCCCAAAGAATTCTTTAGTAGCATCAATCACATCTCTAGCCACTATATCCCAGTAATTCTGAAAAAAGAAATGTGGGAAACCATCAGGTCCGGGTGCTTTATTTTCTTCAAAGGCAAAGGAAACATTCCTTATCTCTTCATCAAAGGGGATTTTGGTAAGTTTTAGGTTATCCTCCTTTAAGATTTTTGGGATAGTATCAAGCAAGTCCGAATCCTGATCCAACTCATCCTCAATGGTTAGAAGGTCTTCAAAAAAACCCATAGCTGCTTCCCTTATCTCATCTTCCTCCTTAATTCTCCTTCTGTTCATCTGAATGGACTTAATTTTGTTTGTTGATCTGTGTTTTAAAGTGGATAGGTGGAAGAGTTTTGTGTTGTGGTCACCAATCTTCAGCCACACCGTTCTAGACCTTTATTTCTAGAATTCCTCTTTGGTAATGGTATCATGGAGACCTATCAAAAGATCATTTTCCTCTTTTATTTGTTTTTCTTCAAAGCTTCCTTTTTGTGTAGTTTTCTTCACTTCATCAAGCTTCATTTTGATTTTCTCTTTATCTTTAAAGATATTGCCAAAGGTTTTTTAATTCCATCCTTGAACCTTGCTCTTGACATTAGTTAGTTTTTTAGTAGCCTGGTACATGGCTGACCCCTCCACTTCAATAACCTACCATTCTCTAACTTTGCCTTCTAGCTCTGGGTGAAGAACTCACATTTTTTCAAATCTAAAAGGGAATCTTTTTTTTTTTTTCCCGTCTTATCCGCATAGAAAATTATGGGAAAATGGTCTCAACCAATTCTGGTTTAAAACCAACAAAGAACAAAAATAAGAGGAGAGCCACTTACAAGAAATAATGGTGCGGTCCAGTCTAACTTGAATATTGGAATTTCCAGCCCTTCTGTTCGTACATGTGTAGCTAGCCCCCTATAGCTCCAGGTCTAACAAGGCTGTATCATTTATGAATTCCATTAGATCGTTTCTGCTGTCCCCAGGTAGCTGTACTCCTCCCTTCTTCTCATTGTCCTTTAAGGGGGTATTGAAGTCCCCCATGACCATCCATTCAGCATTAGGGTGGATAAGCTTGAAGCTATGGAGACTACCCCACAATTTTTTCCTTGCCTTCTTAGAGTTAGGCGCATAAATGTTTGAAGTTATCCACGAGGTATCATCTTTCAGATGAGTAGACAAAGTAGCCACATGGTTAGCCTCTTGCATCAGAGCAACCCCTTTAACCACTTTCGGATTCCACAGAGTAGCAATGCCACCAAAGGCACCCTCCGCATTCATACCATGAAAGCCACTGTCCTTAAAGAATCTATTTTTCAGCGTGTTAAATTTCTGAGTCTGCATTTTAGTTTCTTAAAGTAATAAGATATCCGTCTTGTTAACACATAATTATTAAGTGAAATTGAATTACTTGTTGCATTGTGATTACTCAAGTCATTTATATGAATCTCCGAGTTAAAACAAATGATTTTTAATATGGAAATTAAAAATCAACATTCTATAGGCATCCATGCAACACCCCTTGAAATTTAGGGGTCTCTCTAGGTGTCCTCAAAGGACGTCCCCTTGTTTATAATTTCTTGTATTGGAAATTTTTTGAATTACTAATTTGTCATTAATAAACCTTGTCTTATTGGATTAGTGGAGTTTGCTCGTATGGTGTAAGTTTGGGGATACTTGTAATGGGTTGTGGAGCATAGAGTAATGACCTTGTCCCCTCTATTTTAGGATTGGATGCATAAACAAAGGGGCTATGCCTCTGCTTAGATCAACCAAACACATCACATTGTAATTCTATTATTATTATGATTATCTCGTGAAACTCATCATCTGCTAATACATCTTGTGTCTGATCTTCCAACAAGTTTTGCTTATTAGCAGGCACCTGAGGCTTATCATCAATAAACATGCCTTGCTGTCCACTCATCCGAACATTCATGTCTTGTATTCAATATTCTTTCCATGCTTTTGACAATCTATTCTCATAAAATTCCTTAATGACCTCTAATTAGGCATGGATACGATAAGACCAATTGTCTATCTCAGCCTATCTGAAACTTTGTTTTCTGACCTGTCAAATGTATTTGACGGTGGGCAAGGTCTTCCAATCCTCTGTATGCCCTAATTACATCTGTTTCTTCTTTTCAAATACTAAATATTAAGAAATTTTTTCTTCCCACCTTCAGGGACCTGTATCTGCATGAACATGAAAACAGACAAAAGTGTATCTTGAAGTCTGTAGAAACCCCTCTCTCCTGCTGGAATACATCAAGGTTTTCCTATTTCTGTAGAAATGTAAGTGCTTCTGTAGATAGTTAGCCAAAGCTTTGGTAAGAATTAATATTCTATCAGTCCATATGACATCCCATGTAATATGCTTCTGCTAAAATAGCCCAGCTAGCCAAAACATGATTCCGGGGCAATCGAGGTAACACAGTCAAAACAAAATGCTGAATGGTTCAAGGCATGTTGCCAACTGGGCAATTAGAAGTCCGGTCCAGAATTCTTTAGCACCTCCCCCCATAGTTTCTGCCAAAGCAGCAACAACCTAAAACAGGCTTTCCCATATTTGTGACCATGTAGGCAGAGTGTTGAGATTTCCCTTTATCATTCAATCTCTAATCAAAGTCCTGAGGAGATACTATCATATGATAAAGCTCTTTAGAACATTGTGGCATTGGAAAGGATGTCCCATATGGTGCCGTCAGTCACTTTTTGTCATTTTGATCCTTGGCTAAAGACTTTATTGGTTTGCCAACTTTTGGCTAATTTTTACTTTATTTCCTAAAGATGTGTCTGCTTGGAACCAAGCCATACCTAATTATTTTTCCTTCTGAAATTCTTTAGACTCGGCACCTGTCTCTTCATTGTTGGAACCATACTGCTGCCCCTTGAGCTGCAGTATTTCTTTGTTAGGGATGACTTGTGCTAGGAAGGCTTTCATGCCGAACTGCCTCCTGAATCAACTCTGTTATCTGTGACCCCATTGAACATCCTATTCTTTTTTTGCTTATTTTTGTCCATTATCTTCTTCACGATTCATTTCAATCAGATAAATCATAATATCGGTGTCATTAACATACATTTCATTGTGCTATAACTGACATCGTCAATGAATATATCATCAGTCTAATCTCCTTTTCCTCTTGAATTCAGACCAAGGAATGTGTGTTTCTCCTTGCCATCATTTGAAATGGGATGAGAGTGAGTTGAGATGAAAGTAGGTATTATTTTGTATTTTAAGGGGAATGGTTTTTGCACCTTTGAGGCAAGTTTTTTGGTGGTGAAAAAATGCAATGCTATATGCTTGTTAAGACACATGCCTGATAAGTCTTGGATGAAATTATTACTTCTGTGTAGAGATCATTTTATACTGTTCTTAAGATTCTATTCTTTATTTCTTTTGATTGTTGAAGCCTAATAATTAAGCATAGATGTGTGAACTTTGACAGTAATGACATTGGTTAAAGTGCTTGAACATCTTCTAGCATTGGCTTGCAACCAAATGATGTTGGAGGTGGCACACAGTTGTTACCAATCTCTGTTAGATGCAACCATTCGTTTGAAAGAAGTTCAGGAAGCAGAAGATAGAGAAGAAGATGATGATACAGAGGATAGCGATGATGATGACAATGAAGAATCTGATGAAGAGGATGAGGTGAGAAAAATTTTCATTATAGAAAGAGCTCAAAAGAACTGGGATGGCTTTTATCTGGTCTTTTCCATATTACCTATATGTGTACTTTGGTGGTGCAGGATTCTGATGATGATGGACATGAAGAGACAGAAGAAGAATTTTTAGAGAGGTATGCAGAGACTGCACGCGAACTGGAAAACGAATTAATTGACGAAGTAGACACAGATGAGAATGGGCAAGAAATTGAACTAGGTAAGAGGCATAGAAGATCTAAATATCCTGATTATGAATACTTGTTCCATTACTCTAATGACCATATAATGAAAACATAAAAGCCACATAGTTTATGCATGATCATAACTGTTTTGCAAACTTATTGTCCATTAATGAGTTTTGACCTCTCAACAGGTCTTCTGGGGATGACAGATCATTGGGCTGCTGTTTTCTCTTTGATTCAAAAGTACCATTGCCATCTCATTAATGGAAAGCCGTTGCCACAAGAGTTGGTTAGCAGATTTCTGGAGAACTTTCCAGGCTGCATTCAGTTGTTTGGCTAATTGTAAGTTTGTTTGTGTGCCTCAGAAGATTTGTATGAATATTGTAGTTTATGCAGCTATTTACTTTTCAGTTTCCATACCGATATTTAATGCTTATTGAGTATACCAATTTTTTAAGAAAATTAGCTTACGAACTCAATGTGTTTGGGCTTATGTTTCATTGAGGAAACAGCGTTGTGTTGTCTAGAACAAAACGGCAAGTGATTGTTACCCTACATTATATTCCGCAGACATACATGTTGATTAAGCTATAATGTCAACTTTGGTTGTGCCTTCAATTATTGCATCTGCAGTCACTAGTCTTGAGGAGAGTGCTGAAGCTGATTTTAGACATATTTGATTATTGATTTCATCTGTTGCATCCCTGCCAAGCCATGCTGTGAGCCTGGGCACTTAAAGAGTGTGGGGTAGTGTGTGAGCACAAACTCGTCAGTTCAAAATCCAATTTGTAAATAGAATTGGTATAAAATTGATATATTATTATAGTTTTCTGGGAGAATCAATTTTCACTAACAGAACTCTATATGCTAACTTTAGCTATCTATTATGTATGTTGCCGATGTCTTATTTGCAGTGGATTGAATTTTGGATCAGTGTGAAGTAACATTTCAATTATTGTTAGGGTTTGTTAAGAAGAAATTGTGAATATGGAACTCATTTTTCAGAATATGTAGACTCCACAAGTTTCATATAAAAATAGTAATTGACTGCATTCCATGCATGGGATTTTTGCTGTAGGACTTCATGATGCCAAATCTATCTATTAATACTATGTTTAAATTTTTGTAAAAAGAAACCTATAGTGATTGATTTTTTATTCATAACAAGTGCTATTCCAAGTACCGTTAGGAATTGCTAAAAAGAACGCTGCAAATATGGAATTCACTTTCAGAAAAATGGGAGACAGCATTTATTGTTGTGAGATTTAGCAACGTAGTAATTCATGACATGAAGTGGCATTCTAATAATCTCACCACAACAAATTTCTATGGGATTCTTAGTTGGCTATTGGCTTCTTCTTCATAAATTACTCTGAAGACTAGACCCAAACTGTTCAATGAATTTGTGAGTTAAATGAAAATTTAATTGAATTGGTTAAAGAAACCTTCTTCATATAGCCATGTGGATATCTTTGTCTGTGCTGCAAAATTCTATTCTATACAGATACTATGTACCATATGCATTAAGTATCGACCCTGTAGCCAAGTAGATGGTACATAAAAGTTTAGATGTTCTCATGGAGCATGTAGTAATTCATGACATGAAGTGGCATTCTAATAATCACCCACAACAAATTACTATGGGATTCTTAGTCGACCAAATGGATTCTTGTTCATAAATTACTCTTTGAAGAATAGGCCCACACTGTTCGATGAACTCATGTGAGTTAATGGAAATTTAATTGAATTGGTTAAAGAAACCTTCTTCACATACCCACGTGGATATCTTTGCCTGTGCTGCAAAATTCTATCCTATACAGATCCTATGTACCATATGCATGAAATATCGACCCTGTAGCCAATTAGACCGTACATACAGTTTAGATGTTCTCATGGAGTGTATAGGTGTTTCCTTTTGGTGGCACGTTAAACGAGATAGTGTTTTCTTTTGCTCAATAAGAAAGTAGATTAGAGTCCATAGCACTTAGATGATAACAAGATGCAAGCTAAAAGAAATTGCCCACTGATAACTTCTGTTGTCGCTTATAACATTCCAGAATTTCCTTAAGATTATTTGAAATTTATTATTAAAAGAAAGATGAGTGAACATTGGAAATGATACCTATAGGTATAACAAACAAACACCGTTGTCCATGTTACATGATTTAAGCCATAAAATGTAATGATTGTTGTCCACATATAGCAAATAAAAACTACAAACTAAAATGGAGGCTGTTTCAGGTGGTGGAGTACTTCAACGTGTTACATACTTGAATCTAATTCAAAAGAGCTCAAACTCATTAATCCAGCAATTCTTAGGTTTTTTTTTTTTGAAATATTGAACATATATCATCCGCATGAATAAAGTAGGTGTAGCAAGGGATAAACTTATTGATGCTCAAAATTGTGACATCACACATTAAAACAGTTTGCAGAAGAGTTCGAGTATGTACATACAGACAATGTAAAAAGTGGCGATACAGGACAATGGCAGTGAAACTCCTATATATTGTTAGTGTTTGAAAATGTCACTTCTTCTCTGTAAAATTCTTTGACTTGCCCTATCCAAATGGATAGTGACAATTTTTGCGGACATTACAAGAAAATCACCAGAAATGATGTGATGCCCAACTTGAAATGAACCCCTAGACTTTCTTAGGCAACTTTGATGAACTTGAAATGGCTATTTGACTCCTAGGCCAATTGATGATATGTGAAGGTGCTTTGGTGAAGCTAAGTTTTGATTGTCTTATCAAATGGGTATTGAAGTTGATGAGTGTTGTGTATCAAAAAGTCTTATCACTTGCAAAATATTGTAGGAACCATATTTGATATTACAAACCCTTAAAAAACAAACAAAAAAATGTCACTAGGCACTTGAGTATCAAAAAGAAGTAAATCCTCGTGTACGATCAGCCTTTCGTTGTCTTGAAATAGGGGGATTGAAGGGGTTATTGTTATATAGTGACAACAAGTGGCTTTGTTTGTGGACTAAAACAAATACTTGAGTAGAACTTCAACAATCTTTGGAAATGATAGTGCTTGCATGAAACCTCTCCTTGGTTCAAACTCTCGTTATGCTTATATACTCCCAATACTGTGAAACATTATCCACTGCCATAGTAAAATATTGCCCTTTGTATCTTGGAACTAAATCAATCATGTTTCATCTTGTAGCTCGTTAAAATGTTTTTTGTCACTTCAATAATATGAAAAATGAAGCTTAGATGCAAAAGTTATGACCAAAAGAGTGGAGTATTTGGTAGAATACACTTGCAGCATAGGGAAAAAAAAGTGCATTGGGAAATGTATGGAAGAAAATGACATGTAGGGCAAAAATGTGTATTTAATGAGTGTGAAACAATCATGTGTACAGAAGTGTGCACATGACATTGTCCATTTGTATAGAGAAGGCATTTTGCCATCATGACACAACATGTCAATGCACCATTTTAACTCAAGAATTTTCTTGGGCACAAGTTTAGGCATTGAAGGCCAGCTCAATCCCCTATATCTTCCTCATGATCTTTCTTCACTTTTAGATCACATTCCTTCATTTGTAATACATGTGGGATTACTATTTCAAAATAATTTTAAAATCCACTTTTAATATTTCACTTGATGTGCACTTAGGAAAGATGTGCTTTAGCATGACAAGCATAGCTGTTTACATGCCTTTCTCTATCATACGATGAAGTGCACTACTATAAAAATGTTGGATTTTCTTTATACATGTATGATCTTGAAATCCAACCCTTGAAAATAAACCTTCATATACATTATTTTAAATTGTCAAAATTCTAGTTTGTGTTGGAAGACTAAGAACCTTAAACCAACATAACCAATTGTGAACATTGCACTTTATATTATATAGTTAGATTCAATTAGAAGGTCCATAGATCTAGATATATACATTTCAGTGAACCTAAAGTGAACACTACTTTTAAGATCTACATCCTCATCCTACAACACATTCTTTCTCATGGTTAATTACTTGCCAGAATTGTCTAACCACCAAGACCATTCTATCCTTGCTTAAACTAATGATTCTAACTTCCCTACCCATCACATCAATGTTATCACTAGATCTAGCATAGGGCATCATAATTATTCATAACATAAGCATCTATACCTATATCCTAAAAATGCTCCATTAGCATAACCCACCCTAAATCAAACACTCCAAACACTATGATATAAGTTTAGTTACCACCATAATAACATGAATTTCACTACCATTAAAACTTTTCAAACTCATTCTGAACTTGTATTGTTTAGAATGTGATCCAGAAAGTTTGCGGGTCACATGCCAACGTGACACATGAACTGTCTTCCTTGTTAAGAGTGGCCTCCTAGTCACTCCTTGTAATGTCCCCATTTTGAGCTAAGATACATTTTCTAGTTTGAGCTTGTTTCTATACATGGAGAATTGGAAAGTTGGCTCAACTAAGTACATTATTTGGAAAATGCAATATTGAAATTGTATTTTCAATTATTTGGTTTGAATTGTTAGATGGAATAAAAGGGAAAATGAAATCTTTAATTACATTTTCTCTAATCTATTTTATGGATATCTTTATTTTAGCATGTGGCTAATAAAGTATGAAGATATGGCTCCAGGTGGGACCTATTTGTGAAGTGTAATTGACAAGTTAAAAGATGTAAGTCCAAATCAAATTCAAAAGCAAGGGATATGGATTGATTGGCACATTTGATGAAGTTCATTGAATTATATTTGGTTGGTGCATTGCTTAAGGAGCCAACAACTACCTAGGAGATGATCGACTTACTTTATGGAATGCATTCTCATCGGATCATGAACCGATATCCCAATCGCCAAGGTAAAGGAATTCAAAATTATATTTGTTTATTGATTGGAGAGCTAATGGCTAAGGGGAAGGCTTCGCCCAAGAGATAGAAGCATTTACAAAATTTTGTTTGAAATTTAAATGCTAAACGACAAAGGGATCGACGACCAAGAGGAAGTGGGGATTTTAAATGCAAAATCATTGCCCAATGTCATCATTTAATACATCCAACATGAGATAGTTATGGAGCGATGGGTTTGGAGGAATGAAAGTAAATGATTTGCTTCAGCTGTTCAAGTGAGAAGAGGATTTCAAATGTTTGTCAAAGCAAAATTCAATGCAAGCATTTAATCGCCCAAGCTAGAGGATCGATCCATATGAAGAATAGATGCAATTTGTTTGAAACAATTAAAGATTGTTTTAAATGAGTGAACTCATTGATGTCATTCATTCAAAATTGTTCAAGTTTATTAATTTTGATTGGTGGATTCCATGCTACATTCCAAAACATCATAGAGTAGGATCGCTCATCCAAGGAGAGGTTAAATAGAGACTTCTATTTTCATTTGAAGTATATGTTGAATCTAGTATGTTTTCTTAATCTTTTATTTTGACTGAAAATTCTAATTTTCATGTCTTTTTACAAGGAGATGACCCCTTGAGTATTATGGTGATGACCCCATAATGATTTATGAGATGTTTTCATGGTAGATTACATCATGTTTTGAATTTGCAGGTTGTTGAAGAGTTTTAGAGTAATAAGATAACATGGAGAACCCTTGGTTTCATTGCATTTCAACCAAGGTATCATTCGTTGAGTTTGGAAGCCTTTGTCTGACTTTGTGAAGTCTGAATTTCTATAATAGTTAGCTGATATAGGTGATATACAGTGTTTTATGATCAAATATTGTACAAGGAACGATACAAGAAGACTTTGGAGCTTTTGGATGATCCATCGCTGACCTAAGGAGAAGCTTAAGTGGTGTTTGTGAGAAATCTGGGCATGTTATAGTCTTAGGAAAGTCTGATACAAGTTTGATAGTCATATCAGCCTATAGAACTTTCATGTTAGTCAATTGTTCAAGGCTGTTATAGCATGATTTGATAGCTAGCATCATGCTAGAGTGTTTGGACATTATCTCTATGCAAGATTTGATTGATTTGGGCACTATATATGCATGTAATAAAGTCTTATAATAATCAGACAGTGACTGAATTTTGACAGCAGCAGTGTATATCTGAAGACATTTCATTTCCAATCAATAAAGAATGCAAAAAGTTGATGGTTCTCATATGCGTTGAGTTGTATTGATGATTTACTTTGATTTGTGCAAGAAATCTTATCTAAACTTGATTACATTTCCAGTCATTTATAAGGTCTCTTACAGTGGTATTAGAGCCATATTCCCGCCCTATGGGTGATGAGTTACATTGATCCATTACCACATCATTGTAGAAGAAGAGCTAAAACAATGGGTGATAGGAGACCTAATCCACAGGATGATATTGATCCAGTATTTAGAGAGATAATTGATAATCAAAGGAGAATGACAGATGGTCAACAACAAACAAATGAAACTATACAACAAACACATGAAACAAATGTACACATTCAAAGAAGCATTGATAGGCTATGCCATATTTTGACAGGTAACATGAGTAACAACAACAGGGCTAGTCAGGATGATGAAGGAAGTATTGCTGGATCACAAAGAACAAGGAGAACACGTGCACCAATAGTGGAGAGACCTATGCAGCCTACTTTTCTTCCTAGAGAAGAAGAGGCAATTGAAGAAGAGGCAATTGAAGAAGAGTTGGAATATGAAGAAGAAGTAGGCGATGATTGGGAAGCTTGGATTGATGAATATGATGCACTTCTTGATCGTGTTCATGATAGAATAAGCCTCAACAACTTCATAAACCATAAGCAACAAAAACAAAGAGGACGTGGGTATCAACAAAGACAAAGAAGAGCAAGGCCAACACAACCAAGAGAGTACAAGGATGCAATGGAAAAAATTACTCTTCCTAGTTTTGATGGCAGTGGTAAAATGAGTGCTGGAGCATGGGTAAACAAATTGGATACTTTTCTCACACTCAAGCCCACGAGTGACGAAAAGACTATACACTTTGCTACTATGCATTTGGAGGGTTTGACTTATGAATGGTGGCATTGTGGTCTTGTGTCTCAACATCACAACAGGATTACTTCATATGATGAGTTTGTTCAAAAACTCTAACAGATTTGATAGAAAATATGTGGAGGTCTACTACCGTGAGCTTGCACAGCTCAAGCAAAGTGGAAGAGTGGTGCCTATGTCAATGAATTTCAAAAGATTGCAGTCATGGTACCTGATATGTCTGATAGAAGAATCACAATGTTGTTTGTTGAAGGATTGAATAACAGGATTAGAGGTTTGGTGAAGGTTCATAGACTGAGCACACTTGATGGGGCTATTAATCTTGCACTTGATTTCGATATTACATACAAACCTCAAAAGAAGAACTTCAAAGATGAACATGTAAGTCAACAATTCCAAGAGCAGCCCACATCGAAAAGAAATGACAAAGGTACTACATCAAAGATGAGTTATGAAGAAAGAGATGAGTTGAGAAGAAAGAAGCTATGCTTTGATTGCAAGCAACCTTGGGAGATTGGTCATAGGTGCCTTGGCAAAGGCAAGGTGCACTACATAGAGGTACTTGATGAGAATGATGATGATGGACAACCAACACTAGAACTTACAAGTGATGATAACAAAAGTTCTAGGATTGCATATCTTTCAGGAGCTTCAAGGTACAAACCATTCATCTTTGAAGGTACTTTGTTTGGTTGCAAAGTATTGGCACTTCTTGATAGTGGAGCTTCACATAACTTCATTGATGAGGGTTTGGTCAACAAAAGAGGATTGCTTTGTGATGGATTTGAGGGCTTTGATGTGTCTATAGCAGGAGGACTCACTATTCCTTGTAAGAAGAAGGTGAGCAAGCTTAGTGTTATATTTGGTGAGTATACTCTTTGTGATGACTTCTATGTAATTGATTTGAAGGACAATGAGATTGTACTTGGTATGCAATGGTTACATTCACTACAAAGGATCACTCAAGACTTACAAGCTATGGAGTTGAGTTTCCTATTTGATGGGAAGCAAATGGTTATGAGAGCCCTCAAGTACACTTTACCTCATCAAATGACTAAAAAATCCGTGATTGCTATAGGCCATGATTTAGTTCATGAGGACACATGATGCATGCAAAGAGAATTGCATGGAACCGACATTTGATGGTAAGCATTTGGTTTTTGAGATGGATGAAAATTCTATTGATTGGCATGACATCATACCTAATTTGTTTGAGGACAACAGTCCTATGACTTTGCATTTTCATGAGTTTGACATGCTAACACCTTTGAATGATAGTTATGCATGGTCTACTAATGATGACATACAAGATTGGAGTGTTGGATTTGGTAAGTTTGTTGCACAACAGGGCATTCTACAATCCGATTTTGTATATCAGACCTATGAAGATGTGAAAAAGACACAAGAAATGTGTGATATGTGGCTAGAGAGAGCAAGGAAAGCTAAACTTGTTGCTGGTCAAGCAAAACATCTTGAGATGATAAGAACAATGAGACAATCATCTTTGTTTGATCATCATGGGCTAGATATTGATGACATACAGATGTGTGACAATGAAGATGGATATAATTCAGATTTGCAAAGTTCATTGGTTAATTTTGATGAGCTAGGTCAAACCATTCAGTTGACACAGTTTCATATTGATGAGAGATTCATATGGGAGTATGTGGTTTGGTATAGTGATGGTTCATATACTTGGGATGGCACATTTTATATCATTTTGGATGATATTTTCAGATTGCATACCGCTGTTATGATTTATGATAGTGAAACAAGAGGAATGGATACAATTATGTTTGGCACTCACATCTTCATGATTAGCACCTACATTGATATGGATATGATTGCATTATTATGCGACAGTGGAAGCGGTCCCAGGATCTTCTTCATCAACATTTTTGAGATGGTATTTGTGAATTTGAATGGACATGTTAGATGGGTTTGGGATCCTGGTATTCATTGATGTTCATTTGTCACTCCTGATTGCTTGGGACAAGCAATCTTGGGGTGGGAGGACTTGTAATGTCCCCATTTTGAGCTAAGATACATTTTCTAGTTTGAGCTTGTTTCTATACATGGAGAACCGGAAAGTTGGCTCAACTAAGTACATTATTTGGAAAATGCAATATTGAAATTATATTTTCAATTATTTGGTTTGAATTGTTAGATGGAATAAAAGGGAAAATGAAATCTTTAATTACATTTTCTCTAATCTATTTTATGGATATCTTTATTTTAGCATGTGGCTAATAAAGTATGAAGATATGGCTCCAGGTGGGACCCCTTTGTGAAGTGTAATTGACAAGTTAAAAGATATAGGTCCAAACCAAATTCAAAAGCAAGGGATATGGATTGATTGGCACATTTTATTGAAGTTCATTGAATTATATTTGGTTTGTGCATTGCTTAAGGAGCCAATGACTACCTAGGAGATGATCGACTTACTTTATGGAATGCATTCTCATCGGATCATGAACCAATATCCCAATCGCCAAGGTAAAGGAATTCAAAATTGTATTTGTTTATTGATTGGAGAGCTAATAGCTAAGGGGAAGGCTTCGCCCAAGAGATAAAAGCATTTAAAAACTTTTGTTTGAAATTTAAATGCTAAACGACCAAGGGATCGATGGCCAAGAGGAAGTGAGGATTTTAAATGCAAAATCATTGCCCAATGTCATCATTTAATACATCCATCACACAAGATAGTAATGGAGTGATGGGTTTGGAGGAATGAAGTAAATGATTTGCTTCAGTCGTTCAAGTGAAAAGAGGATTTTAAATGTTTGTCAAAGCAAAATTCAATGCAAGCATTCAATCGCCCAAGCTAGAGGATTGATCCATATGAAGAATAGATGCAATTCGTTTGAAACAATTAAAGATTGTTTTAAATGAGTGAACTCATTTATGTCATTCATTCAAAATTGTTCAAGTTTATTAATTTTGATTGGTGGATTCCAAGCTACATTCCAAAACATCATAGAGGAAGATCGCTCATCCAAGGAGAGGTTAAATAGATACTTCTATTTTCATTTGAAGTATATGTTGAATCTAGTATGTTTTCTTAATCTTTTATTTTGACTAAAAATTCTGATTTTCTTGTCTTTTTACAAGGAGATGACCCCTTGAGTATTATGGTGATAACCACATAATGATTTCTAAGATGTTTTCATGGCAGTTACATCATGTGTTGAATTTGCAGGTTGTTGAAGAGTTTTAGAGTAATAAGATAACATTGAGATCCCTTGGTTTCATTGCATTTCAACTAAGGTATCATTCGTTGAGTTTGGAAGCCTTTGTCTAACTTTGTGAAGTCTGAATTTCTATAACAGTCAGCTGATATAGGTGATATACAAGGTTTTATGATAAAATATTGTACAAGGAATGATACAAGAAGACTTTGGAGCTTTTGGATGATCCATCGCTGACCTAAGGAGAAGCTTAAGTGGTGTTTGTGAGAAATCTGGGCATGTTACAGTCTTAGGAAAGTCTGATACAGTCATATCAGCCTATAGAACTTTCATGTCAGTCAATTGTTTAGGGCTATTATAGCATGATTTGATAGCTAGCATCATGCTAGAGTGTTTGGACATTATCTCTATGTAAGATTTGATTGATTTGGGCACTATATAGGCATGTAATAAAGTCTGATAATAATCAGATAGTGACTAAATTTTGATAGCAGCAGTGTATATCTGAAGACATTTCATTTCCAATCAATAAAGAATGCAAAACGTTGATGGTTCTCATATGTGTTGAGTTGTATTGATGATTTACTTTGATTTGTGCAAGAAATCTTATCTAAAGTTAATTACATTTTTAGTCATATATAAGAAGGTCTCTTACACTCCCGCTTAGGTGGAAAGAGCCTGTCGAGTAGAGGTAGGACCGGGGGGTTGTTATGCTCTCGTTCTTGAGGGAGCAGAACGTCACAGATGGTGGTTGGATTGTGTTGGATGTGTGTTGAGAATTGTTTCTAAGGAGACATTCAATTGCAGTTGTTGTAGTGATAATTGTATGACTTGACTGGTCACTAGTCTTGAGTCTCCTGAGCCTTACACGAAGGCTGTTTTGTTCGTGATGATTCAGAGACGCTCGTCTCATTTCTTTATTTCAAATGATTCGGAGATACTCGTCTCCTTTCTTTATTTCAAATGATTTGTTGTATCAAGTGTTGGTCTATGATGCGTTGTTGATGTTCTTGTTCTTCTCTTGTTTGTTGAATGTTTTGTTGATGAATTGGATGGGGGAAGTTCTCCCCAATCTTGTCAAAGGGCGAATTCTATCCAATCTCCCCTAATGCTTGGGCACATTGAATGCTTGGCAATAGGGGGAAGTGTTTGTTTCACATTGTTGTCGTTGAATACGTTGAGTTAATTTTACGTTGTGATGGAACCACGGGTTTCTCTTTGTTTCGATGTTTGATTTTAAGTATGATTACCTCATGAAGAGATCAAGGGTTTGTTCTTGCTTTTCTCTAAGTTTTCCTAATGTTTCTGTGGTTTTTATGAATGCAATCTAGATGTATGCAGAACAATTTTGGTACATTTTTTCCAATTTGAAATGTTATTTAATTATCTAGGAATTGAAATGTGAATGCAATCTATGAGTTTTTCAAATGCAAGCAAATCTATGTTTTATTCGAGTGTTTGTAGAATGATTTTTGAATTTAATCTAATGAATTGAAATTGTGAATAACTATGAAAGTAAATGTAATCTAGTGAATGAAAACAAGGTTAATCTAATCAAATCAAATGTAATGCTAATCTATGAAAGCAAATAAACAACCTATCAAGAAAAAGCAAAGCAATGATTTACTTTTCTAAGAGCAAGATGTGAACTAATTACTACTTTAAAGCATGACGAACTTGGTATGAAGACGTCAATGCCTGACTTGAGCCCTCAGAAGTCCTTGTGGCAACCATCTCTTCCTTTGCAGTAGCGGGGTCGTCTTAGCGACATAAACGAAGATGGGAGAAAACACAATGAAATGAAGCTTTGAAGCTTTGATGAAAATAATTGAGAAAAGGAATTCTAATGAAACACTATGGCTTGAGCTATTGAAGCTATTGCAAAATCAAAAGGCACACGAGGTCCTTATTGAGCATGAAAATGATATGGGGACAACTATATGCAAAGCAAGAGTAAGAGCATAGATGCAATACTGAATTTGCCTTTTCAAATGCATAGAGGGGGGTATTTATAGGTAGAAAATCAACAACAAAGGTGGTGGTTATTGGAGAGTTAACATAAATAGATTGGGGAGTGATCACTCTAATTGAGAGTGAACACTCGTTGTAGAGGAGATCACAAAAGAAAAAATGAAGTTAAACACTTGACTAATTGAAAGATAACCATGATCGATTGGGAGATGAGATTGGGCTGATTGGGAGTATTGAATCAGTTAGGGGGAGTTGACAATCAGTGAGAGAAGAAAACCTACACAATTAGGACTCAATTTGGAGCAAATTTGGGCCAAAATTCAAAGAAAACACACATGTTAAAAGACGATAGGGCCGCCCCTTTCGGGAAGTTGGTTGCCACTTTCACCAGGGCAAGTTGCCCTTGGAGATCTTGCTTAACATGTTGGGTTGCCCAACAAGATCCTGAAGTCATAGGGGCCAACCATAGAGGAGGTTTTGCACAAATGGTTTCCAAGATGAAGAATGGTCTAGAAGGTCTAAGGATGGTTTTGGAGCCCTAAAACTAGCCATAGGATCTTTGCAAGGTAGGTTGCCCCTTTTGCTAGGGCAAGTCACCCCCTGGAGATCTTGTTTCAGCTACAGGGTCACCTAGGGAGATCCAATATAAATTACTCCATTTAACTACAAAACATTAGATAGAGTTGTACATCAAGCCAAGTGCAAAGATATATTTATGTTGCAATATAACATGTCTCATGCCATAAAATTTTTTGCTAAAGCTTACAATCTTCATATGGTTAATGACCATGTGTGTGATCCCCTCAAGTCTCATAAAATATATCACATGAGACCCAACCAACCTCTCAAGCTAGTATCTTACCCTAGGAATGCCCTTATTAAAAGAGTTAAAAAAGGAAACATTTTCATGGCCTGCAGTAGACAACTCAACAATAGATATTAGAAAAACTTAGAGATAGTAGGAAAGCAATAGAGTAGACACTATACTAGGACATAGTCATTTTTAGAGAGTAATTTGACTAAAACTATACTTATCCTTAGAAAGTCAACCATGATTGATTTTGTTCATATTTGTCTCTCTAAAGTACAATCACTTCTAGTAAAACTATCTCTTTAGACAAAGCCCTAGATATTTCATTAGACATCTCTCATCAAACCTCTTAGAATACATGAATTTTATCTCTTTTCTTCTTATTGCTCAATTCGTGCATGTTCTATTGAGATCCATCAATACCACAACCATCACAAATGCTTTCAACCATTGAAAAGTTCAAAAAAGAAATGCAAAGAGATCAAGCATTGATGAAGGTGGATTTATATGAAAAATTATATAAGGGGACAATAGTTTAATATATGGTAGCAGGAACCTATGATGTACAAAAGGGATAGCGTCATGAGAAGGGTGATACCTTATTTCTAGTGTAACAAACATTATAACATTTACACCTTAGACCCTAGATGATTCCCATTATTCCCATTGTGATCCTTAAATAATTCCCTCCATTCTTAGTCCCTTTGAGATTCACTAAGTGTAGACATTCTAATGCTTGTTCTTTACCTTCGAAATCATGCCAATAGTATCATAGATAAAAATTTTCATCTTTCTTCATATTACCCTACCAAACTAATGTTTCACCTTTCCAATTGACATCTTGCATCATGCTTATTACTTCATAAATCCACATTTTTTGCATATTGTTATATCTCCTTGCTTCCATTCCCTTCTATCCGAATAATGTTAGTTGTTGTCTACTACTTGGGATCTCTAGTCTTGGCATTATGTTACTAAACTCTTGGTTTATAATTACCTTTCAACATAGTTATAAGGCTCTAATCAATACAATATACCCATCAATTTCCTATTCTCTCCGACACACCCTTGGTCTTTAATTTCTTCCTTGTCACGTCTTGGAATTACCCATACATTCTTCTACTTCTCACTTGACATTCCCCATATGTACAAAATGGATAGCAGTTGATCTCATCTCTAGCTCCTTACTAACAATTTTCTAACACATTACAAATGCTTCTAGCATAGTTACCCACCATTGAATTAGTATAAAAAATACAACCATGATCAAACTTGTACACCCTTATTGATTCACCTCTTAGATTTCACATATTTTTTGTCATGATTTTTGTAGTTACAAGTACACATTTACGTAGTCAAATTAACATACAACACTTACTTTAGTAGCATTCAAAATTCATGCATGAACTCTACATTTTTCACTACATCAATGACATTTCCATCACTTTGCATAATTAGTTATTTTTGCACACTTTTTCTCTTCCCACTACACAAAGCTAGGTTTGCCCCTTATAGAACACATACTTACAATTTACATGTTTGATTACAATGCAACCTATTGTTTGGGTATTATGCACAACTTGCACATTATGTTGGCATCTATCCTACATATAGCCTAAGGGACACAAAATTTGTATTATGTATAGGTATTAACTATCTCTTATGCATCAATTATTCATTTAGATCCTTGCACTCCTCAATTAGGTGAATTTAATTACTTTTTGGCCTATGTGGCACCACTTTATATATTAGGGGGTATTGTGTTCCATGGGGTATATTCGATTTGTAATTGATACGGCAGTGAGATGACATCGTGGCATTGGCTATTATGAATGACATAAGGTAGGCTAACAGGTTAGGAAGCATTAGATATCAAGAGTAGGAAGTACAGAGAAAGAAGAACTAAGATATGATAGATCTCATCAATGGAAGAGAACCACTAAGGAATGAAGGAACTTGGATGCAAAATAATGACTCGACAATTTGAAAATGTTGGTAGTAAATGGTGAACCCTAAGTCATGCTAAATTTGATGCAGAGGTCAATGGCATAATATAAACAAGGATAAATGACCAAAAAAGTAGCTAAGCAAAAGAAGTCAACACCTAAAATTTTTGTAGAAGTCCAAGGAGGATGATCCATGATCAAATGCACAAACTGAGTCAACCAACGAAATGAAGGATGGAAGATCAAGGCAAGCATAAGGAAATCAAATAAATATAGGACGAAGAATGAGAGCATAGTTTATCACATCCTTTGAAAACATTCCCTTAGTTTGATTTCAAAGAACTTCCAATAATATTCAAAATCTGAGTTGTCTTTGGATGGAAGGAGAACTCCCAATAATATTCAAAGCCTGAGTTGTTTTTGGAAGCAGGGAGAGGACATTAAGATAACTAGTAGAAGGCAATAAATCAGAGATATCAACAAGAGCATGGGCAATTGAATTATAGAAGACGGACAAAGGAAGACAGAGAAAAGGTAATGATTTATTACTCCTATAATGACCTATTATAAGTTGTAGCAACCCGCACTACACTTGTAGTAGCCTCCATGATGCCTATAACAACTTGCATGATGCATATAGCAAGATACACTATGCTTGTAGTAGCATATACAATGCCTATAACACTATTAGTAATGATCTACAAACGATCCTGCAATGTGTGTTTGACTTTGGGAACCTTTCTAATTTGAAATATTCAACCATTTTCAAATCATGCCTCTTTAATCAAGGGGATTTTGGTCCCCAAAATGATTAGGGCATAATTAAATGTGCGAACTTCTTTTTGACATCTTCATGAGACATCCACACTACCTTATTTAGAGACTACTCTTTTTCACCAATTAGACATATCTCTCATTCTCCTCACTTGGTTTGTATCAATTTCTTTTCAAGAACAACATCTTCCTCCAACTCATCCACCTCCTTAGGTGCAAAATTATCCAAGGGAAGGAGATTAACATCCTCTCGCTCAAACAAGTACAATTGGTCAACATGGATCATTGAAAATATCTTCATATATTTTGGTAAATTCCAAATGAAAATATTCTACCCTACCTACATAATGATTTGAAATAGTCTATATTATGAGTTTTTAGCTATTGTGAAGACCCTTGTAGTCTCTCTTTACTCAATTACACCCAGACTATGTCACCAACATGAAATTTATGTTTTGTTGCATGTTGATCATGATGCTTCTTGTCCTTAAGTTGAGACTCTTTTTATCTCTCTTAGACTCAAAGGTGTATCTGTTTCACCTTATCCACAAACCTATGATCTTTAACAACATTTGAGACCATTTTATAGCCCCTTGCTTGACTGTTTAAAACAAATATCAAGTGGCCTTGGTGGCATAGAACTAAAACATGCTTCAAAAGGTAAAAGATTCAATGAAGAATGAATATCCCCATTGTATGAGTGTTGAATATACACCAAAATTTCATCCCAACCTTTGGGGTACCTTTGATTATAACCCCTTAACAATTGTACCAAGGTTCTATTTACAAATTTTGTTTGTCCATCTATTTGTTGATGAAAGGAAATGGACTATTTGAGTTTTTTGTCCATTCTTTCCCACAATCTGCACCAAAAATGCTTAAGAACTTGGTATCTCTATTAGATGTGATGCTTATTAGGCACTAGTATAGAAAAAATAATATATGATTAAAAAAATTACTAAAAACTGCATATAAATGACCAAACATGATCACGTGACCATCGGTAGTTTATTGCCAGTGATTTATAACGTGACCAAATTGATGACTAAACCATTTTTAGTCATTTATTGGTTATTTTGATTGATCGATTTGATAGTATATTTAGTCGTTAATTTAGTCATATATTTAGTCATATTTATTCATTGAGCTTGGTCACATGACCATTAGTAGTTTATTGCCGGTCATTTATTTTGTCACATGACCAAATTTATAATGCGACCAAATTTGTGTCAATTGGGAGTATATTTATTCATTGATTTATGTTAACTGGTAGTATATTTAGTCATATGTTTAGTCATATTTATTCACTAATTTCTGTCAATTGGTAGTATATTTAGTCTGATATTTGAGGATTTAAACATAAAACACAGAAATACACATCAATCATCAATTGTACACAATAAGACAACCATTGAGAAGGCAAAATCGTTGAACTTTATTAAAAGAAAGGTGTTCTTATAGCTTGCACAAGTCTAAGATATCTATTTTGCTTGAAATATGCTTAGAAATAGAGTATTACAATGTTTATTTTTAGTCACAAGACTAAAAATCAAGTTACAATGCACAAAAATGACAAGAAAGAAACTTCTCCAAAAAACTTTGCCAATGATGGAAACACATGCTTGGAGCCCTTCAATGCAAGCACATGTCCCTTTCATCTCTTAAAACTTCTGCAATGTGGCAATCTTCCTAGAGCAAGCTGTAATGTGTAGAATCCAAGAAGGAGAGTGTTGATCATGTCCCATATATGAATCTCTCTTCTTCAATGCAACCAACAATAACTCTAGAATCTTTCCTCCTTTATATGCAACATGCCATCTGATATGAGCAATAGGGTGTTGTCTTTTCCACCATGAATGAAGTTGTACCTCAATACAACCAACAAAATTACTATTAGTCTCAATTCATGAAGAATAAAAGTGCATTGTATATTGCAAATTTACAAAAGTAAGTCCAAACACAGTAGAAAGATAAATCAATTAAAAAACTTAGCCTTGTCAACAAATGCTTTAAACAGAGTGTTCAACATAGGCCTGAAATAGTTTTCAGTACCAATGAATTTCTCAACTAGATCCCCAAGATTAACTTCTATTAGTCATTCACCATATAAAGCAATTATAAAATATGAATAAGTGAAAAATGCTTCTCAAATTCATTTAAGTGTATAGCAAGGCTCTTTTCAGCTAAACGAAATTTAACTCGTCTGAAGAGAATAGGACAATAAGAAGAATTCAACAAGAATCATTGATACTTCACAGCTTGAAATGTTTGATCAGAAAAATTCTAATACCAATGAAACAATATTTTGATACATACCCTAATAAAAAAAATAAGCTCAACATCAATTAAATACCATACAACAAAGGAGAGAAGACTTTAAAGGTATAATTTAACTAGCCTCTAACAAAGGGTACTAAAAATGACATTCTTCCCACAAAATTTTCTATAAACCCCAGTAAAGGTTCCAACTTGTATTCTATGTTATTATGCTCCTTAGGATCCAGATAGACTTGAAAAATGGGAAATCACTCAGCTAGTCAAAGTTTAAGATGCACAGATATAGCCTGGAACAAGTCCAAAGAAATAGATATACAAGTTTCTTTATCACCAATCATCTTACCTTCATTATCTTGGAGCCATCAACATGGTATCTAACTCGCTTGCCAACAATCTCTGCAGGATAGACATCTTCCAAGGTGGCCTAATGGACAACAATCAATGTTAGAAGAAAATGAAGTAAATATGCCATTGTTCACTGTGCATTGACAATATAATTGGCCTTTGAATGATCTTTCTACAAACCATAGTGGGATCTTTACAAATATTTGCATAGGAGTAGGATAAGCTTTCATAAGTTTGATAGAGGTTAAAGTTATGCAGAGCTTAACCTAGTTCATAGAGAGGTCATCTTAAGATTTGATGGACCTCAATAGATACGACACACTATTTTGATACCCTTTTGATGATCCTCTATTATCCTTTTACAAACACCTTAATATTTTATAAATTTTTTATATAGCATCATACAATTGTAAGAAAATATGGGTATCAATACAAAACTCCGCAAGATATCAATACAATGCTTATGAAAAATAATTGCACAAAATACAAAAAAATCCCCTTTTATCGACAATCTTATATTTACATTCACCTTTATATATTTTCAAACAAATCATATTCTTTAGGTAAAATAATTACCTATTCGGTAATTTTTATTTTCAATTAATCCACCCAAAACAATACTACCTTATGATATTTATTTTATTTCCACTGCACACTTCTTCTATGTTTGGTTTTTATTTATAAAAAAAATTGGATACTTGACTTTTCATCTGCCTCCCACACCATTGCACACCTTTTATTTTCCCTTTGTGGGAGTGCGGGAAAATATTGAAGTTACCCGCTCACCTTATTTTTCATTTCACCGCATTACTGCGTGCACTTTAGGGTTCCTTCGTGGGGACGCAGTGAACACTGGGACTGCTTCCCGCAAGCCTGCACATGGTTTTCTCTAGGTTTGCGAGGGTGCGGGAATGCTTGATTCACTCTCCTGTATACTCCCTCGCTTCTGTGGATGTCTTATGTTGTCAAACAATTCTGATGCCTTGTCTTTGCGTCCATATCCTGCCCCAAAGCATCCATTCTAGTACAAGAAAGGAGAAAAATGATCGAACTACATTTGTTTGAAAGTTAATAGCACCCTCATCCAACATATGTATTTGCCAGAGTATTTACAAATACAATATCTGACAAAAAACCATTTCATTATACTTTGATGGATCCCCGTTCTCTGTTTGAAAGCACCCATTTTGTCACAAGCCACAACTTTGCTGGCAACGGATGAGGAATCTAGTTTTATACAAAAAATTGCATTTGTTTGACAATGCCTTTTCAAAGGACTCAATTCACAAATGTCATCATATTCGATGCTCAAGTTTGCATGACATTCAATGTGCAATAAGTGTTGACACCACACACAACGCCAGATTGAAGAAGCCCCAAGAAAAGAACCATTACAAGATGCCTCACAATATGAGCAACATGTAGTTCTGTTAGGGATATGCACAAAATGGATTTGTTGAAAGGCTTTAGAAACTTTCAAGCAGATGCAATTAGTAGGTGTAAAGCCAAATTTGACAACCTTTGCCAGCATACTCCCTGCCTGTGCCAAAATGGGAGCTTTGGAACAGGGTATGGACATTCACCATAACATAATTGAAGGGGGATTTTTGTCAAATATACATGTATGCAAAATGTGGAAGTATAGATAAGGCACATGAACTATTTGATGGAATGGCTCAAAGAGATGTCATCTATTGGAATGCAATGATTGCAGGATATGCACAAAATGGATTTGTTGAAAAGGCTTTAGAAACTTTCAAGCAAATGCAATTAGTAGGTGTAAAGCCAAATTTGATAACCTTTGCTAGCATATATATATCGCACATCATCGCACACCATTGCACATCATCGCACACCATTGCACATCATCGCACACCATCGCAAGTCTCTTAGAGAAACCATGGCGGGATAGCGAGACAAACACCGCACCACCACAAGCCATCACATGAGTTGTAGGGTGGTGGTATAGCTCGGACACCTGCCAGCTAGCTCCATGGATCATTATGAGGTGGTGGTATAACCACCACACAACCGTATAGACCGACGAAGATCACTGCGGGGTGGTGAGTAACACCGCCAACCCACACTCCTTTTAAGTACACCCATTGGTACTACGGTAAAGTTTGTAGATCACATATGAATGTAGGGTTAGGAGTATTTACATCAATGCTACTTTTTTATTTGGATCCTAAAAATGCTGCGACTTATGCTCTTCTCTCAAACATCCATGCAGAAGTGGGCAGGTGGGGTGAGGTTCAAATGTTAAGAAGATTGATGAAAGATAGAGGAGTTAAAAATATTCCTGGATGTAGTTGGATTGAAGGCCATAAAATGGTAAATTCTTTTCGTGTGGGAGACAGATCACATCCACAGATACGGAATCTATGCAAAGTTGGAGAAATTAGCTTGGGAGATGAAGGTAGAAGGGCATTTTCTAGATTCAGGACATTTACTAAATGATGTGGAAGAGGAGGAAAAATAATTATCTCTGCTACCATAGTGAAAAGTTGGCAGTTGCATTTGGCTTGTTAAACACACCCCCTAGAACAACTTCTAGTGTTGTAAGAACTTTCAAGTATGTGTCGATTGCCACACTACACAATTTATCTCAAGTTTGTTACAAGAGAAATTGTTGTGATAGATGCAAAATATTTCCATCATTTTAAACAGGGACAATGTTCTTGAGGAGATGATTGGTGATTCTAAATGAAGCAATTTGAAAAATAGGCTTGCAATATCTTGTAGTGGCAATTGTCCTGGTAGACATGTATGCAAAATGTGGAAACATAGACAAAGCACGTGAGCTGTTTGACAAAATGCCTCAAAGAAATATGGTCTCATGGACTGCAATGATTGCAAGATATGCACAAATTGAACTTTTTGAGAAGAAATAAAAACTTTCAAGCAAATGCAATTGGCAGGTGTAAAGCCAGACTCCACAACCTTTGCCAGCATCCTCCTTGCCTGTGCCAAAATGGGAGCTTTGGAACAGGGTATGGACATCCATCAAAGCATGAAGGATAGAGGAATTTTATCATTTGTTGTACTTGCAACTGCCTTGGTAGACATGTATGCAAAATGTAGAACCATGGACAAGACACATGAACTATTTGATAGAATGCCTCAAAAAAATGTGGTCTCATGGACTACAATGATTGTAGGATACGCACAAATTAGATTTTTTGAAAATGTTCTAGAAACTCTCAAGCAAATGTAATTTCACTGTGATCTTTCTTTGTCTTAATCTCGAGGTCTAAATATTTACCATTTTTACTTTTAGTTTTGTCACACTTCTCTAGACTCTCATCAAGCCTATCTATGTATGTTTTAAACCTCTAAAGATCTTCAAACTCTGAATGTTCTTGTAGACTATCAAATAGGCATGTAGAATGCAGTGATAGTCTTGATCTCTATCAGGGACCTCTCAAGATCATTCACTCCAACTTTCCAGAGTTTGGGGAGACCAAGGTTTACAAAGCATATTCAAGTCAAAGAGAGGTTTCCATGGTTGCATGACAATGTGTAGGAGACATCTACAAAGGAATAGAGACTAAGATACATTGCAAAGAGGCAGAGTTTCTAGACAGGCTTGCATATATGAGGTCACGAAGACAGAGAACAAAGAGGGTCAAGAAGAATGAGGGTGGACAGAGTGAACAGAGGTGCTGCCTGATCTTGAAAGTAGTTTTGAGCATGGTTAACCTTTGTTGAAAAGCTCATATTTGGAGATATACATGACAATGAACAAAAATCACATATAGAATCTAATAGAGGATCTCTTTAGACATAGTTTTTGATTAGGTTACAAAGAGACAATGATAACAGTAAACAGAGGTCCATCATGAAAAATTTTACAGAGCCTTTTCACCAACACTCTAGGGTATCATGTTTGATCTTTACAATGTCTTGTAGAAAGTCTACACTATCATGCAAAAATTTACACTGTCACGCAAATGTTTGAATTAAAGAATATTTTCATTCATAAGAAATCTCTGAGACTATAAAAACAAGAATATAGAGGGATTTTAAAGTACATCAAATGCATATAGGGAAAAATGAAGAAGAGACTGAGATACATTGTACAAGAGAGATAGTGACTCAAGACTGTCAGTTCAAGAATACAGAGGTCTAAGGAAAGGTGACAGTCAAAATCCACCTTTACATCTCTCTATCCATTTTCAACTATGAGGTTTGCATGACATGATTGTCTCATTCTTAATAGAGACCTGCACTAGAAAGTTGCAAACAACAATATGGACTATCACAAAGTTGACGGACATGAGAAGACACTGAGATTTGAGTATGGAATAGTCAACATGATCTGATAAAGGTTGTGAAGATAGTGTGCATAAACCCACTTGCTGGGATCTCTTCACCAAGCCTTGCACAAACATTATGAAGTCTGTATGATAAGGGAATCCCATGCACCTTATAGGAATGTGTGAGATCTACATGTACATTATGAGCACCTTGCAAAAGAAGGCTTGCTAAACTAGTATAAGGTCAATACAGTCATTGTAAAGGGTCTAGTATAACCTTGCATCTCCAGTGTCAGGTATGTATATGTTAAAGGAGGGCTTGATGAAAGTCATTTAAAGGAACTCATGAGATGCCTACACTCAGTATTGAAAGCAAGGGATTGGTAATAGGACATCAAGGCAATAAATACAATGACCTTGTGAAGATATACAATGCAAAGATAGCATTGCCATGCCTACACTAAAGGTAGCAAAGGGATCTAGAATGATATAGAAGTCAATCCAAGAGGAGAAAGGTCTAATGAACAACTATACAAAGAAGATATGTACTAGGAGTGTAATGAGAAGAGATAAGGCATATCAAATAAAGATCCAGATGGACCCTGTATCAGTCTCACATAGCGGAGGTAGTTTATGAAGACTCTTGAGTAGCTCTATCTTATAGTGCTAAATACTATTACAAACTTGGGTTAAACTTTTACAAAGGTATGTCAAAATTGTAGAAACATACGAAGTTCCATGGAATAGGAGATCTGCGAATATCAAGAGTAGTGTTGTTTTAAACTAGTAATATTGAAGCATTAAACCCTACCAAATGATGAACAAGTTTGTATAGAAGATTAGGGTCTCTCAAACCTATACAAAGGAGATTTATGAGTCAAAATAGTATCATGACAGGGATTGTGAAGTTCTTTTAGACTAGAGAATCCTTTGTAACGTTTTGTGCAAGAGTCTTGAGAGAGTCCTAGAGGTCTCACAAGGTTTAGAGATTCATCAATAGTTATACAACTTTGTCTAAGTTTTTAGGATTCACGTGAGCCTAGAAAGGTTACACAATCTAGCTAAAATATAGAACACTGTCAATACAAGATCTGCATAGTGGGTTTTAGAGAAGGACTGTCAATGCAAGGTATGAAGGAACCCTAGACATGCTACGTGAAAGAGGATACCTTAAGAAACATTGTAAGAGAGTTTTATAACTCTAAAAGAAGCTGACAGAGGGCAACAAGAGAAAAGATCACTATAAGAGAGAGGGACTAGAGTTTCTGAAGGTACTACCATTTGAATGGTAGTCACAAACGGTAGATTTTGTGTGATGACAAATATTATTTAAATATAGTCATAAAAGAAGACCACAATCAAATGAATATATCAAAGGGTAGTTTTGGACTGTTGAAGGTTAGAAAAAGGTTGAGTAAATTAGTCATAGAGATGTGTAAATGAACAAGGGTCACCATGAATGTAAGGAAGGGGCAGTCAATCAACAAATGGTAGTCATAAAATGTAAAGGGGACAGTGGTCTTGAAAAGAAGAGGGTGCATAGGCTATGAATAAAGGACTATGTAGATGTTTTAATAGAGTAAGATAACATAAGAGCCACAAATCCATAACATTTCTATCAATGAATGATGATAATCTTTTGGAAATGCATGGGACTGTCATAGTCAATGTTCCATATGACATCCTTGTCAAAGGATCTTGTTTTTTTTACCTTTTCTTGTATGCAACAATTGTGGGCGAGGATCCAAGAGAAGATTTAGACACCAAAACCATGTGATTGACGATAAGAATGCACCATAAAACGTTGCATTGCAGGATTTATTGGCAGTTAGCTATTCTTAAATATCATCCACTTCAATAGTCAAAGGTCAATTTTTACAGTAAAAATAGGACAAATATTTACATTTTTTTGTTATGAATAAGGCGTAAAATTGCTATTGATTGTTTGACCATTGAAGTGGATGATACTTAAGTGGAGTGATTGGGAGTCAACAATTCTTAAATATCATCCACTTCAATAGTCAAAGGTCAAATTTTTCCAATAAAAATAGGACAAATATTTACATCAGCCTTGAATTTGCTTTATGATTTATTTGTTTAAATAGGCATGATAGGTTCCTACCTTTATGGATGGAGGAAGCAAGTTTTTTATGATGAAGATGCAAGGAGCTATAAATGTTGCAGGGCCCATTTCACATTCACCTTCAAAACCTGATTTGTCTAGATTACTTACATGAAAATCCAATGGCTTGCCTACTCTCCGGGGCATCTAATATGCCATTAAAAGAATTAAATAACTTAGTTAAACTACCAAACTTATTTTTATATAATCTCAAGACAATATCACATTCACAATGTTATTGGCTTTTACCATTTTCAACAACTCTTCCTAAGGTTTCTATTTTAAAAAAATTTGATTTTAAAGAATGTGAAACAAACTTACACAAGATAATCTAAGAGCTTGCATTGTTGTTGAAACCAATGGGTCTAAATGTCTGAGCAAGAAGCCCATGATGTGCATATGGAATATGGGAAGGGTCCATCAAATTTTTAGTAAGTACTTCATACCTGCAAAGTATCAGCCAATGTATTTGATTAATTTGCATGTAGAAATAAACATTATATATAATCTTATCAATTTGAAGGAAGAACACTAAAATAATTTAAGACCAAAAAAATAGGAAAGATGAACAATAAAAACCATTAATATCTTGTGTCTGTGGAGTATAATCCCACTCAATAAATATTTGATTTTGCTTGAAAAAGAGTTACCCATAAGGAAAATCTCTCATTGTTAGAACAAATCGGATTGATGGATCGCTTAGCATTGAAATCAATGGCAGAGTTTTGTTGAGAGCAATATCTGTGTAAAGAGGATTAGTGTTTGGCCAAAATCAGATGATGCCTTGTTGTAGTAGACTTGGATAAACACTTGCATGTACCCTCTTGGAGGTGTGGACCTGCATTTAAGGTAGAATCACTTCATTAAAAGTTATATATTTAATGCACACAACCACTACAAAATCACTAACCCTCAAAGTGACTTGATTCCCATTCCTTGTCAAAGAGATTAGATCCTCATTTTGATGCAAAGTTAGATTGATTTCCATTTTTGATGATTACTGCCTCCTTAATGAACCTAACACAATGGCTTTAATGGTAATGCAACAAGCCAATATCCCTGAAACAAAACCATTGTCTCTTTGTTGCACTCTTGAAACCCTAGATCCCAAAGCATAATGATTCAAAACACTGTCCAAAGGCTAGATTGCAAGGGTTTTGAATCTAAAAACTTCTATTGCATAATGTTGCCTCCATAATACATAAAACAGATCTCTACAAAGCAGCATTTCAAACTGAAATTGCATATCAAACACAAAAGAAAACCCTAACCTATGGGAATAAGGGAAAGAGCCTTCAAATGGAGGAAGAAGACATTGATATGCAAGAACATGAAGAAAGAACACTCCCTTATTTGCCTTCTCCAACTCAGAAATGAAACAAAGAAACCCCAAGAAGATGGAAACATGTAGAAAAGAGGAAAATGAAACAACCAATCGTGCAAATGAAGATTGAAAATGCTTAGAAATGTTGCCATGAAGTTGCCCCATGATATTAGTTGAATGAAACTCAGATAATTGCCTAGAAACACTGCAACCTTCCTCTTCAAAGCAAAAAATAGCAGAGAAGGTGTCCATCTTGGAAGAGCCTGTGTTGTTTTTGTCCTTTTGCCAAAAAAAAACAAAGAGAGAACGAAACCTACACAAGTTTCCCTCCTTGCAAAAATTAAAAATTTAATTTATCACTTACTCAACTTCACGTTTGCCTCTTTTTTTTTAATTACCCACTTTAATATCATATGTGACTAATTATTTAGTTGTGTTTTTTACCCAATGATCAAATTAGTCATTAGTTAGTCATTTATTTAGTCATTTATAGCTGTGTTGCAAAAAAATAGTAGAATTTAGTCATTTTTAGTTGTCGTGACTAAAAGTTTTAGTCACATAGTCATTTATTTGTCAAATTCTACTAGTGAGGAGACTGCAATGTATTCACATGTGATTAAGGAAAAGCTTTACTCCATGATTCCCTGTCACTACCTTTTTACAAGCAATCAATGCAAACCAAAAAAATAATCATTTCCTTGCTTAGTCTTAGGAATACCTCCAAAAATATCTATTGAGATTCTTTCCCAAGGCCTCTTAAGCACATGCAATGATTGTTGGGCTTATTCACAGTGCACAAATGATAACTACAAACAAACTTTGCAAAATCAAGTATTAAATATGGCCAATAATAGTAATATTGGAGATTACTTACAGTCTTGTTTTCTCCAAAATGTCTAGCAATATGTGATTTATGTGCCTCTCACATCAACAAAATCCTCCTTTGATATAGAGTGTTTACCTACTTAGTATATGAATTCTTCCTATAGGGATTAGTCTTGATGGGGCTCAATTTTTGTATGTTTTTTCATTATGTATATTTGAATTTACCTCACTAAAATTTGTATCTTTCCCATATACTTCTACATATACTATGAGAAAAAGGCTCAAGCTTTGACAAGCTACTAATCGTAGGTAAACACGATGGTCTAGACAACATATCAATCACCTTGTTGATCACACCACATTTATGCTTGACCAAGGGATGGAATTGTTGAAGGAATCACATCCATTGATAATTCTTGGATTGCTACAACTTTGTTTATGCTTGCAAGTTTTCTAAGGATTTATGGTTTGTGTGCACTATGGTCTCCTTCCCCATGAGGTAATGCTTCCACTTCTTCACCACAAAAACCAAAGCATATGGTTGTTTCTTATCATAAGTCTTTTAATTTAATATACTTCGTCTAAATTTTTCTAAATGATAACAAACATGATTACCTCCCTATAGAATCATCACACCCATAACATAATCAACATCTATCTCTACCTTAAAAGTAGCTTGTAAATTGGGTAGAGAAAGGACTTGTGTCATACTTATCTTCTTCTTCAAGTGCTCAAATGCACACTATTGTCTATTGCCCTAATGGAACTTCCTTCCTTTTCCCATGAGTTGGGGAAACAATAAATGATAAGTCTTTTAAAAATTTATGGAGATTTTGGGATGCTCCTACAAAGATTTGCATCTCACTCATGGTAGTGGACTTTGGCCACTTAACAATTGTCTCCACCTTGGATGGATCTATTCATATCTTTACGTCACCCACCACATGATCAAGGTACACTAATGAAGTTTTGGCATACTCACACTTCTTACCATTTAACAACAATATATTCTCCTTCAAATCTCAAGCATCTTTTCAAGATGAGAAATACTCTTCATAGGACTTAGTGAACACCAATATGTCATCTAAATTAACAATTATGCAAGAGTCAATTAATGGTTCAATGCTTCATTTATGAGGCACATGAAGTTTGTCGATGTGCTACATAATCTGAATGGAATTACCAAACACTTGAAGAGGCCCTAATGTGTCCTAATGTTGTCTTCAACACATTCTCTTCCTTGATGCTCACTATGTGATATATAGAATCAAGGTACAACTTCATAAAGTACTTGACATGTTGAAATCAATCCAAAAGATCATTGATTTAAGGCAACAGATACGGGTTCTTCATGATTATATTATTCACTCCCCAATAATCTATGCACATCTGCAACACCCTATCTTTCTTTGGGACTATGATAATGGGAGATCTGCATGGAGAGGTACTTGGTCTAATTACTCTACTCCAACAACTTCCTGAGCCACTCTTGGACTTTTTGTGCTTCACTAACTCTACCTATACAACCCCAAGTTGGGTGAAGGATAATAAGGTAATAATTGAATCTCATGTTCTATAGCTCTCTTTGGGGATAATCACCATGCAATTATAGGCATTTTATGGCAAATGTGTAAAATTGACATGCAATTATATGCATTTTAGGGAAAAAGTGTCTTATCACCATTTAATTATAGGCACTTCAGAGAAACTATGTGCCATGACAACAAAATTATAGGTAGTTTAGGGTTAATGTGTTTAATAACCCATGCAAAATTTATTGTATATTTGTGGGGTAGACCTAAGATGACCAAAAACTTAGTGTGACTATGGATTTATATTTAAGAAAAAAATGTCCATTCACTTGTTAGGCATTTGATGATTTATTGCATTGCAAATTTATGATTTATGGTCCTCTAGATTGGCATTTGATCAATCCACTATGAGTTGTCAGCTGTGAGATAGGTACTTTCTCAAAAGTTGGCAAATAGAGAAAGCTTGCAACTCTAGTTTATCATTCCTAGTGAGTTATAGAGACATAATTGTCAATTGGCATTACCTTTTTGAACACGCCTAATCATTTAAAAATGGAAATAAACATTTATTTTCTATGAAATAATTTCATATAATTTTCTATCAAGAAACTGTGTGACTCCATCAATGGCTTTCTTCCAATATTTTCTCAACAAAAGGATCAGTGCAAGAAGTTGGGTCCACTTTTTGGCCAAAAAGTGGAAGTGTTTTCCCTGATTTTCAGAATTTGTCACATTTGACCTAAACAATTGAGGCACTTAAAAATTGAATCTTAAAAAAAGTTAGTAATATGAAATGTAGTAATCGGAGTGTAGTTTGCAAATATGTAATTTATTTTAATACCCAGATGATAGAAATTGATTTTCAATAGGCATTTCTAAAAACCACTGTTTAAAAGTCACTTTTTTTTACCATACCATGCACATGTACGACCAACATAATTTGACCTAAATAAAAGTATTTTTCTAAATCCTTTTGGGGAAAGATGTGTAGGGCAATGAAGTTTGATGAGGATATTTTTTTATAATTTTTTTCCAAATATTTTTTTATTACTTTTTTATTGGCCCTAATTGCTGTTTTTGAAAACCCTCATGTACGACCAACATAATTTGAGCAAAACTAATCATAAAATTATTATTTTTTCATTGTGTAAATAATGATGTGTAGATTGATTACATATTTTTTTTTTCAAAAAACTTTAAAAATTAAAAGTAATTAAAAAATACAAACACCTGTCATTTCAAGTTTTTGGACTAGATTGCTCATAAATTAGTTAATAAATAGAAAAACAAGTCCAATAAAAAAAGTACATATTTGAAAACTAGACACTATCATCTGTAATGGGTTTTAATTTCGTAAAAAAATTTAGAGAAAAACCATAAAGGTAAAGTTAATCTTTCCTCTTGTTCTATACTTAGATAAATACTTGCAGGTCCAAGGCTCAAGGTCAGCTACCCATGCCTTTCCCGAGCCTAAAACCAAACTAAAAGCGTGGTTGTGAAATTCAAAATTTTAGAAACGAGTACCCATTTTAAAACGGGTACCCGTTCTAAAAAACAATAGAAAACAAAAAGGGTACCCATTTTAAAATAGGTACCTGTTCTAAAAAACACTAAAAAACACTAAAAAACAAAATAGGTACCCATTTTTAAAATAATAAAAAATAAAACGGGTACCTGTTCTATAAAACAAAACGGGTATCCGTTCTATAAAACAAAATGGGTACCCGTTCTAGGCTCAGGTGCCCGTTCTTAAACGGGTACCCGTTTTCTTTAAAACGGGTGTTGTTGTCAGGATTTTTTTTGCATGACACTTCCCCTAAATGTGGACCCAACTTCTTGCTTTTACCCCAAATGAAAATATGCTTAAACAACTGTTGTGAGCTCACAAAATCATTCAAAAATGAAAACTAATAATTTTCAGATGCACATACATACACAACAATAAAATATATACTAAAAGAAAAATATTTATTCTCTCAAATTACTTGCACAAAGGTTTGAAGCTATCCAAATCTCTTCCAATGCAATCCCTAGCTTCTACAATCCATTGTAATCTCTCTTCCAATTTTGAATCCTTCTCAAGCATGACACTCTTTTAAAAATTTCCTTAGGGTTTCAATCCTTTTCCTAAGCTCTCTAATTCATTCTTCATTCCTAAAAGTAAATAATGCATTCTTAAGAATCTAGTAACCCTAGACATAACCCTAACTCTCTCCCAATAATTAAAGGGCACACTTCACTCCACAAATCTTCACCAACTAAAATAGGCCAAATGTTCAAAGTCTCTAACCATGGTCAAATAGTTAATTTAGGGTTTTAAGGAGATAAATACCAAATAATAACTAAGATTATGTAACTATATTCATTTAGATGATAATAATAAAAAAATACAAGTGGAATACAATCTTTTCCTAAAATAATATCTATAGTTACAAATTTTAATTACATCACTAGAAGTCATGTGAAGATAAAGACTTTCAAACCAAATCAAATCTCACTTAATTTAAACTGATATGAATATTTTGACTCAAAAATGACCTTGATGCAAGAGCATCCCTGGTTCAAGAGCAATCTTGCATCACCCAAAAACATTTGCATTTCAGTTTGTTTCTTTTTATTTTCTAGTTCAAGCAGTTCAGTGAGTAGTAGTTTCTATATTTTGGTCCACATTTTACCGAAGTTGCATTTCACATCTTGCAGAGCTAGACTTAGCATCTAGATTCATTCATCTACATCATATCCAGAACTCAGAGCATTTGGATTAAGTACCAGAAAGTTATCGCTATCAGAGGAGCAACTGTTTTCTTAGAACAGAGCATCCTGACAGTTTTAGACAATCAGCTAAAGGAGAAGACTTATGAAGCATTTCTCGACTTATGGAACCTAATGACACATCATTCAATAATCTTTGGTTCATGGCTGACCTTCCCTAAGATCCACACATCATTCCACTCATTTACGGAGGTGTTCTATGCATTTAGGTCCGACCTATCTGTGTACACACATTACATCTTTTCATTGGAGTTTGTGATCTTCCTTGGCTGACACGGTGGAATCTTTTGTACCGGGGATGATATATAAGGATGTCATAGATCCCTAGGAAGGAAGTTATGATGATTTAGAAAATCCTTAGTTTAGATTTAGGTGAAGGAGCTTCAAAGCCATATCTTGTAATATTCGGTATGTTAGGATTAGTCAGCAGAAGATATCAATTAAATGCAAATAAAGATTAAACAGAAGAATGAAAATACACAGAAATAATAACAGCGAGAGACAAGTTTTAACATGGTTCACCCAAACTCGGGCTACATCCACCAACAAAGAGTCCAATATTATTATCCAGTAAATCAAATTGATTACAACCGGCTATCCCTACAACTCAATACCATTGCAAATGCTACAATACAATATCAACCAAAACCCTAACCCTTAGCTGCTTTTATCAAGCCTTATGTCGGTTACAAAAATAGGTTTTTTTTTTATGCCAGCGAGGATACATAACTAGTGTACAGTACTTGCATGATCAATCGCCACCTACCAACAATCTCCCACTTGGAGACTGATCAGGCTCCACACCAAACAATCTTCCACTTGGAGACTAATCTTGGATGACACCGCTGCGCGTGCAGCTCCCACTGAAATAAGCACCCTGGACTCTGTTGTTCTGATCTTATTGTTTCAATCTTGAAGACCAACCGAAGCTGAAGAGGAGCTCAACTTCTACCTTGTCACTGTCTTTGTAAATATATCTGCTGGATTTTCATCTGTATGTATCTTTTCCATCCTTAACTGTCCATCATCCAACACCGACTAAATAAAGTGATACCTCAACTGTATGTGTTTAGTTTTTAAATGCAAGGCAGAATTATTTGCAAGATGTATGGCACTCTGACTGTCTGTATACAAATAACTGCTAGCCTGTTGTTTGCCCAATTCTTCCATGAAATATTGCAACCATATCATCTCCTTGCTTGCCTCTGTTGCAGCTACATACTCTGCCTCTGTGGTGGATAAAACAACCACCTTTTGCAACCGTGAGATCCAACTCACTGTTGTCCCACCTACAGTAAAGACATAACCTGTAGTACTTCGCCTAGTATCAATATCCCTTGCCAAATTTGAGTCTACATAGCTTGCTACATCAGTATCAGAGCCCCCAAAACATAAACGTATATTGGATGTACCTCTCAAATATATGAGAATCCATTTTACTGCATTCCAATGCTCCAATCCAGGATGACTCATATACCTACTTACGACTCCTACAACATGTGCAATACCAATCTCGTGCATACCATGGCATACATTAAACTTCTTACAGCTGAAGTATATGGTACCTTGGACATTTTGTCTTCCTCCTCTTGTGTCTTTGGACACATCTCCTTAGTCAAATTTAAATGACTAGGCAAAGGTGTGCTGACATCTTTTGCATTTTCCATATGAAATCTCTGCAACACCTTTTCAACATAATCAGTTCGAGATAGAGTCAATTTTCTATTCTTCCTATCTCTACAAATTTTCATACCAAGGATTTGTTTTGCTGCCCCCAAATCCTTCATAGCAAATGACTATGCTAACTGCTATTTTAACTCTCTTATGTGATCCATGTTAGACCCAGCTACAAGCAGGTCATCAACATATAAACATAAAATAATGTAGCTGTCATTATCCAACCTCTTAAAATAAACACAGTGGTCAGAATTACACCGACTGTAGCCTTGCTCAACCATAAAACTATCAAATTTTAAATACCATTGCCGAGGTGCTTGTTTCAGGCCATACAAACTCTTCTTCAATCTACACACCTGTTTCTCTTTACCTTTGACCTCAAATCCTTGGGGCTGTTACATATATATCTCCTCCTTTAAATCACCATGGAGAAAGGTAGTTTTCACATCTAGCTGTTCCAAATGTAAATCTTCAGCAGCCACAATACTTAAAACAATACGAATAGAAGTCATCTTGACAACCGGAGAAAAAATCTCATCAAAATCAATGCCCTTTTTCTGTGCAAATCCTTTTACAACTAGCCTGGCTTTAAATCTTTTCTTACCTCCATCTTCCTCTTTCAGCCTATAGACCCATTTGTTTGGTAAATCCTTTTTACTTGCAGGCAACTTACATAATTCCCAAGTCTGATTTTTCAGCAAGGAGTCCATTTCTTCTTTCATTGCAAGCTCCCACTGAACCAATGTATCCACCTGCATAGCTTCATCATACCCTTCCGGTTCACCAGCATCTGTTAACAAAATGGAATACAAAGAGGGAGAAAACTTTTCAGGAGGTCTACTTAGCCTTGTTGATCGTCTAACATTCACCAGAGTTTGTGGTATTTCTTGTTGTTGCGGAGCATGAGGAACCACTAGAACATCACTATTTGGAGTATCATCCAACACCACATAATCCTTTTCTTTCTTCTCATGCTGCTGCAACTGATCTTTGTACAACACCTTCTCATTGAATACAACATCCTTGCTTCTCACAATTTTCTAATTTTCAAAATTCCAAAGCCTATAACCAGATTCATCAATGCCATATCCAATGAAGGTGCACTTTTTTGATTTTGCATCCAGCTTGGTTCTATTTTCAGAGTCTACATGTGCAAATGCTTCACATCCAAAGGTTTTGAGAAAAGAATAAGTCACCTTCTTACCTGTCCATGCTTCCTCTGGAATACCACAACCCAAAGGAACCAAAGGACCTCTATTAATTAAATATACAACGGTGTTGATAGGCTCTGTCGACATGTTTAAAGGCAGCCTAACATGCAATCTCATGGTCCTTGCATGCTTCATTATTGTCCTATTCATGTGTTTAGCCACTCCATTTTCCTGTGGAGTCCCTAGAACTATTTTCTGCCTATGAATTCCATTAAAGGAACAATAATACTCAAATTCTTTACTCACCACCATTATCAGATCTGAGACATTTTAATTTTTTACTCGTCTCATTCTCAACCAAGCTTCTCCATTTCTTAAATGTTTCAAATACATCAGATTTCTGCCTAAGGAAATAAATCTATACCTTCCTAGTTGCATCATCTATGAATGTAACATAATACCGAGAGCCACTGAGAGAAGATTCCTGAGCTGGTCCCCATACATCTGTATGCACAAGCTCCAACTTTTCATGTTTCTTTTGCTTCCCATCCTTGAGAAAACTGACTCTCTTTTGTTTGCCATACACACAACTTTCACAAAAATCCATATTAATACATTTTAGACCTGGTAAAACTTTCTTAGAATGAAGTACCTTCATACATTTTTCACTCATATGCCTAAGTCTGTTATGCCACAGTGTTGTCTTACAACCTGCAACAACTGTTTCAGTCTCTTCCTACGAACTTGCAGCAACTATTCCTGAACCTGTCTGTTTTTTCTTTGCAACAGCTAAAGTAGAAGGAACAATATGACTTGTACAAAGATATAAGGTGCCTACTTTCACACCTTTTGTTACTATTAAGGCACCTTTTGAAACCTTCCAATTTTTATCAGTAAATGTAACAATGTAACCTTCTTCAGCTAGCTACCCTACTGAAATTAAATTCCTACTGAGCCTTGGAACGTGCCTTACCTCTTGTAGTAGCCAATGATTCCTATTCTGCAACCTAATCTTAATTTTTCCCTTGCCAACAATCTGACAGGGTTCGTTATCTCCCAAATAAACCAACCCAACATCCCATTGGACATAATCAAGAAAATAACTTCTATGGGGCGTAGCATGAAATGAGGCCCCTAAATCTAAAACCCATGAATCATCAGCATTATCTAGGGAAAGAATCAAAGCATCATCCTCAGATCTATTACTTACCACATTTGCCTCCTTATTGCCCTCTTGTTTATCTCCTTTATTCTTTCGAGACCAACAATTTTTCTTTAGATGACCTAGTTTCCCACAGTACCAGCAATCCTTTTGTCCTCTGGATTGGGATCTCTTGTCCTTTGATTTTCCTTGTGACTTCCCATGACCTCCAGAACTTTTTCCTCTCTTCTTTGATCTGCCCCTGCTTTCTGCATTCAAAACACTGCCTGATGTGGATCCACCTGAGCTTTTCCTACGAATTTACTCACTCAGAATAACACCAACAACATCATCAAATTTCAGGGTATTTGAACCAGAAATAGAGTTACTAACCGCCATTACCAAACTATTCTAGCTTTTAGACAAAGAACATAATATCAAGAGAGCTCTAACTTCTTCATCAAATTTTACATTTATAGAAGTCAATAGACTAGTAATCATATTAAATTCATTTAAATGATCTATCACAGATCCACCTTCAATCATTTTCAGATTAAACAAACGCTTCATGAGAAATACCTTATTTGAGGCTGAGGGTTTTTCATACAATTTAGCCAAAGCTTTCATCAGACCATCTGTAGTCTTCACTTTCGTTATATTGAATTCCACCGATGGTTCTAGGCACAATTGAATGGTTCCCGATGCCTTTCTGTCAAGAAGATTCCAATCCTCATCAGTCATTGTTGCCAGTTTCTTGGCTACTCTTTCCAACGGCATCCATAAATCCTTTTGATAGAGATAATCCTCCATCTGCATCTTCCTTAACTAATAGTTCTGCCCATTGAATTTGTCTACCTTCAATTTATCCTCGTCCGCCATTGCTCCCACTCAACCGTGAGACCTTCCTGCAAACGATAATGAAATGCAACCTGCGCTAATACCACTTGTTAGGGTTAGCCGACAGAAGATATCAATTAAATACAAATAAAGATTAAATAGAGGAATGAAAATACACAAAAATAATAACAGCGAGAGACAAGTTTTAACATGGTTCACCCAAACTTAGGCTACATCCACCAACAGAGAGTCCAATATTATTATCCAGTAAATCAAACCGATTACAACCAGCAATCCCTGCAACTCAATACTGTTGCAAATGCTACAATACAATATCAACCAAAACCCTAACCCTTAGCTGCTTTTATCAAGCCTTATGTCGATTACAAATATAGGTTTTTTTTATGCCGGCGAGGATACATAACTAGTGTACAGTACTTGCATGATCAGTCACCACCTACCAACACAATATTCAGGCCAGTGAGCTGAATTGTAAGCCTGCATGTTGCTGGCCCCATTTGTATTTGAATCCTTTGATATACTAAATGACTAAATCTGTAATTGTTTCATTTCTTTGAGTTGTTCCATTGTATTTACTCTTGCTGCACGACCTAGACAATTCACTCTGTGAACCCTCCTGCCGTCACTGCACCAAGTGGTATTAGAGTGAAAGTTTGAATCTTTAGGAGCAAATTGAGTGAAGTTGACGAAGGAATTCCGTAAGATCTTGTTGTGGACAGATCGTCGAATTGAGGTAGGTTACTTGTGTCACAACCGATCGCTGATTGTGAGGCAGTTGTCACCTTGTAGCCCGATCGCCGAACTTGAGGCAGTTTCACTTGATCCTAGGAAGAATGCCACTGAGGAGAGTTGCTGCTATTGGAACAATGACTGGTAGAATGGATGAGATGATGGAAATGATGAAAATAATGGGAATTTGATTGAATGCTAATGAAGAAGATAGGCGAAGAGGATTGACACTGAGACCTAATGTTGAAAGTGATGATGAAGAAGAATTTCAATCTGTTGAACAAATTGGTGAAACCCTAGGAGGCAACAAAGAAGAAGAATTAGATCAAGTAAAGATGTTGTGATCTATTTTGAAGATTGGAAAGAGACCCAGAGTTGATGTACCAAATTACACTGGTAATCTAAACCCTTAAGAGTTGATTGATTGGATAAATGACATGGAAGAATACTTTGAGTATGAAGAAGTTGAAGATTCGAAGAAGGTGAAATTTGCAAAGCTAAAGTTGAAAGGACATGTTGCTATATGGTGGAAGGAAGTTTAGTTGGATAGAAACAGAAGAAGAAAGAAAAATATTACAAAGTGGGATAGAATGGTGACAAAATTGAAGAATCAATTTATACCTGTTGACTATGAGTTGGAACTATTGCAAAGATTGCAGAACCTGAGACAAAAGGAGAAATCTGTGAAGGAGTATATTGAAGAATTTCATAAGATGATCATAAGGACAGGACATAGTGAAGCAAGCAAGGAGAAAGTGGCTAGATACATCAATGGACTGAGGTTGAACATTCAAGAGGAACTAAGCTTGGTAAGGGTGACATCTTTGGAGGAAGCATATCAGTTTGCCCCCTAAAGGTTGAAGAGAAACTGAATAAGAGGCATGATTAGTGACAGAGAGGAAGAGGAGGTAAATTCCAGAGAGGCAGAACATTTTCCAGAGGAGACAAAACACATCCGAAGCAGAACAAGCCTGGCAGCCCATTCAAGGAGGATAGAAATAGCAGTGCATATCGGAGTAATGACAGAAATTCTCATCATAGAGGTAATCATAATTCATATCAGAATGAAGGATACAAGAGAGAATGAAGAGGATTTGATAAGAGGACATTTAGAGGCACTTGTTTCAAGTGTGGAGGTGAAGGACACAAAGCATTTGAGTGTAATCAAGGTAGTACAAGAAAGAAGACAGAGAATGGTGGAAGAGCAACCTATGTTAAAGAAGAACATATTGGATCACCTAGTTCAGTTGGTGAACTCGAGAAGGGAGAATCACTTGTGATGAGGAGAGCACTATTTCAAATAGAGACAAATGAGGAATTGTTGCAGAGGAAGAGTTTGTTTAGGGCAAGATGCAAATTTGGAGGTAAGTGTTGCAAAGTTGTAATTGATAGTGGTAGTTTAGATAACCTAGTTTCTGAAGAGATGGTGACTAAACTGAAGTTGGAAAGGTTGAAACACCCTAAGCCCTATCAGATAGCATGGATTCAGGATGATCATAAGGTACTGGTGAGTGAACAATGTTTGGTGAAATTTCATAATGGATCTTATCATGATGAAGTTTTGTGTGATATAATACCTATGGATGTTTATCATATCTTGTTGGGTAGAGCTTGGTAGTATGATAGAAAAGCTACACATGATGGGAGAAGGAATACATATGCTATAACATCAAATGGGAAGAGAATTACTTTGATTCCTTTAGAAGATGATCCTAAGGGTGAAGTATGTGAGAATGCTAGAATCTGTTTGGTAGATGGAAGGATTTGGATGGTTTGAGACATGAGAATATGTGTTATGCTTTGATTCCTAAGAAGCCTGAAACATTGAAGAAGGAGACTCAAGAATTACAACCAAAGGTGATAAAAGAGTTGCTGATAGAGTATGAAGACATCATATTAGATAATGTACCTAAAGGATTGCCACCTATAAGGAGTATCAGTCATCACATGGATCTTATACCAGGAGCAAGTTTACCTAACAAAGTAGCACACTGAATGCCACCGATAGAGAATGAAGAATTGAATAGACAGATACAGGAGTTGTTGAGGAAAGGTTTGATCAAAGAAAGTTTGAGTCCTTGTGCAGTACCTGTAGTGTTAGCACCTAAGAAAGATAGAGAATGGAGAATGTGTATTGACTCTAGAGCAATAAACAAGATCACAGTTAAGTATAGATTTCCTTTACCTAGGATGGATGATATCATGGATTGTTTGAGTGGAGCAAGATATTTCACAAAGATAGATTTGAAGAGTGGATACCATCAGATCAGAATTAGAGAGGGAGATGAATGGAAGACTTCTTTTAAGACAAATGAAGGATTGTATGAGTGGTTAGTGATGCCTTTTGGATTGACAAATACACCTAGCACATTCATGAGATTGATGAATGAAGTTCTGAAGAAATTCTTGGGTAAGTTTGTTATTGTGTATTTGGATGATATTCTAATTTTTAGTAAGACAAAAGAAGAACACTTGTAGCATATTAGACAAGTTTTACGGAGACTAAGAGAAGAGAAATTGTTGATAAACATTAAGAAATGTAGTTTCATGAAGGAAGAACTAGTGTATTTGGGATTTGTGATTTATGCAGAAGGATTGAAGATGGACCTTGAGAAAGTGAGAGCAATTGTTGAATGACCTACACTGGAGAGCATTGGAGAAGTAAGATCATTTCATGGATTAGGTAATTTCTACCAGAAGTTCATCAGAAATTTTAGTTTAGTATGTAACCCTATGATAGAGACAATGAGAGGTGACAGAAAAGATTTCAAGTGGACATCTGGAGGAGATAAAAGTTTTGAGTTGTTGAAGCAGAAGGTGATAGAGCAACCTGTTTTGGCATTACCAGATTTCAATAAGGTATTTCAAGTAGATTGTGATGCAAGTGGAAATGTAATTGGAGTAGTACTAAGTCAAGAAGGTAGACCAGTAGCATATTTCAGTGAGAAGTTGAATGATGCAAGGAGAAGATATTTAGTTTATGATCAAGAGTTCTATGCCATAATTCAAGCCTTGAAGAAGTGAAGACATTACTTGTTGCCTAAGGAGTTTGTACTATATACAGATCATCAAGCTTTGCAATATTTGAACAATCAAGGAAAGTTGAATTAGAGACATATGAGATGGGTAGAGTTCATACAGAGTTACACTTTTGTGTTAAAGCATAGGAGTGGTAAATTGAACAAAGTTGCTGATGCATTGAGTAGGAGAAGAAACTTGTTGACAGAGATGAGAGTTGAAGTATTGGGTTTTGATGAATTGAAGAACATGTATGAGGGAGACACTGATTTTGCAAAACCTTGGAAAGCATGTAAGGAACCTGTTGTGATAGATAGAAGTAAATGGATGGACTATTTCATTCAAGAAAATATGTTGTTCAAGGGAAATTAGTTATGCATACCTAGAAGTTCAATGAGAGATAATTTGATCAAGGAGAAACACAGTGGAGGATTGGCAGGACATCTTGGCATTGATAAGACAATGGCCTTGGTGAGTGAAAACTACTTTTGGCCTTAGATACATAAGGATGTTAAGAAATTTGTACAGAGTTGTAGAGTTTATCAAGTTGGAAAAGGGAGTAGTCAGAATATTGGATTGTATAAACCTTTGACAGTACCAGAGAGACCTTGGGAAGACATAAGCATGGATTTTGTAATGGGATTGCCTAAGACACAGAGGGAACATGATTCAATATTTGTAGTGGTTGACATATTTTCAAAGATGGCACATTTCATACCTTGTAAGAAGACAACTGATGTAGTGCATGTAGTAGACCTATTTTTCAAGGAGATTGTGAGATTGCATGGATTACCTAAGAGTATAATTTTAGATAGAGACACCATATTTCTTGGATACTTTTGGAAGACACTTTGGAAGAAGATGAAGACAGATTTGAAGTTCAGTTCAACATTCCATCCACAGCCTGATGGACAAACAGAGGTAGTGAATAGGAGTTTGGGAATCTTGTTGAGATGTTTGGTTGGAGAGAAAGTTGGAAGTTGCGATTTGATTCTTTCACAAGTAGAGTTTGCATACAATAATTTAGTGAATAGGAGTACTAAAAGAACACCTTTTGAGATTGTTACCAAAGTGAATCTAGAGGAGTTGTAGAATTAAGAGATAATAGTTTGGAAGAAAAGAGAAGTGCAGAAGTAGAAGAATTTGTAGAACATATGAAGACAATGCATGAGCAAGTGAAGAAGCATTTGGGAGAGATGAACAACAAATATAAAAAAAAGGCAAATGAGAAGAGAATACATAAGGAATTTGAAGTTGGAGATGAAGTGATAGTGTACTTGAGAAGAGAAAGATTTCTAGTTGGAACATACGACAAGTTGAAGATAAAGAAGTTTGGACCTTGTAAGATACTCAGGAAATTTGATTCAAGAAATGCATATGAAGTGGAATTACCAGAGACATTGGGCATATCACCTATTTTCAACATTGCAGACTTATATTAGTATCATGAAGCAGAGTTCAGTGACAACATGGAAGAAGACCTGAAGAAGTAGTTACCACACAAAGCACCAGAGCGGATTGAAGAAATTTTGGACAGCAGAGTTGGACGCAACACCAGAGGAAGACAATATAGAGAATACCTTGTGAAGTGGAAAGGCAGATCGAAAGAAGATTCATCATGGATTTCTTAGGCTGAGGTGGACTGTCTTGGTTTTCCTCTAGCCCCAGTAAAGTGAGGGACTCACTTTTTCAATAACCATGGATGTCTGATGCAGGAGCATCCCTGGTTCAAGAGCAATCTTGCATCACCCAAAAACATTTGCATTTTAGTTTGCTTGCAGTTTAGTTTGTTTCTTTTCATTTTCTAGTTCAACCCGTTCAGTCAGTAGGAGTTTTTGTATTTTGGTCTGCATTCTATCGTAGTTGCATTTCACATCTTGCAGAGCTGGATTTAGCATCTAGATTCATTCATCTACATCATATCCAGAACTAAGAGCATTTGGATTAAGTACCAGAAAGTTATCGCTCTCAGAGGAGCAACTATTTTCTTAGAACAGAGCATCCTGACAGTCTCAGAAATTAGGTAAAGTAGAAGACTTGCAGAGCAGTTGTCGATTTATGGAACCTAATTACACATCATTCAATATCTTTGGTTCGTGGCCAACCTTCCCTAAGATCCGCACATCATTCCACTCATTTGCGGAGGTGTTCTATGCATTTAAGTCTAACCTATCTATGTACACACGTTACAGCTCTTCATTGGAGTTTGTGATCTTCCTTGGCTGACGCGGAGGAATCTTTTGTACCAAAGATGATATATAAGGATGTAATAGATCCCTAAGAAGGTAGTTTTGATGATTTAGAAAATCCTTAGTTTAGATTTAGGTGAAGGAGCTTCAAAGCCATATCTTGTAATATTCAGTATTCAGGACAGTGAGCTGAATTGTAAGCCCACATGTTGCTGGCCCCATTTGTATTTGAATCCTTTGATATACTAAATGACTAAATCTACAATTGTTTCATTTCTTTGAGTTGTTCTGTTGTGTTTACTCTCGCTGCACGACATGGACAGTTCACTCTGTGAACCCTCCTGCCATGACTTCACCACACCTAATCATTCATATATGCTTCCAAATAATATCAAACATATATACTAACAACCTGTTGTGACACCTCACAACATGACCCTAAATTTTTTAATTTGGGGAGCCTATTATTAACTTTTGTGATTTGCATCTTTTGAAAATCTAGATGGTCTTCAACATTGCCTTTGTTTTTTTATTGTAGTGTATTTAATTTTGTCTTATTTTAAAAGTTAATTTTGTGTCTTAAGAGGTCCAATGTTGTGTCCTAATGTTGGAGGGGAAATTCAAGATTAAGGGGTAAGGTCACCTTTGTTATATTTTAGTTTTAGTGCTTATTGTTTTCTAAAGTGCAAGTTCAAGTTGAAACCCTGGACCTCCATGGCTTTGTCATTACAAAGCCTTGACACCTCGAATCTTGATGGTGGTTTTATAGAAAATCACTGCAAATCCCTGAGTTGTCAACTGGTGAGTCATTAATGGCTAGCATACGAGGCAATTAAAACATTGAATTAATTCATTTTTCCCATCATTTGATTTCTCTCCATGGTTCTTGGCATTTCCACTACTCTTACCCCCAGAAAACACTCCAAATTCTATGAATTTCAAGTTATTTAAGAGCTTCTCATTACTTTCTCTAAGTTTCTCTTTCTTTTGTTTTACTTTAGTTTTAGTTGTTTTCTATGTGTTTTAACCTTAGGGTTTTAATTTTGGGCTTTGGCCCTAGTTTATCAATGGTGGTAACTTACTCTATATCAATATCACTTTAAAATCTTTGTTTCCTTTACATTTTAAATCCATTGGTTGCATTCAAGATATCTTTTCATTTGTTTAATTGAAATGGTGAAAATGTGTGGTTGAAACTAGTCAAGGCATACCCTATCCTCAGCCCTGCATAGCTCACAGTTTGGTTTTTCTTTGCCAAAATGTTGATTTCAATTTTAAACCCTAAAACCTAGATGGCCCTAGTTTTGATCTTGGGTTGTAATGGACAAATTAGGTTTATAAACTTAGTTTTTCACTAAGTACCTTTGCATTTCAAAAAATTATTTCATTTTGCAAACTTTTTGAAAACCCCCAAAAGTTAGGAATTTGCAATTTTTTTGAAAACTCTAACTAGAGTCTAAAATCTACTTGCAATATTGGATTCCCAAAAGAGTTTTTAGTTTGTAAATTTTGGAAAACTACAACCAAACTCTGAACTCCATTCAAAATTTAGAGTCCCAAAACATTTTATAAATTGCAAAATAATGCAAGATGCAACCGGAGTCTAAACTTCGTTCGGAATCTAGAAAACCAAAACAATTTGCAATTTACAATTCTCATGCAAACTACATTCGGAGTCTGAACTCCAACTACAATGTAGAATCCTAAAACAATTTACAATTTGTCACTTTTATGCAAACTACAAATGGGGTCCAAACCCCATCCTGCAAATGTGTTTTCTTTAAAAATTATACTTTGCAAAATCTAAACATAGCTAGAAAATGCTATTCAAGCTTGAACTCTAGCATGCAAGATGCAAACTAGGCCCAAACCCCGAAATGCACTAAAATAACAAGATACTCAACTTGTTTATTTTAACCCCTAGAACATAGATTTTTTTAATGAAGATCATCCACAAGATCATTTTTGCTACCTGATATAGGAGCACAAGCCTTATGTTGAACCTCTTTGGCTGAGAGCCAAGGACTAAGGGGCATCTATTCTACCAAATTTGCCCAAGGCATAATCCTGACCTCATCCATTATGGTGTTGGGAACCTTGCACTCAAACTTGATCCCTAGTGGGCTCGTTCAGAACCTTTCAACTTCACCAATAGACCAAGGGAACCTAGAAATTTGAATACATAAACATTAGAAATTATGAAAATGACAATATAGTTTTAATTATTCAAATTTTGATATTTATAACAAACATGTGAAAATAAGCTAATTTAAGTTAAACATTTTTTAGGATTATCCATTCATGTACGACCTCCTTCCAAGATGATATATGAGTTCAAAGGAGTCGTACCACCTTCAAAGATCCTAACAGATTTGATTAACATCACAGGCACAAATCTAAGTCATGTAGGACTAGATGAATTCAACACTTAGATGAGGGTGGACACAAATCTAACTCAAAAAACCCAAAACTTAAGAGCTAGTGGGTTGGTGCAAGTTGGATTCCCGATAACTATGCAATCAGTAGACTTGGTTATGACTTGTGCACACAATTATAGCCCTAATTAACGGGAAATCAAAAATGCAAATGGAAATGGGTTCCTATTGATATAACCCCAATATATTGAGGAGATATTTGGACTCCCATGAGGAATGTATATGTTAACATTTCCATGGAGTATTCACAAGATTATTCTCACAACCCTTATTTTCAATAGTTAATTATGAATTTAAAAATTATTATTTAATTGATCGTCGACTAATTTCGACTCGTGTGTGCGACAAGATTGCTCTCTTGCTCTCTCGATAGGGAGATTATCATCGAGGTAGAGGGTGTCTAGCCAATTGACGATGACTTGTGCTGAAGGAACCTGCACACATACCACATAGTCAAATTGCATTGCATTCATTTTTTATTTGCATCCATATGTGTGAGTGTGAAAAAAATACTTGCATTTATTTTAAATTGCATAATTCCATTATTTAGTTGCAACAAATAAATCGATTAAATGCAATATTACTTAATAAATACTTCTGACCTTTTGGAATATATATATATATATATATATATATATTCGTTCATTTTATTTCCTTCTATCTAATTTCTGAAGTGGTAGATTCTCGTCATAAAGGCATTTAATTTTCAAAGAGAATCTTGGGAAACTAAAATTAGAAAATTTGAGGATAAGTGGTCATAAATAAATTTATTCTTTTTCGTATTTTCAAGGTGAGTAGGAGGAAAATAAATAGATGGCATTAATTGTCCTTTTTAATTTGTTTTGAAAGGATGTCTTTTAAAAGGACGCAAATTTTTAGGCATAGAATGATGAGGGGTTTGAGGAAATGCGGCGACGTTTTGAGGCAGATTTTCTATTCAGAGGCGATGTTTGTGGTGAGTTTTTTGTTCTTCAGGGTGCAGAAAGAGGATTCCTATGGGGCCGCGGGGAGTTTTATATTGCTGTGGGGGATTTAAGTGGAAAAGTATGTGGGTTGTCGACACTTGGTACGGACAAAGTTCTATGAGATTTCAGATGATGGTGGGCCTGAGTTTGTAAGTCTCCTGTGTAGTTTCCCACTCTTTTTGTCTCCTCACAGTTGTGTTTTGTTTCTTTTGCAAAAAGGAAAAAAGAAATTTCAGACCCTTTTCAAGCTGCAAAGAAACAAACCATTTCATACTGAAACAAAAACAAACCTTTTCAAATTGCAAAAATAAACCCTTTCCAAATTGCAAAATGGTTAAACAAATAGGGGACACTTTTTCATCGTTTAAGCGTAGAGTTAGATCTCACTGCAATGTTGTTAGGGGGACACATATGTTTTTACCTGTTAAAACATAGGTAAACAACCATTTGAAAATCCTAGGTCCAAGGATTCCGTGTTCAACTGATCTCGGGGCAACATGTGGTTTCTAACCACAGGATCCTAGTTCTATGGTTAGGGCTTGTATCTAGGAAGAGGATATTCCCTGGAATCAGCTTCTCCAGTTGTCAAAAACACATGCTTGGTTAGATCTTAACCTGTAGGTGGACAATCAGGGATCTCTCTTGACAGGGTACCCTCTATGGGCATAATATCCTTAGGTAAACATAGTTAGAATAGAGGAAAGGTTGGTATACATTAATGCCAAGAAATACAAGGGGATCCTAAGGCGTAGGCAGATTCGAAGGTTAAGGCAAACACATAGGAAAATTTTTACTATGATATTGCCAAAAGGACATAACAATAACTCACAATGCTTCTAGTCCATTGCCTCAGATAGGAGGAAGGTAAACTGAGCAGGACAAAACCAAAGGAAAGGGGATATTAGTAGGAAATCCAGATGGTACGGTGTCAAAAATAGACAAAGCTGAGCTGCACACAATAAATTTTGGTGTAAGAGGTGAAAAATCTTGAGATACCAAAGAAATTTACATCCCTATGTCCACACCGTTATTGTGGTTGTTGGAGCTGTATGTAGCAAAGCTCATGAGCATGAGAGAGAGGCTAGAAATGCTTGAAGAAAGTGGGTTGCATGGAGACAACAAGATGAAGGAGACAATAGAAGGTAGAGGCATGTTGGAAATGGAGGTTAAAACACTGAAAGAACAAGTTTTGAATCTTCAAGTTAGTATGGAAAGAGGACACCAAAAATTGAACATTTTAAAACAAGAAGTAAACCAGCTAAAAGTAGTAGAAAATAAGAGGCCAGAAATGGCAAATGGAGGCGATTCAACTCAAGTGAAGGAGATCCAATCAGTCATTGCTAAATTGGAGATAAAAGAAATCTAGTTAAGAGACTGAATAGAAGAAGCTAAATCTTGGTCACAAGTTGTAAGTGGACCATTAAAAGAGAAAAAAGAAATATTTGAGAAACAAATCAAGATTCACGTAAGAGAAGAAAAAGACAAACAAGACTAGGTAGTAAATATCATTATCAAAGGTTTAAAGACTTCAGAGAGAAGGAAAGGACCGACATTCTTGCGAGAGATTTCCTTAAAGAAAAGCTGAAGTGGACATGTATTATTCTACAAGTGAACAAGATAGGAAAGAAACCAAAGGAAGGAAGGAATAGGCATGTTAGAGTTATCTTAAGAAGCATAGATGATAAGAGTGGGATTCTAAAAAATAGAGGGTTGCTCAGAGGCACTCACATATTCTTAGATGAAAATTTGACATTTGCACAATAAGAAGAGTGAAGGGAGGAATGGGAGAAAGTGAAAATAGCAAGGGATGATGGAAAGTGGGAATGGCTGAAAAATGGGAAAGCCTAAATCAGTGAGAGATTTCCACACAAGAAATAGGGATTCGGGGCCCTACGAGAGTATCTACAAATTGTAAGTTGAAACTGCAGAGGATATCCGTGGAGAAGAGGACCGGGGTTGGAGCCCATAGCTGAGGGGAAAGACATGATTATCCTTACGGAGACTCATGAGCATGATGGATGCAAAGTGCCAAGCTTCAAAGGGTACAAGAAAATTTTAGTTTGGAACGAAGGAATTGAAACAGGTAAAGGGCATGGGGGAATCACTGTGCTAATCAAAGAAATGTGGGGTGGGATCATGGAACTTGAGAAAGAGGACCCAAACAAGCAGTACGTATGGTTAAAAATAATTGATAATGAGGCTACAATTAGGTTGGCAGCTTGTTACTTTTGTTGGGAATTAAGGTGTCTCAACCTTTGCAAATTCCTAATGTTGTATTTATTTATCCCATGTTGAGTTGGCATAGTCGACACCTTGTGTACATACAACAGGATAAATTTTGGTGACTTTGATAGCCGCGGTTTTCCCCTTAAATAATTAACGGGGGTTTTGGGGCAGTGCCCCCAAGACGAGGTCAAGGGACGTAGCCCCTTGTGGGGTTCTAGGGGCAGTGCCCCTGGCGCGCTCCCTATCGTAGTACAGGGCAGGGTTGAGGGGTAGCACCCTCGTGGGGGCTCAAGGGCAATGCCCCCGAAACCTCAAACGACTTTTATTTAATGACAAGTGTCAGTGAGTATCTTTGCATGAGAGAAAGGCATCTTTGGGTGGTCAAGGGAGGTTATGACATGTTGTAAGAGGATTATGATATTTTTAGTCAGTGTATGATAGATTCTCTTACAGCTATAAGTGCTGTCAGTTATGACAGATTCTATGACAGCTGTAAGGTGCGTAAGAGCATCTATCATAGCCTATCTTGGGACAAGGTGCCCACATTGGGATGGGATGTTGGACAAGTGTCCTTAGGCGAGGGTTTTGGGGCATGAGTCCAAGATGGATGCCCATCTCTAGAAGGTTCCATATTTGCATTGTAAACTCTATAAAAATAGGTGCTTTGATGGGAGATATATAGTTTTTGTACAAGTACTGATATGCTGTCGGAATATCTCCAAATTTGACATTCGAAGACTCCTGAAAGAGCATTGGCTCTAAAACTATATTGTAATCTGTTATTATTTACTATAATACATTTGAGCTGTGTTTTGGAGTGTGGGGTTTTTCACCCGTAAGGGTTTTCCCCACGTATATCTTCTCTCTCTCTCTCTCTCTCTCTCTCTCTTCTGTCTACTTTATGTGTGTATGTGTATTGCTACAATATCTCTGTTATTGTGTTAATAATGATGTAACTGGAAAGGTTAATTTGAATTTGCACTCTACTTCCCTCATTAGATTAGCGTAGGAAGTGTGTTCCGCGTACCTTGCTTCCTTTCAACTTTGCCCCAAAAGGGTCAAAATTCTACAAAAAGAGAAATCTTGACAATGAAGACCCTTATGTTTCTCTTATGAAGGACATTTCTACTTATAGCACCTTGGGGGAAATTGTCTTATTTGGTGACTTTAATGCTAGGACTGCAAACAACCAGCCTCTTCATTTGGGCAGTGAGGAAAGAGGGGACAACAACCTATTATGGTTAGAGGAAAGTGAATATCAGCTTTGGAAAAGAACCTCACAAGATGGAAATGGTACTGTGAATCATTTTGGAGCAAACATATTAGGGATGTGTAGCCTTCACAACATGGTTATTTGTAATGGTATGAGAAATTGGCCTAGATCCATGGGTATCACTTGTAAAACTTACAATGGTCAAAGTGTGGTGGATTATGTTATGTGTTCTCAAAATGGTACCTCCAGGTTGTTAGAATTAGACATTGGGGACTACAATGTTGATTTGAAGTCTGATCATATGCTTCTTTTCTCTAAGTTTGGCTTTCAATTGGTCATCCACAAAGGTGGGCAGGTCCAAAGTATGCAAAAGAAAGTTCACACACAAGGTAAAATCATGGTGAACCAAAAAAATCAAGAGATCTTCACTGTTGCTTTGAAACAACACCTGCAAATGATAAAAAAACAACATAGGGGGCAAAGAAACAAACATAGAAACAGAGAACAATATCTACAACAACATGCTGATCCCTCTTATCCACAAGGCTCTAATGGCATGCACGAGATCTTGGCCTAAGAAGAATATATTAGATACTTTCCTGACTAATCTGTGGTAAGATGAAGAGTGCAAGGCAATGAAAAGAGCCCTCAAAGTGAGTGGGACAGACAAGGAAAGAAATAAAAAATATGAGAATTTGTTAAAATCCAAAAAATAAAGTTATGTAGTTTCTAGAAGGAAAGAGTTAATATCTTTGGGTAAAAACAACCCCAAAGGATTTTGGAGGGAGTTACAACAAGAAAGAAAGCATACTAAAAACAATATCACATATGACCAATGGTTAGAGTATGCGAGGCTTTTATATGAACGTGCTCAAGTGAAAGTCAATCCTCTTGTAGTTAACATGTCAACCAAGCTCTTCTCAGTGGAAGACACCAAGCAGGGTATAAAGAAGCTGGCAAGTGACAAAGCGAAAGACATAGATGGGCTGTAGGCTGAATTTTTAAAGTGGAGAGTTGAGGACTTGGTGCCACACATCAAAAGTATATTTAATGGCATCACTAAAGGGGCTTTCTAATTGAGTGGGCTACTAGTGTCATTATTCCTCTCTTCAAGAGCAGTGATATTTGTTGGTTTTTTCTTCTGAATCAGCATTAGGGTTTGCTAGTTCTAATGCATAGGTAGATTCAGCCAACTAATACAGGAGGTTGCGTGAGCTCCTCCCCTTCACTTCTGGTTCTGCCGCACCAACGGGGGTGTCCCTATACACCAACGGGGGTGTCCCTATAGCTAAAGATGTAACCTTGACTAGCTCAAAGATAGAAAGATCTAACTTGACAACAACAGGCAGAATACTCTCATGTATGGACCAAGATCTGCATGATAGACCACAAGGTTGGCAACATTCTTGGACATATGTGTCTGGTTGGGTATGAGAGTATGCAGGGGGTTCCTAATCCTACTCCTACAACTAACAGGTTGAAGTGTTGAAATGGGTGGACATAATGTCCTGGATGCAAGACAAGGGGTTTTGGCTCATAACTATTGACCCAGGTGCAGACCGGTGCCTATCCACTGGGCAATAGAGTCAACTAGTTGTATACAACAGATGGTTTGCAACTTTCACTCAAGTTTTAGGGGGTTGGACTGATACTTGCCTTACAAACATCACCCAAGGATGGGTATCTAACTGCCTCTACTTACAGATATCCCTGCAGATATGCAACCTTCTCCATACATTGACCTAAAACAGTTTAATCCACTCCTTGAATGGAGGTTACAGATCAAGCATGCAGTATAGATATCTATACCCTAGAATCTAAGAAACCCTTAGCAAATAGATTCAGAAGAAGGATGACATGCAGGAAATGGAGACAAGCAGATAAACACATGTAGTGAAGCATTTTTCATATAGCATTAACACTGAAACTGACATATGTGCAAAATACATTCATGCTGCAACACATAAACTCCAAAGAGATAGAACAACCAGGATCATGCCCTGTTCTTCATTATTTACACAAAAAATGCCCAGGTCTTCAACAACCTTGAATTGAGTAGCATCATTTGCTTATAAAGCAGGATGATGTACTCCCTCATTAATTACATGGCAGTCCCCAAGACATCACTCGGTGCAGTGCATCGCCAGGGGGCGCCGAAAACATTCAATGTAGCCGCACAGACAGGAGGGAAGGGGCAGGTGAGATCTTGACTTGCATTGCCTTGTCATGATTTTCTGTCTTAATCGAGTAGCTGGCGTGTCCTTCCGACCCATACCTCTGTGCAATCTCGCCATTAATGGCATACCAACTCATAGCCTTGGGATACATCAGTTGCGTGCCTTGCAAACCTTCTCCCACCAAAATGCGCATTCATGCATCGAGAAAAACCCTTCTTTCAAACGTCGCCATCGATCACCTTGCTTCCCACCGAGATTTGTGGCGTAGATCATGCTGCAAAGTCAGCGAGCAAAGATATCCGTGCCTCGCAGGTACATCATGTTGACTTTCCTTTTAAATATCATGAGGATGCATTATCCCACATTCACCCTGCAGCACTCTTTTTAACACTTTATATGCTAGGCCGGTTACCAATATATTGTCGGCGATTTTGTTCCCGACAGCACCTAGTATAAGACTTCATCATCATCATCCTCCAGCATGATATCCTGTTGCTCGAAATATCACCCTGACGTCAGCAAACCACCTACTGAGCTCACCCCAATAATTCATATCACCCCGAAGAAAATATCACCCTGCGGGAAAGTATCATGCTGTTCTGCATCACCAGATAAAATATATCACCCTGATGCTTGAAAATCAGCCTGATGACCAACCTTACCTTCATGTGAAATATCAACCTGATATTCACCCTCATCGGTACAACCTGATGCATCGGAGGAAGATCCTCCTGCTTAGCCGATACCAAATGTTTGGCTGATTACACCTTGATGTAGTCACCGTCATATCCTGCTGATGTCATCAACATATCTGCCTATCGCGCACCTCCTCATATCCGGATGATGTCATTGTCACATTCGCAACATCGGGGGATCTCCATAAGATGACTGATGTTCAAATATGACCCTCGGACCTTGATGACGTCACCATCATGTCGACATCAGGATATTTGAAATGATCACCCCCCATCTTCAGAAATATCATGATGCAGACAGGTAGAAAAGAGGATATCACCCTGACGTCAGATCACATCACAATGTCAGGTCAGATTGAAAACTTGAAGTATGACCCTGTCGAATCTGGATGACGTCAGCAGCATATCACCTGAAGGATATCACCCTGATAATTGAACATCCTGATGATGTCATCGTCACATTTAGAGCAAGGGTGATATTCAGAAGATGACCCGATAATTGGAATATCACCCGATATTGAGAATATCACCCCCGTAGGAACATGACATCAGCAGCATCCTGATGTTGAACAAACATAAGGTGACAAAATAACATCAGGGTGATCTTAACAAAGATCATCTGATATTCAAATATGATGACCCCGACAGGAAAGTGGGTCATACTTAGAAATTTCATAGCGCCAACATCAGGATGATCTTGACTAAGATCACCCGATGTTAAAATATCACCTCGTGGCAAAGGTCAGGTCGGCAAATGCATGATGACCCTCGCAAGCGACATCAGGGTGATGTCTGGAAATGTGATGATGATGACCTCCTCCAAAGAAAATATGATGCTGATGCTGAAAAATGCTGAGGAGGCCCAAAGACTTAGAAATTTTTTGGACTTTTTGGGAAAGTGCACATCCTGAAACCCTAAACATAAATTATTACCAACAATATCAATAATCCCTCTAACTATCGAACTATCATGGTGAACCCTCTCCTTGGAAAACTATTCGGGAGCCTGATAGAGCGTAGGATCAGCAATTGGGCAGAAAAAGAGGGAAAAAGAGCAAAAGGGTAGGCTAGTTTTAGACCAAGACATTCTACCATTGATCATTGCATCACTCTTAGGCATTTGATCAAAAAAGTTTGGGACACTCAAGGAGGGGAGGCCTTCTGTTATTTGTTGATTTTTAAAAGGATTTTGACACGGTGCCTAGGGACAAATTGTGGAAAAGGATGGAAGTACTTGGGATTCTTGATGAGTATAGAGCTGCTGTGCACAAGCTTTATGAGCAGGTTAGAGCTAAAATCAGAACTAAAGAGGGTATGTCAGAGTGTTTTGATAGTGACATCGGGGTCAAACATGGATGCCCCCTCTCCCCCATGTTATTTGGCTTATATATAGACAAGCTTGAAGACTGGTTAAGCAACATTGTTGGGGAAGGTATTCAATTGGCGGGTTTTGTGGTGAAGTTACTTTTGTATGCTGATGACCTTATTCTAGTTGCCAAAATTGCCTATGGTTTGAGAGAGCATCCTAAGTCATGATTTTTTCATTAAAAAGGAAGCAACAACATGTTGACTTTATTTTTGAGGGGAACTCTTTGGAGATTGTCAAAGCGTACAAGTACCTTGGTATTGTTTTCAACAACAGACTCAACTAGGACACCTGTAAAACAAAGAGGATTTAGGGGGGTTGGAGAGCTTCCTACATACTTCAGAATAGATGTAGGAAAGCGGAGCTTTAGGATTGGAAAACCAAGAAGACTCTTTTTGGTTTGTTAGTCACTCCGGTTGTCTTATACGACTGCGAGGTTTGAGGAAGTAGCATGTCAAATCACAAGTGGGGACAATTAGAGAGAATTCAAAATTATCTTATCACCAGTAGTCTTAAGAGGCTACTGTTCCCTATGAGATTCTTTTGGCTGAGGTAGGTACCTTCCCAATGGAGGTGATTGCGATTATTCAACTCATTTGCTACCTGAAGAAGGTGGAAAACATGGATAATTAGCATTGGCCTAAATTGGTGGTGGAAGAAAGATTAGATCGTAGGAAAAAGACACGGAACAAATGGGATATTAATTTGCATATTTGTCCTAAAACCAAAGCTGAAATTAAACAGTTTGTGTTGGAAAAATTCAGGACTGCCATGTGGACTAAACAACTAGGCCAAAAAAACTGCATTATGTTAAAGAGTTCAACCCCACGTGGGAGCACGGGGAAAAAGCCTAAATACATGTCACTCCTAAGGGTAAGGCTAGACTTCTGATTGCACAGTTGAGGACCGGTTCTCATCATCTAAGGTGCGAAATGGGTAGATGGATGGTCCCCAAGGAAGTTTGGGAGGATAGGATTTGCACGTTCTGTAGCAAAAGGGTCGTCAAAATTGAGTGGCACTTCATCTTTGAGTGTGCCGCCTATGAGGATATTCGCATGCAATATGGAAACAACTTGAAGGGGAGAAGTTTAAACGAGCTCTTTGAGGAGGAAAAGCTTCTCATAACCGCCGGTTTCTTGGTCAAGATGCATAATAGAAGAGCCGACATCGAAAAGAATTCAAAAGTGTCTTAGGGCTGCAGCTCTTGGTCCCTTAAACTGTTTTGTCCTCGTGGACGTCATTAAAATTCATTCATTGATTGGGTGATTAAGAAAAAAAGAAAAAACATTCTTTCTTTCTAAGAAATAGAGAACAGGGGGGATGGACAGGCAGAGAAAGGATGATTCAAGATGTATTTTGCCAACAGCTAGCTAAGGATTTCATCTCGCACCTATTTAACGTGGCAACCAACTTTTTTTGAAGTGAAAGAAAAAACATCTTGATCTTCCAGGATTTTAGGTTGAACATCTACCAGGTATGCATCAACATGCCTTTTTCAACTTTGATTTTACAGTCTATGTTTTTGCAAATTCTTTTCTATTTTTGAAAAATTTGAGTCTTATTATGTGTAAGATTTTGTGAAATTCCTTGGTCTACATGACTCCTCTCTTATGTTAGGAGGACATAGTTTATGAAATATGCTTTTTAGGGTCTGTTTATGCTTGCAACGATTGATTATGCTAGATTGAATTAGATTTGAACTGCTGTCAGTTCACTGTTTGAATTTGCTCAAAATCCTTGATTTGTCTTTATGTTCTGTATTTCCCGAGCTGAAGATGTTTGCATTTTTTTAAAAGAAAAATGAGTTTGATTGCTCTCGTTTTAACCATGACAACGGGTTAGGTTTTGAGTAAACAGAGCACCACAGGATGTGGAACATTGTCATGGGAACCTAGTTGGGCTGTAGAAAATCAGAGATGCCGTACTTAGAAGTTTATGTGTTACTTCAACCTGGCCTCTGAGGGGTCTCTTTCCTTCAAATTCTACCACAACTTGCATCTTGCGCTGTCCTTGCCAATCTGTAGTTACTTGAAGTTTCTAATGTCTTTTTAGCAAGATCAACTTGTCTTTTTACTGCAATCACTATGTTTCTTGTAAGCTTAATTCCTTGAGTTTCTCTCAAACTGGTTCATGTGTCTTCGTCTAATGAAGTTCCTCTATCCTTACAATTGTTATGATATTAAAAATGCCAAAAGAAATAAGATCAATCGAATCACAATCAAATAGAATGTGAATAGGATAATTAGAATCACAAGGAGAATAGAATGTATTCGCATCCTATAGATATAGAAGAGTAAGCTAGTAACTTATAACATTTTACACTCCATATATATAATTTCATTTTTAGTGCATCTTTCTACTTCCCCGATTGAAAAGATATTAGTCCATGGACTGCCCTTTTATTAGTCCCTGCCTACGGTAGGGTAACTGTTGTTTTCACTACCATAGCATTTTTTTTGGTGTTGGGGATTGTGCAACTACTATAATCAAAATTAGCTTAAGTTTTTTAGTCCCTACTTGGCATTATTTTCCCATTGATATTTGTGCAATGGCAATAATCAAAATTAAACCTAAGGTGTTTTAGTTTTAATGAATATTGAGACAACAATATTAGCTTCAGCTTTTTCGCCATTGGTCTGTTCTTTTTTTAGCCCATTGGCAATTTAGTTGAGATAGTTTTTTTTTTTTTTAATATTTTAGCTTGGTTCTACCTAAGGTTTTCTTTGTTTTTGCAGGGTCTCCACGTGTGTTCCAGCTTCAACTTGTGGCGGCGTTGAGATTTGCATGTTCTAATGGGTTCCAGCATGGCATTCTGGAAAGAGCTCACGTGCCTTCTCTATGTATCTACATTCTGCTAGGGATTCAGATTTGTTGTTTGAATTCGTCTGAGAGATGTTAAGATGCTCGCAAATGGTGAGAAAATAGAGGATTTTTATGTGGTTTTGGGACTTAAACCTGACTGCATATCTTCAGATCTTAGAAATGCCTACAAGAAGCTTGCCATGGTTTGGATTTTCAATTCTGTTGGTTCCTTTTAAATTTTTGGGTGTTTGTAGTTTATTGATTTAGGGATGCTATTTTTTTGAATATTTTTGGGGGAGAATTGTGGTTTTAGGCGGTGGATTTTGTGATTAGGGCATTGGATGGGCAATTGAGGTGGTTTTTAGAATTGGGGTTATGCAGAGATGGCATCCAGATAGATGGTCAACATCAGGAAATGCAAAGCTTGCAGAAGAATCAAAGAAGAAGTTTCAGGCGATCCAAGAGGCTTATTCAGGTTTTTGTTTTCTAGATCCCTGTATGATAGATGAAAATAACTTATTGAAGGATTTCCTTGCTAATGGTTTATAATTTTTTGTAGTTTTATCCGACGACAACAAGAGATTTCTCTATGATGCAGGGGTTTATGAGAATGACGATGACGATGTAAGCTTGGATTTTTTTGTTTTCATGGAGCTTTTTTCAAATAGAAGTGGAAGAAATTAGAACAATTTTTGGAGAAGATTTCAAAAAATTGAAATATAAGTTCCTCACAGCCAGAGCTCTTTGGGTACCCAAGAGTTCTTTTTCCTTTTCCCTGAGAAGCCCTCTTACAAATTCAAGCTCAGCTTCCATTTCTTGATATTTCTTCAAATCCTTCTCTAGTTTCTCTAAAAGACTCTTGGTTTCTAGTCCCTTTTCTATCAGTTCTCGCTTTGCTGAAAATAGGTCGTAGTTGGTTTGAATCTGCAGTGAATCTTCATCCATACTTAGATCCCTGCTATCTGTAGCCAAACCCACATTTGTTAGGTCAGTGATGTTCTCCACCATGTTCTTAGCTTGAGACAATCTGATCTTATTATTGTCCAAGTCAAGCTGCATCACATTCATTTTACTCTCCTTGTCCTGCAATAAACTTGTTGCCTTGAGAAGATCATCTTCATTAGTCCTCATATGGTCTTTTAACTAGGATATTTCTTCATACATTTCCTCAATATATTTCTAAGTAGAGTGCAGGTCATTCCCCTTGTCCTCCAACATAACTTGCATTGATGAAAGTTCATACTTCAACTTCTGCATTTCTAGCATAACTACAACTAGTTTAAATTTTTTAAGCCCTAGTAATGTCTTATCTCTGCAAGATCAAAACTTTTCTTCTCTAGTTGGTTCTCAAGAGACCATGTTGCTTAAATACTCTATTGCAAAAGAGTTATGTCTCTTTGTAGAGCTGCAGTCAACTCTTCCACAACTTCTTTCTCACATCACAAACTAGTTTGCACCACATTATTTTTTGATTTTGATGTTTCCAAAAGCTTTTGACACTGTTCTTATCAAGATATTTTTTCCCTCAATAATTATGGATTGTGGAGCTGGAGGCTTTACGTCTTGAATGTTCTTAGTCTGGAGTGACTCACTTTTTTTTTCCCCTATTTTGATGAATTCAAAACTCTGTAAGCAATTTTTATTCAAAAACTCATTTTCTTCAACAAGTATTGACTGCCTATGCTTGTGATGTATTGTGGTACAATTGTGTGATTTTGGGCTGGCCACATGGACTTTGGGAGCTTCAGTTCCATTCCTGTGTAAGACAGTGAAGGTAACATTTGGGTAAAGCAAAAGTATTTGGTTTACTAATTCCATTCCTTTCAATTCAATTCAATGTGTCAATACTGTAAAAAATCTATACATTTGGGGCAGTTCCCCTCGAGCTACTCACAAGAAGGAAGCCTATTGTTTTTGCCTCCATCTATTAATCTGCCTTGTACTGTGCTCTGGTAAAAATAAATTTTTTCCTAATGCATTTCCTTTTAAATCTTGGTAAATTCAGCTGATTGAGGATTTGATTGTTTGAAATGTTTTTTTCTAATTTTTGAACGCTGACGCATACCTGCTCAATGCAAGATGTTTCCCCCACATGGCAATAGGGGTCTTTGGCCTCCCTTGAGACGGTTGTTTTCTTCTTTTGATCGGTGATGGCAAATGACAGAGTGGTGGTCTTGCACAGATCTCATCTTAGAAATGCCTTGCCAAGTCTGGTGTAGGAGCATTCATGGTCAATGGCAATCTTGCATCACCAAAAATATTTTAATTTTCAGTTGTTTGGTTTTTTTAAATAATGTTGGAGCTTTAAGAAAATCATATTTTAATTTGCAACAAATGTAATTTCCCTTAGGTGCAATTGTAAATGTAATTTTAGTGGGATTTGATTGATTTTGTCATAAGTGGGGCTGCCAAAAATCTTGGAATTGATTTCCAAGAAGTGGGGCCAGAAGCTTTGCATGTTGTTGCATGTCTGGGTCATTATTATGAAACATAGTATCGATAAAATGGGCATAACTTTCTTATTTTAGATCAAAATTAAGAAATTTAAATTGTTTTGGAAAGAGAGGAAGGAGAGGCATGAAACCCATAAACTGTTTTAGAAAATCCTAAAAATTGAGGGAGCAATGACAGGTCGGAAGTGACGAGTTTTTATTGATGGTTTGTAGAGGTTGTTTTGAGAAACCAGTAGTGGTTTCTTCTCAAGCAAGATATACATATTGAGGATTGCTCATTTGTAAGAAGAGGCTTTTGGAGAAGATGTGTTTGCATATCCAGATGCTATTGGAATGAAGCTGGAATGTTGAGTTGCAAATTTTTGTATGTTTGAAGCCCATGTTGTATGAGAGCATATGAGCTCAATGTTTATGTATCTCATTTTCAGATTTTCAATATAATACATATTGTAGATTTCTCTTCCATTTTATGTGTTTCAAATTAATTTTCTGCCCTCTTACATAGTGTTCTATGTGTGTTTGTGATTAGATTTTGAAGTGAAGACAATCCTCTCTGCATCAATTGGTATCAGAGCTTAGAAGGTCTGGCCAAGAGAGTTTGGTATTTGTGGGTTTTTGTTTGTGTAGGTTGAAGAGAGAACCTGGTTGCCAAAAGACTAGGTAGAGGAAAAAAAAAAGAAGAGACCTAGGTGAGGCAAAGATAAAGAGAAGCAAGGAGAAAATTGTTTGAAGAGGAGATGGGTTTGTTTAGAAGGTATTTGCAGGCTGGGGTTTCACAAAATAAGAAGCAAGAAGAAAAAGAGAGGAAGAGGAAAGAGGAAAAGATGAGGCAAATAGAGGTTGAGAAAGAGATAAGAGAACTAAGGCAAGTTGCATAAGAGATGAAAAAAGATATGGAAAGAATAGTTTAGCAATTGCAAAGTTGGCACTTATCAGTGAAGAGGAAGGTTACATGGCCCATCAAGAAAATTGTCAAGAAAATTGTCCAAAGAAGAAGAAGACAAACAAAGGCAGTAGCAATAGAGGAAGAACAAAAGCAATCTTAGACAGAGGAAGAGGTAAGAAATGAAATAGTGAATACTATTTTGACATTAAGCATTGAAGAAGACAAAGTAGACATGGTTGTGGATGAGTCTTCATTTCATTTTCAGTTGTTTAAGTCTCAAGAACAAGTTGAATAAGTAGAAGGGCATATTACTATTAATGTTGCTGATAAAGTTGATGTTGTTAATGAAGTTGCTGATAAGATTGCTGTTACAGAGTTGCAGACCAAGTTATTGCAGTTGAATGTTGTTATATTGCAGGGATCACCAAAGGAGTGTGAGAAGCAAAGTAAAGAATGCATTGTTGGTAATGGTACTGACCAAGTTGTTTTGATGAATGAAGATGTCATTATTCAGGTACAGATATCCAAAGCAGTAGATAAGAAGAAGTTATTTCTATTTGATAGGCCTAAGCACATGAGAAAGAAGGTAGGAAAGCCAAGAGTGAAAATGAAGTGGACATTACTTTGTTTCAAAAAAGTTGGAATGCAAGAAATGCAAGACATCATTCAGAGACTATCAAACATATTTTTCATGATGATATTCCTTATTCAAGTGGACTTGAATTTTGTTTTCTCTGGGAGTATGGTGCAGGAGCATTCACGGTTAATGGTAATCTTGCATCACGAAAAATATTTTAATTTTTAGTTGTTTGGTTTTTTTCAATAATGTTGGAGCTTTAAGAAAATCATATTTTAATTTGTAACAAATGTAATTTCCCTTAGGTGTAATTATAAATGTAATTTTAGTGGGATTTGACTAATTTTTTCATAAGTGGGGCTGCCAAGAATCTTGGAATTGATTTCCAAGAAGTGGGACTAGAAGCTTTGCATGTTGTTGCATGTTTGAGTCATTATTATGAAACCCAGTCTCGGTAAAATGGGCATAACTTTCTCATTTTAGATCAAAATTAAGAAATTTAAAATGTTCTAGAAAGATAGGAAGGAGTGGCACGAAACCTAGAAACTGTTTTAGAAAATCACAAAAATTGAGGGAGTGATGACTGGTTGGAAGTGACAGGTTTTTATTGATGGTTTGTAGAGGTTGTTTTGAAAAACCAGTGGTGATTTCTTCTCAATCAAGATATACATATTGAGGATTGCTCATTTGTAAGAAGAGGATTTTGGAGAAGATGTGTTTACATATCCAGGTGCTACTAGAATGAAGTTGGAATGTTGAGTTGTAGATTTTTGTATGCTTGAAGCCCATGTTGTATGAGAGCATATGAGCTCAATGTTTATGTATCTCATTTTCAGATTTTCTATGTGTGTTTGTGATCAAATTTTGAAGTGAAGACAATCCTCTCTGCATCAAAGTCTTCACCAGGGACTGGAAGGTCGTCATCTTACTAGACAAATTTTTGGATCTGCCTTTTTGGCATTGGCTAAATCGGTGGCTTTTTCATCTATCTACAACCGTTCCAAACCCCCCTACCGAATGCTTCTGTGTGCCCCTAGCCTGATCCTTGGAAGCTAAGAATCTCCTCTAGATCACCCAAGCATGGGTTCTTCCATAATTCTCCTTTGAAATACACTGTAAATTTGTTACCCATTGCATGTGTTGCAATATACTCAAATTATATGCATATGCATGTGTGTGAATTGATTCTCTATATTTCAGGTTTAGATTCTTGTAGACAAACTTTTGCACACCAGCTACATGCTCTTAGTGAGATGCTCAGAAACTATGAGCATGAAAATGACTTCATATGGCATGATAGATTGCCTTGTTTGCATGGACCGCCCTATTTTGAAGAAATGAATACTGCAACACTGATAACATATAAATCATTTGGGTTCCACATAGAATTTATTTTTGTGGTGTGATTTCATAGCGTTTTGTAATCATTCTTTCTTATGCTAGTTAAAATGCAATAAATTGTCTTGGTTCTAGTTTTCCCGTGACATAACAACTTGCATGTGAATTGACAAACCATTGCTCTGCAAAGTTGTGGCAGATCACATATAAGATCCATTTGAATAGATCTAGAGTAACATGTAAAAATGCCTTTCCGAGCATTGGAAAGTTGTCTAGGTTGCCTAGATGTAAGTGTTGGAGGAAGCCTATGAGTAGTCTTTTGTGGGCAGAAAGGTTACATTACTTAGTTTTGTAACCTGAATAAATATTTATATCTATGTCAATGACAATTCTAATGAGATGAATTTCAGAATTTTTTTTCCAAAAATAAAGCAACATGGTGTTTTCCCAATGCAGCACTCATTTTTTCTCCTATGGTGTTTTTCCTTAAATCAATTTCAATATAGTTATCAAGATTGTACACCTAGTCTAAAAATACAGGGTAGTGGTTGATTCTAGCATAATATGCTCACCCTGCATCAACATATATTATGAGTTTCAACCCCTTATTTCTTTTGCAATGGAAGGCAGGGACTGCAGCTGCACCACAGCCTTTGTTAACTTGTATGCATAAGGTGATACCCAAATCTGGTTACTCTTGTATCATTAACTTAATTTTTCTTTTTAATATCTGCACCCTTGTGAGGTTAAAGTTTAGACCTGTTAACAAATTTTGAGTGTTTCCTAATGGATCAAACTTTCTATTATGAGTTTATTACTAGTTTAAAATTTCTTTTTTTAATGGTTATAGACTTTCCTCTTTTACATAACCATAGTATAATAAAGAAAAAAAATACATTTAGAGTATTAGTTAGTTATAATTAGGGCTTAAATTTGATAGTCAACCTTGCTTGTCAAACAATTTTTTTATGACAGTTATCTATTTAAAAGTGCCTTTCAAATACTATGACATGTCTTAGTATAAGCAAATCATAAAAAAATGAAATATATATATCATCATAATCCTATATAAAATTTGGCAGTTTGTCCAAAATCTCTCCTCTCATATGATACAGTCTTTCTAAAATTTTGATTGTATTTTACAGCTAAAATGCCTAAATACAACTATACAACTGTCAAATTTAAGTCCTGGTTAGAATGTTGATGTTTTAAATAAGGTTTTGCAATATTCTAGTTCTTTTAATCTTAGTAACATATGAAATGGAGATAAGATTGTGAGTAATTAAAAAATATCATATTTATTCGTAAGCAATATAATACTTAAATTTTAGATTTTGAAAGAACAATGGGGTGGAAGTAATAATAGTTGACTATTTATTAAAATAATAGTTATTGTTTTTATATATATTCAAAGCGTGAAACTTATAGAAGGTGAATGCAAGTTTGAAGCTTAAGATAGTTGAGTTTATCTAGTGTAATGTCAATAAAATTATATGATTCTTTTAACATTGTTAGCTTAAATATTGTGTTGTGAATAAGGTTTTGTCTACTTTATTAAAATGGTATTCACTAATACTCTGAACCAGGATGCTAGTTAATCAACCTACTTTTTTTTCTAAGGAATCTAGAAGGTGGTCATTATGAATCCTTCCTTAGATATTATGAGTAACTTGGATGAATCGAAACTTTTAGTATATAGTATTAAGTCATTATTATTTGGAAGAGTAACATCTCTTGAATATAACTGTACTTTGTAATGATTCTATATAATGTAGGGGTTGAGTTGATATCAATCTAGTCTTAATGTATATTAAATTAATTCTTACCTTGCTAGGTAAGGTAGAACCTAGTAAGTGTGATTAGGACTTTATGCTACTCACCTAGACAAACTTTTCAGTTAGTAAGCTAGTAGGAGCTTGTTTTATATCTTTATAAGATATGAATTATGGTACATATTCTAGATTTAATTTGTCTTGTTGGTCATATTATGCCTTTAGGGTACTTCACTAAGTATTTCTTGGAATATACAAGTGAGGAAGTCATAAGATCAAAATTGCTAACCTTTGTGCATAGACATGTTTAGGAAAAACATTTTGTGGTTTAGTTTCAAGGCTTATGTTGCAACCTAATTTTGTAATGATTCCTCCTCATTGATTATGAATTTGGATAAGGAAAAGTTGATGTGGATATCTTTTGAACTATGTCCCTATTTCACCTAAGTGAGTAGTAGTTGACAAGAAATTGTCTAGGGAACAAGACCCTAGAAAGGGTTGCATACCCATTTGATCAATCTTATGAAACTTTTAAATAGCATGACTTTTAGAGTAATATATTTGCATTGCATGTTATTGTTTGATTGCTTTCTAAAAAAGATGTATAGTAAGTAAGTTATCTTTCTTACATCCCTGTATGCATCGTTGGACATTGTGAATGTATTTTCTATTCTTGCATTTCTGTAAAATGAGTTAGAGAAAGAGCATGGAAGGGTGCTGAATATGGAGCAATGGAGAAGGGTATGTTCCTTTTTGAACCTATCTAGTTGAACACAGTTGGACAATATGCTTTGGCCAAAGTTTGTTAGTCAAATTGATAATAGTTACTATTTGATGTTTTATTTCTCTCTCATCCATATCATGGTATTTGATCGGTATATGCATTTGACACATGTTTTAGAGATGATAGATATATCATGTTGCACTAGATTCCTTAACGAATGGCCGTTTCAGTTTGCTAGACCCCTCGTGAAGGTTCAAACTTCTCCATTCAGGAGGAAGACTAGGGAGATGTGAGCCTCATGGTTGAACAGTAAATCACCTTGACGACTCTCTCTCTCTCTCTCTCTGCCAGATTCAATGTTGAAGATATGGTAAGGTATCCTAGACATTGTATGGTGCATTGTTCTTTTGAATGAGCCTATACGGTTATTTATTGTAAAGGCATAGACCTTTCTTTAAAGCTATTTGAATAGCCGATGTATTAAGACATATTTGATTATATTGAAGAAAGTATTTTTTATGAGTTGTAATAATTATGGAAAATTTTTAATTCTTCCCTTTTTTTGCACTAACTTATTAAAATATTATTACTTTATTCTAGTGTGATTAGAAGGTTCTTACAATTACTATGAGGACCAATTAAACAAATACCTGGGCGTTATTAACGAGTGGGTCCTAAATCCAAAAGCTATTACCTTGAGATTCCCAAAGAAACTCTTTAGGAGTGACTTCATTGAGGATGTGAATGAAATTATAACTCTATTGAGCTGAGCCACTTGACAAGAGACTTCTAGGGAGCTACAATCCTGGATGTATCAATTTATTGTGAACATTTTGGCTGCAAAAAAATTCATAGATTGGGCCACTTTGATTAGTGATACATTACATGATCAATTGTCCAAAGTAATGCAAAACTAAGAATTCTTATATGACATCCTACTTAGTCTATGCCCTCATCAGAAGACAACAATTTTGTGGATTACAAATTGTAGGTATCATGAGATAGGGACAACAAAAGGTTTATGAATATTACCCTCAATGAGAAATTAAAGTAGCTATTCAAAATTTTGTAAGGTTAAATGATGCATTCATATTCTACATAATTAGAATATTGGAAGGAGATTTCAAAAAGAGAATGCCTATAGAAGCCACGACAGAAATAAAGAGGTGGGGTAGTTGGTATATTTAGTTTGCCACTTTCGCATATATTAGGGTCAGAGGTTTTGACAAAGCACCCTACAATCAATGCAAATATGTGGGTGATAAATTGATGTTATTAGAATTGTGCAAACAACTAGCAAAAGTTCAAAAGCTATGCACAAAAATAAAGGTTAAGGGGCCTTCATTCCCTATCATTATAAATAACCATTATTGTTTAATAGGGCAAGCTACCAAATGTGCAAAAATTGAAATGGCCCAAGTGAACTTGAAGCCATACGAGGCAAGAGCCATTTCAAACCAAGGTCTACCATTGAAGGGTTAAAATTTATTTGTAAACACAAAGAAAGGTTAGAGGACTTCTAGGCTAATTCTGATGATGAGTATGAAGTAAAGAAAAGAGGATTTTTTCATCTTAATTATCATCAATTGAAAATATATAAAATTGTCACTATTGCAAATGTAATTAAAGATGATGGGAATGTATTAAATCCTAAATATGAGAAGGATCAAATTGCTTCCAAACCCTTGCCTTAAATTATATGGAGTGAAAGGGAATTCAAAGATTTGGAGAAGAGAACCAAGAAGGTGTCGAAGAGGACCGAAGAATGGCTCAATAAGATGAAAACAAAACTTGGTTTGCCCACTAGAGAGCTCAAAATATTTTCATATGGGATATGATTTAGAAAGGACTCACTCTCCTCCTCCTCCTCCTCCTTCCAAAACTTTATTGGCAATCTCTTCTAAAGTTGCACAAGAGAAGGAAGGAACTCCCTCTTCACCAAGAAATATAATATCATCAATATAAGAACTCCATCTCCTCCCCACAAATCTCCATCTCTTCCTTGCCATAGAGCACTAACTCCATCTCAAAGGACAAGGAGATCACCTACTCCCCCTCCAAATAAAAATCACACACATTCTCCCAATAGAACACTCACTCCTTTGTTTGAGAGAACTCTCTCTCTTCTCCATCTCAATCACCTCGTCCACCACCAAATCCTCCTAAATCTAAGGTTTTAAGCAAGCAAACCAACAGGAAGCTCAAAATGAAGGGATTTATCAAGAGAAAACACCTACTACAAGCACACTCCAATGGTCTTTAATCAAACAATTCAACATAAAAAGAGGGTAATGAAGCCACCTACAGGTAATTTCACTCAATTGCCATATATGGTTGTTCAGTCACCGCCTCCTAAAAGAATGAGAGATAGATCCACCATCACGATAGATGCATAAGGGACATGTTAGGATCATATAATAAACCCACTAAAAGATGTATTGGAGACAAAAATGTAGCCATCAAATTACATGGTGACTACAATTTCTTTGGGGAATCCCTCCAAAGAGGAGGGTAAACAAATGGCCAAATCATCCATTGACTAGATGATACAAAAAATGAAAAAGTATAAGGCAACCAAGCAAGTTTGAAAGATAAGGTTGCTTATTTGACTTCCTATATTAAAAGTTTGGTTGGTACTATAGATTCTACTGCAAGAGCCTCCACTTCTCAAACTTGCACCTAATACTAGAAAAGGAATATTTGTTGCCAATGAACTAAAAAATATAGTAACGACAACCGGGGCATGAAGCAACAAATTGTTGGCACTAGGTCACAAAAAATTGAAGTTGTGCTGAATGAGTGACAAGGAATCAGAGGCAATGAAGATGGAAAAAAAAAAATTGACCAGGAATTGAATATAGAGATAAATTTCCCTTATGTTATGGAACTTACCAATGTGGATTTCTAAATTTTTGTCAATGAGGGAATTTTGAATAGAAAGAATTACATATCCATAGGAAATGGATGGAAGTATATAAATTCAAGCTGAAAGGTATACTACTGAGTTGTAAAAATAGATTTTAGGCATCATATAATCTTGTGCAAGATGTTTTGAAGCAAATCAATGATTTTGTAAATAAAATTGGATGTAGTTTGTATAGTGAACATAATACTTTGAATTTTGTACAAGTCTTGAAATCTCACTTTGACAATATGTTGCAATTAAAATCATCCAATGGATGAATTTTTTATTCATCCTCTATTACGAGGTTTATAAGAGTATGGGTAGCATGTGAGAATTTTGAGCAAAAAATTGTGGAGTTAAAGTAGGCACATGAAGCAATTTTGGAAGATTTTATCTAGGAAAATGTTTGATTTGTACATTCTAACATGGTCCTAATCAAAATCTTATGAAGGTTTTAGTGAATAAGTTCTAGTTGTACAAACAAAAGTAGTCACAAGATGGAGCTAATTGAAAGTTTGCAACTGCAACATATTTTTATAATATAATGCAAAATTAGAATGTGAATGAAAAGTCAAAATGACTCTTCACATTCTCATGTGTTTTTTTCTTTTTGTGACTCTTGGAGGGAATGGCATTTAACTATATATACCCCTCTGAAGCTCATTGTAGGGGATTCAATTTTTTTGGTTCTACTTTGTTACTTTTGGGTTCTTTGGTGGAAACCCATGAAAATTCAAACATAAATACAATATATCAATTTTGGCTGGAATCTTTAGGATTTTCATGTTTTAGTTTTTAAATTATGAATTTGTCTTCTCTCCATTAATCTATGCATTTAATTCACTAAATTTGAATGGATTCAAAGTGTGTTTAAACCATTGATGCCTTGCTAATGGTGATGTATTTTGTGTGGTTGAATAAACATACTTCATGTCTGTATGAACTTGACAATAATCATGCACATGGATTTTCCTTTAGAGATTGCACCATTTTTCATTGGAATTGAATATAAAGTGTCCAAAAGAAATTTGTTTCAGGTTGCATCTATCCATTTATAGAATGATGTATAGAAGTATTGAAGATGAATTTGGATTCTTTTTCTTTTTCTTTAACCCTTTCCTCTTCCCTCCTCCTTTTATCTTTTTTCATATCAATGTTAGTTTAGGATTTGATGATAAATTTCAATCTCAAAAAGCATTAAATTCAAGAGATTATGTGGTTTGAATGATAAAATCTTGTTGTCTTGAAAGTCAAGATCAAATTCATGAAGTTTGGAGAAAAATTCATAGATGATTGTTCATCTTCCAATATGTAAAATTCTAATTTTGAGGAACATATGATGATCTTAATGAATTTAATCATATTTTAATATATTTGACAATGAAATTTATGATTCATGTTGGCTAATAGTGTTTGATCTATAGTAAGTGAGTCTCTTTTTCATGTGAATGCTAATGTTTCACAATAGCTCATTGAATGGACCACCCAAAGCACTCCCACTAAGGGATTTTAGTAAGCCTCGTGCAATAATTAATGAAGCCTCTTGAGGCTATCCACCTTCCATGTAGGGGAGCCTTTGTTAGGATAATTCATCTTTTTGTTTTTACTATTTATTTATCTTCTCTATTGTTGAAAATTATCATTTTTTTATTATAAAATTTCAAAAAATTAAAAAGTTGTAAAATTTTCAAAAAACCAAAAAATGAATCAATCAAATGTTTGTTGAGCCATGATTCAATGAGTTTTTTTCATAGAATTAGGTATCATTGCATCCTAATAGAAAATCATATCTGTATGCTTGGGTGTTTCTTCCAGACTCTCGTTAATACATGTAATCAGTTGTCTATCTTTTCCCCTAATATTAGACAAAATGCATTTGAGCACATTAGGATTTGTAGAGATTTAATGATAAAAAAATTGATTAACCATAAAAGATTTTATTGTCAATTATTTATTAACACTTTTCATGATGCACCATGTCAATGGTATATTGGCCTTCCACAAAATTGCATACGTTTGTGGGCAAATTCAGAAAATGCATTCGTGATGAGATTTGGGAAAAATCTCAATCCACAAGAATCCTTCCTTCAGTTTGTAGCAATAAGGAGATATTTGGGTGAGCCTATTGATCAGTTCAATTAATGATTTTACCAAGCTTTGGGAAAAGTTGATATCATGTATAGACCAAATCAGATTGATTGATTGGAACATACTTATGGGGTTGGACTCTTCATTTGTTGCACTCATTAGAGATACATGAGGAGTAATCAGGGCAGATGCTACTTTTCAAATATCCTTAACATTGGCCTACTTGGGACATGATTGAATGTAAGGAATGCAAAGTCTAATTTATTGCATCCCATAGCATAATCAAATGTTATATTGTAATATCCTGAATGGAATATTTTCTAAATTGTTGCAAATGTCATCAATAATCATGCTTGCTCTGATGTTATTGTAATGTGCCTATCAAAATTTCTCAAATAACTTGCAAATTTTCTTTTTCAACTCACAGATATTTTAGCAAATAGTTGTCATGCATTGAACAAATCATAGACAAATTTACAAACAATTGGCCAACACTTCATAAATTTGGAACTTCTAATATAATCATTTCTTATCAATCTCAATGCTAACAACTGATGAATTTATATAAGAAATGCTAACACATAAAAATTAGAAATACATATGTAAAAATGAGAAATAATTTTTTTGACCTCAACTAATGACAATTTGTGGCTACTGATGGGAAATTATGAATTCTGAAACAAATCATAATGATGTCCAAAAATTAGTAATTAATCAGTTATAATGTATGATGTATCATTTAGAGCATTCTATAAACTTGTATGGCCTTGGAGAATAATCCTAAGCTGTTAATTTTGTATTTAATAATAATGTCTCCTAGTATATTATTGTAGGTATTTTAAATCCTCAAAAATATATAACTTTCCCCTTGATACCTATATGAACCTATAGGAAGGTTGTGATTTGCAAGTTGTAGGGAAATTACTCCCTAAAGACTATATGGCAGTAGGGAATTAATTCCTAAAAGTTGTGGTTGGGAGAAATGAGACTAAATAAGCCTTCAAAAATGAATCCCTTCTTAAAAAAAGAATTACTACCTTCCAAAGTGGTACAATTAGCATATGATATACCTCGTAATGGTACAACTAGGTCTATCTTAGTATAACCTACTTCACTTCATAATTTTAGGGATAATTCCCTTAGAAATATCTCAATAATTTTCACTAAATATCCTCCAAATAACTAAAATATTTAATTTCAATTATAAAATTTAGAAATCATCTAAATTCTAAAAATTACCAACATTAAGTCAAATCTCCAAAATTATCAATTAACAAGCACACCTGTGAAACTGAGATGTAAAATCTGAAACTTCACACAAATGAAACCTTGGAACAATGCATTAAGCCCAAATGTGAATCTTGTGTGAATTCACCTCAAACATTGGTTAGGGAAACTTCCTTCTCTGAGCTACAAACTTGAACAAGATGTTCAAAATTCCACAATTGGAATATGTAAAAGATGAAATGTCAAATGATAGATGTGTCTTCATCTCTCCTTACCACCTCTTTTTATAACCCTTTTAGATCTTTCTATAAATTATTTCTTGTAACCACCTTAGGAACTTTCTAGAAAAAAATATTTATTTTTTTTCACATAAAGTGACTTTTATTTTATTTTTGTTGTTTGGAACAAAAATCACTTTATAACAAAATAATTAATTAAATATTAGTTTCCATAAAAAATTATTTTAAGACAACTTAATAATTAATTGTTTATCTATTTATTTTTTCATGCCTGTTAAAGGGGGACATCACAATTCCTTCCTCCTTAAGATTGCTTGTCCTCAAGCAATGTAAACTCAACCAACTGATTCATGTATGACCAATCAATAAGATTCTAGGAACCCAAATCAATATAGGAAGTTTTTGTGTCCTTCCATTTGATGTATTATGCTATAATACACCTTTAAATGAGACCTTTTTCAATCTTCTTTCTAAAAGTACAACAATCTTTTGTAAGTACTCAACAAATTTCCCAAAAGTGTGCTTTGCTCCACTATATTTTCACTACTCCACTCCAATGAAAAATGAAAAATCCATATAAATACTCCATGTTTTCACTTCTAGCGTCCCCAAGACTACGAAGGAAATTTTGGAACTGAAAGATTCCATTCTTTTGAGTAAAATTTGATGTGGTAGCATGTGTGGAAGACCCTTCAATATCGCCTCCTTCCCTTCATGCTAAAAACTTAACTCCAATGTTTGGTAATTTTAAAAAAATTCACCAAGTGAGTATAACCATTGCACTCCCATAACTATGTCAGTCACACCCAAACCAATAACATAAAATCATCATGAATTGTATGCTCACCAATGAGGATGTTAAGTTGAGTGATCTTCTTTTCGCAAGGGATGATAAACCCATCAGCTACTACAACATCAAATCCTTTGAATTCTTCAACACGAAGTCCCCTCTTAACTACTAAACCTTCATCAATGTAATTGTGGGTATGTCCACCATCAAGAAGATCTATGATTTTGTGCCCACATAAGACTCCTTGGAATCTAGAAGGATGATACCTTGGTGCTCTAGAAAGAGATACAAGTGTACTCCCTTTGGTATCATCATCTTCAAGATTCAAATGTTGCCCTTTCTCTTTGCCCAAACTTGTAGAATCTTTGGTTTCTTCCTCCTCATCGGAAACCACCTCAATATAATGTATATTTCCCTTTCCAAGGCATCTATGACTTGTAGTCCATGGTTCCTTGCAATGGAAACACAAATTCTTCTTTCTAAGTTCATTCTTGAGTTCTTCATTACTTGTTTTGGATGGTATGTTCTTCTGAGGTTGAACATGAGACTCTTGTTTTTGAAAGGCTTCATTTTGTTGTTTTGTATGAGAATCTTCTGAATTAGATTTACCTTTAGGAGTAGAAAACTCCATGTTTCTTTCTCTTCTTATCACATCCTCTAAGGAAGGTGGATCAAATGCTTTCACCCATCCTCTAACTGGTTTTGACAATCCCTCAATAAAAAGAACAATGAGCCTTCTCTTTGAGACATCAGGAACCATCACCGAAAGCTTCTGAAACTTGGACACATAGGCATCAGCTATACCATACTGCTTCAGTTGTGCCAACTCCTTGAAATGCAACTCTAGATCCTTCTTATCAAATATGTCAATAAGTCTTTGACTAAAATCTGCATATGAATCAATGAGACTGTCCTTATGTCACCATCCCATGGTACCACAGTGCATCACCCACCAAGTGCAATGTGGCATACTTAATAGCTTCATTCTCATACATGGGATTCAATGAAAGATATGTATCAAGTTTTTGGATCCATGAATGAGCAGTGCATTTGTTGTAGCCATCAAATTAATGTAGGTATGGATAACTTACCTAACCTTTGCTGCAAATCTTGATTTTGGCCTCTTTCCTTCTTTAGTCTATTCCTCAACCTCAACTGACAAAAAGCAGTCAATGACATCGCAACATGGAACTCATCTCCCAATAATTGGTACTCATGCAAATAATCCACAAATCCCTTACCATCAGTATGTTGTCCTTCATTACCTTCCAAAGTTTGTTGGTGATCTAGAAATGTAGGCATCAATGGCCTTGCTACTAATCCAATTATTGTCCTGATGTTGTGACTTTTGTTGTTTAAATATTTTCTGAATTACTTGTCTCACCATTGTTGCCATTGTCCTGATTACCCCTGGAAGTATTCATATTTTGTAACATCTAAGTCAACAACTAAGTCATCTATTTATGCCCTCTAGCCAAATCATTAAGAATTTGTTTTGTACCATTACCCCAATCAACCATGATTTTTCAACCTCGAAATCTGCAATAGGTACTCTTCCTTGTAGATTTTTTGGATGATTAAACTGCCTTCCTCTCAAATAGTACTTGTTAGTTCCTTCACTAGGCTGCATATGAATGAAATTTTTGCATAAATTATCTGCTCACCAATAGGCTAGCAGGAAAACCAACTCTGATACCACTACAATATCCTGAATGGAATATTTTTTAATTGTTGCAAATATCATCAATAATCATGCATTCTCTTATGTCATTGTAATATGCCTATCAAAAATTTCAAATAACTTGCAAATTTTCTTTTACAACTCAGACATTTCGTTAAACAATTGTCATGCATTGAACAAATCATACATAAATTTACAAACAATTCGCCAACACTTTATAAATTTGGAACTTCTGATATAATCATTTCTAATACAAGTTTCTTATCAATCTCAATGTTAACAACTGATGAATTTATATAAGAAATACTAACACATAAAAATTAGAAATACATGTGTAAAAATGAGAAATAATTTTCTGACCTCAATTGATGACAATTTGTGGCTATTGATGGGAAACATAGAATTCTGAAATATATCAAAATGATGTCTAGAACTTAGTAATTAATTAGTTATAATGTATTATTCAGAGCATTCTATAAACTTGTATTACCTTGGAGAATAATCTTGAGTTGCTGATAACACACATAAATCATAATATAATTTCTAATTTAATAATAATATCTCCCAGCATACTACTACAAGCCTCTTTTAATCCTTATAAATGTATAGCATGCCCCCTTAATACCTATATAGACCCATAGGAAGGTTGCGATTTGCAAGTTGTAGAGAAATTACTCCCTAAAGACTGTACGATAGTAGGGAATTAATTCCTAAAGGTTGCAGTTGGGAGAAATAATGCTAAATAAGCGTTCAAAAATGAATCACCTCCTTAAAAAAAATTGCTACCTTCCAAAGTGGTACGGTCAGCATATGATATACCTCATAATGGTACAACTAGGTCTATCTTAGTATAACGTGTTTCACTTTAGAATTTTAGGGATAATTCCCTTACAAATATCTCAATAATTTTCACTAAATATCCTCTAAATAACTAAAATCTTTAATTTTAGTTATAAATCATCTAAATTCTAAAAATTACCAACATTAAGTCAAATCTCCAAAATTATCAATTAACAAGCACGCCTGTGAAACTGTGATATGAAATCTAAAACCTCACACAAATGAAAACTTGGGACAATGCATTAAGTCCAAATGTGAATCTTGTGTGAATTCACCTCAAACATTGGCTAGGGAGATGATGCAGAGGTAAGGTGGAGGGCCTCAAACTAACTCAAATAAATCAAACTTTCCAATTTAGAACCCTAATTTGGTGGGTTTCCCTCACAATTTCACCATCTTCCTAGTAGGACATCAAACCCTATTTTTCTCTCATAACTTCCATGTCAAACCTTCAACCCAAAGTATAAAGGATGTTTTAGACACCCATTTGGGAGTTCTATAACATATAAAATTTTCAAGGTGGGTTAGTTTGGAACACAACCCTCAAAAACCTACTGCTACGCTGCTCACAAGGCCTAATTAAGACAACAAAATTGGTTTTTCAAGCATAATTTTCAAACCACACTTCATACCTAGAAATAAATTGTAGATTTAGATACCCATTTTTCTCTTTCATAACATATCTTGAGTGCAGGTGGAGTTGTTTTGCAACTCAAGCCCCTAAAATTGACTGTCCCGTTTTGGCAATGGCTTAATTAGCCCTGTTTTACAAAGCAAGTGTGTGAAACTCAAAGCCCAAAACACAAAAATCCTGTTCAAGACATTAATCACACCTCATAAGGCCTGAATATACTAATTTTGTCAACTGGAACCTTCAACAAATTACCAAACTAATAAACCCTATGCTTAACTAGTCACTTTAAGCCAAAAAAAACATAAAATTAGACTAGGGCTGCCTCAAATTCGGCCCAAACTCCATCCTCTACTCCTACAAATGCCAAAATAATTTAGAACATTGTTTCTACTTCCATTATATTCATTTGTAGAATTTTTCACTAGTGCAATGGCTTAAAAATCTCATTTTCTTCAACCAAACCCTCACTAACTAGGGTTTCTGACTATTTTCAGAAAAATAGCTCTAAAATACTTCAAACCTGATGAAATTCGATGCAACAAAGACCAAAATAAAGTAGACTCTCTCCTCTATCACATGCAATTAATTTTGTGTCATGAAAGTGACGTACATGGTCGTACCACTGGCTGGAACAGTGTAAAACACAGGAAAAAGCAGAAAAAATAGAGTTTTTTTATTGTTTTATCATCAAAATCCACTTCCCAACTGTGTCTTCAACTTAAAAAGCATGTTTTTAACTATTTTCAATCAATCCCCAACTAACCATTGATTTTTCAACCATTCAAATGCCTTCTATCCACCGATGTCTCTTCATATTCCTATGTTTTGCATTTATTTTTGCCTTTTCCAACAATGATAATATTTGTAAAATTAAACCTAGCAACTAAAAAAGAACCTAACCCATGAAACATGGTCAAACATGACCTTATTACATCAAAATTTGACTTGACACACCAAACTCAACATTAGACTCCTATTTACATCAATTTGACAAAATTTGACTAGGTGCTCCTGCACTAGGAGACTTCCTTCTTTGAACCCAATCTCCACAATAGGGTTTTCGTCCTAGGCTATAACCTTGAACAAAATTGGGCACCTAACAAAATTGGTCAAAGTTAAGTCACTTGGTGTCATATAAGGTAGTGACAAGTTGATATTGTGATGTAATAAGTCATGTTTTGTTGGAATAAGGTCTATTTGAGACCATTTATGTTGTATTGAGGTCATCAAGGGTCTTAGGATAGGATATTGCCAAAATTGTCAAAACATGTTGCATAAAAATGTTGTAAAAGTGGTATTTAGAGGAAGTTGAAGGGTCATTGGCATTCAAAAGACAATTGTGGATGTTTGGGTGGTTAATTTTGATTGTAATAAGTTTAAAAAGGCCTCTAAAGGCTCGAACAAGAGGGGAGAACATCATTTTGGTGAAGTTATAATGCAAATTGCCCTGATTTTATGAAATTTAACTATTTTTTTTTCCATTGAACAATACAACCTGGTACGGATGTGACAGGGCATGAGAGTGGTTGGAAGTGAAATAAGGTTGAATCTATTTTCCATTACATCTTGTTTCATTCAATTTCATGTAAGAATGAGTGAGTTATGATCATTTTTGTGAAAACTATTTTTAAACTGTCAAACCCTCATTTAGGGTAACAGTGAGCATTCAAAATTATGTTTCTCCTAATTTATTTGATGGAAAGTGCTAAAAACTGGTGAAATGATAGTTATATATGTGTTCTCTTAGATTCCAAGGGTGCAGATGTTATGGATGAAGTTTGTTCCTATTTCTAATGTGCCCTAGTGTTGTTCTGCTCTGTTTCAGACTGGTGAAGGGCAAAAAAACTTGAAATCTTGGTGTTTTATTGTGGATTTAACATCCTCCATGGTGGTTTTTGGTTGTGAAAGGTAGCCATTGAAAGTTTTACACATTTTTTAAGTTAAATTGACAAAAGAATGAAGGCGCACACCCTCAACCAAGTCTGTCCTGCCTATATTGAGTATGATAGTCACAGTCATGACTAAGAATGAGTCAATTTTATGTTTTAACAATGCTTGTAAACCTTAGAAGGGTGTGGAATAAGATGTTTTAAGTGATTTCAAATCATAGTAGAGGTTACAAGATCTCTGTAATGGGAGATTACCAAGAAGATACCAAGATGACAACTTGAGATGCTTAAATCAGGCTTAAGGGTAGATTACCAGTCATTATTTGGGGTTTTTGTTACAAAACAACACATGTTAGTTTTCAAATATGTTTTCAATGGTCCAAAAAGGTATCATATCATGTATTTACTTCATGGTTTTAGTCCTTAGATCTAATGGAATGGACTGACTATCCTGAGTGAAGGGCTAGTATTTTGTGAAGGCAAATTGTGAAGGCACTTAACCAAAGTTGCTAAGTCAGAGTTCCTAATGACCATGTATGGTCTTGTCATGTCAAACACATCATTTCAAAGGTATTCTATGTTTTTGTAGACAGAGATTGAGGAGTTGATGCAAGTTATGAATTTGTAGTCCTTCAAGAGTCAATGTTAAAATAAGGAAGAGATTGAAAGATGTCTCCATGGTTTTGAAACCTCCTTACCTCTGCATCACTTTAAGCCAAAAAAAACATAAAATTAGACTAGGGCTGCCTCAAATTCGGCCCAAACTCCATCCTCTGCTCCTACAAATGCCAAAATAATTTAGAACATTGTTTCTACTTCCATTATATTCATTTGTACAATTTTTCACCGGTGCAATGGCTCAAAAAACTCATTTTCTTCAACCAAACCCTCACTAACTAGGGTTTCTGACTGTTTTCAGAAAAATAGCTCTAAAATACTTCAAACCTGATGAAATTTGACACAACAAAGACCAAAAGAAAGTGGACTCTCTCCTCTATCACATGCAATTAATTTTGTGTCATGAAAGTGTCATACATGGCCATACCACTGGCTGGAATAGTGTAAAACACAGGAAAAAATAGAAAAAAATAGAGTTTTTTTATTGTTTTATCATCAAAATCCACTTCCCAACTGTGTCTTCAACTTAAAAAGCATGTTTTTACCTATTTTCAATCAATCCCCAACTAACCATTGATTTTCTGACCATTCAAATGCCTTCTATCCATCGATGACTCTTCATATTCCTATTTTTGCACTTATTTTTGCCTTTTCCAACAATGATAATATTTGTAAAATTAAACCTAGCAACTAAACAAAGAACCTAACCCATGAAACATGGTAAAAAATGACCTTATTACATCAAAATTTGACTTGACACACCAAACTCAACATTAGACTCCTATTTATATCAATTTGACAAAATTTGACTAGGTGCCCCTGCACCAGGAGACTTCCTTCCTTCTTTGAACCCAATCTCCACCATAGGGTTTTCGTCCTAGGCTATAACCTTGAACAAGATGTTCAAAATTCCATAATTGGAATATGTAAAAGATGAAATGTCAAATGATAGATGTGTCTTCATCTCTCCTTACAACCTCTTTTTTATAACCCTTTTAGATATTTCTAGAAATTATTTCTTGTAACCACCTTAAGAACTTTCTAGAAAAATCTTCATTTTATTTTCACAAAAAGTGACTTTTATTGATCATTTTTTCTTTTTGGAACAAAAATAGCTTTATAATAAAATAACTAATTAAATATTAGTTTCTATAAAAGAGTAATTTAAGACAACTTAGTAATTAATTAATTATTTATTTATTTTCTCATGTCTGCTAAAGGGGGACATTACATATATCAACCAAATATGTATGAGATGTCATTCAATCAAACAAGAAATTATCCTTAGTCAAGTTTGATGCTTCAATTGACTCAAATTGATTATAAAAAACACAACCTTTAACAATTTTTAGTTGAATTAGTATGAGCAACCACAAGCAACATTGGATTTCAACAACTACAATGGTCAAACAATCAAAATGGCTCATGGCCTTTTCAAATCCAAAATCAATGGATGTCACCACAACCATAAAAAGTCAACCAACAAAGTCTTTTTTCCTCCCCTTCACCATTGACTATGTATACTCATTAGGATCATGGTGTTACTCTAATTATTCCACATGAAAAGGAAAGAATGGAAACGCTTGCTTCCAATAATGACTCTGACAATGAGATTTTCAAATCTTTCAATGGAGTTAGTACTGCACAAGAAACAATTGAAGAGAAGGAAGACCCCATTAACATAATCAATCAAAAAGGTGGAATGACAAGCATAGACAAATCATATTTTGAGCCCAAAAAGAATGATGATGAGATGCTAGAGATTGTAATTGAAAAGATTCCAACAAATGACAACAAAGAAGTCATAAACACATTGATTCTACATTCCAACTAGGCCAATTAGTCATGCCAAGTTTTGAATTAGATATTCTAAAGGTGATTCATAAATTGAATCACGATATGTGAGTTCTTGGATTTCTAGGTACTTTCAAATAAATAAGTTTACATGACAAATGTCACATGCATAATACAACTGAGCATGGAGAAGTCACATGTCTAGGAGTAGTTATAAGGTTATATATGACTCTCAATAAAATGTTGGAACACTCACAATGAAAAGGAAGGAGAGCCAACTAATTTAGAATTGGCGAAACAAGGACATGACATCGTTCCATTGAGTGAAGAAGTTTATGAGTGTATTCCAACCAGAAAAGTAGAAGAAAAGAATGAGTGTTGAGACTCCTTTGATTTGGTAGATGATTCGATGATACTGAAAATTGAAAAATGACAATTGGGGATGTTGGTGCACTTAAGGACAAAAATTAAAGTATGATAAGAGATTTTAATGGATGTGATGATGACTATCATGATAGTAATCTTGGAAATTTAAAATAAAATGAAAGAATTTTTTCTAAATAGGAGAATGTGCAATCAATGAGTTTACTTTGAGTGTCAAGATATGATTATGTACGAATCAAATATATTAGTATAAGTATTTATCTAAACAAAGAGTCATGTTTTCCTTGCAATGAAGGAGGAGATGATGGTATTACTGTCTTGTTGGTACTTGTGTGGCAAGAATACCAAAAATCTATTGATCCAATCATTACTAATTCATTTTATTTGGATATGATTACAAGCATTGAAGAAAAAGATTACATGGAATTGCAAGCTTGGGAAGATGATTTTCTTTGTCTCAAATCCAATATCACAATTATCTAGTTGGATGACCTCAACCATAAACTTGAGCAAGAGATATATACAAAATTTGGATGGGAGAGACAACTGATTCATCATTATGCATATGTAAGATTTAAGGCAATCCTAAGCCTATCAAAGAAGAAAGCAGTGATGCATCTAAAAAGTCTCACTTGAATGATTCTTCCCTAATGAGTTCTTTAAAAATTATAAAATTTTTGGTTTGAACAAAGTGATGATTATGAGAAATCAAATATCACTTCTAAAGTTGACATCATGGTAGGGAAAGGTTCTAATGATTCAATTGAAGAAACAAATCTTGATGGTAATTATTTTTACGTTAACCTTGAAAAGAAGGAAACATGTATGTCTTTTTATAAGTTAAGTTATCTCAGAAGAAAGGAGTGGTTATATTGAAGAATGCTTTATTGATTTGACCTTGTTTGGCACAATACTAACTAAAAATATTTTTTTGTGATGTGCATGTACCCAAATAATATATCAACATGAATGGAAAATTAAATATTGAGGGGTGTAACGTGTGTGATGAAAGACATATTTACCTAATGGATAATGCCACAATACGAAAGTTTCCTAAACCCTCTCTTGTCATTCATCTTGTTTTCTCTTTTTCGTTTGTAATAAAAATGATAATTTAAATATGTTACTTAGCACCAAGCTGAGTATGAATTTCAAAAAGAAAATAAGGATCCTCATTTTAGTAATTTTAAAGATACTATAGAAAATCAAGAAAGTTTATGTTTTGGCATTAAAGACAATGAAACCAAACTTTCTTGTTTTTTTTATTATGAGGGTTCAAATAAAAGGACATGTTCATGGGTAGAGCACAAGGAAGATGAGATTCATCAACATTTTGTTCTTTCTAAAGAGAATATTGACCATGAGCCTAGATGGTCTAATCTTCCCTTGGTTGAGTTTAAAGACAAACCAACAATCTCCATGATTGCAAATACAAAACATCTATTGCTTGACAATGTTAAAAAGGGGAGATATGGAAGCTATATTATTGATATCCCTAGGTTTGTAATAGTTAGTATAGGAAATTTTGGTTTTCTTATGTTTTGATTTGATTTGATTTGATTTTATTTTAGGGTTTTGTTTTAGTTTGTTGTTTTTTGGTTTTCTTTTTCTTTTTGGCCCTTTGTTTCTTAGAGTTTCAGTACCTTGTGGATTCTTGATTTTGTTTCCACCATCCTTAATGTCAATTGGGTTTTAAAATATTAATCTTTGTTAATTGACAAAGTCATAAATACATGTGAAGAAACAAGACGTACTTCTTAGATGCTTTCACTAGCAATCTTTTCCTCTTGTATTCATGATGGATGAATTTCTAGGATATACATTTTGAAAATATTTCATATGGATGTGTAGAGAATTTTTCATTCTTAAGGAGGTACATACAATTTAAAGAATTATCTTGCATACCTTTTCATTCCTCACTCCACACACATTAAATATTCTTGAAGTTTAATTGATGAGGCAACTATGATCAAGATATCAAGTAAAAAAATATTATTATAAAAGAAAAGACTTGTTACCATAGTGGAATTGAATCCAGAGGTGGACTTCAATGTTTGTGGGATGAGAAGGCAAAAAAAAAAGGAAAAAAAAAGAAAGAAAAGAAAATTAACCACCTCATTCATTATGGGTGACTTGGGTAATCTCTATTGAGGCCATAAACATCTAGCTGGTAATAGAGTTATGCTTAGAATGGGACTAGAGGTAACTTCATTATGGCTATAGATGTTCATCTGGCAATGGAGATATGTCTAGGTAATCAATAGAGGGATGTCTAAACAATACACACTGTCATATCTAAAGAAGACCCATGTCTAGTAAATATTAAAATTATAAAAACTTGATATTTTAAACCATCGTAGCCAAGTCTTATAGACTAAAAAAGTTAAATCAATCATATGCACACACTTGGGTGAAAAACATGTAGATATTATTGCAAAATTGACCTATTCTAACTTTTGTATGAACATTGTTTTGCATATTTTGATGTATTGGAAGTTAAAAACTATGCTCCAAATAATTTTCCCATCCTGAATTCATAAGGATTTTATTGAATGTGGATGGTATCAACATAGGTAAGACAAATGATTTATTGCACAAATCATTGTAAGCATCAAAATTGACAAGGAAGTTCCCATTTAATTTTAAATACATTCCCTAAAACTAGCCTTTGGAAGGTCCCTTTTTCTTCTTTGATAGGGGGTATTTGTTGTGACCCTTCACAACACACCCCTAAATTTTAATTTGGGGACCTTAGTACTAACTTTTGAGATTTGTATCTTTGGAAAATCTAGATGATTCTCAGCAATGCCTTTGTTTTTCCTTGTGGAACACTATATTTCATCTTATTTTAAAAGTTAATTTGTGTCTCAAGAGGTTCAATGTTGTGTCCTAGTGTTGGAGGGGACATTCACAATTAAGGGGTCAATGTCACCTTTGTTATATTTAAGTTTTAATGTTTATTGTTTCCTAAAGTGTAAGTTCAAGTTGAAACCCTGGGCATCCATGTCATTGTTATTGCAAAAGTCCCTCGACACTCTGAACCTCGACGATAGTTTTGTGCAAAATCACTATGAATCCTTGAGCCATATGTTGGTGATTCATTAATGGATCGTGTATGGGTGGAAGTTAAAATACTGAATTAATTCATATTTCCTATAATTTCAATTTATCTCCATGATTCTTGGCATTTCCACTCCTCTACCATTGAAAAATACTCCAAATTCTATAAATTTAAAGCTATTTAAAGGTTTCTTATTGATGTCTCTAGGTTTTTCTTTATTTTGATTTTCTCTAGTTTTAGTTGTTTTCTGTGTTTTAACCTTAGGGTTTCCATTTTGGGCTTTAGCCCTAGTTTAATCAATGGTGGTAACTTTCTCTATTTTAATACCACTTTGAAATATTCATTTCCTTTGTATTTTAAATCCATTTTGCATTTTGTAATGACCCAACCAAAGTTACCCGAAAAACAACATTATTTTTTAATTTTTGTTAGGTACTTCTATCCAAATAGGATAGGCATTCGTCCAATAAGGATAAGCATCTATCTTTACGGTATATGCATATTTCCATAAGGGATAGGTGTTCTCCATCCAAATGGGATGGACATCTATCATAACGGGATAGGCACTTATCCTTAAAGGGAATAGGAACATGCTCTGGCCAGAGACTTAGGCTCATCAAGAATCAGCCGGATCATGAGCCACTCAATGAAGACTACACCTCCCCAATAATGGGAGTGCATCGAGGTCCTTGTCATTCAGGAGTAATATATATAAGTTTAAATAGCTTGAGTCTCGCCTTGGAGTTTGGTCTAAAGCCTCAAGGAGTTAAGTGAATCCATGCAGGATTATTCTAAGTTATACGTTGAATAATTTCTATCTCATCTTTATATTAAGGTTTTACCTTTGATTTCTATTTATGAAAACCTATGTCAAAAGGTAGAATCAATTGAATGAGAGTTTACACATCTCCCAACCCCGTTCCTGAAAACTTGCGCATTGAGAACATTTTTTCATTCCCCAGGCTGCCTAAATACCTACTTCTGAATAGGATCAAGGTTTAGTTTATATGTAGTTCTATTTACTATCCTATGTTTTATGTGAACTGTTTAAAGTGGGTATTGTACACTCAAAATCATGAATCAGTGGCCTGGGGCGGTTGAGTTAGTTTTGGCGCACACATGGACCCTTCTCTCCTTGCCATGGGGTGAACCTCCACGTCACTCTTGCTCTCATGGAAGTATCCAATCGAGAGGAGGTGAGACGCGGGGGTGGTTTGGCTCATTGGAGAGCTAGAATTCACAGAGAGGGGTTGACCAGTCTTGGGGCCTATGTTGTTGTGTGCTTGTTTGTATGCAGTTTTATGTGACCCTAGTTGTAAAGATAACTATATGAATCGAAGGGTCACTAGTCATTGTTCTCTTGTTTGGGTTTTGGATGTTCCAACATTGTGTGGGTTGATTGTTATTCTTGTTGATGCTTTGCTCAAGTTGGTGTTGTCATTCATATTGTTGGATGATGCTTGTTGTACTTAAAGTTGTCTAAATCTTTCTTGTTGTTGTTGAATGACTAGTTGGTCTTGTTGTGGTCTTGGGTGGATCTCCTCTATCTCATCGAGGATTTCCCTCACCCACCCACCTCTAAGTCTAGGGAACATTCGTGAGCCTAAACAAGAGAGAGATAGTTTAAGCTAACCTTGACTTGACCTAGGGTTTTGACTTAGGGTTTGTGTGACCTAAGATTTGACTTTGTTGACTTTGTTTGACCTTGTGATGAAACCAAGGGCTTTGACCAATGTTGATTGAAGTTGACCTTGTGTTGGGACCAAGGGATTGTGAACCTTCTATGTTGCTAATGTTTTTGTTCTTTTTTGGATTTTTGTATGCATGCAAGCCTATGTGAGTGTAAAACATTTTTTTGTGCTTTTTTATGTTTTTGGAAATCAAAGTGTTTTTTCTTACTAGTAATTATAAAATGTATTCAAGCTATGATGAAGTTACCTAATGCAATGTAATCTATGTTTTTGTTTTTTTTCTGAATATATGGGTCAATCTAATCTAAGAAAGGAAATTGCTTTTAATCTATGAACTTTGGAAAGGGAAACTAATTTAACAATGCAACTCTACTTAGCCTATCAAGGAAAAAGCAACATGTATTTACTTATCCCAAGAGCAAAGTTTTGATTATTTAATTCTTTGAAATGAAAAAAACCATGAAGGAACCTAGAGATGCATGAGCCTCCACTACCCTCAGAAATCCTTGTATTGGTAACCTCTAATCCTCTTGTAGCAGCGAGGTGGTTCCCTTGGCGACAACAAGAAAAGAGAAGCAAGAGAAGCTTTGAAGATTTGAAAAGAGCTCAACGAGAGCTTGATGAGCACTGTGGCTTGTGATGTGACCAGTGTATGGACACAAAACGAGCTTGGATGAAAGCTAGATGAGACAACAAATAAAAGCAAAAGGATCCTATGTCTTGTATGAGCATGAGAATGCTTGATTTGGAAAGCAATAACCTATAAGAGATGTGTGCACAAATGAAATTCCCTCCCTTTGTGCTTGATGGAGGGGGTATTTATAGGTTAGAAGAAGGGATAAGAGGTGAAGAAGAAGGAGAGTTAACTTAGAAGACTCAAGAGTGATCTGGACTAAAATTGGAGTGATCTACCCAGTAAAAGCTTATTACTCAAGAAGTGAAGAAAGAGGAGTGCATGGGAATGCATGAATTGTTAAATAAAGGTGAAATAGAGTTAATTATGCATGTGTGGGTGCACGAAATAGTTAGCTTATCTTTGGCACAAAAATCCATGCAAATAGGAAGAAAAATGATCCCAAACAAAGTTGTTTTGAGTTAGAAACTCGAGTTTTTCCGTGGCTAAAAACATGACAGGTTTGCCCATGGGTCACCTTTTCACTAGTCAGGGTTGCCCGGGGGCAACCCATGGGCGACCCTCAGAGGAGGGCACCTGGGTGAAAGTCCATGGTGGGAGATGGTAGAGGAAATGAAAAGGAGGGGATCTACCTTCGGTAACATGTCAATCATGTGTGAAAATCCAAATCTCCACTTGAAAAAGTAGGATCTCCTAGGGCAAATTTTGAAATAATAGGGGGAGATTTGGATTGGTTGAGTGAAACTGAAAAACAAAAGTCAGAGATGGCTAGGGAGGACATCTAGAAGGCCTCTAGGGGTGGGAATGGATGAAAAACACTAGGGAAAGGTGAAAACTCACCTACAAGATGCATACAAGGCTTAGGGACAAGGTCGCAACCATAGGAAACGTAAATCGATAAGTGTCAAAAAATGTCAAAAAGTATCAAAAGCAGAGAGAGAGAAAATGACAAAGGGGAAACAACACAAGGAGGAAGAAAAGACATGTTACCAAAAGAATTGCTACTAAGAGGATGTTATTTGACGCTTACATGTATGTGACCAGGATTGTGACTCATCATAGGGATCCTCGTGGAGGCTATGCGTGGTTTTGGTTCTTACATATTTGCCCCCTCAAGGATGGTAGTCTACATGAAAGGTAGGTACCATTCTTGAACTAGGCCTTACCTATTGTTGATTTTCCTGCAATTGTACCTACAATAACTAGTATTAATTTTGTATCTTAAATATATCAGAATGAGTAATGGAAATTGAAATGACAAACATACCATAGATCGTGTGAGCTCGACTAGTTGTTTGCCTTTGTCAGTGAGACCTGTAGGAATGAATGAACACAAAACAAACACACGAGAGATGCATAAAAGAAAAAAACTAGTCTAAAAATGCATAACAAAAACTAAGCTAAGGGAGAGAAAAAGTGAGCAAATTAGTGAGATTCTAGTGAATCAACGACAGAATCAATCGTGTGAGCAGTCGTTGGGTAGGTATCATTGAAGAGATCTCAAAGATGGCCACCTCTTCTTCTGTCACTGAGAATCAGGTATGCAAATAGTGAAAAACCCTTCTCTAAACCCTAGGTTAGGTTTTGTGAAAAATCTCTTGAATTTTTTTTTTTAATGATTCTTTTTGTTGCATTTTCTTTGTTTCACTGTTTAGAGTAAGATTAGTTTTTCATTCATTAAAATAAGCTAAGAAACAAGGTTTTTAGAGCACTTTTAGTTCAAGGTATAGCCACATAGGGTTGCCCCTTTTTCCAGGCAGGTGGCTTGGGGGAGATCCTGCTCAACATCTGGGTCACGTGGGGGAGATCCAGTTTGATGAAGGGGGAGACCCTAACAGATCAATTCTAACTAAAATTTGATGTTTTCTGATGTTTACTTCACTCTGTTTCGATCTAATTTGGACATTGAATTCATCTGTTTATTAAAATTTTGATGGTTTATATGCTTTTTTGTAAGGTTTTTTGCAAGGTTTAGATTTTTAGGGGTTTTTGAGTTGACAAGATCTAATATGAAGTCCTTTTCTAATTGGGAGGATATGAGGATTCATTGGAATGCCATCCATGAGCAGTTATGGCTTTTAGAGATGTATGCTTTGTTATCTACCGATGAGCTTGTTGTCTTGAGGAGAATAGGCTTGGCTAGGGTTTACCACGTGCCAGTTGTACATCCTATGGCACGCATTTGTTTTGATATTCTAACTTATTAGGATGCAGAGAGGAACACTTTTAGGTTTCCTCAAGTTTCAAGAGAGGTGACCATCACTCTATACGATGTGTATCACATTCTAGGGGTCCCTGTGAGAGGACACCCACTTGTTTTGTTGGCTAGCGAGTCCTTCAAGGACAAGAAATCTTGGGCACAAATCATATGGGTTACTCACCCCAAGGATTAGATTGGAGTTCATCTTACCTCCATACCATGACTTTGCATTCCTCGCTTGAGGAAGCTCCTGATTGGTTTGATTGCATCGAGGCTGTTTGGAGACAAGGCCTTGGCTCGCTTGAGATGGTGTTGGGTACCAATTATACAGGGTATTGAGTAGGGTAGAGTTTACACTTGGGGACCAGACATCCTAGCTATGGTCTATTAATACTTCTATCATATTGTGTGGCATGGGGCTCTTGATTTCAGCTACTCCTCTCTGATCATGACTTGGATCTTTGAGCACATCAGGCGTTACCAGAAGGAGATTCCTCTTCCTGACTGATGATTACTGAGAGCTACTAGGTGGGCTCATGTGGGCCACTTTGATACTTATTTATACATTGTGGCTACTCTTATAGACACATATACAATCTTTTACCCCTACACAAATAAGGAGGGTACATGGTCTCATGATGGTCAGATCAGGGAGTACTATCTTAGCATATCAGAGCTTTTGGATTGCAATGGTCTAGTCGAGGCTCATCATGTTGAGTGCATCCTATAGTAGTTTGGTGAGGACTTTCCCGAGGAGTTCCCCCTAGTATGTACTTGTTACATATCCATCCAGGAGATGGGTGAGATTGGGCAGAGGACCGTTGCTTAAACCCCTTTGACTCCTAGGGTTTTGATTACCAAAGCTTCTAGGTCCCCAAGAGGGGGATAGTAGGGAGGGAGAGGAGCTCCTTCCCATGGACTCGTTATGGTGAATGACTCTAATTCTACTAACGAGGACTATGTTTTTGATGGGGATTCCTTGCCTGACGAGGGACCAGCAAGGGGTGCACAGGAGACATAATTTGATGAGGATTATATACCTAAGGGTTCCTTCAAAGTACCAAGACCTCCCCACTCTGATGAGGTGATGTAGCAATTTGATTCTACCTAGCAGCCTGGTGACCCATGTGAGTCTACTCTTGTTTTATTGATTTTTCATTGTCTTTTCTTTTCTTTCCTTTTTGTCAAGAATCATCACATCTTTTGTCTTTACTTTTCTTTGCAGGTAGCACTGAGGAGTAGAGAGGTTTCATTCATGAGGTCAACATTGGTTTGGCTTCCCCCTTCACTAGGTTGATCCAAGAAATGTTTTTGGTTGATCCTAGTGTGCCTCCTATGGTTGGGTGACACACTGATGCCTTTGCTCCTGCTTATCATAGGTTCTAGGAGAGTGCTACTTTGAAGGCTGAGAATCTTATCCTTAGGGGTGAGAATCAGGTTCTCTATGAGATGGCTCGCATTGACATTCAAAAGTGAGATCTTAGTGCTACAGGACCTTCACATTCTTGCACTCATAGCAAGGCACCTCGCTCACACAGGTCTCATGGAGAGACAAGTGCTACACACAGACAGAGGAGCAGGAGTCCTGAGGGTTCCATTGGAGGGAACTACCCTTGAGCTTTTTTACTTTTTACCTTTTTGAAACTGTGCCCCCTTGCATGGTGAGCCTTACTTTCTCTCGAGAGCATTTTGTCCTAGCGCTTATACTCTTGTAAATTTAAACTTCTGATATATTGATGAAAGTTTGTCTTTTTATGGTTGTTTTGTTATCATATGAGTACTCATCTCTTATGCACTTTGGAAGTTTAAGGACTCTTTGATTATTTTTAGACCTCCACCTCTACGAATGCAAGTATGATAACAATGACATGTTTTTGTAACTTTTTTGGAATATATAGGAAATGCAAGTTACGATATGCAGATGCAAGAATAGAAGTGACGTTGAAATCAAAAACTTTTACTTATATGGAATGTCGTGAGTCATGACATTGAATTTATTGCTTTAGAACTCTTTTTCCAATTTTGGTATGAATGCATTGTGGAACAAACAATATGATTGCTCTTTAATATGATTTTGAATCCAGGGGATTGCAGGTTATTATGGTATAAGAGACCTAATCAAGTCTATGAGAAAGGGATTTAGAACTCAAGTGGGAAGTGGGAAGGAGATGGAGTGCTTCTGAATTTGGGCTTTGCTAAAGGCTAAACACTGATCCTTATCTAGATAAAACAATTTGACAAGCTTTCAACTTAGGAAAGTAACAAATTTTGTTGATGTTCACTAGACTAAGATCATAGATGGAAAGCAATATAAACTCGGGGTAAAGGATAAATGCGAGAGAACCAGGGTCACTAGATAGAAAATGATCCTAAAGACTACCAAACTCTTAGATTTGCTCAACTAGTGTGTGTGTGTGTGTGTTCTTTGTACCTTTCTCTTTTACTTTCTCTGATAGAATGTCACCCTTGAAGCTTTGAGCTTAGACTAATGTCCACCCAAGAGTACAAACATTCAACAATCTTCTCTCTTACACTCTTTTTTTGTAACTCTTTTTTTTTCTCTTTTTTTGTATTTTCTAGAATGTCTCATTTAATTTTCTCATTTTTTTGGATTTTTGACTTTTATGAAAATGAATGCTTTTGGATCTTTGGATATGTAATAATTTGATCTCTCAATTCTCATTTTTCTCAATACTCTTATTTTGATCACTCATTTTTTTATTCACTTGTATTTTAGATTGATTTCTTCAGAGTTTTGATCCTCCTGACATTTTTGGCTAGGGAAGATAAGGATCTCATGAGTGCCACCAAAAGTTTTCATAATATAGTTGGACTTCTCTTCTACTAGGGAAAAATTGGGAAGGTCTACTTGCAAGATTCCCTTAAACATTGTAGGTTTGAATACTGACTGTTAGTGTCTGAATTGACAGAGGGTTTGCCAGTTCCAATACACAGGCAGATTCGGCCAATGGATACGGGATGTTGCGTGAGCTATCTCCCCTTCACTTTTGGTTCTGCCGCACCAAGGGGGGTATCCCTATAGCTAAAGATTCCACCTTGACTCGCCTAATGACAGAAAGATTTAGCTCTACAATAACAGGCAGAATACTCTCATGTTTGGACCAAGATTTTCATGATAGATCACAAGGTTGGCAATGTTCTTGGACATATCTAACTGGTTGTGGATGAGAGTATGCAGGGGTCCTATTTCTACTTCCTACAAAGTAACAGGGTGGGAAAATGAAAGGATTTGTATTAATGTTTTGGATGCAAGACAGGGGGTTTTGGATCATAACTACTAATCCAGAAGCAGACCGGTGCCTATCTCAGGGCAAGGAGTCAACTAGACGTATACAAGAGAATGGCTTGCAATTGGCATTCAAGTTTCAAGGGGTTAGGACTGGTATTTGCCTTACAAACACCACCCAAGGATAAGTATTTAACTGTCTCTACTTACATACATCCTATCTGACATACAATCTTCTCCACACTCAACCTAAAACAATTTAATCCACTCCTTGAATGGAAGTTAAAGATTAAGCATGTGATACAGAAATCCATACCCTAGAATCTGAGAAACCCTTAGCAACCAGATTCAAAAGAAGAGAATGCATACAACACATGGAGACAGACAGATAAACACATGCAATAATGCATTTTTCATATAGAATGACAAGAAACTTAACATATGTGTAAGGTGCACTTAGATGCAACTAATAAACTCCAACAAAGATAAAATAGCTAGGAAAATACTCTATCTTTCGTTATTTTTTCCCCAAAAATGTCCAAGTCTTCAACGACCTTGAAAATGAGTAACACATTCCTTCTTATACAGTAGGAATGTGTACTCAACATTAATTACATGGCATTTCAAAATTCTTGCCAAATATAGCACACCACAGAATGGCACTCAAATCATTGAATGTTCTAGGCAGAGAGAAGGAAGGGAGCAGGTGAAATTGGGAACTATGCAGCCGCTCAAGATTTTTGCCCTCAAGATGGTAGGTGGCTCGTCCATGTCTTTGACCATGCTTCTGCAACTACACCATTAATGCCAACCTACCCGCAGCTTCAGAAAATGTAGCAAATCTACGTATACTATAGTTTTCCCACCTGAAATGCAACTACACATACAAAGAAAATCCTTCGCTAAAAGATTTAAAATAGGGATGTCGATTCCCCTTCTATCGCCAAGATCCTGCAGCCACAAATTGCATTGAAAAGTCACCCACCAATAAGAACATGCCACGTAGGCACCTTGTGCTTCCATCGCTGACTTTTAAGTCATCGCAACATGCATTTTACCTCTTTTCGCCCCTGTATATGCAAAAGAACGTGCATATACAAAAAACTGCCTGCATACAAAGCGCAGACCCCAAATTCTATGAAGCATTTTGTAACTTTGCTACAGATCTGGCTTGTATCTCACTTCTTGCACATATCGCTTTGTATATTGCACATACAAATGCAATACACATCCCGCGGATTTCAAATAACTATGAAGCACTCTGAAATTCAAATCAGGTCCGGCCTGTATCTCATTACTTGTATATCGGCATATACAATGCCATATACATGCAAGACGGGGACACCAAATACTTATAGAACAAATTGCAAACATATTCGAGTCTGGCTTGCATCTTAACCTTTGCATCTTCGCAATGTATATCGGCACATACAAGCACCCAATATACATGCTGCGAACACCAAACCATTATCCGCCACAGTACATTTTCCTTTTCGCATCCGGGTTGCATGTTCTTCCTTTGTATATGACCAATGTATGTTGCATATACAACGCGAACATACAAGCAAATTATACATACAAACAACGGACTTGAACTTTTATCAACCGGAATGCATGCTCATTTTAGATCCGGCTTGTATATTTGCGAATGCATATTTGAGTGTATGTGCGAACATACAATCGCTAAAATATGCAATCGGTGGGCCCCACCTTTTGTATATCGGCCCCTTGCACTTTTCACTTTGCATATAGCGAATGTATATTACATATACATTCTACCTTGTATGTGAGGTAGACCCCACCAAATGTATCTCCTACTTTGTATATTGCCGGATGTACAAGACCCCTTGTATCCTCTTTTCAATGTATATGCATTGGTTGTCGGGCAAACTTTGGAGTTGACTGCCGATGCATCCTGTCTTGCCAATGACCCTCTGTCACTAGAGCAAATGCATGTCGGGCTCCGTACATTTCCTCTTGTATGTTGGCTTGCATCTTTGCAATGTATATTTCCCTTGCACATTTCCAATGTATCTTTCCATTGTATGTCTAAACATACAACACAAAAAATAAATGCAACCCGATATACAAGCACAAAATATTCCAAGAATCTGTGAAAGATTTCTTAATGTATATGCACCAATTCCAAACCCGATATGCATACAAGGAGGCATATAACTAATTTTTTCCATTTCTGAAGGCCGATTGAAAATTCTGCAAGCCCGCCAATGCACATTGCACTTGTACATACAAACCCCTTTGTATATACAAAGATACATGCATTTAAAACTATTTTTTGCACTTTTCAACTGTAAAGGCCAAAAGACTTAGAATTTTTTGGATTTTTTAGGAAGGTACCTGCATATTTAAACACTTGAAACCTAAATGTTTATGCAGGCACTAACATTGGCTCTGTCTGGGGACGCATGCTTCTTGCAGGCATGGCGAGAACCATAGATCTTTGGGATGCAGATGAGTCCCTTGTCCATTGGACAATAGAGTCAAACACTGCACCGACATGCATCACAAAATACATTATTAAAATTTTACTTGGTGGCCTAGGGCCACCAAAATGGAAAAAACCAGAATTTCCCTTTGTCAAATATCTAATTTTCTTTTGATTTCTTCAAATGAAGCCTAAAAGCATTTAACTGCCTGCAGCAACCCTCTTTGCAATTATTTGTGCTGCTGCCCATTTCTTTTTCTTTAACAAATCTACAACTATCTTCATCAGCATACATTATCATCAGTTGTAGAATGTCATCATCATATGAATCATTGATGTTACTTGGAAAAATAATAGACTCATATGAAATAAATGAATCCACATCAGAATTTTGCCCTTCTTCAAAAAGTAAGAGCTCCTCTGTATCCAACATGCAATATTCAGGCACAAGCAACATCTCATAATCATATTCATTTTTATAAACATTCAGATATCCATCATCATTGCTCTCAACAATTTTATCAATAAGGTCCACCTGGAATGTCTCAAGAGAAGGCATAAATAGCTCAGAAGGTAGCCTACACTAAAAGCTTCATAGTCACCCCTGCAGCCAACACTATTCCCAACTGTATGAGCACACACATCTGCAACTGGTCCATTCACATCTGAATAGTGACCCTATTTTTCCTCTTCACCAATGCACTGATAATCAAAAGCAAATTTTTCAACCTCTGCATTGTAAAGGTAGTCGGAATCTTCAAGGAAATATTCATATTCAACATCCATATACATTTCATCATCTGAAAGGCTCACATATGCATCTGAATGCTGACAATCACTAACACATTCATTGCCATTCCTTGAACCTACATCTTCTATATTCAGAGCGAAGCTCTGCATATCTGCCTTATACAAACAATCAGGAATAACTGGGATATGCCTATCACTGCAAGACACAACTTCATGCATATCTTTTATTTCATCCTTTGAAGGGCATTTTGTGTCTGCATATCTTTCTTATAGAGGTTGACAATAATCTTTGTCCTCACCATTATAGGATGTGCCCATATTTTCTATAGCATCTTCTTCATGTTTATGCATCACATCATGGATACTCATACTGTTCTGAAGTATATTTCCCTTCGTAGAATCATCTTTCAATGAACACATTGGGAAAGCAGAAACACATTTACTTTGAAAACTACTTTGAAAACTTGCAGCCATGAAACCTACTAGCATTCCATATTTCTAATTATTTTCAATATCCATAGCAAATTTGAAGGCGTGGTGAAGTGTGACTGGTTCTTTATCTCTCAATAAATAACTCATTTTCTTATCAAATGCAGCCAAATAAATTGTTAATCACAATGCATTATTGGGTCTCATATATTCAGGAATCTACTTGAGCAACTTAATAAATCTAAGATTAAAGGTTGGAACCAGTTCCTCATCTTCCTTTTGAATATTCATGAAGTGTATGATCAATGAGGCTAAATCAAATCTTTCACCAAACTGCTCTAGGAATGCAATTTCTAAATCTACCCATGAAGAGACTGAATAGATAGGCAGGTCTAAAAACTAGACCCTAGCATCATCCTCTAATGACTGAACAAAGAGTCTCATTAATACATCTTCAGCCTCTACCTCATAATCTTCTATCAAATTACAAAAAAATTGCAGATGTTTGTTTGCAGATTTAGAATTTAATCCACTATACTTTGGCAAACACCTTCTAATCTTGTTGGGAATAACATTTGGGTAACCACATATTCCTTTAAAATTTAGGGCTTTATATCTTTCAATAAAAATGATCTTCTTTGAGAGCACAACCAGGTTTGCTGCTCTAAACTCATCATTTTGAATGAAAAGATGGAATACCTGGAAATATGTTGCAGCTTTGATAGGTTCAATCAATAGAGTCGCCACCTCTCACAGAGAGGACAGAACATCAACAAGGCACTTTTGTTTTCTGGATTCATCACACCAGCAGAGTACCACATGGTCTTTATTTGGTATTGTTGCAACAACTTCACTAGAAACTAGATTTTCCAGTCTTCAAATCACTTGACATTCCCTAGCAGAGTCACCATTTTTGTTAGTGTCCAAATCGACAGAGGGTTTTCTAGTTCCAATGCACAGGCAGATTTGGCCAACGGATATGGGAGGTTGCATGAGCTGCCTCCCCTTCACTTCTGGCTCTACCGCACTAAGGGGGGTATCCCTATAGCTAAAGATTCGACCTTGACTTGCCTAATGACAGAAAGATTTAGCTTTACAATAACAGGCAGAATACTCTCATGTTTGGACCAAGATTTTCATGATAGATCACAAGGGTGGCAATGTTCTTGGACATATCTAACTGGTTGTGGATGAGAGTATGCAGGGGTCCTATTTCTACTTCCTACAAACTAACAGGGTGGGAAAATGAAAGGATTCGTATTAATGTTTTAGATGCAAGACAGGGGTTTTGGATCATAACTACTAATCCAGAAGCAAACTGATGCCTATCTCAGGGCAAGGAGTCAACTAGACGTATACAAGAGAATGGCTTGCAATTGACATTCAAGTTTCAAGGGGTTAGGACTGGTATTTGCCTTACAAACACCACCCAAGGATAAGTATTTAACTGTCTCTACTTACATACATCGCAGCTGACATATAATCTTCTCTATACTCAACCTAAAACAATTTAATCCACTCCTTGAATGGAAGTTAAAGATTAAGCATGTGATACAGAAATCCATACCCTAGAATCTGAGAAACCCTTAGCAACCAGATTCAAAAGAAGAGAATGCATACAACACATGGAGACAGACAGATAAACACATACAATAATGCATTTTTCATATAGAATGACAAGAAACTAAACATATATGCAAGGTGCACTCAGATACAACTCATAAACTCCAGAAGAGATAAAACAGCCAGGAAAATGCTCTATCTTTCGTTATTTTTTCCCCAAAAATGCCCAAGTCTTCAACAACCTTGAAAATGAGTAACACAGTCCTTCTTATACAGCAGGAATGTGTACTCAGCATTAATTACATGGCATTTTAAAATTCCTACAAAATACAGTGCACCACAAAATGGCACTCAAATCATTAAATGTTCTAGGCAGAGAGAAGGGAGTGGGTGAGATTAGGAATTGTGCAGCCGCTCAAGATTTTTGCCCTCAAGATGGTAGGTGGCCCGTCCATGTCTTTGACCATTCTTTTGCAACTTCACCATTAATGCCAACCTACCCACAGCTTCAAAAAATGTAGCAAATCTGCATATTCTATAGTTTTCCCGCCTGAAACGCAACTACACATACAAAGGAAATCCTTCGCTGAAAGATTTAAAACAAGGCCATCGATTCCCCTTCTATCGCCAAGATCCTGTGGCCACAAATTGCATTGAAAAGTTGCCCACCAATAAGAACGTGCCATGTAGGCACCTTGTGCTTCCATCGCTAACTTTTCTGCCATTGCAACATGCATTTTGCCTCTTTTCGCCCCTGTATATGCAAAAGAACATACATATACAAAAAAATGCATGCATACAAAGCGCGGACCCCAAATTCTATGAAGCATTTTATAACTTTGCTACAGATCAGGCTTGTATCTCACTTCTTGCACATGTCGCTTTGTATATTGCACATGCAAATGCAATACACATCCCACAGATTTCAAAAAACTATGAAGCACTCTGAAATTCAAATCAGGTCCGGCCTGTATCTCATTACTTGTATATCGGCATATACAATGCCATATACATGCAAGCTGCATACACCAAATACTTATAGAACAGATTGCAAACATATTCAGGTTCGGCTTGCATCTTAACCTTTGCATCTTCGCAATGTATATCGGCACATACAAGCACCCAATATACATGCTGCAGACACCAAATTATCCGCCACAGTACATTTTCCTTTTCGCATCCAGGTTGCATGTTCTTCCTTTGCATATGACCAATGTATGTCGCATATACAACGCGAACATACAAGCAAATTATACATACAAACAACTGACTTCAACTTTTATCAACCAGAATGCATGCTCATTTCAGATCCGGCTTGTATATTTGCGAATGCATATTTGATTGTATGTGCGAATATACAATCGCTAAAATATGCAATTGGTGGGCCCCACCTTTTGTATATCAACCCCTTGCACTTTTCACTTTGCATATAGCGAATGTATATTGCATATACATTCTGCCTTGTATGTGAGGTAGACCCCACCAAATGTATCTCCTGCTTTGTATATTGTCGGATGTACAAAACCCCTTGTATCCTTTTTTCAATGTATATGCATCGGTCGTCAGGCAAACTTTGGAGTTGACTACCGATGCATCCTGTCTTGCCGATGACCCTCTGTCACTGTAGCAAATGCATTCGGGCTCCGTACATTTCCTCTTGTATGTTGGCTTGCATATTTGCAATGTATATTTCCCTTGCACATTTCCAATGTATCTTTCCATTGTATGTCTGAACATACAACACAAAAAATAAATGCAACCTGATATACAAGCACAGAATATTCTAGGAATCTGTGAAAGATTCTTCAATGTATATGCACCAATTCCAAACCCGATATGCATACAAGGAGGCATATAATTGATTTTTTCCATTTTTGAAGGCCGATTAAAAATTCTGCAAGCCCACCAATGCACATTGCACTTGTACATACAAACCCCTTTGTATATACAAAGATACATGCATTTAAAACTATTTTTTGTACTTTTCAATTGCAAAGGCCAAAAGACTTAGAATTTTTTGGATTTTTTAGGAAGTTGCCTGCATATTTAAACGCTTGAAACCTGAATGTTTATGCAAGCACTAACACTAACTTTGCTTAGACCTACCATCTTGTCTCATTAAGATTGGAATCAATATAAAGCTAAGATCTAGGCTTTGATTAGAATCACTAGGAATGAAGGGGAAAATGGTGATTGTGAAAATGGGGAGTCTCATGACCTAAAAGGATCACATATACCTAGGCAACCTTAGGCTACTTAATGAAATGAAAATAATACAAGAGCAAGTCCTTCACTATAATGCAAGATGAACAAAATGATACTAACATGCAAGAAACAAAACTCCTTTTGACATTTTTGATTTTTGTAATTTTTTTGTATTTTTGGAATATTTGATTTTTTTTTGTACTTTTATGTTTTATGTTTTTTATGCTTTTCAAACATAGTATTTATTGAGGTGAAAGGCATTGACTATTTCACCAAATTCCTCTCCCTTCATTATGCACTAGAGATAGGAACCATTTCTGATATCTTCTTTAACCATATAAGGACCTTTCCAATCCTTTGTGAATGTTCTCTTTCATCTTCTCTTTTTGTTTTTTGTGCTACCTTTTCTTAGGACAAGCTCTCTAATTTTGTAGGATTTATCATTTGATTCTATCATTTCAAACTCAGTGGTTTCTTTTGGTAATGTGAGACAAAGTAAATCTTGGAAATTTTGTTGATGGGAAGGGGTCCAATACAAGACTCCATCACATCTTAGCAGTTCCATTAGCATGTCAAATTGCTCTTGCATACAAATCTTTACGTCTTGTCTATCTTGAATGTTTTGTAAAAATTGGAATAATTCCAAGGGAGTTTGAGGCTCCCTTTACTCATCAGGAGGGACAAAGCTTATACTTGTCCTCGTATTAGGCTCAAGTCTCAAATCCATGGAATATCCAATGTAGCTTCTTGGCAACTCAAAGATGATAGGATCATCAATTCCAATTGATACTCACATTTTCCATTCTTTATGAAATGTACCCTCACTCTCTTCATCTTCATCTGGGAGTCTCTCAACCATTTCAATTTGCACTAAGGGTGCTTCCCATTCACCAAGCTCATTTGACTGCACTGAGGTATAAGTAGTAGGTTGCATTATGGTTGAGATACCATGAACATCCTTGGGAGGACTCCTATCACGTTGGTTGATTCATTGTCAATAGAATTTACGTCCTCCATTGGTGTTAATGGTCTATATGACTCTTTTGTGGGTGTGAGAGGCTCATATGACTCACTCTCTTCTAGTGTTTTAGGGATACGTGACTCACTCAAGGGTGATAAGGAAGTGTAAGTCTCTATCACATCTTCTTTAGGATTTGAGAAAGCATGAGGGTCTGCATATCTCAGATCTAACGTAGTTGTTTCAAATATTGGTCCTTCAGTTCTATGAGGTTTCTCTCCTATGCAAGGGAAGAGTTTGTAAGTTGGTTGTATATCAATCATGAGTGCTTCCAAATGGAATTGGAGAGGTCCATCCTTCTCTATCCATTCCATGATTTTCACTGTCTTTTCTTTCAGAATAACCTCTTTTTTTGGTGGTGCCTCATTTTCTAAGGCCTTCATCTCTACATTGTTTATAATCTTTTCTAGTATTTCTGTTCTTTTGACACATATTAATTGTGGCATAGGACTAGGAATAGAAAGCTTTTTTGTAGGAAGTACATAATCTATGGGGATTCCTATCCATTTGTTTGATGTTTTTTATTTTAACATGCTAAAAGGCTCTGAATCCCCTTTTGCAATGTACACCTTCCCCAGATGTAGGAATCAAGCCTCCTAGAATAATGTAGATGGTACAACTTTTATTCTATGTATCCAAGGTCTTCCAAGAAGTAGATTATATCTCATGTTCTTATCTATAACATAAAACATGGTTGGGATAGTCTTTGGTCCTAGAGTTACAGGAAGTGTGATCTTTCCTGTCGTAGCATATTTTAAATTATCATACCCACTTAGCGTGTCTCTAGAAGTGGTGATGTTGGTGTGCCCATAACCCATTCTCTCTAAAAGAGAGAACATAACTATGTTTACTATCACCTCGTCATCAATTAGTTTTCTTTTGATGCAAGTGTCGTAGATCCACACTTGCAAGTATAATGTAGGGTCTCCTTTCTTTGTTAACTCTGCCTTGGAAGGCATTTGCTTTAGGTCAAAGAAGAAACTTGGGTCTTTGAGCTCAGAGTTTGGTGGGCTTATGTCAAATTCAATGAGGTTGATTTGCTCACTAGGTGGAGGTGTAATTTGATCAATACGCTTCAACCCTATTTCTTTCAATAGTGTTGAGTAGTGTGAGGGGGAATTCCTAAGCAGGTCAATGATTGATATGTGTGCATAGGTTTTCTTTAAATCTTCAATGAGTTCATAAGGTCCAATCGGTGTTGGCATTGGCTTAACCACTGAGACGGTACCTTCATGTATTTCCTCTTGTTCATTCTCAAGATCTCCTTCCTCTTCTTTATCATGTAGTATTTTGACCAACCCCAACATCCTAGCTTCTCCTTTCTATCCTAACTATGCCAGGATATTGGTGTTGTTACCTTGGGCTACTTCATTTTTATTCATTGCTTATGTATCCTTATGTGTAGGAAATGGGTCCTGATAGATTCTCATGTTAGCATTCTATGGAGCTATTGGGGCTTGGGTTTGCATTTTTCCCTTGTTATCTGGCATGACCTCTTGCAGGTTCAAGAACATCTCTATGAACAACCATTGTTGGTCTTCTGGCAATCTTGTTATGAATCTATTATACTCCCTACAGGATTTCGTGCTATGCCCCCTAGTTTTATGAAAAAAATAGAATTGATTGTACTCATAAGGGGGTCTTTCATACCTTCCATCATTACCATTTCCATTACGATTCTAATTTTGATAATTGTCCCTTGGGTAATATGCATTGTTTCTTGGATGATTAATTGCATTGACATTGAGAGGATAACAGTCTCTTCAGTTATAATCATCCCTTACCTTCCTAATTGGGGGTTGATCTTTCACCCCATTTGTTGTTGCATTTCTATTGTTTTTGAGAATCTTAATGATAGGGACATTGTTCCTTGTATCCTCCTTCATTAGTTTTCTATTTGACCCGTAAATCCTTCTGCCAGTATCAATGGCTTCTTGGTCGATCCTTAAAGCACTCTCCAAGGCTTCTTCATAGGATTTGTAAGGTAAATTTTGAACATCCTCTTTCATATCCTTGTTTAAGGCATGTAAGAAAAGGTCACATAAATAGCGATGGTCCATGTTTGGAGCACTAGTTGAAGAATAGAGAACTTGTCTCCATCGGGTAACATAGTGGGCTATTGATTCATTCGATGCTTGTTTCATGGTCAGGAACTCTTTGATCCCTATTTTTACAAGTTTGTTCATGCCGAAATCTATGACAAAATCTCTATTTAACTTCCTGGATGAGTGGATTGAGGGGCCTCTAGTAGGCAATACTACCAATCTAGAGCTATTCCTTCTAGGGTCTTTAGGAAGATCTTGGCAACGACCCCGTCCCAAGGGAGGAGTTCTCTTATTGCAGTAGTATAAGCTTTGATATGCCAATTGGGATCACCCTCTCCCTTGAACTTTAGGAGATCAGGTAATGGTCAAGGCAACTAAACATTTCTTATGATTAAGTCAAGTGGTTCTTTCAAGTATTCTAAGTATGTGCCTAGAAAGGCACTCTGTGATTGAGGAGTTGATAGCATTAATCCCACAGGATGGTTTTGGTAACCCATTGTCTGATTTGCTTGGATTCCTAGCATTGCTTGATTGTTCTGAATAGAAGGGTTCCCATTCAGGAATGTCCTTACTTGCATTTCTTGAGTAGTAGTTGAGGTAGGGGGATTCTAAGATGCCCCTTGGTCCCATTCAATTATGATATTATAATGACTTATGTCTTCTTTCTAGAGTAGGTTGTTCTGCTTCTAGTGTTGTAATTATTTGCACTGACGTTGCAATTAGGTCTGCAAGAGTGGGACCTCTAGGCACTTCCTCATTTCTAAGGTTTTCCATTCGAGTGTTGTCATGATTTTGTGCTTCTTCTTGCATAGTATTTTCTCTTTGTTCTTTTTGTAGGGCAAATTTCAATGCTTCTTAGGTGTCTCTTGCCTCTTGTAAGTTTCTTTCCAACCTTCTTACTTCCTCATCAAGATGAGTACTTGAGGTGCTTGTGGATGGTTGATTTGGGCGATGGATTTTTGATCTTAGTTACATTCTTCTAGCTTTGTGGGGTGCATTTGGTATGGTAGGGTTATGTTCCCATGCAGGATTGTTAAAAGATAGAGAACACATGGGTTCTCTTTGGTCTTGATCATAGTCAGAGTCTTTGTAATCGTAGCCATTTGAGATTGGTGCATTTGGGTCAAGTGGCACATACCTATCAAAAGAGGGACTTTATGGTTCTCTAGAGGGAACATTCACTATGTTTAAATCTAGTTTTGTCATATTTGGGGGTGCCATAGACACCACAGAATAAATGGAATGAGCGAAGGCGAAGGAGAAAAACAACGAAAGCAGTGAAGGTGGTTATGAAGAAGAAAGTAGTAATATTTTGAAACCTAGAGACAACGAGGTCTAAATAATGGTAACACAAACAACATAACCAAAAGGCTTTGTACTTCACATTGAGTTCACCAAAATATGTATGCTCAAAATCATGACTCAGTGGCTTGGGGCAGTTGAGTCGGCTTTGGTGCACACATGGACCCTATCTCTTTGTCATGGAGTGAATTGCCATGTCACTCTCACTCTCATGGAAGTAGCTAGTCAAGAGGAGGTGAGACATGAGGGTGGTTTGGCTCATTGGAGAGCTAGACTTTGTGGAGAGGGGTCAGCTAGTCTCAGGACCTGTGTTATTGTGCGCTTGTTTGTATGTGATGTTATGTGACTGTAGTTGTAAAGATAACTATATGACCCAAAGGGTCACTAGTCATTGTTCTCATGTTTGGATTTTAGATGTTCCAATGTTGTGTGGGTTCACTATTATTCTCGTTGATGCTTTGTTCAAGTTGCATTGTCATTTGTATTGTTGGATGATTGCTTGTTGTACTCAAAGTTGTCTGAATCTTCAATGTTGTTGTTGAATGACTAGTTGGTCTTGTTGTGGTCCTGGGTGGATCTCCTTTATCTCATCAATGATTTCCCTCACCCACTCACCTCTAAGTCTAGGGCACATTCGTGAGCCTAAAAAAGAGAGATATGGTTTAATCTAACCTTGACTTGACCTAGGGTTTTGACTTAGGGTTTGTGTGACCTAAGGTTTGACTTTGTTGTCTTTATTTGACCTTGTGATGAAACCAAAGGTTTTGACCAATGTTGTTTGAAGTTGACCTTGTGTTGGGACTAAGGTTTTGTGAACCTTCTATGTTGCTAATGTTTTTGTTCTTTTTTAGATTTTTATATGCATGCAAGCCTATATGAGTGCTAAACGTATTTTTGTGCTTTTTTATGTTTTTGGAAATCAAAGTGCTTTTTCTTAATCTAGGAATTAGAAAATGTATGCAAGCTATGATGAAGTTACCTAATGCAATGTAATCTAAGTTTTTTTTTTTTTGAATATATGGCTCAATCTCATCTAAGAAAGGAAATTTCTTTTCATCTATGAACTTTGGAAAGGGAAACTAATTTAACAATGCAAATCTACTTAGCCTATCAAAGAAAAAGCAACATGTATTTACTTATCCCAAGAGCAATGTTTTGATTATCTAATTACTGTGAAATGAAAAAAACATGAAGGAACCTGGAGATGCATGAACCTCCACTACCCTCAGAAATCCTTGTATCGGTAACCTCTAATCCTCTTGTAGCAGCAGAATGATCTTCTTGGTGACAACAAGAAAAGGGAAGCAAGAGAAGATTTAAAGATTTGAAAAGAGATCAATGAGAACTTGATGAGCATTGTGGCTTGTGATGTGAGCAGTGTATGGATGTGAAATGATCTTGTATAGAAGCTAGATGAGACAACAAATAAAAGCAAAAGGCTCCTATGTCCTATATAAGCATGAGAATGCTTGATTTGGAGAGCAATAACCTACAAGAGTTGTGTCCACAAATGAAATTGCCTCCCTTCGTGCTTGAGGGAAGAGGTATTTATATGTTAGAAGAAGGGATGAGAGGTGAAGGAGAAAGAGAGTTAACTCAATTTGATTGGAGAGTTAACTTAGAAGACTCAAGAGTGATCTGGGCTAAAATTGGAGTGATCTACCCAGTAAAAGCTTATCACTCAAGAAGAAGTGAAGAAAGAGGAGTACATGGGATGCATGAATTGTTAACTAAAGGTGAAATAGAGATAATTATGCATGTGTGGGTGCATGAAATAGTTATCTCTATCTTTGGCATGAAAATCCATGCAAATAGGAAGAAAAATAAGAGAAAACAGAGCTATTTTGAGTTAGAAACTCAAGTTTTTTTACAGATGAAAACACAACAGGGTCACCCCTTTCACCAGTCAGGGTCGCCTGAGGGCAACCCATGGGTGAACCTTAGAGGAGGGCACTTGGGTGAAAGTCCATGGTTGGAGATGGTAGAGGAGATGAAAAGGAGGGGATTTGCCTCTAGAAATAGGTCAATCATGTGTGAAAATCCATATCTCCACTTTCAAAAGTAGGATCTCTCGTGGGAGATTTGGATTGGTTAAGTGAAACTAAAAACTAAAAGTTGGAGATGGCTAGGGATGACCTCTAGAAGGCCTCTAGGGATGGGGATGGATGAAAAACACTAGGGAAAGGTGAAAACTCACCAACAAGATGCATACAAGGCTTAGGGACAAGGTCGCAAGCATGGGAAATGCAAATTGACAAGTGTTGAAAAGTGTCAAAAGCGGAGAGAGAGAAAATGACAAAGGGGAAACAACAGAAAGAGGAAGAAAAGACACATCACCAAGAGAATTGTTGCTAAGAGGATGTTATTTCACACTTACATGTACATGACAAGGATTGTGACTCATCATAGGGGTCCTCATGGAGGCTATGCATGATTTTGGTGCTTACAAATACACAACCCTTTCTAGGGCCCAGTTTCCCCAGACAGTTCCTCTGTGACTGCTACACATGAAGGGAGCATTTAATAAGTAATTGGTCTTCTTGACCAATACTTGTTTACCAAATTTCACTATTGCTATTCCTATAAAAACAGAACTTTACCACTACATGTTTAATGTTCCCCTTTTTCCCTCTTTGAAGGTATGTACCCTTGTACGAATAATATTCCAAATGTTGTTAATGCTACATGGTGATTTCATAATCATGAAACAAGAGATGTTTTTTTAAGATGGATCAATGTGTTTATTCAAGCAATTTATCTTGTTAATTTGGTGTTAGAGGGAGATTACCCATCCTTGAACTTAACTTCATGGTGTTCTTTATTACTCCCTAGTGATTTAAAGGGTTAATGCCACATACATTTTTTAATGCATCTATGTTAGGTGATATGTGCAATAGTTTAACATGACAGCTTTACCTGTCAACATGACCCAGAGGCATCATAAATATTGTTTAGTGGAAAATTAGATTTGTCAATGTTTTGATGTTTAGGTGTTTAAATCCGCCTCTCCACTATACATTGAAGGATCTAGGGTTGAATGGCAAGCATTATCATACCCTAGAGTCACTTTTAGATGTAGGAAAACTTGGATTAGGGAATCAATTATCAAATTTTCCTTCTCTTATGCTCAATTGACCATTAAAATCCTAATTATGCAAATATGACAACAAATTAATGAATTATGGAAAAAGCTCTTGCAGACGGGAGTAAAATACCAAATTACAAAATACTTGTTTTTGGGGTTCTAAAGTGGAATAGTCGGGGACACTGGAGCGGGTGCCCAAGTCCAAGGTACTTGATTTTTTAGGGAATCTGGACATCCTTCAGACAATGATCAGCCTGGTAACTTCTATTTTCTGGAATCTACCTTCGGAGGACACTGGAGCGAGCGCCCTAGTCTCAAAAATGCTCCTTTGTCCATCTTTTATTTAGATCCTGAATCCCTGATGTCTTTCTAGTCTTCTTGCAACTCCACTTTTCCCAGATGCAACACCTATAACCTGCAATCACAAGACTTGGTTTGGGGGTTGTACTGTTTAGAGGTTTGCCTTAGTCAAACACCGGAGGACACTTAAGTCTCCAAACACTGTTTTCAGATACAGAGGGCATGACCTTGTGAGGCGGAGGCCAAAAACCAAAAGAATCAATGATAAAAACACAATGATATGTCACCTTGTAGTGAAGCTTTCATGTAGGAAGATACTCTTCATTCCATGAAGGAATTGATGCTCAAATCTGCAAATATCAACACACAAAACACACAAGTCTGCTCTTGCAACATAATAGAAAGCCTTGAATCACCTTGAGTACACAATAGCTTGCTAGTAATCATCTAGTTTACAAATGAATACCTACACTTGCTTATATATGCATCTACAAGCATTCCCACCAATATTTTAAAAATCAAACTTTACTGTGTCAGCAAAAGAACCTCCTAATGGTCATAAACCAACACCCAAAAATTGGAGCTGCCCTAAAATAGGGCAGGACTAGGGCATGAGCGCCCAAGTCCCCCCTATTTTAGGCAGGGTACAGCTCAAGGGGTCCTCCTAGGTCCCATGGGACTTAGGTCTTATTCCATCGGGATGCTAAAATATGAACTAAAATGTCCTAAATGCACTCTAAAGACTCGGGAGATAAACCTTATGAGGGAAAAGCCCCCAAGGGGACATTTTTTGATGTTACATTTAGCCCCCACTTTAATGTATGTATGAACACAAGGCCCATACATGCATTAAAGTAAGGTCACAAACACAACAAACACACCAAACATGGAGAAGACACGCCAATCACATAGAAAACAGTAATAGGCATGCAAAACATGGAGAAGACAATTATAGTCACGCAGAACACATAATAGACAGTTAATGCATAGAAGACACATTAATGCATGGAAGACAAGAATGATATCTTTTCTTTTCCTTTTCTCATATATATGAAATGCAAATGCAAGTACTGGAAAGTAAACAAACCTCCCATAATACACGATGTACCACTTAAGGGAGCATGTCTCTGTATATGGGGCAACACACATGCAAGACATGTAAAACCTCCCAAAATGCACGAAGCACTCCCCAGGAGTGCCGGTCACTACATATGGGGCAACAAACACACCATACAAAACAAGCACGCCAAAACACACACATTTGAAGACACGGAGAAAACATGACAGACAGGCGATGGTGTGTTCCCTATTTCTAGGCTTATCACAATCTTAGGCACATTACAGCCACACACCAACGATTGGGCTTCACCACAACAATCGCTGAAGACATGCTTAAGGGTTGAGTTAGTCACAAAACCGCTCCTCGCCTTTGCAGAGGACTTTTGAAAATGATAGGATGATGCAATCTGCTTTGAGAAATACACCATCCCCTCCTCTATAGAGGGATTAAGAAAAAGGATATGCTTGATATCTTACCTCCACAGAGGGCTTAAGAAAAAGATATGCTCGATATCCTGCCTCCACAGAGGCCTTACATGATTGATTGATTGATTGTAAAAAAACTCAAGATGCACGATGCACTACTCAAGAGCGCATGTCATTGCATCTGAGGTCAAACACATTGCTAACATCTATAATAGACAGATTACCTTATATGCCCCCACCTTAAGGTGGTTGATATCAGTTATTGATATAAGGCATGTTAAGGTAGGAAGAAAACACACAAGGGAACACCGACTTTCACAAAGCCTATGCCCCCTGGAGGTGACATGTACTTTACGATTGCCAAATGTTCCCACAAACACATCCCTGTAAGAAACATGTTAGTGTCTACAAGATTATGATAAACAATAACATCAATGCATATGATTAACCACATAAAGAGCCAAGGTTATACAAAAAATTTGGAGTTCGAGGATAACCAGAGGCTATATCACGAAGCTCTCTGAATCGAGTACCGCCAAGGCTAGATTCAAAGGCAAACAAAGGTGCATAGAGCAGCAATATTGTTAAGGTTTGCAAATGCGACAAAAACATCATAAAATTCACTACACAGAAAGCACAAGTGCTTCCACTAGCCAAGCGTCGGATAAAATATACAACCCCATCGTCATATTAGGAACTATAGTCCATTTTTTGATTGCTCTCGAAAGGGACACTAGGTCCGCATCAGTATAAATGTTTGTCGTCATCTGCCTACTAGATGGAAACACTAGAGGAAGGGAAACAATAAATAAGAGAGGAGAAACAAGTGTCGTAGGGACAGTCATGTAGGAGGGTGCCCCCAAGTCACCAACCACGACGTTGTGTCCATCAGACACAACACACAACAATAAAATCAGAGAGAGGCAATATAGAAGAATGATGATACAAATAGAAGAAGGTCACAACAGAGGCAGTCTCCTAGTATCCTGAACCTTATAGGAGAATCTGAGGTCATCCTAGGAATCCTAAATAACACATAACACATCACGAGAGAGATAAAGGGTTAGAGATACATACCTGAAGGGTCTTCACGCTAAGTCTTGTCATCAAGAGAATCATTGTCATCTTCTTTCCAATCACAAATGTTAGAGAGAAAAGGTGTGTAAGGTACTATTTCCATATTTTTGCAATTATTCTTTTGTTCATTCTTAAATTCTTCTTGATTTGATTCAATATTAGATGGAGTATTTTCTTGTTGAATTGTGTGCAAGATGCTCTTGAGAGATGGAAGAATGAATTTGGTTGGAGTGATTTCAGCCTCTACCCAAGAGAACTTTAATGTAGAAGACCTTAGACCTTTTGAGAAAAGAGCATCAAAATGTTAGGAAGGTAAAGCTTTGTGAGGACAATTATCACTGCTTTTGTCTCTAGTGATGTCCCAAGAGGTAATTGATGTTTTTAGATCCTTAGTAGGTTCCAAGTAACTTGAATTTCCAATTGAAGGAAGGAGACTAATGGTCTTCTCCTCTTTAGTGATATCCAAGGTGTGTGAACAATCAACTAAAGGAACAAGGTTTCTAGGATGATCCATAGAGGTTTCATGCATGCTCTTTGTTGAAGGGAGTTCTTCATTTACTAATGCTTCCTCTTGGCCAAAGTGAGCATTAGAATGAAGACTTGATGATGTGATGTTAATAGATGTGTCAATGAAATCATCTTCTTGCATCAAAGTGTCCTTATGAGGGGGAATAACCTTCAGAGAAGGATCATAAGATAAACCAGTGTTATAATCACATGTTTTATCAATAGGTGCCATAGTAGAATTTTCCATAAAATCATCCAAGGCTTCATCTAACATTTTAAGATCATCACTAGTATATGTTGTATTGATCATGAATTTAGTGAGATCATCTAATATTGGAGGGTATATTCTCATGAGAGTTGTGAATCTATCCAAGTCACCTATATGACAAAGGATTTCATATGTGGAACATGTAGAGAGATCGACATCGTGAATGTACGCTATTTGTTCTAGGACTTTAGGATGTTTATTAGTGAATTTAGAGAAATGCTCAATGTCTATGATGTATGTGAACAATTATTCCAAAGAAATAGCGATTATATATGCATTCAAATCAATGCCAAATCAGATTTTGAAAGCTTTTCAAAATTGGTGCAAAAGGTAAGAGCAAAAGTAGCCAAAAATGCTTGATTTTTCAATGCTTTTCAAATGCAAATGAATGAAGCAAAGGATGATATGAGGATTTGAGTCAAGGGAAGCAGGTTATATGACTTATATCAGTCCAAAACATAAATAAGTTCACTCTCAACACACTCTTGATGCAAATTCAAGATAATGCCAAGTCGATTATAGTGAAAATATGTCCAAATAGGCATTTTTTCACCAAAATTCAATGCAAAAGAGCATAACAAAGGGTGTCATGAGGAAAATGATGATGGAAAGAAAATAATATCACTAATAACAGCCACTTGGTGCCAAAATACCCAACACAACATGATTTTAGTACAATTTAAGGTCAAACACTAATGAAAATATAGCAAAAATAGGCTATTTTTCACGGTTTTTCAACTCCAAGACCTAGAAAAGAGGTGTTGTAAGAAATTTTAGGAGGTAAAGAGAAGAATATCAATAATATTAGTCACCTCAATCCATAAAATTGATCACAACATGCTTGGAGTACAAACTAGGTCAAACCCTAGGGCCAAAATAGCCAAAATGTGTAGTTTTTTGCAAATTTTTCACTACAAGAGTCCGTTAAAAGGGTGTTGTGAAGATTTTTATGAGGGGAAGAAAATTATTACCCTGATAACAGAAAATTAATGTGAAAATATCTGTCACAACACTCTTGTGGTGCATGTTTGGAGAGTCGATAAGGCCAATTTTAGTGAAAATTGTCATTTTTGAAGCTCTAGGTTTGAAATTTTGGAACAAAAGATATTTGAATGATTTAATGTCTGATTTATGATGGAAATTAAATACTATCAGATCTGAAAATGATTTTCAAGCTTAATCATGCAAAATTCCCATGCAAATTTAATGAAATTACACCAAAATTGCTAGTTTTTGTTGAAATTTTCAATTCAAAAATGCAACTAATTTAACTTTAAATGAAAATTCACACTAAAATGCAAGACTATAGCTAAATGAAAATTTGAATGATCCTCTAAATTAGTAGAAAAATCTGATAAAAGATTTTGCCTACAAATCCTAGATTTTGGAATTATTAGGTTATATAAAATTGACAAGATTTCCACAAAAGCCTAGCAATTAAATGATGAAAATGCAATGCAAGATCTTGAATTTTGTATTTTTCTATAATTTATATCATATCTGATGCAAAAATCATGAATTAGGAAAATTTAGGAAGAATTGACACAATTTAGTAAGCCAAACAATGCAATTTTTTTGTATTTTTCTAAATTTTCATTTTTTTAAAAAATTTTCTCAATGCAATAAATTAAATGACCAAATGAATGAATGAAATCACACCAAATCTATAGAAAAACACTTAGAAAGTTGTAATTTAAGTTCAAAGACACGGGTTCACCAAAATGTTTAGTGGAAAATTGGATTTGTCAATGTTTTGATGTTTAGGTGTTTAAATCCGCCTCTCCACTATACATTGAAGGATCTAGGGTCAAATGGCAAGCATTATCATACCCTAGAGTCACTTTTAGATGTAGGGAAACTTGGATTATGGAATCAATTATCAGTTTTTCCTTCTTCTATGCTCAATTGACCATTAAAACCCTAATTATGCAAATACGACAACAAATTAATCAATTATAGAAAATGCTCTTGCAGACAGGAGTAAAATACCAAATTACAGAATACCTATTTTTGGGGTTCTGAAGTGGAATAGTCAGGGAAACTGGAGCGGGCACCCAAGTCCAAGGTACCTAATTTTTTAGGGAATCTAGACCTCCTTCAGACACTGATCAGCCTTGTAACTTCTATTTTCCAGAATCTACCTTTGGAGGACACTGGAACAAACACCCTAGTCCCAGAAATGCTCCTTTGTCTATCTTTTCTTTAGATCTTGAATCCCTGATGTCTTTCCAGCCTTCCTACAACTCCACTATTCCCAAATGCTACACCTGTAACCTGTAATCACAAGACTTGGTTTGGGGGTTGTGGTGTTTAGAGGTTTGCCTCAGTCAAACCCTAGAGGACACTTAAGTCTCCAAACACTGTTGTCAGATAAAGAGGGCGTTCCCTTGTGAGGCAGAGGCCAAAAACTAAAGGAATCAATGATAAAAACACAATGATATGTCACCTTGTAGTGAAGCTTTCATGGAAGAAGATACTCTTCATGCCATGAAGGAATTGATGCTCAAATCAGCAAATATTGACACTCAAAACACACAAATCTGCTCTTGCAACACAATAGAAAGCCTTGAATCACCTTGAGAACACAATAGCTTGCTAGTAATCATCTAGTTTACAAATGAATGCCTACACTTTCTTATATATGCATCTACAAGTATTCCAGCCAATATTTAAAAAATCAAACTTTACCGTGTCGGCAAAAGTACCTCCTAATGGTCATAAACTGACACCCAGAAATTGGGGCTGCCCTAAAATAGGGTAGGACTAGGGAGTGAGCATCCAAGTCCTCCCCCTATTTTAGGTAGGGTACAGCTCAAGGGGTCCTCCTAGGTCCTATTTTCCATGGGACTTAGGTCTCATTCCATCGAGATGCTAAAATATGAACTAAAATGTCCTAAATGCACTCTAAAGACCTGAGAGGTAAACCTTATGAGGGAAAAGCCCCCAAGGGGACATTTTTCGATGTTACAAATACCCAACACTATGAAATGGTTTTTGTTTCAATGTCTTGTTTAAGACGTTTACCTAACTAGAACAAAAAAGAAAATACATATTCTTTGCATAACTTTACAAAAGGAAATTTGGAAACTAGACTAAAGAACCATTGTAATATTGCAACTCTAAAATTCACTGAATTGAAAATAACATTTAGCTAATATTTTGGATTTGATCAAATTAGAAAAACATAATTTATGACTATCCTTCATTGCATTTTGAAGTCACTAATTTACTTTTGAAATGAAACTAAAATTGAAAAGTGAATTTGTCTCTATTTAGTAAAAGTACATACAAGGACTAGTTTACTTATCATGGCATAAAGTAGTTTTTGGATTAATCAAGTAGATTGAAATTTCAAGTATACTAGAGAGATTCTAATCATGTAGTGATTGACAAATTTGGAAAGTTGTCCTAGAGTTTTTAAGAAGCTACTAAATTGTTAGAGTATTTTTAATTAATTCACGTTTAGATGGAGTCAAGCTATTTAATTGGTTGTCTTGAAATACAACTAATGTTCAAATGGATTTCTCAATCAAAATTTATACTAATTCGAGAAGTTTAAATTGAAAGCATGCAAGGTTGAGGTGTTTACTAATTGTTTATTTTAACATTTAAACCTAAAGATCTAATCTCATTGTATCATGATGTGGAGGTTGAATTCTTGGTTTAATGTATCTAATTTGTTTGTTTAATATAAATTCATTGGAATGTTGAGAGCTATCTAAACAATGTTTTGAAATAGTAAAATATTGAAATGTAAAAGAAGAGTTTGAAATGAATATTTTATTTTCAAAATGATAAGAAAGTGACCAAACGATTAGAATGATTTTTAAGAATGCACATTGATATTGCTTAAGTATTGTTTAGTCTACTCTAGCTCCTCTAACTCAAGTCTTATAAACCCAATTTGACTTGTGAAGTCATGCATCCCTCAAAGGAAAATTCATCTTCCATGTAAAGAATCTGGGTTTATTTAACTTATATAATAAATTAACATTTGAAAATGATCTTAAATAAACATATATTGTTATAAGTTCAATTTGTATTAAATAAACAAATTTTAAATATATAAAAATATGTTCAATATATATTAAAGTTTTATAGATAAAAATAATATTTAATAAATGTATATTAAAAGATACAATTTAAAAATTTATATTAAATATCATTTAAAAGATATACAATATATATTAAAAAATTTATAAATAAAAATAATATTTAATAAATATGATTTAAAGGATATAATTTAAAATTTATATTAAATTCATTTAAAATGTATTAAATAACATAAATTTAAAATAAGAAAATGAAGGATTATGAGTTGTACTAGTTCCTCATTGAAGATTGGGGCCAATTATTTAACCAACCCTAGGTGTTTCTTCTTTACTGTTTGTTGGTGTTTTGTCTATTATTAGTCTGGTGTCAGTTTGTTGCTACTAGTTTTTTGTTGGTGATGTGTTTCTGGTCTATTCTCTGTTAACTTTTTTTTTGTGTCCAATGCGCTATTCTATAATGGGTTTGACACCTTAGTCTTGCCACTTATATTAAAGAAAAACATAAATTTAAAATTAAAATAAAGAAAAATTAAAATAACAAAAAAAAATTTAAATGAAAATGTTTTAGGGTTTTAAGAACCCTAAGGCCAACAACTTGCTATGCACAGGTTGTAATGCCCCGCCATGCAACCCTAGAGATAAGTTTAACTAAGCAATAAAAAGTGAATTTTTTTTTTTTTTATAAAGAAGTAATGATAACATAACATAGACTAATAGAAACAAGTTAAACTATTATCTCTAGGGATTACATAGCCACATTATTGCAATTTAACAACAATCAACAACAACCATAGATCATTTAAATAAATCAAATGAGTCAAACTAACATCTTTCATTACATCACTAGATAAATACATCAACATTTTTGCAATAAAGATTACAAGTGCAAATTGGTTTATCTTACAAGAGGAATCACATAATTTTGTTGATACAAAAAATCTTTTTCAAAATACATTAAATTACATAATGAATTCCACTGATACAATAGATATAGATGCAAATAGTACAAATATTTGTCTTCAAATATAGGTACAAAATTGGATTCATGAGAGATATGTAGATTCTTTACACAAGCCATGATGCCAAAAAACTAATGGAATAAGTCACAACCACCCGACCATGTGGAACCCTAAGGTCCACCCCTTATGCTAGGAGATAACAATAAGGTCCCACTAAGAAAACAATCAAGAAAGACAGTAGACTAACAGGTGCAAAGACTACACAAGACTTCAAAACAACACCAGTCAATAAGGACATCACAAGTAACTCAAACACCACTTCCAGAGGCATCCACAAAACAAAAGGGAGAACACAACTAGAGAATGCTAGACTGCAATAGGGATGAGTGTCATCGCATGGTCCTAGCATGGGTTACCCGGATAGTCTCTAGCTAGATGCCGACCCCCATCCATGGGTTACCCTGACAGTCTCTCGCTAAGCGTTGGTCCCCATCTATGGTTACCTTGACAGTCTCTCACTAGACGCCGGCCCCATAGAGTGACACATACGGAACCAACATTCCTTTTGTGAGGACAAGGAAGTTGATTTTGCCAACCACAGCCTTCTCATCTCATCCTTAGCCTGAACGAGCACTATAGGCATGAGTGAGACATCCAGTTATCTTGATTAGTGTGAAAACTATCCAACCCTCTAAATTTATTATTAAGTTATCACTGGATTAACAAATTCCAATGGGTTACCCTGACAAGCCACTTTGGGCGTTGGCCCCACATTGAAAGCCACTCCCCCTTCACTACATCTAGATTCTCAAAGCCCAAAACAAAACCCAAGCATGAACTATCACATTTCTCATCATGATACATTTACAACACAAAATATACATCATTTCATATTACACAAAGCAAGGCATTACCCATCTTGCATAGTTATCATAACTACATGAATAGGTACATTGAGCAAGACATTATCCATCTTACACAATCATCATAACCACATGAATAGGTACACTAAGCAAGTCATTATCCATCTTGCACAGTCATCATAACCACATGAATAGGTACACTGTGCAAGGCATTATCCATCTTGCACATGTATCATACTAACATGAATAGGAGACAATATTTCAAGAATGCATTTCATTCAACTCACATGATGCACATATAGCCAACCCCACACAATCACACCCTCCTAGGCCTCTGGAAACAACTTCCCCAAATGACACAACACTTGACACCATTAAAAACACAATGGTTTCACATCACATTCACTCTCAAAGCACATCATAAACTAATACCCTTCAACAATATTTTAAGGAATGTAACAGTAATCCAAGCATGATCAATCATCTAACAATTATAAAGTGAATCTATCTCAATAATACATAACTTTAACTTTCTATTCACCAGTAGCAGTTATAATATGATCATAAGATATAAGTGTCCACGAGTATCAATATTTTAACTAATAATTCTCAAGACTTATTTTAATTTCATTTAATTAAAATGATTGTGAACAACATGCAAATAACCCTAAGGCATACAAATTAAACACAACAATTATTTACACTATTTACACTGATGTAGATTTCATTAATAATCTAGACAATTGTAAATACTATTAAATATAATTGTATAAGCAAGGCTATAAGCCTATAATATTAGAATGCTATAAATATCTTACACTAGTTAGAATCACAAGATACAAAACCCGAAGCTACAATGAAAGAACCTTGTTCTAAGGTTAGCTTGAGAGGAAAGGAATATAGAACAATAAAACATTCCTATAGATCTAACATCTTCATCAAATCTACGACACTTTTAACCACATCCATATGATAGGATCAACACAAAATGAATTTGTTGAGAAGGCTTTAGAACCTACCAACAATGCGAAATGTGAAAGCATAGACAAGGCACGCAGACTGATTGGTAGAATGCCTCAAAGAGAGTCATATGATGGAAAGCAATGATCATAGGATATGCACAAAATGAATTTGTTGAAAAATCTCAAAGAAACCGAGTTCAAAAATATAAAGTTATTGGTGATGCAACTAATTGTTTTAATAGAGACGAAACGGGTGAGAGGTAGACAGTCACAAAATATTCATATCTCAAAGATAAAAAACTGGGTATGGCTGATTTTTAGATATGATTTAGATATCCAGGCCATGCACTATTTCTAAAAACATTAGAGAAACCCAGTTTGTAAAAATAAAGTTATGGCTAATGCAACTGACTTCTGAAATAGAGACGAAATAGGTGAGAGGTAGACAGTCAAAAAATATTCATATCTCAAAACTGACAAACTAGGTGTGGCTGATTTTTGGATATGATTTAGATAACTAGGTCCTGCACCATATATAAAAAATTTAGAAGAACCTAGTTCATAAAAATAAAGGTATGGCTAACACAACAGACTGCTAAAACAAAGATGAAATAGGTGAGAGGTAGACTGTCACAAAATATTCATATCTCCAAAACGATAAACTGGGTATGGATGATTTTGGGATATGATTTAGATAACTAGGTCATGCACCATATAAAAAATATTTACAAGAACCTAATTCGTAAAAATAAAGTTATGGGTAATGCAACAGATTGCTAAAAAAAAGATGAAATGACTGAGAGATAGACAATCACTTCAATCGGTGATTCCCAAAAATGCAATGATACAAACATGCACAATTGGATCTGATAACAAGGATTCTAACCTCTCAAGAAATTTACAATCAACAGGAAAAATCATAAATCAAACATTTGCTTCAACCGAAAACTGAGACAGAAATTAGAACCAAAGGAACCTGATTTCGCTTGCTTGACTGGGCTGAAGATTCGATGTCGGGTTCAACTGCTGCAGCCACAAACCAGTCTCCCCCCAAAATTTCCATCTGCTAAAGATTATTATGAGAGAGAAATTCCCCCAATATCTTCCAGAAGATTCCCCCCATTAAAGGCCATAAATTCTGCCTAAATCCCTTTCTTACAATTTGCTATATTAACCAGACAATATATATATATATATATATATATATATATATATATATCTTATTTGTTTCCTTTACAACTAGATAAGAATCATTTTTATTCTTATTTATTTAGTATTTACTATATATGAGTTTTATGACAACTCATAAATATTATCTATTTTTATTGCCACTTAACACAACATTTAATTATATTAATTAATTTATTTATCTTAAGCTAGCATTTACATTTATTATTATTTTTTATTATTTATTTCCATAAACTCAAATTCTCATAAAGGCATCTATATATATTTATTTATTTAACAAAAATGCTTTCATAACTAATGATATTATTTTAATGCAACAATTAACCAAAGAAACAATCAAACAATTCTAAACAAAATAACCCAAATGCCAAACAATACCTGACACAATGCATGATCGAAAACATGACCACAATGACTATGACTGGCCATTACTCCCATACAGACAACACTAACTGGGTGCAAAACTGGATACTCATCATTTTCAAGCATGATGGCCAACTAGGGGACCACATCTTATCTCCATTCAACAGTTTCTATTGGGTTTAAGGCACGTTTAGACCTATCATTTCAGGTGGAGTCGATGTCTAGCACCTGCATTTGCAACAACCAAACAGTCGAACAAATAGACACACACACACAAATATATATATATATATATATATATATATATATATATATATATATAATCCTATAGTTAAATACACCATGAAAGGGAATCGTAGCGTAGTAGAGTACTCACACATGAGTAATGTGACACTATCCCTTTCACCATCACATCAAACACGTAATCACAACACACATAGCAATCAGTTACTAAATGACTAATAAGAACCATCATCATATAATTGCATGATACACATAATAAGATTAATCCACACAAAACATCACAACATAACATCCTATGATACATAATCAGTTGCATAACAATCAATTCTAATATATGACAATCATAATAAAATCAACATCATAATCACCTGAATGTAAAACAATGTCAGAGCATATAAATTATCAGTGTCGCAACAAGGATTATCAATAAAACATGCTAAATGTCATATGAAACCACACATGAGGATAATCAGGAATTTCACTAACATAAATGTATCATCTACCAACATCATATAATGTACAACATCAACTGTCTAACATACCCTAAATATTCCTCTTATTCTACCTTCATCTTTATGTTTCTTAGCCAGACTACCTGCACATCCAAGATGAGAATGGAGGGGCACTACATAGGTCATGGCTTGTAAGGCTCATGGCCTGTGCATAGTAGGTTGTGAGCTTTGCAGGCCACGACCTATGGATAGTAGGCCTTATGGCATGCTATTCACATGAGCATTTCTCTATAATATTTTATTTTTTATTTTTTTAAAATAAAAATTTCTCTCTATAAAATATTTTACATAATAATAAATCCCTAAATTTATTTACTGGTGTCCATACCAGCCAAAAGCCCCAAGGCATAAACAGATTTAAAACAAGTTTAAGAATAATTTTAAAAATAGGGTTTTAAAGACAAGTTTTAAAAACAAATTTCCTTTAAAAAAATAGGTTTATGATGACAAATTTTAAAAGAAATTTTCCTTCTCAGATCTAAGTTGCTTGAATTGTTTCAGAAAATAAATAAATTTAATATGAGAAAGGAATTTGTGTGATAATGTATAAAGATATAGTTTGATATTGAAAAATTTGTGTGCAACAAGTAAATTTTGCCTGGGAGGAAAGCAGAAGAGCAAATTGGGTTTGAATCTTCAAGTCTAGAATTCAAAGAAAAATTTGAGAGGTCTGAAGGAGAGGATTCATTTCCTATTTTAACAAAATCAATTGATGAAAAACATAGAAATTTTCAAACCATTCAATCCATTTCCTCACAAAAAGTAGGCTTTCCTTCCTGTAAATTTGACAAGTTTTTAAGAATAAAACTAGATTTCCTCACATATTTTCACAATATTAAACTAAAGTGACAATTCTACAAAGAATAATTCCTACATCAATTCTTCCATTTAAATTGAATATATAACTTTTTACAAAATTCTTCATTCTATTGCCAAAATGAAAAGGAGGTAGAAGCACATACCTAGAATTGGTTGGCCCTCTTGATGTAACTTTTCTTGAAGCAGTTGTAGAAACTTTGAAACAACACGAAGTTACCATGAAGAAACATGTTGCTTTCTTTTTCCCTTTTGTTTTATTTATAAATCTTTTAATTCCTTAATGTCCTCCATCAATAGGAGAAATTAACTCCATAAACTAAGTTTAACACCCCACTAATAGATCAATCAAAAAATTAACTCACACAAAGAGGTAGTTCAACACCTTTTTCATTCTAGTTAACAATAAATCAAAAATTAATAACTTATGTTCTCCACCAATTTCTCTTTTTAACTCAAAGAATGATTTTTATTTTCAAACAATTATTTATTGTTTTATTTTTTATTTATTTCAATTCATTTTGTTATAATTTTGTATTTTCTAATTATTGGAATGAGATTAATTTTTATTTATTAATAATTCATTGTTATTTGTTTGTTTGTTTATTACTTACATATTTATTTTATCTAATAATTAAATTGGTCAAAAATATCTTTTCTAATTTAATTATCTATTTATTTCTACATTAAAAAATCAATTAAATTAAAATGTGTCAAAAGGGGTCGTGACATCCTCCCCCCCTTACTTTGTGCATCGTCCTGATGCACTTACTAGTAATCTAAGTCCATAAAAGAAATAGTTTGAATATCATGTTTTCAACAAAGCTTTCAGAATAAAAATGGAAACAACTACTGCATTTCATTTGCATCCTCCTACATAGCATTATCTGCATCATGTTGATCCCATTACACCTTACATTGGTCTACCATTCTGTTACACAATTGGTACTGGCGCTTCTCCAAGATTCTATATGGCTCTATTGTTATTCTCTCTAGGTCTTGGACCTATAAAGCATTCCAATTCAATATATATTTTTCATCAGGTACATATTAAGAAATAACACATGGAAAACATCATGGATTCCACTCATTCTTGGAGGTAAAGCTAGTCGATAAGCCACCAGATTTATCCTTTCAAGGATTTCTAAATGCCCAACATAACATGGGGCTAACTTAGCCTTTTTCCCAAATGATATTGAGCTCTTATGACTTCTAACTCTTAGAAACACTTTTTCCCCTATTGAAAATTCTCTTTGTGTCCTATTTTTATCAGCATAACTCTTTTGTCTATCGGCTGCCTCCTTCTATTTTTACCTTATTCCCTTGATCTGATTTTCCATATCCTTTAACATTTCAAGACCAATTATGATTCTATCTTCTAGACTATCTCAACTTAGATGTGTTCAACACTTCCTTCCATATAGTGCTTCAAATGGGGTTATTCCCAAGGTGGACTGAAGGGAGTTATTATATGCAAATTCTATAAGTGGAAGGTATTCTTCCCACACTGACTGTTGATCCATGCAATACATACGTAAAAGGTCCTTAGCTATCTAGTTTGTTCTTTATGTTTGCCCATTAGTTTCAAGATGATATGTTATGCTAAAGATTAGTTGAGTTCCCAAGGCTAATTGTAAAGTTGTCCAGAATCTAGAAGTCAACCTAGCATCTCTATCCAAAATTATCCTTTCAGGAACCCCATACAACCTAAAAATTTCCTTTACAAATCTTTTTACCAACTTTTTGCCAAGGTTGGGGCATCATTTGTCAAATTTCCTGGTATGAAGTGTGTTAGAAAATGAAGGCAACAACTACTCAAACAAAAATCTAATTACAATATGTTAATGGTCTCAAACAATGTAATATCAATAGAGATTGCATGTAGAAATAAAATCACAACACAAGAACAAACACCATAGAAGAATAACACTAGATATAACTTGGAGAAAACCCCTTCGGGTAAAAAACTCCACCAAGAAAATAGGCTCAAGTTGTATTATCTTCAAAATCTAAATAATGTAATACATGCACTTCCTTCTTCTCTCCAACCTTCACTCTGATAGAACCTATGTACAAAAATCTATCATACTACAACACTTACATGGCATTATACTTATAGAAGTGTTTTCCCTCCAAACTAGGTGTCCACTTTCTCTCTCCTAATAATCTCCAACATGCAAACATTAAATGACTTCTTACAAGCCCATGACACTTGTCCAAAGTTAGCCATGCAAAGTTGGGTTCCCAAGGCCAAAAATGGTCTCTTACAACATCTTACAATGTGTCATAACCATCATAGATTCTCCTAGAAAGCATCTTCCCAATATGGGCGCCTAGAGCTAAACATAGCATCTTACAACTATTAATTACTTGTCATAAGTTGTCATAGTGTCATAGAATCTTATGACAACTTGTCACTATTATAGATTCTCTTACATACACTCACCAAGTTTATGATGTGTGTCATACATGCTAAAAATAGTTGATTCCTCCAAGGTGGTTCCTACCCTCATTTAGTCATGATTTTTACAATTGCCAACCATAAATGTCACTCCATAATTACCTCTAGTAAATCTGGAATTACCACTGTCGATGAAACTACCTCACTCCTATATGGGTAATTACAAATAATAAAATGGAATAAATACAATATTGGGATTTACAAGGTTAATGGAACCTTATCCCAACATTCTCCCACTTGAAATTATACATTGTAAATCAACCCATAGGAAATCAAATGAAAATAATCATGTACTAGAAACAAGGCCCATGGTCTCTCTGCACCAAACAAATTTCTCTGTGCTCATAGGCTTGGTCAATGAATCTGCAACATTCTCTTGAGTGGCTATCTTCTTCAGCTCAATCTGTCCACTTACAACCAATTCTTGAATGAAGTGATACAAAACATCAACATTCTTAGTCTGAGCATGATACATAGGATTCTTGGCCAAACAAATAGCACTCTGGCTATCACAACGAATCTAAATGACCTTGCAATCAAAACCAATATTTGTACACAATCTCCTCAACCAAACTATTTCCTTAGAGACATGAGTAGCAACCATATACTGATCTATTTTGGTGGTGGACAAAGCAACGGTGGGTTGCCTCTTTCTCATCCAACTCACTGCTCCTCCAAATAGAGCAAACACATAGCCACTAGTGGAACTTCGACTATCTAAGTCACCTGCCCAATTTGCATCAACAAATCCCTGTATGTCCAAAGTTTTATCAACACTATCAGTACCAGAATAAACCAAACAATAATCAGAAGTACCTGCAAGATATTTAAACACCATCTTTGCATAATTCTAATGTTGTCTACTAGGGTTAGACATAAATCTTCTCAAAACTCCCACTGCTTGAGCAATATCTGGCCTAGTGCAAACCATTGCATACATCAAACTCCCTTCAACACTAGCATATGACACATTAGACATATCCTCAAAATTAACCTCATTCTTTGGACACATATCTAATGAAATCTTAGTATTGATGGGCAAAGGAACTCTAATTGGTTTACATTCTTGCATACTAAATCTCTGCAAAATGGTATTCACATACATACTCTGATTCTTTGGACACATATCTAATGAAATCTTAGTATTGATGGGCAAAGGAACTCTAATTGGTTTACATTCTTGCATACTAAATCTCTGCAAAATGGTATTCACATACATACTCTGAGACAACCAAAGCTTTATGTCACCTCTATCCCTCTTGATCTCCATACCCATAATATACTTGTCTACTCCAAGATCCTTCATATCAAATGCACCTAAAATTTGGGTTTTAGCTCACTGATCATACCCTTAGTATTGTTGAAAAATAATATGTCATCAACATACAATGTGATTATCAGTATAGAATCATCAATACAACGAATGTAAACACAGTGATCCTCCTCACTTCTAACAAAACCCAATTTCAACACAAATGAGTCAAACTTTTGGTATCACATTTTGGGGGACTATTTCAAACCATAAAGAGACCTCTTTAACCTGCAAAGCCAATGTTCTTTCCCTTTTACCTCAAAAGTTGTAGGTTGTTGCATATAAATTTCTTCCTCAAGATCTCCATGCAAGAGCACAGTCTTAACATCCATTTGCTCTATTTCCTAATCAAAAGTTGCAGCAATGAATAAAAGAAATCTAATAGAAGTTAACTTAGTAACAAGAGAGAAAATTTTACCAAAATCAACTCCCTCTCTCTCAGAGTAGCCCTTGGCTACCAGTCTAGCCTTGTACTTCTCTAATGAACTGTTTGCTCCAAACTTCTTCTTAAAGACCCACTTGCAACCTATGGCCTTTCTTCCTTTGGGCAAGTGAACAAGATCCTAGGTGTTAAAAGAGTCTAAAGCCATCATCTCCTCCTACATGGCTAACTATCAAGACTCACTATCATCTGCATGAATAGCTTCCTTGTAGGATCTAGGTTCATCATCAGTACTCAATAAAGCAAATACACAACAAAAATATGGTGGGCTATACCTATCAAATGGATTCTATTGTCTTGTGGATCTCCTCAAGCATGGAGTAAGAGACTCAACTTGTCCTTCTGTATGATCATTTGCACTAACTTCTTTTGTTACAACAGATTCTTCCTCATTAGAACTACTTGAATCTTCTTCTTCTTCTTCAACCTCTAATCCATTATTGTGTTCTTCCTGAGGTGCATCTTCATGCTCTAAGTCAAAATGCACTCTCTTTGACCTTTCTTTCCCTTTTGGTTGCTTAGGTTCAGAACTAGCTCTAAGTTCCTTGAAAATAACATCTCTAGAGAAAATAATTTTTCTAGTTAGAGGATCCCAAATCTTACAACCTTTAACATTCTCACCATATCCAATGAAGATGCATTTATGTGCCTTTGGATCCAACTTAGATCACTTTTCCTTAGGCACATGAACAAAAGTCTCATAGCCAAAAACCCTTAAATGTAAAACAGAAGGTTTCTTATCTGTCCACACTTCATAAGGTGTCAAATCAAGAGCCTTACAAGGAGTTTTGTTAATCAAGTAACAAGCAGTACACACAACGTCTACCCAAAACAATTTCTCCAACTGTGAATCACTCAACATACTTATGGCTCTTTCTATGATTGTTTGGTTCATCCTTTCTGCAACACCATTCTATTGTGGTGTATACGGAGTTGTCTTTGACCTTTCTTTCCCTTTTGGTTGCTTAGGTTCAGAACTAGCTCTAAGTTCCTTGAAAATAACATCTCTAGAGAAAATAATTTTTCTAGTTAGAGGATCCCAAATCTTATAACCTTTAACATTCTCACCATATCCAATGAAGATGCATTTATGTGCCTTTGGATCCAACTTAGATCACTTTTCCTTAGGCACATGAACAAAGCCTCATAGCCAAAACCCTTAAATGTAAAACATAAGGTTTCTTACCTATCCACACTTCATAAGGTGTCGAATCAAGAGCCTTACAAGGAGTTTTGTTAATCAAGTAACAAGTAGTACACACAACCTCTACCCAAAACAATTTCTCCAACTGTGAATCACTCAACATACTTCTGGCTCTTTCTATGATTGTTTGGTTCATCCTTTCTGCAACACCATTCTGTTGTGGTGTATACGGAGTTGTCTTTTATCTGATTATACCTGCATGCTTAAAAAACTAATCAATTCCTTAGAGAAATATTCCCCTCCATTGTCAAATCTTAATATTTTTATCTTTAATCTTGATTGGTTTTCAACTAAGACTTTAAAATCTTTAAACTTAGCGAAAACTTTAGATTTGTGCTTCATAAAATAAATCCTTGTAAATCTAGATACATCATCAATGAAGGTGACAAAATAACAAGATTTTCTAATAGTCATTAGCCACAGGTCCAAACACATCTGAATGAATAATATCTAACTTTTCTTTTGCTCTATTATTTCCTAAAGGAAATGCTGTTCTATTTTGTTTTCCAAACACACAATGCTCATAGAAGTTAAAGTGTTCATCAGAATAAAAGAAACCATTCAACAAATCTTTATTCTTAGTTGTTTTTAAAACATATTACCTGTGTGGCCCAATCTATGGTGCCATAGCATACAAGCATTTTTAGAAGCCTCAGAAACATAAGATGAATTACAAAATGTAGTGGCATCTAGCCTAAACAAGGTTCCCAATCTCTTCCTCTTCGCTACCACCAAGTTTCCACTCACCAATCTACAACCATGCTTATCAAATATTACATGCATTCCCAAATCATTCAACTTCAAAACTGAAATCATATTTGTAGCTAATCCAGGAACATGCAAAATACTAGGGAGGGTTTTAATCCTCCCACCACTAAAACACAACAATACCTTGCCTTTCCCAAGTATTAGATATGTAGAGTTGTCCCCAAAGTACACTTTACCTCCATCATACTCTTCATATGTGGAAAATCATTCTTTATGTAGGGACATATGATATGAGCATCCTGAGTCAACCTACCAATGATCATTAGAAATAGCATTGCATGCAAAAAGTAAAACATCTTCACTTACATTCAAGGACTTATCATAAGCAATCTCCTACTATTTCTTTAGATTTTTGCACTCATTTTTCACATGTCTCCTCTTTCGGCAGTTCCAACACTTAACTCTACTCTTCTTTCCAGGAGCCTTAGATCGACCCTTAGATTTGTCCTTAGCTTCTTTTTGATCTCCTTTCAATCCTCTTTCCTTGGACCTTCCCCTCACATTGAGAGCCTTAGTGTTAACCTCAAAAGTCTTCTTCCTCATCTCCTGTGCCAAAAAAGTTGCAACAAGATGATCCAACTTTAGATCTTCAAGGTTAGCAATAATAGCAAGGATAACATTCTCTCAAGATTCAGGTAAAGAATAAATTAAAAGTATACATTTATCTTCTTCTACAACTTTAGCATCTACATAATACAACTTTAGCATCTACATAATCAAGTTGACTCAAAAGTAAATTAAAATTGTTCAAATGCTTTGCAATAGAATCACCCTCTTTCATTTTAACATAAAATCATTTTTTCTTTAAATAAATCTTGTTTACCATGCCCTTGGCTTGATAAATCTCACTTAATCTCTTCCAAAGTTTGTATGCAGTCTCTTGCTTCAATACATTCAACATGATGGAATCTACAAGACACAGTTGGATAGTTCATTGTGCCTTCTTATCCAACCTTTCCCATTCATCTAGACTCACATCATCAGGTTTCTTCTCTTTCTGAATAGCCAACCACTAGTTTCTTTCTTCCAACAAATCCTCCATTTTCAGCTTCCACAAATCATACCATGTACTGTTGAACTTCTCAATGTCCAATCGAGAGGTTGAAGCAACAGTGGATGCAGCCATAATATCTACATGACCTACAATAAAAAAACAACCAAATCTCCCATTGTAGATAAACAACCTTCACACTACCACCCAAGAGTCAAAGTTGGCTAGGCTCTGATACCAAATGTTAGAAAATGAAGGCAACAACTACTTAAATAGAAATCTAATTACAATATGTTAATGATCTCAAATAGTGTAATATCAATAGAGATTACATGTAGAAATTAAATCACAATAAAGGAACAAAAACCATAAAAGAATACCACCTGATATAATGTGGAGAAAACCCTTTTGGGTAAAAAACTCCACCAATAGAACAGGCTCAAGTTGTATTATCTACAAATTCTTAATAACATAATACATGCACTTCCTTCTCTTCTCCAACCTTCACTCAAGCAGAACTTGTGTACAGAAATCTATCATACTACAACACTTACAGGGCATTGTACTTATAGAAGTGTTTTCCCTCCAAACTAGGCATCCACTTTCTCTCTCCTAAGAATCTCCAACATGCAAACATTAAATGACTTCTTAAAAGCTCATGACACTTGTCCAAAGGACCAACCATGTAAAGTTAGGCACCCAAGGCCAAAAAAGGTCTCTTACAACATCTTATGACTTGTCATAATTGTCATAGATTCCCCTAGAAAACATCTTCCCAATATGGGCACCTAGAGCTAAACATAGCATGTTACAACTATTAATTACTTGTCATAAGTTGTCATCGTGTCATAGAATCTTATGACAACTTCTAGCCATTATAGATTCTCTTATGTGCACTCACCAACTTTATGGCATGTGTCATACATGCTAAAAATAGTTGATTCCTCCAAGGTGGTGTCTACCCTCATTTACTCATGATTTTTACAATTACCAAATGTAAATGTTACTCCATAATTACCTCCGATAAAGTTAGAATTACCACTACCGGTGAAACTACCTCATTTCCTTATGGGTAATTACAAATAATAAAATGGAATAAGTACAATATTGGGATTTACAAGGTTAAGGGCACCTTATCCCAACAAAGTGGGCCACCTTGGTGAGTTTATCTATTACCACCATTATTGCATTGTACCTATAGGGTGTCATAGGTAATCCTTGGGCAAAGTTCATACTAATGACTTTCCATTTGTGGTGTGGTATATCATGGGAATTTAACAACCCAGCTGGATGATTATACTCTACTTTTTTCCTCTGGCATTCCAAACATTTGGCTACAAAGAGCACTATGTCATTCTTCATTCCTTGCCAAAAGTATAACTTCTTAAGGTTAACATACATTTTGTTTACCCCAAGATGCCTTGAATAGGGTGCATTGTGAGCTTCAGTCAAAATTAAGGTTCTAAGTTCCCCAGAGTTAGGAACATACATTTTGTTATCATATCAAAGAAATCCATCCCTATCAAAAGTGTACCCCACAATCTTTGGATCAGTTGGATCAATTTCCAAAGTTGTCTCTACTTATTCATACCAAGGGTCATGCTTTTGTTCTTCTAACACTTGTTCTCTGAAGCTAGTTTTGAAAGTTGCCATGGCCATCAAATGTCTTCTTCTGCTTAAGGCATCTACCACCCTATTTTCTTTTCCTTTAATATATTCTATCTCAAAGTTATATTCACTTAGAAATTATAACCATCTTCTTTGCCTTGCATTCAAATGTGGCTATGTGAAGATATATCTTAAACCTTGGTGGTCAATTTTTAACTCAAAAGGTTTACCCAATAAGAAGTGTCTCCACTTTTGAAGAGCATGCACTATTGCCACCAATTCTAAATCATGAGGTGCATATTTCATTTCATGTATCTTCAATTTTCTAGATTCATAGGCTATTACACCCTCATCTTGCATAAGAACACCCCCTAGGCCTTAAGTAGAAGCATATGTGATAACTACAAAATTTCCATTAGGATTTGAAACCTTTAAGATCAAAGTCATTGTCAATTTTTCCTTCAATATTTGAAATGCCTTATCATAGTGTTTTGTCCATACATATCGTTTACCTTTCTTTTGCAATGAAGTGATAGGACTTGCAATTCAAGAAAACTCTTCTACAAACCTCCTATAGTATCCTGCTAGTCCCATAAAACTTCTTACTTCGGAGACATTTTTGGGAAATGGCCATTCTACTATTTCTTTTAACTTATTAGAATCAACTGCAATCCCTTCTTCTGATATGATGTGCCCTAAATAATGAATCTTCTTTTCAAAGAAGGCACATTTTGACAATTTCCCATAAATCTTGTGCTCTCTTAATCTTTGCAAAACAAAGTGAAGGTGGGCTAAATCTTCTTCCTCATTTCTAGAATAGATTAAAATATAATCCAAGAAAACTAAGACAAATTTGTCCAAGTAATCATGGAAGATGTTATTCATTAAGTTCATAAAGGCAGCAGGAGCATTAGTTACACCAAATGGTACAACTGTGAACTCATAATGCCCATATCTTGTTTGAAATGTTGTTTTTGAGATGTCTTCCTCCTTGATTCTAAGTTGATGGTACCCTAACCGAAGGTCAATTTTAGAAAAAATAGCTGCCCCTTTCATTTGATCAAATAGGTCATCAATGCGAGGCAAAGGGTACCTATTCTTTATTGTTACTTTGTTTAGAATTCGGTAGTTTATGCACAACCTTAAGGTTCCATCCTTCTTAACAAAGATAACTGGTGCTTCCCAGGGTGACACACTTGGCCTTATTAATTGCTTTCCTAAACATTCCTCCAATTGTATTTTTAGCTCTAAACATTCATATGTATTCATGTGGTAAGGGGCCTTTGACACAGGCTCAACTCCTAGTACTATTTCAATGGAGAAATCAAATTTTATTTTAGGAAATACATCCTTAAATTCTTGAAGGAAAGGGGAATTTTCAAATTTGGGGTATTTTCTTCTTCCTTTTCATCTAGTGTAACCATAAATATTTGAGCTCCCTTCCTCCTTTCTTTCTTTAGTTGCATTGCTGGTATGGTCTCCACATTTATCAGCCTAAGGGTTCCTTGCAGTTTAACTTTATTTCCTTCATCATCCAAACACTCCACTATTTTATTATAGCAATATACATTTGCTTAATGATTGGTTAGCCAACTCATTCCAATGATTACATCATATGACCCTAGGGGTGCCACATATAATCCTACCTTTGTTTCAAATTCAGGGAATTGTAATGTAGTGTTAAATAGGCACTTGATCACTTCTCTAACTGCCTTATCCCCATACTAGACTATCCATGATGATTCCATTTGACTAACTCTTAATGACATTCTTTTAACAAGTTCAGGAGAAATAAAACAAATTCATATGATCCAATGTCTACTAGTATGGAAATTGGTTTCCTTGAAAGCATACCTATAGTTTCTATGGGTACATTTTTTAATCAAGTTTGACGATTTCTTACTGCGGCATGAATTCTTTGTGGAGGTCCTCACTGAGGTTGGTTTGCTCTAATATGTCCTTGCATCTTTGGGCAATCCCTAGCATAATGATTTCCCCCACACATAAAACATCCACCTGGTGGTCCCCATTGCACTAGATTCCTAGGGGCATCATTTTGTGCTTCATTAAGTCTTGGTGAAAGTACTAGCATGTTAAAATTCCTCTAATTATTCCTATTGAAATCCCCTCTATTATTGTTCTCATTTTGTCCATTCCTTGGATTTTGATTCAATGGCGGCTTCCCTTCTAAGAATTTGGTCATTTGGTTCTTAAAGTTTTGATTCCCCTTGAATTCTTTTTTTCTTTTGAAAGAGTGGTTTCTATTATTGTTGAAGTTCTGACTTGCTACTACTAGGTGTTGTGTGGTTACACAACACGCCCCATTTTGACTTGGCAAAATAGGGACCCAACTTTTGGCTTGGCTTGTTTGTTCTCTGGCGGTTTGGTAAAAGTAAGTCAGGTGCATCATCAGGTAGAGTCAGGATGAGGTAAGTCACCATTATGAGGTCAGTTTGTCAAATTTCGTATTTCATTTCTGTGACCTCATAGTTTGAAAGAGTATTAAAATTCACGCAGGTTTGTCTTTTACATCATCCTGATATTCCTCAGGATGTGAAAGTTATGAATAGTCAAAGTTTTGGTCAAACCTGATATTCGCAAGAGGGGGATCATTTTTTTTTATAACTTGTCATCTTTTTGAAGATCATCATCATATTTGAAACATCCCCCGATATGTCATGCGGCTCAAATATCCAGACGTCAACATTAAGTGGTAGTAAGTCTTCCGTGTCAAGCGGTCTTTTGTATCGTGAGCATCATGTTTTTGAATGTAACCTGATATTTCTTAATATCCTCCTGACGCGAAATATCACCCTTAGCAAATATCCTGATGATGTCATCCAAACCGGATAAACGAAGAAGCAAACAAGACGATGACATCATCATCACATTCATATTTCGACAGGATATTTCCCAAACATGATCATGTTCGTCTAACATGACGATGACGTCATGATGCCTTATCGATACAAAGAACGAATATTAGGGTGACGTCATCCTGATATTCCAAAAGAGAGACATGTTAGTTTGTCTCGTCATCATCATATTTGAAACATCACCCGATACACCGAAATATCCTCCTGATGTACTAAACATAAACAAAGGTGCTTTTGTCACCTGAATCTTGTCGTGATAACAATTTCAATATGAGGGAGGAGGATGATATTGAAACTCAACCCGATATTTACGAATATCATCCTGCCCTCATGATATCCTGTCATATGGATATCCCCCCGCTCTCATTGCCGCCATTATCATTAAATGCGCGCAGACATGGTAGGTGGTTCCCGCTGACCCCAGAACCCAATGAAACACCTGGCAAGATCCTGCATTTTCACACGAATAATCAAGGAATATGATCCAACTTGTCAGAGTTGCCCTATATGTACCCTAACTGCGAGGTTAAAGGGTAATTCAACTGCCATTTTCACATTTACCCTGCGATTAAATTGTTTTACAGAGCACCAGCTTCCATATCCGCATACCAGCTACTGTTGTACGATTTGAGCTCACAGACAAAGGGAAGGAGGTGATCATCGGCTCAATTAGGAACGTCGTTGGCAATCCATTGGTATAAAAGAGAAATTTGCATAATCGGGTAAGTAAATGAAACCCTCATCATGTCATTATTGTTCAAGTATGATGATGGAAGTTTTGGTTTATGCATCCATATGATTAAGTAATGGTGAAGAAATACAGTAGGCATAGTGATTTTAATTGTAATATGTATGCATGTATATACCTGTTGTGAGTTAGGATTGTTGTTAATTGCAGATACTCATGGCTAACAAGCGGTACGTTAAGTGTCAAGAAGAATTCAGTAGGCCTATGTTATCTTCTCAGAGGGGGGTCCTGTTCAAATATGGAGCAATTATAGATACCCATCAAGGGAGCACCAATCTGGAGGCCTGGTCAGCTAAATTGAATGATGGGCATGACAAAAGTCCTGTGTTGGACGCAGTATTTGTGTCGGGAATGTGGAATGCTGCTGGTTTCCCATATTCCATGGAATCTCCAGAGCTGGTTATAGAATGTGCCCAGAATTATAATCCTCAGACGAGGCAAGTGGTAAAGCATGGGAGGATATATGCAGACCTCTCCATCAAGGGTCTCTCCCAGACATTTGGATTGCCGTTGGGCAGTAAAGTAAAGAGTGTGGACCTGAGAAAGGCGGAAAAGGAGTATGAGGCCAACAAGAAATCGGCCAGAAAGAACATGTATCAATGGCGAGCAGAGAACAACACATATCCTGCGGCGGCCAAACTCCCAGTGCACATGTTTAAATATGATTTCAGTGAGGAGTACCAGTATATGATTGCACTCCTGAATCGAGTAATAGGCCAACCTGATACTGGTAGTTTTAGGGATTGGATGTATGGAATTATAATGATGTGTCTATATTCAAACACCAAGCCACTATGGGGCCTAATAATAAGTGATGCTCTGCATGAGTAGCTGATGAACCTGGGAGGTTCAAATTGTGCATTTTATATGACATCTTACATTGTTTATTCTTGTGCTTATAGAGGCACTTTTGATGCCTTAGTTACAGATGGAAGGCTCATAGGCACAAATGCTGCATACATCTGGGATCATCATCCCCAGCTACAGAGAACCAACTACCTCAGAGACTACAAATTGGTCAATGATGCATTCTCTATGCATCTGGTAAGAACCATGGAAGAGGACAGAACAAAAAGATTGAGCATGGAGGCTCAAGAAGTAGTTTACAGGCATGGAGCCTGGTATATCCAGTTTGCAACCTTTTCTTATATAAGGGTTGAAGGTTTTGAGGAACATCCCCTCATTGAGCTGCCGAGGTATCCTACCGATGCAATGATATTAATGGAATTTATCAGGCAGGGCTCCGTGATGATAAAGATGTACAAGGACGCCAAGAAGCTACCACCAATTTTGTTCCCAGTCTGCATTGGCAACTATATGTGCCCTGATTCTAACAATATAAAGAAGGTGATGGTCACATTGAATAAAATGAATCTGTAGCCTTTCCCAATAACAAGACCATATGATCCTTACGGCAGGATACAAAAGATACTAGGAAAGCCTATTCACCAGAGGCACCTAGAAGATTTTTGGGCTGACTGCGAAGATGAGGCAGAAGCCAGGAGAAGAAGGTATCAGAGGTTGACTCTGAACCAGATTAGAACTTTTGATTGCATCTCCCTTCCCCAACAATTGAAGAAGGATGATGGCAGGATAATGGCAGATGAATATGAACAGAAAAAGATATACAATGACACCATCTCTGCACCTGACCTCACCATGCAGGAAGATATATCTTTGGACCCATTCATTGCCAGGACCATACAGCTAACTCAAGCTTGGGTTGATGATCAGGTGGAGGCATTGAAAAAGAAAGGTGTTGCCATTACGGTGGACAACAAAAAGAAGGGACAGGATATTCTTGGCGAGGTATATGATGACTTCCTGCTTGAGAAAAGGAAGACTAAGGGAGACAAGTTACCTCCACCACAACAACAGAGCAAAAGACCCCCAAGGGGTAAGAAAGTAGATAAACAACCCAAAGGGGTTATAATTGACAGGGCAATGTTTACAGCTGAGGAGGCGGCAGGATCAGGATCAGGATCAGGATCAGAGTCAGAATCCCCTCCAAAGAAAGAAAAGCCCAAAAAGAGTAAGACAACAGAGGCTGGAATCACTGAGACCCTAGAAGTGGGTCAATCCTTAGGGAAATGTGATACAGAGGATATCCTCATGGAGGAGGAGCCTGAAGAGGAAGAAGCTCCGCTAGTAATAAAGAGAAAGAGGAGAGCTCCACAGGTGCTGGTGTCTACCACACCTAAGAAACAAAGGACCTCCATGAGAGGTGGAATAAGTGAACCTCCTACACTATTACAAGGGGCAGGTAGTGAAGTACCAAAGGAACTTCAGCATAATGTTCCACTTCCTACCATCGTCAAGTTCAAAACTGAACTTGCAGAGGAACAAATGAAAGAGACCTCCCAGACACAAGCAGAAGGACATGTCTTGCTTGATGAGACAATAAATTTGTCTGATGATGAGGTAGTGCAGGATGTGGCTGCACAGACGATGGAAACACTTGTTGCTGGAGTATCTATGACTCCTCATAAGCCTCCACCAGTTCAAACTGTACTTGAGGAGATGAGACAAGCAGAAGAAGAGCAAGAAAAGAGCCCAGAGCAGGTAGCTCAAGACATAGGGCTAGAAGCATTAATCACAGAGGTGACAAGTCCTGTAGTGGTGGATCTGACAGAGAAACAGGATGCGAGTCCCGAACAGCCAGCAGGATCACCTGATAAAGGCCACCCAACAGAAGAGATAGAGATGGCAGAGTCAGAGGGCCATGCTCTTGAGTTAGGCCAACAAAGCCCACATGATACATCAGAAGAACCTGCTATAGTAGAGGTTCAGGAAGCGAAAGCTGATGAGAAGAAGGAAGCACTAGAGGATCCAGCTGCCAAAAAACAAGAAGTTGATAGTGCAGGCTCGGAAGAAGTAATAGCTGCAGAACAATCACCAGCACCTCAGGCAGGATCCCCAGTATCTGGTGAAGTGGATAAGCAACAAGGGGAAGAATTGGGAACAGATGAAGTAATGACAGAAGAAGGTCATGATCATCATGATCAACATGTAGATGCGCCCCAGGGTTCCCCACACCAAGAAGATGCTCCCCCAGCGAAGGAAATTCCTCAACAGGAGGAGGTGCCGCAAGATCAACAACAAAGCGAGCATCAAGAAGAAGAAAAGGAAAAGTCACCATCTCCGCAACATCTATTGATAGAAACGGGAGATATGGGTGAACATCATCATGATGCTGAAAAACATGATCAGGTACCTCCATGGTTAGCAAAAGAAGTAAATATTGAGGAGGAGTTTGAAATTCAAGAGTTCGACATCTCCACCTTGTTCTCCGCCGATATAATGAAACCCAGGAGGAAGGCCAGAATGACATTGGCCATCAAAAGAGATCCGGCAACAGGGAGAAGGACCGCACAAATTGCCATACCTGCGGTGGAGAAAGAAAAAGGTAAAATCACTGTGGATAAATTCAAAAGGTCACGAGGGCAAAGACATTATTGACTCTTTAATTCAAAAGGTGAAAAGAGAGAAAGAGAAGAATAAGCAACATAAGGAGCACATTGCTCAGTTGCATGCCTATATCAAAGGGCTGACTGATCCTGATGATACCACAACTGAACCTGCAATCCCATTGACTGCCATTTCTCAGGATGAGGTCAATAAATTGGACCTCATGAAACATGAGGCATCCGTGATAAGGAAATGGATGTCATCCACATTGGATGTTGCTGTAGAAATAATGAAAGCCTCTTTAAAGAGGTGGAGTATTTTGAGTGACTCCAAGACAAAGGTGGATAAATTGCAGATGCAGACCGGGAAGAGGTCTTACAAACTGGAGAAAGTCCTGAGCCTGTTAGGAGAAATAAAGAATATAAATCCACAACTGCTTATTAGTAAGCAGGTACTAAACAGCAATACCGCATTATTGATAGACATCTGGTACAAGGATGTTCAGTTCAAATGCGGAGTCCTCAAGAGATGCAACAATAAGCTGAGAGATATCAGCATGAGGCTACGTGATTTAATGGGTATTGAGGCAGAGGTATTAGAAACATTGGAAGGCAAGGTGGAAGGTAAAATAGAAAATCAAGATGAAGAGTCCGCCATCAAAGCTGTACATAGTAACTTCCAATCAGAGACAGATGGTCCACCTGTCCACTTGACAGAAGAACTGATAAATAAAATAATGAGGATCAAGGTCCAGATGGAGAAATATAGAGAAACACTGCAGGACAGAAAAAATAAGCTTGATAATAGCAGAGACAAGTATGAAGCACATAAGCATGCCATCATCAAAGCAAAAACTCAAGATGGCGGAGGGATAGATCAAGTTGTGCATTCATATGAGCAGGTCCGCAGTAGTATGCAGCCCCATATGCAGCAGCATCATCATCAGGATAGTGAAAGTTCAGGAAGCGACGCACATGATGATGACCCGCATGAATCAGCTGAGGAGCATGATGAAGATACATCATGAAGGGGAGGGTAGCATAAGTAGTATAGATAGTTGCCAGCTGGCAACTTGTGCCATTTTGTAAAGGTTGACAAAGTCAGATGAATTGTGACCATAGATCTGTATTGATAAATCAGGATCATGGATCTTTTTGTAACGGATTCCTCACCTTATTCTATAAAAGGTGGTGGAATGCCTTATTTTAAACATTCGAAACTTAATTGAAATCTGTTTGCTGAAGTATTCAGGGCTTATTTCAAAGCTATTGTATATGTACATGTCTTTTGCATACCTAATAAAGGAGAAGAGTATTTTGATTACAAATCCTAGTAAATCTTAAGTAATCTATGTCTGAATTCTGGATATGTGCTTTGATTTGCTGCGTCCCTTGGAGTGCTCATCATGTTGCATGTATTGTTTTCATTCATCATCCTCTAAAGTTTGCATCAACTGTATCTAGCTGTGGAATATCCTGGTGAACATATGGTTTGATTTCTTCTCCTCATGACAGTATCAAGTATGTATGTGGATCAATAGCTAAAGGTTCAACCTTAAATTGAAGTATTCCTTTTAGTTTCTTTAAATTTCAGAACATTTCATCTACATAATTGCAAATAATTGATGATCTTAAGCAAATAACACAAATATGTAGACATCTCGTAGATAATCATAAATATTTAGCATATTTGAATACACAGCATGTACAATTGAAAATATCATGCAAAGATTGAGGTATTTCTGCATCTTTTCATCAAGCAACTGCATAATATGACTTCTCTGTAAAGAATTTCTGCAGGAATGACATGATGATGATAAACTTTCACGTAAGGCCCCAAAATGGAAACAGCAACTCACATTAACCTCTGAGTGACTTCAGATGATTAAGACCTAATCACCGGAGACTTGGGATCATGAATTCTTGGAATTCATAGCATCTTTCAAGATGAATAAAGGTTAATGTGTACTTTTATTCTATGTTTGTTTGTGACTAACATCATGACCAACACTAGGGACTAAAGTTTCCATTCCTATTTCAAGGACTTTTCAAGTATCTCATTCATACTTTCAGGGCCATGCATATCCACTTTGCCCCAATATTAGTATTTAGTCCTAGTATGAACTTTCTAGTTTGACTCTTTTCATCACCTTGGTATATTGGTACATATTTCAACAATTTAGCAAACCTTTCCCAATATTGTTGCACTGATAGAGATCCCTGCCAAAGGTTGTGGAACTCTGTCATATTTTTGTCAAAGAATAATTGTGGTAACCACCTCTGGCAAAAATGATGAAGGAATTACTCCCATGTTATATTTTCCTTAGTGTATCCATTTTATTCTTTGATATTTGTCCACCAACTTGCAGCTTCACCTGTCACTTGATAGGACCCCATAATTCCTTGGTCATTTCATCATAGTCCCTTAGTTCAAAGTGTTTTTCCATTTCATTTAGCCAATTTTTAGTCCCTTCCCCTAATTGTTTTCCATCAAACTTGGGAGGTGTGATTTTCTTCTAATCCTTAGAAAGTTCCATGATTGAAAATTCTTTCCTAAGGGCTTCCATGTTCCGCATTTTCATGTTGATTGGCCCCTCCAGGAGGATTTTTGAATTCTAGCTCTATTATGTTTTCAAGATTTGATTGCCTTGTTCTAAGATCTTCAATTGTTTTCTCCAAGGAGTTTATTTTATCTCTCTTTTTAGTCAACAATTCAATGATTGTGTCAATCCCTTCCTCATTGTTCCCCTGAGCCTTTGGTTGCTCATTAGCATCCTTTCTTTTCCTACGGCCAGTGCTAGTTCAAGTTGTTCTAGTGGTTGCCATTTATGAATCCTGAAATCAAAATTTGTAATGTTTGTTTCAAGGTTTGTGTTCAAAATTTTTTAATTTACTCTTTCCTAATTAATTACATTCTTTATTTCTTTTCAATTTGTGTGAGTCATAGTGGGCTCAAGGTCTAGCTTCCGAACCCCACTTGGATACCACCTGTGACGATGCAACTTGAGTTACCCAAAAAATAACACTATTTTTTAAATTTTTGCTATTAACTTTAATCAAGTTGTTAGTTGTTCAATTCAATCGTATACTTAGGTACTTCTATCCAAATGGGATAGGCATTTGTCTAATCAGGACAAACATCTATCCTTACGAGATAGGCATCTTTCCATAAGGGACGAGTGTTCTCCATCCAAACGGGATGGGCATCTATCGAAACGGGATAGGCATCTATCCTTAAAGGGAATAGGAACATGCTCTAGCTAGAGACTTAGGTTTATCAGGAATTAATTGGATCTTGAGCCACTCACTGAAGACTACACCTCCTGACTAATGGGAGTGCATCGAGGGCATTGTCATTTAGGAGTAATATATATAAGTTTAAATAGCTTGAGTCCTACCTCAAAATTTGGCCTTAGGGAGTCAAGTGAATCCATATGGGATTCTTCTGATTTATATGTTGAATGATTTCTATCTCATCCTTATATTAAGGTTTTACCTTTAATTCTCTTGTTAAAAAACTATGTCAAAAGGTAGAATCAATTGAACGAAAGTTTACACATCTCCTAGCCCCATGCCTAAAAACCTATACACTGAGAATATTATTTGTTCGCCAAGCTGCCTGCATACCTGCTTCCAAACGAGATCAAGGTGTAGTTTATATGTAGTTTTGTTTACTATCCTATGTTTTATGTGAACTGTTTAATGTGGGAACGCAACCCTTTCTAGATCTTAGTTTCCCCAGACAACTCCTGTGTGATTTCTACCCACGAAGGGAGCATTTAATGTAATTGGTCTTCTTGACCAATACTTGTTTACCTAATTTCACTATTCCTATTTGTAGACACCTAAAAATGACCATTTCATCTAATCACTTGCATGTCATCAAATTTGTCTAATCACTTGCAAATCATCAAATCTGTCTAAACACCCACATTTAACGTTAATTAAATAATTTGATTATTTAATTAATTTCATCAAAATCACCAATTTCTTCTAAATCAAATATTTTCAACATTAATTAAATAAATCCTCTTTATTTAATTAATTTCATTAAATTCCTCTATATTCTTCCAAAATTCAATAATTTTAATTATTTAATTAAATCATTATCCTTTTTCAAATTTTAAATCCTCATTAATTAAATAAATCCAATTATTTAATTAATTCATCATTTATCTCCTCTTATCCACTATTAAATAATTTCTAAATTATTTAATTAAATCAATTATTCTTCCAAATTTAAATAAATCATTCAAATTTCTTTAAATTGAATATCAATCTCTAAAAATAAAATATAATCAAATATTTGATTTATCTTTCATCATGCAAAATAAATTAAATCAATTTATTTCTTTAATTTATTTAAATATTCAAATCTATTCTATGTCCTCTATCATGCACAAACAATTAAATAAATTTATTTATTTAATTTTATTTTTTATCTTCCAATTCCTCTAAAAATAAATCTTATTCATTATGCACACAAAATTATATAATTTATTATTTAACTTATCTCAAATCATGCAAAAAGTAAATTATAAGTTGAGTTAATTGACTTAATCATTATTGTTTTTGTCACCAACTCATAAATTAGAAAAATGCATTTCTACTTTTATGAAATCTAAAAATATGTCTATTCCATGTCTTTTTTATGTCAAATCAATCAGTTAACTCAAACAAAAATAGCTTTTTGTGTGACACATGTCAGGTGCACATTCATCATGAATTCTAGATTTATCTCATCCATTGATTCTATTAAATTTTCTAGACCGTTGATCGATCTTCATTGAAGACTATATAAACCCCCCTCATCTCCATAACAAATCCTCTTCGATCATTTATTCTCAGGCATTCTAGCGCATTGAGCACATATCGCATCATTGAACACATTGAGCACTTTTGAGCACAAACATAATCTACATCCGCTTGTTGCAAACATTGGTTTCACAATTTATGAAGCAATCCACAATCTAACAAAGAGAACTATACAATCAAGGTGAAGCCTTTCTTGTTTTAATTCAATTATTCATTGATATTGGTATTTGCCTTGATCGATCTCTTTATGTTTTAGGATTAAGTTGTTGATTATCATTGCTTTTGATTTTATTATTCAATCTTGATTTTATTCCTATACACACTATTCCTATCAAAATAGAACTTTACCACTACTCATTTAATGTTCCCCTTTTTCACTTTTTGAAGGTATGTACCCTTGTACAAATAATGTTCCAAATGTTGTTAATGCCACACAGTGATTCCATAATCATGAAATGGAAGATGTTTTCTAAGATGGATCAATGTGTTTACTTGGGTGATTTATCTTATTAATTTGGTGTTTGAGGGAGATTACTCATCCATCAAACTTAACTTCATGGTGTTCCTTATTATGTAACGCCCACCTTGAACACCTTAAAGAAATACACACTTATGCTATATGAAACAGGAAATTTTTTTTTTAGATGATTAAGTAACGTTAACATAACTAATTACAACATATTCTTTAAGGATTCAAGGTTGCATTACTTTACAAACCAACTAACATAATTTAACATACATCAGTAACTGATCCAGATCCATGCTCAATTAAATAACTTATTCATATTCATTGCATATCATCAAATAACAGAATCTGTATGATTAAATACATAACTGAAATGCTTTCATATAAGTACATCATGACATCATTACATTGCCATTTTTAGACTACATCAAAATTACATACATACAGAATGTTCTGTTACACAAGTCTGGTACAAGGTTATACACTTACATCATCATCATTGGTACAAGTACATTTGTCTAAAAACTGGAATAAATCTTTTCTGCATATGAACTCCGACAAGAATAACCAATGGATAATAAAGCTCTTCCACCCGACCATGTGGAACCCTAAGGTCCACCCCCTGAGCTAGGAGTTAACATGAGGTCCCAAACAATGACAGTCAGGTAGACGAAAGACAAACAAGAACAAAGGATGACCAACGCCAATACAACACATGGCAATAACAATACAACACAACTTAACTTCCAGAGGTGACACAAAACAAATGAGGAGAGACCGAACAAGGGATGCTAGGTTGTAGTAGGGAGATTGTCATCGCACGGTCCTAACATGGGTTATCCTGACAGCCTCTCACTAGGCACCGGCCCCCATCTATGTTTATCCTGACAGCCTCTCACTAGGCGCCGGCCCCATAGGGTGACACATGCGAAATCGACCTTCCTTTCATGAGGACAAGGAAGTCAATCATGCCGACCAGGCCTTCTCTACCCATCCTTAGTCTAAACAAGCACTACAAGTTATGGGAGAGGAATCCAATAATCTTATTAATGTGAAATCTACCCTTAACCCTCTAGTTTATTTTAGGTTATCACTTGATTAAACTACTTCCAACGGGTTATCCTGACTGCCACTTTGGGCACCGGCCCCACGTTGAAAGCCACTCTCCTTCCTAACACCTAGTAAACCTTAAACATCATACAAGACTTTATAACATTACATGTACATGTTCACTGCAAGGCATAGACCCTCTTGCATCACAATAGAATCATAACACCAATTGTTATCCAACGCTTTTAACATTACAATACTTTACACTTTTACAGATTCCAGGTCTCTCCATACGACAAAACGGTACAATAAGATCACAAGTGGTTTAATATCCCCACCAGAAAATATTACTTTCAATACACATAAACAACTTGACATTATCTCAATATACTTCATACTATGTTTGATCCACATAATCGTTATTACATCGTAAATACAAAAACAACTATACACAAGTTGCAAATACTCAACTATGACAACTTAGCCTCTGGAATTCGAGTTTGACCACTCTCAATTCGACTCTTACAACAACTGGAATACTTAACTCATACAGTTTAATACAGTTCTAGAGTTAACACTACAATTTCTTCTCTGTTCAATGTAAACAACTTCTGTAATAAAATCAGCATTAGATTACATTCTCTACTATTACTATTTATTATATCCTACTGTCTTGTAAGAGAATCGTAAATGATCCTATTTGAATGGAACGTGAACAGCTCGTATAGGTTGTCAATGAGGAGTAAAATGGCTAATGACTGTTTTATCATTGAAATGGATGACATTTGATTAGTCTAACAACTTCCTCAACTTGCAAATCTAATAAGATTGACAGTATCCAATGATCACAAAAATAACGAATGCAATAGATTTGATGGCTAAGTTCTTTTACGATATCCAAGGACGTTCTTTGAGATACCCGCATCTTGTTCATGCTTCCAACTGTTGTGCAGATCTCCCAAACATGGAAAGTGTAATTACAAGTTCAGAAATCACTTCCCCTCAGGTTTAATTTCTGACAGAAATGGATAGATTACAAACTCTTAGTAGTTCTCATATCGCTGATTGCTGTATGTGCTTAGCTGTCCCTTGCTGCATCGGCCTGCAGAGGAAGCGCCATCTCCATCAGTGAGATATCAGTTAAGACTGTGTCAGTTATGTGGACTGTTCTGCGTTCCGTTAAGCTAATGCGAAGGTGTGATATGTAGGAAGGAACCTCTCAGACGTCTTAGCAATGTGACAACAAAATACAGTGATTTTCCAATACTATACCAAGATTGCTGTTAAAAGAGGTTGAACTTATGATATACGATGCATCTAGTTGACAGAACATCGATCTATGTGCATTGACCTGATTGCAGAAGGTATGCTTAATAGATTAGCTTCTATGGGTAGTGTTCTATAGAATTGAATTCCTTCAGAAGTGCGCCCAACCAAGACAAGGGCGATCTACAACTTAAATCGACTAACTTTTAGATTTTAACATTTAGCAATGCAAGAAACCTAATTTATTATTCTAGCCAGATGTGCTATGAGAGTAGTTAGTAATTGATACATGGTAGTATACTAAACACTCAGTCAATGAATTCATTCAGACACTGCATAGTTGTTTGAAGGTCAGTGAGATCACGATAATCCAAGTTATAGAGTGGACGAGTCAAAGGGCAGCATTGTCTCATGATACTGGATGAATGGCAAATGAAAAGGCTTTAGAAACTTTCAATCAAAGCGAATACTAAGGTTACGACAGCGATCTCCCTATCACGCCCCAGTATACAACTTGCAGCGATACCTGATAATATCAATCCACTAGTAAATAATACCTAAAGAAACAAAATAAGATAAATAGAATCTCAGGCAACTCGTTAACCAAGTTTTGACACCACTCCTCACTAGTCTCACGTCTGGCATATGATGGATTCGCCTAAATATTTCTGCATTACACTTGCATTACAGAGTGCGAATCTCATTACTAACCTCTGTAAGATATATGCACAGCCCAAACGGCTAGGATTACAATGGAACGAGTGCAGGTTATGTAACCAAAACCAAAAGAAACTTCAATAATCAAAGAAGGAAGAATTTCGTGGCACTCAGATCGAAGGTTTATCCGTGGTTTTGGGTGCGAGTGTTTTGTGCAGGATCAACTTTTTACTAATAAGAACAAATCCTTTAAATAATTTTATTCAATGATCACTGGATCTAGGATTGGAAGATTCTCTGTGTTATGTGCCGTATAAGACTATATCCCTCAATTAATAGTAACTGTCGTATTATCAAATGTCATGTTCTAGAAAGTGTTCGCTAACCCTAGATAAGAGAAACCAAATGATTATTAGCTTCTCACGCAGGCCTCAACATTTAAAAAAAAAGGTATACGAGCCTGTAAGGACGGAAGTATGTAGGAAAACCACTATGTGACCTTTGTTTTTACTTCAAACTCTCTCAACGACACCGACTAGTAATACGATCTCAATGCCGGTTAAAGTTTGTTGAAGGTAGCGACAGCAGAAAAAGAAATGGAAGATATTGCAAACAATTTGTGACAGAAAACTGGTTTCTAAAGAAATCTGGAACGGCCTTCTCAAGGCGCCAATGCCATCTGCCTACTGGGGTAAATACCAAATCAGAGAACACTTCTCAACTTGTGAATTTAATGTATTTACCTATGATGGGGCTTTCTAAGAATGATATACGAACACCCTATTCACAGCCTGGTATGGTCTCTTTTTCAGATGCAAGGTTCCGCAATACACCGAGGGCATACCACACAACACGGTGTCGTTTTACATCTACAAACCCTACCAATATTACGCCGGTCTGAGAGTGCATATAGATGGAATTGCCGATATACATCCTCCATGATATGAAGAAGACTATCAAAAATGAATTATTGCATGGATGATTGACTGATTCAGCAAAACAGTGGAAGGAAGGCAATTGAATAACGAAATCCTTGAGCAGAAAGGAAGAATTTAAGACCCTAAGAGAAGATACTGTTTAAACATAGAGAGAACAGTCTATCGACATGAGCTTTGATGGCACAACATAGAATATAAACTGATTTCAGATCGTAATATGTCTTAAAGTGGGTGTCCAATCAACAAACCATTCAGAATAAAATAAACAACAACAACATTTGCAGATTCGGAATAAAGTTCAGAGATAAGGCATTCGGCGGAACCTGGCTACGATGTCAAATCGACGAGTCTGCTTCAATTGCTGCAGTTCCAAGCTGCTTATTCCAGCCTTCTTCTCTTTTCTTTCACTTGTAATGCTGTCCTCTTTGCCTCTACAAGCTTTTCTTTTATAACACAGCCCCTTCCTTCTTCCAAGGAACTCGGCACGTGATCCCGTGCATCACCCCCCTCTAGCTATATTTTATTTAATTTAATGATCCCAACAATGTTATTTATTTATTTTATTTTATTTTATTTTTAAATGTAAACACATAATTCCCGACAAAATTTAATTTCTTTATAGCTGACCAACTATATTGTTATTAATAAAATTGTAATATCACGTCAATCTATAATTTTGTAACTATATTTTAATTTATTTTATCAATTAAGTTGTAAATCACAATTTACAACATGATTACAACTATTTTATTTATTTAAATATTTGTTATAAATTATATTGAACAATACAAAATTTCTTACAACTTTATTTAACAACTACACTTTTAATAAATAATAATTTATTTATAACGATAATCGATAACTAACGACATTATGCTCATTTATCAACATTTATATTCTTTCGTATAATGATTCTAATTAAAGCACAACACTACCATACACACTTAGACACCTTCGAACCTAATTAGACTCCAAGGTACAGTATTACCTGACAGCAAGACATGATCGAATGACAACCAATAACCACAAGGGTAAACTGACGACCAGATAACACTGACTAGGGACCTCACGTTAACTCCAATCAACTAATCCATTGGTGAAGGCATGCTCAGACCTGGTAATCAGGTGGAGTCGATGCCTAGTACTTGCATCCTGCAGCAATGCACAGTTAAACATAACAAAAAATATATATATATATATCACATGCAGTCCTATAGTGAATGGAAATCGCAGCGGGGTAGGGTACTCGAGAGCGAGTAATACGACACTGTTCCATTCACGTTTATGAATAACAATTAACTACATTGAACAAGGTATCTGATTACTAGTCAACAACATAAAATGATCAACTATCTTCCAATCCCATATAGTGAATAACATCAAAGCATCTATAACATCCAGTTCATTTATCAAATTGTAAAGCATAAAATAACATAATCTAACATCAACATTTGTTATCATAACAATTAGGTCCATACTAAAGTGACAAAATAACTAGGAATCCATCATCAAACGATCTAAAATACTGTCATAATGTCCAGTACTACTAAGCAAACATCAGTCCGTTAGACGACCAGCTGAGGGGCACTACATATTACTCCTCGATGTCATTAATGCAACTATGTTAGGCGATATGTGTAGTAGCTCAACGCGACAACTTTACGCATAAACGTGACCTAGAGGTACTATAAATACCGAACACTACAAAATGGTTTTTGTTTCAATGTCTTGTTTAAGATGTTTACCTAACTAGAATGGAAATGAAAATACATATTCTTTGCATAAATTTACAAAAGGAAATTTGGAAACTAGACTAAATAACCATTGTAATATTACAACTCTAAAATTCATTGAATTGAAAATAACATATTTGGAAACTACACTAAATAACCATTGTAATATTTCAACTCTAAATTCATTGAATTGAAAATAACATATTTGGAAATTAGACTAAATAACCATTGTAATATTACAACTCTAAAATTCATTGAATTGAAAATAACATCTAACTAATATTTTGGATTTGATCAAATTAGACAAACATAATTTATGACTATCTATCCTTCATTGCATTTTGAAGTCACTAATTTACTTTTGAAATGAAACTAAAACTAAAAAGTGAATTTGTCTCTATTTAGTAAAAGTACATACAAGAACTAGTTTACTTATCATGGCATAAAGTAGTTTTCGGATTAATCAAGTAGATTGAAATTTCAATTATACTAAAGAGATTCTAATCATGTAGTGATTGACAATTTTGGAAAGTTGTCCTAGAGTTTTTAAGAAGATATTAAATTGTTAAAAGTATTTTTAATTAATTCACGTTTAGATGGAGTCACACTATTTAATTGGTTGTCTTGAAATACAACTAATGTTCAAAGGGATTTCTCAATTATAAGTTATACTAATTTGAAAAGTTTAAATTGAAAGCATGCAAAGTTGAGGTGTTTACTAATTATTTATTTTGACATTTAAATCTAAAGATCTAATCTCATTCTATCATGATGTGGAGGTTGAATTCCTAGTTTAATATATCTAATTTGTTTGTTTAATTAAATTCATTAGAATGTTGAGAGCTATCTAAAAAATGTTTTGAAATAGTAAAATCTTGAAATGTAAAAGAAGAGTTTGAAATGAATATTTTATTTTCAAAATGATGATAAAGTGTCCAAAGGATTAGAATGATTTTTAAGAATGCACATTGATATTACTTAAGTATTGTTTAGTCTACTCTAACTCCTCTAACTCAAGTTTTATAAACCCAATTTGACTTGTGAAGTCATGCATCCATCAAAGGAAAATTCATCTTGCATGTAAATAATTTGAGTTTATTTTACTTATAAAATAAATTAACATTTGAAAATGATCTTAAATAAACATATATTGTTATAAGTTCAATTTGTATTAAATAAACAAATTTTAAATATATAAAAAGATGTTCAATATGTATTAAAGTTTTATAAATAAAAATAATATTTAATAAATATATATTAAAAGATATAATTTAAAAATATATATTAAATATCATTTAAAAGATATATATATATATATATATATATATATATATATATATATAATATTTAATAAATATGATTTAAAGGATATAATTTAAAATGTATTAAATAACATAAATTTCAAATTAAAATAAAGAAAAATTAAAATAACAAAAAAAAAATTAAATGAAAATGTTTTAGGGTTTTAAGAACTCTAAGCTCGACAACCTACTATGCACAGGTTGTGACCTTTGCAAGACACAACCTATGTATAGTAGGTTGCTCAGCCTGCTATACACAGGGCATGGTCTGCAAGGCCATGACCTGTGGATAGTAGGCCTTACGACCTATTATTCACAGGAGCATTTCTCTATAATATTTATTTTTTATTTTTTAATAAAAGTTTCTATCTCTATAAAATATTTCACATAATAAAAAATCCCTAAATTTATTTATTGGTGTCCATACCATTCAAAATTCCTTGTTATACAGGGCATAAATTGGTTTAAAAATAATTTTAAAAACAAGGTTTTAAAGACAAGTTTTAAAAATAAATTTCCTTTAAAAACAAAAAAAAACAAGTTTATGATGACAAATTTTAAAAGCAAGTTTCCTTCTCAGATTTGAGTTACTTGAATTGTTTTAGAAAATAGATAAATTTAATATGAGAAAGGAATTTGTGTGATAATGTATAAAGGTATAGTTTGATATTGAAAAATTTGTGTGCAACAAGTAAATTTTGCCTGGGAGAAAAGAAGAAGAGTAAATTGGGTTTGAATCTACAAGTCTAGGATTCAAAGAAAATTTTGAGAGGTTTGAAAGAGAGGATTCATTTCCTATTTTAAAAAAATCAATTGATGAAAAACACAAAATTTTTTGAACTATCCAATTTATTTCCTCACAGAAAGTAGGTTTTCCTTCCTATAAATTTGACAAATTTTTAAGAATAAAACTAGATTTCCTCACAAATTTTCATAATATTAAACTAAAGTGACAATTCTACAAAGAACAATTCCTAAGTCAATTCTTCCATTTAAATCGAATACAACTTTTTAAAAAATTCCTCATTCTATTGCCAAAATGAAAAGGAAGTAGAAGCACCTACCTGGAATTGGCTAACCCTCTTGATGCAACTTTTCTTGAAGCAGTCGTAGAAGATTTGAAGCAACATAAAGTTGTCATGAAGAAACTTGTTGCTTTCTTTTTCCCTTTTCTTTTATTTATAAATCTTTTAATTCCTTAATTTCCTCCATCAAGAGGAAAACTTAACTCCATAAACTAAGTTAACACCCCACTTAATAGATCAATCAGATAAAGTTAACTCACACAAAGAGTTAGTTCAATACTTTTTTCATTCTAGTTAACAATAAATTAAAAATTACTAACTTATGTTCTCCACCAATTTCTCTTTTTAACTCAAAGAATGATTTTTGTTTTCAAACAATTATTTATTATTTTTTTATTTTTTATTTATTTTAATTCATTTTGTTATAATTTTGTATTTTCTAATTATTGGAATGAAATTAATTTTTATTTATTAATAATTCATTAATATTTGTTTGTTTATTTATTACTTATATATTTATTTATTTAATAATTAAATTGATCAAAAATATTTTTTTCTTATTTAATTATCCATCTATTTCTACTTAAACAAAATCAATTAATTTAAAATGTGTCAAAAGGGGTCGTGACACATTTAGGATATCTTTGCATTTATTTGATTGAAATGGTAAAATATGTGCAGTTGAAATTGGTCAGGGCATACTCATCCCTCAGCCTTGCATAACTCACTGTCATGCTCTAGTTTTGGGTTTTCTTTTCCAAAATGTTGATTCTAATTTCAAACCCTAAAACCTAGATGGCCCCAGTTTTAATTATGGGTTGTAACGGACAAAATAGGTTTAAAAATTTAGTTTTTCACTAAGTACCTATGCATTTTTTAAAATGATTTCATTTTGCAAACTTTTCAAAAACCCCAAAAAGTTAGCAATTTGCAATTTTTTTGAAAACAAACTTTGGTTGCATATCAAATTCCCAGAAGAGTCTGTAGTTTGCAATTTTTTTCAAACTACAACCAAACTTTGAAATTCATTCAAAATCTAGAGTCCCAAACATTTTATAAATTTTAAAATAATGCAAGATTCAACTAGAGTCGAAACTACATTTAGAGTCCTAAAAACCAAAACAATTTGTAATTTACAATTCTTATGTTGCATTTTTATGCAAACTACAATCGAGGTCCAAATCTATTGTGCAAATAAGGTTTCTTTAAAACTTATACTTTGAAAAATTTAAACATAGTTGCAAAATGTTATTCAGGCATGAACTCCAACTTGCATGATGCAAACTAGGCCCAAACCCTAAAATGCACTAAAATAACAAGATTTCAAGTTGTCCATTTTAACCCCTAGAAACTAGAAATTTGAATATGTAAACATTCAAAATTGTGAAAATGACAACAAAGACTTAATTGTTCAAAATTTGATATGTATAACAAACATGTGAAAACATGTTAATTCAAGTTAAAAAAATTTCAGGATTGTCCACTTGAGTATGACCTCTCTTGCCAAGATGAAATACAAGTTCAAAGGAGTCATACCACCTTTGAAGATCCTAACAGATCTTAGCAACATCACAAACATAGATATGGGCCATTTAGGACTAGATGAATTCAACATTTAGATGAGGATTGACAAATTTGACATAGAAAGCCTAAAACAACATTTAGATGAGGATTGACAAATTTGACATAGAAAGCCCAAAACATAAGAGCTAGTGAGTTAGTGCAAGCTACAAGATTCCTAAGAACTATGCAATCGGTAGACTTGGTTATGACCTATGCACACTATTATAACCCCAATCAATAAGAAATAAAAAATGTAGATGGAAATCCAATCCTTTTGATACAACCCTAATATATTGAGGAGATATTTGGACTTTCCACGAAGAATGTATATGTTAACATTTCCATGTAGTCTTCACAAAAAATATTATGAGGGCCACTTAAATAAATGCCTCGGTGTTATTAACAAGGAGTGGATCCTAAAGCTAAAAGTTATTTCATTGATACTCCCAAATAAAATTTTTAGGTTTGAATTTATTGAGGATGTGAATGGCATTATAACTCTATTGAGCCAAGCCACTTGACAAGAGATTGCTAAGGAACTACAATCCTACATGTATTAGTTTATTGCGAATATTTTGGCTGTAATGCCCCGCACGAACACCATAGAGAACAACACATCTACGCTATGAAAAAATAGAATAATTTTTTTTTTTTTAAAGAATAAAGTAACAAAGTAATGTTTAACACATCACTACACATCAATAAACTATCAAATAGTCCTCTAAGATATCATGGGAGCATTACTTGTCAAATCAAACAAAATAATAAGACATACATCCTTAACTAACATTAATAGATCATTCTGAACTTTAAATCAATAAACATTTACATTTCCATAACATCAGATAAATAATCATCAGGATCTAGTACGTAGTTACAATTTCTTTTCACATACGAGTACATCAATACATTGTTACTTAACACCTTCTGAACACATATATTATAAATCAACTGATACACAAACAAGTACATGAATACAAATCACTTACTTCATACCTGATACAAGATCTAACGGCTGAAACACACGATACAACATCCTCGCACACGAACAATAGCAAGGAGAAAAACCAATGGATAAAAGCTCTTCCACCTGACCATGTGGAACCCTAAGGTCCACCCCCCGAGCTAGGAGTTAACATAAGGTTCCCACTACAACATACAGTCAGGTAGACAGTAAACTATAAGAACAAGACAACACATAACTCCAACAACACAAGTCAATATCACAAACAACTTAACAACACTTCCAGAGGCAACCACATAACGAATGGGGAGAGTACAACTAGCAAATGCTAGGCTGCATTAGGGAGGAGTGTCATCACATGGCTTGTCATAGGTTGTCCTGGTAAGCCTTCCTAGGCCCCGGCCCCCATCTTGGGTTGTCCTGGCAACCTCTCCCGACTCCCGGCCCCCATACAATGCTCATGCGGAATCAACATACCTTCATGAGGACAAGGTAGTTGATCTTGCCATTCCAGGCCTTCTCAGCTCATCTCAAGCCTAAACGAGCACTTGAGCCATGAGTGAGGCAACCACTTATCTTTATTTAAGTGATTAACTACCCAACCCCCTAATTCATTACTTAGGTTATCACTGAGTTAACAAACTCCCACATGGGTTGTCCTGGACGCCACTTTGGGCTCCGGCCCCCATTGAGAGCCACTCCCCTACCTGCAACTAGAAAACCCTACTCAACAAACATCATCATGACAACGATGGTACACGAACCGTGCAAGGCATTATCCATCTTGCATAACAAATTATCCTCATATCAACATGTGTATATAGCAATGCAAGGAATTAACCATCTTGCATGTCATCTTAATCACAAGGTCAACTAACAAAACATTGTCCATAGCAATACATAAACATTACTCCTATTCTAGTACTCAATGTCTCCCCATAACACAAATCTCAATATAAGATATTTACAGTCAATACATCCACAAAAAGGATTATGCATTCACTACATCGAATATTCATCATATTCCATTGTCATACAAGCGGCAACACACTTATATAACTTCATGGTCTCAAACACTTATCAACATGTCTCATGAAATCAAAACACAAACAACCTATGCCTCTGGAACTAACCACTCGGGTACATGCAATGACATAGGGTCCATGAAGACATACTTAAATTACTTTTGTAAATCAAGTTTTGTAACCTTAATATATAAGCAAATTGCTCTCATCATATCTACCCAATTTATAAATAATTTACGTTCATTTTACAATCAACAATATTATTTAAGCAAATTAGATTTAAACATAACTCACAATTCATTTTTAATTTAGAACAATTTACTTCTATATTTAGTTACACTCTAAACACAATATAAATATTATTTAAGATTTAAATAAAACTACGAGAAAAATAATTATAATTACATATCAAATCCATAATTTTAAAACTATTATAACAACACTAGAATAAAGTAAATTAGGTAAATATCTACCTCTAATTTAAATCTCAACCTTAATAATAATCTCATTCTATATTTTATTTCCGAGAAGAAATAATATAATTTAATTAAAAAAAAAGACATAATTTAATTCACATAAGAGAAAACCCTAAAAACTATTATTTAATCCAATCACTTAAACACATAACTATAATCCTCTATGCAAATGTTTACTGCCATATATTCGTGGAATCAAATATGGAAACTTTCTAAGAAGACTTCATTTCTACTTCTCCTATCTGCAATTCTAAAAGACTCTTGCTAATTCAGTCACAGACAGAAATGATGTAATTGCAATTGATGCATTTAAGCTAGAGAGACGGCAACCAAAAGAAGTTTTCAGAGGTTTTAATGCAACAATTACTGTGCAGACTGAGCTGCAAGAAATTGTGATTTTCAGATTTTGAGGACTTCTGTTGGATTTTCTTAAAAAAAATATTTTACTTCCAGAGCAACAACCCATGTAGATTGTGATTGAAATATCTAAATTAAGTTTGAATTAGACAAAAAAAAATGATCTTGATTTGAATATTCCAATCCAGAAGGGCAAAAGAATATGCCCATTTTGGCATTAAGATAAAGTCGAGACAATGCCAGGGAAACCCCGTGAGCCGAAAGTTCTTTTCTGGTTTTAGAAACCTGGGATATCAATAAGATTTGAATCTATTAATTATATAGGTAGTTTTGTTTAAGAGGATTAAAAATGGGATTCGGCAGTAGCAGAAACGTAGTGGCATCATCTCAAGCAGAAGAAGCAAATGAGCCAAGAAGAACAAAGGGGTGCCACAGGTTCCATTCTGGGTGTTTCTGACCTTCTCCGAATTCTTCTGATAACCCTTTGAATTCTGCTTCTCATGAGGAAGCATGTAGCTGGCCTATAGATGCCAGAAGAGATGCTAATCCAGAGAACTATCTTAGGGGAAATATTAAATGCATACCTGACTCTTCTGTAAAATGCAACCAAAGAAGCAAAAAGAGGCTTATTCGTTCAGTTTCTCACTCAAGTGCGAGCCCCATACAATTTTGCAATGCTCAGGCATCAGCACCTTCAAGCAGTTTTCCAAGTAGAAGTTCAAGCAGAGGGGAAAGTAACTCTGCTAATAATCGCTGCCCAAATGGTTCTAACTGCAATAAACATGCTTCTGATATCAGGTTAAACAGGGCCACGAGTTTAGGGTCATCAAAATCATATAACTTATTTGCAAGATGACCCAGGAATCAGCCATCAAGCATTGGGCAGAACGACGACGGCCACTTAATAAATGGTACAGATCTACACGGAGGGCAGGGTAGCAGATCACATAATCTGTACGAAAGTAGAGCTAGGCAACAAACTGTTGGTTCAATGCAAGTAAGATTACAAGAATATGAAGATCATCCTTCAGATATGCTAGAAAGGGAAGATGTATTTCCAGAATCTTCTAGTGTCCAAGGTGTTGGCATTAGAGGTCCACAATGGAACCCGACTTTCAACAACAATCAAGCTTCAGTCTTTGATCAAAATGCATTTTCTGGGACTTGTCCTTCAACTTTGGTAGAGTCAATAGATGCAAGGCAGTTTCACAGAAGAGGGACACCTGACCACTATGAAAGCAATATAAATTTCAGAAGAACACGCAATGTTGGGCGACTTCGTGATAGAGTGCTTAGGAGGATAGCATCATCTGAAGACTCATTTAGCAGTGGAGATGCAGTTAACAAGGAAGCAAGAATACATAATGGGAGAAGATTTTGGGAAGCCTTAAGTAGAGCTTCCTCAAGTAGGTATACTGGAACACCACCAACTATTGTACAGGATCAGTTTCTTCACACTCTTAGATCTATGAGTGCTAGTCGGAGGCACTGGGATGAGAGGATCCAAATGAATGACAACACCTCTAGTTATAACAACAGAATACAAGAAAGTAGAGGGTTGAACCATGACGAACGGAGGCAGCGGGCAAGATCTCAGGTCCGTTCTTTGCAACGTTTAAGTAGTAGTTTTGAGAATTTAGCAGGCCATGAGAGATCGTGTAATTTACCTGGCCACAATCAAATGTCACATTGCTCGTGCCAAAATGTTGGGGTGACAGAAGATTCAATTACCAGTTCAAGCATCTCAAGGATTATCATGTTGGCAGAAGCTTTGTTTGAGGTTCTTGACAAAATTCATCACCAGTCTATGGCTTTGTCCTCACGATCAACAGTTTCTGTGTTTTATTATATTGGTCTTTACAGTGCTTCTTGATAATAATGCATGACTACATGAGCTACTACAAAGTCATATGCTACAAGTGCTTATGCAATGTTTATGATGAACAAAGTGAGGGTCACCTAGTCAATTAGATTAAAGATTCATATGCTAAAATTACATAATAGCAATTTTTAAAATAAAGGTTATATGCATAGTCACCAAGAGACTTGGATTCCAGGATGGGAACCCTAGGTATAATCCTCTAATGCAGAATGAGAAAATAACATTAACACAATTGAAAGAACCTGTATACGCTGCAATGTCCTCAATCTGTTCTTCGCAGCTCCGTCTTTCTTCCTGGATCTCCAATTCCCGTTTCTTCTTTCTTCTCTCCTTCTCTCTGCCTATTAAATAGAATCCCCTACCCTAATTGCTTGTACTCCACCTTTAGGGAAACACACGATCCAATGCCAACCGATAAAGAAAATACAGCCTACATTCATTTAATTTTTTTTTTTAATAACCTTACAATATAACCCCGATTCTTTTATTTACTCAAGGGTAACTTTCATTTAATAAAATACAACTTATAATTTTTACTTTATTTAATTTAGTATTTTATATTGATATTAATATATAACAACTCATAAATATTTATTACTTTATTTAATCATTTATTTACTTGGCCGCATATATTTACTTTCAAGTTTATTTTATTAATTATAGAACAATTCCACAACTTATGATGCCACTTTATAACTAATTTAACTCCTATATTGTTTATTTTTATTTATTTAATATTTAATATATATATATATATATGTTATATAACAACTAATAATTATTTATAAATCTATTTAATAATCAATAATCAAATTTATCTGTTTATATACCACAACTAACCAATCATAATCATGCGATTACTCGACCATCAAGCATGCAGAGAAAGCAAGACGACAACCCAAGAAACAAATGAAACTGAGAACAATGACCAGCCGCAAAACTGAAGACTTATCCTCTACAAGGATGATGGATGACTTAGGGAACCTTATGCTAACTCCCATCAACAATTCCATTGGCTAGGGCACGCTTAGACTTGCTAGTTCAGGTGGAGTCGATGCCCGGTACCTGCATCCTGCAGCAAACCTCAAGGTTAAACATATATATACAACATGAAGTCATGCACACAGTAAACAGAAATCGTAGCGTGGTAGGGTACTTGGACACGAGTAATGCGACACTGTTCTATTCACATAAATACATCCACAATTAAGTATTCAGTTGTCTACAAGAACATAGAATAATCAATAACAATAGGATCTAGTATAACAATCATTGTTAAAGCATCATAACCCTGATTAAATATCACATTAAACTCAGAAATAGCATTAATCCATTATATCAAACATGTCCATCAAACTATGAAACATATCAATAGTCTAATATCATCAATCGTCATCATAGAAATAGGTCCATAACAACTCAACGTAATAACAAAGAATCCATGTCATGATATCTAATCCTACTAGGAATACTATCAGTCTGACGGAAGCAAGGTGAGGGGCACTACATCCTCCCCCCTAGGATCAGGCTTACTCCTGGAAGCCTGCAACAAGTATGGGTATGATTCTAAAATATAGGTTGCATCTTCCAAGGCAACTAAAGCCACGTCATTAGGATCCCATTGGACCCCTACTTATGAGGGTTAGCTCCCAAAGCTGCCGAACGCGCACGAGCTCCAAAGAAAGCTGCTCGTCTTCTACCTGCAGTCTCCAAAACTGTCCCCTGATGCTCTGTCCGGCGATGATCAACCGCTGTGAACACTCTATGAGACCTCCCTGCATCACCCACTGTTGGCTCTGACATTGTTGGCCTCTGGCTAAATCCTGCAGTGTTCTTTTGTGGGCACTGCCTAGCAATATGGCCCTGCTGGCCGCAAGAGAAACATCCTGTTCCCCTACCAAAACCTTCACCACCTACAGGTGCATTAGACTGCTGAAAACTTCCCCTACTAAACCCAGGCTGTGGACTCTGAACTGGTTGGTTGGGATGATAATTCTTGGCCCGCAGCCAATTACGATTTTTCCCCAACTGAGAACCACCTCCTTACTGAGGTTGGCTATTCTTTGGTTTTGATTGAGAATACTGCTGCCGCTGCTGTTCACCCTTAGCGGGGGCATGATGACCTCTAGATGAACTTGTTGCTTGAGGTTGACCATCTCGAGAACCTAAGCCTGTTGATGGTGCACTCCCAATTTGCATGCCTGTATGACCCCCTAGGGCCATGGTCAAATTCTCCTCCACCAGTCAAGCCTTCTCGACTGCTACCTCCATGGTCTTCGGCTCGAAAACACGAACTCCTCCACTGATGCGTGCATTCAAACCTCTAATAAAATGTTGAACTAACATGGCCTCATCGTTTTCAATGCCTGCATACTGCTTGAGTTCATAAAACCTATGCTCGTACTGCTCCACTGTCATGGTCATCTGTCTCAAGCCATGGAACTCGTCCACTCGTCGTTGCCTCCAGTGGTCTGATAAGAATCGAGCTCTGAACTTATCTAGAAATAGTTCCCAAGATAGTGTGGCAATATCTAGATGCAATTTCTGTTCCTCTAGTCGCCACCATGTAGAGGCGAAACCTTTGAGATGCATGATGGCACATCTTGCCTTAGTGTTGTTGCCATAAGGATGCATGGAAAAACACCTCTCCAGATCAATTAGCCATGTCTCTGCTTCCATACCACTACCAGAACCATCGAAAGTAGGAGGATGGGCTCTCATAAGGTCTCTCATGTGACCTGCAAGAATAGCTTCTTGTTCAGCTGTAATTTCTCTCCTTCTAGGAGATCGTTCTCTTTCTCTCACTTTAGGTTGATCCGTCTCCTGCCTAGGACCAAGATGAGCAAGAACCTCCTCAAGTAGCTGACGCAGTTGAGCACCCTCTGGTTGACCTTGATTCTCTTGATTATCGCCCCCACCTTCTTGTGCAATCACATGAGGGGAACTAGGAGGAGGGATATTATCAACACCTCTCCCACGACCCCTACCTCGTACCCTAGGCATCTTTCTGGACAACACACCCAAGAGCAACTTCAGGTTGCTAGACGAGGACTACGGATAAATATATTTTTCAGAGTTTAGCAACTAGTGTAGATTAATGGGCTAATATAAAACCAAACTAACCAGTGTTAGAAACCTGGCTCTGATACTAGATGTAACGCCCCGCACGAACACCTTAGAGAACAACACATCTACGCTATGAAAAAATGGAATAATTTTTTTTTTTAAAAGAATAAAGTAACAAAGTAATGTTTAACACATCACTACACATCAATAAACTATCAACTAGTCCTCTAAGATATCATGGGAGCATTACTTGTCAAATCAAACAACATAATAAGACATACATCCTTAACTAACATTAATAGATCATTCTGAACTTTAAATCAATAAACATTTACATTTCCATAACATCAGATAAATAATCATCAGGATCTAGTACGTAGTTACAATTTCTTTTCACATACGAGTACATCAATACATTGTTACTTAACACCTTCTGAACACATATATTATAAATCAACTGATACACAAACAAGTACATGAATACAAATCACTTACTTCATACCTGATACAAGATCTGATGGCTGAAACACACGATACAACATCCTTGCACACGAACAATAGCAAGGAGAAAAACCAATGGATAAAAGCTCTTCCACCCGACCATGTGGAACCCTAAGGTCCACCCCCCGAGCTAGGAGTTAACATAAGGTTCCCACTACAACATACAGTCAGGTAGACAGTAAACTATAAGAACAAGACAACACAAGTCAATATCAAAAACAACTTAACAACACTTCCAGAGGCAACCACATAACGAATGGGGAGAGTACAACTAGGGAATGCTAGGCTGCAATAGGGAGGAGTGTCATCACATGGCTTGTCATGGGTTGTCCTGGTAAGCCTTCCTAGGCCCCGGCCCCCATCTTGGGTTGTCCTGGCAATCTCTCCCGACTCCCGGCCCCCATACAATGCTCATGCGGAATCAACATACCTTCATGAGGACAAGGTAGTTGATCTTGCCATTCTAGGCCTTCTCAGCTCATCTCAAGCCTAAACAAGCACTTGAGCCATGAGTGAGGCAACCACTTATCTTTATTTAAGTGATTAACTACCCAACCCCCTAATTCATTACTTAGGTTATCACTGAGTTAACAAACTCCCACATGGGTTGTCCTGGACACCACTTTGGGCTCCGGCCCCCATTGAGAGCCACTCCCCTACCTGCAACTAGAAAACCCTACTCAACAAACATCATCATGACAACGATGGTACACGAACCGTGCAAGGCATTATCCATCTTGCATAACAATTATCCTCATATCAACATGTGTATATAGCAATGCAAGGAATTAACCATCTTGCATGTCATCTTAATCACAAGGTCAACTAACAAAACATTGTCCATAGCAATACATAAACATTACTCCTATTCTAGTACTCAATGTCTCCCCATAACACAAATCTCAATATAAGATATTTACAGTCAATACATCCACAAAAAGGATTATGCATTCACTACATCGAATATTCATCATATTCCATTGTCATACAAGCGGCAACACACTTATATAACTTCATGGTCTCGAACACTTATCAACATGTCTCATGAAATCAAAACACAAACAACCTATGCCTCTGGAACTAACCACTCGGGTACATGCAATGACATTGGGTCCATGAAGACATACTTAAATTACTTTTGTAAATCAAGTTTTGTAACCTTAATATATAAGCAAATTGCTCTCATCATATCTACCCAATTTATAAATAATTTACGTTCATTTTACAATCAACAATATTATTTAAGCAAATTAGATTTAAACATAACTCACAATTCATTTTTAATTTAGAACAATTTACTTCTATATTTAGTTACACTCTAAACACAATATAAATATTATTTAAGATTTAAATAAAACTACGAGAAAAATAATTATAATTACATATCAAATCCATAATTTTAAAACTATAATAACAACACTAGAATAAAGTAAATTAGGTAAATATCTACCTCTAATTTAAATCTCAATCTTAATAATAATCTCATTCTATATTTTATTTCCGAGAAGAAATAATATAATTTAATAAAAAAAAAAAAAGACATAATTTAATTCTCACATAAGAGAAAACCCTGAAAACTATTATTTAATCCACTCACTTAAACACATAACTATAATCCTCTATGCAAATGTTTACTGCCAGATATTCGTGGAATCAAATATGGAAACTTTCTAAGAAGACTTCATTTCTACTTCTCCTATCTGCAATTCTAAAAGACTCTTGCTAATTCAGTCACAGACAGAAATGATGTAATTGCAATTGATGCATTTAAGCCAGAGAGACGGCAACCAAAAGAAGTTTTCAGAGGTTTTAATGCAACAATTACTGTGCAGACTGAGCTGCAAGAAATTGTGATTTTCAGATTTTGAGGACTTCTGCTGGATTTTCTTAAAAAAAATATTTTACTTCCAGAGCAACAACCCATGTAGATTGTGATTGAAATATCTAAATTAAGTTTGAATTAGACGAAAAAAAAATGATCTTGATTTGAATATTCCAATCCAGAAGGGCAAAAGAATATGCCCATTTTGGCATTAAGATAAAGTCGAGACAATGCCAGGGAAACCCCGTGAGCCGAAAGTTCTTTTCTGGTTTTAGAAACCTGGGATATCAATAAGATTTGAGTCTGTTAATTATATAGGTAGTTTTGTTTAAGGGGATTAAAAATGGGATCCGGCAGTAGCAGAAACGTAGTGGCATCATCTCAAGCAGAAGAAGCAAATGAGGCAAGAAGAACAAAGGGGTGCCACAGGTTCCATTCTGGGTGTTTCTGACCTTCTCCGAATTCTTCTGATAACCCTTTGAATTCTGCTTCTCATGAGGAAGCATGTAGCTGGCCTATAGATGCCAGAAGAGATGCTAATCCAGAGAACTATCTTAGGGGAAAGATTAAATGCATACCTGACTCTTCTGTAAAATGCAACCAAAGAAGCAAAAAGAGGCTTATTCGTTCAGTTTCTCACTCAAGTGCGAGCCCCATACAATTTTGCAATGCTCAGGCGTCAGCACCTTCAAGCAGTTTTCCAAGTAGAAGTTCAAGCAGAGGGGAAAGTAACTCTGCTAATAATCGCTGCCCAAATGGTTCTAACTGCAATAAACATGCTTCTGATATCAGGTTAAACAGGGCCACGAGTTTAGGGTCATCAAAATCATATAACTTATTTGCAAGATGACCCAGGAATCAGCCATCAAGCATTGGGCAGAACGACGACGGCCACTTAATAAATGATACAGATCTACACGGAGGGCAGGGTAGCAGATCACATAATCTGTACGAAAGTAGAGCTAGGCAACAAACTGTTGGTTCAATGCAAGTAAGATTACAAGAATATGAAGATCATCCTTCAGATATGCTAGAAAGGGAAGATGTATTTCCAGAATCTTTTAGTGTCCAAGGTGCTGGCATTAGAGGTCCACAATGGAACCTGACTTTCAACAACAATCAATCTTCAGTCTCTGATCAAAATGCATTTTCTAGGACTCGTCCTTCAACTTTGGTAGAGTCAATAGATGCAAGGCAGTTTCACAGAAGAGGGACACCCGACCACTATGAAAGTAATATAAATTTCAGAAGAACACGCAATGTTGGGCGACTTCGTGATAGAGTGCTTAGGAGGACAGCATCATCTGAAGACTCATTTAGCAGTGGAGATGTAGTTAACAGGGAAGCAAGAATACATAATGGGAGAAGATTTTGGGAAGCCTTAAGTAGAGCTTCCTCAAGTAGGTATACTGGAACACCACCAACTGTTGTACAGGATCAGTTTCTTCACACTCTTAGATCTATGAGTGCTAGTCGGAGGCACTGGGATGAGAGGATCCAAATGAACGACAACACCTCTAGTTATAACAACAGAATACAGGAAAGTAGAGGGTTGAACCATGACGAACGGAGGCAGCGGGCAAGATATCAGGTCCATTCTTTGCAATGTTTAAGTAGCAGTTTTGAGAATTTAGCAGGCCATGAGAGATCGTGTAATTTACCTGGCCACAATCAAATGGCACATTGCTCGTGCCAAAATGTTGGGGTGACAGAAGATTCAAATACCAGTTCAAGCATCTCAAGGATTATCATGTTGGCAGAAGCTTTGTTTGAGGTTCTTGACGAAATTCATCACCAGTCTATGGCTTTGTCCTCACGATCAATAGTTTTTGTGTTTTATTATATTGGTCTTTACAGTGCTTCTTGGTAATAATGCATGACTACATGAGCTACTACAAAGTCATATGCTACAAGTGCTTATGCAATGTTTATGATGAACAAAGTGAGGGTCACCTAGTCAATTAGATTAAAGATTCATATGCTAAAATTACATAATAGCAATTTTTAAAATAAAGGTTATATGCATAGTCACCAAGAGACTTGGATTCCAGGATGGGAACCCTAGGTATAATCCTCTAATGCAGAATGAGAAAATAACATTAACACAATTGAAAGAACCTGTATACACTGCAATGTCCTCAATCTGTTCTTCGCAGCTCTGTCTTTCTTCCCGGATCTCCAATTCTCGTTTCTTCTCTCTTTCTTCTCTCCTTCTCTCTGCCTATTAAATAGAATCCCCTACCCTAATTGCTTGTACTCCACCTTTAGGGAAACACACGATCCAATGCCAATCGACAAAGAAAATACAGCCTACATTCATTTAATTTTTTTTTAATAACCTTACAATATAACCCCAATTCTTTTATTTACTCAAGGGTAACTTTCATTTAATAAAATACAACTTATAATTTTTACTTTATTTAATTTAGTATTTTATATTGATATTAATATATAACAACTCATAAATATTTATTACTTTATTTAATCATTTATTTACTTGGCCACATATATTTACTTTCAAGTTTATTTTATTAATTATAGAACAATTCCACAACTTATGATGCCACTTTATAACTAATTTAACTCCTATATTGTTTATTTTTATTTATTTAATATTTAATATATATATATATATATATATATATATGTTATATAACAACTAATAATTATTTATAAATCTATTTAATAATCAATAATCAAATTTATCTGTTTATATACCACAACTAACCAATCATAATCATGCGATTACTCAACCATCAAGCATGCAGAGAAAGCAAGATGACAACCCAAGGAACAAATGAAACTGAGAACAATGACCAGCCGCAAAACTGAAGACTTATCCTCTACAAGGATGACGGATGACTTAGGGAACCTTATGCTAACTCCCATCAACAATTCCATTGGCTAGGGCATGCTCAGACCTGCTAGTTCAGGTGGAGTCGATGCCTGGTACCTGCATCCTGCAGCAAACCTCAAGGTTAAACATATATATACAACATGAAGTCATGCACACAGTAAACAGAAATCGTAGCGTGGCAGGGTACTCGGACACGAGTAATGCGACACTGTTCTGTTCACATAAATACATCCACAATTAAGTATTCAGTTGTCTGCAAGAACATAGAATAATCAATAACAATAGGATCTAGTATAACAATCATTGTTAAAGCATCATAACCCTGATTAAATATCACATTAAACTCAGAAATAACATTAATCCATTATATCAAACATGTCCATCAAACTATGAAACATATCAATAGTCTAATATCATCAATCGTCATCATAGAAATAGGTCCATAACAACTCAACGTAATAACAAAGAATCCATGTCATGATATCTAATCCTACTAGGAATACTATTAGTCTGACGGAAGCAAGGTGAGGGGCACTACATTGGCTATAAAATAATTTATAGATTCAACTAATTTGATCAATGAAACATTACATGTTCAATTGTCCAAAGTAATGTAAACCAAGAAATTTTATATGGCATCCTACTTATTCTACACCGTCGCTAGAATACAACAATTTTTTGGGTTACAAGTTGTAGGTGTCATTAGACAAGGACAACAAAAGGTTTATGAATATTACCCTTAAGTGGAAATTAAAGCATCTATCGAAAATTTTGTAAGGGTAAATGATGCATTCATATTCTACATAATTAAAATGTTAGGAGATTTTAGAAAGAGAATGTATATAGAATCTATGATAGAAACAAAGAGATGGGGTAGTTGGTATATTCAGTTTGCCACTTTCACACATTAGGGTTAGAGGTTTTGACAAAGCACCCTACAAGCTACTCAAATATGTGGATGATTAATTAGTATTATTATAACTATACAAACAACTAGAAAAATTTAGAAGATATGCACAGAAAGAAATGTGAAGGGGCCTTCATTCCCTATCATTAATTCTAGTAGTGCATAAACTAAAATGGCCAAAGTGAACTTGAAGCCATATGAGGCAAGAGCCCTTTTTAAAACATGGAGAAAGGTTGGAGGATTTCTAGGCTAATTGTGATGGTGGGTGTGAAGTAAGGAAAAGAGGGTACTCTAGTCTTAATTCTCACCAATTGAAAATTATCAAATTGCCACTACTTCAAATGCAATTAAAGATGGCGAGAATGTATTGCATCCTCAATATGAGAAGGATCAACTTGCTTCCAAACCTTTTCCTTGAGTTGTATGGAGTGAAAAGGAATTCAAATTTTTGGAGTAGAGAACCTAGAAGGTCCTTAAGAGGACCAAGGAATGGCTCAATAATATGAAAACAAAACTTGGTTTGCTTATTGGAGAGCTCAAAATATTTAGTCATATGGGAGATGATTTGAAAAGAACTCCCTGATGCAAGAGCATCCTTGGGATTCATGGAAATTTTACATCATTCTAGAATAGTAGATTTTGTAGATTATTTCATTTGTTTGTTTATCTATCAATTTGTGGTTACCAATCTATGATAGAGTAGGTTAGTGCATTTCACTGCAATTTGGAATTAGGTTTTACAGTTTTGGGATTAGTTTTTTTGTGATTGATGAGTCTGTTATTAATGTTTGAGGCGAATTGAATAGTAGAAGATCGTAATTCAATTCAATTGGGTTGATAGTTGTGCATAGTTGAGATTGTTTCCATTTGTGAAAATTTATTTGTGATTTGCACCATTAGAGGAATATTTGAGGGGATTTAATTAAATGTTGGGGATATATGTGGTATACTACATTGAGGTTCTCCACTACTTTACCATTTGAATTTTTAAGTGTGTTATTTTGGGTTGACGACACGTTTCATGTGGTATTGGGCTTTACGCCATGTTGTTGCCGATGTAGATCATTTGGAAAACTTGGGAATGCTATATATACTTGGTTGTGAGTTTTGAAGAAAAAGAAGAAGACGTGATGAAGTAGGAGAATATAGAATGAATTTTGGAAATGAGGAGTGAGGTTTGAGAGAAAATGTGAGGAAATAGGAGTATGATGTGGAGTAGGGATAACTTTAAGAACCTCCCCCCCCCTCAGAGAAGGTGTATAAACCTGGCGAATCATGTATACTTCCCAAGAGAAATATTAATTTTATTGGCAAATTTTTTCATTTTTCTAGGAAAAAAAAAATCTTATTTGGCGAATCTTTTGTAATCACTAGAGGTCTATGGAAAATCCTGGCTAATTGTAATTTTTTAAAAACCAATAAAATATTTTCATTGGTGATTAAAACCTATTTTCAAACCAATTAAATATTTTCATTGGCGAATTAAACCTGTTTTCAAAATAAGAAAATATTTTTGCTGCCGATTAAAATCTAATTTCAAACCAGAAAATATATTTACATTGGCGAATTAAACCTGTTTTCAAAATAAGAAAATATTTTTGTTGGCAATTAAAATCTAATTTCAAACCAGAAAATATATTTACATTGGTGAATTAAACCAATTTTCAAAGCAATAAAAAAATTATTGGTGAATTTAAATATAGTTTCAAACCAATAAAAAAATTATTGGTGAATTTAAATATAGTTTCAAACCAATAAAAAATCAATTGGCGAAATAAACTGTTATGCCAATAAAAAATCATACTGTGTGAATGGCATTAGACTTTAGTTGAAGTTCCATTCTGGGCTGCAGTTCTGACACACCCATCTTTCTACATAAAGTCTCCAGAATAGAGACAAGTGTCAAGTAACAATGATTCTGATTAACAAAAATTAATAGATAATTATTTAATTGAGCTACATAAATTGCCTTCCCAAATACGTGCAATTGTGCTTTTCACGACATTCCTTATTTATTACAAAAGGATAGAGGTCACTTCAAGCATGGATGTCATTAAATAGAAAATATTCTAATAGATTTTGGTTGTCAGATGATCGCAAATCAACGGCATAAGTATTGACACACCCAATTTCCCAAATTTGTAGTTGTACAACCGAGGACTTATGCTCTGCCGCACTGCCACCTTTACACAATAATCAATAAAATATATTATATATTTTATATATATGTCAACCATTGATCTAATAATATCTAATGGCTGCTAGTTGATTTCGGAGGATTTTGTTAGCAATGTGTAGCGTTGGAGATCTACCTTCTGGAATTGAACTACAACCATTCATCTTTTGTTATAGGGTGCATCAAATGGTCAGTGATGGCACGATTGATTTGATTGAATGCATTTAACCACATAGATTAGCCAATGCTCAATTAAGTTCATTAATGGCAAGTGAGTACTGAGTCATGACAAACCGCACAGATTAGCCAATATGAATTAAATGGAGTTGCTTGTTATTTATTACCCATTTGTCACAGACGTACATGTAATGTATATATGATAGTCTTTAGTGTTTCAAACTTATATTGCATTACTAAGTTTCAGATAGGTCAAGAATCAATAGACTATAAAAGTTCAAAGTAATAGCTTTCATTACATCAGCTGTACGAAGAAAGTAAGTTACCAAGTATTTATTTTGTGATCATTCATGATTTTGATTTTAACTGTGTGATAGAGTTCTTAGTTCATAGATGTAGAATAGTAATAAGAATCTAAGATGATGGAAAATTTTGTTTGTGTGTGGCTATGCAGGTTGTTATTGCTTTGCATGTCTCGGAATGAAGAAATATGAGCATTCGTCAAGTGGAATAAAACATGTCAAGAATCGACACTTTTAACATTTGTAAATGATGCATTCTATTCTAGGTGGTGAGTTGAATCTCCCACACATGCATGCATGTATGAGAAACTAGAAATTTGAATTGATGCATGGAATTGGTAATGCAACTTAATTGCCAATGACCTTGAGAAAATCAATTTAATTCTCCTTTACTGGCCTTATTGTTACCCATGCCTAGTGGTTTCTTGTACATATAAAACAAGGTTCTATAGTGAATCATTGACTGACATTGTGAATGAGCACATAATTAAATTTGTAATGGATCCATTGTCTGTTAATAGGATAATTATGGACTACAGTGAAATATTAATTACACTTCGTCAAAAAGAGGAACCAAAAAGATTTTGGAGGATCAAAGCAAGGTTTGAAGGTCAAAGGATAGGAGTTTTGTTTAGAACTGAGGTTGGTTAGAGGTTCATGTACGATGTAATTCCCCAATCTTTTTGAAGGGTGATGTTAAATTTTACTAAATAATATAGAAGTAATTATGGTTTGAAATTGCAATGTATACAGATCATAGATGTTTACAAGAATGAAATTTTCAATATAAAATTATATATTATATTATATAAAATATGATATTATTATAAATTTATATATTGAATCATTGATATCGATTTCATTTGGTGGCCTACAAAATACTTTTCCCAAGCATTGATTTTTAATTTATTAAATAGTACTGACAAGTTATTAAATAGCTTTTGGTAATGGTCGATCCTTACACGAGCTGAAGATTGACGCTACAAAAAATATGGACAATGAATAAATGAATAAATGCATGTCAGTTGAAGCGTGTGTACATTAATGATCTTCCTTTAAATCCTGGAGGTCTCCAGCAAAATGACACTCGATTGGCTTGCTCAAAATATAGCATGGAGACTCCCATAAGGCTCTGCTACAATAAGCACCAAGTCGCCTTTCTAGGCCGTATCAAAGATGGCAGACTGATGAACATTTGTAACCAGCAAAACCTATTCTTCCTCAAGTCAGTGAAGATGGTCCTCGGTAAAGACTTCTTGGTCTCCGAGGATAGATATAGGGTAAATTCAGATATTTCCTCATGCTTTCTGGCTTCTTTGTTGGACCTAGGAGAGGCAAAGGTGGATGCACTGATGACTCTATGGGGGGTATTCACTCCAGATATTCTTTTGGATGACTTAGACGTGGTGATTGATGCCGAATTGGGGGTCGGTATCCCGTGGTCGAGAGACCTGGAGAAGCTGCGGGAGGGATAGGAGGGTGTAGCTAGGCAGCCGTTCCTCCTAAACATGAATGAGCAACAACTCGGAAGGCATAGGCTTTAAACGGCTCGTGGGAGACACTTTCTTTGACGGGCAATTGGAATGGACATAGACGATACTCTAGTATGGCTTCAATACTTTGCAGCCAATGTGAATGTGGGGGGATTCTACTTGCAGTGGCTGTAGGAGTGGTCAGGCTCCTAGGGCTACTTTTTTGGTGATTTCTGTGTTGGGGTGGTAGGGTGACAAGTTTTTGAGGAGTCGCTCAGTCAAGGGGCTAGGGATTTCTATGGTACTATGGTAGCCTCTCTAGTGCTATGTGTTTTTTGGAGCCTAGGCTCGCCGCTGGAGTGGTTTTTGTATTGATATAATTTCCTGAGTGTAAATCTTTTTGTAATAATATAATTACCCAAGTGTAAATCTTTTTGTATTAATATAATTACCCAAGTGTAAATCTTTTTGTATTAATATAATTGCCCAAGTGTAAATCTTTTTTGTATTAATATAATTTCTACTTTTTGTATTAATATAATTTGGTCTCTGTTATGGTTAGAGGTTTCTAATGTTGCTTGGCATTTGTTTGCTTTTTGACTCTTGAGATAGGCACAGCTAAGAGAGCTATAATATATGTGAACTCTCAATCTTTTTGGATTTAATTTGATTTCAATTTGGTTGTTTTTAGATAGAATTAATCATGAAATTTTATATGCACAAGTAAAATTACACTTTCTATTGATAGTGTATTTCATCTACATGCATGATGCTTGAAATATTTGCATAATTAGGTTTTGACACTTGAACCGTTAGATTTCCAAATATCAATGGTTGACATTTCATATGAGAAACCCTTTGCGTAATCTTATGTTGATTTGCTACCTTCGGTTGCTGGTTATCTAAGTTGAAACTTGAGCCATCAAAATTGTGTTGTTTACCAGCCCCTTATACCTAATCTTGTCGGTCACGGCTTGGTGGGGAACGGGTTAACCTAACAAGCTAGCAAGGTCCACTTTTTAATTGTTTAAGAAGTTAATATGCGAGTAGGTTGTTAGTCAGTGAAGTCATGACTTCATGTCCTAATATTCATACCTTGATCGGCCCCTTAATCTAGTATTCTAGAGGTTACCCGCTATCATCGGTTGCAAGAAGGGTGAAATCTAATGGTTGTGCAAGGGCACATGAGGAATCTATCAGGAGAGAATATTCGCTACGCGGCTGCGACAAAATGAAACATGTCAAAAAATTAAAGTTGGCATCCTATCCCACTAAAGACTTGATCCAACGGTTGCAGGAAGGGTGAAATCTAATGGTCGCGCAAGGGCGCATGAGGAATCTGTTAGGAGAGAATATTCGTTGGGTGGTTGCGACAGAATGACACATGTCAAAAAATCCAAGCTGGCAAAAGACTTGATCCAACGGTTGCACATCGTCGCAAGGAGAATCTCTTTGGTTGGAATCTGCGTTGCGTGGTCACGACATCACGACACGTGGCATTCTCTTTTTTGAGAAGTGAGGCATGCAGGCATGGGATAGGTAAGAGGTGGGCCATCACAGGCTATTACACTACGAGGTGCTGCCACATATCCAACTCATACATATTCTAAATGGTGATGAAGATTGTCAAATCTAGTTAGCCAATTAGGACCGTGGATTTCAAATTGTAAGGAAAAGATCAATGGCCCAAATTCAAAGTTTCAAAAGAGAAAGATTTCAAAGTGCTTGCAGCACAAAGTGCATTAATACATAGAATTGTGCAGGAATTCTTGTGGTACGAAGTTCATTGATACAGAGAATTGTATAGGAATTCAAGGATTAAGGTATTCTCGAGAGCGTGACTGCATTTAGAAGAAATCATCAGAACGAGCAAGAAAAAGTAATCTCAAGCTTCTGCAAGCGCAGAAAACCAATAATTGTTCCTCCTCTGTGCCTGGTTTTTCCAACTGTAGGTTAGTTCTGAAGCTTTTAGGGCTGTTGTCAATCATAAAAACCCTAAGCTACCTTCATAAAAGAAAAATGAGTCAGTTAGGCTAGCCTTCCACTTCAAAATGAAGCTTAGATGAGGATCTTATGATCCAACTCCCTGGTTTTGCTAGAACAATTTTGAAATTGCATGGCTCAGGTGAAGCCCAGGATAAATTTCTTGACTACTGCTATAATTACTGGTATGCCAAATTACCTGTCCCAGGTTGGATCCTCTTTGAGCATTGGCATAAGAGGATGGACTATAAGGCCCATATCTGTCATGCCTGGAGATATGATTTAGCCAAGCTCATTTGTCCCAATGTTTTCCCCAACCCTGACTTAATTAGGTCAACAACATTAAGGTATAATCCAGCCACTAGGATAGTAATAGATGGAAATGGTTCAACATTGATCAAGCTTACCAAAGGATACATTGCCACTGTATTCAACTTAGACCTTGCAACCAGCAAACAAATTGACCTCAGGGCTTTCAAGAAAAAATACTAGACTATGAAACAACATTACAAGGAATACAACTTACCAAAGCATAGGCCAAGGGGTGTTGGTGAGAAATTGGTAAAGATTTCAGATGATGAGGAGGAGCCTTTTCATTGCAGTATGTTTAATGAATATTTTCTCAGAACCTATCACAGTCTGTGTCAAGTATTAGGTAGAGATGCTTTAGAAAGAATGTCTATTTCTTTGATGATGATGGCTATTGATATTTAGAACCCAGGTGTCAAGGAACCATATGATTATGCCACTTTCATAGCTGACCATATGCATGATCAGATGACAAACATCAAAAATAATTTATCTAAACCGGATGTCCAAGTTGAATTCATGTGGTACTCCTTGTTGTGCCATATGTACTTATTTGCTTTATTAGGGATGTGGCACTAGAATTTGCATGTCAAGGATTCAGATGCTCAAGGGAACAAGCTGCAAGTGCAAGTATGTACATGTATGCTGGATATGCACTGTGTCACAACAAATTATGTCATCTTTGAAGAATATTTTGTGAGGAGAATCCTTGGATTTTTGGAGCCAAAGGGTGAAAGGTTGCATCCTGATGTAATGGATTTCTTACGACCTCTGGACAGGACTCCCCACCTTGGAATTGATCACAATTGGGGTGATTGGTTCTATCATGAGCATACTACTTGCATAAGGGTCTATGGATGCCAGACTACACCTCACATGCTGCCCAAATATGTGCCAAAGAGGGTGGCATTTTTTGAAGTTATAAGGCAGTTAAATGATTTTGTGATCCCTGATAAGAGTGGGTTGGACCAAATTTATTCAGTTATGCAATGTTTTGGAATGTATTTGGAACAGCCAAGGTCTTTTGACCCTGAGGGATTCATCGGTAAAACTAGATTTAGAGTCAACAACTACAAGGGAAGGCTCAAGTACTTTCATCAAGTGGATTACGATGAGGACATTGCCAGGAATTATTTTACAATGATTGAAGTCCACCACTTGAGGATCAAGTGGGCTACTATCATGGCTAGTGAGAATATGAAGAGAAACATGAATCCTGCTGTGTATGAGGAAAATTGACTATGATAAACTAATTAAATCAAAAGCCCAATAACATAAAGAGAACCGATCTAAATAAAAGCCATTAATAATAATCAAAGAAATATGAAAACTTTTACCGAGATTTGTATTGTTCCCTTTGGATTGAATGTGGATTGCTCAATATTGCTGCGAAACCATAGTTGCAACAAGCAAGTGTAGTGCTCAAGAGATCAATGTTAAGAGATCGTAAAGTTGCTCAATCAATGCATTTATATGCTCAAAGCGTTGTTAAGTATGCCTGAGAATAAGATTGAAGAGAGAGGTAATGAAGGAGATGAGGGGGGTTTATATAGATTTCAACAAAGGTCGATCAATGGTCCAGATAATTCAGAAGAATCAACAGAGGAGAACAGTTGAGGAACATGCAACAAATAAGAAGAAGACAAGTGTCACACAAAAGCTGTTTTATTTGAGTTAATCACTTTCTTTTCTAAAGATAAGACATGCTTTTCATAAATTAGAAAGCTTTTTTCTAATTTAAGAGAAATTGATAAAAACAAGGTTGAGTGAATAGATAACTCAACTTAAGATTTGCTTTTGTATGATTTGAGAGAAATTAAATAATAAATTATTTAATTGTGTGTGCATGGAGAAGAAGACTTATTTTTAGAAGATTTGAAAGATATTTGTAGATAAGAAAGCAAATTAAATAAATAAATTTATTTAATTGTTGTGTATGATTTGGGAGAATAAATAAAATATTTGATTTATTTTATTTTTGGAGATTGAGAGGATTTAAATAAATTTGATTTGATTTATTTAAATTTGGAAGAATGAATTTGATTTAATTAAATAATTGAGATTTATTTAATTGTAAATAAGAGGGAATTTTGTGATGAATTAATTAAATAATAGAATTTATTTAATTAATGGAGACTTGATTTTCGAAAGGTGACAATGATCTAATTAAATTATTTAATTGTGGAAGAATAATAGAGGAATTTGATTTAATTAATTAAATAAAGAGAATTTATTCAATTAATGTTGAATTTTGGAATTTTGGAAGAAATTGATGAAATTAATTAAATAATTAGATTATTTAATTAATGTTGTAATGTAGGTGATTAGGAAGAAATGACGAAATGCAAGTGATTGGAAGAGCTGGTCATTTTAGGGTGTCTACATTTTGCCCCTCTTTGATGCAATGCAGTTTGTAGCGTTGCGTCAAAGAAAATAATTTTTTGAAGATGTTATAAAATTTATTGATGCCCCAGTGTAAGTAGTTGCCCCAGCGTATGCCCCCTCGAGCAGGAAGATAGGGAAGTGACAGAAGAACTATGTTGACGCTCGACTAGAAGATTGCGCGACAAGGTGAGAAGGAAAAGCAGAATGGGGTGGGAAGAAAAGAAAATGAGGGAGGGATGCTATAAATAGGACCCATGGGGACCATAATCCTCATTTGCACCCTAAGAGCTTCTAAATTTAAAGAGTAGAGCCTCCAAACTTAGGTTGAGTGGAAGGAGCAGACATCGCATAGAGATGCCGATTCTAGCGCACAGGCATCGGGCGGAGCTAGTGCGGACGTATAGGAGGCTAGCAGGAGCTCAGGGAGTTTGGGTTACCACAGGGACTACCAGTGGGGGAGGCAACACATGCCAAGATGCGGTGGGAGGGTGGAGACTGGGATGCAGAGATCCTAGTGGCTACAGCTTTGGCAGAGGTACGGGGACTTGTCCCCGTGAGATGGGATTGGGACACAGGACTGGCATATCTAGGTACACTGCCAAAGTATGACCGGTACTGGCAGACACATAGACCAGTGAGATCGATTACACCAGGTGTAGTAGGGGCAGTGGGGGAGGTACTAGTCCCCGGTGTGGAGGCTAGGATGAGACGACAGGCCAGAGTAGCTAGGCAGCAGGCAGGTGGAGAGGGCAGCGGTCAGCAGGCAGAGGTGGAGATGGTGGAGGTAGAGGACTCGGTCGTAGAGACCGATTTACAGATGGTCGAGTGGCTGTTACAGGAGGAGATAGCCCAGAGGACTCAATTAGAGCTTCGGATGGTACGATTGAGGAGGGACAGGGATGCAGCGCGGGCTGAGGCAAGACAGGCTGAGGCCATAGCCCAGGCACAGACACAGGCAGCATCAGCAGCACAAACAACCCTGGCACACACACAGACACAGCTACAGGTCCAGGCACAGGCACAGGTGCAGCCACCAGCTGCACCAGTAGCAGATGATGGGCAACTAGCCCAGGTGATGAGGGAGAGAGACGCAGAGGTACAGCTGCAGTTGATAGCTGAGGCCACACTTTTTAGAGTGAGGCAGGAGAGAGATGAGGCACGCCATGCACTGGGTGCGGATTAGAGGACCCTATATAGTGAGCTCGTCTGGGTGCAGGGAGAGCTAGTATAAGCCGGTAGGGAGGCAGAGTACTACAGGGGTCTGTACGTGGGTGCGGTGCTAGCAGCTCAGCAGGCACCGAGTTACAAAGAGAGGAGTAGGTCTGGGGCATTCAGATCCCAGAGGATAGGGCAGTCAGTGTCCTCAATGAGAGGACCATTTGTACCACCAGGGGGAGGAGAAGGACTAGCAGGGGGACCTGCACCGAGCATAGGTGGGGGATGAGGGCCACAGCAGGAGGGCAGCTCTACCCGCTAGGGCATGCACATGTATATTGTATCATTTTTGTACCATACGTGTATCACGATGGACACTTGTACTTTGTACCATTTGTATCATTTTGGACAGATGCCTGCATGCATCTTGATGTATATTTTGCAGGCTCTTGATAGCCTTGATGTACAATATTGATGTATTTTTGGATGTATACATATGGACTATTGATGTAGACACAGACATTTTGTAGTATGATGATCTATTCGGCTCACTATTGTTCATGCTTCTGTGTATGCATTCCTTGATGTCATGGATGTGATGAAATGTATGTATGATTAAGGATTCATGTGATGACATATGTTGCTTATATGATGCTTATAGATGTATGATGATAGAGATGTATGATGATATAGATGTGATGACTAGTGATATCTGACATGTAGGTTTTGCAGATATGCACCAGAGAGAAGAACAGGAGGAGATGGGAGACAGAGACTATTGATCGATCACTGTAATAAGAACGATATAAAGGTTGTGGGAATGGATGAATGAGCTTGTTGCAATGGTTTCATAGTTAAATATAAAGAGCAATCCTTATTTTGATATAGCACATGGATAATTTGCCACCAAGGTATAAAAGACCAAGGTGTAGTAATATCTGAGTGCATGGACGTTGACCCTGCAAGCAAGCGGTTTGAACTTAGATCCCTTAGACATTATATAAACTTGTTGGAACATGTGAATGAGCCATAGTATTGAACATACAATAAACTTCAATACATGTAAATGTAAGAAGAGTATTAAATATGCAAGATGCTAGGTCATAACACACACAAGATAAATATGATGTTAAGAAAGATGCTAAAGATCATTCCTCAAACACGACACACAAAAGCAATGACTATGCCCCCAATCTGTACTGTATCGCAACATACCAAGATTATAGATAAATCAAGGTAGCCTTGAGTAGGTATTGGAAAAGGAACAAAAGATGAACCATAAAGTAAATTGACTGACTTACAAAGTAAACATATAGCCACCATATTCTCTTGCCAAAGAGGTTGCTCAGGATAGATTGGATAGGAAAGATAACAGCCTTATCGTAGGAACTCTGTGTCCATTAAAGGGGGCTATCTACCTAAAAAGACAATATCTTGCTGCCTATAATGCCACCTGTCGCAGGAGATGCATGTATTGGTCTCGACAATGGAACACTCTGCAGAAGACAAGCTTGTTGATCTGGTGCTTTGGTTAAGCTGGAATTAGCTGATGTTGGCAATCGGAGCAATAGGACAGTAGAAGACTTTAGAAGGAAGCTGCTTTGCTTCAGGTTTGTTAAGGACTTTTGCTTTGAAAGGATGCGCTAGCTTGCTGCTTGAGTTAGTCAAGTCGAGATGAAATGGATTGTGACAAACGGAAGACTAGAAAGGTGACACGCTAATGGATTGGAACGGGTGGAGAATGATGGATCGTGTGTGCTTGAGTATTGGATACATCCTTCGTATTCCAGACTACCTACATACCCATATCCATGGGATCAAGGCACATTACGATGAAAGATGAAAGTGATAAATATGTAGTTCTGGATAGAGTGATGAGATGGATTAAGGTGGAGAGGAGGGGAAGAGGAAATGATGAGATCTTATGTACCTGAGTACTAGATACTTCCTTCGTAGTCCAGACTGCCTACATACCCATATCCATGGGATCAAGGTACCTTAAGATTGAGAAGAGATAATATGTAGTTCTGGTGGTGTGATGATGTGGGAAAAGTGTTGAGAAGATAACATCCTTATCATAGGAGCGATGTGTCCGTTAAAGGGTGTTATGTGTGAACAATAAGAAAGTGATTGAAGTATGCATTGTGAACCACGAACAAGGAACCAATCCTAGACCTAAGTTAAGGAAAGAGTTGCCCCCATTCTGGTAGAGGAAATTGTATGGGTGACTGCCAAAGAAGACACAGAAAGCTTTGACCTAGGACAAGACAGTGTTAACTGTAGACATAGATCAAGACATGGGGAGACGATGATGGGCATTGACAAATTTCCAAGCTATACTAGATAGGGAGATGGAAATGCAAACAAGGTCAATGGTTTTATTATGGGTGGATGGAAAGTGCACTGTGAATTAGACACGGAGTGGACAGGACTCGATAGACGATGGGTGCTGACTCTACACATAGTGCCTGCTTGCCAGGGTTTCACTATGGTACTTATCCAAGGTGCCTGTTTGCCAGGTTTTCACCAGAGGATGGATTTTTTTTTTTTTTTTTTTTGGAATACTCTAAGGATCAGGCATAGAACTTCTTGAGATGGACACTGTTAAGTGGCTCATCCAGAGGAATGTCGTCAGGTGTAGCTAAAGTATAAGCTCCTGATCCATATGCTGCTGTGATAATAAAGGGACCTAACCAGTTAGGCTCAAACTTACCCTTCTTTTCTCGATCTGCTTGATTTCTCTGATTCTCTTTGAGTACAAGATCACCAACTTGAAACCATCTTTCTTTGATCTTCTTGTTGTAATTACACTAGAGGCAGTTTTGATAGACATGGAGGTGATTAAGTGTGGCAAGGTGCCTCTCATCCAGTAGTTCAAGCTCAGCTGATCTGGAAGTGCGATATTCCTCTCCGCCGATCAGGTCCTGCATGGATACTCTGAGGGATGGGATATCGACCTCTATAGGTAGGATGGCTTTAGAGCCATAGACCAAGGCATAGGGTGTGGCACCAGTTGGTGTTCTAATACTAGTGTGGTAGGCCCACAGGGCAGGATTGAGTTGCAAGTGCCAATCACGACCAGCTTCATTGACCATTTTCTTGAGGATTTTGAGAATGGTTTTATTGGAAGCCTCAGCTTGGTCGTTACTCTACGGATAGTAGGGAGTTGAAAAGCGATGTTGGATATTGTATTGTGTGCACAAGGCACAGACATCTTGATTCTTGAATGGTCTCCCATTATCAGTGACAATGGCTTGGGGAATACCATACCGGCAAATGAGGTAGTCTAGGATAAACTTGGCTATTTGCTTACTGGTGATATAGGTCATAGGAATGGCTTCCACCCACTTCGTGAAATACTCAGTGGCAGTAAAATCAAGGTCGAGACCCCATTGAGAAAAAGGCCATGGAGTTGTCATAGGTTGTAATTCATGAGCTGGTGCGTGAATCAAATCTCCATGCTACTGGCATTGTAGCAAACTGTGCAACATCTTGCTCTATTGTAGGCCAGTAATAACTTGTTCTGAGTATCTTCTTAGCAAGATTAGGACTAGTAGAATGTGCGCCACAGACACCTTCGTGTATGTCTCGTAAGGTAGCCTCAGTTTCTTCTATGTTAAGACATCGTAAGAGGATACCATCGAGACTCCGGTGATATAGTGTATCACCCAGAATGATGTAACGGGAGGATCAACGGATAAAGGTTTTGCGTTGGGTGGATGATAGGTCAGGAGGAAAGGTTTTGTTCTTGAGGTATTCATAGATATCTTCGTACCATGGGGAATTGGGACCAACAAGTTCGCAGATGATTTCAGTAACAGGGACATCAACGGCTGGTATCAACAATTGTTCGATCAAGAATTCATACTTCTGTGTATTTGCAGGCATGTCAATCAGTGACCCTACAGAAGCCATAGAATCCACAGCTTTGTTATGCTCTCTTGGAATTTGCTCAAATGTGATGCTAGAAAAATGTGGTTTGTAGGCATCCACTAGTTGCTTGTAGGGGACCAACTTTTCATCTTTTGTTTGGTACTCATCTGTGACTTGGTGAATGACTAGCTGTGAGTCTCCATATACTTGTAATTCTGTGATGTCCCATTGAACTGCTGTATTGAGACCTATGAGGAGTGCTTCATACTCAGCTATGTTGTTGGTGCAAGGGAATGCAAGCCGATATGACTTTGGAATGTAGTCATTCTGAGGTGTGATGAACAAGATGCCGGCCCCTGATCCATGCTGTGTGTAGGAACCATCAAAGTACAACTTCCACATTATTGAGTTGGAAAGAGTGAAGAGATTTTCATCAGTAAAGTCTGCTACCATTGGGTGTGTATCTTGCATGGGTGCTTCTGTTAGTTGATCTTTTAGAGCTTGTCCTTTGATTGCTTTATGATCCACATATTCAATGTTGAACTCACTAAGGATCATGACCCATTTAGCTAGTCTACTTGTAAGAGCTGCTTTTGCTACTAGATACTTCAAGGGATCAATTTTGGCTATAAGAATTGTGTGTTGGTTCAACATGTAATGCCGCAACTTTTGGGAGCCAAACACTATTGCTAAACAAGCTCTTTCCATCGGTGAATAATTGAGTTCATATCCTACCAAGGTTCTACTGATATAGTAAATTGCATGCTCTTTTCCTGTTTCATCATGTTGTGCTAGCAAGGCCCCTAGGGCCGAAGTTGTGGTTGAGATGTATAATATCAAAGGCTTATCAGCAACTGGTGGAACCAATACAAGAGGTTTAGCTAGATACTTTGAGCTGATCAAATGCTGCTTGACACTTATAATTCCATTGAAATGAGACATCCTTTCAGAGCAAGTGTTGAAATGGTTGACATTTATCTGCTAACTATGAGATAAAATGCCTGATGGATTGCAACCTTCCTTGAAGGCTCCTTAATGCTTTAAGGTTCTTTGGTGGAGGCATCTCTACTATAGCCTTTACTTTTGTTGGATCTACTTCGATACCTTGACAAGATACAATGTATCCCAATAGCTTCCCTGATGTTACACCGAAGACACACTTCTTTCGATTGAGGCGCACTTGATATTTCTCAAGCCTGTCAAAGATCTATCCTAGAACCTGTATGTGATCTGCCCTAGAAGATTTAGCTAGTATGTCATCCACATAGTCCTCCATGATGTGATGAAAGAGGTCATGAAATATCACTGTCATTGCTCTCTGATAGGTTGCTCCTGCGTTCTTTAGACCAAACGGCATGACACACCAACAATAGTTACCCCACGAATAAGTAAATGTTGTTTTATGCTGATCTTCCTCTACTATCCTTATCTAATTGTAGCTAGAGAATCCGTCCATGAGAGAAAGCATCTCGTGACCTGTTGTCAAGTCAACTATAATGTTAATGTTCGGTAGTGGAAAGTCGTCTTTGGGACATGCTTTATTAAGATCTCTAAAATCATTACACATGCGGATGCGCCCATTGGGTTTAGACATAGGTACAATATTTGATACCCAGTCTGAATACTCAATTGGTCATATGAACTTTGCATCTAACAGCTTATGTATTTCCACTTTTACCAAGAGAGCTATCTGTGGGTGCATCTTTCTCAGCTTTTGCTTGACTGGTTTAACTTTTGGATCAACTGTGAGATAGTGAACTACTAGCTTAGGGTCTAGCCCCGACATATCAACATAGGTCCACGCAAAATTGATGTTCTCTGTAAGAAGAATGTGTTAAGATTCCTATGCTCTATTTCTGATAATGATGCTGCTAGGAATGTGGTCTTTGGATTTTGCTCTGTGCCAAGGTTTATCTCTGTAGAATCTTCCACTAGGAGAGCTAACTTCTCTTGATACTTAGATGGTAGGGGAAGGTCAAATCCTCCATCCTCAAGTGCCACAGTTGGGTTTTCACCTTTGGATACATCCTTTGTTTTTACTATTTTGTGATCGAGAGGTGCCACAATGTGGTTTTCACCTAGAGATCTTTCTTTATTTTTACTTTTGCGACTGGAGGATTTGGCATTCTCACCAAAATAAGCCGTTGGCTCTAGTTCCATTACAAAACCTGCTTTATGATCGCCAAGAGGGATACCTTCCCGAAGTCCCATGAACTCAGCTAGAGCTTCGTCATTCTGAGATATATCTATAATGGGGGACCCTTGTTGGTCCCAATCAATAAGTTTAGGGTAGACAAGTGTGACATTCTAGGTGTTTGTGGTGGAGGTTAAGGATACGAAGGATAGCGTAAAAATGGAGGATTCTGCGAATAGGTTGGTCATATGGAGGGAAGAGTCATCGATGATATCCTCAGTAGACGTCGAATCGGCAGGAAAAGTGTCAGCTACCTCGTCGAGGATATACTCGATGTCCAAGGCGTGTGGTACCTTCTTACCAAATCTTAATCCCTTCTTGTCTAGTTTCTTTGTCACAACAATGGGTTCCATAGTTCCTTGATTCTGTTTCCCAAGGCCACCTTTGCCTTTATAGCCCATGTTTTTTATTATTCTTAAGCCATTGCCATATTGCTTGACTGGTATTGTGACTGGTTCTTTCTCCTTATAGAGCCGAGAAGAAATATCCTCAATAGTTTCCTCTTCCAATAACTGTCCATGTTGAAATTGGGTTAGGAATGTTGGGGGAGGAATAGCTAGTTTTTTGGTTACTTTGGCAATGGGTGGTTGGCCGTAAGATTTTGGAGATAAAGGCATCTGCCCTACACAACAAGATTTTGAGATATCATAAGATCCAAAGCCTATATCACGGATGTGAGCCTTGATCTCAGGTAGAGGATTTGGGTTACTTGTAGAGGCTTGGGTCAGAGTTTCAGGATCGACATATAGTGGGGATTCAAGGGCTTTTTCATTTTTAGGCACCTAGTTGCAATTCTTCTAACTGCCTTGCAAGACACGACAGAATTCAAAAGGATTGGGGTCTCCTGGGATAGTTATCTCCGTACCATTATATGGGAACTTTAGAGATTGATGGTACGTGGAGGGAATAGCCTTCATTGCATGGATCCATGGGCGGCCTAGGATAATGTTGTAAGGCAGCTCAATATCAAGGACTTGACACCTGGTTTCAAGCATGACAGGGCCCAGTTGTATAGGCAAGTGGATAACACCTTCTAAGCAGCATTCAACATCATCATACCCCTTGATTGTAATACTATGATCAAAGTTGACATGATCCTCAGAGTATCCCAATTGCTTAGTAACTTTAAAGAACAGATGTTGAGACTAGCACCACCATCTATGAGTATACGTTTGATTTTGCACTTATGGATGAGAACCTCCATATGAAGGGCATCATTGTGACACGGATCATGGGAAGGGAGGTCTTTCTTAGAGAAGACAACATTGTAGGGAGAAGCAATGTTACCTACTATAGCTTGGAAATCCGCGACTGCTATGTTGTTGGGAACCGAAGACTCCTGGAGGGCTTTTTCTAGCACTACTCTATGTGCAGGTGATGACCGTAGAAGGTCCAAGATAGAGATCTGTGTTGGCATTTTCCCTAGATGTTCGACAAGATTATAATCAGATTGCGCTAGAAGACTGGGTGTAGGACCACGAATGGTGACACGACCACGGTGAGTTGTAAGAGCGCAATCCGTAGAATTGTCTTTAATTGTGAGGGTAGACACTCAACTCTCTTCAAAATGACCTACAATGTTATCAAAGGAAGTGGAAGCATGATTAATACCTTTACCTCTATCCTGAGGAGGAGGTGGACCATGATGAGGGAATGGTTCCTTGTACATATCGAGATCTTTGTTTGTGTGTTGAACTGGTGATTCATTCTCAAAAGTGATTTGGTTACCTTCGATGAGATTTTGGATTAGGTGCTTGAGCTTCATGCATGATGCGGTTCGATGCTCTTTGCTCCTATGGAATTCACAGTATTCATTTTCTCTATACCACACAGTTTTGTAAACAGGTTCACCATATGGGGGTACATCTAGTAAGGTGATGAGTCCTTTCTGTAATATCTGTTGTAGAACTGACTCTGTAGGCACTCCCAAGGGAGTGAATTGGCGTCATGGTGGGTAATCTTGTTGAGGTCGCTCCTATTGTCATTGTTGTTGATTTTGATATGGTTGCTACTATTGTTGCTGTTGTTGAGGTGGAGCTTGACTTGGTTTGGAGAGTTGCAGAGGTGTTTGCAACATTTGGACATGTTTAGAATCGACCACCCCATCGTTGACCAAATTTTTGTTCTTGTTCCAAAACTTGGGTTTATCGTTTGATTGTTGATGAGGAGCGTTGTCTTTCATTTCTTTGAAGATTTTGACCACGCCCTTAGCAATGAGGGCCTTTTCAATGTTGATACCCTTGTATGTGATTTCGTCGAAGGTTGTAGCACTAAGAATTTGCAAATAGAAACCTAACTCTTGGTTGAGGTTTTACACAAATATGCTAACAAGCTATTTCTCTAGAATCTTGAAAGGGAATTTGCTAGCCATTTGTCTCCATCATTGGAGGAAAGAAATGAAAGTTTCACCATTTTTCTATTTATTGTTGCATAGATCGGTCATGGAAATCTCATGCTCTGCATTGTAAGAAAAATGGGTGGCAAAATTCTCTGCTAGCTCATTGAAAGACTTGATACCCGTAGGTAAGTGAGAACCATTCTATAGCTTGACCTCCAAGACTACGAGGAAAGAGACGCATAAGATATGTGTCGTTATGTGAGACCTCGAAGCAAGCAAGATAGAATTCCCTGAGATGGTCCTTTGGGTCACCTTTTCCTTTGTATTTGTCGAACTTGGGAATAGTGAAATTTTGAGGAAAAGGGATCATTGGTAATGACTGATCAAAAGGATAAGGACACACTTCTTCTAAAGAGAAGGTCTTCTTCGTGTGGCCAAATGTAAGATCAGATAGCTGTTGTTGCACTTTCAAAATTTTTAGCTCCATCGCTGTGGGAGGAGTTGGAAGTATCTTCTATTGTCCAAGAAGTGGTTGTTGATGCCCATATGGAAGATTGTAGTGTAAGCCATGAACATTGGTGTTATAAGGGTCATACGATTGGTTGGGGTCGTATGCGTTGTACGTTGGGTTGAGATTGGGTTGAAATTGGATGCTTTGATGAGGAGGAGGTGGGGGTGGCACTAGGTAAGAATGTTGGCTTTGTGATGGTTGAAGGAAAGAATTTGGGGGAGGAAAGCTAAAATGTGTTTGATTAGGTTACGATGGCGGCACATAGCTTTGGGAAACTTGATGTTGGGGATGTTGAGGGTGGCTAGGCAATGTGTGAAAGAAATTTAGCGTGGATGAATGTTGCGGAGGAGGGACATAGGTAGACATGATTTGCGATGGTTGGGGTTGATTGAGGATGAGAGTAGAATAATGTTGTGGTTGGGGTTGTATGACTCTAATTGGTTGAGAGACATGGAGGTTGGATGATATGGGAGGTGGTATGTATTGAGACCCTTGTTGCATGGGTACATAGTTGTTCCCTGGATTGTAATTTGGTGGGAAACCTATTCGTGATGGGGTAACCAAGATTCCACTTGTGATTGGTGTGGACACTTTAGGAGGTGGTTGCATATTCGATCGAGCTAAGGTGGCTTGCTTAGCTAACTCTGCTTGACGTTGGAGAGTTTCTTGTTGGTTTTTGTAGATCTCCATAGGAGTCAGAAGCGGTGCGACGACCCTCTCCCCTGTTGGGATTTGAAAGAGGGGATTCTTATACTACGAGCTTGGTTCTGGCAAGGCATGGTCACTGTTGACATGGTTTGCACTGCTTGTATGGTGTCTTGGTTGTTGTTAGGCTCACTAAGCGTGGATAGATCAAAACCTTTGGGTAATTTGGCTCCTTGCTCTACTAGCAAGCAGAAGAAATGATCTTGGTTCTCACTAAGGATTTTTTCAAAGGCGACCACGGCTCAAGGATCTTGTATAAATTCATCAAGATCTTGCGCATCTTCTTGAGAGGATTGACCTATATCAAAGTGTCGCTCTTCTTGAGATGGGGCTAGATCTACAGTATAGCCTTGTGGCACAAAATCCTGAGGCATGTCGGTAGTATAGTGAGGAATGCTTACCAAAGGGACTCCTTCTTCCTGAGATGGTATTTGATCAATAGTATAACCTTGTGGGACAAAATCGTGAGGCATACCGGTGGTGTTTTGGGGTGTACTTTCCAAAGGGACCCTACCTTCTTGGGAATTACTTGGTTGGTCAATGTGAGGCATGTTCGGAGAGCTGATTGGTTTTGCTGCGAGTGTTCTAGGAGTAACTTTGGGAGTAATGTTGAGACGGTCGGATTGCGGTGTGGGAGGAGGTGATTTGTGCTTCCTAGGGACAACTTGCTTGGACTTCATAGTTTGTTGGAGCCTAGTGGTTACCATGGAATACACTAGGATGAAAGATAATGCTGGGATTCTGCTTGGTGCTTTGAGAAAAAGACAAACTTTGATGCACAAGTAACTAGACCAAAGGCACTATACTGTTTGACCAGAGGCGCAGGACTGTGCAACCAAAAGCGTGCTACTATTATACCAAAGGTGATGGACTGAGCTACCAAAGGCAAGGTACTGCTATACCAAAGGCGAGCTACGGTTACCAAAAGTGAGCTACTATTATACCAAGGGCACTGAAGTAGGTTTTACCAGAGGCGAGGTACTGTTATACCAAAGGCGTTCTACTGTTCTACCAAAGGCAAGCTGCTATAATACCAAAGGTGCTGAAGTAGTGTCTGATGCTTCTACAAGGCAAATTTTGATAGATTTGGTTATGGTTCTGATTGGATTTGTCTTTGGCAAGAGAAAACACAGCAAACAAGTGGTCAAAAAAGGACTGAGACAACAAATAGTGTATGTTCGAGGCTCACAAAAAAGCCCAATGTTTTCACAGGTCTAAGACAATTGCAATCAATAACAAGCACTTTTTATCCCTAGAGACAAGGTTTCATTGCAGTAGATCAGCTCACAGCTTAATACTCCGTCGATAAAAATATCATTCCATAAAGGTGTCAGATATTTAGTATCTTTGCGAGAGACAATAGGTAGGGATATCTCACCCTCCCCTTGGAAAGCTCAAGTAGGTCACAAGAGCTTTATGGCCAAGGGAATACTATCTCTTCTCAAGGGAGCCAATGGTGAGTGTCTTAAGGGCTTGAATCGATTCCCCTTGCACTGATGATTACCGCAATGTTCGGAGGTAGGTCGGGTAGTCACTATCTAAAATGGTTATTAGTAACTTTGAGGGACCAATGCCTTATGAGCAATGCGACAAGCTACTAAAAGCTTTAACCAATCCTACTAAGAGTATCAAACACTTCGCTTAATGTGAAAATTGTTTCCATAAAGAGTTAGTACACCTCTTTTCAGTTTGGCACCACAAGGTAAGGCTGATGTCGGTTAGGACTTGGCTTTTGCCTTATCCCTCTTATATAGCAGTTCAAAGGAAAACTCCACTTAGGGTCGTCCCTTTTGGATGAAACACAATCCAAAAGTAAGCCCTTCTAAAGGAAGTACTGAAATGGAAGTGTTGGTTTTTCTTCTGAATCAGCATTAGGGTTTGCCACTTCTAATGCACAGGTAGATTCAGCCAACTAAATACAGGAGGTTGCGTGAGCTGCCTCCCCTTCACTTCTGGTTCTGCCGCACCAAGGGGGGTATCCCTATAACTCAAGATGTAACCTTGACTAGCTCAAAGATAGAAAGATTTAACTTGACAACAACAGGCAGAATACTCTCATGTATGGACCAAGATCTGTATGATAGATCACAAGGTTGGCAACATTCTTGGACATGATGTCTAGTTGGGTATGAGAGCATGCAGGGGGTTCCTAATCCTACTCCTACAACTAACAGGTGGAAGTATGAGATGGTTTGAAATGGATTTTGGATGCAAAGTTGGACATGGTGTATAACCTCAACACAGAGCTAGATTGGTGCCTATCCAGGGCTTGGAGTCGGTAGACATACACCTGTGAATGATCAGCATGAATAGCTAAAACTGGATTTCAGGGGGATACACATGATATCTGCCTTACAGATATCTCCCAATACAGAGTGTTAAGCTGTCTATACTTATGGCATCCCTATTGCAGTAAGAAAGATACATGCAAAACTGGAGACAGAATCAGCATAACACATGCAAACACAACATTATTCATATAAGATTAACCATGAAATCAGTGGATTCATGCCAAATCGTACAACAGGAGATACATAAACTCACAAGTTTTGTTGCACAGAGCAACCAAAACCAGTTGTATCTTATTACAGAGCCAAAATGTCCAGTTTTCAACAACCTTCAAATGAGCAACACAACCTGCTATATACAGCAAGGAGGTGCTCAGCCTTAATTACATAGTTGACCAAAAAAAACCTGCCAGATACACAGTATCATCAGATTGGCACTCAAACATTCAATGCAGCAGGTGGGAGAGGAGACAGGAAGAAATCTCGAGCCTTGCGCCGCCGCCTAGGGATCCACATCTTCAATCGGGTACTAGATCCGTCCACACCATCGCCCATACCTCTGCAACAATAGCCATTAATGGCGCACCAACCCGCAGCCTTGGGAAATGCAGAATACTGTGCGTCGCAACCGTTTCCCGCCAAGATACATCGTCATGATATTTGAAAATATGCAGGGTCGAATTATCCCACATGCACCCCGCAGCAACCTCCTCATCACCTTATATACTAGGTCGCGAGCATATATGATGTCGGTGCTTTTGCTCCCGACGACACTAGTATAAACCTTCATCATCATCCTCCAGCAGCATGATATCCTGTTGCTTGAAATATCACCCTGACGTCAGCATCATATCGCAATATAACCTGCATGATAATCGCCTTCATCGGCACAACCTGATCCATCGGAGGAAGATCCTCCTGCTTAACCAATATCAAATGTCTGGCCGATGAACATCCTGATGATGTCACCGTCATATCCTGTTGACGTCATCAGCATATCTGCCTACTGCACACCTCCTCATATCCGGATGACGTCATCATCATGTTTGCAAATATCGGGGATCTCCACAAGATGATCAGTGTTAGAAATATGACCCCCCCGGACCTTGATGACGTCATCACCACATGTCGGCATCAGGATGATATTCGGAAGATAACCGGATATTTGGAAATATCATCCTGATGCACAAATATCATGCTGCACTGTAGCTCCGCTATAAGATCGGGGTGATATATGAATATGACAGATATTTGAAATGATCACCCCCCACTGGATAATGCATGAAGCCGACAGGCGGATATCTCCCTGATATCAGCATCATCATGATGCTGGAACAAACATACATCCGGGTGATATTCAAATATGAAAATATCACCCCCTCCTTCGGAAATATCATGATGCAGATAGGCAGAGAAATAGATATCACCCTGACATAAGAATGACGTCAGCATCATCAGGGTGATAAAACAACGAACATGAAGTGATACAACAACATCAGGATGATATTGACTAAGATCATCCTGACGTTCAAAATATGATGACCCCAATGAAGATCGGGTCATACTTAGAACTTTACAGCAACATCATCAGGATGATCTTAACAAAGATCACCCGATGTTAGAATATCACCCCAGCAAAAGATCATGCTGACAGAAAATATGATGACCCTCGTAAGCAACATCAGGGTGATGTCTGGAAACATGATGATGATGACCTCCTCCAAAGAAAATATGATGCTGATGTTAAAACATGCTGAGGAGGCCCAAAGACTTAGAACATTTTTTGGATTTTTAGGGAAGGTGCCTGCATGTTTATATGCTTGAAAACTGATTGCTCATGCAGGCACCAACAGGAAGAGCAAGCACATCAAACAAAGGTTCAATTGTCCTGTTATAAGAAAAAATAAGGTGCAACTAAATTAGGCACACACACGTTTGTAGTTGTCAATTGTCCCTTATGAAATTGAAGTGTTTGGCATTCATGTCCATTGTCCCTTAGAAAATTGAGGTGTTTTCACATACATGTCCATTGTCCCTTAAGAAAAGCAGTATGTTCCTAAGACTTAAATTGTTGAAATGATTTGTTCAATTATCCTTTAAGAAGGCAATATGTTTCTAAGACTTAGTGAGATAAATCAAGATTTCTTCAATGCTTGTCCTACATGAACATGTTAAAAACACCTATTTGCTTTGTGTGAGTAGTAAGAAACTGCAACAAGTCAGTTAGTTCCAAAAAAAAATTCACAAGTTTAGCAAAAATAAATCAATTTTGACCAAAAGCAAGCTACTATTATACCGAAAGCATGATACTGTGATACCAAGAGCGATGTGTTGAAAACCAGAAGTGTCGTAAAATAATACCAGAAGCGCCGAACCTTTATCCAGAAGCACTGTACTGTTCTCCCGAAAGCGTGATACTGTGATACCAATAGCAATGTGTTGAAAACCAGAAGCGTCGTAAAATAATACCAGAAGCACCTAACCTTATCCAGAAGCGTTGTACTGTTCTTCTGAAAGCGTGATACTATACAGTCAAAAGTGCTGCGCTGTCTCAAATCACAAAAAGATTAGCTTTTGTCAAAATAACCAGATCCAAGTGAGATTTCATGATTGATCTACTGTTCTGAGAAGTATCAAAAGAGGGTTGAAAGACAAATACAACAGCTTGTCAGACAAATCAAAAGATATGTAGCGAATAAAACCCTGCAAAAATGGTTAGAAAACCCAATTTAGCCAAAAGCGCTTAATGATACTACCGGGAGCGCCGTGATGTTATGCCAAAAGCGTCGCTCTGTGCTACCAGAAGTGCCGCAGTGCCTCTGTGGGCGCTGTACTATGCCTTCAAGAGCACTTAAGGATACTGCCAAATGCACTTTTCTGTGTCTTTTGTGCTGTACCGTACTATGACTTCAAAAAGAATCAATTTCTCAAAGAAAAAGAGGGATTAGTGGGTCCCACCGGGCGTGCCAGAATGTGTATGAGGAAAATTGACTATGATAAACTAATTAAATCAAAAGCTGAATAACATAAAGAGAACTGATCTAAATAAAAGCCATTAATAATAATCAAAGAAATATGAAAACTTTTACCGAGATTTGTATTGTTCCATTTGGATTGAATGTGGATTGCTCAATATTGCTGTGAAACCATAGTTGCAACAAGCAAGTGTAGTGCTCAAGAGATCAATGTTAAGAGATCGTAAAGTTGTTCAATCGACGCGTTTATATGCTCAAAGCGTTGTTAAGTATGCTTGAGAATAAGATCGAAGAGAAAGGTAATGAAGGAGATGAGGGGGGTTTATATAGATTTCAACAAAGGTCGATCAACAGTCCAGATAATTCAGAAGAATCAACAGAGGAGAATAGTTGAGGAACGTGCAACGAATAAGAAGAAGACAAGTGTCACACAAAAGCTGTTTTATTTGAGTTAATCACTTTCTTTTCTAAAGATAAGACACGCTTTTTATAAATTAGAAAGTTTTTTTCTAATTTAAGAGAAATTGATAAAAACAAGGTTGAGTGAATAGATAACTCAACTTTAGATTTATTTTTGCATGATTTGAGAGAAATTAAATAATAAATTATTTAATTGTGTGTGCATGGAGAAAAAGACTTATTTTTAGAAGATTTGAAAGATATTTGTAGATAAGAAAGCAAATTAAATAAATAAATTTATTTAATTGTTGTGCATGATTTGGGAGAATAAATAAAATATTTGATTTATTTTATTTTTGGAGATTGAGAGGATTTAAATAAATTTGATTTGATTTATTTAAATTTGGAAGAATGAATTTGATTTAATTAAATAATTGGGATTTATTTAATTGTAGATAAGAGGGAATTTTGTGATGAATTAATTAAATAATGGGATTTATTTAATTAATGGAGACTTGATTTTCGAAAGGTGACAATGATCTAATTAAATAATTAAAATTATTTAATTGTGGAAGAATAATAGAGGAATTTGATTTAATTAATTAAATAAAGAGAATTTATTCAATTAATGTTGAATTTTGGAATTTTGGAAGAAATTGATGAAATTAATCAAATAATTAGATTATTTAATTAATGTTGTAATGCAGGTGATTAGGAAGAAATGAAGAAATGCAAGTGATTGGAAGACCTGGTCATTTTAGGGTGTCTACACCTACATATCCAGGTGCATTTGCAGAAGTGCAATACCTAATCAAGAGAATTGAGAAAATGTTGGATAATGTAGAACAGTTGATTGCCTCTGCCCCTACAGGAGAACAGAGATATGCTTATGAGCCTAGAAGCTCAAGTGGAGAGTATGATGTAAAGAGGGAATCAATTGGCCCCTCCCCTGCCAAAAGGGCCAAGATTATTGATTTGGAGAACCCAGAGTAGATAGAGGTAGTTGACCTAGAGGGGGAGGAGGAACATGCACAAGAAACTAGCCTTTGTTCACCTGATAGACTAAGACCTTACTCATCTCTAGAGAATAGGGTAGTGAGAGTAATGAGAAACCCTACTATTGATATTGAAGATGTTAGGGTGATGGCCTGTGACAAGTTTATGGAGGATGATGAATTTGTCAACACTCCTGAATTTAGGAGCTATGTTTTGAAAGTGAGGAGTGAGGAATTTCAGAAGAAAATTAAAGATGCCAAAGCTAGATTAGACCCAAAGGAGTATGATGTTATTACTTAGAGGGTCCTAAAAGAAGTACAACAATTTAAAAGTGAAATGACTCCAGAGGAAGGGAGAGCACTGGTGGCAAAAAGTAATATTTTGCTTCTACCTCACTGGACTCTATCAGATGCCATTGCATTTGATACAATCACTAGAGATGATTCAGATGTGATAGGGGAAGAGATTAAAAAGGCCCTCTCTGGTGTAGCCTTCAACCCTAAATTTGAAACATTGGCAATATGGGCTCTAGCCCTAAACAACAAAAAGCCTAGGGTTCAATTAGGAGAGCTGATAGTGGATGTAATAATAAAAAGAGTATCTGATACCCCTGCTCCTCAAGTTGCAAGCCTAAATGTACAGACTGCACAATTTATAGAAGCAACTGGTAACAAATTGCAAAAGGATTACAATCAGCTGCAACTTGATTATTCTTAGGTAGTTGTAGAGATAAACATGTTAAAGCAGCAACTGTCATTGGTAGCCAGTACTTCAACCCTCCTCCAGTGATTCCAACTGCAGAATCTCTTCCAGTGGATACAAAGCCTCTCCTTGTAGAGATTAGAGAGTTGAAGGAGGATAACAGGAGATTGAAGGAGGAAAAGGATAACAAGGTTAAAGAGGTGGCCACCAACTTGATCAAGAACAAGGTGACAAACATTTTGACCAGAGTTGATGAGACTTGGAAATCCTACTCACAGTTGAGACCAGCCTATGAAAAGCATGAGTCTTACAAACAGAGACTATTGAGCTTTAAAAAAATGGTTACATAGAACTGAAAAAGTCAAAGAATTTCTGAGGTGTGCCAGGTATGATTCCAATGCACCTCCTGACATACAGAAGGTGCTTAACATGTTGAAGTGTTTTCAAGATGTGGCCAGTTTCCAGTTGAAATTTGATTCAATTGTGAAAGAGAGGTTGTGGGGTTTTGAAAGGTTGGACACTAAGTGGTCACCTCCCATCTTGGATGGTGATGGCAAAACAAAAGACTTGGACAAGTGGAGAAAGGGGATTATAGATGATTTTTATCGATTAATTCCCACTTGTTGTGATGTAATTGAAAGTGATCCAACTATGAGTATGCAAGTACTGAGCTTAACGTTGGACAATCTGAACACTCTTGAAAGGAATCTTTCTATGTTCTGTGCCAGGTATGTTAGCCATAATGGCCAGATTGAAGAAATACTTTCATTCCCTTGGCCGACAGAGGAGACATACGATGAGTGGAATGACAAATATGGAATTGAGGATTGGCAAGATTTTGTTATCTGTATCTGTAACAATTTGAAGTACAATGTATTCAATGTTGATAGCATGTTTTTGATCTATAAAGGAACTGTCTTGCTCATTGAGTCATTTCATATGGTTGGTTGTTTTAGACTTGGCAAATTTTGATGGAATAATAAGATACAGTCTTGCTGGGTGGCATAAATTTAGCAGTTTCATGTTGTTTTTAAATGAGTAATACTTTGTTACATGTATATGGTTATCTATCTCTAAGTTGTGTGTGTTTTTCTTCTGAATCTAAATAGCTCAGGGTTATTCAGGATTCTGGAACATGGGCTCTCTGTGTTAAATGTTTAATTTTGATGTAATATATTATATTATCATGGGAAAGAATATGTATGGGAATTTTTTGTAACATAATGATATGCCAAGGGTGTAGGCGCATAGCTATCCCCCGGCTGTAATAATTTCTTTAATTAATATCAATGAATGAATGAATGAAAGTTGAAGTCCATGAGACCAAAAAACTATGAATAATTTTTTTCTTAATATTAAATAGAATGTAATTAAATGAAAAGTGTGACTGTAATTAAATGAATGAAGAAATGCAGATTATGTTTATTGTTTATATCATAAAATACTCATCATTCGATGAACATTTGATGGATGGTTCTAGTTGCATTCTGGAATGAAATGCATAGAACGCTAGGCTTGTGAACTTAAATCTCTGGAATCACCCTAAACCCTTAGCTTTACAAAGATCAACGGTTTAGAGATTGTTGTGAGCTGTCAATGTAGGACAACTCTCAGACATGTACTAATAGAAACACATTGAAAATTGACTTGATGTTTCATTCACTAAAAAAGTCACTTCATAAAAAAAAGCAAACTTTCTAGTTTCTACTTTTTATTGCTAAGTGATTTTATTTTTAAGTGAGAGCTGAGAGGGTCAGCACATGGGGCGTTGGGGAGATTTCATATTGCTCATTGCAGTGCACCAGGGAGATTTCAAAGTGCTCATTGCAGTGCCATTTCCAACAAAGTCCGTAAGACAAAACATAGAAACCCTAGGTTACGTTTCATCGTTTCTTAAAATCTTATTTTGTCAAACTTTTTTCTTAAAATCTTATTTTGTCAAACTTTGCATTTAGGGTTGAGAGACTTAAGAAAAATTTCACATTGTATAAGCATGTCTACCGCCACTAGCAGACCAGACAAAGTTTTTGGGAAAGGCAGAGCAAGTACAGATAAAAAAATAGATTATTCTGAATTGTTTAAAACCTCAGGTTTGACTGATGAATACCATGATATTCATGATCCTAACATGTATGGTAGATTTACCTCATAACTCAAATTTTCATGTGAGAATAAGGCTGCCAAGAAAAAGAAAGTTAATAGTATCAATGCACCATGGGTAGCTGGATTAGGGCACATGATGTTACATGAGGTTTTCCCTTGCCCAGAATTTATCATGGTCTGTGCCCACAATAATGATGGTAACAAAAGAGCAATTGTAAATAAGGATACCAAAGAAGAAATTTTATCCATTAATGCAGAAGAATTTGGAAAAGTGTTGGGGTTTACAACCCAAGAATTTGGAGATGTCCACATTGACCTAGAAAAGATTGCTAGTGATTATGAAGCAGTGGATGAAAGGAGAAAAAATTCTTTCCTAAATAAAATAGTTGAAGAAAAAAACATCTTGAAAGATAACGATAAGCCTCCTTATAATTTGAAAATGTTTAAATCATGGGCTCAGGATACTATTTCCATGCTAGCATTTTGCCTCGAATTGGATAGCAATTGGGAAGTGGATGCAAGCCTCCTTGAAATGGTATATAATATCCATTATGGTAATGGTGTACATGTCAAATATAAATTTATTGAGCACATTGTAGAATCCATGCATAAACAATTTTTAATGATTAAAGGAGGTTCCACCAAGACATTTAGGTTCACAACATACTTGTGCTATTTTTTTCTATTCAAATTTAGTGGAATGTTTCAGAACAACAAGCTTCAGATTTAGCCCTATAGCAATGCTGAGGAAAATAAAATGGCTCAAGTATATGATTGGACCACTAAGATAAGGATGCATGATTCTCAAAGGAACTACAATCATTTTGTAGACTACTTTTTGGCTCCATTGCATCAAGCAATTACAAATAGTCTAATGCCTAGATTGCCTATATCATGTAGAGATTTCATTCAACTAGGAAAAGAAATACAATTGGTTAATTGATACTTATTGGAAGAATATACTATGCTAAGATTTTATGTATCAGAAGTAGAGCCATACAAACTTGCAATACATGTGACAAAAAGGGTTTTTGCATTGGAATATGTAAGGTAGATGCAGAGTACTGATGAACTACACTTTGCCGGTCAACAAAAGAAGACCTTATTTCCTTCTTTACCTTTTTCATGTGGAGGGTTCACATTCGAGAGAAAAGCATTTAAGGTGGCACAAGATCTTTTGAAATTTTTTAATTTTGATGTTGTCTATCACTGGCAGTATGATCCATGTGACACCATTAAAACAATGATTATGGCCAATAGGAATGCTGCAAGTAGAATTCAACATCAAAGTAAACCCTTGCTTGAAAACTTGAGAAACAAGGATTCCTGGGATGAGGTCAAAATTGCAATGGAGAAAACTGCTACTGAGAAAGGTATTTCTTTTGAACAGTTGTCAGCAGAAATTATGGCATTGCACTAGGTCCAAATTACAGGAGCACCAACAGAGAATGAAATTAGGAGGTACAATAATTTTTATAGAAAAAGTGATAAACCATCTATTAGAGAAAAAATGCCAGATTTTCTAGATGATTCTTTTACAAAAAAATCTTGGACACGGTAAAAAATTACTACATTTTGGTCTATGAGGAAGGATCTAGGTGAACCAAGAACTGATGCAGACTACGGAGAAATCAATGAAGATGAAGAGTTTAGAAAATTGTGGAATATAGAGCATCCCAATGAATGTGAAGATGAAGAAACTGAAAGTGATAGAGATGATGAACAAAGCATTTACAAACCTGGTTTAAGTTAGAACACAAAAAAACCATATACTTTAGGAGCAATCATAGCTGAAAAGTTGGTTTATCAAGGTGGTGGTTTGGGGTCCCAAGGACAAGGCATTTGGAAACTAATAGATGTAGTCACCACTACCAGAAAACTATTTGATAAACGAGGCCTTGGAGCTGGATCAGCTGATAAAATACACCAAGGTCATACAAGTAGAACTGAAAGAATTGATTTTGTTACAGATTCAAATCCTAATCCTCATGGTCAAATGCAATCACAACTTGGACATGTCCATGGTGGAGAGCCTAGTGCGACTGGCATTGCCACTGGTGGAGAACTTAGTCAACATGTGCTACAACAACAAGTCCAACAACAAGTTACACACAAGAGGACACCAATACAAGATACCACACAAACACTCAGTGATCAAGGGACATAGAAGAGATAAAGGATTATGGCAGGTCCAAGTCCAACTACTAGTTCCACTACAAAGGAATTATTTCTAGGTACTCCCCCAGTTAGTGTGGCTATAACAGAAATTGCAAGTACTCCTATTCCTTCACCATTCAAGCATTCCCTTATTCCTGTGTCCCTGGGTTTTGATTACATTCAAGAGTTTAAAAAGAAATCAAAATTGTATAAAAAGGGTATATAAAAAGGGTAAGAAGCAACTGATCGAGAGTGTGTCTGCTGTAACTTCAGATCCTACAACAATGATGATATTACCCACATTTGATACAAATACAAAAATCATAGAGTACACAATTGTTGTTCCCACAGTTCAAAATAAACCAGAAAATCAGATGGATCGATCTAAATTTTAGGTGAGCAGTTTGCAATTTGATTTTTCTAGATTAAAAAATACTGACAAAATTAATATATCAAAGAAGAACAATGAATTGGTGTACACATCATTGCTAAAGCATGATAGAGAGAAAAAAAGTTGTAGAATCAAATAGAAAAATTACAGGACGATTTAGCAAATGAGAAATCAAAGAGGAAAGCAGTAGATAACAAGAGCAATGAATTAGAAAAAAGAATAAAAAAATCTGCCTCTACATCAACAAGCAAAGAGAATAAACAAACAGAGGTGGAATTGAATGGATTGAAGCAAGAGTTAGATGAGATCAAAAAGAAATATAATGAGGAAAAATCCACTTCAGAAAAATTAAGACAAAGCATTGGGAAAGCAAATGAATAGTGGGAACAAAAATTGGAGAAAGAGAGGCAAAAAAATGGAACATTGGCTGTAGAGCTTATGGAAGCAAAAGATGAAATAAAATCTTGTCAAAAAAAGTTAATTGAATTTTGTAGACAAACAATAAGGCACACGAAACAAAAGATCTGGGAAGAAATAATGCAGAGGTTTGATCAATTGTGTGAATTCTTTCAAGTCACTGATGCCATGAGACTACATCTTGATAAGCTGAGCAAATATTTAATGGACAACACAAATCTACAACTACAGATAGAAGAGAAATCTGCAAATCAAGTTCTAGAAACAGTCTACAAAGCTAGTGACAATGAATTGATTTGAAAAGACATTACTAATCAGATTGAAGCCGCAATGAAGGTGACATCTATCATTAAAAAGTGTTCAAGAATTGCATGAAACAACAGAATTTGTGATTGCGGCTGCAACAAAGATTAAGGAGGATGAAAAGGTAAGGAACTTGACAAATCTTGGTTTGCCACAGGGTTTTGACACAAATGACTGATTCATTGGAAAGGATAATTTTAGAAAGAAGATGGAGGATGCAAGGAAGATTGATTTGGACCAGTTTCTTGGGAACCTAGATGAGGCAAACTTTTTGGATTTCATCAAACAACTAATACTCTTGAATGTATCTTTGGCTGAAACATTCAAGTCAAACCCAGGATCCAAATTGAAATTTGATCATACATTGTTAACAAAAATTCAAGTTAGACAACATCAGTTAGAAGAAATGACAATTCCACCACCTACAGTGGAATTTGCTAAAAAAATTGTTAGAATGATTTGATATTGATATTATGAGTTTCAACTTTCTGAGTTCCAACTCAGCTCTATGCAGAGTTGTCTTTGACTCTTGAGCAAGATTTTTCATTGCCTCTATGTACTCTTTCATTTAAAAATCAATAGAAAATTCAAATTCAGTAATGTGTTGATGTTCAATTATCTATATTATTTAATTTATCAATCAAAAATAAACTCTGGTTTCAACTACTAAATACACATTCAATGATTGCTGATGTTCATTGTTCTATATCCTACTATTGTTAATATGTTAAACTAATTTTATTACCATATCAAATCAAAAACAAAAATTCTACTTTACTGCAAATTTTATGTTTTATGCACAAATAAACTTTAGCAAGGAAATGTAAAGCATCGAGTTGAATGATGAATCACTGAGTACATGTAAAACTTATCAGTATGACACAATTAAAATATGAAATAATTAATAATATGTTAATGTATTCAATTTGATTCACAATTTCAAGGAATACAAATTTAAAATATCATCAACTACAGTTTTGGAATATAATTCATGAAATGCAGTATAAATACCTAAAAACTGCTAATTCACTTCCATTTCCCAAATTGAGTCAGGGTCCTCAAACTGACATTCAGATAAAGAAAAAGAGTCGTCTTGATTCTGAGTCTGGTCTTCATTTTCTTTGTCTTGATTCTGAGTCCCAAAGTCAAATTCATCCATCATTGTGTCACTGTCATTTGTCCCACCACTACTAGCATTTGAACTTGAAGAGTTGCGCAACCCTCTTCTTTCACATATGGACTTCCAGATTGTAAGCACCCTTTCATAAGGAAATTTTTTGACATTATACGCACTTCCTAATACCCTCAAGCAATTTTCCAAATTCTTGTCTAGTTTGTTTCTTATCTTTGATTTCAAAAACTCCAATGCACTAAAAACTCTCTCATCTTCCACCAAACCGAATATCATTGTTTGACATAAATCAACAAGTTTGAAATATTCTGATATCGAATCACATAATATTTCACTCTGACCCAAGTTTTTCCAGCCTTTGTTATTGATCCCATTTCAAAGGGATTCTCCATGGCATTAAACTGGTCTATCATACTTCTTGCAAATCAACTACATTGTCCTTTAAGCTTATTTCCATCTATAATTCCTTCTATTTGTTGTCCATTGCATTCTACAATTTTCAAAAAGTGTGCGGTCAACGTAGTTACGTTTTGATGAAAAAAGCTTGGGCTATCTCGGTGACCTTGAACCCAAAATTGAGGATACACAATAGACATGGCATCAAGTATTTCATCTCGAGGGAATCGATTATAAATCTTTGTTGAAAGATTGATTGCAATTTCCTTCAAATTACTACTAACAGATTTAACAATGCCATCAAAATCATCCTTTCTAATAGGTACTTCTCTGATAGAGCGCCTGACTGTCTTACAATGGTGCATTGGTATCTCAAATCCATGTACAAAGACACATAACTGCCCGCTTGCATTAAACTGTAAATAATTTTCATGATGATTCAAATCTGTAATTATCTGCCACCTATAAAAATTTGGGCTTTGAGAAGTTAGATCTAGATATAGATTATCGAGGGCCATGCATGTCATTCTACATAGTTTGCTATACTCATAGATATACATAGTTCTGTCTTGGGCTTTCTTCACAAGATTGTTCATTTCATCTAGCATGGGGAGAAGACTAGCTAAAGTTAAGAGTGTCTCTATATTGCTTAACCTATGTAAGAGGTTAGGAGCTTTGTCTATTGTATTGTGATGCTCGTACATTGTTCCAATCAAGGATGGATATTCTGAAAGAAATCATTGAGCTGGTCCATGCAAGGAGATCCATCTAGTATCAACATCCTTAAGAAGCTTGTTTCTTGCTATTATTCCCTCAGCAAAATTTTAAAATTCTGCAAAGCATTTGGGACTTCGGCAAAAGTATGCGTGGAGCTCACGGACTAGATTTTTAACTTTTGATACTGTAGGAAACTTGCTTACAATTTTAAATGCTAAATTCATTCTGTGGGCCATGCAGTGAATTACAAGCATGTATGGTGCACAATTAGTTTGTAATTTTGTGCAAAGACCGGTCCTATGACCTTGCATTATTGTAGCTCCATCAGCTCCTACACACACCAACTTTTTGGCAATTGTCAAGTTATCCATACCTGCAATTTGATTCAAAGACTTCTTAACTAGTTCAAATAAATGTTGTGATGTTGAATTGTCCTCCATTTTATGAACACAGAGTAGATGATCTCAGCATACATGTTCTTTTACAGTATACACATACATATAGACCCAAGAAGTATTATCTACCGCAGTAACTTCATCTAAAGATAATGCAATGAAGTTTGACTCTTTTACATTCTCCTTTAAATCTTGCTTTTCCACTGCAGTGAGACAGTTTGCCCATTCCCATCCAGCGTTTATTGACCAATGTGTGCTAGGATAGTGAGAAACACTCAAAAAAGATAATAAATTACTATACTCTGGGTAGTCTGTCATAGGACACCTTCTGGACAAAATATGAAAAACAACACTCATCTAAATAGTTTTTGCCAGTTGTGCTCCTTCCATTGCTTTTCCAAATTGAGCCTTGATTGTACCCCCACTTGCAGCAAGCTTCGTCATTCTTTTCTTATACTCATCATATTCCGTAGCATACTTCACATGAAAACATTCTTCCTTTGATTTCCATCTTACTACTGATGTTTCCTTTCCATCTATGATTTGTTTTTTCATAAACTTTACCTATATGCTTTTCTATAGTGTCAAGCTTTAGCTGCAATTTCTTATCTCTTTTACATTTCCAACTACAAATCACACACTTGCATTATGTTGGTTGTTCATCTTTGTCTGCTTTCTCCACTAGTTCAATGAATGGGTACTTTAACAAACAATCAAGCTAAAAATTCCTTGACATTTCCCACTCGCACCCCAGTTTTGAATCTTTTGATTTGTCTTTTGAATCTTTTGATTTCCCTTTTCTTTTCTTCTTGCCAACATCATCTACAGTGCTAGCATTTTCTTTTTCATCCAAGTCAGTTATCTCAATCTGTCTAATCAAGGTATCCCTTGGAACATCTTTGGTGGTATTGCCATCCTCATTCTGGATAACCAGGGTATCCCTTGGAACATCTTCTGTGGTATTGTCATCCTCAATCTGGCTAACCAAGGTATCCCTTGCAACATCTTCTGTGGTATTGCCATCCTCATTCTGGCTAACCAGGGTATCCCTTGGAACTGTTGGCAAGAGACACTATGTGGCTTCTTGAGTGTTGTCATTGATGGCAACAAAGTCCATCCCACACATCCGCAGGACATGATATGACCATATTGAAAGACAGACTAAAGTATATCTTGGTCCGGTAAGCAAGAATAGAGTATGTAGAAAGGTCTGATAGTCAAGTCTGGATCTCTTAGAAGAAGTATCTCAGTAAAGAGTGGACTTGGGGAAGTCAAGTGGAGTACCTTGACTAATATATTCCAGAGATTGAGCCTCCGGTGATGTAAGAGTGAAAAGATATGAACACCTAAGTGTTGGGTTCCTATTTGGCAGAGTAGACTGAGGAAGAACTGACTGGCAGAGCATCAGACTTAATCCGGATGAGATATTGATGGTGATCAAGTTTCTTGACGTATCATTCATGATTGGCCGACATGATTGATGACTTCTATAAGCATCTCCTTGATACATATCACTTGATAAGCAAGGATTCAACCGATAGATCAAAGTTTGGGAAAATATTGACTATTCCGGATGCTGACTAGAAAGGTGTTGAAATCATTAGTGCGGATATATATACCAGATGGATTTGGATGTGAAGGTGTGTGTGTGGTGTGTTGTGAAGTATGAAGAAGAGCAGAGAACAGTGTGGAATTAGAGATAGAGGTTCAGTATGTGATAGAACAATAGTACTAAGGCAGAGGAAGAATGAAGTGTAGTAGATCAGTATATTGAGCTTAACCAGAACTGAACCTAAGCATATGTGGATGCTTCTCAGTAGTTCAAGTACTTGATTTTCTTCTATAAACTATTGTAGGCAGTGAAGCCTCTTGTGAGCAGTGTGCTCAGGTAGTGAGCCCTAATTGGCAAGTGCCATTTTGTACTATCTTATTCTTCTAACAGAGAATACATTCTTGGGTTAGTCACCCCGTGGTTTTTCCCCTAACAGGGTTTTCCACGTCAAAATCATTGTGTTATGTGTATTGACTTTGCTTTTGCTTTCATGGTTGTGGATGCTTATTTGTTTTGATGTTGCACTAGTTATTAAAGAAGAATAGAAAGTTAAATTAATTAAGATAACTGATTCACCCCCCCTCTCAGTTATCATCAATTGGTATCAGAGCTAAGTTCCTCCAAACAGAGCCTAACAGCTTGACGAAGATCTGGGAATTCTAATAGATATGTATGGTATGAGGGAACAACTTCAGTCTGCCCTAGATGATCTTGATCAATCTCACTCCGAAGTCAATGAATTGAAGGAAAGACTCAAACAAGCTGATGATTTCATAAATGAACTAAAAGAGAAACTGATTATCTCTATGAAAAAAGAGAAAGGAACTACTTCAACAGTTAGCAAGTCAAAGTGAATCCAATATTACTGATGAAGATCTGAATGAAAAGAACAAGTTATGTGAGAAGCTATCAAAAGAAGTCATTATGGTAAGACATGAAATGGAATTAGGAGTTATGAAATTCACTGAAGAAATTGAAGAGAAAAGAAAGACTAAAGATAATCTAAAACAATCTCTCAAAGGAGAAGTCAGAAGACTGCCACAAAATGGATAGAATAATCAGGCATTTGGAATCTAATCTTGAAGAAGCTAGAGATAATGAAGAACAACTTGAGAATCAAATTGACACTCTAAAAAGGGATATTCAAACAACAAATGAATATAAAGAGAAATTCAAGATAAGCTCTGCTCAGCTTGAAGTTCTTCTTGAAAGCTAAAAAAGGGTAGATGACAAGCAAGGGTTGGGGTCTGAAAAAGGTGAAAGCTCTGGATCCGGTCAGAAGAACTCTAGATCAAGAAACCAAAGAAATAGGCCTAGAAGACCTCCGGTAAGGCAACCAAATGCTCAGAGATATCCATCCTTCAATGGATACTGCCACAACTACAACAACTTTGGTCATAAAGCAAATCAGTGCAGAAGAAGAATGAATCAAACTAACTCATCCTTCTCTGGATAGTGTTTTAACTGCAAAAGGTATGGTCACAAATCTCATGAGTGTAGAAATATACAAATGAACAATTCATTCAATGGTAGATGCTTTACATGCAATAGAATGGAACATATGGCTAATCAATGTAGATCAAAAGGATATTAGTCAAATATGCAAAGAAATGTTGTTTGCTACAATTACAATAGATCCAGTCATATTGCCAAATTCTGCAGAAGTAAGAATCACGACAAAAAGGGTTCGGTGCATCATAATCAAAACCAAGACAAAGGAAAAGGCAAAGTGAATGCAGATAAAATTCAAAGGGAGATGAACAAGATCTGGGTGATGAGGAGTACATAAAATGTTGAGGATGGATCCACACCAGAATCTGGTGCTGATATTCCTTCCAGAAACTAAATAGATAAGCTCTGGCTCAGGGGGAGTCACAAAAGAAAATAATTTCCCCCAGCCAGTCAATTGGTGCCTGAAATTGGCACATGGTAAGTTGTGAATTAAAGGGTTCTCAGAGAAACATCTAAATGAGCCTTGGTAAAGATATGGAAGATCCACAAGAAGTTTAGAAGAGGTTAATCCTCCTAGATTGATCTGGTTTAACAGTCATCCAGTAAGAACAGAATTCTCACAGTTAGATCCGGTATGACTCAAATTTGTGGTATATTTATCTGTGGATAAATGGAATGATTGGGGAAAGGTAGATAGATAGCTAAGAGTGCATACCAGTGATCCAGAAAGATCTCTCTCAAGACAAGGAGAACAAAGCAACCAGAATAACTTAAGCATTTATTACAATGTGAAATTAGGGTTTGCGTAGAAATATAAGGGTTCTTTTGTTCATCATTTGCACATTTTGTACTCGAGAAGAGAGAGAAGAAGCTCTGCAACTAAATTGTCTCAGACCTCTCAAAGATCAACCACAGAAGTCGATTCTTCCTGCAATCTGATCTGGCTCATATCGTGAACCCTAGAAGTGAAAAAGGTATTTTCTGTTCTTGATCAAACTCTCTCTGAATCTTTAAGATGGCTACTCTGAATGTTGTGAACATTACTGATAGGTCACGCCCTAAATTTAAGAAACATCCCTACAAATCTCTAGAAGTGGATCCCTTAGGTGCATTTTCTATCATTCCGCATGGGGTTTTGCATGTTGAAGACATTAGGGCATACATTCATGTGAACATTGAAGAATTTGGGGAATCCAAGCTGATGGATATCTACCACAAGGAACTGATAGATGATTCATTTGATCTCAAACCCCAATACAAGGCCATCAGGGATAAGCATTTTAGTCAGTGCATCCATTTCCCCTATTTTGCAGAAGATGAATGGGTCCGGTATGTTTTAAGTAGAATGCATGACAACTTCATGTGGTTAAATGGGCCGTTTAAGATCACTAAAGATGCCATTAGGGCAGTAACCAGATTACACTCATCCGGTGGGTTGCCTACTCTCAAATCTGTCAAAAACCAAATTGTAAGTGAGGCTACCAGATCAAAATTTGACAAGAGAGCAATGACTATAGAAGATATCACTGATCCGGATATCAAGTTTGCATCTATGATAATTGGCTACATGATATATCACTCCAGTAGAGAGAATTCTATTTCTGGAACAACAATTTACACTACTTATGAAATGTTAAGGAAGAATGTTGACTATGATCTTTGTGAGCTCCTTCTAAACCAACTTTTGGAGAATCTGCAGAAGATAAAGAAGGACAAGAAGAACTCTTTCAAATATATTGGCTTGATACTCTGTCTGTTCTTCTATTACATGAATGAGCTACCTGGATCTAGTGGATGGATATGGCAAAATGACAGACCTATTGGCATACAAATCAGGGATTATTTGCATGGGCTTGGTGATGCCAAGGCACAAAACACAGCACTGTGGGGTTACTTCAAAAACTTCCAAAGCTTGATGCAGGCCAGAGAAAGAATCCCCCAATCATTGGTTGAAAAGTATAAGGATACATTATGCTTTATGGTAGAAATTGATCAGTGCCTAATAGAGGCAGTGGAGCCAAGGATAGTCTAGATCATGCCAATGGGGTACGAAGTGTTGCAAGTATGAGGTGAGCCAGTGTTGTCATTGATGTCAACATACTCATATTGCATTGACAAGAAGGATTTGATGAGCTGTGTGCTGAGGATATTGAGAAAATTAGCCTCAGTCAGGAACAGTGAAGAACAGTGATGAGAAGAAGGTAAATGTACTGTATAGGATGAGAACCGGAGGATGCGGATTAAAGGGTTAGTAGATATGAGTCTTGAGATGCTACAGTTAAGATTTCAGAGGTCCGCATGAAGATCTGAAGGAGTTGTGGCTGCCGGTATAGAACCGGGTCCGGCAAGTATCCAGAGGTGACAGAGGATCACAAAAAGGTCCGGTGAGGTCCAGAATTGTATCATCCTAATCTGCGGATTGGACGGAGTGTTTGGGATGTCCTTGTGATGTGTCATCCTGATTTGTGTATGATTTGGAGGTCCAGAAGTACCTCTTGCATTATGACAGTGGCGACAGACTGTGTTCTTGAAGTTCCGGATGAGGAAGACAAGAGATCCCAGTAAGTAGAGGAAGTGCGGATGTATCCGGACATTCAGACAGGCTTGTGAAGGTTCTTGGATCATGTTTAGGTTGTGTTGTTGGTCTGCATTGATGGTAGAGCCCAGAATTGAAGTTATTCTTCCGGATGAAGTTCTTGCTCTGTTTAGCCGACCAGATGAGTCGTTCATCCTGCGAATGTTCTTGTGATGGCCGACCGGATGTGTTATTCATCTTGCGGATACTCCTATGGTTGTTTGCCGACTTAGATGTTTGTTCCTAAGTTGATGTCTTGTATAAATAACGGTTTGTGAGTTCATTTCAAGGTGTGGTGTGTGGATGAGTGTGGCATAGCGAAGGAACGTGCGAAAGGCAGAGCAGAGATTGTTGGGCTTAATTGGAACTGATCCGGACATGATAGAGATGTCATTCTCCAGTTCAAGACTGTGATTTTTATCACTTTGTAGACAGTGTGTCTCCTTGTAGGCAGTGGGCCTCTTTGTGAGCAGTGTGCTTGGGCAGTGAGCCCTTATTGGCATGTGCCATTCATTTTTCTTTATTCTTCTAACAGAGAATAATTCTTGGGTTAATCACCCCGTGGTTTTTCCCTTAACCGGGTTTTCCACGTCAAAATCTTGGTGTTCAATGTGTTGATGCTTATCTGCTCTTGTGTTTATGTATTATGCTTCCATGGATGATTATTTGATATGCTGCTAACTAACAACAGAGAATTAAGTGTTTGAAAGAAGAAGAAGTTTTATACAACTGATTCACCCCCCCCTCTCAGTTGTATGCCCTAGATCCAACAATTGGTATCAGAGCTAAGTTCCTCTGATAGGAGCTTAACCGCTTGAGGAGATCCAGGATGTCGTCATACAAGAAGGATAGTCCGAAGTTCGATGGAACCAACTTCACTCTCTGGAAAGGTCGCATGAAGTGTCACTTGGAATGTATGGGAAAAGCATACTTGGCTATGATTTCAAAACCATATATACCTCCACAAGGTGGTCCGACAACTCTGAATGAAATCACAGAAGCTGAAAACAATCTGCGGACCAAGGAAGCTCTTCTAAGCGCATTGAATGACTCAGATCTCTCGAATGTCATTGACCTACCAACTGCATATGGGATCCTAACTAAACTGGAACTTCTGTATGAAGGAGATGAGTTTGTCAAAAGTGCAAGGTTGCAAAGTCTGAAAGGGAAATTTGAAAGATTGAAAATGAGAGATGATGAAAACATCACTACCTTTATGCCAAGAGTAAATGAGCTGGTATGTGGAATCAGAAATGCTGGTGGAACTTTAGATGAAAATGAGATTGTCTGCAAAATCCTAAGATCCCTTCCTGCTGCCTACAAAATCAAAGTTGCCGCCATTGATGAATTCAGAGCCCACACAACTGTCACAAGAGAACAACTGGCTGGCAAACTAGCTGCATTTGAAATGACCGAGTTTGGAGATGATCCTCCCAAGACTGAATCTGCTTTCAAAGCCAGTGCCTATGTGAAAGGCAAACAGAGATTTGATCCGGGTGAAAACTCATCAAGGAAAATGTCATGGTATGATCAAGCAAGAAGAGACATGGAAGAAGAAGAAGCAGAAACAGCTCAACTTGAAGCCCTCATTGCAAAAAGACTGCCAAGAGGATCCGGTAAGTATGAAGGAAAACTACCCTTTAAGTGTTTCAACTGCAATAAGATTGGTCATTTTGCCTCAAGATGTCCGGAGAGATCTGCAAGATCTAATACTCACAGACAAAGGTTTCAAAAGAATTGCTATTATGTTCATGAAGAAGATGACAATGAAGGAGTAACAGATGATGAATCAGAACTAGGAAGCAAATCCGGAAATGAGTGGGTGTTTATAGCCATCAAGGAAGAAGATTCAATACTCTCTGAATCTGTCAATCACAAAGTTGTTGAAAAAGCCTTGGCTGCTCAAGTGGAAGAAAAGGATGATTGGGTTATTGACAGTGGATGTTCTCACCATATGACTGGTGACAAGAATAAGTTCTTAGACTTGGAAAGATATGAAGGAGGAATGGTAAAGTTTGGTGACAATTCTGCTGGCAGAATCAGAGGTAGGGGAACTATTTCCTTTGATGGTAAGAGCAAAACAGGTAATGTACTGTATGTTGAAGGATTGAAGCACAATCTTCTCAGTGTTGGTCAGTTAGTGGACAAAGGCTATGATCTCCGGTTCAAGAATGGAAAATGCAGAATCTTTACAAGCTCCGGAACTGAAATTGCATCTGGTACTCAGACAAAAGGTAATATCTTTCATCTGGTTGGTTCAAATAAAAGTTGTTTGTTTGTTCAAATTGATCAGAGTTGGTTATGGCATAGAAGAATGTGTCATGTAAATTTTGATAACATCATCAAGATAAGCAATACTCAGGCTGTGAGAGATCTTCCAAAATTGATGAAACCTACAAATAGTGTGTGTAAAGAATGTCAGTTAGGTAAACAAAGCAGAGTCTCTTTCAAAAGCAAAGATCAGTCTTCTACCGGATTGTTGGAATTAGTACATACTGATCTATGTGGTCCTACAAGAATCAAGAGTCTGCAGGGTGATAGATATTTCATGTTGTTAATTGATGATCATTCCCGGATGATGTGGGTTACCTTTCTAAAAGAAAAATCAGAAGCTTTTGAGAAGTTCAGAATCTTCAAAGCTATGGTGGAGAATCAAACCGGATTGAAACTAAAGTGTCTAAGGTCTGACAGAGGTGGTGAATTTACATCTGGTGAATTCATTGACTTTTGTGAGAAACAGGGTATAAGAAGACAGTTGTCTGCTCCTAAGACTCCACAGCAGAATGGAGTAGTTGAGAGAAAGAACCGGACCATCCAGGAAGCTGCTAGGACAATGATGTTGGAAGCAAATGTTCCTCAAATGTTTTGGAAAGAAGCTATCAGCACTGCAGTCTACACTCTCAATCGAGTTCAAATCAGAAACAACACCGGTAAGACCCCCTACGAACTCTGGTTTGGCATCACTCCTACTGTGAAATATTTCAGAGTATTTGGTAGCAAGTGTTATATTAAAAGAGATGAAGATCTAGGAAAGTTTGATGCTAGAAGTGATGAAGGAATTTTCTTGGGCTACTCCACTCAAAGCAAAGCATACCGGTGTTTCAATAAGAGATTGAGGAAGATGATAGAAAGCACCAATGTAAAGGTTGATGAAGGAATTGAGAAGCCTTCAAGATTTTATGAGTTTGATGAAGATGACCAAGACAGTGTTCAAGGACCTCAATCCTCTCTGGTGAGACAGAGTCAACCTGATCCGGTAAATCAGGAAGAAGAGATAGGTCTGAATGAGCCTGATCAAGAAACAACAGTGCTGGATACTCCCAAAATTCCAAGGTATGTAAGACTGAACCACTCTGAAGATCAGATCATAGGTGACAGAAGCAAAGGTGTACAAACTAGAAGGAATATTGCTCAAAGTCAGGATGAATGCTGTCTGATTTCAAAGATTGAACCTAAAACAGTAAATGAAGCCTGCAATGATGAAAACTGGACCAAAGCAATGGAAGATGAATTGATGCAAATTGAGAAAAATCATACTTGGGATCTTGTTCCCAGACCTAGAGACAGGAATGTAATAGGAACCAAGTGGGTCTTCCGGAACAAACTAAATGAAGCTGGTGAAGTAATCAGAAACAAAGCTAGATTGGTCTGCAAAGGCTACTCTCAAATAGAAGGAATTGACTTTGAAGAGACTTTTGCTCCGGTGGCAAGAATTGAAGCAGTCAGATTACTTCTTGCATTTGCTACTTTCAAAGACTTCAAGGTATATCAGATGGATGTCAAGTCTGCCTTCCTAAATGGTGATCTGGAAGAAGAAGTCTACATTGAACAACCGGATGGATTTCAATTGTCTGATAATAATGATATGGTCTGCAAGTTGAAGAAAGCTTTGTATGGATTGAAGCAAGCCCCAAGAGCATGGTATGAAAGGTTGGATAAGCATCTTGTGCAGATTGGATTCAACAAAGGTACTGCTGATAGTAACTTATATTTCAAAATTGATCATGAAAACATTCTGATTGTTGAAGTGTTTGTGGATGATATCATTTTTGGAGGAAGAGATAGTATGTGCAAAACTTTTGCTAATCAGATGAAAAGTGAGTTTGAAATGTCTATGCTTGGTGAAATGAATTTCTTCTTGGGACTGCAAATTACTCAAACAAAAGAAGGGATCTTCATTTCTCAGACCAAATATGTGAAAGAATTGTTAAGGAAATTTGGTATGGAAGACTCAAAGCCAATGAACACTCCTATGGCAACTGGATGTAAGCTAAGCAAAGATGATGATTCTCCAAAAGCAGATCAGACAAAGTATAGATCAATGATTGGTGGATTGTTGTATCTCACTCAAACTAGACCAGATATAATGCAGGCTGTTGGTCTTGTGGCAAGATTCCAGGCTGATCCTAGAGAATCTCATGTTATGGCAATCAAAAGAATTTTTAGGTACTTGAAAGGAACAGCTGAGTATGGTCTATGGTACCCTAGAGATCCAGATTTCTCTCTTCATGCTTACACAGATGCAGATTGGGCAAGAGATGTGGATGATCGGAAAAGCACTAGTGGTGGAGCATTCTTTTTGGGGAAGAGATTGGTTTCTTGGCTAAGCAAGAAACAAGATGCAATATCTTTGTCTACAACTGAAGCAGAATACATTGCAGCAGCAGGTAGTTGCACTCAAATCTTATGGATGAAGCAGATGCTAAGAGACATCAAAGTTGAATATGAGGAGCCTATCACAATTTTCTGTGATAATTCAAGTGCAATTAATATTTCCAAGAATCCGGTATTGCATTCTAAGACTAAGCACATATCTATCAAATTTCACTTTTTGAGAGAACAAGTAAACAAGGAAGAAGTCAGATTGGAGTATGTTCCCTCCAAGGATCAGATTGCAGATATCTTTACAAAACCTCTTCCCAAGGACTCTTTTGAATATCTCCAGGAGAAGTTAGGGGTCATGGCCCCTCCGGTGATGAACTAAGATGCACTGATGTGCATCAGTCCGGTGGCTATCACAGTCATATCTTGTGATCCGGACTAATGGGGAGCTGCAACTAAGGGGGAGCAGCTGGTATGATTCTGATGTATGAGAATTGCAAGTATGAGCCCTTTGCCATTGATGTCAAAGGGGGAGAGAAGACATGTGAAAAACAAGTGGTTGATGATCAAAGGGGGAGCAGTAAAGGAAGAGAAGACATATGAAAAGTTGAAGTTCTTGTCTTAATGGTTTTTCACATCATATGTTGCCATCAATGACAAAGGGGGAGATTGTTGCAAGTATGAGGTGAGCCAGTGTTGTCATTGATGTCAACATACTCATATTGCATTGACAAGAAGGATTTGATGAGCTGTGTGTTGAGGATATTGAGAAAATTAGCCTCAGTCAGGAACAGTGAAGAACAGTGATGAGAAGAAGGTAAATGTACTGTATAGGATGAGAACCGGAGGATGCAGATTAAAGGGTTAGTAGATATGAGTCTTGAGATGCTACAGTTAAGATTTCAGAGGTCCGCATGAAGATCTGAAGGAGTTGTGGCTGCCGGTATAGAACCGGGTCCGGCAAGTATCCAGAGGTGACAGAGAATCACAAAAAGGTCCGGTGAGGTCCGGAATTGTATCATCCTAATCTGTGGATTGGACGGAGTGTTTGGGATGTCCTTGTGATGTGTCATCCTAATTTGTGTATGATTTGGAGGTCCGGAAGTACCTCTTGCATTATGACAGTGGCGACAGACTGTGTTCTTGAAGTTCCGGATGAGGAAGACAAGAGATCCCAGTAAGTAGAGGAAGTGCGGATGTATCCGGACATTCAGACAGGCTTGTGAAGGTTCTTGGATCATGTTTAGGTTGTGTTGTTGGTCCGCATTGATGGTAGAGCCCGGAATTGAAGTTATTCTTCCGGATGAAGTTCTTGCTCTGTTTAGCCGACCGGATGAGTCGTTCATCCTGCGAATGTTCTTGTGATGGCCGACCGGATGTGTTATTCATCTTGCGGATACTCCTATGGTTGTTTGCCGACTTAGATGTTTGTTCCTAAGTCGATGTCTTGTATAAATAACGGTTTGTGAGTTTATTTCAAGGTGTGGTGTGTGGATGAGTGTGGCATAGCGAAGGAACGTGCGAAAGGCAGAGCAGAGATTGTTGGGCTTAATTGGAACTGATCCGGACATGATAGAGATGTCATTCTCCAGTTCAAGACTATGATTTTTATCACTTTGTAGACAGTGTGTCTCCTTGTAGGCAGTGGGCCTCTTTGTGAGCAGTGTGCTCGGGCAGTGAGCCCTTATTGGCATGTGCCATTCATTTTTCTTTATTCTTCTAACAGAGAATAATTCTTGGGTTAATCACCCCGTGGTTTTTCCCTTAACCGGGTTTTCCACGTCAAAATCTTGGTGTTCAATGTGTTGATGCTTATCTGCTCTTGTGTTTATGTATTATGCTTCCATGGATGATTATTTGATATGCTGCTAACTAACAACAGAGAATTAAGTGTTTGAAAGAAGAAGAAGTTTTATACAACTGATTCACCCCCCCCCTCTCAGTTGTATGCCCTAGATCCAACACGAAGTAGATGAGAAAATTGTAGAGCTAAATGTTCAACACATGCTAAGTCAACCCAAGGATCCTAAGGCAGAAAGGTTTGGAACCTTTGAAGAGTTGAGTGTGAAGATTCATGTGGAGCTAAGACAACCAGAAATGAAAAGAAAAGTGAGGAGGGAAGTTGAAGAATTTGCCAAGAGGCATGGAATTTCAAAGGAGGCACTTGATGCAAACAGAGAAAAGATGGAAAGGGCATAAAAAGAAAGGCAAGAAATTGAAAAAGAAAGTGCTCTGGTGCAAGCCCCCTCCTGGACCAGATCCTCCAAGAGCTCTGCACCTGCCACCTCTAAGAGCCAAAAAGCATCAAAATTGGAAGTCAGGACATCTGGAAAGGGAGAAAAGAGAACTAAGACAAAGGCCACAAGGTCTTATATCAGTCATAAGGATGATGAAGAGACAGAATCTAATGAGGAGATCAAGAAAATGAAGAAGAAGAAGTAGAAATCCGGTGAAGAAGAGGCAGAAGAGTTTGTTGAAAGGCCCACTCTGTCCATTGATGATGTAGTCAAATCAATCACTATGGATGGGAACCTAAAACCAATGACTAAATTCTATGATGATTATAATGAAGTTGACTAGAAGATCTTGCAAGAAGCTACAGTCAGGTATCTGAATATCTATAATTAGGCATTTATTGAAATCATATCTCTAATTCCTAAGAACCTAGAGAAGGAACTAGAAATAAGGAAGAAAAATGCTAAGGCAAAGGATCTTGAGATTCAGGAACAGATAGCTATTCAACTCTATCCTTCAATCACTCAGAAACAAATGAATATGATCTTCAAAGATTGCAAGGATGAGTTCCGGAGCAAAGCTAGAATGAATTAGCTTATGCTTGGAGAGACTGACAAAGTGGCAAAAGAAACAGAAGAGATCCTCTAGAATGCCTATAAAAGATTGAATATTCCTGTTATAGAGGACTTAGGTGATGAACCCTCTATCATGGATGATGAAGGACTCAGTACATCAAAGGGAGATCCTACAGAGAACAATATAGAAGTTTCAAAAGAAATAGGTGAGGAGAAAACTAAGGACCTGGATTCCTCTACTCTGGAAGAGGAAGTCCTTAAAGAAGCAAACATTTCTCCTCCGCTTTCCCCTGTAGACTCCAGATCTAAAGGAGAAGAAATATTAGAGGAGAAAACCAGTCAAGAAGAAGAAGCAAAGGCAAAAGAAAAACTTCTGAAGTCTCACATGGAAGACTGTGAGCTCATAGAAACTGTATCTAGTGTATTGGAGAAGATCATGCCATCCTTCCAAAAGGATCCTTCGGCCTCCACATCCGGTAATCTAAAGTCTCTTGTAAATTCTATTCATACGCATTTTGATTCCTTAGAGAAGTCAGCAGAATAAAAGGTCCAGAAGGAGTTTTTGGGAAAGAGATTCTTTGAAGTACAAGGACTAATAACCAATGATAGGAGAGTTATGGATATTGGAATAAAGAGCTTAGAAAATACTCTTAAAGATGGTGGAGATATATATAAATTTTGTTTATCTTAGCCCAAAGTGACCAAGGACATTGAGAGGAAAGTAAAAGAGCAAGAGGATAAACTGTTAATTTTATCTCAAAGTTTTGATCCTCTCTCCTCTTCCATAATCAGTCAAGAGTGTCAGACTATTGTAGTCACAAATGAAATAAAGAAGCTTGAGAAGGAGAAGAAAAATAGAATAAACAGGCTAAGTGAACTTAGAGGGATTATTATCCCTAAGTTAGAGGCTATGCATGAAGCCCTAACTGATGCTCAGGCCTTAGCCCGGACCAGTGATCCGACAAATCTCAAGAAGGAAAAAGCTTTCGCATTCCTATTGAGTGGTCACATCTCAATTTTGGACAGGATGAAGCAGAGTTGGGTGAAAAAAGTTGTACAGTTGAAGAATACTTTTGTAGATAGACTTAAATATATGTAAGTACAACTTGTATATATACTTATGCGGATATGTATAGATTGTTTTTCTTGAAAATTTTGGTGAGCAGATTCTACCCTTTGTCATTGATGTCAAAGGGGGAGTGAGGAACAGTGAAAAATGTGGGATCTAACTAAGGGGGAGCTCTGAAAAGTGTACATTAGAACAGAGCATCAGCCAAGGGGGAGTACAGTGTGATAGTCATTTTTCACTAAGTGTTGCCATCAATGCCAAAGGGGGAGATTGTTGGCAAGAGACACTATGTGGCTTCTTGAGTGTTGTCATTGATGGCAACAAAGTCCATCCCACACATCCACAGGACATGATATGACGATACCGGAAGATAGACTAAAGTATATCTTACTCTGGTAAGCAAGAACAGAGTATGTAGAAGGTCCGACAGTCAGGTCTGGATCTCTCAGAAGAAGTATCTTAGTAAAGCGTGGACTTGGGGAAGTCAAGTGGAGTACCTTGACTAATATATTCCAGAGATTGAGCCTCTGGTGATGTAAGAGTGAAAAGATATGAACACCTAAGTGTTGGGTTCTTGTTTGGCAGAGTAGACTGAGGAAGAACTGACTGGCAAAGCATCAGACCTTAATCCAGATGAGATATTGATGGTGATCAAGTTTCTTGAGGTATCATTCATGATTGGCCGACATGGTTGATGACTTCTATAAGCATCTCCTTGATACGCATCACTTGATAAGCAAGGATTCAACCGATAGATCAGAGTTTGGGAAAATATTGACTATTTTGGACGCCGACTAGAAAGGTGTTGAAATCATTAGTGTGGATATATATACCAGATGGATTTGGATGTGAAGGTGTGTGTGGTGTGTTGTGAAGTGTGAAGAAGAGCAAAGAACAATGTGGAATTAGAGATAGAGGTCTGGTATGTGACAGAACAACAGTACTAAGGCAGAGGAAGAATGAAGTGCAGTAGATCAATATATTGAGCTTAACTGGAACTAAACCTATGCATATGTGGATGCTTCTCATCAGTTCAAGTACCTGATTTCTTCTATAAACTATTGTAGGCAGTGAAGCCTCTTGTGAGCAGTGTGCTCAGGCAGTGAGCCCTAATTGGCAAGTGCCATTTTGTACTATCATATTCTTCTAATAGAGAATACATTCTTGGGCTAGTCACCCCATGGTTTTTCCCCTAACAGGGTTTTCCATGTCAAAATCATTGTGCTATGTGTATTGACTTTGCTTTTGCTTTCATGGTTGTGGATGCTTATTTGTTTTGATGCTGTACTAGTTATTAAAGAAGAACAAAAAGTTAAATTAATTAAGATAACTGATTCACCCCCCCTCTCAGTTATCAACAGGAACATCTTCAACAGTATTGCCATCCTCATTCTGGCTAACTAGGGTATCCCTTGGAACATCTTCTACAGTATTTCCACCCTCATTCTGGCTACCCAGGGTATCCCTTGGAATATCTTTTGTGGTATTGTCATCCTCATTTAACTCAATGGCAATCCCACCTTCTAGTGGTGGTGAGGTATTGCGAATGGCTTCTTCATTATTATTTGGTGCAAGAGTTGATGGTGTAGCTTAATCTTTATTTGATGGATCAGAAACATTGCTAGTTCCAAAGTAAGATTGTATCCTAACTCCACCTTTTCTACATTTTGTTGGCCTCCCATTCCCTTCACCACCCTGAGGAGTCTTAACCTTGTCGCACTTGTAGCTCGACATCTTGATCTCCCACTTCGAATAAAAGCTGGAAAAAATGTCTTCTTGTTTAAGGACATACTCATGGTCTATAGAATATAGATCCCATTCCCTACTAAATATCTTCTTTAAGATTGAATCAAGAATGGAAGAGAGATAAAGAAATATTAAAACACTAATACTATGAAGAAATGATTACTCACCTTTAAGTTTAGGTTTTCACTAACTTTCTATTCGCTAATGCAGGAATGCCTGTGTTGTAATTTTGTAACTTTGCCTATGATCAACTTCAAGGTGCCAACTCCAACTTCTGTAATTTGAATCGAGAGCTCACAAGTTCATAATTGAACAAAATGTGTAAGAATAAAGTAGAGTTTCAATTGTATTTATATCAATCCATATTTGGCGAATTCCATGAGAATTCTATATGATACATCAAAAAGATTTGGTGAATCCCACGTGATTATATAAGGAATACATTTAAGTGTCGGTGAATCAAACCTCGAAAGACTACATACATTGAAATTTCCAAGGCGAATATGGCCCTAAGATTAGCACGGAGGTGTCATGGAAATTGATGAAATGGCCCCTCATAATCAACTACATGTAAATTTTAATTGGCAAAATAGGTCCTCACGCGTAGTGACCATGTAATGGGGTTGGCGAAATGGGTCCTCACACGCAGTGACCATGTAATGGGGTTGGAAAAATGGGTCCTCATGTGCAACGACCATTTAATGGAGTCGGTGAAGCATGTCCCAATACACAATGTTGTTTTAATAGTATTGGTGAATATATAGGTGATTAAGTACTTGCTTCTGAAATTCTAGGCAAAAATATTAGTCGGCCCATTTGAAATGCATAGTTTGTTATGGTGAAAATCTTACTTCATTGATTCTCATAAAATAAATTGATGGCGAATGGATATGGATTCGATTGATAATATATAAAAAATGGGTGATTTGACCACCCTGTTGGATGCGGTTTATTTACCAATTCTGACTTGGCCGATCAACGATATTTGCCAATTGGTGAATATCTGCCACTAAAAAAACTCTGATTGTGGAGTGCAATCTCAGGAATGTAATGCAACATACAAAAAGATAGTGTATGTTATTAGAGTAGAATAGTGGTGAAATTTTGAAGTTATATTATAAGTTTAATTTACTTGAATTATCATTGTGTAGCCCATGCAACAAGTTTAGGAAGTGGTGTTACCATAATCTAGTTAGTAGTAAATCTCATTGGGGTGACTATCCATTTGTGACTCTTAATTTTTAATCAATGATTGCAACCTAGTGTGTAAGAGGGCCCAATGCAGAAATTTGTGGAGTTATTAACATGGTGATAATTATGTAAGCTTAATAAATGAGAATGTTGTTATTATTTATGTGATATCTTTGTGTTATTATGATTGTTGGTTGTGTTGGTTACATGGTTGGATAGTCCTTCCTTGGACCCTCCTACTGTGACTACATCACTCCCTCCTCCTCCCAAAATTTCATTGGAAATCTCTTCTCAAGATGTACAAGAGTGTTAGTAATTATTAGTGCATGACATCTAGAATAATATAATAAATGATAAATTAACATCTAATGTTAATTTATGAGATGTTAGTTTTTAGTTAGTTATTAGTTATGGATTAGTTGGTAGTTAGTGGTTTGGGTAGTTAGTAATTTGAATGGCTTTATAAATCCATAGATTTTAATCATTTGAGTGTTGAAGATGAATGATTGATTGTTGTATTTGTGCCTTTGGCTCTTTGTGTTACAATTTAAATATGTTATTAGAGCATTTGTCTTATATTTCTCTGGTCACCCTCCATTCACTAATCTTTCCTTCTCCAAAGTGGTGATCAATGATGATGTAGTGAGGACCACATAAAAAAGTCATTGTTATCCTCCACCATTCTTGCATTTTATCAACAAAGGATCAATGTGAACCACGTGAAAATATGTTGGCTTCATCATCCATCTGTATTTCATTCTTGCATTTTGTCAATAGAGGCATAGTGTGGAGCACGTGCAAATCTGTAACATTCATCATCCATTTGCATTTGGTTTCTCTTCTTTCTACATCTTGTTCCTTTATTTGGTTTCTCTCCTCTCTCCATCTTATTCACTCTTTTCATAGTTTTCACTCCATTTTTTTATATCATATCAAAAAATTAGATTTTTTTTTTAAAATTATACATTCAAATCTATATTCAAAGTTGTAGAAATCTTTGGTGTTGCAGAAAGTTTTTTATATCAATTTCACTAAAACCGCAATATCTCTCTCATTTTATAATTAAATTTATAAATCTAATTTTTTTTGGAAAGATGATGAAGAGGAGAACAAAACCCAGAAATAATTTGAGAATGCTATTAATAATTTTTAGGAATTTCGATGCATAAAATAGAGGTGAAATTGTATTATTTTTCAACATTATGTAAATAGAGAAATAAGGATTTTGGAGCCATAAGGGTGTGATAGATTTTGTATTTGCACATTGTAATTGGATGCATTATCTGTATAAATTGACATCCAAAGAAAAATTTGTATTAAATGGGGGAAAAAATGAGACAAGATAACCATCAATGTAGCACCAGAATAAAAGTTCATATGTTAGCACTAAAGGGGGTGTTAGGAATTATTAGTGCATGACATAGAATAATATAATATATAATAAATTAATATCTAATGTTAATTTATGAGATGTTAGTTTTTAGTTAGTTATTATTTATGGATTAGTTGGTAGTTAGTGGTTTGGGTAGTTAGTAAGTTCAATGGATTTATAAAAACATAGAATGTAATCATCTGAGTGTTGAAGATGAATGATCAACTATTGAGTTTGAGGCTCTGGCTCTTTGTGTCTCAAAGGAAGGAACTCCCTCTTCACCAAGAAATATAATATTATCAACAAAGATGTTACAAGTATGTGTTGCAAGTATGGGCCTAACCGCTATTGTCATTGATGTCAACATACTCCTATTGCATTGATGATAAGGATTGGATGAGCTGTGTGCTGAGGATATTGAGAAAATTAGTCCTAATCAAGAATAGAGAAGAATAGTGAAGACAGTGAGGTAAAGATCCCAGCTAAGATGAAGATCAAAGGATGTGCTTCAAAGGGTTTGTAGATATGTGTCCTGAGATGATCTAGTAAAGATTTCAGAGGTCCACATGAAGATCTAAAGAAGTTATGGCCACTTAAGTAAAACCGGTTCTGGCAGGTGTTCAAAAGTGAAAGAGTGAAACAGATAGGTCTGGTGAGGTCTGGAAATGAAATATCTTGTTCTGCAGATTTGGTGGAGTGTTTAGGAAGTCAATGTGAATTGACAACTCAATTGGTTCGTGGTCTGGAGGTCCGCAAGCATCTATTCCAAAATGACAATAATGACAGACTATGTTCTTGAGGTTCCAGATGAAGGAGAGAATGATTTCAGTAAGGAGAAGTAGTGTCGATGTTCTTGGTGACTCAGGCAAGTTTGTGGAGGTCTTTGGATTGTGTCCAGTTCGTGTTGGTGGTCTGCATTGAAGATTGAGCTTGAAATTGAAGAATTACTTCTGGATGATGATGTTCTTCCTAAGGCTAGCCGACCAGATGAGTTACACATCTAGTGGATGATCTTGGAGATGTTCTGTGAAGAATGGCATGTCCCTAAAGGAATATTGAAGTCTCAGATCTATGTGGCTGATAGTGTGTTGATCCGCGTAAAGTCTTTTTGTAATTAGTCATATTGCATTTATGTATTTTCTCTGTAATGTATGTCGACTTGGATGGTTATTCCTAAGTCGATGTCTTGTATAAATAAGAAGTTGTAAAGTCATTCCTAAATTATCTTGTGGAGATGAGAGTATGGTAGAGAGGAGTAGAGCAAAAAGGCAGAGTAGAAGTATTGAGCTTAAATGGAACTGACTCAAGCATGGTGAAGATGCTATTTCTTCAATTCAAGTATGTAATACTTATTATTCTGTAGACAGTGTGTCTCCTGTAGGCAGTGGGCCTCTTGTGAGCAGTGTGCTTAGGCAGTGAGCCCTAATTGGCATGTGCCATTTTGTTCTTTCTATTCTTCTAATAGAGAATACAATCTTGGGTTAGTCACCCCATGGTTTTTCCCTTAACCAGGTTTTCCACGTCAAAAATCTTGGTGTCTTAAGTGTTAATGTGTTTCTGCTCTTGAATTGTTGCATTATGATTCCATGATTGATTTATTATTATGCTACTAAATTAAGAAAAGGATTTAAGTGATTAATTGGAAGAAAGTTTTGGACAACTGATTCACCCCCCTCTCAGTTGTCTATCCTAAATCTAACAATTGGTATCAGAGCCAAGTTCCTCTAAAAGGAGCTTAACCGCTTGAGGAGATCCAAGATGTCTTCCTACAAGAAGGATAGTCCAAGGTTTGATGGAACCAATTTCACTCTTTGGAAAAGTCATATGGAATGCCACTTGCAATGTATGGGAATGCAGTATTGGATCATGGCTTCAAAGAAATATGATCCTCCATAGAATGGTCCGCGTACCATAGATGAAATTAGAGATGCTAAAAATAATTTATGGATTAAAGAAGATCTTCTAACTGCCTTATCTGATTCAGAGCTGACAAATGTTATTGATCTAAAAACTGCATATGAGATTTGGCAAAAACTAGAACTTCTGCATGAATGAGACAAGTATGTTAAATGTGCCAAGCTACCGAGTTTGAAAGGAAAATTCAAAAACCTGAAGATGAGAGAAGATGAAAATATCACTTCATTTATGCCAAAAGTAAATGAGCTTGTTTGTGGCATTATATGTGCTAGTGGAATATTAGACGAAGATGAGATTGTTGGCAAAGTTCTTAGATCTCTTCCTGATTCTTACAAATATAAGGTTGCTACTATTAAAGAATTTAGATCCTTCTCAGGTATCACCAGAGATCAATTGGTTGGTAAATTGGTTGCATTTGAACTGACCGAGTTTGGAGATGCACCCCCTAAGACTGAATCTGTATTCAAAGCTAGTACCTCTGTAAAAAGAAAACAAAAGTTTGATCCAGGAGAGAACTCTTCAAGGAAACTATCATGGTATGAAAAAGCAAGAAAAGACTTGGAAGAAGATGAAGCAGAAGTTGCTCAACTTGAAGCCCTTATTGCAAAAAGACTGCCAAGAGGATCTGGTAAGTATGAGGGGAAATTGCCTTTTAAGTGTTTTAACTACAATAAGATTGGTCATTTTGCCTTAAGGTGTCTGGAAAGATTTTCAAGGCCAAATCCTAACAGATCAAGGTTTCAAAAGAATTGTTACTATGTTCATGGAGATGATGATAATGAAGGAAAAAAAGATGATGAATCAGAGATAGGAAACAAATCTGGAAATGATTGGGTGTTTATTGACATCAAGGAAGAAGATCCAATGCCCTCTGAATCTATCAATCATAAAATTGTAAAAAGATCTATGGCTGCCCAAGTTGAAGAAAAGGATGATTGAGTCATTGACAGTGGATGCTCTCACCATATGATAGGTGACAAAAATAAGTTCATAGATTTTGAAAGGTATGAAGGAGGAGTGGTAAAGTTCGGTGATAATTCTGCTAGCAGAATCAGAGGTAGAGGAACCATTTCTTTTGATGGAAAGAACAAAACCAATAATGTACTGTATGTTGAAGGTCTAAAGCACAATCTTCTCAGTGTTGGACAGTTGGTGGACAAAGGTTATGATCTCCAATTCAAGAATGGAAAATGGAAGATCTTTGAAAGTTTTAGAATAAAGATTGCATCTGGTACTCAAACAAAAGGTAATATCTTCCACTTAGTTGGTACTGGTAAAAGTTGTCTATTTGTTCAAATTGATCAGAGTTGGTTATGGCATAGGAGAATGTGTCATGTAAATTTTGATAATATCATCAAGATAAGAAACACTCAGGTTGTAAGAGATCTTCCAAGATTGGTGAAACCTACAAATAGTTTGTGAAAAGAATGTCAGTTGGGTAAACAAAGAAGAATCTCATTCAAAAGCAAGGAAAAATCTTCTACCAGATTATTAGACTTAGTTCATACTGACCTATGTGGTCCGGCAAGAATCAGGAGTGTGCAAGGTGATAGATACTTCATGTTATTAATTGATGACCATTCCCGGATGATGTGGGTGACTTATCTAAAAGAGAAATTAGAAGCTCTTGAGAAATTCAAAATATTCAAGGCTATGGTAGAGAATGAAACTAGATTAAAATTAAAATGTCTGAGGTCTGATAGAGGTGGAGAATTCACATTCGATGAGTTCATAGAATTCTATGAGAAGCATGGAAAAAAAAGACAGTTGTCTGCTCCTAGGACTTCTCAGTAGAATGGAGTAGTGGAGAGAAAGAACCAGACCATCTAGGAAGCATCTAGAACCATGATGATGGAAGAAAATGTTCCTCAGATCTATTGGAGAGAAGATGTAAGCACTGCAGTCTATAGTCTCAATTGAGTACAAATAAGAAGCAATATTGGTAAGACTCCTTATGAACTTTGGTTTGGCATCACTCCCCCTATGAGGTATTTCAAAGTCTTTGGTAGCAAATGTTACATTAAAAGAGATGAAGATCTAGGAAAATTTGATGCTAGAAGTGATAAAGGAATATTCTTGGGTTATTCTACTCAAAGCAAAGCATACCGGTGTTATAACAAGAGATTAAGGAAGATTGTAGAAAGTACAAATGTGAAGGTTGATGAAGGTATTGAAAAACCCTTAAGGTTTTATGAATATGATGAAGATGATCAAAATGATGTTTTTGTTCAAGAAGTCCAAGCTCCCTCTGAAATTTAGATTCAGACTGATCTGGTAAATCAGGAAGAAGACATAAGTTTGAAGGAACCTGTTCAAGAAGCAAAAGTGCAAGAAACTCCTAAAATTCCCAGGTATGTAAGATTGAATCACTCTAAAGATCAAATCATAGGTGATAAAAGAAAAGGTGTCCAAACAAGAAGAACGATTGCTCAAGATTCAGAAGAGTATTGTCTAATTTCAAAGATTGAACCTAAGATAGTGAATGAAGATTGCAATGATGAAAACTAGACTAAAGCAATGGAGGAAGAGCTGATACAAATTGAAAAAAATCACACTTGGGATCTTGTTCCAGACCTAAAAATAAGAATGTGATTGGAACCAAATGGGTCTTCCAGAATAAACTGAATGAAGATGGTGAAGTAGTTAGAAACAAAGCCAGATTGGTCTCAAGGGTTACTCCCAAGTAGAAGGAGTTGATTTTGAAGAAAATTTTGTGCCGGTGGCAAGAATTGAAGCAGTCAGATTATTTCTTGCTTTTGCTGCCTTCAAAGATTTTAAAGTATATCAGATGGATGTCAAGTCTACCTTCTTGAATGGTGACTTGGAAGAAGTTTACATTGAGCAACCAGATGGATTTCAATTGTCTGATCATGGTGATATGGTCTGCAAGTTGAAGAAAGCACTGTATGGACTCAAGCAAGCCCCAAGAGCCTAGTATGAAAGATTGGATAAGCATCTTTTGAAGATTGGTTTCAACAAAGGCACTGTTGATAGTAATTTGTATTTCAAAATTAATCATGAAAATATCTTGATTGTTGGAAGTGTTTGTTGATGATATCATTTTTGGAGGAAGAGATAGTATGTGCAAAACCTTTGCAAATCAAATCAAAAGTGAATTTGAGATGTCCATGTTTGGGGAAATGAATTTCTTCTTGGGTCTGCAAATCACTCAAACAAAGAAAGAAATCTTCATTTCTCAGACCAAATATGTGAAAGAATTGTTGAAAAAAATTGGGATGGAAGACTCAAAACCAATGAATACTCCCATGGCAACTGGATGTAAATTGAGCAAAGATGATGACTCTCCTAAGGCTGATCAGAAAAAGTACAGGTCAATGATTGGATGACTATTGTATCTCACTCAAACTAGACCTGACATTATGAATGTTGCTGGTCTTGTTTCTAGATTCCAAGTTGATCATAGAGAATCTCATGTCATGGCAATCAAGAGGATTTTTAGATATCTAAAAGTGACAATTGAGTATGGATTGTGGTATCCCATAGATCATAATTTTTCTCTTCATGCATATATACAGATGCGGATTGGGTAGGAGATGTGGATGATCAGAAGAGTACCAGTCGTGGAGCATTCTTTTTAGGAAAGAGATTGGTTTCTTGGCTAAACAAGAAACAAGAGGCAATAACTCTGTCCACTGTAGAAGCAGAATATATTATAGTAGTAGGTAGTTGCACTCAAGTATTGGGGATGAAGCAAATGCTAAGAGATATCAGAGTGGAGTATGAAGAACCTATCACAATCTTCTATGACAATTCAAGTGCAATTAACATATCAAAAATTTTGGTGTTGCATTCAAAGACTAAACATATATCCATCAAGTTCCACTTTTTGAGAGAGCAAGTGAACAAGAATGAAGTCAGATTGGAGTTTGTGCCTTCCAAGGATCAAATTGCAAATATTTTTACTAAACCTCTACCTAAGCACTCTTTTGAATATCTCAGGGAGAAGTAAGGGGTTATTACCCCTCCGGTTCTAAATTAAGGTGCATTGATGTGCATCAGTTCGGTGGATCTCACAGTTACATTTTGTGGTCTGAATTGATGATGGGAAGCTGCTACTTAGGGGGAGCAATTGGTATGATTTTGAATTGATGCAAGTTTGTGCCCTTTGCCATTGATGTCAAAAAGGGAGAGAAGACATGTGAAAAATAAGTAATTTTTGATCAAAGGGGGAGCAGGAAAGGAAGAGAAGACATGTGAATGGTTGTTGTTGATAGGGGGAGTTGTGACAGTGAGAAGAAGTTCTTGTCTTGATGGTTAAAACAGTTTTTCACAAAGGGGGAGATTGTTGCAAGTATGGGCCTAACCGGTGTTGTGACTGATGTAAACATACTCCTGTTGCATTGATGATAAGGATTGGATGAGCTGTGTGCAGAGGATATTGAGAAAATTAGTCCTAATCAGGAACAGAGAAGAACATTGAAGCCAGTGAGGTAAAGATCCCAGCTAAGATGAAGATCAGAGGATACGCTTCAAAGGGTTTGTAGATATGTGTCCTAAGATGATCTAGTAAATATTTTATAGGTCCACATGAAGATCTGAAGAAGTTATGGCCACTTAAGTAAAACCAGTTTTGGAAGGTGTTCAGAAGTGACAGAGTGACACAGATAGGTCTGGTGAGGTCTGAAAGTGAAATATCTTGTTCTGTGGATTTGGTGGAGTGTTTAGGAAGTCAATGTGAATTGACAACTCAATTCGTTCATGGTCTAGAGGTCCACAAGCATCTATTCCAATATGACAGTAATGACAGACTGTGTTCTTGAGGTTCTGGATGAAGGAGAGAATGATATCAATAAGCAGAAGTAGTGTGGATGTTCTTGGTGACTCAGGCAAGCTTGTGGAGGTCTTTGGATTCTGTCCAGTTTGTGTTGGTGGTCTGCATTGAAGATTGAGCTTGAAATTGAAGAATTACTTCCAGATGATGATGTTCTTCCTAAGTCTGGATGACCAGATGAGTTACACATCCTGTGGATGATCTTGGAGATGTTCTATGAAGAATGGCGTGTCCTAAAAGGAATATTGAAGTATTAGATCTGTGTGGGCAACAGCATGTTGATTCGCATGAAGTCTTTTTGTAATTAGTCATATTGCATTTATGTATTTGCTCTGTAATGTATGCCGACTTGGATGGTTATTCCTAAGTCGATGTCTTGTATAAATAAGGAGTTGTAAAGTCATTCCTAAATTATCTTGTGGAGATGAGAGTGTGGTAGAGAAGAGTAGAGAGAAAAGGCAAAACAAAATTATTGAGCTTAAATGGAACTGACTCAAGCATGGTGAAGATGCTATTTCTTCAGTTCAAGTATGTAATACTTATTATTTTGTAGACAGTGTGTCTCCTGTAGGCAGTGGGCCTCTTGTGAGCAGTGTGCTCGGGCAGTGAGCCCTAATTGGCATGTGCCATTCTGTTCTTTCTATTCTTCTAATAGAGAATACAATCTTGGGTTAGTCACCATGTGGTTTTTCCCTTAATCAGGTTTTCCACATCAAAAATCTTGGTGTCTTATGTGTTAATGTGTTTCTGCTCTTGAATTATTGCATTATGATTCCATGATTCATTTATTATTATGTTGCTAAATTAAGAAAAGGATTTAAGTGATTAATTGGAAGAAAGTTTTGGACAACTGATTCACCTCCCCCCCTCTTAGTTGTCTGTCCTAAATCTAACAATTGATATCAGAGCCAAGTTTCTCTAAAAGGAGCTTAACCGCTTGAGGAGATCCAAGATGTCATCCTACAAGAAGGATAGTCCGAGGTTTGATGGAACCATTTTCACTCTTTGGAAAAGTCGCATGGAATGCCACTTACAATGTATGGGAATGCAGTATTGGATCATGGATTCAAAGAAATATGATCCTCCACAGAATGGTCCACATATCGTAGATGAAATCAGAGATGCTAATAACAATCTACTGACTAAAGAAGCTCTTCTAAGTGCCTTATCTGATTCAGTGCTGACAAATGTTATTGATCTAAAAATGGCATATGAGATTTTGAAAAAACTGGAACTTCTGCATGAAAGAGACAAGTATGTTAAATGTGCCAAGCTACAGAGTCTGAAAGGAAAATTCAAAAACCTAAAGATGAGAGAAGATGAAAATATCACTTCATTTATGCCAAGAGTACATGAGCTTGTTTGTGGCATTAGATGTGCTGGTGGAATCTTGGACGAAGATGAGATTGTTGGCAAAGTTCTTAGATCTCTTCCTGATTCTTACAAATATAAGGTTACTACTATTGAAGAATTTAGATCCTTCTCAGGTATCACCAGAGATCAATTGGTTGGTAAATTGGCTGCATTTAAACTAACTGGGTTTGGAGATGTACCCCCTAAGACTGAATCTGCATTCAAAGCTAGTGCCTTTGTAAAAGGAAAACAAAAGTTTGATCCAGGAGAGAACTCTTCAAGGAAACTATCATGGTATGAAAAAGCAAGAAAATACTTGGAAGAAGATGAAGCAGAAGCTGCTCAACTTGAAGCCCTTATTGCAAAAAGACTACCAAGAGGATCCGATAAGTATGAGGGGAAATTGCCTTTTAAGTGTTTTAACTGCAATAAGATTGGTCATTTTGCCTCAAGGTGTCCAGAAAGATTTTCAAGGCCAAATCCTAACAGATCAAGGTTCCAAAAGAATTGTTACTATGTTCATGAAGATGATGATAATGAAGGAGTGACAGATGATGAATCAGAGACAGGAAACAAATCCAGAAATGATTGGGTGTTTATTGCCATCAAGGAAGAAGATCCAATGCCCTCTGAATTTGTCAATCATAAAATTGTAGAAAGAGCTCTGGTTGCCCAAGTTGAAGAAAAGGATGATTGGGTCATTGACATTGGATGCTCTCACCATATGACAGGTGACAAAAATAAGTTCATAGATTTGGAAAGGTATGAAGGAGGAGTGGTAAAGTTTGGTAATAATTCTACTAGCAGAATCAGAGGTAGAGGAACCATTTCTTTTGATGGAAAGAACAAAATCAGTAATGTACTGTATGTGGAAGGTCTGAAGCACAATCTTCTTAGTGTTGGACAGTTGGTGGACAAAGGTTATGATCTCTGAATCAAGAATGGAAAATACAAGATCTTTGAAAGTTCTGGAACAAAGATTGCATCCGGTACTCAAACAAAAGGTAATATCTTCCAATTAGTTGGTACTGGTAAAACTTGTCTATTTGTTCAAACTGATCAGAGTTGGTTATGGCATAGGAGAATGTGTCATGTAAATTTTGATAATATCATCAAGATAAGCAACACTCAGGCTGTAAGAGATATTCCAAGATTGGTGAAACCTACAAATAGTTTGTGCAAAGAATGACAGTTGGGTAAACAAAGCAGAATCTCATTCAAAAGCAAGGAATAATCTTCTACCAGATTATTGGACTTAGTTCATACTAACCTATGTGGTCTGGCAAGAATCAGGAGTGTGCAAGGTGATAGATACTTCATGTTATTAATTGATGACCATTCCTGGATGATGTGGGTGACTTTTCTGAAAGAGAAATCAGAAGCTCTTGAGAAATTCAAAATATTCAAGGCTATGGTAGAGAATGAAACTGGATTAAAATTAAAATGTCTGAGGTCTGATAGAGGTGGAGAATTCACATTCGGTGAGTTCATAGAATTTTGTGAGAAACATGGAATAAAAAGATAGTTGTCTGCTCCTAGGACTCCTCAGCAAAACAGAGTAGTGGAGAGAAAGAACCAGACCATCCAGGAAGCATCTAGAACCATGATGATGGAAGCAAATGTTCCTCAGATCTATTGGAGAGAAGATGTAAGCACTGCAATCTATAGTCTCAATCAAGTACAAATCAGAAGCAATACCAGTAAGACTCCTTATGAACTTCAGTTTGGCATCACTCCCACTATGAGGTATTTCAGAGTCTTTGGTAGCAAATGTTACATTAAAAGAGATGAAGATCTAGGAAAATTTGATGCTAGAAGTGATGAAGGAATATTCTTGGGTTATTCTATTCAAAGAAAAGCATACCAGTGTTATAACAAGAGATTAAGGAAGATTGTACAAAGTACAAATGTGAAGGTTGATGAAGGTATTGAAAAACCCTCAAGATTTTATGAATATGATGAAGATGATCAAAATGATGTTTTTTTTCAAGAAATCCAAGCTCCCTCTAAAATTTAGATTCAGACTGCTCTGGTAAATCAGAAAGAAGACATAAGTTTGAATGAACCTATTCAAGAATCGGAAGTACAAGAAACTCCCAAAATTCCCAGGTATGTAAGACTGAATCACTCTAAAGATCAGATCATAGGTGATAAAAGCAAAGGTGTGCAAACAAAAATAAGGATTGCTCAAGATTCAGAAGAGGATTGTCTAATTTTAAAGATTGAACCTAAGACAGTGAATGAAGCTTGTAATGATGAAAACTAGACTAAAGAAATGGAGGAAGAGCTGATGAAAATTGAAAAAAATCACACTTGGGGTCTTGTTCCCAGACCTAAAAATAAGAATGTGATTGGAACCAAATGGGTCTTTTGGAATAAACTGAATGAAGATGGTGAAGTAGTTAGAAACAAAGCCAGATTGGTCTGCAAGGGTTACTCCCAAGTAGAAGGAGTTGATTTTGAAGAAACTTTTGCTCTGGTGGTGAGAATTGAAGCAGTCAGATTATTTCTTGCTTTTACTGCCTTCAAGGATTTCAAAGTATATCAGATGGATGTCAAGTCTGCCTTCCTAAATGGTGACTTGGAAGAAGAAGTTTACATTGAGCAACCGGATGGATTTCAATTGTCTGATCATGGTGATATGGTCTACAAGTTGAAGAAAGCACTGTATGGAATCAAGAAGCCCCAAGAGCCTGGTATGAAAGATTGGATAAGCATCTTTTGAAGATTGGTTTCAACAAAGGTACTGTTGATAGTAATTTGTATTTCAAAATTAATCATGAAAATATCTTGATTATTGAAGTGTTTGTTGATGATATCATTTTTGGAGGAAGAGATAGTATGTGCAAAACCTTTGCAAATCAAATCAAAAGTGAATTCGAGATGTCCATGTTTGGGGAAATGAATTTCTTCTTGGGTCTACAAATCACTCAAACAAAGAAAGGAATCTTCATTTCTCAGAACAAATATGTGAAAGAATTGTTGAAAAAAATTGGGATGGAAGACTCAAAACCAATGAATTCTCCCATGGCAACCAGATGTAAATTGAGCAAAGATGATGACTCTCCTAAGGCTAATCAGAAAAAGTATAGGTCAATGATTGGATGACTATTGTATCTCACTCAAACTAGACCTGACATTATGAATGTTGTTGGTCTTGTTGCTAGATTCCAAGCTGATCCTAGAGAATCTCATGTCATGGAAATCAAGAGGATTTTAGATATCTAAAAGGGATAGTTGAGTATGGATTGTGGTATCCCAGAGATCATGATTTTTCTCTTCATGCATATACAGATGTGGATTGGGCAGGAGATGTGGATGACCGGAAGAGTACCAATGGTGGAGCATTCTTTTTAGGAAAGAGATTGGTTTCTTGGTCGAGCAAGAAATAAGAGGCAATATCTCTATCCACTACAGAAGCAAAATATATTGCAGCAACAGGTAGTTGCACTCAAGTATTGTGGATGAAGCAAATGCTAAGAGATATCAGAGTGGAGTATGAAGGTTGAAGATGAACACTCTGTGATCTGGAATACACAGATCGCACAGGGTTATTATGATCAAAAGTGCATTCCATTCTCATAGACAGAGTGTGTCCAGAGGATAATCTAATAATCGCTTGGTCATCTATTTCCTCTAAAGTTACACCACATAACTGAGGAGGTTTTTCTAGCAGAGGCTGACAGTCTTTATCCCATAAATCTAACGCCCATTCTGTAGGTAACTGAATATCTTTATGCTTAACTATTTTGGGGGCTATTAGCTACGTATGGTCTAAAGTGGACTTCCAGATGGTTGATAAACCTTCTATTCCTTGAGCTCACCTAGGATTCATCATAATGGGTATGACTTTGTTATACAGGCGATAATGTACCAGAAATACAAGGGAATGGTCTATGGAATTATCTTTCATAAAAAGATTCATTGTTCTGAACTGATAAGTCAGAACATCATCAAGGTTACCATCTTTTAAGCTGACAGGAAAATCCAATAGACAATCAATATACAATGATCCTTTAGACACTGAATCACAGGCACATCCTAACAAAGCATGGGACAACTTAAAGAACAGTGCATCTTTTAACATCATAAAAATGATTATAGGAAGACCTTTCCTATAATGACCTATAACTCCTATTCTGACATATGAGAGATGCATGTATTGAGGGTTCTTTGGACTGGAATTTGCTTGATCTCTAAATTTCTTAACCTAAGTATCATTAAACAATTTTAACTTTCCTTTTGATCCTCCTTGTATAGTATGTTGCAGGGTAGCAACATGACATTTCTACCATGAGGTATATCCAAAGAAATTCTTAAGACCTTTAGACTTATTTATCATAGACACCAGACTATCAGGGATATCTTTATAAATTTCAGAAGGCTTTATCTTAGGCACACGAAACTCTTCATTAACAAATCTATTACTAGACATATCATCTAAAGCATTACTATGTTCTTCAGGCATAGAAAATTTCTGTTGAGAGTCAGGAAAGAAATTTGTGAAACTAACCTCTTGATTGCAATCTTTAGTGTGATCTTTAGGTGGTACATCAAATCCAGATGTAGAAGCTTGATCCATTGTATGTGCTCAAATGTGCGCTTGAATTACCAGATTACTACCTTGGATGCCCTAAAGCACCTAATTACGGCTGAATGACGGAACTTACTGTAAGGACTTACGACTATGAAGATGGTAAGAGTAGTACAGAGAGCAATACAGAGAGTGATACATCCACTAAATTATACTTCTAACAAATGAATAGATATAGTCACGCAAAGACTGTATTTAGTGAAAGCAGTTAAAGATTATAAAACACAATAATGGTACATAGCTCTAATACCATATTTTTGAATCACAGCTGCAAATAAGATTATATTATATTCATAGTGGAATGAGAATAGAATTGGAACACATATAGTGTATCAAACTTCTCAGGACAACAATCTTATATACATTGCTCATTGGAAATAAACCTAGAAGCTTTTAAGACTTCTGAGTTTCTAATTTCTACGGATGTAGAAAGAGCATACTACTCTGATCTCTGTAAGCTTTCCTAATAAATCAGACTAAACTTTTAACCTTGCTAGACTCTAATACTTCTTTGCTTGGAGAGACTTACTTACCCAGACTCAGACTCGAATGAAGAATGAGGCGGCCTTGACACCTTTATATAAGAAGGCAAGGCAGATCTTTAACCTATTCTTATGAATCTAATTTTCAAATCTGACCATGCAAAGATGACACGTGCAAACCCTTACCTGAAGGATTACCCATTAAGGATAAGATTCCTCTGGTGGGACCAAATAATTCATGAACAAGAATAAAGGTGAACAAACAGGACTAAAGATGCATCTACTTTTTACAAAGCATCTTTTTTGTCACGGGAAGGATAACCCGTGCATACTATTAGGCATGTATGCTTTCCCCTTTTACTATGGTGTGGGCCACGTCTATCTTTTGTCATGAAGAGGTAGATATCTTCGATGGATGACAAGCCACATCCATTAGCTAGTGCTAGGATCATCACTAGAATCATGACGTTTCATTCTTGCAAAGAAGATACATCCTTCACATGATTGATTTGGTGGGTGCTTGCATCCGGGAAGCACAACAGTATTAAGGTGTTCACAATTTGTATAGCTTTCATAAGCAGGATGTGGTGAACAGCCTAGTAATATTCCTACATGAGGAAAGTTGGAGTTGGAGGCTCAACTTTCTGGCATCTCGACTGGTCCTGTCTGTTTCCATATGACACTTAAAACTTTGAGCTTATAAGGGCCATAGATTTCATGGGCAATGGAAGTGGAATCAACTTGTTCAAGGTGATATGTTTTGGTATGAATCCATATTGGCATTCTAGTTGAATATAAATGATGAATCTTGCTGGGAACATTCCAAAATTGAAACTGAGAGCCGAAACCAGTTGCACCATATGTTTGAACCATATGTCTCAAAATAAGATTCTCAGTATAGGAGCCAAAGGTTAATTTGAAAACACATCCTGAGTAGGAGGATGTTCCATTGAAATCCATACCTGTAACTGGCATATTTGGGCCTTGAAACATATCCTGGATAAGATTCTTTCCTCCTTCATGGTCTAACCATCGATCGGTCCTATGAACAAAGGGATTCATAAATCTGATTGGAACAACAAAATTGTCACTCCAATTTTGTAGTACAGTTTTGACTTCAGGATCAATGGCTTCTGACTAAGCTAAGAATTCAAAGAAGGATTGCTCGGTCCATAACCCATCAAGGCTTAACTACTTTGAAGCAACCAGGCATCTAAATCTATCATGCAAAAAATCATTAGCCATATAGAAATTATGTCGATCCCTCATGGGAAAAGGATTAGTGCTCCATTCCATACAGCGTTTTTCATACCATCGATGCTCTCGAACCTTTATAACATTCACATGACCAGTGGACTTTGGTGGGTTTGCAACAAGGACATCATGTTCTATTTTGGCAGTAACATTACCTTCTCTAGACAAAAAATTTGCAAAAATATTAGAAGCTCCGGGAAGATGAACAATATCAAAATCAAATGTATTTAAGAACTAAGCCCATCTGAGTAGTCTTCCATGAATGACTTTATCTTTTGATTCTTTTCTGAAGAATCCTTTTAAGTTCTACAGATCACTTCTAATTAAGAACTTCTTGTTAGCAATGAACATTTGAAATGCTTTTAAGGTATTAATAATGGCAAGAATTTCCTTGTGAGTACTATGATAGTTGGTCTCACTATTTTTAAAGCTTCCAGAGATATATCTAACTATTTCTTCTCTGCCACTGGATGTCTTTTCTTTAAGAACTCTGGCCCAAGCATACTCACTTGCATCTGTTTCAACAGTCTTGTAACCATCTCCAGGAAGTCTTAAAGGTGGAAGTTCAGAACATTTTCTTTTAATTCTTTTGATTAAGGCATCATGAATTTCTAACCATGGTGGTGGATTCTTTCCTAACAGCTTGTTCAATTCAAGCTTGTCTTCAGCAAGCTTACAATAGAATCCAACAATATAATTTACAAGTCCTAGAAACCTTTGAAGTTCTTTTATATTTGTTACCTATAAATTTTGGATACGTGTCAGAATATGTGGTTGTGCTTCCATTTAATCTTCTATGATAATTCAAGTGCAATTATCATATCAAAAAATTTGGTGTTGCCTTCAAAGTCTAAACATATATCCATCAAGTTTCACTTTTTGAGAGAGCAAGTGAACAAGAATGAAGTTAGATTGGAGTTTGTGCCTTCCAAGGATCAGATTGCAGATATTTTTACTAAACCTCTACCTAAGCACTCTTTTGAATATCTCAGGGGGAAGTTAGGGGTTATTACCCCTCTGGTTCTGAATTAAGGTGCACTGATGTGCATCAGTCCAGTGGATCTCATAGTTACATTTTGTGGTCTGCATTAATGATGGGAAGCTACTACTCGGGGGGAGTAGTTGGTATGGTTCTGAATTGATGCAAGTTTGTGCCCTTTGCCATTGATGTCAAAGGGGGAGAGAAGACATGTGAAAAACAAGTAATTGTTGATCAAAGGGGGAGCAGGAAAGGAAGAGAAGACATGTGAATGGTTGTTGTTGATAGGGGGAGTTGTGACAGTGAGGAGAAGTTCTTGTCTTGATGGTTAAAAGAGTTTTTCACATCATATGTTGCCATCAATGACAAAGGGGGAGATTGTTGCAAGTATGGGCCTAACCAGTGTTGTCATTGATGTCAACATACTCCTGTTGCATTGATGATAAGGATTGGATGAGTTGTGTGCTGAGGATATTGAGAAAATTAGTCCTAATCAGGAATAGAGAAGAATAGTGAAGACTACGAAGTAAAGATCCTAGCTAAGATGAAGATCAGAGGATGCGCTTCAAAGGGTTTGTAGATATGTGTCCTAAGATGATCCAATAAATATTTTAGAGGTTTGCATGAAGATCTGAAGAACTTATGGCCACTTATGTAAAACTAGTTCTAGCAGGTGTTCAGAAGTGACAGAGTCACACAAATAGGTCTGGTGAGGTCTGAAAATAAAATATCTTGTTCTATGGATTTGGAGTTTTTAGGAAGTCAATGTGAATTGACAATTCAATTGGTTCATGGTCTGGAGGTCCGCAAGCATCTATTCCAATATGACAGTAATGACAGACTGTGTTCTTGAGGTTCTGGATGAAGGAGAGAATGATTTCAGTAAGCAGAAGTAGTGTGGATGTTCTTGGTGACTCAGTCAAGCTTGTGGAGGTCTTTGGATTGTGTCCAGTTCATGTTGGTGGTCCGCATTGAAGATTGAGCTTGAAATTGAAGAATTGCTTCCAGATGATGATGTTCTTCCTAAGTCTGGCCGACCGGATGAGTTACACATCCTGTGGATGATCTTGGATATGTTCTCTGAAGAATGGCATGTCCCTAAAGGAATATTGAAGTCTCAGATCTATGTGGCTGACGGTGTGTTGATTCGCATGAAGTCTTTTTGTAATTAGTCATATTGCATTTATGTATTTGCTCTGTAATGTATGCCAACTTAGATGGTTATTACTAAGTCGATGTCTTGTATAAATAAGGAGTTGTAAAGTCATTCCTAAATTATCTTGTGGAGATGAGATTGTGGTAGAGAGGAGTAGAGCGAAAAGGCAAAGCAGAAGTATTGAGCTTAAATGGAATTGACTCAAGCATGGTGAAGATGCTATTTCTTTAGTTCAAGTATGTAATACTTATTATTCTATAGATATTGTGTCTCCTGTAGGCAGTGGACCTCTTTTGAGTAGTGTGCTTAAGCAGTGAGCCCTAATTGGCATGTGCCATTTTGTTCTTTCTATTCTTCTAATAGAGAATGCAATCTTGGGTTGGTCACCCAATGGTTTTTCCCTTAACCGGGTTTTCCACATCAAAAATCTTGGTGTCTTATGTGTTAATGTGTTTCTGCTCTTGAATTGTTGCATTATGATTCCATGATTGATTTATTATTATGCTGCTAAATTAAGAAAAGGATTTAAGTGATTAATTGGAAGAAAGTTTTGGACAACTGATTCACCCCCCCTCTTAGTTGTTTGTCCTAAATCTAACAGTATGTGCCTAATCGGTGTTGTCATTGATGTCAACATATATGTGTTGTCATTGGTGTCAATTGTGCTCTTGTTTTTATGATTTCTTGTAATGAGTTAGATTCTTTGCATTGGCTTATATAAGTGTTGGAGATAATGAGTAATTAATCTTGATATTGAGTTTCCAAGTGCTTTTGAGAAAATTTTCTACTCCAGTGGAAATAGTTTATAGAAGAGTATCTTTGTTTACAACAGAATAGTCCAGAAGATTGCTCCACATTTCTTGTAGAATGAATATCTTTATCTGTGGATTGGAAGTTGTTTAGAGGTATGTCTAAAGATGCCATGTTCCAAGTTTGAGCCTTCGGTATGAAGATTTGAGTGAGTTATGATCACCAGAGTCAAAACTACTTTCGCTGAGTATTCACTGATGACGAGGAGATGCTCTACATTCCTCTGCAGTTAAGTATTTCAGTCTACGGTTCTGGAATCAAGTTTGTAATGATTATAAGTGCCTTAGTTCCAATGGTTCATGATTTGGTGGTCCACAAGCTATCTTTTCTCTATGACAGTAGCTGACAGTGTTGTTTATGTGCTCCAGTTTGAAGAATCTTATTGACAGAGTGGTTAGAGATTTGCGGTTGTTCCTGGTGATTACAATGTGCTTGTGGATGTCTCCTGATCATGTTCCTACCTTTGGATTGGTCTACAAAGAGAAATTTGGATCATGGATGAAGACTGTTCTTAAAAGACTTAATGTTAACACCATTCTTGGTTGACTTGGTTGTTTTCATTACTTGTGGAGATACATTGAAGATTGTGGAAGCATGTCGTGACGTGGAAGATTGCATTTGAGTCCCATTCAAGGCATAACTTGATCCACATACATCTTTACCTTAGAAAATTTTGTTTAGGTCCAGACCTATTTCTATGTATGTTTGTAATGTCGAACTTGGAGATTACTCCAATGGTTGATGAATGTAATGCCGACCTTGAAGTACATTCCAAGGTTGATGAATTGTATAAAAGCATGTAATGTAGTTGCAAAAAAGATATCCGTGTGTGAAAATGAAAGATAAGTCCAAAGGTGTAAAAAGAGTAGAGCAGAGGAGTTATACTGTGCTTCAATGGAACTGAACCTGAGTATGGAGTAGATGATATCAAATCAGTTCACCAATCCTTGGTAGTGAGCCGATCTTGGAAGTGAGCCCTAACATTTGTAGTGGGCATTTTTGGGTAGTGAGCCTCTAATTTTTTGTATTGTTATAAATTATCTATTTATGTGGGCTAACGCCTACTATGGTTTTTCCCTTATAGGGTTTTCCACATAAAAATTATGGTGTCTCATGTGTTAATGTGTTGAGCTTCTTTTTTCATGCTTTCATGGTTAATCTTAATAAAAGTGATTAAGAATTTGATGTGCTGATATTCATAAGTGGTTAAAGTTTTGCGACAACTGATTCATCCTCCCCTCTCAGTTGTCTTGTGTATTTCAACAATTGGTATCAGAGCAAGGCTCCTTGAAAGTAATCCTAGCAGCTTGAGGTCAATCCAGGATGTCTTATAAGAAAGAAGCTCCTCAGTTTGATGGGATGAATTATGCTTTATGGAAGGTATGAATAAAAATCCATCTCCTTTGTCTTGGTTATAGAATATGGAAAGCAACAGAGATGAAGTATACCATGCCTTAGAATGGTTTAACAACTAAAGATGAAATCAAAGAATATGAGTTAAACATAAAAGCTAGAAATGCGCTATTAAGTGCCTTGTCGGACACTGAGTTGATAAAGGTCATGGATCTAGAAACTGCTAATGAAGTTTGGGAAAAGCTAAAAAATTTGTATGAAGGAGATGAGTCTGATAAAAGTGCCAAATTGTAGGGTCTAAAAGCAAAATATGAGGGTTTAAAGATGAGCAAAGATGAAAACATAATAGCCTACATGCAAAAAGTTGATGAAATTATCAATAGAATAAAAGGTCTAGGAGGAACTATTGAAGAGAATGAAGTTGTGATGAAAATTCCTAGGTCATTACCTAAATCCTACAGTCACAAGGTAGCTGCAATTGAAGAAGTAATGACTGTGAAAGATGTCACCAAGGATCTGTTGCTAGGAAAGCTTACAACTTTTGAGATGAGAGAGCTTGGTGATGCTCTGCCAAAGATTGAGACTGCTTTCAAAGCCAGTACTTCAGAGAAGATCTCCAAAGCTAAAAAGTATAAGGTGGAACCTGATGATGAGCTTGATGAAATTAAAGTAAACTTTGTTGACAGACTGCAAAGAAGTTCTAGTAGGTTCAAAGGCAAATTACCTTTCAAATATTTTTTATGTGGTAAGGTTGGTCACTATGCTTCTAGATGTCCTAAAATAATTGAAAGGAATAGAAAAAGATTTGAGAATAGACCTAGGGTTCCAAATAAATGCTACTGTGTTAGAGATCTTGATGATGAAGGTGCGACAGATGATGAATCTGATGATGCTAGTACTAGTGCAAATAAGTGCTTGTTTATTGCAATTAAAGAATAACCTATGTCTACTAATCCTACTAGATGTGTGAAGGAAGAAAAAATAGTGGAAGAAAGTGCTTTGGTTGTTCAAGTTGAGAAAGATAAGGATGAATGGATTATTGATAGTGGATGCTCACATCACATGACCAGTGACAAAAGAAAGTTTGTGAGTTTGGAAAAGTATGATGGTGGACTGGTTAGGTTTGGAGATAATGCAGCTGGTAAGATTTGTGGAAAAGGATCTATTTCTTTTGATGGAAAGCACAATACTGATAATGTCCTATATGTGAAGGGTTTGAAGCATAATCTTTTGAGTGTTGGTCATATGTGTGACAAAGGTTATGATCTGAGATTCAAAGACACTGGGTGCAAGATCATGGAAAGCTCCGAAACAGTGATTGCTACCAGTAAGAAGATTAGAAGTAATATTTACCAATTAAGAGGAACTAATTATTATTGTTTATTGGCTTAGATAGATGAGAGTTGGTTGTGGCATAGAAGGATGTGTCATATCAATTTTGACAATTTGGTGAAGATAAGTTCTACACAGGCTGTAAGAGATCTACCTAAACTTGTGAAGCTAGCCAACACCATTTGCAAGGAGTGTCAATTTAGGAAACAAACAAAAACAAGTTTCAAAAGCAAAGAACAATTCTCTGCTAGATTGCTGGAGCTAGTACCTACAGATTTGTGTTGTCCCACAAGAACAAGAAGTTTGCAAGGTGACAAGTATTTTATGTTGCTTGTTGATGACTATTCTAGAATGACTTGGGTCACTTTTCTAAAAGAAAAATCTGAAGCCCTAGACAAGTTCAAAGTTTTCAAGGCAATGGTTGAGAATGAGTTAGAGTTGAGAATCAAATGCTTAAGGTTTGATAGAGGAGGTGAGTTCACTTCAAATGAATTCAATATTTTCTCTGAAGAACAAGGGATAAAGAGACAATTATCTGCACCTAGAACTCAGCAGAATGGAGTTGTTGAAGGAAAGAACAGGACAGTTCAAGAGGTTGCTAGGACTATGCTAAAGGAAGCTGACCTACCAGAAGTATATTGGAGAGAAGCCATACATACTGTTGTGTACATCCTAAATAGAGTTCAAGTCAAAGGTAATAGTTCTAAAACTCCTTTTGAATTATGGTATGGAAGAGTTCCTATAGTGAAGTATTTTAATGTTTTTGGTAGAAAATATTATATTAGAAGAGATGAAGAACTAGGCAAGTTTGATGCTAGATGTGATGAAGGAATTTTTCTTGGTTACTCCACCAAGAGTAAGGCCTATCAGTGCTACAATAAGAGGCTGAAAAAGATTGTTGAGAGTACTAATGTGAAGGTGGATGAAGGCAAGGAAAGAATATCAGGTCTGAGTTGCTATGAATCAAATGAACCTATGAATATAGTAAATGAAGAAAAAATTGAACAAGAAGACAGTCAGGATAAAGAAGAGGCTCTGGAAAGTCTTGTTAAGACTCCCAAGTATGTAAGGATTAATTATTCTAAAGATCAGATTATATGTGATAAAAACAAAGGTGTACTAACAAGGAAAAGAGATGCAGAAGAACAAGTGAATTACTATTTTCTTTCAAAGTTTGAACCAAAAATTGTGAATGAAGCTTGCAATGATGAAAATTGGGTAAAATCCATGGAAGAAGAAATGATGTAGATTGAGAAGACAAACTTGGGAATTGGTTCCTAGACCTGCTGATAAGAATGTCATTGGAACTAAATGGGTTTTCATGAACAAGCTGGGTGAAAATGGAGAAGTTGTAAGAAACAAAGCAAGGCTTGTGTGCAAAGGATATTCTCAAATTGAAGGAATAGATTTTGAAGAGACTTTTGCTCTAGTGGGTAGGATTGAAGCAATCAGAATATTTTGGTATTTGCAACTCACAAAGATTTCAAAGTGTATTAGATGGATGTGAAGTTTTCATTCTTGAATGGTGAATTGGAAGAGGAAGTTTCCATTGAGCAACTGGAAGGATTTTAGTTAGCAAACCAAGGTGATATGGTGTGCATATTGAAAAAGGCATTGTATGGACTGAAGCAAGCCCCCAGAGCATGGTATGCAAGGTTAGACAAGTATCTGCTACAATTAGGATTCAAAAAAGGTACTACTGACAACAATCTCTATTTCAAAATTAATGATAATCAAATCTTGATTGTTGAATTCTTTGTTGATGACATTATCTTTGGTGGAAATGAAGGTATGTGCATGAAGTTTACAAGAGAAATGCAAAATGAATTTGAGATGTCTATGTTTGGTGAAATGAATTTCTTTCTAGGTCTGCAAATTACTCAATCAAATAAAGGAATCTTCATTTCTCAGTCTAAGTATGTGAAAGAGTTGTTGAAGAAGTTTGGGATGGAGGACTCCAAACCAGTATGTACTCCCATGCTGACTGGTTGCAAATTAAGCAAAACTGATGAATCACCTAAGACAAATCAAAAAAGGTACAGATCTATGATTGGAAGATTACTTTATCTAACTCAAAGTAGACCTAATATAATCATGCAGTATGTCTTGTGGCAAGATTTCAAGAAGATCCCAAAGAATCACATGTGATGGTAGTCAAGAGAATCTTGAGGTATCTGAAAAGGCACATAAAATCATGGCTTATGGTATCCAAAGGATAATGATTTCACTCTCAGTGCCTATACATATGCAGATTGGGCTGGAGATGTTGATGATAGAAAGAGTACAAGTGTAGGTGTTTTCTTCTTGGATAATAGATTGGTTTCATGGATAAGTAAGAAACAAGATTCGATCTCCTTGTCTACTATAGAAGAAGAGTATATTGCGGCAACATGTTGTTGCACTCAAGTGTTGTGGATGAAGCATACTTTGAAGGATATAAGAGTTGTGTATGAAGATCCAATTGCAATCTTTTGTGACAATACAAGTGCCATAAATATTTCATAGAATCTAGTGATGCACTCAAGAACAAAGCATATATCAATAAGGTATCGCTTTTTAAGAGAAAAGGTGATAGAAAATGAAGTAAATATGGAATATGTGTCCACAAAGGATCAGATTGCAGATATTTTCACTAAGCCTCTGCCTAAGGATACCTTTGAGTATTTCAGACAAAAGTTAGGGGTTATTACCCCTCCTATTCTGAACTAAGATGCATAAGAATGCATCAGTCTAGTGGTATCCAAAGCCTCATTCTTTGATCTAGATTGATGTTTTGAGAGCTACCTCTCAAGGGGAGTAGCAAGTGTTCTTGATATGTGTTCATGATGAAGAGCAGTAAGTGTTACAGTATTCATGAAAGAGCAATTTGATTAGAGCTGTTGAGTGCAAGTATGTGCCCTTTGTCATTGATGTCAAAGGGGGAGAGAAATCATGTGAAAAATTTAGGGGGAGAAAGAGTGCATGTGTAAAAAGAAAGGGGGACTATCTTGTCTTGATGGTCATTACAATTTTTCACATCATATGTTTGTTGTTATATGGAGCCTAATCAAACTTGGAGGTTAAATTTTCCCCACTTTTATCGACGTGGTTTCCCCCCAAATTATTTAATGGGGGTTTGGGAGCAGCGCCCCCAAGATGGGATCAAGGGGCAGCGCCCCTTGCGGGGTCTATAAAGGCATCAAGAGTTAATTTTTTATTGACTGACATAAAGAAAATCCTATTTTGTCACTGACATAATTCTTGATAAAAATGGCTAAGGGTTAGGGTTTCTATTGATATTGTATTGTAGCATTTGTAGCGGTATTGAGTTGCAAGGATTGCTAGTTGTAATTAGTTTGATTTGCTAGATAATAATATTGGACTCTCTGTTGGTGGATATAGCCTGAGTTTGGGTGAACCACATTAAAAATTGTCTCTCCCTGTTATTATTTCTGTGTATTTTCTATTCCTCTATTTAATCTTTATTTGCATTTAATTGATATCTTCTGCATGCAATTCCTAACAATGTGTCCATCAATGACAAAGGGGGGGATTGTTGCAAGTGTGTGCCTAACTGGTGTTGTCATTGATGTGAACATATATGTGTTGTCATTGGTGTCAACTATGCTCTTGTTTTGATGATTGCTTGTAATGAGTTATATGCTTTGCATTGGTTTATATAAGTATTGGAGATAATGAGTAAGTGATCCTAATATTGAGTTTCCAAGTGCTTTTGAGAAAATTTTCTCCTCTAGTAGAAATAGTGTATAGAAGAGTATCTTTGTTTACAGTAAAATAGTCCAGAAGATTGCTCCGCATTTCTTGTAGAATGAATATCTTTGTTTGCAAATTGGAAGTTATTTAGAAGTATGTCTAAAGATGCCATGTTCCAAGTTTGAGCCTTTGGTATGAAGATTTGAGTGAGTTATGATCACCAGAGTGAAAACTGCTTTCTTTGAGTATTCACTAATGATAGGGAGAATGTATTATGATCCACATTCTTCCACAGTTAAGTATTTTAGTCTTCGGTTCTGGAATCAAGTTTGTAATGATTATAAGTGCCTTCAACTCCAATGGTTCATAATTTAGTGGTCCGCAAGCTATCTTTTATCTATGATAGTAGTTGATAGTGTTGTTTATGTGCTCAGGTTTGAAGAATCTTCTTGACAGAGTGGTTAGAGATTGTACGGTTGTTCCCAGTGATTACAATGTGCTTGTGGATGTCTCCTGATCATGTTCCTACCTTTGGATTGGTTTGCAAAGAGAAATTTGGATCGTGGATGAAGATTGTTCTTAAAAGACTTAATGTTATTACTAGTCTTGGCTGACTTGGTTGTTTTCATTTCTTGAGGAGATACATTGAAGATTGTGGAAGCGTGTCATGATGTGGAAGATTGCATTTGAGTCTTAGTTAAGGCATAACATGATCCACATACATCTTTACCTTAGTAAATTTTTTTTAGGTCTAGACCTATTTCTATGTATGTTTGTAATGCCAACCTTGGAGATTACTCCAATGGTTGATGAATGTAATGCCAACCTTGAAGTACATTCCAAGGTTGATGAATTGTATAAAAGCATGTAATGTAGTTGTGAAAAAGATATCTGTGTCCTAAAATGAAAAGATAAGTGCAAAGGTGTAAGAAGAGCAGAGTAGAGGAGTTATATTGTGCTTCAATCAAACTGAACCTAGGCATGGAGTAGATGCTATCAAATCAATTCACCAATCCTTGGCAGTGAGCCACCCCTTGGTAGTGAGACCTAACATTTGTAGTGAGCATTTTTGGTTAGTGAGCCTCTAATTTTTTATATTGCTATAACTTATTTATTTATGTGGGCTAACACCCACCGTGGTTTTTCCCTTATAGGGTTTTCTACGTAAAAATTGTGGTGTCTCATGTGTTAATTTGTTGAGCTTCTTGTTTCATGCTTTCATGGTTAATCTTAATAATAGTGATTAAGAATTTGATGTGTTGATATTCATAAGTGGTTAAAGTTTTGTCATCCATTGACTAGATGATACATGAAATGGAAAAGGATAAGGCAACCAACCTAGAATTGAAAGATAAGGTTGCTTATTTGACTTCCTACATTGAAACTTTGGTCGCTTCTATAGATTCTATTGCACTTAATACTAGAAAAGGAATATGTATTGCTAATCAACTAAAAAATATAGTAATAGAAACTAGGGCATGGAGCAATGGGTTTTTGGAACTAGGTCACAAAAACAATTGAAGTTGTTATGAATGAGTGCAATAGATTTTTCAAAGAAGAAGAGGCAATGAAGATGACAAAAAATAATATTGATCAGGAATTGAATGATATAGAGATAGATTTCCCTTATGTTATGGAACTTACCAGTTTGGATTTCTAAATTTTGGTCAATGAGGGGATTTTGGATGGAAAAGAATAATATATCACAAGAAATGGGTGGAAGTGTATGAATTTAGGAAGAGTATATTACTAGGTTGTAAAAATAGATTTCAAGCATCATATAATCTTGTGCAAGATGTTTTGAAGCAAATCAATGATTTTGTAAATTAAATTGGATGCAATTTGTAAAGTGACTAGAATACTTTGAATTTTATACAAGTTTTGAAATCTTAGTTTGACAATATGTTGCTATCAAAATCACCCAATGGAAGAAATTTTGATTCATCATCTATTACTAGGTTAATGAGAGTATGGGTATCATGCAATGATTTTGAGCAAAAATTTGTGGAATTCAAGTAGGCACATGAATCAATTTTAAAAAACATTATCTAGGAAAATGTTTGATTTGTACATTCTAATGGTCTTTATCCAAATCTTGTGAAGGTTTTAATAAATAAGTTCTAGTTATACAAACAAAAATAGTCTCAAGATTAAGCTAATTGAAAGTTTACACATGCAACATATTTTTTAATATAATGTAAAATTAAAATGTAAATGAAAAGTCAAAATGACTTTTTATTCTCATGTGTATTGGCTTTTTGAGATTCTTGGAGGGAATGAACTTTCATCTTCCCTATCCTAATTGTAACTATGTATACCTCTCTAAAACTCATTGTAGGGGGATTAGTTTTTTTGGTTCTACTTTGTTACTTTTGGGTTCTTTGGTGGAAAACCATGAGACTTGAAACATACATATAGGATATCAATTTTGGCTTGAATTTTATGGGTATTCATGTTTTAGTTTTTGAATTCTAAATTTGTCTTCTCTATGCATTTATCTATGCATTTAATTCACCAAATGTCAATGGATTCAAAGTGTGCTTAAACCATTGATGCCTTGTTGATGGTGAGGTATTTTGTGTGGTTGAATGAACATACTTCATGCCTACAGGAACTTGACAACAATCATGCACATGGATTTTCCTTTAGAGACTGCACCATCTTGTGTTGGGTTATGGATAAATGGTCTAGCAAAGATTGGTTTCAAGTTGCATCTATCCATTTATAGAATGATATATAAAAGGGTTGAATATGGGTTTGGATTCTTTTTCTTTAACCCTTTCCTCCCCCCCCCCTCTTTTTATATTTTTCCATATCACTGTTAATTTAGGATTTGATAATAACTTTCGATCTCAAAAAGCATAAAATTCAAGAGATTATGTGGTTTGAGTGATAAAATACTATTGTCTTGAAAATCAGGATCAATTTCATGAAGTTTGAAACAATTTTGATAGATGATAGTTCATCTTCCTATTGGCAAGAGACATTATGTGGCTTCTTGAGTGTTGTCATTGATGGCAACAAAGTCCATCCCACACATCCACAGGACATGAAATGACCATACCGGAAGATAGACTGAAGTATATCTTGGTCTGGTAAGCAAGAACAGAGCATGTAGCAAGGTCTGACAGTCAGGTCCAGATCTCTCAAAAGAAGTATCTCAGTAAAGCAAGGACTTGGGGAAGTCAAGTGGAGTACCTTGACTAATATATTCTAGAGATTGAACCTCCGGTGATGTAAGAGTGAAAAGATATGAACACCTAAGTGTTGGGTTCTTGTTTGGCAGAGTAGACTGAGGAAGAACTGACCGACAGAGCATCAGACCTTAGTCCGGATGAGATATTGATGGTGATCAAGTATCTTGAGGTATCATTCATGATTGGGTGACATGATTGATGACTTCTATAAGCATCTCCTTAATACACATCACTTGATAAGCAAGGATTCAACCGACAGATCAGAGTTTGGGAAAATATTGACTATTCCGGATGCCAACTAGAAAGGTGTTGAAATCATTAGTGCAGATATATATATATCAGATGGATTTGGATATGAAGCGGTGTGTGGTGTGGTGCTAAGTGCGAAGAAGAGTACAGAACAGTGTGGAATTAGAGATAGAGGTCCAGTATGTGACAGAACAGCAGTACTAAGGCAGAGGAAGAATGAAGTGCAGTAGATCAGTATATTGAGCTTAACTGGAATTGAACCTAAGCATATGTGGATGCTTCTCATGAGTTCAAGTACCTAATTTTCTTCTATAAACTATTGTAGGTAGTGAAGCCTCTTGTGAGTAGTGCGCTCAGGCAGTGAGCCCTAATTGGCAAGTGCCATTTTGTACTATCTTATTCTTCTAACAAAGAATACATTCTTGGGTTAGTCACCCCGTGGTTTTTCCCGTAACAAGGTTTTCCACATCAAAATCATTGTGTTATGTGTATTGACTTTGCTTTTTCTTTCATGATTGTGGATGCTTATTTGTTTTGATGCTACACTAGTTATTAAAGAAGAACAGAAAGTTAAATTAATTAAGATAACTGATTCACCCCCCCTCTCAGTTATCAACAATTGGTATTAGAGCTAAGTTCCTCCAAACAGAGCCTAACAACTTGAGGAAGATCTGGGAATTCCAATAGATATGTATGGTATGAGGGAACAACTTCAGTCTGTCCTAGATGATCTTAAGCAATCTCACTCCGAAGTCAATGAATTGAAGGAAAGACTTAAACAAGCTGATGATTTCATAAATGAACTAAAAGAGAAACTAAGTATCTCTATGAAAAAAAGAAAGGAACTACTTCAATAGTTAGCAAGTCAAAGTGAATCCAATATTAATGATGAAGATCTGAATGAAAAGAACAAGTTATGTGAGAAGCTATCAAAAGCAGTCATTATGGTAAGACATGAAATGGAATTAGGAGTTATGAAATTCACTCAAGAAATTGAAGAGAAAAGAAAGACTGAAGATAATCTAAAACAATCTCTCAAGGAGAAGTCAGAAGACTGCCACAAAATGGATAGAATAATCAGGCATTTGGAATCTAATCTTGAAGAAGCTAGAGATAATGAAGAACAACTTGAGAATCATATTGACACTCTAAAAAGGGATCTTCAAACAACAAATGAATATAAAGAGAAATTCAAGATAAGCTCTGCTCAGCTTGAAGTTCTTCTTGAAAGCCAAAAAAGGGTAGATGACAAGCAAGGCTTGGGGTATGAAAAAGGTGAAAACTCTAGATCCAGTCGGAAGAACTCTGGATTAGGAAACCAAAGAATCAGGCCTAGAAGACCTCCGGTAAGGCAACCAAATGCTCAGAGATATCCATCCTTCAATGGATACTGCCATAGCTGCAACAACTTTGGTCATAAAGCAAATCAGTGCAGAAGAAGAATGAATCAAACTAACTCATCCTTCTCTAGACAGTATTTTAACTGCAAAAGGTATGGTCACAAATCTCATGAGTGTAGAAATATGCAAATGAATAATTCATTCAATGGTAGATGCTTTGCATGCAATAGAATGGGACATATGGCTAATCAATGTAGATTAAAAGGATATCAGTCAAATATGCAAAGAAATGTTGTTTGCTACAATTGCAATAGATCCAGTCATATTGCCAAATTCTGTAGAAGAAAGAATTAGGACAAAAAGGGTCTGGTGCATCATAATCAAAACCAAGACAAAGGAAAAGGCAAAGTGAATGCAGATGAAATTCAAAGGGAGATGAACAAGATCTAGGTGAAGAGGAGTACAGAAAATGTTGAGGATGGATCCGCACCAGAATCTGGTGTTGATATTCCTTCTAGAAATTAAATAGATGAGCTCTAGCTCAGGGGGAGTCACAAAAGAAAACAATTTCCCCCAGCCCGTCAATTGGTGCCTGAAATTGGCACATGGTAAGTTGCCGATTAAAGGGTTCTCATAGAAACATCTAAATGAGCCTTGGTAAAGATATGGAAGATCCGCAAGAAGTTTAGAAGAGGTTAATCCTCCTAGATTGATCTGGTTTAAGAGTGATCTGGTAAGAACAAAATTCTCACAATTAGATCTGGTATGACTCAAATTTAAGGTATCTTGATCTATGGATAAATAGAATGATTGGGAAAAGGTAGATAGACAACTAAGAGTGCATACCAGTGATCCGAAAAGATCTCTCTCAAGACAAGGAGAACAAAGCAACTGGAATAACTTAAGTTAAGCATTTATTACAATGTGAAATTAGGGTTTGCGTAGAAATATAAGGGTTCTTTTGTTCATCATTTGCACATTTTACACTTGAGAAGAAGAGAGAAGGAGCTTTACAACTAAATTGTCTCAAACCTCTCAAAGATCAACCACAGAAGTTGATTCATCCTACAATCCGATCCAGCTCATATCGTGAACCCTAGAAGCGAAAAAGGTATTTTTTGTTCTTGATCAAACTTTCTCTGAATCTTTAAGATGGCTACTCTGAATGTTGTGAAGATTACTGATAGGCCGCACCCTAAATTTAAAAAACATCCCTACAAATCTCTAGAAGTGGATCCCTTAGACGCATTTTCTAGCATTCTGCATGGGGTTTTGCATGTTGAAGACATTAGGGCATACATTCATGCGAACATTGAAGAATTTGGGGAATCCAGGCTGATGGATATCTACCACAAGGAACTGATAGATGATTCATTTGATCTCAAACCCCAATACAAGGCCATCATGGATAAGCATTTCAGTCAGGGCATCCATTTCCCCTATTTTGTAGAAGATGAATGGGTCTGGTATGTTTTAAGCAGAATGCATGTCAACTTCATGTGGTTGAATAGGCCGTTTAAGATCACTAAAGATGCCATTAGGGTGGTAACTGGATTACACTCATCCAGTGGGTTGCCTACTCTCAAATCTGTCAAAAACCAAATTGTGAGTGAGGCTACCGGATCAAAATTTGACAAGAGTGCAATGACTATAGAAGATATCATTGATCCAGATATCAAGTTTGCATCTATGATAATTGGCTTCAAGATATATCACTCCAGCAAAGAGAATTCTATTTCTGGAACAACAATTTACACTACTTATGAAATGTTAAGGAAGAATGCCAACTATGATCTCTGTGAGCTCCTTCTAAACCAACTTTTGGAGAATCTGCAGAAGATAAAGAAGGACAAGAAGAACTCTTTCAAATACAGTGGCTTGATACTTTGTCTATTCTTCTATTACATGAATGAGCTACCTAGATCTAGTGGATGGATATCACAAAATGACAGACCTATTGCCATACAAATCAGGTATTATTTGCATGGGCTTGGTGATGCCAAGGTACAAAACACAGCACTGTGGGGTTACTTCAAAAACTTCCAAAGCTTGATGCAGGCCAGAGAAAGAATCCCCCAATCATTGGTTGAAAAGTATAAGGATATAGTATGCTTTATGGTAGAAACTGATCGACGCCTAATGGAGGCAATGGAGCCAAGGATAGTCTGGATCATGCCAATGGGGTATGAAGTAGATGAGAAAATGGTAGAGCTACATGTTCAACACATGCTAAGTCAACCCAAGGATCCTAAGGCAGAAAGGTTTGGAACCTTTGAAGAGTTGAGTGTGAAGATTCATGTGGAGCTAAGACAACCAGAAATGAAAAGAAAAGTGAGGAGGGAAGTTGAAGAATTTGCCAAGAGGCATGGAATTTCAAAGGAGGCACTTGATGCAAACAGAGAAAAGATGGAAAGGGCAGAAAAAGAAAGGCAAGAAACTGAAAAAGAAAGTGCTCTGGTGCAAGCCCCCTCCCAGACCAGATCCTCCAAGAGCTCTGCACTTGCCACCTCTAAGAGCCAGAAAACATCAAAACCTGAAGTTAGGACATCCGGAAATGTATAAAAGAGAACTAAGACAAAGGCCACAAGGTCTTATATCAGTCAAAAGGATGATGAAGAGATAGAATCTGATGAGGAGATCAAGAAAATGAAGAAGAAGAAGAAGAAATTCAGTGAAGCAGAGGCAGAAGAGTTTGTTGAAAGGCCCACTCTATCCATTGATGATGTAGTCAAATCAGTCACTGTGGATGGGAACCTAAAACCAATGACTAAATTCTATGATGATTATAATGAAGATGACCAGAACATCTTGCAAGAATGACAGTCAGGTATCTGAATATCTATAATAAGGCATTTATTGAAATCATATCTCTAATTCCTAAGAGCCTAGAGAAGGAACTAGAAATAAGGAAGAACAATGCTAAGGCAAAGGAACTTGAGATCCAGGAATAGATAGCTATTTAGCTCTGTCCTTCAATCACTTAGAAACAAATGAATATGATCTTCAAAGATTGTAAGGATGAATTCTGGAGCAAAGCTAGAATGAATCAGCTTATGCTTGGAGAGATTGACAAAGTGGCAAAAGAAATAGAAGAGATCCTCCGGAATGCCTATAAAAGATTCAATATTCCTGTTATAGAGGACTTAGGTGATGAACCCTCTGTCATGGATGATGAAGGACTCAGTACATCAAAGGAAGATCCTATAGAGAAAAATGTAGAAGTTTCAAAAGAAATAGGTGAGGAGAAATCTAAGGACCTAGATTCCTTTGCTCTGGAAGAGGAAGTCCATAAAGAAGCAAACATCTCTTCTCCGATTTCCTCTGCAGACTCTGGATCTAAAGGAGAAGAAAGATTAGAGGAGAAAACTAGTCAAGAAGAAGAAGTAAAGGAAAAGGAAAAAGACCAAACAGAGAAGACCCCAGGAGACAGTTCTAAGACTGCAAAAGGAAAGAAGACTCTGTCTCCGACAAGAGACTCTATAGAAACTGTCAAAGATTTCTTGACCAAAGAGATGATGGAATTTGATGAACCAGAAATACTTCAAGGTCCATTCAATTTTGATTCCCTCTCCCTGGTTCAAACCATGAAGCTTTACTCAAGCAAAGGCAAAAGAAAAACTTTTGAAGTCTCACATGGAAGACTGTGAGCTCATAGAAACTGCATCCGGTGTATTGGAGAAGATCATGCCATCCTTCCAAAAGGATCCTTCAGCCTCCACATCCGGTAATCTAAAGTCTCTTGCAAATTCAATTCATACGCATTTTGATTCCTTAGAGAAGTCAGTAGAAGAAAAGGTCTGGAAGGAGTTTTTGGGAAAGAGATTCTCTGAAGTACAAGGACTAATAACCAATGATAGGAGAGTTATGGATATTGGAATAAAGAGCTTAGAAAATGCTCTTAAAGATGGCAGAGATATATATAAATTTTGTTTATCCTAGCCCAAAGTGACCAAGGACATTGAGAAGAAAGTAAAAGAGCAAGAGGATAAACTGTGTAGACACCCTAAAATGACCAAGTCGTCACACTACTTGCATTTCATCATTTCTTCCTAATCACCTGCATTACAACATTAATTGAATAATCTAATTATTTAATTAATTTCATCTAATTCTTCTAAATCACATACTTTTGACATTAATTGAATAAATTCCCTTTATTTAATTAATTAAATCAAATTCCTCTATTGTTCTTCCACAATTAAATAATTTCAATTATTTAATTAAATAATTATCCTCTTCCAAAATCTCAAGTCTCCATTAATTAAATAAATCCCATTATTTAATTAATTCATCGCAAATTCCCTCTTATCTACAATTAAATAATTCCCAATTATTTAATTAAATCAAATTCATTCTTCCAAATTTGAATAAATCAAAACAAATTTATTTAAATTCTCTCATTCTCCAAAAATAAAATAAATCAAATATTTTATTTATTCTTCCGAATCATGCACAACAATTAAATAAATCTATTTATTTAATTTGCTTTCTTATCTACAAATATCTTTCAAATCTTCTAAAAATAAGTCTTCTTCTCCAAGCACACACAATTAACTAATTTATTATTTAATTTCTCTCAAATCATGCAAAAGTAAATCTTAAGTTGAGTTATCTATTCACTCAACCTTGTTTTTATCAATTTCTCTTAAATTAGAAAAAAGCTTTCTAATTTATGAAAAGCATGTCTTATCTTTAGAAAAGAAAGTGATTAACTCAAATAAAACAACTTTTGTGTGACACTTGTCTTCTTCTTATTCGTTGCACATTCCTCAACTGTTCTCCGCCGTTGATTCTTCTGAATTGTCTGGACCATTGATTGATCTTCATTGAAATCTATATAAACCCCTCTCATCTCCTTTATTAAGCCTCTTTGATCACGTATTCTAAGGCATACTTAACAGCGCTTTGAGCATACATCGCATCGATTGAGCAACTTCACGATCTCTTAACATTGATCTTTTGAGCACACAACTTGCTTGTTGCAACCATGGTTTTGCAATACTATTGAGCAATCCACATTCATCCAAAGGGAACAATACAAATCTCGGTAAAAGCTTTCATATTTCATTGATTTATTATTAATGGCTTTTATTTATATTGGTTCTCTTTATGTTATTGGGTTTTTATTTGTTTAGTTTATCATAGTCATCATTGGCTCCCTTGAGAAGAGATAGTATTCCCTTGGCCATAAAGCTCTTGTGACCTACTTGAGCTTTCCAAGGGGAGGGTGAGATATCCCTACCTATCATCTCTCGCAAAGATACAAGATATCTGACACCTTTATGGAACGATATTTTTATCGACAGAGTATTAAGCTATGAGCTAATCTACTGCAATGAAACCTTGTCTCTAGGGATAAAAAAGGCTTGTTATTGATTGTAATTGTCATATACCTATGGAAACATTGGGCTTTTTTGTGAGCCTCAAACATACACTATCTATTGTGTCAGTCCTTTTTATGACCACTTGTCTGCTGTGTTTTCTCTTGCCAAAGATAAATCCAATTAGAACCATAACCAAATCTGTCAAAATTGCCTTTTAAAACATCAGACACTACTTCAGCGCCTCTGGTATTACAACAGCTCACCCTTGGTGGTACAGTAGCTCACTTTTGGTCACATTAGCTCACCTTTGGTATAGCAGTAACTCGCCTCTGGTAGCTCAGTCCATCACCTTTGGTATTATAGTAGCACGCTTTTGGTTGCACAGTCCTGCACCTCTGGTCAAACAGTATAGCGCCTTTGGTCCAGTTACTTGTGCATCAGATTTTGTCTTTTTCCAAACACAAGCAAAATACCAGCATTACCTTTTGCTCTAGTGTATTCCATGGTAACCACTAGGCTCTAGCAAACTATGAAGTCCAAGCAAGTTGTCCCTAGGAAGCGCAAATCGCCTCCTCACACACTGCAGTTAGGCCATCTCAACATTACTCCCAAGGTTACTCCTAGAACACCCGCGGAAAGATCTACCAATTCTCCCAACGTACCGCACCTTGACCACCCTAGCACTCCTCATGAGGGTAAGGTGCCTTTGGTAAGTACACCTCACTATACCACTGGCATGCCTCCAGATTTTGTGCCACAAGGATATACTATTGATCAAGTCACTCCTCAAGAAGGTAGGGTCCCTTTGGTAAGTACACCTCACTATACCACTAGCATGCCTCCAGATTTTGTCCCCCAAGGTTATACTGTAGATCTAGCCCCACCTCAAGAAGAGTGACACTTTGAAATGGGTCAATCCTCTCAAGAAGATGGGCAAGATCTTGATGAATTCATGCAAGAGCCTAGAGTCGTGTCTGCCTTTGACAAAATCCTTAGTGAGAACCAAGATCATTTCTTTCACTTGCTTGCAAAGCAAGGAGCCAAGTTACCTTAAGATTTTGATTTATCCACTCTCAAGGAGACAAACAACACCCTAAGTACCATATAGGTGATCCAAACCATGTCAAATATGACCACGCCTTTACCCAAACAAGGCTCACAAGGGAAAACAATGGTACAATATAAGAATCCCCTTTTTCAAAACCCAACAGGAAAGACGGCCGTATCACCGCTTCTGACTCCTATGGAAATCTACAAAAATCAACAAGAAAATCTCCAACATCAAGCGGAGCTAGCTAAGCAAGCCACCTTAGCTCAAGCAAATATACAACAAATTCCTAAAGTGTCCACACCAATCGCAAGTGGAATTTTGGTTACTCCTTCACGAATAGGTTTCCCACCCAATTACAATCTGGGGAACAACTATGTAGCCATGTAGCAAGGGTCTCAACACATACCACCTCCCATATCATCAAACCTCCATGTCTCTCAACCAATTAGAGTCATGCAGTCCCCCCCACAAAATTGTTCTACACTCATCCCCAATCAACCATCGCAAATCACTTCTACCTATGTCCCTCCTCTGCTACGTTCATCCTCGCTAAATTTCTTTCACACATTCCCTAGCCACCCTCAACTTCTCCAACATCAAGTTTCCTAAAGCTATGTGCCGCCATCGCACCTAATCCAATGCACTTTAGCTTTCCTCCACCCAATTCTTTTCTTCAACCATCGCAAAGCCAACATTCTTACCTAGCGCCACCTCCACCTCTTCCAAATCAAAACATTCAATTCCAACCCAATCCAAATCCAACATACAACGCGTATGACCCCAACCAATCTTACGACCCTTATAATACCAATGCTTAGGGCTTACACTACAATCTTCCATATAGGCAGCAACAACCACTTCTCGGACAACAGGAGATGTTTCCAACCCCTCCCATAGCGATGGAGCTAAAAATCATGGAAGTTCAACAACAGCTATCTAATCTTACGTTTGGCCACACCAAGAAGACCTTCTCATTAGAAGAAGTGTGTCCTTATCCTTTTGATTGGTCATTACCCATGATCCCTTTTCCTCAAAATTTTACTATTCCTAAGTTTGATAAATACAAAGGAAAAGGTGACCCAAAAGACCATATCAGGGAATTCTATCTTTCTTGCTTCAAGGTCTCACATAACGACACATATCTTATGCGTCTCTTTCCTCGCAACCTTGGAGGTCAAGCTATAGAATGGTTCTCACACTTACCCACGGGTATCAAGTCTTTTAACGAGCTAGTAGAGAAATTTGCCACCCATTTCTCCCACAATGCAGAGCATGAAATCTCCATGACTGATCTATGCAACAACAAACAAAAGAATGGTGAAACTTTCATTTCTTTCCTTCAACGATGGAGACAAATGGCTAGCAAATTCCCTTTCAAGATTCCTAAGAAATAGCTTGTTAGCATATTTGTGCAGAACCTCAACCAAGAGTTAGGTTTTCATTTGTAAATTCTTAGTGCTACAACCTTCGATGAAATCACATACAAGGGAATCAATATCGAAAAGGCCCTCATTGCTAAGGGTGTGGTCAAAATATTCAAACAAATGAAAGACAATGCTCCTCATCAACAATCGAGTGATAAACCCAAATCTTGGAACAAAAACAAAAACGTGGTCAACGATGGGGTGGTCAATTCTAAACATGTCCAAACTTTGCAAACATCGCTGTAGCTTTCCAAACCAAGTCAAGCTCCACCTCAACAACAACAACAACAAAGGCAACCTTATCAAAACCAACAGCAACAACAACAAGAGCGGCCTCAACATGATTACCCTCCGCGGTGTCAATTCACTCCCTTGGGAGAGCCCCATAGAGATAGTCTTACAAAAGATTTTACAGAAAGGACTCATCACCCTACCTAATGCTGCCCATATGGCGAACCTGTTTACAAAACTGCGCGATACAAAGAAAATGAATACTGTGAATTCCATAGGAGCAAAGGGCATAGAACCACATCGTGCATGAAACTCAAGCACCTAATCCAAAATCTCATTGAAGGCAATCAAATATCTCTACAAGAAGATCCACTAGCTCAACACATGAACAAAGATCTCGACATGTACAAGGAACCATTCCCTCATCATGGTCCACCTCCTCCTCAGGATAGAGGTAAAGGTATCAATCATGCTTCCACTTCCTTTGATTCCATTGTAGGTTGTTTTGAAGAGAGTCAGGTGTCTACCCTCACAATCAAAGGCAAATCTACGGATTGTGTTGTTACAACTCACCGTGGTCGTGTCACCATTTGTGGTCCTACACATAGTCTTCCAACTCAATCTGATTATAATCTTGTTGAACATCTCGAGAAAATGCCAGCACAGATCTCTATCTTGGACCTTCTACAGTCATCACCTACACATAGAGTAGTGCTAGAAAAAGCCCTCCAAGAGTCTTCAGTGCCTAACAACATAACGGTCATGGATTTCCAAGCTATAGTAGGAAACATTGCTTCACCCTATAATGTGGTCTTCTCTGAAAAGGACCTCCCATCCCATGACTCGTGTCACAATGATGCCCTTCATATTGAAGTTCTCATTCATAAGCGCAAAATCAAATGTATACTCATAGATGGTGGTGCTGGTCTCAACATCTGTTCTTTAAAGTTACTTAAGCAATTGGGATACTCTGAGAATCATGTCAACACTGATCAAAGTATTACAATCAAGGGATATGATGATGCTGAATGCCATTCAGAAGGTATTATCCACTTGCCTATACAACTGGGTCCTGTCATGCTTGAAACCAGGTGTCAAGTCCTTGATATTGAGCTGCCTTACAACATTATCCTAGGCCGCCCATGGATCCATGCAATGAAAGCTGTTCCCTCCACGTACCATCAGTCTCTAAAGTTCCCATACAATGGTACGGAGATAACTATCCCAGGAGACCCCAATCCTTTTGAATTCTGTCGTGTCTTGCAAGGCAGTTATAAGAATTGCAACCAAGTGCCTAACAATGCAAAAGCCCTTGAATCCCCACTATATGTTGATCTTGAAACTCTGACACAAGCCTCTACAAGTGAACCTAATCCTATTCCCGAAATCAAAGCGCACATCCGTGATATAGGCTTTGGAACTTATGGTATCTCAAAATCTTGTTGTGTAGGGTGGATGCCTTTATTTCCAAAATCTTACGGCCAACCACCCATTGCCAAAGTCACCAAAAAAGTAGCTATTCCTCCCCCAACATTTCTAACCCAATTCCAACAGGGATGGTTATTGGAAGAGGAAATGATTGAGGACATCTCTTCTTGGCTCTATAAGGAGAAAGAACCAGTCACAATACCAGTCAAACAATATGGCAATGGCTTAAGGATAGTAAAAAACATGGGCTATAAAGGCAAAGGTGGCCTTGGGAAATAGAATCAAGGAACTATGGAACCCATTATTGTGACAAAGAAGCTAGACAAGAAGGGATTAGGATTTGGTAAGAAGGTACCGTGTGCCTTGGACATCGAGTATATCCTCGACGAGGTGGCTGAAACTTTTCCCGCTGATTCGACGTCTACTAAGGATATCATCGATGACTCTTCCCTCCATATGACCAACCTATTCACATAATCCTCCATTTTTACGCTATCCTCCATATCCTTAAACTCCACCACAAACACCCAGAAAGTAACACTTGTCTACCCTGAACTTATCGATTGGGACCAACAAGGGTCCCCCGTTATAGATGTATTTGAGAATGACAAAGCTTTAGCTGAGTTCATGGGACTTCAGGAAGGTATCCCTCTTGGTGATCATAAAGCAAGTTTTGTAATGGAACTAGAGCCAACAACTTATTTTGGTGAGAATGCCAAATCCTCTAGTCGCAAAAGTAAAAATAAAGAAAGATCTCTAGGTGAAAACCACACTGTGGCACTTCCTGATCACAAAATAGTAAAAACAAAGGACGTATCCAAAGGTGAAAACCTAATTGTGGCACTTGAGGATGGAGGATTTGACCTTCCCCTACCATCTAAGTGTAGACACCCTAAAATGACCGTGTCGTCGAATCACTTGCATTTCATCATCTGTCTAATCACCTGCATTTCAACGTTAATTAAATAATCTAATTATTTAATTAATTTCATCAAATTCTTCTAAATCACATACTTTCAACATTAATTAAATAAATCCTCTTTATTTAATTAATTAAATTTAAATTCCTCTATATTCTTCCACAATTAAATAATTTTAATTATTTAATTTGATCATTATCCTCTTTCTGAAAATCAAATCCACATTAATTAATTAAATCCCATTATTTAATTAATTCATCACAAATTCCCTCATATCTAAAATTAAATAATTCTTAATTATTTAATTAAATCAAATTTATTCTTCCAAAATCATGCACAAAAATTAAATAAATTTATTTATTTAATTTGCTTTTAAATCTTCTAAATTAAATAATTCCAATTATTTAATTATTTCTTCCAAAAATATCTTCTCTGAATTTAAATAAATCAATTATTTATTTAAATTACTTTTTCTTCTAATTTGAGTTATCTCTAAAATAACTCAAGCCTTCTTGCTCATCAATTAAATATTTCTATATTTAATAAAGCAAAATATCTTCTTTTCTCATGCAAATCTCTTCTTCTTGTTTTAAATCACTTAACTGATTGCTTTATTCTTTTAATTGATTTATCTCTTCAGTTAACTCATTCTTCTATTCTTGATAACTCCTCTCATGCAAAAGAAAGCAAGACACATGTCTTCTTCTCATTCGTTGCACATTCCTCAACTTATCTCCTCCATTGATTCTTCTGAATTATCTGGACCGTTGATCGATTTTCCTTGAAATCTATATAAACCCCCCTCATCTCCTTCATTTAGCCTCTCTCTTCGATTGTATTCTCAGGCATACTTAACAGAGCTTTGAGCATACACAATGCGTCGATTGAGCACTATAACGATATTTTGACATTGATCTATTGAGCACATACTTGCTTGTTGCAGCCATGGCTTTGCAACTACATTGAGCAATCCACATATCTCCAAAAGGGAACAATACAGGTTTTGGTAAGAGCTTTCATTTGTCTTTGATTTGTGATTTATGGCTTTTACTTAGATTCGTTTCCTTTATGTTATTAGGTTCTTTGGTTTTATTTAGTTTAGATTTAATCCATTTTTCCATATACACATTCTGGCACGCCCGGTGGGACCCACTAATCCCTTTGTTTCTTTGAGAAATTTGTTTTTTGAAGTCACAGTACGGCAGAGCGCGGACGATATTGCACAGCGCGTCTGGTAGTATCTCTAAGCGCTCTTGCAGGAACAGTTCAGCGCTACTGGCGGCACGGCCGCGCTTCTAGCCGCACAGAGCAGCACTTTCGGTGACACAGAGAAGCGCTATTGGTGGCCTTGTTAAGCGCTTCTGGTTAAAATTAGATTTTGACTCTATTCACAGTGCTTTTTGCAGGGTTTCTCTCATTTTTAGATCTGTGATTTTGGTTGCACAAGCTGTTGTATTTGTCTTCCAAACCTGATTTTCGATATCTCCTAAGCTGATTTATTTAGGAGTATCCTTAAGTTCTGCTAATCTATTGTGTTGACCCATTTTCTGAGTTTTCCAGATTTCACGACCCAGATCTATCAGATATCATTATCCAGACGGTAGATCCACCATGAAAAGTTATTTTTGCCTAGTTATTTTGATAAAAACTAATATTTTTTGTATCTGAGACAGCACAGTGCTTTTGGCTACACAATATCACGCTTTCGGCTACACAGTGATGTGCTCCTGGACATTTTACAATGCTTTTGTTATTATCGTCGCACGCTTTTGGGTATTTATCGCAGCGCCTTCGAAAACATAGTGAAGCGCTTCCGGTTATTTTGCTGCACCTCTGGTAATATTTTACAGCGCTTCTGGTCTGCAATACAGCGCTCTCGGTTTACAGTCAATCGCTTCTGGTAAGACAGTAACACGCTTTTGGTTCAAGTTGATTTGTTTTTTTTGCTAACTTGTGAAATTTTTGGTGGAACTAACTCACTTGTTGCAGCTTCTTATTACTCACACAGAGCCAATAGATGTTTTCTTAATATGTTCATGCAAGACGAGCGTTGAAGACCCTTTTGTTTTATCTCACTAAGTCTTAGAAACACATTGCATGCTTAAAAGGAGTAATTGAACAAATCTATTTTTTGTAAATCTAAGTCTTAGGAACATACTAATTTTCTTAAGGGACAATGGACATGTATGGACAAACACCTCAATTTTCTAAAGGACAATGGACATGAATGCCAAACACTTCATTTCATAAAGGACAATTTACAACTACAATCGTGTGTGTGCATAGCTTAGTTGCACCTTATTTTTCTTATAACGGGACAATTGAACCTTTGTTTGACGTGATTGCTTTTACTTTTTTGTACTTCCTTTAGAAGGGCCTGCTTTTGGATTGCAATTCATCCAAAAGGGACGACCCTAAGCAGAGTTTTCCTTTGAACCGCTATATAAGAGGGATAAGGTGAAAGCCAAGTCCTAACCGACGTCAGCCTTACCTTGTGGTGCCAAACTGAAAAGAGGTGTACTAGCTCTTTGTGGAAATAATTTTCACATTGAGCGAAGTGTTTGAAACTCTTAGTAGGATTGGTTAAAGCTTTTAGTAGCTTGTCGCATTGCTCATAAGGCGTTGGTCCCTCAAAGTCACTAAGAACCAATTTAGATAGAGACTACCCGACCTACCTCCAAACATTGCGGTAATCATCAGTGCAAGGGAAATCAATTTAAACCCTTAAGATACTCACCATTGGCTCCCTTGAGAAGAGATAGTATTCCCTTGGACATAAAGCTCTTGTGACCTACTTGAGCTTTCCAAGGGGAGGGTGAGATATCCCTACCTATCGTCTCTTGCAAAGATACTAAATATTCGACACCTTTATGGAATGATATTTTTATCGACGGAGTATTAAGCTGTGAGCTGATCTACTGCAATGAAACCTTGTCTCTAGGGATAAAAAGTGCTGGTTATTGATTGCAACTGTATTAGACCTATGGAAACATTGGGCTTGTTTGGAGCCTTGAACATACACTATCTGTTGTGTTAGTCCTTGTGCCTTTTTTGACCACTTGTTTGCTGTGTTTTCTCTTGCCAAACCAATCCAATCAGAAACAAAAAAATCTTGCCTTTGAAAAACATCAGACACTACTTCAGCACCCCTGGTATTACAGCAGCTCGCCTTTGGTAATACAGTAGATCGCCTTTGGTCAGCAGTAACCCGCCTCTGGCAAAACTCTACTTCAGCGCCCTTGGTATAACAGTAGCTCGCTTTTGGTCACTGTAGCTCGCCTTTGGCATAGCAGTAACTTGCTATTGGTAGCTCAGTCCGTCGCCTCTGGCCCACAGTAGTACACTTTTGGTAGCACAGTCCTGCGTCTCTGGTCAAATAGTATAGCGCCTTTGGTCCAGTACTTTGTGCATCAGAGTTTGTCTGTTTCTTCAAAGCATCTTGCGGATTCCCAGCATTACATTGTGTCCTCAGTATTTCCCATGGTCACCACTAGGCTACAGCAAACCATGAAGTCTAGGCAAGTTGTCCCTAAGAAGCACAAGTCACCCCCTCGCACACCACAATTAGGTCGTCTCAACATTACTCCCAAGGTGAATCCTAATACACCCGCGGCAAAACCAATCAGCTCTCCAAACATGCCACACATAGAAGAACCAAGCAATCCTCATGAGGATAGAACCCCTTTGCTAAATGCACCGCAGTATACCACAGGCTTGCCTCCAGATTTTGTCCCACAAGGTTACATCGTAGATCAAGCCCCATCTCAAGAAGAGCGACACTTTGAAATAGGTCAATCCTCTCAAGAAGATGGGCAAGATCTTGATGAATTTATACAAGATCCTAGAGCTATAGCTGCCTTTGATAAAATCCTTAGTGAGAACCAGGATCATTTCTTTCGCTTGCTTGCAAAGCAAGGCGCCAAGTTACCTCAAGATTTTGATGTGTCCACTCTCAAGGAGAGCAACAACACCCAAGAAGCCATACAAGCGGTGCAAACCATGTCCACGGTGACTATGCCCTTACCTACTCAAGGCTCACAGTATAGGAATCCCCTTTTTCAAAATCCAACAAAGGAGAGGCCCATATCACCGCTTTTGACTCCTATGGAGATCTATCAAAACCAACAAGAAACTCTCCACCATCAAGCAGAGTTAGCTAAGCAAGCCACCTTAGCTCGATCAAATGTGCAACCACCTCCTAAAGTGTCCACCCCAAGCGCAAGCGGAATCTTGGTTACCCCATCACGCATAGGTTTCCCACCCAATTACAATCCGGGGAACACTTATGTAGCCATGCAACAAGGGTCTCAACATATGCCACCTCCTATATCATCACACCTGCATGTCTCTCAACCAATTGGAGTCACGCAGCCCCAACCACAACATTCTTCTACTCTCATCCTCAAGCAACCCCAACCGTCGCAAATCAATTCTACCCATGTTCCTCCACCACAACATTCTTCTACTCTCATCTTCAATCAAACCCCACCGTCGCAAATCACTTCTACCTATGTTCCTCCTCCACAACGTTCATCCACGCTCAACTTCTTTCATACATTGCCTAGCCACTCTCAACATTCCCAACATCAGGTTTCCCAAAGCTATGTGCCACCATCACAACCTAATCAAACGCACTTTAGCTTTCCTCCCCCCAATACGTTTCTTCAACCATCGCAAAGCCAACATTCTTACCTAGCGCCACCTCCACCTCTGCCTAATCATGGCCTCCAATTCCAACCCAATCTGAACCAATCATACAATCCATACAATCCCAATCAATCTTACGACCCTTACAATACCAATATGCATGGCTTACATTATAATCCTCCATATGGGCAACACCAATCGCTTTTTGGACAACAGGAGATATTACCAACCCCTCCCATGACTATGCAACTAAAGATTGCAGAGGTGCAACAACAGCTATCTGATCTTATGTTCGGCCACACCAAAAAGACCTTCTCTTTAGAGGAAGTGTGTCCTTATCCTTTTGATCGGTCATTACCAATGATCCCCTTTCCTCAAAATTTTACTATTCCTAAATTTGATAAATACAAAGGAAAAGGTGACCCAAAAGACCATCTTAGGGAATTCTATCTTGCTTGCTTCGAAGTCTCTCACAACGACACATATCTTATGCATCTCTTTCCTCACAGTCTTGGAGGTCAAGCAATAGAATGGTTCTCACACTTACCTACGGGTATTAAGTCCTTCAACGAGCTAGCAGAGAAGTTTGCCACCCATTTTTCTTACAACGCCGAGCATGAGATTTCCATGACGGACCTATGCAACAATAAATAGAAAAATGGGGAAACTTTCATTTCTTTCCTCCAACGATGGAGACAAATGGCTAGTAAATTCCCTTTCAAGATTCTGGAGAAACAGCTTGTTAGCATATTTGTGCAGAACCTCAACCAAGAGTTAGGTTTCCATTTACAAATTCTTAGTGCTACAACCTTCGATGAAATCACATACAAGGGTATCAACATTGAGAAGGCCCTCATTGCTAAGGGTGTGGTCAAAATCTTTAAGGAGACGAAAGATAGTACTTCTCATCAGCAATCGAACAATAAACCCAAATATTGGAACAAGAACAAAAACGTGGTCAATGATGCGGTGGTCGATACTAAGCATGTCCAAACATTGCAAACACCGCTGGAACTCTCCAAACCAAGTCAAGCTCCACCCCAACAACAGCAACAACAAAGGCAGCCTTATCCCAACCAACAGCAACGACAACAAGAGCGGCCCCAACAAGATTACCCTCCACGACGTCAATTCACTCCCCTGGGAGTGCCCATCGAATCAGTCTTACAGAAAGCTTTGCAAAAAAGGCTCATCACCTTACCTGATGCTCCTCCTTATGGAGAACCTGTCTACAAAACTGCACGTTACAGAGACAATGAGTATTGTGAGTTCCATAGGAGCAAAGGTCATCGAACTGCATCTTGCATGAAGCTTAAGCACCTCATCCAAAACCTCATCGACGGTAATCAAATCACTTTTGAGAATGAATCACCAGCGCAACACACGAACAAGGATCTCGATATGTACAAGGAACCATTCCCTCATCATGGTCCACCTCCTCCTCAGGATAGAGGTAAAGGTATCAATCACGCTTCCACATCTTTCGATTCCATTGTAGGTCATTTTGAAGAGAGTCGAGTGTCTACCCTCACCATCAAAGGCAAATCTACGGATTGTGCTGTTACTACTCGTCGAGGTCATGTCACCATCCGTGCGCCTACACCTAGACTTCCAGTTCAGTCTGATTATAATCTTGTCGAACATCTAGGGAAAGCACCAGCACAGATCTCTATTTTGGACCTTCTACGGTCATCACCTGCACATAGAGTGGTGCTAGAGAAAGCCCTCCAAGAGTCGTCCATTCCTAACAACATAGCAGTCACAGATTTCCAAGCTATAGTGGGTAATATTGCTTCGCCTTACAACGTGGTCTTCTCTGAGAAAGACCTCCCCTCCCATGATCCTTGTCATAATGATGCCCTCCATATTGAGGTTCTCATCCATAAGCGCAAAATCAAACGTATTCTCATAGATGGTGGTGCTGGTCTCAACATCTGTTCCTTAAAGTTACTAAAGCAATTGGGATACTCTGAGGATCATGTCAACACTGATCATAGTATTACAATCAAGGGGTATGATGATGCAGAACGCCGTTCAGAAGGTGTTATTCACTTGCCTATACAACTGGGCCCTGTCATGCTTGAAACTAGGTGTCAAGTTCTTGATATTGAGCTGCCTTACAACATTATTCTTGGCTGCCCATGGATCCATGCAATGAAAGCTGTTCCCTCCACGTACCATCAGTCCCTCAAGTTCCCATACAATGGTACGGAGATCACCATCCCAAGAGATCCTAATCCTTTTGAATTTTGTCGTGTCTTGCAAGGAAGCTATAAGAATTGCAACCAAGTGCCTAAAAATGACAAAGCCCTTGAGTCCCCTCTCTATGTTGACCCTGAAACTCTCACGCAAGCCTCTACAAGTGAGCCTACACCCCTCCCCAAAATCACAGCTCGTGTCCGAGATATAGGGTTTGGCACTTATGATATCTCAGAATCTTGTTGTGTAGGGCGAATGCCTCTATCTCTAAAATCTTACGGCCAACCACCCATTGCTAAAGTTATCAAAAAAGCAGCTATTCCTCCCCCAGGATTCCTGACCCAATTCCAACATGGACGGTTACTGGAAGAGGAAACCATTGAGGACATCTCTTCTTGGCTCTACAAGGAGAAAGAACCAGTCACGATACCAGTCAAGCAGTATGGCAATGGCTTAAGGATAGTGAAAAACATGGGCTATAAAGGCAAAGGTGGCCTTGGGAAACAGAATCAAGGCACTATGGAGCCCATTGTGGTAACAAAGAAGCTAGACAAGAAAGGATTAGGATTTGGTAAGAAGGTACCACGTGCCTTGGACATCGAGTATATCCTCGACGAGGTAGCTGACACTTTTCCCGCCGATACGACGTCTACAGAGGATATCATCGATGACTCTTCCCTCCACATGACCAATCTATTCACAGAATCCTCCATTTTTACACTATCCTCCGTATCCTTAACTTCCACCACCAGCACCTAGAATGTCACACTTGTCTACCCTGAACTTATCGATTGGGACCAACAAGGGGCCCCCGTTATAGATGTCTTTCAGAATGACGAAGCTCTAGCTGAGTTCATGGGACTTCGGGAAGGTATCCCTCTTGGCGATCACAAGGTAGGTTTTGTAATGGAACTAGAGCCCACGGCTTATTTTGGTGAGAATGCCAAATCCTCTAGTCGCAAAAGTGCAAATAAAGAAAGATCTCTAGGTGAAAACCACATTGTGGCACCTCCTGATTATAAAATAGTAAAAATAAAGGACGTATCCAAAGGTGAAAACCCAACTGTGGCACCTGAGGATGGAGGATTTGACCTTCCCTTACCATCTAAGTACCAGGAGAAATCAGCTCTACTAGTGGAAGATTCTACAGAGATCAACCTAGGTACAGAACAGAATCCAAAGACAACATTCCTAGCGGCATCATTATCTGACACAGAGCATAGAAATCTTAACAGCTTCTTCTTACAACGAACCATCAACTTTGCATGGACCTATGCAGATATGCCAGGGCTAGACCCTAAGCTGGTAGTTCATTATCTCACAGTTGATCCCAAGGTAAAACCAGTCAAACAGAAGTTGAGAAAGATGCACCCACAAATAGCTCTCTTGGTGAAGGTGGAAGTACAAAAACTATTAGATGCAAAATTCATACGACCTATTGACTATTCAGATTGGGTCTCAAACATTGTACCTGTATCTAAACCTAATGGGTGCATCCGCATGTGTAATGATTTCAGAGATCTCAATAAGGCATGTCCTAAAGATGACTTTCCACTACCAAACATTGACATTATAGTGGACTTGACAGCAGGTCACGAGATGCTTTCTCTCATGGACGGATTCTCGGGTTACAATCAGATAAGGATAGCTGAAGAAGACCAACATAAAACAACCTTTACTTGTCCTTGGGGCAATTATTGTTGGTGTGTCATGCCGTTTGGTCTGAAGAATGCAGGAGCAACCTATCAGAGAGCAATGACAGTAATCTTCCACGATCTCTTTCATCACATCATGGAAGACTATGTTGATGATATATTGGCTAAATCTTCTAGAGTGGATCACATACAGGTCTTAGGACAGATCTTTGACAGGCTTGAAAAATACCAAGTAAGACTCAATCCAAAGAAGTGTGTATTTGGTGTAACATCAGGAAAGCTATTGGGATACATCGTATCTCGTAGAGGCATTGAAGTAGATCCAGCGAAAGTAAAAGCTATAGTGGAGATGCCTCCACCCAAGAACCTTAAAGCACTAAGGAGCCTTCAGGGAAGGTTGCAGTCCATTCGGCGCTTCATATCACAGTTGGCAGATAAATGTCAACCCTTTCAACACTTGCTCCGAAAGGATGTCTTGTTTCGATGGGACAACAAGTGCCAGGCAGCGTTTGATCAACTTAAAGAGTATCTAGCTACACCTCCTGTATTGGTTCCACCAGTTGTGGACAAACCTTTGATCTTATACATCTCCACTACAAACTCAGCCCTAGGGGCCCTGCTAGCACAGAATGATGACACAGGAAAGGAGCATGCAATTTATTACATCAGTAGAACCTTGGTGGGATATGAGCTCAATTATTCGCCAATGGAAAGGGCTTGTTTAGTAGTAGTGTTTGCCTCCCAAAAGTTGTGGCATTACATGCTGAACCAACATACAAATCTGATAGCCAAGATTGATCCCTTGAAGTATCTACTAGCAAAAGCAGCTCTCACAGGTAGACTAGCTAAATGGGTCATGATCCTTAGTGAGTTCAATATTGAGTACATGGATCGTAAGGCAATTAAAGGACAAGCCCTCGCGGATCAACTAGTAGATGCACCTATGAAAGATACACATCCTATGGTAGCAGACTTTCCTGATGAGAATCTCTTCGCTCTTTCCAACTCCATAATGTGGAAGTTGTACTTTGACGGTTCTTATACACAGCATGGATCAGGAGCTGGCATCTTATTTGTTACACCTCAGAATGACTACATTCCTAAGTCATATCGGCTAGCATTCCCTTGCACCAACAACATAGCCAAGTATGAAGCACTCCTTATAGGTCTCAATACAGCAGTTCAATGGGACATCACAGAATTACAAGTATATGGAGATTCACAGCTAGTCATTCGCCAAGTCACGGATGAATACCAAACAAAGGATGAAAAGTTGGTCCCCTACAAGCAACTAGTGGATGCCTACAAACCACATTTTTCTACCATCACATTTGAGCAAATTCCAAGAGAGCATAATAAAGCTACAGATTCTATGGCTTCTGTAGAGTCACTGATAGACATGCCTGCAAATACACAGAAGTGTGAATTCTTGATCGAGCAATTGTTAATACCAGCCGTCGATGTTCCTGTTACTGAAATCATCTGCAAACTTGTTGGTCCCAATTCCCCATGGTACGAAGATATCTATGAATACCTCAAGAACAATACCTTTCCCCCTGACCTATCATCCACCCAACGCAAAACCTTTATCCATCGATCCTCTCGTTACATCATTTTGGGTGATACACTATATCGCCGGAGTCTCGATGGTATCCTCTTACGATGTCTTAACGCGGAAGAAGCCGAAGTTACCTTACGAGACATACATGAAGGTGTCTGTGGCGCGCATTCTACCGGTCCTAATCTTGCTAAAAAGATACTTAGAATAGGTTATTACTGGCCTACAATAGAGCAAGATGCTGTACAGTTTGCTAAGAAGTGTCTACAATGTCAGCAGCATGGAGATTTGATTCACGCACCAGCTCATGAGTTACAACCTGTGACAACTCTATGGCCTTTTTCTCAATGGAGTCTCGACCTCGTAGGACAAATCCATCCTTCCTCCTCCAATGGCCACAAGTTTATCATTACCGCCACTGAGTATTTCACGAAGTGGGTGGAAGCCATCCCTATGACCTATATCACCGGTAAGCAAATAGCCAAGTTTATCCTCAACTACCTCATCTGCCGGTATGGTATTCCCCAAGCCATTGTCACTGATAACGGGAGACCATTCAAGAACCAAGATGTTCGTGCCTTATGCATACAATACAATATCTAACATCGCTTTTCAACTCCCTACTATCCGCAGAGTAACGGCCAAGCTGAGGCTTCCAATAAAACCATTCTCAAGATCCTAAAGAAAACAGTCAATGAAGCTGGTCGTGATTGGCACTTGCAACTCAATCCTGCCCTATGGGCCTACCGCACTAGTATCAGAACACCAACTGGTGCCACACCATATGCCTTGGTCTTTGGTTCTGAAGCCATCCTACCTATAGAGGTCGAGATCCCATCCCTCAGAGTATCCATGCAGGACCTGATCGGCGGAGATGAGTATCACACTTCCAGATTAGCTGAGCTTGAACTACTAGATGAGAGGCGCCTTGCCGCACTTAATCATCTCCATGTCTATCAAAACCGCCTCCGGCGTAATTACAACAAAAAGATCAAGGAAAGACAGTTTCAAGTTGGTGATCTTGTACTTAAGGAGAATCAGAGAAATCAAGCAGATCGAGAGAAGAAGGGTAAGTTTGAGCCTAACTGGTTAGGTCCCTTCATTGGGACAGCAGCATATGGATCAGGAGCTTATACTTTAGCTACACCTGACGGCATTCCTCTAGATGAGCCACTTAACAGTGTCCATCTCAAGAAGTTCTATGCCTGATCCTCAGAGTATTCCCACAAAAAAAAGCAAAAAAATAAAAAAATCAAAAAAATCAAATAATCCAAAAAAAATCCATCCTCTGGTGAAAACCTGGCAAACAGGCGCTATGCGTAGAGTCAGCATCCATCATCTATCGAGTCCTGTCCACTCCTTGTCCAGTTCGCAACGTGCCTCATCCATCCATCCATAATAAAACCATTGACTTTGTTTGCATTTCCATCTCCCTACCTAGTATAGCTTGAAAATTTGTCAATGTCCATCGTCGTCATCCCACGTCTTGGTCTAGGTCTACAGTTAACACTGTCTTGTCCTAGGTCAAGTCTTTCTGTGTCTTCTTCAGCAGTCACCCCTACAGTTTCCTCTACCAGAATGGGGGCAACTCTTTCCTTAGCTTCGGTCTAGGATTGGTTCCTTGTTCGTGGTTCGCAGCGCGTACTTCAATCTTGTCTCATTTCCACAGGTAACACCCTTTAACGGACACAGAGTTCCTACGATAAGGCGGTTATCTTCTCAACACTTTTTCTACATTATCACACTAACCAGAACTACATATCATCTTTTCAATCTTAAGGTACCTTGATCCCATGGATATGGGTATGTAGGCAGTCTGGAATACGAAGGACGTTTCCAGTACTCAGGTACATAAGATCACCTCTTCTCAACACTCTTTTCCTACATCATCACACTAACCAGAACTACATATCATCTTTTCAATCTTAAGGTACCTTGATCCCATGGATATGGGTATGTAGGCAGTCTGGAATACGAAGGACATTTCCAGTACTCAGGTACATAAGATCACCTCTTCTCAACACTCTTTTCCTACATCATCACACTAACCAGAACTACATATCATCTTTTCAATCTTAAGGTACCTTGATCCCATGGATATGGGTATGTAGGCAGTCTAGAATACGAAGGATGTTTCCAGTACTTAGGTACATAATATCACCTCTTCTCAACACTCTTTTCCTACATCATCACACTAACCAGAACTACATATCATCTTTTCAATCTTAAGGTACCTTGATCCCATGGATATGGGTATGTAGGCAGTCTGGAATACGAAGGATGTTTCCAGTACTCAGGTACATAAGATCACCTCTTCTCCGCTCTTTTCCCACATCATCACACTAACCAGAACTACATTATCATCTTTTCAATCTTAAGGTACCTTGATCCCATGGATATGGGTATGTAGGCAGTCTGGAATACGAAGGACATGTCCAATACTCAGGTACATAAGATCTCCCCCTTCCACCTTGACCCATTGATCACTCTATCCAGAACTACATGTTTATCACATTCATCTTCCATCGTAAGTGTGCCTTGATCCCGTGGATACAGGGTATGTAGGCAGTCTGGAATACGAAGGATGTATCCAATACTCAGGCACACACGGTCCATCATTCTCCACCCGTCCCAGTCCATTAGCATTACCATCCTTCTAGTCTTCCGTTTGTCAAAATCCATTCGCCTCGACTTGACTAACTCAAGCAACCAGTTAGCGCACCCTTTCGAAGCAAAAGTCCTTAGCAAACCTGAAGCAAAGAGGCCTCCTTCCAGAGTCTTCTACTGTCCTGCATACCGATTGCCAACATCAGCTAAGTACCGCTTAACCAAGCCCTAGATCCACAAGCTTGTCTTCTTCGAAGTGTTCCATTGTCGAGACCAACACACGCGTCTCCTGTAACATGTGGCATTTTCCTGCAAGTGAGACATTGTCTTTTTAGGTAGATAGCCCCCTTTAACGGACACAGAGTTCCTACGATAAGGCTGTTATCTTTCCTATCCAATCTATCCTGAGCAACCTCTTTGGCAAGAGAATATGTTGGCTGTATGCTTACTTTGTAAGTCAGTCAATTTGTGTTATGGTTTATCTTTTGTTCCCTATTCCCATACCTATTCAAGACTACCTTGATTTATCTATAATCTTGGTATGTTGCGATGCAGTACGGATTGGGGGCATAGTCATTGCTTTCTATGTGCCGTGTTTGAGGAACGATCTCTAGTATCTTTCTTAGCATTCTATTTATCTTGTGTGTGTTACGCCCTAGCATCTTACATATTAATAATTCTTCTTGCATTTACATGTATTGAAGTTTATTTTATGTTCAAGACTGTGGCTTATTCACATATTCCAACAAGGTTATATTATGTCTAAGAGGATCTAGGTTCAAACCGTTTGCTTGCAGAGTCAACATCCACGCACTCGGATATTACTGCACCTTGGTCTTTTATACCCTGGTGGCGAACTATCCACGTGCTATATCAAACTAAGGATTGCTCTTTATATACAAATGCGAAGCCATTGCAACAAGCTCATTCATCCATTTCCGCATCCTTTATATCACTTTCATTACAGTAATCGATCAACAGTCTCCTGTTCTCCTCTCTGGTGCATATCTGCAAAACCCACATGTCAGATATCACTAGTCATCACATCTATATCATCATATATCTCTATCATCATACATCTATAATCATCATATAAACCGCATATGTCATCACATGAATCCATAATCATACATACATATCATCACATCCATAACATCAAGGAATGCATACACAAAAGCATGAACAACAGTGAATCGAACAGATCATCATATATATATCATGTAATGGTCATCATAATACAAAGTGTCTGTGTCTACATCAATAATACAAAATGTGTATACATCCAAATATACACCAATATAGTACATCAAGGCTATCAAGAGCCCTCAAAATATACATCAGAATGCACGCAGGCATCTATCCAAAATAATACAATCTGATACAATATACATGAATATGCCCTAGTGGGTAGAGCTGCCCTCCTGCTGTGGCCCCTGGCCTCCCCCTGTGCTCGGTGGAGGTCCCCCTAATGGTCCTCCTCCTCCCCCTGGCGGCAAAAGTGGCCCTCTAACCGAGGATGCTGACTACCCTGTCCTCCGGGATCCTGATGCCCCTGACCTACTCCTGTCTCTATAGCTCGGTGCCTGCTGAGCTGCCGGCACCGCACCCACATACAGCCCCCTGTAATACTCTGCCTCCCGGCCAGCTGATACCAGCTCACCCTGCACTCGGACGAGCTCACTGTATAGGGTCCTTTGGTCTGCACCCAGTGCACGGCGTGCCTCCTCTCTCTCCCGCCTCACTCTAAAGAGTGTAGCCTCTGCTGTCAGCCGTAGCTGTACCTCTGCATCTCTCTCTCTCTCCTAGCTTGTGCTACCGCCTCGGTGTCTGCTGTTGGTGCGGCCGGCGGCTGCATCTATCCATGTGCCTGTGCATGTACCTGGGTCTGTAACTACCTGTATGCCTGCACCTGTGCCTGTAGCTGCGCCTGCACCTGTGCTAGGGCTGTCTGTGCGGCTGTGGCTGCCTGTGTCTGTGCCTGGGCTGTGGCCTCTACCTGTCTCGCCTCTGCCCGCGCTGTATCCCTGTCTCTCCTCAGTCTAACCATCTGGAGCTCTAGTCGAATCCTCCAGGCTATCTCCTCCTACAGCAGTCGCTCGGCCCTCTGCAGATCAGTCTCTACGACTGGGCCCAATGCCTCTGCCATCTCAGCATCCTCCTGCTGGCCACCTGCCTGCTGTCCACCTGCCTGCTGTCCGGCTGCCCTGGCCTGCCGCCTCATCCTGGCCTCTCCGCCAAGGACTAATACCTCTCCCACTGCCCCTACTACACCTGGTGTAGTCAATCTCATCGGCCTGTGTGTCTGCCAGTACTGATCATAGTCTGGCAGTGTCCCTGGGTCTGCTAGCCCAGAGTCCCAATCCCATCTCACGGAGATAAGTCCCCGCACCTCTGCTAATGCTGTCACCACTGGGATCACTGCGTCCCAGTCTCCAGTCTCTCTCCGCGTCCTGGCATGTGTGGCCTCCCCCACTGGTAGCCCCTGTGGTAGGCCAAACTGTCTAAGTACCCGCTCGGGAAGATATCTCTCTATCATATCTGTCCGTCTACTGAATAGATAGCGAGCCTGTCTGTAGTACATGAGCTGCTCGTGCTCATCTGGCCACTCCTCGCATAGTAACCACGGCCTCCATATAAATATGTCCATCTCGTCAATCTGCCGCCTCCAGTAGCTGACAGATCCCATCCTCCGGTGTGTCATCACCCCATCATATAGAAATGCATATGGCTCCCCTCTGTCTCGGTGGCGCTGCGCCATGGGTCGGATAACGGGAATGTGCTCCCACGCCCACACTTGTAGTAGCGTCACCCCTGCTGAGAGGCTCCTGCCTCTCCTGTATACACAGTAATGCATATCATGATATAGCTGTCCCAGCACGCAGGGTCCCCACGCGTACTGTCTGCCATGGGTGAACATCCCAGATAGAACTGTCCCCCAGCCAACTGATAGTCCTCTCGATCTCCTGTCTGGGCACAAGAAGCCGCCAATCAACGATGCCACGATCCATCTGATCCTATCGCAGAGTCTCGGGACGTCTGCCCCTCGGATCTCCCCATCGTCTATCCACAGGTCGTCTGTGCAGAAGACCTCCTCCAAGCCTGCCTCGCCTCGTGCCGGGTCAAAGTCAACAATCTCCCTATCTATCCGGATCCGCAGGATGCGATATACATCCTCCAATGTCACTGTAGCCTCCCCTGTCGGGAAGTGAAACGACGAAGTCTCACTGTGGTATCTCTCCATGACTGCTGTCACTAGGGCAAGATTTGCCCTAATGTGTGTCAGGTGTGCCACATGCCATAGCCCGGCATGCTCCAAGAATGCATCCTCCTCCCAGGTCAACTGAACAACCTCGTGCGCAATCACGTGGTGTCACTCCCGCGACATCAGTGGCGGCAAAATCCTCTGCATCCATAACAACTCATGTGTCAGTTCTTCCATAACCAAATCCTCATAATCCTATCTACCTCTGGGCTCTGCTATGCAAACCCCAACCATCCCTTTTCCCTCTTGTCGGCTAGGCTAGGCGTCTCTCTTCTATGTCCCCCCATTCTATTAAACCCTAACTTTTATTCTATTCCAACCAAAAGCGCTTTGTTTATACAAACGCGCTACCCCTCCCTGCCAATCGCGCTTCATGGTTTAACCATCCGCGATGCACTTTTTCTGCTAACCGTGCCTTGTTCTCCACAAGCGCTGCACCCACATGCCAACAGCGCCGCTCTGTTGTACCAGAGGCGCGTCATTTTTTCCTCTCCCCCCACTTGCACTGCACTGCCTAACCAGGCGCGCTACACTGCCTAGCCAAGCGCATTGCAGGATTTCCCAACTGCGCTGCGGCGCGGACACCGAATGCCAAAAGCGACGCGGTTTTCCCAAGTGCACTGCGTGCGACTACCACCCGCGCTGCATCGCGCCAAAAGCGCTGCAACCCTATACCAAACGCGCTACAACTTATTAAAGCGCTTTTGCTTGACCTAGCTAACCCTACCTAAACCTAGCCCTAATCTACCCCTAATCGACAAATTCAAAGGGGGTTTTCGATCACTTACCGCTGTCGGAGCTCCTGCTGGCCTCTCGTAGGTCTGCACCAACTCCGCCCGATGTCTATGCACTGGAATCGGCATCTCTCCGCGCTGTCTGCTCACCTCTCTCTCAACTAAGTTTAGAAGCTCTTCTCTCTAAATTTAGAATCTCAATGGGTGCAAATAAGGATTGTGGTCCCCATGGGACCTATTTATAGTGTCCCCACCCTTAGTTTTCTTTCCCACCCCGTTTTCTGCTTTTCTTCCCACCTGGTCGCGCAATCTTCTAGTCGAGCGTCAACACCTTTCCTCTGTCGCTTCCCTGTATTCCCGCTCGAGGGGGCATACGCTGGGGCAACTAGCTACACTGGGGCACAAAAATTGTATCACATCTTCAACAATCGTTTTCTTTGACGCAACGCTACATGCTGCATTGCATCAAAGAGGGGCAAAATGTAGACACCCTAATATGACCGTGTCGTCGAATCACTTGCATTTCATCATCTGTCTAATCCCCTGCATTTCAATGTTAATTAAATAATCTAATTATTTAATTAATTTCATCAAATTCTTCTAAATCACATACTTTCAACATTAATTAAATAAATCCTCTTTATTTAATTAATTAAATTTAAATTCCTCTATATTCTTCCACAATTAAATAATTTTAATTATTTAATTTGATCATTATCCTCTTTTCGAAAATCAAATCCACATTAATTAATTAAATCCCATTATTTAATTAATTCATCACAAATTCCCTCATATCTAAAATTAAATAATTCTTAATTATTTAATTAAATCAAATTTATTCTTCCAAAATCATGCACAACAATTAAATAAATTTATTTATTTAATTTGCTTTTAAATCTTCTAAATTAAATAATTCCAATTATTTAATTATTTCTTCCAAAAATATCTTCTCTAAATTTAAATAAATCAATTATTTATTTAAATTACTTTTTCTTCTAATTTGAGTTATCTCTAAAATAACTCAAGCCTTCTTGCTCATCAATTAAATATTTCTATATTTAATAAAGCAAAATATCTTCTTTTCTCATGCAAATCTCTTCTTCTTGTTTTAAATCACTTAACTGATTGCTTTATTCTTTTAATTGATTTATCTCTTCAGTTAACTCATTCTTCTATTCTTGATAACTCCTCTCATGCAAAAGAAAGCAAGACACATGTCTTCTTCTCATTCGTTGCACATTCCTCAACTTATCTCCTCCATTGATTCTTCTGAATTATCTGGACCGTTGATCGATTTTCCTTGAAATCTATATAAACCCCCCTCATCTCCTTCATTTAGCCTCTCTCTTCGATCGTATTCTCAGGCATACTTAACAGAGCTTTGAGCATACACAATGTGTCAATTGAGCACTATAACGATCTTTTGACATTGATCTATTGAGCACATACTTACTTGTTGCAGCCATGGCTTTGCAACTACATGGAGCAATCCACATATCTCCAAAAGGGAACAATACAGGTTTTGGTAAGAGCTTTCATTTATCTTTGATTTATGATTTATGGCTTTTACTTAGATTCGTTTCCTTTATGTTATTAGGTTTTTTGGTTTTATTTAGTTTAGATTTAATCCATTTTTCCATATACACACTAAGTATCAAGAGAAGTCAGCTCTCCTAGTGGAAGATTCTGTAGAGATAAACCTTGGCACAGAGCAAATCTAAAGACCACATTCCTAGCAGTATCATTATCAGAAATAGAGCACAGGAATCTGAACACATTCTTCCTACAGAGAACAATCAACTTTGCATGGACCTATGCTGATATGCCAGGGTTAGACCCTAAGCTAGTCGTTCACTATCTCACAGTTGATCCAAAAGTTAAACCAATCAAGCAAAAGCTGAGAAAGATGCACCCATAGATAGCTCTCTTGGTAAAAGTGGAAATACAAAAGTTGTTAGATGCAAAGTTCATACGACCTATTGACTATTCAAACTGGGTATCAAACATTGTACCTATGTCTAAACCCAATGGGTGCATCTGCATGTGCAATGATTTTAGAGATCTTAACAAAGCATGTCCCAAAGATGACTTTCCACTACCGAACATTGATATTATAGTAGACTTGACAACAGGTCATGAAATGCTTTCACTCATGGATGGATTCTCAGGCTACAATCAGATAAGGATAGCAGAAGAAGATCAACATAAAACAACTTTTAGTTGTCCTTGGGGTAACTATTGTTGGTGTATCATGCCGTTTGGTCTAAAGAATGCAGGAGCAACTTATCATAGAGCAATGATAGTGATATTTCATGACCTTTTTCATCATATTATGGAGGACTACGTGGATGACATACTAGCTAAATCTTCTAGGGCAGATCACATACAAGTTCTAGGATAGATCTTTGACAGGCTCGAGAAATACCAAGTATGCCTTAATCCAAAGAAGTGTGTCTTTGGTGTAACATCAGGAAAGCTATTGGGATACATTGTATCTCACAGAGGTATCGAAGTAGACCCCGCAGAAGTCAAGGCTATATTGGAGATGCCTCCACCGAAGAACCTCAAAGCATTAAAGAGCCTTCAGGGAAGGTTGCAGTCCATCAGGCATTTCATCTCACAACTAGCAAATAAATGTCAACCATTTCAACACTTACTCGGAAAGGATGTCTCATTTTGATGGGACGATAAGTGTCAAGCAGCATTTGATCAGCTTAAAGAGTACCTGGCTACACCTCCTGTATTGGTTCCACCAGTTGCTAATAAACCTTTGATATTATACATTTCAACTACAACTTCGGCCCTAGGGGCCTTGCTAGCACAACATGATGAAACAGGAAAAGAGCATGCAATCTATTATATAAGTCAAACCTTGGTGGGATATGAACTCAATTATTCACTAATGGAAAGGGCTTGTTTAGCAGTAGTGTTTGCTTCCCAAAAGTTACGGCATTACATGTTGAACCAACACACCAATCTTATAGCAAAAATTGATCCCTTGAAGTATCTACTTGCAAAAGCTGCTCTTACATGTAGACTAGCTAAATGGGTCATGATCCTTAGTGAGTTTGACATTGAGTATACAGACTATAAAGCAATCAAAGGACAAGCCCTAGCAGATCAACTAGCAAAAGAACCTATGACAGATACGCACCCTATGGTAGCAAGCTTTCCGGATGAGAATCTATTCACTCTTTCCAACTCAATAATGTGGAAGTTATACTTTGATGGTTCCTACACACAGCATGGATTAGGGGCCGACATCTTGTTTATCACACCTCAGAATGACTATATTCCAAAGTCATATTGGCTTGCATTCCCTTACACCAACAACATCGCCGAATATGAAGCACTCCTTATAGGTCTCAATACAGCAGTTCAATGGGACATCACAGAACTACAAGTATATGGAGACTCACAGCTAGTCATTTGCCAAGTTACAGATGAGTACCAAACAAAGGATGAAAAGTTAGTCCCCTACAAGCAACTAGTGGATGCCTATAAACCACACTTTTCTAGTATCACATTTGAGCAAATTCCAAGAGAGCATAACAAGGCTACGGATTCTATGGCTTCTATAGGGTCACTAATTGACATGCCTGCTAATACACAGAAATGCGAATTCTTGATCGAGCAATTGTTGATACCAGCCGTCGATGTTCCTATTACTGAAATCATCTGCGAACTTGTTGGTACCAATTTCCCATGGTATGAAGATGTCTATGAATACCTTAAACACAATACCTTTCGCCCTGACCTATCATCCACCCAACACAAAACCTTTATTCGTCGATCCTCTCGTTACACCATTCTGGGTGATACACTATATCACCGGAGTCTTGATGGTATCCTCTTACGATGTCTTAACGCGGAAGAAGCCGAAGCTACCTTACGAGACATACACAAAGGTGTTTGTGGTGCACATTCTACCGGTCCTAATCTCGCTAAGAAGATACTGAGAATAGGTTACTACTGGCCTACAATAGAGCAAGATGCTACATAGTTTGCTAAGAAGTGTCTACAATGCCAGTAGCATGGAGATTTGATTCACGCACCATCTCATGAATTACAACCTGTGACAACTCCTTGGCCTTTTTCTCAATGGGGTCTCAACCTCATAGGAGAAATCCACCCTTCCTCATCCAATGGCCATAAGTTCATCATTACCACCACTGAGTACTTCATGAAGTGGGTTGAAGCCATTCCCATGACCTATATCACCAGTAAGCAAATAGCCAAGTTTATCCTTAACTACCTCATATGCCGGTATGGTATTCCCCAAGCCATTGTCACTGATAATGGGAGACCATTCACGAATCAAGATGTTCGTGCCTTGTGCACACAATACAATATCCAACATCGCTTTTCAACTCCCTACTATCCGCAGAGTAACGGCCAAGCTGAGGCTTCCAATAAAACCATTCTCAAAATCCTCAAGACAACGGTCAATGAAGCTAGTCATGATTGGCACCTGCAACTCAATCCCACCCTATGGGCCTACCACACTAGTATCAGAACACCAACTGGTGCCACACAATATGCCTTGGTCTATGGCTCTGAAGCCATCCTACCTATAGAGGTTCAGATCCCATCCCTCAAAGTATCCACGCAGAACCTAATCAGCAGAGAAGAGTATCACACTTCCAGATTAGCTAAGCTTGAACTACTAGATGAGAGGCGCCTTGCCACACTTAATCATCTCCATGTCTATCAAAACTGCCTTCGGTGTAATTACAACAAAAAGATCAAAGAAAGATGGTTTCAAGTTGGTGATCTTGTACTTAAAGAGAATCAGAGAAATCAAGCAGATCGAGAAAAGAAGGGCAAGTTTGAGCCTAATTGGTTAGGTCCCTTTATTGTTACAGCAGCATATGGATCAGGAGCTTATACTTTAGCTATGCCTGACGGCATTCCTCTAGATGAGCCACTTAATAGTGTCCATCTTAAGAAGTTCTATGCCTGATCCTCAGAGTATTCCAAAAAAAATAAAAAAAATAAAAAAATAAAAATAAAAATCCAAAAAAATCCGTCCTTTGGTGAAAACTTGGCAAATAGGCACCTTGGATAAGTATCATAGTGAAAACCTGGCAAACAGGCGCTATGTGTAGAGTTAGCACTGGTCGTCTATCGAGTCTTGTTCATTCCAACGCACTTCATCCATCCATCCATAATAAAACTATTGACCTTGTTTGCATTTCCATCTCCCTATCTAGTATAGCTTGGAAATTTGTCAATGTCCATCATCATCACCCCACGTCTTGATCTGTGTCTACAGTTAACACTGTCTTGTCCTAGGTCAAAGCTTTCTATGTCTTCTTCGTCAATCATCCATGCAAGTTCCTCTACTAGAATGGGGGCAACTCTTTCCTTAACTTAGGTCTAGGATTGGTTCCTTGTTCATGGTTTACAACGCGCTCTTCAATCTTTTCTCCTTTTCGCAGATAACACTCTTTAACGGACACATTGCTCCTATGATAAGGCTGTTATCTTTTCTCCAACGCTTTTCCTACATCATCACATCAACCAGAACTACATATTATCATCTTCTCAATCTTAAAGTACCTTGATCCCATGGATATGGGTATGTAGGCAGTCTGGAATACGAAGGAAGTTTCCAATACTCAGGTACATAAGATCTCCCCCTCACCACCTTGACCCATCTCATCACTCTATCCAAAACTACATATTTATCATTTTCATCTTTCATCGTAATGTGCCTTGATCCCATGGATACAGGGTATGCAGGCAGTCTGGAATATGAAGGATGTATCCAGTACTTAGGCACATGTGATCCATCATTCTCCACCCACCCCAATCCATTAGCACTGTCACCTTTCTGGTCTTTCGTTTGTCAAAATCCATTTCACCTTGACTTGACTAACTCAAGCAATGAGCTAGTGCATCCTTTCAAAGCAAAAGTCCTTAACAAACCTGAAGCAAAGAGGCCTACTTCTAGAGTCATCTACTGTCCTACGTGCCGATTGCCAACATCAGCTAAGTCCCACTTAACCAAAGCCCTAGATCAACAAGCTTGTCTTCTGCGAAGTGTTCCATTGTCAAGACCAACACATGCGTCTCCTGTGACATGTGGCATTTCCTACAGCAAGACATTGTCTTTGTTAGGTTTATCTTTTGTTCCTTTATCCATTACCTATTCAAGGCTACCTTGATTTATCTATAATCTTGGTATTTTGTGATGCAGTACGGATTGGGGGCATAGTCATTGCTTTTGTGTGCCGTGTTTGAGGAATGGTCTTTAGTATCTTTCTTAGCATTCTATTTATCTTGTGTGTGTTATGACCTCGCATCTTACATATTTAATAATTTTTCTTGCACTTACATGTATTGAAGTTTATTTTATGTTCAAGACTATGGCTCATTCACATGTACCAACAAGGTTATATTATGTCTAAGGGATCTAAGTTCAAACCGCTTGCTTGCAGAGTCAACGTCCATGCACTCGGATATTACTGCCCCTTGGTCTTTTATACCTTGGTGGTGAACTATCCACATGCTATATCAAAAATAAGGATTGCTCTTTATATACAAATTGTGAAACCAATGCAACAAGCTCATCATTCATCCATTCACAACCCTTATATCATTTTCATTGCAAAGATCGATCAACAGTCTCTATCTTCCATCTTCTCTACTTTTCTCCTCTCTGGTGCATATCTGCAAAACCCACATGTTAGATATCACTAGTCATCGCATATGTATCATCATACATCTATAAGCATCATATACGCAATATACATCATCACATAAATCCATAATCATACATATATATCATCACATCCATGTCATCAAGAAGTGCGTACACAAAAGCATGAACAACAGTGAGCAGAATCGATCATCATATATCTCATGTAAAAGGTCAAAATAGCATACAAAATGTATAGGTCTACATCAATGGTCCACATATACATCAATATAGTACATCAAGGCTATCAAGAGCCCGTAAAATATACATCCGGATGCACGTAGGCATCTATCCAAAATGGTACAAAAATGATACAAAATGATACAATGTACACATATACATGCTCTAGTGGGTAGAGTTGCCCTCCTGCTGTGGCCCCTGTCCTACACCTATGCTCGGTGCAGGTCCCCTTGCTAGTCCTCCTCCTCCCCCTAGTGGCACGAATGGCCCTCTCACTGAGGACAATGACTACCCTGTCCTATGAGACCCTGATGCTCCGGACCTGCTCTTGTCTCTATAGCTGGGTGCCTGCTGAGCTGTTGGCACCGCACCCGCGTAAAGCACCCTGTAGTACTCTACCTCTCTGCCTGCTGATACTAGTTCTCCTTGAACTCGGATGAGCTCATTGTATAGGGTCCTCTGATCTGCACCCAGTGCACGGCGTGCCTCATCTCTCTCTCGCCCACTCTATGGAGTGTGGCCTCTGCTGTCATCCATAGCTATACCTCTGCATCCCTCTCCCTCATCACCTGGGCTAGCTTCCCGTCATCTACTACTGGTGCGGCTAGCACCTGTACCTGTACCTGTATCTGTGCCTACACCTAGACCTATAGCTATGCCTGTGCATGTACCAGGGCTGTCTGTGCTGCTGCTGCTACCTGTGTCTGCACTTGCGCTAAGGCCTCGGCCTGTCTCACCTCGACCCTCGCGGCATCCCTGTCCCTCCTCAACCATACCATTTGGAGCTCTAGTCGAGTCCTCTGGGCTATCTCATCCTGTAACAATCACTCAGTCCTCTGCAAATCAGTCTCTACAACCAGATCCCCCTCCTCTGCCATCTCCACATCTACCTGCTGGCCTCTAGCCTCTCCAACTGCCTCCTGTCTGGCCACTCTAGCATGTCGTTTGATCCTGGCCTCTACACCTGGGACTAGTACCTCCCCCACTGCCCCTGCCACACCTGGTGTCGTCAACCGCACCGGCCTGTGTGTCTGCTAGTATCTATCATACTCTGGTAGTGTACCTGGGTCTGCCAATCCTGAATCCCAATCCCATCTGACAGGGACAAGTCCTCGTACCTCTACTAAAGTTGTAGCCACTAGAATCTCTGTATCCCAGTCTCCAACCTCCCGCTGTGTCTTGGCATGGGTCATCTCTCCAACTGGTAACCCCTGTGGAAGTCCAAACTGTCTCAGTACCCACTCTGGCAGGTATCTCTCAATTGTGTATGACCGTCTCCCAAATAGATACCGAGCCTGTCTGCAGTACATCAGCTGCTCATGCTCGTCCTCCCACTCCTCGCATAGTAACCATGGCCTCCAAACAAATAGGTCCATCTCATCGATCTGCCGCCTCCAATGGCTAATAGATCCTAGCCTCCGATGTGTAATCACTCCCTCATATAGGAACGCGTATGGCTCTCCCCTATCCCAGTGGTGCTGTGTCATGGGTCTGATCACTGGGATATGCTCCCATGCCCACACCTGTAGCAATGTTACCCCTACTGAGAGACTGCAGCCCCTCCTGTAAACATAATCATGCATATCACGATATAATTGTCCAAGCACACAAGGCCCCCATGCATACTGTGTCCCATGTGTAAACATCCCTGATAGTACTGTAACCCATCCAACAGATAGTCCTCTGGATCGCCTGTCTAGACATAGGAAGCCACTAACTAGTGAAGCCACTATCCACTTGATCCTATCGTAGAGTTGTGGGATGTCTGCCCACCAAAATCTCTCCGTCATCTATCCTGAGGTCATCTATGCAGAAGACCTCCACCAAGCCTGCCTCGCCCCGTGCTGGGTCAAAGTCCACTCTCTCTCCGTCTATCTGAATCCTCAGGATGTGATGCACATCCTCTAACGTCACTATCGCCTCCCCTGTAGGAAAGTGAAACGAGCCTGTCTCACTACGGAATCTCTCCACCACTGCTGTCACTAGGGTGAGATTTGCCCTAATGTGTGTCAAGTGTGCCACGTGCCACAATCCCGCGTGCTCTAAGAATGCATCCTCCTCCCACGTCACTTGTACTACCTCATGTGCTATAGGGTGGTGTCGCTCTCGCGACATCAACGGTGGCATAATCCTCTGTAATCAAGCAACCACTTGTCAATTCTTCTATACCATATCCCCCTAGTCCTACCAACTTCTACCCTATGATGCAAACCCCTAGGACCAACTCTTCCCTTGCTCCAACTAGGGTAGTCAACCCTTCGGTCAACCTTAACTAGACTCGTCTTTTCATGTAACCAAAAGTGCCTTATTTCACACAACAGCGCTGCCCTGTTTTACTAAAAGCGCCTGACTACTTATGCATTAGCGCTGAACTGTCTAACCCAACTGCACTTTGTTTTGTACAAATGCGCCTCACTATGCTACCAAATGCGCCTCACTGTGCTACCAGGCACGACCTAATTCCTTCTCTCCCCTCCCAACCATTTCTGCCAAAAGCGCTACACTGCGTAACCATTTGCGCTGCGGGATCCTACCAATAGCGCTGCGGCGCTAACCCCAAAAGCCAAATGCGCTTTATTTTTACCAAATGCACTCTACCTTCCTACCAATCGCGCTGCAACACACCAAAAGTGCCTAACGCAACTACCAATCGCACCGCGCCACCCTAAGCGCTTTTGGCATAATTGAAAACCCTACCTAGACCTAGCCCTAAACCGCCCTAAAACACCAAATCAAAATGGGGTTTTTAGACCTTACCGCTGTCGGAGCTCCTACTAGCCTCCCGTATGTCTGCACTCACTCTGCCTGATGCAGGTACGCTAGAATCGACATCTCTTCTCGCTATCAGCTCCATCCACTCAACTCTCTCACCCTAAGTTTGGAGGCTCTACTCTCTAAATTTAGAAATTCTTAGGGTGCAAATGAGGATTGTGGTCCCCATGGGACCTATTTATAGCATCCCTCCCTCTTTCTTCTGTCTTCCCAACCCATTCTACTTTTTTCCTTCTAACCTCGTCACAAACACTTCTAGTCGACCGTCAACCCAGTCCTTCTATCGCTTCCTTGTCTTTCCGCTCAAGGAGGCATATGCTAGGGCAACTACCTACACTAGGGTATCAAAAACTATATCATGTCTTCAACTATCGATTTCTTTGAAGCAACACTATAAATTGCGTTGCATCAAAGAGGGGCAAAATGTAGACACCCTAAAATGTCTAAGTCATGGCACTACTTGCATTTCATCATTTCTTCCTAATCACCTGCATTATAACATTAATTGAATAATCTAATTATTTAATTAATTTCATCTAATTCTTCTAAATCACATACTTTCGACATTAATTGAATAAATTCCCTTTATTTAATGAATTAAATCAAATTCCTCTATTGTTCTTCCACAATTAAATAATTTCAATTATTTAATTAAATAATTATCCTCTTCCAAAATCTCAAGTCTCCATTAATTAAATAAATCTCATTATTTATTTAATTCATCACAAATTCCCTCTTATCTACAATTAAATAATTCCCAATTATTTAATTAAATCAAATTCATTCTTCCAAATTTGAATAAATCAAAACAAATTTATTTAAATTCTCTCATTCTCCAAAAATAAAATAAATCAAATATTTTATTTATTCTTCCGAATCATGCACAACAATTAAATAAATCTATTTATTTAATTTTCTTTCTTATCTACAAATATCTTTCAAATCTTCTAAAAATAAGTCTTCTTCTCCATGCACACACAATTAAATAATTTATTATTTAATTTCTCTCAAATCATACAAAAGTAAATCTTAAGTTGAGTTATCTATTCACTCAACCTTGTTTTTATCAATTTCTCTTAAATTAGAAAAAAACTTTCTAATTTATGAAATGCACGTCTTATCTTTAGAAAAGAAAGTGATTAACTCAAATAAAACAACTTTTGTGTGACACTTGTCTTCTTCTTATTCGTTGCACATTCCTCAACTGTTCTCTGCTGTTGATTCTTCTAAATTGTCTGGACCGTTGATCGATCTTCATTGAAATCTATATAAACCCCTCTCATCTCCTTTATTAAGCCTCTTCGATCACTTATTCTCAAGCATACTTAACAGCACTTTGAGCATACATCGCATTAATTGAGCAACTTCACGATCTCTTAACATTGATCTTTTGAGTACACAACTTGCTTGTTGCAACCATGGTTTTGCAATATTATTGAGCAATCCACATTCATCCAAAGGGAACAATACAAATCTTGGTAAAAGCTTTCATGTTTCATTGATTTATTATTAATGGCTTTTATTTAGATCGGTTCTCTTTATGTTATTGGGTTTTTTATTTGTTTAGTTTATCATAGTCAATTTTTCTCATACACAAACTGTTAAGTTTATCTCAAAGTTTTGATCCTCTCTCCTCTTCCATAATCAATCAAGAGTGTCAGACTATTGCAGTCACAAATAAAATAAAGAAGCTTGAGAAGGAGAAGAAAAATTGAATAAATAGGCTAAGTGAACTTAGAGGGATCATTATCTCTAAGTTAGAGGCTATGCATGAAGCCCTAACTAATGCTTAGGCCACAGCCCAGACCAGTGATCCGACAGATCTCAAGAAGGCAGAAGCTTTTGCATTCCTGTTGAGTGGTCACATCTCAATTTTGAACAGGATGAAGTAGAGTTGGGCGACAGAAGTTGTACAGTTGAAGAATACTTTTACAGATATACTTAAGTATATGTAAGTACAACTTGTATATATACTTATGCGGATATGTATAGATTGTTTTTCTTGAAAATTTTGGTGAGTGGATTCTACCCTTTTTCATTGATGTCAAAGGGGGAGTGAGGAACAGTAAAAAATGTGGGATCTAGCTAAGGGGGAGCTCCAAAAAGTGTACATTAGAATAGAGCATCAGCTAAGGGGGAGTATAGTGTGACACTTAGTCATTTTTCACTAAGTGTTGCCATCAATGCCAAAGGGGGAGATTGTTGGCAAGAGACACTATGTGGCTTCTTGAGTGTTGTCATTAATGGCAACAAAGTCCATCCCACACATCTGCAGGACATGATATGACCATACCAGAAGATAGACTGAAGTATATCTTGGTCCGGTAAGCAAGAATAGAGAATGTAGCAAGGTCTGACAGTTTGGTCCAGATCTCTCAGAAGAAGTATCTTAGTAAAGCACAGATTTGGGGAAGTCAAGTGGAGTACCTTGACTAATATATTCCAGAGATTGAGCCTCCGGTGATGTAAGAGTGAAAAGATATGAACACCTAAGTGTTGGGTCCTGTTTGGTAGAGTAGACTGAGGAAGAACTGACCGGGTAGAGTAGACTGAGGAAGAACTGACCGGCAGAGCATCAGACCTTAATCCTAATGAGATATTGATGGTGATCAAGTTTCTTGAGGTATCATTCATGATTGGATGACATGATTGATGACTTCTATAAGCATCTCCTTGATACGCATCACTTGATAAGCAAGGATTCAGCTAACAGATCAGAGTTTGGGAAAATATTGACTATTCCAGATGCTGACTAGAAAGGTGTTGAAATCATTAGTGCATGTAGACATCCTAAAATGACCAAGTTGTCGTACTACTTGCATTTCATCATCTGTCTAATCACCTGCATTTCACACATTAATTAAATAATCTAATTATTTAATTAATTTCACCAAATTCTTCTAAATCACATACTTTCGACATTAATTAAATAAATCCTTGTTATTTAATTAATTAAATTAAATTCCTCTATTATTCTTCCTCAAGTCTCCATTAATTAAATAAATCCAATTATTTAATTAATTCATCACAAATTCCCTCTTATCCAAACAATTAAATAATTCCCAATTATTTAATTAAATCAAATTCATTCTTCCAAATTTAAATAAATCAAATCAAATTTATTTAAATTCTCTCAATCTCCAAAAATAAAATAAATCAAATATTTTATTTATTCTTCCAAATCATGCACAACAATTAAATAAATTTATTTTAATTTGTTTTTTTATCTACAAATATCTTTCAAATCTTCTAAAACTAAGTCTTCTTCTCCATGCACACAAAATTAAATAATTTATTATTTAATTTCTCTCAAATCATGCAAAAGCAAATCTAAAGTTGAGTTATCTATTCACTCAACCTTGTTTTTATCAATTTCTCTTAAATTAGAGAAAAGCTTTCTAATTTATGAAAAGCATGTCTTATCTTTAGAAAAGAAAGTGTTTAACTCAAATAAAACAACTTTTGTGAGACACTTGTCTTCTTCTTATTCGTTGCACGTTCCTCAACTGTTCTCCTCCGTTGATTCTTTTGAATTATCTGGACCGTTGATCGATCTCTATTGAAACCTATATAAACCCCCCTCATCTCCTTCACAAACCCTCTTCGATCACTTATTCTCAGGCATACTTAATAGCGCTTTGAGCATACATCGCATCGATTGAGCAACCTTACGATCTTTTGACATTGATCTTTGAGCACACTACTTGCTTGTTGCAACCATGGTTTCGCAGCAATATTGAGCAATCCACATTCAATCCAAAGGGAACAAGACAAATCTCGATAAAAGCTTTCATGTTTCATTGATTATTATTAATGGTTTTTATTTAGATCGGTTCTCTTTATGTTATTGGGTTTTTGATTTGTTTAGTTTAATTTAATCAATTTTTCCTCATACACATTCTGGCACGCCCGGTGGGACCCACTAATCCCTCTTTTTCTTTGAGAAATTGATTCTTTTTGAAGTCACAGTATGGTACAGCACAAAAGACACAGAAAAGTGCTTTTGGCAGTATCCTTAAGCGCTCTTGGAGGCACAGTACAGCGCCCTCGGGGGCACTGCGGCGCTTCTGGTAGAATAGAGCAACGCTTTTGGTAACGCAGAATAGCGCTCCTGGTAGTATCATTAAGCACTTTTGGCTAATTGGGTTTATTGACTTCGGTTGGTGTTTTTGCAGGGTTTTATTCACTACATATCTTTTTGATTTGTTTGACAAGCTGTTGTATTTGTCTTTCAACCCTCTTTTGATACTTCCTAAGCTGACTTATTTAGGGGTATCTTCGATATTTGAGTTAATCTATTGTGTTACTACACCTTCTGAGTTTTCTGGATTTCACGATATAGATCTCTCAGATATTACTTCTCAGAACAGTAGATCAATCATGAAAACTCATTTAGATCTTGTTATTTTGACAAAAGCTAATCTTTTTGTGATCTGAGACAGTGCAGCGCTTTTGGCCATATAGTATCACGCTTTTGGAATCACAGTATAGTGCTTATGGATAAGGTTTGGCGCTTCTGGTAGTATTTTATGACGCTTCTGGTTTTCAACACATCGCTATTGGTATCACAGTATCACGCTTTCGGCAGCACAGAACAGTGCTTCTGGATAAGGTTCGGCGCTTCTGGTATTATTTTATGACGCTTCTGGTTTTCAACACATCGCTATTGGTATGACAGTAAGGCGCGCTTTCGGTATAACAGTAGCTCACTTTTTGTCAAATTGATTTGTTTTTGCTAACTTGTGAATTTTTTTGGAACTAACTAACTTGTTGCAGTTTCTTACTACTCACATAGAGCAAATAGGTGTTTTTAACATGTTCATACAGGACGAGCGTTGAAAAAATCTTGATTTATCTCACTAAGTCTTAGAAACACATTGCCTTTTTAAAGGATAATTGAACAAATCACTTTCAGCAATTTAAGTCTTAGGAACATACTACTTTTCTTAAGGGACAATGGACATGTATGCGAAAACATTTCAATTTCATAAGGGACAATTGACAAACTACAAACGTGTGTGTGCCTAATTTAGTTGCACCTTATTTTTCTTATAACGGGACAATTGAACCTTTGTTTGACGTGCTTGCTCTTACATTTCAGTACTTCCTTTAGAAGGGCTTGCTTTTGGATTGCACTTCATCCAAAAGGGACGACCCTAAGCGGAGTTTTCCTTTGAACCACTATATAAGAGGGATAAGGCAAAAGCTAAGTCCTAACCGACGTCAGCCTTACCTTGTGGTGCCAAACTGAAAAGAGGTGTACTAGCTCTTTGTGGAAATGATTTTCACATTGAGCGAAGTGTTTGATACTCTTAGTAGGATTGGTTAAAGCTTTTTAGTAGCTTGTCGCATTGCTTGTAAGGCGTTGGTCCCTCAAAGTTACTAAGAACCATTTTAGATAGTGACTACTTGACCTACCTTCGAACATTGCGGTAATCATCAGTGCAAGGGGAATCGATTTAAGCCCTTAAGACACTCACCATTGGCTCCCTTGAGAAGAGATAGTATTTCCTTGGCCATAAAGCTCTTGTGACCTACTTGAGCTTTCCAAGGGGAGGGTGAGATATCCCTACCTATCATCTCTCGCAAAGATACTAAATATCTGACACCTTTATGGAATGATATTTTTATCGACGGAGTATTAAGTTGTTAGCTGATCCACTGCAATGAAACCTTGTCTCTAGGGATAAAAAGTGTTTGTTATTGATTGCAATTGTCTTATACCTATGGAAACATTAGGCTTTTTTGTGAGCCTCGAACATACACTATCTGTTGTGTCAGTCCTTTTTTGACCACTTATTTGCTGTGTTTTCTCTTGCCAAAGACAAATCCAATTAGAACCATAACCAAATCTATCAAAATTTGCCTTGTAGAAGCATCAGACACTACTTCAGCGCCTTTGGTATTACAACAGCTCACCTTTGGTATAACAGTACCTCACCTCTGGTAAACCTACTTCAGCACCCTTGGTATAATAGTAGCTCACTTTTGGTAACCGTAGCTCGCCTTTGGTATAGCAGTACCTTGCCTTTGGTAGCTCAGTCCATCGCCTTTGGTATAACAATAGCATGCTTCTAGTTGCATAGTCCTACGCCTCTGGTCAAATAGTATAGCGCCTTTGGTCCAGTTACTTGTGCATCAAAGTTTGTCTTTTTCTCAAAGCACCAAGCAGAATCCCAACATTATCTTTCGTCCTAGTGTATTCCATGATAACCACTAGGCTCCAACAAACTATGAAGTCCAAGCAAGTTATCCCTAGGAAGCACAAATCACCTCCTCCCACACTGCAATCTGGCTGTCTCAACATTACTCCCAAGGTTACTCCTAGAACACCCGTGGCAAAACCAATCAGCTCTCTGAACATGCCTCACGTCGACCAACCAAGCAATTCTCAAGAAGGTAGGGTCCCTTTGGTAAGTACACCACAATACACCAATGGTATGCCTTAGGGTTTTGTCCCACAAGGTTATACTATTGATCAAGTACCATCTCAGGAAGAAGGGGTCCCTTTGGTAAGCATTCCTCACTATACTACTAGCATGCCTTAGGATTTTGTGCCACAAGGCTATACTGCAGATCTAGCCCCATCTCAAGAAGAGCGACACTTTGAAATAGGTCAATCCTCTCAAGAAAATGAGCAAGATCTTGATGAATTTATACAAGATCCTCGAGCCATGGCTGCCTTTGACAAAATCCTTAGTGAGAACCAAGTTCATTTCTTTAGCTTGCTAGCAGAGCAAGGAGCCAAATTACCCAAAGGTTTTGATCTATCCATGCTTAGCGAGCCTAACAACAACCAAGACACCATACAAGCGGTGCAAACCATGTCAACAGTGACCACACCTTTGCCGAAACCAAGCTCGCAGTATAAGAATCCCCTCTTTCAAAACTCAACAGGGAAGAGGGTCGTAGCACCGCTTCTGACTCCTATGGAGATCTACAAAAACCAACAAGAAACTCTCCAACGTCAAGCAGAGTTAGCTAAGAAAGCCACCTTAGCTCGATCGAATATGCAACCACCTCCTAAAGTGTCCACACCAATCGCAAGTGGAATCTTGGTTACCCCATCACGAATAGGTTTTCCACCAAATTACAATCCAGGGAACAACTATGTAGCCATGCAACAAGGGTCTCAACACATACCACCTCCCATATCATCAAACCTCCATGTCTCTCAACCAATTAGAGTCATGCAACCCCAACCACAACATTCTTCTACTCTCATCCTCAATCAACCCCAAACATCGCAAATCACATCTACCTATGTCCCTCCTCCACAACGTTCATCCACGCTAAATTTCTTTCACACATTGCCTAGCCATCCTCAACATCCCCAACATCAAGTCTCCCAAAGCTATGTGCTGCCATCGCAACCTAATCAAACACACTTTAGCTTTCCTCCACCCAATTCTTTTCTTCAACCATCACAAAGCCAACATTCTTACCTAGCGCCACCCCCACCTCCTCCTCATAAAAGCATCCAATTTCAACCCAATCTCAACCCAACGTACAATGCATACGAGCCCAACCAATCTTACGACCCTTATAACACCAATGTTCATGGCTTACACTACAATCTTCCATATGGGCATCAACAACCACTTCTTGGACAATAGGAGATACTTCTGACTCCTCCCACAGAGATGGAGCTAAAAATTGCAGAAGTGCAACAACAGCTCTCTGATCTTACGTTTGGCCACACCAAGAAGACCTTCTCTTTAGAAGAAGTGTGTCCTTATCCTTTTGATCGGTCATTACCAATGATCCTTTTTCCTCAAAATTTCACTATTCCCAAGTTCGATAAATACAAAGGAAAAGGTGACCCAAAGGACCATCTCAGGGAATTCTATCTTGCTTGCTTCGAGGTCTCACATAACGATACATATCTTATGCGTCTCTTTCCTCATAGTCTTGGAGGTCAAGCTATAGAATGGTTCTCACACTTACCTACAGGTATCAAGTCTTTCAACGAGCTAGCAAAGAAATTTGCCACCCATTTTTCTTACAACGTAGAGCATGAGATTTCCATGACTAATCTATGCAACAATAAACAGAAAAATGGTGAAACTTTCATTTCTTTCCTCCAACAATGGAGACAAATGGCTAGCAAATTCCCTTTCAAGATTCCTGAGAAATAGCTTGTTAGCATATTTGTGCAAAACCTCAACCAAGAGTTAGGTTTTCATTTGCAAATTCTTAGTGCTACAACCTTCGACAAAATCACATACAAGGGAATCAACATTGAAAAGGCCCTCATTGCTAAGGGTGTGGTCAAAATCTTCAAAGAAACGAAAGACAACGCTCCTCATCAACAATTGAATGATAAACCTAAGTTTTGGAACAAGAACAAAAATGTGGTCAACGATGGGGTGGTCGATACTAAACATGTCCAAATGTTACAAACACCACTACAGCTCTCCAAACCAAGTCAAGCTCCACCTCAACAATAGTAACAACAGTGGCAACCATATCAAAATCAACAACAATGACAACAGGAGTGACCTCAACAAGATTACCCACTGCGACATCAATTCACTCCCTTGGGAGTGCCTATAGAGTCAGTCCTACAGCAGATCTTACAGAAAGGACTCATCACCTTACCAGATGCACCCCCATATGGTGAACCTGTTTACAAAACTATGCGATATAGAGAAAATGAATACTGTGAATTCCATAGGAGCAAAGGGCATCGAACCGCATCATGCATGAAGCTCAAGCACCTAATCCAAAATCTCATCGAGGGCAACCAAATCACTTTTGAGAATGACTCACCAGCTCAACACATGAACAAAAATCTCGATATGTAAAAGGAACCATTCTCTCATCATGGTCCACCTCCTCCTCAGGATAGAGGTAAAGGTATCAATCATGCTTCCACTTCCTTTGATTCCATTGTAGGTCATTTTGAAGAGAGTCGAGTGTCTACCCTCACAATCAAGGACAAATCTACGGATTGCGCTGTTACAACTCGCCGTGGTCGTGTCACCATTCATGGTCCTACACCCAGTCTTCCAACGTAATTTGATTATAATCTTGTCAAACATCTAGGGAAAATGCCAGCACAGATCTCTATCTTGGACCTTCTACGGTCATCACCTGCACATAGAGTAGTGCTAGAAAAAGCCCTCCAGGCGTCTTCGGTTCCCAACAACATAGCAGTCGTAGATTTCCAAGCTATAGTAGGTAACATTGCTTCACCCTACAATGTGGTCTTCTCTGAGAAAGACCTCCCTTCCCATGATCCGTGTCACAATGATGCCCTTCATATTGAGGTTCTCATCCATAAGCCCAAAATCAAACGTATACTCATAGATGGTGGTGCTGGTCTCAACATCTGTTCTTTAAAGTTACTTAAGCAATTGGGATACTCTGAGGATCATGTCAACAATGATCAAAGTATTACAATCAAGGGATATGATGATGCAGAACGCCGTTCAGAAGGTGTTATCCACTTGCCTATACAACTGGGCCCTGTCATGCTTGAAACCAGGTGTCAAGTCCTTGATATTGAACTACCTTACAACATTATCCTAGGCCATCCATGGATCCATGCAATGAAAGCTGTTCCCTCTATGTATCATCAATCTCTAAAGTTCCCATACAATGGTACAGAGATAACTATCCCAGGAGACCCCAATCCTTTTGAATTCTGTCGTGTCTTGCAAGGCAGTTATAAGAATTGCAACTAGGTGCCTAAAAATGAAAAAGCCCTTGAATCTCCACTATATGTCAATCCTGAAACTCTGACCAAAGCCTCTACAAGTAACCCAAATCCTCTACCTGTGATCAAGGCTCACATCCGTGATATAGGCTTTGGCTCTTATGATATCTCAAAATCTTGTTGTGTAGGGCGGATGCCTTTATCTCCAAAATCTTACGGCTAACCACCCATTGCCAAAGTAACCAAAAAAGTAGCTATTCCTCCCCCAACATTCCTAACCCAATTTCAACATGGACAGTTATTAGAAGAGGAAACTATTGAGGATATTTCTTCTTGGCTCTATAAGGAGAAAGAACCAGTCACAATACCAGTCAAGCAATATGGCAATGGCTTAAGAATAGTAAAAAACATGGGCTATAAAGGCAAAGGTGGCCTTGGGAAACAGAATCAAGGAACTATGGAACCCATTGTTGTGACAAAGAAACTAGACAAGAAGGGATTAGGATTTGGTAAGAAGGTACCACACGCCTTGGACATCGAGTATATCCTTGACGAGGTAGCTAACACTTTTCCCGCTGATTCGACGTCTACAAAGGATATCATCGATGACTCTTCCCTCCACATGACCAACCTATTCACAGAATCCTCCATTTTTACGCTATCCTCCGTATCCTTAACCTCCACCACCAGCACCCAGAACGTAACACTTGTCTACCCTGAACTTATCGATTGGGACCAACAAGGCTCTCCCATAATAGATGTATTTCAGAATGACGAAGCTCTAGCTGAGTTCATGAGACTTTGGGAAGGTATTCCTCTTGGCGATCATAAAGCAGGTTTTGTAATGGAACTAGAGCCAACAGCTTATTTTGGTGAGAATGCCAAATCCTCCAGTTGCAAAAGTAAAAATAAAGAAGGATCTCTAGGTGAAAACCACACTGTGGCACCTCCTGATCACAAAATAGTAAAAACAAAGGACGTATCCAAAGGTGAAAACCCAACTGTGGCACCTAAGGATGGAGGATTTGACCTTCCCCTACCATCTAAGTATCAAGAGAAGTCAGCTCTCCTGGTAGAAGATTCTACAGAGATAAACCTTGGCACAGAACAAAATCCAAAGACCACATTCCTAGCAGCATCATTATCAGAAACAGAGCACAGGAATCTTAACACATTCTTCTTACAGAGAACCATCAACTTTGGGTGGACCTATGCTGATATGCCAAGGTTAGACCCTAAGCTAGTTGTTCACTATCTCACTGTTGATCCAAAAGTTAAACCAGTCAAGCAAAAGCTGAGAAAGATGCACCCACAGATAGCTCTCTTGGTGAAAGTGGAAATACAGAAGCTGTTAGATGCAAAATTCATACGACCTATTGACTATTCAGATTAGGTCTCAAACATTGTACCTGTGTCTAAACCCAATGGGCGCATCCACATGTGTAATGATTTTAGAGATCTCAACAAAGCATGTCCCAAGGACGACTTCCCATTACCGAACATTGACATTAGAGTAGACTTGACAGCAGGTCATGAGATGCTTTCATTCATGGATGGATTCTCAGGCTACAATCAGATAAGGATAGCAGAAGAAGATCAACATAAAACAACTTTTACTTGTCCGTGGGGTAACTATTGTTGGTGTGTCATGCCATTTGGTCTAAAGAACGCAGGAGCAACCTATCAGAGAGCAATGACAGTGATATTTCATGACCTCTTTCATCACATCATGGAGGACTATGTGGATGACATACTAGCTAAATCTTCTAGGGCAGATCACATATAGGTTCTAGGACAGATCTTTGACAGGCTTGAGAAATACCAAGTAAGACTTAATCCAAAGAAGTGTGTCTTTGGTGTAACATCAGGGAAGCTGTTGGGATATATTGTATCTCATCGAGGTATTGAAGTAGATCCAGCAAAAGTAAAGGCTATAGTAGAGATGCCTCCACCAAAGAACCTTAAAGCATTAAGGAGCCTCTAAGGAAGGTTGCAATCCATCGGGCATTTTATCTCACAGTTAGCGGATAAATGTCAACCATTTCAACACTTGCTCCCAAAGGATGTCTCATTTCAATGGAATTATAAGTGTCAAGCAACATTTGATCAACTTAAAGAGTATCTAGCTACACCTCCTGTATTGGTTCCACCAGTTGCTGATAAACCTTTGATATTATACATCTCAACTACAACTTCGGCCCTAGGGGCCTTGGTAGCACAACATGATGAAATAGGAAAAGAGCATGCAATTTACTATATAAGTAGAACCTTGGTGGGATATGAACTCAATTATTCACTGATGGAAAGAGCTTGTTTAGCCGTAGTGTTCGCCTCCCAAAAGTTGCGGCATTACATGTTGAACCAACACACAATTCTTATAGCTAAAATTGATCCCTTGAAGTATCTACTAGCAAAAGCAACTCTTACAGGTAGACTAGCTAAATGGGTCATGATCCTTAGTGAGTTCGACATTGAATATGTGGATCGTAAAGCAATCAAAGGACAAGCTCTAGCAGATCAACTAGCAGAATCACCCATGCAAGATATACACCCTATGGTAGCAGACTTTTCGGATGAGAATCTATTCACTCTTTCCAACTCCATAATGTGGAAGTTATACTTTGATGGTTCCTACACACTGCATGGATCAGGGGCCGGCATCTTGTTCATCACACCTCAAAATGACTACATTCCAAAGTCATATCGGCTTGCATTCCCTTGCACCAACAACATAACAGAGTATGAAGCACTCCTCATAGGTCTCAATACAGCAGTTCAATGGGACATCACAGAATTACAAGTATATGGAGACTCATAGTTAGTCATTCGCCAAGTCACAGATGAGTACCAAACAAAAGATGAAAAGTTGGTCCCCTACAAGCAACTAGTGGATGCCTACAAACCACATTTCAGCAAATTCCAAGAGAGCATAACAAAACTACAAATTCTATGGCTTCTGTAGGATCACTAATTGACATGTCTGCAAATACACAGAAGTGTGAATTCTTGATCGAGCAATTGTTGATACCAGTCGTCGATGTTCCTATTACTGAAATCATCTGCAAACTTGTTGGTCCCAATTCCCCATGGTACGAAGATATCTATGAATACCTCAAGAACAAAACCTTTCCCCCTGACCTATCATCCACCCAACGCAAAACCTTTATCCGTCGATCCTCCCGTTACATCATTCTAGGTGATACGCTATATCGCCGGAGTCTCAATGGTATCCTCTTATGATGTCTTAACGCGGAAGAAGATGAAGCTACCTTACGAGACATACATGAAGGTGTCTGTGGCACACATTCTACCAGTCCTAATCTTGCTAAGAAGATATTCAGAATAGGTTATTACTGGCCTACAATAGAGCAAGATGCTGCACAGTTTGCTAAGAAGTGTCTACAATGCCAGCAGCATGGAGATTTGATTCACGCACCAACTCGTGAATTACAACCTGTGACAACTCCATGGCCTTTTTCTCAATGGGGTCTCAACCTCGTAGGACAAATCCACCCTTCCTCCTCTAATGGCCACAAGTTTATCATTACCGCCACTGAGTATTTCACGAAGTGGGTGGAAGCCATTCCTATGACCTATATCACTGGTAAGCAAATAGCCAAGTTTATTCTAAACTACCTCATATGCTGGTATGGTATTCCCCAAGCCATTGTCACTGATAATGGGAGACCATTCAAGAATCAAGATGTCCATGCCTTGTGCACACAATACAATATCCAACATCGCTTTTCAACTCCCTACTATCTGCAAAGTAATGGCCAAGCTAAGGCTTCTAATAAAACCATCCTCAAGATCCTCAAGAAAATAGTAAATGAAGCTGGTCGTGATTGGCACTTGCAACTCAATCCCGCCCTATGGGCCTATTGCACTAGTATCAGAACACCAACTAGTGCCACACCCTATGCCTTGGTCTATGGCTCTGAAGCCATCCTACCTATAGAGGTCGAGATCCCATCCCTCAAAATATCCATGAAGGACCTGATCGGTGGAGAGGAGTATCGCACTTCCAGATTAGCTGAGCTTGAACTACTAGATGAGAGGTGCCTTGCCGCACTTAATCATCTCCATGTCTATCAAAACCTCCTCCAGCGTAATTACAACAAAAAGATCAAAGAAAGATGGTTTCAAGTTGGTGATCTTGTACTCAAGGAGAATCAGAGAAATCAAGCAGATCGAGAAAAGAAGGGCAAGTTTGAGCCTAACTAGTTAGGTCCCTTTATTGTCACAGCAGCATATGGATCAGGAGCTTATACTTTAGATACACCTAACAGCATTCCTCTGGATGAGCCACTTAACAATGTCCATCTCAAGAAGTTCTATGCCTGATCCTCAGAGTATTCCCAAAAAAAACAAAAAAATAAAAAAAACAAAAAAATCCATCCTCTGGTGAAAACCTGGCAAACAGGCGCCTTGGATAAGTACCATAGTGAAAACCTAGCAAACAGGCGCTATGTGTAGAGTCAGCACCCCTCATCTATCGAGTCCTATCCACTCCATGTCCAATTCGTAGCGCACTTTCCATCCATCCATAATAAAACCATTGACCTTGTTTGTATTTCCATCTCCCTATCTAGTATAGCTGAGAAATTTGTCAATGTCCATCATCGTCTCCCCACGTCTTGATCTGTGTCTACAGTTAACACTGTCTTGTCCTAGGTCAAAGCTTTCTGTGTCTTCTTCGGCCGTCACCCATACAGTTTCCTCTACCAGAATGGGGGCAACTCTTTCCTTAACTTAGGTCTAGGATTGGTTCCTTGTTCATGGTTCACAATGCACACTTCAATCTCTTTCTCATTGTTCACAGGTAACACCCTTTAACGGACACATCGCTCCTACGATAAGGCTATTATCTTCTCAAACACTTTTCCCACATCATCACAATAACCAGAACTACATATTATCATCTTCTCAATCTTAAGGTACCTTGATCCCATGGATATGGGTATGTAGGCAGTCTGGAATACGCAGGAAGTTTCCAGTACTCAGGTACATAAGATCCCCTCCTCCCCACGTCGATCCATTTCATCACTCTATCCAGAACTACATATTTATCACTTTTCATCTTTCATCGTAGTGTGCCTTGATCTCGTGGATACAGGGTATGTAGGCAGTTTGGAATATGAAGGATGTATCCAGTACTCAAGCACACACGATCCATCATTCTCCACCCACCCCAATCCATTAGCACTGTCATCCTTCTAGTCTTCCATTTATCAAAATCCATTTGCCTTGACTTGACTAACTCAAGCAGCAAGCTAGCACATCCTTTCAAAGCAAAAGTTCTTCAAAAACCTGAAGCAAAGCGGCTTTCTTCCAGAGTCAACTACTGTCCTACTGTTCCAATTGCCAACATCAGCTAAGTCCCGCTTAACCAAAACACCAGATCCACAAGCTTGTCTTCTGCGAAGTGTTCCATTGTCGAGACTAACACACGTGTCTCCTGCGACATGTGGCATTTCCTATAGCGAGACATTGTCTTTTAGGTAGATAGCCCCCTTTAACGGACACAGAGTTCCTACGATAAGGCTGTTATCTTTCCTATCCAATCTATCCTGAGCAACCTCTTTGGCAAGAGAATATGTTGGTTGTATGTTTACTTTGTAAGTCAGTCAATTTACTTTATGGTTCATCTTTTGTTCCTTTTCCAATACTTACTCAAGGCTACCTTGTTTTATCTATAATCTTGGTATGTTGCGATACAGTACGGATTGGGGGCATAGTCATTTGCTTTTGTGTGCCGTGTTTGAGGAATGATCTTTAGTATCTTTCTTAACATCATATTTATCTTGTGTGTGTTACGACCTAACAGTCTTACACATTAATATTTCTTCTTGCATTTACATTTATTGAAGTTTATTTTATGTTCAAAGACTATGGCTCATTCACATTTTCCAACAAGTTTATATTATGTCTAAAGGATCTAAGTTCAAACTGCTTGCTTACAGAGTCAACGTCCACACACTTGGATATTACTGCACCTTGGTCTTTTATACCTTGGTGGTGAATTATCCATGTGCTATATCAAAATAAGGATTGCTCTTTACATACAAATGTGAAACCATTGCAACAAGCTCATTCATCCATTCCCACAACCTTTATATCATTTTCATTGTAGTGATCGATCAACAGTCTCTGTCTCCCATCTCCTCCTGTTCTTCTCTCTGGTGCATATCTGCAAAACCCACATGTCAGATATCACTAGTCATCATACATCTCTATCATCATACATCTATAAGCATCATATAAGAAACATATGTCATCACATGAATCCATAATCATACATACATATCATCACATCCATGACATCAACGAATGCATACACAAAAGCATGAACAATAGTGAGCCGAATAGATCATCATATATCTCATATAAAGGTCATCATAATACAAAATGTCTGTGTCTACATCAATAATCCATATGTATACATCCAAATATACATCAATATAGTACATCAAGGCTATCAAGAGCCCGCAAACTATACATCAGGATGCACGCAGGCATCTATCCAAAATGATACAAATGGTACAATGTACAAGTGTCCATCGTGATACGAGTATGGTACAAATATGATATAATATACATGCACATGCCCTAGTGGGTAGAGCTACCCTCCTGTTGTGGCCCCTGTCCTCCACCTGTACTCAGTGCAAGTCCCCCGTATGGTCCCCCTGCTGGTCCTCCTCCCCTTGGCATCGTGACTGGTCCTCTAACTGAGGACAGTGACTGTCCTATCTTGTGGGACCTGGATGCTCCAGACCTACTCCTCTCTCGATAGCTGGGTGCCTGCTGTGCTACTGGCACTGCACCCACATAAAGACCTCTGTAATACTCTACCTCTCTCCCTACAGATACTAGCTCTCCCTGCACCCGAAGAGCTCACTATATAGGGTCCTCTGATCGGCACCCAGTGTGCGGCGTGCCTCATCTCTCTCCTATCTAACTCTGTGAAGTGTGGCCTCTGCTGTCAGTCGCAGCTGTACCTCTGTATCCCTCTCCCGCATAGTCTGGGCTAGCTGCCCATCATCCCCTGCTGGTGTGAGTGTTGCCTATGCCTAGGCTTGTAGTGCTACCTGCACCTGGGCCTGTACCTATACCTGCACCTGGGCCTGTACCTGTGCCTCCATGCCTACCTGTAAGTGTGCCAAGGCTGTCTGCGCTACTACTGCCACCTGTGTCTGCACCTGTGCTAGGGCCTCGGCCTATCTCACCTCCACCCTAGCTACATCCCTGTCTCTCCTCAAACGCACCATACGGAGCTCTAATCGAGTCCTCTAAGTTGTCTCCTCCTATAATAAATGCTCAGCTCTCTCCAAATCTGTCTCTACCGCTGGCTCCTCCTCCTCCACCATCTCTACGTTTGCCTACTGGCCGCTGGCGTCTCCCACTGCCTGCTGTCTGGCAGCTCTAGCCTGGCATCTGATCCTGGCCTATGCACCAGGGACTAGTACCTCCCCCACTACTCCTGCCACCCCTAGTGTCGTCAAATGCACTGGCCTGTGTGTCTGCCAATATATATCATACTCGGGTAGTGTCCCTGGATCAGCCAGTCCTGTATCCCAATCCCATCTCCCGGGGACAAGTCCCCGTACCTTTGCCAATGCTGTAGCCACTGGAATCTCTGCGTCCCAGTCTCCAACCTCCCTCCGCGTCCTAGCATGCGTCGCCTCCCCCACTGGTAGTCCCTGTGGTAGCCCAAACTACCTAAGTACCCACTCTGGTAGGTACCTCTCTATCACGTCTATCCGTCTCCCAAACAGATACCGAGCCTATCTACAGTACATCAGCTACTCGTGCTCATCCTCCCACCCCTCACAAAGTAACCATGGCCTCCACACAAAAAGGTCCATCTCGTCGATCTGCCGCCTCCAATGGCTAACAGATCCCAGTCTCTGGTGTGTAATCACTCCCTCATACAAAAATGCGTAAGGCTCTCCCCTCCCCCGCTGGCGCTGTGTCATGGGTCTGATCACAGGGATATGCTCCCATGCCCACACCTGTAGAAGTGTCACCCCTACTAAGAGACTCCTGCCTCTCCTGTACACGCAGTGATGCATGTCTCGGTATAACTGTCCTAGCACACATGGACCCCATGCTTACTGTCTACCATGTGTGAACATCCCAGATAATACTGTGCCCCATCTAACTGATAGTCCCCTTGATCTCCTGTTTGGACACAAGAAGCTGCCAATCAGTGACGCCACTATCCATCTGATCCTATCACAGAGTCTCGGGATGTCTGCCCATCGAATCTTCCCGTCATCTATCCTTAGGTCATCTATGTAGAAGACCTCTACCAAGCCTACCTTGCCCCGCGCTGGGTTAAAGTCCACTCTCTCTCCATCAATCTGAATCCTCAAGATGCGATACACATCCTCCAAAGTCACTATCGCCTCCCCTGTCAGAAAGTGAAACGAGCTTGTCTCACTATGAAATCTCTCCACAACTGCTGTCACTAGGATGAGATTCACCCTAATGTGTGTCAAATGCACAATGTACCATAGTCCTGCATGCTCTAGGAATGCGTCCTCCTCCCATGTCAACTGTACTACCTCATGTGCTATCAGGTGGTGTCGCTCTCGTGACATCAGCGGTGGCATAATCCTTTGCATCCATAAGCAAACCACTTGTCAGTTCTTCTATACCATATCCCCCAAACTCCTATCTACTTCTATTCTATCCAACCCCTTTCTAAACTAGGGTAGTCAACCCTTCGGTCAACCTTACCTAGGTTGTTTTTTTTCAACTAACCAAAAGCGCCTTGTTTCACACAAAAGCGCTGCTCTGTTCTACCAAAAGCGCCTAACTACTACAATAGCGTTGCGCTAGCCTATACCAAAGATGCCTTGTTTTACAAATGCGTTGCACTATACCCCCAACTGCGCCTCACTGTATGAACAAAGGCGACTCATTTTTTTCATGCATTTCCAATCGTGCTGCTCCATTCTACCAAATGCGCTGCACTACCTAGCCATAAGCGTTGTGGCATCCTACCAAAAGTGCTGCGGCACTTATTCCCAAAGCCAACCACGTGGTGTTTTTACCAACCGCGCTACATTTACCTACCAACCGCGTTGCAGTGCCCCAAAAGCGCTCTAATCGACTACCACTAGCATTGCGATGTCCTAAAGCACTTTTGGCTGACCTGAAAACCCTACCTAGACCTAGCCCTAATCTACCCTAAAACAACAAATGAAAGTTAGGTTTTTGAACACTTACCGCTGCCAGAGCTCTTGTTGGCCGCCTGTATGTCCGCACTAGCTCCGCTCGATGCCTGTGTGCTGGAATCGGCATCTCTACATGCTGTCTGCTCCTTCCACTTAACCTAAGTTTGGAGGCTCTACTCTCTAAATTTAAAAGCTCTTAGTGTGCAAATGAGGATTGTGGTCCCCATGGGACCTATTTATAGCATCCCTCCCTTATTTTCTTTCTTCCCACCCATTCTGCTTTTTCCTTCTCACCTTGTCGCGCAATCTTCTAGTCAAGTGTCAACCCCGTCCTTCTACCACTTCCCTATCTTCCCACTCAAGGGGGCATACGCTGGGGCAACTACCTACACTGGGGCATCAAAAATTGTATCATGTCTTCAACTATCAATTTCTTTGATGCAACGCTATAAAATGCATCGCATCAAAGAGGGGCAAAATGTAGACACCCTAAAATGACCAAGTCATCACACTACTTGCATTTCGTCATTTGTCTAATCACCTGCATTTGACACATTAATTAAATAATCTAATTATTTAATTAATTTCACCAAATTCTTCTAAATCACATACTTTCAACATTAATTAAATAAATCCTCGTTATTTAATTAATTAAATTGAATTCCTCTATTATTCTTCCTCAAGTCTCCATTAATTAAATAAATCCAATTATTTAATTAATTTATCACAAATTCCCTCTTATCCAAACAATTAAATAATTCCCAATTATTTAATTAAATCAAATTCATTCTTCCAAATTTAAATAAATCAAATCAAATTTATTTAAATTCTCTCAATCTCCAAAAATAAAATAAATCAAATATTTTATTTATTCTTCCAAATCATGCACAACAATTAAATAAATTTATTTTAATTTGTTTTTTTATCTACAAATATCTTTCAAATCTTCTAAAAATAAGTCTTCTTCTCCATGCACACAAAATTAAATAATTTATTATTTAATTTCTCTCAAATCATGCAAAAGCAAATCTAAAGTTGAGTTATCTATTCACTCAACCTTGTTTTTATCAATTTCTCTTAAATTAGAAAAAAACTTTCTAATTTATGAAAAGCATGTCTTATCTTTAGAAAAGAAAGTGTTTAACTCAAATAAAATAGTTTTTGTGAGACACTTAGTCTTCTTCTTATTCGTTGCACATTCCTCAACTGTTCTCCTCTGTTGATTCTTTTGAATTATCTGGACCGTTGATCGATCTCTGTTGAAACCTATATAAAGCCCCCTCATCTCCTTCACAAACCCTCTTCGATCACTTATTCTCAGGCATACTTAACAGTGCTTTGAGCATACATCGCATCGATTGAGCAACCTTACGATCTTTTGACATTGATCTTTGAGCACACTACTTGCTTGTTGCAACCATGGTTTCGCAGCAATATTGAGCAATCCACATTCAATCCAAAGGGAACAATACAAATCTTGGTAAAAGCTTTCATGTTTCATTGATTATTATTAATGGCTTTTATTTAGATCGGTTCTCTTTATGTTATTGGGTTTTTGATTTGTTTAGTTTAATTTAATAGATTTTTCCTCATACACAGTGCAAATATATATACCAGATGGATTTGGATGTGAAGGGGTGTTTGGTATGGTGTTAAGTGTGAAGAAGAGCAGAGAATAGTGTGGAATTAGAGATAGAGGTCCGGTATGTGACAAAACAGCAGTACTAAGGCAGAAGAAGCATGAAGTGCAGTAGATCAGTATATTGAGCTTAACTAGAACTAAACCTAAGCATATGTGGATGCTTTTCATCAGTTCAAGTACCTGATTTTCTTCTATAAACTATTGTAGGCAGTGAAGCCTCTTGTGAGTAGTGTGCTCGGGCAGTGAGCCCTAATTGGCAAGTGCCATTTTGTACTATCTTATTCTTCTAATAGAGAATACATTCTTGGGTTAGTCACCCTGTGGTTTTTCCCCTAACAGGGTTTTCCACATCAAAATCATTGTGTTATGTGTATTGACTTTGCTTTTGCTTTCATGGTTGTGGACGCTTATTTGTTTTGATGTTGCACTAGTTATTAAATAAGAACATAAAGTTAAATTAATTAAGATAACTAATTCACCCCCCCTCTCAATTATCAACACTTCCAATATGCAAAATTCTAATTTTGAAGAACATGCAATGATCAAAATGAATTTAATCATATTTTAGTATGTTTGACAGTGAAATTGATGATTCACACTAGCTAATAGTATTTGATCTACACTTAGTGAATCTCTTTTTCATGTGAATGACTCATAATGTTTCATAGTATCCCCTTGAATGGACTAGACAAAGCACTCTAAAAAAAAGGATCATGGTAAGCCTTGTGCAACAATTAATAAAGAATCTTGAGGCTAGCCACCTTCCAAGTAGAGGAACCTTTATCATTCCAACCCATGTGCTTCATAGCTTATAGGAAAGTTGGTGTGTCAAAATCTACATCAACACAACCCATGACTAATTTTTGCAATAATGTTAAGAAAATTACTTTTTCTAAAGCATCTATTTTTCATTTTTTGTCCCAATCTGACCTCTAAACATCCCAAATGATTTTAATCATTCACACAAGCACAAAAATCATTTCAAGGTATTTAGAGAAAACCTATGCATGATATATTAAGTGATTTAAATTATTTAGAATTCAATTTACAAGTTTAACACATGAAATCCTCAATCAAATTCAATTAAGATGAAATTAGTTTCACTAATTTTCCTACAAGGTCAAGTATAATTATTCCATGGGTATTATGATTGAATACACATAAAAATCCATGTCACTGTCTCTAGAATTAACCACCATTGGCTTATATTTGTATCCTACACACTCGATGCACACATCAAACATATCATATGAAATAGATAGCTAAAGCAATGGTATAATAACCAATTATCATATACACTAATGCAAGTCACAATACATCTCATAGAATCACATTAATTTAAACATATGATAATATTAATTCACTAATAAAATTTAGATAAACATTTAAGATGACATTGTCATAGCTAAGCATGTCTCTAAAACATAACAACCAAACCATTGAAGTAACCACAAACATATAATCAATTTACAAGATATGAGTTAGCACATACATGATCATAGACATGACACATCATTATACAATGCATACACAAGAATGGATAGTCTATCTATGAATTAATTCCATAAAAGATGCTAAAGCATAAGCATCACTATTAGATCAAAGACATGGAAAGAGTCAAACATGGGTTGGCCTTACAAATAACACCTAGTCAGGTGTATTCCTAACAATCTCCCATTTGTTGTATACATTGCAAAAATCATAAGGGGTAATCAATATAGTGAACTAATGCTAAAGTTTGATCCATGTAGTGAATCCTTCACTATAGGTGGCAGATTCATTTTTCCTTATTCATTATTGAAGAACAATGTCTTGTATAATTAGAGAATCTTTTCCATCCTTTCATTTCATAGTATTTATGTGTTCAAAGTAGCCTAGTGAAGAGTTCAAGTTTCAACGCATGCACACCAATGGATGAATTAGTTCAAGTGAAGATCTATTTTGCGGAGCCTCTCGATAATACAAATAAGATTCACTCCAGAAGCATCATTATTGGTCCATAACAATAGTTGAGTCTATTTTGATTGGCACAACAAATTATTTTTGGTGGACCCTAATTTTCCTAAAGACATGTGGTCATTTAGTTATGTTATGATTAACACCACATGGTGCACCCCCAAGATTTCATAAGAAGCAAAGAAGCAATCTTACTCCAAATTCATGCACATATATGATTTTCCAACATAACCTAATCCAATAGCCCATGGGATGCATGACCATTTCCTTGTAAATCTCCCCAATGATGCTCCATTGTTACACAATTTTCAAACTTCTAGCTCCTTTATGGCATCCACAAGTCATCCCAAAGCTCTTGAATAGTTTTGGAAATATTAGTCACTCCTCAAGATTTGAAATTTCCTATAGTGGTTGATCCAACATTCAAATCTAATGAGTTCCTATCTTGAATGATGTATTATGGGAATCTACCTACCCAGAGATCCAAGATGTTGTACCACATGGTGAAATCTAATGGAGCTTGTACCCACGTCCTACATAGTAGACTTCAACCACCGCTAGAGGAATTCATGGTGTCAAATTCTCAGAGACATCCCTACTTCCTCAATTAACTTGTGTTACCTTCAATTTTGACAAAGTCCTTTTCCAAAATTTTGTTAATACCTTGCTAAGTCAGTCTTTGTTGCGTATTGACACCCCAAATTGCATAAACTCCAAAATTTTCATGTCTCAAGCCTTTCTTAAGCTTTATTGGGTCTTTTGAGCCTTCACAAAACTTTGTCAACACTTTTGATAGTTGTCAAAACCTCCTAAATCACTGACAAGGTTTTCTTCAAAGATTTGTTAGTGTTTTTCATAGTTCTCATAACCTTGTAAATCACTGACATACTTTCTAAGATCTTTTCAAGTTCTAAAATATTTTTGAAACCTTCTAAAATCCCAATCAATAGACAACTTTGAAATTTTTATGAAGTTGTCAACATTTTCATTAGTTTCCACAACCCCTCAAACCTTCAACAAGGTTTTCAATAGTCTTCAAAGTCCCAAACTAAGTGAAGAAAGAATTAAGCATGAGTTTTTGAAAGTTTAAAAATTATTTTTGGCAAATATAATGGTTGTCACAACCTCCAAAAATGTTGACAATGTTTCAAAAAGTGTTGTCAGCAAATTCAATGGTTGTCACAACCCTTCAAAAACATGACAATCTTTTAAAGATGGAATTCAAAGAAGGCTTTTGAAAAAAGGAGTTTTGAGTGACTATAAAATATTGATAAGGTTTCAAATCCATCTTTTAATTTTTAAGAGAAAGATGAAATTTCATCTGTGAATTCAGCAATTGTCATAACCTCTTGAACCCCTGAGAACGTTTTAAAGATAGTGTTGGGCCCCAATAGCCTGCTCACAACCTTCTGAAAGAAAATAAAACATTTCATCAGCAATTTTAAATCTTCTCAAAACCTTCTTAAATGTTGACAAGGTTTTGACTACTCTTCAAACCTCTGAAAAGATACACAAATTATGAGTTTGAGATAATAAAGAAAACACTGCCAGGTTAAAGTTAAAGAGAACATCAACATATTTTAAAGTTCTCATAACATTTTAAAGTTTCAACTTAGTTTTGAGAATGGTTAAATGTGTTGATAGCTATTTAGAATATAAATTATAAAGGGCTTCCTAAATTCATTTGTAATCACAATGCATTTAAATGCCAACAGAACTACAAACCCAACTGCTGCTTAATTAAGCTTACCACTTCGCATTCACTATGCTTTCCCAATGAAGATTTCTCTCATAAATTTCCCATTTTCATTTATAGGAGTAATTCACACAAATTTATATTATTACAATACTTTCAAACACCATTCTCATCTAATAACTTTCTTAGCTATATAATTCCCTACTACAAAATTTCAAACCCACCACTCCATGAACTTTGCCCAAATTTGATATTACTTGTCTGAATTCCAACCACCTTCATTCCTAACATGCCAAAGCTATTTCAAACCCTAGCCCAATTTTTCTCTATGTTATCTAAGCCTACCAAAATTAAATACAAATATTAGGGATATGAGCATGTTGTCATTTTAGACAACTCTCTATTTGAAGTGGGGGATAGTAGACTAGGACACATAAACATGGAAATTTTTTGGAATAGAATGTGACAGAATCCTAGAGCCCCAATTTCTGAAGAAACATTCTCTAGTGGCATATCACATGTTGCTAGTTTCCTAAATTTAATCCAATGTACAAACTTAGTTCTAGCACGTGTAAGGCATTACAAACCGGATACTAGAGAAGTCAAAACTATGGATGATTAACTAGTGGAGAAATTGGATGGTCCTTCACTCAAAATCACCTTTAGACTTCCATGAAGAGATGAGTATGCTGAGATGATGATGGATAATTCAAACTAATTCTTCTAAGAGAAGAAAGATGCTTGACCAATATACAAAACATTGGTTGAAAGTGCCCAAGAAAGGAAAATCACAATTACCTAAAAACTTGCAATGGTCCCATTTTAATGAGGATATCTCAAACATGGCTACTCTTCTAAACTAAATGATAAGGAAAAAGTAAACTAAATCTTTATCACAATGATATGCTATGGGTAGCAGTTTATTGACTGAGGGAAGATAATAAGCAACAAATTACATAACCAATTGGTAAATTTTCCAACAAGTTAGTGTTTCTATATATCATCTTATTTATTCTATGCAATTGTAAGCATGAAAGAATGGATTGGCCTACAATAACAAGGAGTATATGATGCCTCCATGTAGATTTATGACTTCTACCCACAACTCCAACTAGAGATCAGCAATAAGAACTTTAGGAGGGTCAATTATTCCTTCACGATCTTAACAGTTAGAGAGTTTGATGGCAATATCAGGGTTAGGATAACATATAAAGAAATAAACCTCATCACTTGATATGAGATATACTTATCTAGTTCCCGAGGTTTACATATATCAAAATTGGAGGATTTCATGATCATCCATACACGTTACCTCACTATGTAAGTGACCACCTCATCCTCATAGAGGTATGCAAACAAATTGGGGTAGTAAATAAAAGATGCAAAGAAAGGAAACATTTAGACATCTCCTTTCCCATTAACCTTAGCTACTACACTTTCCAATCATCCTTTGATACCCAAAATATTGAGAGGTCTCTTGCAAAGATCATTATGTATTTTTATGGGGCAAGATTCCCCTTTAATAGAAAAAAAATTGTTAGAAATAACTTGAATCTCAAGTCAAGAAACAATCATGCTCCTCAATTGGAGGATTTATAGGATGACTAAAAATATGATTTGAAGTATGAATAAGAGATTGGATGAGACTAATATTCAAACAAATGAAAGCCTTCAATCAAGGTTGGGATGTAGAAGACATCAAAGATGATGGTAGTGACATGATAGATCATATTTTTACCTCTACTATCCATCTATAATCACTCATGCCCATCAATTAAGATGATAAATAGGTCAAGGACATTCAAGAAAGGACACTCTTCATCCTTTAGAGTACCTAGAGATGGCTAAATTCAAAAATTGTAGAACATGCTATTACAAGGCCACCTTCTATGGATAACACTCCAAGGAAACAACATAAGCAAAGTGACAAGCAAGGTGAGGCTTCTTCCACCTACAACTTCATCTCAATCTACACTACAAGGTCCAAGGCCAATGTATATGGAGGGGGTACTAATGATGACCCCAAGAAGGGGACAAATCTAAAAAGCACCTGTGAAGGTGGAGATCTTGGGCCTAGGAAAAAGCTTAATATCAAGAAAGCACCAAATCATGTTGGGCAAGATACTGAGGCTATCTTCCAAATTCTTGAAGGTCCCAAGTAGAAACCCAATGTTCCCAATGCTACTTCTTATTCACTTTCTTCTTTTTTTTGCCTCCATAATCTCCTCTTTACTGGTGCAGGAGCACCTACCTGACAGCTGGCCTCCATGAGGCAGTTAGTTTGTTTTAGGTCTGGTTAATGTTTCCAAGAAGGTCTGATAAGACCTATGCATGTAATAAGGTCATGTTGACCATTCTTTACTATTTTAGATAGTTTGTTATGACAGCTGTTATGCTGTATGTCCGGTTGGATCCTCCCAGCCGCTTGGAAGCTCCCAGCCGCTTGGAGTCGGGTCGGTAGTACTCGCAGGAGATCCTATTTATGCATTAGGATCGGTTGATTTTATATATTGCATTGAGGAGTTAGATTGTAGAGTGAGACAGAGTATTGTATTGCATCTTTTGAAATCAATAAAGATCCTGTTTGTGTTCATTTTCTATTTGATCTCCATTGTGAAATCGAGTTGTTGTTCTGGTAGTTTCATGGATTCGCTGATCCATTCCACCAGTTGATTCGTCGAATCGGTGGAATGGCCATGTACAGTAGTTTAGGAGTTAGTCTGCATTTTGTGTTTGTTTGCATGCAGGTGTGCAGGATCGTCGTCGAGAGGTGTTGAGGACCCTAGCATGGGTATGTGCTAGGTCGTGCTGGTAGTTAAGGGTCTGGAAAGTTGTCCAGGAAGCAGATCGGGTCACCTCAGGAGGTTCGGCGGATCGAAACGGTGAAAATCCGCTAAGGTTGGAAAATCTGTCACAACGGCATCATCAGGATATTTCTGTGTATATCCTGCAGTTACATCGGGCATCATCCGAGTAGATGGAGGTGAACATGATGCAGTAGTTTGCATAAGGTGAATGTGCATTAGGGTGATCATCATCAGGTGTTGCCGAGGAGGAGCGTATCGGCATAAGGTAGAAGATCGGGTTGATAAAACCATCGCGAGCCGATAATGTTAAGTTTGGCCGACAACAGGATATTGGAGGAGCTGCATGTGACGTCATCGTCATCAAGATAATCGTCATCAGGATATCGGGGTGACGTAAGCATCGAAGGAAAGATGCATGAAGTTGTCGTCATCAGGATATATGAAGGGAACAGGATATTTTATATCCTGCTGATGAACATGATGTTGAACATCATGATGCTGCAGAGTGTGTTTGGCGGTAGGATGAACAGTGAACATCAGGAGGATGTTTGCGCTTGCCGAATATGATGATGCTGCTGATAGCCGGATATGATGATGCTACTGACAGGCGAAAGGGCGAAGGTTTGTCTGCAGGAGGATATCGGTCGGCAAGAGAAAATATGATGATGCTGACAGTGTTAAGAGAAAATATGATGATGATGATGAAGGGTTGCGGACATACATGCTGTATGTCAATGGTTTAGTGTGGATGCCTCTGCATCATAGTGGTATCAGAGCTCAGCAAAAGGTCTGGGCTGTTGTGTGTTGATTCTGTCACCGAAAGGACAGAGGTAGAGGAGTGAGAGGTTGACAAAATGCCTCCGAAAGGTAGTGGTACTGCAAGGGAATTGCAGGAGATGAAGGAAAAACATGCCAGAGAGATGAGGAAGATGAAGGAGCTTGCTGAAGCACTTCAAGCCAGGCTTGTAGCCCTGGAAAAGAACAAAAAGAGGGAAGTGGAAGACAGTGAGTCAGAAGAAGATGAAGATGCTGTTGAAGAGTATGAAGAGGTAGCTGAAGATCTGGATGCTGAAGACCAGAGATTTGCAAAACTGTTAAAGGCAGTACAGAGTGATAAACCTAAGGTAAAGGTTGATGTTTCCAAGTATAATGGAAGTTTGAATGAAGATGAGTTACTGGATTGGATTGCTACACTTGATAATCACTTTGAATGTGAAGATGTTGCTGAGGATCAGAAGGTAAAGATTGCAAAGACCAAGTTAGGAGGTCATGCTTTGGTATGGTGGGATTATGTACAATCCGAGAGAAGGAAACAAGGGAAGTCAAAGATCACTTCATGGGATAAAATGGTAGCAAGGATAAAAGGTAAATTCTTGCCTAAGGATTATGAAATTCAGATGTTTAAGAAGCTGCAATTTTTAAGGCAGAAGGAAATGGATGTGAAGGCATATACTGAGGAGTTTTATAAGTTGAGTATGAGGTCTGGTCATCATGAGAATGAGGTAGAAAAGGTGGCTAGGTACTTGGCTGGTTTGAGATTGAACATACAGGATGAGTTAGTTTTAGCTAACCCTAAGAATGTGGAGGATTGTTACCAAATGGCAATCAGGATTGAAGAAAAGATGAATAGGAGACAAGATAAGCCCATGAGAGGAAGAGGCAGCAATATGAGGGGAAGAGGATTAGCCCCTACAACAAGGCAAACCAATGAGGGTCAAGAAGACACTGGTAAAGGACAGGGACAGTCTGATTTCAGAGGTGGATGGAAAGGTAATAGAGGCAGATTTGGAGGTGGTAGAGGTTCTACTACATTTTTAGGAAAGTGTTACACCTGTGGTGAGTTTGGTCATCCATTTTTCAAATGTCTAGAAAGCAAAGGTTCATCATCCAGAAATGATAGAATGAATGACAAGAAAGTACAACTTGTGCAAGAAGAGAAAGTAGAGGAATGTGTGCAGAGTTCAAACACTTATCAAGGAGATAGAGTTCCTGACGGTTATGGGTATCCTGAGGATGGAGAAGCATTGATGCTTAGGAGAATTAGTTTGCAGACATCAAAGGATATGATGCAAAGAAGAGCTCTTTTCAAGACCACATGCAAGAGCAAAGGTAAAGTATGTAAGGTTGTCATTGATACTGGTTCAACAGACAACATGGTATCTCAGGAAATGGTGGATAAACTGAATTTGGAAAGGATTCCACACCAACACCCTTACAAGGCATCTTGGGTGAGTGATAGTCAATCACTTTTTGTCTATGAACAGGCATATGTGGATTTTCAGATTGGAGCATATCATGATAGAGTTTTGTGTGACATTTTGCCCATGGAATGTTGTCACCTACTGTTGGGTAGACCATGGCAATTTGATAGGAGGGTACTGTATGATGGGTATGCTAATACCTACACCATCAAGAAAGATGGGAAGACTATTATGTTGATGCCATTGCAGGCAAATGCTGCAGCACAGGGGGCAGCCCAAATCATTTTAGTGGGAAAGAAGGAGTTTGTGCAGATGCCTATAGGAGCAAGCATAAAGGCAGTTGCGGACACTGCAGGGAAAGGAGTTGTTAAGGACAACAGGTTGAAGAAAGTTTCAGTTGTGACTGACAGAGGTTAGCAGCAGGTTCAGAAACAGGTTTGCAAACAGCAACCAGTTGAGAGGAATGACAAGGATGTTGTCATAGTTGGGACTATTGTTTGTCCTATAAGAGTTGAAAGAAAGACAGAGTTGAACATTATAGAAGTTCAAGAGGCAGTTCAGACAGAGGTTCTGGTCAGACAACCTAACAAACACAAGGTATGTGAGAGAAGGGCCTACATTGACAGGCATGAGGATTTACTTGCAAGAAAGCAAGTTACAGTTCAGAAGTCTTGGAGCAGCCGAGAGCCAGCAGAGGACAAAGCTGGAACAAGTCAAGACACTGCAAGGGCAAAGTGTAAAGGTGGAGGACTTCCACAACCTAACTCATGGGACATGAGTTCTTTTCTATCGGGGAGTATGGTGCAGGAGCACCTACCTGACAGCTGGCCTCCATGAGGCAGTTAGTTTGTTTTAGGTCTAGTTAATGTTTCCAAGAAGGTCTGATAAGACCAATGCATGTAATAAGGTCATGTTGACCATTCTTTACTATTTTTAGATAGTTTGTTATGACAGCTGTTATGCTGTATGTCCAGTTGGATCCTCCTAGCCGCTTGGAAGCTCCCAGCCGCTTGGAGTCGGGTCGGTAGTACTCGCAGGAGATCCTATTTATGCATTAGGATCGGTTGATTTTATATATTGCATTGAGGAGTTAGATTGCAGAGTGAGACAGAGTATTGTATTGCATCTTTTGAAATCAATAAAGATCATGTTTGTGTTCATTTTCTGTTTGATCTCCATTGTGAAATCGAGTTGCTGTTATGGTAGTTTCATGGATTCTCTGATCCATTCCACCGGTTGATTCGTCGAATCGGTGGAATGGCCATGTACAGTAGTTTAGGAGTTAGTCTGCATTTTGTGTTTGTTTGCATGCAAGTGTGCAGGATTGTCGTCGAGAGGTGTTGAGGACCCTAGCATGGGTATGTGCTAGGTCGTGCTGGTAGTTAAGGGTCTGGAAAGTTGTCCAGGAAGCAGATCAGGTCACCTCAGGAGGTTCGACGGATCGAAACAGTGAAAATCCACTAAGGTTGGAAAATCCGTCACAACGGCATCATCAGGATATTTCTGTGTATATCCTGCAGTTACATCAGGTGTCATCCGAGTAGATGGAGGTGAACATGATGCAGTAGTTTGCATAAGGTGAATGTGCATTGGGGTGATCATCATCAGGTGTTGCTGAGGAGGAGCGTATTGGCATAAGGTAGAAGATCAGGTTGATAAAACCATCGCGGGCCGATAATGTTAAGTTTGGCCGACAGCAGGATATTGGAGGAGCTGCATGTGACGTCATCGTCATCAGGATAATCGTCATCAGGATATTGGGGTGATGTAAGCATCGAAGGAAAGGTGCATGAAGTTGTGGTCATCAGGATATATGGAGGGAACAGTATATTTTATATCCTGCTGATGAACATGATGTTGAACATCATGATGCTGCAGAGTGTGTTTGGCGGTAGGATGAACAGTGAACATCAGGAGGATGTTTGCGCTTGCCGAATATGATGATGCTGCCGATAGCCGGATATGATGATGCTGCTGACAGGCGAAAGGGCGAAGGTTTGTCTGCAGGAGGATATCGGTCGGCAAGAGAAAATATGATGATGCTGACAGTGTTAAGAGAAAATATGATGATGATGATGAAGGGTTGTGGACATACATGCTGTATGTCAATGGTTTAGTGTGGATGCCTCTGCATCATTTACCCACCATCTCCACCAAAGAGTCTTCCCCCTTTCACTAGCACAAATAGAAATAGGGGTTGATATTTCTTCCAAGGTCACTCTTCCACCCATCATTACTTCTTCTTCCTCTAATCCCAAGATAGGATCTTCAAACTCTCCTTCACCATGGAAAAAGGAGATGGTCAGTAAGAAAATAAAACATGCTCAGGTAATTGATCCTAAGTTTGATGTTGTACAAAAGCTACTACAGATGTCTCCTTAGCCAAAGAAAGATTATACTAACTCAAGAGTGATGGTGGATCCCTCCTCTAGTGCATAATTTGTAGAAATTGTGAAGCCCACCATAGATAAAAATGAAGAGGATACAATGGAAGTAGATTACAATGTCTCTCAGGTTGACCATGGCCCCACCACACATGAAAGTGGCATCCACAATTTCCATGTGTCGGCTACCAAATTGGTGGAAAGGATAGGAAGGGAGAAGGAAACCAAAGAACAACTAGAGGAATAGGTGTATGTTTTGACCTCATGTGTCAATTCCATTGTTGACACATCTACACAACCTCTGGAGACATTTCCATCAACTTCTTATAAATCATCATTGGGGGATGTAAGCAAGGAGACTATGGAGAAAATAAAAAAATATCAAGCTTACGATAGAGCAATTGAATCTTGGGTGGAGCAAGTCACCTTGGATGGTCTTAATTTCATCAAGGAGGCCACAAATTTATATAAGAAAATAGAAGATAAGAAGAAGGAAATAGATTCTAAGATACAAGTTGCAAGGAAAGAAGAGGCCATATGGCATGCAATGATAAGAGACCTCCAAGAGATGGAAAAATAGATGTGGATATATTAATCTCTAAAAAGGATTTTAATAAAGAAGAAGAAAATGAATCAATCCAAAGGTTCAAAATTATGGAATAGAAGATATTGGTTTCAATGCAATCAATAATAGAATTTAAGAGACTCTTGATGTCATGTGATCAAATAAAGTCTAACATTCAAGCCAAATTTTTATCATTTAATTTAGATATTCTCAAGGAAGATGAGATTGAACTTGCTAATGTTCTTTCTATTAAAAAGAGTTTCAAGGACATGATCTTGGAAAATCTCTTCAAGAAAGAGGATTTATATACAAATGTCATGAGAAATATTAGTAGTATATCTTCATCATTAATAGGCTACAAAAAGATGTGCTAGTTTTTCTCAAACAGGTTGAAGAGATCAATGAAACCTTGCAAACTTGGAAATTATTCCTCTTTACTACTATTATAATAGGAGCCAATTTGATAGAACCTATGGTTAAACAATTAAAGATTTTCAAAGCCAAATCTTCTCCACATTAGTCACAATCACCAATGTTTGAAGCAACTCTATCTATCATACCAAATCATAATTGTATCCTCCTTCAATCCAATGTTTTAATAGTCTTCAAAGCCAAATTGCTTTCTTATAGGCATAAGCAGTTTCCATGTACTTTGCTTCTATACATAGAAGATAACCCATGGCATACTATTTTCTCATCCAAAATCATCACACCTATAAAAAGGGTAAACATAAACCCACTAGTAGACCTCCTTCTATCCACATCACTAGCCCAATTAGAATTCATGAATCACTATATCCATTGTCCTACTCAATTTTTGACCTCCTTGGTAGTGAAATAAACACTCTGATGTGTTTCTAAGATAGTTGAATACACTCTTCACTATAGTCTAATGCTATTTTCCCATATTGCATAGATATCTTTATAGGACTCTAGTTTTTTAGGCAACGTCTACTTTGGTGCAAACCATAGCATACATAAGACTACCAAGTACACTTGCATTGGAGATGTGGCTTATGTCCTCTATCTCATTAGATGCCAAAGGGCACTAATTAACAAAATTATTTGTTCCTACAAGAATGGAAACACTCACTAGTTTACAATTTTGTATCCTGAACCAATACAAAATAGAGATAGCATACTTCCTCTAGCTGATTTATATTTTTCTATTCACTCTATCTCTCTTTATCTCTATCGCTAAGATGAGATTTTTTGTCCCCAATTCTTTTATAATGAAAGCTATAACTAAAAACTTCTAATCATATCCTTACTATTATTGAAGAATATTTCATCAATATATAGATAAATAATAATAAAATAATCACCATCATGTTTGAAGTAAAAATTGTGATCTAACTTATCTCTAGCATACCTCAACTTTAAGACATAAGTGTCAAACTTATGATGCCACATACTAGAGGACTATCCATTACCATAAAGAGATTTCTTCAACTTACAAACCAATCCTTTCTAATCCTTCACCTCAAAGTTCTCTAGTTGTGTTACATAGATATCCTCATCAAAATCCCATGTAGAAAACTTATCTTCACATCCATTTGTTTAACCTCAAGGTCAAACACAAAGGTAACATACAACATGAATCTAATAGATGACATCTTTGTAATACAGAGATCTCACTGAAATCAATTCCTTCTAAGTAGGAATATCCCTGAGCCACTAACCTTCCTCTGTACATTTCAAAATATCGCTTTGAATTATATTTCTAGTTGAAAACCCATTTGTAACCAACTAGTTTCTTGTGCTTAAGAAGCTTCACCTAGTCCCATGTAATTCCCTCATGTATTGCAATCATCCCATCATCCATGGCTTTCTTCTAATACTTACTATTTGTAGATTTTATTACCTTGATCATTTTTCTAAGATTATCCTTGTTAGTAGACAAATAAAAAATGTATCTAAAATAAAGTGGATTGTACGTATCAATTGCATTCTCTACTGAGTGAACCTCCTCAAGAATGGAATTTGAGGTTGTTCTTCTTCCTCAAAACTCTTTGTATTGTCCTCCTCATCAAGTCTATTATGAATATCTGGGTCAATATTAGGTGTAACATTTTTATCATTGGCTTTATATGCACTATTATTTTCTCCATATTTTAGTTATAAAGGCTTAGTGCAAGATCTTATCTCCCTAAAGATCACATTCTTACTATACATTATATTTCTAGTCTTAAGATTCTAAAGCTTGTACTCTTTCACATCATCACTATACCAAATGAAGATATAATTCTCTACTTTGAAATCCAATCTAAATCTCTTCTCATTAGGCACATGTAGACATGCCTTACAACCAAAAATATTGATATGCTACAATTAAGGATTATCTCTTGACTAAGCCTCCTCATGGCTTTTACCTAAAAAATTTACTCTAAACCAACTCCACTAAGCATGCTTCTATCTCTCTTCATCAATGTATTGTTTAGTTTCTCTACAACTCAATTTTGTTAAGGATTTCTAGAGTTCTCTTATGCCTCACAATACCATGTTCCCTATAAAGTTGTTAAACTTTAATAAACAAAATTCTCTACCATTATAGTTTTCAACACCTATTATTTCTTCTTTGTTTGGTTCTCAACAAGAGATTAGAACTCTTTAAACTTTGAGAAGACCTAAAGTTTGTTCTTGAGGAAAATAACCCATGATTTCTTAGAGAATTCATTAATAAAATATACGTAATATAGAGATTTTCCTAGATATGGTACATCCATAAGACCAAAAACATCACTATGCATCAAATCAAAAATCACTATAAATCTAGAAGATCTTGAATGAAACTCAACCTAATTATGCTTTCCATATCCACAATGTTCACAAAAAATTAAAATCTAGAGAATAATTAGTTAGATCCTCTACTATTTTTTTACATTTTAAGTACCTGAGACCTTTGTCACCAGTGTGAACCATAAGATCCTGCCACAACATGGTCTTCTCTAGTATAAGTTTATGATTCCCTAAATGAATAATTCTATAACTATTACATTCCATAATGTTAGCATCCAAGCATAGTAGAGTTCTATAATGAACTCCCTTATCCAATATTATTGTGCCATGAATTATCTTGCATTAATCTTTGTTTAAAACCACCTAAATGTCAACATGATTCACTTTACTTATAGAAAGAAGTTTTCTTGACAAACATAAAATATGCAAAATATTGGAGAGGGTTTTGGTCCTTTTGTCTCCATTAGTATGAGTCTACCTCAACCAATGATTTTAAGAGAAGATTTATCTCCCAACTACACCCTCCACCATTTAATCTCTCATTATATGATAACCACTCCTTCTCTGGAGTCATGTGAAAGGAGACTCTAGAATCAATCATCCACTCACACTTGGGTTTCCATGAAAGTATCACTGTCATTCTCATTATAAGATCTCAAGACTAAATCATCATTGGAATCTTTATTTGATTTATTTTACTTGTAGTCCTTATTGATGTGTTTGATCTTTCCATAGTTCCAATATCTTACATTGGATCTACTAGGAGACTTAGGTCTCCCCTTAGACTTGGCATGTTTGTCCTTATTTCCCTTTCACTTGTCCTTTACACAACCTCTAATAATCAATTCATCTTTGATGAATTCATATCTTTTCAACCTCATCTCATCAAATAATAATGGACCACCTTATCAAGATTCAACTTTGAGATAATGTTATTGATTGTCATTATGAGGCTACAAATTAAGAAAAGAGAACAGAAGGGTTATGTGTTAGTCCTCATCTATTTTCACATCCATAGAGCTCACCATAATTTTGAATTTATTTAGGTGCTCCATTATAGAGTCTCCATCACTCATCCTTAAGGAGTAAATCTTATTCCATAGGAAAAGAAGGTTTACAAGTTACTTTGTCTAGTATAAGTTCCCTAACTTCTTATAGAGGCTCTTAGTGGTGGCCTCTCTTGAAACATTCAAGAGCACTAAATTTACAAGGAAAATCCAAACAAGGTTCCTTCTCTTTTGATTAATGATTGCCTAATCTTTGTCCTTTATTCTAGAGGGTTTATGTCAAGAAACTACTACCCACAAATCTCTATCAACAAGGAGATCCTCCATCTTGATCTTCTAAAGATAAATTTTTATTCCATTAAATTTGTCCACTTCCATTTTGGAAGTACTTTCCATATTTATTTCTTGAAACATAAGACCAACTATAAAACTCCAACTCAAACAAAGATAATACAAAATAACTCTGATCCTCCCACTGATACAACATGATGTCTAAGCTCTAAAACCGAAGGAAAGGAAATATGCACTAAACCCTACTTAATCCTATGAGGAAAGTATTACAAGTTTTATATCTATGTAGATCTTGGTAGAATTTTGACACAATAACAACACTTAAAATAAGAAGAAAAAATAGAAGTAGAAGAGAATACAACAACCACAACATAATGTGACACCCTAGAAAAACCCTTGTAAGGTAAAAAGTTAGTCTCAAAATATACCACACCTAATGTATTAATTAGCAAGAAAGGTTACAATACAATATCAAGGTCTTCAAGATTCAATGAGGTCTACACTCTAAATCTGAAGGAATTTTGGTAGCATAATTGCACATAAAACATGACATACAATCTCCATCCCAAGATTTGAATATATAGGCCAGTGAGATCCAAGAAACCAAGAATAGGTTTTCAAAAGCATGAGCCAAAATCAATTCAAGGTAGTCCAAGTTCAAACCATGTACTCCACCTCCATGAGTAACTCCTCCACAATTAGAATGTATATCCTAATTGACTGGTTTGACTCCTTTGACCAAGGGGTCCAAGTGTAAATCTCAAGTGCTTCAACGTAAGGCCATAATTAATCTTACACATGGCTTATAGTCCACCTAGAAATAACTTCTCATATCCATCATAAGACTAGTGACACATGGAAGAGTGCAAACAATGGAATCTCAAATTTCCATCCAAGTGGCACTTTATTTACAATATTACAAATATTAAACAATTACTCATAAACCTAGGGCTTTGTAAGGTGTATAGCAGCACCTAGTCCTCTAGTGTGACTTCCTCATCAAATTTAATGTCTATGGATCCTCAAAAAATAGTATCTTCCCTCTCATTCTCATTGATGTCACTTTTCACATTCACTCATCTCTGTGTGGTCTCCAGACATTGAGCTTCACCTAAAGAGATCTCATAATATTAGTGTTTTTCCAAGCAAGCAGTATCTAATTGATTATTTTCTACTCTTCCTCTTTTATAGTCTATCACTCCTTTGGTCCACCTAAATGTAACACACAACAAAAATACACTTTATTATGGATCTCAGTGAACTCTCACTCATAAAACTATACTCTTGTTTTGATACCAAATGATACAAATAGTGGGTCAATTGAACAACAAACTCACACTTGCCTATTGTTACAAAACAAAAGCACAAAAATAAGGAAGAACAATGAAAGTTTGGGAAACCACACGATCTTTATTAGTATGAAAAATAATTTCACCTCATAAGGGACACACCAAAATGTATGAGACCCACCAACCTATTCTACCCAACAAGAAAAAATTTATCCTATTTGTAGAGACTCTTTATGTTAAAATATATCCCCTTTTTAAAGACTAAATATGCCTATAACTACCCTATTTTACCTCAACACCACTTCAATCACAATTTTAGAAAAAATTCTTGCAAAGACTTGAGTAGCCTCTATGGAAAGGAAAATGTTCATCTTATGCTGACATAGTATCATTTTACCTTCTCATGGGTACAAGAACTAAATTCCTTTATGTACCACACTGCTATAACCAAAGCTCCAAGATCTATTAATGCTTAAGCTTACATCTACATATCTATTGATTCTTTAGCTGTTTTTAGAATTCTTCTATATGCAATTTGAATATAATTATCAATTTGCATAGTGTGACATAATTAGAAAGGTTTTTGTTATTTTAATCATCCATTTAATAGACTCTTCATATATCCACCAAGGCATGGACTAGATCCTAGATGGCATCACTAAGCTTGCATGACAACACATGGCATCCAAATAACATTCTTTGTTTGTGCAATTCCATAAGGTTCAACCTATATGTCCATGCTACACCATTGCCTCAAGAAATTATTTTCTTGTTATCATAATAGATTCACCAATCTCTAAAACACACACACATGACACTGAAGACAAAAAAATTAATGCACACTGCACAAACACAACAAATAATCACTATGCAAACAACTAAAATAGAATAAAATAAAGGTAACTTTTAGGCAATGCAGGATTGCTCAATCCCTACAATTTTATTGCATCAATATCACTCTCAGCATCCTAAAAAATATTTGTCTATATGAGATTGATAAGAAACACTCTCATCATTTTTATTGTGATTTATTTTTTTTATTTGTCTATTCCTTCAATGAGGATTGCACAACCTGTAGATAAAAATATTTTATAAATTTCATTATGATAGAGTGGAAAGTCTTTCCTTGCCCCTAATGAGCAAGCAATTTTATATCAAAAAAAATATGTGGTTGTTGTGTTGATGTGAACAAGGTTATTCCCTAACCAGCTTCCCTCTTGGGTCCTTTTTAAACCTTGTTAGTTAAGTTCACTTAGGGCACATTTAGGGTATTTAATTTTTGTCTCCTTCTCATATTATTGTGATATTTGTCATAATCTTATGTTTTCCTATGTCTTACCCTTGAATATATATACAAGGGTTCTAACTATACATTAACATCTTATATGTATTTTACCAGTATTGGAAATATAGTATTTTGCATTGCTTCTCTCTTGTGTGGAAGGTTCTTTGGTGTTACAAAAGATTTCTACTCCTATGAGTCCTTTAAGTGACTTCTACATGGTATCAAATCTCAAGATGTGTATGCCCCTTCTCTTGTTTAAGATATTTTTCTAATCTTATTCATACAATGCATCCTAGAGTAAAACAAAACATCATCATTGAGTCTAGAAGGCCCAAATCTACATGGATCAATAGTAAACTTGATAAGGTTTAGTTGCAGTCACTAGCAAAGGATTTTCTGTGGGTATCTTTATTTTTTGCCATATTATTTTTCTATGGTCCTTATTATCCTTGCATAAGCATTGGAATCATCAAAATAGTACAACATTTTCCTTGTGCAGATCTACAGCATTGTTGGCATATTCTATTTTGTTGTGGGCTAGCATCATATGGCATAGGAAAAATCACAAAGTATACATTTTTTTGTAAATCTTAAGGTTTGATTTTATTAATAATCAAAGTTATTATTTAGAGATATGGGGTCCATGGATTCCCGTACCCCTTTAGATTTGTGGCATGTACAGTAGATCACCCATACCTCACCCTATTGGCAAGTCCAAAGACATTTCAAAGCTCCAAGGTTTCTTTTTCTAGATTCATGAAGATTTTAGTTAGCAGAATTGTCAGGTGGCAAGTTTTAGTATATCCATGAGTTCTAAATGCAACTAATATTGTGGTAGGTATACTAATTTCTTGTTATTTGTTTGGCCACTTGGCAAGGCCATAGATTGTGTTTTTAACACCTTTTTCTTAGCACTTAGCACCTACTTGCTCGGTGCTTAGCACTTAAAGCATTGCTAAGTTTTTTCTTTGGTGGCACCGCTTAGCCCTAACACCTCATCCTGGGATCTCATCCACTCTATCACTCCAGCAATGAGATCCATTCTACCTAGCACTCACCACCTATGCTCCACCCACCTGGTGGTGTCACTCTTGCACAGCCCTTAGGACCATTTTTTTGTTCAAAGAGGGGATTTTTTATGGTAAATAACTTTCACCTAGGGACTGAGATTTTCAAATTCTTATAGGTGTTGGAAAACTCTCTTCTCCCTATTCTTATTTGTCCACCTAATTTATTTTTATTTTCTATAGATACGAAAAAATTAATTTGAAGCATTTTTTGCTTTTTTCTTCAACAAGACATAAGTTTTGCATATGAAGTCAAAATTGGGCAACTTTTTTAAAATTGATCAAAAAATGCAAGGAGTCTAATTGTAAACTCCATTTTTATATTTAGAAAGTCTTTTTTCTAAAAACTCTAAAAATCATCGTGTATTATTATAATGATCAATTTAGGCTTGTTCTTTGCAAAAATTGCATATCAATGCCTCTTGTACTTTTTTGGGGGGTTATATTTTGGTATGGTTTCATGTCTATATAATTTGGGGGGATCTATCTTAGTTCATGGGTGAAAGTTCAAAGTTGTGTCCCACTTTTATAAAGGAAATGGCCAACATTGATCTAATATCTTGAATCACTAAAAAATGACATATATGTTTTGAATTTTGAAATAATGTAAACTAATGAAATGTAGATTTTTTAGTTTATTTTATGTTTGTATTTTTTTAATAAAAATATTTGAATGTAGTTTTTGTAAAATTGACACTATAATTTAGTTGCTGATAAAATATTGAAAAATGAGGTTTAACAAGATGTCGCTTTTTTATATAGTAAATTTTATTTTTTCCTTCAATTTTTTTTAGTTTTATAACTTGAAACTTTAGTGCATGGATTATTTTTTCCCATTTTGATAAATATATATTTTAAATAAATATTAAAAGTTGTGTGTACTAAAAACACAACTATTTCGAGGGGACAACTTTTTGTCTTAACTATTTATCCAAAATAGAAAATGCTTATATTGTTTTGACATGAAACCTCTCGTTTGGTGCATCATATTTTTGCAATTTTTTAATAAACTTTAGTATTTTTCTTGAGAAGATAATCAACCTTATATTTTTGTCTTAATGACCTAATTTTAGTAAAAAATAAAAAGAAAATATAAACATTAATTAAACATTAAAAAAGTATATTTTTGAAAACTACACTTATAGATCTATAAAAGGGTATTTTAAATTTTTTATATATTATTTATGTCAGTAGAAGTTGTGAGAACGATATGTTTTTCAAATAATTTTATTTTTTTGTAAATTGGCCCCAAAGTGATGCTACATATGTATCTAGTGGACACTTCTAGCTAAAAAGTTATCACCTTGATCTTATTTAGCTAGAACGAATCCATCTACAACATATGTTTTACTAAAATTGACTTTTAGTTGGAAATTCTTAAATTCATTTGTGCTAATAAGTTGGCCTAAAGTGAGACACAAGTTTGAACTTTCACCCTCATAATAGTTTTTAATTCATCCTTCTATAATTGTCTTGAAAAGGGAGAACAATAAGCAACTGAGAGAAGGTATCTTGAAGCACTTGTGTTGGTTTCATCTTTTTCCCCATCTCTATGGGCTTATTCTTAAACCAAGTGATTCTAGGAGACATCTAATTTGGACTACCAAGAAGGATCATGTCGTAGTAGTGATTGGTTGTCATGTTTATGATAATACTTGGTGAGCCATTTCACACATTGAGTTCCCTCAAGCTCTTTGGACCAAAATTTAGGACATGCATGGATATTTTGATACTCGACCATTCCCAGATGATCCTTCTTTGAATAGTCTTGTACCCCTTGATGATTTAAAGAATATACCATATGACTATGATACACTTATGGAGTTTTCTTATTTGGACATTTTTTATGATGCTAAGGCTTCTTTTGATGCTTCTTATCCTCCTACATAGACTCTTGTTGATCCTTCAACTTCATTGATTCCTAGTTTACATTCAAAGGATTGTCCCAGTTTTCTAGATGTAGCTTCTTGGGATGAGTACTTGACATACATTTCAAGTTTATTTTATGAGTCCTATCTTGTATACTTGGAGGACACCATTGAGTACATTAATATCCTCTTTGACATGATAGTTATATTTTAGTTTTTATCATATTATCTTTGGATCTTTCTCATCATGATTTTTCACGAGGTTTTGGATTGTCACACTCCTTTATTAGGCTTAGAGCTCTTGATTTTTTTGTAACATCTTTTAGCACCAGCAAGGTGACATTTGAGAAATTTTTAGAGATGTACATTCTAAGTTTTATTCCCTCATATTCCTTCTTGGACTGGGAATATATTCTACATACACCTTTGGCTTTGTTTTCTCCCAAGGGGAGAAATATTATTTAGTGTTCTTGGATTATCTTCAACATCCCTTGTCGAGCATCTACCATCAGCACAGAAGACTACATTGAGAGGTGCTACATAGCCTTTCTTCTTCTCTCCTATTAGGAGGACATGATGCAAGAAACCCTTCTTGCCCAGCTACTCTTAAAACACACAATTCACAAATTTGCACAAATAAAAGATTGCAACCATACAAATTTTTTTCAATTTTATTAACACATAAATCTGCAACTTATCAATTCACAATCACTAAAATCCACAATAGTAATTATAAAATTTTGGCCTTTCAATGGCCTCTCTACATGCACACACTTCACACCAATTAGCCCTCTCTCCGGGTTGAGATCCCTTTTCAATTCTACCTGAGAAATTTGCCTCTCATCTATAACATTAACTGATTTAAATATTTTTAAGAGATGCTTTTTCAACTTCCTGCAACTCTTCAAATATGTTTTGGACTTTTAAAATCTACACAACCATTTCCCACACCTATTTTATGTGGTTAAAATCAATGGAAAAGTTAGCACCTTCAAAGTCTTTTTAAAATTCTGTTTTAAAGGAACATCTGATGAGTCTTCATTGGCGCCCATACACAATAATAATGTTGTCATAATCTTGATGTCTCAAGTTCCTTAGTTTGGCATCTACTTAATTTATACCTTTGATTTCTTTAAGCATAAAAATCTTCAGACAAGGACTCAAATAGTGGCGCTCCATTTCCTTTCATCTTTAAATCAGAAAAGCATTCCAATGCCATCCAAGAGGCTTATGCATTTCTTTTCTTTTTGAACTCTTTTAAAAAAAGTTACTTTTCTCCCACATGGGAGTATAGATCTTTTCCTTCTTAATAAGTGATTCTCTTTAATGAAATTTTCAGCCTTAAATAAAACATGTCTTAAGCACCTCCTTTGATTATGAAAAGGAAAAGAATTTTAATAGAAATAAAACCTTTATGAAACACATCCTCTGCATTGAAGATGACCATGATGAATGTATCACAACCAAAATAGTGAAATATTACATCTGCAGAGAAATTACTTATGCTACATTAATGGGATGTGCCCGATTGGGTGTCAGCAGGTGAAAAATCCAAAATTCTCTAAATTTCACGAAATTTGGTGAGTAGGATTAGAATGATATCACAAGGTCTCCTGCAAATCAATTTTTCTCTAGCCTTCAAAAATTGTGAGATATTAAACTTCTCATTTTTCTCCCACCTCAGACAGGAAACTTTAATATCTCCAAAACCATGAGAGATATGGCTGTGAAATCTTCACCAATGTAATTGAAATGCCTTAAAAATTATACCTGTGAAAAAATTTGATGCCAAACTACAAAGAACTCTAGAAATAATTGTTTCCATAAACTGCCCTATTAAGTGTTGAAATGACAAACTGATGAAAACTAAATTCTTGCACTTTTGTGCTGACGTTGAGGTTATCTGATGCCAAGAGTAGCCAAAGATCACCAAAATAAACCAAAACTAAAAACCAAACCTGAACTCTATTTTGGGTGATGTTGATTGCTCATGCACTCGGGTGCTCCTACATTAGGACATATATTATGCATTTGTGAAGGAAGCTATCCCTGGCAACTCATGTTTAGTCCTCCTTCCTTATTTTCACTTTTTCATGTTTTTTGTCTTTTGGAGAGGGGTTTTTACCTATAGGTTTTTCTCATTTTCTCTTTGTGAGAGATTTTTTTGTACATGGGTACCTTATCAAGCCTAGTTTCTAGTGCCTATACTTACATCTTTGCATTTTTTAGTTATTCCCTAATTTGCACTTAAGGGGGTGTTGGTGTAAACTAGATTATTCTCTAACCAATTTCCCTCTTGGGTCCTTTTCACACCTTGTTCATTAGTTCACTTAGGACACATTTAGAGTACATTTACTTTTTGTGTCTCATTTCATATGATTGTGACACTTGTCATAATCTTATGTTGTCTTATGTCTCGCCCTTGCCTATATATACAAGGGTTCTCATTATACATTATCATCTTGTATGCATTGTACCATTATTGGTAATATAGGATTTTCATTACTTCTCTCTTTTGTGGTTCTTTGGTGTTGTAGATAATTCCTACTCCTGTGAGTCCTTTTAGTGACTTCTACATGTTGTACATCCAAAAACTCATCTTATAGACTATGTTATGGTAAATGGAGAGAAGTCTCTATTCTTCACTTGTAACCTAAGAGATTAAGTGATAAACAAGAGAAAACACTTTGTTATCCCTAATGACCAACATTTTTTTATTATAAAAAATATATGTGGTTGTTCTACATCCTAAAATCCTTGCTATAAACTTTGTTATGGAAATTAGAGATGACTGTTCTTCCTTCTCCAATTGTAATTTGAAATATTAAATAATAAAAAATAAAACAAAGCTTATTACAGCCCCTAATGAACATGCAATTTTGACAAAACTAATCTATCCCAAGTGGTTGTCTAAAAAAAAATAACATTCTATATTTTTGTAAGTGTAAAAATACCTTGCAGGGATTAATCTATACTAATTAGATAAATGTAACAATAAAATCATATCTAACCTAAAAATCTAGGAGATGCTAAATAGAAATGTTATTTTTATAAATTAAGTGCAAAGAGATATGGTACTTAGCTTTGGGAATACAAGAAAGAATGATGTTGATGCAATATAGAATCCACTCATCCATTTTTTAAAAATATGTCCTCAATATGCTCACTAGAATTAGAATTAGAACACACTAGAAATTCTCTACAACTTAATCCCAAGTGGCTTGGGTCCAATCTTGAGTAGTTTAGATTTGTCCTTTGATGTGTGGATCTGATATAGCAGATAACAGAGTTCTACAACCTAATTTTTTGTGATCTCTAGTATTTGTGTTGATGCATTATTTAATTTTTTCATTTAGTTTAATTGCTTTATTGCATGTTATGCAACTAAGATAGGATAAGCTTCCTTAGTTAGGTTGTACTTGAATCATGTTAATTGTACTTTCCTTGTTTGGTAGAGATGTGCACACATGTGACTACATCTCCTTTATCCCACATTGGTTGCACATTAACATCTCTTGGTGGCATATCCTATATACCCACTTGTAGCTCTCATATGAGAAATCCAATCTAATCTTAGAATCATTGTATATTTGCATCCTTTGATAGAATATAGTTATTCTTTCATTTTGGGTATCTTTTGTGCTTTCATTGAAACTTCTTGATCTTGGGTGGATATCTCAATAGTCACATCTTACATGGTATCAAAGTTAGTGGGATTGCTTCTTGTTATCCATTTTAGAGATCTAGGTTTCAAATCTTGTATTTTCTTGAAAAGTTGAGTATACTCTTCCATTGCATTGAATCATGATGTAGAGAATTAAAAAACTTGATATAAATACTAGATTTTGAGGGGTTTCATTTGTGGATTTGTTTTATAGGTTGCTTTGGGAGATTCATGGAGCATATTTATGCTCATCATTTAGTTTAAAAAAATTGAAAAAATTATTTTTTCCTTTTTATTGTGTCTAAATCGAACATAGAAGGCCAGATCTATAAGGGTTTGTAGGAAGGGTTATCTATTAGGCATCTAGAAATCACTCATCATTTGAAGCATTCTAGGGAAAAATCAACCTTTCCATTATATTTGAAAGGTCTAAAAACTTAAGGATTGACCATCAAATCATCCAAAAAAGACAACTTGAACTAGAGCCATTAGGAAAATTTCCCCCTGTCATCATCCATATGGATTGTACCATATTGTCAAAATCTTTGTAGAATATTCTAGACTATGCAATGCATGCATCATTAGGATTTGTAGGTGTTAGTGACTATACAGGAAGAATCTTTGAAATTTTCAATGTTTTTTAAATCTAATTTTTAAATAAATTAATAATATTTATTTGTAGGTACGTGAATGCCAATCCACAATTTATTAGTACCTGGTGTGGACCCCCTACATAGTTTGATTTCTAGCTAGCAGTAATCCAAACTATTTGGTGATTTCTACTTACCACCTGTTAGTAGCACTAAGATACCCAAAAAATAGCCTTCACAATTTGATATCTAGTTTCACACATTTTAATAAGTAGTTTTAGGTATTTTGTTAGTGGTTTAGCAAGTTTGAAGGTAATTTTCAAGAATCAAATGGCAATTTTAAGCTATGTAGAGCATATTCCATCATCTAGGGAAAATCTCATCACCTAGATTTGCTAACATTAGCATGAATTCAGCATGATTTCATCTTCTTCTTCCCCAAATTTGTACCCCCTTACCATTTGTAGTTTATTTTTGGTACCTAAACTTCAGAGGCCTTGTTCTTGGTTATATTGACTCCTTTTTTTGAGTAAATTTTTATCTGGAATAATTGTTTGAGAGCTTCATAGTAGAGTAGATGGTTTCTAATTTTGGTATCTACATGATCCAAAAATTATAGATTCTCATAGGTGATGTTAAGCAATTCTCATTTTGGGAACTTCTAGGGGCTCCATTCACGCTCATAAGCACTTCTTTTTTAGGGAAATATTTTTGAAAGTACATAATCTTTCATGCAATTCTTATTGGTATAGTTTGATTTATCCCATTTATCACAAAATTTTACTTTCAACATTGTGGCCTAATTTCACATACGTAATGTACTAAGATCAAGACCACTTTGTTGATTTGACATGTGGCAACTGTACTCACACTAAATATAAAGTTTCATCATCATATTTTATCAGTGGGTTCTCTTGATTGAGTTATTTTTTGGGGATGTGATCTTGTGATTTATTTGTCTTTGTTAGTTTGATATTTGTTTATATTTAAGGACATAATCATGGGTATTTCTAAAATTCATCCTTCTATCATTAAGTTGAATCAATGAAACCTCAAGTCTTAGCAAGATGGAATCCTAAAGCATTTCAAGTGGCTTCATCTCTTACCCAATCTCTATGGACTCATTCTTGAACTGAGTTCTTATTGGAAGGACATATGCAATGACAAGAATGATCATATCATAGGATTAATTAGTTTTTTTATTGATATTGACACCAAGAACATTGATTCCCATTGTGATATTTAGACCAAAATCTGAGAGATGCATGGAGATCTAAATGAACCTCCATTCCTAGAAGATCCTACTATGGATTGTCTTATAACCCTTGCTAATGTCATCCTTATGACCATGATACAATTGAAGATCTTGAAATATGGGAAGAACTTGAATGTCAAGATGGCATAGATACTTCTCTTGATGATCATCCTCCAAACACTTCTACTGATTCACCAATTTTTATGAATCCTAATACATATTTATAAGGCTCGTCTTCTTTATCTATGAGTCAACATCTTGAGGTTGAGGACTCTTCTATTATAGAATTGGAAAATACATCTAATGTTCATACTCTAACATCTTTTGTGGACACCATTTAAGGATGACTAGTGTAGTCAAATGACAAGCACTAAGATATCATCTGCATCATCTTCTCCAGCTTATATTAAGTCTAGTGTTATTTTAATTTATGACTCTCATTGATTTAGTTCAGTAAGACATTCATAATCTTCTAGATATATCTTTTTAAGATTCAATTAATTGATAGATCTATTGGTTTTGTTTTGTGAGTCCCTTCTTTCAAATTTAAAGGACACTATTAAGTACACCCACATCCTCTTCAATGATAGTTCCATCATAGCTATTGTCTCACCATCCTCATCTTTGGATCTTGTTCTAAATCTATTTCCATAAGGTTTTAGATTTTCTCTCTCTTTAGTAAGGCTTGGGACTTTTAATTTGAGTGTGGCACCATTCAACACTAACATGGTGACATCTAAGTAGCTTCTAGAGACATGCATTCTGATCTTTCTTCCCCCATATTATTTTAGGAATGGGAAGATCTTTTGCATACATCTTTGGTTTTGTTTCTTCCCAAGGGGGAGGAACATTATTTGATGTTCATGGATCACCTTCAATATTTATAGTTGAGCATCTACCATCGATGCAGGAGACTACACATTGGAAGTTGCATGGTTTATCTTCTTCTCTCTATTCTAAGGCAATTTTTTCATCACTGTTACGTCATAAAATGTGTACACTTGCATTTTACACTACTTTAGCACCTGGGTGGACATAAAATATTTGCACTTGTTAATCAAGACCTATTTTAACACCTTTTTTAGCATTAAACATGTAATTCTTGATCCTTATGCACAAAACCTAGAAAATAACTATGAGACGGGGCTAAGCACACCTAAAGTGGCTTAATCTAGAATTTATGGGGCTAAAGAACCAAGGTACCCAAGCACCTTGGGCCCTCCTTTAACCCAGACCTAAGTTGGTGGTTTATCAGCTTAGGACATCTTAAATGATTCCCAATGTTGGCCCCATTTAGTTTAATTCTATGGAAATCAATGGGAGTGCATATAAAAGAAAGTTAAGTCATTCATTTGAACACCTAAGAAATCTAGGCACTCTTGCACTCTCTTTTTCTCTCTCATGCTCTCTACTCTTCTCTAAAGCTCTCTATGGTGGATTATTGCTACAACACTAACTTATTGTAGGTCTTGTGAAGATCTTTCTACTTCTTTGGGCTACACCAACTTCTTGAGTCAAGTTGTAATGCCACATCAAGCATGCTAGGGTTTTCATGCTCATGGTGATTTCTTTCCTTCATGCTTTGTTCTAGCATTCCATTCTACTTCAGATTTGCCTCTGCCCTCCTAAGGCATGCACTCTTTATCTAACATATTTGCTACTGTGGATATGCAAACACCATTCAAGGAGCTTGACTTAGGCAAGCTCCTAAATAGCACCAAACCATTTTCCTTCTTGTGTATAGGTCAGATCTGGAGGAATTTGTAGAAGACAATCTATAGAAGATAGGACTTAGAAAGGTGAAGACACAAGAGGCTTAACATTCTGCCAAACCCCAATTAGTCTAGGGTGCCCAAGCACCCTAGTCCTTTGGGACCTAAAACCTAGATCCAAGTTCTTCTTGATCCCCTGATCTTTGCTATCTATTTAGATTATGGGTTTTTGCTTCTAATAGTCTGTTATGCTCTGATCTTTCTCAAATAAGGTTTCATGTTTTTCCCTAGTTTGATTGGTTGGATTTGGTTAATTCTTTTCTATACGACAAAGGTACAAAGCCCCTATAATTTAGCTCTCCTTCTTGAGTAGAAGCCAAGATCAGATTGTATTCTAATGTTGGATAGAAGAGGGTTTGACCTAGTTTGATCTATTAGGCTAGTCTCTCTTTTCTATCTAACAATCACATGGGATTTTATCTTTCTCAGTTATTTTAGGGGGGTCACCTTAACCTTTTCTCTTCATTCCCTCTTAAGGGGGAGTTTTGTCCTACAAACTTGTCTTTCTTTTCTTTTCAACAAGATCATTTTGTATATGACTACACATTTTTCAAGACCTATTTATCTATCTTTCCCATGCACCTAAGATATACTTATGGGGGTGTTGGTGCATTATTTTATTTTTGCATTTAGTTTAGTTACTTTATTACTTATTATGCACTTAGGATAGGACAAGATTGCTTAGGTAGGTATTTACTTAGGTGGGTTTTACTTGCATCATGCAAACTGTACTATCTTTTTTGGTGGAGATGATGTGCATACATGTGACTACATCTCCTTTATACCACATTGGTTGTACGTTCACATCTCTTTTTGGTTTATCCTATATATACCTACTTGTAGCTCTTATATGAGCAATCTAATCTAATCTAGAATCATTATATATTTCCATTATTTAATAGAATAGAAATATTCTCTAATTTTTTGTCTCTTTTGTGCTTTAATTCTCCTTGATCTTGGGTAGCTATCTCAATGGCCAAATCTTACAATCTAAAGATGCCTAAGTATGATGATATTTAAAAATACCTTTAGGGAAGCTACTAGGTCACTAAGGGTAAGTCCTTCTAGGTCAACCCCCTTATTGGACCAACTTTACATCCTTAGGGGAATGTTGTTCAAATATATAGCATACAAAAGTCTACAAATGGCCTAAATGCATATTATGATTTTGAGGAGATGTGTTTTTTTGAAACTCGAAATTGAAATGTTCCTAAAATGTTTTTTCTCCTTGATTGACCATATAAATTAATTGCACATTTAATGTCTTTCACTAATAAGAAATAGAAATAAGTCACACAAAACATGTCCTAATTTAACTCCCAATGGCTAGTAAGAAAGGATGAGAGTTAGTAATATAATTTTTTAAAAATTTAAATTTGGGGTCAATCTCAAGTGGCTTGGGGTCAAAACTAAGTGCCATAAGATCGACCCAAGACAATAAACTATATATTTCAAGATGGGTATGGAATTTGGATATGTGTATAAATGACTAATAATGGTAGATACATGGCAATGTGTGTAACTAGGGGTCCAGTAAAGCCATATGTATGGGGATAAATGCAAAGGAATGTAAAATGGAATTGAATAAGGAATAAGGAATGAGCTAGACTTAGTGAACGGAAGCAAGGTATGTGTAGAACACACTTCCTATGCTAATCTAATGAGGGAAGTAGAGTGCAAATTCAAATTAACCTTTCTAGTTACAGCATTATTAACACAATAACAAAGATATTGCAGCAATACACATACACACAAAAAAAGATAGAAGAGAGAGAGACAAGATATACGTGGGGAAAACCCTTACGGGTGAAAAACCCCACACTCCAAAACACAACTCAAATGTATTACAGTAAACAATAATAGATTACAATACAATTTCAGAGCCAATGCTCTTTCAAGAGTCTTTGAATGTTGAATCTGGAGATATTTCGGTAGCATAACAGTACTTGTACAAAAACTATCTATCTCCCATCCAAGCACCTATTTTTATAGAGTTTACAAGGCAAATACGGAACCTTCTAGAGATGGGCATCCATCTTGGACTCATGCCCCAAAACCTATGCCTAAGGACACTTGTCCAACATCCCATCCCAATGTGGGTGCCTTGTCCTAAGATAGGCTATGACAGATGCTCTTATGCGCCTTACATCTGTCATAGAATCCATCATAACTGATAGCTCTTACAGCTATAAGAGAATCTATCATACACTGACTAAAAATATCATATTCCTCTTACAACATGTCGTAAACTCCCTTGACCACCCAAAGATTCCTTTCTCATGCAAATATACTCACCAACACTTGTCAGTAAATAAAAGTCATTTGAGGTTTCGGGGGCGCTGCCCCTCGACCCTGCCCTGTACTGCGACAAAGAGCATACCAAGTGCGTTGCCCCTGGGACCCCATAAGGGCCTACGCCCCTTGACCCCGTCTTGGGGGCACTGCCCCCAAACCCCTGTTAATTATTCAAGGGGGAAATCGCGGCTACCAAAGTCACCAAAATTTATCCTGTTGCATGTACACAAGGTGCCGACTATGCCAACTCAACATGGGATAAATAAATACAACATTAGGAATTTGCAAAGGTTGAGACACCTTAATTCCCAACATTCTCCCACTTGTCAATCACCTTGTAAGGGCCAAAAGCAATGACAATATTTAACTGCTACGGGCCAAGAGACCCATAGACTCTGAACACCATTTGAACTTCTCTGTGCCCACTAGTTTCGTCAATGCATCTGCAACATTCTTCAAAGTGTATACCTTCTCCAAATTCACCTTCTCATCCTCTACCATGTCTCACACAAAGTGAAACTGTACATCAATATGCTTTGTTCTAGCATGGAAAGTTGGATTCTTTACTAGGCAAATCGCACTCTGACTATCACAATAGATCGTAATCTGTCCTGCATCAACACCAATATCTGAACACAATCTCTTAAGCCAAATGGCTTCCTTGCAAGCATGAGTTGCTGCCATATACTCAGCTTCTATCATGGACAAAGCAACCACAGATTGTCACTTACTCATCCAACTAATAGCACCACCAAACATAGTGAACACATAGGCACTGGTGGATCTCCTGCTGTCAATGTCGCCTACCCAATCTAAATCCACAAATCCTTGAATACTAATAGAATGTAGAGGTCTTGTAAGATTACCATGATAGCATATGGAATACTCAAAAGTACCCCTCAAATATCTAACACTCTCTTAACTGCATCCCAATGTACTCATCCAGGATTAGCCATAAATCGACTAAGGACTCTCACTGCTTGGGCAATGTCTGGTCTTGTGCAGACCATAGCATACATCAAACTACCAACAACACTAGCATAAGGTATTCTGCTCATGTCCTCCACCTCACTAGGAGATTTTGGGCAATCATTAATAGACAACTTTGTCCCCAAAGAAATAGGAACATACAATGGTCTACAATCTGCCATGTTGAACCTATCCAACACGGTCTTCACATACTTACTCTCGCTTAACCAAAGTTTTCTCTTAGTTCTATCTCTTCTGATTTCCATTCCTAATGTACCTGGCTGCCCCTAAATCTTTCATTTCAAACTGTGCTTCCAACTGAGACTTAAAATCAGAAATCATATTCTTACCCTTCCCAATGAACAACATATCATCAACATATAATGCAACAATGAGAATACAATCACCATCAAACTTATAATATACACAGTGATCTAATTTCGATCTCACAAATCCAATTGACAACACAAAGGCATCAAACTTTAAGTACCACATCCTAGGAGACTGCTTCAAACCATACAACAACTTTTTCAACTTGCAAACCAAATTTTCTTTACCTTTAACAATGTAATGCTCTGGCTGTGACATGTAGATTTCTTCCTCCAAATCACCATGAAGGAATGTTGTCTTCACATCCATCTGCTCCACCTCTAAGTCATAAGCTGTTACAAGAGATAACAAGAATCGAATGGATGTCAGCTTTGCAACGGAAGAGAAAATTTCACCATAATCAATTCCCTCCACTTCTAAGTACCCCTTTGCAACCAGTCTAGCATTGTACTTTTCAATGCTACCATCTATACCAAATTTCTTCTTGAACACCCATTTGCATCCAACAGGTTTCTGTCCTTCAGGTAAAGGCACCAAGTCCCATGTTTTATTCTTTTCCAATGAAGCCATTTCATCTTCCATGGCTTCCTTCTAGGAACTTGCATCTTTCATACCCATAGCCTCTGACACAGGTCTAGGTTCATTAGTGTTAGCAACTAAAGCAAAAGCACAACTAGAATCAAGTAATGAATAACCAAACCTATCAGGTTGCTTTCTTGTTCGTGTAGACCTCCTCAATGGTTGAGGTTGAGGTTTTGCTTCTTCTTCTGAGCTTTTAGAGCTGCTAGAGCTCTCCTCATCATCAGGTCTCATAGGGTCTATCTGTTTAGTCTTCTTAGGGGTAGAAGGAAACTGAACCGCATCCTCTTTCTTTTCTGTCTATTCTGGTTGTAGAACAATGGAAGATGGTGTTAGCTCTCTAAAGATAACACTTCTGCTATACAACACCTTTTCAGCCACAAGAACCCAAAGCTTGTATCCTTTCACACTGACACCATAGCCAATGAGGATACACTTAATAGCCTTGTTCTCCAATTTAGACCATTTCTCCCTAGGCACATGTGCATATGCCTCAACCAAAAACATGAAGATGTCTAACTAAAGGCTTCTTACCAGACCACACCTCCATAGGTGTTTTACCAACCAGAACTGATGTAGGAGATCTATTTACCAGATAGCAAGCAGTGGCTACAGCTTCAGCCCAAAACTTTTGTTTGAGGCTTTCTCCACTAAGCATACTCCTAGCCTTCTCCATCAAGGTCCTGTTCATCCTCTCTGCAACTCCATTTTGATGTGGGGTATAAGGAGTTGTCTTATGTCTTTCAATCCCTTGCTCTTTACAGAACTTCTCAAACTCTGCCAAACAAAACTCACCACCATTATCAGTTCTCAAACACTTAATCTTTTTACTAGTCTGATTCTCAACAAAAGCTTTAAACTCTTTGAACCGACTAAAGACTTCAATCTTGCTTCTGAGAAAATAAACCCATGTCCTTCTACTGTAATAATCTATGAAAGATAAAAAATATATATATTTTAAAATCAAAGGAACATTAACAAGACCAAACACATAAGAATGAATAAGATCCAATACACTAGAAGACTTGTGAGAACTAGAGTAAAACTAAACACGATTTTGCTTTCCATAAATGTAATGTTCACAAAAGTTGAACTTGAGATTACAATCATTTAACCCCTCAACGAGGTTTTTTATTTTTCAGGGTATGCAGACCCTTCTCACCAATGTGGCCATATCTCAAATGCCATAACATAGTCTTTTCAGCAGGAAGCTTAGCTTCCATAGCAGTACACTACCATTAGAACTAGTTACAATAGATTTCTTCACTGCTCGTTTAGATGGTGGAGATGAAGTGACTGCAGCTCTTTTCTTTGAGTCAGAAGAACTATTGCATTATGAATTGCATGCCTCTAGCTGAAATAGAGTACCCCTTTGAGTACCCTTAGCAAGCACCATAGATCGTCTATTCATCTTGCATCCATCCTTCAAAAAAACAACTTACACACCTGTTTCATTCAACATACTTACAGAAAGTAGGTTTCGTACTAGACTTAGGATGTGCATAACCCCAGTGATCCCCTTGACTCATCCATCAGGGATTGATTGAGACTCTTCCATGACCAACAATCTTTAGATGAGAATTGTCACCCAGGTACACTCTTCCACCATTGAACTCTTCATATTTTGTAAACCAGTTTCGATGCGAGGTCATGTGGAATGATGTACTAGAATCAATCAACCACACATCATCAGATGCATGAGTGGCTAGGGATGTGATGAAGGCATCACCATCATCTTGTGACTTGTTAGAATCTAAATTAGGAGCTTTCTTCTTCTTTTTCTTCTCTTCTTTGCATTCCTTTCAGAAATGTCTAGTTTTTCCATAGTTCCAACAGAGAGCCTTGGACTTTCCAAGAGATTTGGATCTCCCACGGGATTTGGATTTTCCCTTCTCAACTTTCTTGTCCTTATTTTTCCCTTTCTCCTTGGGTCTTCCACGAACCGCAAGAGCCTCTTTAGCTTCCTCAAAAGACTTTCTCTGCATCTCTTCAGATAACAGTGAAGATACCACTTCATCCATTTTGAATGTGGATATGGTGCTCCCAATAGCCATAACAAGATGATCCCATGAGTTCAGAAAAGAACAAAGCAAGGCCATACAATGATCCTCCTCCTCCATCTTCACACCAATGGATGTCAATTGTGTAACTAGCATGTTAAAAGCATTCAGGTGATCTGCAACCGATCCTCCATCCTCCATCCTCAGAGAAAATAACTTCTTTCTTAGAAAAAGTTTGTTCACTAGGGATTTAGCCTGATAAACATCACCCAACTTCTTCCAAAGGTCTTTTGTGCTCTTCTCCTCATGGACATTTAATAGGATAGAATCAGGTAGACTAAGTCTTATGAGACCCTTAGCCTTCCAATCTTTGAGATCCCAATCTGCTTGTGACATTGTGGTTGGTTTTACACCAAATATAGTTTCCCATAGGTCACGATCAACAAGTAGGTCTTCCATCTTGAGTTTCCACAATTCAAAATTAGTGCCATTAAACTTCTCCACCTTGATTCTTCCAGATGTGCCTACCATCTCTTTCTTGCAAAAAGATTATAGAATACTCTGCACAGGACTCCCACTCAAACTAAGATCAACTCAAAAAGCCCCTACCCAACAACTAGGACCAAAGGTGATCAAGCTCTGATACTAACTGAAAGGAAGCAAGGTACATGAAACACACTTCCTACGCTAATCTAATGAGGGAAGTAGAGTGCAAATTCAAATTAACCTTTCTAGTTATAGCATTACTAACACAATAATAGAGATATTGCAGCAATACACATACACACAAAAAAAGACATAAGAGAAAGAGACAAGATATACGTGGGGAAAACCCTTATAGGTGAAAAACCCCACACTCCAAAACACAGCTCAAATGTATTATAGTAAACAATAACATATTACAATATAGTTTCAGAGCCAATGCTCTTTCAGGAGTCTTCGAATGTCAAATCTGGAGATATTCTGATAACATAATAGTACTTGTACAAAAACTATCTATCTCCCATCTAAGCACCTATTTTTATATAGTTTACAAGGCAAATACGAAATCTTCTAGAGATGGGCATCCATCTTGGACTCATGCCCCAAAACCCACGTCTAAGGAGACTTGTCCAACATCCCATCCCAATGTGGGTGCCTTGTCCCAAGATAGGCTATGATAGATGCTCTTACGCACCTTACAGATATCATAGAATTCGTCATAACTGACAGCACTAACAGCTGTAAGAGAATCTATCATACACTGAATAAAAATATCAGATTCCTCTTACAACATGTCATAACCTCCCTTGACCACCCAAAGATGCTTTTCTCTCATGCAAAGATACTCACTGACACTTTTCATTAAATAAAAGTTGTTTGAGGTTTCAGGGGCGTTGCCTTCAAGCTCCCACGGGAGTGTTGCCCCCAAACCCCCATTAATTATTCAAGGGGAAACCGCGGCTGCCAAAGTCACCAAAATTTATCCTACTGCATGTACACAAGGTGCCAACTATGCCAACTCAACATGGGATAAATAAATACAACATTAGGAATTTGCAAAGGTTGAGACACCTTAATTCCCAACACTTAGCACAAAAGTGTGACACTTTTTTGATATGCAATTATATTAAGCCATTACATCAAAATGGGACCAAAACTATATTGGAATTAGCATGGGTATGTAAATTTCACTATTATATTTTTCCTCCACTTTGAGGTGCATATGAATCTAGAAGGATCATGTATCTCAAAGTATATAAACATTGTAAAGGCATGCTTCAAGATTAAACTGTGTGTTAGTTTTTCCCTCAACATTTTAGATCACACTCCATGATCCATCATTAGAAGAAAAGAAAGCAAGTGAGGATAAATAGAATGAAATCAGATCATATTATATTTCTCCTCTCTTGCTTTCTTTTCTCCTGATGATGAATCATAGAGTGTGATCTAAAACGTTGAGGGAAAAACTAAAACACAGTTTAATCTTGAATCACGCATTGACAATATTATGGACTATGGAAATTTGATGTCTATTATATAAACATTGTCAACCAACATGAAAAGTAAATATTTAGAAAATGATATGGGGCACATGTAAATTAATGGACCAATCTCTAATTCCTCGTGTTAATCTCCTTGGCATGATCTCTCCATAGGAACTTGCATAATAGAGAAAATATGTGCAATGAGTATCTTATGTCACACAAGTGAAATAGGCACAAATACAAGTTAATTTGATAGCTATAAAATGAGAAGTGTGTGTGTATATATATATATATATATATATATATATATATATAAACACACACACACACACACACACAGAATAGGGTTAGAAACTCCACCTGTATAGAAAGTGATACTCAAATACTTTTCCAAGTGTGGCCAAGAGTAATGTGATATGGCACTTCAAGCATAGCCATGTAATGTGACTCCATTCAAAGAGGTAATTATGATCTACACTCTAACAATAATGTGATAGAACTCTACTCATATAGAAGCATGTAAGTGCTATCAAAATATGTCTAGGTATAGTGATGAGTTTGTGTATGGGCATTGGTGGTTGTCTGCAATTACAACATAAGAGTGTTAGTGATGGTATCTATTCTGCCTTCAATTGGTTATATATTGCAAGAAATTAGAGTAGAGGAGAAATTATACATGAAGGGTAAAGGTAAAATAATAATAGATAAGAATGTAAGCACATATAGTATCAAAAATCATGTGACAATCAAGTAAGACATATCAAATGATAATTTTGAAAAGAATATATAGTAGAGATAATCATTAAGGCATAGAAGGTTGCCACCAATATGGGCAAATGATAATGATATAGCATGTAGGTACATAGGAGATAAGCATCAAAACACATGATATGAGGTTGCCCCCAATATATGAAAATCATAAAGTAAAGATGTGTCAAGCCCCACCTTAGATGGTACTTTATAGTTTGCATTAAAATAACTCTAGATCATATGGGTTATTGATTATTGATTTATCACTTAGATAAACTATTATTTAATCATTTATTTATCATGGATGCTAAATTAGTATGTTACATTAATCTTTGATTTTATTTAATTCATTCGGTAGGATCAATTAATCCAAGTATATCAATATAATTAGATGAATAATATTAATTCCAAAGTGTGTAATTATTTACAATTAATAATTTATTTAGGGGAGTAAAGGAGTAAATTATTGGGAAAATAGATAAATTACATGTAGTAACTATGAAGAATGGAATCGGGATATTTATTCATTATTTAATATCAATTATTCTTGATAATTGACTCTGATTTAAAAGATCAATTAAAAATGTAGGTGGATTCATATATAATTAAAAATCAAATGGTGGAATAATTATTTAGAATATATCTATAGGATTATTTAATTGTTTTAATTTTTTTAAATTCAACTTGTTTATTTTGTTTGAAAGATAGATTTTTAGAAACTAGAATAATTATCCTCACAATGTTATAAATAGGTTTACATTAATCAATATTATTTAAAGTTAGTTCGTTGGAAAAGTAAATCTATTGTTGAATATTGGTATTAGAATAAAGGAGATTTATTTATTATTTAATGTTATATTTATCCTACACTTTTAAATTTGTGTTGAATTTTAATATGAAAAATATTATTAACTAATCATTTTAAACCAATTATAATGTTTTATTATTTGGTTTCTCGGGGAAGAAGTAATGGTAAATTAATGGAAAATTATTATTTAAAGAGGCATTGGAGGCTTTACTTTGTACACAAAGAATACAAGTTACTACATTGCTATTTCAAAGGTTTCTTCAAAGGTTGATTTTCAAATATTATTTAAAGTTAGTTCTTTGGAAAAGTAAATCTATTGTTGAATATTGGTATTGGAATAAAGGAGATTTATTTATTATTTAATGTTAGATTTATCCTACACTTTTAAATTTGTGTTAAATTTTAATATGACACATATTATTAACTAATCATTTTAAACCAATTATAAAGTTTTATTATTTGGTTTCTTGGGGAAGAAATTATGGTAAATTAATCGCAAATTATTATTTAAAGAGGCATTGGAGGCATTAGTTTGTACACAAAGAATACAGGTTACTACATTGCTATTTCAAAGGTTGATTTTCAAGCTTGGCAAGCATGATAGTTATGGTCTTGTAACCATTGTTTTAAATTTGAATTTATAGTATGGTCTTGTAACCATTGTTTTAAATTTGAATTTATAGTATGGTAATTATTGGGAATTGAATTTTAATAGCATTTATATGTTTAATAGATATTAATTGAGTAGATTTTAAAAATAGAATTAAGGGGAAGCTTGGGAGATCAATGGATATCATAGGATTAAGGGTTAGGAATCCATAAAATAAAAATGGAGAATCATTAAACAATGGAATTAAGTTAAAACATAAAACCATGGGTTGGTTTAGTATGGAATGTAAATTTAAAACCTTAAATAATGAAATTGAAGCTAGGTTATTATATTTCATCAAATTAACAAAGGGAAGCATGTTTAAACTAATTAAGGATTGACTTAGGGTATTGGATCATGCCTAAGGAATATTCTTATACTTGCAATTAATAAATTTATTAAAATTAGACTTTACATCATCCATAAAAACTTTTTATTAGTGTTTTAGTTCATTAATGGTCTTATGAAAATGTTTGATTGGTCAAAATCTTGGAAAAATCATGGCAAATGGATCTGGGTAACTATGTTTAATCTCCATCTATTAGAGATCATTTCCACACTTGTGTGTTGAATCCACATCTAAGAATTGAATCTATGGTCATGGGGACAACCCTATGGATCAATTTTAACCCTAAGGGTCAATTCCATGCCTAACACACAAAATCTAGAATGGTCAATTTTGAAGTCCTAAAAGTCTATTTTTTGAGTTTTTTTTTTTTTTAAAATATGTTGTCAAAAAAAGTGCGAACTTCCACTTATGAAATCAAAAATGTAAATATATAGGGTTAAGGAGAAAATGATGCTCTATATTTCTATTAGAATAGTATTTTGATATCATGTTTGATTTGGTCTATAAATAACACTTTAGGGTCTTTGAATCTATTTTTAATTAAATTCAATGATCAAATTTTTGTTAAGAAAAAAAAATTAATGATTGGCTATTGTAAGTAATCAACCAGTGGATCAAATCAAGTAATCTAATGTAAATATATAAGGTTAAGGAAAAATAATGCTCTATATTTCTACTAGAATAGAATTTTGATATTGTGTTTCATTTGGTCTATAAATAGCACTTTGGGGTCTTTGAATCTATTTTTTAAGTAAATTCAACTATCAAATTTATTGAGAAAACAAAATTAATTAATGTCTATTGTAAGTAATCAACTAATGGGTCACATAAAGTAATCTAATATAAATGAAAGGAAACAAGGTATGCGGAAAACGCTTCCTACACTGATCTAATGAGGAAATATTTATGCATTTTTTTTTCTTTTATAGTTACAGATTAAGATGCACATTAACAGAAAGATAATAACAACTTCCAAATGCAAACAAAAAACTCACAACACTAGATATACATGGGTAAAACCCTTTTAGGTAAAAAACCCCACACTCCAAAGCCACCTAATATATTATTCAAGAATCACGAAGATTACAATATACTTGCAGAGCAAGCTTTTACAGGAGTATATCCAACCAGAGATCTAGGACATAATTTGACATCTATAAGATTCTTACATACAACCTCCATCTCAAGTTCCTGATATATAGGAGATACAATACAGTACACCGCCAATGGTAATTACAAAACCATGAGCCAAAACCACCAAAAAGTGGTGCCCAAATTATCTCCAATCAAAGATGCCTTGTGATGTGCCAAACCACACACCAACACATGTAACTCTCCCCTTTACAGCTCTTTTATGTGTCCAACACGTTTTTACATTTCCCAAAAATAGAAGATCCAACTTTCAGAGGCCATAACTTTTGATCCGGGTGTCCGATTGACAAATTGTTTGATGCGTCAGAAAGTTCATGAACAGATCTATCACCCTATAACCCGCTACACTAGTTATGACAATTTTTGAGACATTTAGAGAAGTTTTGATTCCGGTAATTGAGTTCAAAGACTTTTTCTTACAATTTCAAAAAATAGAAACTTTTATATCTCGCAATCTAGCTATGATCTTGAGATGAAACTCACTCGAGATGTTCACTTAGTTATTCCACACATTATGGGAAAAGTTTTAGGTCAATCTAAGCTCAATCAAAGGACTTACTAAAAATAGTCTCACTATTTTTAGCTCATTTGGAAACTTTTGGAAACTTTGAAGGTTCCAGACCACTCTCCAAGTTAAAGGGTATTCAAAAAGACTAAAACTGGGAAAAATAGTAATCTTTTGAAGTTGCAAGGTTGAGACAATTTTATTAACAATAAATATATAGGTTAAGGGGAAAATGATGCTCTATATTTCTATTTGAATATAATTTTGATATTATATTTTATTTGGCCTATAAATATTACTTCAGGGTCTTTGAATCTATTTTTAAGTAAATTCAATGACCAAATTTATTGAGAAAACAAAAATAATGAATGTCTATAGTAAGTAATCAATTGGTGGATCAAATCAAGTAATCTAATTGAAAAAAAAGGGAAAGAACTACACGTGATCTTGATTCCATGGATACTGATATGTAGGTGGCCTATGGAAGAAGAATTTCCATATGAGTCAAGTCATTAACTCATCTTCTTAACATGAATTAGGGATTGATGACTTTACTAGAGAGACTATTTATGTTTTCATTATAACTGGAATTGATAAACCTTGTGTGAGAGTACATGGTTATAATGAGAAATAGAGAATAGTTGAATTTGAAATTATATATCTAACTAGTTGAACTAGCAAACCTAGATGGATTTTATGGAAAATAATGTGTTATGCCTTCTTATACACTAATGGTTTATTCTTTGCAGTTCAATATTTACTTGTATGCATGAGATGTGTTACTTTACTATGATATACACATGCACTTATGTTATATGGTCTATTGGAGAAGATAAATGATTGTTCTTAACCTTTAAAGAAAATATATATGATCACTTTGGGGGGTTTTATTGTAGTATTCTAATGGCCTAGTAGTTGGGTCATTAGAAGATGGCCCTAAAGGAGAGATAAACAATCAAGTAAATGTATATAGTATCAGGGCATAGTGCCCCCAAGATAGCTCTAGGAACATGATAAGGTATGTGAGTAATCAATGGTATGGTAAAGGCATGGTGTCTATAACATGCTAAGATAGCTCTAGGAACATGACAAGACATGTGAACAATCAATAGTAAAGGGAAGGTATGATGCCCCCAATGTGACAAGATAACTCTAGGAATATAATAAGGCATGTGATCAATCAATGGTATGGGAAAGGTATGGTGTCCCCAATATAATAAGAGATATATAGAAACATGATAAGGAAATGAAAGCATAAATGAGTAAGATATGGTCATGAAAGCACATGTAAAAGAAGTTGCCCCCAAATGGGAAAGAGAGCAAACTAAGTTTAATAAAATGATGTGGGTGTAAGAAAGAATGTATATCTACCCCTTGCATATAATTGTCAACAATAATAGCATCGTAGGTGCATAATATTAACTAGATTTTCACTAGTTTTCCTTCATGAGTTGATAGATAAAAAGTATTATTACTAAATCGAGAAGTAATAATGAAAGGTCCTTTCCAATTAGGACAAAATTTTCCATGAAGTTCTTTCTTATTATTTGGGTTCTTAGGAATAACTAGAAGAACTAAATTGCCTAATTGAAAGTCTCTTTGAATGATTCCTTTGTTTTAGATTTTATTCAATTGTTGTTGATATATTTAAAGTATTTCTAATGCATTCAGTCTTCTTTTATCAATTGTCTCAAGTTTTTATAATTGATGCTCCTAAAATGTATAATCATCAATAATACCATGAAGGGAGACATATAAAGAAAAAATCTCCAACTCAGGGAGCACAATGAACTCTATACCATAAATCAATGAATAAGGCATATACCCCATAAGAGTGTATGTCAGTGTGGTAAGCTTATAATGTAGGAATGATTTGTGTATACCAATTGGTACCATGTTTGTTAATTATTTATTGTAATATTTATTCAATAGTTTTATTGGTAGCCTCTACTTTTTCATTGCCTTATGGATAGTATGGAGTAGAAAATTGTTGTATATGGAATTTGTCTAAGAATTTTTCACTTATATATTCTTAAAAGGTCTTCCATTATCACTCACAATAGTATATGGCAGGCCAAACCTAGACATAAAATTTTCCCCAATAAAGGGACAAATGTTAGAGGTATGGTTTCAGCCCATTTTATAAGTAATTAGTAGTGGTAATGATAAATGTATATCCCTTGAAGGATGTTGTGGCAATCTTGCCCACCAAATATAATCCCCATGTAGAAAATGGTCAAGGTGATGTAAAGGGGTGAAGCTCATGGGTAGGTGAATCTTTTAAGTTACTATATGTTTGATACACTACACATGTTTTAATGAATTCATAAGAATATTTTTCTATTTTACTCCAATAGTAGCCCATGCATAGTATCTTTTGAACCAATATTTTTTTACTACTATGAACACCACATGTGCCCCCATGGGGCTCTTAGAGAGCAATAGATTTTTTCATGACCATTATGGCATTTAAGTAATAAACCATTGAAACCATACATATAGAGTACCCTCACAATGAGAAAGTATTTGGCAATTGATTTTTGAATGTGAATGTGGGTGTTCTTAGAACAATGAGGTTAAAATTCCCCAAGTATAGGTAAGTGCAAATGTCATGAAATAATTCCCCACTAGTAAGTGTAGAAAAAACTAAAAAAGATGCATCTTGTACATTCAATTATTTTATTCCATGATAATTAGTGTAAAATGACGACCATCATTATCCATACTCATAAGGGAAGGAACACTAGCCATAGCATTTGCATGTCTATTATCCTTGTGTAGGATAGCATCAATAGTAAATCATTCAAAAGATTCAAGAAATTGTAATGTCAACTCATGATATTTTGTATTCCTTACCTCTTTGATATTATAATCACTAGTGATTTATCTAGCTACTAACTATGAATCACCATGAATATTAATAGACTTAACTTTTAATGAAATTTTTGCACATAACCCTATAATTAATGCCTCATACTCAACCATATTGTTGGTACATGGAAAATTAAGCTAAAAAGATAAGGTGATCAAGTCACTCAAGGAAGGTATCAATATCAACCCCATCCCAAAACAAGTTATACATCTAGAACCACAAAAAACATAGTCAAAGGGGAAGAAAAATTAATGTGTAATATATGGTCATAAGGAAATGATATATCAATAGGTGTTGATGAGCTCCAGAGAGATCTCACCTAATTTTTCAAAAGTACCTCTCTACCTTACCTTAATTCCCTTGCATTTTCTGATTTGTACATAAGATTGTTAAAAACCTTATTTTAATTATGTTAATTATATGTGTAATGTTGAAAATAATTTTTGGAATTAAGAGGTTTAATGTCATGGATTTTAACTGACCAATGGCATCCAAAAATACATTTTTGTTGGAGGGTCCCTAAACTGTTAGCAAAAAATCACTACAAGAACTCTAGAGATATTTCTTAGAACTCTAGAGCTATCAGCAGGGGCTTTTCACAGGGATTTAGAGATGTCTTCAGCACTCTAGATTTATATAAGGAAATCCAAATATTTTTGAGGAGACTATAGTGTACTTTTTGCTAGCACATCTTCCTAAGTTCTTACAAGGTAGATCAACCTTTGTTCCTTCCTGAGATAGTGGATCTGTCTAAAGAGAAGAAGACACTAGAAGATTGTTCATGCAGAGACTATAGAGTATACTACCAACCACCAGTTTACACTATTTTCATTTACTTTGAGGCTAGTTTTCATGGCCAGTTGGAATTAGCAGTTACATGATCTATAAACTTAAAGAATGAGTTTTGTAAGACTCCTAGTTAAAAGTAATAAACTCCAAAGATATTTATCAGTAAGTGATCCTTAAGTGAAGGAAGACTGATACATATATATAGGAAACATAACATATAAGGAGATATAAATTAATTTTGCAAATCAAGAAAGAACTCTATTATTTTTGTTAGCATATACTTTTGGGTTTGAAATTCAGAAATAAAAGAAGATAGTTCCATATATGTGTGATTTGAAATCTAAATTGGTCTTTTCTCAAGAGGTGTGAAGCAAGGGCCCACTCTTACCAAAAGGGCAAGGACCGGTATTTGTTAATTATATTTATTGGTTTGTCAATTTCTAAATTGTTTAAATTAGATTCATTGCTTTGATAAATTATAAGTTTGTTAAAATAGATTTATTACTTTATTATAGTAGTTATTTTTAGATCTTTGATTATGTAAATTAGTTTCCAGTAATTGCAATCTTTTCCTTAAATTAAAGTGAATTCCAAAGAATTTTTATTTCAGTAAATAGTTTGTTGCTTGATTAAAATAGAGAAAGAGAGTAGAATAGTTTTGTAATGTCAGAAAATGTCCCCTTGGGGGCTTTTCCCTCATAAGGTTTAGCTCCCGAGTCTTTAGCATGCATTTAGAACATCTTAGTTCATATTTTAGCATCCTGATGGAATGAGAACTGGGTTTCATGGAAAATGGGACCTAGGAGGACCCCTTGAGCTGTATCAGGCCCAAAATAGGGGGGAGGAATTGGTCACCCACGCCCTAGTCCTACCCCATTTTGGGGCAGCCCTAATTTCTGGGTGTCAGTTTATGACCGTTAGTTGGTTCTTTTATCGACACGGTAAAGTTTGATTTTTAAAATCTTGGCGAGAATGCTTGTAGGTGCATATATAAGCATGTGTAGGCATTCATTTGTAAACTAGATGATTACTAGAAAGCTATTGTGTTATCAAGGTGATTCAAGGCTTTCTATTGTGTTGCAAGAGCAGACTTGTATGTTTTATATGTTGATATTTGTAGATTTGAGCATCAATCTCCTCATGGCATGAAGAGCATCTTCCTCCATGAGAGCTTCACTACAAGGTGACATATCATTGTGTGTTTATCATTGATTCCTTTGGTTTTTGGCCTCTGCCTCACAAGGGCACATCATCTTTGTCTGACAACAGTGTTCAGAGACTTAAGTGTCCTCTAAGGCTTGACTGAGGTAAGCCTCTAAACACCACAACCCCCAAACCAAGTCTTATGATTGTAAGTTACAGGTGTCGCACCTGGAAAAAGTGGAATTACAAGAAGGCTTAGCAGACATTAGAGATTTGGGATTTGAAGAGAAGTCAGACAAAGGAGCACTTCCAAGACTAGGGCACCCACAAGAGTGTCCTCCACAGATAGATCTCAAAAAATAGAAGTTACAGGATGATAAGTGTCAGAAGGAGGTTCAGATTCCCCAAAAAAGTAGGTACCTTGGACTTGGGAATCCGCACCTTAGTCCCCGACTGTTCCACCTCAGAACCCCAAAAATAGGTATTCTATGATTTATTAGTTTACTCCTGTCTGTAAGAGCTTTTTTTTGTTATTCATTAATTTATTGTCGTATTTGCATAATTAGGGTTTTAATGTTTAATTGGACATAAGAGAAGGAAAAAATTGATAATTAATTCCCTAATCCAAGTTTTCCTTCATTTTCAAGTGACCTAGGGTATGATAGTGCTCACCACTCGACCCTAGATCCTTCAATGTTTAATGGAGAGGTGGATTTAAACATCTAAACAATAAAAGATTAACAAAATCCAATTTTCCACCTAAACATTTTGGTGAACCCATGTTTTTAGACTTAAATTGCAACTTTCTAAGTGCTTTTCTTCAGATTTGGATTGATTTCATTCATTCATTTGGTCGTTCATTCTATTGCATTGAGAAAAATTCAAAAAAAAATGAAAAATTGGAAAAATACAAAAAAATTGCATTGTTTGGCTTACTAAATTGCATTAATTCTTCCTAAATTTTCCTAATTCATGATTTTTGCATCATATCTGATATAAACTATAGAAAAGTCAAAAATTCAAAATTTTGCCTTGCATTTTCATCATTTAATTGCTAGGGTTTTGTGAAAATTTTGACAATTTTATATAACCTAGTAATTCCAAAATCTAGGGTTTGTAGGAAAAATCTTTTATTAGATTTTTCTACTGATTTTAGAGGCTCATTCAAATTTTAATTTGGCTGTACTCTTGCATTGTAGTGTGAATTTGCATTTAGATTTAAAATATTTGCATTTTTACATAGAAAATTTCAACAAAAACTAGCAATTTTGATGCATTTTCATTAAATTTGCATGGGCATTTTGCATAGCATTTTATCCAAAGATCTTAAACCTAGGGCTTCAAAAACAACAATTTTCACTAAAATCAGCCTTGTCGACTTTATAAACTTGCACCATAGGTGTGTTGTGAAAAGTATTTTGGCATTATTTTGCTTTTATTAGGGTAATAATTCTCTTCCCCTCATAAAAATCTTCACAACACCCTTTTATGGGGCTCTTGTAGTGAAAATTTTGCAAAAAACCACACATTTGGCTATTTTAGCCCTAGGGTTTGATCTAGTTTGCACTCCAAGCGTGTTGTGATCAATTTTATGGATTGAGGTGACTGATATTATTGATATTATTTGCTTTACCTCCTAAAATTCATTACAACACTCCTTTTGTTAGGTCTTGGAATTGAAAAACCGTAAAAAATTGCATATTTCGCTATATTTTCACTAGGGTTTGACCTTAAGAGGCACTAAAAGCATGTTGTGTTGGGTATTTTGGCACCATGTGGCTGTTATTACTGATATTATTTTTTATCCATCATAATTTTCCCCACAACACCCTTTGTTATGCTTTGTTGCATTGAGTTTTGGTGAAAAAAGTGCCTATTTCAACATATTTTCACTATAGTTTGACTTGGCATTATCTTGGATTTGCAACAAAAGTATGTTGTAAAGGATCTTATTGTTGTATTGGACTGATATCATACATATTATTTTCTTCCCCTGATAAAAATCTTTACAACACCTTTCCATTCATATATTTGCATTGAAAAAGTACAAAAAATCAAGCATTTTAGGTCATTTTGCATATAGTTTGCACTTGTCTTTTGAATACTCTTGGAAAATTATTAAAATCTGATTTTGAATTTCATTATGGCATCTTCATGTTATTCATCTTTGAAATCTTTACATGAGTATATCCTAGATTTTGAAAATTTTGCTAATTTCACTAATGAGAATCCTCATGTTCTAGAACACATAGCTTATATCAGTGGTATTGATGCTTCTATATGTTCTACATATGAGTTGCAATTACTTTGTTATACACATGATTTTAATAGCTTCACTTTACTCATAGGAGCATATCCTTTGATATTAGATGATTTAACCAAATTCATCTCTAGGAATACTCATGAGAAAGATGAGAGTAAAAAGTCCTTTTCCGCCATCGAGTATGATGATGATGCTGATGTACCTTCCTTTCATCCCACTTCTCTCCCTAGCCAAGATGTAGCTTTAGTGGATGAGAAAAGTGTTAGACACAGGGCACACAACTAAGAGGGGGGGTGAATTAGTTGTGCAAAACTTTCACCAATTAAACACTTAAATCTTCTTAGTGATTAGCAGAATATTAATCATGAACCATAATGCATTCAAATCAAAAGCAAAAACACATTAGCACATAAGACACCAAGATTTTGACGTGGAAAACCTGGTTAAGGGAAAAACCATGAGGTGATTAACCCAAGATTGTATTCTCTGTTAGAAGAATAGAAGGAACAAAATGGTACATGCCAATTAGGGCTCACTGCCTGAGCACACTGCTCACAAGAGGCTCACTGCCTACAAGAGACACACTGTCTACAAAGAAATAAGTATCACATACATGAACTAGAGAATAGCATCTTCACCATGCTTGAATCAGTTCCATTTAAGCCCAATACTTCTTCTCTGCCTTTTGCTCTCCTCCTCGCTACCACACACTCATCACCACAAGACACACTTTGGAAAGACTTCACAATCCCTTATTTATATAAGGCATCAACTTAGGAATAATCATCTAAGTCGGCAAACATCTACTAGAACATCCGCAAGACGTGTAATACATCCAGTCGGCCAGTCTCAGGAAGAACACCATCATCCAGTGGTTATTCTTCAAATGTACACTCTAACTTCAATGTGGACCACCAACATGAACTAGACATGATCCAAAGATCACCACAACCTTTCTAGAATCACCAAGAGCATCCATACTTCATCTGCTTGCTAGAATTCTTCTCTCCTTCATCTGGAGCTTTAAGAACACAGTCTGTCATTACTGTCACAAAGGAATAGGCGCTTCTAGACCTTCAAACCACAAACCAATAGAGTTGACACTTCACAAGGACATCCTAAACACTCCCTCAAATCCACTGAATGGGATAATGTATTTCTGGGTCTCACCGGACCTATCTGTGTCACTCTGTCACCTCTAAACACCTGCCAGAGCCGGTTCTACTTGAGCGGCCATAACTTCTTCAAATCTTCATGCGGACCTCTAAAATTTTGACTGGATCATCTCAAGACTCATATCTACAAACCCTTTGAACCGCAACCTCTGATCTCCATCTTAGCTAGGATCTCCACTTCACTGTCTCCATTGCTCCTCTCTGCTCATTCAATCATTCTCATCAATGCAACATGAGTATGTTGACATCAATGACAACACCGGTTAGACCCATACTTGCAACAATCTCCCCCTTTGTCATTGATGGCAACATATGATGTGAAAAACCATCAAGACAAGAACTTCTCCTTACTGTCACAACTCCCCCTATCAGTAGCAATCATTCACATGTCTTCTCTTCCTTTACTACTCCCCCTTTGATCATCAACCACTTGTTTTTCACATGTCTTCTCTCCCCCTTTGACATCAATGGCAAAGGGCTCATACTTGCAATTCCAACACTTTAGAATCATACCTATTGCTCCCCCTAAGTAGCAGCTCCCATCAATCTGGATCACAAGATATGACTGTGATATCCACCAGACTGATGCACCTCAGTGCACCTTAGTTCATCACCAGAGGGGCAATAACCCCTAACTTCTCCCTGAGATACTCAAAAGAGTCCTTAGGTAGAGGTTTAGTAAAGATATCTACAATCTGATCCTTGGAGGGCACAAACTCCAATCTGACTTCATTCTTGTTCACTTGCTCTCTTAAAAAGTGAAACTTGATAGATATATGCTTAGTCTTAGAATGCAACACCGGATTCTTAGATATATTTATTGCACTTGAATTATCACAGAAGATTGTGATAGGCTCATCATACTCTACTTTAATATCTCTTAGCATCTGCTTCATCCACAAAACTTGAGTGCAAGTACCTGCTGCTGCAATGTATTCTGCTTCAGTTGTAGACAGGGATATTTCCTCTTGTTTCTTGCTTAGCCAAGAAACCAATCACTTTCCCAAAAAGAATGCTCCACCACTGGTACTCTTCCAATTAGCCACATCTCCTGCCAAATCTGCATCTGTATATGCATGAAGAGAGAAATCATGATCTCTAGGATACCACAAACCATACTCAACTGTTCCTTTTAGATATCTAAAAATCCTCTTGATTGCCATGACATGAGATTCTCTGGGATTAGCCTAGAATCTAGCAACAAGACCAACAACCTGCATTATATCTGGTCTAGTTTGAGTGAGATACAACAGTCCTCCAATCATTGATCTATACTTTGTCTAGTATGTCTTAGGAGATTCATCATCTTTGCTCAACTTACATCTAGTTGCCATGGGAGTATTCATTGGCTTTGAATCTTCCATCCCAAATTTCCTCAACAATTCTTTCACATATTTGGTCTAAGAAATGAAGATTCATTTCTTTGTTTGAGTAATTTGTAGACCCAAGAAGAAATTCATTTCAACAAGCATAGACATCTCAAACTCAATTTTCATTTGATTTGCAAAAGTTTTACACATACTATCTCTTCCTCCAAAGATGATACCATCAACAAAGACTTCAACAATCAAGATGTTTTCATGATCAATTTTGAAATATAAGTTACTGTCAGCAGTACCTTTGTTGAAACCAATCTTCAAAAGATGCTTATCAAATCTTTCATACCAAGCTCTTGGGGCTTGCTTCAATCCATACAGTGCCTTCTTCAACTTGCAGACCATATCACCATGATCAGACAATTGGAATCCATCTGGTTGCTCTATATACACTTCTTCTTCCAAGTCACCATTTAGAAAGGCAAACTTGACATCCATCTGATATACCTTGAAATCCTTGAAAACAGCAAAGACAAGAAATAATCTGACTGCTTCAATTCTTGCCACCGAAGCAAAAGTTTCTTCAAAATCAATTCCTTCTATTTGAGAGTAGCCTTTGCAGACCAATCTGGCTTTATTTCTGATTACTTCACCAACTTCATTTAGTTTGTTCCGGAAGACCCATTTGGTTCCAATCACATTCTTTTTTCTAGGTCTGGGAACAAGATCCCAAGTGTGATTTTTCTCTATTTGCACCAGCTCTTCCTCCATTGCTTTAGTCTAGTTTTCATCATTGCAAGCTTCATTCACTGTTTTAGGTTCAATCTTTGAAATCAAACAATACTCTTCTGAATCTTGAGCAATTCTCCTTCTTGTTAGTACTCCTTTGCTTTTATCACCTATGATCTAATCTTCAGAGTGGTTCAGTCTTACATACCTGGGAACTTTAGGAATTTCTTGCACTTCTGATACTTGATCAGGCTCATTGAAACTCATTTCTTCTTCCTGGTTTACTGGATTAGCTTGAATCTGACTAATATATGAGGCTTGGGCTTCTTGAGTCAGAACACCATTCTGATCATCTTCATCATATTCATAAAACCTTGAGGGTTTCTCAATTCCCTCATCACCCTTCACATTTGTACTTTCTATCATCTTTCTCAGTCTTTTGTTATAACACCAGTATGCTTTGCTTTGAGTAGAGTAACCCAAGAATATTCCTTCATCACTTCTAGCATCAAACTTTCCTAGATCTTCATCTCTTTTAATCTAACATTTGCTACCAAAAACTTTGAAATACCTCACAGTAGGAGTGATGCCAAACCAAAGCTCATAAGGAGTCTTACCAGTATTGCTTCTGATTTGAACTCAATTGAGAGTATAGACTGCAGTGCTGACAACTTCTCTCCAATAGATGTGAGGAATGTTTGCTTCCATTATCATGGTTCTAGATGCTTCCTGTATGGTCTGGTTCTTTCTTTCCACTACTCCATTCTGTTGTGGAGTCCTAGGAGTAGACAATTGTCTCTTTATTCCATGTTTCTCACATAACTCTATGAACTCACTAGATGTGAATTCTCCACCTCTATCAGACCTCAGACATTTCAATTTCAATCTAGTTTCATTTTCTACCATAGCCTTGAATATTTTGAATTTCTCAAAGGCTTCTGATATCTCCTTCAAAAAAGTTACCCACATCATCCAGGAATAATCATCAATTAGTAACATGAAGTATCTATCACCTTGCATACTCTTAATTCTTGCCGAGCCACAAAGTCAGTATGAAATAAGTCCAATAATCCGGTAGAAGACAGTTCCTTACCCTTGAATGTGATTCTACTCAGCTTACCCAACTAACATTCTTTGCACAAGCTATTAGTAGGTTTCACCAATTTTGGAAGATCTCTTACAGCATAAGTATTGCTTATCTTGATGATATTATCAAAATTCACATGACACATTCTCCTATGCCATAACCAACTCTGATCAACTTGAACAAATAAGCAACTTTTACCAGTGCCAACCAAGTGGAAGATATTACCTTTAGTTTGGGTACCGGATGCAATCTTTGTTCCTGAGCTTTCAAAGATCTTGCATTTTCCATTCTTGAACCGGAGATCATAGCCTTTGTCCACCAACTGTCCAACACTGAGAAGATTGTGCTTCAAGCCTTCAACATATAGAACATTTCTGGTTTTGTTACTTCCATCAAAAGAAATAGTTCCTCTTCCTCTGATTCTACCAATAGAATTATCACCGAACTTCACCACTCCTTCATACCTTTCCAAATCTATGAACTTATTTTTGTCACCTGTCATATGGTGAGAGCAACCACTGTCACCCAATCATCCTTTTCTTCAACTTGGGCAGCCAGAGCTCTTTCTACAACTTTATGATTGATAGAAATAGAGGATATTGGTTCTTCTTTCTTGATGGCAATAAACACCCATTCACTTCCGGATTTGTTTCTAGTCTCTGATTCATCATCTATTACTCCTTCATTATCATCTTCTTCATGAACATAGTAACAATTCTTTTGGAACCTTGATCTATTAGGATTTGATCTTGAAAATCTTTCCAGACATTTTGAGGCAAAATGACCAATCTTATTATAGTTAAAACACTTAAAAGGCAATTTTCCTTCATACTTATCGGATCCTCTTGGCAGTCTCTTTGCAATAAGGGCTTCAAGTTGAGCAGTTTCTACTTCTTCTTCCAGGTCTTTTCTTACTTTTTCATACCATGACAATTTTCTTGATGAGTTCTCTCCTAGATCAAACCTTTGTTTACCTTTTACAGAGGCACTGGCTTTAAATGAAGATTCAATCTTGGGGGGATCATCTCCAAACTCGATCATTTCAAATGCAGCCAATTGATTTCTTGTGACAGTTGTATGGGCTCTGAATTCATCAATGGCAGCAACCTTGATTTTGTAAGAAGCGGGAAGGCATATGAGAATTTTGCCAACAATCTCATTTTCATCCAAGACTCCACTAGTATTTCTAATTCCACAAACAAGCTCATTTACTCTTGGCATAAAAGTAGTGATATTTTCATCATCTCTCATCTTCAGGTTTTCCAATTTTCCTTTCAGACTCTATAACCTTGCACATTTAACATACTGATCTCCTTCATGCAAAAGTTCCAATTTTTTCCAAATATCAAAAGCAGTCGGTAGGTCAATAACATTTGAGAGTTCTGAATCAGATAATGTGCTTAGAAGAGCTTCTATAGTTCACAAATTGTTTTTAGCATCTGTGATTTCATTTGCAGCTTTTGGACCACCCTGTGGAGGTACATACTATGTTGTAACCATGGTCTAGTATGCCATTCCCATGCATTGCAAGTGACACTTCATGTGACCTTTCCATAGATTGAAATTGGTTCCATCAAACTTCGGACTATCCTTCTTGTAGGATGACATCTTGGATCTCCTCAAGCAGTTAAGCTCTTTTCGAGGAACTTAGCTCTGATACCAATTGTTAGACTTAGGGCACACAACTGAGAGGGGGGGTGAATCAGTTGTGCAAAAATTTCACCAATTAAACACTTAAATCTTCTTAGTGATTAGCAAATATTAATCATGAACCATAATGCATTCAAATCAAAAGCAGAAACACATCAACACATAAGACACCAAGATTTTGATGTGAAAAACCCAATTAAGGGAAAAACCATGGGGTGATTAACCTAAGATTGTATTCTATGTTAGAAGAATAGAAGGAACAAAATGGCACATGCCAATTAGGGCTCACTGTCTAAGCACACTACTCACAAGAGGCTCACTGCCTACAAGAGACACACTGTCTACAAAGAAATAAGTATCACATACATGAACTGGAGAATAGCATCTTTACCGTGCTTGAATCAATTCCATTTAAGCCCAATACTTCTGCTCTGCCTTTCCCTCTCCTCCTCGCTACCACACACTCATCACCACAAGACATACTTTGGAAAGACTTCACAATCCCTTATTTATACAAGGCATCGACTTAGGAATAATCATCTAAGTCGGCAAACATCTACTAGAACATCCACAAGACATGTAATACATCTGGTCAGCCAGTCTCAGGAAGAACACCATCATCCAGTGGTTATTCTTCAAATGCGCACTCTAACTTCAATGCGAACCACCAACATGAACTGGACACGATCCAAAGATCACCACAACCTTTCCAAAAGCACCAAGAGCATCCATACTTCATCTGCTTGCTGGAATTCTTCTCTCCTTCATCCAGAGCTTTAAGAACACAGTCTGTCATTACTGTCACAAAGGAATAGGTGCTTCCAGACCTTCAAACCATGAACCAATAGAGTTGACACTTCACAAGGACATCCTAAACACTCCCTCAAATCTGTAGAATAGGATAATGCATTTCCAGATCTCACTGGACCTATCTGTGTCACTCTATCACCTCTGAACACCTGCTGGAGCTGATTCTACTTGAGCGGCCATAACCTCTTCAGATCTTCATGCGGACCTCTGAAAACTTGACTGGATCATCTCAAGACTCATATCTACAAACCCTTTGAACTGCAACCTCTGATTTGCATCTTAGCTGGGATCTCCACTTCACTATCTCCATTGCTCCTCTCTGCTCATTCAATCCTTCTCATCAATGCAACATGAGTATGTTGACATCAATGACAACACCGGTTAGACCCATACTTTCAACAAAAAGGTCTCTCACATTAAATCCTTTGGGGATGGATATTAGGTGCAATCAAGAGGGAAACAATGTTAATTCAATAATCATTAATAGACTTCATAGCAATATTCTTAAAATGATTGTCCGAGGGGCACTTAGTGCACCCCCTTGCTTAAAATCAGTGATTACAGTTCAAGGTGTTCAAAATGTGTTACAACAACCATACCACAATGTGATTGCTCACACATACAACACCTGTAATAGTAAGCAAAGTAACCAAGAACTGCATGTGCCTGTCTCTCTTCCATGTTCTCAACCTATGCTCCCTCCACCACCTCGTCTTATTCATAAAAGTGGTTAAGAGTACGATCTTGTTGAACAGCTTTGTGCTACTCAAGCTGAGATCTCTCTTCAGGATTTGATACAAACATCACCTACATACCATGGAATGCTACAAGAAGCTTTACAAAAGGTGATTGTGCCACCTACTATTAAGCCTAATGATGTAGCAGCCATATTGGATAGTATGCATGCGACAAAAATAGATATTCTCTTTCAACCACAGGAATTACCATCAATTGAAGTTTAATACCAATATGATCCTCTTATAATCTTTGTCACGACAAAAAGAATGTTGGTAAAATGAGTTATGATTGACACTAGATCGGCTCTTAATGTTTGTAGCATTGACCTACTAGATAAAATCAAGGTTGACACATCACAAATCACACCAAATGGCATTAGCATTCGTGGCTTTGATAATGTTGGATGAAAATCCATGGGCACTATAACTCTATCTATATAAGTAGGACATGTGCTTGTGCCTACCCTGATTCATGTCATGCCTTGTTCTTTATCTTATAACATGATTCTTGGTAGACCTTGGATTCATGCATTGGGGGCAGTTCCTTCCACCTTGCATCGTTCAATCAAATTTATATTCAAAGGTAAACTTCATTCTATTCATGTCGATCCTGAACCAGATAACTGTCTACACCTTGAAAACAACTAGTTTACAATCATATGAGCTTAAACAGTTTACGAGCTGGTTCATCAATGCCTCTAGCCATGAATAATGTTGTGCAAGACTCTAAACCATCGAATGCACTTGTTGGTGATGATTGGGGTTCATTGGATTTTAATCCTTGCAGTATAGGGGAATATAAAATTAATAGCCTTGACACATCAAAAGTGGCATCAATCTCACCTAAGTAATCTTTTGAAGCACCTAAGAAACCTAAAATCCCCTTGGTAGAAAATAAAAACAATACCCTCACTTATACTACAAATTATGATACCTACGAGGGCTCACCTTCTTCTAAGGAACTGGACTCTCTACATGGTCGTGGATTTCAAATTTTGTACAAACATAATGACTATGTAGGTAAGGGATGCAGTGTAAATCAACAAGGAATTAGAGTACCTATAGAATTTGCTTCAACACATTACTCAAGTGGCATTGGATATAATCCTTTTAAAGAAAAGAAAGCTTCTCATCATCCTAAACTTAATGTTAGTTCTACAAGATCAAAACAACATGAGAGATATCCTAAATGTGTATGTTCTTAATGATGGTGCTACCAGGTAAGTATCTCTAACCCTTTATTTCTCTCATGATGTGATTCCCTTGTGATGTGTTATGTGTTGTTTAGGCCTTTTGGGATGACCCTTGACTCTCTCGTAAGGTCTAGGATACCAGGAGACTGCCTCTATTGTGACCTTCTTCCATTTGTATCATTATTCTTCTGTTTTGCCTCTCTCTCTAATTTCATTGTTGAGTGTTGTGTCTTACGGACATAATGTCGCGGTTGGTGACCTGGGGGCACCCTCCTACATGACTGTCCCTAAGACACTTGTTTCTCCTCTCTTATTTATTATTTCCCTTCCTCTAGTGTTTCCATCTAGTGAGCAGATGATGACAAAAATTTATATTGATGCGGACCTAGTGTCCCTTTCGAGAGAAATCAACAAATGGACTTAGTTCCTAATATGACAATGGGGTTGTATTTCTTATCTGACGCTTGGCTAGTGGAAGCACTCGTGCTTTCCGTGTAGTGATGATTTTGATGGTGTTCTATCTCATTTACAAATCATAAACAATACTGCTTCTCCATGCACTTTGTCTACCTTGAATCTTGCATACCTCAAATTTCATATGCATTGAAGTTGTTGTTTATCATGATGTTGTAGGCACTAACATGTTTCTTGTAGGGATGTGCTTGTGGGAATATTTGGCTATCGTAAAGTACATGTCACCTCTGGGGGGTATGGGCTTTGTGAAAGTTGGTGTTCCCTTGTTTGTTTTCTTCCTACTTGAACATTCTTGATATCGATACATGATATCAACCACCTTAAGGTGGGGGCATATATAAGATAAGCTATCTGTTGTAGATGTTAGCAATGTGTTTGTCCTTAGGTGTAGGCTAGTACGATGAGTACTTCTTGCATCCTGAGTTTGTTTTCAATCAATCAATCTATCTATTGCATATACCTCCTTTTCACTGTAAGGCATCTCCGTGATGCGGGTGGGGTTGTATACTTTTGAGCTCTTACCTCCTTTTCACTGTAAGGCATCTTTGTGATGCAGGTGGGGTGGTATGCCATGCTTCCTTTTCACTGTATGATGTCTCCATGACGCGGGTGGGGTTGCATCTTCAAAAGTCCTCTACGGAGGTAGGGAGTAGTTATGTGACTAACTCAACCCTTAAGCGTGTCTTTGGTGATTGTTGTGGCAAAGCCCAATCATCAGTGTGTACCTATAATGTGCCTGAGATGGTGATGAGCCTAGAAATAGGGAACACACCATCTCTTATCTGTCATGTTTTCTCCGTGTCTTCAAAGTGTGTGTGTTTTGGCATGCTTGTTTTGTTTGGCATGTCTATTGTCCCATATGCGGTATGCATTTTGGAAGGTTTTGCATGTCTTGTGTGTGTGTTTCCCCATATATACAAAGACCTGCGCCCTATGTTAGTGCATCATGTATTATGGGAGGTTTGTTTACTTTCCAGTACTTGCATTTGCATTTCATATATATATGAGAAAAAGAAAAGAAAAGATATCATTTCTGTCTTCCATGCATTAATGTGTCTTCTCTGCATTGACTATCTGCTCTATGTTCTATGTGACTGTAACTATCTTCTCCGTGTTTTGTGTGCCTATTACTGTCTTATATGTGGTTGGTGTGTCTTCTATGTGCTTGGTGTGTTTGTTGTGTTTGTGACCTTACTTTAATGCATGTATTGGCCTCTCATTTATACATACATTAAAGTGGGGGCTAAATGTAACATCAAAAAATGTCCCCTTGGGGGCTTTTCCCTCATAAGGTTTAGCTCCTGGGTCTTTAGCATGCATTTAGGACATCTTAGTTTATATTTTAGCATCCTGATGGAATGAGACCTAAGTTTCATGGAAAATGGGACCTAGGAGGACCCCTTGAGCTGTACCCTACCCAAAATAGGGGGGAGGACTTGGGCTCCCGCACCCTAGTTCTGCCCCATTTTGGGGTAGCCCCAATTTCTAGGTGTCAGTTTATGATCGTTAGTTGGTTCTTTTGCCGACAAGATAAAGTTTGATTTTTAAAATCTTGGTGCGAATGCTTGTAGGTGCATATATAAGCATGTGTAGGCATTCATTTGTAAACTAGATGATTACTAGCAAGCTATTGTGTTCTCAAGGTGATTCAAGGCTTTCTATTGTGTTGCAAGAGTAGACTTGTATGTTTTATGTGTTGATATTTGCAGATTTGAGCATCAATCTCCTCATGGCATGAAGAGCATCTTCCTCTATGAGAGATTCACTACAAGGTGACATATCATTGTGTTTTTATCATTGATTCCTTTGGTTTTTGGCCTCTACCTCACAAGGGCACGTCCTCTTTGTCTGACAATGGTGTTTGGAGACTTAAGTGTCCTCCAGGGCTTGACTGAGGCAAGCCTCTAAACACTACAACCCCCAAACCAAGTCTTGTGATTGCAGGTTACAGGTGTCGCATCTGGAAAAAGTGGAGGTGAAGGAAGGCTTGGTAGACATTAGGGATTTGGGATCTGAAGAGAAGTCAAACAAAGGAGCACTTCCGGGACTAGGGCGCCTACAAGAGTGTCCTTTGCGGACGAATCTCAGAAAATAGAAGTTACAGGGCTGATCAGTGTCAGAAGGAGGCCCAGATTCCCTAAAAAAGTAGGTACCTTGGACTTGGGCACCCGCACCTTAGTCCCTGACTGTTTCACCTCAGAACCCCAAAAATAGGTATTTTATGATTTGTTATTTTACTCCCATCTACAAGAGCTTTTCCGTTATTTGTCACTTTGTTGTCCTATTTGCATAATTAAGGTTTTAATGGTTAATTGGACATAAGAGAAGGAAAAAATTGATAATTAATTCCCTAATCCAAGTTTCCCTTCATTTGCAAGTGACCTAGGGTATGATAGTGCTCACCACTCAACCTAGATCCTTCAATGTTTAGTGGAGAGGCAGATTTAAACATCTAAACAATAAAAGATTAACAAAATCCAATTTTCCACCTAAACAAGTTTAAACTTAAGATTCTAGGAATGTTGTTAAGAGGACTGCTAATTAACACTCTGCTACAAATAGCCATGTACATGCCCTGGATTTGACAAACTAAAACATTCAAATGCAAGGTGTACAATGACCCTTGTCATTTTTGGCACCATTTCTAGGTACTAGTGTTAGTAGATCAATTAATTAGTGATTTGTAGGATTAGAACAAATTTTGCATGGTTAGGCAAATAGATCCACAAGGTAGGTTTATTAAACAAAAACCCAAACACATTCTGTAGGAGAAAGTAGTGGGGTAGACCAGAATATTGTTGATAAGGAAAATCACCCATCTGACACCTTAGAAATATCACAAAATCCAAATGTTCCTACATCCCCCAAATATCATATAATTTTAGAATACATCCAACATTTATAGGAAAAGTACAATCAAAATCAAACCGATATCCTAGAAGGATTAACTTCCTAGGAAAACCAACCTAATCCAGTTGCCATGGAGGATAATAATAATGAAAATCAATATATTCTTATAGATAGAGCTCCAAAGAGAACTTTCTCCTATCCCATAGTGCTTGATCCAGAGGGGAATGCACCCATAAAAAATATTTCCCCATCAATACTTCCAACTTTTAGGGGAATTCCTTTAGAAAATTTGGATCAATTTCTCTTTGAATTCAAATTGTTGTGCCAAACATATGACTGGTTTAGATAACTAGAAATTGAAATTATTTCCTTCCACACTCATGATATGAGATGGTTTACAGGGTTGACCCCCAATTCAATACATTAATGGGAACAAATGGAGATTGAGTTCCTTGACAAATATCAGGATCACTATAGAATAAGTGACTAGAAGGAAGAACTTTTTATAACCAAACAAAAGGAGGAAGAGAGCTTCGAGGATTATTTGGTCATATTTAATTTTTCCCTCTGAAGATATGGTAATCCTTTAGAATAAAACCTAGCTAAGGCCCTATTTATGAGAGGTTTAAGAAAAGAGTCAAAAAAGCATTGGATCTAATGGGAAAAGGAAATATAAACAAGCTAGGTATAATAGAAATTGAGGAACTTTATAGAAATTACTCAAGAACATGGGATGGAATTAGGATACCAAGGTCTTTTAAGGGACAAAAAGACATAGGAAAGATAATGGAAGAAATTGTAAAATTTAAAATAGATATTTTGTTTCAATTAAACACCACTCTAGATGGAATCCAAGCAAAGAACAGAACAATAGAACCAATGTCTATATATTGTTAAAGATGCAAAAATAAACATCATATGCATGAGTGTTGTTTAGAAAAAACTAAAATTTATCAAATATGTGATAAGAACCATCCCACTAATCATTTTGATCAACTCCCATCCTTAAAGAAGTTGACAAAGAAGAATACCTAAATAGAGGAAGAGTTAAACTATATAGAGCAGAAGCAAACTAGTAACTTCCCATACAATCAATACTCAAACCAGGCTTCTTACAGAGGCCCTCCAAATTGTGGAGATAATCAATGGAATGCACAATGGAATGATCATGTGAATCATCCTCAATAAGGACTACAAAAATGGAAAAACCAACAATAGCCAAATAAAAATTGGTCGAATCAACCACGACCTAACCAACATTGTCTGTAGCAGTTTCAGCCTTATTTTGGACCATAAAATATGCAGAAATAGTGGTTTCCTCAACAAAATTTTGACTAGTCATTCCAAGGTCAACAACGGTGTTTTCCAAATTAGAAACAAGCCTTGTTAACTGGTCCAACAAATATGCAAAGTCAATATCAGACTGAACCAGTTAATGAGGCACCACTCGCTATTCAACCTATAGCCAATCCAAAACACAATAAATAAGGAGTAGTAGTCTATCTAAATGAGCAAGAAAATTTGGCTAGAGTAAATGATATTCATTTAAACAATCTCTAGTTATGGTTGGGAAAAACTTTACCAAGACCATCTCCTTCCATGATTGTTGAAATTGTTGATGAACCAAAATCTTCTAATTCTTTTAAATAACAACCTCAAGAATAGATTACTACCACCAGAGTGCCTCAAAAACAACTTTCAGAAACCTCTAGAGTCTCTCCAGAGATTCACTCCAGAACTTCTCTAGAGATGCACTTCGGAGCTTCTCTGAACACTACAAATATGGCACCATTTCCTAATCAACTCAAGCAAACTTCTCCTCAAAAATAGGTGACAACTATGTAGATCCAACCTATTAATAAGTCTAAGTTACTCCAAGAAATATGGTAATTAAACATTGAAATCCCACTCCTTCAAGCCATTAGAGACATTCTAGAGCTCAACCAATTCATCAAACATACTTGTGTCAAAACTTAGGGAAGAAAAGAATTTTCCCAAAACTATCCAAGTGGAAGGCAAACTAGTCAATCTACTAGTTGGAAAAATGCTCCTTCCCAAGTATGGTGACCTTGGCAATCTAGTAATCATAGTCTACGTTTCAGGGGTTGAAATACCAAACATACTTATTGATTTGGGGGTAGTAATCAATGTTATGACAGTCCACATAGACAAATTAGCCCTTATAGGTATCCAGTCTACTAATTCTGTAGTTAGTTTACCAGTCATTTGTAATCCCAAAAGGAGTTTTAATCATTCATAGTGGAGTCATGGGAATTTCTTGTTGACTTCCTAATATTGGAACCCCAAAATTAAAAAAACACTTACCCCTTGATTTTGGGAAGACCATGGTTGGCCATTATTGTAGCATAAATTGATTATAGAACTAGATATATGGTCATATATAATGGCTTGGAAATGAAGATATCTCTATATCCCCTAGCCAAACCTTGTATGAAATATTCAGGCAAGTTATGGATAGTTGAACTAGACTACATAGAAAACACTAACTTACTTGCCATGGTAACTATCACTGAACACTTGGGAGAACTAGGAGAGGATATGGATTTTGACACACAAGAAGACATGACTCACATGATTATAGAAAATAATATAGTGTATTTTTCTCAGGATCTAAGAAGAGAATTTCTAACAACATCCCACTATCCATTAGCAAATGCCATACCTTGTGGTGAGACATTTTAATGGATATTTCTACCTTCCACATGCTAGAACCACATTCCTATCCTCTTAGAACGTTGATAAATGAACATAAAACAACCCTGTCTATTGATCAGAACACTAAACAAATCATGATTCTTCCAGGAAAAATGTTGAACATTAATAACCAATTAACAAAAAAAGAAGAGACAAAACTCATTGATTTGTTTATTTCCCATACCATAGCTTTTGTTTGGGAATATAAAGATATGAAAGGGACTCAGCATAAAATTTGTACCCATCATATTTATATAGAATATGTTAGACCAATCAGACAACATCAAAGGAGACTAAACCCATCTCTTAAGAAAATAGTAAAAATAGAGATAGAAAAAATATTGCAAGCTAGATTCATCTACCCAATCTCTAATAGTCAGTGTGTGTATCCTTTGGTCATTGTCCCCAAGAAAAATGGAAAGTGGAGGGTATGCATTAACTATAGAGAGATAAATAAATCCACTAGAAAGATTAATTTCCCCTACCTTTTATTAATCAAGTACTAGATAATTTAGCTAGGAAAAATTACTTCTCATTCTTGGATGGGTTTAGTCGATACAACCAGATTCAAGTGGCACCAGAGGACCAAGAAAAAGCTATTGTTACCTGCTCATGGGGTAATTTTGCATATAGATTCCTTCCATTTGGCCTATGTAATGCTCTATCTACTTTCCAAAGTGTTATTCTAGCTATTTTTGTCAAGTTAGCCAATGAATGTATGGAGATCTATATGGATGATTTCACTTTTTATGGAAGCACATTTGAGGAAGCCCTCCAAAATCTGGAAAAAGTTTTGGATTTCTATGAAAAACTTCAACTGTCATTAAGTCGTGAAAAATTCTTTATGATGGTGGAAGAAGGTATTGTCCTTAGATATCATATATATGTAGAAGGGATTAAGGTGGATGCCAACAAAGTTGAAGTAATCAAACAATTGCCTACACTAAAGAACCAAACTAATGTTAGAAGTTTTTTGGGTCATGTAGGCTATTACATGAGGTTCATAGAAAATTTTAGTAGGATAGCTACTCCAATGTTTTCTCTTGACCAAAGACACTGAATTCCTTTGGACAGAATATTGTCAAAAAGCATTTGAAACCATAAAATAAAAATTGACAACCACTCTTGTTTAATTAAGGAGACCTAACTGGAATCTTCCCTTTCACATTCAAACCGATGCTTCAAATGAATCTATAAGGGTGGTCCTAGGATAAAAGGAAGAAGGGAGAGGTATGTATGCAGTTTGTTACATTAGTAAAAACTTCACTCCAACTGAAAGGAACTACATTGCAATAAAAAAAGAATTCTCGGTTGTCATCTATGCCATTAAAAATCCAGGCATTACATAATCATATATAATTTTTTTATACACACTAACCATGCAACCATCAAGTACTTAATGAACAAACCAATTGTAGGTGTGAGAATTATTAGATGGCTATTACTATTGTAGGAATTTGATATCACCATCATTGATAATCCAGGAAAGTTCAATCTAGTTGCTGATTTTTTGTCTAGACTACATACAAGAGGGATTAATGAACTTGTAGAGGATGGATTCCCAGATGAGAACCTATTTTTTGTTTCTTCCAACAATCCATGGTTTGTTGATATAGCTAATCTTCTAGCCACATGCCTATTTCCTTTACACTTTACATCAAAGAAGGAGAAGAGATTGGTAAAGGAAAGTTTTTCCTACAAATGGTTAAATGGGATGTTGTTCAAATATGGACTTGATTTTGTTTTATGCAGGTTTGTAAATGTTGATGAAATCATTGATATATTAATAGCTTGTCATGATGAACCCACAGGAGGACACTACTCCTCACAAAGAACAATCCACAAAGTCTTGGGGACTAGATATTATTGGTCATCTCTTCATAAAGATATCAAGAAATATGTGAAAGTGATCAATGTCAGGGGTCAACCTACATTCACCAATGAGATGTCCTTGCACCCTCAAATTATCCTAGAACCATTTGAGCAGTGGGGCCTAGATTTTGTGGGTCCAATCTCACCATCATCTGCAGGGAATATATATATCTTGGTGTGCATAGATTATGTAACAAAGTGGGTAGAAGTTCATGCTCTACAATTCTCTAGAGAAGAAAAGGTTGTTGATTTCTTGTACAATAAGATCTTAATATTTGGTGTACCTAGGATAATTTTTTCAGATAGAGGTCCACAATTTACCTCATAAGTGATCCAAGCATTTACATACCTCTACCAAATTAAGCATAGGAAATCTTCACCATATCACCCTCAAACCAATGGACAGGTGGAGGTAACAAATAGAAAATTAGAAAACATTTTCACAAAGACAGTGGCAATGAATAGAAAGGATTAGGCAAGTAGGTTACATGAAGTTGTATGGGCATATAACACCACATGGAAGTCAACTACAGGGTTCTCCCCCTATGAGCTAGTCTATGGAAAGAAACCAATTCTATCAATAGAATTTGAGCTACAAACTCTTTGAACTTCAATGGATATTGGCCTTGAGTAGACTTATGCACAACAAAACCATATCTTACAGTTGAACGAATTAGATGAGATTTGACTAGAGGTAATTTAGCAAATAGAAATAATGCAGCAGTAAAGGAAATTATGGCATGTTCAACACATATAACAAAGGAAATTTCATATTAGGGATTGTGTCCTCCTATATGATTGTAAATTCAAATAATTCAAGGGTAAGTTCTAGACACACTTGATGGGACCATATGAGATCAAGGAAGTTTTTGATAATGGAATAGCTCAACTATCACCATTTGATAGAGAATATAATACATTTTTGGTAAATAGGCATAGACTTTATCTTTATCAACATCCTTCTACCAAAGAGGAATTTGTCACACACCAGTCACACCCATATTTGTGTTATTTAAAGAAGTGTCATCATTTACCAAAACAAATCACTTAGCATATTGCATAAAAAAATAAAAAATAGATAAATAGAAGAATTAAAAATTGGTAAAATGGTGGTTCCTGTTTCAATGCAAGAATAACTTGGAAGCACCTCCGGAGCAACCTTGACACATTGCTGGAATCTTTGGACCAAATCTAGTGCTAGAATTTCAATTCATTCTGGAACACCTCCAACACTCATACTTCAAAGCCTTTTTCTACATGTCTTTGGCTTTTGTAGGGATGGAAACATAGTATTCTTGAGACTCTCTCACATCACTTTTTAATCTTTAATGAGTCATACTTTAACAGCGTTATCGTGACAGCTATCACTCAAACATTCGGTGATCTTTTCTAACAATCTTGCTGGCGTAGGCAACTAGTCACATCAAAAGATGATAATGTTATGAGGTTGTCACATCAAGTATTGTTGCAATTATGGACCTGTCACATCAAGTTTTGTAGTTATGGACCTATCACATTAAGTTTTACAGGTATTATGGAGTGATCACATTAACTCTTTCTAACATTGCAGAGTGAGATCATGACATGACAACTTAATTATTTCAAGAACAGAATAGGTATTTCCTTATTTAAACTATTTCCTTATTTAAATTATTTCTTATCTACAAGCACTATTTCCTCTCTAAAAGAAATGGGGAAACCCATTGGCAAGCCCTCTTGGAGGGTTCATATACAAAGAAGAAAAGGGAAAGAAATCTAGGTCAAAGGATTCTTCTTCAACTCAGTAGGAGAAAAAGGGAGGTAAAGACATATCACAAGCACCATCTCTGACTCTAGGGGAAAGGAAGAGAGGAAAACTTGTAATTGAAGAGCATTCCCCTCCTCTGGAGAAAAGAAAGGGTGAAACAGTCATTGAGGAACCTCCTCAGTCCTCGAAGAAAAAGAAGCGCAAAATTTTAGAAACTAAGGCATCATCTCCAACCCTAAAGAGGAAGAGGAAGGATGTAGAAGGACCTCCTCAAGCTCTGGAGGGGGAAGAAAAGGAAATCACAGTTGAGGATCCTTCATAAACTATAAAACAAAAAGGAATGAAAAAGGGAGAAGGTAGAAAGAGAAGAAATCAATTGAATCAGTAGCTGAAGATCCATCTACATCATTAAGTAGAAGAAAAAGGGGAAAGATAACTACATAAGGTCCCCTAGAAAACCCTAACATTTATCCTATTGAGCATCAGCACTCCTCATCTGCTCCTTCGGAGCACCTAAGGCTATAGCAAATGAGCCACAAACCATCTCTACTAAAACATAAGAACATTAGCAGGCATTGGAGACACAAGAACAATAATCACACAGAGGACTCCAAAGAAGCAAGTGTTGGAAGTACAAGACTCAATAAGAGAAAGATTTAAAACTTGTAGAGATAATTGATGAGCTCTGGACAACAAAAAATTTTCCTAATCCTAAAATTGTTTCAGAAGGGCACATCAACAAACCTACTGAAGATGAGGTTGGACCCTTAGGTGTCGATGACCATGCTAAAGAAGTAGCAACAGAAATAGAGGCAGGGGCAGAGGAAGATGCAGAAAAAGAAATGGAGACATGCATAGAGGAAGATGTAAAAAGATAAATAGAAATAGATACAGGGATCAAAATGGGAATAGAATTTGAAATGAGAAGTTAGTTCAAGGCCATAGATCATGAAGACATAGAAATCTCCAAAGAACAGGGGCAAAAAGAGGAAATTGCTAACTTAAAGCAACTGCTTTGGACTAGACACCTTGTCATTTTGGATTTGAAAAAGGTTATCAAGTAAAAAGATGATATCAGTCAAACTAAACATTAAGATATCCTCACCCTTAAGGAAAACATCAAAGGAAAAGAGAAGAGTCTTGGGACAAAGGACATGGAGATTCTAGTTGTACAAAATATCATCAGGAAAGGATGTTGAATTAGACAGAAGGAAATGTATATAGCTGAGATGGAGCAGAAATTAGAGGAAAATAAAGTTAAATTGGCTCAAACAACAGCTAATTGCATTACACTCATAGCGGGACTCATAAAAAGTTGACCACCAAATCTCATAATTAACCCCATGCCAATAAAAGTTTTTTAATTAGAAGAACAAGTCAGAGAGTTGTCTATCTAGTTTCCTGTGGAAAATAAAGGTACCCAAATTGATATTCCCTTCGAACATTCCAACTAAATGTTCCTAGAACCTTGTATAACTGGGAAGAGAGATGTCATGCTTTAGCTGATGGTAGTGTACTGTTGTAGCTTCAAGCTAAAAATTTTACATTAACATCAAAGGTAAAAATATTAGAAGAAAGAATAACAACAGTAGCAACCTTAACCTCTAAAGAAATGTCCTACAAAGCACCTAGTGGAAGATATCATATGTTTATGAGAGAATAGTTCTTTCTGTAGAAAATTTCACAAAATATCTCTGGATAAAAAGATTCCATTGAGGATGGGCATGAATTTATCAAAGTTTACAAAACCAATAGCCCTCAATATAAAAACTTGTAAGTGAATTATTTCTTCATAAATTTTTCATGGATGAACATACAACTTTCTTTATTAATTTGTTTGTTGGAGAGTGTCAGCTAAGGGCATTCATCTCATTGATGCAAAATCATGAGACATTTCACAAATAATGGAAGAATATACACATGATGAAGAGAATGTTGGTCTGTACATCAGGAATAAAACCCAAATGGTGCATGTGTCTATACCCCTAATCTTTTATCTCTTTATCAATAGAATCTATGCTCTAATGTTATGGAATTTGATCTATATGAGTAGTCTTAATTTAATAAAGTCCTGGCAATCTGCAGGAAGAGATCAAGCATCATGACCATAAATGAAAAGATGAGAGAGTTGGTTTCCCCAATAAACCTAAAATGGTTCCTACAAAAATCTAGAATAGTTGCAAGACTAATAGAAAAATATAAATAGGACTCGATTGGGATGAGGTTTAGACCTTTAATAATTATTAAGCCTATGCCCATGTGGGTAGATTAGATGGGAGATGCACATCTTGAAAAATGGTTGGAACAGATACAGAAATTTCAAGGTGATGCAGATACAACAAAGAAGACAAGGACCACATTTATGTCTAATTATAACATTATATAAAAATGACATATGATGAATAGGAAGGACTCTATGGCGGTGTAGGAGGACTTGCAAATCCTTAAGATCAGGGGGGTGATGAACTCTAGAGATATCACCCACTTTTGCAAAAGTATTGCTCTACCTTGCCTTAATTCCCTTGTGTTTCCTAATTTGTACATAAGATTGTTAAAAACCTTGTTTTAATTATGTTAATTATAGGTGCAATACTAAAAGTAACTTCTGAAATTGAGAGGTTTAATGTCGTGGGTTTTAACTAATAAATGGCATGCAAAAATACATTTTTGTTGTAAAGTCCCTAAAATGTCAGAAACAAAATGCTACAAGAACTCTAGAGATATTTCTCAAAACTCCAAAGTTGTCAGCAAGGGCTTTTCATATGGCTTCATAGATGTCTTCAACACTCCAGAGTTATATAAGAAGCTCCAGATATTTTTGAGACTACAATGTACTTTTTGCTAGCACATTTTCATGAGTTCTTGCAAGGTAGATCGACCTTTATTCCCTCTTGAGATAGCAGATCTGTCTGAAGAGAAGAAGACACCATAAGACTATTCATGCAGGGACTATGGAGTATACCACCAACTGCCATTTTATGTTGTTTTCTTTTACTTTAAGGCATGTTTTCACGGCCAGTTTGAACTACAAATAACTCTCTGTTAGCGGGGCACAATCAGTGCAACTTAATATTTTCTTTTAGTTGCATGTCTTTCTTTTGAATTAGCAGTTACATGATCAGTAAACTTAATAAATGAGGTTTGCAAGACTCCTAGTCAGAAGTAATAAACTCCAGAGATATCTATTAATAAATTATCCTTAAGTGAAGGAAGACTAATACATATATATAGGAACCATATCATAGAAGGAGATATAAAAGAAGAAGATAGTTCCATATCCATGTGATTTGAAAGCTGAATTGGTCTTTTCTCCAGAGGTGTGGAGCAAGAAACCACTCTAACCAAAGGGGCAAGGACTGGTATTTGTTAATTAGATTCACGGTTTTGTTAGTTTTTTTTTTTTTAAATTAGATTCATTGCTTTGATCATTCCTAAGTTTGTTAAAATAGATTTATTGATTTGTTATTGTAGTTGTTTTTAGATCTTTGACTAAGTAAATTGGTTTCCAGTAACTACAATCTTTTCCTTAGATTAAAGTGAATTCTAAAGAATCTTTCCTTCAGTAAATAGTGTGTTGCTTAATTAAAATAGAGAATGAGAGTGGCATAGTTTAAACTTAAGATTCTAGGAATGTTGTTAGGAGGACTACTAATTAATACTCTACTACAAATAGCCATGGACATACCCCAGATTTGACAAACTAAAACATTCAAATGCAAGGTGTACAATGACCCTTGTCAAGTGTGATAGAAGAACATGGCTATTAGGATTAGGTGTTGTAAACCTTACAAATCCTGACGTACATTGTAATTATTTAATATTGTAATATATTATTAATATGGCAACACATGGAAAAGGGGGCCCCACTTGGGAAGAATCTTAAGGTTCCTTAGGTGTGATATCTAAAACCACTTGATTATTCAATATGACATGTAAGAGCATCTAAGTCATGTAAGATCTATAAGAGAATCAATGACATTATACTTTGTGTAAGAGAATCTATTATGTATAAGAGCAAGTAAAAGGGAGTTAAAAAGTAGACATGGAAGTATGTGGAAGATCTTTGATCAGTTTATGATGTGTAAGAATGACACATAAGAGCATCTTGTAAGAGATTTGAATAATCTAAAATGGAATGCTCAACTTTGATAGGTGGAATCTATGACATTGGAAGATACATACTTCACGGTAGGTTGAATCATGATGAGGGGGCACTATAATTTGTAACATGGACTTGTGTGCCCAAATTAAGCTCGTAGTTTTGGCTCATAGTATTGGAAACCAAATTGGTAGTTTTTTTTGTTTTTGAATTGATCTATATTGGATGCTTACGATGAAGATATCATATGCTTGTAGATTTGTTGGGATAATGCTACCATATTTTCTACAATCATAGAATAAAGATTTTAATTGGAGAATTTGCTACTATAGTATTGTATTATAATCTAGGTTTTGAAGGCAATACATTGATTGATCCTTTCATGTTGGGTTTTTTCTAAAATGGTTTTCCTAGGGTATACCTTGTGTTATGTGATCTTGTTTGGTGTTGCATGTTGTTTATTCTTTCTAAAATTGTTATATCTACTCCTATTTAATATTCTTTTCTCATTGCATTAAGTGATCAATTTCATAGTTTTACGTGGCTTCCTTTCATTTGGTATCAAAGCTTAGTTGTGTCTTATTTGAGGCTATTAACCCTTGTTTGAGTGATAAATTTGTGTAGGTGATCTTATTTCAAGTTAGAGATGGAAAGCACATTGAGTATGGATAACAAAAGATTCAATGACACTAACTTTGATCTATGGAAGCTCAAGATGGGAGGACCTACACATAGATATGTCTATGGGTTATAATTTGAAGTCAAAACCCCATAGGCATGAATGATGAATTTTATGAAATTGTTGATTGGAAGGAAAGAAGCTTGGTTAGTATTTTCCTTATAGATTTAATTCTCCTAAATGTATCAAGAGATACCATAATTGGGAGCCTTTGGAAGAATTTAGGGAGCTGATATTAGATAATATCCCTTGTGAACAAATTTTTCTATGGAATAAGTTGTACTCTCTGAGGATGAGTGATGAAGACTTCATTACAAAGCACCTAAACACATTCAACATTGTGGTGAGATAGGTAGCATTTGTAGATGTGAACATGGATGAAGAATATCAATGTATCATGTCGTGTTCTTTGTTAGATTCTTGGAATAAATTAGTTATAGTGATCTAAGTAGTACCATCATAGATATTAAGCTTGAAAAGTGGTGGGTGCATTAATCCTAGAGGAGATGAGGTGGTGAGTGCATTACTCTCAGAGGAGATGAATCAAAAAACATCATAATTTGTTAATATCATTGGTTATCATGGGTAGGTTAAAGGAGAGATAAAAGAACAAGAAGGAAAGAAACTCTAAATCAAAGGGGAGATCTAAGTCTCCTCATAAATCTATTTAAGTGCTTGAATTGTGGAAATTTTAGTTGTGTAAAGAAGGACTTCAAGGAAAAGAAAAAGGCAAAGAAGGTATTTAATGATGATTAAAACTCAAGAGCATCAAATGATGACATTGGTGATGTGTTTTTTGTTTCCCTTGTTATGCATGTATGTGCTAATGCATGTATGATTAAATCTAGAGTCTCTTTCCACATGACTCCTCATAGGGAGTGGTTGTTGGGAAATAGGTGTTGTACACCTTGCATAACATTGTATTATTTTATTCATGTAAAATAAATATTTATTTATGGTGCATCTTAATTGATGTGTTTAGCCACATTAGATATTTATTTGGGTGTCACTTGTAAATGTTGTATGTAACATTGGGTTAATTATTTTATGTGTGTGGGACATAGAGTAATTAATTATTTAGTTGTTGGGAAAACATAGTACCAATAATTAAATGAGGGGCTCAATGGTTTTATGTATCCATGGTTTTGGAACACATGGTTTTACCCAATACTACTTCTTGTATGTGTGTGAGCTTGGTCTATAAAAGCAAGTACATGGTCATTAGTTGTGGGTCGGTTGATTGTTCATTGTTGGTGTACAAGAGGTTGTTTTTGTATTGAGTTTTCTCTTGTGAGTGCATTTTGTGAAGCATGGCTTGGGATGTGTGATTCATGCTTGGACACATGGAGGATGCATTGGAGGAGCTTGATGTTTCAGAGGTATTCATGAAGGATCATGAGAATGTATTGTAAAATCTTATTGCTGAATAATACATTTGAGTGTGGATGCTTTTGGAGGCTAGGTTTTTCCCTCATGAGGGTTTTCCCAAGGTATATATTGTGTTATCTTATGTTTGTCATTTGATCTTTGCATTGTGGTTACTTGTATGAATCATATTCTCCTTTTGGGTTATGTGGAATTGGTTTTATTGAACCTGCAAATTCCTAACATGTGAAGATAAAACCATCATTGTCAAAATCTCACATAAAACCATGTATCCAAGCTATCCGTGACATCATGATAAACATGTTATAAATCCCAATAACTGACTATCCATGCACTCTAATTATCCATCCTCTCATCCCAGTGCAACATACCAATGTACAAACGACCACAGGCAAGGATAACTAACAAAGTTCACATAAACACTGAATCAATCTTATGGATAAAGACACACAACATCTGATTCATCCCACTATAGCCAAGGGGTAGCTAATCCATAAAACTACATAACTTGAAGATCCAAAACAAATGTAACATGCAAACTCATCATCAAATTAGTAAATGCAAACTAAGATATCAAAGAAGATAACCTGTAGACTCCAAGACTCAAACACCAAATCAACGCTAGATTTGATTTGCCTAACAAGTCCACAAACAAGTAACCATAGTCAATGAACTACCAAGCATCCAAGAGATAAGAACAACCTCCTAAAACTACACCACAACATCACTTGTATTCATAAATCAAATATCATAGACCATACCTATAAGGCACGGGGATCTTATTTTGTCTAGATCTTAGCCAAACCTAGCAGGCCAGTCAGCTGGGCTGCCAGATGAGGCTTTGACCCCACTAGCTAGGCAACTGCCAGCCATGGTGTCGTCGATCAGCCAGGGCTGAAAAGACCCTGTCAAGCTGGATAGCCCATGATAGCATGCGCCTATCAGGCTAGGGTATAGGGCCTACAGACCCCCCCAATTCAATTTTTTTTTAATTTATTTCAATATCTCTAAAAAATTTCAAAAAAAAACCCTTTTTGAAAAAAAAATTGGGTCCATTGAAAATGAAAACAAATTTGAAACTTGTTTGGAGTCCGCCAACCTTGATGATGCCAACAGTTGACCCAACCATGTTAGTCCCACCTCAAGCCTAGTCAGCACCATGTCATTTTATGATGCAGTGATGATGTCAGTACCACATCAGTCGATACGGACAAGGTCCCACTAGGGGTCCCCTTTTAGCCCTCAAAGGGCATTTTCTTCTGGGAGGCATAACTTTCGCCCATGGTATTGGATTTTCAAATTCCTATAGGTGTCGAAAAGATCTCTCCAAGAAATACATAGTGGTACATGTTTAGTCATCATATTTTTCTATTTTTTCCATAATTTGGTGCCTAAATCTAGGCATTGCTCCGAGACAATTTTATGCTCATAACATTTGCATACGCAATCAGATTTTTAATTTTGGATAGGCGTTGGAGAGCTATTACAATGTACTATAGATTGGATCATGTATATTTTTATTTTGGTGTGTAGAAAGAGACTGGTATGTGTTTGATCACTTGTGGGAGCCTGATATTCAGGGTGTGATTGTGAGAGCATTCGGATGGATTTTTGGGCACAAACTTGAGGAAGTGCATGATGTCAAGAGACCATCAACATGGTATAGCAGGTTTTCATATTTACTATTTCCAGTTACAGGTTTATAGGTGTTTTTAGAGTTTGGACTTTGATGGAGATAGGTACACAGGTTGTCTTCTAGTTTGAGGACATGATTGATACACGTGTGAGACTAGGAGTCTCATTTCAATGGGATTTGAGTATAGGTACAGCAATGATGATGATTAAGGTGTCATGGATATGTAGGTACACTTTTGCATTGGCATGACATGATCATGTATGTGATTGACAGGTATGGTCTATGACGTTTGATTCATGATTACAGGTGGTGTTGTGGTGTAGTTTTAGGAAGTTGTTCTTATCTCCTAGATGCTTGGTAGTTCCTTGACTATAGTTACTTGTTTGTGGACTTGTTTAGCAAATTGAATCTAGTGTTGATTTGGTGTTTGAGTCTTGGATTCTACAAGTTGTCTTCTTTGATATCTTAGTTTGCATGTTACTAATGTGATGATGAGTTTGCATGTTACATTTTTTTTGGATCTTTGATTTATGTAGTTTTATGGATTAGCTACCCCTTGGTTGTTGTAGGATGACTTGGATGTGGATTGTCTTTATCCATGAGATTGATTCAGTGTTTATGCAGAATTTGTTAGTTGGCCTTATCTGTGGTCAGTTGTACATTAGTATGTTGCATTGGGATGAGAGGATGGATGATTAGAGTACATGGATAGTTGGTTATTAGGACTTATAGCATGTTTATAATGATGTCGTGGATAGCTTGGATACATGGTTTTATGTGAGATTTTGACAATGATGGTTTTATCTTCTTGGTTTGGAGATCATAGTTTTACTCTATCTTTTGGGAGTTCTTGATGTTATAGCAAGATTCCTTGATTGTGTTGGGGCCATGGATAATATTCATTTAGGAGATGATTACTTTGTTTCCATGTATAGCTTAGTGTCATGATTTAGTGAGAGCTTTGGAAGTGATATGGATTCATCATTTGTGATCGATAATCTTCTGCAATGGTTGTGGGTGTCTTGGAGAGGCTCTTGGATTATGATTCTTGTTTTAGTGAGAGTGTTTTGACATCCCGAGTTCTATTTTTAGGACATGGTTATCTTCATGTGATTGGACATGTTGATCCTTGGTTTAGAGGTGTTGGTATTGTGTCTTGGTTTACTTTGGATACTAGTTTGAGTATTGACATGATAAATGTTCTCTTGAGACTAGGATGTGTGCATTGGTACATTTGATCTCCTAGGAGGAGATGTTATATCATCATGTCATGATGGGTTCCTTGATTATGTAGACGTGTAGTGGGAGCATTGATAGTGATCTTGTTGGTTCTCCTAGTATTATATACATTGGTCATTTGCTTGAGAGATTTATGATAGTACAGTGTTGCATATAGAGTTTTAGCATGGATTGATCATGGAGGTACTCTTGGATACTTGGAGACTTGGATGAGGCTGGAGTTCTCTTGGGATTAGAGACATTTGTTGAGACGGTTACTCATTGGAGCCTTTAGTAGATAGACTAAGGAGCCTACACCTGGATATGGATGTGAGTTCAGTATAGACTTAGAGGAGATTGTTCTTGGAGAGAGTCATTGTGGCTTGGTGTATCCTAGAGGAGCATTCGCATTCCCCACTCTTGGTCTACTCAGTGGTTTGTCATCTATGAGGTATTGCCCATCCTTTAGATGCATTTTGCTTTATGTTTTATCTTCTCATGGATATGGATCTTGATCTAAGGTTATTGTTCTGGAGGGCTCATTTGAGGGATATTAGCATGGTTATCTCCTTGTTTGTATGGTTTGATTTATGATGTTCATTTTGAAAAGTTTAGGAGATGTGATTAGGCTTATTCATGGTTATGGAATGATTATGAGTTTGATCTATCTTAGTTATAGAGGCTTACATCCATGTTCGTTACATGATACATATGTTCATTTGATCTATGAGATTGAATGGTTGGGTTTTGTTGAGGCTTTTCATTTGGGGTTGTAGAAAATATCATACTTGACACAACTTAGCAATTTGAGGTATTGGTAGGACATTATGATTTACATGTTTTCTCTCTTTGTGTTATGGCTACTTCCTGGTTGTTCATGTTGATATGGTTGGAATTGGGAGATTTCTGGTGACATGTTGTGAGAGAGTATGCAGTAATTTATCTTACACATGTGGATCATTGTGATTGTTCTTGATACTACATTGGCTTGTTGATTGGCCACCTTGGTTTGAGTATTGATTGGTAGACTTGGTATGCCTTTTCTCTAATTTCTGATTTGGCATTACCCATGTAATGGGAGTTCCTAGATGTATGTGTTCTTCATTGATATGTTTTATACATGGAGCTTGTGATTACGGTATGTGGGTTATGTTGGGTCCTAAAATGAGTGCAACACAAAAATCTAAAACATTTCTAAATCACCTAGGCTAGGGATTATCGTTAGGGTGATAGAAAGAGGTTTATCAACAAGTTAGGGGTAATTTTGACCAACTAACAGGAGTGGGTAGACTCTTCTTCTCTTTGAACTCATCTTAAACTCTAGAGGGATATTCCAAGGGGTATACCTAAGTAGGTATTAACATAAAAACTAGATGAACAACTAAAATTAGATGAACAACCAAACCCAAATCACTTTCTTAGTCCCAAATTTTTCACTAAACTAAGAACAACTTGTTGTTACAAGACCCCTATATAGTTGATAAAGGAAATCCTACACAATAAGGATGCATAAAAACTACAATTGCTTCTAAAGATAAATTTATTGTTTTGTTTTGAGATTGGGTGATCTAAGGCTACTCAAACTAGTGCATATCCATTAGGCTACAAAGTTTAACAGAGGAAAAACAAATACAAAGAAATGAATAGTTGCTTATTTGAGAAATCAAATGCATGAAAAATCAATACCAAATCACTGAGAATACTTATTAATCCAACACCATACCATATTCTTTCTCATGTAATATTGAAAAGATCATTTACAAAGCCTTGGAAATTATTTAAGAATTGTCACATTCATTCAAATCAAAGTTTACATTCATACCACTAAATGTCGCAAGAGCAAATTATAACTGCGATTAAGTTTGTTAGAAAGAACATCTACAGTAGTGGAGAAAAACATCAGTCTGATATAAATATTTGCAAAATATATTACATACATTTCATGATTGTTTCATGCTAAACAAAGACTGTAGAAGTAACCTTTTCTTATCTACCTTCTAGAGCTCAAAACCTGCTGAGAAAATTGCCCAACTGACCAACCAACCTTTAATACATCAAATAATTATGCATATATAGAAATTCAAACTCATTCTATCATTCCAAGCACTGCACTCAGTCAATGAGTACGCCCATGCCACATTAAATTTAGTTCCACTGTAATGACAGGAAGTATGCATGTTTGGAAGCTTGCCCATTCCCTGACAATACTGAACATGTCAAAGCAAGATTGCTTGCACTCATATTGTACCAAGAACAATAAAGAGGGAAGTTTCAACCCCCTTTTCCTAAGACCTACAACCTCTAACATATCCAATTTGTCATCCAAATGTATCTGTGCATTAAAGAATTTTACTATGTCAACCACCTGCATGGCATTTTCTACAGAAACATAAATTTTTGGGTACAGATCAACCTATACAAATTCTGCAATCATGGCATGCCTTTAGAAAATTACCCCTTTAAAGCCTTTACAAAACTTTAAAAGTGTTGTCCAATTTTCCTTTTTTGGGCCATCTAAATTCTTACCGCACCTGTCTGCATGCTGGGCATCCTTCTTATTTTTATCAACCTTTTTTCTTTATCACAAACTTCTTGTTTGCCACTTCATTCTTCCCTTGTCGGAAAACTTTCACTTTTGCAAACCATGGTAGACATCCTCCTTTTCTTTGGCACTTACTCTTTATTTTCAGCCTCCTTTTTGCTTTATCGATAAATCTTCATTTTCACAAACTTGGATTGTCTCCATCTTCTTACTTTCTCCTTTTGTCAGCAAAATTTGATTTCCACGAACTAGACCTATTTTGCCCTTTATCGGCAATTTCTTTCTTTTGAGAACCACTTTGCCTTGGCTTCTTTCTTCTTTCTATGCTTTTCCTCCATTATCAGTGATTTTCACCCTTTTCAACCATGGAAGAAGCTCCCCTTTTTCTCTTTGCTCTATTGGCCAATTGCCTTATCGACAAACCTTGGAAAACTTGAACTATTTATTGAGTTCAATTTTCCCCCCAGTTTCCTAATAAAGCCTTTCCTTCAATCTTTTTGCCTTAGTCATTTTCTTTCTTATCAGCAAATTTTCCCTTTTCTAAACTTTATTTATCTCCTTCTTATCGGTAGCTTTCCCTCATCACAAACATCTCATTTGTCACTTCATCCTTCCTTTGTTCACTTTGTCAGTGAGAATGCTCCACGTTGAACCAAGTCGGTGAACCCATCAGTTCACGAACTACTCATCCACCCGACCAAGGCTTGCTCATGCTTTTATTTTTCCACTCTCTGTAGGGAAAAAGGCATGTCAGAAAACATTCCTTTGGTCATCCCTTTTCCTTTAATTTTGATTCCCTTTACCTTTGAATCCTTCTTCATTGTCAAGGAAATTCCTTATCAGCGAACCCTTTGTCTTTCGGCGAAGTCAGTAAAACTTTGAAATGGTGAATTGTTGTCAGTGAAATCAGCAATTTGCGAACTTGCTGATTCATCAACAAAAGACTTAGAGCCTTTTTCATTTGAAACATATCTTCTCACCTTAGAAAATTTTCTCTTTACCACTAACTTTGTTTCCCTGCCTTCTATCGGTGAATCTTCATGGTGGAGAACTTCTTGTCGGCGAACTAACAAGTTTGCAAACCAAGCCTTTTGCTAACAAAGCTTGTTTTTAGACTTTCTCTTTCTTTCTTTAGAACCTTTTAAGCTTCCGCGGCCCCTTCACTTTTCCTCAGTCGGCGATCTCTTTGATCAGTGAAATTGCAGGTCGGTGAACAAGCGGGTTCGCAAACTTCACAACTTGCCGAAAAAGATTCACTCTTCCCTTTGCCTTTGTCTTTTTCTTCCTTTTTATTAAACAAATTTCCCTTGCCCACCTAGTCACTTTATTGGTGAATCAAGAAAAAAACAAACTCATGAACTAAGTTTGAATGTTCACGAATTCGCCAATTTTTCGATAAAGGCAAAAAGGAACCATTTTTTTCTAAGGAAGAAAAAAAATATACTTGGGGGGACCTATACTTAGAATTTTTTGAGAGAAAAGACCCTTATAAATTATCTTAGATCAGATTTAAATAGAGGATTTTGACTACAAGGGAAAAAGTGGGGATTTTTAACAGATTTTTTGGGGCAAAACAAGGTATTTTTGGGAGCTAATTTTACAGGTCCCAATAGTGGTTCTGGTTGGGGACGTCACAGTGAAGATCCAGATCTTTGGGCAGACCAAAAAGGCACAAAACACACAAAAGGGAAAAAACACAAACGTATTTACAACAAAGGCTTATATACATGATAAAATACAGTCATAAACATTAGAGCACAAAAAGACCTAACTATATTCAAAATTTAGGGGAAGTGATACCTATGAAAAGTAATGCTTCAGATGTTGACCATGAATGGACAACTCCAAGAGCACTAGTCATCAAACGGTAAACATTGAGCTCTAATTTCTCAGCTACCTTATATGGTCCAAGCCATAATGGATCAAATTTTCCATGTTTCCCCTTATCTTCAAATTTTGCATCCCAAAGAAGCACCAAGTCACCAACCTAGAAATCTCTTGATATTGTATTATTATCAAATAAAAGCTTCATTTTATGCTTATGATTCAACATTTTATCATGTGCAGCTATTCTCTATTCTTCTAATTCAGTCAGCTACAATATCCTCTAGGACATTGCATCATACCGATCTTCTTTGGTATCATGTAGTTGTTGGTAGACTAGTAGTTCCATGTTGATTGTCATCTTTACCTCTGCTCCATACACCAGCTCAAATGGGCTTTTTCCAATGGATCTTTTTAAGGTTATCCTTTCAGCCCATAAAGCATACTTCAATTTATCATCTCATCTATTCTTATTCTGATCCACTGTCCTTTTTATGATCTTCATCAGGCTTTTATTACTAGATTCAACATGTCCATTACTTTGGGGATTATAGGGGGATGAATGCACAAGATTTATACCAAACCTAGAACACATGTCCATCATTTCTTAAGACCTAAAACACATGGCACTATCTACCAAAATCTGGGTTGGCACTCCAAATCTAGTGACTATATTGTTGTTATGAAATCAATAACCACTTTAGAAGTTACATTACGAGTGGGAATTGCTTCTACCCACTTGGTGAAGTAATCAGTGGCCATAAGAATCCATTTAAATCCATTGCTGAACTTTTCCTGTATTTCCCCAATAAAACTAATTCCCCACTGCTAAAAGGTGCATCAACAGCAAGGGACAAAAGAGGTAATGCTCTAGCAAATTTCATCTTGCCAGAAAATCATTGGCAAGCATCACATTTCCTTATCTTTTGTGCCACATCTTTGAATAAAGTAGGCCACCAATACCCAGCCCTAAGGATTTTATGGGCAATGATTTTAGCTTTGAAGTGTCCCCCACAAACACCATAGTGACACTCATTCGTCACAACTTCAGCTTGCTCTTGATCCAAACATTTGAGCAATACTCCTTCATGGTTTCTCCACATGAGTTCATTGTAGAACAGGACATACCTTTGAGATTTCAGCTTGAAAGTCTTTTTCTAATTTTCATCCATACAGGGTGGAGAATTCATGTTTTCAAGATAGAATAAAACATCCTTATACCATGCATTGTCAACCAATGAACAATGAGGAGCTGCATTTACCTCTGTTTCATTTACTTTTGTTGCTTCAAGATTAGAATTAGCCATTAGCTTGGCTAAGCCTTGGCCTCTAACCATCTTCATGACCTGTATATCCATGTCATATTCTTGGATCTTGTTGATCCATCTACACCTTTTACCTGAAGCTTCTTGCTACATGAATATGTCTTTTACTGATGTGTGTGGTACATATACTATGATCTTGGTACCTGTGAAATAAGATCTAAGATTTTTTGTGGCCTTGACCAATGCATAGGCGAGCTTGTCCATTATGGAATAATTCAATTCAGTAGCCTATAAGGCCTTTCTAAAGAATCATATTGGTTTCTCAAATCCATCCTTATTCTTTTGCAACAACACAGCAGCAATAATATAAAATGAAGCAAAAGAGAAGAGATGGAAGGGCTTAGAATAATCTAGGCTTCCCAACACTAGTGCATTAGGGTCTCCTTTATATCAATAAATGCCTCAGCTGGTTCCTTTTCCCATGTGATGGATTGTCCCTTCTTGAGTATCTTGGAAATTGCTTTGGTTTTCTCAGCAAAATTAGGGACAAACCGCCTCACAAAGTTAATCTATCCAAAGAAGGACTAAACACTCTTGACTATTTTAGGTTGAGGGATGAGGTCAATCGCCTTAACTCTTTTAGGATCAATTATAACCCCATCCCTTAATACAATATCTCCCAGCAACTTTCCTTCCTCTACTCCAAATTGGCATTTCTTGGGATTCAAAGAGATCCCATACTCCAAACATCCATAAAAAATCATGTGCAAATTCTTGCAATGATTTTTCTTGTCTTTAGAAAATGCAGTATGATCATCTTGGTATAAAACCATGATCTCATTAATGAGGCCTGCAAAGGCCACATCCATTTCCCTTTGAAATGTTGATCCTGTATTTTTCAACCCAAATGGCATTCTCAAATAAACATATGTCCCCCAAGGAGTAGTGAATGTTGTCTTGTACTATTCTGACTTCTTGACCAGCACTTGATTATATCATGAGAACCCATCCATCATAGACATCAACTCTAAACCAACAACCCTCTACAGAAGGTGATCCATACTTGGAAGAAGATAATTATCCTTAAGGGATTTGATGTTCAGATTTCTAAAATCCACACACAGTCTAATCTCCCTATTCATTTTCCTTACTAGGACAAGATTAGACACCCACTCAGAATGTCTAATTGGTTTAATAATACCTCCCTCTTTCATTTTTAACAATTCTTTTTGCATTTTGGGAGTTATAGTGGGATTTATAGGCCTCTAATTTTTCCTAAAAGGTTTTACATTTGGTTGAAGGGGGATAGTATGCTGAAATAAATCCTCCCTATAAGCTTTTAGCTCATCATAGGACCATGTAAAACATATTCTAAATTTTCTCAATAAAGCAATCAGCATTTACTTTTTATGAGGCTTTAATTTCTTACCTATATAAACCATTTTAGGTGCCTCCTTAGTTCCAAGGTTAACACCTTCAACACTATCCTCTTCAATAGGTTTACCTTTACTCTTCCAATGATCTTCATTATCAAACAGTATCTCCAGCGCCACCAATCCCTTGTGAATGGTATTTATCTTCAACTAAACTACCTCACTACCAAACAGTGTTTCCTTGCCATTTTCCATCTCTATCATAGGATGCCAGTTGATCACTTGACTGTCAAACTCATCCATACAATTGAGGAAATTAAAAATCTGATTATTGTTATTAAACACTTGCCAACTATATATGTTATCATGGATTGTTGGCCTTGTAATCACTTCTATAGTATGATGGCCATGAGGAAAATCTAATTGAGGATCAAATTTTAATGCAACTACAGCTAGGAAATCTACCTCTTCATTTTTAGTTCTCTCAACCCATTCAATACCAATGGCATCAAACAACTCCATGGTATCCCATATAGCATTCTTGTGTGCCCTTAACCTGCTATCCTTAGCAGCAAACTTATTTTTAATCTGCTACACAACTAATTCTAAATCACCAAATATCTTCAGGCACTTGACCTTATGCTTGTGAGCAACATTTAAACATAATGGCAATGCTTCATACTCAGATATGTTGTTAGTGCATTCAAATTCAAGCCTAAAAGAGATACCAAACTTCTCACCATCTAGGGATATGAGAACAATTCTAGTGTCTGAGTCTTCTCTTGAATACGCACCATCAAAATGTGGTGTCCATAAATCATATATCACAAATAGAATTGATAGGATTAGAAGATAAAACATTCAAGCAAGGAACATCATCACTGTAATATCCCATAAAATGGTCTATATCAGTGTCAAAGAAATTTAAGTGATCTTCCTTTGTTTTGTATTTGTCCTCTATGTTTTGGTCTTGTTACTAGTTTTTTGTTCACACTTAAAATTAGTTGGACCTAAGTGTATTTTTCAGAAGGAATAAGTTAAAACTTCAAAGTTATGCATTCATTGAATGGTTGATGCCTTGATAGAGTAGAGAAGGATATCCAGCTGTCAGGATGACCCATCAGTCCAATCAGGACTGATAAGTTATCATGAAGAGAGAATAAGTTCTCAAGAAATCAAACATTCAAGGAGATACAGTTGCTACAAAGTTTGATCTTTCATGAGTTATAAGTTAGATTGATTATTTAGTTAATCAATTTTGAGTAAAAGAAAGAAAGACATTTTGTATTGAACTATTATTTCATGTCATGTTTTGAACATACATTCAAGTATCTGTTACTTTATCTCATGCATTGATTGAAAAAGGAAATACATATACATCATATGCATAAGAGAAATTAATTAATCATGTTTAACAGAAGTATTCAAATGTGTCCCACACAAGCCATGGGAGTAACTAGACTAAGCAATTGTAGACATGCAAGCTATGCATCTGTTTGATAAAAGAGAAAGAAATGAACACATGATAAATTTAAACATCCATCATTGCCTGATGATGGAGATTGCTATTGAGGTCGGCCTTCAAGTCTTCAGTCTTCACTCTAAGCCATCATTAGTTGAACTTGCAAAATTTTGGGGACAACCCTGTTAGTGCTCTGGATGTTTATATTTATCACATGCTTTTATCAAACAGAGACATCTACTTATCACATCATGCATTCAGATGAGAAATCAGATTAGGTAATGACACAAATCAGGAATAAATCATGAAGAAGATCAATCAATGCTATCAGGTACTTTTTTATGCTAACTTGTTTGTTCACTGTGCAGGTATAGGACAAGTTTTGTTGTTGATTTGAAGACAAATAAACATGTGGATTAAATGTGGCTCCCATAAGGGTTTGAGCCCAGCATGTTTCTTTTCATTTTTGAAAAGAGTATCAAAAAAGATAGGATGCATCATTCTAAAGCTATATCATGCATCATCTAATCAACTTACAGAAAATATATGTCATCATGACATTATTACAGTTGATTGGAGAAAATCAAAGTAACATGATACAGGTATTTATAACTTCAAACCATCAAGGTACAAGGAGGTAAAGATGAAACAGTTCAAGTGAAGCAATACTCTATACTAGGTATTTCTCATATTGTTCTTATATTGTTAAAGATGGTCAAATTTTAATAGTTATATCACATTCAAGTTGCAAGTGTGTCATAGAGACAGTCAAGAAAAATGCCACATGGAACAGTAGATGAGACAACCTACAAGGCAATACAATCATATGTACACTATGCCAACTTGACTGTCATAAAGGAAAATCTCACAATAATATATGAGATAGGTGTAACAGTCACATGCTAAAGGCAAAGATGCAAATGAGAGACGCATACAATGTGCTCTCTGAAGAACATTCATCAAATGATAAAGACTGTCACTTAGTACCAAAAATCTTAAAAGAAGAAAAAGCTAGGAGCAGCATTCATATATAATCACTGACATGACAGTAAGATACAAAGTCAAAAGCAAGAGACAGTCATGTCTAGAGCAAAGAAGGATTCAAATATAGTAAGCACAGTGGAGTGTTAAGAATGCCACAGCCCAAAGATAATAAGGTGGGTTCCATACATCTCATCACTATTTTCATCAACCAAACCTTATCTCATACACCTTGGAGCTACAGTGATACCATGTTATAGTCAACAAATGCCATAAAGAGAGATACATTGCAAGAACAAGGATAAATATAGTCATCTTCACTATAAAAAGTCATGACAGTGATAATGAAGTAGTTAGAGTATGTTGTAGTTTCCATATCCATCTACAGGAGTAGATCAGTGATGAAGGAGAAACAACAAAAGAGGAACATGATATATGCCAGGTGCTACAGTATTGGTGATTGACAAAGAACATGAAATTCACAAGGTAAACAATCCTCTTTCTTCTATGCCATTGTTCTATCATGATATAGTCATAGTAAATAGACAGCCAAGGGGAAAAATGCATGATACATATGATACTATAACATCCAAATGATGAGATAAGCAGTGAGTATGCAAGAATATGTTATCCATGCTACAAGTGTATTTTAAGAATGCCACAGACAATCAAGGAGAAGATAACATGATCTCTATGCCATGGTAGAATCTAGTTATAGTACAAAAATAGTTACAAAGTGCAGGAGATCATCACACATGACAACAGTCCATCATCTTACAGTTGGTAGGCAAAAAGGATTCAAGAGATTGATATGCAAATAAGTCAAAGAAACCATTTATGCAACAGGAGAGCCTTGATTTTCTAGAAATATCAAAGTACAGTTATAAGATATAGATGGAGGTAAATGATAACAGTCATTCATACAGAATATTAAAAGATTTGTTATCATACCCAGGAGCTACAGTGGAGGGCAAATAAAGAAAAGTGTATCATCATTCATGATAGTGAAGGTGTTGTGTGAAGCAAAGAAAAACTCCATTTATTAATACTTCTACTCTTAATGCCTTTTGTCTACAGGAAAAATACTGTCACGAAGGTGCTATACAGGAAAGATTCCTCATGCTAAAATGTATACCCATTTGATAGAAAATCAAACCCTAGTGTCATTTTCTTTAAACCAATAGATGGAGGAAAGGTATAGTCAAGGGGTTTCAAACAGAGAGAAATACAGTCATAGCCATGCCAGAAGAGAAAGATTTTGCATGAAAAATGTATACCCATCTACAGAATGAACAAGGTCTTTTGAGAGGTTTTAAACCCATGTTTCTTTTGCACTTACAAGTAGAAAGAAAGAATAGTGAATATTACAGGTGCATGGCCATGGCAGATAGAAGCATTGAAAGTACAGAAAGAACAAACCCTTGACAGAAGTTTTTAACCCTTGTTTCTTTTCTTCATTTACAATCAATAGTGAAAGAAAGAACAGTGAAGAATCATGGTCATGACAAAGTGGAGGCCTTAAAAGTGCAAGAAGGAAGAGAGATTATCCACAGCCTCACAGTGGCATCAAGTTTTCAAGAACAGGTAAAGAGTTGCAAAAAGAAGATACAGAAACAAGAAAGAAGGTGTTAAAAAATTCCCAATAAAGGAGACAGCCATGAATGATGAAGGAGGCCATAGCCATGAAAGAAATAAAGCTACAGATATTATAAAATGCCTCATATGAAACTCAAGCGATGTTACCTTCTTCATTAATGATGCAGAGTTGCAAATATTCAGCCAAGAAGGGCCATTGAAGGGAGTAAAACTAGAATCATGATGAAGACATTCAAACCCTAAGCTGATAGGATGCAGTTGCAGAGAATCGAAGAAGGAATATCAAATGAAGAATGAGCAGTTTGAGGGTTATCTCCTTACTTTTGTTCGAAGGTTCTTCTTTCTCAAGTGCGATTTTTGACTTGCAAAAACAAATAATTACATTATCCAAGAAGTGCCTTGGTCAAGACTTTGGTCTTGAAAGATCCTAACCATCATAGCATGGAGTGGCTGACAACAATGCTTAGGACTTGATTTTTATTAAGTCAAGAGGATCAATATGATGAGAAAGAAAGGCTTCAATGACTTATAAGCTTTTTAAAGATTCCTTGGTGGTCGGGTAATGCATGGACAAAGATACACATGCTAACCATGTTCCTTATCTTTTTTGCAAACACTCAAAAGCGAAGATGCTTCTTGATTATGTATGGTGGCTAACAAAGCCAGAAGGGTATGATTTTAAACATGGCATGCATGAAGGACAAAGCATGGAGTTTCCAAGGTGGCAGGCAAGGTAGACAAGTATAATGGTGCAATATTGATGCATAGAGTCATGGAGTTGTAGAGTTTTTATTTGATATTGAGTTTGCATATGGAGATATAAGGTGATTTAAAAATATAATGATATGAGTATGCACTAAGGCATCAAGGGGAGTCATAAGGATGTTTATGCATACTATTTTGTGCATGGAGATTTTTGATACATAATATGGCTCATGGTTTTATCTTGCAGAGAGGATTTGTTTTCTCCTTGGTGCATGGAGTGATAAGGGTACAAGAATTTTTTTTGCCTTAATGTTTGCATCATGCAAACTAGGGATTTTTCCTCACATGGAGGTATAAGGAGTTTTCTTTTTCTTCTAATTCCTATTTGTGCTCATATCATGCAAATTAGGCAAGTGTAATTGGAGTGATAAGGAGTGATATTTTTTCATGCATGATTTTACAAAGTTATTAATTGTAAATAAATAGTAAAGTAATATTCTTCAAATTACTTTATTATTTTCCACAAGTTGTAAAATCAGAAGTAGAACAAATTGTAACCAATAATAAAGTGATTATTCTATTACTTTATTATTTACTCACAATCAATTTTGCTCATGCAAAATCATGCAAATTGATTAGTTGAGTTAACTAGGCCACCTAGGAGTTTTTGCATGATTTTTTAGGAGTATTTTTAGGGTTCTTGGTTAACTTTTTGGTCAAGCACATGGAGAGGCCCAAATTGGAGCTATTTTTTATCAATTTGTGGTAGTTTTAGACCCTAATTTTGAGGATTTTGGAGGTTGCTCAGGAATGATTATTTTTAGAGGCAGTTATCTGCAAGTCCATATTTTTGCATGTCTCTTGGAGAGAGAAAACATGTATATTGTAAAGCAAAAGTTTGTTTTTGCTAGTTCTTGATTCTCATTCTGATTCAGACAGATTGGAGAATTCTTGTAGCTCATTTTATAGTTTCATTGAGAGATCGGTGGGTTACAGGTTATACTTTTGTCTTCTTTGTAGAACTTTCCTTTGTTTCTTTGAAATCAATTAAATTACCTTTCCTTTTAGTGCTATTAGTGAAGTGATTTTGATGAAATTTTATTGTGTTTTATCATTAAACCTTAAAAATTATTGTCTCACTTCCTTGTTTACAGCATTAAAGCATATATTCATCACTGGTCTTAGGTTGTGTTAACCAAGAAATAGTATTTTTGTGTTGTGAAAAAATCTTTTCCTTCATAGAAACCCTATTTTCAAACCTTCCTTAGAATCACTTTTGTGATATTTATGCCAAGTCTGGATTGTGTAAAAGTCAAATTTATGGGTAAACATTGTGGATCAAATTGCATTATTTTTATCCAAATTAGGTGCATCACCATTTTACCTTTAGCATTCATTTAATTTCTTTCTTCCCTTTTCCAAAATAGTAAAAAACATACATCTCAATAGAACATTTGAAGGGAACTAGCCCATAATCTGGAGGTCTAATTTTGTCATAGGGCACCCACAACTTGAAATTAGTCCCATGTTATACGGAATTGCAGAGCTTCACCAGCCTTGCATACGGGTGCAATTCCTAGTGATAATAGGTCTTCCACCTTGTTTTCCCTATACAGCTTCACCTCCATATCCTAGACTGAAATAGTGGCATATGACATATCCATCTAAATGCTTCCACTCATAGAGGCTTCCCACTTTCTTGATAATAGCATACCCCACTAATTGGTAGGGTAGTCCACAATAATTATATCCTTCAAGAAGGATTTGTCTGGGTACCCAACAAGTTTGACCTCAACATCCTTAACCAGACCTATAGAATTAACCTCCCTGGAATCCATGGCAAAGAATTTTCCAAAGGAGTTGGATACCTTCAACCCCAAATCATTCATGATTTCAAGCAACATGATATTGTTAGATGCCCCTGAGTCAAGCATACAATTGTGTAGAAACCATTCGTTTATGATCAAAGTGGTGTAAAAAGGGTCTACTCCCATCTTGTTGTTAAACATAGATGACCCCAAATAAACCTCAGTTATTTCATTATGACCTACTCCCTCATCATTACCATTGGGAATAATAATAGGTTGCTTTTGTGCATATATAGCAGTGATAAATGACTCTGTCCTATCTCTATGTTCAGGGATTCTAAGGAGTTCCACTATTGGCACAGAAATTCTAATTTGGCTAAAGACTTGAGCCATATCAATAGGGTTATAATTGGGCAAAGGAGTATCACATGAAATAGTTACATCATTTTCACAAGGAATGTAAGGTATTACTTGATCGGATGAAATATCCTTACTTTTTTCCTTTGTATTCTCCTTTTCTAGTTCTTTTTGTGTCTAAGGTTGTGTTAGATTCATAACAGACAACTAAGAGGAGGGGGGTGAATCAGTTGTCAAAACTTTCTTTCCATTTACACACTTAAAATATTCTTAGTGATTCAGCAACATATCAATAAATCAATTATGGAAACATAATCCATTCAATCAAGAGCAGAAACACATCAACACATAAGACACCAAGATTTTGACGTGGAAAACCTGGTTAAGGGAAAAACCACGAGGTTACTAACCCAAGATTGTATTCTTTGTTAGAAGAATAGAAAGAACAAAATGGCACATGCCAATTAGGGCTCACTACCTGAACACACTGCTCACAAGAGGCCCACTACCTACAAGAGACACATTGTCTACAAAAGAATAAGTATCACATACTTGAACTAGAAAATAGCATCTTCACCATGCTTGAGTCAGTTCCATTTAAGCCCAATACTTATGCTCTGCCTTTCGCTCTCCTCCTTGCTACGGCACACTCATCTCCACAAGACACCCCTAGAAATAACTTTAAAATCCCTTATTTATACAAGACATCAACTTAGGAATAATCATCTAAGTCAGCAAACATCAACAAGAACATCCACAGGATGTGTAACTCATCCGGTCGGCCAATCTCAGGAAGAACACCATCATCTTGAAGTTATTCCTCAATTACGAGATCCAACTTCAATGTGGACCACCAACACAAACTGGACATGATCCAAAGACCTCCACAAGCTTGCCTGAATCACCAAGAACATCCACACTTCATCTACTTACTGAAATCCTTCTCTCCTTCATCTGAAAACTCAAGAACACAGTCTGTCATCACTGTTACAAAGGAATAGATGCTTGTGGACCTTCAAACCATGAACCAATTGAGTTGACACTTCACAAAGACTTCCTTAACAATCCCTCAAATCTACAGAATAGGATAATGTATTTCCAGATCTCACAGGACCTATCTGTACCACTCTGTCACCACTAAACACCTGTCGAAACTAGTTTTACTTGAGCGGCCACAACTTCTTCAAATCTTCATACAGACCTCTAAAATCTTTACTAGATCACTTTAAGACTCATATCTACAAACCCTTTAAACCGTATCCTCTGATCTTCATCCTAACTTGGACTTTTACCTTACTGTCATCACTATTCTTCACTGTTCCTGATTGAGACTAATTTTCTCAATATCCTCATCACATAGTTCATCCAATCATTATCATTAATGTAACAAGAGTATTCTGACATCAATGACAACACCAGTTAGGCCCATACTTGCAACAATCTCCCCCTATGTCATTGATGGCAACATATGATGTGAAAAATTGTTTTGACCATCAAGACAAGAACTTCTTCTTACTATCACAACTCCCCCTATTAGCAACAACCATTCACATTCCTTCTCTCCCTTTACTGCTCCCCCTTTGATTAGAAACCACTAGTTTTTCACATGTCTTCTCTCCCCCTTTGACATCAATGGCAAAGGGCACATACTTGCAATTTCACCACTTCAGAATCATACTTGTTGCTCCCCCTGAGTAGCAGCTCCCCATCATCAATCCGGACCACAAGACATGACTGTGATATCCACCGGACTGATGCACATCAATGCACCTTAGTTCATCACCGGAGGGGCAATAACCCCTAACTTCTCCCTGAGATACTCAAAAGAGTCCTTAGGTAGAGGTTTAGTAAAGATGTCTACAATCTGATCCTTGGAAGGCACAAACTCCAATCTGACTTCATTGTTGTTCACTTTCTCTCTCAGAAAGTGAAACTTGATGGATATATGTTTAGTCTTTGAATGCAACACCGGATTCTTAGATATATTTATTGCACTTGAATTATCACAAAAAATTGTGATAGGCTCCTCATACTCCACTCTTATGTCTCTTAGCATTTGCTTCATCCACAAAACTTGAGTGCAACTACCTGCTGCTGCAATATATTCTACTTCTGTAGTGGACAGAGATATTGCCTCTTGTTTCTTGCTCAACCAAGAAACCAATCTCTTCCCCAAAAAGAATGCTCCACCACTGGTACTCTTCCAGTCATCCACATCTCCTACCCAATCTGCATCAGTATATGCATGAAGAGAGAAATTATGATCTCTAGGATACCACAGACCATACTCAACTATCCCTTTTAGATATCTAAAAATCCTCTTGATTGCCATGACATGAGATTCTCTAGGATCAGCCTAGAATCTAGCAACAAGACCAATAGCCTGCATAATGTCTGGTCTAGTTTGAGCAAGATACAACAGTCCTCCAATCATTGACCTATACTTTTTCTGATCAGCCTTAGGAGAGTCATCATCGTTGCTCAATTTATATCCGGTTGCCATGGGAGTAGTCATTGGTTTTGAATCTTCCATCCCAAATTTCTTCAACAATTCTTTCACATATTTGGTCTGAAAAATGATAATTCCTTTCTTTGTTTGAGTGATTTGTAGATCCAAGAAGAAATTCATTTCCCCAAGAATGGACATCTCAAATTCACTTTTCATTTGATTTACAAAGGTTTTACACATACTATCTCTTCCTCCAAAGATGATATCATCAACAAATACTTCAACAATCAAGATGTTCTCATGATCAATTTTGAAATACAAATTACTGTCAGCAGTACCTTTGTTGAAACCAATCTTCAAAAGATGTTTATCCAGTCTTTCATACTAGGCTCTTGGGGCTTGCTTCAGTCCATACAGTGCTTTCTTCAACTTGCAGACCATATCACCATGATCAGACAATTGAAATCCATCTGGTTGCTCAATGTACACTTCTTCTTCCAAGTCACCATTCAGGAAGGCAGACTTGACATCCATCTGATACACTTTGAAATCTTTGAAAGCAACAAAAGCAAGAAATAATCTGACTGCTTCAATTCTTGCCACCAGAGTAAAAGTTTCTTCAAAATCAACTCCTTCTATTTGAGAATAGCCCTTGCAGACCAATCTGGCTTTATTTCTGATTACTTCACCAACTTCATTCAGTTTGTTCCAGAAGACCCATTTGGTTCCAATCACATTCTTGTTTCTAGGTCTAGGAACAAGATCCCAAGTGTGATTTTTCTCAATTTGCATCAGCTCTTCCTCCATTACTTTAGTCCAGTTTTCATCATTGCAGGCTTCATCTATTGTCTTAGGTTCAATCTTTGAAATCAGACAATACTCATCTGAATTTTGAGTAATTTTCCTTCTAGTTTGTACACCTTTGCTTTTGTCACCTATGATCTGATCTTCAGAGTGGTTCAGTCTTACATACCTTGGAACTTTTAGAGTTTCTTGCACTTCTGATTCTTGATCAGGATCATTAAAACTCATCTCTTCTTCCTAATTTACCGGATTAGTTTGAATCTATTTTTTAGAAGAGGCTTGGGCTCCTTGAATCGGAACACTATTCTGATCATCTTCATCATATTCATAAAACCTTGAGGTTTTTTCAATTCCTTCATCAACCTTCACATTTGTACTTTCTATAATCTTTCTCATTCTCTTGTTATAACACCAGTATGCTTTGCTTTGAGTAGAGTAACCCAAGAATATTCCTTCATCACTTCTAGCATCAAACTTGCTTAGATCTTCATCTCTTTTAATGTAACACTTGCTACCAAAGACTCTGAAATACCTCATAGTAGGAGTGATGCCAAACCAAAGTTCATAAGGAGTCTTACCAGTATTGCTTCTGATTTGTACTCGATTGAGAGTATAGACTGCAGTGCTGACAGCTTCTCTCCAATAGATCTGAGGAACATTTGCTTCCATCATCATGGTCCTAGATGCTTCCTGGATGGTCTGGTTCTTTCTCTCAACTACTTCATTCTGCTGTGGAGTCCTAGGAGCAGACAACTGTCTCTTAATTCCATGTTTCTCACAGAAATCTATGAACTCACTTGAGGTGAATTCTCCACCTCTATCAGACCTTAGACATTTCAATTTTAATCCAGTTTCATTCTCTACCATAGCCTTGAATATTTTGAATTTCTCAAGAGCTTCTGATTTATCTTTTAGAAAGGTTACCCATGTCATCTAGGAATAGTCATCAATTAGTAACATGAAGTATCTATCACCTTGCACACTCCTGATTCTTGTCGGACCACATAAATCAGTATGAACTAAGTCTAATATTCTTGGAGAAGATTGTTCCTTGCTTTTGAATGAGACTCTGCTTTGTTTTCCCAACTGACATTCCTTGCACAATCTATTTGTAGGCTTCACCAATTTTGGAAAATCTCTTACAGCCTGAGTATTGCTTATATTGATGATATTATCAAAATTCACATGACACATTATCCTATGCCATAACCAACTCTGATCAACTTGAACAAATAAACAACTTTTACCAGTACCAACTAAATAGAAAATGTTACCTTTTGTTTGGGTACCAGATGCAATCTTTGTTCTGGAACTCTTAAAGATCTTACATTTCCCATTCTTGAATCTAAGATCATAGCCTTTGTCCACCATATCCAACACTGAGAAGATTGTGCTTCAATCCTTCAACATACAATACATTACCAGTTTTGTTCCTTCCATCAAAAGAAATAGTTTCGTTGCCTCTGATTCTACCAGCAGAATTATCACCAAATTTTACCACTCCTCCTTCATACCTTTTCAAATCTATGAACTTATTTTTGTCACCTGTCATATGGTGAGAGCATCCATTGTCAATGACCCAATCATCCTTTTCTTTAACTTGGGTAGCCAAAGCTCTTTCTACAACTTTATGATTGACAGATTCAGAGGGCATTGGATCTTCTTCCTTGATGGCAATGAACACCCAGTCACTTCCAGATTTGTCTCCTGTCTCTGATTCATCATCTGCTACTCCTTCATTATCAACTTCCTCATGAACATAGTAACAGTTCTTTAAGAACCTTGATCTGTTAGGATTTGGCCTTGAAAATCTTTCTAGACACTTTGAGGCAAAATGACCAATCTTATTGCAGTTAAACACTTAAAAGGCAATTTTCCTTCATACTTACTGGATCCTCTTGGCAGTCTTTTTGCAATAAGGGCTTCAAGTTGAGCAGTTTCTGCTTCCTCTTCTTCTAGGTCTTTTCTTGCTTTTTCATACCATGAGATTTTCCTTGAAGAGTTCTCTCCCGGATCAAACCTTTGTTTACCTTTCACAGAGGCACTGGCTTTGAATGCAGATTCAGTCTTAGGAGGGGCATCTCCAAACTCAGTCATTTCAAATGCAGCCAATTTACCAGCCAATTGATCTCTTGTGATAGTTGTATGGGCTCCGAATTCTTCAATGGCAGTAGCCTTGATTTTATAAGAAGCGAGAAGGGATCTGAGAATTTTACCAACAATCTCATCTTCATCCAAGACTCCACCAGCATTTCTAATTCCACAAACAATCTCATTTACTCTTGGCATAAAAGTAGTAATAATTTCATCATCTCTCATCTTCAGATTTTCAAATTTCCCTTTCAGACTTTGTAACCTTGCACATTTAACATATTTGTCTCCTTCATACAGAATTTCTAGTTTTTGCCAAATCTCAAAAGCAGTTGGTAGGTCAACAACATTTGAAAGCTCTGAATCAGATAGTGCGCTTAGAAGAGCTTCTATAGTCCGCAAATTGTTTTCAGCATCTGTGATTTTATTTGGGGATTTCAGACCACCCTGAGGAGGAGTATACTTTGTTGAGGCCATGTTCCAGTACTACATTCCCATACATTCCAAGTGACATTTCATGCGACTTTTCCAAAGATTAAAATTGGTTCCATCAAACTTTGGACTATCCTTCTTGTAGGACGACATCCTAGATCTCCTCAAGCGGTTAAGCTCCTTTTAGAGGAACTTGGCTCTGATACCAATTGTTAGATTCAAGACAGACAACTGAGAGGGGGGGTGAATCAGTTGTCAAAACTTTCTTTCCATTTACACACTTAAAATATTCTTAGTGATTTAGTAGCATATCAATAAATCAATTATGGAAACATAATGCATTCAATCAAGAGTAGAAACACATCAACACATAAGACACCAAGATTTTGACGTGGAAAACCTGGTTAAGGGAAAAACCATAGGGTGATTAACCTAAGATTGTATTCTCTATTAGAAGAATAGAAAGAACAAAATGGCACTTGCCAATTAGGGCTCACTGCCTAAGCACACTGCTCACAAGAGGCCCACTACCTACAAGAGACACACTATCTACAAAAGAATAAGTATCACATACTTGAACTAGAAAATAGCATCTTCACCATGCTTGAGTCAGTTCCATTTAAGCCCAATACTTCTGTTCTGCCTTTCACTCTCCTCCTTGCTACCCCACACTCATCTCCACAAGACACCCCTTGAAATGACTTCACAATCCCTTATTTATACAAGACATCAACTTAGGAATAATCATCTAAGTCGGCAAACATCAACAAGAACATCCGCAGGATGTGTAACTCATCCGGTCGGCCAGTGTCAGGAAGAACACCATCATCCAAAAGTTATTCCTCAATTACAAGCTGCAACTTCAATGTGGACCACCAACATGAACTAGACATGATCCAAAGACCTCCACAAGCTTTCTTGAATCACCAAGAACATCCAGACTTCATCTACTTACTAAAATCCTTCTCTCCTTCATCCAGAAACTCAAGAACACAGTCTGTCATCACTGTTACAAAGGAATAGATGCTTGCGGACCTTCAGACCACGAACCAATCGAGTTGACACTTCACAAAGACTTCCTTAACACTCCCTCAAATCTGCAGAATAGGATAATGTATTTCCAGATCTCACCGGACCTGTTTGTATCACTTTGTCACCACTGAACACTTGTCAGAACCAGGTTTACTTGAGTGGCCACAACTTCTTCAGATCTTCATGCGGACCTCTAAAATCCTTATTGGATCACTTTAAGACTCATATCTACAAACCCTTTAAACCACATCCTCTGATCTTCATCCTAACTTGGACTTTTACCTTACTGTCATCATTGTTCTTCACTGTTCCTGATTGAGACTAATTTTCTCAATATCCTCAGTACATAGTTTATCCAATCCTTATCATTAATGCAACAGGAGTATGTTGACATCAATGACAACACCAGTTAGGCCCATACTTGCAACAGGTTGATCACGCTTATTGTTGCCTTTTGGATAATGGATCCCTAAAATGGGTGTAGTAACTGGTTGTACAGTTGGTGCTAGATTCTTCTACACATATTTCTTTTTTGCTATTGGAGACTATGTTGGAACTTTCTTCTTTTAGGTACACTCTTCTTTGGAATGCTACTACTTTTCTGCTCCATGTTCCTCTTACATTTGTCCCTATCCCTATTCGATCTTTGTTGTTTTGATTCCTTGGCAGGGGCATTATTGACAGGGATAGTCCTATTTCTCAGTTGATAGCCTCCTTGGACTTGCAAAATGGTTGCATCAGTCAAGGCTTTCATGTCCTCTTTTGAAGGCTTGGACTAGTGGTATTTCTTCTGCATAAGGTCCCTCTGAAGCCTAAAATCATGAGCTAGTAATTGATATCTCTTTTGACCTTCATCATAATCATATTGAAAAATATGATCATCTTCTTCATAGCTATAGAAATCAGCATCCGAACCCATTTGCTCATAATCTTCTACATCAAACTAATTTATTTTTTCTTCATAATACTCAGTTGCACCCTCTTCATTTGGAAATTCTTCCTCTCTACTCAATGAATGAGCCACCGCATAGTTTGCTAGATCATGGGGGAGGAAGCAAGCCTGGCACCATAAAGACTCATCTTGAAAATTAACTTGATCCTTTCTCAAAGGATCAAGGGTGTCCCTTTCAGGCTATTTGAAGCTAACAACTCATCTTGAAAATTAACTTGATCCTTTCTCAATGGATCAAGGGTGTCCCTTTCAGGCTATTTGAAGCTAACATGCCTGGGAGCAGCTTGTCTATCATTTTGTTGTGATCTCTTAGGCCAATCAGTATTATAAGGCCTATTATGTAATTTCTGACCTTCATTAAAATGCATTACAGCACCCTGAGGTGGCAACCCTTTGTCATTTCTAGCAACTTTATAGGACAAATCTTTCACAACCCCCATGAGTTTGTCCAATTTGTTATCAATAGTGAGAGGTTTGTTGAAAGCTAGTTTATCTAGCTAGGACAATTTGATATCAGACCTTTTGACATGCTTCCCTAAAGCTCTCATATTACTTTCTATGTTTATGGTTGTACCATATGCCTCTCTTAACATTTGTGGACTCTTATCCTTCAAACAATAACCTATTTTTGAATCAAAGGCACCACAATATAAAACTAAGCACATAGATTCATTGGGTCTCATATGAGGAGGTACCTTTCTTACTATCATGATGAAGCAGTTGTTGAAATCAGATTTTGTTTCATTTATTGCTTTCATGATGGTTGTAAGTTCATGGATAGCAAACTTGGTGTTGGGTCTCAAAAATGCAGGTTGTGGGTTCTAAGGGGATGCCAAGCCCTATGGTCAAATCCACAACGTTTTTGAACCAATGACTGGAGTTTGATCTTAACGATCAACTTCTCCCTGCGCTTTAGGTCCTGCTACAACCTAGGCAGGTGAACCTTTGATTTTCAAAGCAGGTTGTATGATTAAATCGATGTTGGTTTGCTGCTAGTTTATCTGATTACACTGGCATGCTTGTAAATCAAATAAGATATTGTAAACTAAATTCTAAAGAAAACAAATGATTTAATCTGAATTTTAACAGAAATAAATAACAGATAACATGAAATGAATCTAAACTATAACAATAAAACAATGTAAAGATTTTAATTATAAGATAAATCGATAGTTTGATTGGTGCTTTGTCTGTTTGGGCAACGGAGTCAAGATGTCAGAAACAAATAACTTGTATCAGGCAATAACTCGATCTGATTGGCACATATAATAGTTTGTAACTTGTACAAATGTGCAAGGAAGAAATCATTAATTCATTCTTAATAATCCAAAGGACATAATTACATTAAATGCAAAACACTAAAAGGGATTTTAATCTTTCCGGAAAGAACCAATTTAAATTTGCAAATTAACAAATTATATCAACTCTGGAGACAAATTAATAACCCTAATCAATTAATCGTACTTAATAATCCATTCAACATTCTAAGATTACTATAATTGATGAGAAAGGATTTAATTCTACTTGAGAAACCAATCAAATCAACTATACTGAATTAGCAAATGTAATCAGACAATTTGAACATATCCTTAACATATTCAAATTGAATAATCAGAAAATGAATGAAATGGAGATAATTAAATTGATTGAATTAAAAACAACAAACAGATGATACCATCACAGTGTATTTCAAATTTGAATCCTCAACAACGCTGCCTCAAAACATATCACGCACCATAATCTTTCTCAGAACGACATTGCACAGAAGGATGAAATTTGCATCAGATTGAATAAAATCTAACCTAATTTAATCCTAAAATATTTCAAATGTGTTTTTGTAAAAATCTAATCCTAACCTAATTTCTAACTTCTTATTCCGGGTCCTGGGATCTCTATTTATAGAGATGCAACAAGCCTCAGACCCGTTACAACATTCATGACGGTTGATAATTGGTTGAACCAACCATAAGAACCAACTTTATTGATTACATAAATTAAATAACATGATTTGAAAGATTTAAATGATCATCTCAGGCTGAAAATTAATCTTTAATCTTCCCGAGCCGCTTCATTTAATTGCCGATCGAAAACTGCTTCAACATGACCAAAATCCTGCATAGAAAACAAAATATGCATTAGATAAGCAATATATAACGTATAATTTGCATTTGAAGTGAGCCTTGGACCTGTGGCGTGCGGTAATGTTTCTGTTGTATATTTTCTCACCTATATTTACATTTAGGGTTTTCATCACTGTGACAATATTTGATTTTATCAATTGTTATTGTCACTTTATCATACCCCAAATGATAATAATAATTTGCCTTGATATTTCCTTTTAGGGCTCCAATAGTTTCACAAATTTTATGGCATGACTTTAGGTTTAATTAATTATTTTTAATATTAATCTTTTGCCGTCATGAAATAAAATATTCCTCAATATTTTTTAACTCTCAATTATATCCTTGTGTGTTTTCACCTTCATTTGTTGGAATGTTAATTTGGGTAAAACATTTTCGTGTTCGCACCTCCTCAGTGATAAATACTTCACTTTAAATGAAAGGGTAATGTCCAATTTATAACCCTTCAAGTGGAAAATATTTCAATTTTCCCGTGAAGGTATCTTACCATATAAAATCTTCACCTTTTGGTTGATTTCGTAAAAAACATCATATCCTTATTTACAATACTTTTTCGTGAATAACAATTAATCTCATGGCACTTTTAGTAAATATATTTCTTATTTTTGCAAAATTTATTTCTTCCCAAAATAATTTTTCGCGTAATGACTTCAATATATTTCCCAGAGTGTTTCTTATTTACTTCTTGGTTAAACATTTTACCCATAATGCATTCCCTAGGTAAGACACTTACTTGCTCAATTAATTCTTCCAGGAAAGCATTTTATCTCCAAATTGAAATCTTTGGTTATATTTACTAAATCTTCACTTGGAATATTGATTGTATGCACTGAGTGAAATAATTATTCACCTTGTAATTCTTTATGAGATTTGCCTTTTTATTTACACCTTGTATTTGAAATCTTATTCTACGTTTAATGATTTTCCTTATCGGAGTAACATGTATAGTTGGAGAGATATGGAAAACCTACTTTGATAATACCTGTTACTCCAATGTGTGACTTTAGGGTTCTCTTGTTCACCTGCGATGTTTGTTGGAAAGCTCTTGGTTCTCTTCCTTTATTACATCTTCTTTCATCTGGTTTAATAAGCACTTTGTTGAGAATGTCCTCTCTGAAATTTGATTTAAAGCTGCAGCTTGAACAACATCCTTGTTTAGGTGGGGAGGTCGTGCCCTCATCAATGGTGATGCCATGGTTGTTTTGGGGACTTTGGTTGATGCACTGATACTTTTTATACGTTGTTGACTTTTTCTAAGAGGCCTCTATGTATTTGTAGCTTCCAGTTTTATTTTGATAGGCACCGCAGATCAGATAAACTAGTGCCTTGATCGATGTGCCGCCCCCTTCTTTCTTCAATGCTCGATTTGAAATCTTTTTGACATGGTTATAATCTTGATTCTGAGGCTCATCGTGTATTCTATATATGATTTTTGCAACTTCCACAATTTCTTTTGGCATTGTAGATACCGTGGAGGAGGCAAACACAGTTGCTGCACCAAATGTCTACTTACAATCTGTATTTTCTACAACTGACAGTACTTGGGGAAGAGACCGTTGCATGGTAGGATTGCCTTCGCTCAAAAATTGATTATCTACTGATTCGAAGCTGGATCCAGTTTCCCCTTTGGATAATATACTAGCCACATAGGTTGAAATCATTGTCCGCTGGGAAACCTTCTGACTTTTGGAACTTCACTCAACAACTCGAAGGCACTTTTACAAGACACAGATCACAAGAGGACTAAAATGTGGGGGTGCAAGATCTCCTTTTGAACTAAGAGTAGAAAGAAGGCAATTTAGTTCATACAAATACTTGAAAAAAATTCTTACCAACTGTAGATACAGCATCACAGAAGAATTCCACAACTGTGGAGGCTAAAACCCTTAGACATATGACTGATTTTGTACTCATGCAAATGTATTTCTTGGCTTTCCTCGATGACCACCTCTACAGAATTCTTCTGGAAGTAATGACCTCAGTTGTGAATAGAGACAATTCATATCTCTCCGCCGCTGCTTTTCAATCTCTTTATGAATGACTTGCTTAGTGGGATTCACGATTGTCTTCTTCTCTTTTGACTGAATAGAATTACCCATGTTTTCCAAATAACTAGGGTTTATATTAGGGCTATCTGAGATTTTCTGATAACATTCCACAACACTTTGATTACATTCCTCTGCATGGGGATGTTGAAATAGGTAGCCTGGTGACAAGGAACTAATTTTTGACTGGCCATAATCCTCCAATTCAAGGTCATAACTGTGGAAGTTCATGATGTAGGGAAAAGTAGCCATTAGGTTTAGTAAGTTCAGCAAAGGGCCAGATAAGGATGTTCCACCTGCTACCTGAGCGATGTGGGTCTCAAATGGGCTTTAAAAAGGAGAAAGGATTAGGGTTGATCAATTCTCTTCCAAGAGACCGGTGTATTGAGATCTAGAAAATTAGGTTGTGAAATAGATCTTTGCACCTGCTCAGTGGGCTAGATTGTCTGTACTATGGCAAATCATTTGTCACTAGAAAAAAATAGATATTGCGACCAGAGATTAGAAGCAGAAGTGGTCAGAGCCTAGACTTTTTTGGGAGCTCTAGAACATTTTATAACGCTGTAATTGTCACAGCTGCTTTTTCCAAGCTAAAAAATAGCCCCTTAAATTGAAAATCCTTTCTGTATTGTGATTCACCTGTGTGGAACGGTTTTATATGGTTTGACTCGTATCGAATATAAATATTATAAGATTTCTTAGCCGTTCCTTGAAACTTATCATTTTGGGCGTATTCTCTACAGCATTTTCTGACTGTTGCACATTTTTAGATTGTTCTTCTTGGTGATGACAATTAACATCCACAGAAACAATCTCTTCTTTGGTGCTTACTGCCTGTTTCAGTGTATCCGACAAACTTTTTTCTGTCTGTGCCACATTTGCCGATATTTTGAAGGTAGGAATTTGATCAACATCCTCACTTTTTGACTGGCGGTCATTTCCTAGTGCAGTTTGCATTGCATTTGGGATAGTTTCAGCCTGCTTTTTATCTCCATGGATAGAGAGTGCCGGCCATCCATCCATACGCAGTTGTCTTGTAACTTGATCGCAGCCTTTTTTAGTTTCCAAGAAAATAAGCAGACGGCTACCATCCATGATTTCTTCTAAAAGCCTTATTAACCTTGGGTACTTCTCATGCTCAGAAACAATTTCCACGATTTGATCAATTGAATGGTTTGCTTTGAGATCTTGTGATCCTATAGTTACCTTATAAGCATTATGTAGAGATTGCCAGGCAAGTTGTTTTACTTCCTTAGGCCAAGTGGCACTCCAGTATAACGTCTGTCGATCTGGCCGAATTTGAGATACAATTTTCCTGATTTGTGGTTCAAAACCCATGTCTAGCATTCGATCAGCTTCATCTAATACAAGATATGTCACTCTTCGCAGGTTTGTATATTGTTGTTCCAGCATATCAATCAATCGACCTGATGTTGCAATGACTATCCCAACCCCGTTTTGAAGATCTCGAATTTGTGAGCCTTTTGGAGCCCCTCCATATATGCATGTATTTTTTATTTTTGAAGATGTCCCAAACTTGGTTGCCTCATTCTGAATCTGAACAGCAAGCTCCCGAGTAGGAGCTAGGACCAATACAATAGGACTATCTCCAGGAGCTAAGATAGGTTGTGCATTAACATGAACAATGGCAGGCAGAAGATATGTCAGTGTCTTTCCAGACCCAGTCTCAGCAAGTCCAATCAAGTCCCGTCCCTTCAGAGCCATTGGCCATCCTTGAGCTTGAATAGGCACTAACTCAAAAATATTTTCGGCAACCCTAATGCATAGAAATTTTTATCTTATAGGCTCCATATTTAAAATTCGTGTTCAAATAACACAAACATGTCATTTGGCCCTAAAAAATATCTAAAAGCGTCCCCTTCGATGCAAAAATGTGATAAATAACTTATAAAATGCATTAACTTTGTGCCTCTTGCGTATCATAATTACATCGGAGCTTACCTTACGAGAATTTGAAATAATGTGAATGAATGATTGAGTTTAAACCCTCGATATGCTTGCCGTCTTACCTCAACAACCACTGCAACTTTTGGCCTGTGTCGCCAAAAACAGGGGATGTTTGACACTTTTTTCTTCCCCATTGTCAGAGCTTTACTATTTTTGCAGGCTAACAAACCTTTTGTGAGGTATGTCGTGACGTGGGGATGAAAGCGTACGGTGTACATGTTCACAAGTGCAATTTTATGATCAAAATTGCAGATTCTTTTTGTTTTAACTTTTTGGTTCATAACAGTCAATATGGGTGTTTACATACGACAATAAATTTTAGGGCTTCTTCAAAATGACTATTTTCTTTGTACCATTAAAGGATTTGTTGTAATTGTGCTTTATGGTCTAATTTGGCCCAAAGATCTTGCAATATGATATAACGACAAGCAAGGAGTCAAGATAGCGATCAAGCACTGTATCTATGTCTTCAATTACCGCCCAATTATTCTAAATCATGTCTTGTGACACTTGATTCCTTTTAGCTTCTTCACGAACATGCTCTCGTGCAAAGAGGTCCCACAAATATTTTAAGTTCCTTTCAAAATCCATCTCACATTCCTGATTTGTATTCACTACTTCGTTGATCGGTCATCCCATTTATTTTGCCATCATTTTAATGTCTTCTTCAATAAGTATTGACTGATGTTTCCTTTCAATCACCTTTTGATGACCCAGTTTACGAAGGTAATGGCACCGAAATGTTTGCTATTGATTTTACACTACTAAATTGCGATAACATATAAATGACAATAGTAATAGCAATTAACACAATGAATGCCAAATAATTAGATGTTCTCATAAAGGTAGTTTCTATACAATTGTTCGGTACAGGGAGGCCCCAAACTCAACATACCTTCCTTGACATAGACTTGATTTTTAAATGACAATGCATACAGTTATTGTATACTTCGTGAGCTGTATGACACACATCGACTGAGCAAGAAAGTATACACAAAAATGATCTTTCATGTATCATCACATCGCTTGACAATATTTACCTCTACATTGGAACTGAACCAGCAATCTTACACATGCATTCTAGAAATTTTGCACTCAATTAGGTAAAATAATCTTGAAGTGCATATAAGGTAATCATTTTCTGAAAAAAAATTGACTGGAAATTTCCAGTTCCAACACTTGGGATCAATCATGTCCCCATATTGCAATCTGAATACTCTCATGAACTTTTCCCAAGAATCAATATTATTATCAGGGAGGGATTTATACCATTCTTTAGCACTCTCTTCCAATGAGTGTGCAAATAATTTCATCACAACATCTTCATCCTCAATTTCATATTCATCAATGACATTAATGAAATTCCTAAGATGTTCCTCACTTGTGACAACATTGTTACCTTGAAACCTAGGATTCTTCCCCCTAATCTCAGTTGGAATTAGATTAGGAAAGTCAAGTATGCCAAAGAAATTGATTTATTTATACCTTTCATCTCCCAGTGCTTCCCTCTATGGAAGAAACCTTTGTGCTTGTCTTCGCTGTGCATGCCCAATGTTTTGAACATTGCCATGCTATTGATTAGCCTGGTCTGTGGTGGTTGAATGTTTATAGTTTGAGCCTAGACTTGATTTATGCCCTTCTAACCCATTTGATGGTGTTGTTGTTGTCTCTAATTATTTTTCTAATTGTAGTGTTGTGGAGGTGCACGTTGTTGATTTACATTTAGGCCCTGGTGTTGTGCATTCTAGTTTTGTTGGGCCTGCTGGGCAAGTTGAGCTTGTTGTTGATCAAGACAGGCCTGCACTTCCCTTTGTCTATTTTTGATATGATCAAGCAAGTCCATCTCATCTTGGATTCTTCTTATCATTCATCATCATCAGGTTGTTGCTATTGATCACCCTCATTAGGGATATTGTCATGTTGACCTCCAAATGATCCAGTAGGGGAATTAGGATGCCCTGTACCCTAATACATCTCTTCATTCCCACTAGAATTCCCAAACATCCTCAAATGTGGATCATGAGATCTATCTCTACTTCCTATAATAATAATATTCTCATTTCTTCTAACATCATATTCATTTCTATTTGTTCTTCTAATTGTTTTGAGCATGTTATCTGTAGAGTCCTCAGAAGTATAATTGTATTGGCTCTTGAGGTCAACAAATATGTTGTCTTGGGTATTCCTTAGAGGTACCACATTGGGTCTTCTTACCCTATATCTACTCCTATTTCCTACATTGCTAGAGGATTCCTCACATCTAGGATGCTCCTAGTTTCTTCCTCTATTCATTAAGAAGTTCTTTTCAAACTGATTTTAATTTCTAGGTTGTAAAACAGAGTCGCCACTTCCCCTGCTGGGAAGAAAAACTTGAACAAACATTGTATTTCAATATCATAGAAATCAGAACTGAATTGATTTACTATTACCAAGGGCTTCAAATTTGAACCAAAGCATTATCTCCCTAGCAATGACACCAATCTATTGGGTCCCAAAATGACTGCAACATAAAACTCTAAAACATTTCTAAATCACCTAGGCCAGGGATTGTCGTCAAGCTGATAGAAAGAGGTTTATCGACAAGGGTAGGGTGATTTTGGCAAACTATAGGAGTGGGTAGACTCCTCTTCTCTTTGAGCTTAGCTTAAACTCTAGAAGGATATTCCAAGTGGTATATCTAAGCAAGTATTAACATCAAAACCAGATGAACAACCAAACCAAATCACTTTCTTAGTCCCAAATTTGTCACTGAACTAAGAATAGTTGGTTGTTACAAGACCCCTATATAGCTAATAAAGGTAATCCTACATAATAAGGAATAATAAACACTACAATTTCTTCTAAATATAAATATATTATTTTGTTTTGAGATTGGGTGATCTAAGGCTACTCAAATCAGTGCCTATTCATTAGGCTACAAAGTCAAATGTTTAATAGAGGAAAATCATCTGCAAAGAAATGTATAGTTGCCTATTTGAGAAATCAAATGCATGAAAAATCAATACCAAATCATTAAGAATACTTATTAATCAAACACCATACCATATTCTTTCTCATGTAATATTGAAAAGATCATTTACAAAGCCTTGTAAATGATTTAAGAACTATCACATTCATTCAAATCAAAGTTTACATTCATACCACTAAATACGGTAAGAGCAAACTATAACTGTGATTAAGTTTGCTAGAAAGAACATCTATAGTAGTTGAGAAAAACAATGGTCTGATACAAAGATTTGTAAAATATATTACATACATTTCATGATTGTTTCATGCTAAACAAAGACTGTAAAAGTAACCTTTTCTTATCTACCTTCTAGAGCTCAAAACCTGCTGAGAAAATTGCCCAACTGACCAACCAACCTTTAATGCATCAAACACTTATGCATATATAGCAATTCAAACTCATTCCATCATTCCAAGCACTACACTCAGTCAATGAGTATGCCCATGCCATGTTAAATTCGGTCCCACTACAATGATAGGAAGTATGCACGTTTGGAAACTTGCCCATTCCCTGACAATAGTGAACATGTCAGAGGAAGATTGCTTGCACTCATACTGTATCTAGAACAATAAAGAGGGAAGGTTCAAGCCCCTTTTCCTGAGACTTGCAACATCTGACATATCCAATTTGTCATCCAAATGTACCTGTGCATTGAAGAATTTTACTATGTCAACCACCTGCATGGCACTGTTATGTAGAATCATAAATTTTTGGGTACAAATCAGCCTATACAAATCCTTCAATCATGGCATGCCTTTAGGAAATTGCCCCTTTTAAATCCTTTACAACACTTTAAAAGTGTTGTCCAATTTTACTTTTTTGGACCATCTAAATTCTAACTGCACCTTTCTACATGTTGGGCATCCTTCTTATCTTTATTGGCCTTTTTTCTTTATCACAAACTTCTTGTTTGCCACTTCATTCTTCCTTCATCGGTAAAATTCACTTTTTTGAACCATGGGAGACACCCTCCTTTTCTTTGGAAAATAATCTGTATTTTTAGCCTCCTTTGTGCTTTATCAACAAATCTTCATTTTCACAAACTTGGATTGTCTCCATCTTCTCACTTTCCCCTTTAGTTAGCAAAATTTGATTTTCGTGAACTAGACCTATTTTTCCTTTTATTGGTAATTGTTTGCCTTTGCGAACCACTTTGCCTTGGCTTCTTTCTTCTTTCCATGATTTTCCTTCATTATTGATGATTTTCACCCTTTTTGAACCATGGAAGAAGCTCCCCTTTTTCTCTTTGCCCTATCGGCCAATTGCCTCATTGGCGAACCTTGGAAAACTTGAACTATTTGTTTAGTTTGATTTTCCCTTGGTTTCCCAATAAAACCTTTCCTTCAATCTCTTTGCCTTAGTCATTTTCTTTCTTATCAGAAAATTTTCCCTTTTTTGAACTTTCTTTATCTCCTTCTTATCGGTAACTTTCCCTCATCACAAACCTCTCATTTGTCACTTCATTCTTCCTTTGTTTGCTTCATCGATGAAAATGATCTACGTCAAACCAAGTTAGTGAACCCATTTTTTTGTGAACTACTCATCCACCCAACCCAGGCTTTCTCATGCTTTTGCTTTTTCCACTCTTTGTCGAGAAAAAGGCCCATTGGCAAAATTCCTTTGGTCATCCCTTTGAATCTTTCTTCTTTGTTAGAGAAGTCCTTATCAACGAGCCCGTTGTCTATCGGTGAAGTTGACAAAACTTTGAAATGGTGAACTATTGTCAGTGAAATTGGTGGTACGTGAACCAACTGATTTGTCGACAAAAGACTTAGAGCCTTTTTCCTTTGAACATATCATCTCACCTTAGAAAATTTTCTCTTTGCCACTGGCTTTGTTTCCCTGCCTTCTATTGGTGAATCTTTGTGGCGGAGAACTTCCTGTCAATGAACTAACAAGTTTGCAAACCAAGACTTTTGCCAACAAAGATTATTTTTAGACTTTTCTCTTTCTTTCCTTAGAAACTTTTAAGCTTTTGCGACCCCTTCACTTTTCCTCAATCAACGATCTCTTTGATTGGCAAACTTGTCGATCGGCGAACCAGCGGGTTTGCAAACTTCACAGCTTGCCAACAAAGCTTAACTCTTTCCTTTTCCTTTGTCTTTCTCTTCCCTTGTCTTAAACAAATTTCCCCTACCTACCCAATCACTTTATTGACAAATCGGGGAAAAAATGAACTTGTGATTCAATTTTGAAAGTTCGTGATTTCGCCAATTTTCTGATAAAGGCAATAAGGAACAAAACTTTTTTAAGGAAGAAAACAAATATACTTGGGAGGACCATACTTAGAATTTTTTGAGAGAAAAGACCCCTATAAACTATCTCAAATCAGATTTAAACAAGGTATTTTGATTGCAAGGGCAAAAGTGAGGATTTTTAATGGATTTTTTGGGGCAAAACAAGGCATTTTTGGGAGATAATTTTACAGGTCCCAATAGGTTGGATATGTTGTTGGCATGAGTTTAATGATGTTGTTGATACCTATGTGGTATGTATGTGTTAAATGCACAAGACAACTGAGAGGGGAGTGAATTGGTTGTAACTTATAATTTCAAAAACCCTCAAACACGTTTAGATCCACATTAATTCAATTAACCTTTAAACTGTTATGATGATTAAGCATGACAAGTAAACATCAGAAATTGAGTCACAACAACATCAAACACAAGAGAACACTATATTTTACATGGAAAACCCAAAACAGGGAAAAACCATGGTGAGGATTAGCTCACAAATAATATGATAAAACAACCAGTTAAGGTTGGTACAATTGGCAAACTCATTGTCCAAGAATGCTCACTGCAGGTGGCTCACTACCAAAGGACTCACTATCCTAAAAGAAAGAGATAGAAGAAATGGTTCACTACCAATATTTAAACTATTATAGTTGCATCTAACACATGCATGGAGTACAATTCTAATGAAGCACAATATTCATCGCAACATCAACATCATCTTCGTAGCATCACTAAAAGATAGTAGACACATTATGCTCACTACATCCAGTAATCTAACACATGAAGGCTTGTACAACACCACACTTCCCACTACTCCATTATTCACATCATATTCATTATGTACACACACAATCACAATCCTTTGACACTTATATATACAGTCTTCAACCTTGACAACATTCTCCAAGGTCGACAAATCACTTTATCCTAGAAGATTCAAATTAGGTCTCGACCTAAAAATTCCCACGATTGAAAGGAAAGAAGGAAAACCATAACACACCTTAGCTTGGACCTAAATTTATCCAAGCACACTACTCCACATTTTCACAATCACTAAACCAACTCTGCAAATAGTGAAAACACCCAAGGTCAACCAAACGTATGTTAACACATTGAACTTTTAAGTACATGCTTCCTCAAACCCAAAGACGGCTTCCAAATCAGATGCAAGGTTTCAACACAACATAGAGTATTCCACAAGAATCTTGAGACAACATGAATTCTCACAAATTCCTCTGCAACAACTATCACCTCCCCTACAGTCTTATCCTATTTGTCCAGTTTACTAAAGCATCTCTGTCATAAACTGCAACTTTAGAAATTGACTTCCTGAGCACCAAACCATGAACAACTTCAACACAAGAAAGCTATGACCCTTATAAGCACACTTCCAGAACCGCAAGGCCAAAAATAAATTTGCAAAGAAATGCAGAGCAAAATAGTTTCTCTCAAATACATATGTAAGACTCAGAAACACAGTCTTCATACTGGTGAACACAACTTTCTCTTCACTACAAACCAGAGCACAAAACTTGGAATATACCATCTTTGAACATCTCTTAACTACATATCCCCGTAAAGATAGATCTTCAATGTAGAGCGAATGCGGAGCAAAACCAAAACACTACTCTATTAAGCTAGACGGTCTCTTCAAAACATTGTTTCCTTTATTAATCAAATTTTCTCAAAAGCACTTGGTAACCACTCAACAGAAACATATCCCTCACTTCTTTAGCACTTCTTCAAGGTAGCCAAATCACCTTTAATAAAGCAACTCAATCCAACAACAACAACCTCATCAGTAGACACAATTGACACCAATGACAACACAAGCTTATTGACATCAATGACAAATTTGATAGAACATACTTGCAACAATCTCCTCCTTTGTCATTGATTAAAACACATAATGTGAAAAACCATGAAGACACAACGCTACACAAAACTTCTTTACTTTCTTTCTCTCCCCCTTTCTTTCTTTATCTTACACATCTTACTCTCTCCCAGACCGTTGATTCTTTTCTTTCTTTTCTTTTTCACATTGCTCTCTCTCCCCCTTTGAAATCAATGGCAAAGGGAAACATACCTCTTCTTTTACTCTTATCAGGTCACATCATCTTTTCTTTTCACTACTCTAAATACTCCCCCTTAGGAGTATACACCAAATTGCATCAACTCTTACTCCCTATGTTTGCAACAATCATCATGATCACTACCTACTCCCCCTGAGATGTAGCCTCCAACATCAGTCTAGAAAAGAATGAATCTTGAAGCCCACTGGACTGATGCATCTCCTCATGCATCTAGCTCAAAAAAAGAGGGGCAATAACTCCTAACTTCTCTTAGAGATATTCAAATGTATCCTTAGGAAGAGCCTTGGTGAATATGTCAGCAACCTAATCCTTTGTAGGCACATACTCAAGCTTCACTTCATTCTCGACAACCTTCTCTCTCAGAAAGTGATACTAGATTGAGATATGTTTTGTCCTTGAGTGCATCACTAGATTCTTTGAAATGTTAATAGCATTGGTATTATCACAAAAGATAGGAATTGGCTTATCATATATAACATTAATATCCTTCAAAGATTGCTTCATCCACAACACTTGTGTGCAACAAGATGTTGTTGTAAAAGATAAAAACATCCTAATTGCCTCCATTCATGCTAGCAGAGCATAAGTTTCCTCATAGTCTATTCCTTCTACTTGTGAGTAACCTTTACACACAAGCCTTGACTTGTTTCTTACCACTTCTCCATTCTCATTCAGTTTGTTCTAGAATACCCACTTAGTTCCAATCCTGTTCTTGTTTTTTGGTCTTGGGACAAGTTCCCAAGTCTGATTCTTTTCAATCTGCATTAATTCCTCTTCCATAGCCTTGATCCATTTCTCATCCTTGCATGCTTCAATCATTTTTTTAGGTTCAAATTTAGAAAGTAAACATAGGTTTACTTGTTGTTCAACAACTTTGCTTCTTGTCATCACAACTTTGTTTTTGTCATCAATGATCTAATCTTTAGAATGATGCCTTTGTACATACTTGGGGGTTTTTGGAGTCTTGTTTGAAGCTTCTTCTTCCTTAATTTGCACTTCCTCTTCAATCTGTACTTCACTTTCTCTGATCTTTTCTTCTTCTTTGTTGGATGACTCATCTGATTCATATCCATCTGTATTCTTTTGTAGGTCTTCATCAACTTTGACATTTGCACTTTCAATAATCCTTCTAAGTCTCTTGTTGTAACACCGGTAAGCTTTTCTTTTGGTCTAGTACCCAAGGAAGATACCTTCATCAGACCTAGCATCAAACTTTCCTAGGTTCCCTTCATCTCTTATGATATAGAATTTGCTTCCAAACACTTTGAAGTATTTGATAGTAGGAACCCTTCCATACCATAACTCATAAGGATTCTTAGTACTCTTTACCTTTGCATGCACTTTGTTTAGAATGTAGACAGCAGTGTGAATTGCTTCTCTCCAGTAGACCTCTAGAAGATTTGCTTCTTTTATCATTGTCCTTGCAGCTTGTTGAACAATCTTGTTCTTTCTTTCAACCACTCCATTCTACTAAGGAATTCTAGGAGTAGGTATATGCCTCTTTATTCCATGATTCTCACAAAACATGTTAAATGCATTGGAGGTGAAATCTCCACCTCTATCAAACCTCAAACATTTGATTCTCATATCCATTTCATTTTCAACCATAACTTTGAATACTTTGAATTTATCTAGGGCTTCAGATTTTTATTTGACAAAAGTAACCAATGTCATCCTAGAATAATCATCAATCAACAGCATGAATACCTATCACCTTGCAACCTCCTTACCTTTGTAAGACCACAAAGATCTGTATGCACCAATTCCAGTAGTCTGGTAGAAGACTAATCCTTGACTTTGAAGCTTCTTGTTTTCCTTCCAATCTGACATTCCTTATAGACAACATTGATGGGCTTTATAATATTTGGCAGATATCTCACAGCTTGAACAGAACTTATCCTTACCATGCTATCAAAATTGATGTGAAACAATCTCTTATGCCATAGCCAACTCTCACTAATATGAGTAATGAAGAAATAACCTTCAACATCTTTGAGATGATAAACATTTCCATTTATCCTCTTTCCAGCAATTATCATAGTTCTGGAATCTCTTCTAATCTCATAGCCATCATCCTGAAACACAAAATTGTATCCTTTGATACACATTTGTCCAACACTCAAAAGATTATGCTTTAAACCCTTAAAATAAAGAACATCATCAGTATTGTGCTTTCCATCAAAACTAATTGAGCCTCTTCCACATATCCTAGCAGCATTATCATCACCAAATCTAACTAGTCCTCCATCATATTTTTTAAGTTTAACAAACTTACTCTTATCAAAGGTCATATTATTTGAGCATCCACTGTCAATGACCCAAAGGTTCTTTTCTTGTGTAGCATGGAAAGCAGACATCACAGTGCTTTTAGCATTCTGACTTACCTCTGAAGTCTTTTCCTTCACACATTTCCCAGAGTTGGTAGAAATGGTGTCATCTCTTATAGCTATGAACAAACATTCATTATCCTTATTATTCTCATAATCAAATTCATCATCAAAAATGTTTGCATCTTCTCTAACATAGTAGATTTTCTTAGGCACTCTACTTTTGTTCTCCCTATCCTTTCTTCTCTAAATTCTTTCTGGACATCTTGAAGCATAATGACCTATCTTGCCACAAATGAAACACTTGAAAGGCAACTTACTAGTATACTTTCATGTACCCAATTTCATTCTTCTAGAAAATTAGCTTCCAAGTCATCCAAATCCTCCTGATCGGATTCCACAGTCTTTTCAGACTTGCCAGCCTTGAAGGCAGTCTCATCCTTTGCACTACTTGTACCAAATTCTCTTATTTCAAAAGCAGTCAAGGTGCCAAGCAACTAATCTTTGGTAAACTTATCTAGATTTTGCATTTCTTCAATAGCAGAAACTTTGTGACTGTAAGATTTAAAAAGAGTTCTAAGTACCTTCAATACCACTTCTTTTTCATCCACATTTCCACCAAGTCCTTTGATCCCATTAACAACTTCATCCACCTTTTGTAAGTAGATTGTAATGTTTTCATCTTCAAACATTCACATGGTCTCAAACATGAGCTTCAAATTCTACATTTGAGCTTGTTTGACCTTATCATCTCCTTCATAAATACTATTCAACTTTTTCCATACTTCATTTGTAGTTTTTAGATGCATAAATTTTACTAATTCATAGTTAGTCAGTCCACTCAAAAGAGCATACCTTGTTTTGTCATCGATCTCATAAGCCTTGACCTCATCTATAGAGCTCACACCATTCTCAGGTATTGTATATGCAATCATTATAGACTTCCAAATGTCATATCCAAGGGAAAACAGATAACCTTCCATCCTAATTTTCCAGAATACATAATTGATCCATCAAATATGGGAACATCCCTCTTGTGTGCCATCCTAGATTAACCTCAAGTGGTTAAGCTTTCTTCCAAGGAACCTTGCTCTGATACCAATTGTTAAATGCACAAGACAATTGAAATGGGGGGTGAATTAGTTATAACTTATAATTTTAAAAACCCTCAAATACTTTTAGATCCACATTAATCTAATTAACATTTAAACTGTTATGATGATTAAGCATGGAAAGAAAACATTAGAAACCAAATCACAACAACAAAAAACACAAGAGAACACTAGATTTTATGTGGAAAACCCAAAACAGGGAAAAACCACAGTGAGGATTAGCTCACATATAATATGATAAAACAATCGATTAAGGTTGGTACAATTAGTAGAATCACTATCCAAGAATGTTCACTGCAGGTGGCTCACTGTCCTGAAAGAAAGAGATAGAAGAAATCACTCACTACCAAGATTTGAATTGTTATAGTTACATCTAACACATGCATGGAGTATAGTTCCAATGAAGCACAATATTCACTACAACATCAACATCATCTCCACAGCATCACTGAAAGATAGTAGACACCTTTTGCTCACTACATCCAGTAATCTAACATGTGAAGGCTTGTACTGCACCACACTTTCCACTGCTCTATTATTCACATCATATCCATTACACATGCACACAATCACAATCCTTTGACATTTATGTATACAATCTTCAACCTTTAGAACATTCTCCAAGGTTAGAAAATCACTTTATCCTAGAAGATTCAAATGAGGTCTAGACCTAAACATTCCCGTAGTGGAAAGGAATGAAGGAAAACCACAACACACCTTAGCTTGGACCTAAGTTTATCCAAGCACACTACTCCACACTTTCACAATCACCAAAGTAACTCTACAAATAGTGAAAACACCCAAGATCGCCCAAACCTATTTTAACACATTGAACTTTTAAGTACATGCTTCCTCAAACCCAAATATGACTTTCAGATCACATGCAAGGTTTCAACACAATCTAGAGTATTCCAGAAGAATCCTGAGACAACCTGAACTCTAGCAAATTCCTCTGCAACAACTATCACTGGCCATACAGTCTTATCCTATTTGTCTAGTATACTAAACCATCTCTGTCATAAACTACAACTTTAGAAATTGACTTCCTAATCACCAAACCATGAACAACTTCAACAAAAGAAATATATGAACCTTATAAGCACACTTCTAGAACCACAAGGCCAAAAATAAATTTGTGAAGAAATGCGGAGCAAAATAGTTTCTCTCAAACACCTCTGTAAGACTCAAAAACACAGTCTTCATACTGGTGAACACAACTTTCTCTTCACTATGAATCGGAGCACAAAACTTGGAATATACCATCTTTGAACATCTCTTAACAACATATCCAAACTGCAAAGATAGATCTTCAATGTAGAGGGAATGCAGAGCAAAACCAAAACACTACTTTGTTAAGCCAGACAGTCTCTTCAACACATTGTTTCCTTTATTAATCAAATTTTCTCAAAAGCATTTGGAAACCCCTCAATAGAAACATATTCCTCACTTCTTCAGCACTTCTTCAAGGTAGCCAAATCACTTTCAATAAAGAAACTCAATCCAACAATAACAACCTGATCAATAGACACAATTGACACCAATGACAACACAAGCTTGTTGACATTAATGACAACATCGATAGCACATACTTGCAATAGGATGGTTGGATGTATTATCATATATTGTGGGTGTTATTTCTAATCATGTGGGTTTTTACCTTTGATAGCATCTTGGATCCTTTTGTTATCACTTGGATTTGATGCTTGTGTTCTTTGGATTGGTGCATCTTCACCTTAGCATGTTCCTTTTCTTCCATAGGTGGCATGTTGGAGGATGAGAGGAGTTCTTTCTTGAGATGGTGGTCATTTTGATTTTATTACAGGTATCTTGATGGAGCATGAGAGCATGTTGGAGATTCATGTGGTTTCATGTTTGCCTATGATGATGTATTTCATTGATTTACCATTATAAATTGTATACAACAAGTGGGAAAATGTTGGGAAATAGGTGTTCTACACCTTGCATAACATTATATTATGCTCTATGACTGCTCTATTCATCAAAGGTTTCAATAACAAGAAGGTTACGGCGTATGGGTGGGAGATGGATGTTTCTAAAGGTTACGACCCCAATTTGATAGCTCTATTCGTCAAAGGTTTCAAGAACAAGAAGGTTACGGCATATGGGTGGGAGATGGATATTTCTGAACACCTTATTGCCATGGTGACTTGCCTCTCTACCAAAGGGAAGAAATTATTTTGTGAGAGGAAATAGAGTGAGGAAGCCCTTAATAACTTCTTCAAAAGTAATGAAAGGGACAAGCTGGTTAAGTTTCAGACTGGCGGATATAATCGTCTCTCCATCAAGCCCATCTAGGCTAAGGTGGCAGAAGTTATCATGAGATATGTGACTTTGGATGAGAGGTATGTGGCCATCTACAGTTATCACTTCAACTTTCTCAACCATTTTAGACATGGTATGTTGGTTTCCTTTCCCTTCTACCTACTTTCATCTCTCGAGTTTGGTTTAAAAGAAAATAGAAAAAACCCTAAACTCCTGGTTCTGCATGAGAGCCTCATTTTACTCATCATGGAGCACATGAAGAATAACACACCCAAAAAAGGGTTAAAACAAAAACACAATGCTAAGAAGGAGGGTAGGGTGGTTTCGAGTGAAAGGAGACTGATTCTGAGGATGAGGAGTGGAATATGGATGATGAAGAAGAGGAAAATGAGGAGGAGTCCTCCAGAAAGAAGAGGAGAACTCAGAAGAGGGAAGTCTCCATCTCCTAGTCTGAAGGGTTTAATAGGGGTGATGACTCTGACTCCTCTGTCAAGGAGATTATTACTAAGAAGGCCATGCCTCAGAAGAGGAAAACCCCCACTCCAGTGAAGAAAGTAAAAAAACCCTTAGAGAAAGAAATGGCGGATGAGGGATTTGTGCAGGAAGTCGGTGGTTCTTTGCAGAAATAGAGACTTAAGCTGAAGCAGGGGAATAAGGGTAAGCAAATTGAGAGGGTTTAGGTTGAGGGAATTGTTCAGGCAGCAGGTTGTTCTGCCTAGATTCAGGGGACCAAGGTGAAGCAGGGGGTTAGGGAGAAACCTTTTGAGAAGAAGGATGATAGGGTGGAGGACATACTGGGTAACATCATGCAAATCCCTGAACCTCGTGTTGGTCTCAAGTTTCCTAAAATCATCGACCCTTCGAAAAACCTCCCTAAGGTTTTTGACGATTTGCTGGCCCAGGTAAAAAATAGAGATGAGGTTGAGGAGGTTTTTGAACTGATTAAAAATGTTGTCAATTCTTAGTACAAAATGACTAAATGCTTCTTCTTAGAAATAAACAGAATCAAATTCAAACTCTAGTTGATGTAGGATAGCTTGGGGAGTGGTATCAAGATTACTGTCGAGTAGGATACCCTTATCTTCAGAAACTGGGAAGCCATTCCCAAAATAGAGGAAATGGACCTTGAGCTAAACAGGTTGAGAGAAGAATTTAATACTAGGGTCCAATACTTGGAGGAGAAGATCATTGAGGTGAACAACAACTTAGAAAAAATGATGAATATCAGCAGACTTACCATTCAGAATAGCCTCAATGGGATGAGAGTGCTAATAGAGAAGCTCAAGGAGCTTAGAAAAGAATAGTTTAAGGATTTCAATGCTAAGGACATCATGAATGTTGAGGAACTAGGTAATTAGGACAAGGGTATAGAAACTAAAAGTTCTCGTAAACAGGTAGCAGCTGAGGATACAGGTGGACCTTCTACCCGCACTAGGGGGAGAAACAAAAAGTAGTTTGAAGCTGAGAAAAAAGAACTTATGGACTTTGCCAAAATGTATCAGGCATTTTATGAATAGGAATTAGAAGCAGCCGAGACTCTTAAGCAGATGAACTAGTTTAGTTTTGTTTGTTCTCTTTTTTGGCTACTCTATCTATGCTTATGTATTTTGGTAGCTTTTAGTTGGCTTTCAGCTTTTTGTTGGCTTCCTTTTGTAAAGGGTTTTAGGGTCCCCTTTCAAAACCTGTTTGACCAAATTAATCAAAAACATTATATTATTTTATTCATGTAAAATAAATATTTATTTGTGGTGCATCTTAATTGATGTGTTTAGCCACATTAGATGTTTATTTGGGTGTCACTTGTAAATGTTATATGTAACATTGGGTTAATTATTTTATGTGTGTGGGACATAGAGTAATTAATTATTTAGTTGTTGGGAAAACATGGTATTGATAATTAAATGAGGGCTCAATGGTTTTGTGTATCCATGGTTTTGGAACACATGGTTTTACCCAATACTACTTCTTGTATGTGTGTCAGCTTGGTCTATAAAAGCAAGCACATCGTCATTAGTTGTGGGTTGGTTGATTGTTCATTGTTAGTGTACAAGAGTTTGTTGTAGACACCCAAAAATGACCAAGTCATCACATAACTTGCATTTCTATCTAATCACCTGCATTTCAAACGTTAATTAAATAATCTAATTATTTAATTAATTTCATCTAATTCTTCCAAAACTCCTAAAATTTGACATTAATTAAATAAATTCTATTTATTTAATTAATTAAATTAAAATTCTTCTATATTCTTCCAAAATTAAATAATTTTTATTATTTAATTAAATCATTATCCTTTTTCAAATTTCAAATCTACATTAATTAAATAAATCCAATTATTTAATTAATTTATCATCAAATCCTCTTATCTACAATAAATAATTTTACATTATTTAATTAAATCAAATTGTTCTTCCAAATTTAAATAAATCATGCAAATTTATTTAAATTATCTCAATCCTCTAAAAATAAATAAAATCAAGCATTTTAGTTATAATCTTCATATTCCTCTATCATGCACAAACAATTAAATAAATTTATTTTTTTAATTTTAATTATCTTTCCAATTCCTCTAAAAATATCATGTTAACTCATGTGCACAATTAGTATTATTTTTAGAACTCTAAAAAAGGTAAATCTAAAGTTAAGTTAATTGGCTTTAATTTATCTTATTTTCACCAACTCTTAAATTAGAAAAAAAAAGTATTCTAATTTTTGAAATCAAAATCTATCTTTATCAAAAAAGCAATTATCTTAATAAAAATATATTTTTTTGTGACACATGTCATGTGCACATTCAACATGAGTTATTTGATTTATCTCAACCATACATTGTATGGATTTATTTCATCCATTGATCGATCATGTTTGAAACCTATATAAACCCCCCTCATCTCCTTCACAAATCCTCTTCGATTGTTTATTCTTAGGCATTCCTTAACAGCAAATTGAGCATACATCGCATCGTTGAGCACATCGATCTTTTGAGCATGAACATAACCTACAACCGCTTGTTGCAAATATGGTTTTGCAACGTTATTGAGCAATCTACATTCATACAAAGAGAACAATACAATCTAGGTGAAGTCTTTCTTGTTTTAAATTTATTTATTCATTGATATTGGATTTTTACTTAGATCGATCTCTTTATGTTATGGGTAATTGAGTTGTTATTATCATTGCTTTGATTTTATCATTCGACCTCTCGATTTTCCTCATACACATTTTGGCACTCCTGGTGGGACCCACTAATCCCTCTATTTCTTTGATAAATTAATTTTTTAAGTTCAGTACGGAACAATGCACCTAACATAGAAAAGTGCTTTTGGCAATACAGTGCTACGCTATTGGTAAAATAGTACAGCGCCTTTGGGCGATATTGTAGCACTTTTGGCAGCACAGTACCACGCTTTTGGTACAATGGTGCAGTACACGTGGCATAACAATACAGTGCTTCTGGTATCTTAGGGTTTTTTATCTTGTTGTGTGATTTACAGGGTTCCAACTCATCATATCTATCTTTTCGTTGACTAACAAGCTGATTTATTTTTCTTTCAATTATCATTCATACTGCCTAAGCTGACGTATTTAAGAGTATTAGCATTTTCTGTGTTAACCTATCCTTTTGCAGCAACTTGTGAGTTGTTCTTGATTCCAGGTTACAGATCTTATCATCCATTACATCCCAAGATCCTTAAGTTAACCATGAAATCATCTTTGATCTAGCTTTTTTGACAAAATATCACTTTTTTTAGATCTGGGGCAGCAAAGCGCTTTTGGTAGCACAGTACCATGCTTTTGGTAGCACAGTACAGTGCTTCTAGTAGCACAGTACAGTGCTTCTAGTAGCACAGTAAATCACTTTTGGTTCTATAGCAACTCGCTTTTGGTCACATAGTGTAGCGCTCTTAGCAATACAGTAAGTCACCTTTGTTAATATAGTAAATCGGTTTTGGTCAATTGATTTATTTTTGCTAAACTTTTGAGGTTGTGTGGAATTAATCAACTTGTTGTAGCTTCTTATCACTCAAATGGAGCAAATGGGTTTTTCTAACATGTTCATGCAGGACAAGCTTTGAAGAATTGCCAAATCTATCAATTTAGGTCTTAGGAACATATTTTTTTCTTAAGGGACAACTGAACAAATCATCTTTGCAATCTAAGTCTTAGCAACATATTTCTTTCTTAAAGGGACAAAACATCTTTTTGCAATCTAAGTCTTAGGAACATATTGCTTTCTTAAGGGACAATATACATGAATGCAAAAACACTTCAATTTTCTAAGGGACAATGGGTATGAATGCCAAAACACTTCAATTTCATAAGGGACAATTGACAACTACAATCGTGTGTGTGCCTAATCTAGTTGCACCTTATTTTTCTTATAACAAGACAATTAATCCTTTGTTTGATGTGCTTGATCTTATATTTCAGTTATTCCTTTAGAAGGGCCTGTTTTTAGATTGTACTTCATCCAAAAGGGACAACCCTAAGCAGAGTTTTCCTTTGAACCACTATATAAGAGGGATAAGGTGAAAGCCAAGTCCTAACTAATGTCAACCTTACCTTGTGGTGCCAAATTGAAAAGAAGTATACTAGCACTTTGTGGAAACAATTTTTACATTATACGAAGTGTTTGATACTCTTAGTAGGATTGGTTAAAGCTTTTTTTAGCTTGTCACATTTCTCGTAAGGCGTTGGTCCCTCAAAGTTACTAAGAACCAATCTAGCTAGTGGCTACCTGATCCACCTCTAAATGTTGCGGTAATCATCAATGCAAGGGGAATCAATTTAAGCCCTCAAGATACTCACCATTGCTTCCCTTGAGAAGAGATAGTATTCCCTTGGCCATAAAGCTCGTGTGACCTACTTGATCTTTCTGAGGGGAGGGTGACATATCCCTACCTATCATATCTCACAAAGATACAAATGTCTAACACCTTTATGGAATGACATTTGGTCGACGGAGAATTAAGTTGTGAGCTAAACTACCGCAATGAACCTTTGTCTCTAGGGATATAAAGTGCTTGATATTGTTTGCAATTGTCTTATACCTATGGAAACATTGGGCTTTTTTTTGTGAGCCTCGAACATACACTATCTATTGTGTCAGTCATTTTTGCCTCTTTGTTTGATGTGTTTTCTCTTGCCAAAGAAAATCCAATAAAAATCAAAACCAAAACTACCAAAATTTGCCTTATAAACATCACAGACACTACTTCAATGTCTTTGGTATAACAGTAGCTTGCCTTTGGTATAACAGTACCTCGCCTCTGGCAGACTACTTTAGCGCCTTTGGTATAACAGTAGCTCACTTTTGGTATAACAGTAGCTCGCCTTAGGTATAACAGTACATCGCCTCTAACAGCTTAGTCCAACGCCTTTGGTAACATAGTAGCTTGCTTTTGGTAACACAGTCCTATACCTTTGGTCAAACAGTACAGCACCTTTGGTCTAGTAAATTGTTCATCAAAATTGTCTTTTCTAAAAAATAGCAAAATCCCAGCAAGCATCTCAAACAAAGTATCCTAGTGCATCCCATTGTAACCACTAGACTCCAGCAAACTACGAAGGCCAAGCAAGTTACCCCAAGAAAGCGCAAATTGCCTCCTCATATACCTCAACCAAGCCAATCCAACATGACTCCAAAGGGTACTCCAAAAACACCAATGGAAAGACCACCCAATTCTCAAAACATGTTGCAACATGACCAACCAAATCCTCAAGGAGGTAATGTTCCTTTGGTAGATGTAACTCAATTCACTATCGACATGCCTCATGATATTACTACACCTGGTTATACCATGATTCAAGTCCCATCTCAAGAAGAGCGACAATTTGAAGAAGGTCAATCCTCTCAAGAAGATAGACATGACCTTGATGAAATCATACAAGATCCTAGAGCCATGGCCGCCTTTGACAAAATCCTTAGTGAAAACCAAGATCATTTCTTCCGCTTACTAGCCAAACAAGGAGCCAAATTACCTCAAGATTTTGATCTATCCAATCTTAAGGAGCCAAACAAAACCCATGACACCATAATTGTGGTCCAAACCATGTCAATTGTGACCACACCCATACCCAAACAAAGCTTACAAGGGAGAACAATTGCACAATATGAGAATCCCCTTTATCAAAACCCAATGGTAGAGAGACTCGTATCACCACTCATGACTCCTATGGAGATCTACAAACGCCAACAAGAGACTCTACAACGTCAAGAAGAACTAGCAAGAAAGGCCACTCTAGCAAAATCAAACACACAACAAACTCCTAAAATGCCCACACCAATTGTAAGTGGAACATTGGCTACCCCGTCACGAGAAGGTTTCCCACTAAATTTCAATCTGGGAAACACTTCAACCCTATGTATCATTAACCCAAACAATGTCATTCAACCCCAACCATCACAAAATGTTAATGCAACCTATGTCCCTCCACCACAACATTCTTCTACACTCCATCATACCTATCCCCATCTTAGTCAACCCCAACCATCACAAAACACATCTACCTATGTCCCTCCACCACAATGACCATCTACACTAACCTTTTTCAACACATATCTTAGTCAATCCCAAATATCACAAAACACATCTACCTATGTACCTCCACCACAACGATCTTCCACTCTCAACCTAACCCACACCTATCTCAACCTGCAACATTTCCAAAACCAAACTTCCCAAAGCTATGTTCCACCACCACAACCAAACCCAACAAACTTTAGCTTTCCTCCACCAAATTCTTTTGTCACACCACCACAGCAATACCAACAATAGAACTCTTATCTACAACCATTACAAAGCCAACATTCTTACCTAGCACCACCCACACCTCCCCAAAATTAAAGCACCCAAATTCATCCCAATCCAAACCTGACATATAAGACATACGACCCTTATAACACCAATGCACATGGTTTTGACTATAATCTTCCATATGGGCAACAACAACCACCTCTCGAACAACAGGAGATGTTTCCAACCCCTCCCACAACTATGGAGCTAAAACTTGCAGAGGTTCAACAACAACTATCTGATCTTACGTTTAGCCACACCAAGAAAACCTTCTCTTTGGAAGAAGTTTGTCCTTATCCATTTGATCGGTCATTACCCATGATCCATTTTCCTTACAATTTCATTATTCCCAAGTTTGATAAATACAAAGGAAAAGGAGACCCAAAAGACCATCTTAGAGAAATCTATCTCGCTTGCTTCGAGGTCTCACATAATGACACATATCTTATGCACCTCTTTCCTCACAATCTTGGAGGTCAAGCTATAGAATGGTTCTCGCACCTACCCACGGGTATTAAATCTTTTAATGAGCTTGTAGAGAAATTTGCCACCCATTTTTCTTACAACACAGAACATGAGATCTCCATGACCGACCTATGCAACAATAAATAGAAAAATAGAGAAACTTTCATTTCTTTCCTTCAAAGATGGAGACAAATGGCTAGAAAGTTCTCATTCAAGATACCTAAAAAGTAGCTTGTTAGCATATTTGTGCAGAACCTTAACCAAGAATTGGGTTTCCATTTGCAAATTCTTAGTGCTACAACCTTCGATGAAATTACCTACAAGGGCATCAACATTGAAAAATCCTTCATCGCTAAAGGCATGGTAAAAATATTCAAAGACAACAAAGACAATGCTTCCCAACAATAATCAAAGGACAAACCAAAATTTTGGAACAAAAATAAAAATGTGGTCAATGATGGTGTGGTAGATTCCAAACATGTCCAAACATTGCAAACACCCCTTCATCCTTCAAAACCAAGTGAACCTCCAACTCAACAAAACCAATAACAACAAAGAAAACCAAACCAAAACCAACAACAATGACAACAAGAGCAACCTCAACAAAATTGGCCTCTGCAACGTCAATTCACTCCCTTGGGAGAGCCTATTGAGACTGTTTTATAGAAACTTATAAACAATGGACTCATCACCTTACTAGATGCTCCCCCATATGGTGAGTACCATAGAACCAAAAGAAACAAGACCACATCATGCATGAAACTCAAGCACATGATCCAAAACCTTATCGACGGAAACAAAATCACTTTTGAGGATGAACAACCAACTCAACACACCAATAAAGGCCTCAACATGTATAAGGAGCCATTCCCTAACCATGGTCAAAATCAAAATCCAGACAAAGGTAAAGGTGTTAACAAAGCTTCAACTTCCTATGACTCTATTGTGGCTCATTTTGAAGAAAGTTGTGTGTCTACCCTCACTATCAAAGGCAAATCTACAGATTGTGCAGTTACAACTCATCATGTTCATGTTACCCTTCGTGGTCCTACACCAAGTATCCCAACCCAATCTAATTACAATCTTGTTGAACATCTAGGGAAAACCCCTACACAGATCTCTATCTTGGACCTTCTACAGACATCACCCACACATAAAGCTGTGCTTGAAAATGCCCTACAAGAGTCTTCAATTCCTAATGACATAGCGGTCATAGATTTCCAAGATATTATAGGTAACATTATCTCACCCTACAATGTGGTCTTCTCTGAAAAAGAGCTCCCATCTCATGATCCATGTCACAACGATGCCCTTCACATCGAAGTGTTCATCCATAAATGAAAGATCAAATGCATACTCATAGATGGTGGTGCTAGTCCCAATATTTGTTCTCTAAAGTTACTCAAACAATTGGGATACTCTAAGGATCATGTCAACATTGATCAAATTACTACAATCAAGGGGTATGATGATGCTGAACGTCGGTCATAAGGTGTTATCCACTTGCTTATACAAGGAGGCCCTGTCATGCTAGAAACTAGGTGCCAAGTCCTTGACATTGAGTTACCTTACAACATTATCCTAGGATGCCCATAGATCCATGCCATGAAAGTTGTTCCCTCCACATACCATCAGTCTCTCAAGTTCCCATTTAATGGTACAGAGATAACTATCCCAGGAGATCCTAATCCTTTTAAATTTTCTCGTGTCTTGCAAGGCAGTTATAAGAATTGTAACCAAGTTCCCAATAATGACAAAGCCCATGAATCCCCATTATATGTCAATTCTAAAAATCTAACAAAAGCCTCTATAACTAAACCTAATCCTCATCCTATTCCTAAAATCAAAGCCCACATCTGTGATACAGGCTTTGGAGAATATGATATCTCAAAATCTTGTTGTGTAGGGCAGATGCCCATATCTCCTAAATCCTACATCCAACCACCCATAGCCAAAGCAACTAAGAAAGTAGCTATTCCTCCCCCAGCATCTCTAACCCAATTCCAAGAGGGAAAATTATTGGTAGAGGAAATTATTGAAGACATCTCTTCTTGGCGCTACAAGGAAAAAGAAGTAGTCACAATACCAGTCAAACAATATGGCAACAACTTAAGGATAGTCAAAAACATGGGCTACAAAGGTAAAGGTGGTCTAGGAAAAAATAATCAAGGTGAAATGGAACCCATTATTGTGAAGAAGAAACTAGACAAGAAGGGTTTAGGATTTGGTAGGAAGGTACCACATGCCTTGGACATCGAGAGTATTCTCGATAAGGTGGCACAAACTTTTCCTGTTGATTGGACATCTAATGAGGATATCATCAATGACTCTCCCCTTCATATGACTGACCTATTCACAGAATCCTCCATCTTTATGCTATCATCTGTATCCTTAACATCCACCACAAACACCCAGATTGTAACATTTGTCTACCCTAAAATTATCAATTGGGACCAACAAGAGGCCCCCATTCTAGATGTATTTCAGAATGACAAAGCTATTGCTGAGTTCATGGAACTCTAGGATGGTATCCCTCTTGGCAATCACAAAGTTGGTTTTATAATGGAACTAGAGAAACTGCTTATTTTGGTGAGAATGCCAAATCCTCCAGTTATAAAAGTAAAATTAAAGAAAGATCTCTAGGTGAAAACCACACTATGGCACCTCCCGATCTTAAAAAAGTAAAAACAAAGGACGTATCCAAAGGTGAAAACCCAACCGTGGCACCTGAGGATGGAGGATTTGACCTTCCCCTACCATCTAAGTATCAAGAGAAATCAGCTCTCCTAGTGAAAGATTCTATAGAGATAAATCTTGGCATAGAGCAAAATCCAAAGACAACATTCCTAGCAGCATCATTATCAGAACAAGAGCACAAGGATCTTATCAACTTCTTCTTGGAGCGCACCATCAACTTTGCATGGACCTGTACTAATATGCCAGGGTTAGACCCTTCATTAGTAGTTCACTATCTCACAGCTGATCCAAAAGCAAAACCAGTCAAATAGAAGCTAAGAAAGTTGCATCCACAGATAGCTCTCTTGGTGAAAGTTGAAATACAGAAACTGTTAGATGCCAAATTCATCAAGGCTATTGATTATCCAGAATGGGTCTCAAACATAGTACCTGTGGGTAAACCCAATGAGGGCATCCACATGTGTTCCGACTTCAGAGATCTCAACAAAGCATGTCCCAAAGATGACTTCCCACTGCCAAATATTGATCTCATAGTAGACTTGACTGCTGGTCATGAAATTCTTTCTCTAATGGATGGATTATCCAGCTACAATCAAATAATGATAGCAAAAGAAGATCAACATAAAATGACTTTTACTTGTCCTTGGGGTACCTATTGTTGGTGTGTCATGTCATTTGGTCTTAAATACGTAGGGGCAACCTATCAAAGAGCAATGACAGTGATATTCCATGATCTCTTTCATCACATCATGGAGGAGTATGTTGATGATATACTAGCAAAGTCTTCTAGGGCAGATCACATACAAGTTCTAGGACAGATCTTTGATAGACTAGAAAAATACCAAGTACGACTCAATCCAAAGAAGTGTGTCTTCAGGGTAACCTCATGAAAACTATTGGGATACATTGTATCTCGTAGAGGCATTGAAGTAGATCCAGCAAAAGTCAAGGCTATAGTGGAAATGCCTCCACCAAAGAATCTGAAAGCATTAAGGAGCCTTCAAGGAAGGTTACAATCCATTAGGCATTTCATCTCATAGCTAGCAAGTAAATGTCAACCATTTCAACACTTGCTCCGAAACGATGTCTCATTTCAATGGGATGATAAGTGTCAAGCAGCATTTGATCAACTCAAAGAGTATCTAGTTACACCTCCAATCTCAGTACCACCAGTTGCCAATAAACCTTTGATCTTGTACATCTCAACTACAACTGCAGCCCTAGGGGCTCTTCTAGCACAACATGATGAGTCAATAAAAGAGCATGCAATCTATTATATTAGTCAAACCTTGGTGGGTTATGAACTCAATTATTCACCTATGGAAAGATCTTGTTTAGCCTTAGTGTTTGCTTCCCAAAAGTTGTGGCATTACATGCTAAACCAACATACAAATCTCATAGCAAAAATAGATCCATTGAAGTATATCCTAGCAAAAGCATCTCTCACAGGCAGACTAGCTAAATGGGTCATGATCCTTAGTGAGTTTGATATTGAGTATGTGGATCGTAAAGCAATTAGGGGACAAGCCCTAGCAGATCAACTAGTAGAAGCACCCATGACAAATGTACATCCTATTGTATCTGACTTTCCAAATGAAAATCTCTTCACTCTTTCTACCTCAGTAATGTGGGAGTTGTATTTTGACGGTTCCTACACACAGCATGGATTAGGGGCTGGCATCTTATTCATCATGTCTCAAAATGACTATATCCCAAAGTCATATCGGCTTGCATTTCCTTGTACCAACAACATAGCCGAGTATGAAGCACTCCTCATAGGTCTCAACACAATAGTTCAATGGGACATCACAGAACTACAGGTATATGGAGACTCACAGCTAGTCATTCGACAAGTCACTGATGAGTACCAAACAAAAGATGAAAATTTGGTCCCCTACAAGCAACTAGTGGATGCCTACAAACCACACTTTTCTAGCATCATGTTTGAGAAAATTCCAAGAGAGCATTACAAAGGTGCAGATTCTATGGCTTATGTTGGGTCACTTATAGACATGCCTACAAACACACAGAAATGTGAATTCTTGATCAAACAATTGTTGATACCATTCGTCGATGTTCCAACTACTGAAATCATCTATGAACTTGTTGGTCCCAATTCCCCATGGTACGAAGATATCTATGAATAACTTAAACATGAAACCTTTCCCTTTGAACTATTTGCAACCCAACATAAAACCTTTATTCATCAATCCTCCCGTTACACCATTCTAGGTGATACACTATATCATCGGAGTCTCGATGGTATCCTCTTACGATGTCTTAACGCAGAAGAAGTCGATGCTACCTTACGAGACATACTTGAAGGTGTTTGTGGCGTACATTCTACCAGTCCTAATATCACCAAGAAGATACTTCGCACAGGGTATTACTAGCCTACAATAGAGCAAGATGCTTTACAGTTTGCTAAGAAGTGTCTACAATGCTAGTAGCATAGAGATTTGATTCACGCACCAGCTCATGAACTACAACCTATGACAACTCCATGGCCTTTTTCACAATGGGGTCTTGACCTCGTAGAACAAATCCACCCATCCTCATCCAATGGCCACAAATTTATCTTTACCGCCACTGAGTATTTCATGAAGTGGGTCGAAGCCATTCCCATGACATATATCACCGGTAAGCAAATAGCCAAGTTTATCCTTAACTACCTCATTTGCCGGTATGGTATCCCCCAAGCCATTGTCACTGATAATGGGAGACCATTCAAAAATCAAGATGTTTGTGCCTTGTGCACCCAATACAATATCCAACATCACTTTTCCACTCCCTACTATCCGCAGAGTAATGGCTAAGCTGAGGCTTCCAACAAACAATTCTCAAAATCCTCAAGGAAATGGTCAATGAAGCTAGTCATGATTGGCACCTGCAACTCAATCCTGCCCTATGGGCCTACCACACTAGTATTAGAACACCAACTGGTGCCACACCCTATGCCTTGGTCTATGGCTCTAAATCCATCCTACCTATAGAGGTCGAGATCCCATCCCTTAGAGTATCCATGCAGAACCTGATTGATGGAGAGGAGTATCACACTTCCAAATTAGTTGAGCTGGAACTACTAGATGAGAGGCACCTTTCCGCACTTAATCATCTCCATGTCTATCAAAACTGCCTCTAGTGTAATTATAACAAGAAGATAAAAAAAAGACGGTTTCAAGTTGGTGATCTTGTCTTAAAAAAAAATCAAAGAAATCAAGCAGATTAAGAAAAGAAGGGCAAGTTCGAGCCTAATTGGTTAGGGCCTTTTATTGTCACAGCAGCATATAGATCAGGAGCTTATACTTTAGCTACACCTGATGGAATTCCTCTAGATGAGCCACTAATAGTGTTCATCTTAAGAAGTTCTATGCCTGATCCTCAGAGTATCAAAAATAAATAAATAAATAAAATAATTCATCCTCTGGTGAAAACCTAGTAAACAAGCACCTTAGATAAGTACCATAGTGAAAACTTGGCAAACAGGCGCTATGTGTAGAGTCAACATCCATCATCTATCGAGTCTTGTTCATTCCATGTCCATTTCACAACAAACTTCATCCATCCATCCATAATAAAGCCATTGACCTTGTTTGCATTTCCATCTCACTATCTAGAATAGCTTGGAAATTTGTCAATGTCCATCGTCGTCATCCCACATCATGATCTATGTCAATAGTTATCACTGTCTTGTCTTAGTTAAAACTTTCTATGTCTTCTCCATCATCAGCTATCCTATGTCGGTCAAACATAACAACACCTCTACCAGAATGGGGGCAACCTTTTCCTTAACCTAGGTCTAGGAATGGATCCTTGTTTGTGGTTCACAACAACACAAACACTTCAATAATTTCACACAACACAAACACTTCACCCTTCACACAAAACACAAACAAAAGCAACAAACACATCAACAATCCAAACAAAAACACAAGCACTTCAACCATCCCCCGACAATGACAACACTTTTTCCCACATGATCAAACAAACCAAAACTACATATCATCTCATCTCAATCTTAAAGTACCTTGATCCCATGGATATGGGTATGTAGGTAGTCTAGAATATGAAGTATCCAGTACTCAAGTACATAAGATCTCATCATTTCCCCTACCCAGGCTCAATCACCTTGACCCACTCATCCCTCTATCCAGAACTACATATTATCTTTCATCGTATTGTGCCTAGATCCCATGGATATAGGGTACGTAAGCAGTCTGGAATACGAAGGATGTATCCAGTACTTAGGCACATATGATTCATCATTCTTCACCCACCTCAATCCATTGACATGTCATCTTTCTAGTCTTCCATTTATCAAAATCCATTCACCTTGACTTAACTAACTCAAGTAGCAAAACAACAAAACAAACGCATCCTTTCAAAGAAAAAGTCTTTAAAACACCTAAAGCAAAGAAACCTACTTACAGAGTCATATATTGTCCTACATATCGATTGCAACATCAGCTAAATCAATCTCAACCAAGCAACAAATCAACACACTTGTCTTATATAGAATGTTCCATGATCAAAACCAAACTAAACGTTTTATACGACATGCATGTTAGACTTAGGGCACACAACTGAGAGGGGGGGTGAATCAATTGTGCAAAACTTTTCTTGCAATTACACACTTAACTCCTTTTAGCAATTTAGTAGCATAATAATAAATTAACCATGAAAACACAATGCAACAAATCAAGAGCAGAAACACATCAACACATGAGACACCAAGATTTTGACGTGGAAAACCCGATTAAGGGAAAAACCACAGGGTGATTGACCCAAGAATATGTTGAGTACTAGTGACTCAGATTACAGGTTCAATAGCTCAAAGGTTCCTTAGTTCAATGGCATTGGTTCATTGGTTCCTTGGTTCAATGGTTCGGCAGCATTGGTTCATTGGTTCAACGGTTCCTTGGTTCAATGGTTCGACGGCATTGGTTCCTTGGTTCAACAGGATAGGTTCAATGGTTCATCAGTTTAGTGGTTCATCAGCTTGACTCTAGCTATCGGATTTAGCTAAAGATATCACTCCGATGATAGTGTCTCCCCATGAAAGGCTTGAACCTCGCGTCAAGGTTCAATGGTTCAACAGGTTCAACGATATGCGAAGTTGGCATCGGCGTGAGAATAACTATTGGCCCAACCTGGGGATGTTGCTCCGATATGAACTGTCTTACCGATGGGAGTTGGCAAAAGTTTGGCATTGGCGAGAGGAAAGTGGTCGGTGAAGAAGGATGAAGTTACACCAAAAGTCGATGTCTTTCTGATGGTTCTATTACTCTGATGAAGGCATGAAGTCTTGGGCATTGGTGGGACAAGGACTTGTTGCTGTGAATACTGAGTGGTTGGCCGATGGTTTTGGATTACACCGATGAGGTTAGACTGGGGTCGTCGGCAGCAAAAGTGCCGACAATAGTCTTACTAAGTGGTTGAGTCTATAAACTGGAAAGTCACCTGATGACGAATGCATGTGGGACTAAAGTTTCTCACGAATATGCAAACGGTTAGAAGCAGCGGTTTGGACGGTTGGAAGACAGTGATGCTGGGCACTTGGAATGAATGGTCAGTTGCATGAGTTTCTTGATTAGATTTCTAAAAGCAATTGGGAATAGATAGAGTGAGAGAGAGTTGGACGATGCGATCAATTTGGTGAGCTCTGGTTTTCTGCTTCTGTGAAGTCCTATGCTGTATGTTGTACGTAGCATGTTAACAATATGTAAAAGCACTGAGGAGAGAGTGTAAACAGAGTTCAGGTGAAAGGGTTCTGGCCGAGAATGTGAAGTTTTGTACTGTGTGTTATTTGTGGCACGATAACAGTATGAAGAACCAACCGAGTGTTGGAGAACTTTGTGCAGGGTTATACTATCAGATATTCTTCAGAAGGAACAAGATGTTAATCTCCTGTAAAGGCTATGAGCCTGTAAATGTATTGTAACTGTTTGGTTGCTAAATAATACAATGGCTCTGTGATTTGGAGTGTGGGGTTTTTTACCCGTAAGGGTTTTCCCCATGTAAATCTGTGTTCTTGTTCTATCTTTCATGTTTAATGTCTCTGCTGTTGAAACTGGTTAATGTTCGCTTGTGCTTTCCTCTAAGGGTCAATGTTGGAAATGTTCTATGTCAGTTTCTGCTTTAATGGCATAGTTGTGCGTGTTTTTGAAGAAATTGAAAAGAATTTAAATCTGTTGAAGACACCACTGTTCTTAGAAATACGTTCTGAGATACTCACATTTCCTTACAAGTGGTATCAGAGCCTTCTTCTGGGATCTACTTTGTTGCTCACATATGTACATTTGTGTGCTGCATGTGTTTGCATGTAAGAGTTCCTAGTGTATAAGGTCTGGGTATTCCTTCTATAATGATTTCTTAGTGTGACAGGCTTGAGGAAATCTGAAGGAAACATCTGTTTGTTTCATCCTTGTTTGAGTGGAAGCCTTGCAGTTAATCTTGTCTTCATGTTACAGCAAGCGCTTGAAGGATGGTGAAGATGAAGAGACTGGAGCTGGTCATGATGTGGCCTGAGGCTCTTAGTTGACAGTATTTAATCCTGTTGCATGGGGTTTGGTTTGTGGTTGTGTTGTTACAGTAACTTTCATATTGGGTGTCTGTGTGAGAGGCTCTCTGATGATATGAAGAAGTTTGTGTTACTAACCCATGGACTATTGTGCTTATGCTGGGTGTTTTGTTCCTGGTATTGGAAGGCATAATTTTGTTACCCTGATTGCATGTAGGCTATGGAGTTGATCATTGGATGGTCTGAGAGCTTCTGTAATAGCTTGATTCTCTCAGATGCATGTGCATGTTGGTGGTTGAGGGATTGGTCTACAAGTGGGCCTGAAGCTCTTGAACTATTGTTTCCTTAATTGGATATTTTCTACTTGCATGACTCAGATTCATGTTTACTGGATTTTTGGGGTTTTATAGTTTTTCCTTAAAATCTATGATTATGCATATTCATGATGATCCATTATTCTAGTATAAGTGTTATGGAGTTTTATGTTACAGACTTTTGGGTCTTCCAGATGTGCAGTGGGTATGGATGTGCATGGGTGTTTTTCAAACACAGTGGTTTTGCAGGTTTTACACGGTCAAAAGAAAAACTTGTGGTTTTGTGAAGCTGCAGTTAAGCTATTTCTAGACCCTGGCTTTTGAGGTGTTGCTGGATGATATAGTTGCAGTTTTGCATGCATGCTCTGTGCATGGTGTGAGGAGATGAAATGCTTTCTCTGCATGGGAGTACTGGTAAGTGATAGGTCACTCAACATTTCTGTGGTAATGCTTCTGGTTTCTTGACTATGGTGCTCAGGTTGTGGACATGTTTGGCTAATCAGATTTGTAAGTAATCTGGTGCTTGAGTCATGTTGTCTACATTGTTATCTATTCCTTGAAGATCTCAGTTTTGCAGTTTCTAGTGCAATAGAGGGTTTGCATGTTTTAGTGTAAGGATCTATGAGTTATGCAAGTTTTTAGGTGTGTACAGCCTATTGGTTGTAGTGGGATAACTCAGAAGTGGACGGTCTATATCCACAAGATTGATTATGTGATTATGCAGACTTGTTAGCTGGCCTTGTCTATGGTCACTTGTGCATTGGTGTGACTGTTTCAAGATGAGAGGATGGATGTTGTAGATTATCTGAATAGTTGGTTATGGAGACCTATAGTATGTGTATCATGATGTCATGTATAGCTTGAATACACAGGTTTGTGTAAGCTATTGATAGTGATAGTTTATTTCCTTGGTTTGGAGGTCTTGGTATCACTTGGTTTTATTGTCACATGGACATGTTAATGTGTGGACCTAGAGGATTTTTAGATTAGGAGATGTTTGGTCATGATGCTTGGAAAGCTCAGTTGTTACAGTTCAGTGGGAGCTTTAGCATTAACTGTGCATTCATCACTTAGTGGTGAATGATCTTTAGTGTTGCAGATGTTACTAGGAGGAGCTCTTAGATCCTGTTGCTATAGAAGGGTTCTTTCACATTTGTAGGGACACTATTTGAGGATGTGTAACATCTTGGAGTCATGGAGGATTCATGAAGTCTTTGGTTGAGGTGTTGGTGATGCTTGACAGGTGATGTTGGTTTAGAGTTTGTTTGGTTCATGTCATGATATACTCTTGTTTAAGCATTTGAGTTTTGGCATGATACATTTCTCTTGAGACCATGGTTATGTTCACCTGGAGTATGGTATCTCCTAAGGGAGATGGTAAGATCATGATGTCATGATAAGTTCCTGATTTAGATGATTGGAGCTTTGACAGTGGTCTGGTTACTTCTCTATGTTTGGGTACATTTATCATTTGCTTGATTACTTCATAGTGTTGTAGTGATGCAGTTGGAGTTCAACATGAGGTGATTGTTTGAAGGTACTCATAGATACATGGAGAATAAGGTGAGACTGTATATGTTGTGCTTATTCAGATTTTGTAGCAGGAAGTCTGAGGAGTCTTTACCTTGGTTGGATGTGAGTTCAACAGAGACCAATGAGGAGATTACTCTTGGAGAAGTCATATAGACTCGATTACCCTAGAGGAGCATTCTCATTCCCACTCTTGGTCTTCTCAGTAGTTTATAACTTGAGAGGTATTGTCCATTGTTTCTCTCAGGTGTTTTATGCTTTCTTTCATAGACATGGCTCTTGAACTGCTCTAGAGGATTCATTGTGAGAGATGGATAGCATGATTAATCTCCTTGTGCATTTGATATCATTCATTGATGAGAATTGTTAGGAGATGGTTTTATGGGTTGATTTCCTGAAATGGGAAATGGATTAGTTTGATCTTCTTTGGTTTGAGAGGCTTACATCCATGTTTAGTTGCATGATTACATATGTTGAATTTGATCTCTATGAGCTTAAACAACTTTGGGTGTTGTTATGATGTTCTCTTTGGGTTTTTAAGAAGGAGATCATACTTGACACAGTTAGCATTTAGAGGTGTATGTAGAAGGATTGTCTACAGGTATATGATGTACAGTGTTTCTCTTGGTCTCAGTTATTTTCTCTGATGGTGTGTTTCACATTACATTGTTTTGAGGTTTTGTTCAGAGCTGAAGTGATCACTAGTTTGTGATCATGTGTTTTCACTTATGCTTTTGGGTGATGACATGGAGGTTCTGTTATCTCTTTCATTGTTGGGTGTGAAGAACTTGAGAGATTTCTGGACTAGTGGTGAGATGTACAGGTTATTGATTTACAGATTTTTGCATATCATGGTGGATGTTTCCTTGGTACCACATGATGTTCACACTTTCTGTGTTATGTTATTGGTAGACTTAGTATGTCTTGATCTTTTTCAGATCTGCATTATCCATCCAGTGGGAGTTCTTGATGTGTTTGGTCTTCTTCGACTGGTTGACACATGGAGCTTGTATTTGTAGTTGATGGGTGTATGTGTAGGTAGCATGAGTTTACTTATGTTCATACCTTCAAGGTATGAGTGATTGGATGTTTTAGCACTAGCTGTGTGTGCTATTTTCAGTCAAGTGGGTTTTTTGGTTCAGTTGGATGGGAGCAGTCAGCTTTCTGATTGTTATTCTAGCTGATGGTCTATCTTGTTTCTGGAGGCAGTATCAACTTTGATTCTGTTACTTGGAGCATTGATGGTTTCCTATAATTCCTTCGACAAGTGGGAGAATGTTGAGTACTAGTGACTCAGATTACAGGTTCAATAGCTCAAAGGTTCCTTAGTTCAATGGCATTGGTTCATTGGTTCCTTGGTTCAATGGTTCGGCGGCATTGGTTCATTGGTTCAACAGTTCCTTGGTTCAATGGTTCGACGGCATTAGTTCCCAGGTTCAACAGGATAGGTTCAATGGTTCATCAGTTCAATGGTTCATCAACTTGACTCTAGCTATCAGACTTAGCTAAAGATATCACTTTGACGATAGTGTCTCCCCAATGAAAGGCTTGAACCTCGCGTCAAGGTTCAATGGTTCAACAGGTTCAACGATATGCGAAGTTGGCATTGGCATGAGAATAACTATCGGCCCAACCTAGGGATGTTGCTCTGATATGAACTATCTTACCGATGGGATTTGGTGAAATTTTGGCATCGGCGAGAGGAACGTGGTCGGCGAAGAAGGATTAAGTTACACCGAAGGTCGATGTCTTTCCGATGGTTTTGTTACTCTGATGAAGGCACGAAGTCTTGGGCATCGGTGGGACAAGGACTCGTTGCTATGAATACTGAGTGGTTGGCTGATGGTTTTAGATTACATCGATGAGGTTAGACTAGGGTCGTCAGTAGTAAAAGTGCCAACAATAGTCTTACTAAGTGGTTGAGTCTATAAATTGGAAAGTCACCTGATGACGGATGCATGTGAGATTAAAGTTTCTCACGAATATGCAAATGGTTAGAAGTGGTGGTTTAGACAGTTGGAAGACAGTGATGCTGGGCACTTGGAATGAATGGTCAGTTGCATGAGTTTCTTGATTAGATTGCTAAAAGCAATTGGGAATAGATAGAGTGAGAGAGAGTTGGACGGTGTGATCAATCTGGTGAGCTCTGGTTTTCTCCTTCTGTGAAGTCCTATGCTACATGTTGTATGTAGCATGTTAACAGTATGTAAAAGGACTAAGGAGAGAGTGTAAACAGAGTTCAGGTGAAAGGGTTCTGGCTGAGAAGGTGAAGTTTTGTATTGTGTGCTATTTGTGGCACGATAATAGTATGAAGAACCAATCGAGTGTTGGAGAACTTTGTGCAGGGTTATACTGTCAGATATTCTTCAGAAGGAACAAGATGTTAATCTCTTGTAAAGGCTATGAGCCTGTAAATGTATTGTAACTATTTGTTTGTTGAATAATACAATGGCTCTGTGATTTGGAGTGTGGGGTTTTTTACCCGAAAGGGTTTTCCCCACGTAAATTTGTGTTCTTGTTCTGTCTTTCATGTTTAATGTCTCTGCTGTTAAAACCGGTTAATGTTCGCTTGTACTTTCCTCTAAGGGTCAATGTTGGAAATGTTCTATGTCAATTTTTGCTTTAATGGCATAGTTGTGCATGTTTTTGAAGTAATTGAAAAGAATTTAAATCTGTCGAAGACACCATTGTTCTTAGAAATACGTTTTGAGATGCTCACATTTCCTTACAGAATATATTCTCTATTAGAAGAATAGAAATAACAAAATGGCACATGCCAATTAGGGCTTACTGCCCAAGCACACTGCTCACAAGAGGCTCACTGCCTACAAGAGACACACTATCTACAAAGAAATAAATATCTCATACATGAACTAGAGAATAGCATCTTCACCATGCTTGAATCAGTTCCATTTAAGCCCAATACTTTTGCTCTGCCTTTCGCTCTCCTCCTTGCTACCACACACTCATCTTAACAAGGACAACTTTGAAATGACTTCGCAATCCCTTATTTATACAAGACATCAACGTAGGAATGAACATCTAAGTCGACAAACATCAACAAGAACATCCGCAGGATGTGTAACTCATCTGGTCGGCTAGTCTCAGAAAGAACACCATCATCCAGAAGTTATTCTTCAATGCAAGCTCCAACTTCAATGCGGACCACAACCACGAACTGGACATGATCGAAAGACCTCTACAAGCTTGCCTGAATCACCAAGAACATTCATACTTCATCTACTTACTGAAATACATCTCCCCTTCATTTGGAACCTCAAGAACACAGTCTATCATTACTGTCACAAAGGAATAGATGCTTGCGAACCTGCAAACCAGGAACCAATCTAGTTGAAACTCCATAAAGACTTCCTCAACACTCCCTCAAATCCATAGAACAGGACAACGCAATTCTGGATCTCACCGGACCTATCTGTAACACTCTGTCACCACTGAATATCTGCCGGAACCAGTTTTACTTGAGCAGCCATAACTTCTTCAGATCTTCATGAGGACCTCTAAAATCTCTACTGGACCACCTTAAGACACATATCTACAAACCCTTTAAACCGTATACTTTGATACTCTTCCTATCTTGGACTTTTACCTTGTTGTTATCACTGATCTTCACTATTCCTGATTGAGACTAATTTGCTCAATATCCTCAGCACACAGCTCATCCAATCCTTATCATTAATGCAATAGGAGTATGTTGACATCAACGACAACACTAATTAGGCCCATACTTGTAACAATCTCCCCCTTTGTCATTGATGGCAACATATGATGTGAAAAATTGTTTTGACCATCAAGACAAGAACTTCTCCTCACTGTCACAACTCCCCCTATCAGCAACAACCATTCACATGTCTTCTCTCCTTTTACTGCTCCCCCTTTGATTAGCAACCACTTGTTTTTCACATGTCTTCTCTCCCCCTTTGACATCAATGGCAAAGGGCACATACTTGCAATTCCAACACTTCAGAATCATACCTGCTGCTCCCCCTAAGTAGCAGCTCCCCATCATCAATCCGGATTACAAGATATGATTGTGATATCCACCGGACTGATGTACCTTAGTGCACCTTAGTTCATCACTGGAGGGGCAATAACCCCTAACTTCTTCCTAAGATACTCAAAAGAGTCCTTAGGAAGAGGTTTAGTAAAGATGTCTGCAATCTGATCCTTAGAAGGCACAAACTCCAATCTGACTTCATTCTTGTTCACTTGCTCTCTTAAAAAGTGAAACTTGATGGATATATGTTTAGACTTTGAGTGCAACACTAGATTCTTAGATATTTTTATTGCACTTGAACTATCACAGAAGATTGTGATAGGTTCCTCATACTCCACTTTGATATCTCTTAGCATCTGCTTCATCCACAAAACTAGAGTGCAAATACCTACTGCTACAATATATTCTGCTTCAGTTGTAGACAGAGATATTGCCTCTTGTTTCTTGCTTAGCCAAGAAACCAATCTCTTCTCCAAAAAGAATGCTCCACCACTGGTACTCTTCTGGTCATCCACATCTCCTGCCCAATTCGCATCTGTATATGCATGAAGAGAGAAATCATGATCTCTAGGATACCACAAACCATACTCAACTTTCCCTTTTAGATATCTAAAAATCCTCTTGATTTCCATGACATGAGATTCTATAAGATCAGCCTGGAATCTAGCAACAAGACCAATAGACTGCATAATGTCTGGTCTAGTTGAGTGAGATAAAACAGTCCCCCAATCATTGACCTATACTTTGTCTAATCAGCCTTAGGGGAATCCTCATCTTTGCTTAATTTACATCCAGTTGCCATGGAAGTATTCATTGGTTTTGAATCTTCCATCCCAAATTTCTTCAACAATTCTTTCACATATTTGGTCTGAGAAATGAAGATTCCTTTCTTTGTTTGAGTGATTTGTAGACCCAAGAAGAAATTCATTTCACCAAGCATGGACATCTCAAACTCACCTTTCATTTGATTTGCAAAAGCTTTACACATACTATCTCTTCCTCCAAAAATGATATCATCAACAAACACTTCAACAATTAAGATGTTTTCATTATCAATTTTGAAATATAAATTACTGTCAGCAGTACCTTTGTTGAAACCAATCTTCAAAAGATGCTTATCCAATCTTTCATACTAGGCTCTTGGGGCTTGCTTCAGTCCATACAGTGCTTTCTTCAACTTGCAGACCATATCACCATGATCAGACAATTGAAATCCATCTGGTTGCTCTATGTACACTTCTTCTTCCAAGTCACCATTCAGGAAGGCAGACTTGACATCCATCTGATACACCTTGAAATCCTTGAAGGCAGCAAATGCAAGAAATAATCTGAGTGCTTCAATTCTTGCCACCAGAGCAAAAGTTTCTTCAAAGTCAACTCCTTCTATTTGAGAGTAACCCTTGCAGACCAATCTAGCTTTATTTCTAATTACTTCACCAACTTCATTCAGTTTGTTCTGGAAGACCAATTTGGTTCCAATCACAATCTTGTTTCTAGGTTTGGGAACAAGATCCCAAGTGTGATTTTTCTCAATTTGCATCAGCTCTTCCTCCATTGCTTTAGTCCAGTTTTCATCATTGCAAGCTGCATTCACTGTTTTAGGTTCAATCTTTGAAATCATACAATACTCTTCTGAATCTTGAGCAATTCTCCTTTTTGTTTGTACTCCTTTGCTTTTACCACCTATGATCTAATCTTCAGAGTGGTTCAGTCTTACGTATCTGGGAACTTTGGGAATTTCTTGCATTTTTTATTCTTGATCAGGCTCATTGAAACTCAACTCTTCTTCCTAATCTACCGGATTAGTTTGGATCTGACTTACAGAGGAGGCTTGGGCTCCTTGAATCAAAACACCATTTTGATCATCTTCATCATATTCATAAAACCTTGAGGGTTTCTCAATTCCCTCATCAACCTTCACATTTGTACTTTCTATCATCTTTCTCAGTCTGTTGTTATAACACCGGTATGCTTTGCTTTGAGTAGAGTAACCCAAGAATATTCCTTCATCACTTCTAGCATCAAACTTTCCAAGATCTTCATCTCTTTTAATGTAACATTTGCTACCAAAAACTCTGAAATACCTCACAGTAGGAGTGATGCCAAACCAAAGTTCATATGGAGTCTTACCGGTATTGCTTCTAATTTGAACTCGATTGAGAGTATAGACTGCAGTGCTGACAGCTTCTCTCCAATAGATCTGAGGAACATTTTCTTCCATCATCATGGTCCTAGATACTTCCTGGATGGTCCGGTTCTTTCTCTCCACTACTCCATTCTACTGTGGAGTCCTAGGAGCAGACAGCTGTCTCTTTATTCCATGTTTCTCACAGAACTCTATGAACTCACTAGATGTGAATTCTCCACCTCTATCAGACCTCAGACATTTCAATTTTAATCCGGTTTCATTCTCTACCATAGCCTTGAATATTTTGAATTTATGAAGAGCTTATGATTTCTCTTTTAGAAAGGTTACCCACATCATCCAAGAATAGTCATCAATTAGTAACATGAAGTATGTATCACCTTGCATACTCCTGATTCTTGCCGAACCACAAAGATCAGTATGAACTAAGTCCAATAATCCGGTAGAAGACAGTTCCCTACTTTTGAATGAGATTCTTCTTAGCTTACCCAACTGACATTCTTTGCATAAGCTATTAGTAGGTTTCACCAATTTTGTAAGATCTCTTACAGCCTGAGTATTGCTTATCTTGATGATATTATCAAAATTCACATGACACATCCTCCTTTGCCATAACCAACTCTGATCAACTTGAACAAATAAGCAACTTTTACCAGTACCAACCAAGTGGAAGATATTACCTTTAGTTTGAGTACCGGATGCAATCTCTGTTCCAGAGCTTTCAAAGATCTTGCATTTTCCATTCTTGAACCGGAGATCATAGCCTTTGTCCACCAATTGTCCAATACTGAGAAGATTGTGCTTCAATCCTTCAACATACAGTACATTACCAATTTTGTTTCTTCCATCAAGAGAAATAGTTCATCTACCTCTGATTCTACCAGCAGAATTATCACCAAACTTTACCACTCCTCCTTCATACCTTTCCAAATCTACAAACTTATTTTTGTCACCTGTCATATGGTGAGAACAGCCACTGTCAATGACCCAATCATCCTTCTCGTCAACTTGGGTAGCCAGAGCTCTTTCCACAGTCTTATGATTGACAGATACAGAGGACATTGGATCTTCTTCCTTGATGGCAATGAACACCCATTCATTTTCAGATTTGTTTCCTATCTCTGATTCATCATCTGTTACTCCTTCATTATCATCATCTTCATGTACATAGTAACAGTTCTTTTGGAACCTTGGCTTGTTAGGATTTTGCCTTGAAAACCTTTCCGGACACCTTGAGGCAAAATGACCAATCTTATTGTAGTTAAAACACTTAAAAGGTAATTTTCCTTCATACTTACTGGATCCTCTTGGTACCCTTTTTGCAATAAGGGCTTCAAGTTGAGCAGTTTCTACTTCTTCTTCTTCTAGATCTTTTCTTGCTTTTTTATACCATGACAGCTTCCTTGATGAATTCTCTCCCAGATCAAACCTTTATTTACCTTTAATAGAGGCACTGGCTTTGAATGCAAATTCAGTCTTGGGGGGGTCATCTCCAAACTCTGTCATTTCAAATGCAGCCAATTTTCTAGCCAATTGATCTCTTGTGATAGTTGTATGGGCTCTGAATTCTTCAATGGCAACAGCCTTGATTTTGTAAGAAGCAGGTAGGGATCTAAGAATTTTGCCAACAATCTCATTTTCATCCAAGACTCCACAAGTATTTATAATTCCACAAACAATCTCATTTACTCTTGGCATAAAAGTAGTAATATTTTCATCATCTCTCATCTTTAGATTTTCAAATTTCCCTTTTAGACTCTGTAACCTTGCACATTTAACATACTTGTCTCCTTCATGCAAAAGTTCCAGTTTTTGCCAAATCTCAAAAGCAGTTGGTGGGTCAATAACATTTGAGAGCTCTAAATCAGATAATGTGCTTAGAAGAGCCTCTATAGTTCACAGATTGTTTTCAGCATTTGTGATTTCATTTAGGGTTTTCAAACCACCCTGTGGAGGTACATACTGTGTTGTAGCCATGGTCTAGTACGTCATTCCCATACATTGCAAGTGACATTTCATGCGACCTTTCCAGAGATTAAAATTGGTTCCATCAAACTTCGGACTATCCTTCTTGTAGGACGACATCCTGGATCTCCTCAAGCAGTTAAGGTCCTTTTAGAGGAACCTTGCTCCGCTACTAATTGTTAGACTTAGAGCACACAACTGAGAGGGGGGTGAATCAGTTGTCCAAAAATTTTCTTGCAATTACACACTTAGCTCCTTTTAGCAATTCAGTAGCATAATAATAAATTAACCATGAAAACACAATGCAACAAATCAAGAGCAGAAACACATCAACACATGAGACACCAAGATTTTGAAGTGGAAAACCTAGTTAAGGGAAAAACCATGGGGTGATTAACCCAAGAATATATTCTCTATTAGAAGAATAGAAAGAACAAAATGGCACATGTCAATTAGGGCTCACTACCTGAGCACACTGGTCACAAGAGGCTCACTACCTACAAGAGACACACTGTGTACAAAGAAATAAATATCACATACATGAACTGGAGAATAGCATCTTCACCATGCTTGAATCAGTTCCATTTAAGCCTAATACTTCTGCTCTGCCTTTCGCTCTCCTCCTTGCTACCACACACTCATCTTAACAAGGACAACTTTGAAATGACTTCACAATCCCTTATTTATACAAGACATCAACTTAGGAATGATCATCTAAGTCGGCAAACATCAACAAGAACATCCACAGGATGTGTAACTCATCCGGTCGGCCAGTCTTAGAAAGAACACCATCTGGAAGTTATTCTTCAATGCGAGCTCCAACTTCAATGCGGACCACCAAAACAAACTAGACATGATCCAAAGACCTCCACAAGCTTTCTTGAATCACCAAGAACATCCATACTTCATCTACTTACTGAAATCCATCTCCCCTTCATCTGGAACCTCAAGAACACAGTCTATCATTACTGTCACAAAGGAATAGATGCTTGCGGACCTTCAAACCATGAACCAATCTAGTTGACACTCCATAAAGACTTCCTCAACACTCCCTCAAATCTACAGAATAGGACAATGTAATTCTGGATCTCACCGGAACTATCTGTAACACTCTGTCACCAATGAACATTTGTCAGAACCGGTTTTACTTGAACGGCCATAACTTCTTCAGATCTTCATGTGAACCTCTGAAATCTCTACTGGACCACCTTAAGACACATATCTCCAAACCCTTTAAACCGCATACTTTGATACTCATCCTATCTTGGACTTTTACGTTGTTGTTATCACTGATCTTCACTGTTCCTGATTGAGACTAATTTTCTCAATATCCTTAGCACACAGCTCATCCAATCCTTATCATTAATGCAATAGGAATATGTTGACATCAATGACAACACTGATTAGGCCCATACTTACAACAATGCATTTCCTAAAACTAGACACTATCTTTTCAATAGATAACACCCTTTAATGGACACATCATTCCTACGATAAGGCTGTTATCTATCCTATCCAATCTATCATGAGCAACCTCTTTGGCAAGAGAATATGTTGGTTGTATGTTTACTATGTAAGTCAGTCAATTTGCCTTTTGGTTTATATTTTTGTTCCTTTTCCATTACCAATTCAAGACTACCTTAATTTATCTATATCTTGGTAAGTTGAGATGCAGTAGGATTGGGGGCATAGTCATTGCTTTTGTGTGCCATGTTTGAGGAATGATCTTTAGAATCTTTCTTAGCAGCATATTTATCTTGTGTGTGTTACGACCTAGCATCTTACATATTAATATTCTTCTTGCATTTATGTATTGAATTTTATTTTATGTTCAAGACTATGGCTCATTCACATGTACAACAAGGTTATATTATGTCTAAGGGATCTAAGTTCAAACCGCTTGCTTGTAGAGTCAACATCCACGCACTCAGATATCACATCACCTTGGTCATTTATACCTTGGTGGCAAACTATCCACGTGCTATATCAAAAATAAGGATTGCTCTTTATCAACATTTGTGAAACCAATGCAACAAGCTCATCCATCTACCCATATGTTTATCCGTGGCCTTATATAGTTTTCAAGCAAAGATCGATCAATGGTCTTTCTCTCGTATTCTTTGTTGCCTCTTTTCTCCTATCTCCATCACCATCTGGTGTATATATGTAAAAACCACATTTTATATATCACATATCATATCATTATCATATCATCATGTGTCATACATCTATAAGCATCATGTCAACATATACATCATCACATAAATCCATGATCAAACATACATGTCATCGCATCCATATCATAAAGAAATGCATAAAAAAAAAAGAATAAACATCAGTGAGCATAATATGTCATCATATATCATCATGTGAATGTCATTAAAATACAAGTGTGCATGTCTACATCAACAGTCCATATGTATACATCCAAATATACATCAATAAGTACATCATGGCTATCAAGAGCTCACAAAATATACATCGGATGCACATAGGCATCAATCAAAATATACAGTGTCCATCATGATACAAAACTAATACAATATACAAAATGCATGCTCTAGTGGCAGCTAGTGGGTAGAGCTGCCCTCTTGCCTTGATCCCTATCCTTCGTGTTGAATTAGGTACGGACAACTGAGAGGGGGGGTGAATCAGTTGTCACACAATTTTAACAATTTCTTTTTCTTAATCTTCTTTTATAACTTATAATCAAAACATTTCAGCATTAATCAATAACACATGAGCATAAATGAAAATAGTACACTTGACACCAAGATTTTTGACGTTGAAACCGAGTTAAGAGAAAAACCACGGTGGGGGTTAACCCACAAAAATTAATACCCTGCTAAAAGTATTTTAAAAATGGGAATGCACATGCATTCGGGCTCACTGCCCAGAGCTCACTGGTCAAATGGAGGATCACTACCTATGGAAATATTATAAGAGAATAATAGAGATTTAAACTGATTAATAGCATCTACCCATGCAAAAGTTTCAGTTCTAGTTAAGTACAAAAACTAATCTTACACATTTCATCTTTGCTCTGCTCTTCTTACTGTTATGCCTTCATTCGCACTTTGGATTTCTGATCTTCTCACATACACCTTATTTGCATACACCACACACACTGAATCATCCAATTTCATCGCCTATATATATCCACAACATGATCTACAATCATTCTATCAGTTGGCTTTAACAACACTTAGAACTTTTATGAATGCTCTGCTCTATCAGCTAGATCTATGCATAACTTAAGGTGCAGACCAAAACTTGCTCTTGAAAATCATTACTCATGTCGGCCACTATCACTGATCATCACTATTTATTCAACAAACAACTTCCATACATCTAGAATCAAGATCTTCTGCAAGGTCAACATGTTCTTCTTCTGTCTGCTCTGACAAACTGGAACTTGGTACTCAGAGGCTAATAACTTTTGAATTCTTCATCATTGGAGGACAAAAATTTGGAGTTAGACTAACTGGACAATGCATATGACTCCCCTAGATCCACATCTAGTCATGACTTCCCACCGGAGAGATCCGGACCAAAATATCAGACCCTATTGCTACTCTATTCCTAACTGCCTAAACTTAGACAAATTTTGGATCTGGCTTCCGGTATGAACAAATTGTGTTATGTGGATGATTGGGATGATCTTAGTTGCCATCAATGACAACACCTGTCAATGCAAAGTAGTGTCTCTTTCCAACAATCTCCCCCTTTGGCATTGATGGCAACACTTAGTGAAAAATGACTAAGTGTCTAGTGCAACTCCCCCTTTGTCTGCACACTCATGTAATTCACTTATTCTAGTGCTCCCCCTTTGTTGAATACCTCATTTTTCACTGCCCTTCACTCCCCCTTTGACATCAATGGCAAAGGGTGGGGTCCGCAAGACAAAACTCTCCAAAAAAATTTATATATACTGTCGCATATGTACAAAAAATCATTGAGTCTCATCTACATGAACTTTAGAATGTCTACAAAGCTAGTTTTTATTTGCACAATTTCAGAGGCCCAAGTACTCTTCATTCCATCCAAAATGGAGATGTGCCCACTTAACAAAAATGCATATGTTTCTGCCTTTTCCAGATCCGGAGGATCACTTGTCTGAAGTGCATTATGGGCTTCGAATAAGGCATTATGCATGGATTCCAACTTGGGGGAAATCAATCCCTAGAGTTCACACATCCTCTTCATAGTATTGCTTTTCTCATTTTCAAGTCCCTTTATTTCATCTATCAATCTAATAACCTGACATTCCTGGCTTATAGGAGAGGCAATTAGAGGATCAAAATTTTAAGATAGAACTAATATTTTATGTTCTTGTTCCTTTATCTTCTTCTCAATATCTTCATTGACTTTAGACCATGATAGGCAAAATTTATATATATCTCCTCCATCACTTAGGGTATTCTGAATGCTTTTTATGTTAATGCCTAGTATCAGCCTATCACTCCTTATTAGATTCTTAACTTGACTGAATTTCTTATTCAGGAACTCTTTCTAAACTTTTGCCTCTACAGACTTTTCAAAAGACTCAAAGTGTGAGTTTGCTAAACTTACAAGATTTTTTAGATGTCCGGAGGGGGAATCATTTTGATTCTTCTGATAGGTTAGCATTAATTTCTCCAAAATTCTGGTTGCAAGCCCCAGTAGCTCATTGTCCTCCATGTGGGACTTTAACAACTTTTCTTTAGCATTTACTTGGGTGAATGATTCTATTTTCATCAATTGAATTGGAGAGAGAGCATATGGATTAGCTAGGCCTTGGAGTAGCTCAGGATCATCAAGTTCAATCCTCTTGTTTTCAAGAAGACTTTTTACTGCATTTGTAGTGTCTCTTGCAACCATTTTAGAACCATCCTTTTGTTCTCCTGATTTCTTAGTATCTGCTTTAGGTGCTTCAACATTTGCACCATCTTCTTTTGCCCTGTCCTTCTTTCCTTTTTCTTTCTCTTCCTCTGTTTTACTCTTCTCTATGTTTTCTTTAGAGGGACTCTTTCCTATTTGCTCACTACTTGTTGCTTGATCCAGAGGGCTCTGTGTGGCAGCAATATCCTCTTATTTTCCAGAGTGATCATATGGAGGAGTTACCCCTGCATCAACTATTCTATCTACCATTTCTATGTCCTCTTGATTGACTTGTTCCTCTTCCTGAACTTCTCCAATATTTAGATTTGATGAGTCAATTCCATCATTGGTCTCATCATAGATTAATTCTGAAGGATCTAGAGTAGTACTTAGGCCATTAATTCTCTTGTTAGTTTCTTCTTCAGGAGCTTCTTCTTCTGGAGCAGGAGGATTGTCTTCTTCAACTTGTTTTTCTAAAACAATATAGTATTTATCTTTGTCTAAAGCCTTTCTCAAAATTTCCTTTGTTTCCTTTGCAATTTCTTCAATCTCACCAAGCATTAACTTGTTCATCTGGACTTTGCTTCTAAATTTTTCTTTGACTTCTTTGAGAATTTTATCTTCTTCTTTATTGGTCATTACAAGACATAGTGTGGAGAGGACATACTCTCTAAGTTCTAGATCTTTAGCCTTAGCTGCTTCTTTTCTCATTTCCAGTACTCGCCTTAAACTTTTAAGAAGTTCTTGTAGAATTTCCTACAGTGCTCTATTGAATTTATTCAAATATATGATAATGGCATCTTCAAAAAATTTCTTATTTGCTTGATCAAAATTATCATAGTAAACTCTAACAAGCTTTAAGTTTCCATGAATAGTAATTGTTTTCACAATTTCATCAATAGTCATAGCGACCTTACCAATGACTAGCTTTTTACTAGCCTTATTGCTTCTGGAAGGCTGGTATTCAGAAGTCTTTGAAGTTCTAGCTTTCTTGAATCTTATTTCTTTCATTTCTTCATCTATCTCTGTCTCTTCATCATGTTTTGTGCTCTTGTGCATTCTTGTGGCCTTGGTTTTCTTTCTTTTCACTACATCATTGAATGGAGTAGCTTCAGGCTTCTTAGTGGAAGTGGACTTGAGTTGCTCAACAAGAGTTGCATAACTCCTTGTCTTCCTTGAGGAGCTTGGTGGGATTTTCGAAGCGACTGTTGGCTCACTTTGTAATTTTTCTTCTGTAGTTTGCTCAGTGTTTTTCTTCATCGTTTCAATTCTTTCTTTGTTCTGCTTTACTACCTTCTTGGTTAGGCCAATGCTCTCAGCATACCTTTCAACTTGTCTTTGCACTTTCCTCTTGGTCTCAGGCTATCTAAGCTCCACATGCAATTTTTGACTTAGTTCCTTGTAGGTTCCAAACCTTTCCACAGAGGTATCTTTAGGTGTGCTCAAAAGATGTTGAGCATACATATCCAACACTCTTTCATCCACCTCATAACCCATAGGCATTATCCAAATTGTCCTTGGTTCTACAACTTCCATCAAGCACTGATCTGTGTCAACCATGAAACATGTCATTATCATACTTCTCCATAATTATTTTAAGGATTATTTCCCTTACTTGCATTAAACTCTAGAAGTTTTTGAAGTAACCCCAAATGGCAGTCTTTTGGGCTTGGGAGTCACCAAGACTGAGAAGGTGATCTCTTTGTCAATTATCCAATGCACACCTTGAATTCCAGGTACTTCATTCATAAAATAAAAGAACAAGCATATAATCAAGGAACCATATTTGAAGGAATTTTTCTTAGCTTTCTTTATCTTGCTCAAATTCTCAATCAACTGATTTTGTAGTAGTTCACAGAGATCATAACCAGCATTTTCTTTTAACATTTGATAGGCTGCATATATTGTAGTTCTGGAGACAGAGTTTTCTCTGTTCGAGTGGTAAATTTTGTACCCAATCACCATGGAGGCAAATTTGACATCCGGTTCTATAATATCATTGATGGTCATTGCCCTTCTATCAAACTTGGCACCAGTAGCATTAGTCACTATCTGGTTTTTTACGGCTTTCAGCATGGGCAACCCCACCAGTTGAATTTAATCTAGTTACAATCTTGATAACATCCTTTGTAATCTTGAATGGTTTTGATAGCCATATGAACTCATCATGTATTCAGCTTAAGATATATCAAACCATTGGAAACCTAATGACTTGCAAAAAGTGTTCACTTTCTAGGGCTTTGTATTCTGGTTTCAATTTGTGGCTATCATCCATTAAGTAGTTGTTAAGCAAATCTAAGAGTTTTAGGTTTCCAAATTCATCCATGTTACAGTGGATGTATGCCCTAATATCCTCAACATGTAGTACACCATGAGGAACCTCAAAGAATGTGCCCAACAGTTCAACTTCAACTAATTTGTGTGGATGCATCTTAAATATTGGTCAAGGCCTTTTAGTTACATCAACAACTAGAGGTGTAGCCATTTGCCGAAATTTGAGAACTCAAGAGATTTTGTAGAAAATAGAAAATACCTTGTTACGCAGATTAGGGTTTTTGCTTGGAAATCCTTTTCTCAGTTCCAAATCTTGAGAATTCTTAGCTCTAAGCTCGTCCACTTCTTTCTTCTTGTTTTCTCCAGATGCAAAGTGTTTCAAATGAGGAATGAATGACCCTTTTAAGCTTCGCATCACCTAATTTTCCTTTGTAATAAATGCACTGCCCTATCACATCTAGTTGCTCTATTTTTTAATAGTCTTTCATGTATCACTCTTGCAATTTGCCATAATCGCTTCCTTTCTTCCAGAAATCCTTCCAAATGTTCTGAGTCAATTCAAGGTACCTTTTTCTCATTGTGCCAAAACTAGGCACTCAACTATTAGCTGGGGGATTTTGATTTTTATTGCAATTCCCCCTAAGCCAAAGCTTCTAATTTAATTGCCTGAAGAATTATCTGCACCAGATTCCAATGCAGACCCATCACTATGGTTCATAGTTGCTTTCTTCACCCATGTCTCACTTGTTTCATTCTGGAACTCATTCTCTTCAATTTTTCTTTTTCCTTTGTCTTGTCTCTGCTTATCCAGTTTTCTATTTATCAGACCTCTTCCTTTATTGGTCCTACTTCTGTAGAATCTTGCAAAATGACTGTATCGGTTACAACGGAAGCACACAACATTTATTTTCCCATTTGATTGATTTCCTCTTGATCTGCACTGATTTGCCATATGTCCAAATCTATTGCATGCAAAACATTTGCCATTGAAAGATTCCTATTTCCTCTATTTTATGAGTCATTCATTATCATACCTCTACATTCATTGGATTTATGACCATACCTCTTACAATTGAAGCATTGTCTAGAGAAGGATGGATTATTTTGGTTTACTCTACTTCTGTATTGAGTGGCTTTATGACCAAATTTATTGCACTTGAAACAATTTCCATTGAAAGATGGATACCTTTGAGCATTAGGTTGTCTTATTAGAGGTCTTCTAGGTCTGTTTCTCTCATTCCTTGGTTGAAAGTTTCTTTGACCAAATCCAGAGCTTTCACCTTTTTCATATCCAAGACCATGCTTGTCTTCAGCCCTTTTCTAACCCTTAAGTATTTCTTTAAGTATAGCTGAGATTATCTTGAACTTTTCCTTGTATTCATTTGCAACTTCTAGATCATATCTGAGAATGACAATTTGTCTTTCAAGATCTCTTTCATTGTCTTTGCTTCCTTGTAGATTAGATTTTAGATGACCAACAATACTATCCAATCTGTAGCATTCATCAGTTCTTTCTCTTAGAGTTTGATTTAAATCTTCTTCAGTCTTCTTCCTTTGCTCAATTTATTTGGTAAACCTCATTACCCCAAATTCCATCTCAACTTTTAGAACAACAATTTCTTTTGACATCTTATCACACTCCTTTGTTTTTTCTTCCAAGGCTTCATTCATGCTATTTTCTTTAGATAAATTGGATAATTGTAGAAGCAGCTCCTTATTCCTTCCCAAAGATTTCTTTAATTTATCTTTTAACATTTCAATGGTATCATCAGCATCCTTGATTTCATCTTTCAAATTATATATTTCTGCTTTTGACTGATCACGATCTTTTAGAGCCAACTAAAGTTGATCCTTAAGTGAACCCATTGAAAAACTTCTTCCAAGATCTTTCCTCAAGTTGTTAATCTTCTTTTAAGGAACCTTGCTCTAATACCAATTGTTGAATTAGGTCTAGACAACTGAGAGGGGGGGTGAATCAGTTGTCACACAATTTTAACAATTTCTTTTTTTTAATCTTATTTTATAATTTATAATCAAAACATTTCAACATTAATCAATAACACATGAGCATAAATGAAAATAGTACTCTTGACACCAAGATTTTTGACGTGGAAACCAGGTTAAGGGAAAAACCACGATGGGGGTTAACCCACAAAAAATTAATGCCCTGTTAAAAGTATTTTTACAAATGGTAATGCACATGCATTCGGGCTCATTACCTATGGAAATATTATAAGAGAATAACAAAGATTTGAACTGATTAATAGCATCTACCCATGCAAAAGTTTTAGTTCCAGTTAAGTACAAAAACTAACCATACACATTTCATCTTTGCTCTACTCTTCTTACTGTTATGCCTTCATTCGCACTTTGGATTTCTGTTGTTCTCACATACGCCTTATTCGCATACACCACACACACTAAATCATCTAATTTCATCATCTATATATATCCGCAACATGATCTACAATCATTCTATCAATCAGCTTTAACAACACTTAGAACTTTTATGAATGCTCTACTCTGTCGGCTAGATCTATGCATAACTTAAGGTGTGGACCAAAACTTTCTCTTGAAAATCATTACTCATGTCAGCCACTATCACTGATCATCACTATTTGTTCAATAAACAACTTCCATACATCTAGAATCAAGAGCTTCTGCAAGGTTGGTCTGTTCTTCTTCTGTCTGCTCTAACAAACTAGAACCTGGTACTTAGAGGCTAATAACTTTTGAATTCTTCATCACTGGAGGACAAAAAAATGGAGTTAGACTAACTTGACAATGCATATGACTCCCCTAGATCTGCAGCTTGTCATAACTTCCCACCAGAAAGATCTGGACCAAAATACTGGACCCTATTGCTACTCTGTTCCTAACTGCCTAGAATTAGACAAATTTTGAATCTGACTTCCGGTATGAACAAATTGTTGATTGGGATGATCTTAGTTTCCATCAATGACAACACCTAGCAATGCAAAGTAGTGTTTCTTGCCAACACTCTGCCTGTACTCGGCACAGGTCTCCCTGCTGGTCCTCCTCCCCCTAGCGGCACAAAGGGTCTTCTAACTGAGGACACTGGCTTCCCTGTCCTACATGATGCAGATGCCCCTAACCTGCTCTGTTCTCGGAAGCTCAATTCCCACTGATCTATCAGTACCATGCCAAAGTAGAGACCCCTGTAATACTCAGCCTCTCTGCCTACTGACACTAGCTCTCCCTGTACACGGATGAGCTTTCTATACAATGTCCTCTGGTCGGCACCTAATGCACGGCATGCCTCATCTCTCTCTTGCCTAACCCTCTGTAGGGTGGCCTCTACTATCAAACGCAGTTGTACTATTGCGTCCCTCTCTAAAGTCAACTAGGCAATCTACCCATCATCTGCTGCTGGTGATGGCACAACATGTGTTGCTGCCAATGCTCTCTGTGTCGTTGATGTTGCATGTGAGTGTACCTGAGCTTGGGCCTCAGCTTGTCTAGTCTTCACCCTCACTACATCTCTATCTCTCCTCAGTCTCACCATCTGAAGCTCCAGGTGAGTCCTCCGTGCAATCTCCTCCTATAGCAGTTGTTGTGCCTGCTGCAACTCAGTCTCTGCAATTGGATCCTCTGCCTCTGCCATCTATATATTAGCATGCTGGCCTCTGTCCTCTCCACCTACCTATTATCTAGCCTGCTCTCTGGCCTCTCATCTAACCCTTGCTTCTCCACCAGGCACTAGCACCTCTTGCACTACCCCTGCCACCCCTGGTGTGGTCGGTCTCACTGGCATGTGTGCCTGCCAGTACCTATCATACTCTGGTAGTGTCCCTGGATCTACCAATCCTAAATCCCAATCCCATCTCACTAGGTCAAGTCCCCACAACTCTGCCAATGCTGTGGCCACTGGGATCTCAGCATCCCAGTCCCCAACCTCTCGCTCTGTCCTCGCATGTGTTGCCTCTCCAATGGGCAACCCCTATGGTAAACCAAGCTGTCTCAATACCCTCTCTGACAGGTATCTCTCAATCATATCTATGCATCTACCAAACAAATATCACGCTTGTTTGCAATACATCAGCTGCTCATGCTCATCCTCCCATTCCTCACATGGTAGCCATGGTCTCCACACAAAGATATCCATCTCATCAATCTGTCACCTCCAGAAGCTCATAGATCCAAGCCGCCTGTGTGTGATGACTCCCTCATATAGAAATGCATATGGCTCTCCTCTCTCATGGTGATGTTGAGTCATCAGTTTGATAATTGGGATGTGCTCCCAAGCCCATACTTGTAACAAAGTAACACCAGCTAATAGGCTCTGTCCTCTCCTGTATACACAGTCATGCAAGTCTCAGTATAGCTGCCCCACAACACAAGGGCCCCATGCATAATGGATGCCATGTGTAAACATCCCTGATAGTACAGTGCCCCATCCTATAGATAACCCTCACGATCACCTGTCCGAGCATAGGAAGCCACCAACCAAAGTAGCCACAATCCATTTGATTATGTCACATAGTCTCAGAACATCAGCCCAACGGATCTTGCCATCCTCTATCTGAAGATCGTCAGTGCATAATACCTCTCTCATGCCAGCCTTGCCATGCCCTAGGTCAAAGTCCACTCTCTCTCCATCAATCAGGATCTTGAGGATGTGATACACATCTTCAAGTGTCACAGTAGCCTCCCCTATCAGAAAGTGAAACAAGCAAGTCTCATTGTGGTATCTCTCCACAATAGCTGTCAAAAGGGTGAGATTTGCCCTAATATGCGTCAAATGCGCCACATGCCATAGTCCCATGTACTCCAAGAAAGCATCCTCCTCCCATGTAACTTGTACCACCTCACCTACAATGACGTGGTGTTGCTCCCTCGACATCAGAGGAGGAAGGACTCTCTGCATCCACAAAATCACTTGTCATAACTTTTTGCAAATTTGCTAAGTCTACTCAAGTCACTAAGGACATCTACAAGCACAACACTGTGACGCAAACGCAACCCTGCACATCTCTAACCTAAGTGGTCAACCCTAGAAACTCATGTTCAACTCAACCTAGGTCAAACTAGATAAAAACCCAAAAGTGCCTTGTTTTCTCCAAGAGCGCTTCACTGTTCTACCATAAGCGCTTTACTATCGGCACATACACGCTTTTCTATCAATACCAAAAGTGACTTATTTTTCCCAGGGGCACTTCACTATGTATCCAACCGCACCTTACTGCGCTTGCACTTGCGCTATGCTTTTTTACAAACCCTAACCAATAGTGCCTAACTAGTCTGCCAATAGTGCCTTACTGCACTACCAAACGTGCTTCGAGGATATACCAACCGCGCTACGACGAGAACCCTAAAAACCAAAGGTGTTGAGCTTTGACCAGATGCACTTCACTGCACTACCAAGTGTACTTTAGCATGCCAAAAGTGCTTTAGCCGACCACCAAAGGCACGCTAGCATTGTGCAATGCTTTTGGCTGACCTAAACTAAAACCCAAAAAAAACCCTAGAAATGACCTAAAAAATCAATACAAAGAGGTTATCAAACACTTACCACTGTTGGTGCTCCTACTGGTCTCCTGTATGTCTACACCCGCTCCACTTGATACTTATGCGCAGGGATTGGCATCTCTACACGCTGCAAACTCTCTCCACTCATAGCTCTCACACACTAATCTAGGAGGCTACAAGCTCTAATTTTGATAACTCTAAGTGTGCAAATGAGGGATGTTGACCCCTTCGAACCTATTTATAGTGTCCCTCTCCACTTTCTTCCACCTATCCAACCTCATCTATCTCAAACACAATCTTCTAGTTGAGCGTCAACCCAGTCCTTCTGTCGCTTCCCTATCTTTCCTCTCGAGAGGGCATCCTACGCTAGCTACACTGGCGCATCAAAATTGTATCATGTCTTCAACAATCATTTTCTTTGACGCAATGCTATAAACTACATTGCATCAAAGAGGGGCAAAATGTAGACACCCAAAAATGACCAAGTCATCACATCACTTGCATTTATGTCTAATCACTTGCATTTCAAACGTTAATTAAATAATCTAATTGTTTAATTATTTTCATCTAATTCTTCCAAAACTCCTAAAATTCAACATTAATTAGATAAATTCTATTTATTTAATTAATTAAATTAAAATTCCTCTATATTCTTCCAAAATTAAATAATTTTTATTATTTAATTAAATCATTATCCCTTTTCAAATTTCAAATCTACATTAATTAAATAAATCTAATTATTTAATTAATTTATCATCAAATCCTCTTATCTACAATTAAATAATTTTACATTATTTAATTAAATCAAATTGTTCTTCCAAATTTAAATAAATCATGCAAATTTATTTAGATTATCTCAATCCTCTAAAAATAAATAAAATCAAGTATTTTATTTATAATCTTCATATTCCTCTATCATGTACAAACAATTAAATAAATTTATTTATTTAATTTCAATTATCTTTCTAATTCCTCTAAAAATATCATGTTAACTCATGTGCACAATTAGTATTATTTTTAGAACTCTAAAAAAGACAAATCTAAAGTTAAGTTAATTGGCTTTAATTTATCTTATTTTCACCAACTCTTAAATTAAAAAAAAAACATTCTAATTTATGAAATCAAAATCTCTCTTTATCAAAAAAGCAATTATCTTAATAAAAATATATTTTTTTGTGACACATGTCATGTGCACATTCAGCATGAGTTATTTAATTTATCTCAACCATACATTCTATGGATTTATTTCATCTGTTGATCGATCATGTTTAAAACCTATATAAACTCCCCTCATCTCCTTCACAAATCTTCTTCGATCATTTATTCTCAAGAATTCCTTAACAGTGAATTGAGCATACATCACATCGTTGAGCACATCGATCTTTTGAGCACAAACATCACCTACATCCGCTTGTTGCAAATATGGTTTCGCAATGTTATTAAACAATCTACATGCATACAAAGAGAACAATACAATCTAGGTGAAGTCTTTCTTGTTTTAAATTTATTTATTCATTGATATTGGATTTTTACTTAGATCGATCTCTTTATGTTATGGGTAATTGAGTTGTTATTATCATTGCTTTGATTTTATCATTTGACCTCTTGAGTTTCCTCATACACAGTTGTGAGAGAGGTTGTTGTTGTATTGAGTTTTCTCTTGTGAGTGCATTTTGTGAAGCATGGCTTGGGATGTGTGGATTCATGCTTGGACACATGGAGGATGCATTGGAGGAGCTTGATGTTTCAGAGGTATTCATGAAGGCTCATGACAATGTATTGTAAAATCTTATTGATGAATAATACATTTGAGTGTGGATGCTCTTGGAGGCTAGGTTTTTCTCTCATGAGGGTTTTCCCAGGGTATATCTTGTGTTATCTTGTGTTTGTCATTTGATCTTTGCATTGTGGTTACTTGTATGAATCATATTCTCCTTTTGGGTTATGTGGAATTAGCTTTATTGAACCTGTAAATTCCTAACAGTGGTCACCTAAGTGTGATACCATCGATCATGGAAAGGTCTATTTCAAAAAAATTTAATTGTTTCTCAACATTGTTGGGCATGGTAGATTCAGTCTCATGTTTGGTGATGGGATGTTAATTCCCTTTCTGGAGTTCTACACATCCCTAGTTTAGGAGTAGAGGTGTTATGTGGCATAGAAGTTCCTTAGCATGGTGGTTGTCTAATGAGTTCTACAATATTTGCATTCTATAGTAGTGAAGTTCCAAAACATGGTGGGTCATTATCAAGCTTTGTAGTAGTTCATTTCATTGAAAAGGAGTTTTGTAGAAAGTTGGTTCTTTAGCAAGTTTAGTGATAGATGGGTTATATGACATGGAATTTCATCAACACATTCTTACGTTACAAAACCATTAGCTTCCAACTAAGAAGACTATATTGTGGCATAAGTGCATGGGCCACATTAGTGAGAAAGGCCTTAGGGCCTTGAAATGTTGAAACATGGTTGAGGGGTTAGTTGATTATTCTTTAGATTTTGACTTTTGTGAACATTGTATTTATGGGATGCAAAATAGTGTCTAATTTTACTTGAGAGATCTGCTAGATCTATAAAAATAATTGGACTTGATTTATAGTTTATGTATTTGATCCTATTGATGTACCTTCACTTACAAAATTTAAACATGTTATGTTTATTTGATTGATGATTTCTCTAGGAACACATGGGCCTATTTTCTCGAGCACAAATCTAAGGTCTTATGTAGGTTGAAAGTTTGTGTGGAGAACTAGACAAATAATAAGATCAAGGTATTAAGAATAGATAATGGTGGGGAATTTTTTTTAGAATAGTTTGCTAAATATAAGGTCTTCTATAGGTTTAAAAAGTTCAAAGCCCTTAGGGAGAACTAGACAAAAAAAGGTATCAAGATATTGTTACACTCAATTTTGTTAAGCCACATTTCAAGTTTGTTAATACATTTACTTGTCAAATTAATTTTTGTTGTCTTGTTATGCCACTTGCAAAAAAACAATATTTAAAAGTCCTAAGTGTTTTCTATCTTTGTCAAGTCTTCAAAGCCTATACAAAACCTCATTGGTAATTTAAGTGGTTATCATAACCTAGTCAAGTTCCAACAAGGTTCTCACAAGCTCTTCGAGAGATGACAAAGTTTTCATAACCTTCCTAAGTCTCGACCAAGGAAAAGTGAAACAAGAAAATGCTTAAGTCTTTGAAATCTTTGATAAGTTTCTAGCAATTGTAGTGGTTTCCACAAGCATGGCAAGAACCAACAAACTTGTCACAACCTTGAAAAAGGCCAATGAATTCTTTCCAATGCATAGCTTTCCAGCAAGCTTTCAAAAGCCAAAATTCAAAGGAAAGCTATTCAAACAAAAAATTTTAAAGATCTTATCAGATGCCAAAGAAGTCATCACAACCTCATTAGAAGCTCTCAAGGTTTCTAGAACTATATCAGCATTCGACAATACACTCACAACCTTTTCAAATGCACACATCTCTTCAAAAAAAATCTTCTCACTTGTCAACATAATTATAGGTTCTCATAACCTCTTCAAGTGTTGATAAGGTTTTGAGAACCTCCCAAATCTCTAAAAAGATTCACAAAGCTACAAGTTTTGGATAAGGAATAAAGGGTCGTCAAGCAGAGTAAAATGAAAACCATTGTCAGATACTAAAATGGTTTTGAGAATATTTAAAAGCATTGATAGCTTTAGAAAACATGAAAGTATAAAGTGACTTCACAAGTTTATTTTTGAACACAAAGTTGACTGAACTCCTATGAAGCTCCCATGAATTCTACTACTCAACAAATCCCACCATTTCACAAAGCTCATTGTGCTTTTCCAAATGAAGATTTTTCTACATAAATACCAAATTACATTCAGAGGTAGTTTTGCACATTCATATTGAAATTTGTTGTAATATTTACCACACCATTTTCAATCAAGTAATTTAAGTTTTCCTCTCTGCAAATCCTTGCGATAAAACCTAAACATGCAAGTTTCTCCATGAACGCTACCCAACTCTACTATCACTTGCATGAATATAAATTGCCTCCATTTCTAATCTATCAAAAATAGCTAGAAACACTAGCTCATGTTTTCTACATGTTGTCTAAACTATCAAAGATGAAATTTGAATACCAATGTTATGAGCACTCAGTAATGTTGGAAAACATTTTTTTAGAGGTCAATGACACCAAATTAGGGAATATCCATTTACAAGACTTCTAAAATAGAATTCCTAGAACTCCTTGGGCACAGGCAACATTCACCAATGGTTTATCTCATGATGCTAGTTTCCCAACTGTAGTCCAATGCACATACCTAGTCTTATCATGTGTCAAACATTATCAACCTGACACTTGAGACATCAAGAGTATAGATGATGGATTAGTTGCAAAGCTAGATGCATTTCACTCGGCATCACTTTTAGGTTGCCACAGAGAGAAGAATATGTAGAAATGAACAAGGAGAATGCAAATCGATTCTTCTTGGAGAGAAAAGATAAAAACCTTACCAATATTATGAAGTACTGGATGAAAGTACCAAAGAAAGGAAAATCTAGTTGCCTAAGAGCTTATATAGATCACATTTTAATGAATACATCTCAAATGTAGTCACCCTACTAAACAAAATAATGGGGAATGAAGAGACCAACTCCTTTTATTATTGGATGTGTCATCTCATTAAGGTGATTTGTTATGGCTAACAATTTATCAATTGGGGAAATATCATAACTGATAATCTACACAATCAATTGGTGAATCTCCCAACAAACCAACACTTCTATATGTCTTCTTATTTTTTTACACTATTGAAAGCATGAAGGCATGGCCAAGCCTACAAACACAAGGGGTGTATGATGCTATGATGTAGATCTATAAATTGTACTTGCAAATACAGCTAGAGGTCAATAATAAGAACTTCAAGAGGGTAAATGGTGCCTTCAAAATGTTGATAGTTAGGGAATTGGATTAAAATATTGGGGTAAAGATATCAACTGAGGCAACAAACCTCATCACCAAATATGAAAGTTACTTCATCCAAATCCCAAGGTTCACTTATATCAAAATTAGGGGGTTTGAAGATGCTCCATATAAACTTCCTTGTTATGTGAGTGACTAGCTTGTCTTCATTGAAGTCTATAAGCAAATAGGAGGAATAAACAAAAGGTGTAAAGAAAGGAAAAAGGTAAGAATCCTTTTCCCTATTATCCTCAACTATTATACATGTAGAACCTCTACTGATACTTAAAATATTGAGAGGTCTATTTCAAAATTAACCATGTACTTTTATGGTGCAAGATTTACATTTAATAGTAAAAATATTGTTAGAGATAATTTGAGTCTTGGGCCAGGGTATTGTCATACTCCTCATTTGGAAGATTTCTAGGAAGATTGTGAGGATGACTTTGAATTCAAAAGGAGATATTGGATGAGGCTAACTTTAGAACAAGTGAAAGCCTTTAATTTAGCTGGGATGTAGAAGGCATTAAAGAATATGGCATTGACATGGTAGACCCAATTTTTTGCCTCCATCATCTAGGTACAACAACTCTTGCCCATCAATCATGCTAATAAAGAAGTCACATACATCTGTGAGAGGATGCTCTTTGGGATATAAAACATAAAAAGATGGTTCAATGTTAACTTGTTGAATACACACCTACAAAGCCACCTACCAAAGACCACACCCTTAGGAAGAAAAAGCAAGGTGATAGGCAAGGTGAGACCACTTCAACTCAAACCTTTGCATTGGTTTATACCATGAGGTCAAAGAATAGTATGGAAGGAGGGGGTGATGGAGAGGATCCTAAAAAGGGATCCAACTTAAAAATAACTTACGGAGAAGTGCATCCTAAGCCTAAAAAGAAATTGGATATTAAGAAACCACCAACTTCAGTGGGGCAAAACACGGAGGCCAACTCTTAGATTCCTATGGATACCAAATATTATCTCATTGTCCCCAATTATTCTCTCTTCATCTTCACTCCCCCTCCTTCATCACATACACCTCCACCTTCTTCACCTCTACCTTCTCCATCATATAACCCTCCTTCCTCACCACCACAAACTTATACAAGGGCCAACAGTGTGCCAAAATTCACTCTCCCTCCTATCATCCCTCATTCCTCTTCAATTCCAAAAGTAGGTTCCATGACCTCTCCTTTAGTATGGTTGAAGGAAATAGTCACGAAATGCACCCAAGTGATTGATCCTAGATTTGATGTGGTAGCAAAGCTACTACAAATGTCTGTTCATCCCAAAAAGGCCCACACAACCTTAAGGCTAATGATTGACCCCTCCTCTAGAGCACAATTCATGGAAATCACCAAGCCTATTGCTGATAAGAATGAAGATGTGAAAAAGGTAGACTATAAGGTCTCTTGAGTTGATCTTGGCCTAGGTACACATGAAGGTGGAATTCACAATTTCCAAGTGTTAGTTTTCAAGCTAATAGAAAGAACTAAGAAAGAAAAATAGAAGAGAGAATAACTGGAGGACCAATTGCAATTTTTAACATTGTACATAAAATATATCATTGATACATCTGCACAACCTCTCAAAGTCGTACCATCAGTTTCCTTGGGTACCACATTGGGAGACATAAGTAAGGAAACTATGGAAAAGATTAGTAAGTGCCAAGCTTATAGCAGGGTAACTAAAACATGGGTTGAACAAATCAACTTGGATGGCCTTAAATTCATTGAAGAGGCTATAAAAATATACAATAAAGTAAAAGAAAAGAAAAAAGAGATAGATACTAAAATTTAGATTATCAGAAGAGAAGAGGTAATATACAAGTAGTAACTAGAGACCTCCAAGAGATGACTAAAACAAGGGCCAATATTCTTATCTTTGAAAAAAAATTCAATAAAGTGGAAGAAAATGAATCCATTCAATGGTTCAAGAGCATCGAATGGAAATTATTAGTTTTGAGGCAATCAACAACCAAGTTTAAAAGACTCATAAAATCATGTGATCAAATAAGGTCTAATATTTAGGAAGACTGTTTATCTTTTAATTGTGAAATCTTTAAAGGAGATGAGATTGAACTTGTAGATATTCATTCTATTAAAAAGGGATTCAAGGATATGATCACGAAAGAACTCTTCAAGAAGGATACATTGGATTTGAATACAATGAAGAAACTTAGTAGCATTTCTTCTTTAATAGGATGCGACAAAGGTGTACCAATTTTCCTTAGTTGAATTGAAGAGATTGATAAAACTTTGTTAGCCTAGCATCTACACCTCATAAACTTATCATACCAAAGAGCAAGCTCATATCACTAGCTATTAAACAATTCAAAATTTACAAAGTTTATTCTTCCCCACAATAGCCTCAGTCTTCAACATCAAAGGCCACAAAATAATAGAGTTCAAAAAAGAGAAGATCATTATCCCAATAAAATTGAAGAGTTCTCCTTTTTTCCTTCTAAATTCCTATTACTTTTCAAACTTTGTAACTTATGTCATTTATTATGACTTATGACCCAAACAGGGGGAAAGAAGTTTATTTTATTTTATTATAATGTAACCTCAATAATTAGTTATAAGTTGGTTATAGGAAGGAAAGCCTATATATATAAGATTTGTTTGAAAGAAAAGGACTTTTTGATTCACTTAGATTGTATAGAGGCGTGAGAGACTTTGGGATCTTACATTTGGAAAGATAATAAAGAGAACAATTCTGATCTGTGAGCCATTGTGATTTCTTTATGTTGTTATTTTTCTTATATTAAATTTACAGCACTTTTGAAACATCATATAGTTCTATGGTGAATTCAAGCAGTCATCATTTCCTATTTTGATATTACTATGAAATGTTAGGTGAGAAAAGTGCCATTTTTATATTTGTGTCTAAAATTTCTTCTTGAATATTCCTTTTCTTAAGTCAAGCAATATTCTCCCATTTCTGCCCAAATGCATTATCTTTCTATACAAATATACTTAATAACTTGTAAATCTTTGTGTGGGTACTTTCATTCAAAATATCCTTTTGTTTCCTTAATAAATTAGACTCCAAGCTTCATATTAGTCTGTCTAGGGTTTCTTGGTTTCTTATTTATTTTTAATAGTTTGTATTTCACCTTTCTTGATTTGTGGTTAAAAGCATACCCCAAAATCACAAAAACCCCATCATACAAGGGAGTTATCCCTCCAAGTGTAAAGGAAGATCATTAACTTAATAACAATTTCTCCAATTGTTAAGAGTTTTGTCATTTTCCTATGATAGATTCAAATATAAAATATTCAAGTACAACAACAACAAAACCATTCACCAATAGGTATTAAGAAGAAATAGATTGGGAATTTTATTTAGCATAGTTTGATAAATTTTGTAACAAAAATGGTATTACAGAGTAGAATGGTGTTTCAAAGAGGATGAACATGACACTAATGGAGAGGGATAGGAGAATGCTTAGTAGATTTGGTCTAGGTCAAAAAAATTAGGCAAAAGTTGTGAGCACTTGTTATTTGGTTAATAGATCTACTACATCAACAATTGTTGACAAAACCCTAGAGGAGGTTTAGATGGGCAAGAATTCCTCACTTGACCATGCTAGAATATTTGGTTATCAAGATTATATGTATGTTCCTAAGGAGAAAAAGGTCAAAGTTAGAATTGAAAAGTGGAGAAATATATATTTATCAATTACAGTGATAAGGTGAAGGGTAACAAGATTTGGAATCATGTGACAAAGGAGATGGTTTATAGTCATAATATAATCTTCAAAGATATTGGGTCTTCTTTTATAGTTGATCAACCAAGTGGTGATATAAAGATATTGGTGCACCTAAACCCAAAAGTTGACGAGGCTAAACTAGAGACTAACTCAAAGGTTTAGGTTGGACCTAGAGAGGAGGTTGATTCAAATAGTGATTCAAAGGAAACAAAGGAGGATTAATAACCTCATACCCCACTCTTGATTAGGTCCATCTAGTAGAGGAATAAACCAAAGAGGTATAACTTATAGACACCCAAAAATGACCCTGTCTTCAAATCACTTGCATTCTCGTCAAATCTGTCTAATCACTTGTATTTCACCATAATTAAATAATCTAATTATTTAATTAATTTTATCAAATTCTTCCAAATCTCATAAATTCAACATTAATTGAATAAATTTTATTTAATTAATTAATTTCATCAAAATCAACTTTATTCTTCCAAATTAAATAATTTTAATTATTTAATTAAATCTTATCATCTTTCAATCTTCAAATCCACTTCAATTGAATGAAATTATTATTTAATTAATTTATCATCAAAATCCTCTTATCTACAATTAAATAATTTTCATTATTTAATTAAATCAAATTGTTCTTCCAAATTTAAATAAATCAATCAAATTTATTTAAATTATCTCAATCTCTAAAAGTAAAATGTAATCAAATATTTTATTTATTCTTCTATCTTGCACAAACAATTAAATAAATTTATTTATTTAATTTTCTTTTATTTAATTTGCTCAATTATCTTACAATTCCTCTAAAAATAAATCTTGTTCATCATGCACACAAAATTAAATAATTTATTATTTAATTTATCTCAAATCATGCAAAAAACAAATTACAAGTTGAGTTAATTGACTTAATCAATCTTGTTTTTACCAACAACTCTTAAATTAAAAAAAAAAATCTAATTTATGAAATCTAAATTTATCTCATGTCTATTCCATGTCTTTGTTAAATCAAACAATTAACTCAAACAAAAATAGCCCTTTGTGTGACACATGCCAGGTGCACATTCATCATGAACTTTTGATTTATCTCATCCATTGATTCCATTGAATTTTCTGGACCATTGATCGATCTTCATTGAAATCTATATAAACCCCCCCTCATCTCCATAACAAATCTTCTTCGATCATTTGTTCATAGGCATTCTAGCGCTTGGAGCATTCATCGCATCGTTGAGCACTTCTACCTTTTGAGCACAAACACAATCTACATCTGCTTGTTGCAAACATGGTTTCATAATTTGAAGAGCAATGCACATTCGACCAAAAGATCTAAACAATCTAGGTGATAGCTTCTTTGTTCGTAATTTGATTTAGTCCTTGATTTGGTTATTGCTTAGATAGATCTTTTGATGTTATGGGTAATTGAGTTGTTATTATCATTATTTTTTATCTTATCATTCAACCTCTCAATTTTTCCTATTAATTTTTTTTCCACATCTCTATCCCTCCTCAACCTCACCATCCAGAGCTCTAAGGGAGTCCTCTGTATGATCTCCTCCTATAGAAACCATTGTTTGTGTTGCATGTCAGTCTTTACAACTAGACCCTCCACCTCTACCATCTATACATCAGCCTGTTGGCCTCTGTCCTCCCCACCAGCTTGTTGTCTAGCCTACTCTCTAGCCTCCCACCTGGCCCTCGCCTCCCCACCTAGCACAAGCACCTCTCGTACTGCTCCTGCCACCCCTGGTGTGGTTAGTCTCACTAGCTTGTGTGTCTTCCAATATGTGTCATATGTTGGCAGTGTCCCTAGATCAGCCAATCCTGAATCCCAATCCCACCTAACTGGAGCAAGTCCCTGCAATTCTACCAAAGATATGGCCAATAGAATCTCAGCATCCCAATCCCCAACCTCCCGTCATGTCCTCGCATGTGTCATCTCTCCAACGGGCCACCCTATGGCAAACCAAACTATCTCAATACTCGCTCTGGCAGGTATCTCTCAATGGTCTGCACTCGTCAACCAAACAGATATCGAGCCTGTCTACAGTACATCAGCTACTCATGCCCATCCTTCCATGCCTTGCACAATAGCCATGGTCTCAAAATGAAGATATCCATCTCGTCAATCTTCTGCCTCCAGAAGCTCACAAAACCAAGCCACATGTGTGTGATCACTCCCTCATATAGAAAAGCATACGGCTCCCCCCTTTCATAGAGATGTTGAGTCATCGGTTTGATAACTGGGATGTGCTCCCAAGCCCACACCTGTAATAATGTCACACCAGCTGATAAGCTTCGTCCTCTCCAGTAGACATAGTCATGTAAATCACGGTATAGTTGACCCAATACACACGGGCCCAATGCATAGCAGATGCCATGCGTAAACATCCCAAACAGTACAGTGCCCCATCAAACAGATAACCCTTGAGATCGCACATTTGGGCAAAGGAAGCCACCAACCAGAGCAACCACAATCCATCTGATCATGTCACACAATCTCAGAACATCAACCCACTGGATCTCATGATCCTCTATCGAAGGTCATCAGTACAGAATACCTCTCTCATTGCAGCCTCACCACACCCTAGGTCAAAGTCAACTCTCTCCATCAATCAAGATCTTGAGAATGCGATACACATCTTCAAGTGTCACCATCACCTCCCCTATCAGAAAGTGGAAAGAGTAGGTCTCGCTGCGATATCTCTCAACAATAGCTATCAAAAGTGCGAGATTCACCCTAATGTGTGTCAAATGTGTCACATACCATAGTCCCATATAATCCAAGAATGCATCCTCCTCCCAAGTTATTTGCACCACCTTGTATGTGATGACATGGTGTCGCTCCCTCGACATTAGAGGAGGAAGGACTCTCTGCATCCACAAAACCACTTGTTAGACATTTTGCAAATTTTCTAAGTCTACTCAAGTCAATAAGGACATCAACATGCACAACATTGCGATGCAACTCCTAGGTCAACCCTAGAGACACATATTCAAATCCACCTAGGTCAAACTATCTAAAAAGATAAAAGCGCCTTGATTTTCCCAAGTGCGCTTCACTATTCTACCCAATGTGCTTTCTTGTTTGCACATAAGCGCTTTATTGTCAAAACCCAAGGTGACTTGATTTTCACAAGTGTGCTTCACTGCGTGGCCAACCATGCCTTACTGCGTTGTAAGTGTGCTATGATTTTTACATTCCTACAATCAATAGCACCTAGCTATTCTACCAACTGCGTGTTACTGCACTTCCACAAGCATTACGATGATCTACCAACTATGCTATGGAGCAACCCCTAAAAACCAAATGCACCGAGCTGTGACCACACGCGATATACTACCCTACCAAGTGTGATTTAGAGTGCCAAAAGCACTTTTCTCGACTACCAAAGGCGCACTGGCATTGCGCAGCGCTTTTGGCTAAAATAAAACAATACCTAGAAAAAAACCCTAGAAGTGACCTAGAAACTTAACACAAGCAAGTTATCAAACACATACTACTGTCGGTGCTCCCACTAGTCTCCCATAGGTCCACACCTACTCTGCCCGATGCTTATGCGTAGGAATCGGCATCTCTGCAAGCTGTTCAATCACTCAACTTTCTCAAACTAAGAAAGGAGGCTACAAGCTCTAACTTTTTGACAATTCTAAGTGTACAAATGAGGTGTGTTGACCCCTTCGGACCTATTTATAGTGTCCCTACCCTTTTTCTTCCCACCCCATGACCTATTTTTCCTCATGTCTGCTATTTTCTACGTCGTGTTAGCCTCCGTCTACCGAACCTCACCTGTCTCCAACGTAATCTTCTAGTCGAGCATCAACCCAGTTCTTTTGTTGCTTCCATGTCTTTCCTCTTGAGGGGGCATCCTACGCCAACTACATAGGGGTAGCTAGCTACACAGGGGTAGCTAGCTACACTAGGGCATCAAAACTATATCATGTCTTCAACAATCAATTTCTTTGAAGCAATGCTTTAAACTGCATTGCATCAAAACCCCATAACTTTCTCAAAACTTAACGAAATTCAATGTTTTTTTAAAAATTACATACAAAATCATAAGGAATCCATTGGTGATATTTAATCTTTTGTATCTCATCATAATTGTCACCAATTTTTTAGATTTCACTTTGATTTTCTAGGGTTTCTAACTTATTGTTAGGGTTTTGACTTGATTTCTGGCATCTTGTTGTTTTGTTTGGAACTAATATCACTTGTTGCAGCGTCTTATCACTTATCAACATCCTGGATCATCACTCAATCATTCAATTATCCTTCGATCTAGCTTTCTTGACAAAATATTATTTTTTACAGGCCTGTTATTACACCATGCCTTTGGTATAACAGTATCACACCTTTGGTATAACAGTATCATACCTTTGGTATAACAGTACCATGCTTTTGGTATAATAGTACCGCACTTTTGGTATAACAGTTCCGTACCTTTGGTATAACAGTACCACACCTTTGGTATAACCATACCGCACCTTTGGTCAAGAACATAGCACCTTTAGTAGCACAGTCAAGCGCTTTCAGTAATACAATATTCACCTTTGACAGTACAGTAAAGTGCTTTCTGTCAATTGATTTATTTTTTGCTAATTTTTGATTTTGTGTGGAACTAATCAACTTGTTGCAGCTTCTTATCACTCAAACAGAGCCAATGGGTTTTTCTAACATGTTCTTGCAAGATGAGCACTGAAGAAAATCAATCATTCATTAAGTCTTAGAAACATATTGCTTTCTTAAGGGACAATTGAACCAGTCATCTTTTTCAATCTTAGAAACATATTGCTTTCTTAAGGGACAAGTGAACCAGTCATCTTTTTCAATCTTAGGAACATATTCCTTTCTTAGGGGACAACATCTTTTTTGCAATCTAAGTCTTAGGAACATATTTCTTTCTTAAGGGACAATGGACATGAATGCCAAAACACTTCAATTTTCTAAGGGACAATGACATGAATGCCAAACACTTCAATTTTCTAAGGGACAATGGACATGAATGCCAAATACTTCAATTTAATAAGGGATAATTGAAAACTACAATCGTGTGTGTGCCTAATCTAGTTGCACCTTATTTTTCTTATAACGGGACAATTGAGCCTTTGTTTGACGTGCTTGAACTTCAATTTTAGTTATTCCTTTAGAAGGGCCTGCTTTCGGATTGTGCTTCATCCAAAAGGGACGACCCTAAGTGGAGTTTTCCTTTGAATTGTTATATAAAAGAGATAAGGCAAAAGCCAAGTCCTAACTAACATTAGCCTTACCTTGTGGTGCCAAATCGAAAAGAGGTGTACTAGCACTTTGTGGAAATGATTTTCACATTGTGCAAAGTGTTTGATACTCTTAGTAGGATTGGTCAAAGCTTTTAGTAGCTTTTCACATTGCTCATAAGGCGTTGGTCCCTCAAAGCAACTAAGAACCAAACTAGATAGTGACTACCCATTTCACCTCCGAACATTGCAGTAATCATCAATGCAAGGGGAATCGATTCAATCCCCCAAGATACTCCCCATTGCCTCCCTTAAGAAGAGATAGTATTCCCTCAGCCATAAAGCTCTTGTGACCTACTTGAGCTTTCTGAGGGGAGGGTAAGATATCCCTACCTATCGTCTCTCGCAAAGATAAAAATGTACGACACCTATATGGAATGACATTTGGTCGATGGAGAATTAAGTAGTGAGCTGATCTACCATAATGAAACCATGTCTCTAGGGATAAAAAGTGCTTGAATTGTTTGCAATTGTCTTATACCCATGGAAACATTGGGATTTTTTGTGAGCCTCAAACATACACTATCTATTGTGTTAGTCCTCTTTGGTACTTTGTTTGATGTGTTTTCTCTTTCCAAAGCAAATCTAATCAAAATCAAACCCAAATCAATCAAAATCTGCCTTATAAACATCACTGACACTACTTCAGCATTTTTTTGTATAATTGTGGTTCGCCTTTAGTAACACAGTCCCATGCTTTTGGCATAACAGTTCAACGCCTCTGGCAGCATAGATCAGCACTTTTGGTATAACAATAGCTCGCCTTTGATAACATAGTACCACGCCTTTGCAGCACTGTATAGCACCTCTATCCAGAAAATTGTTTTTTTCAAACTATCTCGGCAAAAACACAACAAAATACTAGCAAAAAATCAAAAACATTATCCTAGTGCATCCCATGGTAACCACTAGACTACAGCAAACTATGAAGGCTAAACAAGTTGCCCCAAGGAAGTGCAAATCACCTCCTCATACACCTCAACCAAGCCAATCCAACATGACTCCAAAGGGTACTCCAAAAACACCAATGGAAAGACCAACCAACCAATCCTCAAGAAGGTAATGTTCCTTTGGTAGATGTAACTCAATTCACTATTGGCATGCCTCATGATTTTACTACACCTGGTTGTACCATGGTTCAAGTCCCATCTCAAGAAGAGTGACACTTTGAAGAAGGCCAATCCTCTCGAGAAGATAGACATGACCTTGATGAAATCATGCAAGATCCTAGAGCCATAGCCGCCTTTGATAAAATCCTTAGTGAAAACCAAGATCATTTCTTCTACTTACGAGCCGAACAAGGAGCTAAATTACCTCAAGATTTTGATCTATCCAATCTCAAGGAGCGAAACAAAACCCATGACGTTATAACAGCGGTCCAAACTATGTCAATTGTGACCACTCCCATACTTGAACAAAGCTCACAAGGGAGAACAAATAAGCCTTTTGATGCACAATATGAGAATCCTCTTTATCAAAATCCAATAGTAGAAAGACCCATATCATGCTATACTACCCTACCAAGTGCGCTTTAGAGTGCCAAAAGCACTTTGCTCAACTGCCAAAGGCGCACTGGCATTGCACAGCGCTTTTGGCTAAAATAAAACAATACCTAGAAAAAAACCCTAGAAGTGACCTAGAAACTTAACACAAGTAGGTTATCGAACACATACTATTGTTGGTGCTCCTACTAGTCTCCCATAGGTCCACACCTGCTCTGCCCGATGCTTATGCGTAGGAATCGGCATCTCTGCAAGTTGTGCAATCACTCAACTTTCTCAAACTAAGAAAGGAGGCTACAAGCTCTAACGTTTTGACAATTCTAAGTGTACAAATGAGGTGTGTTGACCCCTTGGGACCTATTTATAGTGTCCCTACCCTTTTTCTTCCCACCCTATGTCTTGTTTTTTTCTCATGTCTACTATTTTCTACATCGTGTCAACCTCCGTCTACTGAACCTCGCCTATCTCCAACGCAATCTTCTAGTCGAGCGTCAACCTAGTTCTTCTGTTGCTTCCATGTCTTTCCTCTCAAGGGGGCATCCTACGCCAGCTACACAGGGGCAGCTAGCTACACTAGGGCATCAAAACTATATCATGTCTTCAACAATCAATTTCTTTGAAGCAACCCTTTAAATTGCATTGCATCAAAACCCCGTAACTTTCTCAAAACTTAACGAAATTCGATGTTTTTTTAAAAATTGTATACAAAATCATAAGGAATCCATTGGTGATATTTAATCTTTTGTATCTCATCATAATTGTCACTAATTTTTCAAATTTCACTTTGGTTTTCTAGGGTTTCTAACTTATTGTTAGGGTTTTAACTTGATTTATGGCATCTTGTTTTCTTTGGACCTAATATCACTTGTTGCAGTGTCTTATCACTTATCAACATCATGGATCATCACTCAATCATTAAGTTATCCTTTGATATAGCTTTCTTGATGAAATATTATTTTTTGTAGGCCTGTTATTACACCACGCCTTTGGTATAACAGTATCGCGCCTTTGGTATAACAGTATCACGCCTTTGGTATAACAGTATTGTGCCTTTGGTATAACAGTACCATGCTTTTGGTATAATAGTACCGCGCTTTTGGTATAACAGTTTTGTGCCTTTGGTATAATAGTACCATGCCTTTGGTATAACAGTACTGCACCTTTGGTCAAGAATAGAGTGCCTTCAGTAGCACAGTCAAGCGCTTTTGGTAATACAATATGTCGCCTTTGATAGTATAGTAAAGTGTTTTTCTATCAATTGATTTATTTTTTGCTAACTTTTGATTTTGTGTGGAACTAATCAACTTGTTGCAGCTTCTTATCACTCAAACAAAGCCAATGGGTTTTTCTAACATGTTCTTGTAGGACGAGCACTGAAGAAAATCAATCATTCACTAAGTCTTAGAAACATATTGCTTTCTTAAGGGACAATTGAACCAGTCATCTTTTTCAATCTTAGAAACATATTGCTTTCTTAAGGGACAAGTGAACCAATCATCTTTTTGAATCTTAGGAACATATTGCTTTCTTAGGGGAAATCTTTTTTGCAATCTAAGTCTTAAGAACATATTGCTTTCTTAAGGGACAATGGACATGAATGCAAAAACACTTCAATTTTCTAAGGGACAATGACATGAATGCCAAACACTTCAATTTTCTAAGGGACAATGGACATGAATGCCAAATACTTCAATTTAATAAGGGACAATTAAAAACTACAATCGTGTGTGTGCCTAATCTAGTTGCACCTTATTTTTCTTATAACGGGACAATTGAACCTTTGTTTGACATGTTTGAACTTCAATTTTAGTTATTCCTTTAGAAGGGCCTGCTTTTGGATTGCACTTCATCCAAAAGGGATGACCCTAAGTGGAGTTTTCCTTTGAACTGTTATATAAAAGGGATAAGGCAAAATCCAAGTCCTAACTAACGTTAGCCTTACCTTGTGGTGCCAAATCAAAAAGAGGTGTACTAGCACTTTGTGGAAATGATTTTCACATTGTGTAAAGTGTTTGATACTCTTAATAGGATTGGTCAAAGCTTTTAGTAGCTTCTCACATTGCTCGTAAGGCATTGGTCCCTCAAAGCAACTAAGAACCAATCTAGATAGTGACTACCCATTTCACCTCCGAACGTTGCAGTAATCATCAGTGCAAGGGGAATTGATTCAAGCCGCCAAGATACTCACCATTGCCTCCCTTGAGAAGAGATAGTATTCCCTCGGCCATAAAGCTCTTGTGACCTACTTGAGCTTTCCAAGGGGAGGGTAAGATATCCCTACCTATCATCTCTTGCAAAGATAAAAATGTATGACACCTATATGGAATGACATTTGGTCGATGGAGAATTAAGTAGTGAGCTGATCTACCGCAATGAAACCATGTCTCTAGGGATAAAAAGTACTTGAATTATTTGTAATTGTCTTATACCCTTGGACACATTGGACTTTTTTGTGAGCCTCGAACATACACTATCTGTTGTGTCAGTCCTCTTTGGTACTTTGTTTGATGTGTTTTCTCTTACCAAAGCAAATCCAATCAAAATCAAACCCAAATCAATCAAACTTTGTCTTATAAACATCACTGACACTACTTCAGTATTTTTTTGTATAACTGTGGTTCGCCTTTGGTAACACAATCCTGCACTTTTGGCATAATAATTCAATGCCTCTGGCAGCATAGACCAACACTTTTGGTATAACGGTAGCTCTCCTTTGGTAACACAGTACCACACCTTTGCAGCACTATGCAGCGCCTCTGTCCAGAAAATTGTTTTTTTCAAACTATCTCTATAAAAACACAACAAAATACTAGTAAAAACTCAAAAACATTATCCTAGTGCATCCCATGGTAACCACTAGACTCCAGCAAACTATGAAGGCTAAACAAGTTGTCCCAAGGAAGCGCAAATCGCCTCCTCATACACCTCAACCAAGCAAATCCAACATGACTCCAAAGGGTACTCCGAAAACACCAATGGAAAGACCAACCAACTCTCAAAATAGGCCGCACCATGACCAACCAATCAATCCTCAAGAAGGTAATGTTCCTTTGGTAGATGTAACTCAATTCACTGCCGGCATGCCTCATGATTTTGCTACACCCGGTTATACCACGGTTCAAGTCCCATCTCAAGAAGAGAAACACTTTGAAGAAGGCCAATCCTCTCAAGAAGATAGACATGACCTTGATGAAATCATGCAAGATCCTAGAACCATAGTTGCCTTTGATAAAATCCTTAGTGAAAACCAAGATCATTTCTTCTGCTTACTAGCCGAACAAGGAGCTAAATTACCTCAAGATTTTGATCTATCCAATCTCAAGGAGCCAAATAAAACCCATGACGTTATAACAGCGGTCCAAACTATGTCAATTGTGACCACTCCCATACCTAAACAAAGCTCACAAGGGAGAATAAATAAGCCTTTTGACGCACAATATGAGAATCCTCTTTATCAAAATCCAACAGTAGAAAGACCCATATCACCTCTTATGACTCCTATGGAAATTTACAAACACCAACAAGAGACTCTACATCGTCAAGCAAAACCAGCAAGACAGGCTGCTCTAGCAAAATTAAACACACAACAACCTCCTAAAATGCCCACACCAATCACAAGTGGAACATTGGCTAACCCATCACGAGAAGGTTTCCCACCAAATTACAATCTGGGAAACACTTATGTAGCCATGCAACAAGGGTCTCAACAAACACCACCCCCAACATCATCAACTCTCCTTATCATTAACACAAACAATGTCATGCAACCCGAACCATCACAAAACCCATCTACCTATGTCCCTCGGCCACAACGATCATCTACACTAAACTTTTTCAACACATATCTCAATCAAACCCAACCATCACAAAACACATCTACCTATGTCCCTCCACCACAACGATCTTCCACTCTCAACCTAACCCACACCTATCTCAACCATCAAAACTCTCAAAACTAAACTTCCTATGGCTATACTCCACCATCACAACCAAACCCAATAAACTTTAGCTTTCCTCCACATAATTCTTTCTTCACACCACCTCCACAATACTAATGACAGAACTCTTATCTACAACCATCACAAAGCCTACATTCTTACCTAGCACCACCCCCACCTCCGCAAAATCAAAACACCCAATACAAACCCAAAATACAACACATATGACCCTAACCAATCATATGACCCTTATAACACCAATACCCATGGCTTCCACTACAATCTTCCATATGGGCAACAACAACCACCTCCCAATAGGAGATGTTTCCAAACTCTCCCACAACTATGGAGCTCAAACTTGCAGAGGTTCAACAACAACTATCTAATCTTACATTTGGCCACACCAAGAAAACCTTCTCTTTGGAAGAAGTTTGTCCTTACCCATTTGATTGGTCATTACCCATGATCACTTTTCCTCATAACTTCACTATTCCCAAATTGATAAATACAAAGGAAAAGGAGACCCAAAAGACCATCTTAGAGAATTCTATCTTGCTTGATTTGAGGTTTCACATAATGACACATATCTTATGCACCTCTTTCCTCGCAGTCTTGGAGGTCAAGCTATAGAATTGTTCTCGCACCTACCCACGAGTATCAAATCTTTTAACAAGCTTGCAGGGAAATTTACCACCCATTTCTCCTACAACACAGAACATGAGGTCTCTATGACTGACCTATGCAACAATAAAAAGAAAATGGGGAGACCTCATCTCCTTCCTTCAAAGATGGAGACAAATGGATAGAAAATTCCCATTCAAGATACCTGAAAAGTAACTTGTTAGCATATTTGTGTAGAACCTTAACCAAGAATTGGGTTTCCATTTGCAAATTCTTAGTGCTACAACCTTCAACGAAATTACCTACAAAGGCATCAACATTGAAAAATCCCTCATCGCTAAAGGCGTGGTCAAAATCTTCAAAGACAATAAAGACAATCCTCCTCAACAACAAACAAACTATAAGCCCAAGTTTTGGAAGAAAAATAAAAATGTGGTCAATGATGGTGTGGTAGATTCCAAACATGCCCAAACACTGCAAACACCCCTTCATCTTTCATTAAAACCAAGTCAACCTCCACCTCAAAAAAACCAACAACAACAAAGACAACCAACAACAACGAAAACAAGAGCAACCTCAACAAGATTACCCTCTACAACGTCAATTCACTCCCTTGGGAGACCCTATAGAGTCTGTTCTATAGAAATTTTTACACAATGGACTTGTCACCTTACCAGATGCTCCCCCATATGGTGAACCTGTTTACAAAACTGCATGGTACAAAGAAAATGAATATTGTGAGTACCATCGTACCAAAGGACACAGAACCACATCATGCATGAAACTCAAGCACATGATCCAAAACCTTATCGACAAAAAATAGATCACTTTTGATGATGAACCACCACCTCAAAACACCAATAAAGACCTCAACATGTACAAGGAGCCATTCCGTAACCATGGTCAAGGTCAAAATCCCAACAAAGGTAAAGGTGTTAACAAAGCTTCAACTTCCTACGACTCTATTGTGGGTCGTTTTGAAGAGAGTCGTGTATCTACCCTCACTATCAAAGGCAAATCTACGGATTGTGTAGTTACAACTCATCATGGTCATGTCACCCTTCGTGGTCCTACACCAAGTCTCCCAACTCAATCTAATTACAATCTTGTAGGACATCTAGGGAAAACCCCTACACAGATCTCTATCTTAGACCTTCTACGGTCATCGCCCGCACATAAAGCTGTCCTCGAAAAAGCCTTACAAGAGTCTTCAGTTCCTAACAACATAGAGGTCATGAATTTCCAAGCTATAATAGGTAACATTGCCTCACCTTACAATGTGGCCTTTTCTGAAAAGGACCTCCCATCCCACAATCCATGTCATAATGATAACCTTCACATTAAAGTTTTCATCCATAAACGAAAGATCAAATGCATACTCATAGATGGTGGTGTTGGTCTCAATATTTGTTCTCTCAAGTTACTTCAACAGTTGGGATACTTTGAGGATCATGTCAACATTGATCAAAGTATTACAATCAAGGGGTATGATGATGTTGAGCGTCGTTTAGAAGGTGTTATGCACTTACCTATACAAGTAGGCCCCGTCATGGTAGAAACTAGGTGCCAAGTCTTGGACATTGAGCTACCTTACAACATTATCCTAGGATGCCCATGGATCCATGCCATGAATGTTGTTCCCTCCACGTACCATCAGTCTCTCAAGTTCCCATTCAATGGTACGAAGATCACTATCCAAAGAGATGCTAATCCCTTTGAATTCGGTCATGTCTTGCAAGATAGTTATAAGAATTCCAACCAAGTGCCAAATAATGACAAAGCCCATGAATCCCCATTGTATGTCGACTCTGAAAAACTAAAAAAAGCCTCCAAAGTTGAACCTAATCCCCATCCTATTCTTGAAATCAAAGCTCACATCCGTGATATAGGCTTTGGAGAATATGATATTTTAAAATCTTGTTGTGTCAAGCGGATTCCCTTATCCCCTAAATCTTGCAGCCAACCACCCATCGCCAAAGCAACTAAGAAAGTAGGTATTCCTCCCCCAGCATCTCTAACCCAATTCCAAGAGGGAAAATTACTAGCAGAGGAAATAATTGAAGACATCTCATCTTGGCTCTACAAGGAGAAAGAACCAGTCATCATACTAGTCAAACAATATGGCAATGGCCTAAGAATTGTGAAGAACATGGGCTATAAAGGCAAAGGTGGCCTTGAGAAAAATAATCAAGGTGAAATGGAACCCATTACTGTGAAGAAGAAGCTAGATAAAAATGGGTTAGGATTTGGTAGGAGGGTGCCACGCGCCTTGGACATCGAGGGTATTCTCGACAAGGTAGCTAAAACTTCTCTCGCAGATTTGACGTCTAAAGATTATATCATCGATGAATCTTACCTCCATATGACTGACCTATAAAATGAATCCTATGTATTTATGCTATCATCCGTATCCTTAACATCCACCACAAACACCTAGATTGTAACACTTGTCTACCCTAAACTTATCGATTAGGACCGACAAGGAGACCCTGTTCTAGATGTATTTCAAAATGATGAAGCTATTCCTGAGTTCATTGGAATCTGGGATGGTATCCCTCTTGGTGATCACAAAGCTGGTTTTGTAATGGAACTAGAGCAAACTGCTTATTTTGGTGAGAATGCCAAATCCTCTAGTTGCAAAAGTGAAAATAAAGAAAGATCTCTAGGTGAAAACCATACTGTGGCACCTAAGGATGGAGGATTTGACCTTCCCCTACCATCTAAGTATCAAGAGAAATCAGCTCTCCTAGTGGAAGATTCTACGAGGATAAATCTTGGCACAAAGTAAAATCCTAAAACCACATTGCTTGTAGCATCACTATCAGAACAAGAGCACCAAAATCTTACCAACTTCTTAGCTAATATGCCAGGGTTAGACCCTTCACTAGTAGTTCACTATCTCACAGTTGATCCAAAATCTAAACCAGTCAAGCAAAAGCTAAGAAAGATGCATCCACAGATTGCTCTCTTGGTGAAATTTGAAATACAAAAATTGTTAGATGCAAAGTTTATCAAGCCTATTGATTATCTAGAATGGTTCTCCAACATTGCACTCATGGTTAAACCAAATTGGGACATTTGCATGTGTTCCGACTTCAGAGATCTCAACAAAACATGTCCCAAAGATGACTTTCCATTGCCAAACATTGATCTCATAGTAGACTTTCAATGGCTGGTCATGAAAAGCTTTCTCTAATGGATGGATTTTCCAGCTACAATCAGATAAGGATAGTGGAAGAAGATCAACATAAAATAGCTTTCACTTGTCCTTGGGGTACCTATTGTTGGTGCATCATGCCATTTGGTCTTAAAAATGCAAGTGCAACCTATCAAAGAGCAATGACAGTGATATTTCACGATCTCTTTCATCACATCATGGAGGACTATGTTGATGATATACTAGCAAAGTCTTCTTGGGCAGATCACATATAGGTTCTAGGCCAAATCTTTGACAGACTCAAAAAATATCAAGTACGACTCAATCCAAAGAAATGTGTCTTCGGGGTAACCTCGAGAAAACTATTGGGATACATTGTATCTCGCAGAGACATTAAAGTAGATCTAGCAAAAGTCAAGGCTATAGTAGAGATGCCTCCACCAAAGAACCTGAAAGCACTAAGGAGCCTTCAAGGAAGGTTACAATCCATTAGGTGATTTATCTCACAGCTAGTGGATAAATGTCAACTGTTTCAACACTTACTCCGAAAGGATGTCTCATTTCGATGGGATGATAAGTGTCAAGCAGCATTTGATCAGCTCAAAGAATATCTAGCTACACTTCCTATCTCAATACCACCAGTCACCGATAGGCCTTTGATCTTGTACATCTTAACTACAACTACAACCCTAGGGGCTCTTCTAGCACAACATGATGAGTCAGGAAAAGAGCATGCAATCTATTATATCAGTCGAACCTTGGTGGGTTATGAACTCAATTATTCACCTATGGAAAGAGCTTGTTTAGCCTTAGTGTTCACTTCCCAAAAGTTGTGGCATTACATGCTAAACCAACACACAAATCTAATAGCCAAAATTGATCCATTAAAGTATCTCCTAGAAAAAGTAGCCCTCACAGGCAGACTAGCTAAATGGGTCATGATCCTTAGTGAGTTTGACATTGAGTATGTGGGTCGTAAAGCAATCAAGGGACAAGCCCTAACAAATCAACTAGCAGAAGCACCTATGAAAGATGTATGTCCTATGGTATCTGACTTTCCAGATGAGAATTGCTTCACTCTTTCTACCTCAGTAACATGGAAGTTGTATTTTGGTGGTTCCTACATAGCATGGATCAGGGGCCGAAATCCTTTTTATCACACCACAAAATGACTATATCCCAAAGTCATATCAACTTGCATTTCCTTGCACCAATAACATAGCTGAGTATGAAGCAATCCTCATAGGTCTCAATACAGCAGTCAAATGGGACATCAAATAATTATAGGTATATGGAGACTCACAACTAGTTGTTCGACAAGTCACAGATGAGTACCAAACAAAAGATGAAAAGTTGGTCCCCTACAAGCAACTAGTGGATGCCTACAAACCAGACTTTTCTTGCATCACTTTTGAGAAGATTCTAAGAGAGCATAACAAAGCTACAGATTCTATGGCTTCTGTGGGGTCACTTATAGACATGCCTGTAAACACACAGAAATGTGAATTCTTGATTGAACAATTCTTGATACTAGCCGTCAATGTTCCAACTACTGAAATCATCTATGAACTTGTTGGTCCCAATTCCCCATGGTACAAAGATATTTATGAATACCTTAAACACGATACCTTTCCCTTTGAGCTATCCACAACCCAACGCAAAACCTTTATCTGTCAATCCTCCCATTACACTATTCTGGGTGATATAATATATCATCAAAGTCTCGATGGTATCCTCTTACGATGTCTTAACATGGAAGAAGTTGATGCTACCTTGCAAGAAATACATGAAGGTGTTTGTGGCGCATATTCTACCGGTCCTAACCTCCCTAAGAAGATACTCCGCACAAGGTATTATTGGCCTACTATAGAACAAGATACTTTACAGTTTTCTAAGAAGTGTCTATAATACTAGCAGCATGGAGATTTGATTCATGCACCATCTCATGAACTACAACTTGTGACTACTCCATGGCCTTTTTCACAATGGGGTCTCAACCTCGTAGGACAAATCCACCCATCCTCATCCAATGGCCATAAATTTATCATTACCACCACTGAGTAATTCACAAAGTGGGTCGAAGCTATTCCCATGACTTACATCACCAGCAAGCAAATAGCCAAGTTTATCCTTAACTACCTCATTTGTCGGTATGGTATCCCCCAAGCCATTGTCACTGATAATGGGAGACCATTCAAGAATCAAGATGTCCGTGCCTTGTGCACCCAATACAATATCCAACATCGCTTTTCAACTCCCTACTATCCACAGAGTAACGGCCAAGCTGAGGCTTCCAACAAACCCATTCTCAAAATCCTCAAGAAAATGGTCAATGAAGCTGGTCGAGATTGGCACTTGCAACTCAATCCCGCCCTATGGGCCTACCGCACTAGCATCAGAACACCAACTGGGTCCACACCCTATGCCTTGGTCTATGGCTCTGAAGCCATCCTACCTATAGAGGTCGAGATCCCATCACTTAGAGTATCCATGTAGCACTTGATTGATGGAGAGGAATATCACACTTCCAGATTAGTTAAGCTAGAACTACTAGATGAGAGCCGCCTTGCCATGCTTAATCATCTCCATGTCTATGAAAACTACTTCCAGCATAATTATAACAAAAATATCAAAGAAAGACAGTTTCAAGTTGGTGATCTTGGCTTAAAAGAAAATTAGAGAAATCAAGCAACTTAAGAAAAGAAGGGAAAGTTTGAGCCTAATTGGTTAGGACCCTTTGTTATCACAACAGCATATGGATCAGGAGCTTATACTTTAGCGACACCTAAAGGCATTCCTCTAGATGAGCCACTCAACAGTGTTCATCTCAAGAAGTTCTATGCCTGATCCTCAGAGTATCCATGTCAAAAAGTCAAAAAAAAAAACAAACAAACAAACAAAAAAATATGTCCTCTAGTGAAAACCTGGTAGACAGGCGCCTTGGATAAGTACCATAGTGAAAACTTGGCAAACAGGTGCTAGGTGTAGAGTCAGCATCCATCATCTATCGAGTCTTGTGCATTCAATGTCTCTTTCATAATAAACTTCATCCATCCATCCATAATAAAATCATTGACCTTATTTACATTTCCATCCCCCTATCTAAAATAGCTTGGAAATTTGTCAATGTACATCATTGTCATCCCATGTCAGTTATCACTTATCTTACATCAGCTATCCTATGTCAAGTTATCTATGTCTTCCTCTACCAGAATGGGGGCAACTCTTTCCTTAACCTAGGTCTAGGAATGGATCCTTGTTCATGGTTCATAAAAACACAAACACTTCCAACACTTCAAAAACACAAACACTTCAAATACTTCATCCTTCAAAGCAAAGCACAAACAACCACAAAAACACTTCAACACCAAAACAAAAATAAATACACAACAACACAAACACACCAAACCAAAGCAATCAAACCATATCAACTGTCTTATACAGATGTCACACACTCGAAACCAGACCAAGCATCTTATATGAGGTGTTTCATTTCTGAAACCAGACACCTTCATCCTTGTGTTGATCTAGGGATATATCGTTTCCCACAATGACAACACTATCCTACATCATCAAACACAAACTAGAACTATATATCATCTCATCTCAATCTTATGGTACCTTGATCCGATGGATATGGGTATGTAGGTAGTCTGGAATACAAAGGAAATTTTCAGTACTTAGGTACATAAGATATCATCATTTCACCTCCCCAAGCTCAAACACCTTGACCTGCTCATCACTCTACCTAGAACTACATATTTATCATTTTCATCTTTCATCATAATGTGCCTTGATCCCGTGGATATAGGGTATGTAGGCAGTCTGGCATACGAATGAAGTATCTAGCACTCAGGCACATACAATTCATGATTCTTCACCCATTTCAATCCATTGACATTCCATCTTTCTAGTCTTCCATTTATCAAAAACCATTCACCTCAACTTGACGAACTCAAGCAGCAAAACAACAAACAAACGCATCCTTTCAAAGCAAAATCCCTTAACAACCTGAAGCAAAAAACACCTACTTATAGAGCCATTTGTTGTCCTACATATCATTTTCCAACATCACTAAATCAATCTCAACCAAGCAACAGATCAACACACTTGTCTTATACAGGATGTTCCATGATCGAAACCAAACTAGGTGTCTTATATGACATGTTGCATTTCTTGAAACCAGACATTATCCTTTCAATGGCTCAACACCCTTTAATGGACACATCATTCCTATAATAAGGTTGTTATCTATCCCAACCAATCCTATCTATCCTGAGCACCCTCTTTGGCAAGAGAATATGTCGAATGTATGTTTACTTTGTAAGTCAGTCAATTTGCTTTTTGGTTTATCTTTTTTGTTCCTTTCCCATTACTTATTCAAGACTACCTTGATTTATCTATATCTTGGTATGTTATGATGTAGTACAGATTGGGGGCATAGTCATTGCTTTTGTGTGTTCTGTTTGAGGAATGATCTTTAGTATCTTTCTTAGCAGCATATTTATCTTGTGTGAGTGTTACAACCTAGTATCTTACATATTAATATTCTTCTTGCATTTATGTCTTGAATTTTATTTTATGTTCAAGACTATGGCTCATTCACATGTCCAACAAGGTTATATTATGTCTAAGAGATCTAAGTTCAAACCGCTTGCTTGCAAAGTCAACATCCACGCACTTGGATATCATAGCACCTTGGTCTTTTATACCTTGGTGGCAAACTATCCATGTGCTATATCAAAAATAAGGATTTCTCTTTATAAACATTTGTGAAACCGTTGCAACAAGCTCATTAATTTACCCATCCATTTATCCATGTCATTATATAGTTTTTCAAGCAAAGATCAATCAATAGTCTTTCTATCATGTTCTATTCTATTTCCACTTTCTTCTATCTATCATCTATCCAACCTCATCTAACTCAAACAGAATCTTCTAGTCGAGCCTCAACCTAATTATTCTATCACTTCCCTGTCTTTCCTCTCGAGGGGGCATCCTACACCAGCTACACAGGGGCAACTAGCTACACTAGGGCATCAAAATTGTATCATGTATTCAACAATCATTTTCTTTGAAACAACGCTATAAACTACATTGCATCAAAGAGGGGCAAAATGTAGACACCCAAAAATAACCCTGTCTTTGAATCACTTGCATTCTCGTCAAATTTGTCTAATCACTTGCATTTCAATGTTAATTAAATAATCTAATTATTTAATTAATTTCATCAAATTCTTCCAAATCTCCTAAATTCAACATTAATTGAATAAATTTTATTTATTTATTTAATTTCATCAAAATCAACTTTATTCTTCCAAATAAAATAATTTTAATTATTTAATTAAATCTTATCATCTTCCAATCTTCAAATCCACTTCAATTGAATGAATTGATTATTTAATTAATTTATCATCAAAATCCTCTTATCTACAATTAAATAATTTTCATTAATTAATTAAATCAATTGTTCTTCCAAATTTAAATAAAAATCAAATTTATTTAAATTATCTCAATCTCTAAAAATAAAATATAATCAAATATTTTATTTATTCTTCTATCTTGCACAAACAATTAAATAAATTTATTTATTTGTTTTGCTTTTATTTAATTTGCTCAATTATCTTCCAATTCCTCTAAAAATAAATCCTGTTCATCATGCACACAAAATTAAATAATTTATTATTTAATTTATCTCAAATCATGCAAAAAGTAAATTACAAGTTGAGTTAATTGACTTAATCAATCTTGTTTTTATCAACAACTCTTATATTAGAAAAAAAAGTATTCTAATTTATGAAATCTAAATTTATCTCATGTCTATTCTATGTCTTTGTTAAATCAAGCAATTAACTCAAACAAAAATAGCTTTTTGTGTGACACATGTTAGGTGCACATTCATCATAACTTTTGATTTATCTCATCCATTGATTCCATTGAATTTTCTGGGCCATTGATCGATCTTCATTGAAACCTATATAAACCCCCCCTCATCTCCATAACAAATCCTCTTCGATCATTTATTCACAGGCATTCTAGCACTTAGAGCATTCATCGCATCGTTGAGTACTTCTACCTTTTGAGCACAAACACAATCTACATATGCTTGTTGCAAACATGGTTTCGCAATTTGAAGAGAAATCCACATTCGACCAAAAGATCCAAACAATCTAGGTGATAGCTTCTTTGTTCGTAATTTGATTTAGTCATTGATTTGGTTATTGCTTAGATAGATCTTTTGATGTTATGGGTAATTGAGTTGTTATTATCATTATTTTTTATCTTATCATTCAACCTCTCGATTTTTCCTATACACATAACTCACCTAATTTTTATTGCATTTTTTCTTTAACACTAATAATAATGAGCCTAGAACTATGGAGGCAATAAAAATGAAAGACGGTAAGTCATGTATGAAATCCATAGATGAGGAGATGGTAGCAATGGAGAAGAACACAACATGGGACTTAGTTTATTTATGAAAGGAAAGGAAACATGTTGGTTGCAAATGGTTTTTCAATAAGTTCAATTATGAGAGAAAGATAGAGAATTATCAAATAATGTTAGTAGCTAAAAGTTATTCCTAGATTGAGGGAATTAATTTTTGTGAGATATTTTTTCTTATTGCAAATCTTATGACCATTAGATTTCTTTTATCTATTTTTTTTTATTTTGACCTTGAGGTTGAGAAAATGGATGTTAAGATAGCTTTCTTGCTTTGGAATTTGGAGAAAGAGATATACATGTCATAGTTAGAATACTTTGTGGTAAAGGGTGAGGAGAGTATGGTTTGAAGATTGAAGAAATATTGTTATGGTCTAAAATATCCCCTAAGATGTATTAGAAATTTGATTCATATTTTTTGAGGTTGGGGTTTATTTTTTGATTAAGGGTAAAAGCCAAATTTTGAAAGGATTTGGAACCTTGTACAGAAAGGAGCTAGTGACACAAAATGGTTGAACAGCAGCACATCTACAACAAAGCTACCAAGATGAAAGCACAACACAAAGGGCTAAATGATACATACCCAAACCTAGCTATTCTCACACCCTTGACCTAAGTGTGGGACAAAGAAACATGTTTTGGAAGACCTTTCTTCCTTCTTTGGACAGCAGTCCAGGAAACCTCATGATCCATATCCATTGATTGAGGAGAGGGGAAGAGAAACCCTCCTCGATCCCCCACTAGGGGGCAACACATGAGAAGAGGAGTGCCTGGTCAGGGAAGTCGACTGCCAAGAGTAATCCACAACACAAATCGAAGGAGGCATACCAGTGGGAACCAGAAGATGGGGTTTGTTAAAGTCAAGTTAAATAACTATATATAATGAGAAAATTGGTGATCAATTTATTCTTATCGTTTTGTATATGATCAATAACAATAAGGAAAAATTAGGATTTTAAATCTCAATTTTCATTACAATTGATATGAAGGATTTGGGACCTATTAAGTTTATCTTAGGGATGGAGATCATGAGGGATAGAGCTAAAAAAAATCATTAAGTCATAGGAAGTATGTTAACTCTTATTTGCAGTATTTTAACATGCAAGATTGCAAACCAATGAATGTTTATATTTCTATAAGAATGAAGATTTAATTTGAGCAATATCCTCAACACCAAGAGCAATTGAGAATATGATTAATGTCCCTAATTTGAGTGTATTCAGTAGCCTTCTATATATCATGGTTTGTACCAAGCTAGACATTACCCAAGTATTGGAAGTTTTAAGCATATATATCCAATCCATGAATGGACCATTGTATTGTAGTGAAGAGGGTCTTTAGATACCTTTATTATACTTCAAAATACTCTATTTTCTATCAAATAAGTTCCACAACATGTAGCACTATGACAAGGAAGTTTTGTTGCAGGGAAACACTGGCTGATGCTCTTAAATGTATTCGATTAAAAAACAACAAAACTAACTGGCTAAGTAACCCATTGTTCCTACTCGTGTAATTAAACCAAGTAAGTTGTCTACTAGTCGCGACATGTCGTTTGGGTGTGGTCGTGATGCCCCTGCTTTAGGAAAAGATGTATTGGAGGAGTACCTGCGTGTACATCCACCCTCTAAGTTTGTTTTACTAGATTCTGATGGGGAAGAGGAACTTGAGGAATTTCCTTTAACTGATAGTGACATGTAATCTTGTTGAGTTATCTACAACTTAATACGAATATCAGGTGTGATATAGAGTACCATTATGGTTCAAACTCAAACAAATCTTGGAGATAGTTGGGGAGAGTCAAATCCTTCTAAAAATCCAATGACTAAGTTGGATCAGATATTGACCATGCTGAACGAAACCAAGGAAAGGCTTGGAAACCTGGAACAGGAAGTGAGGGGCCAAGGTAGGCCCGAAGGAGAAAAAGAGGACTCACATGTAGAGGATGATGATTATGTCCATGAACCCAATTCTCATAGTGAACGAAGGGAGGATGCTGATAATACTAATTCTCAAGAAGAAAGGAGAAATAGACTTGCTTTAGAGCTGTCAAGAGATATGAAGAAAGTGACGCCACCCAAGTTCGATGGAATAGTAAGTGGTGATGTTGCAGAAGCTTGGTTGACAGAGATGGAAAAGTATTTTGAGATTAGAAACTACTCTAAGATAACCAAGGCAGTAAGGGGTGCCTATCAGCTAGTAGGTGAAGCATCCACGTGGTGGATGAACAAGAAAATAGAACTAGGGCTAAGTTCTCTGAGCTTAACTTAGAATCAGTTTGTGGTCATATTTTGATAGAGGTGGTTACCGTGGCTTTTCTTTGACCAAAAGCTAACATATTTTTAGAATCTATGACAAGGAGAAATGTCAGTGGTTGAATATTGGGAAAAGTTCACCCGTCTCTTGAAGTATGTGCCACAATATCAGAAGGATGAAACATTCTGAATCAAAAAATTCATCATGGGTATGAATGCCCAGATAGGTGGAGAAGTGGATGTGCATAGTTCTACCACTATGGACCAAGTTTTTGAGAAGGCAATCAAACAAGAGCAAAAATTGAAGTTAATTTATGCATATCACAAGAAGAATCGCAAGAGGTTTAATAAGTCACAAACTTCACAACCTTTCAATAAAAGTAGTGATAAATAGAATGTGAATAAGATAAGAGACAAGGGTTTCATAAATAATAGGAATGGACCCAAAAATGAGAAGAAAAACAATAACAATTTATGGAAGAATGATAATAATACAAGCAAACCTGCTAAAAAGTGAGGACCTCCTAGGGGATGTTTCTCTTGTGGTGGAGATCATTACGCAAATCAATGTCCAACCAAGAACCAAGGAGTTTATCAATGTAGTAACAAATTACCTACCCAGCAAGTAGCTTTCCAACAGAGGATCCATACGGTATTGGATAATTGCTAGGCGGAGTACCAGATTACTCCCATAGAGATGTTAGGTACTTCGTTTGGAGTTCCTATTTCTATTTTAATTGATACTGGAGCAACTGAAGGTTTTATTTCTCCAAGTGTATTGAATAAATTTCCTAGAAGAGCTAGATATATGGATAAACCCTAGTCAGTTGAATATGCTAACTAGACTAAAGCTCAGGTAGAGCAATGCTTGTTTGAAGCTAAAATTAATCTTCCTAGTTTTTTCAACTGAGGTGAATTTGTTTGTAGCCCCCCTAGGTTCCTATGATATCTTAGGAATTAATTGGTTATGGAGACATAGGTCCAATGTTGACTATTTTTTAAAAATAGTTGAGTGTTTAGACGATGTAGGAAATAAAGTTTATCTGCAAGGCATACAAAGAGAAGTCAAGATTAGACCAATCTCTGCTATGAAATTGAAGAGGGCTAGGCAAAAAGGATGTCAACTTTTTGCAGTCAAAATGGAACTAGTAAAAGAGGATCCTAGTAAACAAAAGGTACCCTTGGAGAACTATCCCTTCCTTTGAGATCTTTGGGATGTCTTTCCAGATGAATTTTTGGGGTTACCTCCGAAGAGAGCTTTTGATTTCTCTATTGACATAATACCTAGATCTAATTTGATATCAAATGCGTCATACTGTATGATTACTACATAGTTGATGGAATTCAAAGCCCAACTTCATGAGATGTTGGCTAAAGGGTTGATTAGACCCAGTGTTTCACCTTGGGGAGCACCTATGATCTTTGTCAAAAATAAGGATGGAACCTTGTGTCTGTGTATAGACTATCATATGTTCAACAAAGCAACGATAAAGAATAAGTATCATCTATCATGTATTGATGATATTTTTATCAGATGTGGGGTGCAACAATATTCTCAAAGATCGATCTACGATCTAGATATCATCAACCGAGATTGAAAGATGAAGACATTCGTAAAATAGCTTTCAAAACAAGGTATGGACATTATGAGTTCATAGTTTTACCATTTGGACTTACGAATGCCCCTACAGCATTCATGAATTTGATGAATAGTGTTTTTTGAGATTACTTTGATAAATTTGTCCAAGTGTTTCTAGATGGCATTCTTATATATTATAAGAATGAGGAAGAGCACTTACAGTGTCTGTGGTTAGTTCTGCAACGGCTGAGGGAACATAAGTTGTATGGGAAGCCTTCTAAGTGTACTTTCTTTTAGAAAGAGATACAATATCTGGGACATATAATATTAGCTAAAGGGATTTCAATAGATCCTGTAAAGATCAAAGCTATACTTGAGTGGCATGTGCCAAAGAATGTGCATGAAGTGCGCAGTTTCATGGAGTTAGTTGGTTATTATAGGAAGTCTGTATTGAACTTTTCTAAAATTGCAAATCCAATCACTTCACTTCAGAGAAAATGAAAGCATTTTGACTGGTCAAAAAAATGTCAGGAGGCATTTAATTAGTTAAAAGAGAGGTTGAAAACTACACCAATATTGAAAGTTCCTGATCTGAAAGGTCAATTTGTTGTAATCATTGATGCCTCAGGTGAAGGTTTGGGTGGAATGCTTATGCAGAATGGGCAAGTGGTAGCCTATGAATCCAAAAAGATGAGAGCATATGAGAAAAATTATGCTTCTCATGACTTAGAGATAGCAACAGTTGTGCATGCTTTGCATGTGTGGTGACACTATTTTCTAGAAAAGCCTTTTGAACTAAAGTCGGACCATCAAGGTCTTAAGTATAAATTTTCCCAACCTCATTTGAATGCTCGATAAAGAAGATGGTTGGGATTGATATCTGACTATGACTTTGAGATAAGTTGTATCAAAGGTAAAGAGAATCGAGTAGCAGATGCTCTGAGCCGACGGAGGCATATCTCATCAATTGTCTCTATCCACTCGAACTTCAAGGATTTAGTGTTACAAAATTCTACAGGTGATGAGTACTATGACCAAGTTAAGCAGGCTCTCACAGTAAATCCTCAAGACTCAAGGTATGATGGGTTCTATTTTGAACCAGATGAGCTTTTAAGATACAGAGGAAGGATGTATGTTCAAAACTTTGTAGAATTAAGAAACCTTGTGTGGAAGGAAGTTCATTCCACGCTATTTTTAGGTCACCCTGGAGTAACCAAACTCCTAGCCAATGTGAAGCCTCTTTATTTATGGAAAGGAATGAAGAATGACACTACAAGATTTCTAGCAAGTTTCCTAGAGTCCCAGAGAGTCAAGGTTGAACATCAGCATCCAGCAGGACTTATGCATCTACACGATATTCCAGAGTGGAGGTGGTAGGTAATTAGTATGGACTTTGTGCAAGGTCTCCCAATGTCTTGAAATAGACATGGTGCTATTTTAGTGGTGGTGGACAAGCTCACCAAGGTAGTTCTTTTATCTCGCAAGTTTGTGCAAATGTTTAGATTGCATGGAGTTCCTAAGAAAATTATCTCAAATAGAGATGCACGCATGATGTCAAGATTTTGGCAAACTTTGTTCTTAGCACTAGGAACTCAACTCAATATAAGCTCGGCTTATCAGCCTGAGACAGATGGTCAAACTGAGAGGAAAATTAAGTTATAGAAGATTTGTTGTGAATGTATTGCATGGATCTGTTGGGAATTAAGATGTCTCAACCTTTGCAATTTCCTCGCATTGGTAATTTAATTGTATATTTAATTATTGCCTAATATTGTAATTACTTGCACATTCAATTTGGTCACATAGTTGAGGTGGCATGGCGACATGTCAGCTTACTTGGAATGTGACTTGGATGATCAAGTCAATCCTACATGGATTTGGGTGTCCCATATTGAGTGGCATTAATTTGCCATGTGTCGGCATCTTTGGTATATGGAATGCAATATTCCATATGACAGAATCTATGATGCGTAAGGGTCAAGTTTGAAGATTCCTATGACAAGTGATGACAAGTATCAGTTGGCATCTTTGCATGAGGGAAAGGCATCTTTGGGTTCCCAAGTTGGGCTATGACATGTTGTAAGTGGAATATGCTATATTTAGCATTGTATGACGGATTCTCTTACAACATTTAATATTGTTATTGTGGGAAGATTTTATGACAATTGTAAGATGCATAAGGGCATCTGTCATAGTCTATTTTTAGCCTGGAGTGCTCTACATTGGGAAAGTCAAATCTACCATGTATGACAAATGTAAGGGATGCAAGGACAGCAAGGACAAGTGTCCTTTGATGTTGAAAATGGTCATGTATCCAAGGTGAACGTCTATCCCAAGATGCTCTCAAGATATGCCTTGTAATCTCTATAAAATGCATAGTTTAGAGTTGTAGTTGCATAGTGTTTTTACAGGTACTGTTATGCTGCCGAAATAACTCTAGAATCGACATTTGTGAACTCTTGGAAGACTTGCATTGCAAGTGTATTGTAAACTATTGTTGTTTTGATAATACATTGTGTAGGTTTAGAGTGTGGGGTTTTTTACCTGAAAGGGTTTTCCCCATGGTATATCTTGTGTCGCCTTCTTTCTGTGTTGTGTTATTGTTGTAATCTTTATGTTATTAGTTTAATGTTGCTGCAATTGTAAGGATTTCAATGAATTTGCACTCCATTCCCTTCATTAGATTGGTGTAGGAAGTGTGTTTTGTGTACCTTGCTTCCTTTCAATTGGTATTAGAGCTTGATCACTTATGATCCTAGTTGTTGGATAGGGGTTTTTTGAGCTAATCTTCGATTAGTGGGAGTCTGTACAGAGTATTATGTGATCTTGTTGCAGCGAGAAGATGGCAAGCACATCCAGAAGAATAGAGGTGGAGAAATTCAATGGCACTAATTTTGAGTTATGGAAACTTAAGATAGAAGACATGCTTGTTGATTGTGACCTATGGGAAACTGTATCCGGTGTAAAACCAGCTGCTATGGCACAAGCTGATTGGAATCTCAAAGATCGAAAGGCTAAGGGTCTCATAAGACTCAATCTAGTTGAGTCTGTCCTATTAAATGTCCATGAGGAGAAGAGCACAAAAGACCTTTGGAAGAAAATCGGTGATGTTTATCAGGCCAAGTCCCTGGTGAACAAACTTTTTCTGAGAAAAAAGTTGTATTCTCTAAAAATAGAGGATGGAGGATCTATTGCAGATCACATGAATGCCTTTAATATCTTAATTGCACAATTGACATCAGTCGATGTGAAGATGGAGGAGGAGGATCGTTGCATGACCTTGCTTCGTTCTTTGCTGAAATCGTGGGATCATCTTGTGATGGCTATTGGGAGCACCACATCCACTTTCACAATCGATGAAGTGGTATCTTCGCTGCTATCTGAAGAGATGCGAAGAAAGTCTTTTGAGGCAGCCAAAGAGGCTCTTGCAGTTCGTGGAAGACCCAAGGAGAAAGGGAAAAAGGATAAGAAAGTTAAGAAGGGCAGATCCAAATCTCCTGAAAAGTCCAAGGCTCTTTGTTGGAATTGTGGCAAAATTGGGCATTTCTGAAAGGAATGCAAAGAGAAGAAAAAGAACAAGAAAGCTCCTGATTCAGATTCTGACAAGTCACAAGATGATGGTGATGCCTTCATCGCAGCCCTGGCCACCCATGCATCTGATGATGTGTGGTTAATTGATTATGTTGCATCATTCCACATGACCTCGGATTGAGACTAGTTTACAAAATATGAAGAGTTCGATGGTGGAAGAGTGTACCTGGGTGACGACTCTCATCTGAAGATTGTTGGTTGTGGAAGAGTCTCTATCCAATTCCCTGATGGATGAGGGAAGGGGATCTCTGGGTTTATGTACATCCCAGGCTTAGAACGAAACTTTCTTTTTGTAAGTATGTTGAATGATGCAGGTGTGCAGGTTGTCTTTTCGAAAGAAGGATGCAAGATTATTAGAGGAGCTATGGTGATTGCTAAGGGTACTAGGAGAGGTACTCTATTTCAACTGGAGGCATGCATTTCACAATGTAATAGTTCTTCTAACTCAAGGAAAAGGGCTGCAGTCACTTCATCCCCACCATCTGAACCAGAAGTGAAGAAATCTGTTGTATCTAGTCCTGATGGTTGTATTCATGCTTTGGAAGTTAAGCTTCTTGCTAAAAAGACAATGTTATGGCATAAGAGATTTGGCCACATTGGTGAGAAGGGTCTTAGAACCCTAAAAAATAAAAACCTTGTTGAGGGGTTAGATGATTGTAATCTTGAGTTAGACTTTTCAGAACATTGCATATATGGAAGACAAAATCGTGTTCAGTTTATTTGAGTTCTCATAAGTCTTCTGGTGTGTTGGACCTTGTTCATTCTGATGTACTTGGTCCTGTTAATGTTCCTTCTTTATCAAAATCTATATATTTTGTATCTTTCATAGATGACTATAGTAGAAGGACATGGATTTATTTTCTCAGAAGCAAATCTGAAGTCTATTGTAAGTTTAAGGAGTTTAAAGTTTTTGCTGAAAATCAGACTGGTAAAAGGATTAAATGTTTGAGAACTGACAATGGTGGTGAGTTCTGTTCTACAGAATTCAATAAATATTGCAAGGAACTTGGGATTGAAAGACATAAGACAACTCCATATACCCCACAAAAAAATGGAGTTGCAGAGAGGATGAATAGGACACTGATGGAGAAGGCTAGGAGTATGCTTAGCGGAGCTGGCCTAGAACAAAAGTTTTGGGCTGAAGCTGTTGCTACTACTTTCTATCTGGTAAACAGATCTCCTACATCAAGTCTTGTTGGTAAGACACCCATGGAGGTGTGGTCTGGTAGAAAGCCTTCAATAAGGCATCTTCATGGTTTTGGTTGTGAGGCATATGCACGTGCCTAGGGAGAAGCGGTCAAAATTGGAGAACAAGGTTGTTAAGTGTATCTTCATTGGCTATGGTGTTGGTGTGAAAGGATACAAGCTTTGGGATCCTGTGGCTAAAAAAGTGTTGTATAGAAGAAGTGTCATTTTCAGAGAGTTAACACCTTCTTCCACTATTTTACAGCCAGAAGAAAAAGAAAAGAAAGAGGATGTTGTTCAGTTTCCTTCTACCCTTGAAAAGACTAAACAGAAAGACAGTGTTGGACCTGAAAATGAGGAAAGCTCTAGCAGCTCTAAAAATTTAGAAGATGAAGTAGAACCTCTGCCTCATCCCTTGAAGAGGTCCACACGAATCAGGAAGCAACCTAAGAGGTTTGGTTATACATTTCTTGATTCTAGTTGTGCTTTTGCTTTGCTTACTAATAGTGACGAACCTAGAACTGTGTCAGAAGCTATGGATATGAAAGATACAGGTTCTTGGAAAGAGGCCATGGAGGATGAGATGGCTTCTTTGGAAAATAATTAAATTTGGGACTTGGTGCCTTTGCCTCCTGGATGGAAACCCATTGGATGTAAATGGGTGTTTAAGAAGAAATTTGGTGCAGATGGCAGTGTTGAAAAGTACAAGGCCAGATTGGTTGCGAAGGGGTACTCACAAGTGGAGGGAATTGATTATGGTGAAATTTTCTCTCCCATTGCAAAGCTGACACCCATTTGTTTTATGTTATCTCTTACAGCTGCTTATGACTTAGAGGTAGAATAGATGGATGTGAAGATAGCTTTCCTTCATGGTGATTTGGAGGAAGAGATTTACATGTCACAGCCAGAGAATTACATGGTGAAAGGTAAAGAAAATTTGGTTTGCAGGTTAAAGAAGTCTGTGTATGGATTGAAGTAGTCTCCTAAGATGTGGTACTTGAAGTTTGATGCCTTTGTGTTGTCGATTGGATTTGTGAGATCGAAATCGGATCACTGTGTGATCATATTCTCATTGTTTCATTAAATGTCAATGATATGTTGCTCATTGGGAAGGGTAAGAATATGATTTCTGATTTTAAGTCTCAGTTGGCAGCATAGTTTGAAATGAAAGATTTAGGGGCAACCAGGTACATTCTTGGAATAGAAATCAGAAGAGACAGAACTAACAGAAAACTTTGGTTAAGCCAGAGTAAGTATGTGAAGACCGTGTTGGATAGATTCAGCATGGCAGATTGTAGACCATTGTGTGTTGCTATTTCTTTGGGGACAAAGTTGTCTATTAGTGATGGTCCAAAATCTCCTAGTGAGGTGGAGGACATGAGCAAAGTATGTTATGCTAGTGATGTTGGCATTTTGATGTATGTTGTGGTTTGCACAAGACCAAACATTGCCCAAACAGTGGGAGTCCTTAGTCAATTTATGGCTAATCCTGGACGGGTACATTGGGATGCAGTTAAACGAGTGTTAACATATTTGATGGGTAATTTCAAGTATTCCATATGCTATCATGGTAATGTTACAGGACCTCCACATTCTGTTGATATTCGTAGATTTTTGGATTCAAATTGCGTAGGTGACATTGACAGCAGAAGATCAACCAGTGCTTATGTGTTTACACTGTTTGGTGGTGCTATTAGTTGGATGAGTAAGTGACAACCTGTGGTTGCTTTGTGCACGACAGAAGCTAAGTACATGGCAGCAACTCATGATTGTAAGGAAGCCATTTGGCTTAAGAGATTGTGTTCAGATATTGGTGTTGATGCAGGATAGATTACGATTTGTTGTGACAGTCAGAGTGCGATTTGTCTTGCGAAGAATCTAACTTTCCAGGCCATAACAAAACATATTGATGTACAGTTTCACTTCGTGCGAGACATGGTAGAGGATGGGAAGGTAAATTTGGAGAAGGTAGATACTTTGAAGAATGTTGCAGATGCATTGACGAATCCAGTGGGCACAGAGAAGTTCAGATGGTGTTTAGAGTCTATGGGCCTCTCGACTTGTAGTAGTTAAATCTTGTCATTTCTTTTGGCTCTTGTAAGGTGTTCGACAAGTGGGAGAATGTTGGGAATTAAGGTGTCTCAACCTTTGCAATTTCCTAGCATTGGTAATTTAATTATATATTTAATTATTGTCTAATATTGTAATTAATTGCACATTCAGTTTGGTCACATAGTTGAGGTGGCATGGCGACATGTCAGCTTACTAAGAATGTGACTTAGATGGTCAAGTCAATCCTACATGGATTTGGGTGTTCCATATTGAGGTGCATTAATTTTCCATGTGTCGGCATCTTTGGTATATGGAAGGCAATATTCCATATGACAGAATCTATGACGCGTAAGGGTCAAGTTTGACGATTACTATTACAAGTGGTGACAAGTGTCGGTTGGCATCTTTGCATGAGGGAAAGGCATCTTTGGGTGCCCAACTTGGGCTATGACATGTTGTAAGTGGAATATGCTATATTTAGCATTGTATGATGGATTCTCTTACAACATTTAAGATTGTTATTGTGGGCAATTTTTTTGACAGTTGTAAGATGTGTAAGAGCATCTGTCATAGTCTATTTTTAGCCTGGAGCGCTCTACAATGGGAAAGTCAAATCTGCCATTTATGATAGATGTAAGGGATGTAAGGACAACAAGGACAAGTGTCCTTTGATGCTGAAAATGGCCATGTGGCCAAGGTGGACGCCTATCCCAAGATGCTCTCAAGATATGCCTTGTAATCTCTATAAAATGCATAGTTTGGAGTTGTAGTTGCATAGTGTTTTTACAAGTACTGTTATGCTGCCGGAATAACTCCAGAATTGACATTTGTGAACTCTTGGAAGACTTGTATTGCAATTGTATTGTAAACTATTGTTGTTTTGATAATACATTGTGCAGGTTTAGAGTGTGGGGTTTTTTACCTGAAAAGGTTTTCCCCACTGTATATCTTGTGTCACCTTCTTTATGTGTTGTGTTGCTATTGTAATCTTTATGTTATTAGTTTAATGTTGCTGTAATTGTAAGGATTTAAATGAATTTGCACTCTATTCCCTTCATTAGATTGGTGTAGGAAGTGTGTTTCGTGTACCTTGCTTCCTTTCAGGATCAATAATACAAGTGGGAAGAATATCTACCACTTGTGGAGTTTGCATATAATAACTCCTACCATTCTGTTATAAGAACGCTCCATTTGAAGCATTGTACGGAAGAAGATGCCAAACTCTTATAAGTTGGGATAAGTGAGAAGATAGGATTAGCATTGGTCCAGAAATGTTATCAGAAATGGAAGAATAGATCAAGTTGATCAAAAATAGATTGGTGGAAGCAAATGATAGACAAAAAAGTTGCATTGATGCCAAGCACACACCAAGACAATTTTCAGTTTGATAAAAAGTTCTTTTGAGGGTCAAACCTCAGAAAAGTTCCATAAAGTTTGGAAAGTCTTCCAAACTAGCTTCTCAATATGTAGAACCCTTCAAAGTTCTTGAAGTGATCAATCTGGTTGCCTACAAAATTGCTCTACCACCAGCTCTTGCCAGGATGCACAATATTTTTCATGTTTCATATTTGAAAAAGTATATAACAGGTGATAATCATATTCTTGATTGGAATGCTTTGCAGGTACATGACCCAGGAGTGGTCATGATCGAGCCTCTCAAGGTGCTCAAAGTTCGCAAGCTCCGCTTGCATAATAGAGAGGTTACACAGTGCAAGTTCCAGTAGGACCAGTATGCAAAGGATAGTGCCACATGAAAGATTACCATGAATTTTATTAGAGATTTCCTCATTTGTTTTATGCTTTTTAAAATTGAACAAAAACTTTATTATTATCTCATGATACACTAGATCATCAAGGACAATGAATCTTATGGGGGGAGATATGTCACGCCCCAAATTTTGACTATGATTTACTTTTTAATTGCACATAATTAGTAGTTAATTATGCATGAATTAATGATTTGATGTTATGTGAAAATGTCAAGATAAATCAATGATATCATGAGTTTATGTTTATATGATTAGAATTTAGACATGTGATTATAAGATGTCATGATTATTTATTCATAAGGTTTATGGATTGACTAACGATGCACTAATCCCAGTTTGGTGATTGCAAGTTGTAACCAGGAAACATGTTTTCCACCCTCTGAGAAAGAGAGGGAGAGCATCATCAGAGAAGAGAATAGACATATAGATAAGAACAGATTATTTTCCATCTAAGTCTTATGCTTTCACAGTTTAGTGAACCTTCATTGAATATGGTAAGTTATATTTAACCAATTGGTCTAAGTTTGGTTCTGACTTGACAAGTCATTGATTGTCAACTAGATTCATTAAGCTGAGGTTATTGTCAAAAACTAAGCCAGATTAGAATATGACCGTCGACAAGGAAATGGTCGATAGTCATTATTTCTTTGTGTGATATGAATATAGCATTATATTACTAGAATAAATAAATACTAGTAGTTAAACTACTTTATTATCGATAATTCTTGATTGGAATTCTATTATGTTAATTTATCTATTTTGACGTTTAAGCAATTTTGAGAGGGGGAGAATACCTCGACCCCATTCTCATATCTTATCGTGTGTTAGAGACAACGTAAGTATATGTTGTATACACCGATATTTTTTGTTAAATACCTATTTAATATGAACTTTAAGTTTAAACCAATTGTTTTGTTGTCGATGAGCATTTTAAGGAACATGGTGTTGTTGCAAACTTAATGCAAAACCACTTCATGTTATTTTGTGGGAAATCAACCCCTTTCCTCTACATTGGTTATGGAGAGAAAGGAGGATTTTTACGAAAAGTTTGGGAATGGTCTTTATGACCAATAACTCCATTTCTGCATGCCACCATAGAGTGTAAATAGGCATAGATGCAGGAGGAATCTGCAATTATGGAGGACTGTAGTGGGATAATAACTCCTTAAGAACTGATCTTAGCGCAGTTGGTAGATATGAAGGAGACTCTCTTTAGAGAGCGTGGTGGGAGAGAGAAGAATAGGGAACAACATTGAAGATTGTATCTTTGTTTGAGTCGAGAGTAGAGATAACACCCATAGGAGAAGGTAAGAGTTTGGGTTTTCATGCATTGAACATATATCGTTATAGTTGCAAGCTTAAACCTAAGTAAATACCATGCAAGTTAACATTATTTTTGTAAGCTTAAACTGGTGTTTATACTGTGAAAGATAACATTAATGTTACAAGCTCAAACATGTGTATATGTTGTGAAGAATAACGTTGTTGTTACAAGCATAAACCATTGTTTATACTATGAAAGATTACATTGTTTCTAGAAGTTTAATTTGTGTATAGGATGTGAAGGGTAATGTCATTTATGTAAGCTTAACCCTATGCAAATATTGTGAAATATATCATTATCTCTACAAATTCAAATATGTGAATATGCTATGAGAGATAACACTATTCTTTCAAGATTAAGCTCATGAATATACTATGCAAGAGATCATTATTTCTGCAAGCTGAACACTGTGCATATATTGTGAAAGAAATCGTTACTTCTACAAGCTTACACCTATGTAAATATTTATACTATGGAAGATAACTTTCTCATGCCATCATTTTGTATCATCAAACCCATAGAGAGTATATGTTATAAACTTTGTTGCTTTGATAGACACAACATTATGGAAAATGTTATGAATAACATTGATTACACAGAGGTTTACGGTCTGCAGAAAGTTGTCACTTAACTTTGTATACTCGAGAAAACATAGGTTTCTTTTAGCTATCAAAACACCAAATCTGTGTAGAAATCTAGCATATAAAATACAGAGTTTGAACTTTTTGAGAACTCGGTTATAAACCTAGGAGTTGAGATGAGTAAGATTAAAGAAAGTTTAGACAATGAATGGTTTAGAAACCATAGATCAAGACAGTATAATTAGGAAGAGTCTAAGAACCACTTATTATAAAATAAATGATTTCTTGATAGAGTCAGAAACTTGATATATTATACAAAGAGTGCTCAATCTTTGGGTCATTGAGTAGAATGACAAGAAGTCATAGACCCTAGTATTTGCAAGTATGCAAAGAGGAACTCTCTGAAAGGTTAAAGTCACCTAAACCCATATATTATGTATATCCTAGATTAAATATTAAATTCTAATTCAGGTTGACTAGGATTTGAGTTTAGTCAAGACAATTTATGTCTAGAGATACTAGTCAAGCAAGTCAAACTATAGGATGTGGTAGTTTCCATATCAAGTTAGAGTTGTGTGAACACATGACTACATTTATTACAAACATCTATCTATAGAGAAACTTTGGCCAAAGTGATGCATTTGTCTATGCACGCATTAGTCAATTCACCGTGTCTAGATTGTGTAACCTGTCAGAATGAGCATACTTAGCTAGAAGATTGACTAGAGTTGTATGGTCGATTGAGTTACGTAGGACACAGCACTAGGACTTAGATGGCAACTTGTTGGTTCCTTATGTCTATACTCTTCGTGAAGAGTAGGGCCACTTCCAAGAAGGAAGGTGAGCAGGGGACCGTTGGTCTGTGGTTGGACGAAAAGCACTCAAATGATGCTCTCCCTTTGTAGCAGAAGACTCGCCAAGACTTGTGAGATAGATACCATATTCTAAATGTGGTATACTTCATGATATGACTTATGATTTTCAAACTTAAGTAAAATTATTCATATTGCCAAATGCAAAATATTTGTAAATGTAATGTGAAATGATTTCACTATGATTTTATCTTTGAATATATTGTAATTTCAAGGTTGAAAAATATTCAGAAAAGATATACATTGAATTCTATGTGATTATGCAAATGTTAAAAAAAATCAATTACTTTCTTAGTAAATTTTGTGAGTAATTCCAAGTTGTATGAGTTGGTCTATTACAAAGGGGATCACATCACAAAGTATGTAAACACATCAAAAATCTTTAAGATATGCATGAATAGCAGCCAAGGATAAGGGACAATTAGAATCCATGATGGTAGATGCAACAATGAAGACCAATCCCAAGAGATTGTGCAAGGAAAGTCCAAAATCCTAATACAAGTAGATAAATGATTTAGAAATGAGGTAAAGGTTTGATAGACATCAAAAGATCTAGAAATGAAACCTTCAAGGCCCCACCAAGGGGTAGGGTGTGTGAAAACAAGACCACGCAATCTAAGCTCTAATCCTAGCATAAGCATGTGTCAAAGAAGCATTCGAAAAATTATAGATCTAAAAAACCTTAATGAAGGAAAACCCTAAGGGTAGTTCATGTAAGCAAATGTTGGTTCACTAAAATGTAAGTGTAAAAACTTGGATTAATCTAGGTTAATTAAATAAATACAACAACAAAAGCACAATTAACTTAAATTAATCAAAGTTGGGAGATGATAAATTGAAATTTTATTTTTAAAAACTAAGTGCAAAGATATATGGTACTTAGCTTTAGGACAAAGAATAATGATACTAATGCAACATAGAAGCCACTCATCATTGTCCAAAATGCAATGTCCTTGATATGCTCACTGTCTCAAAATCAAAATAGACTACGGATCAATCCTGAGTGGCTTGAGGTTGATCTTGGGCAATGCAAATTCTTCCTCTAATGTGCAAATTAATCTAGCAACAAACAAACTTCTACAACCTAGTTCATAATGATCTATGATATATGAAGATGCATAAGGACAATGATATTTTAAAAAACCTTTGCGGAAGTTGCTAGATTGCTAGGGGCAAGCTCTCCTAGGTCAATCACCTTGTTCGAAAGGCTTTACAACCTTCAATGAATGTTGGAAAATAGCATACACAAGCATGCAAATGGCTAAGATGTAAATTATGATTCTAGTGCATTGTTCGTTTTAAGCTCCAAATCAAAATGTTCCTCAAATGATTTTCTCCTTGATTGACCATAGGAATTAACTACACATTTAATGTCTTTAAATACCTAGACATAGCAATAAGTCACAAAATGTGTATCAAGTCAATTTCCAGTGGCTATTTGAACTTGATTTTTTTATATTTGGGACAAATATCAAGTGACTCAGGATCAAAGTTGAGCACCACATGATTGACCTAGGATAGGAAAGTGCAAATTTCAAGTTGGAGATGGAATGTACAAAAATGTGTAAACATTGGTGCAATATATGGTCGATAATAGCGAATGTACATGAATGTGTAACTAGGAATGTGATAAAGCCAAACATATAGGGATAAGTGCAAATGGATGCAAAATGGAATCAAATAAGGATCGAGGAATGAGTCAGTCTTGGCACAAGAGAGTGCCACTTGTCAATCTGTAATTGCATTAGGTCATTATGTCAAAATGGACCCAAAATTAAATGGAAATTGGCACGAGTATTGCAAATTTCACCATTACAATTTATAGGCAACCAAACAAAGATAGGAATACTTAAATTTTTCATGTAGGCCAACTAGAAGTTTAGGCTTTCATTAGTGTGTGTGTATGCGTGTGCACAAGCGCACGTGCTTGTAATAATAAATACTCAATTCACAATGAGAGGTAGCCTATTCATAAAATGTGGACATTTTAGCTATCATCCTTCTCAAAGAATCATCCTAGACTAGTTTAGATCACTCTCAAATTTTAAGATTGGAGATGGAAACAATTGTTGAATTATAGAAATATTCAACAAAAAAAAAAAAAATTGTGCGAAATTGACATCATTTTGCCTAAAGGCCATGGAAAGCAACCCTCTTCTACACTTGAATAAAGATAAACTAGAAGATAATATCACAAGTCCTCACGAGAGGCTTAATTTACATATTTGTATTCAATGATATACGCTAACAAAACTTGGAAGACCCATGGAGACAACAAAATCTGCTTATTCTCAAGAGAATACGTTATTGTGATCTTGACCATGGGAGACACTATCTTCCAAAGGCCTCTATTTCCTTTGAGATGTGGGACGATTCATTAAGTATTGGCATATTGATTTCAAGCCTGCAAAGAAAATGCCATTCAATGCCCCATTGTGGATCTACATGTATGCCCTTCAACATGAGTTTAAAAATAAAAATGTGTTCCAAATGTTGGAAGATTGTGTAAGAAAGTGCATTTGTTCTTTCAAAATTACTTTGGGAAGAGAAATGGCAAAATATGTACAAATCTATATGTAGTTTGAGCTAGATCCAACGTTCCCAAATAGTACTAACTTGCACAAGAAGCGACGTGATTTGAATGGATTCAATGAATAGATTGAGTCCAGTGCAATTCTTTTAAATACAATGCTTCCCATGAAGATGATCATTTGGCAAAAGAACGCACCCTTGCTAAAGTGTCAATAACCCAAGCTACAATGTTGTATGATTAGAACAAGTGTAGGAAAATTAAGGTAAAAAGGGAAGTTAACAACCAATATCGAAAAGAACATTTGATTAAGATGAGGTAATGACGGTAATGAATAGCTTCAAGGATGATCTAAAAATTTCAATGGAGCCAATAGTTCATGAAACGAGAGTGTGACGAAGAAGATAAACATATAGATGAAGAGGGAGGAGAGAATCGTAATCAATCAAGAACTCAATCAAAGATCAATGGAAAAAGAAGAGTAATATTGTAAGTCAGGCAGGAAAAGGATGAACACAAGAAGAGTTGAGTTAATTTATCTAGGAAAGAATAACTCAAAGCTTTTTTGGAAGGAGTTTCAATCGAGAAAGAAACAAAATGAAAATAACATTTCAACAAATCAATGGTTAGACTACGCAAGACAACTTTATGAGTAGGAATCAGAGGTTGAGCCTCCCCACTTGATCAACATCACAACAAAACTTTTCACCTTGCAAGAGGTGGAGATTGGTACTAAAAAGTTGGGTGTAGAAAAAGCTAAGGATTTGGTTGAACTTCAAGCAAGTATCTAAAATGGGGAGAGAGGACTCTCGCATTGCACATTATGAGAATTTTTAACATCATCATTCAACAAGGGTTCCCAAAAGATTGGACAACCATTATAGTGATGCCTCTTTTTAAGAGTGGTGACGTTAATAACCCCTTAAATTATAGGACCATTATGGTCAATCATTTGTTTGCGAAACTATTTGGTAGCATGGTAGAAAACAAAATCAACAAGTGGACAGAAGGAAAAGAAAAGTGAGCAAAAGGGCAAGCAAGGTTAAGACCCAAACACTCTATGATTGATCATGGAATCACGTTAAGGCACATCATTGAAAAAGTTTGGGGGGAAAGGGAGGAAGCCTTTTGTTGTTTTGTTGACTTCAAAAAGGCTTTTGACACGGTACCTAAGGATAAGCTATGGCATAAAATGGAAGAACTTGGGATTCCTATGCATCTTAGAGTGGTTGTCCATAGGCTTTATGAAGAGGTAAGAGTCAAAATCAAAACTTTAGCGGGTATTTCGTAAAGTTTTAGGAGTGACATTGGGGTCAAGCAAAGCTACCCACTTTCTCCTACTGTTTTTGGATTATAAATTAACAAGCTTGAAGAGTGGCTAAACGTGCAATGAGGAGATGGTGTCCTTTTGGGAGAATTTGTGATAAAGCTTCTTTTATATGTTGACGACCTTATTTTGATTGTTAAACTGGCTAAGGGTTGCAAGAGCACTTATATGCCCTTGAGCACTTTTGTATAACGACCGAGATGCAAGTCAATACCAGTAAGACCAAGATCATGATCTTCTCCAACAAAAGAAAGAGGACCCAGCGTAAGTTCTCTTTTGAAGGCAATACTCTAGAAGAAGTAACAAAGTACAAATACCTAGGGTTTGATTTCAACAAGCTTAGTTGGAAGAGCTGCAAAAAGAAAAGAATTTTAGAAGGATGGAAAGCATTATATGTTCTTCAAAATAGATGTAAAGAGGCAAAGTTATGGCATTGGAATAACGGGTGTGTTTTCTACACTACCAGGGCAGTGGAATCAAAAGAGCACTTTATTATGGAGTGTGAGGCTTTCAAAGACATCAAGAACAAGTATACCAATAACTTGACAACTCTTTCTTGGCATAGTTTATTCAACGAAGAGAATGTTGCAAAGTTTGGGAAGCTCATCCTCACTTAGAATAAGGAAAGGATTGAAGTGCAGAAGACTAAAACAACAAGGCTGGTGGTCCCATAGGCTATTTTTAGCCTCATGGACGTTAAAAGCTATTCATTCATTCATTCATATTAAGTGAAAGGACATATTAAGTGAAAGGACAAGAAAGGTAACAATAATGCAAATTATTTGTGAATAGAATTCTATTAACACTCAAAAGGAAAAAGCGAGAGGCAACAAACATGTTAAAATACAAGTGGTGGTGGCAAATATAGTAAAGGGACCTCCAATTTCTGTTACAAGTATTCAAATACAGCCAAATACACCTGCCTACATAGAATTTCCAAATACAAAGAAGTATCATGCATGGTTAAAAACTAGCAAAATCTAAAAAGGAATCATGCAAATGGCATTGCATTGCAAAAAAAATTGAAGAAAACTTGGACGTGCTTTTAGTTTTGACTAATTTTTCGTTGGAAAATAATTTCTTAATAGTAAATATTTAACATTTGTTACACGTTCAAGAGCAAGTGTGCAAGCTTTATTGATACATGTAACACATTTTTAGTGCTTTTTAGCTAAAAGATAGTTTCTCGCTGCTCGCAAGTATTAAAATTTTGTTAATGTCTTATAAGCAAGTATTAAAATTTTGTTATGTCCAAATGCAAACGTGCAAGTCTTATTTAGTTAAGAGAGAGTTTCTCACCTGCTTGCAAGTGTAAAAATTGTTACATGTATTAGAAGATAGATCTTGCTCGCAAATATTAAAAATCTGTTATATGCCTCTTAATATAGTTGTGTAACTCGATACCTTTTTTTTGATAAAATACACTTTAACCTTCGTTATTTTTTTAAAAAAGTACGGAAGCCAATATTGACAGCCTTTCAAGAGCATAGGCACGAAACTGTTGGGCATGCTACCATTGGTCACAAAGTAGTCTTCGTAGAGTAAATTATTAGCCTTCGTTTCCCATGTTTGGAGATTAATCTTTCAAAGAATGTTCAAAATGAAAAACTATAAATAAAAATTTTGGGCACAAACACTTAATATTTTCGCCATATAAATAAATCCTTTGAAATGCTCTATAACTTGCTTGGATCATCGAGAGAATACACACGCATACTAACCAAAATTGCCACGGGCATTATCATGCTTCTCGTAAACACAAGTTGAACTTCCCCATGGCTCCATATCTCACTAAATATAAATGTTCTTGTTCATTCTTAGATCAGTAAACAGGCTTTCAAAGAATATGAGGCACCACGTTCATTCTTCGCACCACAAATATCTAGCCAATATGTATCTAAAATCTAAAGCAGGTTGCTTAAGTTTCCTTACACAATCAGAATTTCCTGGTATCGAAAAAGACAGTTGAAATTTGCCATAAACAACAGATGAGATTCTCAACCTTTTCGAGCCTCTTACTAATTAGACAACAGAACTGTTTTGACTAATGTACTATATAAGTAAAGAACTAAAATCTCTTCAGTTGAATGTAATCCTTACAACGTAAACAATACGATATTTTTAGAAATGCCTCTTCTGTTTTCAGGAGGATACAGAAACCAATTTATACTTCTTCCATCATGATAACCATAATCTTACAAATGAAATAGTTGCAAGTATCAATCGCACTTGTGAAGCTGACTATGAAAAAGCAAGCGATGCCATACTGAATCTTACATTTTACAAGAAACATTCGTTGAAGCTAACAAAACAAAATAAGCGATACAATACTGAATGTTGATTTTACAAGAAACGAAGGGCCATTGCATATAGTAGTCTATTACCGGTGGCTCAGTTGTCAGATTAACTAAAACCATATCGCAAATCAAAAGCACATAGTAAACCCACACTTTATAAGCAAAGGGTCATTGCATATATTAACCTAATCCTGTTAGCTCAATTGTAAGATTAACTAAGACCAAATCGCAAATCACAAGCACATAAGAAGCTCACATAAACCACAGTAGTCATCCATCGCTTTGTTACAAAAGATTGGTGAGAATCACATGCATCCTTCATTTGATTCATCATTAATTTGACTACATTTACACCTCAAAGTTACATCAACAGTAAGATTAACACCGTATCCTTTTCCTTCTACTTTCAGAATCATCATTACCTTCCTGCAATGGACAAAAATCAAAACAACATCAGCTTTAAGTTCAATTAATAAATATTGGCAGGCTCCCTTCATTATTATGTAAGGCTTGTAAAAAGGCAATAGAATACACAGACAAACATGATACAAAATATAGAGGCCCAAAACTATGTAACAAACTTGTGTAAATAGATGAAGATGGTCCTTCACAAGGAAGATGTCATGAAACTCACAGGTCTAGAAGGAAATAATGAATATGTTTTATACAACCAACCATCTAAGCACCAGGTATGAAAACTGCATAATGCTAGACTGAGATTTTAGTTAATAATGCAACAAAGGTGAAAATATGCTCAACGACAGAGGATTGAACTGCAAAAACGGGTGGAATATCCACATTAATACAGAATGGGATGAAAGGGTTCAGGGAAAGTTGTGTATCATCCAGACGATGATAAGAGTTGCTTATATTCATACCAGGATCAACTAACTAATGGGATAAGGAAGAACAAATGACATTTTCTAAATTATATACCATATACTAGCAACTATAGTTAAGTGACTCGACTCAACATAATTGCATTTGTGCTGTTCGGTTTGTCTTGAAATCCAAAAGGTGTTTGTGAGATCTGATGATGCCTATTTATAAATAGAATGAAATTGAACGTGAGCTTCTACAGAATCTGAACAGATGAGACAGCAAACAAATTATCCAGTCTGTGCTAGCATGAACGACAGCCAGAAATAGCACAATGTTGGAGACAGTGACCATGTATACATTGTGCCTTCTTTCCAAGACTAACCTATGTCAATAGAGAACATGTATTTACCCATCCCATGTAAAGGGAGAAATATATAATTGCAAAAACACTAGCGGTTACACAGCTGATTCAACCCATTGCTCTCCACCATTCAACTGAAGTGATGACCATCTTTGTGCCCTTATATTCATCTGGAGAGACAAGGTAGGTGTGAGGATTGCAGGATGTCAAATTAAAAAATCAAATGTATTTATGCTTCAGAAGAGTTCCAACAGATGAAACGGGAAGCAAGCTACCCAGCTTGTCCTGAATGAACAATTAGCAATATCCTTGTGCTGTTGGAGAGAGAGCCCAGTTATATATTCATAAACAGTACATAATTCCATTGATTAATCCATCTCAATAATTGTGATTCAGTGTGTTGCACCTTGTCGAAGGAAGAAACCAAATATAAATAGTGTTTAGTGGTCAACTACAGTTAGATAACTCAACCGAACCTGATTGCACTCCATTCAAACTAATTTGATCGTTCTCTTTGTGCCCTTGTATATTTGTCCGGAAGACAAAAGGTGGGTTTGAGAACTGCAGGATGCCAAATTAATAAATCAAATAAAATTAAACGTTTTCTTCAAAATAGTTTCAACGGATGACACATGAAGCACAATAATTGGACTGTGCTGCATGAACAAATTGTTAGTAATGCCCCCCATGTTGGAGAGAGTGCCCCCTTATATATTTCTGCTTAATTACCAAGATTTGTCCATGTCAATAACAAGTGTGACCCATAGTGTTGCACATTCATTGGCCATCCCATCTAAAGCCATACACAGGAAGGCACAAAACACCACCAAAACAGGAAAAAGAAATAAAGAAATACCCGTAGCATAGAAAATCGAAGACAACGAATACGAAAACATGGGGATGAAACCCACATCATTGTCAACAGAACAGAACTAAATGATTCCATTAAGTTCTAGCACAAGATTCCATGAAGTCTAGTCAGAGAGATGTATAGAATTTTCATCTTTCTTTAAATGCACTTTAAACTGATATTACCCTACCAATATGTAAAAATGTAAACAAATAAGATCACAATGGCTTCCAAGTCTTCTTACCAATTCATCCTCCTCAGAATCTGCAAAACTAACTCCTGCAGATTTTGACCTGCACTTAGCATGTACAATAGGACCCAGTGGAGACCCGCCCATGCCTTCTGTGCTTCCACCAGGAACATTCATGTAAACTGTTCCCTTATACATCCACTCATCTGTTTCGTCGCTGTAGAAAAATTCAAATAGTTCTCCACAAAGTACACAGACACTCTGATCATCGTCTACAGGGACTGCAACTTCCTCACTATCTTTTTTATCCAAAGTAGTTTCCACAGGAGAAAAGGCAGGAACAATCTCAGCTGCTAAATTCTCTGTCTCATTGAGCCATTCTGTAGCACTCATAAACCATTTACGAGATGTGGATTGCAGAGACTTTTGTTTGCGACTCTTAGAAATGGTTCTATTTCTAGACACATGCCAATCCATGTGATTGCTGTGCTCTTCTTGACACCTGAAGCGCATCCCACATGATGTGCACTGTCTTGGCAAATCATTATACAGTGCGTTAAGAACAGATTCATGACGAACCTTGAGGATTTCTGAACTAAATTGAGTTCCAATGGGATCCTGAGTATCCTGTGCTTCTGATAGTGTAACTTTTGGAAGGCATTCATTAACAGGTGGAACAGAAAGTAAGGATGTTGTAGTAGAAGCTGCAGCCACAGTTGCATTATTATCTGAGAGCTGATTTGCTGTTGTAGCTGATGTTACGGGTATGGATAAAAATGGAGCAGAGGACGTTGTAGCTGTCACAGATATCACACCCTTTTCCATGAGTGAACTCAGAATACTCGAGAGAGAGCTCCCTGAGGTTTGTGGAATGGTAACCGAACTCATCACCTGTGATGTTGACGCTACCAACAATGATGCTGGTGGGGGGCCAGGGGGAAGAGGTGGTTGTACTCTCCCTAAAACCTGTGAAGAGAAGTTATTGGGGACAGGTGGAATTAATGAAGACACAGAGTTTAGTCCTGAATTAGGATTTGTCATGCTACTGCTGACAACAGATCCCAAAGTTTGAGGAGCTCCACCACTTAACTGTGATTGTGTGACAGTTTGGGATTGCATCATTGGTTGAGACTGAATTGTGTGTGAAAATGTAGCAAGGGGAATTTGCTGTGCTTCTTGAGGCACTGCTAACTGTTGTGGCATATAGCTACCTTGTGGAAAACTGAATGGAAGTTGATTTAACTCTGGAACAGCTTGAGACTGCGGCACCTGCTGAAACCAAGGAAGCTGCTGAGGAACTTGTTCAACTGGCTCCAATCGACGTGGAGATTGTTTAGATGACTGTGAAGACAAGCCTTGAGAAAGGACAGGGAGATCCTCAACATGTGGATGAGCGCCCTTCATAAAATTATTCTGATGCTGCTGAAGTTGTATTAGCTGAAAATGCGGATTTTGAGGTGGTGGAGCAGATGGAGGAACAGGAGGATTTGGTTGCACGGAAGGCCTTACAGATTGAGGAATAGGTGATGGTGAAACATGCCTCTCAGGTTGCTGCCTCGTTGGGAAGGAAATGTTACTAGATGCTGGCATCATGGGTGGCAGAAATTCGAAGTTCAAAGAGTCACTGCCAAGTGAAGATCCAACATTTGCTGGAGATTTTGATAACATTCCTGATTGCAGCTCTGTACCCACTGACCTGAAATTGTTCACTGAACCCGCTGGAGGACCACCAGAATGAGCTACATTGAAAGAAGCAATGCCAGTACTTGAACCACTGCAACCTGGAACAGATGCTTGCACCGTTTTCAGCCTTGATTGTGAAGTTGTGCTAAGATTTTGATGAGAAAAATGAGGAGGCCGAACTGGTACATATCTATGTCCTAATACACCTTCACTACTTTTCAGCAAAGACGGGGTCTCAATGGCAGTATTAACATTCCAAGACACAATACCTGATTGTGAAAGAGATGGGTGGCGCTCTTCTGACTCCTAGATTTTGTAAAACATGATTTTATTAGACACCAATTATCGTATCCAAGTAAATAAAATCATTAATAGAACAACTATACTGGTGAACAAAGGAAAATATATAACTTCTGATTGAAAATGATTAGATTAAAGATGCAGCCAGAAGACCATTTTAATAGGCAACCTTATATTACCTAAGGAAAATCACTAACAAAACAAGAATACTGAGTAAAAAAGTTGAAAAAAGAAAAAACTGTTTCTGACTTAACATGACTAGATACAATACACAGCAGGAACAAAAGAAGCATACCCTCCGAAGAGGTAGCATATCCTTCCCACTTATCATGGGCTTATCCATGTGAGACATGGATCCATGCATGCACCAATCGCTGTCAGGAAGAGCAGGTTCTGTGCCCATTCTTTTTCCCCTTCCTAAACCTGGCCACTTATTCACATCTCCAACAAAGCAATCATCTTTCCTCATGTTCTCACTCCCCCTGCCATGATTCCCCAATCTAGGGCTCATATCCTCCCACATGTACTCTTCTTCCTCTGAATTTTTCCAGTTTCTAGACATTACTCTAGTATTTTTCATGTCAAGTTCCTGGGGTGGCTGTAAATGTGAAAGTGGTCCCCTTGAAGATCTCTGACCCCTGATATTTCCATAGGCATCAATCAGAGCATCATGCATTGGCTGCTGTTGCCAATCATAGCCGTTCCTTTGACTGTATGCTACAATTGTATTAGTAGTATCGAGTGGCCGGAGTCCATCTCCATCAGTTTTCCCATGCCAAGGCCTTTCCCATCCATTACCCTGGTCAACAATCTTCTCATTCAGCCTTCCAATACCAATCCTTGATGGAGAAGGAGATCTTCCAACTCCAATTCTTGATGTAGTGGGAGAGGGAGCATTCCTAACTCCAATCTTTGATGGTGAAGTGTCCCTTCCAATTCCAAACCTCGGTGGAGTGGGAGCCCTTCCACCTCTTAACCTAGAGAGGGGAGAGGAAGGCCTTCCACCTCCGATTCGAGAAAAGGGAGAGGTAGGTCTCCCAGCTGCAACCCTTTGAGGAGACAGACTGTCACCTAGACTGAAATCATAGTCAAAATAGCGTGTAGCAGGTTTCTGTACATATACAGTTTCAAGAAAAGCATTTCCCCTTTCTGATCGATGAGCATGCTGGCAAAACAAGAAATATCAAATACTTTTAGGGGTAATTTACATCAATAGTAAGCTCATGAGCTGAAATCAGCATACATACATAGTATATAAGATCAGAAGAAATATATAGATCGGGCAAATTTAATTTGAACCAATTTAATGGAAGACAAACAGATGAAACTAGTGCAAAACATCAAGCAGCAATTAGCAGAATAACTGCAATTGGGAATTACATCAAAAGAAAAACAGACATTGAACGATATCCAATCTAAGTAAAAATCCCAGCAAAAAGAATTTCCTCAAAACAAGCCTTTCTCTATTTAAATATACTGATTGAAGATAACAAAGAAATTATCGAAAAGAGAATTCTTCAAAAATGTTAAGGCCTTACTCTTTCAGCATGAGCAACTCATTTGTGATTGATGAAAACAAAAGAGATGAGAAATATCACAGTACATGGACTTCACATGTCAACGCTCAAAAGCAAAAAATTTTGAGGCAAATATATAGTAATACTAGTATATTTATATTTAAAAAAATATATCTACAATATGCCGAGAGACACATCATCTGTGCTTTTTGCATTTTCCATGGATTTTGTGATTTTTTCCAAATTTTTTTCCTTCAATTTTTTTTTTTTTTTTTTTTTTAATTTTGTCCAATTTCTTTTTTTGTTCCATAGTTTTTATGCTTTTCTTATTTTCAATTTCTTTTTTGGTTTTTATTTTTTATTTTTTCCAATTTCTTTTTTGGTTTTTATTTTTTATTTTTTTCCAATTTCTTTTTTTGTTTTTATTTTTTATTTTTTGGCTATATATTTACACGGAAAAAATGAGTGCTCTCATCTCCACCCCGCTGTGATTGTAAATGCCTCTCGGCATTATTAACCTAGAAAGGGATATATTCAAAATCTCCACAATTATTAATTGAGACGATATCTCAAATTCAATCTGCAAACTGCAGTCATGGACAAAAGATCATATAGAACCATGAAATCTGCTTAAAGGTGAAGTTAAAGATTGCCTAACAAACCAAAACCATGCACCCTAAAGCTAATAGAATATTTGAACAAGAAATCACCTAACAGTTTTGTCCGCATCTATTTACTGATCATACCATAAAAGAGTAGAAGGATAGCATACATGTAGTCTTCGAGGAGCTTCGGACCACCCTTTTGGACTTTCGTGTACAGATCTGCCAGATCTCTCAGGTTCTGGACTTGATGAATCCTCATTATTTTCTGAATTTGATCCTTCAGCCTGAAAAAGTGAGCAATATATAGATGTAACTTTTGACAGCAATGTTCATTTGATATGCACCATAGATTAAAAATTTTAGACAATTCCTCTACAGAAGCACCAGAAAGTATGGGTAACATTCTTACTGCAAGTTTTCCAATCGTAAAGTTCAATTCAAACGTATTTTTTAACCTCATTCTATGTCAGTACACCATAGATACACTCACCATGCTTGACTGCTCAAATTGTTGCCTTGCCTCCAAGTACTTTGGATTTACATGAATGCTGTGGCCAGGGCGCTGAGCCTGAGACTCAGGTGGCCTTGAAGACGTAGTACCAGATGATGGACCATTTACAACAGGAGGAAACTGGAGTTCTTCTTCAATAATACGGAGTGGTGGTGAATGGAATACTTCGCCCCACGTCTTGAAAAGATGTTGCATTGCATGATACGAACTGGGATCAACTTGTCTATATGACTTGCAAAATACCTTTACAGAAGAAAACCAGAAATATAATAGGATTCAAGATAAAGGAGATTTGAAACCAAAACTAGTTGAATAGTCATATGCAAACTGTAAACCAAAAGCTTTAGCAGTCATATCTATAGAGTATAACTACAGTCTGAAACTTTGTATTTGTTAAACAGAGCGAGCTGCATCTACAGAAAGGTTAAACAAAATTATCCAGGCACAATATCTTACCTCAGGAAGTCGAGCTGAAAAATATTTAACATAGTCCCCACCAATGTTCTTTACAATACTATCTAAAAGATAAAGAGAAGGTAACTTCTGCTCAACAGGAACCTGCAAATAAGTCAGAGACTGATGCTGAGTTATAAAGTTATATATTGAACAAAGCATCAAAAAATTGAAAGCTGCAGCATAATCTTCTTCTGAAAGATCAGGCATTGGATGAATCAAAAAATTCAACTAAATGAACAAGAAGCATGGTTATCCCCAAAACTATTTTAGAAAATATGTCAGACCGAAAAGACACTACAGATTATATTGAATTATAAATTATGAAAAAGAGTTGCCAAAAAAAATTTAAGAAGACAAAACAGTGATAAATTTTGGCCAGAGAGACAGCACCTAAAGATCTTCGAAAGAGAATTATAAAGAATTCCTTTCAACCCTCTATAGATAAGGAATTATAATTATATACATCACTGAAAAACATACTTGTAAAGAAAAAAATGTTCATGGAGTTGCAGGAAAACAGGTATTCAAAACATCCGAGAATCACTGGAATTATAATTATATGCAACAGTGAAAAACATACTTCATAAAGAGTAAAAAAGTTCATGGATTTGCAGAAATACATGTATTCAAAATGTCATTGAGCAGACCTTCAACAAACACACTAAACAAAAAACATATGTACAACATACAGAGTATCCAACAGCTGATTTGATGAATAAAGTCTGTTGTAGTCAGAAATGGCAAATACAATCACTTAACTGTAGTCAGGAAATATGAATATTCATAGGATGCAGCTTCATGGTGGTAAAGCTTGAAATGTTCAAGTTTACCAGAGATTGTTTTGTGCATCGGATTGACTCCAAATAACTTGATTTAAATAAAATATGTTATCTTCCTACATTTCAAAGGACATAAAAGATATTAATTGATGATTTAGTATGAAGTGGGTTCAGTTGTAACTCCCAACCATGTTGATAAAGACTATATTGGTGATTTTTACAAATTCCCTCCCCTCATTCTAAGCTCGTTCTTCCAAACTATTGACAAATGGAGAATGTTTCTCTATCAATTAACAAAAACTATGGACAAGTCTTACTTGAATTTTTCATGTTTTTATTGCTTTGGTTCAACCTCTCATGTGAGACTATCAAACTTCTGACAACCAAGGACATCAATTAACTTCAAAAACAAAGAGTGAATTAAAAAGCAGCCAAAAATATTTCCAATCTTTTTTTCACTTTTTTAACATTGTCACTTGATCTTTCGTATGCCACAATGTTGAGGCATGGCTATTCGGTTGATTTTCATCAAAGTCACTCAGACGTGCTGTAACAGCATTTGAACCACCACCAACAAAACTAAACTTGCATAACAAGCCAATATCCAGTATCCGTGATTGAATTATCTAGAGCTAGACCATCCATTTATGCCAGACTCGAAAGTGTGTTAAATTGTTCGTATGTTTAAAAAATTGGTTGAAAAAGCTTGGGTGAGGTTATGGATTTCCTTCACTGTGGTGTGTGGTAAGTGTACACAACAATCATAAGATTTTAACCCTGGGTCACATTCAAATGTAATCCATATTTGCCACACCACAGACTTGTCATATGTCCACTGGAGCTATGGACCATCTCATTGGGGTTACGAATGTCCCCAGTAAAATTAAACCCCTATCCCTTGGACAAACATTTGTAAATTTTAATGTTTTTTACCTATCACATTTTTTCTCATATCATTTGCACATTTTCTAACGAGGAAATATTCATCAGTGATAAAATATGAGGATAATTACAAAGATGATTCAAATAGTGTGCCACTATAAGCATCAATCATTAGCATAAGAATTGTCGTCAACATTGATATGCATTTAGCTAAGATAAGGATTAACATAAATGATCCTGAACATCACCAGTAATTACTATTGTTTGCATTGCCCATTGTAGCTATAAATGTTCAACATTAATGGAATAAAAGAAAGCCATAATCTCCTCTTATCATTTTCTAATTTTGATTATTGCTGCTCATTTCTTTTAAGTCCATCACAATCCCATATTAGTTGTTAGCCTCAAAAACTTGTGAGGGACAGTTGCCTCCTATGTCTCTCTAAAAGTAACAGATTCCCCTTTCCCTCAACAATTTTTCTTTTATTTTAAATAGTGCTTTACTTTCTTCATATAGGGCTGAAGTAGGAGCAATAATACCGTTCTCATCCTCAGATTTCTGCATCCTCCGAGCTTTAGTAGGGTGGCATATCTAATCATTTCATGAATCCATCTTTTTGCAACCTTGCCAAATTTTACCTGTATACACTCTAAAATGCTTTACTAACTAATTGGCATCTTAACAAGGGGCTTATCAGTGCACTGCATTGACACATCATTTATGAAATTGTGGTGGGCTCAGCTATAACAGATGCCTCACCATTATCATGTGTAGGTGCACTTAGTGTGTCTCAGGTGCCTTTGTCACTCAAAAAATCTTACATATCATGTTTACCTTAAGATGTCCTCCTTTGATCCTCACTTAGCCTACCTTTTGTCCCCCCTAAGCCATTTAAATCCCTTTGGACAAGATCAACCCTAGCCAAGCCTCCCCTTCTAAATATTTTAGCCCTAAATTTAGCGAACACACAGGGCCCAGCCGACTGTGTCGACCTGATTGGAATATTGGCCTTAAATATTTATATTTTACACGCATCTAAATAGTGAATCTAGGAATCAGTTTCCAAAATAAGGATACAACATTGCTGCCCTTGAATATGCATTCACAGCAGGTTTTACAATGGCTCAATAAACCATCTAAGAGGACAACAAGACTTTCACTGGAGGATACTTTCTCACAGCACATAAGAGCAGAAGAATACTACTGACCAGATCAGAAACTTAGGCACTTGCCCCTACCTGATTTATTAGATTTCCCAGGCTTCCCCTACCCTTCTAGCCTTCATCTATAGCTATCAATACTTGAAAATACTCTAGTAAAAGGGGGAGATCTCCATGCCAACAAGTTCCCCACAGGTAAGTACCCCTTTGCCCTCTCTTTTTATTCTGTTTGCTTAAATTGGTCCCTCTGCTTTATTTAATTTATTGCATGTTGTGGTTGCTTTATGCAAACACATAATACATGCTTATTATCCTTCTGGATGTATACTAAGAGAGGCCCCTCCGGTTATTAAGGCTCATTTGGGAACAGCCCTTTACATGTATAAATTTTGGTGAACCCAATATGAACCCTCCTTTTGGATGAGCCAAGTTTCCCTGTTTTTTTGTTGGGAGGATAAACATCCCAAATCTTTTCACAGCCCATTGGTATCAGGTACCCCAGGTGCATGAATAATCAACCTCCCTCAGCTTAGTGCCAAGGCCTAAGGGGTATCCGCTCCACCAAATTTGCATGGTGCACAATCCTAAGTTCAGCTTATCAAAGCGTCAGGCCTTTGCACTCAGCAAGCCTTGATCCTTGGTGGGCTCTTTGTGAGCCATTCAACTTCACTAATAAACCAAGGACCACTTGATACATTTCCCTGTTTTTCAAATCATATCTCTTTACAAATCTTTCTTCTTAAACCTCATACCCTCTAGGACTCATAAAGGTTTCTAACCACTTACCACAATGAATCATTAGGGTCTTACCCTTGCTGAGGATACCACCTCTTGGGATCTTTTTTTCCCAATCAAATGCAACAATAAATGTTTAAATGGCTGAAGTTTACAATGCTAGCCAAAACATTCTCAACACGGATCAAGAAAATACTGGTTTCTATAACAAGACCCTTTAAGACAAGCAAAAGACCATAAGAGTCAACCTTTGCTAGAAGGATCTGCATCTGAAGAAGGCCAATTGCCACATAAGGGTTATAATGACCCTCAAGATCTTACTGCTGAAGAGTGTGAATACCTCATGCATAATCCGAAACATGGGAGCAAAACCCCTACACAATTGAGCATCTTAATGGACCTGACTGAGACAAGGATAAATAAATAATCTTATGACTCTTTAGGGGGACAACAAAATTTTACAGCTTTTGGCTACTTCTACTTTTTAGCCCTCTCTTGAGGCCTTGTCTAAAGTTTTAAAGTACACTGCTATTAAGGAAAATTCTTCTTAGAAGGCTTCCTTCAAAATTAATGTTAAGAAGTTCACATCATCATCAATAAAATTAATATCAATATCAAACAGGCCCTCTCACTGGGCTTCTCTTGTTTCATTTGTATGCATTGATGCCTAATGATTTGTGTATTGGAAAAAAATAACAGGGAAATATTCCTCACTAATTAAATCTGAGGATTATTACAAAGACAATTATAAGTGTCACAGTCAATTACATTTTTTGTCGAGCATTAGCAAAACAATTGTCAACGTCGACATGCGGCTTTCATTTATTCTTATCAGTATTACTAGTATGGCTTATTCTTGTATTTCTCATCACTATTCCATCTCATTTTTTCAAGTAATTTTCCCTGTATTTGGACATCATTGTATAACCCATACCCAATGTATAATTTTCATTTCTTTTCAATGATGTTTTTAAAAAAGCATAAATTTATCTTTGTTCACCAGATGGAAAGTCACTCATTGGAAAGACCCCTTCCTGATAAAGAAGCTTAAGTTAAGATTAGTACTTAAAGATATAATCAACTTCAGTACCTCAATCTTTGAGCTTCTGAATATGAACTTCATTGTCTATATATAGATCATAACAAATGTTTGTTTTTATCTTTTCTTCTAACTATATTTACAGAAAATTACAGATCTTTATTTGTGAGATGAAAATTCATTACATGGGATGTGCCCTTCTTGAAAGAGAAGTTTAAGTTGTGATAGGTAGTGGAAAATAATCTCTGGTATACTTTGGCACTGCAGACTTTAAAACTCGGTTATCAAAAAAAGTAAAAATTAAATCAATTCTCTTGTAAGACCAACTTTTGCAGTAAAGTGTGTGCTATATAGAAACTAGCAAAGACCAATTTAAACCTGGGTCTGATAAATTTCACTCAAAGGATTTTATATTTCCAATCTTTCGGTCTACGTGGTTGTGCCTTTATCCCCCCATGCCAAACTAAGAACCCTTTGAGCACCAAACTTCAGTTTTTATCTCGGGCCCTTTGCACCCGTCACCTTGGGCCCTTGGAGCCCTTCGTTTTAGGCCAGCTTCTATTTATTTTTCGTTTAAAGGCACCATGTTTGTCATGTCCATCCATCACCTCCCCTCCCTGAAAATAATTTGCATATTGATGAAAATATATGGACAATTATTGAGCAACATATAATTACGCATATCCATCATTAATTTAATACATCCCAAATTAAGCCTTTATCAAAATCATTTATAGATGCCGATAATTTAATTTTTTTAGGGTTTTTCCCAAGAACCAATTCTTGAGAGTGTCCACCAAATGTTTGAGATGCCTGCTGCACGAGTACAAATAATTTTATGCAAATAAATGTTCTAGGGAGCTAAAAGGAAGCCTTTCATTCTGTGGCACTAAGAACTTGAAAAGGGGGCCCTAGCTGATTTGTTCCAACTAAGTTTCAAAGCATGTGATTTCAACTGATCCCCAACATCTTTCCATTTCTCTGTGGTATAATTAGTTGTACCGGTACATGAATAGCCAAAAAACGATGTGGCCTGAGCATGCAAGACGGTAAATACCTAAAAATACAGCCCTGGCATCTAGAGCATTTTGTACTCATAACATGACTTGAAGCTTTCTGTTTTACCTTTGAATTAGAAGAGTTGCTTGATGTTGATGAAAACGAGCAGTGGAAATCTAGTTGCTTTTCCAATTGAGAAGAAAGGAAAGGGCATGCATGTATGATTTTTACAGGAGTTGTATACAAGTCAATAAAAAGGCCCATAACAGTACCTCCAAGATGTGATTGCAAACAGTGGCAGCAATGCCCTTGGCCGCATGATTCTGCTCCCCGGCAATAATTGTCAAATCGGTGATGATGGGCTTGGAGTTGAAGGTGAGCTCAGCAAGCGCATTTTTGTAAACGCCAACAACAAATTGCTCATCTACTAACCTCCTTGGCCTCTCTCTCTTGTGATCATCCTCAAAATCATCATCCTCCTCCTCATCCTCTTCCTCCTCCTGTCTTGCCTTCTCTCGTTGAATAACAGCGCGAAACCTCTCGAGAAGAGAACCTGCCCTTTGCACGCTGTTCTCTGCTGCGGCGGGCGCTGCCCCTCGTCCACCGCTGCTGCTCCTCTCCATTATTAATCTCTTGTCGATATTGTTGTTATCAAGGGTAGAAAGGTTTTTGTACCTTTGACGCTCAACAGAACAAGAGGAGGAGCCGGGGATTTGACCCAGCGATCTCTCCATCCCTAAAACTGCTGCTCACTTCGCCCATCAAGTTGAAGTTAAAGTCGATGTCCAGTTTGTGATATTTCCGTTTCCGTCTGTGTCCGCCATTGCACAATTCATAGGATGTGCATGAGGCCCTGCGTGTATTGGACAAGGGAAAGGGCCAAGGCAAGGGCAAGAGCAAGGGTAAGGGCAAGGGAAACTCCTCCCACTATCATCCCCTATCATACATGTCACTCCACCCTATTCAACACGTATTTCTATTGCCCCCCTCCACGCTCCTCATTTCTAACTGCCCTGCAAGTCCATTTCTATTGCTCTAATCTGCTCGGAAAACGATTAATCTGTGCCTCCTATGCAACTTTGCCGACCCTCGTTTTTCCTTTCCTTTTTTTCGGAGGAAGAAATTGATTGATCGATGCAATATTTTTATTACTAGTTTTGTGTAGGATTTCTTTTCCGGAGGGTTTGGGAATCACCTAAGCACTCAAAAACTTTAAAAAAATGGTCTGATGTTTCAAAAAAGGTGAGGTTCTTTTTTTTGTTTTATTTTTTTTTTTATTTTTTTTTGGGAGATTTCAATGTTAGGACAGCATATTGTCAATCTAATGTTCTGTGCGGTAAGGAAGATCATAATCTTATTTGGCTTTTGGAAGAAGTGAATCAGGAGTGGGCGAGATGTTCTGAAGACAATAGGGACATTAATCATTATGGCGAAGAATTACTTACACTTTGTGGCACCTTTGATCTAATCATTTGTAATGGTATAGATAGATGGGAGAAATCCGAAAATTGAGGGTTATGGGAATCACATAAGCACTCAAAAACTTTTAAAAAATGGTTTGGACATTAAGGATCCATATGCGATCATCAAAAAAAGATATTTCAGTGTATTCCCAACAAGGTGAGGTTCTTCTTTTGGGAGATTTCAATGCTAGGACAGCAAATTGTCAAGCTAATGTTCTATGTGGTAAGGAAGATCATAATACTATTTGGCTTTTGGAAGAAGTGAATCACGAGTGGGCGAGATGTTCTGAAGACAATAGGGACATTAATCATTGTGGCAAAGAATTACTTACACTTTGTGGCACCTTTGATCTAATCATTTGTAATGGTATGGATAGATGGGAGAAATCCAGAAATTTTACGTGCAACACTTACCACAAGGCAAGTGTGGTTGATTATGCAATTTGTTCAAAAAACTTGATTGAAGAGATAGAGGAAATCGAGATCAGTGATCATGTTTGGGAGTTAAAATCAAACCATAGACCACCAATTTACTTAAGGCTCTCGTGGCTGGAAAAAAGGCAACAATCAAAAAAAAGGTAGTCCCCTCGACAACCTTTCACAAAGGGAAGAATTATTTTACTCAAAAAAACCATAGTATTTTCAAGGCAACACTAGAGCAATTATGCAAGAAGTATGAGTTAACCAATATAATCCAAGGAGCGCTTGAGAAGTGCAAAGGGCAAAAAATAAGAAGTCGGTAACAAATTGTTTCCCGACAAATGTTTGGTTTGACGAGGATTGTAAAATTGCAATGAAAGCCTTGAAAAGGCCAGGCAAAGAGAAGATGAGCATAAAATGTTACAAGCAAATCATAAAAATTAAAAAAGTTGAGTTCGTGAACACAAGGCGTGAAGAGCTAATCTACCTAGGCAAGAATAACCCAAAGTTATTTTGGAAGGAGCTTCAACCAAAGAAAATGCAAACAGAAAATACCATCACAGCTATTCAATGGTTTGATTATGTAAAGCAGCTTTATGAGTAGGAAATAAAGATTGAGTTCCCTCCCTTGATTAACACATCAACTAAGCTTTTCATTATGCAAGATGTCAAGGTTGGTATTAGGAAGTTAGGTGTTGGAAAAGCAAAGGACTTGGTTGAGCTTTAGGTTGAATACATTAAATGGGGGGCAAAGATTCTCGTACCTCACATTACGAGAATATTCAACAACATTATTCAGCATGGCTTTCCCAAAGATTGGATCACCAACCTAGTGATCCCCCTTTTTAAGAGTGGGGATGCTAACAATCCTTCCAACTATAGGACCATCATGATTAATCATTTGTTTGTAAAATTGTTTGGTAGCATGGTTGAAAGCAGAATTAGCAAGTGAGCATAAGAGAAGGAAAAGAAAGCGAAAGGGTAGGCAGGTTTTAGGCCTAAACATTCTACCTTAGATCATGGAGTTACATTGAGACACATCATTCAAAAAATTTGGGATGAAAAGGAAGAAGCCTGTCATTGTTTTGTTGACTTTAAAAAGACCTTTGACACAGTCCCTAGGGATAAGTTGTGGTGCAAATAGAGAGAATCCAAAAGCACACGATCACTAGAAAGTTTAGGGTAAAAGTTTCAACTCTATATGAGATTTTGTTAGTTGAAACAAGGACTGCTCCTATGGAGACCATTGCTATGATGTGTCTCCTAAGATATCTCAAAAGAATTGAGCAAATGGAAGCAAGTAGATGGCCTAAGGTAGTCTTTAGCGAGGTTCTAAGCAAAAGAAAGAAGTCTTCGATGAAACAAAAGGGCAAGTGGGTGAGCAAGTGGAATATTTATTTGAATGCTTGCCCTACGAATGGAAAAGGAATAAAATATTTTGTCATAGATAAATTCTACAAATCTATGTGGGGTGGTATTCTATGGAGAAAAAAGAAATATTACCTTGAGGAGTTTAACCCCACTTGTGATCATCAACAAAAAGCATACATTGGGGCAAATATCCCTTTAAGAGCCAAGGTTATGATTGCTCAACTTAGAACTAACTCTCATCAACTCCGATGTGAAACGAGAAGGTGGAAATTAAGGCCTAAAGAGACTTGAAAAGAGAGAGTGTGAATTTTGCACTTCTGGGGCAGTGAAATTAGAAAAGCACTTTATTTTGGAATCTGACACTTACACAGACATCAGGGCTAAGTATGCAGGCACCTTGACTGCAACTTCTTGGCAGGGTTTATTTAGTCAGTTGTCAAACACTATAGACCCACTATATTTCATTGTAGTTTGCACATCTCACCTCACATTTGGGAGGATATGTTCTACAGCGATCCTTTAATGTCATATTCACTTTTTAGAAGTGTTTTATCATCACAAGGGCATAACTTGGTTTCTGAATCCTACCGGGCTTGACAAGCTTACACTTAGTTTCATTGTTCATGGCTTGTGGTAGCTTTCTGAAGTTTGTGGCAATGAAGGAATACATATCAAGGTACATTGGGCCTTAGAGTGCTTATGGTGTGCACTGCATTGAGACCTTTATCTTATCTTCACCACATTAATTAGGAGATCCACCTACATGGTTGGTCGACTATACGCTACATTTGGCATCAAGCTTGGTGCCACCTTCTGGCTAACTAAGATCACTCTTAAGGATAGTAGCTAATTTACAAACATCCTAGAAGAATGTTAGGGATCGGTAAACAAAGTAGGAGATAGCTCAACATGAAGTTGTATTGTAAAACCTTTCGAATGTTGTAATTTTTGTTCACTTGTAATCAAATGGTTGAGGCCTAGCATGTTGGAGGCCCATTGTAGCAAATTGTGATGTTTTTGTGACTATGAATGAATAAGAACATATGATTGAACTACCATTTCATTAGTTATGCATTGTTTACTTGGCTTCATGGTTGGATAATCCTTCATTGGAGCCTCCAACTATGACTTCATTAGATGGTATCAAAGCCTAGTCGATGTGATTTTTTAATGAGCTTGACAAAAGTGGGAGAATATCAACAAGTGAGGTAGTGTTGGTTAGGTAAATTGAGGCGTACTAAAGAAGATGAAGCATGTCATATTCCTTTGTAATTTGCAAGAATTAAACAAGGGTATCTCTCCAGTAAGGTAGTGTTGGGTAGAAGATCCATGTGAACTTACCAGTTGTAAACAAATCAATGAATTAAGGTAGTCCAAAAGAAACTTGTAAACAAAGCAATGACTATGAGATAGTTTTTAGGGGTGATTGTGGATGGACCATTGACTTGAGGTAATTTACACCAATTCCAAGATACTGCCAAGGAGAGGACATGGTGTTGTCAATATCGTTAGAAGGATGGAAGTGATGCTCAAGATGGTAAAAGCTATGAAGATCCAAATGGATGCTTTCAAGGAAGATCACAGGATAAACCCCAACTCTAGATATGACAAAAGTGATAAAGAGCAAGAAGCTAGCCCTGCCAAGTAGAGTGAGAGCGAAGAGGAAGACAAGGAAGAGAGAATATTGAAATCCATCTCTAATATTAGTAAGAAAACTAGACTAGATGTTCCCAATTATTCTGGTAGCCTAAACCCTAAAGAATTGATAGATTAGATAACTAACTTAGAAGAAAATTTCAAGAGTATGAAGATATTGATGATCCAGATAGAGTAAAATTTGCTAAGACTAAGTTGAAGGGTCATGTCATCATCTGGTGGAAAGAAGTCTAGTTGGAAAGCAATGGAAAAGGTAAGCCTAGTGTGTGGAAGTGGGACAGGACGGCGAAGAAAATTAAATCCAAGCTAATTCTTGTAAATTACCAATTGGAATTATTGAAATAACTACATAATACAAAGCAAAGGGATATGATAGTGAAAGACTCAACTGAATAATAATACCATAGAATAACAATCTATCTAAGACGCCATGATGGGGAGTGGAGAAAGTGGCTAGATACATAATGGTTGGAGAGAATCAATACATGAAGAGTTGAGTATGTTGAACATCCAAACAATAGAAGAAGCATATCAAATGGCCTTAACCACAAAAAGAAACTAAGTGAAAGATACGAAGAACAACAGAATCAACATGAAGGTAGAGAAGGAAGATTTTAGGAAGATAGGTCTCACCACATTAGTAGGAAGCCATATGCAAAGGACCCTAAGGTTAGTAGCCCATACCACAAGGAAGGAGGGGATACTAATTCCCACTGTAATGATAGGGAAGGAAGTAGTTCATGCCGCAGGGATAGCTATGACAAATTCTTACTATAATGACAAAACTAATGGATATCAAAGAGGCAAGGGAAGATATGGTGGAGGTGATGGGAGGCCCTTCAGGGGAACATGTTTTAGATGTAGAGAAGAAGGACACTAAGCATTTGAATGCCACCAAAGCCAAGGAAACCCCAACGAGAGGCCAGAAAGGAAAACAAGGGTTGCAGGTCACACGTGGATGAAGAGACTAGGAGGTTAAGAAACTCTGAGGATGAACAAGAGAGAGGAGAGTCACTTGCTACTAGAAGAGCTCTATTAAAGCATTATTACAAAGAAGAACCTACATAGAGGAAGAATTTGTTCATAAACATATACAAATCAAGAGGTAAGTTTTGTAAGTACATTATAAATAATGGTAGTATAGATAATTTGGTGTCTGAAGAAATGGTTGAAAAGCTTAAGTTGGAAAGCTAGAATATCCTAAACCACATAGAATTGTTTGGTTACAAAAAGAGCATAGAGTGCTAGTTAATATTGGGTCAAATTCAAGATAGGTACATACCATGATAAATTTTTATGTGATATAATGCCAATGAATGTGTATCATTTGCTATTGGAAATACCATGGCAATTTGATAGAAGTGGTGTGCATGAGTGGAAGACAAACACATAGCCTAACAATGAATGGAAAGAGACACTAGTTAATTCCACTAAAAGAAAAGGAAGGATAGATTTGTAGCAATGCTAGAATTTGTTTAGTAGATGGGAGGAAATTCCAAGAGAGATTGAGGCATGAAAACATATGTTTTCATTGATTCCTAAAGTTTGTAGCACCACAAACACAAGTACCACTGCAAGATAAGAGGACATACCATAGCTTGGCTTCAAAATTGTTGAAAGAATACAAGGACACCATATTAGACAATATGCCAGATTGATTACCACCATTAAAGAGTATTTGTTAGTGTAAATAGGGACATTATCAAACTAGTTGGCTAATAACCCTTTCCTAGTTTGACCTATTCACACTAGCTTAAGTACAACTTTGGGCTTCTTATATTTTTGTCTCACTTCATGTGATTGAAACATGTGTACTCACCTATATGAGACACCTATTTCATTTTGACTTGCCACTTGCCCTCACACATGTCATGTGAGTTAGACAAGTGTCCAATCTTTTGGAGGTTAGTCAATGGTTGAGTTCAACTTTCCTTCCTCCTCTCTCTTGCCTATATTAGCGAGGCTCTTGTGTACATTTTATTCAAATTTTGTCAATATAATTTTAGGCTTATTATGTGCAATATTATTTGTGGAATTATTCTTAGTTTTGATAGTTGATCTTGGTTGTCTTCAACATGATATCAGAGCAATACTAGTAAAACACTTCTCGTTTTTTGAATTTTTTTAACCCCGCCCCCGCCTAGGTTTTGTACTCTCTGTTTGGCCAAATCCGTACTCGTACAAATTTTTTAAAGAAAATCATTTTTGTTTTTACAGAGGGAACTTTGGCCCCCAGAAAATTTTGTTTTTGGGTTGACATCGGTTTTTTTGTGCAGGTGTTTTTTGGTCAATTATAGGGTCAATTTTTAAGAGGATTCAGCCTTCATAGGCCCATTTAGGCGGCTATTGTATGGTTTGCTTTCCAGTAGGCATTTTTTTATGCTTTGGTCGTTCGGCCCTTGTGGATCCTGACAGTCCTCAGCCTTGGATTTTGCAGGCCCTGTTTGGGTTCCCCTTCGTCGGCCTCATTCTAGGCCAGGTCGGCCCAATCGAGCTCTGATGTTCGGCCCTGCCAGCCAGTTCTACATCCACCGACGGATTCCAGGCTCCACATTTTGGCATCTGGCTCTTTACTCACTCTATATCTGCTCTCATTCGGCACCTTCAAGTTTCTCACTGTTCAAATCCAGGTTTCACAGAATTCAAAACTGCCAGAGATCTTTGCAAACACAGTGATTGTTTGAGATTGAGGTTTGAGTCTTGTTCGCTCCTATACATCAAGTGAGGTTGCCATTTCCTTGGTTGTTGTTGGGCCTCGTTTCGTGGGGTTGTTTGTATTTTCCAAACACATTGTCGAGCAGTCGTAGATCTCATCTAACAAGGATCGATTGGATCCAAGCTCGACCCTGGCACAACTCAGCAGTTCTCGCCTCCATCGTGAGTACTAGCCCATTTGGGCTCTCCTGACCGCGTCGAGCGAATCTCTAGTCTGCATTCTTCTCTGCCATGGCTGAACCCTATGCCCACATTTAGACTCCTAGTCTAGGTCCCCTGGCTTCATCGTGCCACCTACACATCTCTTTACCACAATTAAGGGGAAGGCTACTAATCCTAGTCCGGTACTCATGGCCACGTCGATTATTTATTAAAGGTAATCTCGAAATTAATGCCTGTTTAGAGATATACTTATTATTCTAGGCATCAACATGTTCAATTTAAAATCACTATCTTGTATATTCACTAAATCCATTAGTCTATTGTCATTTCTCTTTGAATGCTTATGTCTTTATGAAACTAGATGTATACAATATTGCTACTAGCTTGGAATTACATATAATAGCCTCCTAATCATATAACCTTCATGAAAGGTATCTATAATTCTTACATTGATTAACATTCCTAGTAAAAACCCTTTTGTCTATGTCATAATGCAAATTGCAACATTTTACTCATATTATTATTACCCATATTTATGCAGACTGAAAGTAATATAGGAATGATGCGTACCTGTTGCTGATGAATGACGTTGCCTTTTTGGAGTTCCTTCCATCCTTGCTAGGTTTGTTGCCTTTATTTTCTTTTATATCCTTCTCCTTCTATCTCACAACCTTTATTTATTTCCCTTTCAAGGGATATGTTCGAAGAGGCACATGTCTTATTATGTTTGGTGGTAAAAGACATACTTACCCTTTTATAATTTTTATTACTTTATATTAATTCCCTTTTGTGGTAAAACTAATTCTAACCATATTTAACTCCCTTATCATAAAAGGATAGGTTAAAAGATGTTTATTTATATTTTTTGTATTTATATTATATCATTATAATAAATAATAAATGATATATTATTTATTTTATATAATTTATATTTATATTACAATATAAGATAATAATAATATTTGTATTTCTATTATTAGATATATTTATAATATATAATTTATTAATGTGATCGGTGGTGTCAACCAACTTAATTGCTGCACTTATAAATATCCTCCTTTGGCCTCCCCTTAATCTTTTTAAAGTACATTATTTATATAATATATATAGTTTAAATAAATACATTTGCTATTAAGTATGGGTTTATCTTTATATAATTTTATTTTGAATTTGACCTTTTGTTTAACCGTATTACTTTGCCTTATTCCAAATTACTTTACTTTCTAACTTTAATAGGTAAGACCCTTGGTAATATTTATTTTTATATATAATAATATATCTTATTAATTATTCACATTAATATTATATTAAAATATTTATAATTATAATATATCTAGTTAATTAAATATATATATTTCATATATTTTATATTAAATTAATAATATTATTTATTAAATAATACATATTAATAATATATTTTAAATAAATATATTATATATTTAATTTATATAAAGTTAACTTATTATTTAAATAAACGATTCAATTATAAATCATTATAGGGACATGACAACCCTCCCCACTCAATATTGCTTGTCCTCAAACAACTATAATTAGGTATCCTAAAGTAATATTTAATAACATTATACTTTATTAGGTTTCCTTTATATAAAATAACATTACACTCACCAATAATATAAAATAACTGTTATAAAATATAACAAATTAATATAGCTAATAAACTATAGTGCCATAAAATAATAATTTATAAATTTGGGTTTACCCTTTTAAATTTTTAACACTAAATTTTATAAATAATTTATTTTATAAGGTTTATGAACTATAGTGCCATAAAATAATAATTTATAAATTTGGGTTTACCCTTTTAAATTTTCAGCACTAAATTTTATAAATAATTTATTTTATATTTTATTAAGGTTTATGTACACCATAAATACTTTGAATTAATTGTTTACATATATTTTAATTTATTTTTTCACTCATTTCACCCCATCGTAGGTTACCCATAGATGAAAATAACTTTGTGAAATATATTACTTATAAGGGATGTTTAATATATATTTATTTATAAATTATATTTTAATTATTTTATTTTACTATTTCATTTAGTATAATCTTATTGTTATTGAGAGTTGTTTTATTTTTATTTATTTTTTTATCTCATTTACTCATTATTTATTACATTAAGTAAATTTTAATTTTTTAATGTTGCATGATAACATATTTAGTAAATTATAATTTTTTAATGTTGCATCATAAATTTATATATTTTTAAAAAAATATTTTAGCAATGTATTAAACACCATTATTCCAACAATTCATGAAATTCATACCTACAATTTTCATTGATTCTTATCTTTTTTATTTTTATTTTTTATTTTTTATATTACTTTTAATTTAACTATTATTCACAGCCATTGTAATGTCCTCTTCTAGTAAGCTGAAATTTTTGCAACCTTGCAAACAATTTCAACTTGTAAAAGAGCACATTAGTATACAAATCATTTCATCATGTTCACATAAAGTGCTTACCAATAATAAACTCTATCTATTTCATATCTTTTCTAGTCATATATCCATGTTCATGGTCTATCTTATATCATTAATCACACATGAGTCATGGACATACCTCGGGGAGGACGTTCATAATCCTACCTATAAATGAGACCACTCACCTAATATGAGAGGGTGGATTAAGGATTCCAAGACCCACGGCCGTAGGCCCAAGGCTTCACCTCACACCCGGAGGTACTTCACTCTTGGCTCGGAGGGGCTTATAGCCAGCTCGAGGTTCACCTACCGTTAGGCCATCAATATTATCTAGGTCCTATGCAACCATAGGGTCAAGAACTTCATGCTACACCTAGCAATATTTCGTTCGTACCTTAGGTCTAAGAGCTTCATGCTACACCCGACAATACTTCGCTCTTAGCTCTGAGGGGCAATGACTTGCCAACTCGAGTGTTAGACACTAGATTCCTTCTAACCACCAGTCTCATACTAATAAGGTGTGTAGGTGGCCAACTCATTCCTTGGAAGAGGATTTTTAACCAAATTCACAAACTGGTTGCCGCAAACTTTAGAACTAAAATAATGGAGATATGATTCAATAGTATGGAAGGTTGCATTTATAATTGCATGCTTCCAATAAAATCCTTATTTTGGGGTACACATCTCAAGTCAAACTAAATCTCTACAAAATATGGAGAGAGATTATTAGAATCAAAATCTTAACTATTACGACAACATTTTCTCACAAATCTTCTTCCTGTTTATTTGGTGAAGAGAATTTATCCTAATGTTTTGATTCTCAATTTATTGTGTGAATCAAAATAAATATTGATTCCTTTATTTTCTACAAAGCTAGAGCTTCACTTGGAGTTATTACTAGAGCTTACTAGTAACCTCTAGAGTTGACTATGTGACTTAGTTGTACTAAACTTCATTTTTCTTGCAAATGATGCATGTTGTAGAAAAACTAAAATAGTTTTTGTTTAACTCATTGTTATGAGAAAAAACCTCTCTTAGGTTTCCATTTTGTCTTTTCTTTCTTGGATTATGCAACTTCTAGTATTAACCTGGCAGATATTTTCTGGACTGTCACATAAGAGCTTACTTAAAATTAATTTTCTTCCAAATGGTAACACCTTTAGAAAAATGGAGGAGGTTTTTGTTCAACTCGTTGTTATGACCAAAAACCTCTCTTAGATTTTCTTTTTGACTTTTCTTGCTCAGATTATGTAGACTCTGAAGCTATCTGGAGCCTCTAATTATACAGACTCCAGAGCTATCTGGAGCTAACTGAAATGGACATAACTTTTGTATACAAAGAGTTGCTCACATAATTGATATACATTTATGGAGCTAGTATGGACTGCATATGCAAAAATTCACATCTTTTTCCCAATAATCATTAGAAATAACTAAAAAAGAGATCAATAAATTCTAAAGAAATAGCCTTTATATATACCCTCTATTTTATTCTAAATAAATCATAAGTTCATAAATTACACTTAGATCCACTTGTATGTAATTTATGCAAGGAAAAGGAATGTATATGATGAGCCATTTTTTTTGGATTGTCAACTTTGTGGGTTGATCCACAGTATATGAATGTTGTGTTTTATTTGGAAAACATGAGTTGTCCTCCTAGGATGAATGAAAACTAGTAGAGAACACTAAAGTTACAAGCTCAAAAAATGTGTTGGTTCAAGGTAATTTGATGTGGAGAATCCATGATGGCTACTACTCAAATATCTAGACCAAGAGCAATATTTCAAAGTAATGAATGAGTGTCATTAAGGGGTTTGTGGTGGAAACTTCAAAATAAATACCAGGACATATAAACTTCTTAGATAAGGATATTGGTGGGTTATATTGTTCAAGGATGTAACTAGAGTAGTAAGAAAATGTGATGCTTGCCAAAGGTTCATAGGTAGGCAAAAGTTTGTAGGTGATTTCCCCTTATGCCTATGATAGTTGAAGCTCCATTCCAATAGTGGGGAGTTGACTTCATAGGGAAAATTATGGAAAGATCAAGTAATGAATACAAATGGATTCTTGTAGCCACCAATTACTTCAGCAAATGGGTTGAGGAAATTCCAACCTACAATGCTACATCAAAGGTGGTAGTTGATTTCTTGCTGAATAGCGCAATAGCTAAATTTGGTGTGCCTTCAAGGATTATTGTTGATAATGTAATGTGTTTTAGGTACTATGAAATTTTAGATTTATGTTCTAAATATGGGATTAGCCTGCTTCACTCATCTTTGTACCATCCCCAAGGTATGGATAGGCTAAATCCAACAACTAAGCCCTCACAGAGATCATTAAAAGAACATTAGATGTAAATAAGAAGAGATGGGATGACAAATTAAAGTATGCACTATGGGCTAACAGAATAACATACAAGAGAGTTATTGGAAAGAGCCTATTTGAGTTAGTTTGCATGGATGCCAAGATGCCAATCAACTTGAAATTGCTAGTATACAAGTTGTTGCATGAGTATGAAGGAGGTGAAAATGATACAATTTCTCAAAGAATGCTTGATCTAGCAGAGTTGGATGAAGATAGAGGGACTACACGTGACAAGGTAATATCACAATTTCAAGTAATATAATACATGTATGCTGCTTGTCTTGTTGAATCCACTGACTGGATTCTATTCTCTTTCGCCTATTCTTTAATATTTATATTTTATAGTATTTGTTATAATATTAATAATATCTCTATATTATATTATTATATATGTTATTAATATTATTGTATATATATATACTCTATATATATTTATGATATTTTCCTACTTATGACTCAGAAATATATATATATATATATATATATATATATATATATATATATATATATATATATATATATATATAATGCGGATCTAAATATATTCCACAATTTCAATTTTGAATCTAGCATATATGTCCTAGTATTTATTTTGAAGTTTCCACCACAAACCCCTTAATGACACTCATTCATTACTTTCAACTTGTGCAACATAAAGAATATAATCCACAATTTCAATTTTGATCTAGCATATATGTCCTGGTATTTATTTTTAAGTTTCCACCACAAACCCCTTAATGACACTCATTCATTACTTTGAAATATTGCTCTTGGTCTAGACATTTGAGTAGTAGCCATCATGGATTCTCCACTTCAAATTACCTTGAACCAACACATTTTTTGAGCTTGTAACTTTAGTGTTCTCTACTAGTTTTCATTCATCCTAGGAGGACAACTCATGTTTTCCAAATAAAACACAACATTCATATATTGTGGATCAACCCACAAAGTTGACAATCCAAAAAAAATGGCTCATCATATACATTCTTTTTCCTTGCATAAATTACATACAAGTGGATCTAAGTGTAATTTATGAACTTATGATTTATTTAGAATAAAATAGAGGGTATATATAAAGGCTATTTCTTTAGAATTTATTGATCTCTTTTTTAGTTATTTCTAATGATTATTAGGAAAAAGATGTCAATTTGTGCATATGCAATCCATACTAGCTCCATAAATGTATAACAATTATGTGAGAAACTCTTTATATACAAAAGTTATGGTCATTTCAGTTAGCTCCAGATAGCTCTGGAGTCTGTATAATTAGAGGCTCCAGATAGCTCTGGAGTCTACATAATCTGAGCAAGAAAAGTCAAAAAGAAAATCTAAGAGAGGTTTTTGGTCATAACAACGAGCTGAACAAAAACTTCCTCCATTTTTCTACAGGTGTTAACATTTGGAAGAAAATTAATTTTAAGTAAGCTCTTATGTGACAGTCCAGAAAATATCTGTCAGGTCAATACTAGAAGTTGCATAATCCAAGAAAGAAAAGACAAAATGGAAACCTAAGAGAGGTTTTTTCTCATAACAATGACTTAAACAAAAACTATTTTAGTTTTTCTACAACATGCATCATTTGCAAGAAAAAGGAAGTTTAGTACAACTAAGTCAACTCTAGAGGTTACCGATAAGCTCTAGTAATAACTCCAAATGAAGCTCTAGTTTTGTAGAAAATAAAGGAATCAATATTTATTTTGATTCACACAATAAATTGAGAATCAAAACATTAGGATAGATTCTCTTCACCAAATAAAAAGGAAGAACATTTGTGAGCAAATCTTGTCGTAATCTTCTGTTTTAGTTAAGATTTTGATTCCAATAATATCTCTCCATATTTTGTGGAGATTTAGTTTGACTTGAGATGTGTACCCCAAAATAAGGATTTTATTGGGAAGCATGCAATTATAAATGCAACCTTCCATACTATTGAATCATATCTCTATTATTTTTGAATAGTTCATTCTAAAGTTTGTGGCAACCAGTTTGTGAATTTGGTTAAAAATCCTCTTCCAAGGAATGAGCTGGCCACTCATTTTGAGGGAGATGGATCAATGTGTTGTGTTATTTCTTCATTCTATAATTGTCCTTTTGTTGTGAATTTTTATCTTTTTCATTATATTATGTAAACTTCTTTTTGTTATAAATTTTGTTGTTAACCTATAGGTGTTCTCTGTGTTGTCATTTCTTTTCAATTTTTGTTTTATCATTTATTTTTAAATTTTTTCTTTTTTTTTATATTTTATTTAATTTCATACAAGTGTGATTTAGATTAAGTGTGCTCTTGAATTTCCTGCAAGTGTGATTTAAATTTCTGCAAGTGTGCTTTTCAATTCCTACAAGAGTGAAGTAGAAGGGATTGTTTTCCAGAGATCTCTTTGCCCTATTGCAAATCTCCTTTAGACACCAACCCTGGATGATATTATTTAATGAAATGGATTTAAAAACCTCATTAAAAGTATAATGAACCTATGTAAGGTTAGAACTTACATTGTTGATCTCTTTTGTGTCCAAGGTGTTTTCCTGGTGTGCTTTTTGATTCGTATGATATATGTTATATTGAGTGTTATTAGTGTATTATGTGTTTATCATGTTATGAGTCATTGCACCAAAATTGCTAGTGAGGTCCGCTATGCCATGAAGGGGTTCTGATGGTGTATTCGAGACACTTTCTAGTGATGTTTTATATGATTGTTAAGGTGTTTTAATGGGGTTTTGTATTGGCATTGGATTCTATCTATGAATTAACAGATGTATATGTTATCTCCTCATGATTTGAAGGATCTTCATCTCCGTGAGGGCTTCACCTCTAAGGTGACATCTATTTGTGTTTCAATCATTCTATTTCATCATTGGATTTGGCCTCTACCCTCCTTGGGCACACACTCTATCTAACAACGGTGTTGGAAGACTTGAATGTCATTCTGGGGCTTGACTGAGGCAAGCTCCTAAACACCACAACCCACAAACCCCTCTCTTTGTGATTGCAGGTTATAGGTGTGGGATTGAGAAAAGTGCAGATACAAAGAAGCAATTCAGAGGATAAAGATTCAAGATCTAGAAGAAAGATACTGATATTCACATCTATTGAACTCAAGATCACGATATTATCTGACACATCTCACTGCTCTGGATCTGCAGAAATATTGCCCTATCAAACTTGGGTGCCCGCCCTATAGTCTGCAAAGTCTTCACTTATAGAAATCCAACTTATGGTGTGTTTATGATCCTTCCCGAGTGCCTTCATGTCTGGGTTTCTATAGCATTATGTCTGTTTGTACTTGATTTCATTATAATTAGGGTTTGAGGCTTATTCGATCTAGGGTTTGACAAATCTCTCAATCTAATCTATCTCTCCATATCATTCTTGAGTACACAAACTTGTAGCTGACTCCTCATTCATCTGTAGTGACTCGGCTCAAGTTTTGTCCTCGAATATTATTGTGAAAGGAGGGTTTGATTGGATACACTTAACACTATCAACCATCTTTCCCACCTTTTTATACATAACATTCTCAAAAAATTAGAATGTTGCAAATGATAGTAAACCTCATAATATCCCCAAAACATATGTTGTCATTCCTCCTCCATTATCCTACAAATCCCAAAAGCATGTTACCATACACCTTCCACCATCCACTTTACCTCCACTTCTCCCAATGCCTATATCCCCATCCCTAAACCCCCTCATCCATTTATCCATAAATCTACTTTTAATCTCTCCATCCATAATTCCCCTAAAATTCCTAATCATGACCAACAAATGCGCACATTGACCAAACATGAAGCTTACACCAATTCCATGGGATTCAAAAATAAAAGTTTGGATGCCTCTACCTATAAAGTACAAAATCCTTAAAATCCTCATGCCTTAGGGCACAAATGCAAAGAATTGAAGCCAAATCCATCTAAAAGGATATACAAGCCCATACCTCCACAAGAAAAGTCCAAAACTAAAATGGTTTAGGTCCCTAAGCAAAATTCAATCAAGTCAAATGAAGCATCCACATCCCAAAAATCCCAACAATCTCACTCCATCCAAAAATGGCAAAACTCCATCTACAAATCCCACACTCAATACAAAAATCATAAAATCCTAAGTCTATGTGGGTACCTAAATTCCTACATCGACCATCCTCTAAGCAAACATCTCCATTACTTCCTACACCTCCAAATCAAAAGCTTCAATGTTTATCACAATGTGTGCAACCGTTGGTCTTATTCCTTTCCATTCCACAACATTCCCACACACCTCCATCTCCCCATCTTTTATCCACTATCCTACGTATCTCCCCCATCACCTTCCTATGGTCCATGCTTTTGCATAAACCCTACTTAATCAACATCATAATCCACTATCCTTTCTTACGTAATCCACACCATAATCCACTACCCACCCCATCCTTGCATAAACCTTCCATAATCCATATCATAATACACTCTCTTTCCACATCATAATCCACTATCTACCTATTCCATCTCTCTCTCTCATGCAATCCCTACCAACATCTATGAGCATAATGACACTTGACATGGTCCATATGTGATATTTATCTCTAATGGGACTATCACCTTTCATAGAACTAGATGCTTGAGTCCCTTCTATCCATATCCACCTATCCCATCCAAATATTCCAAAAAAAGAAAAAAAAGGAAAAAAAGAGAAAAAATCAAAACAGTAAAGAGAAATCCCTTCGTCCAATGGTGAAAACCACCCTTGGTGGCACCTTGGATAAGTACCATGATGAAAACCTAGCAAATAGGCATCATGTGTAGGTTGATTATCTATGTGACTTACACTTGAAGGCATGTTGTCTCGTCCAAACTATCATTTCCAACCTATCATTCCCTTTCTATCTATCTCATCCTATCATATCCTATCTTACCATACGTAACCATTATACCCATATACCTATACTATTGAGTCCATCCATCCTCCCTTATTCCTTTTGATCTTGATAAAGACACGGGGGCAAAATGTTGAAAAATGCTTTGGAAATCTCTTGATATACCTCATCTGTTCCAATCCATCCTATCATCCTCTCATCATAAGCTTTGTCATGTAAAATCCTAAGCATTACACCTAGAATGGGGCATGTTAATCCTATGTGACATAGTCTTTGGAAATCACATCCTAGCTCCCTTATGATGCATACATCCATTCCATCCACTATTGCTTATCCTTTTATCCATCCCTTTATCATGAGTCTTCTATCCTATTTACTATTGTCCATCCTTTTATCCATCCAATTATCATGAGTCTTCCATCCCATTTATTATTGCCCATCCTTTTATCCACTCATCCAATCCCACCTTCATCCTTGCACCTAGACTTGGTTTTCCCTTGTCATTGATATCTAACATTTAGGCTATCCAAATTGTCATACAATGACATCCAAAAACATTCAAAATCTAAAAAACTCAAATATTCTCAAAAAACACAAAAAATTAAAACATTCCCAAAATACAAAAAAAAAAAAAAATTTCAAAAATACAAAAAAAATTCAAATATTCCAAAAATCCAAGCAATAATCCCAAATGCAAGTCAAACTTAATTCATACCAATCAAGTTAATCAATCTAGCCAAATTATCCAATCACATCCTTTGGTCTTGATCCTAGTCTTGTCGTAAACCAAATCCATCAATCATCAAATCAATTAATCAATTATCAATCAATCATCAATGGGCTATATTGTTCTCACATCCTTGTGTTGATCTAGGGATATATCATTCCCCACAATGACAACACTATCATCAATCAATAAATCAATCAATTGATCATTGGTTTACAACTTGACAGGGGCAATACCTTGTTTGTTTTTGTATCATTTGTGAATGCTTGCTTTCTTGCTTGTGTGTGTTATCTTTTTTGCATTTACATCCGTATTATTTCATCTAATATTCATATCTTGTGTATGTTGGACAAGATTTTTGCATTATCCTTTGAATCTAAGGTCATATCATACCTTTTGTGCATTAGGATTGTAATGCTCTAAGTTTCATTCTTCATACATCTAGACAAGGTTGTATTACATTGGGTACACAAGACATATTGTCACCTTGGTCCTTATACCATGGTGCATAACATCTAGTGCTATATCAAACTCTATGGTTGCTCACTATCATTGTAGCATAATGTAGCATTCATCTATTTCCTCTATCCCTTATGTTTCTTCCTTTATCCTTTGACCCCTTTCCTTTCGAGAGCCTACCTGTGTTCTTCCAACCTACCTATCCTCTCAAGGGGGCATCATCCTATCTTTACATCATTATCCTATACTTACATTTTCATCCTATCCTTCATCCATTCCTCCTTGTTACTCTTTCAAGTGGCTAGAGCATCATTTTCCTCTATCAATACCTTATCTTCTTTGAAATGATGTTACTTCTCTTAGTTGCAACATCATATCAAAGAGGGGCAAAATGTAGACACCTAAAATTGACACATGTCTTACACCATCACCTTGTCGATACATCACTTGAGACATCTTATGACACTTTTTATCCTAAGACCTTTACATAACCCTTCCATCACCTAATTAGTTAAATAAATTATATTTATTTAACAAATTCCCCCCTTAATCTCATCCTAATCCTATTTATCCCACTAGCCAATTAATTAAATAAATTATATTTATTTAATTAATTCCCACTTTCCTCTAATTTAAATGAATAAAATATTTATTTAAATTAGCCCTCACCTTTATTCCTATCACAACACTTGTCCCTATCCCATAATTTAAGTAATTTTTATTCTAAACCTTTGTCACACTACAACCATCATTAAATGCCTTGTCACACTATCCCACTTATTTAACTACTTTTTAATCCTAGCCGTCCACATCACACAATTGATCTTTCAATCCTAGACATCAATTCTTATCCCTCATCTCCTATAAATGAAGCCTCACCCAAGCCATTTGGGGGATCCATCTTCATACACCATTATGCTGTCGAAATCACTCTAGATCTCCATATCCATTATCTTATATCTATCATTATGCTATAGAAATCATGAGCAATCAACATATCATTATCTATCATTTATATTAGAGAACATAGCTAGTAGATTAGGGTGCATCTACTTCATTCTATCACGTGTGGAGGACTTGGTTTGAAGGTAAAGATATTGGGTTTGTTGTCATTATCTTTGTATTGTCTTTGATCCATTTTTCCATATACACTATCTATAGCATCTTGATCTCTCTCCCAACTCTCACTCACCTAGCCCAATCTATGGCTATTATGTAGGCTACTTGAGCCTAGCTCATTAGGTCAAATAATGGCATGAAGTGATGTGCACGCTAATGATCTTGCTCTATTTATTCTATAGGAATTGTTAGTACATCATGATTTAGGTGCCTCATAGTATTCAAGATGAACTTCAACCCCTCAACTATTATGCTCACATATCATGTATGTTTTACACATTAGGGTGCATCTACTTCATTCTATAACGTGTGGAGGACTTGGTTTGAAGGTAAAGATATTGGGTTTGTTGTCATTATCTTTGTATTGTCTTTGATCCATTTTTCCATATACACTATCTATAGCATCTTGATCTCTCTCCCAACTCTCACTCACCTAGCCCAATCTATGGCTATTATGTAGGCTTCTTGAGCCTAGCTCATTAGGTCAAATAATGGCATGAAGTGATGTGCACGCTAATGATCTTGCTCTATTTATTCTATAGGAATTGTTAGTACATCATGATTTAGGTGCCTCATAGTATTCAAGATGAACTTCAACCCCTCAACTATTATGCTCACATATCATGTATGTTTTACACATTAGGGTGCATCTACTTCATTCTATAACGTGTGGAGGACTTGGTTTGAAGGTAAAGATATTGGGTTTGTTGTCATTATCTTTGTATTGTCTTTGATCCATTTTTCCATATACACTATCTATAGCATCTTGATCTCTCTCCCAACTCTCACTCACCTAGCCCAATCTATGGCTATTATGTAGGCTACTTGAGCCTAGCTCATTAGGTCAAATAATGGCATGAAGTGATGTGCACGCTAATGATCTTGCTCTATTTATTCTATAGGAATTGTTAGTACATCATGATTTAGGTGCCTCATAGTATTCAAGATGAACTTCAACCCCTCAACTATTATGCTCACATATCATGTATGTTTTACACATTAGGGTGCATCTACTTCATTCTATAACGTGTGGAGGACTTGGTTTGAAGGTAAAGATATTGGGTTTGTTGTCATTATCTTTGTATTGTCTTTGATCCATTTTTCCATATACACTATCTATAGCATCTTGATCTCTCTCCCAACTCTCACTCACCTAGCCCAATCTATGGCTATTATGTAGGCTACTTGAGCCTAGCTCATTAGGTCAAATAATGGCATGAAGTGATGTGCACGCTAATGATCTTGCTCTATTTATTCTATAGGAATTGTTAGTACATCATGATTTAGGTGCCTCATAGTATTCAAGATGAACTTCAACCCCTCAACTATTATGCTCACATATCATGTATGTTTTACAGATTGTTAGATCTTTCATATATATATATATATATATATATATATATATATATATATATATATATATATTGCAACATAGTTATTTTATTGGACTATATTACATACCTAGGTTTTGAAATTTATTGTCTCCTACAATCAATCACAATGGGGCGACATCTAATGAGGCATCTTGTAATAACCAACCCTGATTTTTATTGAAAGTACGAAATGCTATAGCAATATTGAATGATAATTCATTCACATTTACAACATACCCAATGGACCAAAATGTTGTTTTAGAGTGTTTAAAAGATAAATATAGAGAATACAGTCAACAGAACAATATGCAACACTACCCAATTAAGAAAATTACTATTTTTTCATGAATACGAAATACCCACAAGCTGCATATGTTATTTTAGATTTGCTACAAGTTTACACAACAATATTTTCATAGTTTGGGCAATACCCAAATGGATATATCAATTCTATGACAATTTTAAACCTACCTAGATGATAAAAATAAGTCATAACACCAGTACAAACATACTCATTTGCTGCTGATGTAAAATAGGTCTGATGTAATTTTGTTGCAGCAAATTGGCACCTCTAAAACATCAAAAAGGCTCTAGAAACCTAGGTGCTTGGCTCTAGGGTTCCCATGTCCAGCAGGAGCATCTATATGACCTATATGGGGGATTCAAATCTGCTTAAAACCTACACCAAACTCACCCAAAATGCTTGCCAAAAAATCTCCTTCCTGGTCCAAAATAATGTAATCTTCAATGCCTAAGAGGAGGCCCAACAATGGTCAAAATGTCTCAAAATCATAGCAAACTGGTATGACCTACATTGGGAATGATATGACCAGAATTGAGGTAGAAATTTACAATAAATCTCTTCAAACCAGCAATACTTTCCTTCAAAATCTCCTACAATCCTACTCTCAAAATATCATTCGAAGAATCTTGATATTTTGCCATTAAAACCTCTCCACGACAAATACACAAACTCCACAAATAACACCAACATAGTCTCTGAATGAAACTATCAGCAATCACTCTAGGTAGATCTCTCACCACTAAGAATGATATTCTCTATGAGGGTTTTTGTTCTCACAAAGTCCCTAGAAAAAACCAACAACATACATTTCTTCTTATCAACAATAAACCAAAATGAGCTCCAAACATCACTTTTATTCTTCTTCCCAAACCCTCACGCCTCCATGGGAAAATAAAATATTACTTTACTAAAATTTCCCTTATGTCTCCCACGTTGAGCGCCCCCTCATTAAAATACAAATTTTAACTCACTTTTAATAAATATTCCTTATGTTTCCCTAGGTGCCCCACATTAAAATCACTTTATAACATTTAATAATACTAAAGCTAAATATTTAATTTAACTTTATAATATTAGCATTAACTAAAGTAACCCCAAGATAAATAATAAATGATCATCGAATAAAAGGGCCAACCCTGTTGGAGTGAAACCACTGCCACGTGATGAAGTCGGTGTCGGCTCAATGACTTACTAAAAATAGGCACGAGTTCCTAAAAAGGTGGAACACCAACCAAGTGTTTGAAATAGTATCCGAAAGTGTCATTGCGAACCTCTTTGCCATCTGAACTCAATTCCAATAAGAGAAATGCCACATAAGCATCCCCCACACATCTCTAAGAACTATGGAGCTTCCTAGCCATCCAGTGTTAGCCTATGAGAACCCAAGTTATAAGCCAACTCTCAACAACCTATCAGTGCTTAGGAAGGGGACATTACAGTCCTCCCTCCGCAAAATTACTTGTCCTCAAGCAATTGTAACTCTGGATGTTGTAAAATCTGCTCACTCTCCCAAGTAGCATCCTCTACCAACAAGTTCTTCTACTTAACCAGGTACTCTCTAATAGTCCTCTTTAGAGTACGTTCCCTAGAATCAATGATAGCCTTTAGAATAAGCATAAGCTTCTCCTCCTCATCTAAAAGCAACAACTCTACAAAAGGAACCACATTGTGACCAAGTGCCTTTTTAAGGTGAGATAAGTGGAAGACATTGTGCACTCTACTAGTAGCCGATAACTCCAACTCATAAGCCACTTCCCCAACCCACTTGGAGATCCTGAAAGGGCCATAAAAATGTGGCTTAAGCTTCTCTAACCCACTCTTCTTGAGAGTGGGCTACCTATAGGGCTACAACCTCAAGTATACCATGTCACCAACTTCAAATGTATGCTCGATGCAATGTTGATCAGCGTACATCTTCTGCTGATTTTGAGCTTGCTACAAGTTTTCTTTCAAAGATTTCATTATGTCTTGTCTTTCCTGCAATAAATCCTTGGCCTTAGGCACTCTGCTATCTCCTAACATTAAGTCAAGGAAGCTTGGATCTTTATATCTATACAGTGCCATAAATGGTGATGTCTTAATTGACATGTGGTAAGTAGAATTATAACAATACTCACCAAGGTACAACCATCTCCCCCATGCCTTTTGCTACCCTAAAATATAATTTCTAAGGTACCCCTCCACCCACTTGTTCACAATCTCTATTTGCCCACCTATCTATGGGTGATAATTGGTACTAGGAGTGAGCTTAGTCCCACTCAATCTAAAAAGTTCCTACCAAAAAAGACTCAGGAACTTGATGTCCCTATTGCTGACAATGCTCCTGGGCATCCCATGAAGTCTAAATATCTCTCTAAAGAATAAATCAACCACCTGTGCTACTGTATATGCTATTGAAATGACAAAGAAATGAGTAAATTATATCAATCTATCCACAGCATAATACAATCCTCACCATGTACCTTCAGTAGCCCTGTGATGAAATCCATAGAGATGCATTCCCATTTTTACTTGGGAATAGGCAGGGGCTGCAACAAACCATCTAGTTATGTATGTTCATTTTTGTTCTAATGGCATGTGGGAGACTCACAAACATATTTAAGGACTTCAATTTTAAACCCTTTCCAAGTGAACCTTTTTCGGATCTTCCTGTAAGTCTTGAAGAAACTGAGTGTCCAGCCATAGGTGCATCATGGAATGTCCTCAAAATCTTCACTTTAAGCTGATAATTGGGTACTAAATACATTATATCCTTATAAATGATCAACTCATTAACCAAAACATACATGTCATCCTATATAGTAACCTCTACGATGCCTGTAGCCCAAGAGTCCTTAGCATACTTAGCTAAAATCATCTCTCTTCAATCAGTTGTAATCTCTTCTAGAGAACACAAATGAGGTCTCCTGGATAACGCATCAACAACTACATTCTTCTTTCCTTTGACATACACAATGTCAAAATCATATGCCTGCAACCTACTCACCCACTTTTGCTGCCTATCATTAAGGTCCCTTTGATTCAAGAAGTATTTGAGGCTATTGTAGTCGGTCTTGACAACAAATTTGCCTCCCACAAGATATGATTTGAACTTGGTCAAGGCATGCATGATGGCCAACATCTCCTTATCATATATAGAATATCCCTTCTCATCACCTTTCAACTTTCTGCTCTCAAATGCAATGTGATACTTATCCTTCATCAAGACAACTCCTATACCCTCTCCCAAAGCATCACACTCCAACTCAAAAGGTTTAGAGAAATTAGGAATAGCTAAAATTGGGCAAGTGCACATAACCTATTTGAAATGATCAAAGCACCATTGTGCTGCCTCTAACCAAACAAAATCTCCCTTCTTAGTCAAATCAGTAAGTGGGGCAACCACTTGTGAAAATCCCTTAACAAACCTCTTGTAAAATCCACACATACCAAAGAATCCCTTGAGTTGCGAGAGATTAGTCAGTGGAGGCCAATCCATAATTGCTTTGATCTTATTAGGATCAACTCTAACACACTTAGAGCTAATAATGTAGCCAAGGTAAAGTAGCTCTGTCATGCCAAAATCACACTTAGACTCCTTGGCATATAATGACTCTCTCTAGGATGCTCAACACCTCATCAAGGTGCCTCATGTGCTCCTCCCATGTCTTGCTGAATATCAAGATATCATCAAAGAAAATGAGAACAAACTTCAAGAGTTGATCACGAAATACCTTATTCATACAAGACTGGAAAGTAGCAGGTGCTTTGGTTAGGCTAAAAGGCATAACCAAGAACTTGAAGTGTCCAAAGCGACACCTGAAAGTTGTCTTCTCCACATCCTCCTCTCGGACTTGAATCTGATGGTAGCCCGATCTCAAATCAATTTTGGAGAAGTAACAAGCACCACGTAGCTCATTTATGAGCTCATCAATATGAGGAATGAGATATCTTTTTTATTATTTTCTTGTTTAATGCCTTGTAATTAATGCACATATGCATTGTCCCATCCTTCTTTTTAACCAACACCACTGAAGAGGCAATGAGAGTCTTACTCAACCTTATATGTCCCATGTCAAGTAACTCCTTAATTGCTTTTTCAATCTCATCCTTGTGCCTCCTTGGATGCATGTATGGTGTTGTAATCATAGGTTTGACACTCTCCTCTAGGTCTATAACATGCTCCATGCCCCTCTCTGGAGGCCTCCCAGGAGGAATATCATTGAAAACCTTATTGTGCTTAGACAACAAAACTTGTATATCCAAATGGTAACTCCTCTTCCCTTGCTCCATAATGGTGGGTGTAATAATGAACTCTGTTGCCCACTCTACTTGATCATGTCTGAAAAACCTCTCCATTCTTTTAAAAGAAACTGTTCATGGCCCACCATCTGACATACCTCTGAGTATAGCCTTTTTACCATCCATTTCATGTTATATGGAGCCTAATCAGACTCAGAGGTTAAATTTACCCCACTTTTATCAACACAGTTTCCTCCGAAATTATTTAATGGGGTCCAGGGGCAGCGCCCCTGGCGCGCTCCCTATCGCGATATAGGGCGGGGTCCAGGGGAAGTGTCCTCGCGGGGGCTTGAGGGCAGCGCCTCCAAAACCTCCAACGATTTTTTATTATTTTATTAAGGCATCAAGAGTCATTTTTCTATTGGCTGACATAAAAAAAACCCTATTTTTGTAATCGACATAAGGCTTGATAAAAGCAACTAAGGGTTAGGGTTTTTGTTGATGTATTGTAGGATTTTGCAGCGGTATTGAGTTGCAAGGATTGCTGGTTGTAATCGGTTTGATTTACTGGATAATAATATTGGACTCTCTATTGGTGGATGTAGCCTGAGTTTGGGTGAACCACGTTAAAACTTGTCGCTTGATGTAATTATTTTTATGTATTTTTCATTCCTTTTTTTAATCTTTATTTATATTTAATTGATATCTTCTACCGGCTAACCCCCAACAAGTGGTATTAGAGCAGGTTGTGCTTGATTATCGTCTGTAGGAAGATCTCACGGTTGAGTGGGAGTCTCACAGTTGAGTGGGACCAATGGCAGACGAGGATAAATTAAAGGTAGATAAATTCAATGGGCAGAATTATCAGTTATGGAAGATGCAGATGGAGGATTATCTCTATCAGAAGGATTTATGGAGGCTGTTGGAAGGAATAGCCAAGAAACCAACAACAATGACTGATGAGGATTGGGATCTTCTAGACATAAAGGCACTGGGAACCATTCAGTTGTTCCTGGCACCATCTGTGGCATTTAATATAACAGAAGTGATGACAACAAGTGAACTGATGAAAGCTTTGGCTAAATTGTATGAAAAACCCTCAGCCTCAAATAAGGTATTTCTCATGAAGCGTTTGTTTAATTTGAAAATGATTGAAGATGGATTTGTGACAAATCATTTAAATGAGTTTAATATGATTACTAGTCAGTTAACTTCTGTAAAAGTGAAATTTGATGAAGAGGTGAGGGCTCTCTTCAGGGATAACTTTAAGGAAACCCCCCCTAAAAAAACTATAAAATCTTGGCGAATCCTAGCCCGACGCCAAAAAATGCTAGGGAATCTATGCCTATTTCGGAAAAAAAAAATAATTTCATTGGCAATTTTTTTCAAATTTGTCGACATTGTCTTTTTTGTTGGCGAATTGTATATAGATTTTTTTTTTAAAAAAATTCCTTGGCAAATTATAGTTGTATTCCAAAAAATTTAATAAATTACGTGGCAAATTATATAGATATTCAAAAATATCAAATAGAATATTTGGCGATTGTGCTGGCAATTTTTCAAAAGTCATAGTGTGGCTGGCAAAAATATCAAATGCTATATTATAATGTCTAATCTTTTTGGAAAATTTATAGTTTATTCAGTATTAGAATCAACGACATCAGAATCAATAGCATCAGTTGAAGTTTCATTTCGGGCTGCAGTTCTGACACACCCATCTTTCTGCATAAAGTCTCTGGAATAGAGACAAGTGTCAAGTAACAATGATTCTGATTAACAAAAATTAATAGATAATTATTTAAAAAAAGAAAATTCAAAAGGATACATAAAAAGAATACAGATTCATCCACTATAACACAAACTTTACGACTTCAAAAATCAACTCCTCAAGCTTCCATTTATAATACATATATTGAAAATAATAGAAATATATAGTAACACTAAATTATATAAATATTGAAATATATAATAATAAGTCTTTTTCCACAAGAGTATTTAGAGCATGTTTAAAGAAATAACATAAACCTAAGAAATGCCATCACGTGGCAGTCATTTGGTCTTCCTCCCGAGTCGCTTTGTTTTCTTTGTCCTGTTCACCAACAGCAATCGAGTCCATCTGTGCTCTCAGTTTCACCTTGTATCTCCTGAACCTACTAATTATGGGTTTTAAATTCCTAGCACTTGGTGTATAGGTGTCCTTTGCCTAAACTTTCCACTTATATATCATTCTCTCTGCATCTATTACTCTCTTATAGACATCATCAATTCCACGCCTGAAAATTGTGAGATACGATGCTATATGTCCAAGTTTCCCTAGTGATTCACCATTAACTATGGCAACATGCTCTTCAGTAAGCCTCTTCTTAAAATTTTTCTTTACTTCCTTGACATCAAGCAAGTTCTCTCCACTTTCATCTGAAATCTCTACATCTAAGATGGTACAATTATTTTTAAGATCAACCATATCAGTGAAATGTTGAGCCAAAATTCTTCTTATTTGTCCACTAAAATCCCCTAGCACAGATCTCTTCCACTCTAGTACATCTAGCCAACACACATAATCATTCTCATTTGGATCATTAAAATTTTTCTCAGCTACAAGAATATTTGTATCAATTTTCATCATTTCTTGTATCTCTGTAAAGTCTGTGAGCAAATTTATGTCTTCCCTCTTTAAATTTCATAACTCTGCAATTAACCCTTTCCTTTTATCAGAAAGGAGGGGATATAGTTTCATGACCTCCTCGATGTACAAGAAACCATCAATGGTGACTCGCTCTATCTATTTCTCTGTGGCCTTACCTAGAGTTTGATATCTCTTGATTTGTTGCAACATGCTAGGATCTTCAACAGAAACACTCGGAGTTGCATTGGAGGATTAAGAAGTAATATTCAAAGTAGATTGAATGAAAGATGTCAAAGAATTCACCTGGGATTGTAGCTTTGCGTTCTCCTATTGCTGAGCTTTAACTCTCTTTGCTAGCATGCATTGAGAGAATTTTAAATGATATAAATCACCTTCCACCATAGGAGGACCCATGTCAATCTTGGTCATATTGAAATCCACTTCTGAGACTTCATTTTTATTTTTATCCCCGATGGGGTCTACAATCTCCAAGATCCTATGCCCTAAGGAAGAATCTATTACCATTCGAGACATCCTCTTAGCCTTCTTAGGCTTGTCTCGTAGCCTTCTTAGGCTTAGGTGTAGTTACAACATCAACATTTACGTCTACTATTGGGGGATATCTCCTCTTTTTCTCAAAAACTTTCTTTAGCTAGGAAGGGGAAGACAAAAATGTACCGCTCTCACTTGTACCCAGGACAACTCTCTCTGGCTGATTAGGAGTATCTTGCATAGGAATTTCATTTGATACGAGGGAGGCTGGATTCTCAAACAAGGAACGAAAACAAAAAGTACCCTCATCAGCAATCTGTTGATAAATGGAAGAATCATTACCAGGTGAAGGAGACACAACAAAAGTCATGTGATCTGCCTGCAATTGTTGAAGGCATCCAACTTCTTCTCCGCTCGTGGTTTCATGAATGCACGCTGACCATCCTGTTCACATACACCTTTTAGTTTTAGTTGGGTAAAAGCAAGAAGTTGGGTCCACATATAGGGGAAGTGTCGTGCAAAAAAAAATCCCAACAGGAACGGGTACCTGTTTTAAAGAAAACAGGCACCCGAGCCTAGAATGAGTACCCATTTTGTTTTATAGAATGGGTACCCATTTTGTTTTTTATTATTTTTAGAAATGGGTACCCATTTTGTTTTTTAGTGTTTTTTTAGAATGGATACCTGTTTTAAAATGGGTACCCATTTTGTTTTCTATTATTTTGTAGAACGGGTACTCATTTCTAAAATTTTGAATTTCACACCCACGCTTTTGGTTTGGTTTTAGGCTCGGGAAAGGCATGGGTAGATGACCTTGAGCTTTGGACCTGCAAGTATTTGTCTAAGTATAGAACAAGAGGAAAGATTGACTTTACCTATATGGTTGACGACATTTTTCTCTAATTTTTTTACGAAATTAAAACCCATTACAGATGATAGTGTCTAGTTTTCAAATATGTAATTTTTTTTATTGGACTTGTTTTTCTATTTATTATTTAATTTATGAGCAATCTGGTCCAAAAACTTGAAATGATAAGTGTTTGTATTTTTTTAACAAGTTTTAATTTTTAAAGTTTTTTGAAAAAAAATTATATGTCATCAATCTACACATCATTATTTACACAATGAAAAAAAAATTATTTTATGATTAGTTTTGCTCAAATTATGTTGGTTGTACATGAGGGTTTTCAAAAACAACAATTAGGGCCAATAAAAAATTAATAAAAAAATATTTAGAAAAAAATTATAAAAAATATCCTCATCAAGTTTCATTGCACTACACATCTTTCCCCAAAAGGATTTAGAAAAATACTTTTATGTAGGTCAAATTATGTTGGCCGTACACATGCATGGTATGGCAAAAAAAGTGACTTTTAAATAATGGTTTTTAAAAATGCCTATTGAAAATCAATTTGTATCATCTGGGTATTAAAATAAATTACATATTTGGAAACTAGACTCTGAGTACTACATTTCATATTACTAACTTTTTTTAAGATTCAATTTTTAAGTGCCTCAAATGTTTAGGTCAAATGTGACAAATTCTAAAAATAAGGTAAAACACTTCCACTTTTTGGCCAAAAAGTGAACCCAACTTCTTGCACTGACCCAGTTTCCTATTATTTTCAGGCTGCTCTCCATCCCCACCACTACCAGATTGTGAACCAACTCTGTGATGAGGTTTCTCCAAACCAGTTGAAGTTTTCTGAATTATGGAAGCCTGGGAGGTTCCTTGCTCTCTTGTTCCTGATTCTTTATGCACAGAAGAAGAAACAACATGCTCCTAAAATTTCCCCTTAATATCAAGATAATAGTTCTTTGCGCATGCAACAACCAGGTTTGGACATGGCACAATAGGTGGGAAACCCCGAGCACGAGTTAACCTGCTTGTTAGGATTTTCTGGGCTATAAGTGACTTAGGGTTTTGCTCTAATTGAGCCCATAAATCCTCCTAGTCGAAATCTATATGACTTAGCTCGGTATCCTTCACCTTAGCTAGATCATTCTCAATAAACAAAAGCTTCATCTTTACTTGTTTGAGAAACCAGTAAACAAAAGCTTCTATAACTACTAAGGGTGCCAAATAAATCTATGAAAGATTTTGGGTAAACAAATAGTCTAGACTCATGAAAAATAATTGTTCTTCCTAATTCCCACCCAGTTGACTTAAAGTATTCAAATTTGTCACTATAAGAAATGGGCAAGAAAGAGCACAAATTAGCCAACCTGGTTGTGAAAACTCGTGTTCAACACCTGTAGAAGACGCAGTCCAAAGCTCCTCCAAAGCACACTAGTGAAAAATTGAAAATGCAAAATAACATGTCTGTGAGGGTTGCAAACCCAACAAATTGTTTCCATAAATTGCATTAATTTCAGCGCCATATAGTGTTGTACGATTCATAATTGAGTTGCATAAATTGCCTTCCCAAAAATGTGTAATTGTGCTTTTCATGACATTCCTTATTTATTACGAAAGGACAGAGGTCACTTTCGGCATGGATGTCATTAAATGGAAAATATTCTAATAGATTTTGATTGTTAGATGATTTAAAATCGACGACATAAGTTCTATTTGGGGAAAAAGTACTGACACACCCAATTTCCCAAATTTGTAGTTGTACAGTTGAGGACTTGTGCTCTATCATGCTGCCACCTTGACCTTTGCACAATAATCAATATAAATATATTTTATATTTTATATATATGTCAACCATTGATCTAATAATATCTAACGGTTACTAGTTGATTCTGGAGGATTTTGTTAGCAATGTGTAGCATTGGAGATCTACCTTCTAGAATTGAACTACAACCATTCATCTTTCATTTTAGGGTTCATCAAATGGTCAATGGTGGTACGATTGATTTGATTGAATGCACTTAACCACATAGATTAGCCAATGCTCAATTAAGTTCATTAATGGCAAGTGATTCGTGACAAACTGCACAGATTAGCCAATGTGAATTTCCACGATACAATAGAGGTAATTAAATGGAGTTGCTTGTTATTTATTACCCATTTGTCATGGAAGTACATATAATGTATATATTATAGTCTTTATTGTTTCAACCTTATATTGCATTACTAAGTTTCAGATAGTAGAAGAATCAATAGACTGTAAAAGTTCAAAGTAATGGATTTCATTACAGCAGCTGTGCGAAGAAAGTAAGTTACCAAGTACTTATTTTGTGATCATTCATGATTTTGAATTTAACTCTATGATAGAGTTCTCAGTTCACAGATGTAGAATAGTAATAAGAATGATGGAAAATTTTGTTTGTGTGTGGCTATGCAGGATGTTATTGCTTTGCATGTCTTGGAATGAAGAAATAAGAGCATTCGTCAAGTGGAATAAATGATGTCAAGAATCGACACTTTTAACATTTGCAAATGATGCATTCTATTATGGGTGGTGGGTTAAATCTCCCACACATGCATGCATGTATGAGAAACTAGAAATTCAAATTGACACATGGAATTGGTATTGCAACTCAATTGTGAGTGACCTTAAGAAAATTAATTTAATTCTCCTTTACTGGCCTTATTGTTACCCATGCCTAGTAGTTTCTTGTACATATAAAGCAAGGTTCTATAGTGAATCATTAACTATCATTGTGAATGAGGACATAACTGAATTTGTAACGGACCCATTGACTGTTAATAGGATAATTATGGACTACAGTGAAATATTCATTACGCGTCATTGAAAAGAGGAACCAAAAAGATTTTGGAGGATCAAAACAAGGTTTGAAGGTCGAAGGATAGGAGTTTTGTTTGGAACTTTGAGGTTGGTTATAGGTTCATGCATGATGTAATTCCCCAATCTTTTTGAAGGGTGATGTTAAATTTTACTAAATAATATAGAAGTAATTACGGTTTGAAATTGACATGAGTTCAATGACAAATTGCAATGTATACAAATCATAGATGGTTCAAAGAATCAAATTTTCAATATTAAATAACACTGCAGTTGTTTTTGTCTAAGATGTTTAGGGTTTATCCTTCTAATTCATTATTGACCTATGTATATGGTTTCCCCAACTTAAGTTGTTCTTTTATCCCATTGGTTGTTGTCAAGTTACTGGCCCCTTTGCTCTAAGTTATCGGTCCCAAGCCCCTTTATTTTATTCTAAGTTTGACTATATAATAATAATAATTACATTATATGATTAACATCATATATTATATTATTATCAGATAATAATATAATATATGATAATAATTATATAATATATGACATTACATATTATAATATATATAATAATTATATTATATTATATATGATAATAATAATATAATAATAAATTATAATTATATTATATTATAATATTGATATCGATTTCATTTGGTGGGCTACAAAATACTTTTCCCAAGAATTAATTTTTAATTTATTAAATAGTTCTGACAAGTTTGGAGAATCGATGTTGGTCGATCATTACATGAGCTGAAGATTGATGCTACAAAAAATCTAGACAACGAATAAATGCATCTATCAGTTGAGGCGTGTGTTCATTAATGATCTTCCTTCAAATTCTGGAGGTCTCCAACAAAATGACACTCGGCTGGCTTGCTCAAAATATAGCATGGAGACTCCCATAAGGCTCTATTGCAATAAGCGCTAGGTCACCTTTTTGGGTCGTATTCGAGATGGCAGACTGATGAACATTTGTAACCAACAAAACTGACTCTTCCTTGAGGTAGTGAAGATGGTCCTCGGTAAAGACTTCTTGGTCTCCAAGGATAGATATAGGGTAAATTTAGACATTTCCTCACACTTTCTGGCTTCTTTGTTGGACCTAGGACAGGCAAAGGTGGATGCACTGATGATTCTACGAGAGCTATTCACTCTAGATATTCTTTTAGACATTGTAGATGTGGTGATTTATATAGAATTGGGGGTCGGTATCCCGTGGCCGAAAGACCTGGAGAAGTTGAAGGAGGGACAGGAGGGCATAGCTAGGTAGTCGTTCCTACTAAACATGAATGAGCAACAACTAGGAAGGCACAAGTTTTGGGCAGCTCGTGGGAGACACTTTCTTCGGTGGGCAATTGGAAAGGACATAGAGAAGACTCCGATATGGCTTGAATACTTCGTAGCCATTGTGAGTGCGGGGAGATTCTACTCGTAGTGGTCGTAGGAGTGGTCAGGCTCCCAGGGCCACTTTTTTTGGTGATTTCCATGCTGGGGTGGTAGTGTGGCAAGTTTTCAAGGAGTTGCTCAGTTAAGGGGCTAGAGATTTCTATGGTACTATGGTAGCCTCTCTGGTCCTGTGTGTTTTTGGAGCCTGGGTTGGCCATTGGAGTGGTTTTTGTATTAATATAATTTTCCAAGTGTAAATCTTTTTGTATTAATATAATTACCCAAGTGTAAATCTTTTTGTATTAATATAATTTCTACTTTATTATTGATGTAATGATGTCAATGCGTTCATTTTATTCTATTAGTTATCATATCATTAAAGTGGGCTCGACTTCATATAAATATTAAAGGAGCTGCAAACTCTAGCGAAATGTTTCGATGCCAGATGGACGGGTGTAGTTGAATTTTAAAATGAAAGTCTAAAGCGCTAGACTTGTGATCTCAAACCTCTGGAATCATTCAAGAGCCGTTGGATTTATAAAGATCAACGATTGAGATTATACAATAGTTTTCAAATTTTCAATTCCACCGCTCGATGTACGTGCTGTATTAAATAATTAATTTAGGCTGCAGACTTGTATGCCATCCTTAAATTTTGTTTGAACTTTGAAGTGGGAGTACTCATTACAAGTGTACAACTAAAACTACATACTTATACTAAACTTTAATAAAAGAATTTACCATGTTTCACTCACTTTACTTCACAATTGGCACTTAGCATTTAGCAATTTTAATTGATACTACTTGGAAGTGAGAGGGTCAAGGACTCAAGTGACAAGGAGATTGCAGTGCACTAGAAATTTTAATATCAATTGTGCGATGCCACGGATTCACTCAGTGTCAGTATTTGTATTCATCTTTTCTAGGTAAGTGAAATACAGAAATACTTTATTCCTATTACTATTGCTATTATTGTTGTCCTTGAGACTTCAATTTTTTCAATCTTGGGGTTTAGGGTTGAGTGTTTACAAGCATGTCTACCGGCACTACCAGACCAAAAATTGGGAAAACCAAAGAAAAAGAAAAACCAGACTATGCTAGACTACTTAAAGCCCCAAGTTTTACAGATGAATACCATGATAATTATGACCCTGTAATTTTTGGAAGGTTTACCTCAGTACTTAGGTTTTTATTGGAGAATAAGGTACGTTAAGCGCAAGCTGTGCAACTTGACCCAAAAAAACCATACCAATTAACAGGATGACTACACCATGGGTGGTTGGATTGGGACACTTGATGTTACCTGAGTTTTTCCCTTGCCCTAAATTTATCATGGTTTGTTCCGAGAATTATGATGAAAAAAGAAAAGCAATAGTTAAAAAAGATAGCTAAGAAATAATTCTTCCCATTAATGGAGAACATTTTGGCAAATTGTTAGGTTTTACCACTGAAGAATGTGGAACAGTCCTCATAAACCTAGAAAAACTTGCTAATACTTATGAAGCAGTTAGTGAAAATAACAAAAAAAGATTTATCAAATCTCTAACAATGGATGGTGTCCAACTCAATCAGAATCATAAGCCTCCTTATAAAATTGATATTTTTAGATCATGGGTCCAAGATACTATTTCCATGCTAGTGTTATGCCTTGGATTGGATAATAATAGTGAAGTGGATGCAAGACTCCTTGAAATGGTATACAATATCCATCAATTCATGCCACCTACTAAATACAGATTTCTTGAGCACATTGCAAAATTCATGCATTGTTAGTTTTTAATGATTAAACGAAGCCAAAGTGAACCTCCCACTCTCAGTACCAATAGAAAGACATTTAGGTTCACAACCTACTTGTGCTATTTGTTTCTAGTGCAGTTTGCTGGGATGTTTCAGGACAACAAGATTCAAATTCAGCATCAGCAAGATAAAATTGGACTACTGGATTGGACCCATAAGATAAAGATGTATCGTAATCAAAAGAACTACAATCATTTTGTGGACTACTTTTTGGCTCCATTGTATGAAACCATTACAAATAGTCCAATGCCTAGATTGCTCGAGTCTTGTAGAAATTGCATTCAACTGGGAAAAGAAATACAATTGGCTGACTGGTACTTCATGGAGGAATATATTGTTCTAAGATTTTATGGATTAGGAGCACATCCCCACAAACGTCCAATACATGTGACAGAGAGGGTTTTTGCATTGGAATACATACGATAGATGGAGAGTACTGATCAGTTGTACTTTGTTAGCCAACAAAAGAAGAGCATATTTCCTTCCTTACCTTTTTCATGTGGAGGGTTCACATTCGAGAGAAAAGCATTCATTGTGGCACATGAAATTCTATAACTTTTTAAATTTGATGTTGACTCTCACTGGCAGTATGACCCATGTGACGTGATTAAAAGAAGGCTTGTGGCCAATAAGAACACTCCAACTAAAATTCAACATGAAAGTGAACCCTTGCTAGAAATGTTGAAAAACAAGAATTCTTGGGAGGAGGTGAGAAAAGTCATGGAAGAAACTGCTGCTCAAAGAGGTATTTCTTTTGAAAAATTGTCATCAGAAATAATGGGATTGCATCCAATTCCACAAACACAAAGAGATGCACTGGCAAACAAGAGATTCAACAATTTCTATACAAAAGCTGCTGAAAAATCTAAGTGTACAAAAATTCCATAGACTAAAACAAGCTTGTACAGAGGAACATTGGTCACCGTAAAAAAATTCTGCCTTTTGGTTTATGAGGAAGGATCTCGCTGATCCAAAAGCTATTGCAGATCTTGAAGATGTCCCCGAAGATGAAGAGTTCAACAAATTGTGGGATAAAGAGCATCCCTCTGAAGCTCAAGCAACTAATGTTGAAAGTGATGATGACGATGAAAACCAACCCATAGATCTTAGTGCCTATGTCTTCAAACCTCATATGAGTGAGACCACAAGACAAACATATACTAAAGGGGCATCAATAGCCCAAAAATTGGGTTATGAAGGTGGTGGTTTGGGGCCCACAGGAGAAGGCATTTGGATGGTACTAGAGGTATACACTAGAAAACCTAATGATCTTCTACTCGACATTAGAGGTGATGAACAAGCCAAAGGGCATACACATACAGACTAGGAGATTAGATTTGTTCTATCTTTAAATCCTTAGAGTGAGATTCAATCACTAATAGTACCACAAGGGTCTTTTGATCTACATGTTTCTCATTCTTTTCTTGCAGGAGATGGTGGACATTCTAGTGCTACTGGTGGCAAATTTGGCAATGGTACATGTATTAGTAGTAGTAGTGGTCAGCAAGAGATGCAACAACAACCTCAGAAGAGGCCATCAACAACATTAAATGAAACTATAGACAAATTTAAAGAGGAAGGCCTTGTGAAGACTAAGAAGCAGAAGGTTATGGCAGGTTTTGATTCCACATCCACATTAAAGCAATTGTTTCCAGAAGGCACCCCCTCCTATCGTTAGTGTGACTGGGACAAGAATGGCTAATACTCAGCCACAATTAATTAGAGATGTCGCCAAAACTACAACTACTCCTTCGCCATTTAAAGTTATGTTAAGTGTCACAGATTGTGATTACAAAGCTAAGTTTTAAAAGAAAGCAAAATTATCTAAAATTCACAAGAAGCAAGTGTTAGATATAGAGACTACTGCAACTTCAGAGCCTGCAACAACTAGGGTATTGACTACATTTGACCCAGAAAATGAAAAAATGGATTACATGATTGTTGTGCCCAAAGTTCAAGATAAACCAGAAGATTAGATGCAATGATCTAACTATGAGGTGAACACCATCCAAGTGGATTTTTCTAGAATGAAAAATTCTAACAAAATTAATGTATCAAAAAAGAACAACGAAGTGGTGTACACATCATTGCTAAAGCAAGAGAGAGAAAAAAAGGTATGATTGTTTTTAATTTCCTGGTAACCTTGTTGAATATATTGTCTACAAATAAGAGTTGTAAGATAGACAAGTCACATCTTCCAATAATTGAGTTATAACAAAAGGAAAATATATTCAGTGATGTTAATTCCATTCATATTGCTCTTTTTCATGATTTTGTGATTTACGTAATAGGTTGGAGACTCTTATAGGAAAGTTACAGGTAGACATAACAAGTGAAAAAACCAAGAGGAAAGGAGCAGAGAACAAGACCAAAGAATTAGAGAAAAGGATAAAAAACTTTGACTCTACATCTACAAGTGAAGTGAATAAACAGACATAGGAAGAAGTGAATAAACTGAAGAAAATGTTAAGTGAAAGTAAAAAAAATATGATATTCAAACAACCAATTCAGAAAAGTTAGAACAATCCTTAATTGAAGCCAATACCAAATTGGAGCAATCAGAAAAAACAGGACATATGTGGCAAGAAAATGTGGAGAGAGAGAGAAAATTCTTTGAAAATTTGTAGAAAAATCTGAAGAATGAAATAAAATCCTACCAAAGCAAAGTATCTGAATTATATAGAAACAAAATGGTTTATATAAAAAGTAACATTTGGGAGAAAATAATGAAGAGGATTGATGATTTGTCTAAAATGTTTGAATTCATTGATGATCTAGTATTATGTAGTAATACACTCAAACAATACATTGTTGAAAATAGAGACATGGCAACTTCAAGACAGTCAGATGTAAACAAAATTTTGAAATCAATCTACATAGCTAGTGATGAAGAATTGGAATCCAAAGGAATTTAGAACCGTATTGATGCCACAATAAAGGCCTCAACTATCATTAAAAATGTACGAAGCTAGAACAAGCACATGAACTTTTGGTACAAGCTACATTATTGACAAAGCAACTGCAAACAAATGTAGAACACTTCAAAAAGCTTGGTTTTCCGGTGGATTTTGACCCATCATACCGATACATTGGAAATGATGCTTTCAAAAAGAAGGAGGATAAAATGAACTTTGATAAAGACCAGTTTTCTCAAAATCTTGATGAGGTAATTTTTATGGATTCCATCCTACCACTGATAACCTTGAATGCAACTTTGAGTGATACATTCAAGTCAAGTAACAATATCAATTATAAAATATTATCACAGTTACAACTCAGTAACCATGGGTTAAGAAAAATTACAATTCCATCAAATGAAGAGTTGAGCACTCTACAAAAGTTGATACAATGATTTAGTAACATGTGTTTCCAATGACATCAATACCAGAATGACTAGGCTATTGGACTGTTGTCTCTGGTTTTTTGGCATCCGTTCTTTTTGTTGTCTATCTGGAATGCCCTAGGGGCTACTTTGTAATGGGTTCGAGACCATTGGCTTGCTGCTTATCTAATCAAAAACATATGTTTCCAAGTTCCAATAGAGCATTGTGCAGAGTTGGTTTTGAGCAAGTTATTGTACATTGTAAATGTAATACTTCAGTCTTCAATGTATTCTAATTTCCTTCGGACCTTCAATGTTCATTTGAAAATCAATATAACACTAAAATCCTTTTATGTGTTGAAATTGTCTGTATTATTTAATTGCCCACTTCATATTAAATATTTGCTAATGGTGTATATTAATAATATAATATACTACAACATTATTCATATATTTTAATCTAGAACTGATAAAATGCTCCTGAAAAATCATGCAACATGCAAGAAACTGAAACTTACAACTCTAGAAATATGGGCAACCTATCAGAATTGCATTATATTTCACTGTTCAAAACTTCCCCAATCTTCCAACAACATTACAAAAGTAGTAATTGTATCTTATTTACTTCTCAAAATTTCCAAAATCTTCCAATCACACAAGATTGAGTAACACAATTCTTTTATAGACCAAGAACGTGTACTCAACATTGATTACATTGTCATTTCAAATAGGTTCTAGATATAATGCACTGCCAACATGGCATTGAGAACATTAATTTCATTTGAGAGAAGAAAAGAGGAGTAGATGGACTTTTGGAGATGTGTAGCCGCCTAAAGATCTGCCTCGTTAATGCTGGAGAAAAGGTGATTGGCCTGCTCAATCCTGCGACCCATACTTGTCCTTCCATTCATTGTATGTCTTTTCAAGTGGCCAGGGGAATGAGATAACCTCTATGATCTTGCCATTATGAATGACATAGTTGGCATCCAAAATAGACTTTTCATTCTTGCAAAATATATCAATAGTTAATTCAACCAAATGCAACTTGTCAAGTGATAAACCCAACCCCTGAATGGTTGGATCGCCTTCATCACAACAAGCAGGAATTAATTGATGACCATTATCTATTATTTCTCTCTTCCACTTGTCTAGGTCCTTAGCCTTCCCATCAGCCTCCAAAATATGTGGCAACCATTTAGTGTCTATTATTTCTATTGCCTGCATCTTTTCCCTCAAAACTGTATCCAATTTCAATAGAAAACTAGCCATATCCTCGAAATGTTTCAGTATATCTGACACCAATTTCAACTCAGGAGGTGCATTTGCATCAAAACTAGAACACATAAGAAAATCTCTAACCTCTAAAGTTCTTAGTAGCCACTTAGCTTTCACACTTGATAGTCTCTGCTTATCAGATTCATGCTTCTCATAGGCTATCCTTAATTTTGAGTAAGTCCTCCAGGCCTCCTCCACTCTGGCTAAGATTTTGGTCACTCTATTTTTTATCAAATTGGTGACCATGTCCTTTACTTTGTTCTCCTTTTCTTCTTTCAATTTTTTGTTATCCTTCTTCAATTCTCTGATTTCTGAAAGGAGAGGCTGTGTGTCAACTGGAAGTGACTCTGAAGTCTAAATGATAGGGGACTCTAAGATGGACTAGGCTCTAATTGTGGTTTCCCTTCATATAATTTTCTCAACCTGGCCATGGCCACTACATATTTCTCCAACAATTCATTATAGTCTTTCTACAGTTTAATTGTCGTTGCCTCAGCAAATTGTGCATTTTTCACATTTAGACTAGCAGCTTGAGGGGCAAGGGTGTCTGACACCCTTCTTATTATGGCATTGCCAGTCAGTTCCTCAAAACCAACTTTTGGTTTTTTATCACTGGGGGCCAATGCCCAAATTGCCAAGGTTTCAAACCTTGGGTCAAATGCAACACCCTGCAAAGCTTTGCTGATTTGTTCCTCTGTCATATTAGAGTCATCCCTTGTTATGGTATCAAATGCAATTACATCTAATAGAGTCCAATGTGGTAGTAGTAGGATGTTGCTTCTGGCTACAAGAGCCTTGCCCTCCTTTGGGGTTATTGCACTAATATCCTTATTAACCTCACTCAAAACCCTTTGAGTAATAGTATCATACTCAGAGGGGTCAACACCACTCCTTGCTTCCTTAATTCTCCTTTGAAATTCTTCATTCTTTGTCCTCAGCTTGAATGACCTAAATTTAGGTGTGCTAACAAATGCATCATCTGCAATAAATTGGTTACATGCCAGTACTATCATATCTTCTGTATCAACTTCAATGTTAATTGTTGACCTTGTCAACCTATTATCTAGTGAAGAGTATGGCCTTATCCTTAATGGGGAACTCACCTGATGAAGAGGCTCCTAAATTTGTTCTTTTGCTACTTCTTCCATCTGTTCCACAACTTCTATCTCCATCTCTGCCTCAAGGTCAATGATTTTTGCTCTCTTTGGAGTAGGGGAATAAGGGGAATCTTCTTCTCTTACATACTTACCCCTAGAACTGCTTGGTTGGTAAGATGGCCTCTCCTCACCTATAGGTGCACTAGCTATCAGTTCCTCTGCCTTGGTAAAGATCATTTCAATTCTCCTTATGGGATCTTGCACTTCAGCAAAAGCCCCAGGGTATGTAGGATTGGCATTTCTCTTCATCCTCTCTCCCTCAATCACTACATTCCATTTATTTCTCAAAAGATATATCTCCTGCATTGACTGACAGTTTCTTACTATATCTTCATTGAAGATGACTCGGTGGGGGTAACCAGGCCTACTGACCTTCAACCTTGTTTTGTGAAAAAAACCCTCAGGGTCAAATGCTCTCACTTTCTTCGTATCCATCCTGTAACACTGAAGCATGGAACCAATATGATCTAATCCATTCTTATCAATTGTTATAAAATCACTGAGCTTCAATGAAGTAGGGATGAGTGACCCCTTCTTATGCTTTCTGAAATGCTCCTTGTCAGCTTCATTTAATTGCCTTATGATTTCCATGAAGGTAAGCCTCTTGGGCACAAACTTAGGCAGACTATAAGGTGGATCCTCACACCCATAAATCCTAATGCAAGTAGTATTTGCATGCAAAAACCAATCTCCCCAGTTGTGTTCTATGTTCAAGTGTGGGGCTCTTTCCAAAGGTCTCAAGAAATCCTTAACTTCTTTAGGTATTCTGTCCCCCTCAGGTTTCAAGAAACCTAAGACTTTCCTTACAAAATGCTCCTCAAAAATAACATAACTAGCATCCTTAAAATGCATGTCAAGCATGCAAGTCCACATTTGCATTGGCATCATGTTGCCTTGTTCATCTATCATCCTCACATGTAAATCTTTATGCCACTGCTAGTGGCCTGACAGAGAGAATAGGATCATGTGGCACATCAAAGAATACCATGTGAATTCCACATGGGGACCTACAATATATAGGTTATTTTTTATTGTCACCATTTGCGTGTGCATTTTCTCAGCCAAGTAACCCACATAGTCATATGGATGTCTGGTTCCAAGATCTTGAATGCAAACCACCATCATCATCAAGGATACTGACATTCTATTAGCTGCATCCCTCCCAAGCAGATGGCATAAACTATGGTAAGTTCTGACAAAATATTCCATGAACAATTTACAATGGAAGGGCTCCTCTTCTCTATTAGAAATTTTTACCAAGCCTCCATCAACTCCCCTTGGTCTATGCTTTGCCAGATTGAATGATCTATAGGCATATTTGACAATCTTATACTTTTCTCTGAAGTCATTCAAGTCAATGGGCATACTAGCAGCAGGGTCTAAATTGAACACAGTTGAAATATAGGCTTTTGTTAATCTAATTATGATAGAACCATTTCCAGATAGAACAGACCTAGTTTTGGGGTCATATCTACTTGCAATTGCTCTGACCAGGTCTGGATTGACAAAGACATTGGAGCAAATCAACTTGGCCAAATCAAGCTTCTAGACATGACAAATAGGGGCTCTATAGTCTTCTCTGTTATGCCAATGCTCAAATAGGCTCCACACTGATATGGCTATCCTAGCATCTCTACAATTCACACACAAGTCATAAATTTTATCATTTTTCCCTACTTGTCCTAGCCCTGTTGTAACTTTCCTCAATGACCTAGAACATTGGATCATGAGGTCTTCATCTAGACTACGCTTTGAGGTGGAAGGTTGACTAGACTGACTCATCCTTCTAAACTGTGTTTATGCAATTAACTTAAGGCTTCTGCAACTATAAATTACTTCTTAACACTTTGAAATGAACGGATAGCTGAATTGATAAGACACAGAGGAACATAAGCCACTTACTAGTTTTTGATGCTAACAGAGGCTTGGAATCACATCAACTTGCTCGTTTCAAAGCTCCTTTCGTTGGGAATGCAATTGTACTCTCAAAAATGACAGACAATGCCCTAAATTATGCCCTTATAATGTTGGATTTCTTGCCATTTGTAGTATTAATGGTAGCGGCGAAAACCATTACTCAGTTCGTGTTGTGAACAGTTGAAAATCCTCATTCGTAGGAAATTTGAAATGAGGCTGTTGATCCTTTCCTTATGTTCTGCAATCGACGGCTGAGATCATGTGACTAGATTTGAAAATCTTCGTCACCACCTTTGAAAAGACCTTGACCAATCAGAATAAGCTGAATCAACTGTACCCTCTCCGTAGATCACATCACCTGGATTGGATGTGTGGTGCTTTGCACTTCGCAGCTAGAAATACCCCACCACTTACCTACCATGCGATAGTGCGATTACGCCCCCACACGCCCACCTTCCACTTGCTTTACAATTCTTTAATAGAGGAGTGCCACGTGTTGCCATCTCGTGACAGCGCAGTGAATATTCCCCTTAGAGAGATACCTCTACGATGGAGCGCATTCGTTGGATCAAAAGTTCTTTTGTGGACCACTGTCATATCGGTTGATAGATGGTAGTCATTTTGCATCATTGTGGGGGGTGTGACGTCATGAAAAAGGCGATGCAAAGCTGCGAAATGCGCTTTATTAAGCTTTAACCTAAGACTTAAGGCTTTGATTTTTACAGACGACAATAGGTAAGGCCAGGATTAGGGGCTGGTCAACTCACAGGTGTGAAGACATTAAGTTGTGACTTAAGTGACCGGTAACCTTCGATAGACAATCAACAGAGGGAAAGAAGAAAAAGTGCAAGAAGCACAAAGCATAAACACCTAGAATTTTAGGGATTCAAAATTCAAATAGATGAAACCAAGTGAACCAGAAGCCCTAAATCCTAAGGAAGCACCACCAGGATGTTCTGCTGGACATCGTGGAACAATCTGCTATTTTAAAATTGATAAAACACTATGACCGAGGAACCTAAATTTAGTGTTTGAATATTTATCTTATTGGTTTTACTCAGAGTAAATTTAATGCTTTAAGAAGATATTGAGTGTTATGAGTAATTACAAGGATTCTGAAGTAGAGTTGGTATAGGAATTGATCAAAGTATGGTAATGCAACACATTATTCTATAGTTTACAAGAGATGGAGCCTGGAAATTTTAAAAAACTATCACAATGCAATAAAGGAAAACAAATGAAACACTATTGTGGTTATAGAGAAGAAAAATTACTTCACATTTAGTTGAATGCTTGTAAAAATTATCAAAATCACACAATAATAAATGAAAATATTAATTTTTTTGATCAAAAATAAAAAATGTACATCACAGATAGACAAATTAAAATAAAATGCCATCAACAACATTTTGGAGTTTGGAACATGTAATACAATATAAATACCTAGTAGCTTCTAAATCCCTTCAAATTGCCAAATCATCTCATCATTCAGATTTTCCTGATCCTCCCTATGACCATGATATCCAGAATCATCCTGATCATGTTCTTTAGTTTCTTCTTTCCCCATATCTCCACTTAAGAGCATCTTGTTGTCCTCAAAATCAGCTGAGCTCATTTTGTAGGATGACCCCTACGAAACTTGTCTGTTTCTTAACCTACACTCTAAGTTCGCAAATCGAGGTGAGTTATCTCGTTCCTCATGCGTGGTCCCTTCATTTTCAATTGTCTATTCAAGTCATTTCTCATTTGGGTTTCTCAAAGCTCGTATAGGTTGATTGAAATGATTTTCTCAATTCTAAAAGAGTTAGAGTATTTTTGTGTTTATGCAAGAGTGGCGATTTTCATCGCCCTTGCATGTTTTTAGTTTTTAGAAGTTAAATGTAGTAGTTGAAATTTTTGCCGCCGATGCATTCTTTGTTTTACCCAAGTCCGTGATAAAGCGGTAGCTTTTATTGCCGTTACATGTTGTTTACATTTCTACATGCAGAGTCGGCAATTTTTGTCGTCGAAGCACGTATTAAATGCTACAACAGTTTAACTCGTGTGGTATTTAATTTGGTCTTTTAGTTTCATTTTAAGTTTTTAAATGCATTTTAAATCATTTATTTTTCATCTTTCTTTCTATCTTACCTGCGTCCTTTACTCTCCGTCTACCAAGCCGACACTGTGAATCATTACAAGCGAATTGTGGAGATTTTTGGCGTATAGGGTTTCGGTTTCCTGTCAAAGGTAAGATTTCACTTTTTCGTTCTTGTTTTCTTATTATTTTAGGGTTTGTGTGTGAATATAATGTTTAAAAATCATTTCTTTATTACTGTTTCAAAACCCTAGTTTATACCTTGAAAGATTTACGTCATTTTTGTGTCAACGTTTTTTTCCTTTTGTCGAAGTTAGGTTTGTTTTCATTTGAATGGATCTTTGTCGTTTCTCATCTTTAGGTATTTTTTGCTTGTGTGATAGATAAAATGTATCGGTGGTATAAATCTTTGTCGATACATTTTAACCTTATTAGACCCACCATTGTGTAAAGACGACAAATTTCACCGTCCCTACATGATGTATTAGGCTTAACGATCAAACTTACCTCAAACATGCTTGAGCGGTAGAAATTACTGCTTAAGCATGGAAAATTAAACTTTGTACATGTTGAGTCTGTTGGGATATGTTGCCATTAACTTGCAATCCTAACCAATTCAAGTGTCTCCAAAGTTTTTGGATGTGTTGCCCAACACATTAAGACTTTGAGAGATTAATTATTTATTAATTACAACACTTTGACTTTTGCATATATGTTCTAAATGGATAATATCAAACTTGGGCGCCCACTTTGAGATGGGAGCCATGAAGATCTTGTTGACTTCTCCTTAGTCTTAAGATAGAGTTTGATAACTCCTAATTAGTAAGAGTTTGACTTGGGTCCTATTTTTAGACTTGGAGTTGTGTCTTTTTATGTACATGAGTGGATATTGTTGAGACACCTTGCATGGATATAATGTTGGAGTCAACTACAATATTAGAAATGCATGAAGCGGATATTGCTTGCATGTGGTCAGAATAGTGTGCATGGACTTGCATGTTGTTGCATGTCATTCCTATGGACTTGTATGACCTTGCATGTTCTTGCATGTTAGTTATATGACCTTGCATGTAGTTGCATGTCATTTTTGTGAGATTACTTGCAGAACACTCCAACTCCAGAAACTTGCAAGATGGTACATCTCAATGATTCTAGAAATGGGTATCAGTTGCATGTTGTTGAAAATGCTTGCATGTCAGTTTTAAGATATTACTTATAGGACACTCTAACTCCTGAAAGTTGCAAGATGGTACTTCTCAAAATTTTAGGTAATGGGTATCAGTTGCATGTTGGATCCGGTGTTTGCATGTCACTTGCATGTATAGAACAAAATATTTCATAATAACCTTGGGGACATCAATCTTGTATATTGTTTGCATGATTTAGATGTGTATTTGATCACTTTAGTTAACATAAACTCATTGGGCAAGTATGGACGCCCAAATGGAGGAGTTTCTAATGTTGCTTTTACTTGGTGATAAGTTTGATGATGGGAAAGCTATTTTTAGCCAACTTGGGCGCCCACATCTTGGAGGATCAGTTAACTCAGTGTTTGGACTATGTTTGAGTTCAGTCTCCTCAATTTAAGTGAGCTTGATTTTTGCATGAGCTTGGGAAGCCATGTTATCAAATGTAATTGATTATATTTTGAGTTTCAAGTTCCTGTTAAGAAGTGCTTGAATTAAAAGAGGGTTTTGGAATTAAAAAGAAGTTCTTGAATTAAAAAGAAGTGCTTGAAATAAAAGAAGTGCTTTTATTTTAATTGAGAACCCCATACATTTTCCAGAGAGTTGATTTGAGGAAAAAAGACTTAGAGAAAAAAGCAAGAAGTTTTTGAAGTGCATCAAGGACTTAGAGAAATTTCAAGTATTAAATGTAATCCTTTTAAAGAAGATTTAATACAAGGAGAAAATATCTCTGGGTGTGGAGTTTTTTCCTGAAAGGGTTTCTCCACGTAAATACTGTGCAAGTTCTTCTCTTCTCTTCTCTTCTCTTCTATATTGAATTGAATGTGCAAATCAATTGTTGAGTAAATTGTTACAAGTTAATCTTTATTTTAGCTTTGCTACAAAAAATTTTAAAGTTCATAGCAGCAGTTCTACCTTCATTTTCAACATTTGGTATCAGAGCTAACGGTTGTAGAGAGTGAGGGATGCCTTTCTCTGAAAGTTTTGAAGGTTTTTTGGCTGCAGTGGGAGCTTTGTTTTTTGTAGGTTTTGTAGATTTGTGAAGAAGATTGTATACAGTTGGTTCTACCTCTAGTATGGATGTTGAGAAATTTAATGGATCAGGCTACGAGATGTGGAAATTAAAAATGGAAGATCTCTTGGAAGAAAGAGAACAATGGGTTGCTATTGAAAATGAAAAGAATCCCTCTACTACTATGAAAGATGAAGATTGGTTGAAACTTGATAAAAAGGCACGAGGAACCATAAGGTTGTGCCTTGCAGATGCTGTCCTCTTGAATGTTTCTACTAAATCTACTGCATACAAGCTATGGAAGAAGATAGGTGATATTTATCAAACCAAAACTTTAACTAACAAATTATATCTCAAAAGATAGTTGTATTCATTGAAAATGAAGAATGGAGATTCTATTGCAAACCATTTGAATGCATTTAATTTGATCATAAGTCAACTTGTATATGTAGATGTTAAGCTAGAAGAAGAGGATAAATGTATCTTATTATTATGTTCTTTACCAGAATCTTGGGAAAATCTAATTGTTGCTATCAGTGCTGGTGGTACAGATCCAAAGATGGATAGTCTCATTGCTACACTTCTTTCAGAAGAAATGAGAAGAAAATCCAAAAATGGTGGATCCCAAGATGCTTTGAATGTAAGGGGTAGGACAAAGGAAAAGACACCCAACTGGGATAAGAAGGGTAAGTCTAAAGGTCGTTCTAAAACCCCATCTGGTAAGAACAAGGTAAAATGTTGGAACTGTGGCAAACGGGGACATGTGAAGAAAGATTGTAAGAGCAAGAAAAAGAGCTCAGATTCTTCCACTAAAAAATCCTCGGAGGATGGTGACAATGATGCATTAATTATTTCAGCTAACATAGTAAGTAATGATGCTTGGCTTATTGATTCAGGTTGCTCCTTCCATATGACTCCAAACAAGGAGTGGTTCACAAAATATTCAAAATATGGAGGTGAAGTTTTCCTTGGTGACAATAGTACAAAATAGATAATTGGCAAGGGAAAGGAAAAATTGTTTTTCAGTGATGGAAGGGTTAAAACCCTTCATGATGTTTTGCATATTCTAGGACTAGCAAGAAACTTACTTTCTGTATCAAAGTTAAATGATTCCGGAATGAATGTGATATTTGATAAGTCTAGTTGCAAGTTGGTAAGAGGGAATTGGGTGGTTGCTAAAGGATCTCGGATGGAAAACTTGTTTAGATTAAATGCATCTACTTTGAATAATTTAGCCACTGTAACAGACACTGGAAACACTTGTATGTTGTGGCACAATAGATTGGGTCACATCAGTGAAAAAGGTCTTAGGACCATTATTAATAAAAAATTGGTTGACGATATTTTAGATTATTCTGTTGGCAAAAATGATTTATGTGAGCATTGTGTGTTTGAAGAACAAAGTAGATCTTCATTTCCTAGTGGAACAAATAATGCAAAGAGTTTATTAGAGATTATACATTCAGATGTTTTTGGACTTGTGGATGTTGAATCTTTTACAAAATCTTGATATTATGTCACATTCATTGATGATGCATCAAGATACACTTGGATTTATTTTATGAATGCAAAATTTGAAGTTTTCACTAAGTTTAAAGAATTTAAGGCCTTAGTTGAGAAGCAAACATATTGTAAACTAAAGGTGTTGAGATCAGATAATGGTGGTGAATATTGTTCAAGGGAATTTGATGAATTTTGTAAGCATGCAGGTATTGTGAGACAGAAAACAACACCTTATACACCTCAACAAAATGGGGTAGCAGAAAGAATGAACTGAACCTTAATGGAAAGATCTAGGAGCATGTTAAGCAGTGCTAAGCTAGATCAATGTTTTTCGGCTGAGGCTGTAAGTACTTCTTGTTATTTAATTAATAGATCTCCTTCATCTATTCTTGAAGATAAGACTCCTTATGAAATGTGGTTAAAAAGAAAACCTTCCGTTTCACATTTAAGGATATTTGGTTGTGAGGCTTTTGTTCATGTGCCTAAAGAGAAAAGAACTAAACTAGATCCAAAAGCTCAAAAATGCATCTTTGTAGGTTATGGTGAGAATGTAAAAGGTTACAAACTCTGGAACCCTCTAACCAAGAAAATGATTTTATCAAGAGATGTTATTTTTAGAGAGTTTAGAGCTTATGAAGGTGAGGAACAACCAAAGGAACAAGAAAAAGGAAAAACAGTACATTTTGAAACAATTACAAATAAGCAAGAAGATGCACATGTTGAAGAACAACTAGATGGGTTTGGGAATGGAGAAGAAGAAGAGAGTTCATGAAGTTTAGACAATGATGTTCAGGATGAGCATATAGAGGAACATACAGAGCCTCTTACTTCTACTATAAGAAAATCCACAAGGCAACATAATCCAATTGACAGGTATAGCCCTCCTAATTTTCATTGTATATTTGCTTTATTGTGTACTGATGATGAACCTAGATCTTTTAGGGAGGCTCTTTCTTCAAAAGAAAGTGAGCCTTGGTTGCAAGCTATGCATGAGGAAATAAATTCTTTGAACACTTGTGACACTTGGGATCTTGTGCATTTACCCAAAGGAAGAAAGTCCATTGGTTGTAAGTGGATTTATAAAAAGAAAATTGGTGCAGATGGTAATCTAGAAAGGTACAAGGCTAGATTGGTAGTCAAGGGCTACTCCCAGAGAGAGGGTGTTGATTTTAATGAAATTTTCTCTCCAGTTGCTAAATTAACTTCTATTAGATTCCTTTTATTTATTACTATAAATTTTGATTATGAGATAGAGCAAATGGATGTTAAAAATACTTTCTTGCATGGGGATCTTGAAGAGGAGATTTATATGAGGCAACCTAATGGTTTTGTTGTTAAAGGGAAGGAAGACTTGGTTTGCAAATTGAAAAGATCTTTGTATGGTTTGAAATAGTCACCTAGAATGTGGTATCAGAAGTTTGATGCTTTTGCATTAAAAGTTGGTTTTGTTAGAAGTGAAGAAGATCATTGTGTTTATCTTAAGATTATTGATGATCAGATTCTAATCATTGTCTTGTATGGTGATGAGATGTTGTTTATTGGGAACAAGGAAATGATTAGAGAGCTTAAAACTCAGCTTTGTAAATATTTTGATATGAAGGACTTAGGGACTGCAAAATACATTCTTGGAATGGAGATCAATAGGGATCATGTTCACAGAAAACTATGGTTAAGTCAGAGTAAGTATGTTGATACAATTTTGCAAAGATTTAATATGCATGATTGCAAACCAGTTAGCATTCCTCTTCCTGTCAGTACTAAGCTAAAATTAGACATGTGTCCTACCACTGATGATGCTTTCAAAGAGATGTCTAATGTTCCTTATGCTAGTGCTATTGGTAGTTTAATGTATGCAATGGTTTGCACTAGACCAGATATTGCACAAGTAGTGGGAGTTTTAAGCAGGTTTATGTCTAACCCTAGTAAAGAACATTAGAATCATGTTAAGACGGTGTTTAGATATTTGTGAGGAACTTCTGATTATTTTTTGGTTTATCATGGTATTGATAGTGTTGACAGATCATTGGGCATATAGGGTTTTGTTGATTTTGATTGGGTAGGTGACTTGGATAGTCAAAGGTCCACAAGTGGCTCTGTGTTTATTTTGTTTGGAGCTGCGGTAAGCTGAATGAGTAAGATGCAACCCACGGTTGCTTTATCTACTATAGAAGAAGAGTATATGGCTGCTACACATGCCTCCAAAGAGACAGTTTGGTTAAAGAGACTTGGGAAAGGTATTGGTTTTGATTGTAAGACAGTAAGACTTAATTGTGACAGTCATAGTGCTATTTGTTTAGCCAAAAATATTATGTATCATGCTTGTACTAAGCATGTTGATGTTCAGTATCACTTTGTGCGACAAATGGTTGAGAATGGTAAGGTTTTGATTGAAAAGGTTGATACCTTGGTTAATGTTGCAGATTATCTTACGAAGCCAGTTACTACAGATAAGTTCTCTTGGTGCAAGCAGGCCATTGGCCTTGATCACTGTACTTGATTTAGAGTCTGAATTATTCATTTAGAGTTATTTCAATGTATAATGTCAAGTGGGAGAATGTTGGGATAAGTTTCCATTAACTTGCAATCCTAACCAATTCGTGTGTCTCCAAAGTTCTTGGAATGTGTTCCCCAACACATTAAGACTTTGAGAGATTAATTATTTATTAATTACAACACTTTGACTTTTGCATATATGTTCTAAATGGATAATATCAAACTTGGGCACCCACTTTGAGATGGGAGCCATGAAGACCTTGTTGACTTCTCCTAAGTCTTAAGATAGAGTTTGATAACTCCTAGTCAGTGGGAGTTTGACTTGGGTCCTATTTTTAGACGTGGAGTTGTGCTTTTTTATGTACACGAGTGGATATTGTTGAGACACCTTGCATGGATATAATGTTGTAGTTAACTACAATATTAAAAATGCATGAAGTGGATATTGCTTGCATGTGGCCAGAATAGTTTGCATGGACTTGCATGTTGTTGCATGTCACCTGCATGTGCTTGCATGTTGTTGCATGTCACTCCTATGGACTTGAATGACTTTGCATGTTGTTGCATGTCACTTGCATGTGCTTGCATATTGTTGCATGTCATTCCTATGGACTTGTATGACCTTGCATGTTATTGCATGTTAGTTATATGACCTTGCATGTAGTTGCATGTCATTTTTGTGAGATTACTTGCAAAACACTCCAACTCCAAAAACTTACAGGATGGTACATCTCGGTGATTCAGGAAAGGGGTATCAGTTGCATGTTATTGAAAATGCTTGCATGTCAGTTTGAAGATATTACTTGCAGGACACTCCAACTTCTAAAAGTTGCAAGATGGTACTTCTCAGAATTTCAGGTAATGGGTATCAGTTGCATGTTGGATCTGGTGTTTGCATGTCACTTGCATGTATAGAACAAGATATTTCATAATAACCTTGGGGACATAAATCTTGCATGTTGTTTGCATGATTTGGATGTGTATTTGATCACTTCAGTTAATAGAAACTCATTGGGCAAGTATGGATGCCCAAATGGAGGAGTTTCCAATGTTGCTTTTACTTGGTGATAAGTTTGATGATGGGAAAGCTATTTTTAGCCAACTTGGGCACCCACATCTTGGAGGATCAGTTAACTCAGTGTTTGGACTATGTTTGAGTTCAGTCTTCTCAATTTAAGTGAGCTTGATTTTTGCATGAACTTTGGAAGCTATGTTATCAAATGTAATTGATTATATTTTGAGTTTCAAGTTCTTGTTAAGAAGTGCTTGAATTAAAAAAAGGTTTTGGAATTAAAAAGTTCTTGAATTAAAAAGAAGTGCTTGAAATAAAAGAAGTCCTTTTATTTTAATTGAGAACCACATACATTTTCCAAAGAGTTGGTTTGAGGAAAAAAGACTTAGAGAAAAAAACAAGAACTTTTTGAAGTGCATCAAGGACTTAGAGAAATTTCAAGTATTAAATGTAATCCTTTCAAAGAAGATTTAATACAAGGAGGAAATATCTTTGGGTGTGGAGCTTTTTCCCAAAAGGGTTTCTCCACGTAAATATTGTGCAAGTTCTTCTCTTCTCTTCTCTTCTCTTCTATATTGAATTGAATGTGCAAATCAATTGTTGAGTAAATTGTTACAAGTTAATCTTTATTTCAGCTTTGCTACACAAAATTTTAATGTTCATAGCAGCAGTTCTACCTTCATTTTCAACAGAGTTGGCAATTTTCGCTGCCGATACGAACATTTGTTAAGTTTGTTTCTAAGGTGTCAACCGGCAAAATTCACCGCCTTCACACTAAAACAATTTGCAACATGTTGAGTCAGTAAAAATCACGGCTCAAACATGTGATGATGTTCCCCACATGCGAAAGCGGCAAAATTAACCGCTTGTGCATTTTACCTTTGCAAACGCTTTGACCTACCTGCATGGGTGGCAAATTTTGACACCCTGACAGTTTCAATTCCCCTGGACATGCAAGGTCAGCAAATTGTGCCGCCCATGCATTCACTCCCTCAGATTTTTCTAACTCTGGAAAACTTTTTGAATTGCTATCCTAAGCCCGCTTTCCTTCATTTTTTTGACATGCTTGCACTCTAGCTCTTTCACCCTCACTCCTGTGATCATGCTTGTCAACATGCAGTTTCCCAAAATTACTAGTATTTCCCCTAACTGTATGATCATGATTTATTGTTACAGTTTCTCTTGCAAGCTGCCGAGGTCTTCATCTGAAGGAGTCATTTTTTGAAATGACTGAGTTGTCTTCGAAGAAAGTTAAAGCAATGAAGTACAAGTATCAAGGTGTTTTTCCTGATCACTTTGGTCACTTCGAATGTTGATGATATTCGGGACACAAAGATTGGTCATGTGGATATAACTGAGTTTGTAGAGAGGACTAAGTCAGATAACCCCAACCCTCTTATGTAGAAGATTGTCAAGAGCAATATTCATCTGGTGTCTTCATTTCCAGTGGCAGCACACAATACAGAGTTTGTTCTTTAATGTGCTTATTTCTACAACAAAGATACTAGGGCAGTAGTAGATGTAGGGGGTAATGTAGTCATGAGTTTGGATCCAGAATTTGTTGATAAAGTTTTCATGTGTCCCACTTCTATTGATGTTGTGAAGCTTGATTTTACTATTGCTCAGCAAGAATATGATAAGAACATTGAGAAAGCTAAGAAGGTAATTAATGCGAAGTGGCTTAAGACTCCAAGGTCAAACTTGTCTAGGTGGCCAAGGAGCTTTCCTCGAAGTGATTTTGTTGAGAAAGTGGGGGATCTTATAACTCATCTCAGTAGAATAAGGGGACTGGGTTCTTCCTCACTTTTTCATGAATGGATGTATCCTTTCATCAAAATTATACTTCAGGGCAAACATCCTATCTTTTGGGGTGAACAAATTAGCAATGCTCTTCATGAGCAACTAATCAAGGTACATACTACCTTCAAATTCTATGAGTTCCTATCTTGTGTACATAGCAGCCTCAATGAAGATTTTCCTAGGCTTGACATCTGAAGGGGATAGGAGGGTTGTTCATGTTTATCAATATTATCCTCAACTTACATTGAAGGGTTCAATTCACCATTTCAGAAGGGTAAATGATGCTTTCTTTGCTGTGTACTTGTGCCTTTTTGATCCTTGGTTGGAAAAAAAAAGAGTCTCAGATGAAGCATGGTTAGTAGTAAATGGTTTTGGTTGTTTGTTCCTTCAGTTTCCAACTTTCACATACTTAAGGGTTGGCTTTTTCCAAGGCTATCCATATATGTTGCCAAGATTTCCTTATGACAAAATGGTTCTGATGGAGCTATGTCGACAAATGATTGTTGTCCACAACAAGCAAATAGAGTTAAAGAAGCTTGGTTTTAAATTTCCTGTTGAGATCAGGAGATATTCAGTTTCAACTACAGCAAAAGCCAGGGCTATACAAACTAAAATGAATTTGGTAACTATGAAGCAATTCAAAAGGAGACCAAAATTTGATTATAGAGGAGTGAAGGATAAAATCAAAGACTCAATTTCATGAGCCTATGGTTGAAGATATCTAGGTTAATCTGAGGACAAAAGAGGAAATCAGAAAGCTAGACTACAACAAGTTATCTCTGGACCAAATTAAATATTTGGGTCTAGCTGATATTCTAGAGGACATGGTTGATGATGAAGAAGTTCTCAATTCAAGCTATGTGAATTAGAATGTTGCTAACTCTCCCTTACTTGCTATACAATGGTCTCAGAAGGAATTGACTTCATTAAGGAAAAGATTTGATCCTGTGTTAGCCAATACAAACATGTGGCTCCAGAGCAAAGGTACATCATTGAAAGATTTTATCATCGGTTCAGAGGAAGAAGTTTTAGAGCAAACAAGAAAGAAAGTTGAGATGAGAACCAACAATAAGAATGATGCTCCTAGAACATCTAAGGCTTCTAAGCCTAAGATCAAATTTGTGACAAGAGTAAGCAAAGCTAGAGAAGCAAAGCAAGGATCTGTTGTTAAAGAGATGGAAGCTGATGCAGAACAAGATGTTGAAGAACTGGCTTTTGAAGGAATGAATGTTGAATACATGGATGTTGAGGATAAGTCTGCATCAGACCATGAGGGTGAGCAAGAGAAGGAAGAAGAAGATGAACATGAAAATGTACAGGATACAACTATGTCTCCACATGGAGATGTGCTACAGGATACCGATGTCTCTTCTCCTCATCTAAATGTGTCTGTTTCAGTTTCTGTGTCTAATCCTCCTATAACCCCAATGTCACCCATTCACATTCAATCATCTGAGTCTCCATCATTCTCCAAAACAATTTTTGATGATTCTAATGTGAATTTTGATAATGTTCTTCATTCTTCTGGATCTATTCCTAGTTTTTCATCCCCTTCTTATGGCATTGATGGTTCTGCAATGTTTGAACAATTTGTTTTGGGTTCTGAGCAAGCCGTTAATGTGGATGTACCAGGTGCTGTGTTCACCAATAATCCTGCCATTGTTGCTACCACAGGTATAAGTATAGTTCTTTCCACCCCACTAATGGTTCCTGATTAGAATATAAGTACATCAATACTTCCCCCATGGCTTTCAACTTATACCCCTAAGAGAAAGAAATAGGAGATATCACCAGATGATATTGATTTGGGGAAACTGCTGACTCCCAAGCCAAAGGCACAAAAGAAGAAGCCTCAGACTATGGCAAGGCTTATTGATGATAAGGGTATCAGATATACAGAGATTGCCAAGCCTCCTCCTGAGGCTACTAAAGATACTTTTGATGTAAATGACTATGTCATATCTAGGGTGGAATTGGGGAAATTAACACATGATGTATTAAAGATGATTTCTAGGTCACTGCCACATCTCTTCTTGAGAAATATGATGAAGAGAAGAAACAAAAGGAATACTACAAATCAAAACCTGAGTAGTTAGCCATGGTGTTGTAGAAAATTACGATGACATAAAAAATTATAGAGCCTATGGCAGTAACAGTGGAAAATCCCTTGGTCAAGAAAGCTAAAAAGACTCAAGCAAAAGGGAAGGTTGTAGAGGAATGTTTAGAAAAATTGTCAACATAGAGTGTTTCACTTTTGAAAGCATCAGTAGAAAGAAAAGCAAAAATGGCCAAGGTAAGAGCAGAATTAGATGAATTAATTGATTCTTTTTCTGCAGCTATTGAATATCTGGATTCCAATTTAGAAAAATGGGAAAGCATGAAAACGAAGACTCTTGTTTCACTTGGCCTTGTTGCAAATCAAGAGGCATATGTTTCAACAAAAGAAGGCCTAGTCCATTGTAGAAAAATCTTGAATGAATTAATCAAAGAACTAGGAGATGCCCGAGGGCTAGGTGATGACAGTGATCTAAGTCTCTTGCATAAGTTAGAGTAGCTCCCGTGTAAATTGATTGATGATAATCATGAGTTCCTTCCAGTTGATGAAATGATACAGGAATTCAATAAGATGATACAGGCTAAGTTTGAGGAAAAAGTTTTCTCAATTGATTCATTGGATAACTTGAAGGATTATCAATTAACCCTAGACAATTTGAAGGTTAAGTTGAAAGATCATGAGAAAGTCACCCCTACGATCAGAGATGCAATCACTAAGGCTAGAGTAATCTCCAACAACACTGCGACACCAGATAGTATTGAAATGCAAGCAGTGATCACAATGTATGAAGTGACATCAAAGAAGGATGCTAATGGGAGTTGACATATTTGATTTTTGCCTTAGTATATTTGTGTAGTTTCATATGTACTTTTCATTTAGTTTTGGACACTTTTACATGTACTTTTCTTAGATGTAATTACATGTAAAAACTTAGGAAGTCCCAAGTCAATAAGGACTCCTATTTTTGAATAAGTCAAAGTAGTTAGGTTTTTCCTAAATTTTCACCAGGCCTCTCCCTATAAATAAAGAGGGCCTCTATTGTAATTAGCATCTTTTATCTATTGTAAAGAAACTCTGCTGGATTGAAAAACATATCAAGACTTTGAGCTTTTCATGTTTATCAAATTTTCAAGCAAATATCAATATAAGCAAGTAGTTTGAGTATCAAACTTTAAGTTGAATCATTTTTTTTTATGATATCAATGTTCTTATGTCATTGGTGTTATATTATATTGAATCATTTATGGAATCATGGAGTTTTTATTGAAAATTGAGAGAAGCATTCTTGTTTTGGTTAAATAGACTTTGTGCTATTTTCTCATTGTGGGAGTTTGTGTTTACATTTGTGAGAATAGAATTGTTCAAAGAATTTGTGCTATAAACTGTTGTGTTCAATCTAGTTATATCATATTGGATAAGAGTGGAGACTTTGAGCTACATTTGAATTCAATCAAGTTTATTTGTGGTAAATAAGTCAAGCAATAGAAGACTTTGTGTTTCTATGGTTTGTTTTAGTTCAGAAGTTTTTTATTATCATTTCTATTGAAGTTATCATTTTGAAGAGAAAAACATTTATTTTGAAAAAAGAGAATAAGATGCAATGAAAACACCCCAAGCATAGTTTTAGTTTATATAAGTGTTAAAAGTTATTGATTAGAAACAATTCATCATCTAGAGGGAACCACCCCTTGCTGAGAGGAGAGACTCTGTCTCATCATAGCTGTGGTGATATAACCATTTTGCCGTTAGTTAGCTAAACGACAAAATATTCACCCAATAATTTTTTGGAGAATCTACTACGGAAGAACATGTAACTTGGAGCCTCATGCTTTGAGTTGAAGCATTTTATCCTCTTCCATTGCTTTAAGTTGTTTCTAAATCTTTGTTGAGTACAGTGCATTCTGGCAGACTCAAGGTATACAAGAAGTAAGAGAGCTCAAGGTATTATTGATCCTGTGTTTGAGTTAATGCAAAAAAATAACTTTAGTCTTTTGCCACCACAACATCGGCTTCAGTGAACAAGGAGTTTTCCTCCTACTAGCGCCAGGTCCCCTATACCAAGTGAAGCTTCTAGCTCTAATACTAACGATATTTATCTATTCGAATTCCACAAAGGTTTGTTATCCAACCTTTCAATCAGTGCATAATGGCGGCCCAAGGCTCGTGGGGTAATACGTTTGGACCTTTGAATTTGATATCACCACTGCATGAACTACCTCATAGTTCAAGGAAGAATTTACCTAAATTCTATGGTGACGGGAGAGTCCATCTTGATGAACACATTGCAACTTTTTGTATAGCTTGTGGTGTGCTAGGGGTGGAACATGAAGATGTGGCTGTGAGACTTTTTGCAGAAACACTTCAAGGTGCTGCAGCAGATTGGTTCTACCACCTTCAAGCCCAAACCATAACCAACTGGAATACTCTCAAAACCAAGTTTGAAGCTAGGTTTAAGCCTGCGAAAGATGCACATGCTTTGTTAGCTCAGCTAACATAGATGAAGAAAGAAGTACATGAACCCATGCGGGATTTCATTGCCAAATTCAATAAATTACCAAATAGGATTCTGGCAACCACCCAACCAATGACGAAGAATCTTAAATGTTTCTTCATCAACACTCAACTTCCTGAGGTAAGCTTTCTGTTAAGGCAGGCTAGTTTCGCTGATCTTCCTGCAGTTCAAAGATTGGCTACAGAGGTTGAAGATGATCTTATCCTTGCCAGTAAGATAAGATGAGATTCAAACAGAAATAAAGGTCAGCCCTCTATTGATAATTCTTCCACAAGCACCATAGATCCTATGGTGCAGAAGTTAGCAAATGAGTTGCTAGCTTTGAAAAAACAAATGTCCCAAGGTATGACCACTCCTTATAGGGATATACCAAGAAGGACATTCTCTAACAATTCATATCAGGGCAATGCTTCTAGAAATCAAGGGCAACAAAATCGTCTTCTACCAACACAGGGGAAGCTTGCCATTGAAGCGCCGTCGGTCAACTCAGCAGTTGGCTACTATGAAGCGGAACATGATAATTCTTTCCAACCTGATTTGGATCAAGAGAATAATGCTAATCTTTTTACTGAAGGAGAAGATGAATTAGCTGGCGACTCTACCATTGGTTTTCTGAACTACCAAGATGAAGCATAAAGAGAAGGAGAGATATATGATGGAGCATATGCTATTTTTACTAGGTCCCAAAATCAATCAAATCAGAAAACTGATAAAGGAAAGTCAAGAGAAGAGCCTCAACCTGTGATCTCAATTTCCAAACAAGGAACTCCATTGCCTTTTCAATCGAAGGACCCGATTGTCAATAAATAAGTAAGTTCATCTAACAATCCTGTTTCTTCTACTTATGTTCCTCAGACCAGTACTACCCCAACTAAACCCTAGAATGAAGGATTTAATGCCTCTGTATCTAATTCATTTCAGCTCTTTGACATAATAGATCATGCTAGAAAACCAAAATCTAGATGTTTGAGGTAGAATATTTACAAGCTAACCCTGACCAATTTGATAGGTTAGCTAAGTATGTTAAAAATAAGACTGCCCCTATGGGGCAAGATTCTTCTAAGACTGCCTATAATTCCTCAAAGAACAGGTCCACTCTAAATAACCTAGTCACTACTCCCCTTGTTGCTCCAGGGAAGATAGAACCCTTCTATGTTTCTCTATTGGTCAATGGCCACAAGCTAAGCAATTGTATCATAGACTCCGGAGCTTCTGACAATGTCATGCCTGCAGAGGTGGCAGATGCTCTCGGTCTCACTTTGACCAAGACCTTCAAGAGATGTTTTTCAATGGAGAATAAGCAAGTTCCTTTGTTAGGCCAAATCAAGGATGCCCAATTTGCATTTGCAGCCTTTCTAGATAAGAGGATCAAGATGACCATCCTAGTTGTTGATGTTCCAGCTTCTTATGACATTTTGCTTGGGCGTAATTTTTGTAAAGATGTGGGTGGAGAAATAAACATGGATTTATCTGAGGCAAGGATACCTATTAAAGGTGTCATGTAAAAATTGCTTCCTGAGAAGGAGACAAAATGTTACCCAAAATGAAAATCCAAAAACCCAAATTTTGTTTGAGTCTTCAGGAATGGGTAATTATTTCCTGTCTACTGAAAATACTTCTAGTTCATTAGATGAGAGTTCAGATGAAGACTCAGAGGAAGATTTAGAAGAAAATTTAGATGAAAGTTCAGACGAGAGTATAGTGATTCCGAATTCTTCTCTCTGATGAGGAAGAATCTACTGGTCATAGAAACATCAAAATGGGAAATTCAAATGATGTTTGGATTTTAGAATTTGATGGCAGTTGCTCTTCCACTGGATTTGGAGCTAGAGTAGTTCTAATAGCTCCACAAGGTGATATCTTTCCTTTTTCCTATAAGTTGCAATCCGACAATACTAATAACACTACTGAGTATGAGTCATTGTTGCTCGGAATGAAGGCTGCTCATGTTAAAGGTATTCAAAATCTTCATGCCTAAGGTGATGTTGAACTTGTTGTTTGTCAAGTGAGAAATCTTTATCAGACCAAGAATGAAAGGCTGATACATTACCGCAATCGTGTCTGAGATTACATTGAAGTTTTTGATGTTTTCGACATCTCTGTAGTACCAAGAGAGTTTAATGATCGTGTTGATTCATTAGTTGTCTCTGCCACCCTTATGGTCCCCCACAAGGATTTTAAAGGTGATAAATACACAATTGAGTTAGTTTTCTGACTAAGTGTGTCAGATAGTGCTGACCATTAGCAGGTCTTCAATGGTGATAATCAGGTCATATCTTTCTTAGAGAAGATAGATAGCTTTGATGAGCTCTACTTTGAAGGTAGTGATTCTCCACCTCAAGAATATGTTTCCAAAATAGATTCACAGACTGGTGAGGAGATTTTCAGCTAAAAGGGAATAAGATTCTGAAAGGTTTGGTTTCTTTGGAAAAGTTATTTGACAAGCATGATAGATATATCAAACAACAACAACAACTTGATTCAAGTTCATCCATGGAATTTGAGCAAGTAAATTTGAGTTCTGAGGCAGATCCCAAAATGGTTAATATCAGGAAATGTTGCACTGTTGATGAGAAATTCAAGTTTATTACACTTCTTCGCCATTACATTGACATGTTAGCGTATTCATATGATGATCTGAAGTCTTTTAGACCCAAGGAGATCCAACATGAGATTCCTCTCAAGGTAGGATCGTTGCCTCACAAGCAAAAGTAGAGGCAGTATAATCCCAAAATATCATGTACTATTCTTTCTGAAATCCAAAAAATGCTGAATGCTAGGATAATCTTTCCCATCCATCATTCCACTTGGATTGAAAATATTGTTCCTATGAGAAAGAAGAATGGAGAAATCTGTATTTGTGTTGATTTCAGAAATTTGAACCAATCTTATTTAAAAGATAACTACCCTCTGCCTATTATGGACCAAGTGTTACAAACTGTAACTGGTTCTGAGATGCTGTCTATGTTAGACTATTTTTTAGTCTACAATCAAGTAGAAGTTAGTGAAGCAGACCAATACAAGACTACTTTGACAACACCATGGGGCACATTTGCATATCACAGGATGCCGTTTGGTTTGATTAATGCTGGTGTGACTTTCCAAAGAGCAATGGACCTTGCCTTCAGAGATGAGATGGGGAAATTCATTGTGGTGTATCTTGATGAATTGATCATTTTCTCTAAACAACGTCAAGATCACGCCTACCATTTGCGACAGGTTCTGGAATGGTGTCGTCAAAATGGGATTTCTCTTAATCCTAAGAAATCAATTTTTGGGGTTACAGAGGGTAAGCTTCTCAGTCACATTGTTTCCAGAGAAGGTACTAAAATTGACTAAAAAAGAGTCAAATCTATCCAGAGTCTTACTTTGCCTGCTAATTTGTATGAGGAAAATTGATAAGTCAAATGAGAAAATCAAAACTATGATAATAACCAAATCAATAACCCATAACATAAAGAGATCTATCTAAATAAAAATCCATGATTAATGAATAAATCAACTAAAACAAGAAAGCTTTTACTAGATTGTATTGTTCTTTTTTGTCGAATGTGGATTGCTCAAATATGCTACGAAACCATATTGGCAACAAGCAAGTATAGGTGCTCAAAGTGCTCAAGAAGATCAATGTCAAAAGATCGTAAAGTGCTCAATGATGCGATGTATGCTCAAAGCACTGTAAAGGATGCCTGAGAATAAGTGATCGAAGAGGGTTTGTGAAGGAGATGAGGGGGGTTTATATAGGATTCAATAGAGATTGATCAACGGTCCAAATAATTCAGAAGAATCAACGGAGGAGATAAAACAAATAACCATGATGAATGTGTGCATGACATGTGTCAATCCATAAGGATATTTTTATTAAGCTATGATGAAAACAAGATTGATTGAATAGATAACTCAACTTGTAATTTTGCCTTTTTAGAGTTCTAAAAATAAGACTGATTGTGCACATGAGTTAACAAGATATTTTAAGAGGAATTGGAAGATAACTGAATTTAAATAAATAAATTTATTTATTTAATTGTGCATGATAGAGGAATATAAAGATTATAAATAAAGTATTTGATTTTATTTATTTTTAGAGGTTTGAGATAATTTAAATAAATTTGCGTGATTTATTTAAATTTAGAAGAACAATTTGATTTAATTAAATAATGTCAATTATTTAATTATAGATAAGTGGGAATTTGATGAATTAATTAAATAATTAGATTTATTTAATTAATGTGGACTTGAAATTTGGAAAGAGGATAATGATTTAATTAAATAATTAAAATTATTTAATTTTGGAAGAATAAAAAGGAATTTAATTAAATTAATTAAATAAAGAGGATTTATTTAATTAATGCTGAAAGTATGTGATTTGGATGAATAGATGAAATTAATTAAATAATTAGATTATTTAATTAACGTTGAAATGCAGGTGGTTAGATAGAAATGCAAGTGATGTGACGACATGGTCATTTTTGGGTGTCTACATTTTGCCCCTCTTTGATGCGATGTAGTTTACAACATTGCATCAAAGAACATGATTGTTGAAGACATGATATAATTTTGATGCCCCAGTGTAGCTTGCTACCCCAGTGTATGCCCCCTTGAGAAGAAAGACAGGGAAGTGATAGAAGGACCGGGTTGACGCTCAACTAGAAGATTGCGTGACAATGTAGAAGAAAAAATATGGGTGGGAAGAAAAAAGGGAGGGATCCTATAAATAGGTCCCAAGGGGACCACATGCCTCATTTGCACACTAAGAGTTGCTAAATCTAGAGCTTAGAGCCTCCTAGCTTAGTGTGTGAGAGTTGAGTGGAGAAGAAGCTTGCAGCGTAAAAAGATACCGATCCCAGCACATAAGCATCAAGTGGAGCTGGTGCGGACATATGGGAGACCAACGAGAGCATCGACAGTGGTAAGTACCTAATAACCTCTTTACATTTGATGTTTGAGGTCAGATTTAGGGTTTGAACTAGGTAGGTGTTTAGGTTAGCCAAAAGCGCTGCGCCATTCTAAAGTGCTCTTGGTAGTCGATCAAGGTGCCTTTGGCACGCTAAAGCACATATGGTAGGGTAGTATAGTGCTTTTGGTCAAATCTTAGTGCTATTGGTTTTTAGGCGTCACCCCGCAGCGCGGTTGGTAGAGACCGACACCACTATTAGCATAGCAATATAGCGCGGTTGGTTGGGTAGTTAGGCGTGGTTGGCATGGGAGTCAAAAAATGAGTCGCCTTTGCGAGTGTAGCAAGGCGCAAATGGATACACATTGCAACGTACTTGTGTAAAACAAGTCACTTTTGGTAGATGGCAATAAAGCGCATTTGCATAAATAGTAAGGCATTTTTGGTAAAACAGTGTAGCGCGCTTGGGGAAAACAAGGCGCTTTTGGTTAGGTAAGAATAGGGAAGTGGTTAGGGTTGACTGAAAGGTTGGCCACTTAGGTTAGAGAAATGCATAGGTGTCCTAGGGCTTTCATCATAGGGTTGTGCTTGTAGATGTCGTGAGTTAGAGAAATTGCAAAAGAGGCTTGACAAGTGGTTTGTGTGGATGCAGATAGCTCTTCCCTCGCTGATGTCGAGGGAGTGACACCACATCATTGCTCACGAGGTGGTGCAGATTACCTGGGAGGAGGATGCATTCCTAGAGTACATGGGATTGTGGCATGTGGTGCACTTGACACACATTAGGGTGAACCTTGCCCTTTTGACAGAGGTTGTGGAGAGATATCACAATGAGACATGTTCGTTGCACTTTCTGACAGGGGAGGTTACAGTGACACTTGAGGATGTGTATTGCATCCTCAAGATCCCAATTGATGGAGAGAGAGTTGACTTCAACCCAGGGTGAGGCAAGGTAGGCATGATAGAGGTATTCTGCATAGATGACTTGTAGATAGAGGATGAAGAGATTTAGTGGGCAGACGTACTGAGACTATGCAACCGGATTAGATGGATTGTGGCTTCATTGGTTAGCGGCTTCCTCTACCCAGACATGCATCTAGAGGACTATCTATAGGATGGGGCATCATATTCTCAGGGATATTCACACATGGCATCTATTATGCATGGGGCACGTGTGTGTTGGGACAGTTGTACCGAGATATGCACGACTGTGTATACAGGAGAGGCCGAAGTTTATTAGCAGTTGTGACTCTACTACAGGTGTGGTCTTGGGAGTACATCCCAGTGATTAGACTGATTACACAACACCGCCATGAGAGGGGGGAGCCCTATGCATTCCTATATGACGGAGTGATTACCCATAGGTAGCTCAGATCTGTTAGCTACTAGAGGCAACAGATTGACGAGATGGATCTATTTACTTGGCGACCATGGCTACTGTACGAGGCATGGGATGATGAGAACGAGTAGCTGATGTACTGTAGACAGGTACTATGCCTATTTGGGAGACACGTAGACACTATTGAGAGATACCTACCAGAGTGGGTACTCTGACAGTTTGGATTTCCACAGGGGTTGCTAGTTGGAGAGGTGACACATGCCAGGACATGGCGAGAGATTGGGGACTGGGATGCAGAGATTCTAGTGGCTACAACATTAACAGAGCTACGCGGACTAGTGTCCGTGAGATGGGATTGGGATTTAGGATTGGCAGACCCAGGTACTCTGCCAGAGTATGACAGGTACTAGCAGACACATGGGCCAGTGAGATTGATGACACCAGGTGTAGAAGGGGCAGTGGGCGAGGTATTGGTGCCAGGTGGGGAGGTGAGGATGAGATAGTAGGCCAGGTAGGCAAGACAACAGGTAGAGGGAGAGGACAGAGTCTAGCAGGATGATGTAGAGATGGCCAAGGAGGCTGATCTAGTAGTAGAGACAAAGCTACAACGGGCAAACCAACTGTTACAGGGGGAGACAACACGGAGGACTGAGTTGGAGCTTTGTATGGTGAGGCTTAGGAGAGACAGGGATGCAGCAAGGGTGGAGGCTAGAGAGGCTGAGGCCCTAGCACAGGTATAGGCACAAACAGCCGCAGAGGCACAGGCAGCATTGGTAACTACACAGGCTTCGTTGACAGAGGCATAGACAGCCTTGGCAGAGGTACGGGTAGCACTGGCAGAGGTACAGACCGTGCCAGTGGAGACAACAGATGATGGCCAACTTGCCCAAATGACATTGGAGAGGAATGTAGAAGTACAACTGCGGTTGATAGCTGAGGCCACCCTACAGAGGATTAGGCAGGAGAGAGACGAGGCATGTTGTGTATTGGGTGTCGACCGGAGGATTTTACTTAGTGAGCTCATCCGACTGCAGGGAGAGATAGTGTCGGCAGGTAGAGAGGCCGAGTACTATATGGGTCTCTACATTGGTACAGTGCCAACAACTCAGTAGGCACCTAGTTACAGAGAGAGGAGCAAGTTGGGAGCCTTAGGGTCCTGTAGGACAAGGCAGTCAGTGTTCTCGGTCAGAGGACCCTTCATACTGCCAGGGGGAGGAGGACCAGTAGGGGGACCTTCGCCGAGTACCAGTGGAGGATAGGGACCATAGAAGGAGGGAAACTTGACCCACTAGAGCTGTATTTTGTATATTGTATCATTTTTGTATCTTTATGAAAATTGTATATTTTGACTAATGCCTGCATGCATCTGATGTATATTTTTGCTGGCTCTTGATAGCCATGATGTACTCATTGATGTATATTTGGATGTATACATATGGACTATTGATGTAGACATGTACATTTGTATTTTGATGACCTTTACATGATGGTATATGATGACATATTATGTTCACTAATGTTCTGCTTCTCGTTTATGCATTTCTTGATGATATGGATGTAATGACATGTATGTATGATTATGGATTTATGTGATGATGTATATGCTTATATGATGCTTACAGATGTATGACTCATGATGACATGATGATAGTATAGATGTGATTATATAGATGTTATGACATGCGATATCTAACATGTGGTTTTTGCAGATATGCACTAGATAGAAGAAAAGTGGAGACAGAAGAGAGAGATGATTGATCGATCATTACTTGAAAACTATATAAGGCCATGGGAAATGGATGGATACATGAATGAGCTTGTTGCATTGGTTTCACAATTGTTTTATAAAGAGCAATCCTTATTTTTGATATAGCACGTGGATAGTGTGCCACCAAGGTATAAAAGACCAAGGTTCTGTGATATCCAAGTGTGTGGACGTTGACTCTGCAAGCAAGCGGTTTGATCTTAGTGTTGGAAAGAGACACTATGTGGCTTCATGAGTGTTGCCATTGATGGCAACAAAGTCCATCCCACACATCTGTAGGACATGGTGTGTCTATATCGAAAGTCAGATTGAAGAGTATTTTGGTCCGATGACCAAGAACAGAGCATGCAGCAAGGTCTGAAAATCAGGTCTGGATCTCTCAGAGGAAGTATCTCAGTAAAGTGCGGACTTGAGGAAGTCAAAAGGAGTACCATGACTAATATATTCTAGAGATTGAGACTTCGGTGATGTAAGAGTGAAAAGATATGAACACCTAAGTGTTGGGTTCCTGTTTGGCAGAGTAGACTAAGGAAGAACTGACCGACAGAGCTTCAAACCTTAATTCGGATGAGATATTGATGGTAATCAAGTTTCTTAAGGGATCATTCATGATTGGCCAACATGATTGATGACTTCTATAAGCATCTCTTTGATACGCATCACTTGATAAGCAAGGATTCAGCCGACAGACCAGAGTTTAGGAAAATATTGAGTATTCCAGATGTCGACTAGAAAGATGTTGAAATCCTTTGTGCGGATATATATACCAGATGGATTTCGATGAGAAGGGGTGTGTGGTGTGTTGTGTAGTGCAAAGAAAAGTAGAGAGTAGTGTGGAAGCAGTAATACAGGTCCGGTATGTGACATGACAACAGCACCAAAGAAGAGGAAGAATGAAGTGCAGTAGATCAGTGTATTGAGCCTAACCAGAACTAAATCTCAGCATATGTGGATGCTTCTCATCAGTTCAAGTATCTTGTTACTTTCTTTGAACCTTGTAGACAGTGAGTCTCTTGTAGGCAGTGAGCCTCTTGTGAGTAGTGTGCTCAGGCAATGAGCCGTAATTGGCAAGTGCCATTTTGTACTTTTATTCTTTTAACAGAGAATACAATCTTGGGTTAGTCACCCCGTGGTTTTTCCCTTAACAGGGTTTTCCACGTCAAAATCATTGTGTTATGTGTATTGATTTTGTTTCTTCTTTCATGGTTATGGATGCTTATTTGTTTTTGATATTGCACTAGTTATTAAAGAAGAACAAAAAGTTAAATTAAACAAGGTAACTGATTCACCCTCCTCTCAGTTATCAACAATTGGTATCAGAGCTAAGTTTCTCCAAACAGAGCCTAACAACTTGAGGAAGATCTGAGAATTCCAATGGATATGTATGGTATGAGGGAACAACTTCAGTTTGCCCTTGATGATCTTGAGTAATCTCACTCTAAAGTCAATAACTTGAGGGAAAGACTCAAACAAGCTGATGATTTCATAAATGAACTAAAGGAGAAACTGAGTATCTCTATGAAAAAGAGAAAGGAACTTCTTCAGAAATTAGCAAGTCAAAGTGAAGCCAATGATACTAACGAAGATCTGAATGAGAAGAAGAAATTATGTGAGAAGCTATCAAAAGAGGTCATTATGGTAAGACATGAAATGGAATTAGGGGTTATGAAATTCACCCAAGAAATTGAAGAGAAAAGAAAGACTGAAGATAATCTAAAACAATCTCTCAAGGAGAAGTCAGAAGTCTACCACAAAATGGATAGAATAATCAGGCATTTGGAATCTGATCTTGAAGAAGCTAGAGATAATGAAGAACAACTTGACACTCTAAAAAGGGATCTTCAAACAACAAATGAATACAAAGAGAAATTCAAGATAAGATCTACTCAGCTTGAAGTTATTCTTGAAAGCCAAAAGAGGGTAGATGACAAGCAAGGCTTGGGGTATGAGAAAGGTGAAAGCTCCGGATCTGGTCAGAAGAACTCTGGATCAGGAAATCCAAGGAACAGGCCTAGAAGACCTCTGGTAAGGCAACCAAATGCTCAAAGATATCCATCCTTCAATGGATACTGCCACAATTGCAATAACTTTGGTCATAAAGTAAATCAGTGCAGAAGAAGAATGAATCAAACTAATCCATCCTTCTTCAGACAGTGTTTTAATTACAAAAGGTATGGTCACAAATCTCATGAGTGTCGAAATATGCAAATGAACAATTCATTCAATGGTAGATGCTTTGCATGCAATAGAATGGGACATATGGCTAATTAGTGTAGATCAAGATGATATTAGTCAAATATGCAAAGAAGTGTTGTTTGCTACAATTGCAATAGATCTGGTCATATTGCCAAATTCTGCAGAAGTAAGAATTAAGACAAAAAGGGTCTGGTGCATCATAATCAAAACCAAGACAAAGGAAAAGGAAAAGTGAATGCGGATGAAATTCAAAGGGAGATGAACAAGATTTGGGTGAAGAGGACCACAAAAAATGTTGAGGATGGATCCGCACTAGAATCTGGTGCTAATATTCCTTCCAGAAACTAAATAGATGAGCTCTGGCTCAGGGGGAGTCACAAAAGAAAACAAGTTCCCCAACCAGTCAATTGGTACCTAAAATTGGCACATGGAAAGTTGTGGATTAAAGGGTTCTCAGAGAAACATCTAAATAAGCCTTGGTAAAGATATGGAAGATCCACAAGAAATTTAGAAGTTAATCTTCCAAGATTGATCCCGTTTAATAGTCATCCGGTAAGAACACGATTTTCACAGTTAGATCTGGTATGATTCAAATTTGATGTATCTTGATTTGCAGATAAATGGAATGATTGGAGAAAGGTAGATAGATTGCTAATATTCACCGATAATAACTCTAAGTGCATCTCAGTGATCTGAAATAATCTCTCAGGACAAGGAGAACAAAGCAATCGAAATAACTTAAGTTGTGCATTTATTACAATGTGAAATTAGGATTTGCGCAAAAATATAAGGGTTCTCTTGTTCATCATTTGCACATTTGCATTTGAGAAGAAGAAAAGAAGGATCTCTGAAGCAAATTGCCTCAAAAATTCTCAAAGATCAACAGTAGAAGTCGATTCAGCCACCAATCTTATCCGGCTCATATCGTGAACCCTAGGAGCGTAAAAAGGTATTTTCACTCTTGAAAATCTCTCACTGAATCTTTTTGAAAGATGGCTACTCCGAATGTTGTCAAAATCACTGATAGGCCACGCCCTAAATTCTAAAAACACCCCTACAAATCTCTAGAAGTTGATCCCTTAGGCGTATTCTCTAGCATTCCGCATGGGGTTCTGCATGTAGAAGATATTAGGGTTTACATACACGCAAACATTAAAGAATTTGGGGAATCCAAGTTGATGGATATCTACCACAAGGAACTAATAGATGAATCACTTGAACTTAAACCCCAATACAAGGCCATCTGGGATAAGCATTTCAGACAGTGCATCCATTTCCCCTATTTTGCAGAAGATGAGTGGGTCCGGTATGTTTTGAGCAGAGTGCATGACAACTTCATGTGGTTGAATAGACCATTTAAGATCACAAAAGATGCTATTAGGGCGGTAACCAGTTTGCACTCATTCGGAGGGTTACTTGTTCTCAAATCGGTCAAAAACCAAACTGTGAGTGAGGCTACCAGATCAAAATTTGACAAGAGAGCAATGACAATAGAAGATATCACTGATCTGGATATCAAGTTTGCCTCCATGATAATTGGTTACAAGATATATCACTGCAGCAGGGAAAATTTAGTACCCAGAACTACAATTTACATTGCTCATCAGATGCTAAGAGAAAATGCTGATTATGATCTTTGTGAGCTTCTCCTGAACCAACTGTTAGAGAATTTGCAGAAAATAAAAAAAGATAAAAATAATTCATTCAAGTATGGCTTGATACTTTGCCTATTCTTCTACTATATGAATGAGCTACCCAGAACTAGTGGCTGGATATGGCAAAATGATAGACTTGTCGCCATACAAATCAGGGATTATTTGTATGGGCTTGGTGATGCCAAGGCACAAAATACAACACTGTGGGGTTACTTCAAAAACTTCCAAAGCATGATGTAGGCTAGAGAGAGAATCCCCCAATCTCTAGTTGAAAAATACAAAGATACAATTTGCTTCATGGTAGACACTGATCAATGCCTAATGGAGGTAGTGGAACCAAGAATAGTGTGGATTATGCCAATGGGCTATGAGGTGGATGAGAAAATTTTGGAACTGCATGTCCAACATCTACTAAGTCAGCCTAAGGACCCTAAGGTAGAAAGGTTCGGATCCTTCCAAGAATTGAGTGTAAAAGTTCATGTTGAACTTAGATAGCCTAAGATCAAGAGAAAAGTAAGAAGGGAAGTAGAAGAATTCACCAAGAGGCATGGAATATCAAAGGAGGCAGTTGATGCAAACATAGAGAAGATGGAAAGGGCAGAGAAAGAAAGGCAAGAAATAGAAAAAGAAAGTGCTCCAGTGCAAGGCCCCTCCTAGACCAAATCCTCCAAAACCTCTACACCTACAACCTCTAAGAGACAAAAAGCATCAAAACTGGAAGCCCAAACATCCGAAAAGGGAGAGAAGAGAACAAAGAAAAAGGCCACAAGGTCCTATATGAGTCAGAAGGATGATGAAGAAATCAAGAAAATGAAGAAGAAGAAGAAAACATCTAGTGAACCCTCTACCGATCATAGCAAGGAAGAAGAAGTAGAAGAGTTTGTTGAAAGGCCTACTCCATCCATTGATGATGTAGTCAAGGCAGTTACTGTGGATGGGAATCTACAACTAATGATAGAATTCTATGATGAGTATAATGATGCAGATAAAAGGTTCTTGGAAGAAGCCACAGTTAAGTACTTAAACATATATTGCTATCCAATTCCCAAAAGGCATTTATTGAAATCATCTCTCTAATTCCCAAAAGTTTAGAGAAGGAACTTGAAATGAGAAAGGAGAATGCCAAGGCAAAGGATTTAGAGATCAGAGAACATATTGCTATCCAACTCTATCCCTCCATCACTCCAACGCAAATGAGCATGATCTTCAAAGATTGCAAGGATGAGTTCCGAAGCAAAGCCAGAATGAATAAGCTTATGCTTGGAGAGACTCATCAAGTGGCTAAAGAGACTAAAGACATCCTCTGGAATGCCTATAAAAGATTCAATATTCCTATTATAGAGGACTTAGGTGATGAACCCTCTGTCATGGATGATAAAGGACTCAATACATCAAAGGAAGATCCTACAAAGAAAAATGCAGAAGAATCAAAAGAGATAGGTGAAGAGAAAACTAAGGACCTGGATTCCTCTGTTCCAGAAGAGGAAGTCCAAGAAGAAGTAAATATCTCTCATTCGGATCCCCCTGCCAACTCCGAAACTGAAGAAGAACTAAGAAAAGAAGAGAAAGCAAGTTAAGAAGAGGAGAAAAGGGGAAAAGAAAAATATCAAACAGAGAAGGTCTTTGTTGACACCTCCGAGGCCACAGAAGGAAAGGAAACTCTGTCTCTGGCAAGAGACACTACAGAAGTTGTTAAGGACTTCCTGAAAAAAGAAATGATGGAATTGGATGAACCGGAGCTACTTCAAGGACCATTCAATTTTGATTCCCTCTCCCTAGTTCAGACTATGAAGATAGCATCCTTTGCCCAAGCAAAGGCAAAAGAAAAACTTCTGAAGTCTCACATGGAAAACTGTGAGTTGATAGAGATTGCATCTAGTGTGTTGGAAAAGATCATGCCATCCTTCCAGAAGGATCTTTCTGCCTCCTCATCCGGTAATTTGAAATCTCTTGTTAATTCTGTTAACACACATTTTGATTCTTTGGAGAAAGCAGCTGAAGAGAAAGTCCGGAAAGGGTTTCTGGGTAAGAGATTCTCTGAGGTACAAGGACTTATCACAAATGATAGGAGAAATTTGGATATTGGAATAAAGAGCCTAGAGAATTCTCTTAAAGATGGTGGAGATCTATACAAATTTTGTCTATCTTGGTCCACCGTAACAGCAGACATCACCAAGAAGGTAGAAGAACAAGAGAGCAACTATCAAGTTTATCTCAAAGTTTTGATCCTCTCACCTCTTCCATAATAAATCAAGAGTGTTACACTATTGTAGTCATAAATGAAATAAAGAAACTTGAGAAGGAGAAGAAAAATAGAATAAGCAGGTTAAGTGAACTTAGAGGGATAATTATCCCTAAATTAGAGGCCATGCATGAGGCCCTAACTGATGCTTAGACCACAGCCTGGACTAGTGATTCGACAGATCTAAAGAGGGCAGAGGCTTTTGCATTCCTATTGAGTGGTCACATATCAATTTTGGACAGGATGAAGTAGAGTTGGGCAACATAATTTGTCTAGTTGAAGACAACTTTTGCAGATATACTTCAGTATATGTAAGTATAACATGTATATATACTCATGCGGCTAAGTATAGTTGGATTTTTGGGAATTTTGGTGTGCAGATTCTACCCTTTGCCATTGATGTCAAAGGGGGAGTGAGTAGCAGTGAAAAATGTGGAATCTAGCTAAGGGGGAGCTTTGGTAAAGTGTACATCAGAATAGAGCATCAGCCAAGGGGGAGTGTAGTGTGACACTTAGTCATTTTTCACTAAGTGTTGCTATCAATGCCAAAGGGGAAGATTTTTGGCAAGAGACACTGTGTGGCTTCATGAGTGTTGTCATTGATAGAAACAAAGTCCATCCCACACATCCACAAGACATGGTTTGTCTATACCAGAAGTCAGATTGAAGAGTATTTTGGTCCAGTGACCAAGAACAGAGCATGTAGCAAGGTCTGACAATCAGGTCCGGATCTCTTAGAGGAAGTATCTCAATAAAGTGCTAACTTGGGGAAGTCAAAAGGAGTACCAGGACTAATATATTCTAGAGATTGAGCCTCCAATGATGTAAGAGCGAAAAGATATGAACACCTAAGTGTTGGGTTCCTGTTTGGCAGAGTAGACTGAGGAAGAACTGACCGGCAGAGCTTCAGACCTTAATCCGGATGAGATATTGATGGTAATCAATTTTCTTAAGGGATCATTCATGATTGGCTAACATGATTGATGACTTCTATAAGCATCTCTTTGATATGCATCACTTGGTAAAGAAGGATTCAACTAACAGACCAGAGTTTGGGAAAATATTGAGTATTCCAGATGCCGATTAGAAAGATGTTGAAATCCTTTGTGCGGATATATATACCAAATGGATTTTGATGAGAAGGGGTGTGTGGTGGGTTGTGTAGTGCGAAGAAAGGTAGAAAGTAGTGTGGAAGTAGTAATACAGGTCTGGTATGTGACAGGACAACAACACCAAAGAAGATGAAGAATGAAGTTCAGTAGATCAGTGTATTGAGCCTAACCGGAATTGAACCTCAACATATGTGGATGCTTCTCATCAGTTCAAGTATCTTGTTACTTTCTTTGTACCTTGTAGACAGTGAGTCTCTTGTAGGCAATGAGCCTCTGTGAGTAGTGTGCTCAGGCAGTGAGCCATAATTGGCAAGTGCCATTTTGTACTTCTATTCTTTTAACAGAGAATACAATCTTGGGTTAGTCACCCCGTGGTTTTTCCCTTAATAGGGTTTTCCACGTCAAAATCATTATGTTATGTGTATTGATTTTGTTTCTGCTTTCTTGGTTATAGATGCTTATTTGTTTTTGATACTGTACTAGTTATTAAAGAAGAACAGAAAGTTAAATTAAATAAGATAACTGATTCACCCCCCCTCTCAGTTATCAACACTTAGATCCATTAGACATAATATGACCTTGTGGAACATGTGAATGAGCCATAGTATTGAACATAAAATAAACTTCAATACATAAATGCAATAAGAATATTACTATGTAAGATGCTAGGTTGTAACACACACAAGATAAATATGCTGCTAAGAAAGATGCTAAAGATCATTCCTCAAACACGGCATACAAAAGCAATGACTATGCCCCCAATCCGTATTGCATCGCAACATACCAAGATATAGATAAATCAGGGTAGCCTTGAATAGGTAATGGACAAAGGAGCAAAAGATAAACCATAAAGAAAATTGACTGACTTACAAAGTAAACATACAACCAACATATTCTCTTGCCAAAGAGGTTTCTTAAGATAGATTGGATAGGAAAGATAATAGCCTTATCGTAGGAGCTATGTGTCCGTTAAAGGGTGTTATCTGTTGAAAAGATAATGTCTTGGTTCAGGAAATGCCACATGTTGTATAAGATGGCTGTGTTGGTCTCAATCATGGAACACCCTGTATAAGACAAGTTTGTTGATCTGTTGCTTGGTTGAGATTGATTTAGCTGATGTTGGCAATCGATACGTAGGATAGTATATGACTCTGTAAGTAAGTGCCTTTGCTTCAGGTTTGTTAAGAACTTTTTCTTTTAAACGATGCATTTGTTTGTTGTTTTGCTACTTGAGTGAGTCAAGTCAAGATGAGATGGATTTTGATAAACAGAAGACCAGAAAGGTGACATGTCAATGGATTGAGGTGGGTGAAGAATGATGAATCGTATGTGCCCGAGTACTGGAAACTTCCTTCGTATTCCAAACTGCCTACATACCCTGTATCCACAGAATCAAGGCACATTATGATGAAAGATGAAAATGATAATATGTACTTCTGGATAGATTGATGAGATGGGTCAAGGTGTTTGAGCCTAGGTTGGTGAAATGATGAGATCTTATGTACCTGAGGACTGGATACTTCCTTCATATGCCAGACTGCCTACATACCCATATCCATGGGATCAAGGTACCTTAAGATTGAGATGAGATGATATGTAGTTCTAGTTGGTGTGATGATGTAGAAAATGTGTTGGGAAGATAACAGCCTTATCGTAGGAGCGATGTGTCCATTAAAGGGTGTTATTTGTGGAAAGGAGAACGATTGAAGTGCTTGTGAACCATGAACAAGGATCCATTCCTAGACCTAGGTTAAGGAAATAGTTGCCCCCATTCTGGTAGAGGTACTTACATAGGCGACTGATGAAGAAAACACAGAAAGTTTGACCTACGACAAGACAATACGAACTGTTGACACAGATCAAGATGTGTGATGATGATGATGGACATTGACAAATTTCCAAGCTATGCTAGATAGGAAGATGGAAATGCAAACAAGGTCAATGGTTTTATTATGGATGGATGAAGTGTGTTGTGAAATGGACATGGAATGAATAGGAATCGATAGATGATGGATGCTAACTCTACACATAGCGCCTGTTTACCAAGTTTTCACTATGGTACTTTTCCAAGGCACCTGTTTACTAGGTTTTCACTAGAGGATGGATTATTTTGTTTTTTTTGTGTTTTTTTTTGATACTCTGAGGATTAGGCATAGAACTTCTTGAGATGAACACTGTTAAGTGGCTCATCTAGAGGAATACCATCAAGTGTGGCTAAAGTATAAGCTCCTGATCCATATGCTGCTGTGATGATGAAGGGACCTAACCAGTTAGGCTCAAACTTGCCCCTCTTTTCCCAATCTGCTTGATTTCTCTGATTTTCTTTTAAGACAAGATCACCAACTTGAAACTGTCTTTCTTTGATCTTCTTGTTGTAATTATGCCGGAGGTGGTTTTGATAGACATGGAGATGATTAAGTGCGGCAAGGTGTCTCTCATCTAGCAGTTTGAGCTCAGCTAATCTGGAAGTGCGATACTCCTCTCCATCGATCAGGTTATGCATGGATACTCTAAGGGATAGGATCTTGACCTCTATAGGTAGGATGGCTTCAGAGCCATAGACACAGGCATATGGTGGGGCACCAGTTGGTGTTCTGACACTAGTGCGGTAGGTCCATAGGGTGGTATTGAGTTGTAGGTGCCAATCACGACTAGCTTCATTGACTATTTTCTTAAGGATTTTAAGAATGGTTTTGTTGGAAGCCTCAGCTTGGCCATTACTCTGCAGATAATAGGGAGTGGAAAAATGATGTTGGATATTGTATTGTGTGCATAAGGCATGGACATATTGGTTCTTGAAAGTGTGTATGAGGAAAATTGACTAAATCAAAACTAAATAGATCAAAAACCCAATAACATAAAGAGAACCGATCTGAATAAAAACCATTAATAATAAATCAATGAAATATGAAAGCTTTTACTAAGATTTGTATTGTTCCCTTTGGATGAATGTGGATTGCTCAATAGTATTACAAAACCATGGTTGCAACAAGCAAGTAGTGTGCTCAAAGATCAATGTTAAGAGATCGTAAAAGTGCTCAATCGATGCGATGTATGCTCAAAGCGCTGTTAAGTATGCCTGAGAATAAGTGATCGAAGAGGGGTTGTGAAAGAGATGAGGGGGTTTATATAGGTTTCAATAGAGATTGATCAACGGTCTAAATAATTCATCAGAATCAATGGAGGAGAACAGTTGAGGAACGTGCAACGAATAAGAAGAAGACAAGTGTCACACAAAAGCCGTTTTATTTGAGTTAAACACTTTCTTTTCTAAAGATAAGACATGCTTTTCATAAATTAGAAAGCTTTTTTCTAATTTAAGAGAAATTGATAAAAACAAGGTTAAGTGAATAAATAACTCAACTTAAGCTTTGCTTTTGCATGATTTGAGGGGAATTAAATAATAAATTATTTAATTTTGTGTGCATGGAGAAGAAGACTTACTTTTAGAAGATTTGAAAGATATTTGAAGAATTTGAAGGCAAATTAAATAAAAAGATTTATTTAATTGTTGTGCATGATTTGGAAGAATAAATAAAATATTTGATTTATTTTATTTTTTGGGGAATGAGAGGATTTAAATAAATTTGATTTGATTTATTTAAATTTTGGAAGAATGAATTTGATTTAATTAAATAATTGGGAATTATTTAATTGTTTGGATAAGAGGGAATTTATGATGAATTAATTAAATAATGGGATTCATTTAATTAATTGAGACTTGAGATTTGGACAGAAGATAATTATCTGATTAAATAATTAAAATTATTTAATTGTGGAAGAATAGTAGAAGAATTTGATTTAATTAATTAATAAAGAGAATTTATTTAATCAGTGTTGATTTTTAAAAGGTTCGGAAGAATTTGATGAAATTAATTAAATAATTAGATTATTTAATTAATGTTGAATACAGGTGATTAGATAGATTAGATGAAATACAAGTGATGCGACGACTTGGTCATTTTAGGGTGTCTACATTTTGCCCCTCTTTGATGCGATGCAGTTTATAGCGTTGCGTCAAAGAGAATGATTGTTGAAGACATGATACAATTTTTGATGCCCCAGTGTAGGTAGTTGCCCCAGCGTATGCCCCCTTGAGTGGAAAGACAGGGAAGTGACAGAAGGACCGGGTGGACGCTCGACTAGACGAGTGCGCGAGCAGGTTAGAAGGAAAGCAACAGGGTTGGGGAAGACAAAAGAAAGAGGGAGGGATGCTATAAATAGGGCCCATGGGGACCACAATCCTCATTTGCACACTAGGAGCTTCTAAATTTAGAGAGTAGAGCCTCCAAGTTTAGGTTGAGTGGAAGGAGCAGACAGCGAGGAGAGATGCCGATTCCAGTGCATAGACATTGGGCGGAGCTTGTGCGGACATATGAAAGGCCAGCAGGAGCTCCGGCAGCGGTAAGTGTCCAAAAACCTCATTTTAATTTGACGTTTTAGGGCGGTTTAGGGCTAGGTCTAGGTAGAGTTTTCAATTTTTCCAAAAGCGCTTTAGAGTAGCACGACACTACTAGTAGTCGCGTTAGGTGCTTTTGGCGCGCTGCAGCGCGTCTAGTAGGGTAGTTCAGCACTTGTGGTAAAAACACAGCGCTATTGGTTTTGGTGCTCCGCGCCGCAGTACGATTGGTATAAACCCGCAGTGCTCTTGGTAGCACAGTGTAGCGCGGATGGGGGAGTAGGTGAGCGTGGTTGGTAGGGAAGTAGGTAAAAATGCATCGCGTTTGGTAGCACAGCGTAGCGTGGGTGTAGGCGAAAGGAAGTGCCCTTGTTAAAAACAAGTCACGCTTGGTGCATAAAACAAAGCACCTTTGTAGGGTTAGGAAGGCGCGTCTGGTAACACAGTGTAGCGCCCTTGAGGAAATCAAGGCACCCTTGGTTTAGATAGGGGAATGGGATAGGTAGGGTTGACCGAAGGGTTGACTACCCTAGCTTAGAAAAGGGGAGGGTTGGTCTGAGGGCTCATAGGATAGAATAGAAGCAAATAGAAGTTGGGGGATATGATATAAAGAACTGACAAGTGGTTTCTTGATTGCAGAGGATTATGCCACCATTGATGTCGCGAGAGAGACACCACCCTATAGCACATGAGGTAGTACAGCTGACGTGGGAGGAGGACGCATTCCTAGAGCATGCAAGATTGTGGCATGTGGCACACTTGACACATATTAGGGCGAATCTCGCCCTAGTGACAGCAGTGGTGGAGAGATTCCGTAGTGAGACAGGCTCATTTCACTTTCTGACAGGGGAGGTGACAGTGACCTTGGAGGATGTGTATTGCATCCTGAGGATTCAGATTGATGGGGAGAGAGTGGACTTTGACCCGGCGCGGGGAGAGGCAGGCATGGTAGAGGTATTCTGCACAGATGACTTGCAGATAGATGACAGAGAAATTCGGTGGGCAGATGTCCCGAGACTCTACGACGGGATCAGGTGGATAGTATCTTCCTTGATTGGTGGCTTCCTCTACCTAGACATGAGATCTAGAGGATTATCAGTTAGCTGGGGCACTGTACTATCTGGGATGTTCACTCATGGCATTCAGTATGCATGGGGCCCATGTGTGCTGGGACAATTGTATCACGATATGCACCACTGCGTATACAGGAGAGGCAGGAGTCTCTCAGCAGGGGTGACTCTTCTACAGGTGTGGGCATGGGAGCATATCCCAGTGATTTGACCCATGACACAGCGCCATCGGGATAGGGGAGAGCCATACGCATTCCTATATGAGGGAGTGATTACACATCGGAGGCTGGGATCTGTTAGCCACTGGAGGCGACAAATCGATGAGATGGACCTATTTGTGTGGAGGCCATGGTTACTATGCGAGGAGTGGGAGGACGAGCATGAGTAGCTGATATACTGCAGACAGGCTCGGTATCTGTTTGGGAGACAGATAGACACGATTGAGAGATACCTACCAGAGCAGGTACTTAGACAGTTTAGACTGCCACAGGGGTTACCAGTTGGAGAGGCGACCCATGCCAGGACACGGCGGGAGGTGGGGGACTGGGATGCAGAGATTCCAGTAGCTACAGCTTTAGCAGAGGTATAGGGACTTGTCCCCGTGAGATGGGATTGGGACATAGGACTGGCAGACCCAGGTACACTTCCAGAGTATGACAGGTACTGGTAGACACACAGGCCGGTGAGATTGACTACACTAGGTGTGGCAGGGGCAGTGGGGGAGGTATTAGTCCCAGGTGCAGAGGCTAGGATCAGACGATAGGCTAGAGCGGCCAGACAACAGGCAGTTGGAGAGGCCAGTGGCCCGCAGGCAAACGTGGAGATGGCGGAGGAGGGGGAGCCAACCGTAGAGACCGATTTGGAGAGGGCTAAGTGGTTGTTACAGGAGGAGATAGCCCGGAGGACTCAATTAAAGCTCCAGATGGTACAGTTGCAGAGGGACAGGGACGCAGCGAGGGTTGAGACGAGACAGGCTGAGGCCTTAGCCCAAGTACAAACACAGGTAGCAGCAGCAGCACAGACAGCCTTGGCACACGCACAGGCATAACTACAAGTCTAGGCACAGGTACAGATATAGCTGCCAGCTGCACCAGCAGCAGATGATAGGAAGCTAGCCCAGGTGATGAGGGAGAGAGACGCAGAGGTACAACTACGGCTAATAGCAGAGGCCACACTCCATAGAGTGAGGCAGGAGAGAGATGAGGCACGTTGTGCCCTGGGTGCAGATCAAGGGACTTTGTACAGCGAGATCGTTCACGTGCAGGGAGAGCTAGTTTCAATTGGGAGAGAGGCAAAGTATTACAGAGGGCTCTACGTAGGTGCGGTGCCCGCAACCCAGCAGGCGCCTAGTTACAGAGACAAGAGCAGATTTGGGGCATCCGAATCCCGCAGGACAGGGCAGTCATTGTCCTCAGTGAGAGGACCATTTGTGCCACCAGGGGAAGAGGACCAGCAGGGGGACCTGCACCGAGCACAGGTGGAGGACAGGGACCACAGCAGGAGGGCAGCTCAACCCGCTAGAGCATGTATATATGTACATTGTATTATTTTGTATCATTTTGGACAGATACCTGCGCGCATCTTGATGTATATTTTGTGGGCTCTTGATAGCCTTGATGTACTGTATTGATGTATATATGGACTATTGATGTAGACACAGACATTTTGTATTTATGATGACCTACACATGATGTATATGAGGATCTATTCTACTCATTGATGTTCATGTTTTTGTGTATGAACTTCTTGATGTCATGGATGTGATGATATGTATGTATGATTATGGATTTATGTGATGATATATATTGCTTATATGATGCTTCTATATGTTAGGATGCTTATAGATGTATGATAATAGAGATGTATTATGACTAGTGATATCTAACATGTGGGTTTTGTAGATATGCACCAGAGAGAGAAAAGGAGGAGATGGAAGACAGAGACTATTGATTGATCAAATGAAGACGATATAAAGTTTGCGAGAATGAATGAATGAGCTTGTTGCATTGGTTCACAATTGTATATAAAGAGCAATCCTTATTTTTGATATAGCACGTGGATAGTTCACCACCAAGGTATAACAGACCAAGGTGCAGTAATATCCGAGTGCATGGACATTGACTCTGCAAGCAAGCGGTTTGAACTTAGATCCCTTAGACATAATATAACCTTGTTGGTACATGTGAATGAGCCATAGTCTTGAACATAAAATAAACTTCAATACATGTAAATGCAAGAAGAGTATTACTATGTAAGATACTAGGTCGTAACATACACAAGATAAATATGCTGCTAAGAAAGATGCTAAAGATCATTCCTCAAACACGGCACACAAAAGCAATGACTATGCCCCCAATCCGTACTGCATCGCAACATACCAAGATTATAGATAAATCAAGGTAGCCTTGAATAGGTAATGGAAAAGGAACAAAAGATAAACCAAAAAGCAAATTAACTGACTTACAAAGTAAACATACAGCCAACATATTCTCTTGCCAAAGAGGTTGCTCAGGATAGATTGGATAGGAATGATAACAGCCTTATCGTAGGAGCGGTGTGTCCGTTAAAGGGGGCTATCAACCCAAAAAGACAATGTCTTGCTGCGGGGAATGCCACAAGTCGCAGGAGACGTGTGTGTTGGTCTCGACAATGGAACACTGTGCAGAAGACAAGCCTGTTGATCTAGGGCTTTGGTTAAGCAGTACTTAGTTGATGTTGGCAATCGGAATAGTAGGATAGTAGATGACTCTGGAAGAAAGTTGCTTTGCTTTAGGCTTGCTAAGGACTTTTTCTTTAAAAGGATGCACTAGCTTGTTGTTTTTGCTGCTTGAGTTAGTCAAGTCGAGGTGAATCAGTTTTGAGAATGGAAGGCCAGAAAAGGTGACAGTGCTTGATGGATTGAAATGGGTGAAGAATGATGAATTGTATGTGCCTGAGTACTGGATACATCCTTCGTATTCCAGACTGCCTACATACCCTGTATCCACGAGATCAAGGCACATTACGAGGAAAGATGAAAAATGATAAATATGTAGTTCTGGATAGAGTGATGAGGTGGATCGAGGTGGAGAAGAGGGGATCTTATGTACCTGAGTACTGGATACTTCTTTCGTATTCCAGACTGCCTACATACCCATATCCATGGGATCAAGGTACCTTAAGATTGGAGAAAAGATAATATGTAGTTCTGGTTGGTGTGATGATGTAGGAAAAGTGTTGAGAAGATAACATCCTTATCGTAGGAGCAATGTGTCCGTTAAAGGGTGTTATTTGTGAAAAGGAGAGAGATTGAAGTACTTGGCGAACCATGAACAAGGAACTCCTCCTAGACTTAGGTTAAGGAAAGAGTTACCCCCATTCTGGTAGAGGAATTTGCATGGGTGACCAATGAAGAAGACACAGAAAGCTTTGAACTAGGACAAGACAATGCAAACTGTTGACACAGGCCAAGACATGGGATGATGATGATGGACATCGACAAATTTCCAAGCTATACTAGATAGGGAGATAGAAATGCAAATAAGGTCAATGGTTGTATTATGGATGGATGGATGAAAGTTGCTTGTGAACTGGACATGGAGTGGACATGACTCGATAGACGATGGATGCTGACTCTACACATAGCGCCTGTTTGCTAGGTTTTCACTATGGTACTTATCCAAGGCACTTATTTACCAGGTTTTCACCATAGGATGGATTATTTGTTTGGATTTTGTTGTTGTTGTTTTTTTTTTTTTGGAATACTCTAAGGATCAGGCATAGAACTTCTTGAGATGGACACTGTTAAGTGGCTCATCTAGAGGAGTACCGTCAGGTGTAGCTAAAGTATATGCTTCTGATCCATATGCTACTGTGACAATAAAGGGACCTAACCAGTTAGGCTCAAACTTGCCCTTCTTTTCTCGATCTGCTTGATTTCTTTGATTCTCTTTGAGTACAAGATCACCAACTTGAAACCATCTTTCTTTGATCTTTTTGTTGTAATTATGCCAGAGGCAGTTTTGATAGACATGGAGATGATTAAGCGCGGCAAGGCGCCTCTCATCTAGCAGTTTGAGCTCAGCTAATCTGGAAGTGCGATACTCCTCTCCGCCGATCAGGTCCTGCATGGATACTCTGAGGGATGGGATCTCGACCTCTATGGGTAGGATGGCTTTAGAGCCATAGACCAAGGCATAAGGTGTGGCACTAGTTGGTGTTCCAATACTAGTGTGGTAGGCCCATGGGGTGGGATTGAGTTGCAAGTGCCAATCACGACCAGCTTCATTGACTATTTTCTTGAGGATTTTGAGAATGGTTTTATTGGAAGCCTCAGCTTGGTTGTTACTCTACGGATAGTAGGGAGTTGAAAAGTGATGTTGGATATTGTATTGTGTGCATAAGGCATAGACATCTTGATTCTTGAATGGTCTCCCATTATCAGTGACAATGGCTTGGGGAATACCATACCGGAAAATGAGGTAGTTAAGGATAAACTTGGCTATTTGCTTATCGGTGATACAGGTCATGGGAATGGCTTCAACCCACTTCATGAAATACTCAATGGCAGTAATGATAAACTTATGGCCATTGGATGAGGATGGGTGGATTTGTCCTACAAGGTCGAGACCCCATTGAGAAAAAGGCCAAGGAGTTGTCACATGATGTAATTCATGAGCTATTGCGTGAATCAAATCTCCATGTTGCTAGCATTGTAGACATTTCTTAGCAAACTGTGCAGCGTCTTGCTCTATTATGGTCCAGTAATAACCTGTTCTGAGTATCTTCTTTGCGAGATTAGGACCGGTAGAATGTGCGCCATAGACACCTTCGTGTATGTCTCGTAAGGTAGCTTTGGCTTCTTCTGCGTTAAGACATCGTAAGAGGATACCATCGAGACTCCGGCGATATAGTGTATCACCCAGAATGGTGTAACGGGAGGATCGATGGATAAAGGTTTTGCGTTGGGTGGATGATAGGTCAGAGGGAAAGGTACTATTTTTAAGGTATTCATAGATGTCTTCATACCATGAGGAATTGGGACCAACAAGTTCGCAGACAATTTCAGTAACTGGAACGTCAACGGCGGGTATCAACAATTGCTCAATCAAGAATTCACATTTTTGTGTATTAGCCGACATGTCAATAGTGACCCGACAGAAGCCATAGAATATGCAGCCTTGTTATGCTCTCTTGGAATTTTCTCAAATGTGATGCTAGAGAAGTGCGGTTTGTATGCATCCACTAGTTGCTTATAGGGGACCAACTTTTCATCTTTTGTTTGGTACTCATCTGTGACTTGGCGATGACTAGTTGTTAGTCTCCATATACCTGTAATTCTATGATGTCCCATTGAACTGCTGTATTGAGACCTATGAGGAGTGCTTCATACTTGGCAATGTTGTTGGTGCAAAGGAATGCAAGCCGCTATGACTTTAGAATATAGTCATTTTGAGGTGTGACAAATAAGATGCCAGCCCCTAATCCATGTTGTGTGTAGGAACCATCAAAGTACAACTTCCACATTATTGAGTTGGAAAGAGTGAAGAGATTCTTGTCTGGAAAGTCTGCTACCATAGGGTGTGTATCTGTCATGGGTGCTTCTGCTAGTTGATCGGCTAGGGCTTGTCCTTTGATTGCTTTACGATCCATGTACTCAATGTTGAACTCACTAAGGATCATGACCCATTTAGCTAGTCTGCCTATAAGAGCTGCTTTTGCAAGTAGATACTTTAAGGAATCAATTTTGGCTACAAGATTTGTGTGTTGGTTCAACATATAATGCCACAACTTTTGGGAAGCGAACACTATTGCTAAACAAGCCCTTTCCATTGGTGAATAATTGAGTTCATATCCCACCAAGGTTCTACTGATATAATAAATTGCATGCTCTTTTCCTGTGTCATCATTTTGTGCTAGAAGGGCCCCTAGGGCTGAAATTGTAGTTGAGATGTATAATATCAAAGGTTTATCAGATACTGGTGGAACCAATACCGGAGGTGTAGCTATATATTATTTAAGTTGATCAAATGCTGCTTGACACTTATCATCCCATTGAAATGAGACATCCTTTCGGAGTAAGTGTTGAAATGGTTGACATTTATCTGCTAGCTGTGAGATGAAACGCCTGATGGATTGCAACCTTCCCTGAAGGCTCCTTAATGCTTTGGGGTTCTTTGGTGGAGGCATCTCCACTATAGCATTGACTTTTGCAGGGTCTACTTCGATGCCCCTACGAGATACAGTGTACCCCACCAGCTTCCCTGATGTTACTCCAAAGACACACTTCTTTGGATTGAGTCTTACTTGGTATTTCTCGAGTCTGTCAAAGATCTGTCCTAGAACTTGTATGTGATCTGCCCTAGAAGATTTAGCTAGTATATCATCAACATAGTCCTCCATGATATGATGAAAGAGATCGTGGAATATCACTGTCATTTCTCTCTGATAGGTTTCTCCTGCATTCTTTAGACCAAAGGGCATGACACACCAACAATAGTTGCCCCATGGACAAGTAAAGGTTGTTTTATGTTGATCTTCTTCTGCTATCCTTATCTGATTATAGCCTGAGAATCCATCCATGAGGGAAAGCATTTCATGACCTGTTGTCAAGTCTACTATAATGTCAATGTTCGGTAGTGGAAAGTCATCTTTGGGACATGCTTTATTAAGATCTCTAAAATCATTACACATGTGGATGCACCCATTGGGCTTAGACACAAGTACAATGTTTGATACCCAGTTTGAATAATCAATAGGTCAGATGAACTTTACATCTAATAGCTTCTGTATTTCCACCTTTACTAAGAGAGCTATCTGTGGGTGCATCTTCCTCAGCTTTTGCTTGACTGGTTTTACTTTGGGATCAACTGTGAGGTAGTGAACAACTAGCTTAGGGTCTAGCCCAGGCATATCAGCATAGGTCCATGCAAAGTTGATGGTTCTCTGTAAGAAGAATTTGTTAAGATTCTTGTGCTCTGTTTCTGATAGTGATGCTGCTAGGAATGTGGTCTTTGGATGTTGCTCTGTGCCAAGGTTTATCTCTGTAGAATCTTCCACTAGGAGAGCTAACTTCTCTTGATACTTAGATGGTAGGGGAAGGTCAAATCCTCCATCCTTAGGTGCCATAGTTGGGTTTTCACCTTTGGACACATCCTTTGTTTTTACTATTTTGTGATCAGGAGGTGCCACAGTGTGGTTTTCACCTAGAGATCTTTCTTTATTTTTACTTTTGTGACTGGAGGATTTGGCATTCTCACCAAAATAAGCTGTTGGCTCTAGTTCCATTACAAAACTTGCTTTATGGTTGCCAAGAGGGATACCTTCCCAAAGTCCCATGAACTCAGCTAAAGCTTCATCATTCTGAAATACATCTATAACAGGGGACCCTTGTTGGTCCCAATCGATAAGTTCAGGGTAGACAAGTGTTACATACTGGGTGTTTGTGGTGGAGGTTAAGGATACAGAGGATAGCATAAAAATGGAAGATTCTACGAATAGGTTGGTCATATGGAGGGAGGAGTCATTGATGATATCCTCAATAGACATCGAATCGGCGGGAAAAGTTTCGGCCACCTCGTCGAGGATATACTCGATGTCCAAGGCGTGTGGTACCTTTCTACCAAACCCTAATCCCTTCTTGTCTAGTTTCTTTGTCACAACAATGGGTTCCATAGTTCCTTGATTCTGTTTCCCAAGGCCACCTTTGCCTTTATAGCCCATATTTTTACTATCCTTAAGCCATTGCCGTATTGCCTGACTGGTATTGTGACTGGTTCTTTCTCTTTGTAGAGCCAAGAAGAAATGTCCTCAATAGTTTCCTCTTCCAATAACTGTCCCTGTTGGAATTGGGTTAGAAATGCTGGGGGAGGGATAGTTGCTTTTTTAGTTAATTTGGCAATGGTTGGTTGGCCATAAGATTTAGGGGATAAAGGCATCCACCCTACACAATAAGATTTTGAGATATCATACGATCCAAAGCCTATATCACGGATGTGAGCCTTGATTTTAGGCAGAGGATTAGGGTTACTTGTAGAGGCTTGTGTCAGAGTTTTAGGATCAACATATAGTGGGGATTCAATGGCTTTTTCATTTTTAGGGTTGCAATTCTTATAGCTACCTTGTAAGACACGATAGAATTCAAAAGGATCGGGGTCTCCAGGGATAGTGATCTTCGTACCATTGAATGGGAACTTTAGAGACTGATGGTACATGGAGGGAATGACTTTCATTGCATGGATCCATGGACAGCCTAGGATAATGTTGTAAGGTAGCTCAATATCAAGGACTTGACACCGAGTTTCAAGCATGACAGGGCCCAATTGTATAGGCAAGTGGATTATACCTTCTGAGCGACGTTCAGCATCATCATATCCCTTGATTGTAATACTGTGATCAGTGTTAACATGATCCTCAGAGTATCCCAATTGCTTAAGTAACTTTAAAGAACAAATGTTGAGACTAACACCACCATCTATGAGTATACGTTTGATTTTGCACTTATGGATGAGAACCTCAATATGAAGGGTGTCATTGTGACACGGATCATGAGATGGGAGATCTTTCTTAGAGAAGACCACATTGTAGGGTGAAGTAATGTTACCTACTATAGCTTGGAAATCCGTGACCGCTATGTTGTTCAGAACTGAAGACTCCTGGAGAATTTTTTCTAGCACCACTCTATGTGTAGGTGATGACCGTAGAAGGTCCAAAATAGAGATCTATGCTAGCATTTTCCCTAGATGTTTGACAAGATTATAATCAGATTGAGCTGGAAGATTGGGTGAAGGACCATGAATGGTGACACAACCATGGCGAGTTGCAACAGCACAATCTGTAGATTTGCCTTTGATTGTGAGGGTAGACACTCGACTCTCTTCAAAACGACCTACAATGGAATCAGAGGAAGTGGAAGCATGATTGATACCTTTACCTCTATCCTGAGGAGGAGGTGGACCATGATGAGGGAATGGTTCCTTGTACATATTGAGGTCTTTGTTTGTGTGCTAAGCTGGTGGATCTTCTTGGAGAGATATTTGGTTGCCTTCGATGAGATTTTGTATTAGGTGTTTGAGCTTCATGCATGATGTGGTTCTATGCGCTTTGCTCCTATGGAATTCACAGTATTCATTTTCTCTGTACCGCGAAGTTTTGTAAATAGGTTCACCATATGGGGAAGCATCAGGTAAGGTGATGAGGCCTTTGTGTAAAATCTTTTGTAGGACAGATTCTATGGGCTCTCCCAAGGGAGTGAATTGACACTGTGGAGGGTAATCTTGTTGAGGCCGCTCTTGTTGGCATTACTGTTGGTTTTGATAAGGTTACCTTTGTTGTTGCTGTTGTTGAGGTGGAGCTTGACTTGGTTTGGAAAGCTGCAGCGGCGTTTGCAAAGTTTGGACATGTTTAGAATCGACCACCCCATCGTTGACCACATTTTTGTTTTTGTTCCAATATTTGGGTTTATCGCTCGATTGTTGATGAGGAGCATTGTCTTTTGTTTCTTTGAAGATTTTGACTACACCCTTAGCAATGAATGCCTTTTCAATGTTGATTCCCTTGTATGTAATTTCATTGAAGGTTGTAGCACTAAGAATTTGCAAATGAAAACCTAACTCTTGGTTGAGGTTCTGCACAAATATGCTAACCAACTGTTTCTCAGGAATCTTGAAAGGGAATTTGCTAGCCATTTGTCTCCATCGTTGAAGGAAAGAAATGAAAGTTTCTCCATTCTTTAATTTTTTGTTGCATAGATCAGTCATGGAGATTTCATGCTCTGCGTTGTAGGAGAAATGGGTGGCAAATTTCTCTACTAGTTTGTTAAAAGACTTGATACCCGTAGGTAAGTGTGAGAACCATTCTATAGCTTGACCTCTAAGACTGTGAGGAAAGAGACGCATACGATATGTGTCATTATGTGAGACCTCGAAGCAAGCAAGATAGAATTCCCTAAGATGGTCTTTTGGGTTGCCTTTTCCTTTGTATTTATCAAATTTAGGAATAGTAAAATTTTGAGGAAAAGGGATCATAGGTAATGACCGATCAAAAGGATAAGGACACACTTCTTCTAAAGAGAAGGTCTTTTTGGTGTGGCCAAACGTAAGATCAGATAGCTGTTGTTGAACTTTCGTAATTTTTAGCTCCATCACCGTGGGAGGGGTTGGAAACATCTCCTGTTGTCCTAGAAGTGGTTGTTGTTTCCCATATGGTAGATTGTATTGTAATCCATGAGCATTGGTATTATAAGGGTCGTAAGATTGGTTGGGGTCATATGCATTGTATGTTGGGTTCAAATTGGGTTGAATTTGGATGTTTTGATTTGGAAGAGGTGGAGGTGGCGCTAGGTAAGAATGTTGGATTTGTGATGGTTGAAGAAACGAAGTGGGTGGAGGAAAGGTAACATGCATTGGATTAGGTTGTGATGGCGGCACGTAGCTTTGGGAAACTTGATGTTGGGGAAGTTGAGGGTGGCTAGGCAATGTGTGAAAGAAATTTAGCGCTGATGAACGTAGTGGAGGAGGGACATAGGTAGAAGTGATTTGTGATGGTTGATTAGGGATGAGTGTAGAAGAATGTTGTGGTTGGGATTGCATGACTCTAATTGGTTGAGAGACATGAAGGTTTGATGATATAGGAGGTGGCATTTGTTGAGACCCTTGTTGCATGGCTACATAGTTGTTCCCTGGATTGTAATTTGGTGGGAAACCTATTCGTGAAGGAGTAACCAGAATTCCACTTGCAATTGGTGTGGACACTTTAGGAGTTTGTTGTATATTTGATTGAGCTAAGGTGGCTTGCTTAGCTAGCTCCGCTTGGCGTTGGAGAGTTTCTTGTTGATTGTTGTAGATCTCCATAGGAGTCAGAAGCGGTGATACGGCTATCTTTCCTGTTGGGTTTTGAAAAAGGGGATTCTTATATTGCACCATTGGTTTACCTTATGAGCCTTGTTCGGGTAAAGGCATGGTCACTGTTGACATGGTTTGGACTGCCTGAATGGCACTTAAGGTGTTGTTTGTCTCCTTGAGAGTGGATAAATCAAAATCTTGAGGTAACTTGGCGCCTTGCTCTGCAAGCAAGCGAAAGAAATGATCTTGGTTCTCACTAAGGATTTTGTCAAAGGCGGCCACAACTCTAGGCTCTTATATGAATTCATCAAGATCTTGCCCATCTTCTTGAGAGGATTGACCCATTTCAAAGTGTCGCTCTTCTTGAGATGGGGCTAGATCTGCAGTATAACCTTGTGGGACAAAATCCTGAGGCATGCTAGTGGTATAGTGAGGTGTGCTTACCAAAGGGACCCTACCTTCTTGAGGAGTGACTTGATCAATAGTATATCCTTGTGGCATGAAATCTGGAGGCATGCCGGTGGTATAATGAGGTGTACTTACCAAAGGGACCCTACCCTCATGAGGAGTACTAGGGTGGTCAAGGTGCGGCATGTTCGGAGAGCTAGTTGGTTTTGCCGTGGGTGTCCTAGGAGTGACCTTGGGAGTAATGTTGAGACGGCCCGATTGCGGTGTGTGAGGAGGCGATTTGCGCTTCCTAGGGACAACTTGCTTGGACTTCATAGTTTGCTGGAGCCTAGTGGTTACCATGGAATACAATAGGATAAAAGGGTAATGCTGGGTTTCTGCTTATGTTTTGACAAAGACAAACTCTGATGCACAAGTAACTGGACCAAAGACGCTATACTGTTTGACCAAAGGTGCAGGATTGTGCAACCAAAAGCATGCTACTGTAATACCAAAGGTGATGAACTAAGCTACCAAAGGTGAGGTACTGCTATACCAAAGGTGAGCTATGGTGACCAAAAGCGAGCTACTGTACCACCAAGGGTGAGCTGCTGTAATACCAGAGCTGCTGAAGTAGTGTCTGATGTTAAAAAGGCAAATTTTTGACAGATTTGGTTATGGTTCTGATTGAATTTGTCTTTTGGCAAGAGAAAACACAGCAAACAAGTGGTAAAAAAAGGACTGACACAACAGATATTGTATGTTCGAGGCTCACAAAAAAGCCCAATGTTTCCACAGGTATAAGACAATTGCAATCAATAACAAGCACTTTTTATCCCTAGAGACAAGGTTTCATTGCAATAGATCAGCTCACAGCTTAATACTCCGTTGATAAAAATATAATTCCATAAAGGTGTCAGATATTTTGTATCTTTGCGAGAGACGTTAGGTAGGGATATCTCACCCTCCCCTTGGAAAGCTCAAGTAGGTCACAAGAGCTTTATGGCCAAGGGAATACTATCTCTTCTCAAGGGAGCCAATGGTGAGTATCTTAAGGGCTTAAATTGATTCCCCTTGCACTGATGATTACTGCAATGTTCGGAGGTAGATCGGGTAGTCTCTATCTAGAATGGTTCTTAGTAACTTTGAGGGACCAACGCCTTACGAGCAATGTGACAAGCTACTAAAAGCTTTAACCAATCCTACTAAGAGTATCAAACACTTCGCTCAATGTGAAAATAATTTCCATAAAGAGCTAGTACACCTCTTTTCAATTTGGCACCACAAGGTAAGGCTAACGTCGGTTAGGACTTAGCTTTTGCCTTATCCCTCTTATATAGAGGTTCAAAGGAAAACTTCACTTAGGGTCGTCCCTTTTGAATGAAACATAATCCAAAAGCAGGCCCTTCTAAACAAAGTATTGGAATGTAAGAGTAAGCACGTCAAACAAAGGTTCAATTGTCCTGTTATAAGAAAAATAAGGTGCAACTAGATTAGGCACACACACGTTTGTAGTTGTTAATTGTCCCTTATGAAATTGAAGTGTTTGACATTCATGTCCATTGTTCCTTAGAAAATTGAGGTGTTTTCACATACATGTCCATTGTCCCTTAAGAAAAGTAGTATGTTCCTAAGACTTAGATTGCCGAAATAATTTATTCAATTATCCCTTAAGAAGGCAATATGTTTCTAAGACTTAGTGAGATAAATCAAGATTTCTTCAATGCTCATCTTGCATGAACATATTAGAAAAAAATCTATCTTCTCTGTGTGAGTGATAAGAAGCTGCAACAAGTCACTTAGTTCCACAAAAACTCTCAAGTTAGAAAAAATAAATCAATTTGACCAAAAGCGTGTCACTGTCTTACCTAACGCGACTTACTGTGATACCTATAGCGCCTCACTGTTCTATTAGAAGCGTGGCAATGCAGACCAAAAGTGATTCACTGTGCTATCAGAAGCGCTGAACTAGAACCAGAAGCGCCATACTGTGCTACCAGAAGTGCTCTACTGTGTGACCAAAAGCGTTGTTCTGTCTTAGATCCACAAAAGGTTATACTTTGTCAACATAAATAGGTTCAGATAGGATTTCATCATTGATCTAATGTTCTGAGAAGTAATATCTACTAGATCTGTATCCTACAATCAATCAAACTCGAAAAGATGTCGTCAATAGATAGGTTAACTCAAATATTAAAAATACCCCTAAATAAGTCAGCTTAGGAAGTATCGAGGGACAGTTTGAAAGACAAATACAACTTGTCAGACAAATCAAAGATATGTATATGAATAACACCCTGCAAAAACACCAACCCAAGTCAGAAAACCTATTTTTGCCAAAAGTGCTTAACGATACTACCAAAAGCGCCGTTCTGTATTGCCAAAAGCGCCGCTCTGTGTTATTAGAAGTGCTATAGTATCACCCAAGGGCGCTATACTGTGCCTCCAGGAGCACTTAAGGATACTGCCAAAAGCACTTTTCTGTGTCTTTTGCGCTGTGCCGTACTGTAACTTAAAAAAAAATTAATTTCTCAAAAAAAAGAGGGATTAGTGGGTCCCACCGGGCGTGCCAGAATGTGTATGAGGAAAATTGACTAAATCAAAACTAAATAGATCAAAAACCCAATAACATAAAGAGAACCAATCTAAATAAAAGCCATTAATAATAAATCAATGAAATATGAAAGTTTTTTTCGAGATTTGTATTGTTCCCCTTGGATGAATGTGGATTGCTCAATAGTATTGCAAAACCATGGTTGCAACAAGCAAGTAGTGTGCTCAAAGATCAATGTTAAGAGATCGTAAAAGTGCTTAATTGATGCGATGTATGCTCAAAGCGCTGTTAAGTATGCCTGAGAATAAGTGATTGAAGAGGGGTTGTGAAAGAGATGAGGGGGTTTATATAGGTTTCAACAGAGATCGATCAACGGTCCAGATAATTTAGCATAATCAACGGAGGAGAACAATTGAGAAACGTGCAACGAATAAGAAGAAGACAAGTGTCACACAAAAGTAGTTTCATTTGAGTTAAACACTTTCTTTTCCAAAGATAAGACATGCTTTTCATAAATTAGAAAATATTTTTCTAATTTAAGAGAAATTGATAAAAACAAGGTTGAGTGAATAGATAACTCAACTTAAGCTTTGCTTTTGCATGATTTGAGGGGAATTAAATAATAAATTATTTAATTTTGTGTGCATGGAGAAGAAGACTTATTTTTAGAAGGTTTGAAAGATATTTGAAGAATTTGAAGGCAAATTAAATAAAAAGATTTATTTAATTGTTGTGCATGATTTGGAAGAATAAATAAAATATTTGATTTATTTTATTTTTTGGGGAATGAGAGGATTTAAATAAATTTGATTTGATTTATTTAAATTTTGGAAGAATAAATTTGATTTAATTAAATAATTGGGAATTATTTAATTGTTTGGATAAGAGGGAATTTATGATGAATTAATTAAATAATGGGATTCATTTAATTAATTGAGACTTGAGATTTAGACAGAAGATAATTATCTGATTAAATAATTAAAATTATTTAATTGTGGAAGAATAGTAGAAGAATTTGATTTAATTAATTAAATAAAGAGAATTTATTTAATCAATGTTGATTTTTAAAAGGTTCAGAAGAATTTGATAAAATTAATTAAATAATTAGATTATTTAATTAATGTTGAATACAGGTGATTAGATAGATTAGACGAAATACAAGTGATGCGATGACTTGGTCATTTTAGGGTGTCTACAGAAAGGCCTCCCATTATCAGTGACAATGGCTTGGGGAATCCATATCGAAAAATGAGGTAGTTAAGGATAAACTTTTCTATTTGCTTACTGGTGATATAGGTCATAAGAATGGCTTCAACCCACTTCGTGAAGTACTCAGTGGCGGTAATGATAAATTTGTGGCCATTGGATGAGGATGGGTGGATTTGTCCTACAAGGTCAAGACCCCATTGAGAAAAAGGCCATGGAGTAGTCACAGGTTGTAGTTCATGAGTTGGTGCGTTAATCAAATCTCCATGTTGCTGGCATTGTAGACACTTCTTAGCAAACTGTAAAGCATCTTTCTCTATTGTAGGCCAGTAGTAACCTGTTCTGAGTATCTTCTTAGTGAGATTAGGACTGGTAGAATGTGCACCATATACACCTTCGTGTATGTCTTGTAAGGTAGCTTCGGCTTCTTCTGCGTTAAGACATTGTAAGAGGATACCATCGAGACTCTGGTGATAAAGTGTATCACCCAGAATGGTGTAACGGGAGGATCGACGGATAAAGGTTTTGCGTTGGGTATCAGATAGGTCAATGGGAAATGTACCAGTTTTAAGGTATTCATAGATATCTTCGTACCATGGGGAATTGGGACCAACAAGTTCACAGATGATTTCAGTAATTGGAACATCGACGACTAGTATCAACAATTACTTGATCAAGAATTCACATTTTTGTGTGTTTGCAGGCATTTCTATAAGTGACCCCACAGAAGCCATGGAGTCTGCAACCTTGTTATGCTCTCTTGGAATTTGCTCAAAAGTGATGCTAGAAAAGTGTGGTCTGTAGGCATCCACTAGTTGCTTGTAGGGGACCAACTTTTCATCTTTTGTTTGGTACTCATCTGTAACTTGTCGAATGACTAGTTGTGAGTCTCCATATACCTGTAATTCTATGATGTCCCATTGAACTGCTGTATTGAGACTTATGAGGAGTGCTTCATACTCGACTATGTTGTTGGTGCAAGGAAATGCAAGCCGATATGACTTTGGAATATAGTCATTTTGAGGTGTGATGAATAAGATGCTGGCCCCTGATCCTTGTTGTGTGTAGGAACCATCAAAGTACAACTTCCACATTATTGAGGTAAAAAGAGTGAAGAGATTCTCATCTAGAAAGTCAGATACCATAGGATGTATATTTGTCATAGGTGTTGTTGCTAGTTGATCCACTAGGGCTTGTCCCTTGATTGCCTTACAATCCACATACTCAATGTTGAACTCACTAAGGATCATGACCCAATTAGCTAGTCTGCCTGTAAGAGCTGCCTTTGCTAGTAGATACTTCAATGGATCAATTTTTGCTATGAAATTTGTGTGTTGGTTTAGCATGTAATGCCACAACTTTTGGGAAGCGAACACTACTGCCAAACAAGCTCTTTCCATAGGTGAATAATTGGGTTCATATCCCACCAAGGTTCAACTGATATAATAGATTGCATGCTCTTTTCCTGACTTATCATGTTGTGCTAGAAGAGCCCCTAGGGCTGCAGGTGTAGTTGAGATATACAAGATCAACGGTATATCGGTGATTGGTGGTACCAAGATAGGAGGTGTAGCTAGATATTCCTTGAGTTGATCAAATGTCGCTTGACACTTATCATCCCATCGAAATGAGACATCCTTTCAGAGCAAGTGTTGAAATGGTTGACATTTATCTGCTAGTTGTGAGATGAAATGCCTAATAGACTGTAATCTTCTGTGAAGACTCCTTAATGATTTTAGATTATTTGGTGGAGCCATTTCCACTATAGCTTTGACTTTTTCTAGATCTACTTCGATGCCTTTATGAGATACTATGTATCTGAATAGTTTTCCTGATGTTACCTCGAAGACACACTTCTTTGGATTGAGTCTTACTTGGTATTTCTCGAGCCCGTCAAAGATCTGTCCTAGAACTTGTATTTGATTTGCCCTAGAGGATTTTACTAGTATATAATCTACATAGTCCTCCATGATGTGATGAAAGAGATCGTGAAATATCACTGTCATTGCTCTTGATAAGTTGCCCCTGCATTCTTAAGACCGAATGGCATGACGCACCAACAATAGTTACCCCAAGGACAAGTGAATGTTGTTTTATGTTGATCTTCTTCTACTATCCTTATCTGATTGTAGCGAGAGAATCCATCCATGAGAGACAACATTTTGTGACCAACGATCGAGTCTACTATGATATCAATGTTTGGTACTGGGAAGTCATCTTTGGGACATGCTTTGTTAAGATCTCTGAAATCATTACACATACGGATGCCCCCATTGGGTTTAGCCACAAGTACAATGTTTGAGACCCAATCTAAATAATCAATAGGTCTGATGAACTTTGCATCTAGCAACTCCTGTATTTCAACTTTTACTAAGAGAGCTATTTGTGGATGCATCTTCCTTAGCTTTTGTTTGACTAGTTTAACTGTTGGATCAACTGTGAGATAGTGAACTACTAGCTTAGGGTCTAACCCTAGCATATCTGCATAGTTCCATGCAAAGTTGATGGTTCTTTGTAGGAAGAATTTGTTAAGATTCTTGTGCTCTATTTCTGATAATGATGCTGCAAGGAATGTGGTCTTCAGATTTTTCTCTGTGCCAAGGTTTATCTCTATGGAATCTTCCACTAGGAGAGTGGATTTCTCTTGATACTCAGATGGTAGGGGAAGGTCAAATCCTCCATCCTCAGGTGCCACAGTTGGGTTTTCACCTTTGGATACATCCTTTATTTTTACTATTTTGTGATCAGGAGTGCTACAGTGTGGTTTTCACCTAGAGATCTTTCTTTATTTTTACTTTTGCAACTAGAGGATTTGGCATTCTCACCAAAATAAGTTGTTGGCTCTAGTTCTATTACAAAACCAACTTTGTGATTGCCAAGAGGGATACCATCCTAGAGTCCCATAAACTCAGCTATAGCTTCATCATTTTGAAATACATCTAGAATGGGGGACCCTTGTTGTTTCCAATTGATAAGTTCAGGGTAGATAAGTGTTACAATCTAGGTGCCAGTGGTGGATGTTAAGGATAAGGATGATAGCATGAATACAGAGGATTTTGTAAATAGGTCAGTCATATGGAGGGAAGAGTCATTGATGATATCCTCATTAGATGTCAAATTGGTGAGAGAAGTTTTTGCCTCCTTGTCGAGGATACCCTCGATGTCTAAGGCACGTGGTACCTTTCTACCAAATCCCAACCCCTTTTTTTCTAGTTTCTTTGTCACAATAATGGGTTCCATTGTTCCTTGATTCTATTTCCCAAGGCCACCTTTGCCTTTATAGCCCATGTTTTTAACTATCCTTAAGCCATTGCCATGTTGCTTGACTGGTATTGTGACTGGTTCTTTCTCCTTGTAGAGCTAAGAAGAGATGTCTTCAATAGTTTCCTTGGCCAATAATTTTCCCTCTTGGAATTTGGTTAAAGATGCTGGGGGAGGAATTGCTGCTTTCTTAGTGGCTTTGGTAATGGGCAGTTGGCTGTAGGATTTAGGAGATAGAGGCATCCGCCCTACACAACAAGATTTTGAGATATCATAAGTTCCAAAGCCTATATCATAGATGTGAGATTTGATTTTAGGAATAGGTTGAGGATTAGGTTCACTTGCAGAGGCCTTTGTCAGATTTTTAGGGTTGACATACAGTGGGGATTCAAGGGATTTGTCATTATTTGGCACTTGGTTGCAATTCTTATAACTGCCTTGTAAGACACGATAGAATTCAAAAGGATTAGGTCGCCTGGGATAGTGATCTCCATACCATTGAATGGGAATTTAAGAGACTAATGGTATGTTGAGGGAACAACTTTCATGGCATGGATCCATGGGCATCCTAGGATAATGTATAAGGTAGCTCAATGTCAAGGACTTAGTACCGAGTTTCAAGCATGACAGGGCCTACTTGTATAGGAAAATGGATAACACCCTTTGAACGACATTCAACATCATTATACCCCTTGATTGTAATACTTTGATCAATGTTGACTTGATCGTCAGAGTATCCCAATTGTTTAAGTAACTTTAGAGAACAAATATTGAGACCAACACCACCATCTATAAGTATGTGTTTGATCTTGCGTTTATGGATGAGAACCTCAATGTGAAGTGCATAAATGTGACATGGATCATGGGAAGGGAGGTCCTTTTCAGAAAAGACCACATTGTAGGGTGAGGCAATGTTACCTATTATAGCTTGGAAATCTGTGACCGCTATGTTGTTAGGAATTGAAGACTCTTGTAGGGCTTTTTCTAGCACAACTTTATGTCCAGGTGATGACCATAGAAGGTCCAAGATAGAGATCTGTGCAGGGGTTTTCCATAGATGTTTGACAAGATTGTAATCTGATTGGGTTGGAAGACTTGGTGTTGGACCACAAATGGTGACACAACCACGATGAGTTGTAACAATGCAATCCATAGATTTGCCTTTGATTGTGAGGGTAGATACACGACTCTCTTCAAAACGACCCACAATGGAGTCATAGGAAGTGGAAGCTTTATTAATACCTTTACCTTTATCTGGAGGAGGACCTTGACCATTGTTAGCGAATGGTTTCTTCTACATGTTGAGGTCTTTATTGGTGTGTTGAGTTGGTGGTTCATCCTCAAAAGAGATTAGGTTGCCTTCGATAAGATTTTGAATTATGTGCTTGAGTTTCATGCATGACACGGTTCTGTGTCCTTTGCTCCTATGGAAGTCACAATATTCATTATCTCTATAATGTGCAGTTTTGTAAATAGGTTCACCATATGGGGGAGGATCTGGTAAGGTGATGAGTCCCTTGTGTAAAAGTTTCTGTAGAATAGTTTCAATAGGCTCTCCTAAGGGAGTGAATTGAGGCCGTGGAGGGTAATCGTGTTGAGCCCGCTCTTGTGGTCATTGTTGTTGTCTTTGTTGTTGCTGTTGTTGAGGTGGGGGTTGATTTGGTTTGGAGAGTTGAAGAGATGTTTGTAGTGTTTGGACATGTTTAGAATCGACCACACCATGATTGACCACATTTTTATTTTTGTTCCAAAACTTGGGTTTATCGTTTGTTTGTTGTTGAGGAGCATTGTCTTTGGTTTCTTTAAAGATTTTGACCACACCCTTAGCAATGAGGGCCTTTTCAATGTTGATTCCCTTGAAGGTAATTTCATCGTAGGTTGTAGCACTAAGGATTTGCAAATGGAAACCTAATTCTTGGTTAAGGTTCTGTACAAATATGCTAACAAGCTACTTTTTAGGTATCTTGAATGGGAATTTGCTATCCATTTGTCTCCATCTTTAAAGGAAAGAAATGAAAGTTTCCCCATTTTTTTGTTTATTGTTGCATAGGTCAGTCATGGAGATCTCATGTTCTATGTTGTAAGAGAAATGGGTGGCAAATTTCTCCGCAAGCTCGTTAAAAGATTTAATGCCCATGGGAAGGTGTGAGAACCATTCTATAGCTTGACCTCCAAGACTGCAAGGAAAAAGACACATAAGATATGTGTCGTTGTGTGAGACCTCGAAGCAAGCAAGATAGAATTCTCTAAGATGGTCTTTTGGGTCTCCTTTTCCTTTTTATTTATCAAATTTGGGAATAGTGAAATTGTGAGGAAAAGGGATCATGGGTAATGACCAATCAAATGGATAAGGGCACACTTCTTCCAATGAGAAAGTCTTCTTGGTGTGGCCAAATGTAAGATCAGATAGTTGTTGTTGAACTTCCGCAAGTTTTAGCTCCATAGTTGTGGGAGGGTTTGGAAACATCTCCTATTGTCCTAGAAGTGGTTGTTGTTGCCCATATGGAAGATTGTAGTTGAAGCCATGGGCATTGGTGCTATAAGGGTCGTATGATTGGTTGGGGTCATATGCGTTGTATGTTGGGTTTAGATTGGGTTGGAGTTGGGCGATTTGATTTTGGGGAGGTGGGGGTGGTGATAGGTAAGAATGTAGGCTTTGTGATGGTTATTGATAAGAGTTTGGTGGAGGAAAGCTAAAGTGTGGTGGGTTTGGTTGCGGTGGTGGAACATAGCTTAGGGAATGTTGAGTGTGGTTAGGAAATGTGTTGAAGAAGGTTAGTGTTGATGAATGTTGTGGCGGAGGGACATAAATAGATGTGTTTTGTGATGGTGGAGGTTGACTAAGATGGGGATAGGTATGATGTAACGTGGAAGAATGTTGTGGTGGAGGGACATAAGTAGATGTGCTTTGTGATGGTGGAGGTTGATTGGGATTGTGTGGTTGAAGGATACGAAGGGTAGATGAGGTTGGTGGGGGTGTTTGTTGAGACCCTTGTTGCATGGCTACATAAGTGTTCCCCATATTGTAATTTGGTTGGAAATCTTCTTGTGATGGGGTAGCCAATGTCCACTTGCGATTGGTGTGGGCATTTTAGGATGTTTTTGCATGCTTGATTTTGCTAGAGCGACCTGTCTTGCTAGTTCTGCTTGATGATGTAGAGTCTCTTGTTGGTGTTTGTAGATCTCCATAGGAGTCAGGAGTGGTGATATGGGTCTCTCTATCATTGGATTTTGATAAAGGGGATTCTCATAGTGTGCAATCATTCTCCCTTGTGAGTTTTGTTTGTGTAAGGGTGTGGTCACAGTTGAGATGGTTTGGACCACCGTTATAGTGTCTTGAGTGTTCTTAGGCTTGCTAAGATTTGATAGATCAAAACCTTTGGGTAATTTGGCTCCTTTGCTCTGCTAGCAAGTGAAATAAATGATCTTGGTTCTCGCTAAGGATTTTGTCAAAGGCGGCCATGGCTCTAGGATCTTGTATGATTTCTTCAAGGTCTTGCTTATCTTCTTGAGAGGATTGACCTATTTCAAAGTGTCACTCTTCTTGAGATGGGACTTGACCTATGGTATAATCAGGTGTAGCAAAATCATGAGGCATGCCAGTAGTGAATTGAGTTACATCAATCAAAGGGACATTACCTTCTTGAGGATTGTTTGGTTGGTCCTGTTGTGGCATGTTTTGAGAGTTGGTTGATTTTTCCATTGGTGTTTTTGGAGTAACCTTGGGAGTGATGTTGGATTGACTTGGTTGAGGTGTATGAGGAATCGATTTGCACTTCCTTGGGGTGACTTGCTTAGAATTCATAGTTTGCTAGAGTCTAGTGGTTACCATGGGAGACACTAGGACAATATGCTGTGTTTTGCTAGGGTTTTACTTGTGTTTTTGGGAATGACAGTTTTGATGCATAGTTTACTGGACCAAAGGCGCTGTACTGTTTGACCAAAGGCATAGGACTATGTTACCAAAAGAGAGCTACTGTGTTACCAAAAGTGAGCTATTATGTTACCAAAAGGTGTTAGACTGAGCTGCCAAAGGTGAGGTACTGCTATACCAAAGGCAAACTATTGTTAGACCAAAAGCGAACTACTATTATACCAAGGGCGCTGAAGTAGGTTTGCTAGAGGCAAGGTACTGTTATACCAAAGACGAGCTACTGTAATACCAAAGGCAAGCTGCTGTTATACCAAAGGCGCTGAAGTAGTGTCAGTGATGTTTATAAGGCAAATTTTGATAGATTTTGTTTTGATTTTGATTGGATTTGCTTTGGCAAGAGAAAACACAGCAAACAAAGTGGCAAAAAAAGGATTAACACAACATATAGTGTATGTTCGAGGCTAAAAAAAGCCCAATGTTTCCACGGGTATAAGACAATTGCAAACAATATCAAGCACTTTTTATCCCTAGAGACAAGGTTTCATTGCCTTAGATCAACTCAAAACTTAATATTCTGTCGACCAAATGTCATTCCATAAAGGTGTCAGATATTTGTATCTTTGCGAGAGACGATAGGTAGGGATATCTCACCCTCCCCTCGGAAAGTTCAAGTAGGTCACAAGAGCTTTATGGCCAAGGGAATACTATCTCTTCTCAAGGGAGCCAATGGTGAGTATCTTGAGGGCTTAAATCAATTCCCCTTGCATTGATGATTACCACAACGTTCGAAGGTGGATCGGGTAGTCACTATCTAGATTGGTTCTTAGTAACTTTGAGGGACCAACACCTTACAAGCAACATGACAAGCTACTAAAAGCTTTAACCAATCATACTAAGAGTATCAAACACTTCACTCAATGTGAAAATCATTTCCATAAAGAGCTAGTACACCTCTTTTCAGTTTGGCACCACAAGGTAAGGCTGACGTCGGTTAGGACTTGGCTTTCACCTTATCCCTCTTATATAGCAATTCAAAGGAAAACTCTGCTTAGGGTCATCTCTTTTGGATGAAGTGCAATCCAAAAGCAGGCCCTTCTAAAGGAATAACTGAAAATGTAAGAGCAAGCATGTCAAATAGAGGTTCAATTATCCCGTTATAAGAAAAGAAAAATAATGTGCAACTAAATTAGGCACACACACGGTTGTAGTTGCCAGTTGTCCCTTATGAAATTGAAGAGTTTGGCATTCATATCCTTTGTCCCTTAGAAAATTGAAGTGTTTTTCACATTCATGTCCATTGTCTCTTAAGAAAGCAATATGTTCCTAAGACTTAGATTGTCAAAAATGATTTGTTCAATTGTCCCTTAAGAAAGCAATATGTTTCTAAGACTTACTGCAATAGATTGAGTTTCTTCAATGCTCGTCCTGCATGAACATGTTAGGGAAAACAATTTGCTCTGTGTGAGTGATAAGAAGCTGCAACAAGTTGATTAGTTCCACAAACTCACAAGTTAGCAAAATATAAATCAATATAACCAAAAGTGCTTTATTGTTTTACTGGAGGTGACTTACTATATACCTGAAAGTGATGTATTGTATTACCAGAGGCAAGTTGTTGCAGAATTAGAAGCGATGCACTGTGCTACCAGAAGTGCTGTACTGTGCTACCAAAAGTGCAGTGCTATGTTACCAAAAGCACTTTACTATCCCAGATCTAAAAAAAGTTGTATTTTGTCAAAAAATTTAGGTCAAAAGATGATTTCATGTTTGCTTTGTAGATCTGGGATGTATGGTTGATAGGATCTATACCCTGGAATCAAAAAACCACTCAATGGTGTTGTAAAAAAATGGGTTAACTCAAAAAAGTGTAAATACTCCTATATACGTCAGCTTAGGAAGTAAACAAGATAATTGAATAGACAAATAAATTAGCTTGCCAATCAATAAATGATAGATATGTGAGTAAAAACCCTGTAAATCACAAAACAAGATCAAAAACTCTAATTTGTCAAAAGCACCTTACTGCTATGCCTACCGCGCTATACTATGTTACCAATAGAGCACTACTGTGCTACCAGAGGCGCTACAGTATTGCCTGAAGGCGTTATATTATGCCACCAAAAGTGCTTTACTATACTGTTAATAGTGCTTTTCTGTGTCTTTTGCATTGTTCTGTACTGTACTTTAAAAAAATCAATTTCTCAAAGAAAAAGAGGGATTAGTGGGTCCCACCGGGCGTGCCAGAATGTGTATGAGGAAAATTGATAAGTCGAATGAGAAAATCAAAACTATGATAATAACTAAATCAATAACCCATAACATAAAGAGATCTATCTAAATAAAAAGCCATGATTAATAAATAAATCAACTAAAACAATAAAGCTTTTACCAGATTGTATTGTTCTCTTTTGTCGAATGTGGATTGCTCAAATATGCTGGGAAACTATGTTTGCAACAAGCAAGTATAGGTGCTCAAAGTGCTCAAGAAGATCAATGTCAAAAGATCGCAAAGTGCTCAACGATGCGATGTATGCTCAAAGCACTGTAAAGGATGCCTGAGAATAAGTGATCGAAGAGGGTTTGTGAAGGAGATGAGGGGGGTTTATATAGGTTTTAATAGAGATCGATCAACGATCCAGATAATTCAGAAGAATCAACGGAAGAGATAAAATAAATAACCATGATGAATGTGCACACGACATATGTCAATCCATAAGGATATTTTTATTAAGATATGATGAAAACAAGATTGATTGAATAGATAACTCAACTTGTAATTTTGCCTTTTTAGGGTTCTAAAAATAAGATTGATTGTGCACGAGTTAACAAGATATTTTAAGAGGAATTGGAAGATAACTAAATTTAAATAAATTTATTTATTTAATTGTGCATGATAGAGGAATATAAAGATTATAAATAAAGTATTTGATTTTATTTATTTTTAGAGGTTTGAGATAATTTAAATAAATTTGCATGATTTATTTAAATTTAGAAGAACAATTTGATTTAATTAAATAATGTGAATTTTATAATTATAGATAAGAGGGAATTTGATGAATTAATTAAATAATTAGATTTATTTAATTAATGCGGACTTGAAATTTGGAAAGAGGATAATGATTTAATTAAATAATTAAAATTATTTAATTTTGGAAGAATAAAAAGAAATTTAATTAAATTAATTAAATAAAGATGATTTATTTAATTAATGCTGAAAGTATGTGATTTAGACAAATAGATGAAATTAATTAAATAATTAGATTATTTAATTAACGTTGAAATGCAGGTGGTTAGACAGAAATGCAAGTGATGTGACGACATGGTCATTTTTGGGTGTCTACAACTAGTAAGACAGTAGTTCACTCTTTCTTTGGGAAGGTGAATTTTTTGCGGAGGTTCATTCCATAATTTATAGAGAAAACTCATCATATTGTCAATATGATGAAAGGTAAAACCACTTTCCGTTGGAGTGCGAAAGGTAAAGCAGCATTTGAGGATATTAAAAGGGCCATAGCTCATGCTTCGGTTCTGGTTTGTCCTAACTACACTAAACATTTCATAATGTACAGTTATGCTTCTAAGCCTACACTTTCAACAATTCTCGTTCAGTAGAATGAAGAGGGTGTGGAATCTCTGATTTCGTTTATGAGTTGCCCACTGAAGGCTCATGAACTTAAGTACTCAAATATGGAGAAACATGATTACACCGTAGTCAAGCAGGTGAAGCATTTCAGGTTTTACATTTTGAACTTGCATACTGTTGTTTTGGTGCCAGACACAACAGTGAAATCTATCCTGACACAACAAGAATTTGGGACTAAAAGGGGCAGTTGGATTGCCAAAATTCAAGAGTTTGATATTGATATCAAACCCACCAAGCTTGTTCGTGAAAGAGGTTTGTGTCAGCTGATTGCTGATAATGCCCCAAAAGAAACAGGTGATGAAGAGGTAGAAGTTGAGGATGTTCCAACTATTCTCTTTGTTACTACAATAGATGAGTGGTATTCTAATATCACTTATTTTCTCATGTATGATGATTGTCCTCATTTATCTTATAAAGAGAAGTAGACTATCAAGTTAAAGGATGCAAACTATGTCTTGTGGGATAATAGTTTGTATAAAAGAATCCTTGATGGAGTTTTTCTCTATTGTGTGGATAAAGCACAACAAAGCAAACTTTTAGAGTCTTTTCATAATTTGGCATGTAGAGGACATTTTCTGCACCTGTAACAACTCATAAAATTTTGCGGGCTAGGTACTATTGGCCTTCATTAGTTCAGGATGCATACAACTGGGTATGTAGATGTGAACTTTGCCAACAGTTTGTTGGGAAGCCTAAGTTAGCTGCACTACCACTAAAGATAGTTGTGATTGAAGAACCTTTTCAACAATGGGGGACTTCATTGGTGCTATGAACCCATCGTTGAGTGCGGGACACAATTTTGTTCTCACTGCAACAAATTACTTCACCAAGTGGGTGGAGGCTATTCCAGTCAAGCATGCTACTTCTGAGGTAGTATGTAATTTTCTCAAGGAGAATATTATTTCTCGATTTGGAGTTCCAAACAAAATTGTAGCAGAAAATGCTACATGTTTTTCTTCAAATGAGGTCACTAGTTTTTTTATTTGAATATGGAATCATCTTTTCTCATTCATCAGACTATTATCCACAAGGGAATGGTCAAGCAGAATCTAGGAACAAGAATCTGGTTACAATTATCATGAAACTAGTGGAGGATAATCAGAGAACTTGGCATAAAGCTTTGTTTGATGCTTTATGGGCAGACATAATTACCCCTAAAAGGGAAATAGGCATGTCACCATTCTGGCTTCTATATGGTTTGAATGTAGAAATACCTATTACTTTGGAATTGTTGGCTTTGAAGTTGGAAAAAGAAGTGGAAGATAGAACTTATGAAAGTTCTATTGACAAGAGGACAATGTACCTCACTGAACTTGAAGAGCAACGAGTTATGGTAGTAGACTGTATTGCTGAGCATCCAAGTCAAGTCAAGAAACTTTTTGATAAGAAGGCGAAGGCTAGAGAATTTTAAATTGGGGATAAAGTCTTGTTATGGGACAAGAGGAGGGAGTCGAAAGGAATGCATGGGAAGTTTGATTCCCTATGGAGAGGCCCATTCGTCATTCACCAATTTTGTGGTGAGAATAGTTTCTTGTTGGAGTATCAAGATGGAACACCATTCTTGCTGCCCCATAGTGGGCAGCATCTGAAGCATTTCAATCCTTGAAGTATTAGATAAGCTAATTTGTACATTTGTATAGTTTTTGTGTTTTTATTTTTCATTTTAGTTTAGTCTTTTTGTGTCTTTTTGTTTTGGTAGCTTGACTCTATGGCCCAATGGCATGGATGAAAGCACTTAGAGATTGGATTCTTCTCTCTTTGATCATTTTGAAGAATGATCGAAGGAAGTTCCCCACTTAGAGGCAGTTGTTGTCCTCAAAATTAGCTGAGCTCATTTTGTAGGATGACCCCTATGAAACTTGTCCGTTTCGTAACCTACACTCTAAGTTCACAAATCGAGGCGAGTCATCTCCTTCCTCATGCATGGTCCCCTCATTTCCAATTATCTATTTGAGTCATTTCTCATTTGGGTTTCTCAAAACTCATATAGGTTGATTGAAATGATTTTCTCAATTCTAAAAGAGTTAGAGTTATTTTGTGTATATGCAAGAGCGGCAATTTTCGCCACCCTTGCATGTTTTTAGTTTTTAGAAGTTAAATGCAGTAGCAGAAATTTTCACCACCAATGCATTCTTCATTTTACCCAAGTTCGTGATAAAGCGGCAGTTTTTACCGTCGTTACATGTTGTTTACATTTCTACATGTGGAGTCAGCAATTTTCACGGTTGAAGCACGTATTAAATGCTACGACAGTTTAACTCATCTAGTATTTAATTTGGTATTTCAGTTTTGTTTTAAGTTTTTAAATGCATTTTAAATCATTTATTTTTTTTATCTTTCTTTCTATCTTACTTGCATCATTTACTCTCCATCTACAATCTGACACTGTGAATCATTACAAGTGGATTGTGGAGATTTTTGGCGTATAGGGTTTCAATTTCCTATCAAAGGTAAGATTTCACTTTTTCATTCTTGTTTTCTTGTTCTTTTAGGATTTGTGTGTGAATAGAATTTTTAAAAATTGTTTCTTTATTACTGTTTCGAAACCCTAGTTTATACCTTGAAAGATTTGTGTCATTTTTGTGTAGACATTTTTTGCCTTTTGTCAAAGTTAGGTTTGTTTTCATTTGAATGGATCTTTGTCGTTTCTTGTCTTTAGTTTTTTTTTTCTTGTGTGTTAGATAGAATGTATCAATAGTATAAATCTTTGTCGATACATTTTAACCTTATCAGACCCACCATTGTGTAAAGACGACAAATTTTGCCATCCCTACACGATGTATAATGCTTAACGATCAAACTTACCTCAGACATGCTTGAGTGGTAGAAATTACTGCTTAAGCATGGAAACTTAAACTTTGTACATGTTGAGTCAGTAATTTTTGCCGCCGATGCGAACATTTGTTAAGTTTGTTTCTAAGGTGTCAAAGCGGCAAAATTCACCGCCTTCACTCTAAAATAATTTGCAACATGTTGAGTCGGTAAAAATCGCCGCTCGAACATGTGATGAGGTTCCCCACATGCGAAAGCGGCAAAATTAACCGCTTGTGCATTTTACCTTTGCAAACACTTTGACCTACTTGTAGGAGTGGTGAATTTTGCCACCCTAACATTTGCAATTCCCCTTGATATGCAAGGGTGGTAAATTTTTCTGCCCATGCATTCACTCCCTCAGATTTTTCTAACTCTCGAAAACTTTTTGAATTGCTATCCTGAGCCCGCTTTCCTCCATTTTTTTGACCTGCTTGCACTCTAGCCCTTTCAAGCTCACTCTTGTGATCATGATCGTCAACATGCAGTTTCCCAAAATTACCAGTATTTCCCCTAATTGCATGATCATGATTTATTGATGCAGTTTCTCTTGCAAGCTGCCGAGGTCTTCATCTGAAGGAGTCATTTTTCCAAATGACTGAGTTGTCTCCGAAGAAAGTAAAAGCAATGAAGTACATGTATCAAGGTGTTTTCGTGATCACTTCGGTCACTTCGAATGTTGATGATATTCAGGACACAAAGATCGGTCATATGGATATGACTGAGTTTGTAGAGAGGACTAAGTCAGATAACCCTAGCCCTCTTATGCAGAAGATTGTCAAGAGTAATATTCACCCGGTGTCTTCATTTCCATTGGTAGCACACAATACAGAGTTTTTTCTTTAATGTGCTCATTTCTACAACAAAGATATTAAGGTAGTAGTAGATGTAGGGGGTAGTGTAATCATGAGACTGGATCCAGAATTTGTTGATAAAGTTTTCATGTGTCCCACTTCTGTTGATGTTGTGAAGCTTAATTTTACTATTGATCAACAAGAATTTGATAAGAACACTGAGAAAGCTAAGAAGGTGATTAATACCAAGTGGCTTAAGACTCCAAGGTCAAACTTGTCCAGGTGGCCAAGGAACTTTTCCCGAAGTGATTTTGTTGAGGAAGTGGGGGATCTTATAACTCTTCTTAGTAGAATAAGGGGATTGGCTTCTTCCTTAATTTTTCATGAATGGATGTATCCTTTCATCAAAATTATACTTCAGGGAAAACAGGCTATCTTATGGGGTGAACAAATCAGCAATTCTCTCCATGAGCAACTGATCAAGATACATACTGCCTTCAAATTCTATGACTTCCTATCTTGTGTACATAGAAGCCTCAATGAGGATTTTCCCAAGCTTGACATCTGAAGGGGATAGGAGGGTTGTTCCTGTTTATCAATATTGTCCTCAGCTTACATTGAAGGGTTCAATCCACCATTTTAGAAGGGTAAATGATGCCTTCTTTGCTATGTACTTGTGCCTTTTTGATCCTCAGTTGGAAGAAAGAAGAGTCTCAGATGAAGCATGGTCAGTAGTAAATGGTTTTGGTTGTTTGTTGCTTCAGTTTCCAACTTTCACATACTTAAGGGTTGGCTTTTTCCAAGGCTATCAGTATATGTTGCCAAGATTTCCTTCTGACAAAATGGTTTTGATGGAACTGTGTTGACAAATGATTGTTGTACAAAACAAGAAAATGGAGTTAAAGAATTCTAGTTTTAGATTTCCCATTGAGATTAGGAGATATTGAGTTTCAACTACAGCAAAAGCCAGGGCTGTGGAAACTAAAATGCAATTGGTAACTATGAAGCAATTCAAAAGGAGACCAAAATTTGATTATAGAGGAGTGAAGGATAAAATCAAAAGAAAGACTCAATTTCATGAGCCTATGGTTGAAGATATCTAGGTTGATCTGAGGATAGAAGAGGAAATTAGAAAGCTAGACTACAGTAGGTTATCTCTGGACCAAATTGAATATTTTGGGTCTAGTTGATATTGTAGAGGACATGGTTGATGATGAAGAAGTTCTCAATTCAAGCTATGTCAATCAGAATGTTGCTAACTCTCCCTTACCTACTATACAATGGTCTCAGAAGGAATTAACTTCCTTAAAGAAAAGATTTGAGCCTGTGTTAGCCAATACAAACATGTGGCTCTAGAGCAAAGGTATATCATTGAAAGATTTTATCACTGGTTCAGAGGAAGAAGTTTTTGAGAAAATGAGAAAGAAAGTTGAGATGAGAACCAAGAATAAGAATGATGCTCCTAGCATATCTAAGGCTTCTAATCCTAAGATCAAATTTGTGATGGGAGGAAGCAAAGCTAGAGAAGCAGAGAAAGGATATGTTGTTAAAGAGATGGAAGCTGATGCAGAACAAGATGTTGAAGAACTAGCTTCTAAAGGCATGAATGTTGAAGACATGGATGTTGAGGATAAGTCTACATCAGACCATGAGGGTGAGTAGGAGAAGGAAGAAGAAGATGAACAAGAAAACATACAAGATATAGTTGTGTCTCCACATGGAGATGTGCTACATGATACCGACGTCTCTTCTCGTCATCTAAATGTGTCTGTTTTAGTTTTTGTGCCTAATCCTCCTATAACCCCAATGTCACCCATTCACATTCAATCATCTGAGTCTCCATGATCCTCCAAAACAATTTTTGATGATTCTAATGTGAATTTTGATAATGTTCTTCTGGATCTATTCCTAGTTTGTCATTCCCTTCTTATGACATTGATGGGTCTGCGATGTTTAAACAATTTGTTTTGGGTTTTGAGCAAGTTGTTAATGTGGATGTACCAGGTGCTGTGTTCACCAATACTCCTCCCATTGTTGCTACCATAGGTGTAAGTATAGTTCTTTCCACCCCACCAATGGTTCCTGATCATAATATAAGTACATCAATACTTCCCCCATGGCTTATACCCCTAAGAGAAAGAAACAGGAGATATCACCAGATGATATTGATTTGGGGAAACTGCTGATTCCCAAGCCAATGGCACAAAAGAAGAAGCCTAAGACTATTTTAAGGCTTATTGATGATAAGGGTATCAGATATGCAGAGATTACCAAGCCTCCTCCTGAGGCTACTAAAGATACTTTTGATGTAAATGACTATGTCATATCTAGGGTGGAATTGGGGAAATTAACACATGAAGGTATTAAAGCTGATTTCTAGGTCACTGCCACATCTCTTCTTGAGAAATATGATGAAGAGAAGAAATAGAAGGAATGCTACAAATCAAAACCTGAGTAGTTAGCCATGGTGTTGTAGAAAATCATGATGACATCAGAAATTATAGAGCCTATGGCAGTAACAGTGGAAAATCCCTTGGTCAAGAAAGCTGAAAAGACTCAAGCAAAAGTGAAGGTTGTAGAGGAATGTTTAGAAAAATTGTCAACACAGGGTGTTTCACTTTTGAAGGCAGCAACAGAAAGAAAAGTAAAAATGGCCAAGGTAAGAGCAGAATTAGATGAATTGATTGATTCTTTTTTTTTGTGGATATTAAATATATCGATTCCAGTTTGGAAAAATGGGAAAGCATGAAGATGAAGTCTCTTGTTTCACTTAGCCTTGTTGAAAATTGAGAGGCATATGTTTCAACAAAAGAAGGCCTAATCCACCATAGCAAAATCTTGAATGAATTAATCATAGAACTAGGAGATGCCCGAGGGCTAGGTGATGACAGGGATGTAAGTCTCTTGCACAAGTTGGAGCAACTCCCATGTAAATTGATTGATGATAATCATGAGTTCCTTCTAGTATACAAGAATTCAATAAGATGATGCAAGCTAAGTTTGAGGAAAATGTTTTCTCAATTGATTCATTGGATAACTTGATGGATTATCAATTAACCCTAGACAATTAAAGGGTTTGTAGATATGTGTCTATAGGTGATCTAGTAGAGATTTTAGAGGTCCACATGAAGATATAAAGAATTTGTGGCCACTCAAGTAAAACCGGTTCCGATAGGTGTTCAGAGGTGATAGTGTGTAACAAGAAAGGTCCGGTGAGATCTGGAAATGACGTTTCCTGTTCTGCAGATTTAAGGGAGTGCTGAGGAAGTCTTTGAGGTGTATCAACTCTATTGGTTCGTGGTTTGAAGGTCCGCAAGCATCTATTCCTTTGTGACAATTATGACAGACTATGTTCTTGAGGTTCTGGATGAAGGAGAGAAGGATTTCAGTAAGTAGAAGAAGTGTGGATGTTCTTGATGTTTCACGCAAGCTTGTGGAGGTCTTTGGATCATGTCTAGTTTGTGTTGGTGGTCTGCATTGAAGTTGGAGCTCGCAATTGAAGAGTAACTTCTGTATGATGGTGTTCTTCTTGAGACAGGCCGACCGGATGAGTTATGCATCTGTCAGATGATCTTATGAATGTTTGCCGACTTAGATGATCATTCCTAAGTTGATGCCTTATATAAATAAGGGATTGTGAAGTTAGTTTGAACTTGCCTTTTGTGTGGAGATGAGGGTGTGGTAGCGAAGAGGAGAGCGAAAGGCAAAGCAGAAGTATTGAGCTTAATGGAACTGATTCAAGCATGGTGAAGATGCTATTCTCCAGTTCATGTATGTGATACTTATTTCTTTGTAGATAGTATGTCTCTTGTAGGCAATGAGCCTCTTGTGAGCAGTGTGCTCAGGCAGTGAGCCCTTATTGACATGTGCCATTTTGTTCTTTCTATTCTTCTAACAGAGAATACAATCTTGGGTTAATCACCCCATGGTTTTTCCCTTAACTAGGTTTTCCACGTCAAAATCTTGGTGTCTTATGTGTTGATATGTTTCTACTTTTGATCTGAATGCATTATGGTTTATGATTAATATACAGCTAATCACTAAGAAGACTTAAGTGTTTAAATTGGAGAAAGTTTTGAACAACTGATTCACCCCCCCTCTCAGTTGTGTGCCCTAAGTCTAACAATTGGTATCAGAGCTAAGTTCCTCTAAAAGAGCTTAACTGCTTGAGGAGATCCAGGATGTCATCCTACAAGAAGGATAGTCCAAAGTTTGATGGAACAAATTTTACTCTATAGAAAGGTCGCATGAAGTGTCACTTGCAATGCATGGGAATGGCATACTAGACCATGGTTACAATACAATATGTATGTCCACAAGGTGGTCCGAAAGCTCCAAATAAAATCACAGATGCTGAAAACAATCTGCAGACTAGAGAAGCTCTTTTAAGCGCATTATCTGATTCAGAGCTCTCAAATGTTATTGACCTTCCAACCACTTTTGATATTTGGAAAAAAATTGGAACTTTTGCATGAAGGAGACCAGTACATTAAATGTGCAAGGTTACAGAGTCTGAAAGGGAAATTTGAAAAACTGAAGATGAGAGATGATGAAAATATTACTGCTTTTATGCCAAGAGTAAATGAGCTTGTTTATGGAATTATAAATGCTGGTGGAGTCTTGGATGAAAATGATATTATTGGCAAAATTCTCAGATCCCTTCCTGCCTCTTACAAAATCAAGGTTGCTGCCATTGATGAATTTAGAGCCCATACAATTGTCACAAGAGACTAATTGGTTGGCAAATTGGCTGCATTTGAAATGATCGAGTTTGGAGATGATCCCCCCAAGACTGAATCTGCATTCAAAGCCAGTGCCTCTGTAAAAGGTAAACAAAGGTTTGATCCGGGAGATAATTCATCAAGGAAACTGTCATGGTATGAAAAAGCAAGAAAAGACCTGGAAGAAGAAGTAGAAACTGCTCAACTTGAAGCCCTCATTGCAAAGAGACTGCCAAGAGGATCCGGTAAGTATGAAGGAAAATTGCCTTTTAAGTGTTTTAACTGTAATAAGATTGGTCATTTTGCCTCAAGATGTCTAGAAAGATTTTCAAGGCCAATCCTAACAGATCAAGGTTCCAAAAGAATTGTTACTATGTTCAGGAAGGAGTAATAGATGATGAATCAGAGACTGGAAACAAATCAGGAAATGAATGGGTGTTTATTGCCATCAAGGAAGAAGAACCAATATCCTCTGTATCTGTCAATCATAAAGTTGTAGAAAGAGCCCTGGCTGCCCAAGTTGAAGAAAAGGATGATTGGGTCATTGACAGTGGTTGCTCTCACCATATGACAGGTGACAAAAATAAGTTCATAGATTTGTAAAGGTATGAAGGAGGAGTGGTGAAGTTTGGTGATAATTCTGCTGGTAGAATCAGAGGAAGAGGAACTATTTATTTTGATGAAAGGAACAAAACTGGTAATGTTCTATATGTTGAAGGCTTGAAGCACAATCTTCTTAGTGTTGGACAGTTGGTGGACAAAGGCTATGATCTCCGGTTCAAGAATGGAAAATGCAAGATCTTTAAAAGCTCCGGAACAGAGATTGCATCTGGTACCCAAACTAAAGGTAATGTCTTCCACTTGGTTGGCACTGGTAAAAGTTGCTTATTTGTTCAAGTTGATTAGAGTTGATCAGAATGGTGTTCTGACTCAAGGAGCCCAAGCCTCATCTGTCAGTCAGATTCAAGCTAATCTGGTAAACCAGGAAGAAGAAATGAGTCTCAATGAGCCTTATCAAGAATCATAATTGCAAGAAATTCCTAAAGTTCCCAGGTATGTTAGACTGAACCACTCTGAAGATTAGATCATAGGTGATAAAAGCAAAGGAGTACTAACAAGAAGGAGAATTGCTCAAGATTCAGAAGAGTATTATTTGATTTCAAAGATTAAACCTGAGATAGTGAATGAAGCTTGCAATGATGAAAACTGGACTAAAGCAATGGAGGAAGAGCTGGTGCAAATAGAGAAAAATCACACTTGGGATCTTGTTCCCAGACCTAGAAACAAGAATGTGATTGGAACCAAATGGGTCTTTCGGAACAAACTAAATGAAGTTGGTGAAGTAATCAGAAATAAAGCCAGATTGGTCTGCAAGGGCTACTCTCAAATAGAAGGAATTGATTTTGAAGAAACTTTTACTCCGGTGGCAAGAATTGAAGCAGTCAGATTATTTCTTGCCTTTGCTACCTTCAAGGATTTCAAAGTATATCAAATGGATGTCAAGTCTGCCTTTCTAAATGGTGACTTGGAAGAAGAAGTGTATATAGAGAAATCGGATGGATTTCAGTTATCTTATCATGGTGATATGGTCTGCAAGTTGAAGAAGGCACTATATGGATTAAAGCAAGCCCCAAGAGCCTGGTATGAAAGATTGGATAAGCATCTTTTGAAGATTGGTTTCAACAAAGGTACTGTTGACAGTAACTTATATTTCAAAATTGATCATGAAAACATCTTGATTGTTGAAGTATTTGTTGATGATATCATCTTTGGAGGAAGAGATAGTATGTGTAAAACTTTTGCAAATCAAATGAAAAGTGAGTTTGAGATGTCTATGCTTGGTGAAATAAATTTCTTCTTGGGTCTTCAAATTACTCAAACAAAGAAAGGAATCTTCATTTCTCAGACCAAATATGTGAAAGAATTGTTGAAGAAATTTGGGATGGAAGATTCAAAGCCAATGCATACTCCCATGGCAACCAGATGTAAGTTGAGCAAAGATGATGACTCTCCTAAGGTAGACCAGACAAAGTACAGATCGATGATTGGAGGATTGTTGTATCTCACTCAAACTAGACCAGATATTATGTAAGCTGTTGGTCTTGTTGCTAGATTCCAAGCTGATCCTAGAGAATCCCATGTCATGGAAATCAAGAGGATTTTTAGATATCTAAAAGGGACGGTTGAGTATGGTCTGTGGTATCCTAGAGATCATGATTTCTCTCTTCATGCATATACAGATGCTAATTGGGCAGGAGATGTGGATGACCAGAAGAGTACCAGTGGTGGAGCATTCTTTTTGGGGAAGAGATTGGTTTCTTGGCTAAGCAAGAAACAAGAGGCAATATCTCTATCTACAACTAAAGCAGAATATATTGCAGCAGTAGGTAGTTGCATTCAAGTTTTGTGGATGAAGCAGATGATAAGAGATATCAAAGTAGAGTATGAGGAACCTATCACAATCTTCTGTGATAATTCAAGTGTTATAAGTATATCTAAGAATCTGGTGTTGACTAAACACATATCCATCAAGTTTTAGTTTTTGAGAGAGTAAGTGAACAAGAATGAAGTCAGATTGGAGTTTGTACCCTCCAAGGATCAGATTGCAGTCATCTTTACTAAACCTCTACCTAAGGACTCTTTTGAGTATTTCAGGGAGAAGTTAGGGGTTATTGCCCCTCCGGTGATGAACTAAGGTGCACTGAGGTGCATCAGTTCGGTGGATATCACAGTCATATCTTGTGATCCAGATTGATGGGAGCTGCTACTCAGGGGGAGCAGTAGGTATGATTCTAAAGTGTTGGAATTGCAAGTATGTGCCCTTTGCCATTGATGTCAAAGGGGTAGAGAAGACATGTGAAAAACAAGTGGTTGCTGATCAAAGGGGGAGCAGTAAAGGAAGAGAAGACATGTGAATGGTTGATGCTGATAGGGGGAGCTATGACAGTAAGAAGAAGTTCTTGACTTGATGGTTAAAACAATTTTTCACATCTTATGTTGCCATCAATGACAAAGGGGGAGATTGTTGCAAGTATGGGCTTAACTGGTATTGTCATTGATGTCAACATACTCCTATTTCATTAATGATAAGGTTTGGATGAGCTGTGAGCTGAGGATATTGAGAAAATTAGTCTCAATCAGGAACAATGAAGAACAGTGATGACTAAAAGGCAAAAGTCCAAGATAGGATGATGATCAGAGGATGCGGATTAAAGAGTTTGTAGATATGTGTCTATAGGTGATCCGATAGAGATTTTAGAGGTCCACATGAAGATATGAAGAAGTTGTGGCCACTCAAGTAAAACCGGTTCCGGTAGGTGTTTAGAGGTGATAGTGTGTAACAAGAAAGGTCTGGTGAGATTCGAAAATGACGTTTCTTATTTTGTAGATTTAAGGGAGTGCTGAGGAAGTCTTTGAGGTGTATCAACTCTATTGGTTCGTGGTTTGAAGGTCTGCAAGCATCTATTCCTTTGTGACAGTTATGATAGACTGTGTTCTTGAGGTTCCGGATGAAGGAGAGAAGGATTTCAGTAAGCAGAAGAAGTGTGGATGTTCTTGATGTTTCAGGCAAGCTTGTGGAGGTCTTTGGATCATGTCCAATTTGTGTTGGTGGTCCGCATTGAAGTTGGAGCTCGCAATTGAAGAGTAACTTCTATATGATGGTGTTCTTCTTGAGACAGGTCGACCGGATGAGTTATGCATCTGTTGGATGATCTTATGAATGTTTGCCGACTTAGATGATCATTCCTAAGTTGATGCCTTGTATAAATAAGGGATTACGAAGTCAGTTTGAACTTGCCTTTTATGTGGAGATGAGGGTGTGGTAGCGAAGAGGAAAGCAAAAGGTAGAGCAGAAGTATTGAGCTTAATGGAACTGATTCAAGCATGGTGAAGATGCTATTCTCTAGTTCATGTATGTGATACTTATTTCTTTGTAGATAGTGTGTCTCTTGTAGGCAGTGAGCCTCTTGTCAGCAGTGTGCTTGGGCAGTGAGCCCTAATTGGCATGTGCCATTTTGTTCTTTCTATTCTTCTAACAGAGAATAAAATCTTGGGTTAATCACCTTGTGGTTTTTCCCTTAACTAGGTTTTCCACGTCAAAATCTTGGTGTCTTATGTGTTGATATGTTTCTGCTCTTGATCTGAATGCATTATGGTTTATGATTAATATACAACTAATCACTAAGAAGACTTAAGTGTTTAAATTGGAGAAAGTTTTGAACAACTGATTCACCCCCCCTCTCAGTTGTGTGCCCTAAGTCTAACAGAAAGATCATGAGAAAGTCACCCCTACCATCAGAGATGCAATCACTAAGACCAGAGTAATCTCAAACAACATAGTGGCACCTGATAGTATTGAAATGCAAACAGTGATAACAATGTATGAAGCGACAAAAAAGAAGGATGCCAATGGGAGTTGACATATTTGATTTTTGCCTTAGTATATTTGTATAGTTTCATATGTACTTTTCATTTAGTTTTAGAAAATTTTACATGTACTTTTCTCAGATGTAATTACATGTAAAAACTTAGGAAGTCCCAAGTCAATAAGGACTCCTATTTTTGAATAAGTCAAAGTAGTTAGGTTTTTCCTAAATTTTCACTAGGCCTCTCCCTATAAATAAAGAGGGCTTCTATTGTAATTAGCATCTTTTTGTTGCAAGTATGGGCCTAACTAGTGTTGTCATTGATGTCAACATACTCTTGTTGCATTAATGATAAGGATTGGATGAGTTGTGTGCTAAGGATATTGAGAAAATTAGTCTCAATCAGGAACAGTGAAGAACAGTGATGACAATAAGGTAAAAGTCCAATATAGGATGAGGATCAAAGGATATGGATTAGAGGGTTTTTAGGTATGTGTCTTAAGGTGATCTAGTAGAGATTTCAGAGGTCCACATGAAGATATGAAGAAGGTGTGGCCGCTCAAGTAAAACTAGTTTCGGTAGGTGTTTAGAGGTGACAGAGTGTTACAGAAAGGTTTGGTGAGATCCAGAAATGCATTGCCCTGTTCTGCGGATTTGAGGGAGTGTTGAGGAAGTCCTTATGGAGTTTCAACTAGATTGGTTCATGGTTTGAAGGTCCGCAAGCATCTATTCCTTTGTGACAGTAATGACAGACTATGTTCTTGAGGTTCTAGATGAAGGAGAGAAGGATTTCAGTAAGCAGATGAAGTGTGGATGTTCTTGGTGATTCAGACAAGCTTGTGGAGGTCTTTGGATCATGTCCAGTTTGTTTTGGTGGTCCGCATTAGAGTTGGAGCTTACAATTGAAGATTAACTTCTGGATGATAGTGTTCTTCTTGAGATTGGCTGACCGGATTAGTTACACATCTTGCGGATGTTCTTGTTGATGTTTGCCGACTTCGATGATCATTCCTAGTTGATGTCTTGTATAAATAAGGGATTGTGAAGTCATTTGAAAGTTGTCCTTGTGGAGATGAGTGTGTGGTAGCGAGGAGGTGAGAAAAAGGCAGAGCATAAGTTTTGGGCTTAAATGGAACTAATTCAAGCATGGTGAAGATGCTATTCTCTAGTTCATGTATGTGATACTTATTTCTTTGTAGACAGTGTGTCTCTTGTAGGTAGTGAGCCTCTTGTGAGCAGTGTGCTCAGGCAGTGAGCCCTAATTGGCATGTGCCATTTTTTTCTTTCTATTCTTCAAACAAAGAATACATTCTTAGGTTAATCACCTTGTGGTTTTTCCCTTAACTGGGTTTTCCACGTCAAAATCTTGGTGTCTCATGTGTTGATGTGTTTTTGCTCTTGATTTGTTGCATTGTGCTTTCATGATTGATTTACTATTAAGCTGCTAAATAACAATGTGGAGTTAAGTGTTGAAATTAAAGAAAGTTTTGTACAACTGATTCACCCCCCTCTCAGTTGTCTGCCCTAAATCTAACAATTGGTATCAGAGCTAAGTTCCTCTAAAAGAGATTAACCGCTTGAGGAGATCCAGGACAAGAAGGATAGTCTAAAGTTTGACAGAACCAATTTTAATCTTTGGAAAAGTCACATGACATGTCACTTGAAATGTATGTGAATGTAGTACTGGAACATGGTTTCAAAAAAGTATACTCCTCCACAGGGTGGTCCGAAATCCCAAAGTGAAATCACAGATGCTGAAAATAATCTGCGTACTATAGAGGCTCTTCTAAGCACATTATCTGATTCAGAACTTTCAAATGTTGTTGATCTACCAACTGGTTTTGAGATTTGGGAAAAACTGGAACTTCTGCATGAAGGAGACAAGTATGTTAAATGTGCAAGGTTATAGAGTCTGAAAGGGAAATTTGAAAATCTAAAGATGAGAGATGATGAAAATATTACTATTTTTATGCCAAGAGTAAATGAGATTGTTTGTGGAATTAGAAATGCTGGGAGAGTCTTGAATGAAGATGAGATTATTGGCAAAGTTCTTAGATCCCTTACTGCTTCTTATAAAATCAAGGCTGCTGCAATTGAAGAATTTAGAGCTCACACAACCATCACAAGAGATCAATTGGTTGGTAAATTGGCTGCATTTGAAATGGCTGAGTTTGGAGATGATCCCCCAAAGACTGAATCTGCATTCAAAGCTAGTGCCTCTGTAAAAGGTAAACAAAGGTTTGATCCGGGAGAGAACTCTTCAAGGAAACTATCATGGTATGAAAAAGCAAGAAAAGACCTGGAAGAAGAAGAAGCTAAAACTGCTCACCTTGAAGCTCTTATTGCAAAAAGACTGCCAAGAGGATCCGATAAGTATGAAGGGAAATTACCTTTTAAGTGTTTTAACTACAATAAGATTGGTCATTTTGTCTCAAGATGTCCAGAAAGATTTTCAAGGCCAAGTCCTAACAAATCAAGGTTCCAAAAGAATTGTTACTATGCTCATGAAGGAGATGATGAAGGTGTAACAGATGATGAATCAGAGATAGGAAACAAATCTAGAAGTGATTGGGTGTTCATTGCCATCAAGCAAGAAGATCCAATGCCCTCTGAATCTGTCAATCATAAAGTTGTAGAAAGAGCTTTAGCTGCCCAAATTGAAGAAAAGGATGATTGGGTCATTGACAGTGGATGCTCTCACCATATGACAGGTGACAAAAACAAGTTCATAGATTTGGAAAGCTATGAAGGATGAGTGGTAAAGTTTGGTGATAATTCTGCTGGTAGAATCAGAGGTAGAGGAACTATTTCCTTTGATGGAAAGAACAAAACCGGTAATGTATTGTATGTTGAAGGATTGAAGCATAATCTTCTCAGTGTTGGATAGTTGTTGGACAAAGGCTATGATCTCTGATTCAAGAATGGAAAATGGAAGACCTTTGAAAGTTTTAGAACAGAGATTGCATCCGGTACTCAAACTAAAGGTAATATCTTCCACTTGGTTGGTACTGGTAAAAGTTGCTTATTTGCTCATGTTGATCAAAGTTGGTTATGGCATAGAAGGTTGTGTCATGTGAATTTTGATAATATCATCAAGATAAGCATTACTTAGGCTGTAAGAGATCTTCCTAAATTGGTGAAACCTACTAATAGCTTGTGCAAAGAATGTCAGTTGGGTAAGTTGAGTAGAGTCTCATTCAAAAGTAAGGAATTGTCTTCTACCGGGTTACTGGACCTAGTTCATATTGATCTTTGTGGTCCGGCAAGAATCAGGAGTGTGCAAGGTGATAGATACTTCATGTTACTAATTGATGACTATTCCAAGATGATGTGGGTAACCTTTTTAAAAGAGAAATCATAAGCTCTTGATAAATTCAAAATATTCAAGGCTATGGTAGAGAATGAAACTGGATTAAAATTGAAATGTCTGAGGTTTGATAGAGGTGGAGAATTCACATCCGATGAGTTCATAGAGTTCTGTGAGAAACATGGAATAAAGAGATAGTTGTATGCTCCTAGGACTCCACAGCAGAATGGAGTAGTGGAGAGAAAGAACCAGACCATCCAGGAAGCATCTAGGACAATGATGATGGAAGCAAATGTCCCTCAGATCTATTGGAGAGAAGTTGTCAGCACTGCAGTCTATACTCTCAATCGAGTTCAAATCAGAAGCAATACTGGTAAGACTCCTTATGAACTTTGGTTTGGCATCACTCCTACTATAAGATACTTCAGAGTCTTTGGTAGCAAGTGTTACATCAAAGGAGATGAATATCTAGGCAAGTTTGATGCTAGAAGTGATGAAGGAATATTCTTGGGTTACTCTACTCAAAGCAAAGCATACTGGTGTTATAACAAGAGATTGAGAAAGATTATAGAAAGTACAAATGTGAAGGTTGATGAAGGAATTGAAAAACCCTCAAGGTTTTATGAGTATGATGAAGATGATCAGAATGGTGTTCTGATACAAGGTGCCCAAGCCTCTTCTGAAAAATAGATTCAAATTGATCCGGTAAGCCAAGAAGAAGAGATGAGTCTCAATGAGCTTGATCAAGAATTAGAAGTGTAAGAAACTCCCAAAGTTCCAAGGTATGTAAGACTGAACCACTCTGAAGATCAGATCATAGGTGACAAAAGCAAAGGAGTACAAACAAGAAGGGAAATTGCTCAAGCTTTAGATGAGTATTATCTGATTTCAAAGTTTGAACCTAAATCAGTTAATGAAGCTTGCACTAAAGCAATGGAGGAAGAACTAATGCAAATTGAGAAAAATCACACTTGGGATCTTGTTCCCAGACCTAGAAACAAGAATGTGATTGGAACCAAATGGGTTTTTTGGAACAAACTAAATGAAGTTGGAGAAGTAATTAGAAATAAATCCAGATTGGTCTGCAAAGGTTACTCTCAAATAGAAGGAGTTGATTTTGAAGAAACTTTTGCTCTGGTGGCAAGAATTGAAGAAGTCAGATTATTTCTTGTGTTTGCTACCTTCAAGGATTTCAAGGTGTATTAGATGGATGTCAAGTCTGCCTTCCTGAATGGTGACTTGGAAGAAGAAGTGTACATTGAGCAACCAGATGGATTTCAATTGTCTGATCATGATGATATGGTCTACAAATTGAATAAAGCACTGTATGGACTGAAGCAAGCCCTAAGAGCCTAGTATGAAAGATTAGACAAACATCTTTTGAAGATTGGTTTCAACAAAGGTACTGCTGACAGTAATTTGTATTTCAAAATTGATCATGAAAACATCTTGATTGTTGAAGTGTTTGTTGATGATATCATTTTTGGAGGAAGAGATAGTATGTGTAAAACTTTTGCAAATCAAATGAAAAGTGAGTTTGAGATATCCATGCTTGGTGAAATGAATTTTTTCTTGGGTCTACAAATCACTCAAATAAAAGAAAGGAATCTTCATTTCTCAGACCAAATATGTGAAAGAATTGTTGAAGAAATTTGGGATGGAAGACTCAAAACCAATGAATACTCCCATGGCAACCAGATGTAAATCGAGCTAAGATGATGACTCACCTAAGGTTGATAAGACAAAGTATAGGTCAATGATTGGAGGACTATTTTATCTCACTCAAACTAGACCAGACATTATGCAGGCTGTTGGTCTTGTTGATAGATTCCAGGCTGATCCTAGAGAATCTCATGTCATGGCAATCAAGAGGATTTTTAGATATCTAAAACAGACAATTGAGTATGGTTTGTGGTATCCTAGAGATCATGATTTCTCTCTTCATGCATATACAAATGCGGATTGGGTAGGAGATGTGGATGACCAGAAGAGTACTAGTGGTGGAGCATTCTTTTTGGGGAAGAGATTGGTTTCTTGGATAAGCAAGAAACAAGAGGCAATATCTCTGTCTACAACTGAAGTAGAATATATTGCAGTAGTAGGTAGTTGCACTCAAGTTTTGTGGATGAAGTAGATGCTAAGAGATATCAAAGTGGAGTATGAGGAACCTATCGCAATCTTTTGTGACAACTCAAGTGTAATAAATATATCTAAGAATCCGGTGTTGCATTCAAAGACTAAACACATATCCATCAAGTTTCACTTTTTGAGAGAGCAAGTGAACAAGAATGAAGCCAGATTGGAGTTTGTACCTTCCAAGGATCAGATTGCAGACATCTTTACTAAACCTTTACCTAAGGATTCTTTTGAGTATCTCAGGGAGAAGTTAGGGGTTATTGCCCCTCCGGTGATGAACTAAGGTGCATCAGTCCGGTGGATATCACAGTCATATCTTGTGATCTAGATTGATGATAGGGAGCTGCTACTCAGGGGGAGCAGCAGGTATGATTCTGAAGTGTTGGAATTGCAAGTATGTGCCCTATGCCATTGATGTCAAAGGGGGAGAGGAGACTTGTGAAAAACAAGTGGTCTCTGATCAAAGGGAGAGCAGTAAAGGGAGAGAATACATGTGAATGGTTGTTGCTGATAGGGGGAGTTGTGATAGTGAGAAGAAGTTCTTGTCTTGATGGTTAAAACAATTTTTCACATCATATGTTGCCATCAGTAACAAGGGGGAGATTGTTGCAAGTATGGGCCTAACTGGTGTTGTCATTGATGTCAACATACTCCCGTTGCATTAATGATAAGGATTGGATGAGTTGTGTGCTGAGGATATTGAGAAAATTAGTCTCAATCAGGAACAGTGAAGAACAGTGATGACAATAAGGTAAAAGTCCAAGATAGGATGAGGATCAAAGGATGCAGATTAAAGGGTTTTTAGATATGTGTCTTAAGGTGATCCAATAGAGATTTTAGAGGTCCGCATGAAGATCTGAAGAAGGTGTGGCCGCTCAAGTAAAACTGGTTCCGGTAGGTGTTCAGAGGTGACATATTGTTACAGAAAGGTCCGGTGAGATCCGAAAATGCATTGTCGTGTTCTACGGATTTGAGGGAGTGTTGAGGAAGTCCTTGTGGAGTGTCAACTAGATTGGTTCATGGTTTGAAGGTCTGCAAGCATCTATTCCTTTGTGACAGTAATGACAAACTGTGTTCTTGAGGTTCCGGATGAAGGAGAGAAGGATTTCAGTAAGCAGATGAAGTGTGGATGTTCTTGGTGATTCAGGCAAGCTTGTGGAGATCTTTGGATCATGTCCAGTTCGTGTTGGTGGTCTGCATTGGAGTTTTAGCTCGCAATTGAAGATTAACTTCTGGATGATAGTGTTCTTCTTGAGATTGGCTGACCGGATCAATTACACATCCTGCGGATGTTCTTGTTGATGTTTGTTGACTTGGATGATCATTCCTAAGTTGATGTCTTGTATAAATAAGGGATTGCGAAGTCATTTGAAAGTTGTCCTTGTGGAGATGAGTGTGTGGTAGTGAGGAGGTGAGCGAAAGGCAGAGCAAAAGTTTTGGGCTTAAATGGAACTGATTCAAGCATGGTGAAGATGCTATTCTCCAGTTCATGTATGTGATACTTATTTCTTTGTAGACAGTGTGTCTCTTGTAGGCAGTGAGCCTCTTGTGAGCAGTGTGCTCAGGTAGTGAGCCCTAATTGGCATGTGCCATTTTGTTCTTTCTATTCTTCTAACAGAGAATACATTCTTGGGTTAATCACCCCGTGGTTTTTCCTTTAACCGGGTTTTCCACGTCAAGATCTTGGTGTCTCATGTGTTGATGTGTTTTTGCTCTTGATTTGTTGCATTGTGCTTTCATGATTGATTTACTATTAAGCTGCTAATTAACAATGTGGGGTTAAGTGTTGAAATTAAAGAAAGTTTTGTACAACTGATTCACCCCCCCTCTCAGTTGTCTACCCTAAATCTAACACTTTTATCTATTGTAAAGAAACTCTGCTGGATTGAAAAACATATCAAGACTTTGAGATTTTCATGTTTATCAAATTTTCAAGAAAATATCAATATAAGCAAGCAATTTGAGTATCAAAATTTGAGTTGAATCATATTGTTTTATGATATTAGTGTTCTTATGTCATTGGTGTTATATTATATTGAATCATTTCTGGAGTCGTGGAGTTTTTATTGAAAATTGAGAGAAGTGTTCTTGTTTTGGTTAAATAGACTTTGTCCTATTTTCTCATTGTGGGAGTTTGTGTTTACATTTGTGAGAATAGAATTGTTTAAAGAATTTGTGTTGTAAACTATTGTGTTCAATCTAGTTATATAATATTGGATGAGAGTGGAGACTTTGAGCTACATTTGAATTCAATCAAGTTTATTTGTGGGAAATAAGTCAAGCAATAGAAGACTTTGTGTTTCTATGGTTTGTCTCAGTTCAGAAGTTTTTGAATATCATTTCTGTTGAAGTTATCATTTTGAAGAGAAAAACATTTATTCTGAGAAAAGAGAATAGGATGTAATGAAAACACTCCAAGCATAGTTTTAGTTTATATAAGTGTTAAAAGTTGTTGATTAGAAATAATTTATCATCTAGAGGGAACCTCCCCTTGCTGAGAGGAGAGACTCTATCTCATCATAGCTATGGCGATATAACCATTTTTCCATTAGTTAGCTAAATGACAAAATATTCACCCAACACGTCTCATCATCACCACTACCACTACATGTGGGACTGGTATTCATCATGTCATTGTCTTGTATGCTATTATTATTTGAAGTTTTGCACAACCTTCTTCTTTCACATGAGGGCCTCTAGATTGCGAGTGCCCTATCAAAAGGAAAACTCTGGATATCATGTCTAGTTGTATACATCCTCAAGCAATTTTCCAAATTCTTGTGAAGTTTATTTCTTATCTTTGATTTCAAGAACCCCAATGCACTGAAAACTCTCTCATACTCCACCGATCCCAATATCATGGTTGACATAAATCAGTAAGTTTGAAAAATTCTGATAATGCATCACACAATATTTCGCTTTGACTTAAGGTTGCCCAAAGCTTTGTTATCGATCCATGTTGGTGGGGAGCCTCCATGAGTTTAAATTGTTCCCTCATTGAAATTGCAAATCGACTTGATTGATCATTTAGCTTAGTTTGATTTAAAATTCCTTCTATTACTTGTCCATTGAATTCTATACTTTTGCAAAAATGATTTTTTAAGGTCTTTATCTTGTTGTGAAAATCAGTTGGCTCACAGTTGACCCACTATTGAGGATAACTATAGACATGGCTTCAAGCAGTTCATCATGAGGGAATCGATCTCTAATCTCTGAGGAAAGAGATTTCATAATATTTTTTAAAGTAGTACTTACATAATTAACAATCTTGTCAAAAGCTTCCCTTGAAACAGGTTCTTCTCTAATAGTGCGCTTGACCTTGTTTAAATAGTACATTGGTATCTCAAATCCCTTTACAGAGACACATAATTCCCCACTACCATTAAACAGTAAAAAATTAGCATTATTGGTTACATTTGTTATCAAATGACAGCTGTTAAATTTTGGACTTATGAAGGACTGGCTTGATAGATATAGATTATCGAGGGTCATGCATATCATTCTACACAGTCTAGTATATTGAGAAATATACATAGTCCTTTCATGGGCTTTTTTTGTAAGCATGTTCATTTCCTCCAACATGGGAAGAATACTAGCTAAAACGAGGAGTGTCTCTATGTCACTTAATCTATGTAAGAGGTTAGAAGCTCTATTAACTGTGAAGTGATGTTCGTACATTAAACCAATCAAGGATTGATATTATGCAAAAACTCTTTTAGCTGGTTCAAGCAAGAAGATCCATATGGTATCAACATCCTTAAGATGCTTATTTCCTGCAGTTGTTCCCTTAGCAAAATGTTGAAATTCCAAAAACTTTTTGGGACTTCGGCAGAAGTATGAGTAGAGCTTGTGGACTAGATCTTCAACTTTTTATACTGCAGGAAACTTGCTCACAATTTTAAATGCTAAATTCATTCTGTGGGCCATGCAGTGAATGCCAATCATGTATGGTGAAATAGAAGTTTGTAGCTTCACACACAGACCATTCCTATGACCTTGCATTACTGAAGCTCCATCTGCCCCTACACACACCAACTTTCTCGCAATTATGTAGTCATCCATACTTCTAATTTCATTCAAAGATTTCTTAACTATCTCAAATAGATTTTGTGATGTTGCATTCTCTTTCATTTTATAAACAAAGAGTAGATGAGGTTGGCAGACATGATTTGCCATAGTATACACATGCATACATACCCAAGAAGTATTATCTATTGCTATAACTTCATCTAGAAATAATGCAATAAAAGTTGACTCTTCTATTTTTTCTTGTAAATCACATTTTTCCACCTCAGCAAGAGAACTTGCCCATTCCCATCCACTGTTTATTGACCAGTGTGTGTTGGGAAAATTAGGAATGCACATAAAAGATAATAAACTACTATATTTAGGGTAGTCTTTCATACAATGCCCTTTGCTCAAAATATGAAAAACAACAACCAACTGAACAATTTTTGCCATTTGTAATTCTCCCATCTTTTCAAATTGAGCTTCAATTGAACCTCCACCTGCATGAATCTTCACCTTTCTTTGCAAATGCGCTTCATATTCAAGGGCATTCTTTACATGAAGACATTCTTCCTTCGTTTTCTATCTTATCACTGATTTTTCCTATTTATCTATGATTTGTTTTTCATAATTTTTGCCAATATGTTTTTCTATGGTGTCAAGTTTTAACTGCAACCTCTTCTCCCTATGATATTTCCAACTGCAAATCTTACACTTGCATTCTGTGGGAGGTTCATCTTTGTTTTTATTCTTCACCAGTTCAATGAATGGGAATTTTGACACCCAATCAATCTGAAAACTCCTTGACATTTCCCATTCATGCCCCTTTTTTGATTTGGCTTTTCTTTTCCCCTTGCGTGCACTTGTAGGATCTTCATTTTCATTGATTTCTATAACTTCATTAGCTTCATTATCATTTGTTCTTGGAACATCATCTATGGAATTGTCATCATTTTGGCTACCTTGGGTATTCCCTTGAACATCATTTGTGGCATTCTCATCATTCCTAGTACATTGGGTATTCCCTGGATTTGGAACATCACCTATAGCATTCTCATCATTCCTAGTACATTGGGTATTCCTTGGAACATCATCTATGGCATTCTCATAAATCTTGGTACATTGGGCACTCCCTGGAATATCATTGGTTTCATTGTCATCATTCTTGCTACATTGGGTATTCCCTGGAATATCATTCTTGCCATTGTGATGCAAGTCAATAAATGGTACAGGTTCTGATGTTGTAGCTACATCTGATGGACCACCAACATTGCCAAAGTATGAATTTATGTTATTGTTTCTCCATTTTGATGGCCTTGACATCCCTTGAGTCCCTTCACCACCCTCAGACAACTTCTTCTTGCTTGACATCTCTCACGAATTAAAAGCTATAGAAATAATGTCATTTTGTTCAAGGTGTAATCATAGATGATAGAATATAGATCCCTGGGTCCTAGACTCCTAGATTAAGATATCTCCCTAGTCCTAATTCCTACTCAATCAATATCATATGTAATAAAGACATAAATGATCAACATGAATCTTATATTATTACACAGTAAACTTGTAAGGAAATGATCACTTACCTTTCAGTGACTCGCCAATGCCTGTAGCTGTAACTTCTCTATGATCCGAAATGAATTGAGGATTCGAGAGATGAGCTGAACAAAATGTGTAAACTTAAAGGATTAATTAGAGTTTCAAATGCATTTATATCAATGCATTTTTGGCGAATAACACGGGATTTTAAAATGGTATTATAATAATATGGCAATTCCCACATACTATTAATAGGACACTTATATGGACCTCCATCAAACACATATATAGTAATTTTCTAGGCAAATATGGCCCTACAATTAGCATGGAGTTATAATGGTATTGGCGAAGTTGGTCCTTTGTAATGTCCCCTTCCTAGGCGACTTTCATGATGAGTAATTTAGCCTTTATCTCCCAAAGGCTAATTGACGAAATAAGGGAGATATTATTAAATTAATTATTTTATAAGGTTATTACTTAATATTTAATCAAAAGGTAATCTTATATTTAATTAATTTAATATAGTGACTTAAAATTAATATTATATCATTAAAGTCACTAAAATGAAATAATAAGATTTTTCTAGAAGCCTCTTGAAGTGGGATAAAAAAATGTATAAAAGAAGGGGCAAGGCAAGCTTCCAGGCATCCGATTATTGATATTTGCATTTGATGAGTGTTGTGGAGCTAAGGGTTTCTGCATATTTGGTCTTTGGGAACGGAAACTCCCATAGATTAGCATAACTGAGGTGGTGAAATATCCTCCGAAGGGTTGCAAATTGGAAGGGATACTTCAGTCCTTTCATTTGTGCTTAAATCTGCAGTATTAACTAGGGGTTTGGAGGTATCAATTTCCATATCAGAAGTTTTTCTATTGGCTGCTACAGTGTTTTTGCTACAGTACGCTACAGTGTTTTTGCTACAGTGATCGCTACAGTGTTTGCTACAGTAGTGCTACAGTGTCGCGCTACAGTGTTTTGCTACAGTATGCTACAGTGCACGCTACAGTACCATGAACAGTAAAACTACAGTCTCAGCGTGAACAGGGCAGCTGGGAGAAGGTTTCAAATTGGGTTTGGATGGAACTCCTTTCCTTGGATATTGGTTTATTCTCCGTCAGCATCATTGGGCGTCACTACTATCAGGTTCTTCTTATAACTATTAGTAGTTTGCATTGTCATCTTAGGCATTTAATTTTGCTGCTGTAAGTGATAACTCAGAATCAGATTTGGCATTGCTGTAGTCATCATTGTAAGCCAATTAGTCTTAGCAAATTCATAGCAACATTGTACTTGAGAATGAATTCAATAAAGGAGATGTATGTTGCAGACCATTTGTCTGACGAAATGTCCATCTAATAGCATACATGATCAGCATAGTAGTTGCATGCCAATTGTTTGACAAAATGCCAGTTGGCTGTAGGTGTGCATTTCATGTCTAATTTTCATGTATATGCATCGAAAATACCAAAAAAGAGGTCATATATGCATTTAGATTAATGCTTAGACATTATAGTTTGGTTTTATGAGCATTTAGAGTACTCAGCTATCATTATCAAGAAAAAATATCAGACTGGAAACACAGACCAGCAAGCATTGGGTTTACATCAGAAGTGTTTGACAATATTCCTTGAGGTTCAAATCAGCAATATAAGGTCTGAAATAGCAAGGGATATTACAGTGGTATCAGAGTGGTTTCCTGCCATCCTTTGGCTTTGAAATCAGCTCATTAAATGCAATAAAGTGATAGGGACAAGAGGTATACAGCTAGAGAAGAAAGGAAGTAAAAACAGTGGCCACAACCACTTGAACAAGACACTTTATCAGCTACTTTAGCAGCAAAACAATGAGAGGTTGGTTCACCTAGCACTATGGGTGAAAGAGGTGAAGGTAGCCCTATCAGAAACAGGGGAAGAAATGATGAAGAACAAGAAACACGTGAACTCTTTAGACAAATGGCTACGGGGCAGCAGCAGGTGGCAGATGCTGTGCGGGCACTTACTACAGTGATACAACAAATGAACCCTCAGAGAAGACGAAACTATGAACCGGATGATAATAGGAGTGTGGTTGGGACACCTAGAGCACAAGCATCTTTTCATATGGTAGATAGACCTACACGTCCTACTTTTTTGAGGAATGAACAAGAAGAGGAAAATGCAGAAGAAGAAGGAGAAGAAATGTTTGCAGATACTCTTATGGCAGCTAATGATGAATGGGAGTTGTTGACATCACAGGTTAGGGAGTGCATGAGCTTTGATAGGTTTGTGAGTCAAAGAAAAGAACACTACAGAGGAAAGCAAGAAAAGAGACCAAAAAATCAAAATAATGATTTGATGTATGCCGCTGCAGAGTTACATTGCCCATGTTTGATGGTAGTGGGAAGGTCACGGCTCAGGCTTGGATTCATAAGCTAGACACCCTCTTGACTCTTAGACCCATGATAGAAAGTGATGCAATAAAATATGCTACTTTTCACTTGGAGGGAGCAGCCCACGATTGGTGGTATCATGGATTAGAGACATTGCATCATAATAGTATCACTTCATATCATGAGTTTGTTGATAGATTGGTGGAACGCTTTGATAAGAGAGATCTAGAGACATATTTTAGAGACTTGGCACAGCTTAAGCAGACTGGGAGTTTGGAGAGTTACATTAGTGAATTTCAGAAATTATCAGTCATGGTCTCCAATATATCTGAAAGGAGATTGGTTGTGCTATTCATGGAGGGCTTATTGGAACCGTTAAGAGGATGGATAAAGGCTTTTGATCCTTCGACACTACAAGAGGCAATGAAAAAAGCTAGGAGTATGGAACTTGCAGCCCCTCAAAGTAGTTACTCATCTAAGGGATCTTCTTCTTACCGGGACAACAAGACATTTCCTAAGAAAAAAGAAATTTCAGACTTAAAGGGAAAATTAGCAGCACCATTAGATCATGAGACATTTAATGACTTGCGAAGGAAAAAGTTGTGTTTTTATTGCAAAGGTCCCTATGATGCAAACCATGACTGTCCTTTAAGACCTAAAGGCAAAGCAAACAGGATTATGTGGGCATTCTATGAGGATTTAGAGTCAGACCAGCAATCTAATCAAAAGGAATCTAATGAGGAAAAATTTGATGATGAGACAGATAAGCATGAAATTAAGGCTGAAAATGTTGAGGAAGCAAATTTTCAAGAAGCACGCCTTACTAGCATACAACAAGAGGGCTCATTCAGGATGCGTGGGGTTTTAGCCGGACAGAAGATCATTACCTTGCTCGATACAGGTGCCACGCATAACTTCATTGATGCTAGGTTGGTTGATAGGCACAAAATTCAGACAGAGGAATTTGAGGGCATAAGAGTAAAAGTTGCTGATGGATATACTCTTAAGCGTGACAGGATGATTCCAGGTCTTCCCATGCGATTGAATAACTTTGGGTTTAAGGCAGATTTTTATGTGGTAAACATGGGAGAAACTGACATGGTTTTAGGAATGAAATGGCTTCATGATATTGGGGAGTTTACCATTAACCTTAGGGAAATGGAGATGAGGTTTAAAGTGGATGGGAAGACTCATGTGCTAAAAGCCATCAGGGATACTAGCTGCAGGATGATATCTTTCAGAAAAATGGAGAGACTTATGCACCATGACATGGTTGAGTGGGCAGCAGGGTGTATTCTAATGCCAACACAGGAAGAGAAACAAAAACTAGCCTATCACCCAGATATACAGGAGTTGAGGATCAAGCACTCCAAGGTGTTTAGTGATATTCCACCAGGCAGGCCTCCAGACAGAGGGATTGAGCACATAATAGAATTGGAGGAGGGTGCTAAACCCGTGATGATCACTCCTTACAGACACCCCAAGCGGCTAAAAGATGAGATTGAAAAAACAATTAAGGAGCTGCTGGCTATGGGGCACATTAGGCCAAGTAAATCACCTTTTGCTTCAGCAGTAGTCTTGGTCAAGAAAAAGGATGGTACCCTTCGGATGTGTATCGATTACAGGGTGTTGAATAAGAGGACAATTAAGAACAGGTACCCTATTCCTCGTATTGACGAGTTGATCGATGAGCTTCATGGTGTTCGCTATTTCTCAAAAATAGATTTAAGATCAGGTTATCACCAGATCAGGGTCAGAGAGCAAGACATCGAGAAGACAGCATTTAGGTGCCATTGTGGACATTTTGAGTTTGTGGTTATGCCATTTGGGCTAACCAATGCTCCTACTACGTTTCAGTCCACTATGAATAGGGTTTTTCAATCACAGCTGAGAAAGTTTGTATTAGTCTTCTTTGATGACATTTTGGTGTACAACAGAACTTGGGAGGAGCATATCGCCCATTTGGATATAGTGTTGGGAATTCTTAGCAGGGAGTCCTTGTATGCCAAAGAATCCAAATGTGATCTGGGCATGACAGAGTTGCTATACTTAGGCCATATCATTAGCGCAGAAGGTGTGCGTATGGACCCTGACAAAGTCAGAGCTATTATTGAGTGGCCTACACCTGAGAATCTTACTCAGCTTAGGGGATTTTTGGGTTTGTGTGGCTTCTACCGCAGATTTGTCAGTGGATATTCACGACATGCAGCACCACTTACAGATTTAATGAAGAAAGGGGCATTTGTTTGGACACCTGAGGCACAGGAATGTTTTGAGAAATTTAAACAGTTGATGACTACTTGCCCAGTTCTTGCCTTGCCAGATTTTACTAGACCCTTTGAGCTACAGTGTGATGCTTCGGGTGAGGGGTTTGGTGTAGTTCTTATGCAGGACAAACATCCGATAGCTTTTGAGAGCAGGAAGTTACGGGGTCCAGAGAGGAGCTACAGTATTTATGATAAGGAGATGTTGGCCATTATGCATGCATTGGCCAAATTCAGGCAATACCTTGTGGGCAACAAGTTTTGCATTAAGACAGACCATAACAGCTTGAGGCATTTCCTAGGACAGTGATATCTCAATGATCGTCAGTAGAAGTGGGTGAGTAAATTGCAATCATATGACTTTGACATTACTTATGTCAAAGGGACTCAGAATGTAGTTGCTGATGCTTTGTCTCGCCGCCCCCATTTGAGCTCTATGGTGGAGATTTCAGAGGATTGGAGACACTTGATTGTGGCAGAGTATGCCAAGGACTCATGGGCTTCTAGTATAATTGAGGGGTTAGTTCAGGATGACAGGTACTCAGTTGTAAATGATCTTATCATTTACAAAGGTAAGATATTCTTAACCCCAGGATCAAAGATGAAGAACACAGTGATGAGGTCTTTTCATGATACACCTATGGCAGGACATCTCGGGTACTTCAAGACTTACAGGCAGGTTCGAGAGTGCTTTACTTGGAAAGGGCTCAAGACAGATGTTCTTCGATATGTCAGAGAGTGTCCTGTTTGCCAGTAGAATAAATAGGAACATACATACCCTGCAGGTTTACTTCAGCCACTTCCGATTCTGATAGGAAGTGGGAGTGTTTATCCATTGATTTTATTACCGGTTTGCCGAAAACCCAGGAACGAGATTGTATCTATGTGGTTGTTGATCAATTAACAAAATATGCTCATTTCTTTCCAATCATAGCTACATACTCAGCTGCACAGGTAGCAGAACTCTTCTTTCGTGAGATATTCAGGTTGCATGGGTTACCTCGGAGCATTGTTAGTGACAGGGATAGTTGGTTCTTGAGTCATTTTTGGCAGGAGTTATTTAGACTATGTGGGACAGAGCTTACCCCGAGTACTAGCTACCACCCACAGACAGATGGCCAGACAGAAATTGTGAATAAGTGGGTGGAGGGATATCTCAGGAATTACATTGCAGGGCAACAGAAGGGTTGGGTTAAGTGGATATACCTATGTGAGTACTGTTACAATACCACTTACCATCTCTCGATTCAGATGACACCATTTATGGCCTTGTATGGTTATGAAGCGACTAGTTTCCTTGACTTGCTGATGAGTGACAGTAGAGTGCCTAGTGCAGGAGATATGTTACAGGAGAACCAGGATATTGTGAGAGCTCTTCGTGAAAATATCCAAAAGGCACAGAATCAGTAGAAACAGTATGCTGATCAAAAAAGAGTTGAGCGGTCATTTGAGGTTGGGGATATGGTGTATCTGATGTTACAGCCCTATCGACAATCCACTCTCAAGAAGAGTGGTGTAGAGAAGCTCAAGCCACGTTATTATGGCCCTTTCAGGATTATCCGGAGAGTTGGTGATGTGGCTTATGAGTTAGAACTACCGACAGATAGCAGAGTACACAATGTTTTCCATGTGTCACGCCTCAAGAAGGCATTAGGTCATCGCGTGGTTCCTTCTGCTACCTTACCACCCTTGGATGATGAGGGGAAGTTGATTTTGGTGCCTAAGGCTATTTTGGATGTTAGGGAGAGGCAGTTACGGAGACGGGTCATCAGAGAGTATTTGATCAAATGGAGGGATTTACCGGTTGAGGATGCCACTTGGGAAGGCGAGGAGATTCTTCAGCATCCAGAGTTGAGATTGCTTGGGGACAAGCAATTTCAGGAGGGGCGGACTGTAATGTCCCCTTCGTAGGCGACTTTCATGATGAGTAATTTAGCCTTTATCTCCCAAAGGCTAATTGACGAAATAAGGGAGATATTATTAAATTAATTATTTTATAAGGTTATTACTTAATTTTTAATCAAAAGGTAATCTTATATTTAATTAATTTAATATAGTGACTTAAAATTAATATTATATCATTAAAGTCACTAAAATGAAATAATAAAATTTTTCTAGAAGCCTCTTGAAGTGGGATAAAAAAATGTATAAAAGAAGGGGCAAGGTAAGCTTCCAGGGATCCGATTATTGATATTTGCATTTGATGAGTGTTGTGGAGCCAAGGGTTTTTGCATATTTAGTCTTTGGGAACAGAAACTCCCATAGATTAGCATAACTGAGGTGGTGAAATATCCTTCGAAGGGTTGCAAATTGGAAGGGATACTTCAGTCCTTTCATTTGTGCTTAAATCTGCAGTATTAACCAGGGGTTTGGAGGTATCAATTTGCATATCAAAAGTTTTTCTATTGGCTGCTACAGTGTTTGCTACAGTGTTTTTGCTACAGTACGCTACAGTGTTTTTGCTACAGTACGCTACAGTGATTGCTACAGTGATCGCTACAGTGTTTGCTACAGTAGTGCTATAGTGTCGCGCTACAGTGTTTTGCTACAGTATGCTACAGTGCGCACTACAGTACCATGAACAGTAAAACTACAGTCTCGGCGTGAACAGGGCAGCTGGGAGAAGGTTTCAAATTGGGTTTGGACGGAACTCCTTTCCTTGGATATTGGTTTATTCTCCGTCAGCATCATTGGGCGTCACTACTATTAGGTTCTTCTTATAACTATTAGTAGTTTGCATTGTCATCTTAGGCATTTAATTTTGCTGCTATAAGTGATAACTCAGAATCAGATTTGGCATCGTTGTAGTCGTCATTGTAAGCCAATTAGTCTTGGCAAATTCATAGCAACATTGTACTTGGGAATGAATTCAATAAAGGAGATGTATGTTGTAGACCATTTGTCTGACGAAATGTCCATCTAATAGCATACATGATCAGCATAGTAGTTGCATGCCAATTGTTTGACAAAATACCAGTTGGCTATAGGTGTGCATTTCATGTCTAATTTTCATGTATATGCATCGAAAATACCAAAAAAAGAGGTCATATATGCATTTAGATTAATGCTTAGACATTATAGTTTGGTTTTATGAGCATTTAGAGTACTCAGCTATCATTATCAAGAAAAAATATCAGACTGGAAACACAGACCAGCAAGCATTGGGTTTACATTAGAAGTGTTTGACAATATTCCTTGAGGTTCAAATCAGCAATATAAGGTCTGAAATAGCAAGAGCTATTACATCCTTATACATGTGAACCATTTAATTGTACTGGCAAAATTGGTCCTTGTGCATGTCAACCATTTAATGATATTGGCAAATTGGGTCCTCATGTGTGTCAACTATTTAATGATATTGGTGAATAAGTGGGTGAATTAAAACATGCCTTTGAAATTCCAGGTGAATCACCGTTAGAACCGCGTAGTATACCGTGGCGAAAATAGTAACTATAAATGACTCAAAAATTAATAGGGTGGTGAACTAAAACACATTTGACCAAAAATCTATAAAAACTAGGAAAATTGGCCCCTGCCAGTGGTAATGTATTTTCCAATTCCTCATTCACTAAAATGAACTATTTGCCAATTGGCAAAGATTTGCCACTAAAAAAATCTGTGGATCTCTTGATATTATGTTCTTTGCCAGAAAGATGGAATAGTTTGGTAATGGCTGTAAGTAACATTGTCTTTGGTTCAAACACTTTGAAATTTGATGATGTTGTTGGTGTTATCCTTAGCGAGGAAATGTGACAGAAAAGCTAGGAGGGTCCACATCAAGTAGTGTTTTGAATGCAGAAAGCAGGGGCAGATCAAAGGAGAGAGGAAAAGGTTCTAGAGGTCATGGGAAGTCACGAGGAAAATTAAAGGACAATAGGTCCCAATCTAGAGGATAGAAGGATTAATGGTACTATGGGAAATCAGATCATCTAAAGAAAGATTGCTGGTCTTAGAAGAATAAAGAAGGAGACAAACAAGAAGGCAATAAGGAGGCAAACGTGGTAAGTAATAAATCTAAAGATGATGCTTTGATTATTTCCCTAGATAATGCTGATGATTCATGGGTTTTAGATTCACGGGCCTCATTTCATGCTACACCCCATAGAAGTTATTTTCTTGATTATGTCCAAGGAGATTTTGAGCTGGTTTTCTTGGGAGATAATGAACCTTGTTAGATTGTTGGAAAGGGAAGAATTGAGATTAAGTTGTAGAATGAGAATCATTGGCTATTACAAGAGGTAAGACATGTTCCAAGGCTGAGTAGGAATTTAATTTCAGCAGGGCAGCTAGCTGATGAAGGGTGCATTGTTACATTTACTGATAAAAATTGAAAGGTTTCAAGAGGTGCCTTAATAGTAGCAAAGGGTGTGAAAGTAGGCACCTTATATCTTTGTACAGGTCATACTGTTCCTTCTACTTTAGCTATTGTAGAGAAAAAATAAATAGGTTCAGAACAGTTGTTGTAGGTTCACAGGAAGAGACTAAAACAATTGCTACAGGTTCTGAGACAACACTGTGGCATAACAGACTTGGGCATATGAGTGAAAAAGGTATGAAGGTACTTCATTCTAAGAAAGTTTTACCAGGTCTGAAATGTATTAGTATGGATTTCTGTGAAAGTTGTGTATGAAAAATAAAAGAGTCAATTTTCTCAAGGATGGGAAGCAAAAGAAAGATGAAAAGTTGGAGCTTGTGCATACAGATGTATGGGGACCAGCCTAGGTATCTTCTCTTGGTGGCTCTTGATACTATGTTACATTCATAGATGATGCAACTAGGAAGGTTTGGATTTATTTCCTTAGGCAGAAATATGATGTATTTGAAATATTTAAGAAATGGAGAAGCTTGGTTGAGAATGAGACAGGTAAAAGATTAAAATGTCTCAGATCTAATAATGGTGGTGAGTATTGCAGCAAAGAATTTGAGGATTATTGTTCCTTTAATGGAATTTATAGGAAGAAAATAGTTCTTGGGAGTCCATAGGAAAATGGAGTGGCTGAACGCATGAATAGGACAATAATGGATCGTGCAAGGACCATGAGATTGTATGTTGGGTTGCCTTTAAACATATGGGCAAAGGCTGTCAATACTATTGTATATTTAATTAATAGAGGTCCTTCAGTTCCTTTGGGCTGTGGTATTCTAGAGGAAGCATGGATAGGTAAGAAGGTGAGTTATTATTTTCTCAAAACCTTCAGATGTGAAGCATTTGCACATGTCGATTCTTAAAATAGAACCAAGCTAGATGCAAAATCAAAAAAGTGTACCTTCATTGGATATGACATCGATGAATTTGGTTATAAGCTTTGGGATTTTGAAAATCAGAAAATTGTGAGAAGTAGGGATGTTGTATTCAATGAGAAGGTGTTGTACAAAGATCAGTTGCAACAGTATGAGAAGAAAGAAAAGGATTATGTGGTGCTAAATGATACTCTAGATAATGATGTTCCAGTGGTTCCTCATGCTCCACAACAGCAACAAGAAATACCACAAACTCTAGTGAATGTTAGATGGTCAACAAGGATAAGTAGACCTTCTGAAAGGTTTTCTCCCTCTTTGTATTCTATTTTGTTAACAGATGCTGGTGAACTGGAAGGGTATGATGAAGCTATGTAGGTGGATACAAAGGTTCAGTGGGAGTTTACAATGAAAGAAGAAATGGACTCTTTGCTGAAAAATCAGACTTGAGAATTACGTAAGTTACCTGCAGGAAAAAAGGCTTTACCAAACAAATGGGTTTATAGGATGAAAGAGGAAGATGGAGGTAATAAAAGATTTAAAGCTAGGTTAGTTGTAAAAGGATTTGCATAGAAAAAAGATATTGATTTGATGAGATATTTTCTTCGGTTGTCAAGATGACTTCTATTCGTACTAATTTAAGTATTGTGGCTGCTGAAGATTTGCATTTGGAACAACTAGATGTGAAAATTGCCTTTCTCCATGGTGATTTGGAGGAGGAGATCTATATGGAATAACTACAGGGATTTGAGGTCAAAGGTAAGGAGAAATTGATGTGTAGATTGAAGAAGAGTTTATATGGCTTGAAACAAGCACCTCAGCAATGGTATTTGAAATTTGATAGTTTTATGGCTGAGCAAGGCTATAGCCGGTGTAATTCTGACCATTGTGTTTATTTTAAGAGGTTGGATAATGTCAACTACATTATTTTATGTTTATTTTCTGATGACATGCTTGTAGCAGGTTCTAACATGGATCACATAGGAGAGTTAAAATAATAGTTAGCACAATCATTTGCTATGAAGGATTTGGGAGCAGCAAAACAAATCCTTGGTATAAAAATTTGCAGAGATAGGAAGAACAGAAAATTGATCTATCTCAGGCTGATTATGTTGAAAAGGTGTTGCAGAGATTCCATATGGAGAATGCAAAAGCTGTTAGTACACCTTTGCCTAGTCATTTGAAATTGACTAAGGAGATGTGTCCTAAGACACAAGAGGAGGAAGAAAAATGTCCAAGGTACCATATGCTTCAGCTGTAGGAAGTTTAATGCATGCCATGGTATGCACAAGACCGGATATTGCACATGTTGTAGGAGTCATAAGCAAGTATATGAGTCATCTTGGATTGGAGCATTGGAATGTGGTAAAATGGATTATCAGATATTTGAGAGGTACATCCAATAAACACTTATGTTTTGGGGGTTCTAATATTGATTTAGCAGGTTATGTAGACTCAAATTTGGTAGGAGATATTGATACCTGGTGAAGTACTACAGGTTATGTCTTTACTGTAGGTGGGACAATGGTGAGTTAGATCTCCAGGTTGCAAAAGGTGGTTGCTTTATCCACTAGGGAGGTAGAGTATGTAGGTGCAACATAGGCAAGCAAGGAGATGATATGGCTGCAATCTTTCATGAAAGAACTGGGCAAACAACAAGCTAACAGTTCTTTGTATACAGACAGTCAGAGTGCCATACATCTTACAAAGAATTCTACCTTGCATTCAAAGACCAAACACATACAACTTAGGTATCACTTCATCCAGTCAGTGTTGGATGATGAACAATTATGGCTGGAAAAGATCCATACAGATGAAAATCTAGTAGATATGTTTATAAAGGCAGTAACAAGGGAGAAGCTGAGCTCCTCTTTAGCTTTGGTTGGTCTTCAAGACTGAAAAAAAAGAAGAATAGTAGAGTCCAGGGTGCTTATTTCTAGTGGGAGCTATAGGGTCAGTGGTGTTATGATCAGTCTCCAAGTGGGAGATTGTTGTTATATGGAGCCTAATCAGACTCAAAGGTTAAATTTACCCCACTTTTATCAGTACGGTTTCCTAACAAATTATTTAACAGGGTCAAGGGGCAGCGCCCCTTGCTAGGGTTTGGGGGTAGCACCCCCAAGACAGGGTCAAGGAGCAGTGCCCCTTTCGGGGTCCAGGGCCAGTGCCCCTGCCGCACTCCCTGTTGCAATACAGGGCAAGGTCGAGGGGCAACGCTCTCGCGAGGGCTCAGTGGCAACACCTCCAAAACCTCCAACAATTTTTTATTCTTTTATTAAGGCGTCAGGAGTTACTTTGCTACTGGATGACATAAAAAATCCCTATTTTTGTAATCAACATAAGGCTTGATAAAAGTAGCTAAGGGTTAGGGTTTTTGTTGATGTATTGTAGCATTTTACAATGGTATTGAGTTGCAAGGATTGCTGGTTGCAATCAGTTTGATTTACCGGATAATAATATTGGACTCTCTGTTGGTGGATGTAGCCCGAGTTTTCGTGAACCACGTTAAAACTTATCTCTCGATGTAATTATTTATGTGTATTTTTCATTCCTCTATTTAATCTTTATTTACATTTAATTGATATCTTCTGCTGGCTAACCCCAACACTTCAAACTTCATCTCCATGGTTTTTAGGTTCATGTAAAACTTTCCAATGGATCACAACCATTGCATACTATGGACTGCATCTGTGTCTCCTATGCTAACCACATAGAAGTTGTTGGTTATTTTCCTGGATTGGCAGAGGGTTTGCCAGTTCCTATGCACGAGCAAATCTAGCCAACAAAAATGAGAGGTTGCATGAGCTGCCTCCCCTTCACTTCTGGTTCTGCCGCACCAAGGGGGGTGTCCCTATTTGATAAAGATGTAACATTTACTCTCCAAATGATAGAAAGATTTAAATTTGTAATAACAGGCTAAATACTCTCATTTTGGGACCAAGATTTGTGTGACAAATCACAAGGTTGGCAACATTCTTGGACATATGTGTCTGGTTATGGATGAGAGTATGCAGGGGTTCCTAATCCTACTCCTACAACTAACAGGTTGGGATAATGGAATGATTAGTTTGATGGATTGGATGCAAGACAGGGGGTTTTGGATCATAACTACTTCATAAGAACAGACTGGTGCCTTATTCTAGGGCAAGGAGTCAACTAGACGTATACATAAGAATGGCTTGCAACTGTCATTCGAGTTTCAAGGGGTTAGGACTGATGCTTGCCTTACAAACATCACCCAAGGATAAGTATTTGACTGTCCATACATACAGATATCCTAGCTGACATACATTCTTCTCCATACCTTAACCTAAAACAGTTTAATCCACTCCTTGAATGGAAGTTAGAGATTAAGTATGCAATACATAAATTTGTATTCTAGAATTTGAGAAACCCTTAACAACCAAATTCAGAAGAAGAGATGCATACAACAAGTGGAGACAGACAACAAAACACATGCGAAAAGCATTTTTCATATAACGTTAACACTGAAACTGAACATGTGTACAAGATACAACTCAGATGCAACACATAAACTCCACAAAAATAAAACAGACAGGAAATGCTCTGTATTTCATTATTTTTCCCCAAAATTGCCCAAGTCTTCAACAACTAAAAATGAGTAACATAGTCCTCCTTATACAACAAGGAAGTGTACTCAACACATTAATTACAAGGCAAATCAAAAATTTGCCAGATACAATGCATGATCAGATTGGCGCTCAAAATAGTTAATGCAGCAGAGGGACAAGGAGAAAGGAGCAGATAGAATCAGGATCTGGGCCGCCACCTGAAGGTTCTCTTCATAAGCCTGGTAGTTCACCTGTCGCCTCACCCATACTTCCCTGCACAATCTACCATTAAAGCCCCATCCACTCGCGGGATGCAATAGCAGGTACATCTGGAGATTTTCCCGCTCAAAAAATGGCCGCACACGCTCAGGAAAAACCACTGCTGAAGGTCCAAAACATGGCCGTCGATCTACTTCCCGTCGTTGAGATCCACGACACTCAAAAATGTTGAAAAGTCATCGGCCAGTGAAAACATGCCACGTAGGCACCTTATGCATCCATCGCTGACTTTTCCAATCACCATTTTGCCACTTTCGTCCCGGTATATGCAAAAACATATGCATATACAATCACTACTGTTCAACATACAAGGCGGACCTAAAACTTTTATACATCAGAATGTACCTCCTTTTGAAGTCTGACTTGTATCTCTTTCATTTGTATCTCGCATTATATATCGGCATGTATACAAGCATCCAAACATACAAGCCGCAGATGCTAGCCATTGAATTAGCTAAATTTGATCTTCGCATCGGATCCAGCTTGTACATTGCTCCCTTGTATATTTGCTTGTATGTCGCATATACAATGAGAACATACAAGCCAAATATACAAACAACGGACCTCAAATTTTATACACTGGAATTGATTTCTCTGACGGGCCCGAAGTGTATCTCAAGAATGTATATTTGGTTGTATATCGAAATATACAACCACAAACATACAAGTGGTGGGCCCCTACCTCGCAACTGTAGCAAATGTATATTTGCACCTCCTTGTATATTTCACTTTGTATATGACCTTTGTATGTCCGAACATACAAACTCGTTTGTATATACCTGCGGGCCCACCAAATGTATCTCCCCCTTGCCACTGTAGCAAATGCATCTGCACCAACTCTTGTATATTTTCCTTGTATCTTTCAAATGCATGTCAACTTGTATATCAGAGATACATTCACCTTTATACATTTTTCTTTGCACATTTCGCTTGCATGTTCAACATACAAGCCCGATATACAAGCAGGGCCGATGTACATACAGCGAATATTCTCAGGAATCTGTGAAAGATTCCCCCCTTGTATATGCACATCCCAAGCTTGATATACATTTAAAAATGCATATAACTCATTTTTCACCATTTTTTGAAGGCCGATGGAGACTTTTGCAAGCCCGCCAATGTACATTTTGCCTGCAACTTAATTTCAGAATGCTAAACTTAGGTGATCACCACTAGTGGCTCCATCTGGGGATGCATGCCTCTTGCAGGCATGGCGAGAACCTTAGAATCTCTGGTTTCATAGATTAGTCCCTTATCCATTGGGCAATAAAGTCAAAGCTGCACCAACCTGCATCACAAATTATATTTTGAAGATTATTTTGGCGGCCAAAAATGAAGAACCATAACTTTATCCTGTCAAATGCTTGATTCCAAACTGGATAACCCCAACCACAGCTGAAAACATTAAAACAATCTGCCCATAAGCTGATTTGATCAATTACATGCTTCACCATTTTTGAAAACTTGCCCCTGTCAGTGTAGCTTCTATCACTCTGCATCTTACAATTAGATATATAACCATACACATTATAATATTCTTCAACATTAGGTAACATATGTATGTTATGATCCTCAAGCAGTATATCCTCATATTGCATTTGGCAATATTCATTATCTACCTGGCTGTTGCATATAACCAAACACATATCCAATTGATCCAAAAACTGAAAACACACAGAATATATGAGACCTTCCATATCATTTACATCACTCATTGACATTGAAAATAAATCTTGATCTACACACCCATTGCCATCACTGCACATGTTTGAAACAATTAATGCTAAGCATTTATCATCCACAGTTTGCAAATCAGTATCATCATTTTCAAACAGAGGGTTAGTTCTGCACCACTGAAAGTCATGACTCACAAAATCAAATGCATCCATAGGCTCATCATAAAGGGGATTCATGCTCATTGCAAAGGTCTCTATTTCTTCTTCATGACAATCCATTTCTTTTCCATCATTATCAGACCTAGAGTCATAAGAAGAACAAACCTGATCCATGAACTAGTCAAGGATATCATCTTTATCATCTTTAACATCTGTTTGCCCCACATACAAAATTTTTGCTACTTCAATGCACTCTGAAGTTGAACTATCTGCATCATTTTCCAGCCCTCCAATGCTTCCTGATGAAACTGATATTGACTCATGATCCATATGATCACAACTTTGCACAACTAGATCATTTAAATATGAATGCTCTTTGTTTAGGACTGGCATGCAAATATTACTTAGGAAATTATTATTATCAACTTCATTTGCCGGGCAAATCAGGACATCCTCCTCTATAACAGAAACATCATCAACTTGGGTTGATGCAAAAATTGGGATAGTAGAGGTGTGAGTACTTTGACATTCATTTCCAACAATTAAACTATATCCCTCATCAACATTGGTGACTATAGGGCAGGCAAAATTTTTAGAGAAATACCCTTTTTGAATCCCATACCTCTAGTTATTTTCAATGTCTATTGCAAACTGTTGTGCCTGATGCAATGTGGTGGGCTCTTTATCTCTCAATCTATAGCTCATTTTCCTATCAAATGCTCCCAAATAGACAACTAGGCACAATGCATCATTAGGTCTCATGCACTCTAGAATTCTATTCAATGCCCTCATAAACCTGAGGTTAAAGGCTGGAATCAACTCATCCTCTTCAATATGGATATACATAAAATTACTAATAACTGCATAATCAGAAATTCTTTCACCATATTGTTCTAGAAATGCAAATTTAAAATCATGCCAAGAGCTGACAGAGTATTCTGGAAGATAGGAGAACCAGTCCCTTGCATCTCCATCTAGAGATTGAACAAATAATCTCATAACTACATCTTCATGGTCAATCTCAAAATCATCTACAACATTTATAAATTGATGCAAGTGTTTCTCAGCTGATTCATCCTTTGCACCACTAAATTTGGGCAAATATTTTCTAATTTTAGATGGAAAAGCATTTGGATAGCCACAGATGCCATCAAAGTTTATGGGCTTATATCTGTCAAGTCTGAAACTCTTTCTATTACATGGTTGGGACTGATTATTATGCATTATTGCATTTGACACCTCACTAGGGTTCATGGGCTGATAATACATCATTATGTTCTTACAACCCTTTTCTTTTCAACTCAAATTTTCAGTCAACAATGACCTTAGGCCTTACAAATTCAGACTGTTGTTTAGCTTTCCTAAAGTCCTCCAAATGAGCCTTTCAAACAATATTGCATACTCTTTGGAAATACAAACTAAGTTCTTACAATAGCATGTAGTCTTTCACTATCATCTCCCTTTTAACCAGTGCGGTTTCACCAAATAGGGAGTCTTTCAAACAATATGAAATACCTGGATATGTTGCAGCAGCTGCAAATTCTTCTCTGACTGATTTTGTTCTTTTAACAGGTTCTTTGATGCAGAGTCGCCACCTCCTTGAAGAGGAATGAGCTTCAAACAGGCTGAAGCTGAAAATTGATTTCTTTCTTTCTGGGTCATCCACCAGCAAAGCCACATATATAACTTTCTTGTTTGCTGCAACAAAGCACTTCTAGGTCTAATTCTTCAATCCTTTAGACTCAGACTTTCATGGATATGACATTGATCTCCCCAGCAGAGTCACCAAAATTTGTTGGTTACTCGGATGGGCACACAGATACAATTCTTTTTCATTACTCCCTAGCAAAGTCACCAATTTTGTTGGTGACTCGGATGGATAAAAATAAATTCTGTTTTCATCAAATCATCCCCAGTGGAGTTGCCAAAATTTGTTGGTTATTTTCCCAGATCGGTAGAGGGTTTGCCAGTTCCTATGCACGAGCAGATCCGGCCAACATAAACGGGAGGTTGCGTGAGCTGCCTCCCCTTCACTTCTAGTTCTGCCGCACCAAGGGGGGTGTCCCTATTTGATAAAGATGTAACATTTACTCTCCAAATGATAGAAAGATTTAACTTTGTAATAATAGGTAGAATACTCTCATTTTGGGACCAAGATTTGTGTGACAAATCATAAGGTTGGCAACATTCTTGGACATATGTGTCTGGTTATGGATGAGAGTATGCAGGGGTTCCTAATCCTACTTCTACAACTAACAGGTTAGGATAATGGAATGATTAGTTTGATGGATTGGATGCAAGACAGGGGGTTTTGGATCATAACTACTTCACAAGAATAGACCGGTGCCCTATTCTAGGGCAAGGAGTTAACTAGACGTATACATAAGAATGGCTTGCAACTGTCATTCAAGTTTCAAGGGGTTAGGACTGATGCTTGCCTTACAAACATCACCCAAGGATAAGTATTTGACTGTCCATACTTACAGATATCCCAGCTGACATTCTTCTCCATACCTTAACCTAAAATAGTTTAATCCACTCCTTGAATGGAAGTTAGAGATCAAGTATGCAATACATAAATCTGTATTCTAGAATTTGAGAAACCCTTAGCAACTAAATTCAGAAGAAGAGATGCATACAACAAGTGGAGACAGACAGCAAAACACATGTGAAAAGCATTTTTCATATAACGTTAACACTGAAACTGAACATGTGTACAAGATACAACTCAGATGCAACACATAAACTCCACAGAGATAAAACAGACAGGAAATGCTCTGTATTTCGTTATTTTTCCCCCAAAATTGCCCAAGTCTTCAACAACTAAAAATGAGTAACACAGTCCTCCTTATACAACAAGGAAGTGTACTCAACACATTAATTACAAGGAAAATCAAAAATTTGCCAGATACAATGCATGATCAGATTGGCACTCAAAATAGTTAATGCAATAGAGGGACAAGGAGAAAGGAGTAGATGGAATCAGGATCTGGGCCGCCGCCTGAAGGTTCTCTTCGTAAGCTTGGTAGTTCACATGTCGCCTCACCCATACTTCCCTGCACAATCTGCCATTAAAGCCCCATCCACTTGCGGGATGCAACATTAGGTACATCTAGAGATTTTCCCGCTCAAAAAATGGCCGCACATGCTCAGGAAAAACCACTGCTGAAAGTCCAAAACATGGCCATCAATCTACTTCCCGTTGCTGAGATCCATGGCACTCAAAAATGTTGAAAAGTCATTGGCCAGTGAAAATGTGCCACGTAGGCACCCTATGCATCCATCGCTGACTTTTCCAATCACCATTTTGCCACTTTCGCCCCTGTATATGCAAAAAACATATGCATATACAATCGCCACTGTTCAACATACAAGGCGGACCTGAAACTTTTATGCATCAGAATGTACCTCCTTTTGAAGACTGGCTTGTATCTCTTTCATTTGTATCTTGCATTGTATATCGGCATGTATACAAGCATCCAAACATACAAGCCGCGGACGCCAGCCATTGAATTGGTTGAATTTGATCTTCGCATCGGATCCAGCTTGTACATTGCTCCCTTGTATATTTGCTTGTATGTCGCATATACAATGCGAACATACAAGCCAAATATACAAACAATGGACCTCAAATTTTATACACTGGAATTGATTTCTCTGACGGGCCCGAAGTGTATCTCAGGAATGTATATTTGGTTGTATATTGAAATATACAACCGCAAAAATACAAGTGGTGGGCCCCTGCCTCGCAACTGTAGCAAATGTATATTTGCACCTCCTTGTATATTTCACTTTGTATATGACCTTTGTATGTCCGAACATACAAACTCGTTTGTATATACCTGCGGGCCCACCAAATGTATCTCCCCCTTGCTACTGTAGCAAATGCATCTGCGCCAACTCTTGTATATTTTCCTTGTATCTTTCAAATGCATGTCGACTTGTATATCAGAGATACATTCATCTTTATACATTTTTCTTTGCACATTTCGCTTGCATGTTCAACATACAAGCCCGATATACAAGTAAGGCCGATGTACATACAACGAATATTCTCAGGAATCTGCGAAAGATTCCCCCCTTGTATATGCACATCCCAAGCCCAATATACATTCAAAAATGCATATAACTCATTTTTCACCATTTTTTGAAGGCCGATGGAGACTTTTGCAAGCCCGCCAATGTACATTTTGCCTGCAACTTAATTTCAGAACGCTAAACTTAGGTGATCACCACCAGAAGTAATCTCTAATCTCATAGTCACCTAACTAAATGCTCAAGTTAGGTATTTTCCTGTTACATGAGAGGGTGAAACCAGCATCTACCATTACCTTAAAGCCATCAAACTTTTCTATCTTGATTCCTCTTCAAGCTACAACTCCCTCATCAATAAAATTGTGTGTGGCACCTGTATCGATGAGTGTGATGATCTGCTGTCTGCATAGAACTCCCCTAACTGTAAAAGATCTAATCTTCTAAAATCTAGAAAGTTGAACAAGTGTACCCTCACATCCTTGCTCCTTCTCTAATTCTTTGGATGAGCTTTGTCCATCACTTTACCCTGTATCAGATTGTTGATCAGATTTTTCTGTAGTTGATTCATTGACTAAAAAGTACTCAATCTATTTAGCCTTTGCCTTGATAGAACACTTATGAAATGGATCCCATGGTTCTCTACATTTAAAACATAAATTTTTCTACGAAGTTCATTAAGTTTGTCATTATCCAACCTAGTTGACATCTTTTGGGGCTAATTGGAATCCTTCTAAAACTAAATTTTTTCTTGTCCTTGTCTTTCTTATGTAGAAACCCCTTGGACTAAAATCTATTTTTAGAATAAGAGGACTCCATGTCCCTAGCTTTATTGATTGCCTCATGTAATGTGGATGGATTAAGTGCCTTAATACAACATCTTAATGGATCGAACAACACATCAACAAATAATACTATCAATCTTACTCTATAAAAAACCAGCAATCATTATTGATAGCTTCTAAAAATTAGAAATGTATGAGTCAATAGAACCCCACTACTTAAGCTGTGTCAACTCCTTGAAGTGTAATTTAGGATCCTTCTTATCAAATCGATCAATCAATCTCTCTGTAAACTCTGCATAAGATTCAATCTAATCATGGCCTAATGTGACCATCCAATGATGCCACCACTCACGGGCACTACCATCCAAATGAAGAGATGCATACTTAATGGCTTCATCCTTAGGCATAGGATTGAGCTAAAAAATAAGTATCTAATCTCTGCATCCAAGCTCTAGCTGTAGTGTTCCTAGATCCATCAAAGTAGGGAATAGACAACTTACCAACCTTCCTCTGCAAATCCAGATTCTGAAGTCTCCCACCTGTATGAGGTCTATGCTTAAGTCTTAGGTCCATGTAATCATGGAAAGACATCTTAGCCTAAAACTCATCACCTGGATCCCTCCAATCTCTCATTATTTGATCCTACAACTCATGCTGTGTTGGTTCATTTTCAATTGAAGGATTAATCCTTGGAGGAAAGTTAGGCATAAGAGGCCTAGAGTTGGCTATTCTAGCCAAAGTACATTGAGGTACAACCTTGTTATTGACTAATCCATCCCCATTTCCACCATTGTTTCCATTATTTCTTCCATTATCGTTGTTTCCCCATTATTATTGTTGTTGTTATGATTATTGCCCATATGTTGATTCAAAAGAGCACACATTTGAGCTATATTCTGATGTAAATCTTGTTGACCTCTAGCAAGATCACTTAGCATTTCACCCACACTAGGTACCTCTATCCTTATTTCTCTCATATCAAAAGGATCTCCACCTGATCTTTCACCTCTTCTCCCATCAGAACTACAATTATTTCTTCAACCTATTCAACTATCGATCTCCTCTACAAATACACAAATGACAAGGGGCTGACAACTCTAATATCCTATGAGTATTGTTCACCACCACTCATAGAAAATCACTGCATACAAAGCAAAACTCAACACCACAGGATAGTAAGATACTTTTGAGCTTTGATACCACTATAATAACCAACCTTGATTTTTTGTTTGAAAGTATGAAACACTACAACAATACTGAATGACAATTCACTCACATTTACAACATACCCAATGGACCATACTATTATTTTAGAGTGTACTAAAGATAAATATAGAGAATACAATCAAATAGAATAATATGCAATACTACCCAGTTAAGAAAATCACTATTTTTTCATGAATGTGAAATACCCCTAAGCTGCATATGTTATTTCAAATTTTCTACAAGTTTACACAACAATATTTTCATAGTTTGGGCAATACCCAAATGGATATATCAATTCTATGGCAATTTTAAACATACCCAGATGATAAAAACAAGTAATAACACTAGTATAGACATACCCATTTGCTGCTGATGTAAAACATGTTTGATATAATTTTGTTGCAGCAAATTGAAGCCCCAAAATGGTGTTAAAAGCCCTCCAAACCCTAACTTCTCCAACCCTAAAGTATCATATTTCAATAACTTGCAATAATGTGCCTCCAAAAACATAAAAAAGGCTCCAAAAACTAGGCACTTGGCTGTAAGGTTCCCATGCCCAATAGGAGTAGATGTACGACCTATATGGGGGTTCAAACTTGCACCAAAATCACCCAAAATACTTGCCAAACAATCTCCTTCCTAGTCGAAAACAAGATAATCTTCGACGCTTAAGAGGAGGCCCAATAATGGTCGAAATGTCCTAAAATCACAACAAACTAGTACGACCTACATTGGGAATGGTATGACTAGAATGGAGGTAGAAATCTGCATTAAATCTCTTCAAACCAACAATACTCTCCTTCAAAATCTCCTACAATCCCACTCTCAAAATATCATTTACAAAATCTTGATATTTTTCCATTATAGCACCAGCATAGTGTCTAAATGAAACTATCAGCAATCAGTCTGGGTAGATCTCTCACCACTGAGAATGATATTATCTAAGAGGGTTTTCATCCTCACAAAGTCCCTAGAAAAAACCAGCAACATAACATTTCTTCTCATCAACACATAAACCAAAATGAGCTCCAACAATCACTTTTATTCTTCTTCCAAAACCCTCACGCCTCCATGGGAAAATACAATATTACTTTATTAAAATTGCCCTTATGTCTCCCTAGGCACCCCACATTAAAGTCACTTTATAATATTTAATAATGCTAAAGTTAAATATTTAATTTAACTTTATAATATTAGCGTTAATTAAAATAACCCCAAGATAATTACCAAACGGTCATCGAATGAAAGGGCTAACCCTGTTGGAGTGAAACCACTTCCACATGATGAAGTTAGTGCCAACACAGTGACTTACTAAAAATAAGCACGAGCTCCTAAAAAGGTGGAACACCAACCAAGTGTCTGAAATAGTATCTAAAAGTGTCATAGTGAACCTCTCTGCCATCTAATCTCATTTCCAACAAGAGAAATGCCACATAAGCATCCCCCACACGTCTCCAAGAAATGTGGATCTCCCTAAACATCCAATGTTAGCCTACGAGAACCCAACTGATAGGCCAACTCTCAACAAACTGTCAGTGCTTAGGAAGGGGACATTACACATCCTCCCCTGTATCCATGGTCTTCTCTCCTCCCTCTACCTAGGGTGGTCTTACTACTCCCTTAATACTTGATCTCCTCAACCCTTTAATGGATATAATGGAAGGGGGTGAGATCTCTCATAGTAGGTTGTGTATGCAATTTTTGCTCCTACATCATCACCCTATGCCACCAATAATTCCTCCTCCTCCTCATCTATCAATGTATGTGTGCTAAATGCTTGTGTATTTATTTCTCCAAGCTTGTGGGGTGATCTTTGATGTCTCCTATAAATAGAAGGCTCAAGAGGCATAATCTATTAAATAATAAACTCATAGAGGATTCCCATAATAGAATCTCTCAAGCACTATAGGATACCTCCCATAATACTCTTAAGATCTCCCAATGCTCCTCAACTACATTCTATCATATGCACTCATCAGTAAGCCTTGGTATAGTATCCAAGTATATCTACAAAGGATAATTTTTCAAATGCTCTCATCTAAAACAATAATGTCTTTCTCACTCTCAGGTTACCTAATCTACATGTATCCTAGTAAAAGTCTCAAGGCATAACATAAAAAATCACTAATGGTAAACCTAGTAATAATAGATTCTAAAATGTACTAAAATTCTCAACATTGTAATAATATTATGGCATGTAAGCTCTCGATCCACCAAACTTTGTAAGTCTATGGAGATTATCATATAATGGGTGACCATACACCTACTTTGTGAGTATACACTTTGATGCTCTTCCATATCTCTCACAATTTGAAACATGTTGCAATTGAGGGAGAAACCACATCCATAAAGTAAAATCAATATTGCAAGAATCAATAATAATAGGATGCAAGCCCTAAGGTAATATCTGCCAAAATGACCTCACCATATGCACGTCATACTCTACCTATACAAAAGAAGTATAACTCTCTATCCTTTTGTAATGTGGTTTGAATGTCAACTACTACCTATTATCTACAAATATGTAACTGCAAAATACTCCACAATGCTCCAAGGTAACAACAATCTCACCAGTTGAAAAATGTTGTTCATGTCTAAGTCTCACCTCCTAGCAAGGGAAATCAACATATGAATACCATAACTCTATACTGGTAATTGTATCATATATACAAAGCCCACTATATCAATAAGTTAAATCTCTATAGATATCAAATCTAATAATACTTTTTAAAATTTAATATCATTTACTAAAGAGTAGGTTACAATATATGGTGGCTATCAAATGTAATACACTAACAAAACAAGAAAGGTATTACAATATAAATATGATAGATCCATCAGCTATCATAATAGAAAAAAGATCTGGACCTCCACAAAGGCACCCAAACTATAGCTCAAAGATGTTATAGTTTTGAGTTTTCAAGTATTCTTTTTGAAACTCCACGTATTACTTAACAATATTTTCATCAACTTTCCTTTTATCACGAGGCCAAAAAATGAGCCCTTTTGATCTCTTTTTTATACATAGAAGTAAGTTCCTCTTATAAAAAATTAAAGAATCTATCCTTTGAAATTTCAAAAATCATAATCAAAATTTGAACGAGTGTGAGATCACCAAGAGACTCCATAAGGTATCTTCTTTTGTTTTGGATACTTCATTAGTCTTTTCTCTCCAAATATGCTAGAGTATCTTAGTAGTTAAAACTAATCAAAGTTTTTAGGAATCTCATCAAATTTAGTCAAATACCAAAATAAGTTTTCATGTCATTTAAAACTATTTTTGATATCCCAACTCAAACCATTACCAACAAATGTAGACCAAATATTACGTGATCATACAAAAAATTAAAAAAATGTTCAAAAGTTTTAATCGTATTACATAATTATACACTCGAGGAGGTAGACCAGAGTAACAAAGAATAAAGTTAATGGCTAGTTTATTAAGAAGGAGAATCCATCTAAAACATTATTTTTTTGGTTCAAGAGTTTTTGACCAACATACTTTAAGGATATTGGACCACTTCTATATAGACATATTAAGGTTCAAGTTTGGATTAAAATTATTGAGGACTTCCTATGAGTTAGCAAACATAACATTAAATATTTTTATAATTCACATTGTTAAACATAGTGTTGGTGCCTGAATTGACTATCAGTTTCCGAGCAATTTTTCATGCAGGCACCTTCCCAAAAAATCCAAAAGGTTCTGAGTTTTGGCACCCCTTCATCTTTCCTGAGGAAGGGGTCATCATGTTTTGTCCATCAGCAAAAGTTTTGTTTTTTTGAGTGCTCCGATTGTGTCTTTGAACTTTCAGTTTGAACCTCGCCGGTGAACCTCAGTGTTGAACCTCACCATTGAACCATCTGTTTGAACTGGTTCAATGGTTCAAAGCTTTATGTTTTTGGTTTCATCGGCGTGATGGCAGCTATCGGCATAGGTTTGTGGTCTTGCTCCGACAGTCTAAGTCACACCGACGGAGATGGGAAGCCAAGTTGCCATCGGCGTGACTTTTGTTGTCGGCGAGCGTTGCTTTTGGGTTGGCCGATGGTTTTTGTCTTGGCGACGGGTGTTTTTTGCTTGGCCATCGGTGAGACTTGTTTTATCGGCCTAGTCGATGGAAGTTGGCTCGATGGTCTATCTCTGGCCGATGAGGGGAAATATGGAGTTTGCGATGGCGTCGGCGAGACTATTGAGGTCGGTTAGAGGAGTTTCAGGTTGGCTAATGGGATTGGTCTGGCTGACAGGGGATTGCGATGGGCTTCATCGGTGTAACACATGAGGTCGGCCAGAGGATTTTTGGATGCTCCGATGGAGGGAGTCACGGCGACGGAGGTTGTGTTTTGTTTGCCATTGGAGAGACTTGATAGATCGATGAGAGTTTTTTGGGGCAAGCCGATGGCTTAGCTTTAGGCGAGGGCTTGTGTGTCGAGCGCAGCAAAAGCGCTCGACACTTAGTATGTTTGTGGCCATGTTTATAAAACGTTGAAGTGGTCTTCTCACTATGCATGTGGGATTAATCTCCCTACATTATTTTGAACCTGCGAGGAAGCGCTTCTTGGCGGGAAGCTCCATTTTGAACAGTGCGACGGTTTCCAAGTAGGCCGCGGGTGGTTGAGCCATCAATGGTGATTGTAGCAGGGGTGTGGGCAACAGTACAAGTGATTAAACTGCCTGATTTTTAGCATGAAGACTTCCAGATGGTGGCACAGGGCTCGAGGCTACCCCTGTCAACTCTCCTGCCTACTGCATTGATAACTTATGGACGCCATCTCTCATGGGCTGTATTTGGCAGTTTTTTGTAAAAATCATGTAATTAATTGCTGTGGGTACACTTTCTGGCCAATATAGGCAGACTATGTTACTATTGTTTTGGTTGTTGAAAGTTGAACATTTGGCTCTGTAATACAATACAGCTGATTTGGTTGCTCTATGCAGCAAAACTTGTGAGTTTATGTATCTCCTGTTGTATGTTTTTGCATGAATCCACTGATTTCATGGTCAATTTTATATGAATAATGCTATGTTTGCATGTGTTATGCTAATTTTGTCTCCAATTTTGCATGTATCTTTCTTCTGAGTCTAGGTATTCAAGGAATGTCTAATATTCTAGAACATAGAATTCCTGTGTTGAATGTCTGATCTTTTAACTTCTGCTCAAGGGGTAGATTAAACTGTTTTCAGATTAAACATTGGGAAGGGTATACTGTAATAGGGATGCCATAAGTATAGATAGCTTAACACTCTATATTGGGAGATATCTGTAAGGCAGGTATCATATGTATCCCCCTGAAATCTAGTTTTAGTTGTTCATGCATATCATTCACAGGTGTATGTCTACTGACTCCAGGCCCTGGATAGGCACCAATCTTGCTTTGTGTTTGTGTTACAACCATGTCCAGCTTTGCATCCAAACTTAAAATCAAAATCAAACTCTAAAACAACCATTAGGACAGTAGAATTAGTTTTAGGATCCAAGTCCTCTGTCTACAACTGCAAATAGGCCCAAAGCTAGCCCCTTTGCTCTTATCTTACAGTTTTGGTCTACTTACAGGAGGACTTATCTGCTTTCTGTCAGCATCCCAGCCTTGTATGTATATCCTCATGGATGTTGAGTAGGGAATACCCCCCTAGGTTTTGCAGAGCCTGAAGAAGAAGAGGAGATAAAATATAGAGTCTATCTCCTACACTGTTGGCCCCTGGCCCAGAGATCCTGTTGATCATTGATGGCTACCTTGTAGGGAAATCTGGGAATAAGCATCCAGTCTGGGAAAAAACCAACAGAAATTGGCGACTCTGTTGGGGAGAGAGAGAGTCAAGTAACCTAAGGGATGGAAAATCTAGTTTCCAATGAAGTTGTTGCAGCAAAAAGGAACCATGTGGTGCTCTACTGGGGTGATGAATCCATAAAACAAAAGTACCTTGCTGACATTCTGTCCTCTCTCTGAGAGGTGGTGACTCTGTTGAAAGAACCTATCAATGCTGCAACATATATCCAGGTATTCATCTTTGATTCAAAATGTTGAGTTTAGAACAACAAGCCTGGTCGTGCTCTCAGAGAAGACCATTCTTTATTGAAAGATATAAAGCCCTAAATTTCACAGGGATATATGGTTACCCAAATATTATTCCCAATAAAATTAGAATATGTTTGCCAAAATATAGTGGATCAGATTTTGAATCGGCAAACAAACATCTGCAAAGATTTTGTAATTTAATAGAAGATTATGAGGTAGAGGATGAAGATGTAGTAATGAGACTCTTTGTTCAGTCATTGGAAGATGATGCTAGGATATGGTTTTCAGACTTGCCTGTTTGTTCAGTTTCTTCATGGATAGATTTAGAAGTTGCATTCCTAGGGCAGTTTGGTGAAAGCTTTGATGTGGCCTCATTAATCATACATTTTATGAATATCCAAAGGGAAGATGAGGAGCTGGTTCCAACCTGTAATCTTAGGTTTATTAAATTGCTCAGGCAGATCCTTGAATATATGAGACCTAATAATGCATTGTGCTTGACAATTTATTTGGCTGCATTTGATGAAGAAATGAGTTATCTGTTGAGAGATAAAGAACCAATCACACTTCACCAGGCTTTCCAATTTGCTATGGACATAGAAAATAATGAGAAATATGGAATGCCAGTAGGTTTCATGGCTGCAAGTTGTCAAAGCAGTTATCAAAGTGAATATATTTCAGCTCTCCCAGTATGTGCATTGAGAAATGATTGTATAGAGGGAAATATATTTCAGAATAATGTGTGTAGCCATGATGTGATGCATGAAGAAAATGTTGTAGAAAATGTAAGCACATCTTGTAATAATGAAAACAAAGATTGTTATCAGCCTTTAGAAGACAAGCCTGCAGACACAAGGTGCCCTCCAATTGATCAAATGAGAGACATACATGAAGTTGTGTCTTGCAGCAGTGTGCATATCCCAGTTATGCCTGATTATTTATATGAAGTGGATATGCAGAGCTTCACTCTGAATATAGAAAACATTGATTCAAGGGATGGCAGTGAATATGCTAGTGATTGCCAGCATTCAGATGCATATGTGAGCCTTTCAGATAATGAAATATATTTGGATGCTGATTATGAATGTTTCCTTGAAGATTTTGGCCACCTTCATAGTGCAGAGGTTGAAAACTTTGCTTTTGATTATCAAGGCACTGGTGAAGATAAAAAACAAGGTCACTATTAAGAGGTGGATGGGAAAATTACAGATGTGTGTGCTCATACAGTTGGGGATAGTGTTGATTGCAGGGGTGACTATGAAGCTTTCAGTGTAGGGCTACATTCTGAGTTATTTTTGCCTTCTCTTGAGATATTTCAGGTGGACATTAATGACAAAACTGCCATGCATGATGATGATGGATATCTGTATGTTCATCAAGATAAATTTGATTGTGAGATGTTGCTTGTGCCTGAATATTGCATGTTTGATACAGAGGAGCTCTTATTTTTTGAGGAAGGGCAAATTTTGATGTGGATTCATTTGTTTCATGTGAGTCTGTTATTTTTCCAAGCAACATCAGTGACTCATATGATGATGACATTCTACAACTGATAATTGGGTACCCGCAAGAAACTCGGCCCACATATAGGGGAAGTCGCGCGGGCAAAAAAAAAAGCCGCCGGTAACGGGTACCCGTTTTCAAAGAAACGGGTACCCGTTTAGGAACAGGCACCCGAACCTAAACGGGTACCCGTTTCTTAACGGGTACCCATTTAGTAACGCGCACCCGAGCCTAAAACGGGTACCCGTTATTAAACGGGTATCCGTTTTCAAAAAATTATATATTTTGAAAAAAGACCTCTGCGGGCTCATTTTCACCCACAGAAGCTGATAGCGACAGCGGACAGCCAATAACGGGTACGCGTTGCCAAAGCCCAAACAAAGAAAACAACAGAGTTTTTGTTGCCCTCTCACCTCCTCCCGCCACCTCGTCACCCTCGAGCTCTTCCAGGTTGGTTCTCTACCTATCTTTAGCTTGTTTTAAATTTTTTTTTCCTAATTGTAGGGTTAAAATGAAAATTAGGGTTTTATTTGTTATTTAAGCATTTTACTTGTTATTAGAATTTTGTGATTGTATGTTACTGCAAACCCTGAAACCATGTTACTGCAAACCCTAAAAAACTTAAACTATAAACCCTAAAACCATGTTGTACAGTTACAAACCCTAAAAACCTAAACTATAAACCCTAAAAAATCAAATTATAAACCCTGAAACCATGTTGTACTGCAAACTCAAAAAACGTAAACTATAAACCCTAAAAAACCAAACTATAAACCCTAAAACCATGTTGTCCTACAAACCCTAAAAACCTAAACCTTAAACCCTAAAAAACCAAATTAGTATATGTAATAATGATAAAAGGGATAAGTTTGAAGATGAAAATTGTTGGCTATAAGACTATACCCTATCTTTGATATCTGTCATTGTTGGCTATTAGAAGTTCCTGTCTGATATGCCAGTAAGGTTGCTATCACCAAAAATATAAGACATAAAGTATAATGGACCCAAATCATCTTCTTGTAAAACATTATGATCATTGATTAGGGGTTAATTTTGTGTCACTTAATTGTTAGATATATCGAAATTATATCCAATAATAGTTAAATGATATTCCTTTACATTTATTTGTGAACCTAACCATAGTTTTCACTCTAGTGTACATATGAACCATATTAAACTCCTAGACTCTTTCCATTCTATGAAATATCACATTATGTAAGGGTCCATATTAAAATAGAACGATATTTGGTCATATGTATTTAATAATGGAATACCATATAAGCCTTTTAAGATCCACATGATACTCACCAAAACTATAAGATATAAATTCTAATGGACCCCAATCATCTTCAAGTGTAAGGCACTATGATCATTGACTAGGGGTTCATTTTCTATAACACAACTGTTGATGTATTGAAATTGTATCCAGTAATAGTCAAATGGATTTCCTTTATATTTATTAGTGAACTTGACATTCCATCACCTAGGATTTTATAGTACTGGTTTGACCTTTTTTTAATTACAGTTCTTAGATCTAATTTATCACTTTTATCTTTTTCTTAAATAGATTTACCTATGGTTTGCATTCATCCTTGTTTATCTTTTCCTATCATATCTTGATTATGGTTTGAGCATGTAAATAGTGATATATACCTTTTTGATTCAACCTATCTAGAAGCTTGGATAATCTTTTGTGACATGTGATCCTTCCATCCTTGATACCTTCATGATACATTTAAATGATGGACCAATGAGGATGTGTTTTCTATAGCTTGTGTTGTTCTAGTTATATACTTGTTTTACCTGCTTCCCTTGAGGATCTATCTATTAACCCACAAAATGTTGAACATATTTTGGTGCTAATTTTGAGAATGCATATAAATGGATTGAGTAGAATACTTGTATAATTGGTTATTTTTTGGTTTCATGCCATCCAAAATGTAACCAAAGGCTTCCTTTTCTTCTCCTTTGTGGAATCCAATCATGCAAACAAACTCCTCCACAATGGACCCAACTACATGCATAGATCTTTACAAGTTTGTTCTCCCTAAATAAGGGATTTCATCATGTCACATAGACTACACTCTAGCTATGCACAAGCCTAAACTAACCTCCAAGCTAGATGTTGAGGCAAGAAAAATTTAATTTGGGTGGACTAATGTAAAAAAATATAGAAATGTTCATAATAAGGATAAGAGTAACTATCTAACTTCCAACTCTACTACATGGCTAGCACATTTAACAAGTCCCACATGGCCTTAGGATAATGACAAATCAACATAACCCGTAAAATCCTCTTAGCTAAGGCCAATAATAAAGCAAAGCAAGTAGCTGATTCATAATCAACTCTTAGGTCGATATTCCTTTAGTGATTCCTTCAAAGAGTTTAGTAAGCCAAGTAGTTCTTAAGAAAGTTCCTCTTCTAGTGAGTGTTATTTTCTCATTGGATTTGGGAGTTCCAACTATGTCACAACCAAATGGAGGAAGACAGTCTCATATAGTCCCCCCTAGGAGGTTAAACAAGGATAATATGATCTTGAGAAATGATAGATGCAATTTGGAGCCTTTTCTCCAAAAAATGTTAGATTAGATTTGAGTAGAATATTTTTTTTGCATTGCAATGGTTGGACTACAAGGAAATATCCTTAGACCCTCTTGCCTTATGAATTAATGGAGGATATGGTGTCGGATTTTTGATATAGATTTACCCCCTAGACATTCTTTGTCTTCAAGAGGTTAAACTTTTCTTGGATTTTTGCTTCCAATAATGTGATGTGTCCTATGGCAAGATAATATTTTTTAATCAATAATAATAAGCAACTTCATGGTGGCACTTAGAAGATTTGTTAATTCCAATTGGCAACCCCACTATTTTACCCATACTTGTGACCCATATAACAAAGTAGGTTATGGGTCCTTTTCAATATTGAGAATCAATGTTTTAGTGTGTCAATATCTATACCTCAAATGATGTGACTGAAAGGATGTTACTTTAGTGGTGGCTTGCTTATGACATTCTACTAGTATAGTGGTTTATTAATGGCAACTTAAACCTAGTTGAGGTGGCATCTAAGAGACGCTTGGCCATTTTCCTATGCAATGGATAGAAAAAAAGAGACATGTGTTTTTATATGCACAATAAATTGTGCATTTATGACCCAAGTCTTTGTTTCCAAAGTTCATCTCTAATTTGGTACTCTTGATCCAATCTGCATAGTGGTTCTAAAAGATACATTAAGAGAATTGCTTGTGTTATGATGTCAAAGAAACTAGACACTTTTCCTTCACCAACTATTACTCTCTTCATGTTGAACCCATGCTAGATTGTTTTAGTTTCACAATTAAATATGATTTAGATAACATCAATGTATTAACTAGTGCAATGGTGACATTTGTAGACCTATGCTAATTCTCATTTAGTTTTGGGTCGATTCTAGTAGATGGATTAATATAGTTGCATATCAACATACGATGCACGCAATCTTATATGAAGTTGGGATCATTCCTTGATCCTTCACCTACCCTTAGTTCATTTAAAAATATTGAGGAAAACATTCTTCTACCCTTGACATCCACATTTTATAGTTTCAAATTTACAACTTAGGGAACTTGACATCCACATTTTAGGGTTTCAAATATAAATTTTAAGGTTCTAAAGTAGATGTTTAGGGCTTCACTTTTCACCTTTTAGGGTATCAAAATGATGTATTAGGGTTTGAAAATTCATGTAATAGAGTTTTAAAATGACATTTTAGGGTTTCAAATTCTCATATTAGGGTTTGGAAATTAACATTTAATAAGGTTTCAAAATGATATTTTAGGGTTTTTACACTTCAGCAGAAGGTAACTCATATTGTTGGAATACAACATGTTGTAGTATTGGTATAAATGTAGTCTTTAACAAGGTCACTATTGTTATAAATGTAGTATTGGTAATAAATGTAGTATAAAAATAGCATGCAATGTTCAATTAAGTCATAATCTGTACCGCTCTTTTGAGACACATGAGAAGCCTATAGTAAAATTGGAGTTAATATAGGAAGAGAAATAGGAATGATAGCTCTAGCAAATTGAGTATAATGCTATTAATTAGAAAATATAACTTTTCTAAGTTAAAAGCAATAAATGAATAGAAATGAAATACTATTTACAAAATTGAGCTTAACTTAGAGCCTATAATGTCAAGGCATCACGTAGACATCTTCATGTCACACCGTCACAATTGAGCTTAACTTAGAAGCTAGAAGTAGCCTGATTAATAGAGAAATGGGAATCTAATACACTTGGCATGCACTTTTAAATTTGGACTATATAAGGTGCCAAAATGTAACTTCCATTATAATTTTGAGAAAAATGATGATACGACAAGACCTTGTTAGGTAGAGTGACACCTTGGTGTATGACTAGGACCTAGAACCTGCAACCTTGTCCACTATGTGAATTTAATGATCTAAAAACTTTGATATAGCTTTATGTTGTAATTTTTTGCATAACTTCCTCTTGGTAATTTTTGTGAGATCTTTTTTCTAATTATTCCATATAAATTATCTATAAATACCAATTCTATAGTTCAAAAACCCTCTAAAAATGGTTAAAGAGGAATGAAGTAGGACTTGGAGAATATAATATTTTAGGGAAATGTTGGATTAATTTAAGGAGACATTGGTATGAGGCATCATCATTTGATCATATTATATGATAAACTTGTGCATGTGTTTAATTTTCAAGTATTACGTGCTCTCTGAATTCATGGATATTTTAAACTAAATCATTTATAGATCTATTCTAGATTAAGTTTAAATTTATAGATATTTGTTTGTAAGTTTTCAATATACATATATATTTATAAATTGTGAAATTATACATTTGTAAGTTTTTAATATGAATTTACATATTTGAAAATTTGCAGGAGACAGATCTAATGGATGACCAGAGTCTAGATGAATTTTTAATAGATGACATTCTTTATGAAACCCCCCCACCCCGTGATCCACCTCAAAACCCCCCACCTCGTGATCCACCTCAAAACTCCCCACCCTCTCCACCTCAAAACCCCCCATCCCCTCCACCTCAAAACCCCCCATCCCCTCCATTTGATGAGGCCCGATTGCGGCAAAACATTAATGAAAATATTAATACAATTGAGGAGAACATTAATTTGATTAATAATCAACCTCACTTGATGCCTCCTCATGTGGTTCGGTTTGCATCTTCGATGCAAACCATTATTGATTCTGTTAGGTCTATCGATGCAGACCTAAATAGATTTCAGCTTTGGCGGGAGGAGAGGAGGCAATTCTATGCGGATGGTCTTTCATATAAAGACATCCATGACCTCCACATTACAAAACAAACATTAGCCCCATTTTTTTGTCACCCAAAAACTAATCAACCTATAGCTGCAACAAAAAAAAGAATATCAATTAAATGGTGTACGCATGAGGGGATTTCGAGACATTTTTGGGATCAGTGGTGGATGGTGTTTGATCACCCACCACATGCTAATTGTGAGGTGCCGCTATATTTTTTGAGAAAATTATGGGTGGAGTTTCAATTGGGTCAAAAACCCAATTATTTTGATATGAGAGATTTTCAGGGTGTTGGTCGTGGCATGCCACAACACAGACCAGGGGCACGAGTTGACCCCAATCGACCTGTTCCTCCTGCTCCTATGGTTGCTCCTATTTTGCCCACGATTCCTGCACCTATTCAGCAGCAGTCAGTTTTGTCGACATTAGGAGCATTGAGTAGACTCTTAGGCAATCTCACTGAACAAGCTGCCCACATGGCAGCTGAATTCAGTGGTGGAAAGCATCATGGAGGAGTCGATGCATCTCAGCATAGAGCCCCAGGCCTGTCAGGGGCACATTTGTGTACAAATTGCAATCAACCGTGTTATGGTCCTCCTCCTACATCCACATTAGATGCAGCTACAGCCGGAGTGGAGTCATACTTGGATCTACTATATTCGGATGATAATCCTACACAGGTACATTGACCACATTTTATTAAATATTTCAAGTGTATAATTTGAATGTAGATCAAATTTTTTATAAATAATTTAATGAATTAATTTATATAATTGTAAACTATTTGTTGTACAGATCTCAAGTCGCTCTAGGGCCACATCACGATTTGATACATTGAGTATTACATCGACAGCTGTAGAGGTTGGCACACCTTACGGGGTAAACCAATATATCTTAACCCTAAAACCATATGTATCTAATTCTAGTTTAATTTTTCTTTTGAAACTTATCAATATTATATTTTAAATTAACAAACTGTGTATAATTAAATAAATAACTATATACATACATGTATGTGAAACACTACTATTGCAGCGAGGCTCAGGTCCTGTGGCAGTTCCCATGTCTGACAGACCACCTAGCTCAGGTGTTTCTTCCATTGATCCTCCATCGACAGCTACTATGCCTGAGTATTCCCTGGTGTGTGTTTTAAAAAATTGTACTAAATTTGTACTAAGTTTCTTTTTTTGAGTTTATATAAATTTATATATGCACGGGCCATATATATGTAAGTGCAGGATGATAGGAGTGAGACTATTGGCCAGGTTGGTACTCAGGGACAAATTCATGAGCCATCTACACATTTTCAGGTCCTAAACTTTAATTTAAATTTTCTATATGTGCAATTTCTAGGTCTTTTTTTGAGTTTATATAAATTTATATATGCACCCATATATATGTAAGTGCAGGATGATAGGAGTGAGATTATTGGTCAGGTTGGTACTCAGGGACAAATTCATGAGCCATCTACACATTTTCAGGTCCTAAACTTTACTTTAAAATTTTCTATATGTGCAATTTCTAGGTCTTTATATGCTAATTTTAAATTGTAACTTATTTCAAACTTGCTTTATTTGAAATTCTAGCAATTAGCAAGTCAAACTTTTGGTCACGAAGATGAAACAGTTATACCACCTGCACAACAAAATGTGGGAAGTGAGACAGTAATTTAAATGCACACTTTAAAACCTACATTTAAATATTTAATTTCATATGTCATTTTAAAATTTTTTTAATCTGATTGCAAGTTCTTTCTCTTGTGTGTACAGCATGAGGTAGATCCATCCATTTCACGAGGAAGAAAGAGGCCTCTTTCAGATTTGAACTTGAGTGATGATCATCCCTGATATAGAGTTTTATTTCATAGACTAAACTGTATGATGTGCACATTATTTTTTATATATGCCATTCCAGGACTTTGACTATCTATGTCGAACTTGCTATGACATGTTCTTCTAGATATATTTCAGTATTTCATGAACTGTGATTTGTATTTATTTATATGCTGATGATGAGTAGATGTTTTAAAGTACACATTTCATGGGTCCTACCTAGATATTTTATAGTATTTCATGGACTTATCTAGATCTAGATCTACATGTATATATTATTGAGTATATATGCTTGAATGTAGTTTAGTATGTTAAATATGCTTCATTGTTAAATATGTTAAATATGCTTCATTGTTCACTTCTAGAAATTATAAATTATTTAATTGAGATGTATGTTAAAAAATTTCTCTTTACTACATTTTTAAATTTTTAAGAAGTGATTAAATGCATTATGGTTCAATAGTTTTTATTGAAATAGTGAACAAAAAGAATGCCAAAAGTTTGGATTTTGGTAACAAAGTGTTTAGTAGATCCATCTATGTTATATGTGTTATCCCTCTCAAATTTGTCTCACTAGAAATGCCAAAAATGGATTCAACCTTAAGGATGTGATTCTTTTCTAAAATAAAGTGTCATTGCCAAGAACATACTACCATCAATACTAAAGAGTTTCTATTAAAATATGTGAATTGAAACACCACATATCATGACATCAACTATTCCATAAAAGTTTGTGATATTCCCTATTATCTCAAACTCCATAAAATATACTATCTATGTTTAAAAAGGTACATACTGCAATGACATCAAACATAAACCAATAACCTGTGTCTTAAGATATATTAGTGGTAGGGAAAATTATAGTGGCCCTCACCCTAGATTAATAAGTTGAAGTAGTGTTAAAGAATTACTAATAAACTAAAAAACTTTATCCTAGGGTGGTGGGACAAATTACACAAGCCTTACAAATCCTCTACCACTTCCTTGACATTTTTAACATTGTTCGAATTTGATAGGAGGGATTTATGTCACCTCCTCCTCATCTTAATTCTCATAGTAGATAGAATCATCCAATTTAGCATCAAGATGAAGGTAAATATCTTCATTATCGTAGAAATATATCCTCCAAGGCTTTGTGCATATACAAGTAACATTTGATAGCATGGAGGCACAACTTATTCACCAAGTTTCTAGCTTATAATTACCTTTTCTTTTGATATGTTTGAAGGAGATAGATTTAAACTTATTCACCAAGTTTATAGCTTCCAATAGAATAGTTTCCAATAACCACAAGCTTCATCTATACTTTTTCATATGATCAATGTTGATCTTGGAATCTCCTTCCACACTAAGGGATATCTTGTTTAGTTTCCAAGTCATCTTGAGGCCCTGGATATCATGGCCCTAGATATCCCAATGTAGGTGTGGACCAAAGGGTGTGAATATCAACATAGGTATCTCCTTGTTTTAACCTTATTCAAAGCAACCTTGGCCAATTATGAGCCTAATCCACCTCTTCTAGTATGATCATATATTCCTCTTTACCCCAACAATCACCAAGTTCCTAAATGCACCATATTTCTTTAAAATAGTCCAAAATTTGGGATGCATATTCACATTTAAGAAATACATGATGATTGTCCAGAGACTTCCTTAAATGTGAATATGCATCCCAAATTTTGGACTATTTTAGGGCACTTTATAACAAGGTAATTTACCTAGGATAAACCTACAAAATCATGATAAAATGATAAGGATGTTAGACTCACCTAGTTAGCCTCAATTGAGATACATGTTCCTTTAAATGATTGTGGTCATCCTTTGATTACAAAACCTTCAATATATATCATTTGTATAGTCCTTGAAATTTTATTAATTTGCAACCGAGACTTTGTTATCATCTTTCTTACAAAATTGAGACTTTGTTATCATCTTTCTTACTTAACCACTATAATAGCCAAAACTTCCTTGGCCTTTGGAAGTTGAATCGTGCATATAGTTTCTCATAAAGGAAAGGAATTAAAGAAGAGATTCCTATGAATATTTTCCCAATTTAAAATTACTTTACATCTTCAACATACCTAGTTCCTAGTGTGGATTTCATATTTGTTTGGTTTAATTTTTTTGAATTATAATATAGGTGTTCTACTAAGGGGACCCATCCTTACTAAATTGTTTAGAAAACATATATAAATGAGTGTGTTAACAACCCAAGACTAGGCATAGCAGTAGAAAGCACAACATCCCATAAAGGTTTCTAAACTACCCATATGCAACTATATCAATACCCCAATACATATAGCAAGCACAAAATTCCAACACAACTAATAGAAAGCTAAAAAACAAACAAAACACCAAACCACATCAACATCTTGAGGGAGCTTTGGCACTCCCTAATGCATCGAACGTCCCACTCATAGAGGGATTTCCATTTGTCATAGGCCCTATTGTGCACACCATTCCCAAACACACTTACAAGCTCCACCAAAAGAACCTTTGGACACTTTGCATTCTCTAGTCCATGAAAGTTGACACATTTCTAGACCTCTACACATTGTATAGAACAAATGACAATTAATCCATAAACTCGGGGTAGCTAGATGCCTCACTTCGATACATCACATATGGATTTAAAAATGAGATACTTCCAACTTCCTTTACCTTCAGTCAACTACCTCTAATGGCTATCTAAAATGTGTATTAAAAGACTAAGCCAACATCTCAAATGTGGAACATTTAAACTTGCATCACACATAAATAAATCTAGTATACAACACAAGAATTCAAACTTGGGAGAAACTCTCAACTAGGCATAAAATTCTCAAAAGAGTGAGCATTGATTCTAATGACACTAATTCATAATATATAATGGCTTTTACATAGCCTTAACATGACTTAAATTATCCAAATGCACAATTCTCTAAAATGGATCATGACCTACAACTCCTCTTGCAATGGTGGAGAATGAAGGATGAGAGCTCCATGCATGGGTTCCAAACACCACTTAAATAGTAGTCCAAAATTTTATTGCAACAATCCCAATTGACTTTGCATGCAACCTCTCTTCCAACCATAATCAACTATCTAGTTAGTCATAAGGCTTTGAATCTTTATCAACCAACCGGCTTCACAAGCTTTACTGTAAACTTACAACATGGCTCCAGTCTATTTGCAATCTATACCTCTATCAAGGACTCTCAATAACTGTATCAACCTACATACAATCAACACTTTTGCTTTCAAGATGCCACCAACTTTTCTAAGCTTTGTCTCCAAAAGACATCATTCTTTGTGGACTTCAACCATGTATGGCTCTGTCTAATACAACCTACTTTAAATGACTCCAACACTATACTAATCACATAGCTAGTTCTGTGCAACAACCAACCAATACCTATATTAAGTCTCTAAGCTCTGCCCAAGCATGTTCAACAAAGTTCAACCATGAATGGCTCTTTGCAAGCCTCCGTCACAAATCTCAAACAATTCAAATCAAGAAGAAACTAAAAGGTTCAATTCAAATCAAGTATCCACACAATATAAGCTACAAAAAAAATTATCACAATTTGAAATTATTCAAGAAGTAGCATTCAATTCTTGTAGAGAAACTAAATCTTTTAAAGAAGAAACTATCTAAGGAAATTCATTTAAATCTTATCCACACAATATAAGCTACAAAAATTTTTATCACATTTGGATTTAATTATTCAAGTAGTATTCAATTCTTGTAGATAAACTAACTCTTTTAAAGAAGAAACTACAAGGAAATTCAATTTTCTTATCCACACAATATAAGATACAAAAAAATTTATCACAATTTGAAATTATTCAAGAAGTAGCATGAACAATTCTTGTAAAGAAACTGGAACTCTTTTAAAGAAGAAACTATCTAAGGAAATTCATTTGAATCTTATCCACACAATATACTTGATCATCAATTACTGTGAAAACCTCTTGACTAACATTAGTTTGACATGACTACAAAATTGATCTACAATTTACATTATGATCAAATCTTGTAGTGGCAATCATGGAAAAATCTACTTGTAGGATACACCTGCAAGAAATAATGAATGTAAATGAGAATGAAAGAATATGTACCAAAAACACAAAATATTAATGCAATATGTACTAAATAGCAAAAAAGAGGATACAACTTGACGATGGCTTAAGGGGAGCTAAGAGGATGTCTTAAGGGGATACATAAGAGGATGGCTTTAGGGGATGTATAAGAGGATTAATTAAAAGGGGAGCTAGAAGAGGATGTCTTAAGGGAATACAAAAGAGGATAGCTTACTTGGAGAGATGTACACTAGTCAATTTACAAAGTATAAAATAAAACTTGATGGCTTAAGGGGAGCTAAGATGACATCTGAATTAAGGGGATGTACAAGTGGGTGTCTTTAGAGGATGGATGATAAATATTTGAGTATATATATATGTAATTACCTAATTTGCGTTCACTTTTAGTTGAAGACTACAAAATTGACCTCACATACTTGTATGGTGATAACTTCTATTGACAATCATGCGTGCATTTGACTACTTGTCTAGGGTACACCTGCAAAAAGTAATGTTCAAATGTACAAGTAAATTAACTATATATTTCCATGGGTCAATACAAAATTTAAGACAAGGGGAATAATATAGAAGTTGAAATGAGAATGAAAGAATTTAACTTGGGGATGTAAGAGTATTGTTTACTTACCTGAAAATTTATTCCATTGTACCATCTGCATCCTCATTTTTTTGTAATGCATCTATAATTGACTCATGTTCTTCCATCGAAAGTGTCCATAACTGTTTATTAGAAGGTTTGCCTTGATATCTGACTAGTTTTATATTTGTTGCCACAACCAAATGTGAGTAGTGTATGATCTTCTTATGTGTTTCATAATCTTCAAATGCAGGCACACCATTCCTTCTTATTAGATATTTTCGTAGCCAAGTGCCAACAACAACCACAGAACCTGTTGGATACTCCATGTTATCATCATCTACTCTAGGATGTAACAACTTTTGTTTTGTCTCAACACATCGAGCCAACCAATACTCGGTTTCCTCTTCATTGCCCTCAGGTGCAATAACAGCATAAACATGTCCTACAAAAAAATTATGTAATTCAATAAAGTGTGACATGTATCTAAATCACATAAATTTGTGGATGCATACATATATAATTAATTATATACAGGATGTACAAAAAAATGACAATAAAAAAAATTGAAAACAAAAGTACCTTCTTGTACAAGGTCTGAAACACGATCATAGTCATCTGATGCAAATATTTGATTATCATCTTCAATTGTTGTTTCAAGTTGATCTTGTGTTTCTGTAGGTGTCAAGGATCTTTGTTTCCATTCTTCAACCCATTCTGTATTTTCACATGCTCCCCAATCACCTGTAATACAAAATTGACAAAAACATGCAAGCTCCCTAGTCCATATAGTCCATGTGCTTGCATTTGAACTCTTAAATGAATGCCATTTTGTTGATCCAGTTATTGTTTCACAATCAAGTCGAGTAGGAATATTCTCTTCTTCAACTAACCAAAAGAATCGTCGAATTGTAGAGTTCTGACTTGATCCCGTAGATAACTTTTCATTACACCAATCCACAATTGCACGTGCATCTCTAAATTTGGCTGTATCCTCAAATTTTAGTTGCTCTCTAGCAAGAGCTCTTTTCACACATGCTCCAGCTCCATCATGTTCTCCTTTACCATGTCCAGCTTTAAAAAAACTCCACATATGTTGGATATTGATTTCTTTGTGAGCCCTACATAGCCAATAAAACATTCTTGCATTTTTGAATTGCCCTGTACAATTATCTGACCATATGAAATGTTGTGTCATCTGGATTCCTCTTTCTTTTAAACTTTCATAAAATTTTGTGAAACAATATTGCACAAACTCTGAAGAGTGTAACCGGTTATCACTCAAATAGAAATGATACTCCCTCAAAATTTTTCTATTATCTACTGTACTATCATTTGCATGTCTGTATACAATATGAACAAATATGGCCACCTGCACTGAATTATAATACTGAGATTGAATTTCCTCTTGTGGAGCAAGAGTATAGTTTTCTGCAAAGTCAACCAATGATAGGATAGTTCCAATTGGAAAGGTGTTTTTACATGAACGGAATTGTCCATCAAGCCACCAAGCATATTGGGAGTGTTTGACATATTTGGATACAATATTATCCTTAAAATCTTTGATGAATGCATGCACACAAATTTTTTCAGTGACTAACTCACAACGCTTTCCAATTTTTCCATCTTTTAAAGAATATTCAACATTTTTGAATCTTTTCACATCCACTAATTGTTGTCCAAATTCATGTGAAATATTTTCATGTATACATTCTCCTAACAATGAAAAGTTGCCACATCTATTGCATTGTCCAGAAATACATGCTTTTGAATAAAATAAGTATCCAGTAGATGTTTCACAAAACAAACCTGCTACAAACTCCTTAATTGTTTGAGGTGGCATATTAATACCACATTCCTGCATAATTTCGTTAGTATGCAAAGTAGAACGTATATATCGAAAAAGATCATAATAATAGCGAAATTGCACATGAGTTTTACAACAACAAGAGATTCGCTGTTTATTAATTTTCACATACCAAGGTTTACATTTCTCAAAAGATCTTTGGCTTATGGTAATATTAAAAGGTTCTAACACTAAATCATCTAAGAATTTTTTATATAATTCAGTTTGAGTCATGTCTAATAGATGTTTTGGATGAGGATCACGAATTTTAGACCCCACTCGTAATTTTAAAACATCTCTAACATTAGATGATACCCTTGTATTATCATGCCAATATTTTTCAATTAAAGATTTGATTTCACTATTTAATTTCATGTCATACCTTGGGAGTCTACCACTAAAACTCCAACATTGGTTAATTGGATCTTTTTCAATAGATTCTCTTCTCTTTGCTGCTCTTCTCAAAGTTTTAGGATTTATCTTTAGAATTTCACTTGTCTTACTTATCGTTCTTTTATTAGAAGATGATTTATTGACTAAAGCAGTTGTTATAGCTCTTCGTGCTGCATTGCTATCTTTAGATCGACTCTTTTTACCAATAGAATCAATAGCATTAGCAACACTAGATAAAACTTGTTTCATTGATTCATCTTTTTTTTTAGGTTTTACAAATATGCCTAACGTTTTCATTACTTTTCGCAATTTCCACATCTTCATCAATTGCATCATAAGTTGACATTGAAATCCAAGACTTTTTCTATAAAAAAAATCTTTATATAATCTATTTGCATGAGTTCTCATTTGCCTCCAAGAAATCTTACCAGGAAGATTATCTAAGACATTTCTTTCAATCTCAAATAAAACATTTTTATTTTCACTCCTAAAAGGGATATCATTCTCATTCATATCATCAATAGGTGGGTTTGAAGACATACCTGGATTTGTTTCTATAGTCGTGTTTTCCATATCATTGAAAGTTGGCTCCGAAGACACACCTGGATTTGTTTCTATAGTCGTGTGTTCTATATCATTGAAAGTTGGCTCCAAAGACACACCTGGATTTGTTTCTATAGTCCTGTTTTCCATAACATTGAAAGTTGGCTGTGAAGACATACCTGGATTTGTTTGTATAGTCGCATTTTCCATATCTTCGAAAGTTGGGTTTGAAGACATACATGCATTTGTTTCTATAAACACATTTTCTTCCAAATTCACCATTTCCGCATTTGCATCATCTACATTCATCCCATCATTTTCACTCTCTTGAATGTCTTTCTCTTCAATACTCATGGAACTAGATGCTTCAATATTCTTCATCTCTTGAATCCTTGCTCTTCTATCTCTTTGCCTTTTGGCTTCCTTCTCTCTATTTGCTTCAATTTCTTGAGGTGTCATTACCCTCCTTTGTTTTTTTCTTTGACGTTGATTTGATCCCATGATTACCAAGCCCTTTTGATAAAATAACAATTGATACTTAATCCAATTTCATAATTGATGTCCTTATTTGAACTTTTGAAGTAGAATTAGATGTAGATCCTTTGTTCCAAAGATTTTGAAGTAAAAGGTAGATGTAAAAACAAAAACCCTCTTGCTTTATTCCTCTTGAAAATAGCTCATGCACTTGATTTCACTTCAGAATTGTTCATATGATTGACTCCTTTCAAAATCTGAATAGAATATGACCTGTTAAGAGATTCCACAAAACAATTGTAAGTAAAAAAATGCAGAAACTGTCGCTGTCGCGCCGTACGAATCAGACTTGCAAGTTGCAGAGATACAGGGAAAGTACTTTTTTCCCTAATTTGGGAAATAACAGGTATAATAGAAACGGGTACCCGTTATATAACGGGTACCCGTTATATAACGCGTACCCGTTTTATAACGGGTACCCGTTATTTGAAATTAGAAATCTCCGCCCGTGTTTTCCCTGACCTTTTCTTGGGTTTTAGGTTCGGGATAGGCATGGTTGACCGACCTTGAGCCTTGGACCTGCAAATTTTTTTCTAAGTACAAAACAAGAAGAAACACTGAGTTTACTTGTATGGTTGAGGGCTTTTTTTTCTGAATTTTTTTACGAAATGAAAACCCATTACAGGGTACATTGTCTAGTTTTCAAATATATAATTTTTTTTGTTATTGGACATGTTCTTCTATTTATTATTTAATTTATAAGCAAACTAGTCCAAAAACTTCAAATGACAGGTGTTTGTATTTTTTTAATAACTTTTAATTTTTAATTTAAAAAAAAAAAATTATATGTCATCAATTTACACATCATTCTTTACACAATAAAAAAAAAAAATAATTTTATGATTTTTTTTGCTCAAATTATGTTGGCTGTATACGAGGGGTTTTTAAAAGTACCAATTAGGCCTAATAAAAAATTAATAAAAAAAAAAATTATTTGGAAAAAAATTCTAAAAAAATATCCTCATCAAACTTCACTATACTACACATGTTTTCCCAAAAGGATTTTAAAAAATAATTTTATTTAGGTCAAATTATGTTGGCCGTACACGTGCATGGTATGGTAAAAAAAAAGTGACTTTTAAATAGTGGTTTTTAGAAATGCCTATTGAAAATTAATTTGTATCATCTGGGTATTGAAAAAAATTACATATTTAGAAACTAGACTCCGAGTACTACATTTTATATTTAGTGACTTTTTTAAAGATTCCATCTCTAAGTGCTTCAAATTTTAAGGTCAAATGCGACAAATTCTGAAAATCAGGGAAAACACTTCCACTTTTTGGCCAAAAAGTGGACCCAACTTCTTGCACTGACCCAATTATATATGCTGATGAAGCTAGCTGTAGATTTGTTGAAGAAAAAGAAATGAGCAGCAGCACAAATAATTGCCAAGGGGCTTGCTGCAGACAGTTAAATGCTTTTAGGCTTCATTTGAAGAAATCAAAAGAAAATCAGGTGTTTGACAAAGGAAAAGTCTGGTTTTTCCTTTTTGGTGGCCCTGGGCCACCATGTTTATTTTAAAATAATGTGTTTGGTGATGCAGATTGGTGCAAGTTTGACTCTATGCCCAATGGATAGGGGACTGGTCTGCATCCCAGAGATCTGGGGTTCTCGCTGCAGTCTTGCACTTGCACGTCCCGAATCAGAGCCACTGTTGGTGCCTGAATTGACTGTCAGTTTTCGAGCAATTTTTCATGCAGGCACCTTCCCAAAAAATCCAAAAGGTTCTGAGTTTTGGCACCCCTTCATCTTTCCTGAGGAAGGGGTCATCATGTTTTGTCCATCAGCGAAAGTTTTGTTTTTTTGAGTGCTCCGATTGTGTCTTTGAACTTTCGGTTTGAACCTCGCCGGTGAACCTTAGTGTTGAACCTCGCCATTGAACCATCTATTTGAACCGGTTCAATGGTTCAAAGCTTTATGTTTTTGGTTTCATCGGCGTGATGGCAGCTATCGGCATAGGTTTGTGGTCTTGCTCCGACGGTCTAAGTCACACCGACGGAGATGGGAAGCCAAGTTGCCATCGGCGTGACTTTTGTTGTCGGCGAGCATTGCTTTTGGGTTGGCCGATGGTTTTTGTCTTGGCGACGGGTGTTTTTTGCTTGGCCATCGGTGAGACTTGTTTTGTCAGCCTAGTCGATGGAAGTTGGCCCGATGCTCTATCTCTGGCCGATGATGGGAAATATGGAGTTTGCGATGGCGTCGGCGAGACTATTGAGGTCGGTCAGAGGAGTTTCAGGTTGGCCGATGGGATTGGTTTGGCCGACAGGGGATTGCGATGGGCTTCATCGGTGTAACACATGAGGTCGGCCAGAGGATTTTTGGATGCTCTGATGGAGGGAGTCACGGCGATGGAGGTTGTGTTTTGTTTGCCATCGGAGAGACTTGATAGACCGGCGAGAGTTTTTTGGGGCAAGCCGATGGCTTAGCTTTAGGCGAGGGCTTGTGTGTCGAGCGCGGCAAAAGCACTCGACACTTAGTATGTTTGTGGCCATGTTTATAAAACATTGAAGTGGTCTTCTCACTATGCATGTGGGATTAATCTCCCTACATTATTTTGAACCTGTGAGGAAGCGCTTCTTGGCGGGAAGCTCCATTTTGAACAGTGCGACGGTTTCCAAGTAGGCCGCGGGTGGTTGAGCCATCAATGGTGATTGTAGCAGGGGTGTGGGCGACAGTACAAGTGATTAAACTGCCTGATTTTTAGCATGAAGACTTCCAGATGCTCGCACAGGGCTCGAGGCCACCCTTGTCAACTCTCCTGCCTACTGCATTGATAACTTATGGGCGCCATCTCTCATGGGCTATATCTGGCAGTTTTTTGTAAAAATCATGTAATTAATTGCTGTGGGTACACTTTCTGGCCGATATAGGCAGACTGTGTTACCATTGTTTTGGTTGTTGAAAGTTGAACATTTGGCTCTGTAATACAATACAGCTGATTTGGTTGCTCTATGCAGCAAAACTTGTGAGTTTATGTATCTCCTGTTGTATGTTTTTGCATGAGTCCACTGATTTCATGGTCAATTTTATATGAATAATGCTATGTTTGCATGTGTTATGCTAATTCTGTCTCCAATTTTGCATGTATCTTTCTTCTGAGTCTAGGTATTCAAGGAATGTCTAAGATTCTAGAACATAGAATTCCTGTGTTGAATGTCTAATCTTTTAACTTCTGCTCAAGGGGTAGATTAAACTATTTTTAGATTGAACATTGGGAAGGGTATACTGTAATAGGGATGCCATAAGTATAAATAGCTTAACACTCTATATTGAGAGATATCTATAAGGCAGGTATCATATGTATCCCCCTGAAATCCAGTTTTAGTTGTTCATGCATATCATTCACAGGTGTAGGTCTCATGACTGCAGGCCCTGGATAGGCACCAATCTTGCTTTGTGTTTGTGTTACAACCATGTCCAGCTTTGCATCCAAACTTAAAATCAAAATCAAACTCTAAAACAACCATTAGGACAGTAGAATTAGTTTTAGGATCCAAGTCCTCTGTCTACAACTGCAAATAGGCCCAAAGCTAGCCCCTTTGCTCTTATCTTACAGTTTTGGTCTACTTACAGGAGGACTTATCTATTTTCTGTCAGCATCCCAACCTTGTATGTATATCCTCATGGATGTTGAGTAGGGAATACCCCCCTAGGTTTTGCAGAGCCTGAAGAAGAAGAGGAGATAAAATATAGAGTCTATCTCCTACACTGTTGGCCCCTGGCCCAGAGATCCTGTTGATCATTGATGGCTACCTTGTAGGGAAATCTGGGAATAAGCATTCAGTCTGGGAAAAAACCAACACATAGTACAATCAATCCAATTAAAATTGTCCATCAATTTAGAGTTTAATCTTAAAGAGATAGGAATTTGACATTGTAAAAGACTCTTTTAAGAATAAAAAACATTCTTCTTTGGTTATTAGGAATTGAGAAAACAAACTACAATAGATCCCAATCTAACAACTAACCATTTACAAGCATAGATTTAAATTCCTTTACCCCTTTGAATGCCCAAAATTTGGTAGAGCAACCTTGAAGTAAAACAAGAAGTTTATTATTCCACTGAAGGTTCCACCAAATAGACTTGTAGTTGGTGAATTCTCCATTCAATATAGAGAAAGTTTCGTGACCCTTCAAAAGGTGTTTTACATTCTCCCATGCTCTCTAGATACTACAAAATACATTGGAACTAAAAGGCCTAATAGAGAATTTTCCAAATAATAGATCTTGAGGATACAAACCCTTCCAATCTTTGCCTTTTTTAGGGACATCCAAAGAAATGTTATTTCTAATTAATATTTTTCAAGGTTCATGCCCATCAAAAGCTTTGGTGATCCACTTGACAACAAGAGAAATATCTTTCAATTTAATATCTTTAAGCCCCAAGCCCCTTTTGATTTAGGAAGAAAACACCACACCCATTTGACTACATGCCTCTTTTTGATCCCTTTACCATCAAGCCATAGAAAACTTCTTAATGTTTTTTGAAAATTTTCAATTTAACAACTACTAAAAAGCTAAGTAGAAGAATAATATATGCTATATGCAGAAAGAACTTTTTGACAAACTTGAATTTTTCTAGGTATAGAAATAAATTGAGTCAACCACTTAATGTTATTATTTTTCAATCTTTTTGAACATCCACTCCCACATTTCCTTTAATTAAGGGTCAACAACAAAAATAATGCCTAAATATTTCATAATCTTGTTAGGACCACCACATTGCCAATTTTTATTTTTAATCCAATCAAGAGAAGAATCTTTCCACCCTAACACAATTGATTTATTTTCTAAAATTTTAGCTCCAAATTCCTTATGGTGCTAAGCTTGTCAATTACTTTACTAAAATTTGCTTCAAATAATAGTAAATAATGCAATATCATCTTCAAACTGAATATTGATCAAGTTGTCTTGGTTAGGCAATTGAATCCATTTTCCTAGATAGCTAATTAAATTAGTTCTTAGAATATACTAGAGAGAACTTGAAGCAATAACAAATAAGGAAGGTGCTAAAGGATACCCTGGTCTTATGGATCTTTACAGGGGGAAAGACTCGAATAATGAACCATTAACGTCAATTTGATTATAAACATGTTTGAATAGTATCTTAATCTAGATACAAAATTTAGGAGGAAATCTAAAGGACTCCATAATAGTTAAAATGAATTCATTTAACTCTATTATAATCCTTTTAAAAATATAGAAGCATCATACAAACCTCTTGATTTCAGTTCTTTGCCCAGTTTAGACTTCCCAACTTGTGATAATATATTCAAGATTGTATCTCCCTTTTATGAAGCCAATTTGATTTTCAAAAGTTATGTTATGGAGAATCTCATATGGACAAAGATATTAATTTAAAAGGATTTTAGAAGATACATTGAAGAGAGTTATAGGTCTCTAGTTTTTTATAAGAGCTTTGTCTCCTTATTTTGAAAGTAACTTAATGATTCCCCTATTGATTTCTTTACCCGAAGAGCCATAATTAAAAGCTTCATTATATACATCTAATAAATCAACTAAAAGCCAATTTGTATTTTCTTTGTAGAACTCTATGGGTATACCATCATGTGATGGCGATTTACCATTTTCAAAGGATATTATTATTTTCATCACTTTTTCCTTTGAAATGTCTTTTTTAATTTCTACAACATCTTCATCGCTCAATTTTCTAGGAATAATTTTTCTACAAAAATCCCTTGCATCCTTGATCTAAAAATTATCATCCTCAAAAGTGGAGTTTTTGATAAAAATCTTTAAAATATTCTTTCACTTTCTTAGTATATTCCACCAACTCATCACCTATCTTAATAGGCCTAATTTTTTGCTAGTTTGTTTCAACTTTAGAATGTCGAAAAAAATCTTTAGTACATTTAGGTCCACCTTTCAACCAATTCATTTTTTCTCTTAATTTGGTTTCTTTATTTTTTAACTTTGAAAACACCTTAGTTTTTTCTTATCTTTGATTAAATTCTTATGGATACTTTCATTATTGAGTTCACTTTACATTTGGCTTTTGAGTCTAGCAAGATTTTATTCAAGGTATTTTTCTTTTCTCCTTACGTCTAATTCTTTCTTTTTGCCAATTATTTTTAGAAACTTTCTCCACCCTAACATTAAGTTATTCCATATCTTGATAGAAAAACTTTCAAAGAAAATTGACTTATTAATATCTGTCAAAGTAAGAATACCATTTAAGAAATATTTGTCCTTCAATAAGCATACATTAAGCTTAAACAACTCTTAATTTATATGCTTATCATAATTTTCTTCTCCCTTGAATTTAATTGTGGCTTCAATAGGATATTAGTTTGACATTATAAATGGAGATATAGTTATTATTCTTAATAGCTTCAAAGGTAAATAAATATTTATGAGCATGTAGAACCTATCCAGTCTTGAATACTCCCTTTTTCCTAGGTTTTGATTATTACACCAACTATACCAAGTACCCTTAATATTAGCTTTCTTATTTTCAAGATGAGAAATAAGATTTAAGAATCTTTAGACTTGGTGAAAATATATAATTCATTCCCTTTCTGAGATATTTGGTTTTGTCTAATTTTATCTTCTTTATATTCAACCATATTAAAATCCCCCCTAAAATACAAGGGATATTCAAGAGTGGTGTAGGGATCCATTTCCATAGATCAATTCTTTCTCTATATTCATTTGGGGCATATATAGAGTAGACACCAAACTTAATATCATCTTTATTGAGAACTACCCAAACTAGCCCATTGCAAGGAGAGTAGCCACAATGAATAATGAAACAAACCCACCTAGAGGTAACTAAAAGAGAAAACCCACATTTTCCTTTGGTATGCTTTGTAGAGAAAAAAATGGAGTTTCTCTAAACAAAACCGTTAGTCTCTTGAAGACATAAAAAGTCTAATTTGGGTCTATTATTACAAAAGGATATAATAATGTACTTCCTTGCAGAGGATTCCAATTCTTTGAAATTATCGCTAATATAATTTAAATTCATTTATGACTAGAAGGGGATGGAGAGGGTTTTTGATTTTTATACATCCTATCAAAATATTTGTGAATATTTCTTCCTTACCCCTTTTGCTACTTTTTTGGTTAGCCCCAAACTAATCAAGTGAAGCCTACTATGTGTGAAACTCCTGGTGTGTACAGAATGCCAAAATGTGTAGTGCACCGAATGTACCTCAAAATATGCTTGCCTACCTGCTAATGAATCTCATGAGGGTCATGTGAAAAGTGGGAAACATGCCTAACAATGAAGGTGATATCAGGATGAGTGTGTGTCAAAATAAAAGACTTCTGACTAACTGTCTGTACAAGTAGCATCAACACAAGGTGAAGTGCAAGTGGCAGTCAATGTTACACCAGACTGAAATGGTGTAGGTGGAGGCTTACAATCAACCATACAAAAATGATGAAGAAAGTCAATGGCATACTTCTACTAATAAATGGAGATCCCCTCAGTAGATAGAAGAACCTAAAGACCAAGAAAGTAGTGCAGAAGCCCAAGATCTGTCATGTGAAAGTGCTCCATCAAAGACTGCTGAATATCCTAAATCATGGATGATGAACTACTAGTGATGAACAAATCTACATACAAGACTAGTATCAAAAGATCATCTCCATGACATTGAATATATATAGTGTGATCTGAGTGGAAATGAGTGAAACCAGATGAAATAAAGAATCCATCAATCTTCTTATACCAAGCCCGAGGGGATTGTTTTAGACCATATAAAGAATGTCAAAACCTGCACACAAGTGAAGACTCCTACACAAATCTTGGAGGTTGCTCCATGTAGATCTCCTCATGAAGATCATCGTGTAAGAAGGCACTCTTCACATTCATCTTAAATACCTACCATCTTTGAGATACAACAATAGAAAGAACAAGGCGAACATAATCCATCTTGGCTATAGGGGCAAAGGTCTTAGAGTAATGAATACCCTCAACTTGTGAAAACCCTTAGCAACAAGACATGCCTTGTATCTTTTAATACAACCATCATCTGCATACTTGGTGTGGTACACCCACTTACACCGAACCATATTTCTTCCCTTAGGAAGAGTACATAAAACCCAAGTATTATTCTTCATCAAAGAACAATACTCATCCTCCATACCACTATCCCACTCTGGAATACCTAAAGCCTTTGAAAAAATATGCGGATCAGTGGATATAGCATGACCCAAAAGACTAGTGCCAGAAGTCTGTGAGTACCACTAGAACACATAGGATCACTAACTAGAGATCTAGCCTCCTAAATAGTACTGCGGGCCCATCTAGGAAAAATACAAGTAGGAGGAGGTGGAGGTGGTGGAATATCAAGACCATCATCTAAAGTATCCTCAAGTGCTAAGGTATCATCATGTGATGAAGGGGGCGGAGTGGGTAGTGATGAAGAAGTGGATGGAGGATCAATATGGAAGGACTCATCAAATTGGACATCTTGTCTGAAGTAGACATCCTAAGTGGGATCAAACAACCAATAAGCCTTCATATCCTCACAATAGCCAACAAAGATGAATTTTTTGTTAGGGATTGCATGCAAAAGATATCAACTAAATGCAAATAAAGATTAAATAGAGGAATGGAAACACACATAAATAATAACAGCGAGAGACAAGTTTTAACATGGTTCACCCAAACCTAGGCTACATCCACCAACAAAGAGTCCAATATTAGTATCCAGTAAATCAAACTAATTACAACCAATAATCCTTGTAACTCAATACCACTACAAAATGCTACAATACATCAACAAAAACCCTAACCCTTAGCTGCTTTTATCAAGCCTTATGTCGGTTACAAAAATAGGGTTTTTTTTAATGTCAGCCAATAGAAAAATAACTCCCAACACCTTTATAAAATAATAAAATTCTTTTGAGGTTTTAGGGGTGCTGCCCTTGAGCCCCTGCGGGAGTGCTACCCCCAAGCCCCTGCAGGGGTGCTACCCCTCAACCCCACCCTGTATCGTGACAAGGAGCACGCCAGGGGCGCTACTCCTTGACCCCGTTATATAATTTGGGGAGAAACAATGCCGATAAAAGTGGGATAAATTTAACCTCTAATTCTGATTAGGCTCCATATAACAACAATCTCCCACTTGGAGACTGATCAGACTCCACACCATATCATCTCCCACTTTCAGACTGATCATAACACCGCTGACCTTGTAGCTCCCATTGGAAATAAGCACCCTAGACTCTGTTGTTCTAATTTTATTGTTTTTCAGTCTTGAAGACCAATTGAAGTTGAAGAAGAGCTCATCTTCTCCCTTGTTACTACCTTTGTAAACATATCCGCTAGATTTTTATCTGTATGGATCTTTTCCAGCTGTAATTGTCCATCATCCAACACCGATCTGATGAAGTGATACCTTAGCTATATGTGTTTGGTCTTTGAATGCAAGGCATAATTCTTTGCAAGATGTATGGCACTCTGACTGTCTATAAACAAATAACTGTTAGCCTGTTGTTTGCCCAATTCTTCCATGAATGATTGCAGCCATATCATCTCCTTGCTTGCCTCTATTGTAGCTACATACTTTTCCATTGTGGTGGATAAAGAAACCACCTTTTGCAACCTGGAGATCCAACTCACTACTGTCCCACCTACAGTAAAGACATAATCTATAGTACTCTGCCTGTTATCAATATCCCCTGCCAAATCTGAGTCTACATAACCTACTAAATCAGTATTAGAGCCCCCAAAACATAAGTGTTTATTGGATGTACCTCTCAAATATCTAAGAATCCATTTTATCACATTCCAATGCTCCAATCCTGGATGACTCATATACTTGCTTATTACTCCTACAACATGTGTAATATTTGGTTTCATGCATACCATGGCGTACATTAAACTTCCTACAGCTGAAGCATATGGTACCTTGGACATTTTTTCTTCCTCCTCTTGTGTCTTAGGACACATCTCCATAGTCAATTTCAAATGACTAGACAAAGATGTGTTGACAACTTTTGCATTCTCCATATAGAATCTCTACAACACCTTTTCAACATAATCAGCTTGAGATAGAGTCAATTTTTTGTTCTTCCCATCTTTACAAATTTTCATACCAAGGATTTGTTTTGCTTCCCCCAAATCATTTATAGAAATGATTGTGCTAACTATTGGTTTAACTCTCTTATGTGATCCATGTTAGACCCTGCTACAAGCATGTCATCAACATAAAATAATGTAGTTGTCATTATCCAACCTCTTATAATAAACACAATGGTCAGAATTACACTGGCTGTAGCCTTGCTCAACCATAAAACTATCAAATTTTAAATACCATTCCCAAGGTGCTTGTTTCAAGCCATACAAACTCTTCTTCAATCTACACACCAATTTCTCCTTACCGTTGACTTCAAATCCTTGGGGCTGTTCCATAAATATCTCCTCCTCCAAATCACCATGGAGAAAGGCAGTTTTCACATCTAGTTGTTCTAAATGCAAATCTTTAGCAACCACAATACTTAAAATAGTATGAATAGAAGTCATCTTAACAACTGGAGAAAAAATCTCATCAAAATCAATACCCTTTTTTTGTGCAAATCCTTTTACAACTAACCTGGCTTTAAATATTTTATTACCTCCATCTTCCTTTTTCAGCCTATAAACCCATTTGTTTGGTAAAGCCCTTTTATCTGCAGGCAACTTACATAATTCCCAAGTCTAATTTTTCAGCAAGGAGTCCATTTCTTCTTTCATTGCAAGCTCCCACTGAACCTTTGTATCCACCTATATAGCTTCATCATACCCTTCTGGTTCACCAGCATCTATTAACAAAATAGAATACAAAGAGGGAGAAAACCTTTCAGGGGGTCTACTTAGCCTTGTTGACCATCTAACATTCACTAGAGTTTGTGGTATTTCTTGTTGCTGTTACAGAGCATGAGGAACCACCGGAACATCATTATCTGGAGTATCATCCAACACCACATAATCCTTTTCTTTCTTCTCATGCTGCTGCAACTAATCTTTGTACAACACCTTCTATTGAATACAACATCCCTGCTTCTCACAATTTTCTAATTTTTAAAATCCCAAAGCTTATAACCAAATTCATCAATGCCATATCCAACGAAGGTACACTTTTTTCATTTTGCATCTATCTTGGTTCTATTTTAAGAATCTACATGTGCAAATGCTTCACATCTGAAGGTTTTGAGAAAATAATAACTCACCTTCTTACCTATCCATGCTTCCTTTGGAATACCATAGCCCAAAGGAACTGAAGGACCTCTATTAATTAAATATACAGCAGTATTGACAACCTTTACCCACATGTTTAAAGGCAGTCCAACATGCAATCTCATCATCCTTGCATGATCCATTATTTTCCTATTCATGCATTTAGTCACTTTATTTTCCTATGGAGTCTCTAGAACCATTTTCTACCTACAAATTCCATTAAAGGAACAATAATCCTCAAATTCTTTGCTGCAATACTCACCACCATTATTAGATCTGAGACATTTTAATCTTTTACCTGCCTCATTCTCAACCAAGCTTCTCCATTTCTTAAATGTTTCAAATACATCAGATTTTTGCCTAACGAAATAAATCCAAATGTTCCTAGTTGCATCATCTATGAATGTAACATAATACCGAGAGACACCGAGAGAAGATACCTGAGCTGGTCCCAATACATTTGTATGCACAAGCTCCAACTTTTCATCTTTCTTTTGCTTCCCATCCTTGAGAAAATTGACTCTCTTTTGTTTGCCATACACACAACTTTCACAAAAATCTATATTAATACATTTCAGACCTGGTAGAACTTTCTTAGAATGAAGTACCTTCATACCTTTTTGACTCATATAACCAAGTCTGTTATGCCATAGTGTTGTCTTAGAACCTGCAACAAATGTTTCAATCTCTTCCTACGAACCTGTAACAACTGTTCCTAAACTTGTTTGTTTTTTCTCTACAACAACTAAAGTAGAAGGAATAGTATGACTTGTACAAAGATATAAGGTGCCTACTTTCACACCTTTTTCTACTATTAAGGCACCTCTTGAAACCTTCCAATTTTTATTAGTAAATATAACAATGCAACCTTCATCAGCTAGTTGCCCTGTCGAAATTAAATTCCTACTTAGCCTTGGAACGTGCCTTACCTCTTGTAGTAGCCAATGATTCCCATTCTATAACTTAATCTTGATTCTTCCCTTTCCAACAATCTGATAGGGTTCATTATCTCCCAAATAAACTAGCCCAAAATCCCCTTGGACATAATAAATAAAATAACTTCTATGGAGCGTAGCATGAAATGAGGCCCCTGAATCTAAAACCCATGAATCATCATCATTATCTAGGGAAAGAATCAAAGCATCATCTTCATATTTATTACTTACCACATTTGCCTCCTTATTACCTTCTTGTTTGTCTCCTTTATTCTTCTGAGACTATCAATCTTTCTTTAGATGATCTGGTTTCCCATAGTACCAGCAATCCTTCTGTCCTCTGGATTGGGACCTCTTGTCCTTTGATTTTCCTCGTGACTTCCCATGACCTCCAGAACCTTTTCCTCTCTCCTTTGATCTTCCCCTGCTCTATACATTCAAAACACTAATTGATGTGGCTCCACCTGATCTTTTCTGTCACATTTCCTCGCTAAGGATAACACCAACAACATCATCAAATTTCAAAGTACTTAAACCAGAGACAGAGTTACTTACAACCATTACCAAGCTATTCTAGCTTTCTGGAAAAGAACTTAATATCAAGAGAGCCCTCACCTCTTCACCAAAACTTACTTTTACAGAAGTTAACTAACTGATAATCATATTAAACTCATTTAAATGATTTGTCACAGATCCACCTTCAATCATTTTTAGATTAAATAAATGCTTCATGAGAAATACCTTATTTGAGGCTGAGGGTTTTTCATACAATTTAGCCAAAGCTTTCATCAGACCATCTGTTGTCTTTGCTTCCGCTATATTGAACGCCACCAATGGTGCCAGGCACAACCTAATGGTTCCCAGTGTCTTTTTGTCCAGAAGATTCTAATCCTCTTCAGTCATTAGTGCCAATTTCTTGGCTATTCCTTCCAATGGTCTCCATAAATCCTTTTGATAGAGATAATCCTCCTTTTGCATCTTCCATAACTGATAGTTCTGCCCATTGAATTTATCTACCTTCAATTTAGCCTCATCCACCATTGTTCCCACTCAACCGTGAGACCTTCCTGTAGACGATAATCGAACACAACCCGCTCTGATACCACTTTTTAGGGATTGCATGCAGAAGATATCAACTAAATACAAATAAAGATTAAACAAAGGAATGGAAATACACAGAAATAGTAATAGTGAGAGACAAGTTTTAACGTGGTTCACCCAAACTTGGGCTACATCCACCAACAGAGAGTCCAATATTATTATCCAGTAAACCAAACTGATTACAACCAGCAATCCTTGCAAATTAATACTGTTGTAAAATGCTACAATACCAATGGAAACCCTAACCCTTAGCCACTTTTATCAAGCCTTATGACAGTTACAAAAATAGGGTTTTTTTATGTCGGCCAATAGAAAAATAACTCCTGACACCTTTATAAAATAATAAAATTCTTTTGAGGTTTCGGGGGTGCTGACCCTGAGCCCTTGCGGGGGTGCTACCCCTTGACCCCACAATGTATCACGACAGGGAGCGTGCTAGGGGCGTTGCCCCTGGACCCCGCAAGGGGTGCGGCCCCTTGACCCCGTTAAATAATTTGGGGGGAAACCGTGTTGATAAAAGTGAGATAATTTAACCTCCGAGTCTGATTAGGCTCCATATAATAACATTTTTGACTTTTCTTCTCCATTGCTTTACACCAACCATCTAGTATGAATGCCCAAGTGTCACTACCAAATACCCTAAAGAAGGAAACATCTGGCTTAATTATGGACCAGGCCTCCTCTGGAGTGATATTATGAACCACTTTGTGTGGTGTACGGTTTTGAATATAATTAGCACAATTGATAACTTCAGCCCAAAATGAAGTGGCCATAGATCAAGATTTAAGCATACAATTTAACATCTCCTTGAGAGACCCCTTCTTTCTTTCAGCAACACCATTTTGTTGAGGAGTGTAGGGAACTAAATATTGATGAACTATACCATGATTAGTGTAATAATATTGAAAAAACTAGTTCACAAACTCCCCCCAATATTTGTATGAAGCTATCGAATAGAAGAACCTCATTTATTCTCCACAAACACCTGGAAGGTCCTAAAAGTAGTGAAGACATCACTTTTCTACTTGAGAAAGTACACCCATGTTTGACGAGATAAATCATCAATGAATGTGACTACATAATTGGCTCTAGAAAAAGATGGAGTTGTAAATGACATGAGGCCACTATGAACCAACTCAAGCAAGGTAGAGGCATGGTGAGCCTTTCCCTTAGGAAAGGGATCCTAATGATGCTTGCCAAGGACACAATCTCGACATACTCCATCCATGCATGAAACCTTTGGAAGACTAAATACCATATCATGGGTACTCAACTGCTAAAGAAATCTATAATTGAGGTGTCCAAACTTCTCATGCCAAAGTTGTCTCAAAGAATATGCATGGGCAATGTGTGATGATCCACAAGATGACTCAAAAGAATGAAACTAATACAATCTTGACCAATGATCAACTTTGCCTAAAGCAACAATATTCTTAGGATGTTGTAGTTCTCTAATAACTACATGTGGGGAGAACTCCACTGTCTTCCCTTCCCTAGTATGATAAATTTGGTAGACAGAGAGAAGGTTGGAAGAAATATCAGGAACATAGAGTACATCCTCAATGCAACCGCTTGTCAACTGAATAGAACCTAACCCCAAAATTGGAATTTGTGTAGAGTTACCCACTATAATATGAGATATCAAATTATCAGAAATATGCTCAAGAAGATCATGTGACTTAGTCATGTGATGAGAGGCTCTTGAGTCAAGTATCCAACTGTCATTGGATGATTCCAAACCTATAGTTTTTAGAGCATGTCCTTTGCCAGGTTTGGGTACATAAATATTGTGCTTCTCCATAGCCTCTTCTAAGGCTTCCACCCTTTGAAAACAATGAATCATATCATGACTTGGTTTTCCACAATAAGAACATGGCCCTTTAATTTTCTTCTTATTTGTCTTGGAGGGATTCTCACTTGAATTAGAAGATGTAGAGGCTTTCTTATCAAACTTATGTTTTTGCATGGAGATATCGTCACTTGCCAAACTAGAATTTGCCTTAGATTTGTTGAATTTCTTGCCTTTACCCTTAGATGATTGAGCCACAAGTGCTTGACTTTTAGAGGTGATTGCATCCATGGAGAGCAACTTAGATTGTTCTCTCATGAGTCTATCACAAAACTACTCAAAAGTGGGCATCTTGAAATTTGTTCCAAGTGCATCCATAGTAGAGTAGAAGGTAGAAGAGAAGACTAGATACAAGCCTTTTAACTTTGACAATACCAAAAAGATACTTTCCTTTTCTATTTTAGATTTACCACAACCATCAAGAAGACAAAGTATATATTTTAGTTTAACTAGATAGTCCTCAATTGAGGGAAATGCATCAGGAGACAATGTTGTTAATTCAACATTAAGTTGTAAAGAACGAAACTCATTGATGGAACCAAAAAAATCAGACAACCTATCTCACATTTCTTTAGAAGTTGAACAATTTGTCAAATGAAATTAAAGATTATCTAATACATGTAAGCCAATAATTTCCATAGATTCATCTAATTTGTTTGTGTATACAAAACACTCGAATTCTCTTGTAAGTTCAAGCATTTCAATACTTAACATTCTCCATAAGCCCTTAGATTGAAGAAGTTGCTTAACTTTAACTTTCCAAGTGTCGTAGTTGTGTGGAGTTAACAATTTAGAATCCATTGTTGAAGAAGACACAAGTAGGCACTTAAATTGATCTTTACAATCCCTCCAAATTTGATTAATTATGAATATAAGCCCTCGAAAAAAATGTAGACAAGATTTTGATTACAATTGAAGTGACCGAAAAGCTAAAATCAACCATTTATAACACAGTGATTTTACAATTTTGATAAAACTTGTTATCTTAAGCTTAAAAATACATGTATAAACAAAATCCTTATTTTTCTAATAAGTTTGAAAAAATTGTATGAAATTTCGTCAAACGACTTGAAAGATATGCGTCGTCAAAATTTACAACACAATTCGAACTTCAGGGCTAAAAAAAAAAAATTAAAATAGTAAAATTAGGGAAAATTAGCTTTGGCATAATGAAGTTGATGAAAATACCTTTCCATGGACTATAAATTTGCAAAAATCAGGCTTCGTCGACAAAAGTTGTCACAAAATGAAAAAAAGACCCTCCTTTGGGAAGTTGGGAGACCCTGGTAGTCTCTTTGGCATAAAAAAATAACAGTTATGTATAGAAGAAAATATTTGGTAGGTGTCTTCAAAGGTTATAGAAAAAATGCTAACTTGAATATAAAATGTTAGTGTAACATGGGAAGAAGCATTTTTAGTAGTTAATTTTGATCGTTAACAATAATTACAAAATATTGTCTTTATTGCTCTAATACCATGTTGGATCAACAATATGAATGGAACATCAATTAACACTTGAACAGATAAATATGAGAAAAATAACAAAGCCAATAATTATCAACAAAAAAACATAAACAAGAAAGAGATTGGTACAAAGTCACATAGCCGTGACTTGGTCAAAAGGAAGTTGTTAAACATTTAAGACACCACATAATGGATAGTAAGAAGATGTTTGCTGAAAGCAAACAAATCACGGAAATAAGCCTTATAAAGAACGTGGCCATTTACTAGATGGAGCTCCAATGGTGGAATTTGGTGGTGGCTTGACCCCTTGGAGATTATGTAGGAGTTGAAGGCATCAGTTTCAGCCAAAGCTACGACCTAGTGCAAAATGACCAAGGAAGTGTTGACCAAGTGCAAAGAAGGTCGATAGAGAGGACAAAATGGGTTTCAATCAATCCAAAACATGGTTGCTTTGACTAGATCAAGCTAGACAAGGGCGAGCAATTAGTGTAAAGAGATTTCTATGAAGACGTGGCCAGGGTGCCAATCACCAAGAGTGACCTACAAACACAATGAGCCTTAAAAAGAACTTGAAAGAAGATGGATCCACAAAAAATGCTTCGAGGTTGGTTAAAGAAATTGCAGAGGCCAAAGTAAACAAAGGTTGAGATATTTTGAAAAAGGAGTCAGCCAGATCATGGTAAACTTGTAGTCCAAACCAAAAAACTTTGAATGGAAAATTTATGGCTTTTGCCCAATCCAAAAAAACTTCACCCAATTTGTAGATGTTCATAAAAAATCAAACAATAATGTCATCCTTGTAATGGTGACTACTGTTGAACTTGCAGAGTGAAATGATGACGATGTGGTGCCATCCAAGAAAAATGGCAATGGAGGATTCAAACCATAAACCAAATGGAATAAAAAATTGCCAAGATGACTGTGAAACCCCTGCAACAAACCAAAATATGACCAAAAATAATAGTAGAGGGTGGTAGAGCCAAGGCCCCCTTTGATAAATTATTTTGCATTTTTTTTACCCTAACAAATCTGTACAAGTCCATACAGGCTGTACAGTACAAGGAGGTAGGAGCTAATTTTTTTGCAAAAAACTAAAGTTACCAAATTTCATTAAATGAAAGGCTATTTTTCATTTCTCAAGCCTTTTGGACTCAACAACGAGGTCCATTTGGATCCATGATGCTCCAGTGATAGGGATGAGTGTTGGATTCACCAAAAAAGTGGGAAGGGACTTGTGATTCCTTGCTCTGATACCATGTTGGAGCATCAATATGAATGCAGTTCATCAAATAACACTTCCACAAATGAATATGAGAAAAATAACAAAGCTAATAACTATCAACAAAAAGCATAATTAAATGTACAAATAGGCCTTACTTATAAAGGCAAGGTTGATGAGGTAAGACAATAGGATTCTAAGTCTGACTACCCCTCAAAAATGAATGACAAATGTAGAACACTTGGGACAAGTGTGAAGACATGTATTGAGTCCACATAAGGCGAAACAAAAGGGAATCTTATGCTCTACGTGAACTTAAGCTAAGGTGTGAATAGGTCTAGTATTCAAAAGAGAACTAGTTACATAATGCACCTTTTCACACTAATAGTCTGGCCATATCCTCCATCTCCTCAGGGGAAGTTGGACACTTCTCTACTGATAACTTAGTCCCCATTTAAATAGGAACACACATTGGTTTTCAAGTTATCATGCTGAATCTCTCCAACATCAAGTTCACATACTTGCTCTAAACCAACAAAAGCGTTTTGTCAACTTTATCTCTTATGATCTCCATCCCCAAGACGAACCTAGTAGCCCCTAAGTCTTTCATCTCAAAATATACTAAAATTTGAGACTTTAATTTATAAATCACACCATGACCATTATAAAAAAAACATATCATCAACATATAATGTGATAAGGAAACAATCACTATCCATCTTGTGATAAATGGAATGATCTGATTTGGACCTCAAAAATCCCAATCCCAACACAAAAGAATTAAAATTTTGGTACCACATCCTAGGAGATTGCTTAAGACCATACACATATTTCTTCAACTTACAAGCCAATTTTTTTACCTTTTTGAATGTAGTGCTCTGGTTGTGTCATGTAAATTTCTTCCTCCAAATCACCATGAAGGAAAGTTGTCTTCACATCCATCTACTCAACCTTAAGGTCAAAATATGTTGTAATAGATAAAACGAATTGAATGGATGCAATCTTAGGAATTCAAGAAAAAATCTCACCATAATTAATTCCCTCAGCTTGGGAATATCCCTTTGTAACCAACCTTACTTTATACTTCTCAACACTACCATTTTAATCAATTTTTCCTTTGAACACACATTTACATCCAATGAGTTTTTATCCATTAGACAAAGGTACTAAATCCCATGTGTTATTTTTATTCAATGTAGCCATCTCCTCATCCATGGCCACTTTCTAGGGCTTTGCATCATCCATACCCATAGCTTCCTTCACAATCCCAGGCTCATCAATGCTAGTAATGAAAGCAAAAATACATCTCCAATTAGGAGTATGCCTACCTAATTTTTGTCTTTGCAAAGTGGACCTCCTCAATGAATAAGGTGGAGGTTCCATGTCTTCTTTGAAACTCTTTGAACTCTTTGAACTCTCCTCCTCTTCAAGTCCTTCATGAGATTCTTGTTCAACCTTCTCAGTATTTGGGGGTAGTTGAACCACATCTTCCTTTTCATCCTTCTCTAGCTACAATACTCTAGAAGAAGGATTAATTTCTCTAAATATAACACTTCTACTATACAAATTTTTTTTTGGTGATAGGATCCTAAAGTTTGTACCCTTTCACACTAATTCCATAGCCAATAAAGATACATTTTATAATCTTAGTCCTTAACTTAGACTGCTTCTCCCTAGGCACATGTGCATATGCCTTGCAACTAAAAACTTAAAGATGTCCCAATGAATGCTTTTTTCCCAACCACACCTCCATAGGCATCTCTCAAAAAGAGCTAATTTAGGAGAACTATTAACAAGATAGCAAGTTGTTGCAACTACTTATACCCAAATTTTTTGTTATAATTTGGCTCCATTGAGCATACTCCTAACCCTCTCCATTAGCATCCTATTCATTCTTTCTACAACTCCATTCTATCCCATGCTCCTTACAAAATAACAAAACTTATTGCCATTATATGTCCTCAAAATCTTAATATTCCTACCAATTTGATTCTCTACAAGAGCCTTAAACTCTTTAAAATGAGTCATGAATGAAGACTTTAGATTTATTTCTAAGGAGATATACCCATGTCCTTTTACTATAATCATTAATGAAATAAACATAATATACACATTTTGAAATCAAAGGGACATTAATAGGACAAAAAACATTAGAATATACCAAGTCCAATACCCCAAAAGATTTATGAGAACTAGATGAAAATCAAAAGCAATTCTATTTTTGATATACACAATGCTCACCAAAATTAAATTCAAGATTACAATCATTTAACCTCTTAACAAAGTTTTTATTTTTAGGGTCCTTAGACCCTTCTCAACTATGTGACCCATCCTCTTGTGCCATAATATTGTTTTCTCATCTAGTAGCTTAGTCTCCAAAGTATGACCACTCTTGGGTACCTAAAAAGAATGACCATTAAAAGTTGATGTAAAACTCCTCTTTACTGGTGGTTCCAATGGTAAAGGTGTAGATTCTTTAAATCTGTTTACTACAGGAACAAAAATACTATTGCATTGAACTGTGCATGAATCTAACTAAAGTATAGTACTCACCAATGTGAACACCCTTAGTAAGCACCATAACCTCTCTCACCATCTTGCACCCTCAACTCAAGAAAATAACACCTACATCATTAAGTTTACTTACAAAAAGTAGGTTTCATGCCAAACCATGGATATTTAGTACACCATTGATCCCCTTCACTTATCCATTAGGGAATCAAATTAGGAATCTTCCATGACTAATAATCTTTAGATAGAATCATCTGTAAGATACTGTTGCAAGTATGAGCAGTAAGTGTTGTCATTGATGTCAATACCTAAGTTCAGCATCCAAGGAAGTTACTTGGTTAAGTTGGAACAAGTGTTTGACTCCTAGAACAGTGCAATGTTTTACTTTGCATTTCCTCAGCATTGAAGACTAGAGTGTGAGATTAGGATATGATTTAGAGAAGTGTTTGAAGATACTAATTCCTATTTTTGGTGGTCTGGAATGCTATACATTGAATGATCTATTCATCAGTTTGAAGACTGGTTTTGGCAATGTATGTAGAGTGACAGGGAGAAAGTGTTGTGCTCTGCACTTCTCCACATATTGGAATTTAGCCTTGCAGTTCTAGATTTCTTTATTCTAGAGGGTTTGTGATTTGGTGCTCCAGAAGACAAGTTTGTGTTGTTATACTTCAGATGAAAGTTGTTGAGTTCAGGTGATATTTGTTGTCTTCAATAATCTCTTAGTGAGATCTGTTGCGGATGGATTTATTGGCTCTTAGGTGAATTTATGTTGTTTGTGGAGGTGTCAAGATCATGTTAAAGCATTGCACAAGGTCCACTTATTATGTTTGTTATCAAGGAAGCATGTGATCAAGAATTCTCCTAGTTTATACTTTTTGGCCGACCCGATTAATTGTGGTGATCAAGGAGATGCTTTTGATGAATGCTTAAGTGATGTGTAGCATGCTTGGATAGATTTAGGTCCAAGCTAAGGTGTAATACAGTATGTCCTCATTATTTTGTGGCGTATGGTGTTTAGGTCCAGACCTAATTTGATGTGTGTATGAATGCCGACCTTGGAGACTATTCCAATGAATGATGAATGTAATGCCAACTTTGATGTACATTCCAAGGTTGATGAATTATATATAAACATGTAAGGAAGTCATGGAAAATCATCCTTGAGCGAAGATGTGAAGAGTAGTGCGAAGTGAAGAAGTAGAGCAAAGATAATGTGTGAGATGCGAGCATGTGAATAGAAGAGAAAAGTTAGAAGAGCAACATAAATGAAGATTTGGGATTTAGAGATAATGTGTGTGTATGCGAGCAGCGAATAGAAGAACATAGTTAGAAGATCAGCAACAATGAAGACTTGGGATTCAGAATACAGTTGTTAAAATGACTGCACCTTGGCATAGTGGATGATGCTTAAGAAGTACTCAGTTATTATGTGTGATCTGATTGGAAGCAAGATTTTGTCATCAAGGTAATAAGTCGTCAGTGAGCCTCCAGTAGGGTTTAATAGCCCTTATTGTAATCTTGCTAGATTTAGGGTTGAGGCAGTGAGCCTACTAAACTTAGTTGTACATCATGGTAGTAAGCCAACATGTTCTAGGCCTGTGGAGTGACCAAGCCTGGACATCATTTTTGTAAAGATTGCAATATATTTATGAGAGCTAATCCTCTCCATGGTTTTTCCCATTTTGGGTTTTCCACGTAAAATCTTGGTGTTATGTGTCATGTTTTTGTGGATGTTGATCAGTTGTATATTTTGCTTCTATTGGATTATTCTTTTGAAATGGTTAAAAGTAAAAGTGTAAGAAAAGATTTATAAAACACTGATTCACCCCCCCTCTCAGTGTTCCTGACAATGAACAGATACACCTTCCCACCATCATATTACTCATATTTTATAAACCAACCTCGATGTGAGGTCATGTGGAAAGAGGAACCAGAGTCTATCAATCATGTGCATTCTAATGCATGTGTAACCAAGGCCATGGCAAAGGCATCACGATTATCTTGAAAGGACTTCTCAGACTTATTATTAGAATCTCTCTTTTTCTCCTCCTTATCATCTCTTCTGAAATGGCTAGTCTTCTCATAGTTCCAACATTTAGCCTTGGACTTACTAGGAGATTTGGATCTCCCACAAGATTTATATCTAGACTTGTCTTGCTTCTTTTCCATCTTTCTTTTCTCTTTTTATCTTCCATGAACATATAGGGCCTCCTTAACAGTTTCATGTCTTTCTTCACATCTCTTCAGAAAGTAATGATGCCACCACCTCATCTATTTTTAACTTGGTGGTAGTGATCCCAATAGCCATAACAAGGTGGTCCCATGAATCTAGCAAAGAACATAGCAAAATCATACATTGATCTTCCTCCATGTTCATTCCAATGTAGTGCAACTGGGTCATATAATCATATTGAAAGCATTTAGATGTTCAACCACAGATCCACCATCCACCATCCTCCATCCTGAGGGTATACAACTTATTTCTTAGGAAAAGCTTGTTTACTAGGGACTTATCTTGATAAATCTCACCTAGATTCTTCTAAAGGTTCACTGTGATAATCTCTTCAAGCACATTCAATAGTACTGAATAAGCTAAATGGAGTCTAATGAGACCCTTTGCTTTTCTATCCATTTTATCCCAATCTTCTTGTGATGTAGCTATAGGTTTGGATATAGATATTTCATCCCATAGATCTCTATCCATGAGAATATCCTCCATATTGACCTTCGAAAACTCAAAGTTTGTGCTTGAGAACTTCTTCTCTATCCTTGATGTGCTTTCCATTTTTCCTACAACAAGATCTTTTTCTACACAAGCTCCCCCTCAATCCAAGATTAGTAATAAAAACTCTTGTCCCTAACACCTAGAATTTGAGGTGATTAGGCTTTGATACCAAATGAAAGGAAGTAGAAGTGCATGTAATATGCTTCCTACACTAGTATACAAGAGGAGATATATGCAAAAATTAAACTAATCACATAGTTAAAAGGAAATAAACATAAATTCAATATACATAACACAATGACTTACATGGGGAAAACCCTTTTGGGAAAAAGTCCACACTCTAAATCAACTTAATGTATTACTCAGTAATTAAAGGTTACAATACACTTGCAAAGTGTAAGCCTTTTTATAGGAGTATCACCAACTAGAGATCTGGAGTAATTTTGACAGCATAACAATACCTATAAAACTCACTCTAAAAACTCGATCTCAAGCACCCAATAACTAGGAGATCATGAAACAATCAAATTGTAATATGAAACCATGAACTAAAACCACCCAAAATGTGGTGCCCAAATCCCTAGTTAGAAATCCAACACCCAAATCCCAAGATGAGTCTAGGCTAAAATAACATATTCCTTCCACCTATCATAAGCTTGTCATAATCCACTCACCAACTTGGGCACTCCATTTTGGCTCCATTATCTCCATCCAAATATCTTTATTATTTTCATAACATGCATCATAATTTAGTCAATGAGTGTAGCTCCCTCTTATGGCTCTTTAATGTGTCTTAGATGTTTCTACATTTCAAATGTGGGAGGCCCAACTTCTAGAGGCCATAAATTTTGACCTAGGAAGCCATTTGGGTCCATTTTTAAAAAATTGTAGTGCCTAAGAGATCTACACATTGGGCATCCCTAGAAGCGATGATAAACGACCCACAATATTTATTTAGGCTAAAAATGATTTTTGTAGCCCAAAATTTAAGTTTTTTCTATTCTATAGTCTAGAAATCATATTGTTTGTAATCTTAACATTAGAAGCAAGGTTGAGACACCTTTCCTAACAAGAAAGTTATACCTTGTACATGCACAACTAAAAATCCAAAGATTTGTTGATTCTTCAACCATAAGCAAACACCAAGCAATGCAAATATTCTCCCAAGCAAAATCCTCTTCCAAAATTCATAAGCGTAAGGTAAGTAAGATAAACTAAATAATGAAACTCCATTTCCAATATAACCAAAACTTATTTCAAAATAGTCTTTTCTTTATTTTCACACACAACTATCAAGGAGATCATATATTATTTCCAAACAAATATCTAATTAACGGTATACCTTCCGAACAAGTCACTTTTGACCTTTTTAACAAGTTATAAACATTCATATATAACCCAATATATTTTTTCACTTACAACACAAAAGCAACTTTTTTCAACACTTGTAATTTCACCATTTAAATTGCATCTGACTCTTTCTATTTTTTAAGTGAATGAAGTAACTAAATTAGACTTAGAAATTCATTATGCACTATAAAATTAATCAGAATAATATAATGAGTCACTTTATAGGTTTAATCGCACGAGGTTTCTTAAATCACTCGTGACTAGGAAAGATGGTTTCACATGTATATAAAATCACATGTATTATTACCCCTCATGGAGCAAGACACGTTTTCACACTCAAGAAAACCATGCTAACATCTCTAATAGTATTATTGTTGGTTTTATCTGATGTCCTACACACTCAAGTACACATCAAGTGTTTCTACATAATGATAGTTGAAGCACAACAAAATAAATAATCAACATGTGTATAAACTCAAGCACAACACATACATCTCCTAATCACATCATATAAATCACATCTCAATAATAATCCTCTAATTATAACATAATCAAGATAATACAAATATGTATGATTAAATACGCTTTAATCATTAATCAAACCACCAATATTGAACCATTGACATTACTCAACTAACATCTCTTAATAATGAAAACAATGAAGTTGAGTAAGCCATACTTGTTGATCACAAAGAATATTGAGAGGGGGGGGGTGAATCAGTATTCTGTAAAACTTCTCTTTCACACACTTATTAATCCATTTACCATATTCAATAACTTGAAAGAAAAACAAACATAAAAACAACAACCATAAAGACATAACACATAGACACTAGTATTTTTACGTGGAAAACCCAAAAAGGGAAAAACCATGGTGAGTGTTAGCTCACAATATATTATGACGGCAATACTGAATTACATGAAAGCTCACTGCCTTAGGGCTCACTTTCCAAAGAAGTGCTCACTGCAATAGGCTTACTGCCAAGAAAATAGAAGAGAAGATAGAAGAAGGATTGGCTCACTACCAAGAGATGACTGCTGCAAATGCATCTACAAAATCTTGAAGTGCAGTTCCATTGTTAGCTCAGTATACAAACTCAAATGTCTTCATAATGTCTACTCTGCTTCACATATGCTCTACCCTTATGCTCTTATTATCTTTTTCTGATCACAAAACTGCCTTAGATTGCACACCCATTTAATTCACACTATATTCACACTTATCCATGCATCTAACACCGAAATCCATCGAGTATATATATCCACAATAGGATTTATCTCTCAATTAGGTCAACAAGCCAAACATGAAACATGTTTACAAATGTTATACCTTGTTAGCTTGATCTTGTGCACAAACAACAATGCAGACCCAAACAAACATACAATAGTCTTCATATAGGTTGGGACCAATCATTCAACCACTTAAATTGATTGTTCAAATAATATATCTTCACCACATATAGATCTAACATGTCTGTCAACTTATCCCTTAAGTACACACTTGACCAATTCAATTGTCACATCATAACTTCTAATGCGGACCAAATGAGACTCTAAAAATCATATCCAATAACCATTATATCTCTCTTTTCATACCTTTAGAACCACAGAACATAGTATTCAACTACAAATAAATGCAGATCTTCAAACTGTCACTCAGTCACTGTGAAACATTGTCAGACTATAAGATGATAAAGAACAACTTGTAGAAAGTGATCAAAGGAACTTCAGAAGCTATAACTCTGGATTTAGGTAGTCATAATAAGTATCTTTGTTGTCTTAGAACTGCAAGACAAAATATGTAAAAGCAGAGGAATACGAACCCTTTTACTTTAGTACTGTGCATTGTTCCTGTCTTAACTCTATTCACCCAGACTTAGACATTTCACCATATGACTTCTAGAGGAAGTCAGATCTTGAATACTAGAACATGTGATCACCAAATATCTATGAAAAACATACCTAAATTGCATATAATGGTCTTCAAATACGGAGGCATGCTAAACCAAACTCTGTCACTCTGTAGCTTGCCCATACTTAGCCATTTTGACTAAGTTAGCCTTCTAGACCTTTACCAAACCTTGGTTCTATGATTCATGATTGAAAACTCCTTTACTATGCTTTGTTGCCTTCAATGACAACATACAACTTTCCATCAGAGCAGTGTTTCTTGACTATGTTGCCAACAATCTCCCCCTTTGGCATTGATGGCAACACTTAGTGAAAAATGCTTATCTACTCCCTCTTTCTATATACACTCTATTTTTCTTCTCCCCCTTAGGTGTTTTCCCATTTTTCACTATTTTTATTCTCCCCCTTTGACATCAATGGCAAAGGTGTATGTACAAGAGTCAAAATTGTGTCAAGACAACACAAACTATAAAAACTGTTATATTTTGCCACATATGTACAAGTACAATCTTTAACTTAATTTGTTGTGGGTTGTAGGATATCATTGAAAATGATCTTGATTTGAGCTAGCTCTCCATCCCAATTCTTCTTTGCATTTTCCAAAATTTGAATATGGCCATTTATTAGGAAGACTAATTTCTCTGCCTTTTGTACATTAGAGGGTGTGTCAATTAGTGCACTTACCTGTAGTGCTTCTGTTGCAAGATTTGACATTGAGTCTAGCTTAAGACTTATTAGTCCTCTCAAATGACACGTTATTTTTTTCATTTGATCCCACTTATTCATTAGATCACTTAAGTCATTATGAATATTGATAACTTGTATCTCTTTGTAGAGATATTTGTCAGCTATAGTTCCAGATCCTTGATCTTTTCTTCTAACTCCTTTGTGGCATCTAACCATGATAAACAAAATTTGTACAAATCACAAGCTTCTTTAATGGCACTCTGTATACCTTTTATTTCCTTATCTAATAAAGTTTTATCATTGATCAACATGGTCTTCAACCCAGTTAACCTCTTCTCATCAAACTCTTTCCTTTTATTTCTGCAGACTTTTCAAAAGATTCAAAATGAGTGCTCATTTATTTTATCATACCTTTAAGTTGATCAGTTGATGATAATGATGTATCTTTCTAGTATGTAGGCATCAACTTCTCTAACACATCAGATGTTGCGTCAATGAGCTCATTGTCCTGTATATGTGTTTTCAACATCTCTTCCCGTGCCTTTGCTTGAACAATTGACACTAGTTTGAATTTTTTCATAGGAGGCATTGAGGCCAAATTGATTGGTCCTTGTAGGAGCTCAGACTCATCCAAATATGGTTGTCTCTCCAAAAGTTTCCTGACAGAATCACTGGGGGCAACAACATTGTCTCTTGTCATTTCTTCAGACACTTCTTCTTCTTGATTTTATTTCAGAGGTTCCATGTCCATATTTTCTTGTTGACCAATATTTTACTCTGGTACAGGGCTCATCTCAGCTTGATCAAGTTCTTGATCATCAACTTTATATTGTTCTGTAGTTTCCTCCTTGTTTTCTTGATTATTAGCAGCAAGAGCTTGATCAAATTCTTCCTTTTCTGAGGCTACTTCCTTGAGGTCTTCCTCAGTTTTCTCAAGACTTTTCTCTTCCTCTTGCTCTTCCATTTATTTGTCTCTTACCAAAGGATTTGTATCAGTTTGCTCCAAGCCTTGATCCATGTTGGCTTTTGGAATAGATGTGTCATCTCCAACACTTGTTTCTTCATTATCATATATGGTTGGGAGATGAAATTCCTTCAACACTCTTAAGGTGATCTCCTTAGTTTCTTTGACTACTTTCTCAATGTCATATGTCATTAGAGTGTTCATTCTTCTCTTTATTTTGAATTCTTTATGAAGCGCATTGGAGATTTTTACCTTTTCTTCTTGGGTGATTTGAAGACATAGATTTATTAATGTATGCTCTCTAAGCTCAATGTCCTTAGCCATAGCAGCTTCTTTTCTTGCAGACATTATGCTTCCCAAACTATTTGGAAGATAAAAAATTATCTCAATAAGAGCTTTCTTGTATATGTCCAGGTATTTGACAACAATAGTCTCAATGATACTTTTGTCTGCATCATCATAGTCATCATACAGTTGGGCAATAGGTTTTAGATTGCCATCAAATGTAATGGCCTTCAATACATCCTCTAGGGTTATTGTAGCCTATACTTTTACAGGCTTTGCTCTCTTTTTCTTCTTTCTTCCTTTCCCCTTTCTGGAAGACTTGCCTTGACCAGTACCAGAGGCTTCTGCTATTCTAACCTTCATCTTTTTAACTTCTTCATCAGATTATGTTTCCTCCTCATCAACTCCTATACTCACATGCATTATTTTTGCTTTTGCTTTCTTTCTATTGTGACTTGCTACAAGAGCTTATACTAGGTGTCTTATACAAGATGTTCCATTTCTGAAACTAGACACTATCATCCTTGTGTTGATCTAGGGATATATCGTTCCCCACAATGACAATGCTATCCTTATCAATCATTAGCAATTAATCATTGGTTTACAACTTGACAGGGGCAATGCCTTGTTTGTCTTGGAATAATCATAATCATCATCATCACCATTCATCTTATCTTTCCTTGTCACCCTCGCCTAGCTACACTGGGGCATCACCATCTCTAATCTAATCAATTTCTTCTAAATTAATATTCTTCTATCAAATCAAACACTGTGTTTTAAATTTCTTTGAAATGATGTTACTTCTCAAAATCGTATCAAAGAGAGGAAAAATGTAGACACCCAAAAATGACCATGTCGCATCACTTGCATTTCATCAAATCTATCTAATCACCTACATTCAACATTAATATAATAATCTAATTATTTAATTAATTTTATCAAAATAATCAATTTCCTCTAAATCACATATTTTCAACATTAATTGAATAAATTCTATTTATTTAATTAATTTCATCAAAATCAACTTTATTCTTCCAAAATTAAATAATTTGTATTATTTATTTAAATTATTATCATCTTCCAAAATTCAAATCCATATCAATTGAATAAATTAATTATTTAATTAATTTATCATTTAAATCCTCTTATCTATAATTAAATAATTTCTATATTATTTAATTAAATCAATTATTCTTCCAAATTTAAATAAATTATTGAAATTTATTTAAATTGAATCTCAATCTCCAAAAATAAAATATAATCATAATATTTTATTTATCCTTCATCATGTAAAATAAATTAAATCAATTTATTTGTTTAATTTATTTAAATCTTCAAATCTATTCTATGTCTTCTATCATGGACAATCAATTAAATAAATTTATTTATTTAATTTTCTTTTTTTATCTTCCAAATATTTTAAAAATAAATCTTGTTTATCATGCAGACAAAATTAAATAATTTATTATTTAATTTATCTCAAATTATGCAAAAAATAAATCTAAAGTTGAGTTAATTGACTTAATCATTATTATTTTTATCACCAACTCATAAATTTGAAAAAAATATTTCTATTTTTATGAAATTTAATCATATCTTTTTCATGTCTTTTATCAAAAAGCAATTATCTTAATAAAAATACCTTTTTGAAGTGACACATATCGTATGCACATTCATCATGAGTTATTTGATTTATCTCAACCATCCATTTCATGGAATTATTTCATCCATTGATCGATTATGTCTTGAAACCTATATAAACCCCCCTCATCTCATAACAAATCCTCTTTGATCATTTATTCTTAGGCATGCCTACAACGCATTGAGCATACATCGCATCGTTGAGCACAAACACAATCTACATCGCTTGTTGCAAACATGGTTTCACAATTTATGAAGCAATCCACATTTGACCAAGATAACAATATAGTCTAGGTGAAAGCTTTCATTATTTTTGTTATTATTCATTGATTATTTGGTTACTTGCTTAGATCGTTATCTTGATGTTATAGGATTAAGTTGTTGATTATTTCATTGTTTTGATTATCATTCGATCTTAATTTTATTCCTATACACATTCTGGCACGCCCGGTTGGACCCACTAATCACTATTTTCTTTTAGAAAAAATTACTTTTTTGAAGTACAATATGGAAACACACAGACGAACATAGAACAGTGCCTTTGCAACACAGTAAAGCACCTTTGGTCTGCAACAAAGTGCCTTCGAGCGATAGCAAAGCACCTTTGGTGGCACAGTCCAGTGCCTCTGGTCTGCAGTCCAGCACTTTTGGCACAAGGGTAAAACTCCTTTGGATACTTAGGGTTTCTAACTAGTTTTTTGATTTGCAGGGTCTAAAATATCATATTTTTCATCATTGCTTATAGATCTCAACCTTATCAATCATTCTAGAGCATATTATAATCATGACATCATCTTTCAAAACTCACTTTTTGATGAAATATTAAGTTTTTGTGATCTGGAGTAGTAGCACGCCTTTGCGTCACATTACTGCGCTTTTGCAATGTAGTGCAACGCCTTTGGTATTACAGTCTAGCGCTATTGGTCAGAAGCATCACACCTTTGTTAGAATAGTACGCCTCTAGGTAAGTAGTATAATTCCTTTGCTTACAGTAACATGCTTTTGGTCAATTGATTTATTTTTGTTAACTATCGAGTTTGTGTGGAACTAATCAACTTTTTGCTGCTTCTTATCACTCAAATAGAGCAAATGGGTTTCTCTAACGTGTTCATGCAGGACAAGCTTTGAAGAATTGCCAAATCTCAGTCTTAGGAAACATATTGCTTTCTTAAGGGACAATTGAACAAATCATCTTTTTTGGAATCTAAGTCTTAGGAACATATTACTTTCTCAAGGGGCAAATGACATGAATGCATAAACACTTCAATTTCTTAAGGGACAATTGACAACTACAATCGTGTGTGTGCCTAATCTAGTTGCACCTTATTTTTCTTATAACGGGACACTTGAAACTTTGTTTGACATGCTTGAACTTAAATTTTAGTTATTTGTTTAGAAGGGCTTGCTTTTGGATTGCGCTTTATCGAAAAGGGACGACCCTAAGCGGAGTTTTCCTTTGAACCGCTCTATAAAAGGGATAAGGCGAAAGATAAGTCCTAACCGACGTCAGCCTTACCTTATGGTGCCAAATCGAAAAGAGGTGTACTAACACTTTGTGAAAATTATTTTCACATTGTGTGAAGTGTTTGATACTCTTAGTAGGATTGGTCAAAGCTTTTAGTAGCTTGTCACATACTCGTAAGGCATTGGTCCCTCAAAGCAACTAAGAACCAATCTAGATATTGACTACCTGTTTCACCTCTGAATGTTGCGGTAATCATCAGTGCAAGGGGTCCAATCGTTACAAGCCCTCAAGGTACTCACCATTGCCTCCCTTGAGAAGAGATAGTATTCCCTCAGCCATAAAGCTCTTGTGACCTACTTGTAGCTTTTTGAGGGGAGGGTGAGATATCCCTACCTATCCTCTCTTGCAAGGACTCAAATATATGACACCTATATGGAATGACATTTAGTCAATGGAGATTTCAAGTTGTGAGCTAAAATACACAATGAACCTACGTACTAGGGATGAAAAGTGCTTGAATTGTTTGCAATTGTCTTATACCTGTGGAAACATTGGGCTTTTTTGTGAGCCTTGAACATACACTATCTATTGTGTTAGTCCTCTATTGGTACTTTGTTTGATGTGTTTTCTCTTGTCAAAGAAAATCCAATCCAAAACTATCAAAATTTGCCTCATAAACATCACTGATACCATCTCAGCGCCTTTGTAGTGCAGTCCAGTGCCTTTGCAACACAGCCCAACACCTCTGAACAGTAACAATGTGCTTCAAAAACACAGTCTTATGCTTTTGGTATAATGGTCCAGCGCCTTTGGTCCAAGTAAACTATTTTTTGCAACTGTCTTAGTGAAATCACAAGCAAAATCTCAAACAAATTGTCCTAGTGCATCCCATGGTAACCACTAGACTCTAGAGATCAATGAAGTCTAAACAAATTGCCCCAAGGAAGCACAAATCGCCTCCTCATACACCTCAACCAAGCCAATCCAACATGTCTCAAAAGGGTACTCCAAAAAGACCAATGGATTAACTGACTAATTTTCAAAACAGGCCACAACATGACCAATTAAACAATCCTCAAGAAGGTATGTCCCTTTGGTAGATGTAACTCAATATACTACTGGCATGCCTCAAGATTTTGTTCCACAAGGTTACACCATAGGTCAAGTCCCATCTCAAGAAGAGCGACACTTTGAAGAAGGTCAATCCTCTCAAGAAGATAGACAAGACCTAGATGAAATCATGTAACATCCTCGAGCCATTGGCGCATTTGACAAACTCCTTAGTGAGAACCAAGATCATTTCTTTTGCTTACTAGCAGAACAAGGATCTAAACTACCCCAAGATTTTGATCTATCCAATCTCAAAGAGCCAAACAAAACCCATGATGCTATAGCAGTTGTCTAAACTATGTCAACCATGACCACTCCCATACCCAAACAAAGCTCACAAGGGAGAACGACTAAACCTTTTTCCACTCAATATGAGAATCCTCTTTATCAAAATCCAACAATAGAAAGACCAATATCACCACTCATGACTCCTATGGAGATCTATACACACCAATAATAGACTCTACAACATCAAGCAGAATTAGCAAAACAAGCCACACTAGCTAGATCAAACACACAACAACCTCCTATCATATCCCAAATGTCCACATCAATCCTAAGTGGAACATTGGCTACCCCATCACGAGACAGTTTCCCACCAAATTACAATCCTGGAAACACTTATGTAGCCCTACAACAAGGGTCACAACCAACACCACTGCCAACATCATTAAACCTACATATCACTAACCCAAACAATGTCATACAACCACAATAGTCTCAAAACGTCAACACAACCTATGTCCCTCCACCACAACAATCATCCACACTAAATCTTTCCAACACATATCTTAATCAACCCCAACCATAAAAAACCCATCTACCTATGTCCCTTTGCCACAACGATCATCCACACTAAAACTTTCCAACACATATCTCAATCAACTCCAACCATCACAAAACCTATCTACCTATGTCCCTCCACCACAAAGATCTTCCACGCTTAATCTAACCAACACCTATCTCAACCCTCAACACTCTCAAAGCCAAACTTCCTATGGCTATGTTCCACCATCACAACCAAACCCAACAAACTTTAGCTTTCTTCCACGGAATTATTTCTACACACCACCTTCACAATACCAATGACAAAACTCTTATCTACAACCATCACAAAGCCAACATTCTTACCTAGCACCACCACCACCTCCACAAAATCCAAACAACCAAACCCAACCTAACCCAAATCCATCATACAACACATATGACCCAAACCACTCATACAACCCGTATAACACCAATTCTTATGGCTTCAACTATAATCTTCCTTATGGGCAACAACAACCACCTCTAGTGCAACAGGAGACTCTTCGAACACCTCCAACAACTAGGGAACTTAAACTTGTTGAGGTACAACAACAACTAGCTGATCTAACATTTGGCCACACTAAGAAAACCTTCACCTTGGAGGAGGTTTGTCCTTATCCATTTGATTGGTCATTGCAAATGATCCCTTTTCCTCCCAACTTCAATATACCCAAATTTGATAAATACAAGGGACGAGGAGACCCAAAAGCTCACCTTAGAGAATTCTATATCACTTGTTTAGAGGTTGCACATAATGACACATATCTCATGCACCTCTTTCCTCACAGTCTTGGAGGTCAAGCTATAGAATGGTTCTCGCATCTACCTACAGGTATCAAATCTTTTAACGAGCTTGTAGAAAAATTTGCTGCCCATTTCTCATACAACATAGAACATGAAGTCTTTATGACCGACTTATGTAACAAAAAACAAAAAAATGGGGAAACTCTTATCTCCTTCCTTCAAAGATGGAGACACATGGCTAGAAAATTCCCATTTAAAATACCTGAAAAGTAGCTTGTTAGCATGTTTGTGTAGAACCTTAACCAAGAATTGAGTTTCCATTTGCAAATACTAGGTGCTACAACCTTTGAAAAAATTACCTATAAAGGCATCAACATCAAAAAATCCCTCATCGCTTGGTCCAAATCTTCAAAGAAAATAAAGACAATGCTCCCCATCAACAATCAAATGATAAGCCCAAATTCTGGAACAAAAACAAAAACATGGTCAATGATGGTGTGGTGGATTCCAAACATGTCCAAACACTAAAAACACCCCTTAATATTTCATCCAAACAAAACCAACCTCTGCCTCAACAACAACCACAACGACAACAAAACCAAAACCAACAGCATCAACAAGAGCGGCCTTCCCAAGATTACCCTCCAAGGCATAAGTTCACTCCCTTGGGAGAGCCTATAGAGTCGGTTCTAAAGAAACTTGTGCAAAATGGACTCGTCACGCTACTAGATGATCCCCCATATGGTAAACTTGCTTTCAAATCCACATGGTACAAAGACAATGAATATTGTGAATACCATAGGACCAAAGGACACAAAACCATATCATGCATGAAACTCAAGCACATGATCCAAAACCTTATCGACAGAGACGAAACCACTTTTGATGCACCTCCTAATCAAAACACAAACAAAGATCTCAACATGTACAAGGAGCCATTCCCTAACCATGGTCAAGGTCAACACCCTGATAAAGGTAAAGGCATTAACAAAGCCTCAACTTCCTATGACTCTATTGTGGGTCATTTTGAAGAAAGTCATGTGTCTACCCTCACTATCAAAGGTAAATTTATGGATTGCGTAGTCACAACCCGTCATGGTCATGTCACCCTTTGTGGTCCTACACCAAATCTCCCAACCCAATCTTATTACAATCTTGTAGAACATCTAAGGAAAACCCCTACACAGATCTCTATTTTGGATCTTCTATGGTCATCTCCTGCACGTAAAGCTATGCTAGAAAAAGCCCTACAAGAGTCTTCGGTTCCTAATAACATAGTGGTCACAGATTTCCAAGCTATAATAGGTAACATTGCCTCACCTTACAATGTGGTCTTTTCTAAAAAGGACCTCCCATCCCATGATCCATGTCACAATGATGCACTTCATATTGAAGTTTTCATCCATAAACAAAAGATCAAACGCATACTTATAGATGGTGGTGCTGGTCTCAATATCTGTTCTCTCAAGTTACTTAAACAATTGTGATAATCTGAGGATCATGTTAACATTGATCAAAGTATTACAATCAAGGGGTATGATGATGCTGAACGCTATTCAGAAGGTGTTATCCACTTGCCTATACAAGTAGGCCCTATCATGCTTGAAACTAGGTGCCAAGTCCTCAACATTGAGCTACCTTATAACATTATCTTAGGATGCCCATGGATCCATGCCATGAAAGCCGTTCCCTCCATGTATCATCAGTCTCTCAGGTTCCCATTTAATGGTACAGAGATCACTATCCCGGGAGACCCTAATCCATTTGAATTATGTCATACCTTGCAAGGCAGTTATAAGAATAGCAACCAAGTGCCAAATAATGACAAAGCCCATGACACCCCATTATATGTCAACTTTGGAAATCTAAAAAAAGCCTCTGAAGCTGAACCTAATCCTAATCCTATTCCTAAAATCAAAGTTGACATCTGTGATATAGGCTTTGGTGAATATGATATCTCTAAATCTTGTTGTGTAGGGAGGATGCCCTTATCCCCTAAATCCTATGGCCAACCGCCCATAGCCAAAGCAACTAAGAAAGTAGTCATCCCTCGTCTAGCATCCCTAACCTATTTCAATGAGGGAAATTTATTGGCAGAGGAAACTATTGAAGACATCTCTTCTTGGCTCTACAAAGAGAAAGAACCAGTCATCATACCAGTTAAACAATATGGCAATGGTCTAAGAATTGTCAAAAACATGGGCTATAAAGGCAAAGGTGGCCTTGGGAAAGATAATCAAGGTGAAATAGAACCCATCATTGTGAAGAAGAAGCTAGACAAAAAGGGGTTGGGATATGGTACGAAGGTACCACGCGCCTTGGACATCGAGGGTATTCTTGACAAGGTGGCACAAACTTCTCTCGAAGATTTGACATATTAAGAGAATATAATCGATGACTCCTACCGTCATCGAATCCTCCATATTCATGCTTTAATCTGTATCCTTAACATCAACCAACAACACCCAGAGTGTAACACTTGTCTACCTTGAACTTATCGATTGGGACCAACAAGGGTCCCCCGTTCTAGATGTTTTTCAAAATGACAAAGCTCTTGCAGAATTCATGGGACTCCTGGATGGTATCCCTCTTCATGATCACAAAGCTAGTTTTGTAATGGAACTAGCTCAAACTGCTTATTTTGGTGAGAATTGTAAATCTTCCAGTCTCAAAAATAGAAATAAAGAAAGATCTCTAGGTGAAAACCACACTGTGGCACCTCCTAATCAGAAAATAATCAAAATAAAGGATGTATCTGAAGGTGAAAACCTAATTGTATCACCTAAGGATGGAGGATTTGATCTTCCCCTACTATCTATGTATCAAGAGAAATTAACTCTTCTAGTGGAAGGTTCTACAGAGATAAATCTAGGCATAGAGCAACATCCAAAAACAATATTCCTTGCAACATCATTATTAGAACAAGAGCACAAGAATCTTACCAACTTCTTCTTACAGCGAACCATCAACTTTACGTGGACCTATGTTGATATGCCAGGGTTAGACCCTTCGCTAGTAGTTCACTATCTCACGGTTGATCCAAAAGCTAAACCAATCAAACATAAACTAAGAAATATGCACCCACAGATCACTCTCTTGGTGAAAGTTGAAATACAAAAGTTGTTAGATGCAAAGTTTGTCAATCCTATTGATTATCTAAAATGGGTCTCAAACATTGTACCTATGGCTAAACCAAATGGGGGCATCCGCATGTGTTCTGACTTCAGAGATCTCAACAAATCATGTCCCAAAGATGACTTTCCATTGCCAAACATTGATCTCATAGTGGACCTGACCACTGGTCATGAAATGCTTTCTCTCATGAATGGATTTTCTGGCTATAATAAGATAATATAGCAGAAGAGGATCAACATAAAACAACTTTTACTTGTCCTTGGGGTACCTATTGTTGGTACGTCATGCCATTTGGTCTAAAGAATGCATGTGCAACCTATCAAAGAGCAATGACAGTGATATTCCATGATCTCTTATATCACATCATGGAGGACTATGTTGATGATATACTAGAAAAATCTTCTAGGGCAGATCACATACAGGTTCTAGGACAAATCTTTGACAAACTCAAAAAATATCAAGTAAGACTTAATCTAAAGAAGTGTGTCTTCAGGGTAACCTCAGGAAAACTGTTGGGATACATTATATCTCATAGAGGTATTGAAGTAGATCTAGCAAAAGTCAAGACTATAGTAGAGATGCCTCCACCAAAGAATCTGAAAGCATTAAGGAGCCTTCAAGGAGGGTTACAATCTATTAGGTGGTTTATCTCGTAGCTAGCGGATAAATGTCAACCATTTCAACACTTGCTCCAAAGGATGTCTCATTTTGATGGGATGATAAGTGTTAAGTAGCATTTGATCAGCTCAAAGAATATCTAGCTACACCTCCATTCTTGGTACCACCAGTTGCTGATAGACCTTTGATCTTGTACATCTCAACTACAACTGCAGGCCTAGGGGCTCTTCTAGCATAGCATGATGAGTTAGGAAAAGAGCATGCCATCTATTATATCAGTCAAACCTTGGTGGGTTATGAACTCAATTATTCACTTATGGAAAGAGCTTGTTTAGCCTTAGTGTTTTCTTCCCAAAAGTTGCGGCATTACATGCTAAACTAACACACAAATCTAATAGCCAAAATTGATCCATTGAAGTATCTCTTAGCAAAAGTAGCTCTCACAAGTAGACTAGCTAAATGGGTCATGATCCTTAGTGAGTTTGACATTGAGTATGTGGACCGTAAAGCAATCAAAGGACAAGCCCTAGCAGATCAACTAGCAGAAGCACCCATGATAGATGTACATCCTATGGTATCTAACTTTTCGAATGAGAATCTCTTCAATCTTTCTACCTCAGTAATGTGGAAATTGTATTTTGATGGTTCCTGCACACAACATGGATCAGGGGCCCACATCTCGTTTATCACACCTAAAAATGACAATATCCCAAAGTCATATCGACTTGTATTTCCTTGCACTAATAACATAGCTGAGTATGAAGCACTCCTCATAGGTCTCAATACAACAGTCCAATGGGACATCAAAGAACTATAGGTATATGGAGACTCACAAATAGTCATTCGACAAGTCACAGATGAGTACCAAACAAAAGATGAAAAACTAGTCCCTTACAAGAAACTAGTGGGTGCCTACAAACTACACTTTTCTAGCATCACTTTTGAGCAAATTCCAAGAGAACATAAGAAAGCTACAGATTCTATGGCTTCTGTGGGGTCACTAATAGACATGCTTGCAAACACACAGAAATGTGAATTCTTGATCGAGAAATTGTTGATACCAGCCGTCTATGTTCCAACTACTAAAATCATTTGCGAACTTGTTGGTCCCAATTCTCCATGGTATGAAGATATCTATGAATACCTTAAACATGGTATCTTTCCCTTTGAGCTATCCACAACCCAACACAAAACCTTTATCTGTCAATCCTCCCGTTACACCATTCTGGGTGATACACTATATCGCTGGAGTGTCAATGGTATCCTCTTACAATGTCTTAATGCGGAAGAAGCCGATGCCACCTTATGAGACGTACATGAAGGTGTCTATGGCACATATTATACTGGTCCTAATCTAGCTAAGAAGATACTCCACACATGGTATTATTGGCCTACAATAGAACAAGATGCTATGTAGTTTGCTAAGAAGTGTCTACAATGCCAGCAACATGGAGATTTGATCCACGCACCAGCTCATGAACTACAACCTGTGACAACTCCATGGCCTTTTTTACAATGGGGTCTTGACCTTATAAGACAAATCCATCCATTGGTGCAGGGGCACCTAGATACCTTAATTAATTTCATGTTCTTTTGATGTTTTGGAGTTGTATAAGGTCCACATGATCAATTGTAAGGCCTAGTGCCACGTGTGAGTCCAAGTGGAATAGGACAAGTCGTAGGGTCTGGTAGTGGAAGAGCAAACACATTGTAACTGAATAGGTTGACAGTTGTAGAACAGTTGGCATTCCCACCAATGCAAACTGTCAAGAACAAGAACATGTATAAACAGTTCAATGAACAAAAGAAGAGGAGTAATAGAGGAATTGGGTGTGATTTGTGGTAGAATAACAATAAGAAGATAGAAGAATTATTTTCAGTGCAGAAGTTCCCAAGATAAATAAAAGATCCTATTTTGTTTGTGTTCTTTCACCGTGTCACTGTAATTAGTTCCATTTTGTCATTCGGATGGGTTACTGAGCCATTCCACCGACGAGATTTCTTTGAAATCGGTGGAATGGGTCTGTTTGTATAGTTAGTGTTCTCTTTTTGTTTTTGTTTATGTTCAGTTTCGAATCGAGTGTGGGATGTGCTGATCGAGCCTAGCATCTCCATGTGCTAGGATTCGGCAAAGGCAGAGAGTGTCTGCGTTGTAGAGTTTGTCTCCGACAGAACAATAACTATCAGAGAAGGCCCAGACGATGGTTGTCTGGCTAGAAAAACAAGAAGAGCTAAGTCAGAAGCAGTAGTCTGCTCGAAGGGTAGTCGGAGTAACCTAGTGCATCGGCATAAGATTTGTGTTGTTTCACCAGATATACTTTATGTGAGTATTTCGCAGTTGTATGTTCGTGTGTATGTCGCAAAATTACATCGGGTGAGATACAAGGAAGGTCAACGGTCAATTTTTGAATGCATGTTCTGAATGTATGTGGAGAATGCATCTCCCGAATGTATATTGAAAATATACATTATGTATATACATTGTGTTGGATGCAAGAGGTGATCGGCAGCGACGCCGAAGGAAACTGGTGATCACAAGTCAACGGAAGTATATACAGTCTTTTGTTAAGTTTTTGATGCTTCCTCTGTGCGCTCTGCATCATTTTGGTATCAGAGCTTTGGACATTCTGTGTGTGACATATCTATGAATGTTTATGTCAGATAGAGAGAGTGAAGGAGAGGCTAGTGCCATGCCTCCAAAGGGGATGACAATAGAAGTGCTTAAAAAGTTCCAAGAGATGGAAGAAATGATCAAGGTTGGAGTCAAGGTTAGAATCAAGGAAACACTCCAGGCTGAGTTGAAGGCACTAAAGATAGGAAAGAAATCAAATGATGAATCTAATGAAGAAGAAGAAGAAGATGGGGAAGAGGAAACAACCTTAGGACAGACAGATATACTTGCAGATTAGAAACAATTTCTGGAGGCCATAAAATCACTTGGTAAGGAATCGTCTGAATCAAGAATGGAGATTCTGATGTTCAGCAGAAAGATGGACGCAGAAGAAGTCATCGAATGGGTCGAGGCTTTGAACAATTACTTCGAGTACAAGGAGGTACCGAAGAATAGAAGAGTCAAGTTTGCAAAGACAAAATTGAAGGGTGCTGCACTCACGTGGTGGAACTACACCCAGGGAGAAAGGGTGAAGAGTGGCAAGAGCATGATCTCATCCTGGAGTCGGATGGTAGAGAGGATCAAGGCTCAGTTCCTACCAGCAGATTATGAAGTGCAGATATACAGAAAAATGCAGAACCTCAGACAAAAGGACATGGATGTATCCACCTACACAGAGGAATTTCACAAATTATCTCTAAGGTGTGGGCTTGCTGAGGATGAAAAGGGAAGAATTGCCAGGTATATTAATGGCCTGAAATATAACATACAAGATGAGATTACCATCTTGACTCTAGAAATCGTGGACAAATGCTTCCAAGTGGCACTGAGAGTAGAAGAGAAGAAGAAAAGAAAAGGAGAACAACAGAACAGGGGCAGAGGTGGAAGGAACTTCAGATGCAGAAATAGTTTCGGTGGCAGAAATCAGTTCCAGAAGAACCAAGGGGAGTTCAGTCAACAAGAACACAGTGGAGAATCTGGTTCTAGAGGGGGTTTCAGAGGAAGGAGACCCAATGGAAGAGGTAGATTTGGTGGACCAGGCAGAGGTCCTAATGTCTTCACGGGAAGATGTTATAATTGTAACCAAATTGGGCACACAGCAGGCAAGTGTCTGGAGAAAGCCTCAAGCTCTTATGGAGGAGATAGAAGGAGCCAGCTAATTCAAGAAGAAGATTGTCAGAGTGTGAACTCATCTATGGGAAGCGTAGCTCTAGCACAAGATGGAGAGAATCTCATGATGAGAAGGGCGATGCTGAAGGTACCACAGAACAAAGAACCATCGCAGAGGAAGACACTATTCAAAACTCTGTGTAAAGTTTTTGGCAAAAGGTGTAAGGTAATTGTTGATTTTGGCTCAACTGAAAATTTAGTTTCAGTAGAAATGGTAGAGAAATTGAATTTGAAAAGATTGCCACATGTTAGTCCATACAAAGTGTCCTGGCTAAACAAAGGGCAACAAGTCTTGGTTGATGAACAAGCTTGAGTAGAATTTCAGATAGGGGAATATGGGGATATACTTTTGTGTGATATAATTCCCATGGATGCATGCCATTTATTGTTAGGTAGACCTTGGCAGTATGATGTACAAGCCCGGCATGATGGTAAATCCAATTCTTTTGTTATCACCAAGAATGATAGACAGTATAAGATGGATCCTTTACCAGAAGAGGGTATAGACAAGAATGTAGGATCAAGTATCATGTTAGTGAGTGGGAAAGAGTTTCTCCATACTCTAAAAGAAGAGGGAACCCAGGGGTTTGCTCTAATTTTGAAACCTAAAGACAATTCTGATTTGTCTAAAAATAGCAAGGAAAAAGTCCCTAAGGAAGTGCAGGAATTGTTAGACAAGTATAAGAGTATCATGGTGGAGGATATGCCCAATACACTACCCCCTATGAGAGACATAAGTCATCAAATTGACTTCATCCCAGGATCCACATTGCCAAATAAACCAGCTTATAAAATGACACCTAATTAGAATGAGGAGATTGCTAAACAAGTTCAAGAATTGTTGGATAAGGGCTTGGTGAAGAAAAGTCTTAGTCCGTGTGTTGTACCTACAGTTTTAGCTCCCAAGAAGGATGGAAAATGGAGGTTATGTATTGATTCAAGAGCCATAAATAAGATCACCATCAGATATAGGTTTCCTATGCCCAGAATAGAGGACCTCATGGATTGTTTGGGTGGAGCTCGGTACTTTTCTAAAATTGATCTCAAAAGTGGATACCATCAAATCAGGATTAGACAAGGGGATGAATGGAAGACAGCCTTTAAGACTAATGAGGGTCTTTATGAGCGGGTGGTGATGCCATTTGGACTGTCCAATGCTCCAAGCACTTTCATGCGTCTAATGAATGAGGTATTGAAAGATTTTATTGGCAAATTTGTTGTTGTCTATCTTGACGATATTCTGATTTTCAGTAGGACAAAGGAAGAACATTTGCAGCATTTGGAAGAGGTGTTGAAGAAACTACATGAGGAGAAACTGATGATCAATATGGAGAAGAGTGTCTTCATGAAGGAAGAACTCACATATCTGGGATTTGTGATATCCCAGGGTAATTTGAAAATGGATCCGGAAAAGGTAAAGGCTATTCTGTCTTGGCCAGCACTTAGGACAGTAAGTGATGTGAGAAGTTTTCATGGGTTGGCAACTTTTTATAGGAAATTCATAAGAGGATTCAGCCATGTTTGTACACCCATTCTGGATACCATAAAAGGAGGATAGAAAATTAAGTTTGTTTGGAATAGAGCAGCAGATGAATCTTTTGAGATTCTTAAACAGAAAATAGCAGAGAAACCCATTTTGGTTTTGCCTGATTTTAATAAGTTGTTCACTGTAGAATGTGATGCCAATAACCTTGCCATTGGTGCTGTCTTGAGTCAGGAAGGAAGACCTATTGCTTTCTTTAGTGAGAAGCTGAACGATGCTAAAAGGGAGTATTCCACATATGATCTAGAATTGTATGCAATGGTGCAAGCATTGAAAAATGGAGACATTATCTCTTGCCCAAGGAATTCATTATTTATACTGACAACCATGCTTTGAGTTTTCTGAATTCACAGGAGAAACTAAATCACAGGCATATGAAGTGGGTCGAACAACTCCAGGTGTATACTTTTTCCATCAAACATAAGAAGGGACAAGCTAACAAGGTGGCAGATGCTCTGAGCAGAAGAGTGTGCACTATATAGGAAATCCAATTACAAAGTGTGGGAGTGGATTCTCTCAAGAATATGTATCAGGATGATGAGGACTTCAAGGAGATATATGCAGTTTGTTCACAGTTTTTAGATTCCTATCATTCTGATTTTTTTGAATATTTGTTGTAGCAAGGGCTACTGTTCAAAGGCAGCCAACTGTGTGTACCTAGGTGTTCCATGAGGGAGAACATCATAAAAGAGAAACATTGCGGTAGTCTTGGAGGTCATTTTGGACTAGACAAGACATTGGAACAAGTGAGAAGGCTTTACTTCTGGCCTAAGATGCAAACAGATGTCAGTAAATTTGTGGAAGGTTGTAACATTTTCCAGAAGGCAAAAGGGACTTCATCAAATGCAGGTCTCTATCAACCACTTCCAATTCTGCAAAGGCCATGGGAGTGCATCAGTATGGATTTTGTTTTGGGTCTTCCCCGAACTCAAAGAGGATTTGATAGTGTGTTTGTGGTTGTTGACAGGTTTAGTAAAATGGTTCATTTTGTGCCATGTAAATGTACTAATGATGCTTTACATATTGTTGGTCGTTTCTTCAAGGAGAGTAAGAATTCATGGTTTGCCATTGAATATTGTTACTGACAGAGATCCCAAGTTTGTGGGACATTTTTGGCGCACATTGTGGAAGAGATTGGGCACCCAATTGTCTTTCACGTTAGCATATCACCCTCAGACGGATGGACAAACTGAGGTGGTGAATAGATCACTGGGTAATCTTTTGAGGTGTTTGACTCAACAGCATGGAGAAGCATGGGATATGATCATCCCACAGGTAGAATTTGCATATAATGATTCTGTTAATAGGAGCACAGGAAAGAGTCCTTTTGAAGTTGTATATGGGATTCATCCCAGGGGAATTTTGGAGCTCAGGGATCTCCAAAACATGGAGAAAAAGAGTGCACAAAGAGAAGATTTTGCAGTAAGTATGAAAGATATCTGTGATGCTGTCAGAGGAACTATACAGAAGAACACAGGGAAATACAAAGAGAGAGCTGATCAGAAGAAAAGGGATGTCCAATACAAAGTTGGAGATTTGGTGATGGCATATCTAAAAAAGGAAAGGCTTCTGAAGGGACAGCCCACGAAGCTTCTTATGAAGAAGATAGGTCCATGTAAGATTGTACACAAGTTTGGGCCTAATGCATACGAAATTGAACTCCCTCTAGGTTTCGCAATATCACCCATTTTTAATGTGTCCGACTTGTTTCCATTCAGAGGAAACAATGTTGCTGGTCTAGATGTGACAGAAGCAGGGGATGCAGAATAAATTTTTGATCTTCCACTGAGTCAACCAGTGCAACTAGAATGTATTTTGGACACCAAAGTTCAGAAGAAGACCAGGCATAAAACCTACAAGCAGTATCTGGTCAAATGGCATGGTTTGCTTGATGAAGATGCTACCTGGATGAGAAAAGAGGACATCATGAAACATGGGGTTACTGTTTCCAACTTGGTTCCTCAAGGGACTTGAGTTCTTTTACACCCCAGGAGTATGGTGCAGGGGCACCTAGACACCTTAATTAATTTCATGTTCTTTTGATGTTTTGGAGTTGTATAAGGTCCATGTGATCAATTGTAAGGCCTAGTGCCACGTGTGAGTCCGAGTGGAATAGGACAAGTCGTAGGGTCTGGTAGTGGAAGAGCAAACACATTGTAACTGAATAGGTTGACAGTTGCAAAATGGTTGGCATTCCCACTGATGCAAACTGTCAAGAACAAGAACATGTATAAATAATTCAGTGAACAGAAGAAGAGGAGTAATAGAGGAATTGGGTGTGATTTGTGGTAGAATAATAGTAATAAGATAGAAGAATTGTTTTCAGTGTAGAAGTTCCCAAGATAAATAAAAGATCCTGTTTTGTTTGTGTTCTTTCACCGTATCGGATGGGTTATTGAGCTATTCCACCAATGAGATTTCTTCGAAATCGGTGGAATGGGTCTGTTTGTACAGTTAGTGTTCTCTTTTTGTTTTTGTTTATGTTCAGTGTTGGATCGAGTGTGGGATGTGCTGATCGAGCCTAGCATCTCCATGTGCTAGGATTCGGCGAAGGCAGAGAGTGTCTACGTTGCAGAGTTTGTCTCCGACAGAACAATAACTGTCAGAGAAGGCCCAGATGATGGTTGTCTGGGTGGAAAAACAAGAAGAGCTAAGTCAGAAGTAGTAGTCTGCCTGAAGGTTAGTTGGAGTAACCCAGTGCATCGGCGTAAGATTTGTGTTGTTTCACCAGATATACTTTATGTGAGTATATTGCAATTGTATGTTCGTGTGTATGTCGCGAAATTACATCGAGTGAGATACAAGGAAGGTCAACGGTCAATTTCTGAATGCATGTTCTGAATGTATGTGGAGAATGCATCTCCTGAATGTATATTGAAAATATACATTGCGCATATACATTGTGTTGGATGCAAGAGGCGATCGGCAGCGACGCCAAAGGAAACCGGTGATCACAAGTCGATGGAAGTATATACAGTCTTTTGTTAAGTTTTTGATGCTTCCTTGTGTGCTCTGCATCATCCATCCTCATCCAATGACTATAAATTTATCATTACCACCATTGAGTAATTCATGAAGTGGGTTGAAGCCATTCCCATGACTTATATCACCGACAAGCAAACAACCAAGTTTATCCTTAACTACCTCATTTGTCAGTATGGTATCCCCAAAGCCATTGTCACTGATAATGGGAGACCATTCAAGAATCAAGATGTTCATGTCTTGTGCACCCAATACAATATCCAACATCACTTTTCCACTCCCTACTATCTGTAGAGTAACGACCAAGCCAAGGCTCCCAACAAAACCATTTTGAAAATTCTCAAGAAAATAGTCAATGAAGTTGGTTGTGATTGGCACCTGCAACTCAATCCCGCACTATGGGCCTACCACACTAGTATTGAAACACCAACTGGTGCAACACCCTATGCCTTGGTCTATGGCTCTGAAGCCATTCTACCTATAGAGGTCGAGATCCCATCCCTCAGAGTATCCTTGAAGCACCTGATTGATGGAAAGGAGTATCACACTTCCATATTAGCTGAGATTGAACTACTAGATGAGAGGTGCCTTGCCATGCTTAATCATCTCCATGTCTATCAAAACTGCCTCTGGCACAACTATAACAAGAAGATCAAAAAAAGACAGTTTGAAGTTGGTGATCTTGTCTTAAAAGAAAATCAGAGAAATCAAGCAGATCAAGAAAAGAAGGGCAAGTTCGAGCCTAATTGGTTAGGACCGTTTATTGTCACAACAACATATGGATCAGGAGATTATACTTTAGAAACACCTGAAGGTATTCCTCTAGATGAACCACTTAACATTGTTCATCTCAAGAAGTTCTTTGCCTGATCTTGAGAGTATCCATGTCAAAAAAAAAAATCCATCCTCTGGTGAAAACCTGGTAAACAGGCACCTTGGATAAGTACCATAGTGAAAACCTGGCAAACATGCACTATGTGTAGAGTCAACATCCATCATCTATCGAGTTTTGTTCATTCCATGTCCATTTCATGATAATCTGCATTCCATGTCCATTTCATATTAAACTTCATCCATCCATCCATAATAAAACCATTGACCGTTTGCATTTCCATTTCCCTATCTAGAATAGATTGGAAATTTGTTAATGTTACTCATCTCATGTCCATCATTATCTTATCCTATGTCAACTTATCCTATGTCTAGTTCTCCACATGTCAAAGTTATCCTATGTTAGAAGTTAACCATGTCTTGTCATTGTCCTATGACATAGATTTGTCTTCCTATCATCCATCATTATCCTATGTTAGTCATCCATGATAACACCTCTACCGAAATGGGGGAAACTCTTTCCTTAACCTAGGTCTAGGAATGGATCCTTGTTCGCAGCTCAAAAATACTTCAAACCAAAAATAAAAACAAAAACATCTCAAACATCTCAAACAAAAACACTTCAAACCAATCAATCATATCACTTGTCTTATACAAGATTGTCACACTTTTGAAACTAGACTAGGCATCTGATACGAGGTGTTTCATTTATGAAACTAGACACCTTCACCTTGACCCACTCATCACTCTCCCAGAATTGCATATCATCTCATCTCAATCTTAAGGTACCTTGATCCCATGGATATGAGTATGTAAACAGTCTGGAATGCGAAGAAAGTTTCTAGTACTTAGGTACATAAGATGAAATCATTTCACCTACCCAAGCTCAAACTCCTTGACCCACTCATCACTCTACCAGAACTACATATTATCATATTCATCTTTCATTGTAATGTGCCTTGATCCCGTAGATACAGGGTATGTAGGCAGTCTGGAATATGAAGGATGTATCCAGCACTTAGGCACATATGATTCATCATTCTTCATCCATCTCAATCTATTGACATTCCATCTTTCTAGTCTTCCATTTATCACGATTCATCCTACCACCTAGATTTGACTAACTCAAGCAGCACACAAACTACACACCCTTTCAAAGAAAAATTCCTTAACCAACCTAAAGCAAAGAAACCTACTTGTAGAGCCATATGTTGTCCTACATATTGATTGCCAACATCTGCTACATCAATCAACTTATCCTATCAATAGATCAACACCCTTTAAAATGGATATATCATTCCTACAATAAGGCTATTATCTATCCTATCTACCATATCTATCCAATCTATCCTGAGCGACCTCTTTGGCAAGAGAATATGTTAGCTATATGTTTACTTTGTAAGTCAGTCAATTTGCTTTTTGGTTTATCTCTTTGTTCCTTTCTCATTACCTATTCAAGACTACCTTGATTTATCTATATCTTGGTATGTTGCGATGTAGTATGGAATGGGGGCATAGTCATTGCTTTTTGTGTGCCATGTTTGAGGAATGATCTTTGTATCTTACTTAGCATCATATCTATCTTGTGTCTGTGTTACAACCTAGCATCTTACATATTAATATTCTTCTTGCATTCATGTATTGAAGTTTATTTTATGTTCAAGACTATGGCTCATTCACATATCCAACATGGTTCTATTATGTCTAGTAGATATAAGTTCAAACTGTTTGCTTGCAGAGTCAACGTCCTATGCATTGGATACATTGTCACCTTGGTCTTCTATACCCTGGTGCATAATATCCACATGCTATATCAAAATAAGGATTGCTCTTTATAAATATTTGTGTAACCGTTGCAACATCACCCCATCTCATCCTACATCTAGCACTACATATCATCTCATCTCAATCTTAAGGTACCTTGATCCCGTGGATATGGGTATGTAGGCAGTCTGGAATACAAAGGAAGTATCTAGTACTCAGGTACATAAGATATCATCATTTCACCTAAACATCCTCAAAACACTTCATCTCATCCATACATCCTAATAAAATCTATAGCTTTCATGAAGATCGATCAATCATCATTTCTCTATTCTATGATATCAATTCTTCTATTCTTTCTCCAATTATCTTCCATATTTCATCTAACTTTTCATCCATGTCTCTCTATCTCTTGACTTTTCATTTCAAGAGCACACTTGTGTTCTTCGAACCCAAATTTCCTCTCGAGGGGGCATCCTCATCCTTATCATTATTCATCTTATCCAATCTAGCTAATCAAATCTAGCCAAATTATCCAATCACATCCTTTGGTCTTAATCCTAATCTTGTTGTAAATCAATAAATTAATCAATTAGCCAATCCATCAATCATATCAATTGTCTTATAGAGATTGTCACACTCTCGAAACTAGACTAGGTGTCTTATACGAGGTGTTTCATTTTTTAAACCAGACACTATCATCCTTGTGTTGATCTAGGGATATATCGTTCCCCACAATGACAACACTATCCTTATCAATCATCAACAATTAATCATTGGTTTACAACTTGACAGGGGCAATGCCTTGTTTGTCTTGGAATAATCATAATCATCACCATCACCATTCATCTTGTCTTTCCTTGTCACCCTCTCCTAGCTACACTGGGGCATCACCATCTCTAATCTAATAAATTTCTTCTGAATTAATCTTCTTCTATCAAGTCAAACACTATGTTTTAAATTTCTTTGAAATATGTTACTTCTCAACACCATCTCAAAGAGGGGCAAAATGTAGACACTCAAAAATGACCATGTCATCGCATCACTTGCATTTCATCAAATCTGTCTAATCACATGCATTCAACATTAATTAAATAATCTAATTATTTAATTAATTTCATCAAAATCATCAATTTCCTCTAAATCACATATTTTCAACATTAATTGAATAAATTCTATTTATTTAATTAATTTCATCAAAATCAACTTTATTCTTCCAAAATTAAATAATTTTGATTATTTAATTAAATCATTATCGTCTTCCAAAATTCAAATCCACATCAAATCAATAAATTAATTATTTAATTAATTTATCATTTAAATCCTCTTATCTATAATTAAATAATTCCTATATTATTTAATTAAATCAATTATTCTTCCAAATTTAAATGAATCATTCAAATTTATTTAAATTGAATCTCAATCTCCAAAAATAAAATATAATCATAATATTTTATTTATCCTTCATCATGCAAAATAAATTAAATAAATTTATTTGTTTAATTTATTTAAATATTCAAATCTATTCTATGTCTTCTATCATGCACAATCAATTAAATAAATTTATATATTTAATTTGCTTTTTTTATCTTCCAAATCTTCTAAAAATAAATCTTGTTCATCATGCACACAAAATTAAATAATTTATTATTTAATTTATCTCAAATCATGCAAAAAGCAAATCTAAAGTTGAGTTAATTGACTTAATCATTATTGTTTTTATCACCAACTCATAAATTAGAAAAAAACATTTCTATTTTTATGAAATCTAATCATATCTTTTTCATGTCTTTTATCAAAAAGCAATTATCTTAATAAAAATACCTTTTTGGAGTGACACATGTCGTGTGCACATTCATCATGAGTTATTTGATTTATCTCAACCATCCATTTCATGGAATTATTTCATCCATTGATCAATCATGTCTTGAAACCTATATAAACCCCCCTCATCTAATAACGAATCCTCTTCAATCATTTATTATTAGGCATCCCTACAACGCATTGAGCATACATCACATCATTGAGCACTTTGAGCACAAACACAATCTACATCCGCTTGTTGCAAACATGGTTTCACAATTTATGGAGCAATCCATATTCGACCAAGATAACAATATAATCTAGGTGAAAGCTTTCATTGTTTTTGTTATTATTCATTGATTATTTGGTTACTTGCTAAGATCGTTATCTTGACGTTATAGGATTGAGTTGTTGATTATTTCATTGTTTTGATTATCATTCGATCTTGATTTTATTCCTATACACATTTGGGACCAGAAGATACAGATGTAGTTTTTGTAGAGGTAGAACCTCTAGTTCTTCTTTTGTCACTGTTGGGTTCTCTAGTTTCTTCTTAGGCTCTTTCGAAGCCTCATCTGGTTCACTTTCCTTCTTTTCCTTTGTTGCCCTATCTACTTGAGCCTTTTCTCTTGCTTCAGAGATTTGTTCTTTTGTGAATCCCTGATATTTTGCATATTCTTTAGCTGTTTTTCTTGCCTTCTTATGTATTTTAGGCATTCTTTGTTCAATATGGACTTTTGCTGACAACTCTTCATATGTGCCAAATCTTTCTTCTTTGGGGTCTTTGGGTTTACTCAACATGTGTTGGGCATAATTGTCCAGTATTTTTTCATCTACTTCATACCCCATTGGCATAATCTAGACTGTTCTAGGCTCAATAGCCTCCACCATACATTGGTCTTTTGTGACAATGCAGTATATGTTATTTTTGTACTTGTCCAAAATTCCCTTAGGAATCCTTTCCATAGACTACATAACTCTTTGAAAATTCTTGAAATAGCCCCATAGGGCTGTGGTTTGTTCCTCATGACTTCCTATGTTGCTTAGATGATCTCTAATTTGCACTGCAACTGGTTGACTATTTAACCAGAACAAATTCTTCATACTTGGCAATTCATGCATGAGATAGAAGAATAAGTAGATGATCAACTTACCAAACTTGAAGGGGTATTTGTTATCCTTTGTCTTCTTTAGGTTTTCCATTAATTGTTGTCATAGTAATTCATAGAGGTCATAGTCTGCATTCTCCTTAATCATCTGATAAGTAGTGTATATAGCAGTACTAGAGACAAAGTTCTCCTAGTTGGTGAAATAGATCTTATATCCAATTACCATTGATGCAAACCTCACTGCATTATCTACTATACCATTAATTGTTAATGCCCTCTTGTCAAATTGGGCTCCAGTTGCTTCTGTCATAGTGTTATTCTTCATAGCTTTTAATAGAGGCACGTTACCAGTAGAGTTTAAACTTGTCACAACCCTAATTGCATCCTTGGTGATCTTAAATGGATTTTTGAGCCACATGAACTCATCGTGGATCCTGCTCAACACGTACCAGACCCATTCATCCTTTGCAAATGTAGGGAAGTCTTTGTACTGAATGAATTTCTTCACTTCCAAAGCCTTGTATTCTTCCTTCAACTCAAATTGGTCACCAATTAAATGTTTTAGATGTAAACTTGTGAATTTACTATCACCATGTTCTTCTAGGGAAACATGAATGTAAGACCTAACATCCTCTACATGCATGACATCGTATGGTATATCCGAAAATGTACCCATTTGATCAATTTCTATTGATTTGAAGGGATGTCTCTTGAATTTTGGTCGATCTCGCCCAATGATATCAACAACTTGTGGGGTTGCCATTTTTCCAAAGATTTAAACAAATACACAATAGGGTTTCAACTGGAAATACCTTTTTCTGCTGAGCTAGGGTTTTCTTTACTTGAATCACTCTATGCCGCTTTGAATCTCTGGAGATGTTGAAATCACTTGGAGTTCACCTTCAGTTTCTCTTAGACACTTGAAAGCTTGAATGTAAAGTGAATTGTATGTCAAATGAGCTCCTTTTTAACCCTTGTTATGAAAACCTAAGTTGTCATAAATGCTTGTTCACTAAAAGCTGTCAAAGTCTTTTCTGTAGAATACAGTCGATTAGGATTGCTTTGTAATGCTTTGCATTTGAACTTTTTCTATTGGGATTTCTTCTAAAAGATTTTTCATATAAATATTTTCATCATGCTTTTATGCTTGATACTAGCACTGACTATCTGGCTAGGGGAATTGAGTTTTTCAATACAACTCCCCTTGAGCTAGAGCTCCCAATTTACTTCCCAGAGGAAGTATCTACACTAGAGACTGGTGCAAATCCATCCCTGACAACATTAACATCCTTCTTGATTTCCACTGGATCAATCTTGTTCTTACCTTTGTCTTCTCTCTGCTCTATTTTCTGCTTCTCTGTAGGATAGTGTCTTTTCTCATTCTTGGATCTACAAAAGCTTGCAACATGTCCAAACTTATTGTAATTGTAGCATACCACATTTCTCTGTGTAGACACTTAAAAATGACCATGTCATCACATCACTTGCATTTCATCATTTCCTCTAAATCACCTACATTTCAACATTAATTAAATAATCTAATTATTTAATTAATTTCATCAAAGTCGTCAAATTCTTCCAAAACTCCTAAATTCGACATTAATTGAATAAATTCTATTTATTTAATTAATTTAAATCAAAATCAACTTTATTCTTCCAAAATTAAATAATTTTAATTATTTAATTAAATTATTATCTTCTTCCAAATTTCAAGTCCATGTCAATTGAATAAATTAATTATTTAATTAATTTATCATCCAAATCCTCTCATCTACAATTAAATAATTTTAATTAAATCAATTATTCTACCAAATTTAAATAAATCATTCAAATTTATTTAAATTATCTCAATTTCTAAAAATAAAATATAATCAAATATTTTATTTATTCCTCTAATCTTGCACCCACTTCCACGCTGCCACAAGCTAATTCTTCCACTCCATATTTGGGTGTACCTTATCACACCTCTCACTCATATGTCACCATCCCTCCTCCATTGTCATACCATTTGCAAAAGCATGTGACTATACATCTCCCTCCATCCACTCTTCCTCCACTCCTTCAACTTCTAATATCCCTCCATCCACTCTACCTCCACTTATCCCAACACCTAATAGCCCTCTCATCCAATCCTCTTATCCATTTATCCACAAATCCACTTTTAATCCCTCCATCCACAAATCCCCTAGATTCCTAATCATGGACAACAAATGCACACATCGGCCACATATGAAGTTATCCCAAACCCCATGAGATTCAAAAATAAAAATTTGTATGTTTCCACAGATATAGAAAAATCTGGGCAAAAGCCTCAAGAATATCATGTCGTAGGGCATCAATATGCAAATTTCAAGCCAAATCCAATTCAAAAGCTGCATATACCCACACACCTCAAAGAAAAAATGAAAAATGGAGTGGGTCCGCAAGCAACAAGCAATTACCTCAAATCCATCTCAGAAGTTACCTACACCCACATACCTCAAAGAAAAAATAAAAATGGTGTGGGTCCCCAAGCAACAAGCTATTACCCCAAAACAAGCATCCATATCTCAATCTATCCCCAAAATCCAAAAATCCCATGCTCCATTAAAAAATCTTGTAGCTCCTAAGTCCATTTGGGTTCCTAAACTCCTAAAGCGATGATTCCCAAATCCTCTATCTCGAATCCCATTACTCCCCATCCCCTATCCTAATCAAAGGCTTCAAAATCTATCATGATGTGTGCAACCATTGGTCTTGGTTCCCTATACTTCCATACCATATCCACATACCTCCTTCCCCCATATTACATCCATTATCCTCCATATTTTCCCCATCATACCTCTATGGTCCATGCTTTTGTTCCATCATCCATTTATCCTTCCATCTCCATCAATCATCCCTATCATAATCCACCATCTTTTCCATTTCTATCTTCCCACATCTACCAACATCTATGTGCATAATACTACCTGATATCATCCATGTGCAAACACACATTAAATTGCTAACATACTACCTTGCTATTGGAAACAGACGCTGGAGTCCTTATCCTCCATTCCATCCAAAAAAGTCAAAGTCAAAGTCAACAATAAAAAAAAAGAAAAAAAGAAAAAAATCAAAAAAGTAAAGAGAAATCCTTCGTCCAATTGTGAAAACTTGGCAAACAGGTGCCTTGGATATGTACCATGATGAAAACTTGGCAAATAGGCATCATGTGTAGGTTGATTGTCTATGTACCTTACACTTGGGGGCATGTCATCTCATCTACCCATCATATCATTCCTTCTACCTATCCTTCCTATCATATCTTCCTTATCCATTATATACGCATAATTATCCCCTTGATCCAATCCATCCTCCTTTCCTCCTTTTTGATCTGGAAAAAGATAGAGGCAAAATGTTGAAACAAGCTTTGAAAATCTCTTGATATACCTCATCATTTCCAACCAATCCAATCAATCCTATCATCATAAGATTTATCGTGTACAATCCTAAGCATTATACCTAGAATGGGGCATATTATCCCTATGCAACATAGTCTTTGCTAATCATATCCTGAATTATTCCATTCGTCTTACACTATCTATCCATCCCATCCACTATCACCCATCCTTTTGTCTACTTATCTAATCCCATCTTTCTCCTGGCATCTAGAATTCATTTTCCCTTGTCATCAGTATCTAGTATGTAAGGCTATCCAAATGTAATCCAATGTCATCTCAAAACATTTCAAGTTCCAACCATCATAAACTTTAAAAATCCAACAAAATCCAAAAAATACAAAAAATCAAAACATTCTCAAAAATGACAATAAATCATCATTCTTCATCTCAATCCATTGACATTCCATCTTTCTAATATTTCATTTATCAAAGTCCATCCACCTACTCAAGTAGCAAAACAACAAACAAACGCATCCTTTCAAAGCAAATGCCCTTAACCAAACCTGAAGCAAAAACACCTACTTGCAGAGCCATATGTTGTCTTATATAGGAGGTTCCATTATCGAAACCAGACCAGGCGTCTTATACGACATGTTTCATTTCCTAAAACTAGACATTATCCTATCAACAAATCAACACCCTTTAATGGATATGTCGTTCCTACAATAAGGCTGTTACCTACCCAACCAATCCAATCTATTTTGAGCAACCTCTTTGGCGAGAGAATATGTGGCTGTAGGTTTACTTTGTAAGTTAGTCAATTTGCTTTTTGGTTTATCTTTTTTGTCCCTTTCCCATTACCTATTCAAGACTACCTTGATTTATCTATATCTTGGTATGTTGCGATGCAATACGGATTGGGGGCATAGTCATTGTTTTTGTGTGTCGTGTTTGAGGAATGATCTTGTTATCTTACTTAGCATCATATCTATCTTGTGTGTGCGTTACAACCTAGCATCTTACATATTAATATTCTTCTTGCAGTCATGTATTGAAGTTTATTTTATGTTCAAGACTATGGCTCATTCACATATCTGACAAGGTTCTATTATGTCTAGTAGATATAAGTTCAAATCGTTTGCTTGCAGAGTCAACGTCCTATGTATTAAATACATCATCACCTTGGTCTTCTATACCCTGGTGGATAATATCCACATGCTATATCAAAACAAGGATTGCTCTTTATAAATATTCGCATAACCATTCCAACATCAGTCCATCTCATCACTCATCTAGAACTACATATCATCTCATCTCAATCTTAAGGTACCTTGATCCTGTGGATATGGGTATGTAGGTAGTCTAGAATATGAAGGAAGTTTCTAGTACTCAGGTACATAAGATATTATCAATTCACCTAAAAATCCTCAAAACACTTCATCCCATCCATCTCACCCATACATCCTAATAAAATCTATAGCTTTCCTGAAGATCAATCAATTTGATATCAATTCTTCTATTCTTTTTCCATTTATCCTCCTTTCATTTCGAGAGCACACTTATGTTCTTCGAACCTAAATTTCCTCTCGAGGGGGCATCCTCACCATCATCAATCATTCATCTTATCCAATCTAGCTAATCAAATCTAGCCAATTTATCCAATCACATCCTTTGGTCTTGATCCTAATCATGTCGTAAACTAAATCAATCAATCATCGATTAATCAATTGTCTTATACAGGATGTTGCATTGTCGAAACCAGATCATGCATCTTATATGACATGTTTCATTTTCTAAAACCAGACATTATCATCAATCAATCTATCAATCATATCAATTGTCTTATACAGATTGTCACACTCTCAAAACTAGACCAGGCGTCTTATATGAGGTGTTTTATTTCTGAAACCATACACTATTCTTTATCAATCATTAGCAATTAATCATTGGTTTACAACTTGACAGGGGCAATGCCTTTTTTTTTTTTAATAATCATCATCACCATTCATCTTATCTTTCCTTGTCACCCTTGCTTTGAGTGACTGGGGCATCACCACTTCTAATCTAATCATTTTCTTCCAACCAATTTCTTCTGAATCAATCTTCTACCAATCAAGCACTATGTTTTAAATTTCTTTGAAATGATGTTAAATCCAAAAATCCCATGCTCCATTAAAAAATCTTGTAGCTCCTAAGTCCATTTGGGTTCCTAAACTCCTAAAGCGATGATTCCCAAATCCTCTATCTCGAATCCCATTACTCCCCATCCCCCATCCTAATCAAAGGCTTCAAAATCTATCATGATGTGTGCAACCATTGGTCTTGGTTCCCTATACTTCCATACCATATCCACATACCTCCTTCCCCCATCTTACATCCATTATCCTCCATATTTTCCCCATCATACCTCTATGGTCCATGCTTTTGTTCCATCATCCATTTATCCTTCCATCTCCATCAATCATCCATATCATTATCCACCATCTTTTCCATTTCTATCTTCCCACATCTACCAACATCTATGTGCATAATACTACCTGATATCATCCATGTGCAAACACACATTAAATTGCTAACATACAACCTTGCTATTGGAAACAGACGCTGGAGTCCTTATCCTCCATTCCATCCAAAAAAGTCAAAGTCAAAGTCAACAATAAAAAAAAGAAAAAAAGAAAAAAATTAAAAAAGTAAAGAGAAATCCTTCGTCCAATTGTGAAAACTTGGCAAACAGGTGCCTTGGATATGTACCATGATGAAAACTTGGCAAATAGGCATCATGTGTAGGTTGATTGTCTATGTACCTTACACTTGGGGGCATGTCATCTCATCTACCCATCATATCATTCCTTCTACCTATCCTTCCTATCATATCTTCCTTATCCATTATATACGCATAATTATCCCCTTGATCCAATCCATCCTCCTTTCCTCCTTTTTGATCTGGAAAAAGATAGAGGCAAAATGTTGAAACAAGCTTTGAAAATCTCTTGATATACCTCATCATTTCCAACCAATCCAATCAATCCTATCGTCATAAGATTTATCGTGTACAATCCTAAGCATTATACCTAGAATGGGGCATATTATCCCTATGCAACATAGTCTTTGCTAATCATATCCTGAATTATTCCATTCGTCTTACACTATCTATCCATCCCATCCACTATCACCCATCCTTTTGTCTACTTATCTAATCCCATCTTTCTCCTGGCATCTAGAATTCATTTTCCCTTGTCATCAGTATCTAGTATGTAAGGCTATCCAAATGTAATCTAATGTCATCTCAAAACATTTCAAGTTCCAACCATCATAAACTTTAAAAATCCAACAAAATCCAAAAAATACAAAAAATCAAAACATTCTCAAAAATGACAATAAATCATCATTCTTCATCTCAATCCATTGACATTCCATCTTTCTAATATTTCATTTATCAAAGTCCATCCACCTACTCAAGTAGCAAAACAACAAACAAACGCATCCTTTCAAAGCAAATGCCCTTAACCAAACCTGAAGCAAAAACACCTACTTGCAGAGCCATATGTTGTCTTATATAGGAGGTTCCATTATCGAAACCAGACCAGGCGTCTTATACGACATGTTTCATTTCCTAAAACTAGACATTATCCTATCAACAAATCAACACCCTTTAATGGATATGTCGTTCCTACAATAAGGCTGTTACCTACCCAACCAATCCAATCTATTTTGAGCAACCTCTTTGGCGAGAGAATATGTGGCTGTAGGTTTACTTTGTAAGTTAGTCAATTTGCTTTTTGGTTTATCTTTTTTGTCCCTTTCCCATTACCTATTCAAGACTACCTTGATTTATCTATATCTTGGTATGTTGCGATGCAATACGGATTGGGGGCATAGTCATTGTTTTTGTGTGTCGTGTTTGAGGAATGATCTTGTTATCTTACTTAGCATCATATCTATCTTGTGTGTGCGTTACAACCTAGCATCTTACATATTAATATTCTTCTTGCAGTCATGTATTGAAGTTTATTTTATGTTCAAGACTATGGCTCATTCACATATCCGACAAGGTTCTATTATGTCTAGTAGATATAAGTTCAAATCGTTTGCTTGCAGAGTCAACGTCCTATGTATTAAATACATCATCACCTTGGTCTTCTATACCCTGGTGGATATTATCCACATGCTATATCAAAACAAGGATTGCTCTTTATAAATATTCGCATAACCATTCCAACATCAGTCCATCTCATCACTCATCTAGAACTACATATCATCTCATCTCAATCTTAAGGTACCTTGATCCTGTGGATATGGGTATGTAGGTAGTCTAGAATATGAAGGAAGTTTCTAGTACTCAGGTACATAAGATATTATCAATTCACCTAAAAATCCTCAAAACACTTCATCCCATCCATCTCACCCATACATCCTAATAAAATCTATAGCTTTCCTGAAGATCAATCAATTTGATATCAATTCTTCTATTCTTTTTCCATTTATCCTCCTTTCATTTCGAGAGCACACTTATGTTCTTCGAACCTAAATTTCCTCTCGAGGGGGCATCCTCACCATCATCAATCATTCATCTTATCCAATCTAGCTAATCAAATCTAGCCAATTTATCCAATCACATCCTTTGGTCTTGATCCTAATCATGTCGTAAACTAAATCAATCAATCATCGATTAATCAATTGTCTTATACAGGATGTTGCATTGTCGAAACCAGATCATGCATCTTATATGACATGTTTCATTTTCTAAAACCAGACATTATCATCAATCAATCTATCAATCATATCAATTGTCTTATACAGATTGTCACACTCTCAAAACTAGACCAGGCGTCTTATATGAGGTGTTTTATTTCTGAAACCATACACTATTCTTTATCAATCATTAGCAATTAATCATTGGTTTACAACTTGACAGGGGCAATGCCTTTTTTTTTTTTGAATAATCATCATCACCATTCATCTTATCTTTCCTTGTCACCCTTGCTTTGAGTGACTGGGGCATCACCACTTCTAATCTAATCATTTTCTTCCAACCAATTTCTTCTGAATCAATCTTCTACCAATCAAGCACTATGTTTTAAATTTCTTTGAAATGATGTTACTTTGCAACACCATCTCAAAGAGGGGCAAAATGTAGACACCTAAAAATGACCATATTGTCACATCACTTGCATTTCATCATTTCCTCTAAATCGCCTACATTTCAACGTTAATTAAATAATCTAATTATTTAATTAATTTCATCAAAGTCGTCAAATTCTTCCAAAACTCCTAAATTCGACATTAATTGAATAAATTCTATTTATTTAATTAATTTAAATCAAAATCAACTTTATTCTTCCAAAATTAAATAATTTTAATTATTTAATTAAATCATTATCTTCTTCCAAATTTCAAGTCCATGTCAATTGAATAAATTAATTATTTAATTATTTTATCGTCCAAATTCTCTCATCTACAATTAAATAATTTATTATTTAATTTTATCTTAAATCATGCAAAAAGCAAATCTAAAGTTGAGTTAATTGACTTAATATTTATTGTTTTTATCACCAACTTATAAAATAGAAAAAAAAACATTTCTATTTTTATGAAATCTAAAAATATGTTTGTTCCATGTCTTTTTATGTCAAATCAATTAGTTAACTCAAACAAAAATAGCCTTTTGTGAGACACATGTCAAGTGCACATTCATCATCAATTTTAGATTTATCTCATCCATTGATTCCATTGAATTTTCTGGACCGTTGATCGATCTTTGTTGAAATCTATATAAAATCCCCTCATCTCCATAACAAATCCTCTTCGATCATTTATTCACAGGCATTCTAGCACTTGGAGCATTCATTGCATTGTTGAGCACATTGATCTTTTGAGCACAAACACAATCTACATCTGCTTATTGCAAACATAGTTTCACAATTTGAAGAGCAATCTACATTCAACCAAGAGATCCAAACAATCTAGGTGATAGCTTCTTTGTTCGTAATTTGATTTATTCATTGATTTGGTTATTTCTTAGATAGATCTTTTGATGCTATGGCTAATTGAGTTGTTATTATCATTACTTTTGATCTTATCATTCAACCTCTCAATTTTTTCTATACACACTCTGTCCTTGATTCCTTTTATTGATCAGATTCATTCTTGTTTTGCATTGGTTAGCCATATGCCCAAATCTCTTACATGCAAAAAATTTCCATTGAAGGATTGAGTATTCCTTGCATTGTTAAAACCATTCCTTACCAGACTTCTACATTCATTTGATCTAAGACCAATTTTCTTGCAATTGAAACATTGACCAAAGAATGATGGAACATTTTGATTCATTCTACTCCTACACTGAGTAGCCTTGTGACCAAACTTATTGTAATTAAAAAAAATAGTCATTGAAGGATGGGTACCTTTGAGCATTTGGCTGCCTGATTGAAGGCCTTCTTGGTCTTCTTCTTTGATTCCAGAACTGGTTGCCTTTGTTTTTCTTTATCTCAATGTTTTCTTGACCTGATTTAGAACTTTCTTCTTTTTCAAATCCCAAGCCTTTCTTGTCATCTGAACTCTTCTGACTTTCAATCAACTCCTCAAGCTTTGCAAAGCTTATTTTGAATTTTTCTTTATAGCTATTAGCTTCTTCTAGATCATATTTCAGAAGTAACACATCTTTTCCCATTTTTTTGCATTCCTCAGACTTATCTTTCAATATTTGATTCAAATGCTCCACAACTTTTTCTTTCTCTTCAACCAACCTTGATAAATTACTTTGACTTTCATTTGCTTCAATCAACTGTTCACTTAGCTCTCTATCCCTGTCCTTCTATTAACTTGCTCTCTTAGCTTCAGGATGCATTCATATGCTTCTTTGACATTTTCCTTTAAATCCTGGATTTCTACTTCATACTTATCAAGATCTTCAAGAGCTGATTTTAATTCTTGAGCAATTCTGACACTGCCTGGAGTAGGATACCTTCTGGCTACCATGAGTATTTTTTCCCAGATCTTCCTCAAGTTGTTAAACTTCTTCCAAGGAACCTTGCTCTAACACCAATTGTTGATCACAAAGAATACTGGGGGGGTGAATTAGTATTATATAAAAATCTCTTTCACACACTTATTAATCCATTTGCCACATTCAATAACTTGAAAGCAAAATAAACATAAAAACAACAACCATAAAGACATAATACATAGACACCAGGATTTCTATGTGGAAACCCAAAAAGGGAAAAACCACAGTGAGTGTTAGCTCACAATATATTATGATAGCAATACTTAATTACATGAAGGCTCACTGCCTTAGGGCTCACTAACCAAGGACTCATTGTCCAAAGAAGTGCTCACTGCAATACGTTCACTACCAAGAAAATAGAAGAGAAGATAGAAGAAGAATTGGCTCACTACCAAGAGATGACTGTTGCAAATGCATCTACATAATGCGGAAGTGTAGTTCCATTGTTAGCTCAGTATACAAACTCAAATGTCTTCATAATGTCTACTCTACTTTTTTTCTTTGCTTCGATTCACATATGCTCTACCCTTCTGCTCTTATTATCTTTTTCTGATCACAAAATTGGCTTAGATCACACACCCATTTAATTTGCACTATATTCACACTTATCCATGCATGCAACACTGAAATCCATTGAGTATATATATCCATAACAGGATTTATCTCACAATTAGGTTGGAAATCCAAACATGAAATGTGTATACAAATGTTATGTTGGTTTTAGGACAGACAATTGAGAGGGGGGAGCGAATCAGTTGTCACTAGAATTTCTGTTCTTTAAACACTTAAAACCTTCTTATATTTCTACAGCATAATAATGATTTAATCATGGAAGCACAATGCAATAATTTAAGAGCAGAAACACATTCAACACATGTGACACCAAGATTTTAACATGGAAAACCTGGTTAAGGGAAAAACCATAGGGTGACTAACCCAAGATGTATTCTCTATTAAAAGAATAAGAAGAAAAGATGGCACTTGCCAATTAGGGCTCACTGCCCGAGCATACTGCTCACAAGAGGCCCACTGCCTACAAGAGACACACTGTCTATAGAATAATATAAATATTACATACTTGAACTAGAGATTAGCATCTTCACCATGCTTGAGACAGTTCCATTTGAGCTCAACACTTCTGCTCTACTTTTCGCTCTTCTCCTCTCTACCACTTTCTCATCTCGACCTCGATGCTTTGAAATGACTTCACAATTTCTTATTTATACATGACATCAACTTTGGAATGATCATCAAATTCAACACAACATATTCTATTATAGAGCAATTACAAAAATACAACTTGATTTGTTAAAAGGACTTCATGCATATCACCAATCTATCAGCCACACATGTCTAGGACTTCAATCTTCTTTGAGGAATACGCCATGCTTCATAGAACATCTTTAAGATCAGCTGCAAGATGTGTAAAACATCCGGTCGGCCAAGATTAGGAAGAACACCATCACCCGAAAGCAAATCTTCAATTACGAGCTCAATCTTCAATGCGGACCGTCAACATGAACTAGACACAACCTAGAGACCCTCACAAGCTTGCCTGAATCACCAAGAGCATCCACACAACATCTGCTTACTGAAATAATTCATATCTCCATCTGGAACCTCAAGAACATAGTCTATCATCACTTTCACAATAGAATAAATGCTTGCGGACCTCCAGACCACAAACTAATTGAGTTGTCAATTCACATTGGCTTCCTAAGCATGCCACTAGATCTACAAAACAAGATATTGCATTTCCAGATCTTACTGGACCTATTTATGTCACTCTGTAACCTCTAAACAACTGTCAGGACTAGTTTTACTCATATGGCCATAACTTCAAATCTTCATGAGGACCTCTCAAATCTTGACTAGATAATCTTTAGACACATATCTACAAACCCTTTGATACACATTCTCTGATCTTCATCTAGCTAGGATCTTCACTTCATAGAGCTTCACTATCTTCACTGTTCTTCTTTGTTTCTGATAGGACTAATTTTCTCAATATCCTCAACACACAGCTCATCCAATCCTTGATATCAATGCAACAGGAGTATGTTGACATTAATGACAACACCGGTTAGTCCCATACTTGCAACAATCCCCCCTTTGTCATTGATGGCAACATATGATGTGAAAAACTATTTTAACCCTCAAGACAAGAACTTCTTCTCACTAACTGACATAGCTCCCCCTATCAACAACAATCATTCATATGTCTTCTCTTTTTTTACTACTCCCCCTTTGATCAGCAACCACTTTTGTTTTTCACATGTCTTCTCTCCCCCTTTGACATCAATGGCAAAGGGCACATACTTGCATCAATACTTCAGAATCATACATACTGCTCCCCATGAGTAGCAGCTTCCTATCATCAATTTGGACCACAAGATATGACTGTGAGATCCACCAGACTGATGCACATCAGTGCACCTTAATTTAGAACCGGAGGGGTAATAACCCCTAACTTCTCCCTGAGATACTCAAAAGAGTCCTTAGGTAGAGGTTTATTAAAAATGTCTGCAATCTGATCTTTTGAGGGCACAAACTCCAATCTGACTTCATTCTTGTTCACCTACTCTCTCAAAAAGTGCAACTTGATGGATAAATGTTTTGTATTTGAATGCAACACTGGATTTTTTGATATATTTATTGCACTCGAGTTATCATAGAAGATTGTGATAGGTTCCTCATACTCCACTCTGATGTCTCTTAGCATTTGCTTCATTTACCCTTGGCCTTATATCATTTTCAAAGCAATGATCGATCAACAGTTTCTCTCTTCCTCCTCCACTTTTCTTCTCTCTGGTGCATATCTACAAAACCCACATGTTAGATATCACAAGTCATAGCATCTCTATCATCATACATCTATACACATCATGTCATTCATATGTCATACATCTATAAGCATCATACAAAGCAATATACATCATCACATAAATCCATAATCATACATACATATCATCACATCCATGTCATCAAAAAGTGCATACACAAAAGCATGAACATCAATGTGTAGAATCTGTCATCATATATATATCTTGTGTAGGTCATCAAAATACAAAGTGTCAGTGTCTACATCCATAATCATATGTATACATCAATAAAGTACATCAGGGCTATCAAGAGCCCACAAAATATACATCAGGATGCATGTAGGCATCAGTCAAGGTATACAAGTGTCCATCATGATACAAAATGGTACAATGTACAAATGTGTAGGCTCTAGTGGGTAGAGTTGCCCTCCTATTGTGGCCCCTATCCTCCACCTGTGCTTGATGCAGGTCCCCCTGATGGTACTCCTCCCCCTACTGGTCCTCCTCCCCCTGGTGGCACGATGGGTCCTCTAACTAAGGACAATGACTGCCCTGTCCTGTGAGACCCAGATGCTCTAGACCTGTTCCTCTCCCTGTAGCTCGGTGCCTACTGAGCTGCTGGCACCGCACTGACATAAAGACCCCTATAGTACTCAGCCTCTTTGTCTACCGATACTAGCTCTCCCTATACCCGAATGAGCTCACTGTATAGTGTCCTCTGATATGCACCCAACGCACGGCGTGCCTCATCTCTCTCACGCCTCACTCTCTGTAATGTGGCCTCTGCTATTAGTCGTAGCTGTGCGTCTACATCTCTCTCTCTAATCACCTAAGCTAACTACCCGTCATCCTCTGCGGGTGCGGCCTGTGCCTATGCTTGGATTTGTAACTGTGCCTGTGCATGTGCTAGGGCTGTCTGTGCTACTGCTTCTACCTGTGTCTGCACCTATGCTAGGGCCTCAGCCTATCTCACCTCTTCTCTCACTGCATCCCTATCTCTCCTCAACCACACCATCTGGAGCTCTAATTTTGTCCTCCTGGCTATCTCCTCCTATAGCAGTCGCTCGGCCCTCTGTAAATCAGTCTCTACGACTGGGTCCTCTACCTCCACCATCTCTGCATCTACTTGCGAGCCTCCAGCCTCCCCACCTGCCTACTATCTGGCCTCTCTGGCCTATCACCTCATCCTCACCTCTACACCTGGGACTAATACCTCCCCCACTGCCCCTGCCACACCAGGTGTAGTCAGTCTCACTGGCCTGTGTGTCAGCCAGTTCTTGTCATATTCTGGCAGTGTCCCTAGATCTGCCAATCCTGAATCCCAATCCCATCTCACTGGGACAAGTCCCTGTACCTTTGCCAAAGCTGTAGCCACTAGAATCTCTGCATCCTAGTCCCCTACCTCCTACCAAGTCCTCGCATGTGTCGCCTCTCTAGCTGGAAACCCCTGTGGCAGTCCAAACTGTCTTAGTACCTGCTTTGGCAGGTATCTCTCAATGGTGTCAGTCTGCCTCCCAAATAAGTATCGAGCCTAGCGGTAGTACATCAACTGCTCATGCTCATCCTCCCACTCCTCACATAGTAACCACGGCCTCCAAACGAACTGGTTCATCTCGTCGATCTGTTGCCTCTAGTGGCTAATAGATCCCAGCCTCCGGTGTGTGATGACTCCCTCATATAGAAACACATACGGCTCCACCCTCTCCCAACGGTTCTATGTAAGGGGTTTGATCACTGGGATATGCTCCCACGCCCACATCTGTAGTAGCGTAACCCTTGCTAAGAGACTCTGGCCTCTCCTATAGACGCAGTCATGCATGTGTCGATATAGCTGCCCTAGCACACAAGGCCCCCATGCATACTATGTACCATATGTAAACATCCCAGATAGTATTGTGCCCCATCCTACAGATTGTCCTCTGGATCACCTGTTTGGGCACAAGAAGTCACCAATCAGTGAAGCAACTATCCATCTGATCCTATCTGAAAGTCTCGGGACATCTGCCCATCGAATCTCGCCACGTCTATCCGCAGGTCATCTGTGCAGAACACCTCAACTAGGCCAGCCTCACCCCGCACCGGGTCAAAATCCACTCACTCTCCATCAATCTGAATCATGAGGATGCGATACACATCCTCCAGTGTCATTGTAGCCTCCCCTGTAGGAAAGTGAAATGAGCATGTCTCACTATGAAATCTCTCTACCACCGCTGTCACTAGGGCAAGATTCACCCTAATGTGTGTCAGGTGCGCTACATGCCACAATCCTGCATGCTCTAGGAACATGTCCTCCTCCCATGTCAGTTGTACCACCTCATGTGCTATCGGGTGGTGTCGCTCTCTTGACATCAGTGGCTGCATCATCCTCTGCATCAACAAACAACCATTTGTCAGACCTTTTAACCATTTCTCCATAGTCCTATTGACTTCTACCCTATGACGTAAAACCCTGAGACCGACTTTGCACTTCTCTCGCCTACATGATCAACTCCTTAGTCAACCCTAATTGTTGCACTCTTCTCACCTAACCAATAGCGCCTTGTTTTTTATAGCTGTGCTACACTGTTTTACCAAACGTGCCTCACTATTTATACATAAGCGATGTACTGTTTGAACCAAGCGTGACTTGTTTTGCACAAGTGCGCTACCCTATGCCTACATCCACACCTCGTTATGCTACCAAAGGCGACCTAATTCTCTTTCCCCCTTCCAACCGTGCTAACTTACCCTACCAAAAGCACTACACTGCAATACCAAATGCGCTGCAAGACCCTACCAACTGCGTTGCGGCGTGAAAACCCAAAAGCCAATAGTGCTTTGTTTTTACCAATAGCATTGTACTTACCTATCAAACGCATTATGGCGTGCCAAAAGCACCTAAGATGACTACCAGATGCGCCATTCTAGCCTGCAGTGCTTTTGGCTGACCTAAAGACCTACCTAGACCTAGCCCTAAATTCACCCTAGAACGTCAAATTACAAAGAGGTGTTGGGACACTTACCACTACCAGAGCTCCTGCTGGCCTCCCATACGTCTGCACTAGCTCTGCCTGATGCCTATGCACTAGAATCAGCATCTCTCCTCACTTCCAGCTCCTTCCACTCAACTCTCACACCCTAGGTTTGGAGGCTCTACACTCTAAAATTAGCAAGCTCCTAGTGTGCAAATGAGGATTGTGGTCCCCATGGGACCTATTTATAGTCTCCCTCCCTCATTTTTTTCTTCCACCCCATTCTATTGTTCCTTCTACTGGTCGCACACTTTGTTAGTCGAGCATCAACCCAGTTCTGTTGTCGCTTCCTTGTCTTCCCACTTGAGGGGGCATACGCTGGGGCAACTACATACACTGGGGCATAAAAAATTGTATCATATCTTCAACAATCAATTTCTTTGACGCAACGTGGTAAACTGCATTGCATCAAAGAGGGGCAAAATGTAGACACCCTAAAATGACCAAGTCTTCGAATCACTTGCATTTCATCTAATCTGTCAAATCACTTGCATTTCGTCTAATCTGTCAAATCACCTGCATTTCAAGCATTAATTAAATAATCTAATTATTTAATTAATTTCACCAAAATTATCAAATTCTTCTAAATCTCCTAAATTCAACATTAATTAAATAAATTCTCTTTATTTAATTAATTTAATTAAATTCCTCTATATTCTTCCACAATTAAATAAATTCAATTATTTAATTAAATCATTATCCTTTTTTGAAATTCAAATCCACATTAATTAAATAAATCCAATTATTTAATAAATTCCTCTAATTCTATCTTATCTACAATTAAATAATTTACATTATTTAATTAAATGAATTGTTCTTCTAAATTTAAATAAATCATGCAAATTTATTTAAATTATCTCGATACTCTAAAAATAAATAAAATCAAATATTTTATTTAAATCTTCATATCTTATCTATTCCTCTATCATGCACAATCAATTAAATAAATTTATTTATTTAATTTCAGTTATCTTCCAATTCCTCTTAAAATATCTTGTTAACTCATGTGCACAATTAGTCTTATTTTTAGAACTCTAAAAAAGGCAAAATTACAAGTTGAGTTATCTATTCAATCAATCTTGTTTTCATCATATTCTAAATAAAAATATCCTTATGAATTGACACATGTCGTGTGCATGTTCATCATGGTTATTTGTTTTATCTCCTCCGTTGATTCTTTTGAATTATCTGGACCGTTGATCGATCTTTGTTGAAACCTTTATAAACCCCCCCTCATCTTCTTCACAAATCCTCTTTGATCACTTATTCTCAGGCATCCTTTAACAACACTTGGAGCATACATCGCATCAATTGAGTAACTTTACGATCTTTTGACATTGATCTTTGAGCACTTTACTTGCTTGTTGTAAACATGGTTTCGCAGCACTATTGAGCAATCCACATTCATCAAAGGGAACAATACAAATCTAGGTAAAATCTTTTATATTTCATTGATTTATTGATAATGGCTTTTCATTTATATTAGTTCTCTTTATGTTATGGGCTTTTGATTTATTTGTTTTGATTTTATCATTTAAACTTAGTCAATTTTCCTCATACACAATTGCATGAATTGGTGATTAACCAAGGTGGTTAGTTGCCTTATTATCCTTCCACTTCTTGTGCTTGATCACCAAATGGAACTTCTACAAATATATCATACACTTCACGTGGCACACATTCCCCAACTTTATGTATTTATACAAAAACTAAAGAGGCTTATGGTTAGAGTGAATGATAGTTTCCTTATCTAAGATGTAGTGGTACCACTGGTTGATAGCTTGAATAATTTTTTACAATTCTTTTTATACGTGGAGTAGTGTTGAACCATGTTATTGAATGTTTCTAAGCGATATGTGACTAGGTTCCATGTTATGTGAGTATTGTGTCGAGTGCATAGCTAGATGCATCAATGTGGACTTCAAAGGGATGCACAATTTTAGACATTGCTAAAACAACTATTGCACAAAGGCAATGTTTGAGCTCCATAAAGGTGTATTATTGCATACGTGTCCAAGAGAACATTATCTTGTTGTGCACTATAAGAGTCACACAATAGACCGAGGGATGCTCGGGATCACCTGCAACCAAAATAACCTTCCACACAAGAGAGAAGTAACACAAAAACTATATTGCCAAAGAATGATAATGATGCATACAAGATACAAGATACACAAGATCTACAATGTATCACACATAATGTAAAATTAAAGCCCTTTCTTATATAGGCAATGTTGAGACCTAGGATAAAATGTGATCATGACAAGTGTCTTAATCCTATGTAAAGACCCTACTCGATCTTTAACTAAATTATCTTAAAACTTTACTACTAATTTTTTTTACGTTGATGTTTTATTTGAATACTCTGGCAAGATACATCTGTTCATGTGGAACATGCAACTTGACTATCCAAATGGGATAGGTAATACATCTATCCATATGAGATAGACAAATAAGATTTTCTCTGGCCAGAGGCTTGAACTTATCAAGAAAATATTGATTCCTAAGTCATCTTGAAAGATTACATCTCCCTATTGAAGATGCACTAAGTTCATCATCTAATAGGACTATAAAGTTATTATGTTTGCATCTCACCTTAGAATTTTGGCTTTAACCTTGAGGATGCAAAAGTTCAATCAAAACTCTTCTGAGTATCAGTGTTTACTCCTATAGTTGTGTTTCTTATATTAGAAAGTGCAATTTGGTTAGTCAATTTAATGACTCATCAAAGTACACACAAAAACCTAAACCTAAGAACCTCCTTTGTTTACCCAAGGGTACCTACATTCTCATATCCATAGGATCAAGGTGTAATTTATATGTAGTTTTGGTTTAGTTTTATGTTAGATGTGAACTATATAAGTGGGTACGCAGCCCTTTCTAGGGCCCGTTTTCTCTAAATAGTTCCTCTTCAACTCCTACCCACTAAGAGAAGCATTAAACTTAATAATATTTGTTATTCATCTATATGATTGTTTTGTTTGATTAGAACACACCTTGTTTATTGTGATAGAAAATCTTTCTAGAATCTTTCTATGTCGAATTATTACATTTCTATCAAAGTTTTATTATTATACCGAGAAGGATTTCCCACACTCGGTATTTATTAAACACATTAAAGTGTCCTTATTTCTCCCAAGGAATTTATAGGAATAATGCCACAGACACCATTGTTGCAGCTATGTTAGGTTATAGATGTAGTAGTTTGATGCAGAAGCATCCTTTGGGTGCATATGGTAGATGTTTACTTTTGGTTGATTTAGTTTGGTTTGTATCAATAAGATCATTTTTTTACCACCTTGGATCCTTTGGAGTCATTTGGGATCCTTTTTGATGTTTGGGTCAAATGTTGTCAAAGTTGCAAAAAGTGTCATTATTGTTAACAAGAAGTGCATCAACTTTACAATATTGGTTAGAGGGAGTTAGTAGTCAGTTGGGAAGTTATCAATGATGTTAATTCAATGTAAAAGACATGAATACACACCAACCAAGGCATAAAGAGAGTTTTGAATGAGAAACACTTCATTTTTCACACTTTTACTTGCATTTTTCTATGAAAATAGACTGAAAACTGCATTGTACAGACTTGTACAAAATGGTATAGACCTACAATTGATTGGAAAAGTTGAATAATGTTTCTATCTTTCAAATACTTTTGGTTTGAGTGAATTTCATTGTGTTTTGAAGAAGTTATGGTTGTTTTAGTGTTGATAGTTGCAGATTTTTACTGAAAAGACAACAAATAACAGATTGGTACTGTCACGACCACATATAATAAAATTAAGTAAAAAACTAATCCTCAAAAAAATACCAACTCTTTTCACTAAGATGTTAAATTTTCCAAATAATTACATCCCACTAGAATAATAAAATAAAGTAAAACACTAACCCTCAAATAAAAATACCAACTCTTTTTCACTAAGACGTTAAATTTCCCAATTAATTACATCCCACTAGAATAATAAAATTAGGTAAAAAAACATTAATCATATACACACAACAAACAAGGAATTGACTCTAACATTTAATTCACTCACGTAGGTAAAAACGATGTGAAGGGATTGAATCTAATAAAAGTAATACAATTAAATATTTTAAAACATATAGTTCATATACTCTTCCCATAACGATTCAATAATAGAATTAAATACAATGCATAAGTTAATTACTCACAACAAAATTAAAAGGGAATAACCCCACACACACTAATTGGGATTAAACAAATAATCTAGTTTTTTTTTAAATATACTTTAGGGCACCCAAAACCCTAGAATCAAAATAAGCTTATAAAACTAGCTTTGTGAACTCACATTCATTTTGTCTAATATTTTCTAACTCTCTTCTTTGGTTTTCTAGATTGCTTTATTTTCTAAAACTTTCCTTGGTAAGATTTAGGTTAATATGTTTCCACTAAAATCTTTCTTTCAATCTCTTCCAAGTTTCATATTATTTACTAACATTCTCTATTTGTTTTTTTAATTAAAATAAATTATATAGAGATTAAATATATATATACACACATCTATACAAAAGTTTCACAATAAAACTTATAAAGGAAGGGATTAATCTATTTTTTTTTCCATGCAAAGTAAGAACATAGATTTTCTACTCTATGCCAAATTTTACATAGTTTTCACTTAAATGCAACAGATTTTATTTACTCTCTTTTCCTTTCTATTTCAACAAGCCTTATTCATACATTTGTTAAAATAAGTAGAATAGAGTGAGAGAGTGACTATTATTTCTTTTTACACATAGATAGGAGTAAAGATATATTTCTTTTTGTCTTGCAAGCATTGGAACCCATAAATACACTTTTCCAAGAACTCATAATAGAGGCATTTGATATTTTATTTCTTTTCTTTCAACACACAATTAACATCCTTTTGTTAGGGCAAGGAGTATAACCCATTTCATACACTTCTTTACAATGATAACATTATTATTACAAGGGAAAAGAAACTACAACAAAGACACAAGAGAGAGTAGCTCTCATGACATCAAAACTTTACAAGACCAAATAGGTCAAGGCATCCAAATTGCCTTATCTTTTACAAAACACATAAACACCAAATTCCTCCAAGCTCTAAAAACTCCAAGAGACAGCCAAACCTTCAAAAATCACAAGGAAGGTTTCCCAAGCCCATGGGAGCTCACCTCCCATCCTTATACTTGAAACAAGTCACCCCAAGCTTGGAGGTCACCCACATAACCAGGTTCACACAAAAACAAGGATTCAAAACCAAAATCACTCACACAAAGCATAAATACACCCTCCCAAGGATTTCACATAACGAATCCATATAACTTGGATTTTTGGGGGTAGGAGAGTGGACTACTCTCAACTCAAGGGGGAAAATCCAAAATAACCAAAACACATAGTACTCAAAATCACAAGGCCTCTTGCCTTAATCTCTCAAAATGTCAAGAATCCCAAGGCACTCTTGCCTTCACCAAAATGTAAAAATGTAAAAAATTGCAAGACACTTTTGCCTTCACCAAAATCCCAAATACTCCACAATGCACTCCCATGGCCATCCACAGCTCTAAATATAGTGAGGTTACCCCCGAGGAGGTTCACTCCTCTCCCAACCCAAAACAAGATGAGCTTTTCTCAATGGAGAGCATCATCCAACACCCAAATTGAAAACCCACACAACACATACACCAAAACTCAAAAAAACACAAAGCAATCTTCACATACAATAAAAGTAAAAACATAAGAAAGGCATATAGCCTTGGGTGCTTACCTTATACACCCAAATTTGGCAAGAGGTTGAGGAAGAGCTCCTAAGTCTCCTTCCAATCTCCTTGCGTCCAAAATCCTTTAACTCTATCTATCTCTCCCCAAATTAATATTCAAAAATCAAAGCAAAAATGAATAACCCCCTCCATCTCTCAAAGATGGAGTTTAATAGGCTAAACCAAGGAGCCTTGCAGAATAAGAAGGTGACACATGTCACCTTCTCCTTTCTCCTCACAATCCACTCACAAAACCCCAAGGGATGAGGAGGTAACACATGTCACACTCCCATCCCACAATGCCTCACACTCTCCCACAAATGCTCTCACACATGTGTGAGAGCAAGGTGGAGAGGGGAATCCCACATGGAAGGTTCCATAAGGATAAGGATAAGGATAAGACACATGTCATTCTCCTATCCAATAAGGCAAACCCATTCCCTCATAGATGCTCTCACACATGTGTGAGAGCATATAAATGAGGTCTCTCACACTTGAAGGCTTTGGAAGCTTCCCAAGCCTTCAAGATAAGGGAGATGTTATCCTAAGGAAGTGGAGTTGGTCATGGTGGACTCTTGACTTATCCACCACCTCACTCAACTTCAAAATTCGTCACTTAACTTTAGGGTCAAGTTAAGGTGACCAAAATAAGGTTAAACTAAGGTCTCACATGTTTAAATTGGTCCTAGACCCTAGGGGTATGACCTAGGGTCATTATTTGACAAAAATAAACACCCAACGGTCCATAAATTCACATAAAAAAGGCCCAATAAATGAAAAACACCAAAATAGTGCAACTCAAATATTACAACTTCCAACACACCAATAAATCAATTAAATAAGGTAAACCCTAATCCAAAATAAACATTGTTAATAGACATTACAAATCATCATGCTCCATCACAAATGACCTTGGTCCCTCTTGGGACTAGGTTAGCTAAACATGGATATCACATAGGGTTACTGGAATGACCTTTGATTTTCTATGGGCATGGAAAATTACCTACACACTTCCACAAACGTATTAATAACACATGTTCATCATAGCCAAAGCGAAGGGAAATACACACACACACATAGAGTCGCATAATCATAGATATTTCAATTATAACACATGTCATTTACATGATTCATAATTCATTCACATTTCACATAATAAAATTTGGGATCATATACTGCATAGTATTTCATCAATTAACATTTTAATTGCATCAAAATAATATCACCTTAACGTCATAGCATCAAATGGAATCTAACATGCAAGATATAACATCATCACCACATAATCCATAAATTGAATCAAGGTACAAAGTAAATCCATGAATGTCTAAATCTATAGGGTCAACAGCCCCTAAAATGTCTACATGACAAAGATAATCTGAACAATAAGTCTCATAACAAAGCAATAAGTACAACACATGGTAGCCTCGCACTACGACACTAAAGGTTCCAGTTCAAGCACAACAGGTGACATTCCAACAATCCCAGCTAGGGTGTGCATCACCTACACATACCCAAAGTAACACAATCCAAATTATACAAAAGATCCACAACAAAACTACCTTGCCTCAAAGATAGGGTCACATTCCCATAAATTGAACCCTTAGCTAGGGCAAAGAAAAACAACATGGTCTACAAGTGTAGCCAATCCAATCGCATAAGGGTGGGCCTCACATCCTCCTCCCCTAGAGCTAAACTTCCTTTTGGAAGTTAACACAGGAGTATCGTAGAGTAACTCACCTACAAGCCATTTCAACACGACATCAAACTTAGATTGATTTTGACATAAAAATATGGAAACAATTAGGAACTTAATAAGTAATCACAGCAATAATCCCCAAAGATACCCTCATCTGACTAGGAGGGGTCAAGAATCTAACAACAACACATATTTCGAACACTTTATGAGCATTAGAAGACACAAGGGCATTAGATGCCCTAAGATAGATCACCAAGTAATTCAAGGTCAAGAAGGATGGGGACACACCAATAAGGTTAGTGCTATGAGAGGCCTTTCAAACATTAACTTAATTGAGTCCTACTCCTAGCCTCTTTTAGCCATCTAAAAATCTAACATAAGGCAACCAAAAGGGATCTTGGCCAAACAACTAGCCACAAAACCACCAAACAAGCCCCAAACATGCATCTCACTCAACTTGCCACCGATTCTAAGCTAAAACACTTAAGACTCCAAGTAAGAATTGCATGAGACTCACAAGTCTTGATTGCCACTTCTATCAACAGGTCCTCACTAGATTGCCAAGGTCAAACTTGCAGAATAGGTAGGAACCAAACACAACCATGCATCCCTAGCATTAAGGGACGAAGCTAAACACCTATACCACTACAAAACTTGTGGGTCCAACTTCTAATAGATCAAAGCAATCACACAGCCTCTTAAAACAAGGGAGCCAATTTCACTTGGATAGCAGATCCACACAACAACAAGAGGATCTCACATTTTTTTTTCCAACCTATCTACTCCTTCGAACCTCTCTAGCACCAATCTCTTGAAATTTAAATATTTGGCCTCCCAAAATGGGAAGTACCAATGCATTACTCAATATGACACAAGGTCAACAAGGAAATGCCAAACCACCACTATCGATCCTCTTAACAACTTCAAACTTACGACTTCGACCAAGACTGACTATTCCCACCTTCCATCTCACCAAGTACCCTTATGGGTAACATAGGTTACATTATTCACAACACTACATAGGTACTGACAATACCAACAATAATAAAAATCCTCAAAATGAAAGTTTACAAAAGATAGGTCCTTGAAATGGTTTTAATGGATAGAATTCCAAGGATTAAGATCCAAAAGACAATTCCAATTTCAAAAGATAAGTCAATTTAAAAAGTGGCACCAAATTCAACATTCCAAATTTAAATCAAAGTACAATAAAACAAGTCCTTGAGGTAATAGGACTATAAGAAAGTAAGTTGGCTAAGTAGCCCAAGTAAAGAACTCAATACTGCTGGTTTTGAAATCAATAAAATTCCATCAATAAGTAGATAATTATCTTCAACAATTTAACCAAAATTGCACATTACAACATTATACGTATATAACCTAGTTACGAAAGAGAGGAGAGGGGTAGTGGACACATTCTTAACTAAGGTCATGAAACACCCCAACTACACGTACACCCACAACTTCTAGGCAACCTAGGACATGCTTGGAAAAGATTGCCAAAAGTCATGTATCCTAAGAGTCATCTTCGAAGTGGGCCCTACACACTTCCTGGAAGGGAAACAAAACCACATCTACATGGATACTACCAAAACCATCTAAAAAGCACTACTTCCATAATTCTAAATTACCCAAGGTGCTTCATAATTTACTCACAAGTTCAAAATTAAGGCCTTAATATCACCCCAAAAACAACCCATCAGAAACATCTATGTCGATCATACGTGTTGATCGCAACACTTAACCACTAACAACCAAAAGGTATCACCACCATCCTACTAATATTCCCAAAACAAACTCAACTTCCCAGCACGTCCTTATAATCCCTAACACGTCCAAGTTAACCATACAAGTGACAAACCACATTCATTACCTTAAAGCGAGGTGTGTGGGACCTTTATCAATTCAAAATATAGAATCATTATTGTTACCAAAATTTCACTTACAACTCAATTTGGTAGAGCTGAAACAACTAATTATTTCAAAGGTAAAAGGTACTCTAACAATTTTTTGCCTAAGCTTAACCATTTGCATGTGAATGTTTTAAATGGATTTCAATTTTTTTTATTATGCAATGTTTTACAACAGAAAGAAATTACACAAGTTGCATGATATTGTTGTCTTTCATTCATTTTGCAATGGAAAATGTATACAATGTTTCTATCTCATACATTGAGACCAAAAGAAGGTTTAAAATGTCCCACACAAGCCATGGGAATGACTAAACTGAGCTAATGCAAACATGAAAAGAAAACTATACATTTGAAGATAAAATAAAGGAAAAGCATATGAAGAGAGTTCATATCCTTCATTGCCTTAAATGGTTGATGCTGGTGTTGTTCCTCTTATCTCAAACTCTTCTCATTCCTGATCTTTAGATACACCTGTAAATGATTGAAAGTTTGGTTAGAGCTTGAGACATGAAATCTCATCATATGTTTCATCAACAGAAATATAACCTAAGCATATGATGCATTAAATCAGTTGAGCCATTAACATATGTGTGCAAGAGAGTCAGAAAGATCAAATCATCACATGAGTATTGAACTTCATTGTTTTTATCTAACGTGTGTGTGCAATGTGCAGATATAGGTACATTCATCATTGTGCATGATATTTCAGCATGTGGTGAAAAAATGGGCTCCCATAAGGGTTGAGCCCAACATGCTACCCCTTAAATCTTAAGACGGACATGGATAAACAAGAGACATTCAGATTGTTTAAATAAAAGCATAGTCAGCTTGAAGAACAATTTATAAATTCACAGAGCACATTGTTCATCCATGACTATCAAATCAATAAGTGTAATGAAGGTTTGATATTCCTTCACCTTGAAGTGATAATCATAAATGCGAAATGAGCACATTCAGACACATGTTAATCTATAGAACAAAGCAAAAGTGCATCATTTTGTGCCAAGGAAATCATGTTTGCATACATGTGTTTATGTTGTCACTATTTGTAATGAAGGAGTGTGAAAGCAAATTTATTAAGGACAATCATTTGTGAATATGTTCCAGGACAACAACTATATCAGATCAGCCATATCATCAAGGGACAATAGCTACAACTATTAAGAATTTGAAAGGAGAAGTCAATAGTGTCAACAAACAAGTATTAATCTAGAAAATTGAAGGTTGTCTTCAAGGCATGCATACCCATGTCCAAGTGATGGACAAGTGACAAATTTGTTGATAGGGATAGTATAGTCATTAAAGACTGTACTAAAGTGGATAGGATAGTAATCAATGACTGTACCACCCAATAATATACTAGGACAACTTATGAGGGCAAAGTGCAGTCATGACTGTAGGACAGCCTCAGTGAATAGGATAGTCACCATTAAAGGAGCTATGACTGTAGATCAAGGCAGTCATTCTTTACATCAACTTCATAGGATTAGAATATAAATGAATAGTGCTAGGACAGTCCTCTATAGCTACCCAAGTTGAAGATACAAGAAGAGGGACAAGTCTTTGTCAACTAAATAGTCTTTAGCCTACCGAAGAGCCTTAAAGGCACATTAACAAGTTCAGAGCAAAGAAAAAAATGCCAAAGGAGTGACTTAATGGGTTTTCTTGTCTTTCATCATGCAATATGAATACCTACAAGAGTAGACTAGGAAAGAATGTCTCAGAGGCAGTCAACAAATGCAAGGTTGTAGGTGCAGTCAAGATGGGTTCCAGTGAGCATAAAGGAACAGGTAAAAATCAAGTTTACAGGGCATGAAGACCAAGTGATACAAATGCAAGGTTGCAGGTGCTTGTAGATTTGTTTAAAAAATAGTCAAAGCAGTCTTCTATGACGCTAATCCAACAATTACAAAATAGTTATAGATGACTATCTCAAGATAAACACATATCTATTCTATAACAATCATTCATGACTATTAAGGAGCTAAAAGAAAAAGTCTTTCTTATGACTGCCCAAGTAGTCTACAACAGGTGTACAAACCTCTTCGAGAGCAATTTAAGAATGGGAACTATTGCAGATGATGCCATGACAGCAAACCAGTCATCAAATGAGCATAAACACCATTGCACTAATATAGTCAACATAGAATCTACCAGAGGATGCTATGAATGTCAATAGTAGTCATCATAGAGGAACAACAACAACCATGAGGTCTTTTCATTATAGTCATTGATTCAAAATCTACAGCTATGGTGATTATAACAAAGGACAAACAACAATCACCATTGGAAAAGGTCATCAACATGAAATGCAAAGAAAAGAAGATCTATATCTAGGTAAAAGCATGGTACAAAAAATTAAGAAAAGGACAGTCATAAGCAAGGCTTAGCATAAGAACTGAACCAAAGTTTAGGAGAAAAACACAACAATAGGTACTGCATTTCCCACAACAGTCATATATCTCCAAAGGGCATAATTATCACCATTTTTATTCACTAGGAACAGTCAGGAACAGTCAAAAGCATGACGGACATTGGTCTCATGAGGAATAATAAGGAGCATCGATCAATAAAAAGGGTCATAAGACACAAAAGATAGTGATATGATACCAAAGATGTCATTTAAAGGATAGTCATCATACAGTTACAATAGGAGCTCCATGAAGGTAGCATGCCATAATAGTTAAACAGTCCAAATGCTTTAAATATACCTTTGAGCAGATACCCACATGGGTAAAATCATGAAGAGTAGAATGTATAAACCCTAGTTAGGGTTAAGTCCAAAGTCCTAAGAATATAGCCATGAAATCTATAGCAACAAACATAAAATCTCTATTTCCAAGGAATAGCATGGCATATATCCATTTCATGCTAAAAAGGGAAAGTGCAGAGTATATATGCTTATTCAGCTAAGCAGAGAATGAGAAAATACAAATTATAATGGTAGTAATCTTACTTTAAGGCTGAGAGTTTAAGGTGAACAACTAGTGAAAGACAATGTAGACCTTTAGTTTGCAGAGAGAGCACCACTTTGCATGGCATAAGCTTCGAGTATGTTAAGTTCACACAGGAAAAACCATTTTTTCTAAACCCTATGGCAGCCACAGGTAGACCGACGAAATGAGGTGCAAAAGTGAATAGAAGTTAGGGTTACCTCTTCAAATTTTGGATGGTCATGCACATACACTAGGAGAAAGTTATAATGACAAAATGAATAAGTTTTAGGTTTTGGTCTCCTTTTGGCTAGTTTGCCCTAGCCTGATAGTGTGCAATTTTGATTTTGTTTTTTAAGAAAATCATTTTCCATCAAATAAGTCAATGCCAAAACCTTAAGATAGTGAAACCTAATGATGCCAAAGAGCTCGTGAAGGGTCATTTTCAAATCAATGATGCCTTTTGCCATTGCCTATGTTTGAAGTTCTTTTGACCTTAGAAATATAATCAAGTATATGTATGGTTATGGATTTGACATGGGAGTCATACGGGTGTAGTGATTTGTATAATCAAATGCTTTTATTTTGACTTGTGCATAGATTAGACATGAAGTCCAATGATATAGCATTATGTCATGGGAGATATAAGGGATTAATCCATGATTTTATAGATCATATCTCACATATGATAATATGTTTTGACTTTTGCATGTGAGGAGAGTATGTTTTTATTGGCATCATCATAGGATGCATGAGGAGGTTATGCAAGTCAAAGGGGAGTTATAAGGAGAGATTATTTTTGACTTTTTTAACTAAAGGAGAATTAAGGAAATGGAAAATAATTAGATTCTCCTCAGTCTATCGTGATTTGGAAACCAATGTATAAATGTAAACAAATAATAAAGTACTAAATTATAAATTACTTTATTATTTGTCATAAAAATGTAAAAATCAAGAATAGATAAATTCATAACAAATAGTAAAGTAAATCATGACGATTACTTTATTATTTGTTTACATTGTTTTTTTTATCTCCAAAATCATGCAAAATTAGGATGTGGAGTTAACTAAGGTGTTTTGGAGCTTTTGTACTTGATTTTTGGTCAAACTAGGAGGGGTTTGCAGTTCCACATGGTCAAATAGGATGTGAGAGGCAGTTTGGAGCTATTTTTGCTCAATTTGGATTAGTTATGAGGCCTCATTTCTAGGCTTTTCTGTTTTGCTCATGAATCAACTTGGAGGAGTTATTTTTTGAGTGCAATTGAACTGCAGTGCTTTTTCCATACACTTGAGAGTTCATTTTGTATATGGAAGAGAAATCTTAGGATTTTTTCTAAGTTCTTGCCTTCTTTTTTTCTCTCACACATTACAGAGAATAGGAGTGTTTTGTAACTCATTATTTTCAGATCTATATAGTACAATAGGTTACAAGTTCATATTTTGTCTTATGCATTGCTTTTTTCCTTCTATCTCTATTTAGAATACATCAAATTTGCCCTTTTCAGATAAATGCAAGTGCCTTTATGAATGATTTGATGAAATTATTGTGTTTTAACCATTAAAGCCTTTAAGTTTGTCTCACTCATTATTATGCATCCATCATAGGCCTCAAGTTGTGCTTGTTTTCATTTTGGTCTTAAAATTGTCAAAATTTATTTTCCTCTTGAAAGAACAAACTGGTTGGCCTGCTTTAGAAATAGTTTTTATGATTAAGTCATAATTTCTAAATAGTGTAACCAGTGTCTCTGACAATAGCTGTGAATTATTCTGCAAGTTTTATCATCATATAGGTGTATCATCACAATTTTGTCACAACTCAATTTTTGAAAACTAACATAAAAAGTATATTATATTTGGATTTACTTTTATTTAAGTAATGATGTTTTTAATCTTGTTTAAATTGTAATTCTTTTAGACCCTTTATTTTGTGTTTTATTGACTCTGGGAGTCCTAACTAGGTTTAAAACAACCCTAGGTTGTACCCCTTGGGTTTAGGGACCTTTTTGACTAGGTTAACCTTGGGTTAACTGCCATAGGGTCACCTCAACTTGGGGGTGAGGTTAAGTGACGAAAATTGCAAGCTTGGGGGACATGGGATGAGTGGAATCCACACTCATGCCCACTTCCAAGTCATGGAGCACTCCATGATCCCCCTCATTATGGTGGGCTTGTCTCCATGTGCCTCCTTTTGGTGGGGTTCCCTTTTATGTGGGTGTTGCGTCACCCACTAGATGTTATTTTAAGTTTTCTCACCCACTCTATGCTATTTTAAGCTTTCTCACCCACTCTATGTTATTTAAAGTTTTCTCACCCACTCTATGTTATTTTAAGTTTTCTCATTTGTATTTTATTCTTCAAGTGGGGTTTAATGGGGAACCTATTGAGTGGGATTACATTGTTTTATGACCACTAGGTTAATGGAGGAAGTGGGGGGGTTGAGTTGTTTATTCCTACTTGGGAAATTAGAAAAAAATAGGGAAATTAGTATATTCTTTTAAAATATAAATTATAAACAATTTAAATGGATAAGATGTGTGGAGAATGCATTAGCATTAAATTAAAGGAGTGGAGGCTGCATGATCAATAAATTAAAGGAGTGGAGGATGCATTTGCATTAAAAAAACAAGGGTGGGGATGCATGGAATTTTCTATAAATGCCTAGAATTTTGAGGAAGGAGACACACTCATCTCTGGTTTGGAGAATGCTGGAGAAATTTGTATGAGCTCTCTCCATTATTTTGTTTTGTTTCTTTTAACTATCTAGTTCTTGAATTTTGTTCATAGCTTTAGTTTGTGATTCATATTAGTGATATGTTGAAATTTAATATCTATGTGAAAATTTTTATGAAAGATTTGATGTATGGAAATAGCATTTGTTTTCCTAACTCGTTGGTCTCTTCCTTCTGTCAATACCCTGTTTTAATACCCTGTGACCAGGCACCGATAGGGAAGGACGATAGCTATAGTTGTGGAATTTACCTGCTAATTTCATTTGCTTGAAAGTTTTTAAAGTTTTTTCAACAGATCTAGTTGTCTACCTTCCTTTCTACTATGATGCACCAAAAAAATCATGTTCACATAATTACCACAGGATTAATTGGCATCAAAATGATAAAGTTTAGGGTGTCCTCAGGATAGCCAGCACTGTGAAGAAGGGCCGCCACACATAGCCATCAATGGTAGTTGTAATAAAATAAGGGTTACTCATATGATTGACGTATGTATAACTGTCATCCGCTAAATTTGCATGGCTGTGGGCACCTAGAACACAAGTAAAGCTTACAATGTTAGGATGTAGAGTTGCGATTCCACCATCTGACCAAAAAAAAAAAACAATTCATTTGCATTATGCCTTGTTAGAAATCCATACCCTGTGCCAAAGCTTTTCACTTGCCTAGTGTGGAATGTAACTTTACTCTTGCAAGATTAAAAATAAGAATTAATAATATATAAATTAAGTATGAAAAATAAGAATTAATGTTTATAAACTAAACAATAAATTTCATTTACTAATAATTATATAAATAATATATTATTAATCATATGAAGTTCATATGTAATTATTCATGAAAGGTTTGATTGCTTCCTTCAAATTAATAATCAATCTCGTTTAGTTACCTTGTGAGACATGGTCTCATATTTAATTAATATTATTGATAAAATCAATAATAGCATGTACATTTCAAAAATAATTATTAAATTAGATATTGTCATTATATTTTGACAATGGAACTATAATTGAAAACTTTCGTTAAGTTTCTTGATACAATTGTGACATGGAAGGAATCATGTGATACGTGTTGACACAAACCTAACTAGACACTCACTGATTCCATACACAACTCACTAATCAAACAATAATACAAAATTATAGACAACTTTATAAACGCAACTATCGATAAAGTGGAAATTAACTTATGTTTACCTTTTATGATTAAGTATCTAGGTGATTAAGTACCAAAATGTGAAATGGTTGAAATTTGAAATACAAGCACAAATGTCATTTTAAATTAATATTTATGTACACTAAGTTAATTTGAAACCAACCTTAAAATCTACTAGGGAAAATGAATAATGAATGGAGTAAGTAAATTACTTGGTTCCTTGAACATGAAGACAAAGGTATTTTGAAATGGATGAGTTAATGTATTATAAAGTATGATCTTGCTTCAGTCATGCATGGAATTGGGAAGTTCTTTCAAATAGTCGTAAAACCTTTACCATTCCTTAGGTATTCGAAAATCATTGTTATCCTTGATCAAGTATATCCAAAGGTTTGTTGATACTGGAAGTTTACCAGCATTGAGAAATCTATTTTGAATCTCTTGTTACATCTTTTAATTCTGACTAGTTTTAATTTGAAAATGAACTTATAATGGTCATGCAAGAAAATGTCTCAATTAGTCACTCGTGGAATAAAGTCTATTGATGTATGACAAAATAGGTTTTCAATATTCCTTGTTTTTTTTCCAAATCTAACGTCTTTCTAATGAGAATTGATAGAATGGATTAAACATTTTCTAAGCAAAATTATCATGCATCTTTATGTTCCTTTATCAATTTTCTTAGTTAGTGATTATGCAAGTTTTTCTTCTCTTTACTAGATAGGTAAACCTTGTAAAGAAACGTCCAAACTTGAACAAATCACAGTGTTCGGTATTTATGGTACCTCTGGGTCACATTTATGGGTAATGCCGTCGCATTGAACCAAGTACCTCGCGCCTAACATAGCTGCATCAACGACGTCTGGGCACCGTCCCTATAAATTGTCAGGGAGTAATAAGGAACATGTCAAAGTTAAATCCGCAGGAAGGGAAAATCTCCTCGGATACCTCACTAAAAGGATTAATTAAAAGAAAAGGTGAGATATCGAAAATTGTTGTAGGATGATCAATGGGAAGATCTCATCGGGAAAATATGTGTGTTAGGTAAATTATTCACACTTGAAAAAACTTAAACACCAAACACTCTCGGGAGGTGTGTTTGCAAAATAGTTCCTTAGGAATTCTATCCATTGTATCACTTGAGTGGGTGGCAATCGGCGAAGAACTGTGTATCCACTCACAGCTACATTAACATAGTGCAAGACAGAACTACATATTCGCATTCGTCGTGTAGATCGCATCCAAAGAGGGCCTTGATCCTGTGGATACAGGGTATGTAGGCAGTCTGGACGGCGAAGGATGCCCCCAGTACTCAAGTCCCTCGGATATAGGGTACTCTTTAATAATCAACTTCATAATCTCTATCTCTAGTTAAAAAGTTAACTAGGTAATTTACGAACTCTCCTAGTACTCAGAAGAATCCCCGGTGTAGATTACTTGTATTCGGCGTTGCCGTAAACTAAGGTGAGTACAAGTTGATGTTATGTGTTCCCTGGTCGACTCCTCAGCACAGTGTCTAGGCAGACTGTGGTCACTAGGAAGTGACTCTTGAATCTCTATTGGTTCTGAGGGAGTCAGAAGTCTCTAGCCAGAGTATAATGATTCCTGTCCTATTTAGCCCGGTTGACTGTTGTGTTTACTTATCCCGTATTGGATAGAGAATTGGTTCGTTTTATTACTAGGCCTTTTGGCCATTATTTGTTCTACCCGAATCAGGTAGCGATAAGGTCCGTTGGACCTGGTTCTGCATGAACCTATTTGCCCAAAGGATAGAAGAGCCCGGGTTGGCTTAAGAATGTTCAGTTTTGAACATATGGCCTGTTTTGGCCGAAATTAATGTTTCATGTGAACATATGGCCGTTTTGGCCAAAAGTTTTCCTGAGTACTCAATGGAAGTTTTGATATCTATCATAAGGACTATGTAAGTGGCCAATTCATTGACCTGTTCCATTGTACCTTTATGAAGCTTCTGATTTTCCTTCACTACACCAAGGGACTCCTACACCATCATCTTAAATTGATACACAGTTGTGCAATTAAAAAAAAAAAAACTCTCAAGTTAATTGAGCTACCATATGTCGATGTCTTCCGAGACCTCTTTGATACTCTAAGAACACAACCAGAGATCTGTAAAGAGTGCATAGAGGACAGAGAAAGCTATGATTTTATGCGTAAATTGGAATGGACTTGTAATAGAGAAATGTTTTTTGAAACTTCGAGTTTGGATCAAGTGGGTCCTTACAAATTTCAATTTTAGTTTATTGTTTCACTGCAATTCCTCTTATCCTTTTTCTTGCAAAGTCAATTTACTATTATATCAATCATAAGGGAACCAACCCACAATCTGTGGGTCTACCTTTGTCATAGGGTACCCACAACCTGAAGATATTCCCATGTTACACAGGATTACTGAGCTTTCTAGCTTTGCATCATAGGTGCAATCCTAGTTGATAACAGTTTTTGGCATGCCTGGTGGGACTCTGAACTAAGTTCAGGCCACTAAATACTATTTCCATTATTGTTTTGGTATAGACAATCGTGTTTCTTGACCTTTTGAGGTCATAAACAAATACCTGGCGACTCTATTCTCTGATTTTTAAAGTAGATCTAGTTTGAACAGCCATAAGAAGAGTACATACTGAAGGATTTGGTGTTTCCTTTAGTGTTATTAGCTTTTGGAGGCAAAATCATCAAACACCATGGCGAATCTAAGCATATATCAGCAGACCAGGAATATACAATGAATCAGGTTGGTGTTGTCTTTAATGTTCATGTTTTGACGGTCATATGATTCAGATCTTTCATGTAAAATGTCTAAATATTGCAGCAATTATGATGATTCTCTACCATATCATGAAAATCCAAGCTTTAGGCCCTCACACAATAATTTCCCTCATTATAACTAACATTATCAGCCTTCTAGCCAGCCATATCAAATTGAGAATGCTGCTGGTTTCATCCCAGAAAGCCATACAACAATAGTATATCAGCATGCTCAACATGCTTACCTCCCACCCACCCCTGCTTAGCCTTCATGGCAGCACAACTATGCTCATAATCAGCCCCAGGAAGAATATTGTGTTCCCAATCAACATATTTTCTTTGTTGATCGGCCTCAGTATGATGATAGCATGAGCATTTAGGATTTTTCTTTGAGTTTTCAAAGACAGTTAGATGATATTGACAGAGAACGAGAGTATAACATGCAGCAGGAGGAACTGGCTTATTAAGCCTATCTTCATGAGTAGGAGTTGGAGGCACAAAGGTTATAGTTTGAAGAAAGTCTTAAGAGGGAGATAGCAACAAAAGAAGAGTAGATCAATCTTTTGGTTTCTCAATCACAAAGGCATGAGATCCAAACAACTCGTTTCATTCGAGATCAACATGTTCAAGAAGAGGTTCGTAAGAACAAGTTTCCAAGTTTCAAACAAAGTGAGCCTCCTAACCCTCTTAAGGTCAAGATTCCTAGTTTTAGAAATCCCTTACCACTGCAAGAGCCTAAGTTGGCACAATTTGAATTTGTTATGCTTCAAAACTAGCCACTTGAGGAGCCTTTTTTCCTCGAAGAAACTCAAGAAACTTCCCAAAGTCTCCAAATTCCAAGTTTCAGAAGTTCTGATTTTGCTCAAGAGCCTTTTTGCATTTAAAACCAGTCCATTAATCCTCAGTATCAGTCATATCAAGTACCTGAACCAAGTCATCAAAGTTTTGAACAACCATGGTAGCCTTCTTGGACTAAGTATCCTGATTATAAAATGCCAAATCTTGTTAAGGCTAACATTACCATACCAATCCAAAATCAGGAAGAGGAAAAGGTAGTAAAATCTGAACCAATCAAGATTCCAAGTTGGTGTGGTGAACAAGAGCAAAAGGTTTTACAGCCCAAGCCAATCAAAATTTCAAGTTTCAATCTAGTAGCTGAAGGTTCTTGTAGTCCTTTTTGTGCCACCAAATTAGAAAAATAAGATGTGGAGCAAGAGGTTGTTGTTGTTTATGCTACATTCCTAGCTAAATATGAGCATAATGCATGTGAAGAGGATGTTGGTTCAGGCTTAACATCGAGTCCTTTGCATTTTGATTCATTTCAAAAGTTTTCTAATGTTGTTTATAAGATAAATGAAAGCAGAGTATAGAGGTCACAAGGTGAAAGTCTTCAGTTGCAAAGACAGAATGCCCAAGTTTCATTGGAGAAAGCACTGCATGAGGAGGAAGAATTGGTTTCTTTGTTTGATCGACTACCTAGTTTTGTTGAGCTAGATGAGGAAAGCATGCTCATACCAAAGGCAACAAGAAAGGGATAGAAGGAGGATGGAAATAATTGTGATAGTGTGTTGGCCTACCAAGAACAAAATGAGGACAGTCTTGTTTTGGAAGATGAAGAGATTGTTGTTCCTAGGAACCTTCAAAGAGCTGATAGCTTTGATGAGTTATTGGCTATCATAACGGAAGAAGATGATTCATTAACCATGGAGGAGGAATTGACATGGCAGGTTATCATGCAAGGTGAAAGTAATGAACAACAAGAGGGAAGGTTTGATGAGAGCCCCCGTGAGCAGAGTGAGGAAACTCGTCTAGATTTAGTACAAGAGTATGAGTTTGATGAGAACATTTTCTCTATTATCATAGAAGATTTTTGCTCTAACATTGATGATAATTTGATGCCATGTGAATCAGCAGTATGTGATCAGCCTATTCAAGTGAAAGAAGTAGTCATTTCTTCGTTACTGGATGATAGATCAACATCTCCTTCAGATCAGGTTGAAATTGTGATAGAAGATGAAAAAACAAATAATTAGCAAGAAACTAGTAGTAATAGTACAAATTTCATCCTTTCCAGAGGATGATCAATCAGAGATTTAGCCAAGAGGGGTACCAATAAGATACAATCATTTGTCAATGATCCTAATGATGAAGTTGTAGCTGTAGAACAACAAACCCAACTCACCTATTCATTCCAAATTGGTCGTATGCTTGATCAAACTCAAGAGGTGAGTGAGTTCGGTTATGTTCTTCATGAAGCATCGCAATAGTTTGTGAGGTATCTTCTTGTTTCCCACTTCTTATTAGTTCATAACCTTGCAAAACATCCTATGTTGGTTAGAAGGGGGAGTTATTTTACAAAGCCAATTAATGGGTTTGTTTGACCAGCTTCTTTGGCTGGTTAGAGTAGGTTAGTATAGGTTAGGTTAAGCTTTTGTTTTCCAAGAAGTGTTGTTGCACATGTTTGTTGGTCCTACCCTAAACATAGCCAAGATATTTATTTTCAGTTTTAGTTTTGCTATTGTATAGTTCTTGATAGCTCAATTACAAAAGTTTTCAAAGTTCAAGGGCAAGAGTTGACTCCTATACCCAATGGATTACTAAGGCTACTGATCCAATATGCTTAGCAGGCAAGCATTCAGCAGAAATCACCAGAAATGTTACCAAAATATCACTTACAACTCAATTTGGTAGAGCTGAAACAAATGATTATTTCAAAGGTGAAAGGTACTCTAACAATTTTCTGCCAAAGCTTAACCATTTACATGTGAATGTTTTAAATGGAATTCAGTTTTTTTAATAATGCAATGTTTTACAATAGAAAGAAATTACACAAGTTGCGTGATATTGTTGTCTTTCATTCATTTTACAATGGAAAATATATACAATGTTGTTGTCTCATACATTGAGATCAAAAGAAGTTTTAAAATGTCCCACCAAGCCATGGGAATGACTAAACTAAGCTAATGCAAACATGAAAAGCAAACTATACATCTGAAGATAAAATAAAGGAAAAGCATATGAAGAGAGTTCATATCCTTCATTGCCTTAAATGGCTGATGCTGGTGTTGTTCCTCTTATCTTCAACTCCTCTCGTTCCTGATCTTCAAATATACCTGCAGATGATTGAAAGTTTGGTTAGAGCTCGGGACATGAAATCTCATCATATGTTTCATCACAAGACATATAACCTAAGCATATGATGCATTAAATTAATTGAGCCATTACCAGATATGTGCAAGAGAACCAGAAAGATCAAATCATCACATGGGCATTGAACTTCATTATTTTTATCTAACTTGTTTGTGCAATGTGTAGATACATGTGCATTCATCATTGTGCATGATATTTCAGCATGTGGTGAAAAAATGGGCTCCCACAAGGGTTGAGCCCAGCATGCTACTGCTTAAATCTTAAGAGGGACATGGATAAGCAAGAGACATTTAGATTGTTTAAATAAAAGCATAGTTAGTTTGAGGAACAATTTATAAAGTCACAGAGCACATTGTTCACCCATGACTATCAGATCAATAAGTGTAATGAAAGTTTGATATTTCTTCACCTTGAAGTGATAATCATAAATGAGCAATAAGCTCATTGAAGGTTTGATGGACAAGTGACAAAGTTGTTGACAGGGCTAGTATAGTCATTAAAGACTATGCTAAAGTGGATAGGACAATAATCAATGACTGTACCAGCTGAGAATGTACTAGGATAGCTTATGAGGGCAAAGTGCAGTCATGACTGTAGGATAGCCTCAATGAATAGGATAGTCATCATTAAAGGAGGTATGACTGTAGATAAAGGCAGACATTCATTACATCAACTTCACAAGATTAGAACATAGATGAATAGTGTCAGGACAGTCCTCTCTAGCTGCCCAAGTTGAAGATCAAGAAGAGGGACAAGTATTTGTCAACTAAATGCTCTTTAGCCTGTCCAAGAGCCTCAAAGACATATTAACAAGTTCAAAGTAAAGCAAAAATGCCAAAGGAGTGACTTAATGGGTTTTGTTGTCTTTCATCATGCAATATGAATACCTGCAAGAGTAGATTGGGAAAGAATATCTCAAAGGCAGTCAAAAAATGTAAGGTTGCAGTTGTAATCAAGATGGGTTCCAATGAGCATAACGTAATAGGTAAAAATCAAGTTTACAAGTCATGAAGACCAAGTGCTACAAATGCAAGGTTGTAGGTGCTTGTAGATTTGTTTAAAAAATAGTCAAAGCAGTCTTCTATGATGTTAATCCAACAATTACAAAAAAGTCACAGATGATTTTCTCAAGATAGCCACATATTTATTCTGTAACAATCATTCATGCCTATTAAGGAGCTAAAAGAAAAAGTATTTCTTATGACTGCCCAAGTAGTCTATAATAGGTGTACAAACCTCTTTGAGAGCAATTTAAGAATGGGAACTGTTGCAGATGAGGACATGACAACAAACCAGTCATCAAATGAGCATAAACACCATTGCACTAATATAGTCAACATACAATCTACCAGAGGATGCTATGAATGTTAATAATAGTCATCATAGAGGAACAACAGCAGCCATGAGGTCTTTTCATTATAGTCATTGATTCAAAATCTACAGCTATGGTGATTATAACAAAGGACAAACAACAATCACCATTGGAAAAGGTCATCAACATGAAATACAAAGCAAAGAAGATCTAAATCTAGGTAAAAGCATGGTACAAAAAATTAAGAAAAGGACAGTCATAAGAAAGGCTTAGCATAAGAACTAAACCAAAGTTTGGGAGAAAAACACAACAACGGGTACTGCATTTCCCACAACAGTCATATATCTCCAAAGGGCATAATTATCACCATTTTTATTCACTAGGAACGGTCAAAAGCATGAGGGACATAGGTCCCATGAGGAATAATAAGGAGCATCGATTAGTAAAAAGGGTCATAAGAACAAAAGAGAGTGATATGATACCAAAGAGGTCATTTAAAGGACAATCATCATATAGTTACTGTAGGAGCTCCATGAAGGCAGCATGCCATAACAGTTAAACAATCCAAATGCTTTAAACCTTTGAGCAGATACCCACATGGGTAAAATCATGAACAATAGAGTGTATAAACCCTAGTTAGGGTTAAGTCCAAAGTGCTAAGAATACAACCATGAAGTCTATAGCAACAAATAGAAAATCTCCATTTCCAAGGAATAGCATGGCATATATCTATTTCATGCTCAAAAGGGAAAGTGCAGAGTATATATGCTTATTCAGCTAAGCAGAGAATGAGAAAATACAGATTATAATGGCAGTAATCTTACCTCAAGGCTGAGAGTTTGAGGCGAACAGCTAGTGAAAGATAAAGTAGATCTCTAGTTTGCAGAGAGAGCACTAGTTTGCATGGCATAAGCCATGCTGAGTTCACATAGGAAAAACCATTTTTTCCAAACCCTATGGCAGCCACAAGTAGACTAAGGAAATGAAGTGCAAAAGTGAATAGAAGTTAGGGTTACCTCTTCAAATTTTGGATGGTCATGCATAACTACCAGGAGAAAGTTATAATGAAAAAATGAATAAGTTTTAGGTTTCAGTCTCCTTTTGGCTAGTTCGCCCTAGCCTGATAGTGGGCAATTTTGATTTTGTTTTTTAAGAAAATCATTTGCCATCAAATAAGCCAAGGTCAAAACCTTAAGATAGTGAAACCTAATGATGCCAAAGATCCTGTGAAGTGTCATTTTCAAATCAATGATGCCTTTTGCTACTGCCTATGTTCGAAGGTCTTTTGACCTTAGAAATATAATCAAGTATATGTATGGTGATGGATGTGACATGGGAGTCATAAGGGTGCAGTGATTTGTATAATCAAATGCTTTTATTTTGACTTGTGCATAGATTGGACATGAGGTCCAATGATATAACATTATGGCATGGGAGATATAAGGGATTAATCCATGATTTTATAGATCATATCTCACATATGATAATGTGTTTTGACTTTTGCATGTGAGGAGAGTATGTTTTTATTGGCATCATCATAGGATGCATGAGGAGATTATGCAAGTCAAAGGGGGCTTATAAGGAAAGATATTATTTTTGACTTGTTTAACTAAACGAGAATTAAGGAAAGGGAAAATAATTAGATTCTCCTCAGTCTATCATGATTTGGAAACCAATGTATAAATTATGTAAATAAATAATAAAGTAATAAATTATAAATTACTTTATTATTTGTCATAAAAATATAAAAATCAAGAATAGATAAATTCATAACAAATAGTAAAGTAAATCATGACGATTACTTTATTATTTGTTCACATTGTTTTCTTCATCTCCAAAATCATGCAAAATCAGGATGTGGAGTTAACTGAGGTGTTTTGGAGCTTTTGTACTTGAGTTTTGGTCAAACTAGGAGTGGTTTGGAGTTCCACATGGTCAAACAGGATGTGAGAGGCAGTTTGGAGCTATTTTTGTTCAATTTGGATCAGTTATGAGGCCTCATTTCTAGGCTTTTCTCTTTTGCTCGTGAATCAACTTGGAGGAGTTATTTTTGAGTGCAGTTGAACTGCAGTGCTTTTTCCATGCACTTGAGAGTTCATTTTGTATATGGGAGAGAAATCTTAGGATTTTTTCTTAGTTCTTGCCTTCTTTTTTTCTCACACTTTGCAGAGAATAGGAGTGTTTTGTAACTCATTATTTTCAGATCTATACAGTACAATAGGTTATAGGTTCATATTTTGTCTTATGCAGTGTTTTTTTCCTTCTATCTCTATTTAGAATACATCAAATTTTCCCTTTTCAGATTAATGCAAGTTCCTTTATGAATGATTTGATGAAATTATTGTGTTTTAACCATTAAATCCTTTAAGTTTGTCTCACTCATTATTGTGCATCCATCATAGGCCTCAAGTTGTGCTTGTTTTCATTTTGGTCTTAAAACTGTGAAAATTTATTTTCCTCTTGAAAGAACAAACTGGTTGGTCTTCTTTAGAAACTCTTTTTGTGATTAAGTCATAATTTCTGAATAGTGTAACAAGTGTCTCTGAGAATAGCTGTAAATTATTCTACAAGTTTTATCATCATATAGGTGCATCACCACAATTTCAATTTTAGTTTATTATTTCACTGCAATTCCTCTTATCCTTTTTCCTGGAAAATCAGTTTACTATTAGATCAATCATAAGGGAACCAACCCATAATCTGGAGGTCTACCATCATCATAGGGTACCCACAACTTGAAGGTATTCCCATGTTACACAGGATTTCTAAGCTTTCCAGCTTTGCATCATGGGTGCAATCCTAGTTGATAACAATTACATTCTATAAAACAATATATTTCCATACATAAGGATCATCTTCGTGGGGTCTTGCAATCAGTTGCACAAGGGGCTCACCTCAAGAGTCACCAAAATCTAACAACTAAAAATTCAAGAATGTACCACTTAGAGGGTTTCCACATTAACCCAATAGGACAAACATAACTCAATCTTAACTTTCTTTATTATAGCCCATCACAAGGCTTCACTATAGCCTTCTAAGCGCAAAGACATACGTTACTCTCAAGGGAAACTCGTCACCCTATCAAGACATAAAGGTAAGCAAACTCCAAGGAACCAAGGTGGCAAGGAAAGAGTCAAGTTGCACTTAGGTTACTATTTAATAAGCAACTACAAAATTTTATTCACAACTAGATCTTACTCCTTCACTATCATAAAATGTTTCAACCTCATGTACTTACACCACCTTTAAACCCTTAACCAAGAGGTACTATTTGAATGAACAAAGCACATTACAAAATAATGAGAAGCTAGCACATAGCCTAATTATCCACTAGGTACCAACATGTTACACAGAGGTTAACTCATCGTGGCACAACAAATGTCACAATATTCAAAACCACAAAGTGGTCCTCGAAGCTACTACATATCCTTTCATTAAACCCAAGAGGCTTACCCAAGAAAATAGCCATAAAAGGCCTTTCATGTCAAATTCTTTTAACACCCACTACACCATTCTCAAGAAGAGGGTACCAAGTGACTCTTATAAGAGAATATACCATTTTATCCACTCTTCGAGTGACAATTACTCATCAGGATAACTTAATGCTACTTTAAGGTGAAGGACGACTAAAGGTCCACAACTTCTTTGCATCCCAACTAGAGGGTCATCTAAATAAGACACATCTTACCCCATGATACAAAGGTTAACTAGACGATACAAGGTGGATCTAATAAAAGATTCAGGTATATGAGTCCTTGTCCAAGATAGTGTACCACTCAAATACATTTCTTTCCTCCTACAAGGTTGGATAAACACAACTCAACCTTCGCTAGGGCAACCGACAAGGCAACCATAAGAATAAAACTTTATCATAATAACACTTGTCCAAGAGTGCACTATGTTGGAAACAAGGTAGATAACTGAGAGGGGGGGTGAATTAGTTATCTTAAATTTCTTATCTTTCTTTTCTTCTTTAACAATAGTGCAGTATCAAAACATATAAGCATAAATGAACATGAGAGCAGAAATGAAATCAACACACATAACATAAGGATTTTTATGTGGAAAACCCTGTTAAGGGAAAAACTACAGGGTGACTAACCCAAGATTGTATTCTCTGTTAAAAGAATAAGAAGTACAAAATGACACTTGCCAATTAGGGCTCATTGCCTGAGCACACTGCTCACAAGAGGCTCACTGCCTACAAGAGACTCACTGTCTACAAGGTATATAGAAAGTAACCAGGTGTTTGAATTGATCAGAGGCATCCACATATGTTGAGGTTTAGTTCTGGTTAGGCTCAATAAACTAATCTACTGCACTTCATTCTTTCTCTACTTTAGTGTTGTTGTTTTGTCACATACCGGACTTGTATTACTACTTCCACCTTTTTCTCTACCTTTCTTCACACATAATCATACACACACACACCTTCATATCAAAATCCATCTGGTATATATATCAGCATCAAGGATCTCAACATCTTTCTAGTCGGCATCCAGAATACTCAAGATTTTCCCAAAACACTGATCTATCAGTTGAATCCAAGCTTACTATGTGATGCATATCAAGGACATAGATATAGAAGTCATCAATCATGTCGGCCAACCAAGAATGATCCCTCACAAAGCTTTATCACCATCAATTTCTCATCTGGATTAAGGTCTGATGCTCTGCCAGTTGGTTCTTCCTCAGTCTGCTCTGCCTGTCAGGAACCCAACACTTAGATGCTCATTTCTTTTCACTCTTTCATCACCGGAGGCTCAATCTATGGAATGTAGCAGTCATGGTACTCCTCTTGACTTTCTCAAGTCTGCACTTTGCTGAGATACATCATCCGAGAGATCCAGATTTGACTGTCAGACCTTACTGCATGCTCTGTTCTTGCTCACCGGACCAAAATACTCTTCAATCTAACTTCTGGTATAGACATACCATGTGCTACAGATGAGTGGGATGGACTTTGTTGCCATCAATGACAACACTCATGAAGCCACACAATGTCTCTTGCCAACACACTAACCATAGGTTGTCACGACCCCTAAAGAAAGATTAAAATTCACTAACAAATAGGGCAAGGAGCAAGGATTAGCTGGAACGAAACACTTAGCAAAACCCAATCAATATCATCCTCTTAGGATAGCACTAGGTGAAGAAGTTGACCAACTTTCAAATTCAGGACTTATATGGTCCTTCAATTACTCTATTCATCAAGAATACACTCCCCAAGTACCTACGACACTAAGTCATATATGGGGGTTAGCGGAAGCAAAAATTGAGGGAAAACAAGCTATTCCCACACAAAGTATCTTACTAACTCATTGCTACACAAGCAAGAGTTAGACATGCAACACAAGTTGCATTATCTATTATCGGCCCAACTCGGCAATTATACACACCCAGAGATCCCAATGTTTGAAACTGGCTCTGATACCAAATATCATGCCCACATCTCCCATGTGGTCATGACATGATATCCACATGTTGTGTCCACTTTGGTCATGTGGTCACGACATGAATTACCAAAAATTTTTCCCACCTGACTCTAAAACCCCCTTGCATGCAACATGCACACTCGGTGACATACACGCAAAGGTGAAGACATCAATCAAACGTCAGGGTAATGCGAATTCCTTTCGCAACCCCTGCAATACGAAAACCTACTAAGGGAGTATGCGACGTGAGGAGCATCACTAAGAGGGGTAGTTTCCATAACTGGAACTAACCTTAGGGTTCTTAGATGAGGTGGTATGATTTTGATATGGATCGAAACCTAACCCTAGGAAAACTATTGACATAAATAAATAAATTAATTCATTGCACTAACATGATATATCGAGCTATTCATTTAAACAATTAACTTCAAAGAAAGGTAATAATACACAATAGATTAAATAACATTTCCCTCCTTGATCTAGGGAAAATTCTCTAAACATATTATTCTCTAAACATCATACCTAAAATTGAATCAAATTAATTAATTTAGCTAACAAGTGCCCCAATAGTAATTTAATATCTTGCCACCCTACCCATAAATTTATTTATTTAATCTAACATACAAAATAACCCTAGCATCTAAAAAGGGTTGGAATATATAAATTAAGGTGCAATTAATAAATTAATAACTATAGTTCATAAATACATCCCACTAGAATACAAATAATAAAATTAAGTAAAACACTAATCCTTAAAAAAATATCAACAACTATAGTTCATAAATACATCCCACTAGAATACAAAGAATAAAATTAAGTAGAACACTAATCTTTAAAAAAAATCAACTCTTTTCACTAAAAGGTTAAATTTTCCAAATAATTACATCCCATTAGAATAATAAAATAAAGTAAAATACCAACTCTTTTTCACTAAGAGGTTAAATTTCCCAATTAATTACATCCCACTAGAATAATAAAATTAAGTAAAAAATATTAATCATATACACACAACAAACAAGGGAATTAATTACATCCCACTAGAATAAGAAAATTAAGTAAAAAATATTAATCATATACACACAACAAACAAGGGATTGACTCTAACATTTTGTCTAATATTTTCTAACTCTCTTCTCTGGTTTTCTATAGATTGCTTTATTTTCTTAAACTTTCCTTGGTAAGATTCAGGTTAATATGTTTCCACTAAAATTTTTCTTTGAATATCTTGCAAGTTTCATATTATTTGATAACATTCTCTATTTGTTTTTATTTGATTAAAATAAATTATACAGAGATAATATAATTTCCTATATATATAATAAAATAGTTCTAGGGTATCAAAGAATATTGCAGGGCCCAAAGATTATAAGGAGAGGCGTGATAAAATAACATTGGATTTTCTTTTTTTTCTTGTTGTACACAGGCGGTGTTAATTTTTCCCTTTTTTTTTGGTTATTTTGTAGGCCGAAATCAAAATTTATAGGGCATACAATTTCCAATTGAGGCGTAAAGAAACGAATCGCAGGGTTTAAATATATATATATATATATTATAAAGAGGGACTTGAAGTCTCGGGCCGGGATGGGACTGGGGTCCCCGCCCTCCACGGCATAGTGTGCCCTCAACCCTGTGCCCTGCGCAGGCCGAGGGCTCCGTCAAAAAAACGTTGCAAGCTATTTTTTTTAATAAACCCTAAGTTCGTTTTCATAAATTTGCTATTCGTTTGATAAGAGCCATAATGTAACAAAATCTTTTGAAATGTAGGAAGAATATTATATATATATATATATATATATATATATATAACTTAATATTTTTGTCTCTATTTTTTTTTTTTACAAGAATAAAAGTTAAAAAAATAGTAATCTAAAATGAAAACGAAGAGTATATATATATGGTCTCACAATAAAACTTATAAAGGAAGGGATTAATCTATTTTTTTTTCCATGTAAAGTAAGAACATAGATTTTCTACTCTATGCTCAATTTTACATAGTTTTGACTTAAATGCAATGAAATTTATTTACTCTCATTTCCTTTCTATTTCAATTGTTGGTGTTGGAAATAAGCCACACCCAGACCGATAATGGACTGGTCCAAGAGGGGCCAATAGCTCAGTGGTAGAACACTCCAGCAGTGGTGGAAGGTCCGAGGTTCAAGTCCTAGCTAGTCCATGTCTCAACATGGTATTAGAGCTAGGCCAAGGCTAGGAGCCCCAAGCACACGAGAGGTGTGGCTTAAGGGGGGATGTTGGTGTTGGAAATAAGCCACACCCAGACTAACACTGGACTGGTCCAAGAGGGGCCAGTAACTCAGTGGTAGAGCACTCCAATAGTGACAGAAGGTCCTAGGTTCGTGTCTTAGCTGGTTCATGTCTCAACATCAATAAGCCTTATTCATACATTTGTTAAAATAAGTAGAATAGAGTGAGAGAGAGACTATTATTTCTTTTTACACATAAATAGGAGTAAAGATATATTTCTTTTTGTCTTGCAAGCATTGGAACCCATAAATACACCTTTCCAAGAACTCATAATAGAGGCATTTGATATTTTATTTCTTTTCTTTCAACACACAATTAACATCCTTTCCTAGGGCAAGGAGTATAACCCATTTCATACATTTCTTTACAATGATAACAATATTATTACAAGGGAAAATAAACTACAACAAAGACACAAGAGAGAGTATCTCTCATGACATCAAAACTTTACAAGACCAAATAGGTCAAGGCAACCAAATTGCCTTATCTTTTACAAAACACATAAACACCAAATTCCTCCAAGCTCCAAAAACTCCAAGAGTCACCCAAACCTGCAAAAATCACAAGGAAGGTTTCCCAAGCTCATGGGAGCTCACCTCTCATCCTTAGACTTGAAACAAGTCACCCTCAAGTTTGGAGGTCACCCACATAACCAGGTTCACACAAAAACAAGGATTCAACACCAAAATCACTCACACCAAGTATAAACACACCCTCCCAAGGATTTCACATAATGAATCCATATAACTTGGATTTTTGGGGGTAGGAGAGTGGACTACTCTCAACTCAAGGGGGAAAACCCAAAATCACCAAGACACATAGTACTCAAAATCACAAGGCCTCTTTCCTTAATCTCTCAAAATGTCAAGAATCCCAAGGCACTCTTGCCTTCACCAAAATCTCAAAATGTCAAAAATCTCAAGCCACTCTTGCCTTCACCAAAATCCCAAGTACTCCACAATGCACTCCCATGGCCATCCTCACCTCCAAATATAGTGAGGTTACCCCCGAGGAGGTTCACTCATCTCCCACCCAAAAACAAGATGAGATCTTCTCAATGGAGAGCATCATCCAACACCCAAATTGAAAACTCACGCAACACATACACCAAAACTCAAAAATACACAAAGCAATCTTCACATACAATGAAAGTAAAAACATAAGGAAGGCATATAACCTTGGGTGCTTACCTTATAAGCTCAAATTTGGCAAGAGGTTGAGGAAGAGCTCCTAAGTCTCCTTCCAATCTCCTTGCATCCAAAATCCTTTAACTCTATCTATCTCTCCCCAAATCAATATTCAAAAATCAAAGAAAAAATGAATAACCCCTCCATCTCTCAAAGACGAAGTTTAAAAGGCTAAACAAAGGAGCCTTGAGGAATGAGAAGGTGACACATGTCACCTTCTCCTTCCTCCTCACAATCCACTCACAAAACCCCAAGGGATGAGGAGGTGACACATGTCACACTCCTATCCCACAAGGCCTCACACTCTCCCATAAATGCTCTCACACATGTGCGAGAGCAAGGTGGAGAGGGGAATCTCAAATGGAAGGTTCCATAAGGATAACGATAAGACACATCATTCTACTATCCAACAAGGCAAATCCATTCCCTCATAGATGCTCTCACACATGTGTGAGAGCATAGGAATGAGGTCTCTTACTTTTGAAGGTCTTGGAAGCTTCCCAAGCCTTCAAGATAAGGGAGACCTTATCCTAGGGAAGTTGAGTTGGTCATGGTGGACTCTTGACTTATCCACCACCTCACCTAACTTCAAAATTCGTCACTTAACTTCAGGGTCAAGTTAAGGTGACCAAAATAAGGTTAAACTAAGGTCTCACATGTTCAAATTGGTCCTAGACCCTAGGGGTATGACCTAGGGTCATTATTTGACCAAAATAAACACCCAGGGGTCCATAAATTCACATAAAAAGGCCCAATAAATGAAAAACACCAAAATAGTGCAACTCAAACATTACAACTTCCAACACACTAATAAATCAATTAAAAAAGGTAAACCCTAATCCAAAATAAACATCGATAGTAGACATTACAAATCATCATGCTCCATCACAAATGACCTTGGTCCCTCTTGGGACTAGGTCAGCTAAACATGGATATCACATAGGGTTACTGGAGTGACCTCTGATTTTCCATGGGCATGGAAAATTACCTGCACACTTCAACAAACGAATCACTAGCACATGTTCATCATAGCCGAAGTGAAGCGAAATGCACACACACATAGAGTTACATAATCATAGATATTTCAATTATAACACATGTCATTTACATGATTCATAATTCATTCACATTTCACATAATAAAATTCGGGATCATACACTGCATAGTATTTCATCAATTGACATTTCAATTGCATCAAGATAATATCACCTTAATGTCATAGTGTCAAATGGAATCTAACATGCAAGCTATAACATCATCACCACATAATCCATAAATCAAATCAAGGTACAAAGTAAGTCCACGAATGTTTGAATCCACGGTGTTAACAGCCCCTAAAAATTCTACATGACAAAGATAATCTGAACAATAAGTCTCATAACAAAGCAAGAAGTACAACACATGGTAGCCTCACACTACGACACTAAAGGTTCTAGTTCAAGCACAACATGTGACATTCCAACAATCCTAGCTAGGGTGTGCATCACCTACACATACCTAAAGTAACACAATCCACCTTATACAAAAGATCCACAACAACACTACCTTGCCTCGAAGATAGGGTCACATTCTTGTAAATCAAACCCTTAGCTAGGGCGAAGCAAAACAACGTGGTCTATAAGTGCAACTAATCCAATCGCACAAGGGTGGGCCTCACAGGTACATCCTTGTACAGAATATTTTCATGTCTGTGATGGCGTGGAATGATAATGGAATGTATTAAGGTTCAAATGCAATTGTTTTGGCGTGATTTCATTGAGTTTTGCTCAAATTATGGCAAATTTACAACTAGTTGCCCTATTTCAGAACTAGGGTTTCCAACGAGTATAATAAATTCATAACTTTTATTTTAACTATGGAAAAATTATGAAACTTGGTGAAATGATTCTTAAGGCCATTGTTCAGATACCCATTAAAGGAAATTACACCAAACAACTGTATGGGAAAGTTATACTAACATGTATGTGTTCTTTTACAAGAAAATAGTCATAAAACCCTAGTTCCATGGGGGCTTAATGCAAGGTTTGATCATGAATGTATGAAGGATCAATGATGTGTTGTAAGAGGTCTGAACAATCCAAGTTTTCCATCTTCCTTGTTGTTTTTCCCTTTGTTGAGTGTCATTAGGTTTCAAGAGCAAAGTGCCAAGTTTTACTAGGGTGCACTAGTCAATGTTTGCAATGAGTCATTGTGAGAAATGGGTCAAGTGATTTGTGTTTGAGTCCTTTCTCTGCATCATAGTTCAATCGCGATGACATTACCCATAAATGTGAACCAAAAGCACCGTTAATACCGAATATTGCATAGTGTTTGTTTTGTACAACTTGTTTAACCTAACTACATACTTGAAATTGAAATAAATTCATTTATGTATTCGGAAACAAAATAAATAACTAGTTTAACTAACTACATACTTGGAACTTAATTACATACTTGAAATAAATCAACTTCATTGCATAATAAATAAACTTAATTGAATAACTGAAATAAATAAACTAATTACTTAATTGAAATTAATAAACTTAATTGCATGCTTGAAAATAGAACAATTTAATTGTAATTTAATTCTTGTTAAAACACTTCTACTACTTATCACTATTACAAGCAAGAAATCTATTCTTATTATATTGATTTAATCAAATCCATGAAGATAGACCAATATAACTAAATATTCTACTACCATGTTTAAACCATAAAGATCCTTAAAAAAGATACAATTAGGTATTTGTTTTTAAGTCTAAATGTGTTACTAGAAAAATAAAGTTGAATATCATATTAGAAGTATAACTGTTTGTAAAATATATGGAAGGTATATAGGTAGTGATTGCAAAATTTTATGTCACCGTCCATCTAACTGCAACAAATTAAAATCAAGACTCCAGATGATTATATTCAATTCCAAACTAAGTTTGTTTACTAGCCAAGCAACAACTTTTATAGTCTATCCATTGAAACAAATACACATAGAATTACTATAAAATATAAGTCCCTATAAATAGTCATTAATTGCATAATCAATAACACTAGTCGTGGCTTGAATAAAATTAGGCTAATCCTTCCAACTATGTAAAACATAAAAAGATACCAAAACACAATTAATACTTAGTTTTTAGTCCTTGCCTTCGGTAGGGCAATAACCAAAATTATCCTAAGTTTTCTAGTCCCCACTTCATATTATTTTTACATTGAACTTTGTGTAATGGGAATAATCAATGTTAAGCTTAAGTTGTTTTAGTTTTAATGAATATTGAGACAACAATACTAGCTTAAGCTTTTTTTCCATTGGTTTGTTCTTTTTTTTAGCTCATTGGCAATATAGTTGAAATAGTTTTATTTTGTTGTTTTTTGTTTTAGCTTCGTTCTGCCTAGGGTTTCCTTTGTTTTTGCAGGGCCTCCGCGTGTGTTGTAGCTTCAACTCATGGCGGTGTTGGAATTTGCATGTTCTGTGTGGCTCGTTTTCCGTTGCAGGCAGAGAGGTAGAAACCAGCTCTAGAGGTAGTTGTTGATGCATTATGCTTTCCAAAGGATTCATGGCCATCTACTCCTGTTGAATTTGGTAGAGCACAAGCAATGGTTGTAGGAGAGGCCATTTCTGTATTACAACTATTAATACGGTCGAGTCCATCTCATTTTTAGGAGAAAGCAGACAACTTGTTACAATGTTTACCAGGAAGCTTGACATGCGCCATTAAACATGGATATAACTTGAAGGAGTCTATACGAAGCACCAATGCACTCTATAAATTGACACGTGCTAATGGTCATCCACTGCAAACCAAAGTGAGTTGTAGGGAGTTTGCAAAATTCTAGCTTCATTTACTACTTTCTGCCTTTTTAGATCTGGCAATTAAGACGTCCATAATCTTTTATGGTTTCCAGATGGGAATGCATATATGATTAGTGTTATTTGTCAAGCCTCTGCTTTTGATGAATGGGAATACCACATGCTTTGGACAATATGAGTTTAGAGAGACAATGTGTGAGTCTGTGATATTGAACATTGGTTTATTTGGTTGGTGAGTTGCAACCTCTATAAAATCTGTAAATGCACAATGCAATTTGCAGGTGTAAAGCCAAATTCCACAACCTTTGCCAACATCCTCCCCCTTAGGTTTTATTGGTGAGTTGCAACCTCTGTAAAACATTCAAGCAAATGCAATTTACAGGTGTAAAGCCAAATTCCACAACCTTTGCCAGCATCCTCCCTGACTGTGCCAAAATCGAAGCATAGTAAAAGCATGTGAACTGTTTGACAAAATGCCTCAAAGAAATGTGGTCTCATGGACTGCAATGATTGCAGGATATGCACAAAATGGATTTGTTGAAAAGGCTTTAAAAACATTCAAGCAAATGCAATTGGCAGGTGTAAAGCTAGACTCAACAACCTTTGCCAGCATCCTCCCTGCCTGTGCCGAAATTGGAGCTTTGGAATAGGGCATAGACATCCATCAAAGCATAAAGGAAGGAGGATTTTTGTCAGATGTTATAGTTGCAAGTGCCCTGGTAGACATGTATGCAAAATGTGGAAATATAGACCAGGCACGTGAACTATTTGGAAGCACAGACCAGGCACCGTCAATTATCATGGCAGCCAAGAACTAATCACCATAAAGACAAAGATCTATTTTTCCACTGCAGTGGCCAAATGGGATGCCAGGTGTTTCATCTTCGTATTCTTTAAGATTGTTTTTATTTCTAAGATTGTTTTTATTTCACCCAGAATTTACTTGACTGCATATTTCACAATAATTTACTCTACTGCATTCATCATTGTTAAATCCATGGATCATAGGATTCTTTTTGGTCACCCATAATATACTTGTCTGTATATTCCACCCATAATTTTCTCTATTACATTGATCATTATTCAATCATGTTCTTCGGCTTGTTTATTTTTTCACCTAAAATTTACTTAAACTGCGTATTTCACCCATCAATTACTCCTCTGCATTCATCATTATATAATCTAGTTCTTAGGATTGTTTTCACTTCACCTGTTTACTTTACTGCATACTTCACCAATAAATTACTCTGCTCTATTTATCATTATTAAATCTTTTTTCCAAGATTGTTTTTCATTTAACCATAATTTACTTATTGCACATTTCACCTATAATTTAGGCTACCGCATTGAGCATATGACAACATTTTGAACAACATAGATTATATGACAGCTTTTTTGAAAAATATTGATCATATCATTAAATTCTTTCTGAATTGTTCTTGCATATCTGTTTCTGCATTTGTTCTTTTTATTTCTTGTACAACAAGATTAATATTAAGAGTTCTCTTGGGATATGTCTATTATTGGAGGTCTGAGTATGTTCTTGAATTAATTGACAGAGAAGGCTAGCTATTGGAGTATTTGAAAACATATATAGAGCAGCAATAGAGCAATTAAGGGCAGATTAGTATTAGCAGAAAAAAGTGGAGGTTGTCCTGCTCGATTTCAATCATGCCCTTGCATTTCCTACAGCGTTGCCATTTGCGGTTCTGGGCAAGCTTGAAAAGTTGTAAATCTGATTCACTTCTTTTTGCAGGTGGCAGATTTTGGAATTCAGTGCAATTAAGATCAGCATGCCAGGGCACCATACACCGCACACAAAACATTCTGTTACAGAAGGGGCAGTCTGCATTTGATATGTCATCTGACCTTATGCCTGCAATGTCCTCCTTCACTAGCAGCTCGGAGCAGTTGGGAAAAGGGCAATAAACCTTTTCTGACTCAGGGATTTGGGCCTCCAGGATCACAGCTGACCACTCATCAAAGATTTCTGACGACATAAAATAACGGCATTCTTGAGGTGACATGGCTTCCCCACAAGAGTCCTGGGGACAATAAATGTTTTGCCTCTTCTATTCCAACCTTGAATGTATATACTGGGTCATGCAGGAATGACAAAAGTGATGCAAACAGTGCATACCCTCAAACATGTTTGGTAAAGAATCCTCAAAACAGATCCCGCACAGCTCCATTGGCACCAATTGCTACCTTCTATATGAACATTGCCAAGAGCCCACTGCTTTTTCTGCTCCTCCCGAATAACCTTGTAGTTTGAACATACAAAACCCCATGGGCAAACTTACCAACACAGATATAATGAATGTATAGTTCATTGATTGTTGCAATATTTTGTGGTTTGTAGCTTTGAAAAGATCATACCCAAGTGACTCTCGATAATCCAAATGCATTGTTGTTTAAAGCTAAAATGTATTGTGTAGAAATAGATTTTTTTGTTATTCATTACTAAGGAATGGTAGGATGATCTTGAACTAATCTGTAATTGTTCAGCTTCTCCCTTGCAATAAACACACCTCTATACTCCAAAATGCAGTATCAATTTCACACTCTTCTGTAGGATCTGACCAAACACACCTCTATGGTCCTCTTTGAGCAAAAACGTCTCTGCTGCCTTTAGTAAAGATTGGTTACATTGACATGATGAATCTGCAAAATCATTACTTTAACTTGGCCTCTATACTCCAAAATGCAGTATCAATTTCACACTCTTCTGTAGGATCTGACCAAACACACCTCTATGGTCCTCTTTGAGCAAAAACGTCTCTGCTGCCTTTAGTAAAGATTGGTTACATCGACATGATGAATCTGCAAAATCATTACTTTAACTTGGCCACGACAACCCATGCACATATGATATCATGGAAACATTAACCAATTAACCAATGAAAATTTGTCACACAGAATGCAGTTTTTTATCCAACAAAATTGCTTTCACTTCATGCCCTCTCAAATTGTTTGCAGCTTTAGGCAGGGACTGCAGCTGCAACGCAACCCTTGTTATATCTAATAAACATCTAGTCGATCAGAAGTTACAGAAACATGATCGAGGAATTGTAAACCATACTTTTCAAGATTGAGAAATCAATTTAATAAGACAGCAGGGTGCCACCATATTCCTAGACATAGAGAGAATTTGTGCTAAGTTAGGATTGTTGTTATATCTAATAAACATCTAGTCGATCAGAATTACAGAAACATGATCGAGGAATTGTAAACCATACTTTTCAAGATTGAGAAATCAATTTAATAAGACAGTAGGGTGCCACCATATGCCTAGACATAGAGAGAATTTGTGCTAAGTTAGGATTGTTATTATGAGCAGATTTGAGGAGAATATTGTTTTTTTTGGTTTAAATTTTGTGATTCCAAAATTTTAATTGAGAGAATATTTTAATGTACAATTCTTTTCAATTTCTACGAAATTGATAGTAGTATGACAACAATAAATTTTATCATGACGGTTATACATGTATTTCCTGAGTGCTTATAGATCACATATGAGTATAGACTTAGGAGCATTTACAGTGATTTTAGCATTTTGATTTGGAAAATAAAATAAAATTAATGCTGCATGAGTCCTATGTTTTTTTCTCAAGCATCTACGCAGAAATGGGCAAGTGAAGTGAGATTCGAATGGTAAAGGGATTGTTAAAAATCAAAGTTTTATTTTTAAGAACTTAAAAAGCCTTCTAAATTTGAATTCCTAAAAAACTCTTCCTTATCTCATACATATATTTAAGTCTTTTAAAACATTATCAAATCATAGGTCCTTTTTTTTTTTTTTTTCAAACTAAAGGAAAATCCTACGTATTTACATGCTTCCTTTATACATCAAAATAAATAAATATATAAGATGCCTCATAAAAAGATTCTATATAAAATGGTAAGGCTTTTGTGTAGGAACGAGATCACATCCAAATATAGAAGATATCTAACAAAATTAGAGAAATTGGTTTGGAAGATAAAAACAAGAGACTATTTTCCAGATTCAAGAAGTTTATTTGATGCTATAAAGAAAGTGAAAAACCAATTATTTCATTAAAGGATTTATCAAAATTTCACATAGAAATCAAATATTAATAATATCTTTATCAAATGCAAACCATGGCTATAAAACATGAATAAAAACTATTCAAAGGATGTTGATAGCAAATTAATTTAGACAAATTAAGCACATACTCTATATCTTGCCACAAATTCTCTTCTTTCTTCTCCTTCTGGATTTTGTTTTGTGAAATCTTAATTTTCTTCTATCCATCACTCTTATTTATATGTAATAAAATAATTCTTCAACTTTGTTTTCTCTGGTTTATTTGTTTAATCTTATAAAAAAAATCAATAAAACTATTTTTTATTTTTAAAACACTTTCTAATTTCCTTATTTATCCTTTCGAAGATTTTGGTTCTTTCCTTTTTTTTTAATCATTTTTATAATTTTTTTTTTTTAATTTATTTATATATTTTATCATTATTTATTAAAATGAAGTTTTATCTAATTTTAATCTCTTAATTAAATTTTATTATTATCTTATTTTATTATTATTTATCTATATACATATTTTTCAATTACTATTATTATTTTTATTTACTTTTACCATTTATTAAATAAGTAAATAATTTAATAATCCATAATTAATTAATTGTTCAAATAATTAAAATATGAACACTAACTTAAGGTCCTATAGATGTGGGTTGTGACATCCTATAACATAGACACAAATATTAAATACCCTAAGTAAACTTAACTAGACAAGTGTGAATAGGATCTAATGTGAAACCAATTAGGTAAAACACCCCATTCACACCAACAACCCCCTCAAGTGCAACTTAGAGAGAAGTAAACAAATGCAAAGATGCAAAGATGGGTCTCAGCTACAAGGCCATGTTAGGTACCCATGTACAAAAGATCTCTGACAAATGGAGTAAAGGATAAAAAGTCATAGGAAAAATCCCCTCTCCAAAAGAGAGAAAACATGCAAACAAACATGTACAAGTGATGGAAGAAGGACTCAACAAGAAGAACCTTAAGGACTACATCCATTATGAATATACAATCAATAGCCCCGCCATAAGAGGGAAAAAATGAGATGATGAATTCCCCATAAAAAACTAGCTCATATGCCAATGGTGAATGCAAGAAGACAAAAAAACTATCCAATTCATGCAAATAACATTTCTCCCTCTGGGAAGAAACAAATCCACTAGTGTATGTAGAAGAAACTCCAACTCTAAGAAGAGAGTTGAGGGAAGAAGTCCCATGAAAGATGATGTCTTTGAAAACTACTGAAGTGTCCACATGTCATAATCAGTAGATGCCACAAAATCAAGAGCACAAATCCTAATAAAAAAGTGTTACAATCCAAAACAACGTGAAAACTCAAGATCAATAATCTCCAAAGACAAAGATGGTTCTCATTGAACTAAATCACTAAAAGATGAAATTACACTAAAGTCTAAATAAGTATGAACAAGAGAAGTCTCAATCAATGATTCCACCTTAGGAATCAATGAAGGTGAAGGATTAACAAGTGTCTCTATAGTAGGAGAAGGAGAAGAAGCATCATCATCCTCATCATCAAAATGTACAAGGTCTTCCAAAGAAACAAACTCTTTATTTGTATCATAGTCATATGGTATATTGTCTGAATTATTAAGAGGTACAAGACGATTTAAAATAAGATCATTTGGGAATGGCTAAATATTAGGATCTCCATGTATCTCCCAAATCTTGGTCCACATAGCACAAGGACACTTAATGTATACAATTGAACACATAGTGTCAAAATCAACATGACAACCAATCACTCAAGTAGAAACATGAGCATTTTTTGAATTCCAAACAAACTTCTTCCAAAAAGCACCCAGTTGAGGAACAAGACCATTTAGATGTGGTGGAAGATGAAGCCAACATAAGTGCTTTAAAATGCTATCTCTCTATTGCTTATAGTACCCCTTTTGTAAGATGATTAGAGAAGGATGAAATGAAAAACCCATAATAAAATAAGATAGATATCCAAATTACAAAGATATGAAACCCTCAACTAAAATTATAAAATCTTGAATATATCGATACTGAAATTGAATCCCCCCAAGCAAAAACAACCACCAATTTCAATAATTTTTTCAAGAGATGAGCCAAAGTATGCAAAATGACTTCAAAACAAAATTTTGATATATAATGTAGAATTTAGAAAAATGACATGGATGGATCTGTAGTGTTCAGAAATACCTTTCCAACACTTATAAGAAATCTAAAATCAGATACTGTGGGCATAAGATATGGCTTGACAAAGATCATAAGCAAATATGGACTTAAAATAACAAAATCAAGCACTTATTCATTTGCAAAAATATACCATTGTGAATTGCTCAGAACCATCTTTTTGACACCTATTCATTTGTAAAAATATGATATCGTGACAAAAAGTTATGGCTCCTAGAAAAAATTACCCTATTAGGGCATAAAAATAGGCCTAGGGACCCTGTTGGGTGGCCAGAAAGTGGTCCGACGATAAAGCTTGGGTGGCTTGGTGGTGAATTGATAGCTAAATTTGAGTGGTGGTGGTTTTGCACCATGGCGGGTGGTATAAATTCATGGCAACGTTGGTGGAGGTGTCGATTTGATGGTTGATAGAGGCCTCGCTGCTCATAGGGTCTAGCCCCCCCAATTGTGGAGAACTAGGGGCTTAGCCTTGATAAGACCACATGCTATGACCTTTTAAAATTCTTCTTATAGTGTTGAAAACTAGTGGATAAAGACCACTAAATAAAAATAAGAACTATCAGATAATAAGAAACCTTGCACTGAATCTTGGATGACATCATCATTGATGCCAACACCATACCAATTGATGATGAATTGTCAAACAGTACTCTATTGATGTACCCTAATGATGTAGGTAGAGTATAAAGTTGGCATAGAGTTGATATAGGTTGATCATACCTGTTGATGAATCAAATCATGCCACGTAGGGAATATTCCCAAATATTTCAAAATGATTATGTAAATTTTATGACTTGTATCCACACATTTTTTGACAAGTATGGTGACCCTACATTATGGAACCATATGATTATAGAGATTCCATATGGATCATACGAATTTGTCAATGATGAAAAATATGTAGACCCTTAAAAATGATGAAATTTTTTTACTCCAAAATATAGAGTATTTTATATCAAAATTTATCTCTTAGGCCTTCTAGACTTAATGATGAGGTCTTTTCTGCACTAGGATGCAACATATGAAAATTATTAGTTAAATATTTCCAAAACAAGGGATGAGAGTTGCATATCTAAAGCTATAATACCATGTAAGAGTCACACAATAGACTTAGGGATGCCTAGAATCACCTGCAACCAAAATAACATTCCACAACAAGAGAGAAGCAACACAAAAGCTATATTGCCAAAAAATGATAATGATGCATAAAATATATAGGATACCCATGATACACAAGATCTACAATGTATCACACATAATGTACAATAAGAGCCCTTGCTTATAAATGTTAGGAAAGGTGTATCAACCATGCAATTACAAAAAGGTGCAATTTTTCGGTTATAAAACATAAAAACTCAATGTTTGGGCTATAGGTTTGGTTTTGGCCACAATAATTTTTTCAATTGTTTGACATTGATTTATTGATGATCAGCCCATATATTTCTTCATGATCTTTCCAATGCATTAAACGGTTCATCAATCAGCCTCTTGGATCAAAAGTTATGGCCTCCAGAAGTTGGGTCTCCCATATTGGAAAATGTAAAAACTTGTTGGACATAGAAAAATGATTTAAGGGGGAGTTACATGTGTTAGTGAATGTTTTGACACATCATAGGGTATATTTGATTGGAGATAAGTTGGGTGCCACTTTTTTGGGTGGTTCTAGCTCATTGTTTTGTAATTACCGTTTGACAGTTTCATGTATTATATCTCCTATATATCAGGAGTTTGAGATGGAGGTTGTGTGTGAAAGTCTTATAGATGTTGAGTTGCCTTTGAATCTCTAGTTGGTTATACTCCTGTGAAATCTTGCTCAACAAGTATATTGTAATCTTGATGATTTTCAATAATATATTGGGTGGCTTTTGGAGTGTGGGGTTTTTCTCCCGAAAGGGTTTCCCCATGTAATTATTGTGTTGTGGTATATGTGTAAAGGGAAAATTGGATTAACAAGATCAAGCATAAATGAATCAAACCCAATCCTACAACCTTCAAGAAATAGATCAAATACAATAACCAACAATTCAACGCAAATAATCAAAGAACATTATCACCTAAGATTGTATTTATTCCTTGGTTAGTATGTGGATTACTCTTTTACTTTGCATAACCATGGTTGCAACAAGTGTGGATGGATGATGTGCTCAATGATATGAAAGCTCAAGGTGCTCTAAGAATGTCCAAAGCTTAATGATCATGGAGGGATTGTGAAGAGTTGAATGGACATATTTATAGCTTTCAGGGAGGATTGATCAATGGTGGAGGAAATTCAAATAGATAGATGAGATAAATTGAGAAGACATGAAGAAATGTGTACATGACAAGTGTCCATGCAAAAAGATGTTTTATTGAGTTAATTGCTTTCTTGGCTAAAAATAAGATTGATTTCATAAAAATAGAAGGATTTTCTATTTTATGAGTTGATTGATAAAAACAAACATTTAAAGCCAATTAACTCAACTGTTGTTTTACTTTTTGACATGCTATGAAATAAAATTAAATAATAAATTATTAAATTTGTGTGCATGGAGGAAAAAGATATTTTTCGAAGATTTGATCAAGATAATTAGAAAATAAATAAATAAATTTATTTAATTTATTGTGCATGTTGGGAATTAAGGTGTCTCAACCTTGCAATTCCTAGCATTTAATATTTGATTGTATATTTATTTATTTGCCTATATTGTATTTAAGTTTGCACATCCTATTTTGTCATTTAGTGTGAAGTGGCATTGTGAGATGTCATTCCACTTATAATGTGACTTGGATGGACAAGTCAACTCATGAGAATGTAGGCATCCCATTTGAGGTGGCACTAATATGCCATGTGTTGACATCTTGTGGCTTGTGTAAGAGGTTATGACATATGACATAATCTATGACATGTAAGAGCTGGAAATATAGTTTCCTATGACAGGTGAAGACAAGTGTCATAAAGCATCTTTGCATGAGAGGAAGGCACCTTTGGGCGCCCAGGTTTGAATATGACATGTTGTAAGAGGAATATGCTATTACTAGTCAGTTATGATAGATTCTCTTACAACTGTAAGTACTGTCATGTATGACGGATTCTATGATAGCTATAAGATGTGTAAGAGCATTTGTCATAGTCTATTCTTGGTTGGAGTGCTCCATCTTGGGAAAGTCAAACTTACAGGTTATGACAGATGTAAGGAGGTTGAATGCATGTTGAACAAGTGTCCTAAGGCATTGGAAATTGACCATGAGGCCAAGTTGGATGCCCACCTCTAGAAGCTTCCCATGTTGGCCTTGAAACTCAATAATTATAGGTGCTTGGAATAGTGGATGTATGGTTCATTTGCAGGTATGGAAATGCTACCAGAATTGCTCTAGAATTGACATCTTAGGAACTCCTGAAAGAACTTGCATTGCGAGTGTATTGTAATCAACATTTGATTTGTTAATGTTGCAAGGTGCGCGTCCTTGGTCACCTTGTGCTATGCAGCGCAGCACTTGGGTTTGTAACAAGGCTTAACCACCTCCCATGGATTAATTAACTTTGGTGGCTGTATCGGGCATTAAAAGGTTGATCTTTTGGTGCAACGACAACCATCTTTGCAATAATTGGTATTGGAGCCTAGGTCACAGGTTCGAACCCCTTGCTTGCGCTAGGGGAGATTGTTGCAAGGTGTGCGGCCTTGGTCTGCTTGTACTATGTAGCACAACGCTTGGGTTCATGACAAGGCTTAACTACGTCCCATGGATTCATTAACTCTAGCAGTTGTATCAGGCATTAAAAGGTTGATCTTTTGTTGCAATGACAACCGTCTTTGCAACAGTTAATACATTGTGCAGGTTTTGGAGTGTGGGGTTTTTCACCCGAAAGGGTTTTCCCCACATATATCTTGTGTCTTTGGCATTGTTCTTGCATTTGATGTTTGATTATTCTCTCTGTTAATGTGTAACACATATCTATAACTATAAAGGATCTAAAAATTTGCATAACTCTCCCCTCATTAGTTCAGTGTAGGAAGTTATTCTGTGTACATTGCTTCCTTTCAGTACATGGAGGAATAAGAAAATAAATAAAATATTGATTTTATTTTTTAGAAGATATTTGAATTGAACAATTTATTTAATTTTAGAGGAATAATTAGCCTAAAATTATTCAATTGTTGTGGATAAGAGGAATTAAGATGTTGAATTAATAAAATAATTGATTTATCTAATTAATGGGAAAATAGAAGAATAAAGGGGTGAATTGATGAAATTAATTAAATAAATAGGATTTATTCAATTAATGTTGGATTTGGATGAATTAGAAGAAATTGATGAAATTAATTCAATAATCAAGTTATTTAATTGTTATGTCATAAAATGTCCCCCTAGGACTTTTACCTCCTAAGTTTAGCTCTCGAGTCCCTTAATTTTAATCATGTATCTTAGAAATGAATCCCAGAGCAAAATCCCCTGAAGCCCATGACAAATGGGACTTAGGTGACATCTTTGAGCTTAATCCAACCCTAAAATAGGTCCCTAGACAAGGGCGCTCACGCCCTTGTCCTGCCCTATTTTATCAGGGTCCCAAATTTGAATGTCAGTTGGTGACCGTTAAAAGGTTTCTATTGTCGGCATCTTAAGTTTGAATTACGAATGTTTAGCAGGAATGCATATATAAGCATGTTTAGGACTTCATTTAATAACTAGAGGGATATTACAAACTTGTGATCTTATGCTAAGGATATTCAAGGCTTTCATTGTGTTGCAAAGCAGTATTGTGTTGTGTTTGTTCATGTTTGTTGCAGATTTTTCTTCATCAATCCATCTCCTCATGGCGTGAAAGATCTTCATCTCCCTGTGAGAGCTTCACCTCCGAGGTGACATTTACTTTGTGTTTCAATAATTTATCATATCATTGTTTTTGCCTCTGTCTTGTAAGGACACACACTCTCTATCTAACAATGGTGTTGGAAGGCTTGAATTCCATTCCAAGGCTTGACCGAGGCAAGCTCCTAAACACCACAAACCCCAACCCCTCTTGTGATTGCAAGTTATAGGTGTCAGATTCTACAGAGAGGAGTTGTAGGAGGTCGGTACAGAGCAGGAAGAATCCAAATTTGAAGAAAATGATAGAAAAGAACCCTAAAAGGACAAGGGTGCCCGCTTTTTTATCCCTCATTTCCGTATTCTCAAGAATCTTTGAAGTGGTTTTAGCCTGTAGCAGAAGATATCAGGAAGCCCTAAAAAAAAGCACTACATTGGACAAGGGTGCTCGCTCTTTTGTCCCTGACTTTTCTATCTTCTAGAACCTGAAATCTGGTATGTCTCTAATCTGCATTTAGTGTCTTCTTGTGCAAGCATTTGTCAAGTTTCGTCTGTTTGTTTTTGATTTTGCATAATTAGGGTTTTGGGCTTAATTGGACTAAAGTTAACACATTAATCAACAAATTCCAAATTTCCTTATCATTCCAAGTGACACCAATTCCGTAGCTGAGTCCTCTTGCAAAAGTTGTGATTCAACTTGGTTTAATGTCCTTGAATGTATGTAGTGAAATGAGGATCTAACTAAACTATCAATCAAATCAACAAACTCTCTTTTTCTACATAACATTAATTAATGTTGGATGAATGTGCATTAGAAGAATTTGATGTATGAAAGATGAATAATGCAATGGTCATTTTTAGGTGTCTACATTTTGCCCCTCTTTGAGACAATGCATTTTACAACATTGTTTCAAAGAAAAATATTGATGATGGTGGGATTTAACAACCGTACCCTAGTGTAACGGGTATAGGATGCCCCCTCAAGAGGAAAACCAGGGAAAAGATAGAAGAACTAGGTTGACTCATGACTAAAAGAAAAGGTTGATGATGCGATACAAAATGCTTAGAAGGACCAGACTGGAGTTTGGAAGCTGACACGATGGAGAAATAAGGCTGACACAATGAAAACTGGATAATGGGGGGGAATAATTAGGGTTGGGGGTCACTATCAACTCATTTGCATCCTCAGAGTTTTAGAGTGCTCGTCTTCTAGTGCTAGGGAGTTTTCAGAGCTTATAGCAATCTTTAAGAGTAGATATGGCTAGGATTCCACGACACGACCGCCACAGAGAGCAAGTTAGGACCTATGGATGACCGACGGGAGCTCTAGGAGTGATATGTACCCCTAACTTAGTTATTAAGTGCATTTATTAGGTTCATTTATGAAGGTAGGTCTTAGTTGCAACCAAAAGCAGTTTAGGATTAGAGTTGCACTTATGGTAAAAATTTCTATGCTTTTGAGAAAACTGCTCGCCTATGGTGCGCACAACTGTGCCTTTGGTTGAAAAGGCTTGCTTTTGGCTCAAAATTAGGAGTTTAGGGCTTTTCATCACTTTTGGCAAAAGGGCTCACATTTGGTGAGTAGCGTGGCACCTTTGGAAAAAGCGCGTGCATATGGGCAACAAGGTTGTGCCTATGGTGAAAACCATGTGCTTTTAAGATTAGGACTTGTGCAAATGTAATCACTTTTGGTCCACATAAATGCGTCTATGGTTGACAGAAATGCACTTATGGCTAATAGTTATTAGGGTTAGCCGGCATAAGATATCAATTAAATGCAAATAAAGATTAAACAAAGGAATGAAAATACATAGAAATAATAACAACGAGAGATAAGTTTTAACGTGGTTCACCCAAACTCGGGCTACATCCACCAATAGAGAGTCCAATATTATTATCTAGTAAATCAAACCGATTACAACTAGCAATCCCTGCAACTCAATACCGTTGCAAAATGCTACAATACAATATCAACAGAAATCCTAACCCTTAGCCATTTTTATCATGACTTTTGTCAGTTACAAAAATAGGTTTTTTTTTATGTTAGCCAATGACAAAATAACTCTCGATGACTTAATAAAATAATAAAAAATGTGTGAGGTTTCAGGGGCGTTGCCCCTGAGCCCCCATGGGGGCACTGCCCCTTGACCCCGCCCTGTATTGCTACAGGGAGTGTGCTAGGGGTGCTGCCCCTTGACCCCATCTTGGGGGCATTGCCCCCAAACCCCCACAAGGGGCGCTGCCCCTTGACCCCGTAGGAATTTGGGGAGAAACCGTGCCGATAAAAGTGGGGTAAATTTAACCTTCGAGTCTGATTAGGCTCCATATAACAACAATAGTGATGTGCTTAGGGCTAGTAGAAACACGCTTGTGGCTTTGTAGGTCATCTTTGTCTTAGACTACAAATAGGTAGGATTTTTGCAAAGTTTGACAAGTTAACTCTTTGGATTTAGGTTGTTCTTTCTTCACTGATGTCAAGGGAGTGACATTCACTGGCCTTGGATCTAGTTGTGGACTTAAATGAGGATGAGGAGCTATTCTTGGAGATCATGAGATTGTGGTATGTGGCATATGTGACTCTAGTGCATGCACATTTAATTATGATGATTGCAATTGTTGAGAGATGGCACAACGAACATAGCTCGTTCCATCTACCTACTGGGGAGGTGACCATCACATTAGAGGATGTCTAGCAGATTTTGAGGATTCTAATCCATGGAGCCAGGGTGGACTATAATACTAACCTTAGAGAGGCTACCTTGAGGAGATTATTTATGACATTGGATCTTGAAATTGAGGATCATGAGATCAACGCGAGGCATATGCGACAACTATGTGATTAGATTGAGCTACTAGTTGCTTCATTGATTGGTGGAGTGCTAGTTCCGGACAGACGCTCACAAGGATTTTCTATTAGATGGGGCTCTATTTTAGAGGGGATGTTTACTTATGATACGAGGTATACATGGGGGCCTTGTGTACTAGGCCATCTATATCATGATTGACACTATGCGGCATACAGATTCGGTGCTAGGCTTGTTGCAGGCGTGACCTTGCTACATGTATGGGCTTGGGAGCATATCACAGTGACTAGTCTGATATCCCCTGGCCAAAAAGAGATAGGGAAGCCCTTCGTCCACTTATATGATGGTGTTGTTACATAGAGGAGACTGGGTGAGCTGATGTACTGGAGATGTCAGTTTGATGAGCTTGACACGTTCATTTGGTGTCCTTAGAGGGATTCAAAGGTTTGGGAGAATGATGCAGAGCACCTCTCATATTGTAGACAAATGTGATATCTATTTGGACACAAAATTTATGTTATTAAGCAGTACCTTTCTGAGAGGGTACTAAGATAGTTTGGACTATGGCAACCAGTACCTATGGGTAAGACCATTTATGCTAGGACACGAGGGATGTTCATGATTGGGGGCCTAAGGTGGTTGTTGCCACAACTTTAGCAGAGGTGTATGGACTTGCCCTAGTTGTTTGGGATCTAGTCGAAGGAGATGTTGATCTAGGTACAACTCTAGAGTATGATGCCTATTGGTTGACACATAGGCTGACTCATCTGACTATCCTGGGATAGTCAGGGACATGATAGGAGAGTGGGGGAGTTGGATGACAAAGGATTGGAGATGAGACCTCGTAGGGTGAGGAGATAGAGATAGGTACAGGTGGAGACTACCTAGCAAGATGTTGGACAACAGGATGCTCTGAAGCAGCCAGATGTGAAGATGAAGGAGGTAGCTCAACAAGATGCCCCTGTAGGAGAGACAAAGATCTAGCGGCTACAGATATTACTACAGGTAGAGACAAGGAGATGCACCTGATTACATGTGTGATAGATGAGGGTGAGGTAGGAGAGAGATGCTGCCAGAGCAGATCTTAGACAGGCCAAGACAGGGTCTCATGGACAGGCCCAAGGTGGAGATGCAACAACATTGGCACACATTATTGTAGAGTGCGATGTTGAGATAGGTTTGAGACAGAGAGTAGATGCATTTTTATAGAGGGTGACTCTAGAGTGGGATACTATACGGGGTGCATTAGGGACAAACCAGCCCACTATAGCCATGCTTGCAAAGCTAACCCATGTTCAGGGAGAGCTAAACACGGCCATTAGAGAGGCTGAGTATTATAGAGGGTTGTACTATAGTGCATTGCCTGTGGACCAAAGACAATCCAGTTTCAAAGAGCGGAGCAGGTCAGGGCTTCCTCATCTAGGAGATTAGGGGCATCTGTTATAGGCCCACCACCACCGAGATCATTGCTAGGAGGACCACCACCAGGTACAGGTGGAGCCCAAGGAAAGGCTTTGGTAGGGAGCTCTACACATAGTCATCGCTAGAGCCAGTTGTATTTGATGATGTATCATTTATGTATTTTGAGACTATGATGCATGTGGGATCACATGTATATTTTTATGGCTCTTGGTAGCCTATTGTATAACATTGATCCATTTTTTATATATATAAGATGAGACACGATGATTTAATGACCAATATGAGATGTATGATGTACTATGGATGTATATGTTTATTGATTGTTGCATGATGACATGCTTATAAATGCTATGGATGTTTATATGCTTATCTATCTGATGGTTTTCTTATATGTTGTGGATGTTTATATGCTTATGTGATGACATGTTATGATGGTTATATGGATATGATAACATATACTAGGACCATGGATTTATATGATGAGATGCTTATAGATTATGGATGCTTATGATTATGATATCTAACATGCATGTTGTTGCAGGTTTCTGAGAAGACAAAGATGATGTTAGCATGGATAGAAGAAATGATGAGTTAGAATAAAGGAAAATGATAATTGATTGATCTTTATGAAAGTTATGATTTTATTAGGATATATGGATGGGTTGATGGATAGATGTTGCATTGGTTATGCTAAACATGTAAAAATAAATCCTTATTTTGATATAGGATATGGATATTATGCACCAGGGTATATAAGACCAAGGTGACGATGTATCCAATGCAAAGGATGTTGACTCTACAAACAAATGGTTTGAACTTATATCTACTAGACATAATAGAATCTTGTTGGGTATGTGAATGGAAAATAGTCTTAGCGTAGAATGATCTTAATACACATAAGGTCATTATAGAACCTTAGATGCAAAAGATATTGATATGCAATATGCTAATTCCAACACAAACAAGAGAAATATTAACCATAGTAGGATAATAAGCTCATCCTACAAACACAACATATGAAAGCAATGACCATATGCCCCAATCCATACTTTATCGCAACATACCAAGATATAGAAAAATCAAGGTAGTCTTTTCATTGATGTCAACATAGTATATGGAAATGTATAGGTAGACTTGTATAGAGGAAGAGTCAGCATGGTCAAGGCAAATCAGTTAGGGAGAAGAGAAAAAAGTCTAAGTATGGTAAGGTGATTAGTTTTGTGTTTGAGCATGATGCAGAGGTAAATATTTATGTCCTTGCATGTTTTATGTATCTACACATATATATCTCACTAGTTGAGAGTACTGCACTTAATGATAAGAAGCAGAGATCTGTCTAAGGCATTCATAATGTATATCCTAAGGCAGAGTCACATTGTTTTGGTCTGCATTTCTCCGCAGAGAAAGATCTAATCATGCGGTTCTAAGGAAAGGCTAATAGATGTATAAGGCATGCTATGATGAAGTTTCAAGTAGTCTAGTGGTCCACACAGACATCACTCAAGTGATAGAGGCAACATAGTCTATTTTGAAGCCTGAATACACAAGTTTGAGTTTTGCAGAGGATGACATATATATAGCTCAATCATAAAAGATTGTGTGGAGGTCTTAAATGTTTCAAGGTATCTCAAGGTTGATCTGTATGCAGATAAATTCCTTTTTCTGGTACCACATCAAGTAGTTAAGTTTGTAAGTGAAGATTTGAGTATAATTGTTCTCCGGACTCCTGGTTACCTTTGTCAAACCCTTGTATTCCTTCAGAATCATTAGATAAAAATGTGTAGATCTAGTAAGGAACATATAATGGTGTTTAAGTTCCTTCCTAAAAGGTTTTAGGTCTTGTATTGCACCTAAGTGCTATATCTTTAGTTATGAAGTATCATATGTGGTCCGGAATGCTCTATTTCCCATAGTCAAGTTTCCTGTTTTACAAATGTATAAATTGATATGATACTTTAGTAGTAAGGTGTATGAATGATGTTGAGATCATGTATGATTGAATTCCTCATCCGCATAGAGTTTTTGGATTCTCCCCGGTAGTATGTGTTGAAATTAAGGAACACTGAGAGGGGGGTGAATCAGTGTTCTGCAAAAATTATTACTTTGTTCCTTTATTAATTTACCACATATATCCCAAAGAAAGAAGAATGAACACAAGAATAGAAACAACAAGATCACAACACATGAACACCAAGATTTTTACGTCAAAACCCGGTTAAGGGAAAAACCACAGTGGGGGTTAACCCACAAGAATTTATACTCTATTAAAAGTATTACAAATGGGGAAGGCACATGCCTTCGGGCACATTGCCTAGAGCTCACTGCTCAAAGGAGGCTCACTGCCTACAGAATTAAATACAAGAGTTCACTAAATTATTTGAACTGAAGAATAGCATCTAACAATGCAAGATTGCAATTTCAGTTGAGTTCAATACACTGAATTTACACACTTCATCTCTCTCTGCCCTGCTTCACTATTCTGCCATGATCCATAGCTTAGATCTCTTTACTTCACACTTGATACTGCTCTACTTCACATCTATCTATTCATATTTGCATCTTTGGACCACTAAATTCTTGAATCCATCGATCATATATATCCGCTACATGAAATTTTACCAACTGTAGTTGGCCTTAGGAAAACTTGGAAACTATTTCAAGAACATTATTCTGTTGGTTAAATCCATGCACAACATCAATGCGGACCGAAAATTATGTATCCAAGTCACTTCACATGTTAGCCAATACTACTAGATCTCCTAAATTACTCAACCAACCACTTTTCTTCATCTGTACAATGATCAAACACCAAGTCGGCCTATTCTTCACTATTTAACCAGAACCTGATACTCAGATGCTTGTAACTTTCAATCCCTTCATCACCGAAGGCTAAATTCTTGGATTTAGGTAGCCCTAACATCCCTAAACATTCCCTTAAATCTGCAACATAATGTGATTACCTATGGAGAAATGTGGACTAATATGCTAAACCCCGTCAAATGCTCTGTTCTTGTCTATCTGGACTTAGATAAATATGCACTTTGACTTCCGGTATGATCAAATGATATAATGCGGATGTGTAAGAAAGATTTAGTTGCCATCAATGACAACACTGGACATGCCTAGTAGTGTCTCTTGCAAACAGTATGAAGATAAATAGTTGGCATTCCTGAGCAATTTGAGCCAACAGGTTAAGTATCTAATATGTGCGGAGGATCTTGATTAGTTTCCTTATCTTCGGTGGTATGGAAAGATGTGCCTTGATTCCTTTCATGAAGTCCTAAAGTCTACAACAAGTTTTTCCTCTCATATTGTATGTATTGATGCCAACTTGTGAAGAGTTACATGTTTCATCCAATGTTATTTATGATGCTGACCTAATCAGTGTTTTGAAGTGATGCAGAGGATATTTATAGAAGATCAAGTTCATCTATGAAGGGAGTGAGTGTGAAGATAAGAAGTACAGAATGCAGGATATGAAGTGTGCAGAATCAGTTTGAAGGCATGTTTTGAGCAGAAAAGAAAGACTGCATTACCAGCATGAGTTAGATGTTTACTCCACATCAATCCTTATATTTACTATCTTTGTAAGTCCTATTGCAGTGAGAAGAAGACTTAGGGAGTAGTAGCTTCCTTGAGTTATATCCCTAAATCAAAGTTGTAATTGTCGTAAGCACAAATACAGGGAGTTGTAACTTCCTTGGGTTGTAGCCCTAAAACAAACTTGTAATACTTTTTGTAGTGAGCATAATATATTGTGAGCTAATCCTCACCATGGGATTTCCTTGTTTTAGGGTTTTCCACATAAAAATATTGGTGTTATGTGTGTTGCATGATTTTCTTTCTATTCCCTAAGTTATTCAATTTTTTAATGTAAACATCTGGTTAAGTTTTAGTGTATGCTGATTCACCCCCTCTCAACACCTCATTGTGTTCAACAATTGGTATTAGAGCCAAGTGCCTTTGAGAATCCTTACAATTGAGGCATATCCTACACTTGAACACACAGAATCTGAAGTTATGGATAATGATGTATTTATACCAGAATCAGATCTAGAAGCAATGGAACTTGAAGGTTGGAATCTTGATGGGTGTGAAGTAGACCTTTAGGGAGAACTCAAGTCTTCCCTTAATGAACTAGATGAAGCAAGAGGACTGAATGTAGAATATGAAGACATGCTTAAGATAGCAAAAGAGACAATTGACAAATTAAAGACAAAGGCCAAAGAATCAAAAGAAGAAATTGGCAAACTAAAAAATCTAATAGAAGGGGATAAAGGAGGTGACATGAAGCTCAAGGAGGTAGAAGAAATGATCTCAAATTTGGAAGTCATGGTTGAAGAAGAAAAGAAGATTGAAAATTGCTTAAACATCAAGCTCTATGAGAAATCAGCTAAATGTTCAAAACTTCAAGAAGAAGTTGTCACTCTAAGAAAATAACTAGAAAAGGCAAAAGAGCAAATTGACAAAGGACTAAAACTAAAATGAGGATCTAAAATCCTTGATGAGATAATTAACTCTCAGAAGCCAGCAAAAGAAAAATCAGGCCTTGGTTTTAAAAAGGGGAAGAGTCATATTGTCAATGCCTCTGTAAATTTGTATGATAACTTCCAATCAGGAGGAAAGTCTGGAATAAAGAAGGAAGAGACCTACATTGAAGATCCTAAGAAGAGTGCCTCTAGAGTTACAAAAGAAGATGAATTCACCTCTGTTTGGAGACAAAGGAAAAATATAAAGAAGAATTTTAGAGGTCCTCCACATACAAGGCAACATGCTCCCATCAGGTATTCTCAAGGTTCTAATGGTAATTGTTTTACTTGCAATAAGTTTGGTCACAAAGCTGCTGATTGTAGAAACAAGATAAATCAAAATGCTCTAAGATGTTATTCTTGCAATAAGATTGGTCATAAAACTACTGAATGTAAAAGTAAGACAAATCAAAATTCAATTAAGTGTTATGTCTGCAGCAAGATAGGTCATAAGGCTAATGAATGCAGAAGCAAAATGTCAAGGAATAATAGGGACAATGCTCAACCCTTTCATGGATATTGTTACATTTGTAACAAGTTTGGCCACAAGGTAGCTAATTGTAGATCTAAGGTAAGGAGAAATTGAAATGCTTAGCAATCAAAGTTCACCTATCACAAGTACAATCAAACAAGGCACTTTGGAAAGAATGTAAGGCCCACTCCACAAAAGAAAGTTGATATTTCTCAGCAAAAGAAGGAAATGAGCAAAGAATGGAAGAAGTAGGAGGAATGTGATGTATTCGGACCTCTACCTAGTGTAGGTGGATCCTCTAGTAACTAAAAGATGAAGTACTAGTTCAAGGGGAGTTACAACTGCAAAATTCTTCAAACCCCTAAATAAATAAGATGCTGAATTTCTCAACATTTTGGCTAAATTTGGTATGAGCATGTTAAGATAATGATTTAAAGAAGTTTGGTCAAAACTCTAGAGAAAAATCTCTCAATGCGACAGATTGCAAAAGTTTTTTCAGTGATAAGAGCAACTACCAAAAGGAAGCTTGGACTTAGGGGGGGTTGTTACTGCAAATCCTTCAACCCCTTTTATGATGCTAAAAGAATTTAGCATACAGATGAGTTTGAAGAAGGTTCTAGAGAAATTCATCACTCTACAGTAGATTGCAGAGTAATCAAATAGTCACTATTATAACCAAGTACTTACCTAACCCTACTAGTGCATTCAATGTGAAACAATCGAACATCTACGGAGAGGTTTATAAGTCATTCTACACACTCAAAAGGCATTTGTTATCAAGAATTTGAGAGAATAGTAGAGAAAAGGTGAATCAAAGTGTGTTGGAGATTTCTTGCTTCCAAAATCCTACCAGTGAATATTCTCAATTGTCCAAACCCTAGCTTCATCTCAATGCTGCAATGGATACTCCCAGGGTCATTGATGTCATGGAGAAACCAAGACCAAAATTGAATAAGCATTCTTTCAAATCAATGGAAACTAATAAAGATGGAGCATTTTCTAGGGTTCCGTTCAATGTGCTTCACACTGAGGATGTACAAATTTATATTCACTCCACATTGGACAAATTCAACTACAACAAGCTTTAGGAATTCTGGACGAGCAATATCACAGGTGATGATTTCAACCTGAAGTCAAAATATGCCAGTTTGATTGTAAAGAAATTGAATGTATGGAATGATTTTCCCAATTTTAGCTGTGAGAATGATTAGGTCAAACTTGTCCTGATCCGAATTCATGAAGACTTCATAGTTCTAGATAAACCCTATATGATTACTAAGGAAGCAATTAGGGTTGTGACTAGCATGTGTGCTACTAGACTAGTGCCTACATTGAAGTCAATCAGAAATGAAGAAGTGATGAAGCTAATTGGTGCAAAGTTTGATAAATGTGCCCTACCTGTGGATGATATAACAGACCCTATTGTAAGGTATGCAACTATGGTCATTGCATATAAAATATTCTACACTAATAGAGTGGGCTCTACCACAACAACTGGCATTCATGTTGCATATCGAATTGTGAGAGAAAACAAGGAATTCGATGTTTGTTGGCTATTGAGACAACAACTAATGGAGAACCTGCATAGGACAAAGGAGAACTGATACAATTTCTGGTATGGATCTCTTATAATTTGTCTCATGTTTTATTTTCTGAATGAATTGCTTGAATCAAAAGGTGTTGTGTGGAAAAGAAATGTCTTAGTAGGCAGTCAAATCAAGGAGCACATGAAGAGATTTAAAAATTTAGATGCTCACAATGTTGCATACTGGGTTTTAAAAAATTTCAAGAAAAGATGTAGAAGAGAGAAAGGATACCTGCCAAGGTGGTTGGAAGATACAAAAATGATATCACCTTCATGGTAGACAAGGACAACTGCTATATGGAAGTAGTAGAACCCAGGATTGCATGGACACCCAAGTTACCTTATGAGGTTTCATAAATTGATTTGATAGGGTATGCAGATATTATATTGAGTAAAACCAAGGATCCCAATGTAGATAGGTTTGGAACTTATGATGAAATCACCAACAAGCAAATCAAGAAAAGGGCTGAAGAAGATGTAGAGAAGAACAAAGAGAAGTTGTTTAAAAGGGTTGGTATCCCACCAAGTGGATTCACTGCTCAAAACATTGTTGAACATGATGCACCATCTACCACTGTACATTCAACTCCAAGAAGATTAAGTAGATCCACTTCTCAATCTACTACCAATATTCCACAACCTATCTCGTCTACTAGATAGACCCAAGTCTCTGAAGGCCAAACACCAATGAAATCCAAGGGAAAACAACTAAAGAAGAAGGAAACCATTGTAGAGGAGATTGCGAGTGATAAATAATAAGAGGTAATTTCAAAGAAATAGGAAAAAGAAAAGAAGAAAAAAGAACCAAGGGTCAAGGTGAAGGCCAGAAGGGATAAGAAACTAGGTGTAGAAGCAAGTGAAGAAGAGGAAGAAGAAAAGGAACCAACTTCTCCTCCAAAAAATAAAAATAAAAATGACTCCCATATACCAACATCTTCTCTTAGAGGACCTATGTCTCTAGATGCTGTCTACAATGCTATTACTTGTTTCAATTTGTTTGATGAAACTGTGGCACTTTATCCAAAATCTACCCCTAAGGATCAAGCCATCATTGAAAAGGTTGTTGTTATGTACATGATGAGATATAACAAATCTCTTGATGAAATCTTGTCTAAAGTACTAGAAAGCCTATAGAAAGACTTAAGGAGGGATAGAGAAGATGTTGTAGCCTTAGATGAAAAACTCATACAAGATGCCTTGAATAAAGCAGGGGCTTCCCTTTCTAAAGAAGAAAAAGAGAAATTAGTTCAAAGGCAAGCCCAAGAGCTCAAAACAAAACATAGATTGGACACTCTTATGAAGAACTCAAAGGAAGACATTGAAAAGATCACAAAAGAAACTGAATAAATCACTTTGAAAGTACTTGGTAAGGTAAGAGAAACAAAGAATATGGAACAATCACATGTTTCACCACCACAATCACCTCATCATGTTGTTGCATCCTCTCCAGAGAAAGAAGAACAAATTGAAAAGGAGAAGAATGATGAAAATATGCAAGAAGATGTGAATGTTGATTCTATTCTTCAAGACAATGGTAAGGAAGATAAAGAGAAAGATGAACAAAGTATTCTGGAGAACACTAAACAAATGGATAAGTAGCTAAGTATGCTAGACAAGTAGAATGTTCTGAAAGACACCACTCAAGTGGATGATCAGATGAGTGTGCAAGGTAAAAAAATGTTTTAGTGAATACCGAGCAACATGAAGGACCTAACAAAGAGGTGATTACTGCTGATAATGAAAATCTGAAGAAGAGTCAAGGTGCAGCATAAGGGATTGGTCAACAATCATCTGATTCATTTATAGTCCTACTAAGTTTGGAAATGCAGTTCCAGCCTATGGTATCTCCACAGTTGATGCCGTAAAGGATAGTAATGAGGCAACTAGAGCAATTATTGAAAATTTGCACTCTTAGTTTTGTCTACTACAACAACAAAAAGATCAAATTCTAAGACAGTACAATCTGCTCAAAGAAACAATAAGCCTAAGAATTACCTCTATGATAGAAACTGTGACTGAAGAAGAAAAGGCAGCACAAAAATGAATAGTGCCCAACACTGTGGAAGAAGTTGAAAATCTATATATTCAACTTGAATGTCAAAACAAATCTCTTTCTTCAGCAAAAGGTCATTGGGACACAACTTTTACCCAATTGAAGATAACTTATAACGAGATCTTATCAAAGTAAGTAGTATGATGTATAGACAAATTTTATAACAATGTGAATATGTAGAGGTATTGAGTAGAATGGTCATACCATTTTAGTTTTCAAAGGTACAATTTTGTAACTAGATAACACAATCAGGGGGAGTACAGTGTAGAAATCATTTTGTAAGGGGGAGTCTATACAGTTTTTGAATTGATACAAGCAAAGGATATCAAACCCTTTGTCTTTGATGTCAAAGGGGGAGAGAGAAATATATGTCTAAGATGGAGTATATGTTTCCATCAATGACAAAGGGGGAGATTGTTGGCAATATGTGTTGTCATTGATGCCAACATAGTATATGGAAATGTATAGGAAGACTTGTACAGAGGAAGAGTTAGCATGGTCAAGGCAAATTAATCAGGGAGAAGAGAAAATGATCTAAGTATGGTAAGGTGATCAGTTTTGTGTTTGAGCATGAAGTAGAGGTAAATATTCATGTCCTTGCATGTTTGTAGGAGTACAATCAACACTGAGAGGGGGGGTGAATCAGTGTTGTGTGAATTTTCAAATCTTTTTACACACTTTAACTTTCAGAGCACAAGGAGAGAAAGATAGCATTGATTTTTCAAATACATATGCACATGACTGTGAATACAGAAAGAGAACAAAACTTCATAAGTAAATCATACATACACAAAGAAGATTATGACACAAGAATTGCATGAGTGGAAAACCCTCCAGGGGTAGAAAAACCACTCTAAACTGCCTCACTGGCTTAACTGATCAAACATGCCTCACTGGCTACAAAGAAGCCTCACTGGCTACAATATGTGTCTCACTGACAAATGTTAAGGTCTCACTGACCTACAAGCCTCACTGGCATACTATTTAGAAGCACCAGCTTCAAAGAGCACCAACCCCTATTACAAAACAAACTGAAAACACAAATTCAGAGGGTTTCTCTGTTTCAATACATAACATTTATTCTCTCTCATGTGTCTGTCAAATGATCATTCCAAATCATATACAAACTCAGATATTTCAATCTTGTATCATGATCCACTCTACAACACCAACACTGCTTGATTCTCAACAACACTGTTTGATTTTCAACAACACTTCACAACTATATGTAATCAATCTCTCATCATCTGTCTTGTTCATTTCTGTCTTTCACGACCTCTATATAATGCACCTAGAAAAATAATTTTATACAAGTTTGAAAGTCTTTTCACTTTTCATCTCCTATATGTTTCATCTCTATCCTTTCATATTCTATGATCTGAAGAAAATGATTTATGTTTGAGACCTTTTAATTTCCTTTTCTTCATCTCCCTGCAAATAAACTCTTTATCTTCACAAAATATTAACAAACAATTTCAATACGTTATTTCCTCCCTGATTCATAAAATAGAATTCTTTATTTTCTTACAAGACAAATCTTCTCCATGAAAACCTTTTCAATACCTGCAAAAACCATCAAAAAATAGGATCATATAATATCAAACCCTATTTAAAAACTTTTCATATTCTCTGCTCATATTTACAATCTCTGCATGATGTTTCATATTCTCCAAAACACAAAAACCTTCAATCTGATTATCTTCTCTGCAAATAAAAAATCTTTATCTTCTCCTTCACAAGACTCTGCAAACATCTTCACTAAATTCCAATAAAATCATTTGATATATTTTTTTAAGATCTCATAAAAATATAATCATTCTGCATTATATTTTTTTCATATTCTCTCAAAACAATCTTTCACAAACAATCTCCAATCTTCAAAAAAAATCTCCTCAAAAATTACTCTTCAAAATCTTCATCCTCTTAAAAAAAAACATTCTCTTTCAAATTGTGAAAAGCACAAAAAAAAATCAATAATAATATCTTTACAACTTCTTCTATGCAAATAGAAAACTCCTTAAAAAATCTTCTCTTAAAAAAATTTTCCAATTTTGTCACCAAATAAAACTCATTTTAAAACTCATAAAAATGGTATAAACCGACCACTTAGAGTTTATGAAAAATTTCTAAATAAAACTTAAAAGCCATAAAAGGCTTGGGGATCGGGTTTCAAGACTTTCTAAACACCTCACAAATTCTTAATAGAATTTTTCCTTAGTGCATCGGGCTCCACTTAACCTTTTTGGCTGTGATTATTTTAAATTCAAACAAAACTTTGAAAGCCCGCCCATTTTGCTCCATCGGTGATAATAAAGTTTCAAACTTTAAAACAAAAAAAAAACTTTTCTTTTGAATGCACCGTGGACCCTTTTCAATATAAAGCATTTTCAATGCTTTCTTTTTAAATCTCGCTCCACATATATAAGGACTGATGCTTTAAGGAAGGGCCGGTCACCATTATGTGATGGTAGCCCTCTAACAGGTCACTTTAAGTGACTCTTACCACCTCAACAAGTCACCATCATGTTAAAACAAAAAGAAATGACAAGTGAGCTTTGGATGTGAGGACACAAGTAGGTCATGAAGAGTATAGTATGAAGATCAACTTGTCAATCCAACCTATCAACTTCAAAAGCACCAAGAAGATCAAACCTGTGATGACCAAGAGTATAAATTCATGCATCTGCAAGACTTTTGAATTGTGTTGTGTTCCCCATATTAACGTAACCATAACAATTCAAGAATATTAGCTCTATCTTCAAATGAGTAGTGCACACATTACTTTGCCAAATGTTACTTTCAATCAACACACTGCAACTCCTGATGACATCACCTTGAAGAAACTTGCATGAAATCCAACTGATATCTGCATCTGTAAACTCAGTGGTATGACAACTCTTGTGATCACTTCTATCAATCCTTGATATAGAGTATGCCACACAAAACCAATCCTTATTGTAGAGAAAGTCAGACAACATGATGAAGGCTCCTGAGATCAAATTACCAAGTCACTACCACTACAAGTCATCTGTAAAGAACACACAAGATGATGTAATCAATAACATATAAACTCTACACAGGATGATGTGAACTCTTTGATTCTCTTGATCCTTTAACAAGTATGTATCTCTAAACTACATAACCAAACATGATATGCACTTCATCAAGTATGAAATGAATCACAACTTCTAAGCAAACTCTGTCCAAACATAGATGAGCACACATGAATGATGAACATTTGTCCAAACATGAATGATGAACATTTGTCAACACTTGACAACCCTAAATCACCTTGTGACTTCACTTACCAAAGAACATAAGAAAAACACATTGAAGGCCAAACCTGATCAACCAAGTCCTGATGACATCAAACAAACTGAGGACACCTTTTTGACATCAATGACAACTTAACTCCATCAATGTTTTCTAGATCCACACATATATATCTCATTAGGTGGGAGTACCGCACTTAATGATAAGAAGTAGAGATCTATCTAAGGCATTCACAGTGTATATCCTGAGGCAGAGTCACCTTGTTTTGGTATGCATTTCTCCACAGAGAAAGATCTGATCATGCAATTCTGAGGAGAGAATAATAGATGCATAAGGCATGCTATGATGAAGTTTCAAGTAGTTTGGTGGTTTGCAAAGATAGCACTCAAGTGACAGAGGTAACACAGTCTGTTCTAGAGCCTGAATACATAAATTTGAGTTTTGCGGAGGATGAAATATATGCAACTCAATCATACAAGCTTTTGCGGAGGTCTTAAATGTTTTAAGGTATCTCAAGGTTGATCCACATGTAGATAAATTCCTTTTTCTGGTACCACATCAAGTAGTTAACTCTGTAAGTGAAGATTTGAGTATAACTATTCTATGGACTCCTAGTTACCTTTGTCAAACCCTTGTATTCCTTCAGAATCATTAGATAAAGATGTGTAGATCTAATAAGGAACATATAATGGTTTTTAAGTTCATTCCCAAAAGGTTTTAGGTCTTGTATTGTACTGCAATGCTATATCTTGAGTTATGAAGTATCATATGTGGTCTAGAATGCTCTGTTTCCCATAGTTAGTCAACTTTCCTATTTTGTGGATGTATAGATTGATATGATACTTCAATAGTAAGGTGTATGAATGATGTTGAGATCACGTATGATTGAATTCTTGGTTCTCATAGAGTTTTTGGCTACTCCCTGGTAGTATGAAGATAAACAGTTGGTAGTCCTGAGTAGTTTGAGCCAACAGGTTAAGTATCTGATATGTGTAGAGGATCCTGATTAGTTTCCTTATCTTTGATGGTATGGAAAGATGTGCCTTGATCCCTTTCATGAAGTCCTAAAGTCTACAATAAGTTTTTCCTATCATATTGTATGTATTGATGCCAACTTGTGAAGAGTTACATGTTTCATCCAATGTTGTTTATGATGCTGACCTAATCAGTGTTTTGAAGTGATGTAGAGGATATTTATAGAAGATCAAGTTCATTTGTGAAGGGAGTGAGTGCGAAGATAAGAAGAGCAAAATGTAGGATATGAAGTGTGCAGAATCAATTTGAAGGCATGTTTTGAGCAGAAAAGGAAGACTGCATTACCAACATGAGTTAGATGTTTACTCTACATCCTTGTATTTACTATCTTTGTAAGTCCTATTGCAATGAGCAGAAGACTTAGGGAGTAGTAACTTCCTTGGGTTATAGCCCTAAATTAAAGTTGTAATTGCTGTAAGCACAGGGTTCCTGCAAGAAGTTGGGTCCATATATAGGGGAAGTCGCGGGCAAAGAAAAAATCCTGATAGAAACAGGTACCCATTTTAAAAGAAACAGGTACCTGTTTAGGAACGGGTGCCCAAGCCTAAACATGTACCTATTTAGGAACGAGTGCTTGAGCCTAAATGGGTACCCATTTCTAAATAGGTATTTGAATTTTTTAAAAAGCTCTGCACGCTTTTTTTCCCACACAAAAATAACGGGTACCTGTTCATAACAGGACCTGTTTTAGAACAGGTACCCGTTCATAATGGGTACCCGTTCCTAAAAGCTTAGGCTCAGGAAAGGCACGATAAGCCAACCCCTTACCTTGGACCTTCAAGTACAAGTCCATGTTTAGAGCAAGAGAAAATAGCAACTTTACCAATATGGCTGACGATGTTTTTTTTCTAAATTTTTTTACAAAACCCATTACAGATGACGATGTGTAGTTTTCAAATATGTAATTTTTTTATTGGACTTGTTTTTCTAATTATTGTTTAATTTATGAACAAATTGGTCCAAAAACTTGAAATGTCAGGTGTTTGTATTTTTTTAATAACTTTTCATTTTTAAACTTTATATATATATCATCAATCTACACATCATTCTTTACACAATGAAAAAAAATCATTTTATGATTAGTTTTGCTCAAATTATGTTGGCCATACACGAGAGGTTTTAAAAAATAACAATTAGGGCTAATAAAAAAAATATTTGAAAAAAAAATTATAAAAAATATCCTCATTAAACTTCACTATACTACACATCTTTCCCCAAACGGATTTAGAAAAATACTTTTATTTAGGTCAAATTATGTTGGCTGTAGACGTGCATGGTATGGTAAAAAAAGTGACTTTTAAACAATGGTTTTTAGAAATGCCAATTGAAAATCAATTTGTATCATCTGGGTATTAAAATAAATTACATATTCAGAAACTAGACTCTGAGTACTACATTTCATAGTACCAACTTTTTTTAAGATTCAATCTTGAAGTGCCTCAAATTTTAGGTCAAATGTGACAAATTCAAAAAATCAGGGAAACCACTTCCACTTTTTAGCTAAAAAGTGGGCCCAACTTCTTGCAGTGACCTCACAAATACAGGGAGTTGTAGTTTCCTTGGGTTGTAGACCTAAAACAAATTTGTAACACTTTTTGTAGTGAGCATAATATATTGTGAGCTAATCATCACCGTCGTTTTTTCCTGTTTTAGGGTTTTCCATGTAAAAATACTAGTGTTATGTGTGTTGCATGATTTTCTTTCTGTTCCCTAAGTTATTCAATTTTATATGTAAATATTTGGTTAAGTTTTAGTGTATGATGATTCACCCCCCCCCTCTCAGCACCTCATTGTGTTCAACATTTATTAGGATATATGGATGGGTGGATGGATAGGTGTTGCATTGTTTATGCTAAACATCTAAAAAGCAATCCTTATTTTGATATAGCATATGGATATTATGCACCAGGGTATATAAGACTAAGGTGATGATGTATCCAATGCAAAGGATACTAACTCTATAAACAAATGGTTTGAACTTATATCTACTAGACATAATAGAATCTTGTTGGGTATGTGAATGGAAAATAGTCTTAGCGTAGAATGATCTTAATACACATAAGGCCTTTACAGAACCTTAGATGCAAAAGATATTGATATGAAATATGCTAATTCAAACACAAACAAGATAAATATTAGTCCTAGTAGGATAATAAGCTCATCCTACAAACACAACATTCGAAAGCAATGACCATATGCCCCAATCCATACTTTATCACAACAAACCAAGATATAGAAAAATCAAGGTAGTCTTGAGTAGGTATTAGAAAGGAACAAAAGATAAACCAAAAAGAAATCAACCAATTGATAAAACAAAAACATAGCCAACAAATTCTCTTGCCAAAGAGGGTGCTCATGGTAGATTGGGCCTTATTGTAGGAAAGTAATATCTATTAAAGGCTTTAGATCTAGGATAGATGGATTTAGTAGAGTGGCAAGCGGTATGCGGTCAAGTGTATTGCTCCAAGAATAGTCTTTTGCTTCTGGTTTGATAAGTACTTGAGCTTTCAAAGGATGCATAGTTCATTTTCTACTTGACTTAGTCAAGTCTGGGTGATAGGTGAATAAGATGGGTTGTGATAGATGGATGACGTGAGAGTTGAAATTTATTATGGATTGGGATGGAGGATAGTGTATCTTATGTACCTGCGTACTGGATACTTCTTTCATATTCCAAACTACCTACATACCCTGTATCCACGAGATCAAGGCACATTAAGATACGATGATGAAGGGGGTAAATTATAAAACACAAAACAACAAAAATGGCACATAGAAAATAGAATATTTCTTTATTGATTTAGACAACTCATTACATTATAGAAGCTCAATTACAATAAGAGGAATTAATCCTCCATAGGCTGCAACACACTACAGCTACCATAACTAGGCTCTGAAGTCTTCTACCTTATGTAACCCTAAATCAGTTAGGGTTTCTATTTTCCCACATATTATTGACTCTACACCTCCCCCTTTAAATCTACTCTACCTAGGGTTCCCAAAATAGTCATAAATAACACTTTTTGGCGGCCTCCAACTAAATTTCAAAAGTTGCAAGTCCCTCCAAAAGCAGGTCAACTTTCGAGAAGCATAACTTTTGATCTGGGTGTCCGATTGATGAACCATTTTAAGCGCTGGAAAGATCGCAATGTGAACTATCATGCCAAAAATTTGTAAATAGATTTCTGTCAACTTTTTAGGATGTTATGGGATGTTTTAGTGCTTCATATCTCGTTTCAAAAAATTTTAGGGGCTTTTTCAGAAAATAAAAACTTTAATATCTTTCATCTCACAAATGATCTTTGCCTGATTCCTTTGCCAAAGGTCTTATTTTTTAGTTATGAAGCTTTCTATAAATTTTCACTTCAATCCATGCCCAAATGCAAACTTTCTTGAAATCAGAGTTAAACTTTCCAAAACTGGCAGTTTGCTATTTTTAGCAGTTTGGAAAAAATTGAAAGTCCTACATCATTATTCAAGATATTATGGAACTAGAAACACTAATTATAGAAATAAATAAAAACAACTGCAATGATTTTGAATCAACTTCTTTTTGGGTGATACAAGATTACCCTTACACCACTAGATGCTCTTGCATCAGATACCTAGGGTAATTTGAGAAGTGACCCTGTCATGTCTCAAGTGTTTGTTTGAGGAAAACTCAAATGGTCAACCTCTACCTTAGACAACCCAGAAGAGTCTTCAATAGGCCTTCCTTTCCATTTCACCAGATATTCTTCATATTGCCTGTTTTGAGTACTTCTTCCCACACGGTTATCCAAGATCTCTTCTATCTCCTCAGTTGAAGTAGATGATGGAATACTCTATTGTTCTTCTGTTGGTCCATCCTCTGTGCCACCTTCATGATATTATGTTAAATCAGCAATGTTGAACACAGGGGAAATATTGATACCACTCGGTAGCTCTACCTCATATGCATTTCCTAAATCATGCTTCTTTAGGATTCTGCACGGTCCAAATTTCTTCATTTTCAACTTATTGTATGTTCTAATTGGGAACCTTTATTTTCTCAAGAAAACCATGATTTCATCTCCTACCTGGAACTCTTTATATCTCCTCTTCTAATTTGCCTTAGCCTTGTACTGAATATTCATCTTATTAGTGTTCTTTCTCACCTCTTCATGTAAATTATTTAGATGTTCTGCAAAGTCTTCGGCTTCAGTACTTATCTTTTCTCCTTTGTATAGCTTCCTTAACTTAGAAGCATTTCTTGGGCTATTACCATATACAATCTGGAATGGTGATTTACCAGTACTCCTATTGACAGAATTGTTGTAAGCAAATTATGCTTGTGGTAAAAGTAAATCCCATCCCTTGGGATTATCTCCTACTAAGCATCATAGCAGGTTACCCAAACTCCTATTCACCACTTCCGTCTGTCCATCAGTCTGTGGATGGTGTGCAGAACTAAATTTCAAATCTATCTTCAACTACTTCCACAATGTCCTCTAGAAATAACCAACAAACTTGGTATCTTGATCTGAAACTATGCTCTTTGGTAGATCGTGTAATCTCCCCACCTCCCTGAAAAAATAACTTTGTAATATGAACATCATTAGTCTTCTTACAAGGAATAAAATGTGCCATCTTCAAAAATCTGTCCACCACCACAAAAATGGAATCATTTCCTCTATGTGTCCTTGGTAAACCAAGAACAAAATCCATACTAATATCATCCCATGGCTTCTCTAGTACAAGTAGTGGCTGATATAGACCTGTATTCTGACTTGCTCCTTTCTCCATCTGACGTACTCTGTAACTCTGCACAAATTTCCTCACATCCTGTTGCAACTGTGGCCAATAATAATTTTCAGCAACAATAGCAATGGTCTTATCTCGACCAAAGTGTCCAGCCAATCCTCCACTATGCTTCTCCTTAATTAGGTTCTCTCTCATGGAACTCCTTGGAATGCACAACTGGCTTCCTTTAAACAACATGCCATCTTGGATTATGAAATCCAAACATTTTGTCCTGTCTAAAGTAACAGGTTCCAAACAAGCTTTCCAACCCTCTGCAAAATCTGGATCTTCAGGATACAAAATTTTGAGCTCATCAAACCCAACAACCTCTATCTTCATTTCTATCAACAAATTTTGCCTTCTACTCAAGGCATCTGTAACTCTATTGGACTTCCCACTCCTGTGCTTCAAAACAAAAGTATAACTCTGCAAAAACTCAACCCATTTTAAGTGCCTCTGGTTCAACTTTCCTTGACTATTAAGATACTGCAAAGCTTGATGATCAGTATATAAAACAAACTCTTTTGGCAACAAATAATGTCTCCATTTCTTCAAAGACTGAACTATTGCATAAAATTCCTGATCATAAACATAATACTTTTTCTTTTCATCATTAAGCTTCTCACTAAAATAGGCAATGGGCTTACTTTCTTGACTCAAAATAGCTCCTATAGAACTGCCACTAGCATCACAATCTACCTGAACCACCTTATTGAAATCTGGAAGTGCCAAAATAGGTTGCTCTGTTACTTTCTGCTTCAATGTATCAAAACTTTTGTCTACTCCTTTAGTCCATTTTACTCTTTTCTATCCCCTCTCATTGTCTCAGTTAGGGGTGCACAAATGCTACTAAAATTCCTGATAAACTTTCTATAAAAACTTACCAAACCATCAAAAGATCTTACCTCTGAGCACTCCTCTGTGTAGGCCATTCAATGATAGCCCTTACTTTTTTTGGGTCCATCTTAAGACCTTCTTCTGAGACAACAAATCCCAAGTATACCAACTCCTTTGCAAAACTACATTTCTTCAAATTAATCAACAACTTCTCCTCCCTCAGCTTCTCTAGAACTCTTCTAATATGCATCAGATGCTCATCCCAAATCTTACTAAAAATCAAAATATCATCCAAATAAACAATAACAAAACTTCCCAAAAATTCTTTCAGTACCTCATTCATGAGCCACATGAATGTGCTCGATGCGTTGGTTAGCCCAAATGGCATGACTAACCACTCATACAAACCCTCCTTTGTCTTGAATGCTGTCTTCCATTCATCTCCTTCTTTGATTCAGATATGGTGATACCCACTCTTCAGGTCAATCTTCGTGAAGTAATTAGCTCCACTCAAACAAACCATTATGTCATCCATTCTTGACAATGGAAATCTATACTTGATCGTGATCTTATTTATGGCTTGAGAATCTATACACATTCTCCACTCTCCATCTTTCTTTGGTACTACTACTGTAGGTACCACACATGGACTCAAGCGCTCTCTTATCAATCCCTTAACAACTCGTGAACTTGTCTGTTCAACTCTTCATTCTTTGCTAGAGTCATTCTGTGGGCTGCCTTATTTGCAAACTGGCTCCTGGTATCAAATCCATTTGATGACTTATCTTCCTCACTGGTGGTAAACCTTCTGGTACATTATCAGAGATAATGTCCTAAAATTCTTCCAACATAGCTGAAACTTTTTCTGGTACATCTTCACATTTCTCTTGACTAATCTTAGGAATCAATGCAAAGCAATGACGATCATGCTTCATACCCTCCAAAAATTTCATACCATCTACCAAGAAAATTCTGGCAGTACTACATACCTTTTCTTCCACTTCCTTCAAGGGCTTCAACTTATGATGAACTCCGTCCTTTGTTAGGGAATATGTGTTTGCACGGCCATCATGGACAACTCTCCTATCATACTACCATGGCCTCCCCAACAGCATATGACATTCATCCATCAGTATGATATCACACAACACCTCATCATGGTAGTCCCCAATCTTGAAATTCACTAAACACTGCTCATTGACCAAAGCTCTATGGTCCTTCTGCAACCATGCAATCCGATATGGATGTGGATGATTTCTTCTTGTCGACTTCAACTTGTTAACCATTTCCTCTAAAACAAGATTTTCAGTGCTTCCACTGTCGATAATAATATCACAACACTTACCTTCACATTTGCACCTTGTGCATAATAGACTCTTCCTCTAATTAGGTTCTTTCTCCTCATTCAATAAAGTTATTCTAACAACTAGGGTTTCTCCCCTTTTAGCATCTTCAAAATGCTCAGACTGTGTATCTTCATCTACATGTGTAACTCGTACATTACCTTTAGGTCTTCTATTTGTCCTTCCTTAATGTTGCGGACACTTGTATGCTTGATGCCCTTCTTCTCCACATTGGAAATAGGTTCCTCTAAAACCTCCTCTTCTAGGTTCTTTCCTAGGTCAGCCTCTTCCTCTTCCTCTTGGTCACCATTGTTCGGGTCAGGAGGACGGTAGGCATTAACCCCTCTCTGATTTCAACTGGTGCCAACTTCTTCACTTTTCTTTTGATCTTCATTATGACCTCCATAGGGTTTTCCACCAGTCCTTCCACCTTGATCTCTTCCCATTTGCTTTCTATCAAATCTTTTATTCAGCTTCTCTTCCACCTTCAGGGAAAACTGGTACGCATCTTCTATGGTGGTCATTCTAACCAGGCTCAACTCCTCTTGAATACTTGGCCTCAACCCATTAATGTAATAGGCTACCTTTTCCTTGTTAGCCTCTACATGGCCTATCCTAATAGTAATCTTATAAAACTCTTCTATATACTCCTTAACAGACTTGTTACCTTGCTTCAGTCCTTGCAACTTCTTCAACAACTCCATCTCATAGTCCACAGGAATGAACCGCTTCTTCAGTTTCTCCACCATCTGATCCCATCTAGTGATCTTTCCTTTTCCTCTTCTGTTCCCCTCTAATTGGACCTCCTTCCATCAAATATTGGCGTGGCCCTTCAACTTTGTTTTTGCAAACTTGACCCGATTTGGGTCCTCCACATCTTCATACTCGAAATACTCCTCCATGTCATTGATGAAATCAATAAGTTGTTCTGGATTCAAATCTCTAGAATATGTAGAAACTTCGATCCTAGGCCTCTTTCTGATCTTTGAAATGGCCCTCAACAACCTAACTTCTGCAGGATCTCCTGCAGCTTCTTGTTCTTCCTTAGATAGCTCTTCTTCATCTTCATCTTCACTTTCTTCTCTTGTTCTCAGCTCAAACCCTCTTCGTAGATCCTCTTGCAATGCATCAATTTGCCTTTGCATGGCTCTAAAATTCTCTTCTGTCAAAGCATTCCTCCCAATATGATTTCTTCGTGGAGGCATCTTGATCTCTGCAGCAAACCCACAACCTCAGGTCCTAGTGCAAACTGCCTCACGGTCGGCGATCTGTCTACACACTCAGGAACCCTTGCTCTGATACCACTTGATGAAGGGGGTAAATCATAAAACATACAACAATAGAAATGGCACATGGAAAATAGAATATTTCTTTATTGATTTGGACAACTCATTACATTACAGAAGCTCAATTACAATAAGAGGAATTAATCCTCCATAGGCTACAACACACTACAGCTACCATCACCAGGGTCTAGAATCTTCTGCCTTTTGTAACCCCAAATCAACTAAGGTTTTTATTTTCCCACCTATTCTTGACTCTACGCCTTCCCCCTTAACTCTACTCTGCCTAGGGTTCTGAAAATAGTCATAAATAACACTTTTTGGTAGTCTCCAGCTAAATTTCAAAATTTGCAACTCCCTCCAAAAGTAGGTCAACTTCCAGGAAGCATAACTTTTGATCTGTGTGTCCAATTGACGAACCGTTTTAAGCGCCAAAAAGTTTGTAATGTGAACTATCATACCAAAAATATGTAAATGGATTTCTATCAACTTTTCAGGATGTTATGGGATGTTTTAGTGCCTTAGATCTCGTTTCAAAAATTTTCAGGAGCTTTTCAGAAAATAAAAACTTTAATATCTTTTAGCTCACAAACAATCTTTGCTTGATTCCTTCACCAAAGGTCTTATATTTTAGTTATGAAGCTTTCTATAAATTTTTGCTTTAATCTGTGCCCAAATGCAAACTTTCCTGAACTAGCAATTAAACTTTCCAAAACTGGCAGTTTGCTATTTTTAGCAGTTTGGAAAAAACTGAAAGTCCTACATTATTATTCAAGAGATTATGGAACTAGAAACACTAATTATGGAAAGAAATAAAAACAACTGCAATGATTTTAAATTAACTTCTTTTTGGGTGATGCAAGATTGCCCTTACAGTACTGGATGCTCCTGCATCATATGGGCGGTGATGATATGTAGTTCTAATTTGTGATGATGATATGGGATGAGATGGATGAAAGTAAGTGTAAGTGTTATCATACCTTGAACAAGGCTCCATTCCTAGACATGGGTTAAGGAAAAAGTGCCCCCATTTAGGTAGAGGTTTTTATTATGGAGAATGATGGATGACAACTCATACTAACTATTTCGAAGCCATGATAGATGGGTATGTGGAAATGCAAAGGTCAATAAATTTATTATGGGTGGATGCGGATTTATTATGGAATGAGGTGGAATGAGATGGATGTAAGACTTATAAGATGGTGGTTGCTGACTTCTACACATAGTGCCTGTTTGCTAGGTTTTCACTATGGTACTTATCAAAGGCGCCTGTTTACCAGGTTTTCACCAGAGAACAAATTATTTTATTTTTGGATTGTATTTTTGTTTTTTCTATTTTTTTGTATTTTTCTGCTAAGGATAATCTGAGGATTAGGAATAGAACTTCTTAAGATGAATATTGTTGATGGGTTTATCTAGAGGAATGCCTTCAGGTGTTGACAAAGTATAAGCTCCTAATCAATAAACTACTATGACAACAAAAGGTCCCAACCAATTAGGCTCAAACTTGCCCTTCTTGTCTCAATCTTGCTAGTTTCTTTGATTTTCCTTAAGAACAAGATCACCTGCTTGAAACCATCTTTCCTTGATCTTTTTGTTATAGTTACGATGAAGGAAGTTTTGATAGACTTGAATATGATTAAGTGCTGTGAGATGCCTCTCGTCCAGTAACTCTAGCTCATGCAATCTAGAAATTTTGTACTCTTCTCCATCAATAAGATGCTACATGGAAACTCTAAGAGGTGGGATCTCGACCTCGATAGGTAAAATGGCTTTGGTGCCATAGACTAAGGCATATGGAGTAGCACCAATTGGGGTTTTGATACTAGTGTAATATGCCCATAAGGTGGGATTGAGTTACAAATTCCAATTACGACCAGGTTCATTGACTGTTTTCTTTAGGATTTTCAATATGGTTTTATTGGAAGCCTCGGCTTGGCCATTACTCTGTGGATAGTATGGAGTGGAGAAGTAATGCTAAATATGGAACAAGGCATGAACATCTTGGTTTTTAAATGGTTTTTTGTTATCAGTTACTATAGCTAGGGGAATACCATACCGACAAATGATATAGTTCAGGATAAACTTAGCTATTTGTTTGCCAATAATATAGGTCATAGGAATAGCTTCTACCCACTTCGTGAAGTACTCTGGTGGTAGTGATAATGAACTTATGGCCATTGGAGGATGATCGATGGATTTTACCTATGAGGTCGAGTCCCCATTGTGAAAACGACCATGGAGTAGTAACAAGTTGCAACTGATGTGTTGGTGCATAAATCAAATCTCCATGTTGCTGGCATTGAAGACATTTCTTAGCAAACTAATTTGCATCTTGTTCTATTATAGGCTAGTAGAATCCTATGAAGAGAAGCTTCTTAGCTACGTTAGGACTAGTAGAATGTGATCCATAGACACCTTCATGTATGTCTCATAAAGCAACATAAGCCTTCCCCAAGTTAAGACATCTAAGTTGGATACCATCAAGACTCCTGTGGTATAGTGTGTCACCAAGGATAGTAAAACGAGAGGCTTGACGAATGAAGGTTTTCCTTTGGGTAGAGGAAAGGTTTATTGGGATGGTGTTATCATGAAGGTATTCATATATATCTTGGTACTGGGGAGAATTGGGACCAACAAGTTTGCAGATAATTTCAGTAGGTGGAACATCAACGACTGGTATCAACAATTGTTCGACCAAAAATTCACAACGTTGAGTATTTATAGGCATATCTAGGAGGGATCCAATAGTAGCCATAGCATCGGTGGCCTTATTATTCAACCTAGTAATTTGTTCAAAAGAGATAGTAGAAAAGTGTTGCTTGTAGTCATCAACCATTCTTTTGTAAGGCAGCTTGTCAGCTTTTGTTTGGTACTCATCTGTGACATGTCGAATGACTAGTTGAGAATCTACATAGACCTATAATTGTTTGATATCCTATTGAATAGCTATGCAAAGACTTGTAAGTAAAGCTTCATACTTGGAAATATTTTTGGTGCAAGGAAAAGCGAGTTGATACAACTTAAGTATGCAATCACCCTGTGGTTTAATAAAGAGGATTTCAACTCCTGAACCATGTTGGGTATAGGAACCATCAAAGTATAGTTTCCATTCAACTGAGGTAGAGAGATTGAATATCCTTTTATTTGGAAAATCAGAGAGCATAGGATTTGTAACTGTCATAGGAGCCTCTGCTAGTTGATCTGCAATAACTTGTCCTTTGATAGCCTTTCGATCAACATACTCTATATCAAACTCGCTTAGAATCATGACCCACTTTGCTAGTTTACCTATGAGAGCTGCCTTGGAGAGGATCTATCATTGATATGAGCTTGGTTTGTTGGTTTAACATATAGTGTCACAACTTTTGGGAAACAAACACTACTGCTAGACATGCCCACTCCATGGGAGTATAATTAAGCTCATAAAAGATGCGACTGATGTAATAAATAGATTATTCCTTACTAGAATCATCATGTTGTGCTAGGAGAGCACCAAGTGTAGCTGATGTGGTAGAGATGTATAACAACAAAGGTTGCCCTAAAACTGGTGGCACCAAAACTGGAGGTGTAGCTAGATATTCTTTCAGTTGATCAAATTCTTGTTGCCACTTACTATCCAATCAAAATGAGACATCCTTGTGGAGTAAGTCTAGAAAGGGTTGATATTTATCTGCTAGCTATGAGATGAACAATCTAATGGATTGCAATTTCCCTTGGAGGCTCCTTAGTTGCTTTAGAGTAGAAGGTGGAGCCATCTCAACTTTAGCTTTGACTTTAGCGGGGTCTGCTTCAATTCCTCTGTGAGATACAATGTATCCCAACAATTTCCCTAAAGTAGCACCAAAGACACATTTCTTAGGGCCGAGTCTTACTTGATACTACTCTATTCTGTCAAATATCTTCTTAAGAACCTATAAGTGATCTGCTCTAGTAGCTAATTTACCGAATAGATCATGGACATAAACTTCCATAATGGTATGAAAAAGGTCATGAAATATCACTTTCATTGCTCTCTGATATGTGGTTCCTACATTCTTTAGAGTAAAAGGAATGACTTGCCAACAATACGTGCCCCAAGGACATGTAAAAGCTATCTTATGTTGATCCTTAGGTGCTATGATAATCTGATTATATCCGAAAAAACCATCCATTAAGGAAAGCATTTTGTGACCTGTTGTCAAATCTACAATGATGTCAATATTCAACAATGGAAAGTCATCTGGTTTAGGACATGCTTTGTTAAGATATCTGAAGTCTGTATAGATGTGGATGCCCCCAGTGACTTTGGAAATAGGTACCAAGTTTGAAACCCACTTTGGATAATCAATAGGGTGTATGAACTTTACATCAATCAATTTCTGAAGCTCTACTTTTACCAATGCTATCTGAGGATGTATTTTATGAAGCTTTTGTTTGACTAGCTTGGCATTTGGAAATACTGCTAAATGATGAACCACTAATGAAGCACCCAACCTAGACATGTCAGCATATGACCAAGCAAAGTTGACTGTCCTTTTCATGAAGTTTGTGAAATCTTTCCTCTTTTGTTTTGAAAGAGAAGTTGCTAAAAATGTAATTTTGGGGGTTTGAGTTGTTCCTAGATTCATCTCTTGTGATTTTTCAATCAAAAGTGAAGACTTCTCATGATACTTTGTAGGTAAGAAAAGGTCAAATCCTCCATCCTTGGGCACCTCAAAGAGGTTTTCACAGTTGGATATGTCCTTTGTTTTTACTTTTTTATGATCATAAGGTGTCACAGTGTGGTTTTCACCTGGGGATGTATTTATTTTATTTTCATTTTTGTGACTAGAGGATTTGGCATTCTTGCCAATGTATGCTGCTTGATCTAAGTCCATGATAAACCTAGCTTTATGGTCACCAAGTGGAATACCATCTCAGAGTCCCATGAATTCTACAATAGCCTCATCATTTTGAAAGATGTCAAGAACGGGGGCCTCTTATTTGTCCCAATCAATAAGTTTAGGGTATACGAATGGAAGGTTCTAGGTTTTTGTGTTGTATGTAAGGGAGAGGAGGATATCATGAATATGGATGTCTCTTGAAATAGGTGAGTGAGGTGTAAGTAGGATTCATCAATAGTATTCTTGTTAGAAATCGTAATTATGGGAAAAGCTTTCATTACCTCTTCGAGAATAAACTCAATGTTCAAGGAACGTGGTACCTCCTTACCATATCCTAAACCATGCCTGTTGTTTTTCTTAGTTACAATGATGGGTTCTAAATTTCCTTGTCCATGTATGCTAAGACCACCTTGGCCTTTATAATCCATGTTCTTTACAATTCAGAGACCTCTTCTATATTATTCAATAGGTAGTGTGATTGGATCTTTTTCTTCTTGGAATATCTAAGAGGAAATATCTTCAAGAGATTCATCTTCTAACATTCCCCAATGAATGAATGTTGTTGGGTTAGCTTGTAGGGTTACCTTTTTATTGGCCTTTGCTATAGGTGGTTTGACATATGATTTAGGTGATAAAGGCATCTTTCCCACACAACAAGATTTTTGAAGGTCATACTCACCAAGCCCTATGTCTTTGTACTAAACCTTGATCTTAGGAATGGATGTATCAACTGAGGCTTTTATCAAGGTATCTAGATCAATATATGAAGGAGATGGTTGGGATGCAATGTTATTTGGGACAAAATTCAAAAGGATTTGGGTCTCTAAGAATAGTAATTTTTGTACCATTGAAAGGAAACTTGAGGCATTGATGGTACGTGGAAGGGATGGCCTACATGGTATGAATCCATGGGCAACCTAGGATGATATTATAAGGAAGATCAAGGTCTAGTACTTGACAACGAGTTTCTGATATAACATGACCAACTTAAATAAGAAAATGGATTACACCTTTTGAGCAGCGTTCTACATCATCATAGGCCTTAATAGTGATAGATTGTTCATGATTAATAACATCCTCAGAGTATCCAAATTGTCTTATCAGTTCTAGAGAACAAATATTCAATCCAACACCACCACCTATAAGAATATGTTTGACCTTGCAATTATGGATGAATACTTCAATATGGAGGGCATCATTATGGCAAGGGTTTTGAGATGGAAGGTCTTTTTCAGTGAAGACCACATGGTATGGTGAAGTAATATGACCTATCATGGTTTGGAATTCTATGACATCAATGTTTGGAACTAATGACTCTTGGAGAGCTTTTTCAAGTACTGCTTTGTGTGCAAGTTATGACTTCAGGAGACCTAAAATGGATATTTGAGCTGGGGTCTTTCCTAGATGTTCTATAATATTGTACTTAGAGTTTATGTGGATATTAGGTGTTGGCCCACGAAGGGTGACACGACCACGATGAGTTGTAATAGAACAATTAAGAGTGGACAAATGACTTTCTTTGAAATGACTGACAACAGAATTATAGGAAGTGGAAGCATTGTTGACAGTCTTACCTTTATTAGAATTATTTCCTTTACCATGTGGTGGGAATGGATCCTTGTACATGTCGAGGTCTTTGTTTTTTGTTTGTTTTGGAGGATCATCAACAGTGACTTCTCCTCTATCTATGAGATTCTGGATAAGATTGTTCAATTTCATACATCTAAGGGTCTTATGTCCTTTGACTCTATGGTATTCACAATATTAATTGTCTTTGTACCAAGAGGGTTTGAATGTAGGTTCATCATATTGATGAGCTTCTGGTAGCGTGATGAGACCATTTTGGACAAGTTTCTTTAGAACGGATTCAATAGGTTCTCCCAAAGGAGTGAATTTGTGTCTAGGTGTGAAGTCTTGTTTGGGTTGCTCCCTAGGAGTATATGGGGCAGTCTTTGTAGGTGATTGAAGATTGACCGGTATTTGGAGAGTTTGAATATGTTTAGTGTCCACAACACCATCATTGACAACATTCTTGTTCTTGGACTAAAAGCAAGGTTTGTCATTAGAGACTTGAGGGTTGTCTTTGTCTCTTTGAATATCTTGACTAGTCCTTTTTCTATGAGGACTTTTTCAATATTTGTCCCTTTGGAAATAATTTTGTCAAAAGAGTTAGCACATTAGATTTGTAAATGAAATCCAATTTTAGGATTGAGGTTTTGGATGAATATGCTAAGTAGTTGTTTTTCAGGGATAGGCCAAGGGAATTTACTAGCCATGTTTCACCATCTTTGTAAGAATGAGATGAAGGTTTCCCCATTGTGTTGTTTGTTATTGCATAAGTCCATCATGGAAAACTCATGCTCATATTGAAGGAAAAGTGTGTAACAAACTTTTCAGCCAATTCATTAAATGTCTTGATACCCATGGGTAGATGAGAAAACCATTCTATTGCTTTCCCTCCAAGACTATGAGGGAAGAGGCGTAAGAGATAAGTGTCATTATGGACAACCTCTAGGAAAGCAATATAAAACTCCCTAGGATGTTCTTTTACACCACCTTTTCCTTTGTATTTGTCAAATTTTGGAGTTTCAAAGTTTGGAGGAAAAGGGATCATAGGTAGTGACCTATCAAAGGGGTAAGGACAAACCTCCTCCAAGGAGAAAGTTTTCTTGGTGTGTCTAAGGGTAAGGTCTGAAATTTGCTTTTGAAGATTGGAAAATTTAAGATCAATTTCAGATGTGGGTTGTTGTTGAGAAAGACCTTGTTGAATAGATGGTGATTGTTGTGCTACATGAGAGGGATTGGTGTTGGATGCATATGAGTGGATATTGTATAGATTGTTAGGTATTGTGTATGAGTTTTGAGGATTGTTTTGGGGTGGATTCATGTAGAAGTGTTGAGCTTGTGAGTTTTGTGGAGGATTCATGTAAGAGTGTTGATTTTGGGAATGTTGTGGTGGATTGACGTAAGAATGTTGAGTTTGGGAGTGTTGTGGTGGATTTACATAAGAATGTCAAGGAATAGAGGATTGGAATTATGACATTTGTGGAGGAGTGACATAAGAAATATTAGGAATGGAGGATTGAACTTGTGACACTTGTGGAGGAGTGACATAAAAAACATTAGGAATAGAAGATTGAACTTGTGACACTTGTGGAGGAGTGACATAAGAAACATTAGGAATGGAAGATTGAAATTGTGATACTATGTTTGGGGTTTGAGATGATGGAGGTGCGGACGTGGTGAAGAAGGGGTTGGATTGATTTATTTGATAAATAAATGTGGGGACAAGAAGAGGCTCAATTGATGTGGGAGGTTGGTATAGTGCATTGACATAATTATAGGTGAATGGTGTTAGAGGAACACTATGTGAAGGTGAATTTGGAATTGTGGATGGTATGGTAGACATGGTTTGAATAAGAGTAAGGTGTGATCTGCCCAAAATAGGGTCTTGCGCTTTGAGTGTGGATGTGTCAAAATCACCAGGCAACTTAGCTCCTTGCTTAGCAAGCAAAAGAAAGAATCTATTAGGATCCAAAGCTAAGAGCATATCTATGGTGTCTAAGATTTCAAGGTTTTGCAATTCTTCAGTTCAGTCTTGTGACACTTCTTGGGATGTTTGTCCATATTGATGAGATGAAGAAGGACCTATGGTGTATCCTTTTGGAAGAAATTCATGAGGGTTCAAACGATTCTGTGATGAAAGCCAAACTAAAGCTAATAGCTAGATAATGTCTGGGTTGTCTAATGATGATGAAAATCTTATAGTCTCAAGAGGATAAAAGGTTCTAAAAGTCCAAATTTTGATACATGAGGATAGGTAAAACTAATCTGATGACTGAAATACTGAGGATGGATGGTCTGTCTGATATCAGGTCTAATGGAAAGTTTGACTAAAAGTGGATGATTTCTAATTTTGGGTGAAAATATGACTGATGACTATGTTGAACTAGAAGCGCAAGACTGCATGCCAAAAGCGGAACCAAGATAGCTCAAAAGCAGTAGCAGGATAACCTAGAGGTATAATTCTCTGGACTAAAAGTGCAGGACTATTGACCAAAGGTGCAATACTGTATGCCAAAGGTGTATCAGGATAATTCAAAGGTACAGTTTCGTATGCTACATGTGTAGTTTTGTCAACTAGAGGTACAGTTCTGTCAATTAGAAGCGAGCTTCTATGTGGCAGAGGTGCAGGTTTGTTTGCTAAAAGCAAAGTAAAAGTGTGCAAAAGCACAATTATGTAGCTCAAAAGCAAGATTCTATGACTGTTGTTTGTTTGGAAGATAGTTTTGAGTTCTTTGGCAAGAAAATCAAACAAATAAGACATAATGGCTATTGATTGACTCTTTGGAATTGGGTGCATGAGGCTATTAACCATTGTAGATAAAAAATGGTAAATACTGTTAGATAACAAGAATACACACCAAACACTTGTGCAACAATCCTAAAATTATTCAAGTAGGAGTGTCATATCCCACGGACTCACTTAGGTGCGGATTCAATCTCCACTATTAGATAATGGTGATTTCCACCCCCTTAATACCATCTTATCATTTCCAGGATAGGTAGGGAATGCAAGATCATGGACCACCTTACACCCCTTACTCTTGGAGACAAAAAGTCTTGCCCAAAAGCATATTTTATCTCTAATAATGAAGGTACAAGCATGAGCTCTTCTCCTCCATGTGGCTACAATGCACTAAAGGATATGACAGCCAAATATCTTATCTAGGATCACAAGGTGTCTAAGGTGTCCCCAAATATACATGAGGTATGGTGGGGCTCAAGTCTGTGAATGGGGGTGTCCCAACTTTTGACCTTGCGCAAACCAAATTGAGTCTTGGCAGACCAAGGATCTCGAGGACTTTGCTTAGCAAGAAGAGGTCCTTCCTTTGAAATGAGTCTTTCAATTCTTGTAACATTTATATCCCGCAAGAACATGTGGTTGAGGTCATCCCTAGAGGTTATGAAATCCCCTAGTAGGCTCCCTAGAGAGGATATCAAGTACTTTTGATTGTCAAGATCATTTTGCAACGCAAGAGAAGAGCATACATATGACTCTCGAGTCCCTGGGAATAAAGCAAATAAAGAAATAAAGTGAATGATCTAGTATTTTTGATCTCTAAGATCACCTTTCGGTGCAAGGAGAGAGCATACGTACATAGATATTCAAGACAAAGCATGATTGTAAATTCCTTTTAAGAAATTGAAGTGTTTCTAAGACTTAGTGATAAAAATAGATCCTTTGTCAAGCATCCTGCACCAAAATTATTATTAATTTCACTTTTGATTCTTTGTCAAGCGATAATAGGTTGCACAAATATTGTTCGTTCAAAAAAATCCACTTGTTAAAAAAAGTAATAATCAGAACCAAAAGCGCAGAAACAATAACCAAAAGTGAATTTCTGTTAACTGAAAGTAAACTTCTGTTAACCAAAGGCACAAAAAGATAGACCAAAAGAAAGTTACTATTGACCAGAGGTGTATGTCTATTTGCTAAAAGTGAAGTTATGTCTGCCGTAAGTGAACTTCAATGAGCTGAAAGTGCAGTTCTACCTGAATCTTGCAAAATCAAAGAACAAAGTCAAGCGCGTCATCTAAAGATAAACAAGTGGACTTCTGATTGGATAGGAGGTTGGATGGAGAGATGAATCTCTTATCCTACACCAAAATTAGATAGCAAGCAAGAGGTAAGTTATCAATTAGGTCAAAAAGCAAAAAAGCATGTCCACAAATAAATTAGCTTGTGAACAAAACATATGGATGCCTGCAAATACAACTTACATGCAAAATTAGATAACTCAAATACTAGAAAACCTTGCAAGGTCAACAAAAACTCAAAAACCAAAAGCACAGTTTTGCAGACCAGAGGTGTAGTTCTGCATGCCAAAAGCAAGCTTCTGTCGACCAAAAGTGCAGGTCTGTCGACCAAAAGCATAACGTTTCATGCCAGAAGCGCATATCTGTACCTATAGCTTTAAAATGAATTTTTCTCAAGAAAAATAATATTAGATCATGGAGTGGGTCCCATCGAGCGTGCCATAATGTGTATAGGGAAAATTGGATTAACAAGATCAAGCATAAATAAATCAAACCCAATCCTACAACCTTCAAGAAATAGATCAAAGACAATAACCAACAATTCAATGCAAATAATCAAAGAACATTATCACCTAAGTTTGTATTTATTTCTTGGTTAATATGTGGATTGCTTCTTTACTTTGCATAACCATGGTTGCGACAAGTGTGGATGGATGATGTGCTCAAAAGATGTAATATGCTCAATGATATGAAATCTCAAAGTGCTCTAAGAATGCCCAAAGCTTAATGATCATGGAGGGATTGTGAAGAGGTGAATGGACATATTTATAGCTTTTAGGGAGGATCGATCAACAGTGGAGGCAATTCAATGAAATAGATGGATGAGATAAATTGAGAAGACAAGAAGAAACGTGCACACGACAAGTGTCCATGTAAAAAGATGTTTTATTGAGTTAATTGCTTTCTTGGCTAAAAATAATATTGATTTCATAAAATAGAATGTTTTTTTCTATTGCATGAGTTGATTGATAAAAACAAAGATTAAAAGCCAATTAACTCAACTTTTGTTTTGCTTTTTGACATGCTATGAAATAAAATTAAATAATAAATTACTTAATTTATGTGCATGGAGGAAAAAGTTATTTTTAGAAGATTTGGTCTAGATAATAAGAAATTAAATAAATAAATTTATTTAATTTATTGTCATGATGGAGGAATAAGAAAATAAATAAATTTTTAGAAGATATTTGAAAAATCAACTTAAATAAATTTGAACAATTATTTAATTTTAAAGGAATAATTAGGCAATTAAATAATAAAAATTATTTAATTGTTGTGGATAAGAGGAATTAAGATGTTGAATTAATTAAATAATTGATTTATCTAATTAATGGGAAAATAGAAGAATAAAGGGGTGAATTGATGAAATTAATTAAATAATCAAGTTATTTAATTAATGTTAGATGAAGGTGTGTTAGAAGAATTTGATGTATGCAAGATGAATAATGCAACAATCACTTTTAGGTGTCTACAATATGATTGCTATTTATGTTTATTTTTGTATAATTTATGTAACTGTTGTAAAGATCTGAAAATATTTGCATAGCTCTCCTCTCAAGATTAGTGTAGGAAGCTGTTCAACTACCTTAGCTTCCTTACAAGTGGTATCAGAGCTTGATCACATTTGGTTTTAGTTGTGGGTTGTCGGGTTTTTTTTAAACTAATCTAGTTTTGAGTGGGATCTTGTGTAGAAGATACTTTATGATCTTGTTGCAAGAATTTTAAGATGGAGACCACATCAGGGAGAATAGATGTAGAGAAGTTTTCTAGTAACAATTTTGAGATGTAGAAGCTAAAGATTGAGGATATGTTAATTGATCAAGATTTGTGGGATGCTATTGATGAGAATGTTTTAAGGCCAACAAATTCTAGTTTAGCTACTCAATATGATGTTATGGACCATAAAGTCAAGAGTCTAATTAGATTGTTCCTCTTAGACTCTGTTTTAATCAATGTCCATGAAGAATCCTCTATGAAGAAACTATGGAGGAAACTTGGTGAGATATATCAAGGCAAATCTTTAGCAAACAAGATTTTTTTGAGGAAGAAATTGTATTCCTTGAGAAAGAAATGTTGGTGGCTTGATTAGCATTAGTTGGTGTAAAATGGATGAGAGAAGAGATGTCAGATTTTGCTTTGTTCTTTTCCTGATTCATAGGATTATCTTGTTGTGGCTATTGGAGTACTTCTATTGTCTTGAAAGTTGAAGATGTTGTGGGTTATTTGCTTTCTAAAGAGATGAGGAGGAAGGTGTCCATTAGTACCAAAGAGGCCCTAAATGTTCATGTAAGACTTAAAGAAAAAGGCAAGAAGAGCGTGAAGCGTGACAAGTCCAAGTCCAAGGGGAGATCCAAATCTATTGGGAAGTCCAAAGTTATATGTTTGAACTGCGGGAAGCCTAGACACTTCTATAAGGAGTGTATAGAAGAAAAGAAGAAGAAAAAGAAGAATTTTGATTCTGATTCCGAGTCTGAGAAGGAAGATGGTGATATGTGTTGTCATCAAAATCAACTGTGCTCATTTTGTAGGACAACCCCTACGAAACTTGTCTGTTTCATAGCCTACTCTCTAAGCTCGCAAGTCGAGATGAGTCATCTCATCCTTGAGCGTAGTCCTCTCGCTCTTGAGTATCTATTTGAGTATCTTCTCGTTTGGATTTCTCAAAATTCACGTAAGTTGTTAAATTGGTTTTCATAATTTTGAGGAGTTAGAGAAATTTTGTTAACATGCAAGGTCTGCAGATTTTGCAGCCATTGCATGTTTTTATTTTGAGTGATGTAAGGGCGGAAAATTTTACCACCCAAACATATTTCTTTTGGTTTAAGGTGTAGGGGCGGCAAATTTTGCCACCCATGCATATCATTTTCTCTGTGTTGTGTATAAGCAGTGGAAATGATCACTTGAGCATATCTCAGGCATATCTAGTTATCTATGACTACATTAATGTCACTCGTACGATTTTTAATTCAGTCTTTTAACCATTTTTAATTGCTTCTTGTTATTTTCATTTACATTTTCTTTAAGTCCCTTTGTGATGTGAATCTACTTCTCCTTAAGTCGATCAAATCATGCAAATCGTGGATTGGACAAATTGGGTTAGTGATCGCGTCTAAGGTTTTTAGTGCTCTTAACAGGTATGTTTTTGTTTATTTCTTTTCATTCTTGTTCTTCTTTTCTTTGTTAGGGTTTGGTTGCAAATGAACTGTTACGATTTATTGGTGGGTGATTTTATTTCTTTGTTGTCATTTTTTTTTTTAAATGCGCCTGGTAAACTTTTTAACGTGACCGGCGACGCTGGTGCGACACACCCTCCGGCTCCACGCGAATGCTTTTGCCCGGAGCAATGAACCGGTGAGGCCACAACTGGGGGACCTCATCCCTTAGGAAGAACACTTCAAACCCGCAAGCTCATTGGCCCAACAAAGGCATAAAGCCTTGCGAGCTCGTTGGCCCAACGGGGGTTTGAACTCTGGTGGCCGCCACTACATCCTGAGTGACTTAACCACCGAACCATGCCATCATCGGCAAACATCTTTGTTGTCATTTTTAAAACCCTTTGGCTGAGTGAGTTTTTCTTTGTTATCAGTGGTTTAAAATCTGCCGATTGTGAAACCCTAGATTTTCATTTTCATGCTGTTTGTTTTTGTTTATGCTAAGATGTCATTTTTGCTGTGTTTTGATTATTTCAAAGGTTATTCATCTCCGAGTGTATCGATGGTAGAAATCACCGTTGATACACTCACATTCATGTAGGTTGAGCAAGGGTGGCAAAAAATTACCGCCCTTGCCTTTGTTTTGACGGATGTAATACTCGATGTAAGAGCGGGGTATTTTGCCGCCCTTACATGAAATTTGAACCTTGCTAATGCGAGAGCAGTGGAATTTTCTACTTCAACATAGAACCTTGTATTTCCTTCATCCGGTGTAAAAGCAGCAAAATTTGCCGCCGTTACACTTTGTAGAAATCATCCTTCCCTACGAAAGCGGTAATTTTTACTGCTTATATATTTTGCACTTCCAAATTCTACTCTACATGTAGAAGCAACAAAATTTTCCACCTTGACATTTGCAACTCCTCATTACATGCAAGGGTGGCAAATTTCACTGCCCATGCATCACTCTTCAGAATTTTTCTAACTCTGGAGAATTTTCTAAAAAGCTATCCTGAGTCCACTTTCATCCATTTTTTTGACCCACTTTCTCTTTAGCCCTTTCAAGCTCACTTGTGTGGTCATGATTACTAATATGCAGTTTCCCAAAATTGCCTATATTTCCCCTAACTGCAAGATCAGGACTTTTTGTTACAGTTTCTCCTACAAGTTGCCGAGGTCTTCAACTCATCCGAAGGAGTCTTCTTTCTAGATGACTGACCCGTCTCCAAAGAAAGCCAAAGTAATGAAATACAAATATCAAGGTGTTTTTTTGATAACTTCAGTGACATCAAATGTTGATGAAATACAGGATACAGAGATGGGCCATGTGGATATGGTTGAATTTGTTGAGAGAATGAAGTCAGATAAACCCAGTCCCTATATACAGAAGATTGTTAAAAGAAACATTCATCTGGTATCTTCATTCCTAGTTGCTGCACACAATACGAAGTTTGTTCTCCAAGTTACTCATTTCTACAATAGAGATACTAGGGCAGTGGTAGATGTGCATGGCAATGTCATCATGAGGCTTGATCTAGAATTCATAGATAAGGTGTTCATGTGTCCAGGAGCTGAAAATGTTGTAGAACTAGATTTTGGTATTACTCAGCGTGAGTATGATAAGGATATAGAAAAGGTGAAAGGGGTGATAAAAACTAAGTGGCTCAAGACTACTAGACCAAATTTGTCTAGATGGCCCATGAGTTTTCCCAGGAGTGTATTTGTGGAAGAAGTAAGTGATCTAATAACTCTTCTCAGTAGAGTTAGAGGTCTATCTTCATCTTCAACTTTCCATAAATAGATGTACCCATACATCAAGGTCATACTTCAGGGTAAGAAAACTATCTTCTAGGGAGAACAAGTTAGTAATGCTCTTCATGAGCAGCTAACTAAGGTGTCAACTACTTCAAAGTTCTACATGACTTCACATATGGTGTATATAGTAGCTTCTATGAGAAGTTTTCTAGGCTTAACATCTGATGGAGATAGGAGGGTTGTACCGGTTTATCAGTACTATCCCCAGCTCACTTTGAAAGGTTCAATTCATCATTTCAAAAGGGTGAATGATGCCTTCTTTGTTGTTTTCTTGTGTCTTTTTGATCCTCAGTTGGAACAGAGAAGAGTCTCAAATGAAGCTTGGGCAGTGGTGAATGGTTATGGTTGCTTGTTTCTTCAATTCTCCACTTTCACATATTTGAGAGTTGGCTTTTATTAGGGTTATCCTTATATTCTTCCAAAATTCCCCTCTGACAAACTTGTCCTAATGGAGTTGTGTCGACAGATGATTGTTGTTCATAACAAACAAATGGAGTTGAAAAAGCCTAGATTTAGGTTTCTTATTGAGATTAGTAGGTATTCTGTGGCAACTGCTACTAAGGCTAAGGCAATGGAAATAGAAATGTAGATGTTTACTATGAAGATGTTCAAAAAGAGACTCTAGTTTGATTATAGGGGAGTGAAAAATAGAATAAAGAGAAAGACTCAGTTTCATGAGCCAATGGTCAAAGATATCTAGGCTGATTTAAAAATAGAAGAGGAGATCAGAAAGTTGGACTACAGCAGGTTGACCCTGAATCAAATTGAATATCTAGGTTTGGCTAATATTCCAGAGGATATGGTGGATGATGAAGAAGTTTTCTGTTCAAGCTATGCTAATAAAAATATTGCTAATTCTCCCTTGCCTATTATACAATGGTCAAAGAAGGAGGTAACTTCTTTGAAGAAAAGGTTTGAGCCAATTCTGGCTAATATGAATCTGTGGCTTTAGAGCAAAGGTATTCCTTTGAAGGATTTCATAACTAGATCTGAGGAAGAAGTCTTAGAGCAAACAGGGAAAAAGGTTGAGTTAAGGACAAAGAATAAAAGTGATACTCCAAGAACATCCAAGGTTTCTAAACCTAGGATTAAATTTGTGTCGAAAGGAAAAAAGGCCAAAGTTGAAGAAGAAGAGTCTAATGCTAAGGACATGGAAGTTGAAGAATAGGGTATTGATAAACAAGCTACTGAAGAAATGGATATTGAAGACAAGTCTTCAGGGGAGAAAAGAGATGAACAGGAGAAAGAAGAAGGAGATAGTCAGGAAGGTCTACAGGATACAACCATGTCTCCACAAAGGGATGTGCCACAAAGAACTGAAAACCCTTCTCCCCTACCTAATGTATCTATTTCAACTCCTTTGTCTATTCTTCCTACTACCCCAGTTTCACCTATCAATATTCCATCTTCTGAGTCATTGTCATCTTCAAGAACAATTTTTGATAATCCTCAAGCTACTTTTGATAATGTTCTTTGTTCTTTAGATTCAATTCCTAGTTTGTCTTCACCCTCTTATGACATTGGTGATTCTTCAATCTTTGAACATTTTGTTTTGAGTACTGAGCAAGTTTCTAATGTGGATATGCCAAGTGCAGTGTTTACTAGTACTCCTCCTATCATTACTACCACAAGTGTGAGTACGGTTCCTCCTACACTAACAATGGGTTCTGATCCAAATGTTAGTACATCAATGCTTCCTCCCTAGATTTTAGCATATACACCTAAGAGGAAGAAACAAGCCATCTCTCCAGATGACTTTGATTTTGGCAAGTTGGTACCAGTGAAGGCTAAAGCTCAAAAGAAGCCCAAAACTCTTTCTCGGCTGCTGGAAGATAAAGGCCACAAATATGTGGAGATTGCTCGACCACCACAGGATGTAACTTTTGAAAATTTTAGTATGAATGACTACACCATTTCTAGAATTGAACTTGGAAAGATCACGCATGGAAGTGCAAAAGCTGATATGCAATCTGTAGTGGATTCTTTAATTCAGAAGTTTGATCGGGAAAAAGAAATGAATGACCACTCCAAGGCAATGGCAGAACAACTGGCTGCGATGGTGAGGAAAATTACTTTGGCATCTGAGTCAATAACTCCTGAAGCTGTTTCTGTAGAAGATCTTGTCATTTAGAAAGCCGAGAAGACTCACCTAAAAGGAAAAGTGGTTGAAGAGTATTTGGAAAAGATGCAAAAGTAAGGAGTGTCTCTTCTCACAGAGACAGCTGAAAAGACAAGCAAGATGGAGAAGATCAGAACATAACTTGATGACCTGGTTGATACTATTTCTCAGGATATTGAATATCTAGAGGGAAGCTATGAGAAGTGGATCAAAATGAAGAAGTTGAAGGTGAATACTCTGATATCAATTGGTGTTATTCCAAATCATGATTATTATGTGGAGACTAAAGAAGCATTGGTATATCGAAGTAATGTTTTGAAAGACTTGATCAAAGATTTTGAAAGTGCCAAGGAGCTAAGTGAACAAAGTAATGTTAGTCTCTTACATAAATTGGAGGAGCTTCCATGTAATTTGATATTAGAGGATCATCACTTCCTCCCTGCAGATGAGATGATTCAAGAATTCAAAAATATGTTCCAAAAAGAGTTTGAAGATAAAGTTGTCTCAACTTCTTCTTTGGATAACATTCTGGATAATCAGTTAACGTTAGATAACCTAAAGACTAAGTTAACTATTCATGTAAAGGTGACCACAACAGTCAAGGATGTAGTGAAGAGGGCTCTAATGATCTTTAGGAACACTGTTAGTCTAGATAGTTTGGGGATGCAAGCAACATTTACTATGTATGGTGCTCATTTGAAGAAAGGTGGAAATACAAGTTGATGCAAATTTTTATAACTTAGTTTATTTTATGTTTTCATGTCTTTTGTTTGTAGTTGTGGACATATTTACATGTACTTTTCTCATATGTAATTACATGTAAAAATATAGGAAGTCCCAAGTCAATAAGGACTCCTATTTTTGAATAAGTCAAAGTAGTTAGGTTTTCCCTAAATTTTCTCAAGGTCTCTCCCTATAAATAAAGAGGGCCTCTTTTGTAATCTTTCTCTTTCAACTATTGAAGCGAAGCGCTGCTATTTTGAAGAGCAATTTAAGACTTTGAGCTTATTTTGTAAATTAGTTTTCAAGCTATATTAAGAAGCAAGTTGGAATCCAATCTTTGTCTTGGAGCAAGTTTGTGAATGTTATAGAATTGTTCTTATGTCTTTTCTATCACATGATCTTATATGAATGTTTGAATTGTGAGCGTGAATATCAACTGTTTGGGAGGTGATTCAAATTGGAATTTGTAGACTTTGTGTTGTTATTTCATATTTGAGATTAGAGTTCAAGTTTGTGAATGAAAAGTAATTTGAAGACTTTGGGCTGCAAATTATTGTTCATGATCGTGTCATTTTACCTCAGCATATAGTGAAGACTTTGAGCTACACTCTATTATGAAATCTTTCATTTTCAATCAGCATAAGAGGCAACGAGAAACTTTGTGTTTTCGTGGGTTTCTTGGTTTTCAACACAAGTAGGTACTTTTCAGATAGTAAATTGTTTTGAGTTTTGTATTGAGCATTGTAAACATCATTTCTAAAAAAAGAGAAATGGATGATATGAATCACCCCAAATTTAGTTTTATTGTAAATAAGTTTGAAATAGTTAGAAAAGGGAACCTCCCCTTGCTAAGAGGAGAGAAATTTCTCATCATAGTTGTGGCGATATAACCATTTTGTTGTTAGTTAGTTAACAACAAAATATTCACCCAACAATATGTTCATTGCAGCTCTAGCCACTCGTGTAGGTAATGATGCATGGTTAATTGACTCAAGTATATCTTTCTATATGACCCCTAATAGAGATTGGCTTTCTGAATATGAAGAATTTGATGGAGGTAAGGTGTACTTGGGTGATTATTCTCATTTAAATATTCTTCGCCATGGTAAAGTTAATATCAAATTTCTTGATGGTAGAGTAAAAAGGATTAATGATGTGTTTCATATCCCTAGATTAACATGAAATTTATTATCTATGAGAAAACTAATAAATGTGGGTGCGTAGGTCTTCTTTTCTGATACATGATGCAAGATGGTTAGAGGTGCTATGCTGATTACTAGAGGTGTCAGATTTGGTAGATTGTATAATCTTGATGCATACATTGTTGAGTACAATATTACTTCTGTGAAAAACAAGTCTTTGACTACTTCATTGAAAAAGGAGAGGGTTTCATTTTCAATGGATGGTTGTGGCTTCTAGGTACCTAAGGATGTTCTGTATTCTGAATAAAAATTGCCTGTAGAGAAGACTATGTTGTGGCACCAAAGATTAGGCCACATTGGAGAAGGGTCTAAGGACCATGAAAAATAAAAACCTTGTTTAAGGTTTGACTGATTGTAATCTTGATTTTGATTTCTATGAGCATTGCATTTATGGTAAACAAAACCACATTCAGTTTTATTCAAGTTCTCATAAATCTTGTGGTGTATTGGATCTTATTCATTCTAATGTGTTTGGTCCTATAGACATTCCTTCCATTGCAAAATCCACATATTATGTTTTATTTATTGATGGGGGCATGGGTATATTTTCTAAAGAGTAAATCTTAAATTTTTAGTCTATTTAAAGAATTTAAAGCAATGGCTGAGTTGCAAACTAGAAAGAAAATAAAATGTTTGAGGACTAATAATGGTGGTAAATTTTTCTCTAATGATTTTGATAGATTCTGTAAAGATTGTGGCATTCAGAGATAAAAGACAACTCCACATTCTCCATAGCATAATGGAGTTGTAGAAAGAATGAACAAGTCACTGATGGAGAAGGCTAGGAGTATGCTTAGTGGTGCTGGTCTAGAACAAAGGTTTTGGACTAAAGTTGTTGTCACTGCTTGTTACCTGATTAATAGGTCTCTTACATAAGCTCTTGTTGATAAAATGTCTATGGAGGTATGGTGGGGGAACAAGCCTTCATTGAGACATCTTAGAGTTTTTGGTTGTGAGGTATATGCACATGTGCCAAAGGAGAAGCAAACAAAGCTGGAGAACATGGCTATGAAATGTATCTTCATTGGGTACAATTATGGTGTGAAGTGTTATTTTTAGAGAAACTAAGCCTTCTTATATTACATTGCAGCCATAACAAAGTGAACAAAAAAATGTGATTCAACTCCCTTCTATGCCTGAGAAAGTTGAATCGAGGCCCCTAGATAGACAAGAAGTTGAGTAGAGCTCATCTAGCTCTGAATCTTCAGAAGAGGAGGAAGAACCTCCAACTTAGCTTGTTCGAAGGTCTACAAGGAGTAGAAAACCAACTGAAAGGTATTCGCTTGATGACTAGAGATGTATCTTTTCATTGAATACTAACATAGATGAACTGATATTTGTAGAAGAGGCATTAGGTATGAATGATGCAAAGCCCTAGAAGATTACTATGGATGAAGAAATTACATGTTTGAAAAAGAATGATACATGGTACCTAGTACCATTGCCTGAAGGATAAAAACTTGTTGGTTACAAATGGGTGTTCAAGAAAAAGATTGGTTTAGATGGAGGTATTGAGAAGTACAAAGCACTGTTGGTTGCGAAGGGTTACTCTCAGGTTGACGGTGTTAATTATGGTGAGATATTTTCTCCTGTTGCAAACATGACATCCATTATATTTTTGCTTTCTATCGTTGTTGCTTATGATCTAGAGGCTGAGAAAATGGATGTGAAAATAGCATTCCAGCCAGAGCACTACGTGGTGAAAGGTAAAAGTAATTTAGTTTGTAAATTGAAGAAATCTTTGTATGGCCTCAAACAAAGTCCTAGGATGTGGTACCATAAATTTGATACATATGTGTTGAGTTTGGGATTTGAGCATTCTAAATTTGATCAATGTGTTTATTATAAATTTGATGGTGATCATTTCCTATTTATCGCATTATATGTTGATGATATGCTATTTATTAGGAAAAGGGAAAGGAGTAATTTTAGAACTAAAGTCTCAACTTGCAACTAAATTTGAAATGAAAGATCTTGGTGCTATTGGCAACTTGTGTATGATGTCTAAAGATGTTGTCATTCATGGCAACAAGCAAAGGAACAAGATTGGAATAATGGTTTGGTTTGAAGAAGAACACTTAGTTATTTTGGCTAAGTGTTAGTAGTATACAAGAGATAGCGATAGAGCAATAGTATAATGGATGGCATTGGTCCACAATAGAAGATAAGATCATGCAGTTCTGGTATGTTATTTGTATTTGTTTGATGATCGTATATCCAAGTTTTTTAGCTCCTATAAAGTATTGGAAGCACACACTCTAACAAACTAAGTCTAGAAAGACAGATTACGTTGTGATTTAAAGTAGAACACTCATTTGTTTTGGTCCACATTCCTTCGTTGTTATATATCTTCCTATGCAGTTTTAAGGGGTTGTAAATACATGCTTGAAGTATCCAAATCCAAAGTTGCAAGTTCTAAGTTCCACCAAAGAGTCAATTATGAATGCCTAAGTATCGCTACTTGGTATGGTGCAGTGTCACTATGACAGGGCATGTGTTTCAATGGTCTGCATTCTACCACAAAAGAATATTTTGCTTTGTGGTTCTGGAGGTATGATTTATGATGGGTGAAGAGTCTCTGATATGGATTTGAGCAAGTATTGTGGTCCCCAGTGGAAGACGTTGTCTAACAGTTGAACTGAACTAGTGAACAGTCTGTGAATAAGGCTGACATGATAGTATGACATGTGTGCGGTAAGTTTTGGTGTTTGGAACTTAATCCTACGTGGTAAAATAGTTGAGACTAATATGTGTGATGGTATTTCAAATATTGTTTGGCTCCACTGTAGATTTTGGAGAATGAATTTGGCTGATAGAGTACACAATGCATAACTATACGGTACACTTCATTAGGCTAACCTAATATGAAGATTTTGTTTGTTGCAGGTATAAATAATTTGATGTTTGAGGTGTGTGTGGTGAATATGAATGTGTGAAATGTATGTAGTGTAGAGTAGGAGACAAGAGCAGAAGAAGAGAGATCTTGTCTAATGTAAAAGTAGAGCAGTAAAATAGAGCAGTCAAGATGAAGAGTTTTGAGACAATATTTTCAGCAAACATTGGAGCTATATTCATGCATATGTAGATGTAATCAGAGAAATTCATTTTGGTAGTGAGCCATATCCTTTCTTTTTTCTTTCTCTAGGCAGTGAGCCTTCTTGTAGTGAGCACTTCTTTTGGGTAGTGAGCCCTAAGGTAGTGAGACTTTATTGCAATTCAGTATTGTTCCTACATAATATATTGTGAGCTAACACTCACCATGGTTTTCCTAGTTTTGGGTTTTCCACTTAAAAATCTTGATGTTCATGTGTGATGATTTGTGATTGTTTCTTCTGTGTTTAATTTTCTTTATTATTGCATGCGGTAAATGGATTATTAGTTCAATAAATAAGAAGTTTAATACAATACTAATTCACCCCCCTCTCAGTACTTTGGTTGTTCAACAATTGGTATCAAAGTTTGGTTCCTCATAAGAAGTCTAACAACTTGAGGAAGATCTTGGAGACTAAACACATGGTAGGTAAAAAATTTCCTACTCTTCCTGAAGAAATTGATGCAACTGAGACTGAAGAGGAATGCACACTTGTCAATGAAGAAGAACTCAAACTTGCACTAGATGATCTTGAAAAGGCTGAAATAGAAAATAAGAATCTGAAAGACAATGTGAAGGAAGCAGATGAATGCATAAAGAAATTAAGGGAGCAAGTCAAGAAGTTCAAGGAAAAATACAAGGAGGTTAGTGAACAATTGATATCTACAGAAGACAACTTGAGTAATTTGAAAGTGGAAGTTGTAAAAAGAGCAAAAGTAGAAGAAGACCTAAATTAGCTGGTAAAAAGCAAAATTGAAGACTGCACAAAGCTTGAACAAGAAGTTGTGGATTTGAAGGTTGATATGAAACATGCTTGGAGTCAGGAAGAAAAATTCAGAGTAAGTGCTGCCCAACTTGATAGAATACTTGCCAGTTAGAAAAGTATTGATATAAAGAAGGCTTTGGATTTAAGAAAGGTGAAAGTTCCAAAACTGGTCAAGAAAATGATGATGGGATCAAGAAGGACAAAGGCAAACAGTTTCAGAATCAAAACAGACCTAGAAGACCACCAGTCAGGCAACCAAATGCTCAAAGGTACCCTTATTTCAATGGTTATTGTAATGCATGCAATAAATTTGGTCATAAGGCTTCTCAGTGTAGGAGTAGAGTAAATCAAAATGTTCCATCATTCTCTGGTCAGTGTTTCACTTGTAACAAAGTAGGTCACAAAGCTAATGAATGCAGAAGTCAGATAAGGAACAATTACAATAATGGAAGGAATGTTCAAACTTTTAGAGGCAACTGCTTTAATTGCAAGAGGTTTGGTCATAAATCTAATGAATGCAGAAGTCGGACAAGGAACAACTATAATAATGGAAGGAATATTCAATCTTTCAATGGGAATTGCTTTGCATGCAATAGATATGGTCACAAGGCTAACCAATGCAAATCAAGGATGAATGAAACGAACAATGGATAGAGAAATGTTGTATGCTTCAATTGCAATAGGCCTGGACATTTTTCAAGATTATGTAGGAGCAGGAATATGAAGAAGAATAATTAGATTGAAATGAAGAAACTGGTACAAAAGGTAGATCTAGTTGAGATCAAGAAAGAAATGAATCAAATATGGGTTAAGAAGGGAGTGTAGGAAGACAAGGATGAGTCTGCACTAGACTCTGGTGCTGGTACTTCCTTCGGGAAGTAAATTGAGAGCTCTGGATCCGGGGGAGCTTAATGCAAAATCCTACTCCCCTAGCTAGAAATGTGGTGCTAATATCTAGCACAAAGATATACGTTATAAGACTGAATTGCACATCTTATTAAGAAGATTCCGGTAGAAAAGAAGCTAATGCGATTTGCAGAGCAATCTTGATCGTCTGGGAAATGCAGATAAATAGAATGCAAACCTATGGGGATATTTCAAGATTTTTCAAAAGAAAATGTAGGAAAGTGTTCAGATCCCTTAAAAGGTAGTAAAGAAGTATGAAAAAGATATTGTATTCATGGTAGACAAGGATAAGTGTTATATGGAGGCTGTTGAACTGAGAATTGTATGGGTCCCAACTATAGGATATGAAGTTTCAGAGGAAGTTTTGACTAGATTAGCTAATTTGATGTTGAGAAAACCTAAAGACCCTAAGGAGGGTAGATTTGGAACATTTGAATAATTGTCTCTCAAAGTGTTTATGGAACACAAACAACTAGAAATCAAGAACACAAAGAAAATGGCAGATGAGTTTGCCAAGAGCCATGGATTTATAGATAAAGAAATAAGTAAAGAAAGAGCCAAGGCAAAGGCATCAAAGGCTACAGTTGCTTTGATAGAAAAGACATCAAGTGCTCCAGAAGGACAAACCTCAAAAACTCCAGAGAAGAAAGAGGAGAAATGTGAGAAAGAAAAGCCTGCACCTAGCTCCAGAAGAAGAACAAGAGCCTCATCCTTTGTAGCAGCTACCATTGAGGTTGAAAAAGAATAGACAGAGCCTGAAGAGAAAATGCCAAAGGAGAAGCCAGAAGAAAACAAGAAAAGAAGAAAAGAAATAAATCTAAGACCACAAAAAGAGTGTATGTGAGCCTTGGTGAGGGAGAAGAAGAACAGGAAATAGAAACAAATGAGGAGGTCAAAGCAAAAAGGACAAAATCAGATGAAACTACTACTGAAAAGACCTCTAGAAAAGCTAAGAGGAAGAAGAAGAATGAAAAGGAGAAGACTAAAAATAGAGAAGAAGAAGCAAGTATATCCTTGGAGGCCATGGTCAATGCATTTTCTCAACATGGTACCCTAAAATCCATTGTTGACATGTGTTTAGGGTAAAATTTGATGAAGAGGATTTATGTTTACTTTGCTACTTTGTGTTGATCCTCCTTTCACCTCTAAACATTCAAGGACTTCCAACCGAGAAGGAAATCTAAATATCAAGCCTTCGGGCACTTAAAACATCAGGGAAAATTGGAATTGTGTGATTTTGTTGTTTGATTAAGTCCTCTTATGCTCAAAACCCTAATTATGTAAATTCGGAAGGAAACATACAAATCATAGAAAATGCTAGCACATAGAGATATCAAATGACAATCAAATGCGTACCAGATTTTGAAGTTGGGAAAATGGAAAAGTCAAGGACTAACGAGAGGGTGCCCTAGTCCAGTACTATGATTTTTGTCAGGATTTGGGAATCTTGTTTGCAACCTATTCCTGCTATTTCAAAAGTTTTTTGTTGTGGGATCTAGAGGACTAATGAGCGGGCGCCTGAGTCCAGGTCCCTATTTTCTTCTTTGATCGACAATTCTGATAGTCTGCAATGCTCTCAGGTGCAACTCCACTTTTTCTTCTCCTGCAACTTGTAACCTACAATCATGAAAAAATGCATTGGGGGTTGTGGTGTTTAGAGGCTTGCCTCAGTCAAGCCTCGGAGAGACATTCAAGTCTTCTAAACACCGTTGTCAGATAAAGAGTGTGTATCCCTGCAAGATAGAGGCAAAATCCAAATGATAAATGATTGAAAACACAAATGATATCACCTTGTAGTGAAGATTTCATGGAAGGAAGATGCTCTTCATGCCATGAGGAGATGGATGCCAAATTTGCAAACACAAACACAATAACAATGCTCTACTCTGCAACACAATGAATATTTTGACTGCTCCAAATCACAAGTATGCCAAAATCATCTAATGTCCATCTAATTTTCCTCTAGTTTATAAATGAATGCCTAAAAATGCTTATATATGCAACTACAAACATTCCCACAAAGAATTTCATGATTGAAACTTACCATCTTAGCATAGGACCTAAATAACGGTCATAAACCAACACTTTGAAATTAGGCCTGACATAAAATAGGGCAGGACTACGGTACGAGTGCCCAAGTCCTCCCCCCTATTTTAGGTAGGAATCATGTCAAGTGCATCCCCTGAGTCCTATTTTCCATAAAACTTTAGGGTTTTCTTATCGGGAGTCATCAAAATCATGCAAGATGTCCTAAATGCATAAACAAGATTTGGGAGCTAAACCTTAAGAGGGAAAAGCCCCCAAGGGGACATTTTCTGACATAACATTTAGCCCCCAATTTAATGTATGTATTAAATGCAAGGCCAATACATGCATTAAAGTACAGTCAACAAACACAACAAACACGCCAAGCACAGAGAAGACATGCCAATCACAGAGAAGACAGTAACATGCATGCAAAACATGGAGAAGATAGTTATAGTCACACAAAACATGGAGAAGACAACATTGAAGACATGCAAAACATATTGAATACAGTGAATGCAGTGAAGACAGTGATGATTTTCTTTTTCTTTTTCATTTTCATATACGAAGTGCAGATGCAAGTACAAGGAAAGTAAACACACCACCCATAATGCAGGAGGGACTCATCACCACCAGTCTTTAAGACTGCATATGGGGCAACATACATGCTAAACAAATCAAGCACTCCATACAAATCAAACACGCCATAAAAATCCCAAAGCATAGGAGGGACTCATTGTCACCAGTCTTTAAGACTATGCTTGGGAACAAACATGCAATACACAAACACTTGGAAGACGTGGAGAAAAAATGACAAATAAGTGATGGAGTGTTCCTATTTCTAGGTTCATCACCATCTCAGGCACATTACAGGCACACACTGATGATTGGGCTTCGCCACAACAATCACTGAAGACATGCTTAAGGGTTGAGTTAGTCACATAACCACTCCCCACCTCACGATGAGGACTTTTTGAAAATGACAGGATGTGCACGCTCCACGAGAAATACACCATCCCTGCCTCGCGATGAGGGCTTAAGAAAAGGATACGATATCTCACCTCCGTAGAGGGATTAAATGATTGTAAAAGATTTCAAACAAATCTTCGAGTGCAGGAGGGACCCATCGCCACTAGTTTTTAAGACTGCACCTGAGAACAAGCACATTGCTAACATCTAGAACAGACAGCTTACCTTATATATGCCCCCACCTTAAGGTGGTTGATATCATGTCACAACATCAAACACTTTAAGGTAGGAAGAAAACACACAAGGGAACACGAGCTCTCGCAAGGCCCATTCCCCCCAGAGGTGACATGTACTTTACAATCACGAAATGTTCCCACAAACACATCCCTGCAAGAAAAGTGTTAGTGTCCATATAATCATGATAAACAATAATGCATGAAAATTGAGGAATGCAAGATTCAAGATAGATAAAGTGCACGAAGTAGCAGTATTGTTATATTTTGTAAGTGTGATGAGACACCATCAAGATCATACAGAGTTCTTTGACTAGCCAAGCGTCAGATAATATATAACAACCCCATCGTCATATAGGAACTAAGTCCAATTTTTAATTTCTCACTAAAGGGACGTTAGGTCAGCATTAGTATAAATTTGTTTTTGTCATCCGCCTACTAGATAGAAACACTAGAGGAAGGGAAACAATAAATTGAGAGAGGAGAAACAAGTGCCTTAGGGACAGTCACGTAGGAGGGTGCCCCCAAGACACCAACTGCAACGCTATGTCCATAAGACACAACACACAATAGTGAAAATAGAGGAGAAGCAATATAGAAGAATGATGATACAAATAGAAGAAGGGTCACAATAGAGGCGGTCTCCTGGTATCCTGGACTTTACAAGAGAATTAAGGGTCATCCTAGGAGGCCTAAACAACATATAACACATCACGGGGGAAACAAATCACAAAGGATAAAGGGTTAGAAATACTTACCTATAGGGACAACCTAATTAGAGGTTGTCGATGAGAAAATCTTTGTAATCATCATCTTCCCACTCCTGAATGCTAGAGGAAAGTGGGACATAAGGTACCATAGCCCAACTCTTATTCTTTTCTTCAAGTTGTCCATTCTTAAGATCTTCTTGATTTGATTCAATGTTTGGTGAAATGTTTTCTTGTTGAGATGAAAGTTGTTGAGCATAACCTTGTCATCTCCTCCTCCTTTCTCTTGCTTGTCTATTTCTTTTTGTCCTACCACTTATCTCTTATAAGATAGTGTTTTTTTCTTCCATAGGTTTTTGTGTTTTAGGTGAGGAAGAACCAAGATCAAATCTCATTTGTCTAGGTGGAATATTTTGTTGTCAACGACTACCTCCTGATCCTTGTAAGGATGATGGGGGAGGAACCTCAACATAGGGTCCTTTTGCTTTTGATCTAGGATTCTCTGTAGATGCGGGTTGTTTGTCTCTTGTTGTTTTTTGCATAGAAGGACCGGGCACTTGATGTAATAGTTTTGTTTTGTAGTTTCTATAGCTCAAGAAGTTAAAGTTTGTCCATGGCTTCGGTTCCCTTTCAAATCTTTCCAAAAAGTAATCCTGTGTAAAATGTTGTCTTGTAACCAAAGGTTTATACTTATTGTGAGGTACAGTAATCACTTGTCCATCTAAAGGAAATTTTACACAGTTATGAATTGTTGAAGGGACAAATTTCATAGATTTTAACCATGGATGTCCTACTTTGATTGAAAAAAGATCAGAAATTGGGACAACATCAAGCCATTGTTCTATAGATTTCTCAAATACAATGACCAATAAAGATATCTTCCCATAAGTGTTTTTGAAGGCCCCCTTATGTGTCTTAATCATCATATCCGAAGGGTCATAAAAACCTTGCATTAATTGATGTGAAAAGAGGAACTCCTCCATGGAGACTATAGTCATGCAATTAGAATCAATAAGGGTTCCATCCATAGGATTTCCCATTATTTTCACAGTGATATAGAGAGGTCCTTCAGTTTCTCCAATTGTTCTATCACGAGGTGTAAACACAATTTCAGGTTCGGGGACCTTTCTTTTCATGTAAGGCCTAGAAGGGAACCTATTGTTGCTATTGTGATTAGAAGCCATGTGTATATGTATTCAAATCAATGTGTAATCAGATTTTAAAAGCTTTTCAAATTTGATGTAAAAGACAAGTGAAAAAAAATGTATGAAAATGACCTAAAATGCTTGATTTTTTCAACTTTTTTCAATGCAAATAAGTGAAAGAAAGGGTGTTGTAAGGAAATTGATCAGGGGCAGAAAATAATATGTCTGATATCAGCCCAATACAAAAATAAAATCCTTCACACCACACTTGTGATGCAAACCTAGGATGATGACTAGTCAAAATCTAGTGAAAATCCACTAAAATATGCGATTTTTCACAATTTTCAATGCCAAGACCCAACAAAAGGGGTGTTGTAAAGAATTTTAGGAGGTGAAGCAGATTATATTAGGAATATCAGTCACCTAAAACCATAAAATCCATCACAACATACTTGGAGTGTAAATCTAGGTCAAACCCTAGGGCAAATATAGTCAAAATATGCAATTTTTCACCAAATTTCAATGCAAAAGAGTATGACAAAGGGTGTTGTGAGGAAAATGATGATGGAAAAAAATTATAATAGTAATAACAACCACATAATTCCAAAAAATTTGTCACAACACGCTTATAGTGCAACTCAAGGTCAAACCCTAGGGAAAATATAGCCAAAATATGCAAATTTTCACCAAATTTCCATTGTAAAAGCCCAATAAAAAGGTGTTGTAAAGAATTTTAGGAGGAAAAGAAGATAATAACCTTGATAACAACCAATTAGTGCAGAAAAATCCTTTACAACATGCCTATGGTGCAAATATAGAGAGACAATAAGGTCAAAATCTTCTGAAAAATCAAGGTTTTCAAACCCTAGGCATGAAATTTTGCAAGCAAATCACTATGATGAAAAACTACAGTTATAAATCAGTCCTGATGAGTGTTTTAAAAGGGTAGTAAAATCTAAAACAAGATTTTGATTACAAACCCTAGCTAATGCAAAACTAGGTTATATGGAAAAAATGCACAATTTCAAGCAATTTTTATTAATTTAAGCATGAAAATGCAATCTAAATGAATTATGAATGAAAAAAATTTGTATTTAAAATCAGATCTGATGATAATGACATAGATTTATTGAAGTTAAATGCCAATTAATCCAAATTATTTGAAAATGCAAGCTAAAAATGCTAATTTTTTCAAAAATTTCATTTTTTTTTGTGATTTTTCAAATGTAATAAGATGAACAATGAAATGAATGTAAATATAAAGAAAAACACTTAAAAAGGTGCAAAATTTATTAAAAACATGGGTTCACCAAAATGTTTAGGGTAAAATTTGATGAAGAGGATTTATGTTTACTTTGCTAGTTTGTGTTGATCCTCCTTTCACCTCTAAACATTCAAGGACTTCCAGCCAAGTAGGAAATCTACTATCAGGCCTTCAGTCACTTAGAACATTAGGGAAAAATGGAATTGTGTGATTTTGTTGTTTGATTAAGTCCTCTTATGCTTAAAACCCTAATTATGTAAATTCATAAGCAAACAGACAAATCACAGAAAAGGCTAGCACATAGAGATATCAAATGAAAATCAAATGCGTACCATATTTGAAGTTCAAAAAATGGAAAAATTGGGGACTAATGAGTGGGCACCCTAGTCTAGTGCCATGTTTTTTTGGGATCTAGGAATCTTGTCTGCAACTTCTTCCTACTATTCTGAAGCTTTTTTTGTTGCAGGATCCAGAGGACTAATGAGCGGGCGCTCGAGTCCAGGTCCCTATTTTCTGATTTGATCAGAAATTATGATAGTTTGCAATGCTCTCCTATAACTCCACTTTTTCTACTCCTACAACCTGTAACCTATAATCATGGGAAAATGGGTTGGGGGTTGTGATGTTTAGAGGCTTGCCTCAGTCAAGCCCCAGAAAGACATTCAAGTCTTCTGAGCACTGTTGTTACATAAAGAGTGCATATCCCTGTGGGATAGAGGTGAAATCCAAATGATAAATGATTGATAACACAAATGATATCACCTTGTAGTGAAGATTTCATGGAAGGAAGATTCTCTTCATGCCATGAGGAGATGGATGCCAAATCTACAAACACAAACACAATAACAATGCTCGACTATGCAACACAATGAATAATTTGAATGCTCCAAATCACAAGTATTCCAAAATCATCTAATGTCCATCTAATTTTCCTCTAGTTTACAAATGAATGCCTAAACACGCTTATATATGCAACTACAAACATTCCCGCCAAGAATTTCGTAATTGAAACTTACTGTGTCGGCATAGGACCTAAATAACGGTCATAAACTGACAGTTTGAAATTAGGCTTGACCTAAAATAGGGCAGGACTAGGGTGAAGGGCGCCCAAGTCCTCCCCCTATTTTAGGCATAAATCATGTCAAGTGCATCCCCTAAGTCCTATTTTCCATAAAACTTCATGGTTTTCTCATCAAGAGTCATCAAAATCATGCAAGATGTCCTAAATGCATAAACAAGACCCGGGAGCTAAAACTTATGAGGGAAAAGCCCCCAAGGGGACATTTTTTGACGTAACAACATGTATGATGAGAGATCAGATGCAGACAAGGTAATCATTGAAACTATAATTGTAAGATACTTAGACATGTTTTGCAAAACTCTGATTAAAGTAATAGATGAGCTACCAGGTAGTCTGGCCAGTATAATGTCAACAAGAAAAGAAGGAGCTATGGCCAAAGATGTTGTGATCAAAGAATATGTCTTGTTAAAACTTTGTCCAGACATCACCCCTGAGGAAAGAACCAAAGCCACTAAGAAGCTCAGTGATGAATTTAGAACCATGAAGAGAATAAATGCTCTGATGTCTGGTGAGACTGAGAAATTAGTCAAGGAAACAAAGGAAATAATATTGAGAGTGTTAAATGAGTTGCAAATATCAACTATTGTTGATGTTGATGAAGAGGAACAAGACACTGGTGTAGATAATACAACTCCGAAGATAAATGTAGAACAAAACATGGAGCAAGGTACAAACAATCCTCCAGAAGATACAAGAAATGAAGAAGAAAGGAATACATAACAAGTTGAAGAGATGAAAGTAACTAAGGAAGAAAAGAAGTCTGGAGAAATAGAGACAGTTTCAGAAGAGCAGAGAGAATAAATAGATGAACAAATGGTAGACAATCCTGCTCCAAAATTAGGAAGAAATGAACAAGAGCACATTCAAGAGCCTCCTCTAGAGAGACAAGATGTTGAGGCATCTCAAGTTGGAGAAAATAGAGAAACTGCTGACTCTTTGAGAGAGTTTTTGGAGAAGCAAAAGGAAGCTCAAATTTTGGCTGCACCTGAGCTTTTACAAGAACCTATCAACCTTGCTACAATGTCCCCTCTACAGAAGCTAAGACTTGGAACAATCTTTCAAGCTACTGCACAAGAAGAAATGTTGAAATCCCATTTGGAAGATAGTGAATTACTTGGTGAAGCTATAAATATCTTTGAGAAGATCATGCCCAGAGTTTAGAGAGAGAGAACACTCTCTCTTGTAGCACAAATGAAAAGGCTTATGGAGTCCATGAATTCCCATTTTAAATCCTTTGAGCAAGCTACTGATAAAAAGGTAAAAGATGAAATAGATGATAAGAGATTAATTGAGATGAAAGATAAAGCTTCTCAAAATAAAATTTTGTTAAATAAAAGTGTAGAGTTTGCATAATTAGCCCTGAAAGAAGCAAGTGAACTGTATAAATTTTGTCTTACATTGCTAGACAAGACCAAGGAGATAAAGGATAAAATAGATAGATGGGAAGCCCAAATAATGAGGATATCTAAAACTTATGATCCGACAAAAGATGCTATTGGCAATCAAGGGGCACAAGTTGAAACCATTCACTCTAACATACATAAGTTGCAAACTCAGAAGGATATCATAAAACATAGAATGGGATAGTTCCGGGACGTAGCAAGTTTCAAAATCGCATCCTTAACTAAGTTAATAGTAGCTGCAGACAAAACAAGATAAAGTACTAAAGTCCCTGACACAGTGAAGAAAGTAGAAGACTTGGTGTCCCAGATTAATAGGCACATACTAATGTTGAGTGATGCTAAGACCAGTTGGGATGAAGAAATGGTGCAGCTGAAACATATCTATAAAGATGTTCTCCCAGAACAACAACAACAGTAAGCATTCCTTTTTATATATCACTTGTATATATGCGGCACAGTAGAAGAACAATTTTGATTTTTTTGGCAACTTGTACATATCTCTATATCATACACTTTTGCCATTGATGTCAAAGGGGGAGAAGAAATGAAGAATGTGAAAAACAATTTTTAAAAACAATAAAAGAAGCATGAAGAAATGGGGAGCAGTGTATAAAGAGATAGGGGGAGTTATAACAGTTTTTCACATCAAATGTTGCCATCAATGCCAAAGGGGGAGATTGTTGGCAACTTGTGTATGATGTTTGAAGATGTTGTCATTGATGGTAACAAGGAAAGGAACAAGATTTGAACAGTGGTTTGGTTCGGAGAAGAAGATAACCATTTTGGCTAAGTTTTAACAGTATATAGGACATAGCGACAGAGTAGCAGTATAATGGATGGCATTGGTTCACAGTAGAAGACAAGATCATGTAGTTTTGGTATGTTATTTGTATTCCTTTGATGATCCTATATCCATGTTTTTACCTCCTGAAAAGTACCAAAAGCACACACTCTAATAGACTAAGTTTGGAATGATAGAGGACACTGTGATTCAGAGCAGAACACTCATTTGTTTTGGTCTATATTCCTCCGCTGTTACATACCTTGCTATGCAGTTTTGAGGGGTTGTAAACACATGTCTGAAGTATCCAAATCCAGAGTTACAAGTTTTGAGTTCCACTAGAGAGTCAATTATTAATGCCTAAGTATCACTACTCGGTATGGTGCAGTGTGACTGTGACAGGGCATGTGTTTCAGTGGTCCGCATTCTGCTGCAAAAGAATATTTTGCCTTGCAGTTCTGGAGGTATGATCTATGATGGGTGAAGAGTATCTAATATGGATTTGAGAAGGTCTTTTGGTCCACAGTGGAAGATGTTGTTTGACAGTTGAATTGAACTAGTGAACAATTTGTGAATAAGGCCGACATGACAGTATGATGTGTGTGCAATAAGTTTTGGTGTTTGGAACTTAATCTAGAGTGATAAAATAGTTGAGGCCGACATGTGTGATGGTGTTTCAAATATTGTTTGGGTCCGCTATAGATTTTGGAGAATGAATTTGGCTGACAAAGTACACAATGCATGACTACACAGTACACTTCATTAGGTGACCTAATATGAAGATTTTGTTTGTTGTGGGTATAAATATGAGATTAAATTTGATGTTTGAGGTGAGTGTGGTGAATATGAATGTGTGAAATATATGTAGTGCAGAGTAGGTGACAAGAGTAGAAGAAGAGAGATCTTGTCTAATGTAAAAGCAGAGAAGTGAAATAGAGTAGTCAAGATGAAGAGTTTTGAGATAGTATTTTAAGCAAACATTGGAGTTGCATTCATGCATGTGTAGATGTAATTAGATCAGTTCATTTTGGCAGTGAGCCATCTCCTTTCTTCTTTCTTTCTCTAGGCAATGAGCCTCCTTGCAGTGAGCACTTCTTTTGGTCAGTGAGCCCTAAGGCAATGAGCCTTTATTGTAATTCGGTATTGTTCCTACATAATATATTGTGAGCTAACACTCACCATGTTTTTTCCTAGTTTTGGGTTTTCCATGTAAAAATCTTGGAGTTCATGTGTGATGATTTGTGGTTGTTTCTTTTGTGTTTAATTTGCTTTATTGTTGCATGTGGTAAATGGATTATTAGTTCAATAAACAAGAAGTTTAATACAGTACTGATTCACCCCCCCTCTTAGTACTTTGGGTGTTCAATAGGTGTAGCTAAACATGTTCTTGGGATGATAATAAGAAGAGATAGAGTGAACAAAAAACTATGGCTTAGCTAGAGTAAGTATGTCAATTTAGTTTTACAGAAGTTTAACATGTAGTATTGTAGACCATTGTGTGCTCCTTTTACAGTTAGAACAAAGTTATCTTCTTCACAATGTCCAACATCCCCATTGGACATGGAAGACATGAGAAGAGTGCCTTACTAGAGTGCAGGCAGAAGTTTGATGTATGCTATGGTTTGTACTAGACAAAACATTACCCAAGTAGTGGGAGTTCTTTCCAGATATATGTCTAATCCTGGTAGAGTTCATTGAGATGCAATTAAAAGATTCTTCAAATATTTGTGGGTTACCTCAAGGTATTCCTTGTGTTATCATGATAATTTGATAGGAGACATGCATTCCCATTATATTCATTGTTATGTGGATTCAGACTGGGTAGGTGATGTTGATAGCAAATGATCCACTAGTGCTTATGTGTTTACTTTATTTGGTGGTGCAATTAGTTGGATAAGTAAGTGACAAGCTATGGTTAATTTGTACACTACTGAAGCTGAGTATATGACATGAATCATGCTTGTAAAGAAGACATTTATCTTAAGAGACTATGTTTAGATATTAGAATAAAACAAGGTACAATGACAATTTATTGTGATTGTTAGAGTGTGATCTTCCTAGCTAACATCCTAACATTTAATGCCATGACCAAACACATTGATGTACAATATCATTTTGTTAGAGATATGGTTGAGGATGGTAGGGTGAAGCTAGTTAAGGTAGAGACTTTGATGAATGTTTCAAATCTATTAACTAAACCTGTGAGCATAGAGAAGTTCAAATGGTGTTCAAAGTCTATGGGCCTCTTGGCCCCTAGCAACTAAATCATGATGTTGATACTTTCTTTTCTCTTGCAAGGTGTTCAACAAGTGGGAGAATGTTAGGAAAGGTTTCTCAACATTGTAATTAAAAAAAGGTGTGATTTTTTGGTTATAAAAACATAAAAACTCAATTTTTGGGTTATAGGGTTGATTTTTTTCCAAAATAAAAATTAATTGTTTGGCATCAGTTATCGGATGCTCAACCCATATATCTCTTCATGATCTTTTCAACACATTAAACGGTTCATCAATCAGCCTCCTAGCTCAAAAGTTATGGCTTGCAGAAGTTGGGCCTCTCGTATTAGAAAATGTAAAAACGTGTTGGACATAGAAAAGAGCTATAAGAGGGATTTACATGTGTTGGTGCGTGTTTTGACACATCATAGGGCATCTTTGTTTGGAGATAATTTGGGCACCACTTTTTTGGGTGGTTTTAGCTCATGGTTTTGTAATTACCATTGGATGGTTTCATGTATTGTATATCCTATTTATCAAGAGTTTGAGATGGAGGTTGTGTGTGAGATTCTTATAGATGTTGAGTTGCCTTTGGATCTTTGGTTGGTTATACTCCTATGAAAGCTTTCTCTACAAGTATATTGTAATCTTGATGATTTCTGAATAATATATTGGGTGGATTTTGGAGTGTGGGGTTTTTTCTCTTGAAAGGGTTTCCCCACATAATTACTGTGTTGTGGTATGATTGCTATTTATTTTTATTTCTGTAATTGTTGTAAAGATCTAAAAAGATTTGCATATCCCTCCTCTCAAAATTAGTGTAGTAAGTTGTTTCACTACCTTAACTTCCTTACAATAGAGGCATGGTTGAGACCTAGGACAACATGTGATCATGAAAAGTGTTTTAATCCTATGACATGAGTCACAAATATTAAATACCCTAAGTAAAGTTAACTAGACAAGTGTGAATTAGACCTATTGTGGAACCAGTTAGGTAAAAGACCCTATTCACACCAACATGCATGATTTAATTGAGTGACCACACTATGTGAGAGAAGGTGATAATAAAACTACTCTACAAATTAGCAACTCCAAGAAAGCTATGCAAATTAGTGAGGTTATATAGGGTCAATTAATCTTGAATGTGAGGCCTGGCTAGTACTGCACTCTAGACCATGATATGATACTATTTATAGTTGTCTATTCTGGTTGTGTGATTGGACATGGTTAATATTACTATTTTTGGATTATGCATTTATGTGTTTTGATATCCATTTTTCATATATATTTATGTGTGTTTAGACATCATTTTGGATTGCAGATGATATTATACGCTTAATTTTATAAAATGTTTTGATTATGACGTATTAATAAATATGTATTTAATTTCCAAAAAATAAGTATCATAGATTTAATTGTGGAATTTAATAATTAATTGATGATGGATGTTGTAAATGTTTTATTTCTTTGACTATACTTTCTGAGATGTACTAATGTTCAAATTGAGTCTTGTAGGTGGGCTGTCTAGATCCCTTTAGATTAGAGACATACCAAATGTCTAATTTAATTAATTTATATTTTTATATTTGTTGTGTGAAGTCAAGTGGGTTTGTGTTAGGGGTGTTTGGATTAATTATCTTGGTAAATTAATTTAATGTTTAATATTAGTGTGTGGGGAAATATGTTTTATTTAATTTTATTTGAAGTGGATTATTCTAAAAGTCATTTTATTATTATTAATATCGCCCTTTGGATTTTTATTGGGGGGAAATTGAAAGGTTGTGAGTAACTTCTATTTTATGGAGGAATTGAAATTATTCCTCATGATGTGTGTGTGCATGTGTGTTGAAGCTTGGCTCTCTTCTTTTCTTTGTCATAATTTTTGTGCTGGAGAAGGAATTGGAGTGTGGATATGGCTTGGAAAAAATGGCTATGAATGGAAGATTGAATTATGGCTTGAAAAATCTTTGATTGATCAAGAATTACTAGATTTAAACCCTAATTTCTTGGGCGGATCCTAACTTGATAGCCAAGGTAGGGTTTGGGTTTTCTTTAAAAATTCTTGTTTAATTTTGATAAATGTTGATATGACTGTGATTTATGATTTTTGTGTAACAGTGGAGTTGTAAGAAATGTTATTTTGATTGTGTCTCTATTGTAATGTGACATGCATGTGTGTTAGGGGGTTTGGGTGTGTAAAGGGAGCTGGTCTCGCCTGAGGGTTGAGAGCCTCCTTCGTGTGGGGTTGAGAAGGGCGTGGAGCCTCTCTTGGGGTTGTTGTGAAATATGGAGGATATAGGGGTTGATGTGCTGAAAGGATATAAAATGGAGGTGTTGTGTTGATAGAAGGGTTGTTTTGTTATGGTTGTTGTGCTGAAGGATTGTAAAATGGAGGTATTGTGTTGATAGAAGGGTTGTGTTGTTATGGCTATGTTGTGATGGGGAGTTGTGCTGAAGGGTTGTGTTGGTGTGTGGTTTTGAAGGGTTGAGGATATTCCTGTGGAAAAAAAAATATTATTTAAAAGAAAAGTTGTGGTGATTTATCCCCAAGAGAGAAGGGAATCCCCCTTTCCCCCCTTTACAAGAATTTGTAGTCAGGTTCTTTGTGTGTGAGTCAGCCTATGTTCGGTTTAGTTTTGTTTTTCTTTTGATTCACTTGGACATTTGGAATTTGTCTCCTGCTCGGGGGTGGACTTGGTTTGCAAGTCCTATGGCTAGGAGGAGAGCGGGACTGGGCTGCTCAATTTTGTGTGTGCAGGTTTGTTGTAGGTTGCATTCTGGACAAAAGATTTTAGTTGAAGGGAAATTATATTTCAATGTATGGATGATATTATTATCAATTATTAATGTTGATTAGAATAATATTTTTATGTTGATAATCTTTCTCTAATTTGTTGAAGGAAATAAACAATTGGAATAGATGTAGTAACTGTGTATTGTTATACTAAATTTTTTGTTAATAAAACGTTGATTAATTCATTTTTTTATTACCCTACATAAAACATAGGACTACAAATTGATATACTGATCAATGTAATTGAATTGATAATGATAAAAATCCCTAGATGTCACAATAATGTTATACTCTATAGGGATAACATTTGTTATCCATTATCTCTGGTTTGTGGTAATTTTCTGGGGTGATGAGCAGGAAGAGAACCAAATAGAGGATGGTTCAACTCCAGAAAGGAAGGTGCGGCTCAAAGGGTTGGGTGGTAGGGCACTTCTTGATGTGTTCCTTGATTTGGGCCACTACACCCTGGGGTAATATGTTAAACACATTGTGCTTCAAAGGACTTATATATATATATCGAATGGAAGATTTTGATTTTTAAATAAATTTTGTTTAAAATTTTATTGGCATACTACCACATCTACCACAGTATTAACTGTGGGAGCCGTGGGGAGCCATGATTCCCCATATAATGTCTCAGCCAGCTATGACTGGGCCTTGGCACCTGCCACGGGCCATTGCCTATGCCTTACATTATTGTTCTTTATTTCATTTGGCATCTCTTTACAATGAGCTTAATAGTTGTTATTGTTTAGGGTTAAAAAGGCGGAAAAGTTTTGGTTTAGGTTTCAAAGGCAAATCCTCCTTTCTCACCAAACATACAAGGGCATATCAACCAAGTTGAATCTCCACTAAGCGAGAGCAATCACCTATCAAGTTGGACCACCTCTTGGAACAATGCGGAAGCTCAGATGTATCAAACAATATCTCAATTTAATGCTCAATTGCACTTAAAATCCTAAATATGTAAAACAGTAAGCAAATTAATGAATTACGACAAATCCTTTTAGACTAAGGTGAAGGACAGATATTATTAACTCATTCTTTTTCAAAGTTTAGAATGCGGAACAGTCGGGGACACTGGGACTAGCACCCTAGTCCAAGGTACAATTTTTGTCACATAATCTGAATCTCCTTGCGCCACTGATTTGCATTGTATCTTTAATTTCTACCCTAGAAAAAGTGGATGACACAAGGACTAGTGCCCTTGTCCTGAAATGTTGAGCTCTATCCTCTTTCTTTCGGATCTCAAATCCTTGTTGTCTGCAACCTCCTTTCTACAACTCCACTCCATGAAACTTGGTACCTATAACCTACAATCACAAAGGAGTGTGGGAGGGGGTTGTGGTGGTTAGAGACTTACCTCAGTCAAGCCCCAAAGAGACATTCAAGTCTTCCAAACACTATTGTCAGATAAGAGTGTGTATCCCTGTAGGATAGAGGTAAAATCCAAATGATAAATGATCAAAAGCACAATAGATATCACCTTGTAGTGTACATCTCATGGAAGGAAGATGCTCTTCATGCCATGATGAGATGGAGTCAAATCTACAAATACAAACATAATAACAATAAAATACTGCTCTGCAACACAATGAATGCCTTAAATCAAAGGTCACAAGTTCACAATGTTCATCTAATTTCCATCTAGTTTGCAAATGAAAACCTAAACATGCTTATATATGCAACTACAAAGATTCTCGCTAAGAATTTCATAATTCAAAATTGAGATGTCAGCATAGGACCCAAATAATGATCATAAAACTGACATTTAAATTTAGGGCAGACCCAAAATAGGATAGGACTAGGGTGCTAGTACCCAAGTCCACCCTCTCATTTTTGTTTAGGGATCATCAAAATAGCACCCCCTAGGTCCTATTTGCCATAAGATTTCAGGGTTTTCTCACTGGGAGTCAAAATTAACATGCAAGATGCTCTAAATGCATTCTAAGGACCCAAGAGCTAAACCTTAAGAGGGAAAAGCCCCCAAGGGGGCATTTTTTGACATAACATTTAGCCCCCAGTTTAATGTATGTATAAATGCAAGGCCAATACATGCATTAAAGTAAGGTCAACAAACACAGCAAACACGCCAAGCATGGTGAAGACACACCAAACACAATGAAGACAGTAACAAGCACACAAAACATAGAGAAGACAATTACTGTCACACAAAACATAGAGAAGACAACATTGAAGACACAAAAATACAGTGAATACAATGAATGCAGTGATTATTTTCTTTTTTTCTTTTTCTCATATATGAATGCAAATGCAAGTACGAGGAAAGTAAACACACAACCCAAAATGGAGGAGGGACTCATCACCACACGTCTTTAGACTGCATATGGGGTAACAAACACACAATACAAATCTAAGAGTGTAGGAGGGAGTCATTGCCACACGCCTTTAGAATACACTCAAGAACAAACATGTCATACAAATCCCAAAGCATAGGATGGACTCATCGCCACCAGTCTTTAAACTATGCTTGGGAACAAACATGCCACATGCACACGCATGGAAGACATAGAGAAAACATGGCAAACAACTAATGGAAGAAACCTATTGCTAGGTTCACAACCATCTCAGACACACTACAGGCACACATCGACGATTGGGATTCGCCACAACAATCACTGAAGACATGCTTAAGGGTTAGGGTAGTCTGAGATCCGCTCCCTGCCTACTTGGAGGACTTTTAGAAAATGATAGGATGTGCAATCTCTTCAATAAATACACCATCCCCACCTCCACAAAGGGCTTAAATGATTGCAATATAGAAAATAAAGATGTGCACTTGCTCGGAGATACAACATCCTGCCTCCATAGAGGGCTTAAAAAATGCTTCGTTAGTACCAAAATCATCAAACAACTTACCTTATATATGCCCCCACCTTAAGGTGGTTGATATCATGTACTGATATCAAGCATGTTAAGGTAGAGAGAAAACACACAAGGGAACACAAGCTCTCACAAAGTCCATGCCCCCTAGAGGTGACATGTACTTTACGATCGCCAAATGTTCCCACAAACACATAATTCCCTGCAAGAAAAGGTGTTAGCATCCATATAATCATGATAAACAACAATGCATGTAATCATTCACATAGAGAACCAAGGAAAACATGATCCAAGATAGACAAAGTGCACGGAGCAGCAATATTATTATGTTTTGTAAGTGCGTTAAGACAACATCAAGATATCACATGGAGTGATTCTACTAGCCAAGTGTCAGATAATATATATCAACCCCGTCGTCATGTATGAACTAGGTCCATTTTTTGATTTCTCATCGAAGGGACACTAGGTCCGTATTAGTATAATATGTTTTTCATCATCCACCAGCTAGATAGAACCACTGGAAAAAGGTAAACAATAAATCAAGAGAGGAGAAATAAGTGCCATAGGGACAATCACCTAGGAGGGTGCCCCCAAGTCACCAACCGCAACGCTATGTCCATAAGAGACAACACACAACAATGAAAATAGAGGAGAAGCAATGTAGAAGAATGATGATACAAATAGAAGAAGGGTCACAACAAAGGCAGTCTCCCAATATCCTTGACCTTACAAGAGTATCAAGGGTCATCCTAGGAGGCCTAAACAACACATAACACATCACGGGGGAAACACAACATGGAGGCAAAGGGTTAGAAATACTTACCTATAGGGACAACTGAACTAAGGGTTGTCTACAAGCAAATCATCCTCTTCCCAATCTTAAATGCTAGAGGAAAGAGGTGTGTAAGCTACCATAGCCCAACTTTTGTTCTTATCTTCTAATTGTTTAGTGTCAAGTTCATCTAAGTTTGATTCAATGTTTGGTTGAATGTTTTCTTGTTGAGTTGTATTTCGTTGGGCAAAAGCTTGTCTTCTCTTCCTCATTTCTCTTGCTTGTCTATTTTTTCTTGTCTTACTACTTATCTCTTCAAAGGCATTGTTATGTTTTTCCATAGGGTTTCGCACATTAGAGGAGGAAGCACCATGTTCAAATTTCATTGGTCTTGGTGGAATGTTTTGTTGTCGATGAAAACCTCCTGATCCCTGTAAGGATGATAGGGGAGGAACCTCTGCATAGATACCATCTCTCCATGGATGAGGTGAGTTATGAAACTTTCCCTTATCCACTTCTATCATGCCGATTATTTCATCATAGTTATAGAGGTCTTATTTTATTCTTATGTCATTTTGACATTTTCCTTTTTCTCTAAGGGGATCTTCAAATGCATGTTGTTCTTCTCTTATTGTTTGTAAAGGAGGCTTGGCCACTCTAGCTAGTTGTTTTGATTTGTATCATCTGTAGTTTAGGAAAGATTGGTCTCTTCATGGCTCAGGGTCTATGTCACGTTGCAGCCAAAAGTAATCAAGAGTAAAATTCTTGCTCTTATCTGGAGGTTGATATGAATTACGACCGATAGTACGGATCTCTCCATATAGGGGTTATTTTAAGCATTTGTGAATAGTTGAAGGGACGACATTCATGGCCTTAAGCCATGGATGTCCTAGTTTTACATGGAAGAGGTCGAATAAGGGGATAACATCAAATAATTGATCCACAGATTTATCATAGACCGAGACTAATAAGGTTATCTTTCAAATGTGTTCATCAAAGCTCCATTATGTGTTTTAATTCTCAAATCCAACAGTTCATAATAATTTTGTACCAAATCATGTAAGAAGAAACTCTTCCGTAACCACAATAGTCATGCAATTAGGGTTTATAAGTGTTCCATCACATGTATTTCCATTATTTTCACTGTAATGTAAAGAGGCCCTTCAGTATCTACCATTTCTTTGTCATGAGGTGTAAATATTATTTCAAGTTTAGGGGCTCATCTTTTCAAATAAGGCCTAGGAGGAAGCCTAGCATTATTGTTGTATTGAGAATCCATATGCATGTTTTCAAATTAATGCCAAATCATATTTTAAAGATTTTCAAAATTTATGCAAGAAACAAATGCAAAGGTATGTATGAATATGACCTAAAATGCTTGATTTTTCAAGTTTTTCAATGCAAATGAGTGAAAGAAGAGGTGTTGTAAGGAATTTCAAGAGGGATAGACAATAATATTTCTAATAAAATCCCAATGATGCAAGTCTAGAGTGATAACAAGTCAAAACCTAGTGAAAATACACCTAAAATATGTAATTTTCACCAATTTTCAATGTAAATGCCTAGTAGAAAGGGTGTTGTAAGGAATTTGAGGAGAGGAAGCAGATAATAACCCTAATATTAGTCAAATGATGCATCAAAATCCCTTACAACATGCTTATAGTGCAAATCTAGAGAGACGATAAGGCCAAATCTAGTGAAAATGCAAGGTTTTCAAACCCTAGACATGAAATTTTGCAAGAAAGCCACTATAATGAAACACTACAATTAGAAATAAGTCCTAATGAGTGTTTGAAAAGGGCAGTAAAATATGAAACAAGACTTTGACTACAACCCCTAGCTGATGCAAAACTAGGTTTTTATGAAAAATGCACAATTTCAAGCAATTTTTGACAATTTAAGCATGAAAATGCAATGCAAGTGAATATCAAATGATGAATTTCTATAATTTAAATCAGACATAATGAAAATAACAGAAATTTAATGAAATTAAATGCCAATTAATTCAAATTATGCTAAAATGCAAGCCTAAGATGCCAATTTTTTCAAAATTTTCATTTTTAGTTTTTTGAATGCAATAAGATGAATGAATGCAAATCTATCACACAACACTCAGAAAGGTGCAAAAATTTAAAAAACATGGGTTCACCAAAATGTTTAGGGTTAAAAAGGGGAAAAGTTTTGGTTTAGGTTTCAAAGGCAAATCCTCCCTTCTCACCAAACATTCAAGGGCATATCAACTGAGTTGAATCTCCACTAAGCGAGAGCAATCACCTATCAAGTTGGGCTGCCTCTTAGAACAATGTGGAAGCTCAGATGTATCAAAAAATATCTCAATTTAATGCTTAATTACACTTAAAACCCTAAATATGTAAAACAATAAGCAAATTAATGAATTACGACAAATCCTTTCAGACTAAGGTGAGGGACAAAGATTATTAACTCACTATTTTTCAAAGTTCAGAATGCAGAATAGTCAGGGACACTGGGACCAGTGCCCTAGTCCAAGGTACATTTTTTTTGTCATGGAATCTAAATCTCCTTCCGACATTGATCTGCACTGTATCTTTTGTTTCTACCCCCCAAAAAGTGGAGGACACAAGGACTAGTGCCGTTGTCCCGAAATGTTGAACTCTATCCTCTTTCTTTCGGATCTTGAATCCTTGTTCTCTGCAACCTCCTTTCTGCAACTCCACTCCGTGAAACTCAATACTTGTAACCTGCAATCACAAAGGAGTGTAGGAGGGGGTTGTGGTGTTTAGAGGCTTGCCTCAGTCAAGCCCCGGAGAGACATTCAATTCTTTTGAACACTGTTGTCAAATAAGTGTGTGTATCCTTATAGGATAGAGGTAAAATCCAAATGATAAATGATAAAAAAATAGAATAGATATCACCTTGTAGTGTAGATCTCATGGAAGGAAGATGCTCTTCATGCCATGAGGAGATGGAGTCAAATCTGCAAATACAAACACAATAACAACAAAATACTGCTCTACAACACAATGAATGCCTTGAATCAAAAGTTAGAAGTTCACAATGTTCATCTAATTTCCATCTAGTTTGAAAATGAAAACCTAAACATGCTTATATATGAAACTACAAAGATTTCCACTAAGAATTTCGTAATTCAAACTTGAGATGTCGGCATAGGACCCAAATAACGGTCATAAAACTGACATTTAAATTTAGGGCAGACCCAAAATATAACAAGGCTAGGGTGCTAGCGCCCAAGTCCACCCTTTCATTTTTGTTTAGGGATCATCAAAATAGCACCCCTAGGTCCTATTTTCCATAAGACTTCAGGGTTTTCTCATCGGGAGTCAAAATTAACATGCAAGATGCTTTAAATGCATTCTAAGGACCCAGGAGCTAAACCTTAAGAGGGAAAAGCCCCCAAGGGGACATTTTCTGACATAACAGTTATAACTCTTTAATTTGATTTATATATATAATTATATATATATACCATTTGTATATATATATTATTGTAGTGTTCACACACACACAAACACACACACACACATAATTGTTATAAGCTCCTTTTTAGATTACAATGTATAGATATCTCAGATATATATTATATATTGTATATTTGGTAAGATATGAATATAGATATAAATTAAAGAATTTGATTTTGTTCATATATGTATATAGAAACTATAGGTTTATCTTTGTAGATTTTATAGGAAAGATACATAAATTTGTATTTATTGAGATTTAATTTCTAATTTGGTACTTTGTTAAGACAATATGTTATATTCATTTACATTATTTTAGTTAGAAAGATTTTTATATTAAATAGTTAAATGCAATGGTGTTATTTCACTTATTTGTTAGAAAATGTTAAGAATTTAAATGTTAGATAAGTAATAAAATAATCTTTGTGTTCTATATCAATAAATTTAATGGTTCAAGCTTACTCATTTTATGATAATGACTTCAGTAGATTGATTTAACTAATTTGCACAGTCTTCCTTGCTTCAGTTGTAAACAAATAATTTTCTCTCTATGGTTCTCATCTTCACATCGATAAGAGTTTGAGTGCATGAGGTAAAATTTTCAACAATCTATTTAAACATAGTATTGATTTAAAAAAACAATTTTGTTGATTTCTACATTTTTGTGATTACTTTTAGTGTTAATTAAGGATGTGCATGACATAGGTATCAGAGCACCAGGTTGTAACACTTTGGGAACTCTGGGGGAAAATGTAGTAATTGTGTAACCTTGTTTCTTAAATGTAGAATGCCTCCTTGACGAAGGTGCAATCTTTCTCTACTGTCAGAATCATATCATTCTAAGGAGCATGTTGATCATGGGCTCCAAATACTTTAGACCCTACAACAATTTGTGAATGCTATTCAGAATAGACTTCCTTCACCTACTAATCATGGGCAACACCATTCAGATGAGCACCACTCTATTCCTTGAGAGCATAGAAGAATCCCTAATAGAGGAGTATCAGATCATTTAGAGGAAGGAATGGGTGAATTAAGACATTATTCCTCATTTTACTCGAGTAGATCAGGATGCTTCCGTTGAGTAGATAAGCAGATCAGGGAATTTCTTCATGTTCAACCTCAACACTTTTCTGGTTCTACTGATGGTTCAGAGACAGAGCCATGATTGTTATGTCTTGAAAAATGTTTTGCACTCAAAACCTATGGGAGAACCTCAAGGTGAGATTGGTGATTCATTTTCTTAAGGATAACGTTGCTACTTGGTGGCAACAGGAGGAGAGAAAGGGGCACTTGACTCTGGATGTTATTACTTGGGAAATTTTCTTGGATATATTTAGGAAAAGATTCATCTTTGAATATTTCTAGAAGTGGAAAATTGATGAGTTCCATGATCTCTAGCAGAGATGACTTATAGTAGCCCAGTACGAGAATAAATTTTTGGAGCTATTGCAATATGTTGATTCTATTCAGGAGGAAAAATTGATGGTCAACCACTTCATCAGAGGTCTTAACCATGGTATTGTAGGACCTGTGTGTTTGTCTGAGCCTTCAAATTTGAGACAAGTAGTAGAGAAAACCCTTATTACTGAAGAAATCCAACCTAAGCATCATGATAATAGAGATCATCATCAGAATCAATCTCAGCAAAACCATAATTTCTCTCATCCTTTCGTACCTCCTAGGATTGGATTTAGAACTAATTCTTTTCTTGTTAGGTCAGCACCGCAGCAATAGCAACAAGGTTAGAAGGCTAAGTCATTTTAGGGAGGATCAGCTAAGTCTTGGCAGGTTCCATCACAAAGGAGAGATCAGAAGTCTCAGACACAATATGTGGGCATAGCTTGTACTCAGTAGAGTTTCCAAGGCAGCCAGGCTAGCTCCAGTAGAACAGATTTTCATACTCCAGCACCACTTAAGGGTCCCTATTATACATGCAGAGGTATGGGGCATATTGCTCGAGAATGTTTCCAAAATATTGCATCAGTAGGAGGAGGGAAGCAGGTGGCAATTTCTAAGCCTATAGTTGGAGATGTGGGTAAAATCTCATTAAGTCTTTGCAGCAGTAGATAATTGGTAGGTGGATCATTAGGCTTCGGTCATTGAGGCTTTGGGTAAGATGGGTAATATTTTTGTTTCCATACTCTTTGATTCTGGGGCTACAGATTCATTTGTGTCCCCATCTATAGTGGAGAAGTGAGGGTTGGTGACTATTAAGCAAGATGCTAATTGGAATGTAGAGTTGTCTTCCAAAGCTAGGATGTTTGTCAGTTCTTTGGTTAGGGATTGTCAGATAGGAATTGTAACTTTCTCTACTCTAGCAAATCTCAGGGTGATTCTGTTAGGATCTTATGGTCTGATTTTAGGTATGGATTGGATGAATATCCATGGGGCTAAGTTATATTGTCTCAACAAGTGTATTGAGTGCTTGGATGATGTTGGTAATAAGGTAGAAGTTTCAGGGATTAAGAGACCAGTGTCACTCAGGATAATTTTGGCCATGCAGCTAAAACATTGTATGCGGAAGGGGTGTCAATTCTTTTCTATCACCATCAGTGACAGTTCAAAGGACAAGCCAAAGAATTCATTGGATGATCATCCTATTCTTCAAGAGTTCACCAATGATTTTCCTTCTTAGCTTTCTAGGATTCCACCACAGTGAGAGATTGACTTTCATATTGACTTTGGTACCTAGAGCGCTACCTATTTCTAAGGCTCCTTATAGAATGATGACATAAGAACTTGAGGAGCTTAAGTTACAATTGGAGGATCTTTTAGAAAAAAGGTCACATTCATCCTAGCATATCTCCTTGGGGTGCACCTATCATCTTCGTGAAGAAGAAGGACGGATCTCTTCACCTTTGCATAGACTACAGGTAGTTGAATAAGTTGACAATAAAGAATTGCTACCTGTTGCCAAGGATAGATGATTTGTTTGATCAAATTTAGGGAGCAAAGATTTTCTCAAAGATAGATCTTAAATCATGATATCATCAATTGAGGATTGCAGAAGCTGACATCCATAAGACAACTTTTCACACCTGATATGGTCATTATGAGTTCATTGTTGTTCTTTTGGCTTGACCAATGCTCCAATAGTCTTTATGAGCCTAATGAATGGTGTCTTCTGCACTTTCTTGGATTGATTCATACTCATCTTTTTAGATGATATTCTAATTTATTATTGCATGGTAGAGGAGCATAAGGAGCATTTGTGGCAAGTGTTGTAGTGCCTGAGAGAGAAGCAGTTGTACACCAATCTTTCTAAATGTGAATTCTTCTAGAAAGAAATTTAGTATTTAGGGCACATCATATTAGGAGATGGGATTTTAGTAGATCCTTCTAAGATTTAGGCTATTTTGAAATGGCCCACTCCCACTAATATTGTGGAGGTTAAGAGTTTCGTGGGTTTAGCTGGTTACTACAGGAGGTTCATGGAAGGTTTTTCTAGGATTGCACATCTGATTACTTTACTCTAGAGACAAGCAAGAAATTTGTTTAGTCTAAGTAGTGAGAGAGAACTTTTCAGATCCTGAAGGAGAAACTCACCAATGCACCTATCTTAGCAATTCCATATCCTACAGGTGATTTTGTTGTTTGCATTGATGCTTCAATCGAGGGAATTGGAGTTGTTCTTATGCAGGAGAGACATGTGATAGCCTTCGAGTCTCACGAGTTGAGGAATCATGAGCTTAATTACCTGACTCACAACTTGGAGCTAGCTATTGTGGTTCATGCTTTGATGAAATGGCATCATTTTCTTCTTGGGCATAGATTTGAGTTGCATTCAGATCACTGGAACTTACAATATATCTTTTCTTAGCCTAACTTGAATGCATGGAGCATCAATGGATGGAGTTTCTTTGTGACTTTGAAATCTAGTATATTAAGGGAAAAGAGAATGTTGTGGCTAACGCTCTTAGTACATGAAGATGTGATTTTCTCTCTTTGACTGTAAAGGCAGATCTTAGGGGGCATATTTTGGAGTTTTTACCATAGGTTGCCTTGTATAGCGAGATTATCCAGTTTTAGGGTCCATTGAAGGACAAGTTTGAGGGATTTTTAGTAGATGATGATGGATTGCTTTGACATCATGGATGTATTTATGTTCCTTCTTTTGGTGACCTTAGAGAGTTGGTTCTTTCTGAGGCTCACAAAGAACCTTATGCGACACATCCAAGAGTTAAGAAGATGAATGCAGACCTTCAAAAATTATATTTTTGGGTAGGGATGCGGAAGGATATAGCAGAGTACATTTCTCATTTCCTCGAATGTAGAGAGTAAAAGTGGAACATCAACATCTTGCTACTTTATTGTACCCTCATGCGATTCCAGAGTGGAAGTGGGACGTGATATCAATGGATTTCATTGTGGGTCTCCCTATGACTACATGTCTGCATGATGCGATTATGGTGACTGTGGACAAATTAACTAAGCTAGTACATTTCTCTCCAATGAGTTCTTCCTACAATGCTACTTTAGTAGCCAAAGTTTTCTTGCATGACATTACCACTTCATGGCACTCCGAAGAGGATTAGTTTGGATAGAGATCCTATTTTCATTCTTCTTTTTGGACTACTGTACAATAGGCTTTGGACACTCAACTTAATTTCAGTACTACTTATCATTCAGAGACAGAGGGATAGATGGAGTGAGTGAACCATGTCCTAGAGGATATGCTCAAAATGTATGTTATGGATCAACAGTCTCATTGGGAGGAGTACTTGTTTGCATATAATAATGGGTATCACAATTTGCTTGGTATGGAACCTTATGAGGCTTTATATGATAGACCCTATAGAACACCACTGAGCTAGGACCGGTTGGAGGATTGTGTTGTAGTAGGCCTTGAGCTTATTCATGAGATGGAGTGGCAAGTGACCTGAAGTTGTGAGCTACTACAGATAGCACAAGATCGACAAAAGCAATATGCCGACACTAGGAGAGTAGATCATGAGTTCCAGGTTGGGGATAGAGTTTGCTTGCATGTTCGACCTCATAAGAGTTCTATCCATTATGGAAAGGGCTCTAAGTTGGCACCAAGATATTTTGGTCCTTTTTAGATCCTAGAGAGGATTGGTCCGGTTGCATATCACTTAGCATTACCACCCAGCCTGTCTTGTATCCACAATATTTTTCATGTGTCTATGCTTAAGAAGTATGTGCCTGATTTATCTCATGTTTTGGAGTGGGATACTCTACATGTGGTGCAGGATGGACAACTAACCCTACATCCCATTTGCATGTTGGATCGATGAACATTGGCCATGTGACGATGATAGTTGGACCATGTCACGGTCCAGTGGGATATTTATGATGAGTCTTCTGCGACATGGGAGGTTATAGTCAGGATGAGATCATTATTTCCATATCCTTTTGATGGCTTCTAGGAGGAAGCCTAATATTAGAGGGGCAGAATGTGAGGCCTAGCTAGTATTGCACTTGAGACCATGATATGATACTATTTATAGTTTTCTATTTTGGTGTGTGTGATTGGACATGGTTGATATTACTAATTTTGGATTATGAATCTATGTGTTTTGATATGCATTTTTCATATATATTTGTGTGTGTTTAGACATCATTTTGGATTGTAGATGATATTAAATGCTTAATTTAATAAAATGTTTTGATTATGAAGTATTAATAAATATGTATTTAATTTTCGCAAAATGAGTATTTTAGATTAAATTGTGGAATTTAATAATTAATTGATGATGGATGTTTTAAATGTTTAATATTTTATTAGTTCGTTGCTTCGGCTATACTTTTTGAGATGCACTGATGTTCAAATTGAGTCTTGTAGGTGGGTAGTCCAGATCCCTTTAGATTGGAGACATTCTAAATGTCCAATTTAATTAATTTATTTTTTTATATTCTGTTGTGTGAAGTCAAGTGGGTTTGTGTCAAGGGTGTTTGGATTAATTATCTTGGTAAATTAATTTAATGTTTAATATTAGTGTGGGGAAATATGTTTTATTTAATTTTATTTGAAGTGGGTTATTTTAAAAGTCATTTTATTTATTTTTATTCGTAAGAGGTGAGTTTTATATTAATGCCAAAATTTAGCTTGGCCTGCACCAATTGAGATCACAGAAGAGGGATCTCATCCCCATGGATTCAAAGTTATATCTGATTAAATCATCTATTGACATACAGACCCATGCAAAATTACTACTTACTTGGTTTTGTCACTACAATCAGAAACCAAAACTCCCTAAGGTAAAAGGCTACAAATAACAAACTACCAAAAAACAAACCATACACAGGGCCTTATGCAACCATCCAAGAGTAGCCAGGTAATATAAAGTCCTGGTAGTAGTTGCTTACTAAGTATTGATGCCAAAATTACCTTGAGAGAGCAATTTATTTTTGCACTCCATTAGCTTGAGGATAGCATTCTCCTTTTTTTGTGCTTTGAGCCATTCATCATCCCCCCCAAACATTTGTTTCTTTGGGGCTGAAATGGTGGAAGACTGAAGCTGTGATTCGTTGCAGCCAACCTTTCTTTGACTGTTGATCTATTTCTTTTCCTAACTATTTGCCAATTATCTTCCCCATCCCCATCAATAGGATCTTTTAATGCATGTGAAGGTGCCTGAAAGAGGGAATTTTCAACCACTATTGTCTGTGCATCCTTAATCGCAACAATAGATTTTGTGCATTGTTTGACTGATGAGCAACAACACTACCCACATCACAATTAGGGTCACAAGGTTCAATCATAGAAGGTAATTTTGGATCAGATTTAGAAGCTGGCAAAGGCTCATGAAACTTCTCTTTATTCTTTGTGCTGATATCATTTTTGATGAGCCATAACTTTTAGGTGAGTTTGAGACATAATAGTGCTTGGGGGAGGTGTCTTTCCACCAGGATGCCTTCCATTTTGCTTGAGTTTTCACCTTCAGGCAATTTGCTACAATGTGACCAATTTTGTAATATCTTTTGCATCTGAATATTAAACCTTCATAGTCCAAAGTTTGCAACCAGCTGTTACCATTTGCATTCAGGATGATTTCTACCGGGAGGGCTTTGGAGGTGTCCCCCTCAACCAAAATCCTCGCAAAGGTTGTGTGAATGAATTTTTTTGAATTTGCATCCGTGCTTATGAAATTACCAATAGCTAAAAAGCATGACTCAAACCAATAGTGCAGGGGAACATTTGGGAGGTGAACCTAGATCGGCATTACAACAAATGATTCGATGGCTAGATCAAAGTTTAGATGCCAAGATTTTAGAAACAGTGTGCTTTCACCCCACAACCATGTGTGATTGAGAATGGCATTTTTGTCTTGCTTGTTGTCAAAAACCACTGTGAAAAAACCTTTTGCACTGGGATAAATTTCTAAGTTTTTTTCATTAGGGGACCCGAGATTTTGAAATCCATTCATGTAATACAGGGAGGCTAGGACAAAATTGACTAAACCTACCAATCAGCCCATTCTCAGAAAAAAAAATTCTTCATTTTCATGCATTTCCTTTAATAAAATGGTGCTAAAATTCACTTCCAAAGGTTTGTCTAAGCATTGAACTGACCTCCTAATGGTTATACCTGAGTATCATGGATTTGAAGAGACCCTAGGTGAACCAGACCTGGATCTAGGATTTTCTAAAGGAGCACCCACCACAAAGGTATTCACAAGTCGCACATCATTGCTCTACCCACATTTAACCATATCTTCAAAGGTTGGCACAGGTGGATCTATCTCCTGAGGGAAAAGACTTGGGAGATCATGGAGAAAAGCCAATTGTGCGAAGGCCATTTCTATACCTAGCCCGATCTCCAGAGTTGCCAGAGGAAGGTGCCATTGGGATTGAACCTTGACTATCATCATGCACAAAAGCTCCCTTATTGCATCCATCAACTAAGGAAACCAAAGAAAATGTATCTCCAACACCCTAAATATCACCATCAACACCAGAAACCCTCACCTCACCTGCAACCGAAGCCCTAACATTCAGTAGTTTCATAGACCCAAACCCATTCAACAACAACATCATTCCCTCATTCTATGATAAAAGTCATTTTATTATTATTAATATCACCCTTTGTATTTTTATTTGGGGCAAGTTGAAAGGTTGTGAGTAACTTCTATTTTATGGAGGAATTGGAATCATTCCTCATGTTGTGTGTGCACGTGCATACTAAAGCTTGGATCTCTTCTTTTCTTTGTCATAATTTTTGTGCTAGAGTAGGAATTGGAGTGTGGATATGGTTGGGAAGAAATATCTATGAATGGAAGATTAGATTATGGCTCAAAAAAAAATTTATTGATCAAGAATTGCTAGATTTAAACCCTAATTTCTTGGGCTGATCCTAACTTGGACAACCAAGGTAGGGTTTGGGTTTTCTTTAAAAATTCTTGTTTAATTTTGATAAATGTTGATATGACTGTGGTTTCTAATTTCTGTGTAACAGTGGAGTTGTAAGAAATGTTATTTTTAATGTGTCTCTGCTGTAATGTGGCATGCATGTGTGTTAGGGGATTTGGGTGTGTAAAGGGAGTTTATCTCGCCTGAGGGTTGAGAACCTCCTTTGTGTGGGGTTGAGAAGGGCATGGATCCTATCTTGGAGAAGTTATGAAATATGGAGGAAATAGGGGTTGATGTGCTGAAGGGTTGTAAAATGGAGGTGTTGTGTTGATAGAAGGGTTGTGTTGTTATGGCTATGTTGTGATGGGGAGCTATGTTGAATGGTTGTGTTGGTGTGTGGTTTTGAAGGGTTGAGGAGATTTCTATGGGAAAAAAAAAATTATTGAAAAGAAAAGTTGTTGTGATGATTTATCCCCAAAAGAGAAGGAAATCCCCCTTTTCCCCCTTTGCAAGAATTTGTAGTCAGGTTCTTTGTGTGTTAGTCAGCTTGTGTTGGTTTTAGTTTAGTTTTTCCTTTGATTCACTTGGGCATTTGGAATTTGTCTCCCGCTCGGGGGTGGACTTGGTTTGCAAGTCTTATGGCTGGGAGGAGAGTGGGACTGGGTTGCTTAGTTTTGTGTGTGCAGGTTTGCTATAGGTTGCATTCTGGACAAAAGATTTTAGTTGAAGGGAAATTATATTTCAATGTATGGATGATATTCTTATCAATTGTTAATGTTGATCAGAATAATGTTTTTATGTTGATTCTCTTTCTCTAATTTGTTGAAGGAAAGAAACAATTGGAACAACTGTGTATTTTTATACTAAAATTTTTGCTAATGAAATGTTGATTATTTGATTTATTTATTACCCTACATAATACAGGGGAATGCAAATTGATAAACTGATCAATGTAATTAAATTGATAATGATAAAAATCCCTAGAAGTCACAATAATGTTATACTCTGCGAGGATAACATTTGTTATCCATTATATATATATATATATATATATATATATATATATATATATATATATATATATATATATATATATATATATATATATATATCGAATGGTAGATTTTGATTTTTAAATAAATTTTGTTTACATAGCATGGTGGTAGTCGTGGCATCCACAACTACCACAATATTAACTGTGTGATCCGTGGGGAGCCACAACTCCCCATATAATGTCTCGACCGACTGTGGCTGAGCCTTGGTGCCCACCATAGGTCGTGACTTGCGCCTTACATTGATGTTCTTTGTTTCATTTGGTGCCTCTTCACAACAAGCTTAATAATTGTTATAACTCTTTAATTTGATTTGTGTGTATATATATATGGATATTATTATTGTAGTGTTCACATATTTATATATATCATATAATATATATATGTATATATAAGTATATATTTATATATATAAATATAAATGCATAACTGTTATAAACTCCTTTTCAGATTACATTGTGTGTGTGTATATATATATATATGTATATGTATGTATTGGTAAGATAAGAATAGAGATATAAATTAAAGAATTTGATTTTGTTCATATATGTATATAGAAACTAAAGATTTATCTTTGTAGATTTTATAGGAAAGATACATCAACTTTCTATTTGTTGAGATTTCATTTCTAATTTGGTACTTCGTTAAGACAATATGTTATATTCATTTATGTTACTTTAGTTAGAAAGATTTTTATATTAAATAGTTAAATGCAATGGTGTTATTTCGTTTAGTTGTTATAAAATGTTATGAATGTAAATGTTAGATGAGTTAATATAAAATAATCTTTGTGTTCTATATCACTAAATTTAATAGTTCAGGTTTACTTATTTTGATGCAGGAGCATATCGGGCTCTCAAGCTATCTGCATCAATATGTACATAAACAAGTTTTTGTTCTCAATTTTGTTGTGTTTTACAGATACATTGAAGTTCTTTTTGTAAACCCTATCCCTGTTAGATGGTGTCACTTTTTTATCGGTGTGACCTTATGTGTTCGGTGGGACTTTAGTTGGCGTCCCCTCGACAACCTGATGCAAAGTTGTGTTTCATCGGTGGGACCATATGAATTCGGAGGGACTCTAAATATAGTCTCCTTGACATGCCGATGGAAGGCTACTACTTGGTTACCGCTTCACCGCACCTAATAAAGTTTGGTCATTCTTTTATCTGCGGCATCACGAGATCATGACTCATGTTGCTGAGATAAGATCCAATGGAGTAGCAACAATTTCAGGGAATCTTTCTATGTTGGTGGGAAAGTGTTATGAAGTCCCTCAGAATGGTATGGCTCCTACTAGTACATGCCTCTTGTGGTGGGTCCCGTGTTGACCTCGAGGGAGAGTGAGGATTGGTTAGATAAATGGAGTGTTGGCTGACGGATGACTTGGCAAGTCAAAGGGACTTTGGAACTTCAGGAAGAGTTATGTTGGTGTCTCTTTGACAATTTGATGTGTCTTTGATAGTTAACCTTTTTGGAGACCGTTCGATGGTGGAAGTTAAAACAAACTATTTTCCTTAGAGAACAGGGGAACGTAGAGAACAAGGGAAGGTGACAAAATGGGATGGCATTTAGAAAGGAGATCATCGATCAGACTGGATTGTATGAGAAATTAGGGAAAAATTATCTCATTGAAGAATGTCAATTTGGTCTCTATGAAAATGGTCTGTAATTGAACTCTAGAATGTAATCTATACTCTGTTGATGAAATAAAAGGAGGGTTGTTTCTTTATTGAAATTTTTTTGCATTATAGATTTGTTTTGCTGCTTGATTGATAGATTGATAAGGCTCTTCAATCTCGACTGCATCAAGTGGTATCAGAGTAGGTTTGCTCCTAGAGAAAGTGTCAAAGAAATTACAAAGTCCTGAAGGGAATTTGTTGTGGGTAAGTGAGCAAAGGAAGAAGACATGCAACTGCAAAGGACTTGCGTAAAATGGTATAGAGAGGATGTGGTAGAGGAAGAGGGGTGTGAAGAGATGCAGACGTCTTGATGGAGATGTTGAGGGGAATTACGTCCAGAATGGAAGCCATTGAAATTGCACAGTGAAGAGGTCATCATGTTGAAGACGTGAGTGACAATGAAGAAGAGCAGGTTGAAGTTGAAGGAGAAGAAAACCAACTTGAGCTTGATCAAAGAGAAGAGAGGTTCATTCAAGCCCTAACTAGAATGAATACCAAACCCCATTTTAAGCCTCCAGACTATAGTGGTAACCTAAATTCAAATGAATTGTTGGATTGGATCACCGAGATGGAGAAGTACTTTGACTTTGAAGGTACAAAAGAAGACAAGAAGGTGAAATATGCCTGTACAAAGTTGAAAGGGCATGCATCGTTGTGGTGGGATCATTTGCAGACTGATAGACAAAGAAGAGGCAAGGAGAAGATAAAGTCATGGGACCGAATGGTAAACAAATTGAAGATGAAATTCATGCTTGCAGACTATTAGATAAATCTGTTTAGAAAAATGGAAAACTTGAAGCAAAGAGAATCTAGTGTCAAGGAATACACAAAAGAGTTTTACTGACTGAGCGTTCAAACAAACCACACGGAGAATGAGATTGAACAAGTTGCAAGGTATCTAAATGGCTTGCAGGTGTCCATACAAGATGAGATTAGATTGCTCAGATCTGCTCAGATTGCAGAGTGTGGAAGAGGCCTACCAATGTGCATTGATGGCCAAAGAGAAGCTAAATAGGAAACAACAAAAAAATAATAGGGATAGAGGCAGAAATGCTCATGGTAGAGGGTAGAGCAGTGGTGGAAGAGGATATTATGCCAAACAAGATGAAGATGGTACCTCTAAGACTCAGGAAATGTGAGGTAGAGGAAACTTTTGAGGAAGAGGAGAACCTTTTCAAGGAAGAGGTAATTTTGGAAGAGGAAGAGGCAAAGGCTTCACTAGGACATGTTACCAATGTGGTGAGATTGGGCATAGGTCTTTTGAATGTCCACAAGTTCAAGGTGGAAGTAAGGGAAAAGAGGCCAAAGTTCATGTGGCCCAAGCAGAAGATGAAGTGGTAGAAACTTCGAAGCATGGAGAAGACCCCGAGGACGAAGAGTCTCTGATGATAAGAAAGATTTTGTTAAGTCTTGAGAAGGTAGAAACAAAACCTATACAGAGAAGAAATTTGTTTAGAACCAAATTCAAGTCAGGAGGCAAGTGTTGTAAAGTGATTATATATAGTGGCAGCATAGACAATATTGTGTCTAGATAAATGGTGAGGAAGTTGAAGCTGAAAAGAATGAAGCATCCCAGCCTGTACAAGGTCTCATGGTTGCAGAAGGAGCACCAATTAGTGGTAAGAGAACAATGCTTGGTTAATTTCTAGATTGGTAATTACAAGGATAAAATACTCTGTGATCTAATGCCAATGGATGCCAGTCATATCTTTCTTGGAAGACCGTGGAAATTTCATAGACAAGTTGTTCATGATGGTAAAAGTAATACATATACCATTAAGAAGGATGGTCAAGAATTTATTTTGAATCCTATGAAGGATAAAGATGAAGATACAAAAGGTACTTCTAGGGTGTGTCTTGTCTCAAGAAAGAAGTTCCTGAAGGATCTGAAGAAGGATGGTGTTTGTTATGCACTTGTTACCCAACCATTTCAAAACATGACAACAAAAAAAGAGGAGAGGCTACCAGTACAAATTCAGGAATTGGTTGATGAGTATGCTGATATAATGATGGAGTTGCCATATGGACTACCACTGGTGAGAGAAATCGGTCACTGTATGGATTTGATCCCAGGTGCAAGTTTACCAAACAAGGCACCGTATAGGATGACACCTCAAGAGAATGAGGAAATAAATAGACAAGTCCACGAGCTGTTGGACAAGGGGCTGATTAGGGAAAGTTTTAGTCCATGCATTGTACCTGCACTATTAGCACCTAAGAAGGGAGGTGAATGGAGGATGTGTACATACTCTCATGCAATAAATAAGATCACCATCAAATATAGATTCCCATTGACCATAATGGATGATTTAATGGATTGTTTGAGTGGAGCAAGGTACTTCACGAAGATTGATATAAAAAGTGGGTACCATCAAATTAAAATCCATGAAGGGGATGAGTGGAAGACAATGTTAAAGATGAAGGATGGATTGTATGAGTGGCTGGTCATGCTGTTTGGATTGACAAATGCACCCAGTACATTCATGAGATTGATTAATCAAGTGCTGAAGCTCTATCTTGGTAAGTTTGTCATAGTCTACCTTGATGATATTTTAATTTTTAGTAAAACAAAAGAAGAACATTTAGAACATATTAGGGATGTCTTGCAAAGATTGAAAGAATAAAAACTAATGGTGAATCTAAAAAAGTGTACTTTCATGAAGAAGGAGTCAGTGTACTTGGGATTTGTAGTTTCAAAAGAAGGGTTGAAAATGGACCCTAAGAAAGTAAAGGCTATTGTTGAATGGCCATCACCAAGGAGTATGTTTGAAGCTCATAGTTTTCATGGGTTAGCAAGATTCTATCAAAAGTTTATAAGAAATTCGAGCAAAATTTGTTCTCCCATAACTGAAACAATGAAGGGAGTAAGGAAAGAATTTAAGTGGACGGCTATAGCAGAGAAAAGTTTTCAGTTGTTGAAGAATAAGGTAACAGAAAAGCCTATGTTGGCACTACCAGACTTTGGAAAAGTTTTCCAAGTGGATTGTGATGCAATTGGAACATCAATAGGAGGAGTTCTTAGCCAAGAGGGAAGACCAATAACATACTTCAGTGAGAAGTTGAATGAAGCTAAGAGGAAATATTATGTGTATGACCAGGAGTTCTATGCAATTGTGCAAGCTCAAGAAGTGGAGGCATTATTTGCTGCCAAAAGAATTTGTATTGTATACAGACAATCATGCCCTATAGTTCATAAATAGCCAAGGTAAGCTAAACCAGAGGCATATGAAGTGGATTGAGTTTTTACAAAGTTATTCTTTTGTGTTCAAACATAGGAGTGGCAAATCCAATCGAGTTGTTGATGTACTGAGTAGGAGAACTTTATTGTTGATTGAGATGAAAGTGAATGTTGTTGGTTTTGATGCTTTGGGTGAGTTGTATGAACAAGACCCATATTTCAGTGAGGCATGATTAGCATGCAAGAATCTAGTGGAATTGGATCAAACTCTATGGCTAGAGTATTTCATTCAAGAGAACCTGTTGTTCAAGGGAAAGAAGTTATGTATTCCTAGAGGCTACATGATGGAGAATCTAATCAAAGAAAAGCATAGTGGTAAATTGGGTGGACATTTTGGAGTAGATAAAATAATAGCTTTGTTGAATGAGAGTTATTATTGGCCAGGAATGAGTGTTGATGTCAAGAAGATGGTACAAGATGCAGAATTTGTCAACATGCAAAGGGTATGAAACAAAATACTAGGCTGTATCAGCCATTACCAATTCCAGAGAGACCATGGAAACACATTAGCATGATTTTTTTCTAGGACTGCCTCAAACTCAAAGAGGTAATGATTCTATTTTTGTGGTTGTTGATAGATTTTTGAAAATGGCTCATTTTATTCCATGTCAGAAAACTAGTGATGCTTCCGATATAGAAAATTTGTTTTTCAAAGAAATAGTTCTGTTGCATGGTTTACCAAAGAGTATCATATCTAATCGGGATACAAAGTTTGTTGGCCATTTCTGGTGCACATTGTGGAATAAATTAGGCACACATTTGGGTTTCAGTTCAACCTACCATCCACAAATAGATGGTCAGACTGAAGTTGTGAACAAGAGTTTGGGTAATCTCCTTTGATGTTTGATTGGGGACAAACCAAAATAGTGGGACTTGTTCTTGCCACAGACAGAGTTTGCCTCTAACAATTCAGTTAATAGGAGTATTGGGAAAAGTCCATTCAATGTAGTGTATGGTTTCAGCCCTAGGGGCATAGATGAACTTAGAGATAGTGTAGACCTGGTGAGAACAAGTGTCGTGGTGAAGGATTTTGTGAAGTATATCAGGGATTTGCACAAAGAGGTGCAAGAAAAGTTGGATAAGAGTACGACAAAGTACAAAGAGTCTGTTGATTGTCACAGGAGGGAACATGAATTCCAGATTGGGGAACTGGTCTGGGTTCATTTGAGAAAGGAAAGGTTTCCACAGGGAACCTATAATAAGTTAAAATGAAATAAAATAGGTCCTTTCCAGATCTTACGCAAGTTTTCAGCCAATGCTTATGAAGTTGAACTTTTAGAGCATGTAGATATATCTCCTATCTTTAATGTCAGTGATATGTACAAATATTTTGAAGGGTAGACAAGTACTCAACCACATTCGCCTACAAATATCACTGATAATATAGATTGGGTGAATCAGCTACCTAAGAAGCAAACTGAATAAGTAGATGAGATCATTGATTCCAGGGTTGCTAAGAAAACACGTGGTAAAGAGTACATGGAGTACCTGGTTCACTGGAAGGGAAAATTAGTGGATGAAGCATCTTGGTTGAAGGCACATGAGTTGGCTCAGTTTGGAATGTCAATTCTAGATTGACCTAAATGTTCTTGAGTCTCCACTCATGGAACTTTTCTCCTTCCCAGGGTGTTTGATGCAGGAGCATCTCAGGCTCTCAAGCTATCCGCATCAATATGTACATAAACAAGTTTTTGTTCTCAATTTTTTGGTGTTTTATAGATGCATTGAAGTTCTTTTTGTAAACCCTAGCCCTGTTATATGGTGTCACTTTTTCATCAGTGTGACCTTATGTGTTCGGCAAGACTTTAGTTGGCATCCCCTCGACAACTCAATGTGAAGCTATGTTTCATCGGTGGAACCATATGAATTCAAAGGGACTCTGAATATAGTCTCCTCAACATGCCAATGGAGGGATACTACTTGGTTACCGCTTCACCACACCTAATAAAGTTTGGTCATTTTTTAATCTACGACATCGCAAGATCATGACATGTGTTGCTGAGATGAGATCCAATGAAGCAACAATAGTTTTAGGGAATCTTTCTATGTTGGTGGGAAAGTGTTATGAAGTCCCTTAGAATGGTATGGCTCCTACTAGCTCGTGCCTCTTGTGGTGGGTCCTGTTTTGACCTCGAGGGAGAGAGGGGGTTGGTTGAGATAAATGGAGCATTGGCCAATGGATGACTTGGCAATTTGAAGGGACTTTGGAACTTCGGGAAGAGTTCTATTGGTGTCTCTTTGACAGTTCGATATGTCTTTGATAGTTAACCATTTTGGAGACTGTTCGACAGTGGAAGTTGAAACAAACTATTTTCCTTAGAGAATAGGGGAACGTAGAGAATAGGGGAAGGTGACGAAAGGGGGTGGCATTCATAAAGGAAATCATTGATTAGACTGGATCGTATGAGGAATTGGGGAAAAATTGTCTAACTAAAGAATGTCAATTTGGTATCTAAGAAAATGCTCTGTAATTGAACTCTGGAATGTAATATGTACTCTGTTGATGAAATAAAAGGAGGGTTGTTTCTTTATTAAAAATTTGTTGCATTATAGATTTGTTTTGCTACTTGATTGATAGCCTGATAAGGCTCTTCAATCTTGACTATGTCATATTTCATGATAATGACTTTAGTAGATTGATTTAACTAATTTGTAAAATCTTCCTTGCTTCAATTGTAAACAAATAATTTTCTCTCTACAGTTCTCATCTTCACATTGATAAGAGTTTGAGTACATTAGGTAAACTTTTCAACAATCTGTTTAAACATAGTATTGATTTATAAAAAAACAATTTTGCTCATTTCTACGTTTTTGTACTTACTTTTAGTGTGAATTAAGGGTGGGTATGACAATGAATCACCTTTACAAAGAGCTTGCAAAGGAAATAATGATATTTCATAGATATAGACAAAAAAAAGAGGAAGATAATGCTTGTATATTATTTTCATTATGCCATTTCAAGGGATAATCCTCCTAGTAAAGCATAAGCCCCAATTACAATATTCAAGATGCTTTAGACTTGCTAAGTCATTACAATATATAAAGTCTAACTAAAGACAACTACTACTATCCCATGCATTAGCATATGAGGTGACCTTAAAAGAATATGGTGTGAGGCCCAAATGCATTGTGGCTTTATCTTTGTTGGACAATTTTGTATCAACTAATGTACTTGTTGAATTGTGTAATATTTTGGTGATCACATTATATATTGACATGACTATATGACTAGTTGATGCATATGAGATTATTGTGTAATTGAGATATAATGATATTTTTAGTTCATTGTTTCTATTATGACTATGATGTTAGTTACTATCATTTTGATGATTCAGTATTGATATTTGATGATAATTATGTGATTTGATTATGTTTCTTATGTATAGTTTTGATTATGCATGTAAGTAGAGAATCAATATTACAATGTGATCTTATATTATGAGATTTCATCAGATATATGCATCTTATATAAGCATATTTGTGCTCATTGATTTATACTATGATTAGCATATCTTTGTTAGATATGTTTGATGTGCTCTTGAGTGTGTAGGATTATAAGTGAAAACCAATGACGCCTGATAATAGAGAGGTATTATGGATTTTTTTTAGCATTGTATTCATCTTGCTCCATGATGGAGTAATGAGATGTGACATGTTATATACCTGTGAAATCCATCTATCTTAATTATGTAAGATTCAAGACATCCTATGATGAAACTAGCAAAGTATATTTTATATGCTTTAATTTTAATCTCCTTGCATGCAAAGGGTTTTCTATGTGTGTGGGATTTAATTAAGTGCTTTTAGAAGTGTTAAATCCAATTAAAAATAAAGGGGTTGGATGGATTTGAAATACTAATTTTTCATGTGCTGAAAAAGGCCAATTTATTTATATTATTACAAAAACATCTTAGGGGTTTATATATATATATATGAAAGAAAATAGATATCATCTCATAATCTTGGTATGTGTGAATAAAAATGTGTTATTTTTGGAAATAAGGTTTGCTTATATGTTTGATAAAGTGAATTCATTTAATTATGCATATCTTGTTTTGGAGAACTTAAATATATTTTTTCTTGAAACCCTTGAATGATACTTGAGCTTTGGAAAAGATTTATGTGGGAAAACTCTTTTAGTTTTGGAATCTTGGGAGCTTAAGGAGTGCTTTATGGGAGTATTTGTTGGGATTAGGTGTTATACACCTTGTAAATCCTAATATTTGATTTATTATTATTTTTCTATTATTTGTGTACTCACATGGAAAAGGGCATCCCACTTGAGGTAGCAAATTATGCCACATGTAATTTGTATTATGACATCATATAAGAATATCTAATGTCATGGTAATAGCATAGATGACATTGTAAGAAACACAATATATTCTATGAAATATGCAAGAGCACATAAGAGGGAGTTACAAGGTGGACTAGAAAAGTTATGAATATTTTTGACCAACTTATGATGCATAAGAATGACATATCATATAGCATATTTCCAAAAGAGGAATAAGTCCAAAGTGGAGCACCTAGGTTTAGTGGGTGAGTTATTCCTTGTGAGTTACATTCTATTTTGGTTTTTTGACCCATCATGAAGTGGGGCATTAGAATTTGGGTCAAAAATATTGGGTACCATATTTTCCCATGGTTTGTTGGTTCATGGTTTCTAAAAACCACTCATGGTTTCTTGTTTGGGATTGGTTATAAATAATATGCTTGAGATTGAGACATGTAAGCACTTGTATTTATAGGGGGTTATGTTATCAAAATTTCTCTATACATAGTTGGTGCTTCAGAACATGAGTGGGTACTCTGATTGTATTACAACCATGGTATTGGTTACTAATAATACATTGAATCTCCTTTGTTATTGGGTTTTTTCTCAAAAGGGTTTTCGTAGGGTATATACTATGTCAAGTATGTTTTTCTATGTCTTATGTTATTATATGTATGATGTATCTTTATGAAATTGTTAAATCTTACATATTTCAACATTTCTCTCCTCTAATGGTTAAGTAGGAAGTTGTTTAGTTATAATAGACTTCCTTCAGTGTTGTGTGTTCTTCATCCCCTTTGGATTCAAATTTGAAAACAAGGTATTTTCATTTGTATGCTTCAAATCATATTTTTATGTTTTATAATGGTAAGGATGTATGCTACCATTGCCTGCTTTTATTATTGGGAGTTTTCATGTGTTTTGCATTGTTTGCAGAAAATCTTGAAAAGGACTCCATTAATGGAGGTTTGGGTGTTTTATGCACTTTTATGAGTTTTAGAAAAAAGATTCATTTTGAAATTAAAATTGTTGGGAGGGGAACTAGTTTTTGGGTGTAATTAAATCAATTAGGAAATGATCAAGCTTATGCATAGGTTATTTCTAGAGGCTTGTATCTATTCCCTAAACCCCCTTTTTAGATCATGTAGGATTGATAATAAATAGAAGGATTGGAGTATTTATTGCTTGCTTACCTTGGATATTAGAGATCTAGGTGTAGTGTATATACTTGATCACCTTGGATATTTCAGATCTAAGTGTAGTATACCTTCTTGCTCACCTTGGATATTAGAGATCTAAACAGAGTGTGACTTCTTTCCCACGTTGGATATTAGAGATCTAGGTGTAGTATGTCTCAAATATTTACTTTTTAGATAATTGAAAGCCAAGGTGGATAACCACTCCATGTGAAATGAAATAAACAAATTTTTATGTAAAATATTTACCACTTTCTTATCACCAAGGTCGTGTGAGGGAAAGGCTAGATAACATAGTGAGTAAATATTATTATTCAACACTCTCTAATCACCAAGATCCCATAAAAGTGAGGTAAGTGCATACAATGGATGAATAAAAAGTTATATATTATCCAAATGAACAATTTACTGGTTGAAGGAGGCAATAATAGATTGCATGAACAATACAAATATGTTTGAGCTAAATAAATATATTCAAATATGCTGGAATATCATCAAATAGACATTATATAAATATGAATTGAATCTACTATTACAATATGTTGTTGCTCCATATACAAATACATGTTGGAAAATAAAACAAAATCTTTTAGCACAAAAACAACATCTAAATGAGATTGCCTTCTGAAAACCAAAGAGATTTTGTCCTTTTATCTCTAAATCCAAGGGTTTTCATCCTTGAATTAATAGTTGAACACAAGGCTCAAGATATGGAAAATTATTTGAAAATGGTATTTGTCTCAAAGGCAACTAAGCAGCTCAATATATAGCATCAGCAAGATACAAATTCTAGCACCCCATTTTCCCTCTCAAAGAAAATAATTAAAATATCAATGAGATTGTTTCCTTAAAATAGCCCTTAGCTTGTCATGAATACCAACTTAAAACTCCTCATTAACGATTTCTCAAAGAATCTAACATGGATAAGCTACCAAGTATCCCAAAGGTTATAACACCTCTATCTAGAAATCTATGCCCCCATAAGATATCATTTTATTATTATTTTGGTTGTTGCTTCTATTTCCCCAAACCATGGTGCCTTTTATACAATATTTTTATATCCTTATCAAGAAAGTAAGGATAGGGACCACATAAGCCAATTTATTTCTTACCCACAAGCAATGTAGAGTTGGGTACTCAAGAATCTTTGATCCCTCCCATGTAACATCTTCTATAGGTAGGTTCCTCTAGAAAACTAGATATTTTGTGAATGTTATGTTCAACTTCTTCACTTATTTGTCAATTCAATGGAATCTAACACTAAAATGACCTTCCCTTCATCATCCAAGGGTGGAAAATCAACTAAAAATATAATACATTGTCAAAGTGCCCTTTCGAGGTAATACAAATGGAAAACATCATGAATTCTACTATTTGCTAGAAATTCCAACTCATAAACAACTTCACCAAACCTTCTCACAACTCTATAAGGTCCATAGAAGCAAGGTTTGAGATTTTTAGCCCCACATCATTTAATGGAAGTCTTCCTATAAGGCTACAGACATAACAAAACCATATGTTTAGCTTCAAATGACCTCTTAATGTAGTGCTAATCTACATATTATTATTTTCAATCATGATCCCACTGTAGGTGATCCTTGAGTGATCTCAAAATATCTTGACCATTCCTTACCAAGTCACTAGCTACTAGTAACATACTATTAGTGAATGATAAATTTGTGAAGGTTATTACATTATATCCATAAAAAGTCATAAAAGGAGTCATACTAATCAACATATGATGGGTGGCATTATAGAAATATTTTCCAAAGTATAACCACTTGACCTATGCTTTTTGTTGGTCTATGATATTGTTTCTTAATATCCTTGAACCCACTTATTCACTATTTTTCTTTATCCATCTATCTATGGGTGATAATTGGTACTAGAAGTGAGTTTGGTATGAGTCAAACATAACAAATCCTACCAAAAGGAGCTAAGGAATATATTATCCCTATCATTGACAATATTCTTAGGCAATCCATGTAGTAAATCATGTAGGTATGACAAATAAGTGTGCAAATTTAGTTAATATATCCACCGAACATAAATAAAATCCTTTCCATTTACTTTTTGCAGGTTTGTGATGAAATCCATGGATACACTTAATCATTGTTGGTTGGGAATAGGTAATAGTTGTAGCAAACATGTAGGAAAAACATGTTATGCTTTATTTTGCTGGCAAGTTACACATTCCCTAATATGTTTGAGTACATCTTCCTTAAGGCCCTTTCAAGAGAACCTTTCTCTTATCTTCTTGTAAGTCTCATAGAATCTTGGATATCCTACCATTAGTGAACATCATATAATTCTTTAAAAGTCTTCTCCTTCATTTTAGGTTTATGTGTTGGAGTAGCCAAGAACAACAAGCACGAAACCATAATAACTTCCACAAAGCTGAAATTGCACAAATAAGCCAAACAATATTTTAAAAAAAAGCATAGTAGAAATGTACATTATGCCTTGTATAAATAGGCATGAGAGAGGAGGCAGGAAGGTAGGAGTCGACAACTGACTACCCCTCCAAAGATGTGACACTTATGAGCTAAGTGACAAGTTCTCATGCAAGTGGCAAGTAGACATGCAATAAGTGTCTCATAAGAATGAAGACACGTCTTCACCACATGAGGTGAGACAAAGTCTAAAAATCATAAGTAAACTTAAGCTAAGTGTGAATAGGTCAATTTTAGTAAATGTGTTATCCTAACTAGTTACATAAAGACCTTATTTACACTAACATTAGGCACCGAGAAGATTCTATCCTTATATAGAATCATATCATTTGCCACTAAATACTTTCCATCCTTCATATTTTCATCTAAGATATTAGTAGAAAATGTATTTATATCATATTTTTCCATAATGGAAACCTTCCATGACACAAAAGGTGGAAATGGAATATAGAGTAGGCATTCTAAAGATTGCATCAACAACTACATTCTTTTTACCTTTCATGTACTCTATATCAAAATCATAAGATTAAATTTTTCTCACACTTTTTTGTTTCCTATAATTTAGGTCATGTTGTCCAAGGAACGAATTCAAACTATTATGATCTATTCTCACCATAAATCTTCCACAAACTAAGTATTATCTTCAAACTTAGCCAAAGCATGCATGACGCAAAGCACTCTTTGTTGTAGATAAAAAATCCCCTCTATCAATATTTTGACTTCCTTCCCTCAAATGTTATGTGGTGTCCTTTCTTCTTGAGTATTACTCCATTTACCTCTCCTAAAGAATTACATTCTACAACATATGGTTGCAAGAAATTTTGATTAACAAGTAGAGGGCATTGACTAGTTACCTCTTTGATATTATTGAAAGCCTCTTGAGCTTAGTCATTCCATGAGAAATCTCCTTTCTTGGTTATGTCATTTAGGAGTGTTTCTAACTATGAAAAATACCTAACAAACCTCTTGTAGTAGCTACAAAGGCCAAATAATCCTCTCAATTATGTCAATATGATAGGATTTTGCCAATCCAAGATGGCTTGGATCTTCTATAGCTCAACTTGAACACCTTGACCACTAATGACATGGCCCAAGTACAAAATAACTATAAACCCAAACTCACACTTAGATTCCTTAGCAAAGAGAGCATGTTGCTCCAGTATTCCAAGGATTATATCTAAGTGCCTCAAGTGATCTTCCCATGTTTTATATATCATCAAAGAACACTAAATCAAAATTTCTCAATTGACCATTGAGTCCCTATTTCATGGTAGACTAGAAAGTGGTTGGAGCATTATCAAACCAAATGGCATGGCTAGGAACTTGAAGTGTCCAAAGTTGCATATAAAAGTTATCTTGTGCATGTTGTCACTGTGCACATGGATCTAATGGTAGCTTGATCTCAAGTCAATATTTTAGAAGTAGACTACTCCATACAACTCATCAATCCTAAGAATAGGATATCTATTTTTATAGTATTGTTATCTAATGCTCTATAGTTAATGCACATCCTCATTGTACCATCCCTTTTCTTTACAAGAACCACATACGTTGCAAATGGGATAGAATTAGGTTTGATGTGGCCCATATCTAATAATTAATTTCTAGCCTTTTCTATTTCTTCTTTACATATTTATAGATGGTGGTATGGGGTGGATATGACTAGATTAGAGTCTAGCTCCAACTCTATGATGTATTGTATTCCCTTATCTAGTAGCAAATATAAAGGCATATCACTAAACACAATACTTATACTTATCCAAAATGGTTAAAGTGTCAACATGATGAGTGCAATGCTTACCCAAAGATGAAGTAGTAGGCATTCCCTTCATCACAAAGCAACTAGCTACCCATGCAACTTATCCTTTATGAAAGGCCCTCTCCATAATCTTAGTTGTGATCACTTGAAGTGACCCTTTTGGAATGCCTCTAAGAACCATGTATTTCCCTTTGAGATTTTAATTTTAGCTCCATGGACTACTAATTTTGTGAAAATTCTCGAAGGGAATGTAGTCACTATATTCCTAGGACCATATATGCTGCTCCTAGTCCCACAACATAGAAATCATCACACACCTTATAATCACTAAAGGATAAATTGAGTTGTTTAATTACCTTGGTGTATGGAATAGTGAATCCATTAGTGACTATGGCTTTAAATTTAGCAAAGTATTCATCCTTCAATCCTTTATTGACCACTAGGCATTCATCATTAAGGTTGTGGGTAGCTCCACTATATATTTTTTGATTTGGTTTACTCAAGTTTTTAGCATTATCTGAGCCTAGAGAGACCACTTACGGGGATCTCTTCCCATGGATTTATCATCAAGACCACTACTAGGGAGTCTTAGTCCCCAAGGTATTATCACATTTATTGAAACCTGCAAAGGCACATATCTTGCAAGCACACCAGCCTAGTGAAGGCACATATCTTGCAAGCATGATAGCCTAGCGAAGGCCCATGGTTTGCAATCTCATCGACCCAATGGGGGTTTGAACCCTAGAGGTGATTGCAACAACCAAGTGAACTAACTACTGCATTGCACCCTCATGGGCATTGGTATCTCTACTATTAATAAGCACTATGATTTGGTACCTAGATAAATCCCCATAAAACTTGGATGGGTGATATTAAGGTGTCCCCAAAAGAGTTGCAAGTGTGTTGCATCTTCATTTTCTAACTTCTTAGACTCATTCTTGATGATTTGCTCCTTTGTAACTTAATGTAGCATTGGTTCTTTAGGATCAATATCATACTTAGATATCACCTTGATGTAATGGACTTGGCCATTGTTAAGGCCTCTATGACTAGGTTTCTATGGTTCCTTTCAAGTGAAGAACAAATTTGTCCTTCTAAGTTTATTTCTAGTGTGATCATCCAATTTATTCACTACAAATGGTTGCAATGTAGCTTTCTAAGGATGTGAGTTGAATCCCCTTTCTAAAAATTGCCCTTATGTGGTCAAGTAGTGGGCATCTTGGTTGAGTGAAAAAAATTTCCTCAATATAGATGGCTCAAGTGTTAAATCCCTCTTAATATATCTTTATGAAGTGATGATGGTGCAAGGGCCTTAAGTAGACCCTTGAGTGGTTCATATAGACCTTTAACAAAGAGAAAAGTGATCCTCTTTTTGACATGTCAAGCACCATAATTGCATCTCACTAAAATTATGCTACATATGCATCTATTGAGGTCTATTGTTTGACTCTAACAAGCTATCTAAAATAATCATCCTCATTCTTCTACTCAAAAATTTCCAACAAGCTCTGGTTGAAATCATCAAAAGTTTGTACAAGGTCATGCCCTTGTGTGACCAAACCATGGTGCCACAAATCATAGGTAACACTCTCCAAATGTAATGTGGAAAAGTTGATGACATCTTCTTCAATCGTTAAGATGAGTATGAAGTAGGTTTGCAACTTTTGCAACCAATCCTAGGCATATATCTTGTTGTTTCCATCAAAGGTAGGTGCATTTAGTTTGTTCACCTTTTGCTTCAATTATTTTTTGTTGTCATTGTATTTCTCCTCTAGCCTCTTTTACTTTGTAAAATATTCTCCAATATCTCCAATTAATTGAAGAAAGATATAGTGGATTTAAATTTTTTAGATTTCCCTTAATATTCTTCAAAAAGTTTGTCAAGCTCCTTTGTAGAAGTAATCTCAAATTTTGATCTTTCTTCTTTCTATAGAAAAATGGGTCTAGTAGGTTTTAGGATGGAACTAACCATTGGTCAATTATTTATAGATGAACTTTCTCCCCTTTTTAATGTTTTGGTATGACCTTGATTCTACAAAGGAATGGTGGTGGGCATGTTATTTTAGATCTGTACTAGCCATGCCAATAATTCAATCATTCTTTCTTGCCCGATAGTTAGAAACTCTATCATTCTTTCTTTCCCCATATGAGTCCCTATAATGATATCCTAAAATATATGTACTCTTTCCTCATTTATTCAAGGTCTTTCATTACTCTCCATGATTTGTAGACTGACAAGAAGTTAGCTCTGATACCAATATAATGATCTCAACTAATTTTAATATAAAATATTTACCACTTTTTTATCACCAAGGTCCTATAAGGGTAAAGTGAGAACATACAATGAATAAATATAATTACTCAACACTTTCTGATCACTAAGATCCCATGAGGGAAAGGTGAGAGCATATGGTGGATGAGTAGTAATTTATAAATATATTGTTTAGATAAGATGTAACAATAGATTGCACGAACAATATAAATATGCTAGAGCTAAATAAATATATTCAAATAGGGTGGAATATTATCAAATAAACAACATGCTAATATCAATCAAATTTACCATTACACTATGTTTCTACTCCAAATACAAGTGCTTGCTAGAAAATAAAACAAAATCTTTTAGCACAAATACAACCTTTGAAAGAGATTTCCCTCAAGAAGGGGTTTCATCCTCTGGTCTCCAAATCCAAGGGTTTTCATTCATGAATTGATAATTGAACACAAGGCTCAAGCTATAACAAATTATATGAAAAATGGTAGTTGTCTCAAATGAAACTAAGCACCTCAATATCTAGCATGAGATGTGCACAATTAGAATGCCCTTTTGCCTTCTCAAAGATAGCAATTAAAAAATTAATGAGATTCTTTCCTTTAAATAGCCTCGACTTTTCATGAATGCCACCTTGTAACTCCTTATTAATGAGTTGTCATGAAGAATTTTCCAAGTGTCCTAAGGGTTATAATGCCTCTTTCTAGAAATTCATGCCCCCATTAGCTATTATTTTACTATTTATTATTATTTTATTTATTGTTTCTATTTTCCCAAATTGTGGCCCCTTTATTTTATTAGAATATGTTTATATTTATAAGACTTGGTTGTAAAGCCACTGTAGACACCCTAAAATGACCATGTCATCGCATCACTTGCATTTCATCAAATCTGTCTAAACACTTACATTTCAACATTAATTAAATAATCTAATTATTTAATTAATTTCATCAAAATCATCAAATTCTTCTTAATCTCCTAAATTCAACATTAATTAAATAAATCCTCTTTATTTAATTAATTTCATCAAAATCAACTTCATTCTTCCAAAATTAAATAATTTTGATTATTTAATTAAATCTTATCCTCTTTTAGAATTCAAATCCACATCAATTGAATAAATAAATTATTTAATTAATTTATCATTTAAATCCTCTTATCTTTAATTAAATAATTTCTAAATTATTTAATTAAATCAATCATTCTTCCAAATTTAAATAAATCATTCAAATTTATTTAAATTGAATCTTTTCTAAAAATAAAATATAATAAAATATTTTATTTATCCTTCATCATGCAAAATGAATTAAATCGATTTATTTGTTTAATTTATTTAAATCTTCAAATCTATTCTATGTCTTCTATCATGCAGAAACAATTAAATAAATTTATTTATTTAATTTGCTTTTTCCTCTAAAAATAAATCTTATTCATCATGCACACAAAATTAAATAATTTATTATTTAATTTTAATTAAATCTTGCAAAAAGCAAATTATAAGTTGAGTTAATTGACTTAACTATTATTGTTTTTATCATCAACTCATAAATTAGAAAAAAATATTTCTATTTTTATGAAATCTATCTTTATCATGTTTGTTCCATGTCTTTTAGCCAAATCAAGCAATTAACTCAAACAAAAATAGCTTTTTGTGTGACACATGTCGTGTGCACATTCATCATGAATTCTAGATTTATCTCATCCATTGATTCTATTAAATTTTCATGGAATTATTTCATCCATTGATCAATCATGCCTTGAAACCTATATAAACCCCCCTCATCTCCATAACAAATCCTCTTCGATCATTTATTCTTAGGCATCCATACAGTGCATTAAGTATTCATCGCATCGTTGAGCACATCTATCTTTTGAGCACAAACACAATCTACATCCGCTTGTTGCAATCATGGTTTCAAAATTTATGAAGCAATCCACATTCGACCAAGATAACAATGCAATCTAGGTGAAAGCTTTCATTGTTTTTGTTATTATTCATTGATTATTTAGTTATTTGCTTAGATCATTATCTTGATGTTATAGGATTGAGTCGTGATTATTTCATTGTTTTGATTATCATTCGATCTCGATTTTATTCCTATACACATTCTGGCATGCCTGGTGGGGACCACTAATCGTTGTTTTCTTTTAGAAAATTTATTTTTTTGAAGTACAATATGGAAACATGTAGACGAACACAGAAAAGCACATTTGCAGCATAGTAAAGCACCTTTGGTCTACAACAAAGCACCTTCAGGCGATAGCAAAGTGCCTTTGACACACAGTGCAGTGCCCCTAGTCTGCATTAGAGCACCTTTGCATAGCAGTCCAGTGCCTTTGGATACTTAGGGTTTCTAATTGGTTTTTCTTATTTGCAGGGTCTAACTTATCATATTTTCATCATTGCTTATAGATCTCAAATTTATCAATCATTCTAGAGCATATTATAATCATGACATCATCTTTCAAATCTCTCTTTTTGATGAAATATTGAGTTTTACTGATCTGCAATAGTATGACACCTTTGTGTCACAGTAGCGTGCTTTTGCAATGTAGTGCAGTGCCTTTGCAAGACAATGCATTGCCTTTGGTTAGTAGTAGCATGCCTTTGGTAAAACAGTGTAGTGCTTCTGGTAATATAGTACTGTTCCTTTGATTCTTAGTAAAGCACTTTTGGTCAATTGATTTATTTTTTCTAACTATTGAGTTTGTGTGGAACTAATCAACTTTTTGTAACTTCTTATCACTCAAACAAAGCAAATGGGTTTCTCTAACATGTCATGTAGGACAAGCTTTAAAGAATTGCCAAATCTATCAAATCTTTGCAATCTAAAGTCTTAGGAACAAATTGCTTTCTTAAGGGACAATTGAACAAATCATCTTTGCAATCTAAGTCTTAGGAACATATTGCTTTCTTAAGGGACAATTGAACAAATCATCTTTTTGCAAGCTAAGTCTTAGGAACATATTGCTTTCTTAAGGGACAATGGACATGAATGCCAAACACTTCAATTTCATAAGGGACAACTGACAACTACAATTGTGTGTGTGCCTAATCTAGTTACACCTTATTTTTCTTATAACGGGACAGTTGAACCTTTGTTTGACGTGCTTGAACTTAATTTTTAGCTATATCCTTTAGAAGGGCATACTTTTAGTTTGTGCTTCATCCAAAAGGGATGACCCTAAGCAGAGTTTTCCTTTGAACCACTATATAAGAGGTATAAGACGAAAGTCAAGTCCTAACCAACGTTAGCCTTACCTTGTGGTGCCAAATCGAAAAGAGGTGTACTAACACTTTATGAAAATGATTTTCACATTGTCTGGAGTATTTGATACTCTTAGTAGGATTGGTCAAAGCTTTTAGTAGCTTGTCACATGCTTGTAAGGCATTGGTCACTCAAAGAAACTAAGAACCACTCTAAATAGTGACTACCTGTTTCACCTCTGAACATTGTGGTAATCATCAGTGTAAGGGGAATCGTTACAAGCCCTCAAGGTACTCACCATTGCCTCCCTTGAGAAGAGATAGTATTCTCTTGGCCATAAAGCTCTTGTGACCTACTTGTAGCTTTCCGAGGGGAGAGTGAGATATCCCTACCTATCATCTCTTGCAAAGACTCAAATGTATGACACCTATATGGAATGACATTTAGTCAATGGAGGTTTCAAGTTGTGAGTTGAACTACTGCAATGAACCTATGTCTCTAGGGATAAAAAGTGCTTGAATTGTTTGCAATTGTCTTATACCCATGGAAACATTAGGCTTTTTCATGAGCCTTGAACATACACTATATGTTGCGTCAGTCCTCTTTTGGTACTTTGTTTGATGTGTTTTCTCTTGTCAAAGCAAAATCCAATCTAAAACTATCAAAATTTGCCACATAAACATCACTAATACCATCTCAGTGCTTTTGAAACAAAGCTCACAAGGGAGAATGACTAAACCTTTTGACGCTCAATATGAGAACCCTTTCTATCAAAATCAAATAGCAGAGAGACCAATATGACCACTCTTGACTCATATGGAGATTTATAACTAGCAACAAGAGACTCTTCATCATCAAGCTACATTAGAAAGGCAAGCCACTCTAGCTAAACAACAACAACAACCTCCTAGCATCTCACAAATGCCCACATCAATTGTAAGTGGAACATTGGCTACCCCATCACGAGATGAATTTCCCCCAAATTACAATCCGAGAAACACTTATGTAGCCATGCAACAAGGGTCTCAACTGACACCTCCCCCAATGCCATCAACCCTACGTATCACTAACCCAAACAATGTCATAAAACCACAACATTCTCAAAATGTCAACACAACCTATGTCCCTCCATCATAATGATCATCCACACTTAATCTTACCCATACCTATCTCAATCAATTGCAAACATCACAAAACCCATCTACCTATGTCCCTCCACCACAATGATCATCCACACTTAATTTTACCCATACCTATCTCAATCAACCCCAACCATCACAAAACCCGTCTACCTATGTCTCTCCACCACAACGATCATCCACACTTAATCTTAACAACACCTATCTCCATCACCATCAACATTCTCAAAACCAAATTTCTTATGGCTATGTTCCACCATCACAACCAAACCCAACAAACTTTAGCTTTCCTCCTCCACAATACCAATGACAAAACTCTTATCTACAATCACTCCAATCACAAACCCAACTTTCTTATCTAGCACCACCTCCACAAAATCTAAACAACCAAACCCAACCTAATCTAAATCCATCATACAACACATATGACCCAAACCAATCATATGACCCTTATAACACCAATTCTTATGGCTTCAACTACAATCTTCCTTATGGGAAACATCAACCACCTCTAGTGCAATAGGAGACTCTTCCAACACCTCCAACAACTATGGAACTTAAACTTGCCAAGGTACAACAACAACTAGCTGATCTAACATTTGGCCACACTAAGAAAACCTTTGCCTTGGAGGAGGTTTGTCCTTATCCATTTGATCGGTCATTGCAAATGATCCCTTTTCCTCCCAACTTCAATATGCCCAAATTTGATAAATACAAAGGAAGAGGTGACCCAAAAGACCACATTAGAGAATTCTATATCACTTGTTTAGAGGTTGCACATAATGACACATACCTCATGCACCTCTTTCCCCACAGTCTTGGAGGACAAGCTATAGAATGGTTCTTGCATCTACCTACGGGTATCAAAACTTTTAATGCGCTTGCAGAAAAATTTGCCCGCCCATTTCTCATACAACACAGAACATGAAGTCTCTATGACTGACTTATGTAACAACAAATAGAAAAATGGGGACACTCTTATCTCCTTCCTTCAAAGATGGAGACACATGGCTAGCAAATTCCCATTTAAAATACCTGAAAAGCAACTTGTTAGCATGTTTGTGCAGAACCTTAACCAAGAATTGGGTTTCCATTTGCAAATACTAAGTGCTACAACCTTTGACAAAATTACCTATAAAGTCATCAACATCAAAAAATCCCTCATCGCTTAAGGCGTGGTCAAAGCCTTCAAAGAAAATAAGAACAATGCTCCCCAACAACAATCAAATGATAAGCCCAAATTCTAGAACAAAAACAAAAATGTGGTCAATGATGGTGTGGTGGATTCCAAACATGTCCAAACACTACAAACACCCCTTAATCTTTCATCCAAGCCAAACCAACCTCAACAACAACAAAACCAAAACCAACAACACCAACAACGACGACAACAAAACCAAAACCAACAGCATCAACAAGAGCGGCCTCCCCAAGATTACCCTCCAAGGCATAAGTTCACTCCCTTGGGAGAGCCTATAGAGTTAGTTCTAAAGAAACTTGTGTAAAATGGACTCGCCACACTACCAGATGCTCCCCCATATGGCGAACCTACTTTCAAACCCACATGGTACAAAGACAATGAATATTGTGAATACCATAGGACCAAATGACATCGAACCATATCATGCATGAAACTCAAGCACATGATCCAAAACATTATAGACAGAGGCGAAGTCACTTTTGATGCACCTCCTAATCAAAACACAAACAAAGATCTCAACATGTACAAGGAGCCATTCCCTAACCATGGTCAAGGACAAAATCTTGATAAAGTTAGGGACAAAATCCTGATAAAGGTAAAGGTATTAATAAAGATTCAACTTCCTATGACTCTATTGTAGGTCATTTTGAAGAAAGTCATGTCTCTACCCTCACTATCAAAGGTAAATCTATGGATTGTGCAGTCACAACTCACCATGGTCGTGTCACTCTTCATGGGCCTACACCGAGTCTCCCAACCGAATCTGATTACAATCTTGTAGAACATCTAGGGAAAACCCCTGCACATATATTTATTTTGGATCTTCTACGGTCATTACCCACACATAAAGTTGTGCTAGAAAAATCCCTACAAGAGTCTTCACTTCCTAAAAACATAGCGGTCATGGATTTCCAAGCTATAATAGCTAACATTGCCTTACCCTACAATGTGGTCTTTTCTGAAAAGGACCTACCATCCCATGATCCATGTCACAATGATGCACTTCACATTGAAGTTTTCATCCATAAATGAAAGATCAAATGCATAGTTATAGATGGTGGTGTTGGTCTCAATATATGTTCTCTCAAGTTACTTAAACAATTGGGATACTCTGAGGATCATATCAACATTGATCAAAGTATTACAATCAAGGGGTATGATGATACTGAACATCATTTTGAAGGTGTTATCCACTTGCCTATACAAGTAGGCCCCATCATGCTTGAAACTAGGTGCCAAGTCCTTGACATTGAGCTACCTTATAATATTATCTTAGGACACCCATGGATCCATGCCATGAAAATTGTTCTCTCCAGGTACCATCAGTCTCTCAAGTTCCCATTTAATGGTATGGAGATCACTATCCCAGGAGACCCTAATCCCTTTGAATTATGTCGTACCTTGCAAGGTAGTTATAAGAATAGCAACCAAGTGCCAAATAATGACAAAGCCCATGACTCCCCATTGTATGTCGACTCTGAAAATCTAAAAAAATCCTTTGAAGCTAAACCTAATCCTAATCCTATTCCTAAAATCAAAGCTAACATCCATGATATAGGCTTTGGTGAATATGATATCTCTAAATCTTGTTGTGTAGGGCAGATGCCCTTATCCACTAAATCCTATGGCCAACCGCCCATAGCCAAAGCAACTAAGAAAGCATCTATTCACCCACCAGTGTCCCTAACCCAATTCAATGAGGGAAAATTATTGGCAAAGGAAACTATTGAAGACATCTCATCTTGGCTCTATAAAGAGAAAGAACCAATCACCACACCAGTTAAACAATATGGCAATGGCCTAAGAATTGTCAAAAACATGGGCTATAAAGGCAAAGGTGGCCTTGGGAAAGATAATCAAGGTGAAATAGAACCCATTATTATGAAGAAGAAGCTCGACAAGAATGGGTTAGGCTATGGTAAGAAGGTACCACACGCCTTGGACATCGAGGGTACTCTCATAGATTTGACATCTAAAGAAGATACCATTGATGACTCCTACCTCCATATGACTAACCTATTCACTGAATCCTCCATATTCATGCTATCATTCGTATACTTAACATCAAACACCAACACCCAGATTGTAACACTTTTCTACCCTGAACTTCTCGATTGGGACCAACAAGGGTCCCCCGTTCTAGATGCTTTTCAAAATGATGAAGCTATTGCAGAATTCATGGGACTCTGGGATAGTATCCCTCTTTGCGATCACAAAGCTAGTTTTGTAATGGAACTAGATCAAAATGCTTATTTTGGTGAGAATACCAAATCCTCTAGTCACAAAAATAAAAATAAAGAAAGATCTCTAGGTGAAAAACACATTGTGGCACCTCCTGATCAGAAAATAGTCAAAATAAAGGATGTATTCGAAGGTGAAAACCCAATTGTGGCACTTGAGGATGGAGGATTTGACCTTCCCCTACCATCTAAGTATCAAGAGAAATCAGCTCTCCTGGTGGAAGATTCTACAGAGATAAATCTAGGCATAGAGAAAAATCCTAAGACCACTTTCCTTGTAGCATCACTATCAGAACAAGAGCACAAGAATCTTACAAACTTCTTCTTACAATGAACCATCAACTTTGCATGGACCTATGCTGATATGCTAGGGTTAGACCCTTCACTAGTAATTCACTATCTCATGGTGGATCCAAAAGATAAACCAATCAAACAAAAACTAAGAAAGATGCACCCATAGATCGCTCTCTTGGTGAAAGTTGAAATATAGAAGTTGTTGGATGTAAAGTTTATCAAGCCTATTGATTATCCAGAATGGGTCTCAAACATTGTACTTGTGGCTAAACCAAATGGGGGCATCCACATGTGTTCTGACTTCAGAGATCTCAAAAAAGCATGTCCCAAAGATGAATTTCCATTGCCAAACATTGATCTCATAGTGGACCTAACTGCTGGCCATGAAATGCTTTCTCTAATGGATGGATTTTTTGGTGACAATCAGATAATGATAGCGGAAGAAGATCAACATAAAACTACTTTCACTTGTCCTTGGGGTACCTATTGTTGGTGCATCATGCCATTTGGTCTTAAAAACGTAGGAGCAACCTATCAAAGAGCAATGACAGTGATATTCCATGATCTTTTCATCACATCATGGAGGACTATGTGGATGATATACTAGAAAAATCTTCTAGGGCAGATCACATATAGGTTCTAGGACAAGTCTTTGATAGACTCAAAAAATATCAAGTAAGACTCAATCCAAAGAAGTGTGTCTTCGGGGTAACCTCAGGAAAATTGTTGGGATACATTGTATGTCGCCGAGGCATTGAAGTAGATCCAACGAAAGTCAAGGCTATCGTAGAGATGCCTCCACCAAAGAATCTGAAAGCATTAAGGAGCCTTCAAGGAAGGTTGCAATCCATTAGGTGGTTTATCTCACAACTAGCAGATAAACGTCAACCATTTCAACACTCGCTCCGAAAGGATGTCTCATTTTGATGGGATGATAAGTGTCAAGCAACATTTGATCAGCTCAAAGAATATCTAGCTAGACCTCCTATCTTGGTACCACCAGTTGCTGATAGACCTTTGATCTTGTACATCTCAACTACAACTGCAGCCCTAGGGGCTCTTCTAGAACAGCATGATGAGTCAGGAAAAGAGCATGCAATCTATTATATCAGTCGAACCTTGGTGGGTTATGAACTCAATTATTCACCTATGGAAAGAGCTTGTTTAGCCTTAGTGTTCGCTTCCCAAAAGTTGTGGAATTACATGCTAAACCAACACACAAATCTAATAGCTAATATTGATCCATTAAAGTATCTCCTAGCAAAAGCAGCCCTCACAGGAAGACTAGCTAAATGGGTCATGATCCTTAGTGAGTTTGACATTGAGTATGTGGATCGTAAAGCAATCAAGAGGCAAGCCCTAGCAGATCAACTAGTAGAAGCACCCATGACAGATGTACATCCTATGGTATCTAAATTTTTGGATGAGAATCTATTCACTCTTTTTACCTTAGTAATGTGGAAGTTGTATTTTGATGGTTCCTACACACAACATGGATCAGGGGCTGACATCCTACTTATCATGCCTCAAAATGACTATATCCCAAAATCATATTGGCTTGCATTTCATTGAACTAACAACATAGCCGAGTATGAAGCACTCCTCATAGGTCTCAATACAATAGTCCAATGGGACATCCAAGAACTACAGGTATATGGAGACTCACAACTAATCATTTGACAAGTCACAAATGAGTACCAAACAAAAGATGAAAATTTGGTCCCTTACAAGAAACTAGTGGATGACTACAAATCACACTTTTCTAGCATCACTTTTGAGCAAATTCCAAGGGAGCATAACAAAGCTGTAGATTAGATGGCTTCTATGGGGTCACTTATAGACATGCCTGCAAACACATAGAAATGTGAATTCTTGATCAAGCAATTGTTGATACCAGTCATTGATGTGCCAACTACTAAAATCATCTATGAACTTGTTGGTCCTAATTCCCCATGGTATGAAGATATCTATGAATACCTTAAACATGGTACCTTTCCCTTTGATCTATATACAACCCAAAGAAAAACCTTTATCTGTCGATCCTCTCGTTACACCATTTTGGGTGATATAGTATATCACCGAAGTCTCGATGGTATCCTCTTACGATGTCTTAACGTGGAAGAAGTTGATGCTACCTTATGAGACATACATGAAGGTGTCTGTGGAACACATTCTACCGGTCCTAATCTAGCTAAGAAGATACTTAGAACAAGTTATTACTGGCCTACAATAGAATAAGATGCTTTGCAGTTTGCTAAGAAGTGTCTACAATGCCAGCATCATGGAGATTTGATTCATGCATCAGCTCATGAACTACAACCTGTGACAACTCCATGGCCTTTTTCACAATGGGGTCTCGACCTCATAGGCCAAATCCATCCATCCTCATCCAATGGCCATAAATTTATCATTACCGCCACTGAGTACTTCATGAAGTGGGTCGAAGCCATTCCCATGACTTATATTACCAGCAAGCAAATAGCCAAGTTTATCCTTAACTACCTCATTTTTCGGTACTGTATCCCCCAAGCCATTGTCACCGATAATGGGAGACCATTCAAGAATCAAGATGTCCATTCCTTGTGCACCCAATACAATATCCAACATCACTTTTCCACTCCCTACCATCTGTAGAGTAATGGCCAAGCTGAGGCTTCCAACAAAACCATTCTAAAAATCCTCAAGAAAATGGTCAATGAAGCTGGTCGTGATTGGCACCTACAACTCAATCCTGCCCTATGGGCCTACCACACTAGTATCAAAACGCCAACTGGTGCAACACCCTATGCCTTGGTCTATGGCTCTGAAGCCATTCTACCTATAGAGGTTGAGATCCCATACCTCAGAGTATCCATGCAACACCTGATTGATGGAGAGGAGTATCGCACTTCTAGGTTAGCTAAGCTAGAACTACTAGATGAGAGGTGCCTTGCCACACTTAATCATCTCCATGTCTATCAAAACTACCTCTGGCGCAACTGTAACAAGAAGATCAAAGATAGATTGTTTCAAGTTGGTGATCTTATCTTAAAAGAAAATTAGAGAAATCAAGCAGATCGAGAAAAGAAGGGTAAGTTCGAGCCTAATTGGTTAGGACCCTTTGTTATCACAACAGCATATGGATCATGAGCTTATACTTTAGCAACACTTGAAGGCATTCCTCTAGATGAACCACTCAATAGTGTTCATCTCAAAAATTTCTTTGCCTGATCCTCAGAGTATCCATGTCAAAAAACAAAACAAAAACAAAAAAATGATAATCCATCCTCTGGTGAAAACCTAGTAAATAGGCATCTTGGAGTACCATAGTGAAAACCTGGCAAATAGGTGCTATGTGTAGAGTCAGCATCCATCATCTATTGAGTCTTTTTCATTCCATGTCCATTTCAGAATAAACTTCATCCATCCATCCATAATAAACCATTGACCTTTTGCATTTACATTTCCCTATCTAGAATAGCTTGAAAATTTGTCAATGTCAAAGTCATCCCAATGTCAGTTATCACTTATCCTACATTAGCTTATCCTATGTCAAGTTCTCCATGTCAAATCGTCAACTTATCCTATGTCAAGTTCTCCATGTCAAATCATCATCTATCCTATGTCAAGTTATCTATGTCTTATCGTTATCCTATGTCAGTTATCCATGTCTTGTCATCATCCTATGTCAATTATCTATGTCTTTCTATCATCCATCATTGATTCACCCTGTGTTAGTATAGCCATCCATTATAACACCTCTGCCAGAATGGGGGCAACTCATTCCTTAACCTAGGTCTAGGAATGGATCCTTGTTCGCAGTTCATCAACCATCTCAAATAAAAACAAAAATGCTTCAACCTATCAAAAAAAAAAAAAACATTTCAACATTCAAACAAAAACAAAAACAAAAACACATCAAACCAATCCATCACACATATCAAATGTCTTATACAGATTGTCACACTTTCGAAACTAGACCAGGCATCTTATACGAGGTGTTTCATTTATGAAACCAGATATCTTCATCCTTGTGTTAATCTAGGGGTATATCGTTCCCCACAATGACAACACTATCCTTATTCTACATCAAACAAACTAGAACTACATATCATCTCATCTTAATCTTAAGGTACCTCGATCCCATGGATATGGGTATGTAGGTAGTTTGGAATACAAAGGAAGTATCTAGTACTTAGGTACATAAGATATCATCATTTCACCTACCCAAGCTCAAACACCTTGACCCACTCATCACTCTATCTAGAACTACATATTATCATATTTATCTTTCATTGTAATGTGCCTTGATCTCATGGATACAGGGTATGTAGGCAGTCTGGAATATGAAGGACGTATCCAATACTCAGACACATACGGTTCATCATTCTTCACCCATCTCAATCCATTGATATTCCATCTCTCTAGTCTTTCGTGTATTAAAAACCATCCATCCATATCGACTTGACTAACTCAAACAGCAAAACAACAAACAACACATCCTTTCAAAGCAAAAGTCCTTAAACAAACCTAAAGTAAAAACACCTACTTGCAGAGCTATATGTTGTCCTATATATTGATTGCCAACATCTGCTACATTCAACAATTATCTTATACAGGATGTTCCATTGTCAAAACCAGATGAGGCGTCTTATACGACATGTTTCATTTCCTGAAACCAGACATTATCTTATCAATAGATCAACACCCTTTAGCAGATATATCATTCCTACAATAAGGCTATTATCTATACTATCTATCCAATCTATCCTGAGCAACCTCTTTGGCAAGAGAATATGTTGGTTGTATATTTACTTTGTAAGTCAGTCAATTTTTATTTTTGGTTTATCTTTTTTGTCTCTTTCCCATTACCTATTCAAGACTACCTTGATTTATCTATATCTTGGTATTTTGTGATGCAGTATGGATTGGGGGCATAGTCATTGCTTTTGTGTGTTGTGTTTGAGGAATGATCTTTAGTATCTTTCTTAGCAACATATTTATCTTGTGCATGTGTTTTTTTATATTAGTAAGATGCAAACCCGAGTATAGATCCTGATAACAAAAGCCAAAAGGTAGCAAAATAGGCTCAAACAACCAAAAACTAGTAGACTAACAACATATCAAAAAACATAGTTCAAGTAATTAAAACATAAACCACAGAAATAACTTAGAAGTTCCTTCCAATCATCATTGAGCACATTAAACATATTTTCCTTATTCTCCAACAGAGAATCCATGTCATTGAACCGGTCGTCCTACAGAACCAAGAAAGCAGTAGCAGCCTTGTGAGAAGACTTCAGCACTAGATTGATGAACACCCTAACTTTAGTCTCCATAGTTGCAAGACAGGTCTTGACCTCTACCAATTCCTTCTCCAGTCTCTTATTGTCCATCTCCATCCTGGCGTTCATCACCTCCTTGTCTGGGGTTTCTAGAATATCAGTGTCTTCATTGTTGGTGTCGTAGAAGAAATTGTTCATGGAATCAAAATGGTTGGTTATGTCCTGATTCTGAACTGGGGTGGTCTTCACATTTTTAACTTCAACCTTCTTCTCTAATTCCTCCTGATTAGAGGTAGAAGAGTAGTCCACTATCTTCAAAACTTGGGGCTTATCCCCTACCAGTTTGGAAGATCTTCTGATACTCGGTCTTCTGACAACACCTTGTATCCCCTTGGCCCTTTCCTTCACCACCTCAAATTCCTCTTCCAACTGATTCTCCTGCTTATCCATCATCCCCTGAGTCTGTTGGTCGACCATTCCACACTTCTCAACACTTCTACTACAACTTTTCCCTTCGCCCTTGCTTGGTGCAGAAATCCCTCTTTTGTGTTTTTTGCTTCCTTGTTTAGGAGTATTACTTTTTAAGTTGCAAAGGCCCTCAGCCGCTTCCAACCGGGACCCCCCATGGGAACTCTCCATACCAACCGGAATAGGGGCCCATGGAGTACGACTTCTAGAATGGGATTTAGAAGGAGAATTGGCCTTGGAAGCAGGAGGGCTAGGAATAGGGGCCGAAGAGCTCACAGGAAGGTTAGTGGGAGAATTAGGCATTGAAGGTACAGGGGTTTTTAGCTTGGCAGGCTTTCCAAGCCTCACACTAAGGGGGACTTTGTCTTCAGGGTCATCGGTGGAACTATCATCTACTAGTTGGGAAGAATGGGGTTTGGAAGGGCACAAAGCAAGGTGGTACTGGTAGAGACAGAAAATGAGCCCCTGATGCAGAGGCAAGGAAGAAACCTTAGGGTTGCCCTCACAGGTTTTTTTGGATTGAATCATGGAAGCCTCCTGACTAGAGAGAAGGAAGGAGAGGAAGTTGACCTCAATTTTATGGTGGAAATGGTTAAGAAAATCAAAATGATAGTGATAAAAGACCTTGTATCTCCCTTCCAAAGTGAAATACTTCATGACTAAGAAACATATCCGATTCTAAGGGTTAACCAGGCTTTCCCTTTCAAAGCCTCCTTGAAGTCTTATTTGTTTCTCACCTTCCCTGAAGAACAATTTCATTCCTTCATTGTCTTGGACCCATGTCTGCTTCTTGAGCCTATTCCTAGAACAAGACAGACCCATAGCTTTGGCAATGGCATCCTCTGAAACCATGAACTGGACACCACCCACCTTCACCATCCTGTTACTAGCCCAAGAGGTAGCAAACTGGGCCAATAAATGCTTGTCAAAGCCATTCAGGCTTTCCAGATAAGGGGTAACCCCTCCCTCATATGCTATACTCCAAACCTATGTATCCTCTCTGAATTCACTATAGTTCATGGGCTCCATTCTCACCTTCTCCCCACCCATCTTCCTTACCAAACAAAACTCAACCCAGAAAATATAGTTGCAGAGTAAAGAGAAATGTCAGCCGAATAGGCTAGAAGGAGTAATAAAAAACTTTAATTCCAAATCCTTGCTCAAATTTCCATGCATGTCCTTCTCTACTTCATGTGTGCTCGAATCATTATTGCCTTCAGGGGTTCATTTGTGTGAGCCTTTCATATCCATCACTCTAGAGGGTGGTCGAAAAGACTTTCCAAAGCTATTAAGATGCCAATATTGCTTATTACTGAGTTTGTCAAACTCCACGTGGGTCTATGTCATCCATGTCACCATATACAGATTGGTGGGGCTTTCAAAGTTATCATAGAAGTCACATCTTCCCTCAAGGTGAGAGAAGAACGAATAAATGCAACACCAAGCAAAACTAAAAATCATTATAGTCATGATTAATTAGTGAGGCACTTCCTTCTGTATGTTAACAATTATGTTTAATGGTAGATTGTCTATATTTTTCTAGCATCTTAGGGGATTAATATTAATCCCAAAGTTACCTAAAAGGTCAGCGGTTTTGTTGCCCTCCCAATAAATATGTCTTACTCCCCTTCCTTCAAAGTTTAAGAGGAGGGCTTTTATATCCTGCACAATATCCTCCATCTGTCAGCCAACTTTGACATTTCCTTTGACAACTTCGATCACAATCATAGAATTGCCTTCAACAATGATATTTCTTATGCCTAGAGCCAATGCAAATTTAACTCCCCAAAGGAGAGCTATGGCCTCCGTAATATTATTGGTATTTTCTCCCAAACTTCTAGTAAAAGAAGCACAGAGGGCACCATTCTCTGATCTTATTAAACCCCCACCACTAGCCAACCCAGGATTACCTTTCGCAGTGCCCATCAAAGTTGAGCAAAACCAACCCATAGGTGGCGGGGACCATTTACTGCTAGCCCTAGCTTTTTTCCTACTATCATCCACTCTGCATATACTCCATGGGATAGCCCATTGATTAATTATATATGATTCCACAATATTTGGGGGAGTTTTTGCAACTCTTATGGAGTTGTTGATGATGTTATCTTGTAGCAGTTTGACAACCAATTCAAACACTTCCTTAGGCTCTCTGAACTTCTCTCTGAATAGTCTATTATTCCTTTCTTTCCATAGACACCAGGAAATGATGGGGGGAACCAGGGCCCAGATTTCTCTGCACACAAGATTGGAGAAAGGGGGGACCGAGCTCTAATGCAATCCTCTAAACCCCCATTTCATCACCTAGACACATCTAACATAAACAAGGTTGTGCACCAAACCTCCCAAGCAAAGTCGCAGTGTAAGAGAATATGTGGGATAGTCTCATCTTCTTTCATACAAAGAATGCATCTGTTAGGGATTTGAAAACGTCTGATCCAGAGGTTATCTATTGTAAGAATTTTATTTTGCACCACCAGCCACCAGAAGTGGTTAATCTTTGGTATAAGATTGTGATTTCATATTTTCCTCCAAAGGAAATCAACATTTTGAGGAAGGAAAAGATTATAGGTAGATTTGACTGTAAAACACCCCAAATTCTCTTGAGCCAAGAGAATTTTATTTTTCTGAGGAAAAAGAGGAATTCTACACCCTTTTAGGGAGAGTTGGATCTCATTAGCAGCCCTAATAAGATTGACCCTGCCTTGACAACAGTCAGACAACTGCTCCCACCCCCTTTTGTCAGGAAGAAAATAGTCACGAACCAGCCCACCAAAATGGTGCACAACAATAATAGTGAATCCCAGAATATTCTATAGTTTCTTTAATGGCCCTCCATTAATCCAATTATCTTCCCAGAACCTTATAGTTTCTCCATCTCCCAATTTCCATTTAACACCCCTCAAAAGAATTGATCTACATTTCAAGATGTTATTCCATATCACTGACCCTTTTCAGAAGTCAAAAGTGAGTAAAATGTCCTCAGGGACCAGGTTCCCAAAGTATTTTGCATAAATAATTTTTCCCAAGTCTTTATCACTAGTTAAGAGATTCCATCCAACCTTAGTGATCAAGGCTTTATTAAGCAGATTTAGCTTCCTTAGCCCTAATCCCCACTGAAGTTTTGGTCTGCAGACTTTATCCCATCCAACAAGGGCCAAACTTTTCTTACTTTCCATTCCCGTCCATAAAAATTTCATTTGTATTTTCTCTAATCTCTCATCTATATATTTTAGAATTTTAAAAAGAGACAAAAAGTAAACAGGAATCCCTTGAAGAGAGGCCTTAAGTAATTGGAACTTACCCACTTGACTCGGGAGTTTCCCTTTCCACCTAGCCAACTTCCTCTGCGTCCTTTAAATAATGGCATTCCAGTACTCAGGAGGGGCATCTTTCACCGAGAAGGGGAGCCCAAGATAAATACTAGGTAACATACCCACCGAACAACCAAGGATCCCCATAACCTTCTGTTGCAGAACAAACAAGGTGTTAAAGAAGTAAACATGACTTTTGTCATAATTGATGCATTGACCAGCTGAGGTAGCATAAGTTTGTAGAACCATTTTCCACTTTCTAGCTTCAATCACTGAAGCTGAGCCAAACAGAATGGTGTTATCCACAAATTGTTGAATCATTGCAGTGGTTGTTGTTGAAGCTGGTTTAACACCTTTATTTTCTTTGGAGTGTAGCAGGTTGAGAAAACATCTGCTAAGGGATTCCCCCATACATATTGGATCTTATTTTTTTGGAACAAGAGCAATCAAGGTATGATTTAGTTGCTTCAGAATCTTACCCCCTGAAAATGTCCCTGGTAGCCTTAGTCACATCCTTTCCCATAATGTCCCAATATTCCTGAAAGAAAGCAGGGGGAAACCATCAAGTCCAGGGGCTTTAAAAGCACCCATAGAAAAGAGACTAGCACTGACTTCTTCAGAAATTAACCTGCTAAGCTACACATTATCTTCTTCATTCAAAAGAGTAGGAATGATGTTAATAAGATTCTAGTTGATGCAATTGTCTTGGGCTTCAAGGAAATTCTGGAAGTAAGAAGCAACCACCTACCCAATCTGAGAGTTAGAATCAACCATGATGCCTCTGTCAACCATCAATTTAGATATGTTATTTCTTTTCCTATGATTGATGGAAAAAGGAGGTGTTCCTATCCCCCTCCTTAAGCCATTGCACTCTTGATTTTTGTTTCCAATAAATCTCCTCCTTTAATAGTAGCTCCTTCCATTCCTTCCTCAAATATTCTTCTTCTTTAGCCATGTCTTCTGAAGTATCCCCCTCCTCCATCCTCTTTTGTAGCTCCCCTAGTTTGATGTTGATTCTCCTTTTTTCATCAAAAATGTTCCCAAAGCTGAACCTATTCCATCCTTTGACCTTCTTTTTAACCCTCAACAACTTCTACGCAAGTCTATACATAGGCATTCCTTGGACATCTTCTCTCCACCAGCTCATTAAATTGTCTCTAAAGTTAGGGTGTTTGGTCCACATAATCTCAAACCTAAAGGGATAAGGGCCTTTTCCATTCACTTCCCTCCGAGATAGAAGCAGGGGGTTGTGATCAGAAGTTGTTCAGGGCAGAGCTTCTAGAGAGTAGGAGCTTAAGAATTTCCAATTGGGTGATACTAGTACTTTGTCAAGCTTGACTTGAATCAAGTTCCTCCCTTTTCTCTGATTAGTCCAGGTGAATCTATTTCCTTAAATATCTAGGTCCATTAGCCCTTCATTGTTTAGAAAATTATTTAAATCCATCATGCTTTCAGTATAATCCATGATCCCTCCACTCTTCTCAGAGGGGAAGAGTGGAGTGTTAAAATCCCCAGCTAACATCCAACAGCTAGAGGGTTCACTAGAGATCAAAGAAGAGAGGAGATCCCACACCTCCCTTCTTGGGCTCCTCTGATTAGGAGCATATATATTAATCAAGTTCTAGGCATTACTGTTAGACTCCATTCTAACCACCAGAAAGTTTTTGTTTCTTTCTATAATCCTTCCCTTAACACTATTATTGTTCCACATGGTCACAATTCCCCCAAAGGCCCCACAGGAATCACAGCTCAGGTGCTCTGCATTAGGCCATATATTCCTAGAAACAATTTGAAAACCTTCACTTTTCATCTTAACCTCTTGAAGAAGCAAGATATCAATTTTATTGTCAAAGATACAGTTCTTGACTAAGAACTGTTTGTGGGGGTTGTTGAACACCTGAATATTCCATGATAGGATTCTCATTTGATCGGGGCCTTCTTGGAGCCCAGATCCAAGGTCCTCTATTTGCCCATAGCAATATCTTTGTTGATTGCCTTCTACCTAGTCTCTCTTTGAGACGATCTTCCCTACTTGGAATAAGCTCCCACATCTAAAATCTTCTTCCCTGGTCCTTTACCTTTCCTCTTAGCAATAGTCCACCCCTCTAGGTCAGAGACACTAGAACTAGCCCTAGGGGTAAAGGTCTTAGATTTGCTAGGAGAGGAAATCTCTTGATTAATGTCACGCCCCCCTAGAATGCATCCCTTTCCCATAGGGTTGCACACTCTAGGAGGTGCCAACTTCTTCACTGAGCCTTCCATTTCTAGTATCTCTTCCTAATGAATCTCCCCATCTTATAGCCCCGCGGGCTGTGAAGTGGGAACACCCTCCCCCAAGCAGAGGAAGAAGTTAGCGTCCCCTCAAGCACAGAGTTAGCAAGGGCCAAAGGAGCTTCCTGAGGGAGGGTATCTGCCTTTGTCCTTTTCAGAACTAGCCTTTAAAGGAGAATCAACAATGTTTAGTAAGTCTTCCCTGAAAGGGTATTCATCATCATTAGCCACAGTCAGGTCATCCGAGGGTGGGGTAGGCTTTCTAGCCTTGCAATGAGATGCTAGGTGACCCTTTTTGTTATAGATTTGGTAGTAGGTTGTTGAGTTTTCGTATAAAATAGGTTGGATCCATTGGCCAAATTTAGATTCTAGAGTGATATTATTAGGAAGAACTTTGTTAATATCCACATTTACACAAAATCTATCAAAGACTAACCTTGATTTGTTCCTGGTGGGTCTGTCTAGATCTTTGAAGTAGCCAAATGAGTTGGCTATCCACCTAAAAATCTCTTCATCCCAATACTCTAGCAGAAGACCCGGGAGTCTAACCCAGACTGGAGCCAATTTGTTGAGGTCTGCCACACTATCGAATCCTGGTTTCCATTTACAAAGGGACAAACTATGTTTCCCATACATCCATGCCCCCCTACTAAAACTAAGGTAAGATCTTCTCTAGCCATAAATTTAAAGAGAAACATCCCTCTAGCCATGGTATTCACTGAAACACTTCCCTTCACTTTCCATTTTACATTCACCCATTTCCTAACATCATCAATGTTAGGCTTGAAAGAAAAAAACTTTCCTACCAGGGCGTTGTCCATGGTGGAGACCACCTTGTCCACTATGACATCTGGGAGCACAATCACAAACCTGTCAGCTATCTCTCAGAAACTTGGAGTAGCACGACTACCCTCTAAATTATGCCCTAAAAGGGCATTCTTCCAAGCCCTAGGTCCCAACTCTTTTTTATGCAGCGCGTGAGCCGAGGACTCATAGTCCTTGTCACCAAGTAGCTGTCTGACATGCCAGCCATGGTCATCATCCCTGTAGCAATCCTTGGACACCCCAGAACCGGTGGGTCCGGGGGGTCACCTGGAACCCCCTCAGCCATTGAAATTCAAATTCAAATTCAAACGATGCAGCGAGCGGGAAGTTGCAAACTCCCAAATTAGTTTCTTCTTTTAACTATCTCATCTTGTGCATGTGTTACAACCTAGCACATTACATATTAATATACTTTTTGCATTTGTGTATTAAAGTTTATTATATGTTCAAGACTATGGCTCATTCACATATCCGACAAGGTTATATTATGTCTAAGGGATCTAAGTTCAAACCACTTGCTTGCAGAGTAAACGTCCTCACACTAGGATAACACAACACCTTGGTCTTTTATACCTTGGTGGTAAACTATCCATGTGCTTTATCAAAATAAGGATTGTTCTTTATAAACATTTGTGAAACTGTTGCAACAAGCTTATCCATTTACCCATCCATTTATCCATGGCAATATATAGATTTTCAAGCAAAGATTGATTAATACTCTTTTATTCGAGTGTCAACCCAATCCTTCTATCGCTTCCCTGTCTTTCCTCTCGAGGAGGCATCCTATGCCAACTACACAGGGGCAGCTAGCTACACTGGGGCATCAAAATTGGATCATGTCTTCAACAATCGTTTTCTTTGAAACAACGCTATAAACTGCATTGCATCAAAGAGGGGCAAAATGTAGACACCCTAAAATGACCATGTCATCGCATCACTTGCATTTCATCAAATCTGTCTAAACACCTGCATTTCAATGTTAATTAAATAATCTAATTATTTAATTAATTTCATCAAAATCATCAAATTCTTGTTGATCTCCTAAATTCAACATTAATTAAATAAATCCTCTTTATTTAATTAATTTCATCAAAATCAACTTTATTCTTCCAAAATTAAATAATTTTGATTATTTAATTAAATCGTTATCTTCTTTAGAATTCAAATCCACATCAATTGAATAAATAAATTATTTAATTAATTTATCATTTAAATTCTCTTATCTATAATTAAATAGTTTCTAAATTATTTAATTAAATCAATCATTCTTCCAATTTAAATAAATTATTCAAATTTATTTAAATTGAATCTTTTCTAAAAATAAAATATAATAAAATATTTTATTTATCCTTCATCATGCAAAATGAATTAAATCAATTTATTTGTTTAATTTATTTAAATCTTCAAATCTATTCTATGTCTTCTATCATGCACAAACAATTAAATAAATTTATTTATTTAATTTATTTTTTCCTCTAAAAATAAATTTTATTCATCATGCACACAAAATTAAATCATACAAAAAGAAAATTATAAGTTGAGTAAATTGACTTAATTATTATATTTTTTATCATCAACTCATAAATTAGAAAAAAAACATTTCTATTTTTATGAAATCTATCTTTATCATGTCCATTCCATGTCTTTTAGCCAAATCAAGCAATTAACTCAAACAAAAATATCTTTTTGTGTGACACATGTCGTGTACACATTCATCATGAATTCTAGATTTATCTCATCCATTGATTCTATTGAATTTTCATGGAATTATTTCATTCATTGATCAATCATGTCTTGAAACCTATATAAACCCCCCTCATCTCCATAACAAATCCTCTTCGATCATTTATTCTCAGGCATCCATACAACACATTGAGCATTCATCGCATCATTGAGCACATCTATCTTTTGAGCACAAACACAATCTACATCTGCTTGTTGCAAACATGGTTTCGCTATTTATGAAGCAATTCGCATTCAACCAAGACAACAATACAATCTAGGTGAAAGCGTTCATTATTTTTGTTATTATTCATTGATTATTTGGTTATTTGCTTAGATCATTATCTTGATGTTATAGGATTGAGTTGTGATTATTTCATTGTTTTGATTATCATTTGATCTCAATTTTATTCCTATACACAGTCACTTTATTAGAATATGTTTATATATAAGACTTGGTTGTAAAGCCACCTAAAATGCAAATGATTGAAGGAAATCGAGAAAAAAAATATAGAATTGAAAGAATAAACCGTATTCTATTTTATCAAGAATGCAAAGCAATTGAGAATGTGTGTTTACAAAGGAAACTAGTTAGAAAATATACCTTGTTCACACTAACACCCCCTTAAGTGTAACTTAGGGGGGAAATAAATGATGGAGCTTGGTGACAAGGCTTGATGAGGTACCCATGTACAAAATATCACCTCAAATAGAAATGAAGGAGAAGACCTCATGAAAAAAACTTCCCCATGAGAGGATGAAAGAAGAAGGACTAGGTGACCCCCTAAAGAAATGTCATGCACCCCCAAGAGAGACCAAAGATGGATGTAATTTCTCTCAATGAAGGGTTTGGTGAAGGTATCAACAACTTGGTCTATTATAGGAAAATATCAAAAAGCAATGACAAGTGCTCCTTATCAACTCTCAAAGAAAGTGCATGTGGACCTCGATGTGTTTGGTCCATTGATGATGGATTGTGTTCTTGGGGATTTGGATGGCACTCTGGTTGTCATAGTAGATGACTAGTGGATTTTGAAAAGTGATGCCAAGATCAGTGAGGATATTTTGAATCCAAATAGCCTTAGTGTTCTCATTAACAACTCCCCTATATTTAGCCTTAGTTGATGAAAGATCAATGGCTTGTTGCTTCTTACACTACCAACAAATGGGACTTGAATCAAGGTGAAAATTGTAGTTAGATGTGGACTTTAGACCATCAATATCACTAGCACAATCAAAGTCTGTGTATCTAATGAAATTTTAACTTGTTCCCGCTACATAGTGAATCACATATTTGTGAGTACTTTAAATGCAGTGCAAAATGCGTTTTGCAACCTTCTAGTGAAGCTCATGTGGCTTTGTCATGAAGCATGAAACTATGCCAACTGTAAATGAAATGTTTGGGTGAGTATGAGTCAAGTAGATGAGGCTATCGACAAGTTGATGATACAAAGTGGCTTCAACAAGTGGAGTGGAACACTTTGCCTCAAGTTTGACTCTAGACAAAAAGGGAATTGATGCAAGATTACAATCAACCATGTGGAAATGAGCTAGAAGATCAAGAGCATACTTGGGCTATGCAAGAGTGATCTTGGAATAGGACTGGGTGATCTCGATCCTAAGAAAGGAGTGTAAGAGACCCAAGTCAGTCATGACAAATATGTCATGCAAATTAGTATTAATGCTCGTAATGATGGATGAGGTGCTCCTTGTGACAATAAAATCAACATAGAGAACCAAAAAGAGAAGAGCATCCTCTTGTCTCAAGGTGTAGAAATTCATATTTGAGTAGCATCTAGAGAACCCATCTGAGAGAAGAAAGGAGTCATTCTTAGCATACCAAGCCTATGGGGATTGCTTGAGTCCATAGAGAGACTTCCTTAGTTAACAAACTAGTAAAGAATCCTAAACAAATCCTTGTGGTTGTTCTATGTAAATCTCCTCCTATAGATCCTCATTAAGAAATGCACTCTTCACATCCATTTGATGTACAACCGAACCATGAGCCACAACAATAACAAGAACCAAGAAAATAGTGTTCATCTTGGTGATAGGGGCAAAGGTCTTAGTGTAGTCAACACCAAGAACCCGCGAGACAAGTTGTGCTTTATACTTTTCAATTGATCCATCACCTACAAATTTGGTTTGAAAGATCCACTTACACTGAACTAGTTTTTTTCTTCCCTTAGGAAGTAGAACAAGATCCCATGTGTTGTTTCAAATCAAAGAGTTATACTCTTTCTCTATTGTTGAATCCCACTTAGAATACTTGATGCTTCATGAAATGACTATGGACATGACATTGTGGAAATGGAATGCAAAATATCTTAGTGTTATGACCAAGTCCTCTAAGTGTTTTAAGGATCCCTAGCAAGAGTGCATGTAGATTGGAGATTCTGTTGAGCCCATTTAGGCACATAAGGGGATGGAGGAGGAGAGTCCTTGACCTCTGAATTTGAACCTTGTGAGAGGTGAGGTGGGACCTCGTGGTTAACCCTATGAGTACAGGAAGTTGGAAAGAAAATCCTCTTAGTCGTTATCTGAATCTACTTTAGAGGAAGGAAGATGTGAAGATGGGATAGGAGATCTTTCCTCAAAATGCACATTATTCTTGATGAAGAGATCATGTGTCTTAGGATCCAAACTTTGATACCCTTTAACACCATCAGGGTATCCAACAAAGATGGAGGGATGACTTTGAGGTTCCAAGTCCCTATGCTTCTCTAAAGGAATTTTTGTCCATGCAGGGGAGCTAAAATCTTTGAAATGCCACACAATAGGTTTCTTACCACACTAGGCTTCAAAGGGTGTGATGCCCTTTAATGTCTTATGGGGACCCTATTCTAGATGTGAGAAACATAGTTAATGGCTTTTGCCCAATATTCAGGTGCTAGAGAATGAGAATGGATCATGCAATAGCCATCTATTTTTCCTCTTCAAAACACCATTTTGTTAAGGTGTGTCAGAAACTGAATGTTGAAGATCAATCCCTTTAAGAGTATAGTATTATTTGAAGTGATTGTTCATATATTCTCTACTATTGTCGATGTAGAGAATCTTGGTAACCTTTCCGGATTATTTTTCTACATGAGCCTTGAAATCCAAAAATATGTCAAACACTTCACCTTTCTATCAAAGGAAGAAGACCCATGTATATCTAGAATAGTCATCAATGAAAGTGAGAAAGTAGTGAGCCTTTCTACAAGACAAGGATAGAAATGGATTGTTAAGCCATTGTGAACCAACTAAAGGACTTTTGAAGTCATCCAAGCCTTCCCTTTGCCAAACTTGTCCTCAAGATGATTTCCCAAGGCATAACCTGAACAAACACCATTAAAAAGTTGATCTAAGGAAGACCTATGTGTGTATATGGAAAATCGATCTATTCTAAACTAATAAAAACCAAAAATCCACTAACATAAAGAAAATGAATTTAAATAAAAGCCATGACAAATAATCAATGCAATAAAGACTTTTACCGAAATTTGTGTTGTTTCCTTTGGATTGAATGTAGAATTGCTCAATGAAATTGCAAAGCCATAGCTGCAACAAGCAAGTGTAGTGCTCAAGAGATCAATGTCAAATGATCGTAAGGTTGCTCAATCGACGCGTTGTGTATACTCAAAGCTCTGTTAAGTATGCCTGAGAATACGATCGAAGAGAGAGAGATAATGAAGGAGATGAGGGGGGTTTATATAGATTTCATCAAAGATCGATCAACGGTCCAGATAATTCAGAAGAATCAATGGAGGAGATAAGTTGAGGAATGTGCAACGAATGAGAAGAAGACATGTGTCTTGCTTTCTTTTGCATGAGAGGAGTTATCAAGAATAGAAGAATGAGTTAACTGAAGAGATAAATCAATTAAAAGAATAAAGCAATCAGTTAAGTGATTTAAAACAAGAAGAAGGGGTTTGCATGAGAAAAGAAGATATTTTGCTTTATTAAATATAGAAATATTTAATTGATTAGCAAGAAAGCTTGAGTTATTTTAGAGATAACTCAAATTAGAAGAAAAAGCAATTTAAATAAATAATTGATTTATTTAAATTTAGAGAAGATATTTTGGAAGAAATAATTAAATAATTAGAATTATTTAATTTAGAAGATTTAAAAGCAAATTAAATAAATAAATTTATTTAATTGTTGTGCATGATTTTGGGAGAATGATTTTTTATTTAATTAAATAATTAAGAATTATTTAATTTTAGATAAGAGGGAATTTGTTGAATTAATTAAATAATGGGATTTATTTAATTAATGTGAATGTGATTTTTGGAACGAGGATAATGATCTAATTAAATAATTAAAAATTATTTAATTGTGGAAGAATAATAGAGGAATTTAATTTAATTAATTAAATAAAGAGGATTTATTTAATTAATGTCGCAATTTTGTGATTTAGAAGAATTTGATGATTAATTAATTAAATAATTAGATTATTTAATTAATGTGTGAAATGCAGGTGATGAGACAGATAACGAAATGCAAGTGATTTGACGACACGGTCATTTTAGGGTGTCTACATTTTGCCCCTCTTTGATGCGATGCAGCTTGCAGCATTGCGTCAAAGAAAACAATTTTTTGATGCCCCAGTGTAGGTAGTTGCCCCAGCGTAGCTGGCGTAGGGTGCCCCCTCGAGAGGAAAGATAGGGAAGTGACAGAAGAACTGTGTTGACGCTCGACTAGAAGATTTGTTGGAGATAGGCGAGGTTGGGTTGAGGATAGATAGAAGAAAGGAGATAGGAGAGAACATAAGAGAAAGACTGTTGATTGATCTTTGCTGGAAAACTATATAAGGCCATGGAAAAATGGATGGTGTAAATGGATGAGATTGTTGCAATGGTTTCACATTTGTTTATAAAGAGCAATCCTTAGTTTGATGTAGCACGTGGATAGTTTGCCACCAAGGTATAAAAGACCAAGGTGCAGTAATACCCGAGTGCGTGGACGTTGACTCTGCAAGCAAGCGGTTTGAACTTAGATCCTTTTAGACATAATATAACCTTGTTGGAACATGTGAATAAGCCATAGTCTTAAACATAAAATAAACTTCAATACATGTAAATGCAAGAAGAATTATTAATATGTAAGATGCTAGGTCCTAACACACACAAGATAAATAGAATGCCAAGAAAGATACTAAAGATCATTCCTCAAACACAGCACACAGAAAGCAATGACTATGCCCCCAATCCGTACTGCATCGCAACATACCAAGATTATAGATAAATCAAGGTAGTCTTGAATAGGTATTGGAAAAGGAACAAAAGATAAACCATAACACAAATTGACTGACTTACAAAGTAAACATACAACCAACATATTCTCTTGCCAAAGAGGTTGCTCAGGATAGATTGGATAGGAAAGATAACTGCCTTATCGTAGGAACTCTGTGTCCGTTAAAGGGGGCTATCTACCTAAAAAGACAATGTCTCACTTGCAGGAAATGCCACATGTCGCAGGAGACGCGTGTGTTGGTCTCGACAATGGAACACTTCGTAGAAGACAAGCTTGTGGATCTAGGGCTTGGTTAAGCGGTACTTAGCTGATGTTGGCAATAGGTATGCAGGACAGTAGATGACTCTGGAAGAAAGCCTCTTTGCTTCAAGTTTGTTAAGGACTTTTGCTTTGAAAGGATGCGCTAGCTTGCTGCTTGAGTTAGTCAAGTCGAGGCGAATGGATTTTGACAACGGAAGACTAGAAGGGTGACAGTGCTAATGGATTGAAACGGGTGGAGAATGGTGGATCGTGTGTGCCTGAGTACTGGAAACATCCTTCGTATTCCAGACTGCCTACATACCCTGTATCCACGGGATCAAGGCACACTTACGATGGAAGGTGAATGCGATAAATATGTAGTTCTGGATAGAATGATGAATGGGTCAAGGTGAAAGGAGGGGATCTTATGTACCTGAGTACTGGATACTTCCTTCGTATTCCAGACTACCTACATACCCATATCCATGGGATCAAGGTACCTTAAGATTGAGAAGAGATAATATGTAGTTCTGGTTAGTGTGATGATGTGAGAAGAGAGCGGAGAAGAGGTGATCTTATGTACCTGAGTACTGGAAACATGCTTCGTATTCCAGACTGCCTACATACCCATATCCATGGGATCAAGGTACCTTAAGACTGAGAAGAGATAATATGTAGTTCTGGTTGTGTGATGATGTAGAAAAAGTGTTTGAGAAGATAACAACCTTATCGTAGGAGCGATGTGTCTGTTAAAGGGTGTTACCTATGGAAATGAGACAAGATTGAAGTATGTGCTGCGAACCACGAACAAGGAACCAATCCTAGACCGAAGCTAAGGAAAGAGTTGCCCCCATTCTGGTAGAGGAAACTGTAGGGGTGACTGCCGAAGAAGACACAGAAAGACTTGACCTAGGACAAGACAGTGTTAACTGTAGACACAGATCAAGACGTGGGATGACGATGATGGACACTGACAAATTTCCAAGCTATACTAGGTAGGGAGATGGAAATGCAAACAAAGTCAATAGTTTTATTATGGGTGGATGGATGAAGCGTGTTGCGAACTGGACAAGGAGTGGACAGGACTCGATAGACGATGGATGCTGACTCTACGCATAGTGCCTGTTTGCCAGGTTTTCACTATGGTACTTATCCAAGGCGCCTGTTTGCCAGGTTTTCACCAGAGGATGAATGTTTTTTTGTATTTTTGTATTTTTTTTTTATTTTTTTGATTTTTTTGATTTTTTTGATTGTTTTGATTTTTTTTTTTTTTTTTTTTGATTTTTTGTGGGAATACTCTGAGGATCAGGCATAGAACTTCTTGAGATGGACACTGTTAAGTGGCTCATCTAGAGGAATGCCGTCAGGTGTAGCTAAAGTATAAGCTCCCGATCCATATGCTGCTGTGACAATGAAGGGACCTAACCAGTTAGGCTCAAACTTGCCCTTCTTCTCTCGATCTGCTTGATTTCTCTGATTCTCCTTAAGTACAAGATCACCAACTTGAAACCGTCTTTCTTTGATCTTTTTGTTGTAATTACGCCGGAGGTGGTTTTGATAGACATGGAGATGATTAAGTGTGGCAAGACGCCTCTCATCTAGTAGTTCAAGCTCAGCTAATCTGGAAGTGCGATACTCATCTCTGCCAATCAGGTCCTGCATGGATACTCTGAGGGATGGGATCTCGACCTCTATAGGTAGGATGGCTTCAGAGCCAAAGACCAAGGCATATGGTGTGGCACCAGTTGGTGTTCTGATACTAGTGCGGTAGGCCCATAGGGCGGGATTGAGTTGCAAGTGCCAATCACGACCAGCTTCATTGACTGTTTTCTTGAGGATTTTGAGAATGGTTTTATTGGAAGCCTCAGCTTGGCCGTTACTCTGCGGATAGTAGGGAGTTGAAAAGCGATGTTGGATATTGTATTGTATGCATAAGGCACGAACATCTTGGTTCTTGAATGGTCTCCCATTATCAGTGACAATGGCTTGGGGAATACCATACCGGCATATGAGGTAGTTTAGAATAAACTTGGCTATTTGCTTACCCGTGATATAGGTCATAGGAATGGCTTCCACCCACTTCGTGAAATACTCAGTGGTGGTAATGATAAACTTGTGGCCATTGGAGGAGGAAGGGTGGATTTGTCCTACGAGGTCGAGACCCCATTGAGAAAAAGGCCATGGAGTTGTCACAGGTTGTAACTCATGAGCGGGTGCGTGAATCAAATCTCCATGTTGCTGACATTGTAGACACTTCTTAGCAAACTGTGCAACATCTTGCTCTATTGTAGGCCAATAATAACCTGTTCTGAGTATCTTCTTAGCAAGATTAGGACCGGTAGAATGTGTGCCACAGACACCTTCGTGTATGTCTCGTAAGGTAACTTCGGCTTCTTCCGCGTTAAGACATCGTAAGAGGATACCATCGAGACTCCAGCGATATAGTGTATCACCCAGAATGATGTAACGAGAGGATCGACGGATAAAGGTTTTGCGTTGAGTGGATGATAGGTCAGGGGGAAAGGTTTTGTTCTTGAGGTATTCATAGATATCTTCGTACCATGGGGAATTGGGACCAACAAGTTCGCAGATGATTTCAGTAACAGGAACATCGACGGCCGGTATCAACAATTGCTCGATCAAGAATTCACACTTCTGTGTATTAGCAGGCATATCAATCAGTGACCCTACAGAAGCCATAGAATCCGCAGCTTTATTATGCTCTCTTGGAATTTGCTCAAATGTGATGGTAGAAAAATGTGGTTTGTAGGCATCCACTAGTTGTTTGTAGGGGATCAACTTTTCATCCTTTGTTTGGTATTCATCTATGACTTGGCGAATGACTAGCTGTGAGTCTCCATATACTTGTAATTCTGTGATATCCCATTGAACTGCTGTATTGAGACCTATAAGGAGTGCTTCATACTCGGCTATGTTGTTAGTGCAAGGGAATGCGAGCCGATATGACTTTGGAATGTAGTCATTCTGAGGTGTAACAAATAAGATGCTAGCTCCTGAGCCATGCTGTGTGTAAGAACCGTCAAAGTACAACTTCCACATTATGGAGTTAGCAAGAGTGAATAGATTCTCATCAGGAAAGTCTGCTACCATAGGATGTGTATCTTTCATAGGTGCATCTGCTAGTTGATCCGCGAGGGCTTGTCCTTTAATTGCTTTACGATCGGTGTACTCAATGTCGAACTCACTAAGGATCATGACCCACTTAGCTAGTTTGCCCGTGAGAGCTGCTTTTGCTAGTAGATACTTCAAGGGATCAATCTTGGCTATCAGATTTGTGTGTTGGTTCAGCATGTAATGCCACAACTTTTGGGAGGCGAACACTACTGCTAAACAAGCCCTTTCCATTGGTGAATAATTGAGCTCATATCCCACCAAAGTTCTACTGATATAGTAAATTGCGTGCTCTCTGCCTGAGTCATCATTTTGTGCTAGCAGGGCCCCTAGGGCCGAATTTGTAGTGGAGATGTACAATATCAAGGGTTTGTCCGCAACTGGTGGAACCAATACAGGAGGTGTAGCTAGATACTCCTTAAGTTGATCAAACGCTGCCTGACACTTGTTGTCCCATCGAAACGAGACATCCTTTCGGAGCAAGTGCTGAAAGGGTTGACATTTATCTGCTAGCTGTGATATGAAACGCCTGATGGACTGTAACCTTCCTTGGAGGCTCCTTAATGCTTTAAGGTTCTTTGGTGGAGGCATCTCCACTATAGCCTTTACTTTTGCTAGATCTACTTCGATGCCTCTACGAGATACAATGTATCCCAATAGCTTCCCTGATGTTACACCGAATACACACTTCTTTGGATTGAGTCTTACTTGGTATTTTTCAAGCCTGTCAAAGATCTGTCCTAAGACCTGTATATGTTCTGCTCTAGAAGATTTAGCCAATATATCATCCACATAGTCTTCCATGATGTGATGAAATAGATCGTGGAAGATCACTGTCATAGCTCGCTGATAGGTTGCTCCCGCATTCTTCAGACCAAACGGCATAACACACCAACAGTAATTGCCCCAAGGACATGTAAAGGTTGTTTTGTGTTGATCCTCCTCAGCTATTCTAATCTGGTTGTAGCCTGAGAATCCATCCATAAGAGAAAGCATCTCGTGACCTGCTGTCAAGTCCACTATAATGTCAATGTTTGGTAGTGGAAAATCATCTTTGGGACATGCCTTGTTGAGATCTCTGAAATCATTACACATGCGGATGCGCCCATTAGGTTTAGACATAGGTACAATGTTTGAGACCCAATCTGAATAGTCGATAGGTCGTATGAACTTTGCGTCTAACAGCTTCTGTATTTCTACCTTCACTAGGAGAGCGATCTGTGGGTGCATCTTTCTCAACTTCTGTTTGACTGGTTTCACTTTGGGATCAACTGTGAGATAATGAACTACCAGCTTAGGGTCTAGCCCTGGCATATCTGCATAGGTCCATGCAAAGTTGATGGTTCGTTGCAAGAAGAAGTTGTTAAGATTTTTGTGCTCTGTATCAGATAATGATGCTGCTAGAAATGTTGTCTTTGGATTCTGTTCTGTACCTAGGTTGATCTCTGTAGAATCTTCCACTAGTAGAGCTGATTTCTCTTGATACTTAGATGGTAAGGGAAGGTCAAATCCTCCATCCTCAAGTGCCACAGTTGGGTTTTCACCTTTGGATACGTCCTTTATTTTTACTATTTTATGATCAGGAGGTGCCACAGTGTGGTTTTCACCTAGAGATCTTTCTTTATTTGCACTTTTGCGACTAGAGGATTTGGCATTCTCACCAAAATAAGCCGTGGGCTCTAGTTCCATTACAAAACCTGCCTTGTGATCGCCAAGAGGGATACCTTCCCGAAGTCCCATGAACTCAGCTAAAGCTTCGTCATTCTGAAAGACATCTATAACGGGGGCCCCTTGTTGGTCCCAATCGATAAGTTCAGGGTAGACAAGCGTGACATTCTGGGTGCTGGTGGTGGAAGTTAAGGATACGGAGGATAGTGTAAAAATGGAGGATTCTGTGAATAGATTGGTTATGTGGAGGGAAGAGTCATCGATGATATCCTCTATAGATGTCGAATCGGCGGGAAACTTGTCAGCTACCTCGTCGAGGATATACTCGATGTCTGAGGCGCGTGGTACCTTCTTACCAAATCCTAATCCTTTCCTGTCTAGCTTCTTTATTACCACAATGGGCTCCATAGTGCCTTGATTCTATTTCCCAAGGCCGCCTTTGCCTTTATAGCCCATGTTTTTCACTATCCTTAAGCCATTGCCATATTGCTTGACTGGTATCGTGACTGGTTCTTTCTCCTTGTAGAGCCAAGAAGAGATGTCCTCAATAGTTTCCTCTTCCAATAGCCGTCCATGTTGGAATTGGGTTAGGAATGTTAGGGGAGGAATAGTTGCTTTTTTGGTAACTTTAGCAATGGGTGGTTTGCCGTAAGATTTTGGAGATAAAGGCATCCGCCCTACACAACAAGATTCAGAGATATCATAAGTGCCAAAGCCTATATCCCGAAAGCGAGCTGTGATTTTGGGGAGGGGTGTAGGTTCACTTGTAGAGGCTTGCGTGAGAATTTCCGGGTCAACATAGAGAGGGGATTCAAGGGCTTTGTCATTTTTAGGCACTTGGTTGCAATTCTTATAACTTCCTTGCAAGACACGGCAAAATTCAAAAGGATTAGGATCTCCTGGGATGGTGATCTCCGTACCATTGTATGGGAACTTTAGGGACTGATGGTATGTGGAGGGAACAGCTTTCATTGCATGGATCCATGGGCGGCCCAGAATAATGTTGTAAGGCAGCTCAATATCAAGGACTTGACACCTGGTTTCAAGCATGACAGGGCCCAGTTGTATAGGCAAGTGAATAACACCTTCTGAAAGGCGTTCTGCATCATCATACCCCTTGATTGTAATACTATGCTCAGTGTTGACGTGATCCTCAGAGTATCCCAATTGCTTTAGTAACTTTAAAGAACAGATGTTGAGACCAGCACCACCATCTATGAGGATGCGTTTGATTTTGCGCTTATGGATGAGCACTTCAATATGGAGGGCATCGTTGTGACAAGGATCATGGGAGGGAAGGTCTTTCTCAGAGAAGACCACATTGTAAGGCGAAGCAATATTACCCACTATAGCTTGGAAATCTGCGACTACTATGTTGTTAGGAATGGACGACTCTTGGAGGGCTTTTTCTAGCACCACTCTATGTGCAGGTGATGACCGTAGAAGGTCCAAAGTAGAGATCTGTGCTGGTGTTCTCCCTAGATGTTCGACAAGATTATAATAAGACTGAACTGGAAGCTTAGGTGTAGGTGTACGAATGGTGACATGACCTCGATGAGTAGTAACAGCACAATCTGTAGATTTGCCCTTGATGGTGAGGGTAGACACTCGACTCTCTTCAAAATGACCTACAATGGAATCGAAAGACGTGGACGCGTGATTGATACCTTTACCTCTATCCTGAGGAGGAGGGGGACCATGATGAGGGAATGGTTCCTTGTACATATCGAGATCCTTGTTCGTGTGTTGCGCTGGTGATTCATTCTCAAAAGTGATTTGATTACCGTCGATGAGGTTTTGGATGAGGTGCTTAAGCTTCATGCAAGATGCAGTTCGATGACCTTTGCTCCTATGGAACTCACAATACTCATTGTCTCTGTACCGTGTAGTTTTGTAGATAGGTTCTCCATAAGGAGGAGCATCAGGTAAGGTTATGAGCCTTTTCTGCAAAGCTTGCTGTAAGACCGATTCGATGGGCACTCCCAAAGGAGTAAATTGACGTCGCGGAGGGTAATCTTGTTGAGGCCGCTCTTGTTGTCGTTGCTGTTGGTTGGGATAAGGCTACCTTTGTTGCTGCTGTTGTTGAGGTGGAGCTTGACTTGGTTTGGAGAGTTGCAGCGGTGTTTGCAACGTTTGGACATGCTTAGTATCGACCACCCCATCGTTGACCACGTTTTTGTTCTTGTTCCAATATTTGGGTTTATCGTTCGATTGTTGATGAGAAGAGCTATCTTTCGTTTCTTTAAAGATTTTGACCACACCTTTAGCAATGAGGGCCTTCTCAATGTTGATGCCCTTGTATGTGATTTCATCGAAGGTTGTAGCACTAAGGATTTGCAAATGGAAACCTAACTCTTGGTTGAGGTTCTGCACAAAGATGCTAACAAGCTGTTTCTCTGGAATCTTGAAAAGGAATTTACTAGCCATTTGTCTCCATCGTTGAAGGAAAGAAATGAAAGTTTTGCCATTTTTCTATTTATTGTTGCATAGGTCCGTCATGGAAATCTCATGCTCTGCGTTGTAAGAAAAATAGGTGGCAAACTTCTCTGCTAGTTCGTTGAAAGACTTGATACCCGTAGGTAAGTGTGAGAACCATTCTATTGCTTGACCTCCAAGACTGCGAGGAAAAAGACGCATAAGATATGTGTCGTTGTGAGAGACCTCGAAGCAAGCAAGATAGAATTCCCTAAGATGGTCTTTTGGGTCACCTTTTCCTTTGTACTTATCGAACTTGGGAATAGTGAAATTTTGAGGAAAAGGGATCATTGGTAACGACCGATCAAAAGGATAAGGGCACACTTCCTCCAAGGAGAAGGTCTTTTTGGTGTGGCCGAACGTAAGATCAGATAGCTGTTGTTGCACCCCCGCAATCTTTAGTTCCATAGTCATGGGAGGGGTTGGTAACGTCTCCTGTTGTCCAAAAAGTGGTTGGTGTTGCCCATATGGAAGGTTATAGTGTGAGCCATGCGTACTGGTATTGTAAGGGTCGTAAGATTGATTGGGATTGTATGGATTGTATGATTGGTTCAGATTGGGTTGGAATTGGGGGTTTTGATTAGGCAGAGGTAGAGGTGGCGCTAGGTAAGAATGTTGGCTCTGCGATGGTTGAAGAAACGTATTGGGGGGAGGAAAGCTAAAGTGCGTTTGATTAGGTTGTGATGGTGGCACATAGCTTTGGGAAACCTGATGTTGGGAATGTTGAGAGTGGCTAGGCAATGTATGAAAGAAGTTGAGCGTGGATGAACGTTGTGGAGGAGGAACATAGGTAGAAGTGATTTGCGATGGTGGGGGTTGATTGAAGATGAAAGTAGAAGAATGTTGTGGTGGAGGAACATAGGTAGAAGTGATTTGCGATGGTTGGGGTTGCTTGAGGATGAGAGTAGAAGAATGTTGTGGTTGGGGCTGCGTGACTCCAATTGGTTGAGAGACATGCAGGTGTGATGATATAGGAGGTGGCATATGTTGAGACCCTTATTGCATGGCTACGTACGTGTTCCCCGGATTGTAATTGGGTGGGAAACCTACGCGTGATGGGGTAACCAAGATTCCGCTTGCGCTTGGGGTGGACACTTTGGGAGGTGGTTGCACATTGGATCGAGCTAAGGTGGCTTGCTTAGCTAACTCTGCTTGCCGTTGGAGAGTTTCCTGTTGGTTTTGATAGATCTCCATAGGAGTCAAAAGTGGTGATACGGGCCTCTCCTCTGTTGGATTTTGAAAAAGGGGATTCCTATACTGCGAGCCTTGAGTAGGTAAGGGCGTAGTGACCGTGGACATGGTTTGCACCGCTTGTATGGTTTCTTAGGTGTTGTTGCTCTCCTTGAGGGTGGACACATCAAAATCTGGAGGTAACTTGGCACCTTGCTTTGCAAGCAAGCGAAAGAAATGATCCTGGTTCTCACTAAGGATTTTATCAAAGGCAGCTATAGCTCTAGGATCTTGTATAAATTCGTCAAGATCTTGCCCATCTTCTTGAGAGGATTGACCTATTTCAAAGTGTCGATCTTCTTGAGATGGGGGTTGATCTATGACATAACCTTGTGGGACAAAATCCGGAGGCAAGCCTGTGGTGTACTGTGGTGCATTTAGCAAAGGGGTTCTATCCTCTTGAGGATTGCTTGGTTCATCTATGTGCGGCATGTTTGGAGAGCTGATTGGTCTTGCCGCGGGTGTACTAGGAGTCACTTTGGGAGTAACATTGAGACGACCTGATTGTGGTGTGCGAGGGGGTGACTTGTGCTTCTTAGGGATAACTTGCCTAGACTTCATAGTTTGTTGTAGCCTGGTGGTGACCATGGGATTCACTTAGACACAATGTAATGCTGGGAATCCGTGAGATGCTTTGAAGAAACGAACAAACTCTGATGCACAAAGTACTGGACCAAAAGCGCTATACTGTTTGACCAGAGGCGCAGGACTGTGCTACCAAAAGCATGCTACTGTGGGCCAGAGGCGACAGGATGAGCTACCAATAGCGAGTTACTGCTATGTCAAAGGCGAGCTACAGTGACCAAAAGCGAGCTACTGTTATACCAAGGGCGCTGAAGTAGAGTTTTGCCAGAGGCGAGTTACTACTGACCAAAGGCGATCTACTGTACTACCAAAGGCGAGCTGCTATAATACCAGGGGCGCTGAAGTAGTGTCTGATGTTTTTCAAAGGCAAGATGTTTCTGTTTCTGATTGGATTGGTTTGGCAAGAGAAAACACAGCAAACAAGTGGTCAAAAAAGGCACAAGGACTGACACAACAGATAGTGTATGTTCAAGGCTCCAAACAAGCCCAATGTTTCCACAGGTCAAATACAGTTGCAATCAATAACAAGCACTTTTTATCCCTAGAGACAAGGTTTCATTGCAGTAGATCAGCTCACAGCTTAATACTCCGTCGATAAAAATATCATTCCATAAAGGTGTCGGATATTTAGTATCTTTGCGAGAGACGATAGGTAGGGATATCTCACCCTCCCCTTGGAAAGCTCAAGTAGGTCACAAGAGCTTTATGTCTGAGGGAATACTATCTCTTCTCAAGGGAGCCAATGGTGAGTGTCTTAAGGGTTTAAATCGATTTCCCTTGCACTGATGATTACCGTAATGTTCGGAGGTAGGTCGGGTAGTCTCTATCTAAATTGGTTCTTAGTGACTTTGAGGGACCAACGCCTTACAAGCAATGCGACAAGCTACTAAAAGCTTTAACCAATCCTACTAAGAGTTTCAAACACTTCGCTCAATGTGAAAATCATTTCCACAAAGAGCTAGTACACCTCTTTTCAGTTTGGCACCACAAGGTAAGGCTGACGTCGGTTAGGACTTGGCTTTCGCCTTATCCCTCTTATATAGCGGTTCAAAGAAAAACTCCGCTTAGGGTCGTCCCTTTTGGATGAATCGCAATCCAAAAGCAGGCCCTTCTAAAGGAAGTACAAAAAATGTAAAATCAAGCACATCAAACAATGGTTCAATTGTTCCGTTTATAAGAAAAATAAGGTGCAACTAAGCTATGCACACACATGATTGTAGTTGTAAATTGGCCCTTATGAAATGAAGTGTTGGCATTCATGTCCATTGTCCCTTAGAAAATTGAGGTGTTTGTCCATACATGTCCATTGTCCCTTAAGAAAATCAGTATGTTCCTAAGACTTAGATTTGCAAAAAAGATTTGTTCAATTACTCCTTTTAAGCATGCAATGTGTTTCTAAGACTTAGTAAGGTAAAACAAAAGGGTCTTCAACGCTCGTCCTGCATAAACATGTTAAAAACACCTATTGGCTCTGTGTGAGTAATAAGAAGCTGCACCAATTCTGTTAGTTCCACCAAAAAAAAATTTACAAGTTAGCAAAATAAATCAACTTTGATCAAAAGCGCTGAACAACCTTACCAGAAGCGACCTACTGTGTTCCAGGAGCAATGTAATGCAGACCAGAAGCGTCAGATAATATAGCCAGCAGCGTTGAACAATAACCAGAAGCGCTTCACTGTCGTTCCAAAAGCGCTGCGATAAATACCAAAAGCGTGTAACGATAATAACAAAAGCATTGTAAAATATCCAGGAGCGCTTCACTGTGTAACCGAGAGCGCGATACTATGTGGCCCAACGCGCTGTTCTGTCTCAGATACAGAAAATATTAGTTTTGTTAACAATAACCAGGTCAAGATAACTTTTCATGGTGGACCTATTATCTGAAGGATGATATCTGATAGATCTGGGTTGTGTAATCTGGAAACTCAGAAAAATGGATCAGACCAATAGATTAGCACCAGAAACAAGGATATTCCTAAATAAATCAGCTTAGGAGATATCAAAAATCAGGTTCTGAAAGACAAATATAACAGCTTGTCCGACAAAATGACAGATCTGAAATGAGAAATCACTGCAAAACCCGAATGAAGTCAAAAAACCTAATTTTAACCAAAAGCGCCTAATAACATCGCCAGTAGCGCTTCTCTGTGCTACCTATAGCGCTTCTCTGTGCTACCAGAAGCGCGGCCGTGCTGCCAAGGGCGCTGAACTGTTCTTTCAAAAGCGCTGTAATATACTGCCAGAAGCGCTGTGAAGTGCCGTAAGCGCCGTGCCGTACTGTGTCTTCAAAAAAAACAAATTTCTCAAAGAAACCAAGGGATTAGTATGTCCCACCGGGCGTGCCAGAATGTGTATATGGAAAATCGATCTATTCTAAACTAATAAAAACCAAAAATCCACTAACATAAAGAAAACGAATTTAAATAAAAGCCATGACAAATAATCAATGCAATAAAGACTTTTACCGAAATTTGTGTTGTTTCCTTTGGATTGAATGTAGAATTGCTCAATGAAATTGCAAAGCCATAGCTGCAACAAGCAAGTGTAGTGCTCAAGAGATCAATGTCAAATGATCGTAAGGTTGCTCAATCGACGCGTTGTGTATACTCAAAGCTCTGTTAAGTATGCCTGAGAATACGATCGAAGAGAGAGAGAGATAATGAAGGAGATGAGGGGGGTTTATATAGATTTCATCAAAGATCGATCAACGACCCAGATAATTCAGAAGAATCAATGGAGGAGATAAGTTGAGGAATGTGCAACGAATGAGAAGAAGACATGTGTCTTGCTTTCTTTTGCATGAGAGGAGTTATCAAGAATAGAAGAATGAGTTAACTGAAGAGATAAATCAATTAAAAGAATAAAGCAATCAGTTAAGTGATTTAAAACAAGAAGAAGGGGTTTGCATGAGAAAAGAAGATATTTTGCTTTATTAAATATAGAAATATTTAATTGATTATCAAGAAAGCTTGAGTTATTTTAGAGATAACTCAAATTAGAAGAAAAGACAATTTAAATAAATAATTGATTTATTTAAATTTAGAGAAAATATTTTGGAAGAAATAATTAAATAATTAGAATTATTTAATTTAGAAGATTTAAAAGCAAATTAAATAAATAAATTTATTTAATTGTTGTGCATGATTTTGGGAGAATGATTTTTTATTTAATTAAATAATTAAGAATTATTTAATTTTAGATAAGAGGGAATTTGTTGAATTAATTAAATAATGGGATTTATTTAATTAATGTGAATGTGATTTTTGGAACGAGGATAATGATCTAATTAAATAATTAAAAATTATTTAATTGTGGAAGAATAATAGAGGAATTTAATTTAATTAATTAAATAAAGAGGATTTATTTAATTAATGTCGCAATTTTGTGATTTAGAAGAATTTGATGATTAATTAATTAAATAATTAGATTATTTAATTAATGTGTGAAATGCAGGTGATGAGACAGATAACGAAATGCAAGTGATTTGACGACACGGTCATTTTAGGGTGTCTACACTATGTGCTAAGATACTGAAGGTAGTAGTAGTTCAGATGGCCAAGGCACTCATGCCATAGTCTTCTCATAGAATTTGAATGGGTGAGAAAAGTAGTAGAATGAGTATCAGGTACAAAATGAGAGAAAGCATAGAGTTGAGACTAATGGTTGGCTTTACCAACTACAAGGAGTGCATTATCTTCAAGATCCTTAATGGTGATAGAATCTAGAGTGAATTTGACCTTTCCTACTAATTTTGGACATTGTAAAATTATGGAAACAACTCCAACATTTTACACACACTAATCCATAAAGTGCAAAATCATATTTGTAGGGGGGATTCTTGATTGAGTGAATTTAGGGGATATCTTGGTGTGTTTTTAGTATCATGCATATCTTTTCTATTTTCTTGTGCTTTGATTTTCCTTCAAAATGGGTCACTTTATGTTTCTATTATTAACTACATACAACTACTCAACATTGAATTAAAATGCATGGAATGCCTTAATGCAATAAGGTTATACTCCATATGTTAAACAAATGGTAGGCAAACCTCAAGATGATAAGCAAAAGGTACAATGGATTCTTGAACATACAAAAGCACTTGGATGTATTCATAGTTTCATTTCCCTTGATCTTATGTTTCATATTGAATATTGTTTAAGTTCACATGATGCTTGGAAAAAATTAAAAAATGTTGTATGGTAAAACTGATGAAGTAAGAGGTTATCAAATCGACAATGATTTGATGAGCCTTGATCCAAAATGCTTTGAAAACATCTAGGGCTACATCACAAAGGTCAATGACCTTGGAGCACAATGTAAAGCATGTGGTATTGAGAAAAATGACATTTAGCTAGTCTTCAATACACTAAACAAACTTGATCCTGAATATGTATCTTTTATTTCTAGCTTTTATACTCACAAGTTTATTATGGGCACCACATACACTATGCCTTTATTCATATCCTTCTCTAAGATGTTGATGCATGTGAGTAGAGAAAATAACTTTCCATGGATCTCCTAAACCCATCACAGTCTTAGGCTTTGTTGACTGGAGCCAAAGGGATGGAAAGGGTTAGGTCAATGTGACAAGAAAAATAAAAAGTCTAAGAACAAGTCACAAAAAGATTAGGCACAACTCATTTTCCTCCCCTAAAGTAGACTCTAAATCTTCCTTAGCCAAGGGGAACTCATAGAAGAAGGAAATTCCAACTTGTAACTATTGTAAGAAAGGTTGTCATGAAGAATATTCATGCCATGGGAAGCATATCAATGAGTTGAAACATCTTCTTAAAAATAATAACATTAATCTTCCCTCCTTTGTTTCTTAGCAATCCTCCACTCCCTCAAAATTAGGTAAAGGGAAAGCAATTACACTTGTTGCTTCTGTAGATTCTTCTCAGTAGTGGATTCTAGACTCAAGTGCTTCACACTATATGGGGTCAAACACAAAATAATTTTCTTTGTTGGAAACTTGTTGTGTGCCTCATATTCTCATCGAGGATGATTCTCTAGGTGATGTAATTGGAAGGGATTAGTTGATGTTGGCACTGGTACATTCAAGGATGTTATTTGTGTACTTAACTTGGCAGCCAACCTTCTTTCTGTTAGACACACCAAGATATTGAGAGGGGGGTGAATCAGTATCTAATCAATCTTCAAATTTAACAACTTTAACTTATCTGGAGTGGATAAGAACTTAAGCATCACAACATTAACATGAACATGAAAGATTAACACAATGCACCACAACACATAACACCATATATATGTGGAAAACCCTCGAAGGAAAAAACCACAGTGAGGATTAACTCACAATATATGAAGCTCAAATAATAACTTTGTTTTAGGGGCTTTAACCCAAGGAAGCTGTTACTCTCTAAGTAAATTTGATTTAGGGTCACTCCCAAGGAAGCTTCTACTCCCTTAAAATAATACAAAAGTATAATAGTCTTTTCTTACTGTCTGAAAACTATCATTGAAGCTCACACTTTTGATAATTGCACTTCTGCCTCCACACACTTTCTTCTAAAGATATGATCAATCAGGCACACTCTATACTTGATTACTATCCCAAATATGTCTTCAAGATGATTCTAGATAGCATCAACAACATCTACTCTTTCTCCTTCAGTTACACATCAATAATGCATTTATTCTACTTTTTATTTGCTTGCGATTCTTTACAATCAACTTGCAATCATACCTTCCTAACTCAATTTGATTCACTATTTATACATGATAATACATTGATTACATTGCTTGTTGGCCAAAAACAACATGAAAAATACATTTAAAAGATCTCCAGACAACACATAGTATGAAACATGTAGAAGATAGGTCCTAATTGAAGCAACACGTTACACTCATAGAAGATCCAGGCCTTGCAGACCCCAACACATGCTTAACCAGGTCAAAAACATCTTTCACTACTTCAAACATCAAGGAATTACATCCGCACCCTCTACTCATTTGAAAATAGGACAGCTTTAAGGAAATCACATGAAGTGTTGAAGTATAACGATCGTATCAACTTAGAAACCTTGTACAGTATAGGAAACAAGAAAGATCTTCATGAAACTTTTCCAAATGAGTTCACATGACTCATAAAACACTCCCATACACACCTTTGCTACCACACGTCAAAGAATTGTGTTGCATAGCTTCAAACATTTACTCTGCAAATACTTTGTTATCTGGAACACACTACACCAAGCTGTCAATTGAAAAATTGAGTTGCAAACCACCAAGAAGCCTAAATCAGAAAAGAGGCATGCCATGCACATCCAAGAACATGTTCACAAAACTGCAAGGTCAATCATTCACTTTCAGAGGAATGTGGAGCATTCCAGTAGGTCTTCAACATTTCCCTATTCTACTAGAGCACATATCGGTGTTCTATCATACTTAACTTTCATAGCAGAGGGAAATATGATTTGAAACTTTGGATATAACACCTTTACTATCTTCTTGACATAACTTCAAAACCGCATAGCCACATCTACAATTGTAGAGGAATACGGAGCATTCCATTGCTCTGCTAGGAGCCTCTTTACAAAACCAACTCTATCTTCAAGTTGTCAGCAAAAAAGCATCCTTCCAGTGATCAAAACATCATGAAATTTGGAACATATATAAAATAACACTATATGAAGCTATGTTCCAAACCATAGAAGTTCAACTGCAAAATGATGAAAATGCGGAGCAATCTTCTAGACAGTTTCCAAAGAGCAGATAATCTAAAACAATGACTGTCATCTTCTTCTGGAGGCCAAGTCTTATTTGCATCACCATATACAACTTAGGAATAGTAGGATTGATCATACAACATGCTTCAAACCATCTGGCATCCTTCCTTAACATCTGATTCTTTAAGTGCTTCTGATTCCCATATTAATAAATCCTCAAACTCAACTCTGATTAGAAATATAGCTTTTATGACCTCCAATCATGAGATTTCCCTTTCTTAGGAAATATACAACCAAGAATAATATCTTACTTTCCCAACATCAATGTATGATATGTTGACATCAATGATAACACATATAGCCAACAATCTCCCTCTTTGTCATTGATGGCAACATATGCTCCCCCTTAGAATCTCTCCCCCTTTAACATCAAGGACAAAGGGATCCAGTACCTTCTCATTCTCCCCCTTTTATCAACAATCATGAATCTACAAACTTTTTCTTGCAAGCTCCCCTATCATTAGTCACCACTACCTGTTGCCCTAAGAGGTAGCCATCATTAGTCTAGGATAAAGATATAGCATGAGCTCCCCATGGACAAATGCATCACTATGCATCTTTAGCAAGAAGGGGGAGGGGAAATTACCCCTAACCTCTACCAGAGATGCTTAAAGATGTTTTTTACAAGAGCCTTTGTAAAGATATCTACAATTTGATCCTTTGTTAGGACATATTCCTGTTGAGTACTAGTGACTCAGATTACAGGTTCAATGTTTCTTTGTTGGTTCAATGGTTTGGTTCAACTGGTTGGTTCAATGGTTCGTTGAACTATTTCGTTGAACTGTTCATCGATTCAATGGTTTGGCTCAACCGATTGGTTCAATGGTTCGTTGAACTATTCATCGAGTCAATGGTTTGGTTCAACCGATTGGTTCAATGGTTCGGTTCATTGGCATCGCGGAGTCATTTGTCGTCGGCGTGGGTCACTCCGATGGAAGAACATCGGAGTGAGTATTGATATCGGCGTAGCTGGAAGATGTATCCCCGGTACTTCATGTTATACCGATGGAGGGCTAGCTATCGGCATGAGGTTTACTATCGGCAGGAGTTCGGTGTTTTATGCCAATCTCCAAGGTCTTACCAATGTGTGATGTCCATCGGCATGAGGGTGGTCATCAGCGGAGCCTGTGGTTGTGTCTTCGATCGCTTGGTGTTACCCCGATGGAGTGGTAAAGGTTGGTGAAGTCCATTGGCATGAGAATCACTATCGGTGAAGGATGTGGGTGTCACTCCGACAGCTATGTGTTACTCTGATGGAGTTGGACATCGGTGAGAGGACATCTATCGATCGAGCCTTGTGAAGTCTTCCCGATGGGAATGGTCTCACCGATGGTGGAGTCCCAGTTGATCGGCGTAAGGATCACTGTCGGCCCAGCTTTGAAATGTTACTCCGACTGCTTGTGGTCACTCCGATGGATGTCTTTGGCTTGGGCGTCGGCGTGAGAACAACTATCAGTCCAGCGAAGAGGAGTTTTGTTGATGGTGTTGGTTACTCCGATGGGACTTACCTTGGAGTCGGGCGTCGGTGTGAGGATCTCTATCGGGCAAGCCTAGGGATGTCCCTCCAATGTCAACTGTCACCCCAATGGAAGTTAGCGAGGGGTTGGCATTGGCAGGAGGAACCTTATCGGTGAAGAAGGAAGAAGTCACTCTGATGGTTTGTTAGTGGTTGACAGGCTAGGGTCATCGGCAGCAAAAGTGCCGACGGTAAACTTACCGTGTGTTCATGCATATATGCAGTTGATGTGTCAGTCGACGGATGTATGTGGGACTAAAGGTCCTCACAAATATGCAAACGGTTTTGGTAGTTTTGTAACGGTTGAAAAAGAGTGATGCCAGTTGGAACGAACTGTGAAGTGCTTGTGTCGATTAGATTGCTAAAAGTAATTGTGTAATCGAGTCAGAGGTGTGAGAGAATCTATGAGACGGTGAGTTCAATCAGATGGAACTCTGTTCTTCTTCTTCTGTGAAGTCCTATGTTGTATGTTGGATGCAACATGTGAATGGCATGTGAAGGGACTGAGAAGAGGATGAAAACAGAGTTCAGGCGAAGGGGTTTTATCTCTTCTGTGAAGTCCTATACAGTTGTTGTACACAGCATGTTAACTGTATGAAAAAGGACTGAGAAGAGATGAAACAATCAGAGTCAAGAGACTGAAGTTCTATATTGTATGTGATTTGAGGCATGGTAACAATATGAAGGACTGGTCTAAGTGCAGAAGAAAACTGAACAGGGTTGAACTGTCAATTATTCTTCAGATGAAGCAAGATGTAAATCTTCATGTAAGGCTTATTGCCAGTTTTGTATTGTAACTATTTTTCTGTTGCTGAATAATACAATGGTGATCTGGGCTTTTGGAGTGTGGGGTTTTTTACCCGTAAGGGTTTTCCCCACGTAAATCTGTGTTCTTGTTCTGTCTTTCATGTTTAATGTCTTTGCTGTTTGAACTAGATATTGTTCGCTTGTGCTTTCCTCTAAGGGTCAATGTAGGAAATGTTTTATGTCTGTTTCCGCTTTAAAGGCATAGTTGTGCGTGTTTTTGAAGCATTTGGAAAGAATTTAAATTTCTCGAAGACACCACTTTTCTTAGAAATACGTTCTGAGATGCCCTCATTTCCTTACAAGTGGTATCAGAGCCTTCTTCTGGGATATGCTTTGTTGCTCACATATGTACATTTGTGTGCTGCATGTGTTTGCATGTAAGAGTTCCTGGTGTATAAGGTCTGGGTATTCCTTCTGTGATGATTTCTTAGTGTGACAGGCTTGAGGAAATCTGAAGGAAATGTCTGTTTGTTTGTTCCTTGTTTGAGTGAAAGTCTGGCAGTTGATCTTGTGTTTCTATTTCAGCAGTGCTTGAAGGATGGTGAAAAGACTGGAGCTGGTCATGATGTGGCCTGAGGCTCTTAATTGACAGTATTTAATCTTGTTGCATGGGGTTTGCTTTGAGGTTGTGTTGCTGCAGTAACTTTCATATTGGGTGTCTGTGTGAGAGGCTCTCTGATGATATGGAGAAGTTTGTGTTACTGCTCAGCCATGGAGTATTGTGCTTATGCTGGGTGTTCTGTTCCTGGTATTGGAAGGCATAATTTTTCTGTTACCCCGACTGCATGTAGGCTATAGAGTTGATCATTGGATGGTCTGAGAGCTTTTGTAATAGCCTGATTCTCTCGGATGCATGCTCTGTGCATGGTGTGAGGAGGTGAAATGCTTGCTCTGCATGGGAGTGCTGGTATGTGATTTGTCACTCGGCATTTCTATGGTAATGTTTTTGGTTTCTTGACTAATGGTGCTCAGGTTGTGGACATGTTGGGCGAATCAGTGAAAAGTAAGTTTTCTGATGTTTGAGTCATGTTGTCTACATTGTTATCTATTCCTTGAGATCTAAGTTTTGCAGTTTCCAGTGTGATAGTGAGTTTGCATGGTACATTGGTTGGATCTACGAGTTATGTAGTTTTGTGGGCTGATCACCTATTAAGCTATAGTGAGATGACTCGGATGTGGACTGTCTTTATCCACAAGATTGTTTCAGTGTTTATGCAGATTTGTTAGATGGCCTTGTCTTTGGTCACTTGTGCATTGGTGTGATTGTTTCAGGATGAGAGGATGGATGTTGTTGAGTATCCGAATAGTTGGTTATGGAGACTTGTAGTATGTATATCATGGTGTCATGTACAGCTTGAATACATATGTTTGTGTAAGCTATTGACAGTGATAGTTTATTTCCTTGGTTTGGAGATCTTGGTGTCACTTGGTTTTATAGTCACATGGACATATTAATTTGTGGACCTGGAAGATTTTCAGATTAGGAGATGTTTGGTCAGGATGCTTGGAAAGCTCTGTTGTTACAGTTCAGTGGGAGCTTTAGCATTGACTGTGTGTTTCATCACTTAGTGGTGAATGATCTTCTTTAGTGTTGCAGATGTTACTGGGAGGAGCTCTTTGATTCTGTTGCTACAGAAGGGTTCTTTCGCATTTGCAGGGGCACTATTTGAGGATGAGTAACATCTTAGAGTCATGGAGGATTCATGAAATTCTTGGCTAAGGTGTTGGTGGTGCTTGACAGGTGATGTTGGTTTAGAATTTTGGTTTGTTTCATATCATGATTTCTGCTTTTGAATTTTGGTATGATACATTGATCTAGAGACAATGGTTATGTTCACCTAGAGCATGGAATCTCCTAAAGGAGATGGTAAGATCATGATGTCATGATAAATTCCTGATTCAGATGATTGGAGTTTTGACAGTGGTCTGGTTACTTCTCTATGTTTGGGTACATCTATCATTTGCTTGATTACTTCATAGTGTTGTACTGATGCAGTTGGAGTTCAGCATGAGGTGATTGTTCAAAGGTACTCATGGATACATGGAGAATAAGGTGAGACTGTATATGCTGTGTTTTCAGAGTTTACAGCTGGAAGTTCGAGGAGTCTTTACCTTGGTTGAATGTGAATTCAACAAAAAGATCTAGAGGAGATTGTTCTTGGAGAAAGTCATTGGGACTTGGGTATCTTGGAAGAACATTCTTTTTCCCCACTTTTGGTCTACTCGATAAGTTTCACTTGAGAGGTATAGTCCATTGTTTCTCTCAGGTGTTTTATGTTTTCTTTCATAGATATGGATCTTGAACTGCTCATTGATGGTTCTGGTGGATTCATTGTGAGAGATGAATAGCATGATTATCTCCTTGTGCATTTGAGTTTAGAGATTTCATTCATTGATGAGGACTGTTAGGAGATGGTTAATGGGCTGATTTCCTGAAATGGGAAATAAATTAGTTTGATCTTCTTTGGTTTGTGAGGCTTACATCCATGTTAGTTGATCTTGGAGATTGAATGTTTGTTTGGATGCTTCTTTGGGGTGTTTTGAAGGAGATCGTACTTGACACAGTTGGCTTTCAGAGGTGTATGTAAAAGGATTGTCTATAGGTATATGATGTGTAGTGTCTCTCTTAGTCTCAGTTAGTTTCTCTGATGGTGTGTTTCACATTACATTGTGGAGAACTTGGGAGAACTTTGGACTGGTGGTGAGGAGTTGTTCTTGCAGGATTATTTGCTTACAGTTTTTGCATATCATGGTGGATGTTTCCTTGGTACTACATGATTATTTACATGTTCTATGTAATGCCATTGGTGGATTTTTTGTATGCCATGATCTTTTTCAGATCTGCATTACCCATGCAGTGGGAGTTCTTGAATTGTTTGGTCTTCTTCGACTGGTTCACACTTTGAGCTTGTATTTGCAGTTGATGGGTCTATATGTAGGTGGCATGAGTCTATTGATGTTCATACCTTTAAGGTATGAGTGATTGGATGTTTTAGCATTGGCTGTGTGTGCTATTTTCAGTCATGTGGGTTTTATGTTCAGTTAGATGGGTACAGTCAGCTTACTGATTATTGTTCTAGCTGATGGTTTATCTTGTTTCTGGAGAATGTTTCTGGCTATGTTCTGACAGCTTTGAAGTTGATGTTATGGAGCTTCTGTAAAAAGGTTGTGAGCACAGTGGAGTGGTGGCAGTATCAGCTTGGTTCTGTGACTTGGAGCATTGATGGTTTCCTGTAATTCCTTCGTCAAGTGGGAGAATGTTGAGTACTAGTGACTCAGATTACAGGTTCAATGTTTCTTTGTTGGTTCAATGGTTTGGTTTAACCGGTTGGTTCAATGGTTCGTTGAACTATTTCGTTGAACTGTTCATTGGTTCAATGGTTTGGTTCAACTGATTGGTTCAATGGTTCGTTGAACTATTCATCGGTTCAATGGTTTGGTTCAACCGATTGGTTTAATGGTTCGGTTCATTGGCGTCGTGGAGTCATTGGTTGTCGGCGTGGGTCACTCCGATGGAAGAACATCGGAGTGAGTATTGATATCGGCGTAGCTAGAAGATGTATCCCTAGTACTTCATGTTATACCGATGGAGGGCTAGCTATCGGCATGAGGTTTACTATCGGCAAGAGTTCGGTGTCTTATGCTGATCTCCAAGGTCTTACCGATGTGTGATGTCCATCGGCATGAGGGTGGTCATTGGCAGAGCCTGTGGTTGTGTCTCCAATCGCTTGGTGTTACCCCGATGGAGTGGTAAAGGTTGGTGAAGTCCATCAGCATGAGAATCACTATCGGTGAAGGATGTGGGTGTCACTCCGATAGCTATGTGTTACTCCGATGGAGTTGGACATCGGTGAGAGGACATCTATCGGTCGAGCCTTGTGAAGTCTTCCTGATGGGAATGGTCTCACCGATGGTGGAGTCCTGGTTGATCGGCGTAAGGATCACTGTCGGCCCAGCTTTGAAATGTTACTCCAACTGCTTGTGGTCACTCCGATGGATGTCTTTGGCTTGGGCGTCGACGTGAGAACAATTGTCGGTCCAGCGAAGAGAAGTTTTGCCGATGGTGTTGGTTACTCCGATGGGACTTACCTTGGAGTCAGGCGTCAGCGTGAGGATCTCTATCGGGCAAGCCTAGAGATGTCACTTCGATGTTAACTGTCACCCCGATGGAAGTTGGCAAGGGGTTGGCATCGGTAGGAGGAACCTTATCGGTGAAGAAGGAAGAAGTCACTCCGACGGTTCGTTAGTGGTTGACAGGCTAGGGTCATCGGCAGCAAAAGTGCCAATGGTAAACTTACCGTGTGTTCATGCATATATGCAGTTGATGTGTCAGTCGACGGATGTATGTGGGACTAAAGGTCCTCACGAATATGCAAACGGTTTTGGTAGTTTTGTAACGGTTGAAAAAGAGCGATGCCAGTTGGAACGAACTGTGAAGTGCTTGTGTCGATTAGATTGCTAAAAGTAATTGTGTAATCAAGTCAGAGGTGTGAGAGAATCTATGAGACGGTGAGTTCAATCAGATGGAACTCTGTTCTTCTTCTTCTGTGAAGTCCTATGTTGTATGTTGGATGCAACATGTGAATGGCATGTGAAGGGACTGAGAAGAGGATGAAAATAGAGTTCAGGCGAAGGGGTTTTATCTCTTCTGTGAAGTCCTATACAGTTGTTGTACACAGCATGTTAACTGTATGAAAAAGGACTGAGAAGAGATGAAACAATCAGAGTCAAGAGACTGAAGTTCTATATTGTATGTGATTTGAGGCATGGTAACAATATGAAGGACTAGTCTAAGTGCAGAAGAAAACTGAACAGGGTTGAACTGTCAATTATTCTTCAGATGAAGCAAGATGTAAATCTTCATGAAAGGCTTATTGCCAGTTTTGTATTGTAACTATTTTTCTGTTGTTGAATAATACAATGGTGATCTGGGCTTTTGGAGTGTGGGGTTTTTTACCCGTAAGGGTTTTCCCCATGTAAATCTGTGTTCTTGTTCTGTCTTTCATGTTTAATGTCTCTGCTATTGAAACTAGATATTGTTCGCTTGTGCTTTCCTCTAAGGGTCAATGTAGGAAATGTTCTATGTCTGTTTCCGCTTTAAAGGCATAGTTGTGCATGTTTTTGAAGCATTTGGAAAGAATTTAAATTTGTCGAAGACACCACTTTTCTTAGAAATACATTTTGAGATGCCCTCATTTCCTTACAATTCCAACTTCACTTCCTTGTCTGCAACCTTCTCTCTCAAAAAGTGATACCTGATTGCTACATGCTTGGTTCTAGAATGCATCACTGGATTCTTAGAAATATTGATAGCACTTGTATTATCACACAAAATAGGAATAGGCTCATCATACAATACCTTGATATCCTTTAGAGTTTGATTCATCCATAACACCCATGTGTAGCTTCCACCTGTGTGCAGCAGGAAGTTGCTACAATATATTTTGCCTTTATGGTAGATAAGGACACTGAATCTTGCTTCTTGCTCTATCTTGAAACCAATCTGCTTCCTAGAAAGAAAGAACCACCACTTGTACTTCTTCTATCATCAACACAACCAGCCCAGTCAGCATCAGTGTATGCACTCAAATCAAAGTTATTACCTTTTGGATACCATAGACCATAGTCAGGAGTTCCTTTCAAGTATTTGAATATCCTTTTCATTGCCTTCTCATGTGTTTTCTTAGGATTGGCTTGATATATGGAAACCACACATACTACATGCATAATGTCAGGTCTAGAAGCAGTTAAGTACAATAGTGCTCCAATCATAGAACTATAGACAGTTTGATCTACCTCCATAGACTCATCATCTTTTGTCAAGTTACATCCAGTGACCATGGGAGTACTCACTGGTTTTGACTCCATACCAAACTTCTTCAACAATTCTTTAACATACTTAGCTTGAGAAATAAAGATACCACCATCTAGCTGGGAAATTTGAAGACCAAGGAAGAATGACATTTCACCAATCATGGACATTTCAAATTCTTTTTGCATCTCCTCTGTAAACCTCTTACACATATCATCATTTCCTCCAAAAATGATATCATCAACATAAACTGCAACTATCAAGATCATTTATCCTTCTTCCTTTATGAAAAGATTGTTATCTGTAGTACCTTTCTTGAAGCTTTGTTGAAGTAAGTACTTGTCTAATCTTGCATACCAAGCCTGAGGTGCCTGCTTGAGCCCATATAAAGCCTTCTTGAGTCTACATACCATGTTTGACTCTTATGATATCTAGAAACCATCTAGTTGCTCAATGTACACCTCCTCCTCTAGGTCACCCTTCAGAAATGCTGACTTCCATCTAATACACCTTGAAGTCCTTGTGAGCAGCAAGAGCAAGGAACATTCTGATCGCATCTATCCTAGCCATTGGAGCAAAAGTCTCCTCAAAGTCAATACCTTCTACTTGAGTATATACTTTGCATACTAGTCTTTCTTTGTTCCCCACAACATCACCTTCTTCATTTAGCTTGGTCTGAAACACCCACTTTGTTCCTATAACATTCTTATTGGCTGGTCTGGGAACCAATTCCCATGTTTGATTCTTTTCAATCTAATCTAGTTCTTCTATTGCTTTTATCCATCCATTATCTTTGTTGGCTTCAGCAAAGGTCTTAGGTTCCACTTTTGATAATAAACACAAGTTTGCTTGCTCATGTGTCTCCAATGATTTGTTCTGCTGAGTGGTTCTTCTGAACATACTTTGCTGGAGTCCCAAGTATCTGTTTAGGTTCATGTTCCTTTTCTTCTTTCACTTCTTCTACTTCTTCATCTTTAATTCAAGGAAATATATCAGATTTAGTGTCTTTTGAATCCTGTGTGAACTGATACAAGTCTTCATCTACTTTGACATTTGTGCTTTCAGTCATCTTTCCCAATCTTTTGTTGTAGAATCTAAAGGCCTTGCTTCTGGTTGAGTAACCAAGAAAGATTCCTTCATCACATCTTGAATCAAACTTTCCTAGATCTTCTTCATCTCTTCTGATATAACATTTGCTACCATAGATCCTGAAGTATCTAACAAAGGGAGGTCTTCCATACCACAACTCATAAGCGGTTTTAGAGCTATTGACCCTTAACTGCACTCTATTAATTAGATAGACAGCAGTGTGAATTGCTTCCTTCTAGTATACATCAGGCAGATCTGCATCTTTCAACATTACCCTAGACATTTCTTGTAGAGTCCTATTCTTTCTTTCCACTACCCCATTTTCTTGAGGGGTTCTAGGAGAAAAAAAGTGCCTCCTAATACCATGATCTTCACAAAAATTTTCAAATTCATTTGAATTAAACTCACTTCCTCTATCTGACCTTAAACATTTGATCTTAGTATTCATTTCATTTTTGAAAACTTTAAACTTATCAAGAGCATCAAATTTTTCTCTTAAGAAAGTAACCCAAGTCATTCTAGAATAATCATTAATGAGCAACATAAAATACCTTTCACCTTGTTGACTCTTTACTCTTGTAGGTCCACATAGGTCTGTGTGAATCAGATCCAATGGCTTTGAAGAAGAGTACTCCTTTCTTTTAAAATTTGTCTTTGTCTACTTTCCCATTTGACATTCCTTGCATACAGTGTTTGCAGGCTTGATTATCTTAGGCATATCTCTCACTACATGAGTTGAGATGATTCTTACCATATTATAAAATTTGTTGTGTCCCATTCTTTTGTGCCATAGACAACACTCACTAGATTGAGTTAACAGACATGTTCTTCCATTTGCTTCTTTGAAGTGATAAATATCACCCCATGTCTTGATACCTTTTGTAACTAGCTTTCTGCATCTTGCCTTCTTGATTTCACAACCATTAGCATGAAAAGTAAGATTGTAACCTTTCTTGCACATCTGACTAACATTGAGAAGATTGTGTTGTAATCCTTTGACATAGAGAACATCCTCACTCCTATTCTTTCCATCAATAGATATGACACCTTTTCCACATATTTGGGCTGACTCATCACCTCCAAACTTAACAGCTCCACCATCCCACTTCTTAAGGCTAATAGATTCTTTTTGTCACCAATCATATGATTTGAACAACCATTGTCAATAACCCAAGCTTTGGTTTCTTCTTATGCATGGAAGGCAATCCATACAACCATTGATTTTTCATTGTTTTGAACTATTTGCAAGGTATCAATATTTCCACATTTTCCAACCTCATTCTTTTTGTCACCAACACTCATGGCCAAGAAAAGTATTTCATCATTTGAATCATCATGATCCTCATCTTCTAAAGAACAACTATCTTCTATGGAAAACATACTCCTTTTGAATTTACTATTTCTATTACTTCTCCTAGTTTCTTTAAGAGGACATTTAGAAGCAAAGTGACCAGCCTTTCCACAATTGAAACATTTGAAGGGCAACTTACCTATGTATTTGCCAAAGCCTTTCTTTAGAGTTCTTACAAAGTTTGCTTCAGCATCATCAAGACTTTCATCTTCATCATCAGTCTCATCCTTTGTCTTTTTACTAACTTTGAAAGCAACTTCTTTCTTTGGAACATCACTATCAAACTCTCTCATTTCAAAAGCAGTTAGGGTCCCAAACATTTGGTCTAAAGAATATGTATCCAAGTCAACAGTCTCCTCAATAGCAGATATGTTGGAACTGTAAGATTTGGGAAGAGATCTCAGAACCTTTTTCACAACCTCATCTTCTTTTATTTCTCCACCAAGACCTTTGACACCATTGACTACTTCATTCACCCGGAGCATGAAACCAGCAATATTTTCATCTTCTGACATCTTTAGGGATTCAAATATGTTCTTGAGTATTTGCATCTTGGCCTGCTTAACTTTCTCATCTCCTTCATAAATAGTTTCCAGTTTATTCCAAACTTCTTGAGTTGAGCTACAACCTATCACCTTTGAAAGTTTTGAATCAATTAATCCACTCATGATAGAAAACTTAGCCTTGGCATTATTATCATACTTCTTGATTTCATCTGCATCTATTGGAATAGAAGCATGGACATTGTAACCTTTCTTGATAGAATCCCAAACTCCACAGCCTAGTGAATTGATGTAGCCTTCCATCCTTACCTTCCAAAAAATATAGTTTGTTCAATCAAACCTAGAAATCTTGTTGGATCCTCCTTGTTCCATCCCATACCTTCCTCAAGTGGTTAAGCTTCCTTCAGAGGAACTTGGCTTTGATACCAATTGTTAGACACACCAAGATAATAAGAGGGGGGTGAATCAGTATCTAATCAATCTTCAAATTTAACAACTTTAACTTATCCAGAGTAGATCATAACTTAAGTATCACAACATTAACATGAAGATGAAAGATTAGCACAATGCACCACAACACATAACACTAGATATACGTGGAAAAACCTAGAAGGGAAGAACCACAGTGAGGATTAACTCACAATATATGAAGCTCAAATAATAACTTTGTTTTAGGGGCTTTAACCCAAGGAAGCTGCTACTCCCTAAGTAACTTTGATTTACGGTCACTCCTGGAAGGAAGATTCTACTCCCTGATGACTTTGTTTTAGGGTCACTCCCAAGGAAGCTTCTACTCCCTGAAAAGAATACAAATGATTATAGTATAACAGTCTTTTCTTACTATCTGAAAACTATCATTGAAGCTCACACCTTTGATAATTGCACTTCTACCTCCACACACTTTGTTCTAAAGATCTAATCAATCAGGCACACTCTATACTTGATTATTGTCCCAAATATGTCTTCAAGATGATTTTGGACAGCATCAACAACATTTGCTCTTTCTCCTTCAGTCACACATCAATAATGCATTTATTCTACTTTTTATCTGCTTGCGAATCTTTACAATCAACTTGTAATCATACCTTCCTAACTCAATTTGATTCACTATTTATACATGATATTACATTGATTACATTGCTTGTCGGCTAGATACAACATGAAAAATACATTTACAAGATGGCCAGACAACACACACTATGAAACATGTAGAAGATAGGTCCTAATTGAAGCAAGACGTTACACTAGCAGAAGATCTAGGCCTTGTAGACCCCAACACATGCTTAACTAGGTCTAAAACATTCTTCACTGCTTCAAACATCAAGGAATTACATCCACACCCTCCACTCATTTGAAAATAGGAAAACTTTAAGGAAATCACATGAAGTCTTGAAGTATAACGACCATATCGACTTGAAAACCTTGTGCAGTATAGGAAACAAGAAAGATCTTCATGAAACTTTTCTAGATGAGTTCACATGACTCATAAAACACCCCTATACACACCTTTTCCACCTCACATCAAAGAATTGTTGCAAGTATGGGCCTAACCTGTGTTGTCATTGATGTCAACATACTCATGTTGCATTAATGATAAGAATTGGATGAGCTGTGTGCTGAGGATATTGAGAAAACTAGTCCCAATCAGGAACAGTAAAGAACAGTGATGACAGTAAGACAAAAGTCCAAGATAGGATGAGGATCAGAGGATGCGGTTTAAAGGGTTTGTAGATATGTGTCTTAAGGTGGTTTAGTAGAGATTTCAGAGGTCCGCATGAAGATCTGAAGAAGTTGTGGCTGCTCAAGTAAAACCGGTTCCAGCAGATGTTCAGTGGTGATAGAGTGATACAGATAGGTCCGGTGAGATCCAAAAATGCATTATCCTGTTCTGCAGATTTGAGGGAGTGTTGAGGAAGTCTTTGTAAAGTATCAAATCGGTTCATGGTTTGAAGGTCTGCAAGCATCTATTCCTTTGTGACAGTAATGACAGACTGTGTTCTTGAGGTTCCGGATGAAGAAGAGAGGGATTTCAATAAGCAGATGAAGTGTGGATGTTCTTGGTGATTCAACCAAGCTTGTGGAGGTCTTTGGATTGTGTCCAGTTCATTTTGGTGGTCTGTATTGGAGTTGGAGCTCATAATTGAAGAATAATTTCCAGATGATGGTGTTCTTCTTGAGATTGGCCGACCGGATGAGTTACACATCCTGCGGATCATCTTGTTGATGTTTGCCGACTTAGATGATCATTCCTAAGTTGGTGTCTTGTATAAATAAGGGATTGCAAATTCATTTCAAGAAATACTTGTGGAGATGAGTGTGTGGTAGTGAGGAGAAGAGTGAAAGGCAGACCAGAAGTATTAGGCTTAAATGGAACTAATTCAAGCATGGTGAAGATGCTATTTTCCAGTTCAAGTAGGTGATACTTATTATTTTGTAGACAGTGTGTCTCTTGTAGGCAGTGAGGCTCTTGTGAGCAGTGTGCTCGGGCAGTGAGCCCTAATTGGCATGTGCCATTTTTTCTTTCTATTCTTCTAATAGAGAATACAATCTTGGGTTAATCACCCTGTGGTTTTTTCCCTTAACCGGGTTTTCCACATCAAAATCTTGGTGTCTCATGTGTTGATGTGTTTATGCTCTTGATTCATTGCATTATGTTTCCATGATTGATTTATTATTATACTATTGAATTACAAAGTGAAGTTAAGTCTTTAATTGGAAGAAAGTTTTAGACAACTGATTCACCCCCCCTCTTAGTTGTCTGCTTGAAGTCTAACAAGAATTATGCCGCACAGCTTCAAACATTTACTCTGCAAATACTCTGTTATTTAGAACACACTGCACCAAGCTATCAATTGAAAAATTGAGTTGCGGACCACCAAGAAGCCTGAAATAGAAAAGAGGCATGCCATGTACATCCAAGAACATGTTCACAAAACCACAATGTCAATCATTCACTTCCAAAGGAATGCAGAGCATTCTAGTGGGTCTTCAACCTTGCCCTATTCTGTTAGAGCACATATCGGTGTTCTATCATACATAACTTTCATAGCAGAGGGAAATATGATTTAAAACTTTGGATATAACACCTTTACTATCTTCTTGACACAACTTTAGAACCACATAGTCACATCTACCACTACGAAGGAATGCAGAGCATTCCATTGCCCTACTAGGAGCCTCTTTACAAAACCAACTCTATCTTCAAGTTGTCAGCAGAAAAACATCCTTTCGATGATCAAAACATCATGAAATTTTGAACATACATAAAAGAACATTGTATGAAGCTATTTTCCAAACCGCAGAAGCTCAATTGTAAAATGATGAAAATGCAGAGCAATCTTTCAGACAGTCTTCAAAGAGCAGATATTCTAAAACAAGGACTGCCATCTTCTTCCAGAGGCCAAGTGTTTTTTGCATCACCATATAAAACTCAGGAATAACAGGATGGACCATACAACATGCATCAAACCATTAGGCATCCTTCCTTGACATCTTATTCTTTTAGTGCTTCTAATTCCCATATTAATAGGGCCTCAAACTCAACTTTGCTTTGATTAGAAATATAGCTTTTATGACCTCCAATGATGAGCTTTCTCTTTCTTAGGAAATATACAACCAAGGACATTATCTTACATTCTTGACATCAGTGTATACATTAGTGTATGCATCAGTGTATGCTATGTTGACATCAATGTATGCTATGTTGACATCAATGTATGCTATGTTGACATCAATAACAACACATATGGCCAATACTTTCCATCTACTAGATCACCTAGAATGGTAAGAAGATCAAATTCACTCTAGATTCCATCACCATCAAGGATATTGAAGATAATGCACTCCTTACATTGGTAAGGCCAACCATCAGTCTTGAATCTATGCTTTCTCTTAATTTGCACCTGATACTCATTCTACTACTTTGCTCACCCATTTAAATTCTGTGAACAAACCATGGCATAAGTAGTTTGGCCATCTTAAGTATTGCTACCTTTAGTAGCTTAGCACATATTTCTTCATCAGATCAGTTTTTTTGATCGTGTTTGTTCAAGTTGTGCCTTGGGAAAGCATCCTAAGGACAAGTTCAACAAAGGGAAGGCTTGAAGGGCTTTAGAAGTCCTTGAGCTAGTTCACAGTGACTTATCAAGTTCATTTCCATCCTTATCTTTCAGCAAGGCTCACTACTTGCTCACTTTCATTGACTACTATTCCAGATGCATGAGTCTTCTTCCTTTGGTAGAAAAGTGAAGTGTTTGATATATTTTTGGAGTTCAATGCTCATGCAGAAAATAATATGGAAAGGTTGTCAATATTCTCTGCACTAACAATGGCAAAGAATATGTGAACTATCACTTCAAACAATATTATACTCTTGAATGGATTGATCTTTAGCATTCAGTTTCATACATATCTTAGCAAATGGTGTTGCAGAGAGGAAATAGATCCCTAAAAGAATGGTTAGCTACATGATCCATGCTTTTTCTCTAACACATAAATGTTAAACACATAGAAGTACTGAGAGGGGGGTGAATCATTACATATTCAAATTCTATCCTTTTAAATGCATTCAATCCAAACTGAACATTTAAACCAAATGTATCATAAAATCACATACACACATGACACTAGATTTATGTGGAAACCCAAGATGGGAAAAACCATAGTAAGAAAGCTGCTTGGATCTATTGTCCAAATCTAGCCTCACAAATAAAATGAAGTATTACAATGAGTTTTATGTGCACCAACCCAAAGGAGACACCAATCCCCTATTTTATGAGCACAAACTCAAAAGAAGCACCAACCTAAAGGAAGCACCAACTCCCTGATACAATGTTTATGGGCACAAACCCAAAAGAAGCACCAACGCCCTAAAGTGCTACAACACTTATAAGATGAGGCTCCAACTTCTATTCTGAAACATTCAACTAATTCTAATGATTCAATTTTTCCACAACATCAATTCTGCTAAAGCTTTGACATCCTTGACATATTCTCAATGACTTAACACTTTTGCACTATCCTCTTTGTATCATCTTGATCATTTGACTGATTTTGATACCTCAAAAACCTCTGCAACATCCATTCTGCTATAGGTTATGCATTATTTCTTACATAGCTACTTATCTCACTTCAAATCATACACTTGACATCTTTCATGCACACACACTTGTAGCAATATTCTTACCTTCATAAATATCCTCTACAAGTCTTCAAAACATCATTTTTGTCGGCCTTGAGGTAACATCTATCATGAAACGTGTAATTGAACTTGCTTGTGAGCTCCCAAATCATTTGTGGTAATGTAGGAGTGAAATCCCATAATGTGATTCATACCAAGAAGTCTACTTGACCCATTTTACCTTCTTCCAAACTTTCTTACTGGTGTACACTTCCACACACATGCTGCAATCACTCAAACACACAATGTTGGCTCTGTAGCTACTTATCCTTTCATGCTTTAGCTCCAGACCCTATGCAGTACCAGAGAAGTGAGATATCATAATGCGGATTAAGTCATGAAAAATATATAAATTGCAAAACCTTTTCATGCATTCCTCTTACTAGTTCATGCTTCTACTTGCTGGTGCAAGCAATAAAACACTAATATTGATATCCCTTACATAGTCTAGTTACACTGTCTTGACATAGAACATTGAAAAACACACCTATAGTACTTTATATCCTTTGAAACATGAATATGTCATTCTTGTATCTTTGCTTTCATACTCTCCAAACCACCAAGTCATACATGCATATGCGGTGAAATGTGACAGCTTTCAGTTCTGTCTCTGATGACCTTTCACAGGAACATGACTTGTTCTCACTCTGCTAAATATGAAAAACTCTGCGGTAAATTTTACACTTTGAAAATTGGATCATGCATACCTCATAGTCATATTTAGTTAGCCTACAATCCACAAGGTCATATCTTCATCTGTCATAAAATGCAATACTATCTCTTGTGCTTCTACAGTGTAATTCCCTATGCTTTTGAGCTTCTAATGATTTAAACAATTATCTTCATATCCCATGAAATGCTGAGTGGAAATACATGTAACAATGACTTCATATTATCAAGGCAAGACATCAATTGACATACTTTGATAGCCTTAATTTGTTCATGAACTTTAGAAGATAAGGTACAATTATGTACAGATGATATGATCCCTTCTCATTTTCATGTCTTTCATTATCAAGTCTTTCACTTCACAACTCCTCTAATCATCACTCCTTTTAAATCCACTCCTTTGACATCAATGAAAACATGTGCAACAATCTCCCCCTTTTCCATTGATGGAAACACTAACCTGGTATACAAATTTTTCTCCCCCTTTGACATCAAGGGCAAAGGATCAGTGGTCTTCCTCTATACCAACAAAACATACAAGCTCCCCTTGTCTATACAATTCTTATCATCTTCTATAGTTTCTTTTATCTTCCTACTCCCCCTGAGATATAGCCTCTTCATTTTATTTATCATGTATATATCAACTTGGTATAGTGGCATGTTCTTTCAGAAAGGTACTTCTTATACAAGTTATATCTTCCACCAACTTATTGATGTAACAAAATAGCATTTATCTATTACTCTGCTTCAAAATTTTGTCTTGACTTCAAGGCCTGTTCTATTTAATTTGTAGGTAGAATGTTCTTATATATAGCTTTCAACTGGATGAGAGAAGTGTCCCATTGTTTCTTTGCAGTAGTCAAAATTTGGATTTGGCTTTCTAGTTGTACATAGGAGTCCTCTGCCTCTTCTAAAGATGTAATATGCTACCCTTATTTTTTTTTTAAACACAAGAGGAAGACACTAAATGTTAAGAGCAATGTTTGTCCACACCTTATGATCACCTAGATCCCAATGTGGGCAAGGTGAGAGCATATAAGTGCTTTAGAGTTAGCATTCAAACCCCAAAACAAACTAAAATAACAATCTTCCACTTATTTAGTGGGAAGTACAAGGAAAGTAATTAAACCAGGTGCATCCACTTATTTAGCGGGAACATGAGTTTGAAGTGTAGAAAGGAAAGGCACATCCACTTGTTCAGTGGGAAGCCATTACAAAGCATAATCGAAATCTAACCAAATTGGCACATCCACTTATTCAGTGGGAAGCCATACAAGTTGCATAACTGAGAGCATTACAATGATAAACCCTGTAATATGAGAGCCTTATCCCTTGATACAAAATGTCACTGATGTAACAAAGACTCTTAAAGTCAAGTATATGTGAGATAGATTTGAAACATACATAAATATCACAAGGTTACTCAAGCAATAAACAAACCAGAGATCACCTCAATTTCTACCCTATAACAGATTTCATACTGCTGTTAGCAAAATAGAGCTAGCAATGCTAAAAAATTGTTGTTGTACGACGTCCTTAGCTGGTGTAAACTCCAAATTTGGTAAAGACCTCTGCTCAACAAGTCTCTATAAGACTTCACACTGAAAACATACCTCAAATTGACCCCACACAACAATGAACACCCTCAAAACTCAAGAAGACTAAAAACCAGGATGCTCACATCAGAATTTGTAGAAGTACGGTCTGTAGGTGCCATACGTCTAGTGTGTATGGATGCTCTAGCAGCTGAAATGATTAGCAATTTGCTCAGATCAAGGCATAATCACTGTGCAAAGGCTGCTAAGTATTCAACAACTTGCATCATATACATCTTCATTTTATAGCACTTCAAACCCCAAACAACAGTATAACTGGGAAGGGTGTACGACAGGGTTTTAGGAGAGTATAACAACATCAAACACTCTAAAAACTGCCCAGAACTGATCACTACTACACTACAAAGAGGCTTCAATCTTCATACAATGTGATAACCATACACCAAGTACCCTTTGATATTTTCCCTTGCACAGGTACAACTGGTTCTGTACGACCACTAAGGGAATGATGTAAGGAATAACAACATATTTCAAACCCACACCAAAAGTCTCACTCCAAAACTCTAACATTCAAACCTAAAATGTATTTATCCCATATTGATCAAACAATCAAACTCCATTGATTGCTCTATGCAACTCCCACTGTGAAGTTACCTCTTCCAGCTAGGGTGGATATCTCACCACTGAAACTAGACTTCTTCAAGAGAGTTTTTGTTCTCAAGAAGGATGAAGATCTTACAGGCCCATTCCTGCAGCATAACAATATCTCAACAAGCATAACCTTCCAAATGAGCTTTCAACTCCTTTTTATAACCATTTGAGAGGAATAAAATATTATTTTCTTTTTACCTCTTCATAATTCTCCTCTCAAATAAACCTTTTTTGAAATAATATTATTTTGTCATGTGTGAGGCCCCTTTTTCAAGTGTCTATCTTTTAAAACACTTAATTACCTTTCCAATGAGCTATAACACATAGGTATTATTTAATTATTTCCACCCTTAAGAGACTTAAGTGAAAATAATAATTAAATAGCTCATTAATCCACCCAACTTTGTAGAAAATCCCAAACTTAAGAGAACTACAAATTAAATCATACCAACGTGCTCCAGGAGGTTTGGGATGAAAAACGATGTCATCCGGGTGACTTACTATAAATAGATGACTCCTCCAAGAATCTTGGAGATCTATCGAGGAAGCTGAACAAACTTCTAAAAGTTGCATAGACATCCTGAGACATTACTGAGCTTAAAGCCAAAGAAAACCATCACAAATAATTGAACCCGTGATCTCCACAACTTACAGATCTCCCTAACCAAGCCAGATAGCCTACTGAAACTCAAGGAAATAGGCTATTGGACACAAACTTGGCTAAATGCCAAATGGGGACATTATAAAAGAAGATGACACCTGAGTCTTCTAAGCTAGATTATTTTCTTCTATCAAAATCCCAGTCAATGAGGCTAACCTTAAGCTTACCACCTCTCACAACTGTTTGATTTGGCCTTTGATTTATTCCCTTTGGTCTTGTAACTACTACAATTGGGAGTACAATTTCTCTATTTGTGCCCTTATGGCTCCATTATTATCTTGTATCGGATCATATGTATTGGCCACTTATGTAATCTGAGCTTCAATTGCATCCATTTGATCTTTTAAGCTTTTGGTAGTCACAGGCCATTAAAGACAAAATTGGTACAACACTTTTGCTTCCTCAATGTAGTTTTGAATGTTCTTTAAAAGATTCCATCAACTGCTTTAACTGTTGTGTTGGAGGCAGAGTTGAATCCCTATTTGATTCTGGGATTTCATTTTGTATTATATTGATTGCTTCCACTAATAACTCTGAGCCTTCTAATTGTTGATGCAAAATCTCCTCCCTTGCAAAGGAATGAAAGATATCTCCCAGTTGCAATTTATGAATAGTAGAAATACCAGACAGGTCCACTTGTCCATCAAAAATAGGTAATTGTAGTAGCTGAGGAGTTACTAATGGTTGTATTTTCTTTTGCTGCACTAAAAACTCTTTAATAGAGTGAATGGGAGAGGTAGAGGAAGATGCCTCCTGATTTACCTGAGAACTCTCTCCTGCATCAAGTGTGACCTGCTCCTGTTGATTGTCCAATTTAACCTATTACTCTATATTATCCGAAGGAGGATTCTCTTGCTCAGTATTATGAGAAGGAGATGATTTCCCTTCATCTAGTGTGACTTGCTCCTCTTGCTACTTTTGTTGATCCTGTTGATCTGTATTGTGTGGAGGAGACTTAGTGTTGTGTGGAGGAGAAGTTTGTTGTTGCTCCACATTTTCAGCTTCTTTCACTCCTTCAAATATATTCTTTGTTACATCCTTAGTTTCCTTTTGAATTTTGTCTCTGTCATCCTATTCCATGCTCATTAGGGTATCTACCCTGTGTTTGGTCCTCAGCTCTTGAGCTTGCATTTGTGACAATTTATCCTTTTCCTCTAGAGAGATTGTAGCACTAGCTCTATCTAAGGCTTCTTGTCTTAGCTCTTCATCCATTTATAGAGCTTTTTCTCTCCTCTGTCTCAAAGCCTGAGCTAGACTCTCTGGAACTTTTTCAATTATTTCATTCAGAGGCTTATTGTATTTGATCATATACATGATCACAACTTTCTCTATGGTACTCTGATCTGTAGGAGATACTTCCAAATGCAATTCAATAGTCTTCATCAATAGTCCATGATGCACAATCCCATTGAAAATGGCTTCTAACTGAAGAGGATCTTGTGGAGGGGCATCCAAAGGTGTTTTATTTATTTTCTTCTTTTTCTTGTGTAGCTTAGAGGTTCCTTCCTCCCCTTCTTCTTCCTCTTCAATGACTTCCTCTATTTGGACTTTCTTCCTTTGGCTTGCTTCTTTGGCCTTGGATGCTTCTTAATTTCAGTTTTCATCTATGCTAGAGTTTCTGATGCAACCTTCCTTCTAGTGGAAGCTATTTGTGTTGATGCGGAGGGTTGCAGAGTGCTTGCATTAGCAGAAATGGATCTACTATTCCTTCTTGGCACTTGGGATGAGGTGGTAGCTTCCGGATTAGCACAGATAGATTGGGGATCCTTCGCAGGGATTTGTAATGAGGTTTTAGGCTTTCAGAGTACACCCCATTTCTCATGTAATTGTTATCTATTTTTCTCAAGATACTCTTCCACACTCTTTTTATTCATCTTGTCCATAATTTATTTGTAAGTTCCAAACCTCTCTATTGTAGCATCCTTAGGTTTACTGCAAAGGTTATCATCATAGGCCTTTATCTCCTATGTAGAGACCTCATAATGCAGTCTGGGTATCCAAGCTATCCTTGGTTCTACCACTTCAATGTATGTGAAGTCTTTATCAACCAAGAAGGTGATTTGTTCTTTATAGTGCCTTACCATATTGTATGGTATTCTCTCTCTAGCTTGCATGTATGCTTGTAGGGTTTTAAAAAACCCCATTACATAGTGCTAAAATTCTTGGAATCACCGAAACCCCTCATGTGATTTTTGATTTGCGTAGCAATAGAGACATGTTGTTACCAAACCTTTCCCTTGAATCTAGGCAACTCATTCAAGAAACAAAATACTAGGCAGATAATGAGAGTGTCACACCTGAAATTGTAGTTTGAATCTTTTGTTCTCTTCAAATTCTCCATCAGTTAGTCTCTCATGACTTAGTAGAGGTCAAAGTATTTTCCCTCCTTTACCATTTGATATGTGGTATGAATCATTGTACTAGTGGCTCAATCCTTCTCTGTTTGCATAATAAACCTTGTATGAAATACCCATTGTGGCATACCAAACCCTTGGATCAGTTATATCATTCACACTTAGTGTTCTCTTATCAAATTTTGCCCCAATCAACTCCATAACCTTGTCATTCTTGATTAATTTCATTACCAGTACCAATCCTGTTGAGATTAAACCAGTGACAATGCTAATTTCATCTTTGGTAATCTGATACGGTTTGTCAAGGTATAAAAATTCATCATTAATTCTTCTTAAGACAATCCTTACCCATTCATGTGCGTCACAAAAATATGGGTAATCTTTCCAGACATCTAGTATTTTAGCTACAACATTTGCATATTCTAGTTTTTATCCATTATCATCCAAGAGGGTATCTCTCAGCTCCTCAAACTTCATGTGATCAATTTTATTAAGTGGAGAGTGGATGTATATCCTTACATCCTCAGTATACATGACATCAGCTGGAATGTTTGAGAATGCTCCATCGTTATCCACTTCCATAGCCTTGTATGGACATTTCATGTACTTTGTTCTTGGTTTCTCCGAAACATAAACCAACTTTGGAGTCACCATTCTTATCTCCTTTACTTCTGTAGCTAGGGTTTCACTTTTCACTTCTTCTTCTCTCAAATCTGCCAAACACTCTATATGCTAGGGTTTTTCCTTTTGCTCTTCTCTACTCAAGATTGCTAATTGCTTTGGATACAAACAAGGTTGGAATGAACGAATGGAGCCTTTTTCCTATTAGGTTATCAGCTACCAGTGAGTTCTATAGGTTCACAGAGACTTATTTCCATCTAGAATTCCTTCACATTTCATGTTTTCATTCCAAAAATTTGAGACATTGACTTAGCCTTACCCTAATAACATATCCTTCTTTCAGATCTTATCAAATCACCTGTATGCCTCACTTCAAAATAGAGGCAACACTCTTGTTCAGGGTGCTAGAGGATTATGCAAGGGTTAGCTCCCCCTGAACCCATGCTTTTTCTCAATCTAGTATGAAATTCTCTGCATGAGGCACATGCAAAGGTTCTTCCTTCTTTTCATTATCTTGTTCTAGTTTCCTTCTCCATATCTTTGCCATTTCCTTCTTTTGCTTGATCAGGGTTTCCTCCATCTTCTTGTGCTGAATAGGTGGTTCTACAAAACTACTTCTACAAAAACTAGCTTTATGCCCAAAGTTATTGCACTTATAACATATGACATTATACACTAGAGGTAAGAAGAGTTTTTTCTCATATAACCATTTGTCCTTGTCTCAGTTCTACAATCATCATCCTTATGACCAAACTTAATACAAGAATAATAGTAGCCATTTCTCCTTGTTTTGGTTTTACAATCAACAATCCTTATGACCAAACTTATTACATGAATAACAATAACCATAAAAAAATGAAGAGTACCTGGTTGTAGTAGATTGTCTTGTAGGAGGAGGACCCCAGAATCTCTTCTTTAGTTTCTAATCTTTATGAAGCCATCATCTAACTTCTTCTTCTCATCTTCAGTCTTCTCAAAGACTTTAGTGTAGGGTTCTTTCTTCTTCATCTCATACATTCCTTCAGGTATATCTATTTTTGAATTCTGACCTTTCTCAAATCCAAGACTGCCCTTATTCTTAAGTGGTCTTTGTTTGTTGATTATCTCATCAAGGATGTTTGTGCTTTTCTTAAGTTTTAGACTCCTATCTAGATAATCCTTTGCTTTCTCTAGTTCCTTCCTCAAGAAGACAATTTCTTCTTCAAATCTAGAGCATTCAACTAATTTGGCATTGAGCTTAGCATTTAGGCAATCCACAACTCTTTTACCTTCTTCAATTTGACCTTTCATGTTGTTAATTGCTTCTTCTGATTGTTTAAGCTTAGCCTTATATTCTCTATTCTCCTTCCTTGCTTCTCTCATATCATCTAGAGCAAAAATGAGTTCTCCTTCAAGATCCACTTCACATTCTTCTTCATTAATGACTATCATGTCTTCATCATCCTCTACAGGATTCTTATCATTATCCAGAACTTTATTTTCCATAAGTAGCGCTACTTCTCTTTCACTTTTAGATGTGAAATGATTGCCTTCATACATGTTATGGCATTTCTTCTAGATATCCTTAGTAGATTTGCAATGCACTATTTTGACAAATTCAAACTTTGTCAAACTACATACAATTGTATAAATAGGGAATGATCCTTCTTAACTTTCCATGTGTTCCAATCAAAGATCTACCTCCAGCTATTAGACTGCATCAAGGAACCTTGCTTTGATATAATTGGTGAACACATAGAAGTACTAGGGGGTGAATCAGTACATATTCAAATTCTATCCTTTTAAATGCATTCAATCCAAACTAAGCATTTAAACCAAATGAATCATAAAAGCACATACACACATGACACCAAATTTACGTGGAAACCCAAGATGGGAAAAACCACGGTGAGCAAGTTGCTTGGATCTACTATCCAAATCCAGCCTCTCAAATAAAATGAAGTATTACAATGAGTTTTATGGGAACCAACCCAAAGGAGACACCAATCCCCTATTTTATGAGCACCAACTCAAAGGAAGCACCAACTCCCTATTACAAAGTTTATGGGCACCAACCCAGAGGAAGCACCAACTCCTTGATATAATGTTTATGGGCACCAACCCAAAGGAAGCACCATCTCCCTAAAGTGCTACAACACTTACAATATGAGCCTCCAACCTTTGTTCTAAAACATTCAACTAATTTTGATGATTAAATTTACTCTGCAACATCAATTCTACTAAATCTTTGACATCCTTGACATATTCTCAATGACTTAACACTTCCATACTATCCTCTCTGCTATCATCTTTATCATTTGACTGACTCTAATACCTCAATAACCTCCCAACATCCATTCTACTATAAGTTATGCATTAATGCTTACATAGCTACTTATCTCACTTCAGATCATACACTTGACATATTTCACACACACACACACACACACACACACACACACACACACACACACACACACACACACACACACACACACACACACACACACTTGTAGCAATATTCTTACCTTCATAAATATCCTCTACAAGTCTTCAAAACATCATCTTTGTCGGCCTTGATGTAACATGTATCATGAAACGTGTAACTAGCCTTGCTTGATGGCTCCCATATCATCTGCTGTAATGTAGGAGTGAAATCCCATAATGTGGTTCATACCAAGAGGTCTACTAGACCCATTTTACCTTCTCCTAAACTTTCTTGCTGGCACATGCTACAATCACTCAAACACACCATGTCAGCTTCGTAGCTACTTATCCTCTCATGCTTTAGCTCCAGACCCTATGCGGTACCGAAGAAGTGAGATATCATCAAGCAGATTAACCCACAAATGATATATGACTTGTAAAACCTTTTCATGCATTCCTCTTACTAGTTCATGCTACTGCTTGCTGGCGGAAGCAATCAAACATTGGTATCAGTATCCCTTACACAATCTAGTTACATTGTCTTGACATAGAACATTGAAAAAACACTTGCAATACTTTATATCCTTTAAAACCTAATTGCACTCCATGCATGCAGTGAAATGCGGTAGCTTTCAGTTCTATCTCTGATGACCTTTCATAGGAACATGACTTGTTCTCACTCTGCTAACTTTGAACAACTCCGTGGTAACTTTTATGCTCTGAAACTTGGATCATGCATACCTCATAGCCATATTTAGTTATCCTACTATCCATAAGTTCATATCTTCATCTGCAATAAAATGCGGTACAATATCCCATGCTTCTGCAGTGTAATTCCCTGTGCTTTTGACCTTCTAATGATTTAAACAATTATCTTCATATCCCATGAAATGATGAGTGGAAATACATGTAAAAATAACTTTATATTATCAAGGAAAGACATCAATCAACATATTTTGGCAACCTTCATCTATTCATGAACTTCAGAAGACAAGGTACAATTGTGTATAGATGATACTAATCCCTTCTCATGTTCATGTCTTTCATCATCAAGTCTTTCACATCACAACTCCTCTGATAATCACTCATTTGACATCCACTCCTTTGACATCAATGAAAACATGTGCAACACTGAATATTGGGCAAAATCCATCAACTAAAAGGGCATCAAACTAGTGTGATAAGAAACCTATTGTGCATCATTTCAAAGTTTTTAGCTCTCTTGCATGGGCACACATTCCTTTCGAGAAGCGTAGGGCTTTGTAACCTAAAATTTAGCTCTAAATCTTTATTGGATACCTTAATGGTGTTAAAGGATATCAAATTTTGGAGCTTGAGACACATAAGCTCTTCATTGAGCATAGTGTACATTTTGAGGAAATCTCTCCTAGCTCATCCTCACATCTTACTTCCTCTAAAGTAGATTCAGATGATATTGACTTAGAGGATTTTCCTCCACCTTCCTCTACTCATATGGTTGATCATGAGGCTCCACCTCACCCTTCACAAGGTTTTAATTTAGAAGATGAGGACTCTCCTCCTCCATCCCATTCTATGCCTCATTGAGCTTAATAGACTCTTCAATCTATAGACACTCTTGTTCAAGATCTTTCAGACACATGGAGGACTCAGTCACAACACTAATATATTCTACATTCCTTCATTGCCATAGCTTCAGACCCATACTCATTTCATGAAGCATCAAGTATTGTTGAGTGGGATTCAATAATGGAGAAACAGTACAACACATGGGAGCTTGTTCCACTTCCTAAGGGAAGAAAACTAGTTCAATATAAGTCTATGTATTGAACCAAATTTGTAGTGAATGGATCAATTGACAAGTATAAAGCATGACTTGTGGCCAGAGGTTTCTTGTCAGTTCCTGGTGTTGACTACATTGGGACCTTTGCCCTCGTCACCAAGATGAACATTATTTCCTTGGTTCTTGTTATTGTTGTGGCTCATGGTTGGGTTAATGTACATTAGATGGATGTGAAGAGTGCATTTATTCATGGGGATCTATAGGAGGAGATTTACATAGAAAAACCACAAGGATTCATCCAAAATTCTTCATTGGTTTGTTAACTAAGGAAGTCTCTCTATGGAGTCAAGCAAGACCCACAGGCTTGGTATGCGAAGATGGACTCCTTTCTTCTCTTAGTTAGGTTCTCTAGATGCTACTTAGATCTAAATCTCTACATATTGAGATATGAGGATGCTCTTCTCTTCTTGGTTCTTTATTTTGATGATTTAGTTGTCACAAGGAGCACCTCATCCATCATTGTGAGTATCAAGACTACATGATTGACTTGGGTCTCTTACATTTATTTCTCAGGATTGAGATCACTTAGCCAACCTTCTCTCCATCTACTAGATCCCCTAGAATGGTAGGAAGGTCAAATTCACTCCATATTCCATCACCATCATGGATAGTAAAGATAATGCACTCCTTGCAGTTGGTAAGTCCAACCATCAGTATCGACTCTATGATATCTCTCATTTTGTACCTGATACTCATTCTAATACTTTTCTTACCCATTCAAATTCTATGAGCAAACTATGGCATGAGTGGTTTGGCCATCTCAACTACTGCTACCTTCAGTAGCTTAGCACATAGGTCTTCCTCATATCAGTTTTTTAATGGTGTTTGTTTAAATTGTGCTAAGCTAAAGGACTTTTAAAAATAATTAAGAAATGTGTACAAATAAAAAAGGCCTTCATAGATAAAGGAATTTTGAAAATATTTTCCAAAGATAAAAATCATTTTCATAAACCCAAGTTATTTAGCAGAAATAAGAATGTAGTTGGTGATGGTGTTACTGAATCAAAGCACTATCATGTTGTTCAAAATACTCCCACTATAAGTCCCCTTTGGATAGACAAAACAAGACATAAAATATAGAAAAATATGCACCTCTAGGTGAGCCATTATAGGTATTTTTCCACAAATTAGTCAAAGTAAACATGATCGTCTTCCCACCTACCAAACCATTTTATGAAAGAAAACCTAAGATAGTGTGGTACAAGGAAACTAAATATTGTGAATACTAAAAAATAGAGGACATTCTGTTGGCAAGAGACACTATATGGATTCATGGTTGTTGTCATTGATGGCAACAAAGGTCATCCCACATATCCGCAAGTCATGGTGTGTCTCTACCGGAAGTTAGAATAAAGATTGTTGTGGTCCGGTGAACAAGAACAGAGCATGTGGCAAGGTCCGACAGATTGGTCCGGATCTCTCAGAGGAAGTGTCTTGGTGTAGTGCAGATTTGGGGAAGTCAAGAGGACTACCTTGAGTGGTATATTCCAAGGATTTAGCCTTCGGTGATGGACAAGGAAAAAGATATGAATAGTTGAGTACCGGATTCCTGAGAGACAGTGAAAACAGAGGAAGAACTGACTGACAGAGTATCAGACTACTTTCTGGATGTGTTACTGTTGATGATAAAGGTTGTGAAGGCATGAATCATGTTTGGCTGACATGATTAATGATATCTACAAGTATATGCTTGATCCGCATTGCTTGGTGAGCAAGGATTCAGCCGACAGAACAGAGTTTGTAAGAAACTAGATTGTTCCGGATGCCGACTAGAAAAGTGATGAAATTACTTGTGCGGATATATATAGAGGATGGATTTAGTTGTGAAGTGTGTGATTGTGTGAAGATATATGCGAATAAGTGTAGAACAGAGCAGAAGTAGCAAGAAAGATCCGGTATGTGAAAGGATAGCAGAATAAAGAACAGAGGAGAGATGAAGTGCAGCAGATCAGTGTACTGAGCCTAACCGGAACTGAACTCCAGCATATGCAGATGCTTCCAATCAGTTCAAGACTGTGATTCTTATCACTTTGTAGACAGTGTGTCTCCTTGTAGGCAGTGGGCCTCTTTGTGAGCAGTGCGCTCGGGTAGTGAGCCCTAATTGGCAAGTGCCATTTTTGTAATTTCCTATTCTTCTAACAGAGAATAATTTTTGGGTTAATCACCCCGTGGTTTTCTCCCTTAACAGGGTTTCCACATCAAAAATACTGTGTCATGTGTTTCTTATTTCATGGGAATGTTTTTGTTTTTGATTCAATGCTGCATTAATTAACAATAAAGTTCAAAAACAGAAATAATTAGGATAACTGATTCACCCCCCCCCTCTCAGTTATCAACAATTGGTATCAGAGCAAAGTTCCTCCTAATAGAGCCTAACAGCTTGAGGAAGATCTGGGAGTTCAAATGGATGCATATGGTTTAAGGGAGCAACTCAAGACTGCCCTTGAGGATCTTGAACAGTCAAATTCTGAAGTCAATGAATTAAAGGAAAGACTCAAACAGGCTGATGAATTCATGAGAGAATTAAAAGACAAATTAAGTCTCTCTATGAAAAAGAGAAAGGAGTTGCTCCAACAATTGGAAAGACAAAGTGAAGAAAGCAATACAAATGAAGAATTGAATGAGAAAACCAAGTTATGTGAAAAGTTATCAAAAGAAGTCATTATGTTAAGACATGAAATGGAATCAGGAACTATAAAATTTACTCAAGAGATTGAAGAAAAAAGAAAAGCTGAAGACAATCTAAGACAATCTCTTAAAGAAAAATCAGAAGAATGCCACCAGATGGACAGGATTATCAGACATCTTGAATCTGATCTTGAAGATGCCAAAGATAATGAAGAAAAACTTGAGGATCAAATTGCCTCTCTCAAAAGAGACCTTCAAACAGCAAATGAATATAAAGAGAAATTCAAGATAAGTTCTGCTCAACTTGAAGTTCTTCTTGGGAGTCAAAAGAGGATAGATGACAAGTATGGTTTGGGATATGAGAAAGGAGAAAGCTCCGGATCCGGTCAAAAGAATTTTGGATCAGAAAATCCAAGGAATAGACCTAGAAGACCTCCGGTAAGACAGCCCAATGCTCAAAGATATCCATCTTTCAATGGATACTGCCACAGCTGCAACCACTTTGGTCACAAAGCTAATCAGTGCAAAAAGAGAATGAATCAGATTAATTCATCCTTCTCCGGACAGTGCTTTAACTGCAAAAGATATGGACACAAATCCCATGAATGCAGAAATATGCAAGTAAACAATTCATTCAAAGGTAGATGCTTTACATGCAATAGAGTAGGTCATATGGCTAATCAATGCAAATCAAGAGGTTATCAGTCAAATATGCAAAGAAATGTTATTTGCCAAATCTGTAATAGGTCCGGTCATAATGCTAAAGTCTGCAGAAGCAAGAATCAGGACAAAAGAGGTCCGGTGTATAATCAGAATCAAGACAAGGGTAAACAAAAGATGAATGCGGATGAAGTTAGGAATCAGATGAGCAAGATTTGGGTGAAGAAAATTTTAGAGAATGTAGAGGTTGGATCCGCACCAGACTCTGGTGCTGATATTTCTTCCAGAAATTAAAAAGTGAGCTCTGGCTCAGGGGGAGACTCAAAGAAAATCATGTTCCCCCAGCCAATCAAGTGGTGCCGGATGTGGCACAAGATGTGGAGTAAAGGGTTTAAAGATATAAGTCTTGAGATGATCCAGATAAGATTTCAGAGGTCCGCATGGAGATATGAAGAAGTTGTGATCGATCAAGTAAGACCTGTTCCGGGAGATGCTCCGGTATGACAGAGGATTACAAAAAGATCTGGAGAGATCCGGAAGTGCATTGTCTTATTCTGCGGATTGGACAGAGTGTTTGGGATGTTCTTGTAATGTGTCACCTTGATTTATTCATGATTGAAAGATCTGGATGATGTTCACAGATCAGGACTGATCCGGGATACTCCAAGCTATCCGGATAAGGCAAATCAGAATAATATAGGTCGAGCATTTATTGCCATCAGATATTAGGGTTTGCGGAGCAATATAAGGGATTTCTCAAAAAGCATTTGCTCATTCTGCACTCAAGAAGAAGCGAAAAGTGGAGCTCTGCAACAAGATTCATCAAGCACACCAAAGATCTCCTGCCGAAGTCATTGCATAAAGAAATCAATCCAACCACTCCGTGCAAACCGAAGGCGCATAAGGTATTCTCCGTTTTCATTATCTCACTGCAAATCTTTGAAGAAATGGCTACTCCAAATATAGTGAAAATCTCAGATAGGCCCCGACCTGAATTTAAGAAACATTCATACAAGTCATTGGAGGTAGATCCCTTAGGAGCATTTTCCAGTGTTCCTCATGGAGTTTTACACACAGAAGACATTAGGGTTTACATACATGCAAGCATTGAGGAATTTGGGGAATTCAAATTGAGAGATCTCTATCACAAGCAACTGATAGACAATGCTTTTGAGCTTAAACCAGAGTATAAGGATATCCAGAAGAAACAATTTGAGCAATTTATTCATTTCCCCTGCTTTGAAGAAGATGAATGGGTCCGGTATGTACTGAGCAGGATGCATGACAACTTCCTATGGCTGGATAGACCCTGCAAGATCACAAAAGAGGCAATTAGAGCAGTAATTGGTCTATACTCTTCCGGAGGGATACCTATCCTCAAATCTATCAAAAATAACATTGTAACTGAGGCCACCGGATCAAAATTTGATAAGAGGGCAATGACCATTGAAGATATTTCTGATCCGGATATCAAGTATGTGTCCATGATAATAGGATACAAGATCTATCACTCCAGCAGGGAGAATTCTGTATCCGGAACTGCAGTATATACTGCCTATGAAATGCTAAGGAAGAATGCAGAATATGATCTCTGCGAACTGCTCTTAAGCCAATTAATGGAAAATATACAGAAAATCAAGAAGGACAAGAAGAATTCCTTTAAGTATGGTACTCTTATAGTATGTCTATTCTTCTACTTCATGAATGAGCTGCCCGGATCAAGTGGATGGGTATGGCAGAATGACAAACCTGTTGCAGTCCAGATAAGAGACTATCTACATGGGCTTGGGGATGCCAAAGAAAGAAATACAGCCCTATGGGGATACTTCAAAAACTTCCAAAGCATGATGCAAGCAAGAGAGAGAATTCCCCAGCCTCTTGTTGAAAAATACAAAGACTCAGTGTGCTTTATGGTGGACACTGATCAGTGCCTAATGGAGGCGGTGGAGCCAAGGACTGTCTGGATCATGCCCGTGGGGTATGAAGTGGATGAACAGATAGTGGAGCTGCATGTTCAACACATGCTAAGTCAGCCCAAAGATCCAAAGGCAGAAAGGTTTGGAACCTTTGAGGAGCTGAGTGTAAAGATCCATGTAGAACTCAGGGAACCTGAGATAAAGAGAAAGGTGAGAAAAGAAGTAGAGCATATTGCTCAAGGCCTAGGCATCTCAAAAGAGGCACTTGATGCCAGCCGGGAAAAGAGGAGGAAGGCTGAGGAAGAAAAGAAAAGTAAAGAAAGTGTTCCGGTTGAAACTTCCACCCGGACCAGATCATCAAAAAGATCTGCACCTCCCACAACCAAAAGCTCAAAACCGGAAGTCCAGGCATCCGGTAAAAGATCTAAGACAAAAGCCACAAGGGCTTATGAAAGCCAAAAGGATGAAGAGGAAACAAAGTCAGATGAGGGAGTAAAAGAAATAAAGAAGCAGAAGAAGAAAGGATCCGGTAAACCCTCCACAGGCCAAGACAAGGATGAAATGGCAGAGGTATCTGTTGAAAAGCCCACTCTGTCTCTAGAGAGTGTAATCAAGTCAGTTACGGTGGATGGAAACCTTCAACCAATGACTGAATTTTATGATGACTACAATGAGGCTAACCAAAGACTCTGCAGGAAGCCACAGTCAAATATCTGAACATATACAATAAGGCTTTCATTGAGATCATATCTCTTATTCCTAAAAGCCTAGAAAAGGAATTAGAAATAAGAAAGAATAATGCTCATGCAAAAGATCTTGAGATCCGGGAGCAGATAGCTATTCAGCTATATCCTCAAATTGATCCCAAGACAATGAACATAATCTTCAAAGACTGCAAAGATGAGTTCAGAAGTAAAGCCAGGATGAATCAACTCATGCTTGGTGAGACTGACAAAGTGGCCAAAGAGACAGAAGAGATCCTCCGGAAGGCCTTCAAAAGGTTCAATCTTCCTGTTGTAGAGGACTTAGGTGCAGAAACAGCTGCGGATTTGGAATCATCTGCTCCGGAAGAAGTGGGCCCTGAACAGACTAACATCTCTCCTCTGGTTTCCCCTACAGTCTCTGGATCCCAAGAAGAAGAGAAACTACAGGAGAAAGAAGCAGCAGTTAAAGAAAAAGAGGTTGACAGCACCCCAACAGAGAAAACCACGACTGAAAGTGGTAAGAGTAAGGAAGGAGAAAAGATTCAAAAGGACAAAACTGCAGAAGAAAAGAAACATCTGTCTCCGGCAAGAGACACTGCACAAACTGTTCAAGAATTCCTGACAAAAGCCACTATAGAAATTGATGAACCGGACCTGCTAAAAGGACCATTAGATTTTGACTCTTTGTCACCAGTGCAAACAATGAAAATAGCCTCATTTGCAAATGAGAAAGTCAAAGAGAAACTGCTGAAATCTCACATGGAAGACTGTGAGCTTATGGAGGTAGCATCTGGAGTGCTAGAAAAGATCATGCCATCTTTTCAAAAGGATCCCACAGCCTCCTCTTCCGGTAATCTCAAAACCTTAGTCAGCAGTGTTAGTACACATTTTGAATCTCTAGAAAAATCTGCTGAAGAAAAGGTCCGGAAGGAATTTTTGGATAAAAGATTTTCAGAAGTATTAGGATTAATCTCTAACGATAGGAGAAATATGAGTATTGGAATAAAGAGCTTAGAAAATGCTCTTAAGGATGGCGGTGACATTTACAAATTTTGTATATCCTGGTCAAAGGCAACAGCAGCAATTGATAAGAAAATAAAAGAGGAACAGGACAAGCTACAAAGTCTATCTCAAAGTTTTGATCCTCTCTCTTCCTCCATAATAAATCAAGAATGTCAGACTATTGCAGTCTTGAATGAAATAAAGAATCTTGAGAAGGAAAGGAAGAATATCACTAACCGGATGGGAGAACTTAGAAGGATTATAATCCCTAAGTTAGAAACTATGCATGAGGCCATCAGTGATGCTCAGACCACCACCCAAACAAATGATCCGACAGATCTCAAGAGGGCAGAAGCTTTTGCATTTTTGTTGAGTGGTCACATCTCAATTTTGGATAGAATGAAGCAAAGTTGGGCTACAGAACTGATCCAATTGAAGACATCCTTTGCAGACATTCTTCAGTATATGTGAGTATGTAAATATGCGGCTATGTATAGAAAATTTTTGAAAATTTTGGTGTGCGGACCCTACCCTTTGCCATTGATGTCAAAGGGGGAGTGAGGAGCAGTGAAAAATGAGGAATCCAACTAAGGGGGAGTTCTGGAAATTGTATATAAAGACAGAGCATCAGCAAAGGGGGAGCATAGTGTAAACATTTAGTCATTTTTCACTAAGTGTTGCCATCAATGCCAAAGGGGGAGATTGTTGGCAAGAGACACTATATGGATTCATGGTTGTTGTCATTGATGGCAACAAAGGTCATCCCACATATCCGCAAGTCATGGTGTGTCTCTACCGGAAGTCAGAATAAAGATTGTTGTGGTCCGGTGAACAAGAACAGAGCATGTGGCAAGGTCCGACAGATTGGTCCGGATCTCTCAGAGGAAGTGTCTTGGTGCAGTGCAGATTTGGGGAAGTCAAGAGGACTACCTTGAGTGGTATATTCCAAGGATTTAGCCTTCGGTGATGGACAAGGAAAAAGATATGAATAGTTGAGTACCGGATTCCTGAGAGAGTGAAAACAGAGGAAGAACTGACTGACAGAGTATCAGACTACTTTCCGGATGTGTTACTGTTGATGATAAAGGTTGTGAAGGCATGAATCATGTTTGGCCGACATGATTAATGATATCTACAAGTATATGCTTGATCCGCATTGCTTGGTGAGCAAGGATTCAGCTGACAGAACAGAGTTTGTAAGAAACTAGACTGTTCCGGATGCTGACTAGAAAAGTGATGAAATTACTTGTGCGGATATATATAGAGGATGGATTTAGTTGTGAAGTGTGTGATTGTGTGAAGATATATGCGAATAAGTGTAGAACAGAGCAGAAGTAGCAAGAAAGATCCGGTATGTGAAAGGATAGCAGAATAAAGAACAGAGGAGAGATGAAGTGCAGCAGATCAGTGTACTGAGCCTAACCGGAACTGAACTCCAGCATATGCAGATGCTTCCAATCAGTTCAAGACTGTGATTCTTATCACTTTGTAGACAGTGTGTCTCCTTGTAGGCAGTGGGCCTCTTTGTGAGCAGTGTGCTCGGGCAGTGAGCCCTAATTGGCAAGTGCCATTTTTGTAATTTCCTATTCTTCTAACAGAGAATAATTTTTGGGTTAATCACCCCGTGGTTTTCTCCCTTAACAGGGTTTCCATGTCAAAAATACTGTGTCATGTGTTTCTTATTTCATGGGAATGTTTTTGTGTTTGATTCAATGCTGCATTAATTAACAATAAAGTTCAAAAACAGAAATAATTAGGATAACTGATTCACCCCCCCCCCCTCTCAGTTATCAACACATTCTACTAATAGATGTATGAAATTGAAAAACATATGTCCAAGAACTCATTAATAGTGGGGATATTGAGATAGAAGGGGACACATCATTGTCTCCAAATAAACAATTAGGGATATATCAAGACCCCTTTCTAAAACATGATCAAATGTGTCAATCACCTAACCAAAGTCAAAATAATCATACTAATGATATTTGTTATAATAAAACTTCCCATACATATGATGCTATGGTAGGTCATATTCATCATTCTAAAAATCAAGTAGCCATAGTCAAAATCAAAACTCTTACCTGTGTTGTTACCATGAGCTACAACAAAGTCACTATCTAAGGGCCTCCTTTCCTACTCCCAAGGGCCAATACAAATTCATCAAGTAATTAGAGAAAACTCTAGCATAAATATCAATCATGGATATTTTGAATACATCCAATGTTCATAAGGATGTATTGTACAAAGTCCTTTGGGAGTCAAGAGTCCCAAATGATATTGACCCATGGCAATTTCAAGCTCTTGTGGGACATCTATCCTCAAATAACCATCTTGCATTTAGCCAAAATGCTATGATTCCCATGGGTCCATCCCATAACCTTCCTCTATACATTGAAGTAATTGTCATCAAACATAAAGTCAAAAGAGTGCTTGTGGATAATGGGTCTAATTTAAATAATGGCATTTTAAAGTTGGTTCAACAACTTAGATATTCAAACAAGGCCATGGATCCCCAAATGGTCACTATGAAAGCTTAGGACAATGTAGAATGGGATTTGGATGGAACAATTCATCTACCAATTGAAGTTGGGCCTATCATACAACAAACCTTTATATATGTCATCAATCTTGACCTTCCCAATGATATCCTCTTGGGTCATCCATGGATCCATGCCATGCAAGTTGTACCCTCTACCTTCCATCAATGCATCAAATTCCCACACTTAATAATGGAAGCAATGGTCCTTGTTGATCCCTAACCTTCCAATATTATAAAATGTTGGAAGGATTATATCAAAAGGTCAACCCTTTCCTTGTTATTGAGGTCACTTTGAATCCCAAACCTAAATAATCCTCTACATACATAGATCTTACCAACATTGCATCTACAGCTACCAAATCACATCCTAAATCTCACATCAAGATTGTTGACAAAGGTTGTGGAGAATATGAGATCCAAGATTCCTTCCATGCAGGTAGACTCCCTCTCTCTCCTTGATCTTTTGGCAGTCGTAATGTCAATCTGAAGCAAGAAAATATCTCATTTTAGTATGCTTAACTACCTTCATACAACATTGGTTCTTAGTAGATGAAAAGATAAAATGTTCAAAAGGTTTCTAGCTCTATGAGGAAGATAAATTTGCATCATGTTTTAAAAGTAATGAATATCTTATAGCCAATATAATATGAAAAAACATGCAATACAAAGGGAAAGGCCTTGTATTTAATGAGAAATGCATTCTTGAGCTTATACATATTTGTCAGAATATGTCAACCGGGGGCTAGGATATGTTCCTTATGATGAGAAATCCAATGAGGCCAATGATACTTCTAAGGTCATTAGGAATGCTTCTTGTGATATTGAATGCATTGCAACAAAGTACATCCATGAACCCTACAAAGACCTTGGTGAAACTAATCTTTTTGATGATACTGCCATTCTTACCATTGACTTGGACCCTAAATACCTTGACCTTATCACTTTGGACCAACAAGAGCCCATATCATTGTACACATTTAAAATGATGTTCTTACAAAATTCATGGTACTTCAAGATAACATTCGATCAAGGGATCAAAAGAAAGGATTTGAGATCAATTTAGACACATCTAGACACTTTGGGGAGCAAGAGAGCTCCTTAGTCCAAAAATATTGTAAAAAATCATATAGAGCCAAAAAATCAAAAGAAAGGCAAAAAAGCAACAAGAATCAAAGTAACAAAATGAAGGAAAAAGTGAAAATCAAGAAAATGAAGATGCTTCCATTTTTTAAAACCCCTTTGGGGTGCCAATGGATGAGGAAATAAAACTTCCCTTTGCACCTATACACTTACAAGATGGGCCTACATCATTGGTTGAAGAAGCTAAATTAGTTGATCTTGGCACAAGAGAAGATAAAAAAGATCACCAAATAACCACTTTAGATCCTGCAAAAAAGGAAACCATAAGTACTATACTCAAAATATCCACAAACATATTTGCTTGGTCATATGTTGACATGCTTGGATTATCTCCATCACTAGTATTACATCATCTTGTTGTACATCTAGATGCTAAACCTGTGAAGTTGAAATTAAGTGAGATGCATCCCAAAATTGCTCTTGGTTAAAGAAAAATTACAAAACATTTTGGAAGTTGGATTCATTTAGCCCATTGACTATTCTAATTGGATCCCAAACATTATCCCTATAAAGAAATAAGCCCAAAGGAATCCATGTATGAATATATTTTAGGGACCTTAACAAAGCATGTTTGAAGGATGATTTCCCCTTGCCAAATTTGAAATGATAGTCAATCTCACCATAGGATATGAAATGTTGTCACTCATGGATGGATTTTCTAGTTATAATCAAATTCAAATCATACCTGAAGATAAAAAAATAGATTTTATAAATCCTTAGGTACATTTTTCTATCAAGTCATGCCTTTTGGTTTCAAGAATGTTGGGGCAGCCTATCAATGAGCCATGATAGTAATCTTCTTTCATGCCATGACTCTATTTTTATTTGCAATTTCAAAATGTTAATATTCATAAATAATAATATCTAATTATTAGTGATAATTATTTTGAATTGATAATGATTCTACAAAATGTCATCTATAGTCTTTTTATTTAATTATTTAATCATGACCCTTGTTTTTAATTACTAATTGTCAGTAAGGTTATTACAATAATGTCATAATTTTAACTATTATTTTTAAATGATAATTATAACTATTAACAATAGTTAAATCATTAATATAATAATTATTATTTAAGTTTTAAATAATAATAATGTTATTATATTCAAATTCAATGTTATCTCCCGCGTTAATAAATGTTTAACCACGCCACTAAACCTATCAGTGGCTACATTTCATTGAGGAAAAATGGAATTGTTCTAACATGGCCATGTAAGGTAAAAAGGAAAACAAAGATTTTGTGCATGGTAGAATTAATCGAGAGGCATGTAAAAGTAAAATCAGATTTGAGTATATCTTCTTCCACCACTTTAGAAACCACCATTCTCCATCGCTTTGAGAATGAACATAGGCAAGCTTATAAGCATGGTCAATTCGTAAGAGGAGGGGAGAGAGTATTGGGGGACGATTATGTTGGCAATATGTGTTGTCATTGATGTCAACACTAATGAGCATTGCACTGATGTGGTTGTGTGGTTGTCTTTGATGTCAACACTATGCTTGGATGCTTATGATGATGGTGTGCTAATAGTGGTTGCTGATGTTCATGGTTGGATGTCATGCCTTGATTAATATCAAGTAATATTGTATTGAGCATGTTTGTGATCAACATAGATGATTTCACAATGATGTATTAAGATAGGAATTAGAAGCATTAAGATGAATGATGATATATTAAGATGGGAATTAGAATCTATGTTGAGGATGAGAAGATGTTGTTGGTGACCTGTAGCATTTTGTATGCTCTTTCTTGATGATCCTAAGAAAATATGAGTTGCTACAAGAAGGTTTTGGCCTCCAGATGTTGGTGAAGATTTCTACTATCAGAAGTTGCCTGGAAGATTGCTTAGTAAAATGTTTTGCATTCCTCCACATTTGAAGATATGGTCATGCAGTTCAAAAATTAAGTTCAGTGTGATGTAAAGGTGCTAAATCCAAACTTTTAGATCTTTTGCTCTTCTGTAGTGGAAGTTACAAGTGATAGAGTTCCAGTCTATGCTTTGGTAGTATAATGTGTTGATGAAGGCTAATTGGAATGCTCTGCATTCCTCCGCAATTGAAATTTTACTCATGTAGTTTTGTGAACATGATCAGAGATGTTCAATGCATGCTATCTTGTAGTTTTAGATGATTTGGTGGTTTATAAGTTTAGTTTTCAAATGATAGTGTGCTACAAATGGTTTTGAATGCCTAATTGTTCTTAGGATATATGTTTGGGTACTTGCGCCAATGGAAGAGTATACAGATTAGTGTTAGTATGTGGCAACTGATCATGCAAATATGGTACACTCGTAATGTATCCTTGCTAGGGTTTGGGGCCAGGCTGGGCCCCAAGTGGAGTTTCGAGGGCGTAGCCCCCAAATTTTTTCCCTCTTTTTTGCTTGTTTGGAGTCGGTTGTTAATTTTGTTAACCAACAAAAGAAAAATGACTTTGTAAAACCCTAATTCTAGAAGCTTCCAAAAAGTTTGTTATAAGCAACTAGGATGTATGTTGCGGGTGTGGAATTCGCGAGATTGTAATCTATTTTGCACTAGATAATAAAATCATTGGATGGCTGAGTTTCTGTGGATGTAGCCCATATTGGGTGAACCACATTAAATTTATGTGTTGATCTCTTTTGTGTTGTTCTTCATTGTTATATTTGGGTTATTTAATTTGCATATAATTGTTAGTATTTATTGCTCTGATTTGCCTGAACCCTAACAACTGGTATCAGAGTGGGTTGTGTTTGATTATTGTTTGCAGGAAGGTCTCACGGTTGAGTGGGAGTCTCATGGTTAGGTGGGAGTAATGGCGGACGAGGGTAAATTGAAGGTAGATAAATTCAATGGGAAGAACTATCGATTATGGAAGATGTAGATGGAGGATTATGTCTATCAGAAGGATTTATGGAGGCCGTTGGAAGGAAAAGCCAAGAAACTGATAGCAATGACTGATGAGGATTGGGAACCAGTTAGTTGTTTCTTCCACAATCTGTGGCATTTAATATAATAGAAGTGAAGACAATAGATGAACTGATGAAATCTTTGGCTAAGTTATATGAAAAACCCTCAACCTCTAATAAGGTATTTCTCATGAAGCATTTGTTTAATCTGAAAATGATTGAAGGTGAATTTGTATTAGATCATTTAAATGAGTTTAATATGATTACCAGTTAATTAAATTCTATAAAGGTGAAATTTGATGAAGAGGTGGGGGCTCTCTTGGTTCTATGTTCTTTGCCAGAAAGATAGAATAGCTTGGTAATGGTTGTAAGTAACTCTATCTCTAGTTCAAATACTTTGAAATTTGATGATGTTATTGGTGTTATCCTTAGCGAGGAAATGAGACAAAAAAGCACATGTGAGAATTCAACATCGAGTAATGCTTTGATTGTAGAGAACAGGGGTAGAACAAAGGAGAGAGGAAAAAGCCCAACAAATCGTAGGAAGTCACCAGGGAAGTCAAAGAAAGGCAGATCTAAATCCAGAGGAAGAATGGATTGCTGGCACTGTGGAAAGCCACGACACTTGAAGAAGGATTGCTGGTCTCGAAAGGGAAAATAAGGAGACAGACAACATGATGACAATAAGGAAGCTAATGTTGCAAGTAATAAATTACAAGATACTTTTATTTTGTGTTTAGATAATACTAATGATTCCTGGGTAATAGATTCAAGGGCTTCATTTCATGCCACACCCCATAGGAAATATTTTGTAGAATATGTTCAAGGTGATTTTGGACAAGTATATTTGGGTGATGACGAACCCTATTAGATTGTTGGAAAATGAAAGATAAAAATCAAGTTGCAGAATGGAAATGAATGGTTGCTACAGGAGGTAAGGCATGTTCCAAATTTGAGAAGGAATTTAATTTCTACAGGACAACTGGGTAGTGAAAGCTATATAGTTACCTTTTCAGACAAAGTTTGGAAGGTCACTAAAGGTGCATTAGTAGTAGCTAAAGGTGAAAAGGTAGGCACATTATATTTGTGTACTGGTAATATTTATTCTACCTTAGCTGCTACAGAAACAATTGCTACTGAGACAGTTATAGCACTTGCTACATCGACAAAAATAGAATTATGGCACCATAGACTTGGGCACATGAGTGAGAAAGGGATGAAGATCCTTCACTCCAGAAAGTTGCTACCAGGTTTGAAGAAGATTGACTTAGAGTTCTGCAAAAATTGTGTTTATGGAAAACAGAAAAGAGTTTGATTTCTCAAAGTTGGGAAAGAGAAGAAGAGTGAGAAATTAGAGCTTGTGCATTCAGATGTATGGGGACCAGCTCAGGTATCTTCTCTTGGTGGCTCTTTCTATTATGTTACTTTTATTGATTATGCAACTAGGAAAACATGGGTGTATTTCCTAAAACAAAAATCATAAGTATTTGAAACTTTTAAAAGGTGGAAAGCTTTGGTTGAGAATGAGATAGGAAAAAAGTTGAAGTGTTTCAGAGCCGATAATGGAGGTGAGTATTGCAGTAGAGAATTTGAGAATTACTGTTCATATAATGGAATCCATCAGCAGAAAATGATTCCTGGAACCCCACAAGAAAATGGTGTGTCTGAGAGGATGAATAGGACCATTATAGAGCGTGTAAGGAGCATGAGATTGCATGCTAGACTACCCTTACACTTTTGGGTAGATGTTGTACATACTACTATTTATTTAATAAACAAGGGACCTTCAAATCCTTTGGATGGTGGCATTCTAGAGGAGGCATGGATGGGTATGTTGGTTTTTCTTCTGAATCAACATTAGGGTTTGCCACTTCTAATGCACAGGCAGATTCAACCAACTAATACAGGAGGTTGCGTGAGCTCCTCCCCTTCACTTCTGGTTCTGCCGCACCAAGGGGGGTATCCCTATAACTCAAGATGTAACCTTGACTAGCTCAAAGATAGAAAGATCTAACTTGACAACAACAAGCAGAATACTCTCATGTATGGACCAAGATCTGCATGATAGATCACAAGGTGGGCAACGTTCTTAGACATATATGTCTGGTTGGGTATGAGAGCATGCAGGGGGTTCTTAATCCTACTCCTACAACTAACAGGTGGAAGGATGAAATGAATTGATTTGATTTTTGGATGCAAAGCTAGACATGGTTATAACACAAACACAAAGCTAGATCGGTGCCTATCCAGGGCCTGAAGTCAGTAGACATACACCTGTGAATGATCAGCATGGACAACTAAAACTAGATTTTAGGGGGATACACATGATACCTGCCTTACAGATATCTCCCAGTATAGAGTGTTAAGCTGTCTATACTTAGGGCATCCCTATTGCAGTATACCCTTCCCAATATTCAATCTAAAAATAGTTTAATCTACCCCTTGAGCAGAAGTTAAAAGATTAAACATTCAACATAGGAATTCTATGTTCTAGAATCTTAGACATTCCTTGAATACCTAGACTCAGAAGAAAGATACATGCAATACTGGAGACAGAATCAGCATAACACATGCAAACATAGCATTATTCATATAAAATTGACCATGAAATCAGTGGATTCATGCAAAAACATACAACAGGAGATACATAAACTCACAAGCTTTGCTACACAGAGCAACCAAATCAGCTGTATTGTATTACAGAGCCAAAAATGTTTAACTTTCAACAACCACAAAAATGGTAACACAGTCTGCCTATATCAGCCAGAAAGTGTACCACAAGCAATTAATTACATGGCTTTGACAAAAATCTGCCAGATACAATCTTCAGAAGGAATGGCGCTCAAAAGTTATTGCTGCAGCAGATAGAAAGTAGACAAGGGTGGCTCGAGCCCTGTGCTGCCATCTGGAAGTCTTCATTCTCAATCAGGTAGTTTGATCATTTGTACCATCGCCCATACCCTTGTTACAGTCGCCATTGATGGCTCAACCACCCGCGTTTTACCTGGAAACTGTCGCTGCGTTCAAAAAGAAGTTCCTGCCAAAATGTACTTTACTGAAGTTTCAAATGTGCAAGAAGAATAGTCCCACATGCAAGGTGCGGAGACCCCTTCAGTAATTTATAAACATGGCCACTAACATACTAAGTGTCGAGCGCTTTTGCCGCACTCGACACACATGCCTTCGTCTAAAGCCCATTGCCATGACACATACCATCGGCCCGCCCCAAAAATTTCTCACCGAGCTCAAAAGTCTGGCCGATGCCTACCTTACAATCCGCTCCATCAGCCAGAGATAGACCATCGGGCCAGCACAAAACTCCTTTGCTGATGCCCATGGTCTCGCCGATGCCTTCAAAAATCCTGATGACGTCATCATCATGTCCTGATGATGTCACCATCACCCGTCTGAATACCGCGCAACTCTCATATCCGGATGACGTCATCGCCATATAGGCGCTGGGGTGATATTAGTAAGATAACCTGATATTTCGGAATATCACCCCCCAAACAAAATATCATGATGCACTGTAAACCGGATGATGATGATGACCCCTTTAACTCAAAGAACATCAGGGTGCACTGTAGCTCTACTGCAGGATCGGGATGATATCCAAACATCACCCGATATTGAAACAAGATGATTCTGATGACAAATCTGGTCGACAGAAAATCATGATGATGCTGACCACCTTGGAGAAAATATGATGTTGCTGTTGAAAAATGCTGAGGAGGGCCAACACTTAGGAAATTTTTTGGATTTTTTGGGAAGGTGCCTACATGAAAATTGCTAAATTAACTGACAGTCAATTCAGGCACCAACAGGGTAAAAAGTAAACTATTCATTTCTAAAAACCTTTGGTTGTGAAGCTTTTTGTCCATGTTGATATTGAAAATAGAACCAAGCTTGAGGCTAAGTCTAAAAAATGTACCTTCATTGGATATGGAGTAGATGAATTTGGTTATCGGTTATGGGATTATGAAAATCATAAAATTATTAGGAGTAGGGATGTTATATTCAATAATAAGGTTATGTATAAGGATCAGCTGCAAGAAAAGAAGAATGAACAAGCCAAAAAGGAATATGCGGTGCTGGATGAGATTCTAGAAAATAAAATACCAGTGGTACCTGAAGCTTAGCAACAACAAATTATCCCACAGACTCCTACAAGTGTTAGATGTTCTACAAGGATACCTAGACCTCCAAAAAGATTTTCTCCATCATTATATTCTATATTATTAATTAATTTTGGTGAACCTGAAGGTTATGAAGAAGCAATGCAGGTAGATACCAAAAAGTAGTGGGAGCTAGGAATGAAAGAGGAAATGGATTCCTTGCTGCAGAATTAGACTTGGGATTTAGTCAAATTGCCTACAGGCAAAAGAGCATTGCCAAATAAATGGGTTTACAGGTTGAAGGAAGAATATGGAGGCAAGAAAAGATATAAGGCCAGACTCGTGGTAAAAGATTTTGCACAGAAAAAAGGTATTGATTTTGATGAAATATTTTCTCTGGTTGTAAAGATGACTTCTATTAGAACTATTCTAAGTCTTGTGACTGCAGAAGACTTGCATATTGAATAGCTAGATGTGAAAACAACATTTCTCCATGGGGATTTGGAAGAGGAAATATACATGCAGCAACCACAGGGATTTGAGGTCAAGGGTAAGGAGGAATTTGTGTGCAGGTTAAAGAAGAGTTTGTATGGCCTAAAGCAAGCACCTCGGTAATGGTATTTGAAATTTGATAGTTTTATGGCTGAACAAGGTTACAAAAGATGTCATTCTGATTATTGTGTTTATTTTAATAAATTGGGTAATGACAGCTATATTATCCTATTGCTTTATGTTGATGACATGCTTGTTGCCGAGTCTAACATGTAGCACATTAATGAACTTAAGCAGAAATTAGCAAATTCATTTGTTATGAAGGATTTGGGTGCAACGAAACAAATCCTTGGTATGAGGATCACACGAGACAGGACAAAAAGAATTGTTTTTTTGTCTCAAGGTGAGTATGTAGAGAAGGTGTTGAAAAGGTTTAACATGCAGAATGCAAAAGCAGTTAGTACACCTTGCCTAGTCATTTTAAGTTGACTAAGGAGATGTGTCCAAAGACACAAGAGGAGGAAGACAAAATGTCTAAGATACCATATGCATCAGTAGTTGGCAGCTTGATGTATGCAATGGTATGCACAAGGCCAGATATTGTACATGCAGTGGGAGTTGTGAGCAGGTATATGAGCAATTTGGGAATGGAACATTGGAATGCAGTAAAATGGATTCTCTGATATTTGAGAGGTGCTACTTCAAAGAAACTATGTTTTGGAGGAACAAATTCTTCTCTAAAAGGATATGTTGACTTTGATTTGGTAGGTGATATTGATAGCAGAAGAAGTACTATAGGGTATGTTTTTATTGTAGGAGGTATTGTAGTCAGTTGGATTTCAAGGCTGCAAAAAGTTGTTGCGCTTTCAACCACTGAAGTTGAGTATGTTGTTACTACAGAAGCTAGCAAGGAGATGATTTGGTTACAAAATTTTCTGGAGGAATTGAGGCAACAACAAGAAGATAGCCCTTTGTACACTAATAGCTAGAGTGCCATTCATCATGCTAATAATTCATCCCTGGATTCAAAAACTAAGCACATATAGCTCAAATACCACTTCATCCGGTTAGTTTTGGAGGATGGACAATTGAAGCTGGAGAAAATTCACACAAGTGAGAATCCTGCAGATATGTTCACAAAGGCAGTTACACGCGAGAAATTGATTTCCTCATTAATTTTCGTTGGCCTTCATGAGTGATAATGATAGAAATATGAAACTAGCCAGGCATGTAATCCAGTGGGTGTCATCTAGGATCAGTCTCCAAGTGGGCGATTGTTTGGTGTGGAGCCTGATTAGTCTCCAAGTGGGAGATTGTTAGTATGTGGCGACTGATCAAGCAAATACTGTACACTCGTAATGTATACTTTCTGGGCTTCAGGGTCCGGCTGGGCCCCGAGCGGGGGTTTGGGGGTGCAACCCCTGAATTTTTTTCCCTCTTTTTTGCCCGTTCGGAGTCGGTTGTTAATTTTTGTTAACTGACAAACGAAAAATGACTTTTTAAAACCCTAATTCTAGAATCTTCCAAAAAGCTTGTTATAAGCACCTGGGATGTATGTTGCAGGTGTGGAATTTGCAAGATTGTAATATGTTTTGCATTGGATAATAAAATCATTAGATGACTGAGTTTCTATGGATGTAGCCCATATTGGGTGAACCACATTAAATTTTTATGTTGATCTCTTTTGTGTTGTTCTTCATTGTTATATTTGGGTTATTTAATCTACATATAATTGTTAGTGTTTATTGCTCTGATCTGCCTGAACCCTAACAATCAATTATATGAGTTTGTGTGGACATTCTACATGTCTCAGAGTGTTTCAGGTTTGAAGATCATGCAAATCTTTCATGTTTCTAGTACTGCACAAGTTAGTTTGTGAAGAGTTGTTGTTAAGGCCAACTGAGGAATGTTGATCATGTGTGCCACAAAGTTGTTGTTGTGCGGAGTTCAAGGAGTTTTTGGAGATGTTGTATAGGTCCTGCCGACTCATCTAGAAGAAGAACAAGTAATGTTAATCATTCATGAGTACCGCCAAGATTGTAAAGATCGATGTGCTACAAGCTTCATGTTTTCTTGCTTAAGGGTGACCAAATTCAAATTTGTGAAGCATGTGGATGTTATTCCTTGAAGGATGATGATGTGAAGGATGTTTAGGACTGGGTTAAGCAAGTGTTGGGATTCGTAAGGCATGTGTCTCTTTCTGGAGTTGTGTGTAGTTTATGTTAGGGATTTCCCTATGCATGTTTCATGTTGTGTGATCTCTGGCCGACTTGTAAATTGTAATATTCTTGTTGTATTGGCTGACTTGTAATGTAATCAATGAAAACCTAGTTGATCTAGGTGAGGTATGATTGTGAAGATGAGAATATGAGTTTGTAAAGAGCAGAATATGAATATGATATGCATTATGATGTGTGACTGAAGGAGAAAGAGCAGAAGCAATAAGGGTTGTCCTAATTCATCTTGAAGACATTTTTGTGACAGGAGGGAAGTTAAGAGTGTGCCCAATTAATTTAATCATCAAAAGAGGAGTGAAGAGGAATAATTTCAACCATCAAAGGTGTGAGCGTCAATGTCAGTTTTCAAGTAGTAGAAGGACTATCATACTGTAATCATTTCTGAGTTTATTCTCAGTTTAGGGAGTAGTTGCTTCCTTGGGTTGTAGCCCTAAAACAAAGTATGCATGGAGTTGTAGCTTCCTTGGGAGTGACCCTAAAACAAAGTCTTCAGGGACTAGTAGCTTCCTTGGGTTGTAGCTCTATAATAAAGTTAGTAGGGAGTAGTAGCTTCCTTGGGTTGTAGCCCTAAAACAAAGTTATATTTTTATAGCAGTGAGCTTCATATATTGTGAGTTAATCCTCACCGTGATTTTTCCCCTTTGGGGTTTTCCATGTATATCTAGTGTTATGTGTTGATGTGCATTGTGTTGATCTTTCATGTTTATATTAATGTTGTAATGTTTAAGTTTTAATCTACTCTAGAGGATTTGAAGTTTGCTTGGATACTGATTCACCCCCCCTCTTGGTATCCTAGTGTGTTCAACAAGTTAGAGTTTCATAAATGATTCTATGAAAAGGTTCTAATTCAGCTCTTAGAAGCCTGGAGGTTTCAAACTTGTGAACAACTTAGTCACAATTCAGATGGGGTGTTGGAGTAGCAATTGGAATGGTCATAAAGAGAGTGCTACATTGGTGTCAAATAAGCTAACAATATACATAGCCTGAGTGAAAGAAGATTTCACTAGCTCCACTAGAGGAATTCGCCTACTAAGAGCACATGTTCTCTATTTTTTCATTGCATTTTCTTCAAATAAAAATCCATTAGTTTAACTTGTTTGGTTAGATTGTTGATGAGAAATTTTTGAGATTAAAACAAGCCTCGAGGATAGTGAATCTCTATCATTGGACCAGGTATGAGAATGAAAGAGGGATTAAGAGGGTAGTTAGCAAAGCCACATAAATTTTAATATCCAATCTAAGTGTTATCAGGCCATGTATTAAAATTTGGCATAAAGTTTAAATCATGTGATATAGTTTAATAAAGTTGGTCCTGTAATTAAGCTCTAATATTTTTAACTATCCAAGCATGATAGTAAGTTTTTCACTGAAATATATTGTAGTTTTATTTTGTGTCTTTGGAAGTAGTAAGAACTCAATATTAGATTTTTTTTATTATGGATATAGTACTTAGTCTAGATTCAAATGTTTTATTTGCAATACCATATATGACAATTTGACCAGTGACTTGGCATGTGACCATGAGAAGTTTGTAATCTGTGATCATTCAATTTAAGTTATCAAGTAGATTGTGACATTTATATGTTGATTTGTTTTGCAAGGATGATCTGGTGGTGCTAATTGGTTTAGAAAGTAATTAATTTTTACATAATTGTTGAGTGTTTTAGATAATATTTGATATATGCAGTTTTTGGAAAGAAACTAATTTAGAGTAGAATGGGATTATGGATCATATTATTTTTCCTTCAATGAGCCCAGACTGTAGTAATCACCTTGAGAAATGTAAACTTCTCAAATAATCTCTGCAATATGCAAATTCTAGTCTCAATTTTCATTCTTTGTAGTCGAAGCATGTAGAAGGTGAAGCTCTGGTAGATTATTTCTTGCATGATCTCTCTGTTTGTTGTGGGTAGTTTTAGATACATTGGACTTTAAAAAGGCAAGTAATGATAGCTTGAGTTCCTCTTTGTTTCAATATCAGATATTAAAGTTTTCTTTTTTAGAGAGCTCGATGTGTGTTAGTGGTACTTGTAGATCTAACAATTGCTAGTAATGTAGCTATTAATTTGAAGTTTTGTGACTAGTACAGTGTAATTAATATTCTATAGAGTTCATAGCCTACATTAAGAAACTATGATCTATTTCTGTTGTTCTAATAATTTAATTTAGTTTGTGAATGTGATGAAATTTTAGCCACAAAGAATATTGTATGTTTTATTGGAAAATGGTCAGTGCTCCCTGTGAGATTCATGACATGGACTAATCACCTCATGTGGATTCATTAACTCTAGTACTTGTATCAGAAATTGACGGGTCGACCTTTTGGTTTAACGGTAATCGTGGGCCAACAATTGGTATCAGAGTGAAAGGTCACAAGTTCGAACCCCCCTAGGTAATGCTGGGGGGAGTTTGTTGGGTACTCCCCATGGGATTTGTGACATGGACTAACCACCTCTCGTGAATTCATTAACTTTGGCACTTGTATCAGAAATTGACAGGTCAACCTTTTGGTTTAACAACAATCGTGGGCTAACATGTTTACCACTCATATCCGACATATCCTAAGCATACTTTGGGTATACCAGGCCATGTTGAGTTAAATTCAAAGGCAATGGCTTGAGTTAAGTTCTTCTCTATAAAAATAGGGGAGCTAAGTCTTGTTTAAAAGACACTCCATGATGTTGTTGCCTTTAGAATTCTATGTGGCTTTTTGTTTATGTTTTTTTTCTTTATCATGTAGACCTACAAATGTACCCCTTAAGTGCATGGTTTCTCTAGCTTTGTGAGAAAACATTTTTCAAGTGGAAGAGGTTTTGGAACTCAATTTTGTAGTATGTTTATTGCATTTTCTTGAAAGTTTATAAAGTCTTTTAATATATCCATTTGGTGCAGTCCTGCGATCATTGCATTCCATGAGATGACATCTCTTTGAGACATTCTGAAAAATAGTTCTCGTGCCTTGTCTTTGCCTCAACATGTCGCATATACATCTACCATAACATTTTTAACTATAATATCTGACATAAATCCACCTTCCATTATGTCTTAATGGATGTCTATACTTTGCTCCAATGCTTCCATTATGGCACACATAGGGAGGATGCTAGCAAAGGTTCTGGAGTTTGGATTTACACTTGCCAACTATTTTTTCTTGAAACATTCTACTTTTGAACTAATCATTTTGTGTTTACCCTGCAACCATTGTCTTCCAGACATGGTGTCTCTTAGAGGCATTTTGTCAAATGGTTCGCATATCTATGCTTCCTCTTTTGTTGCTACCTACCAACAAAGAATGTTATTTTCTAATTATTGTTTTAAGTGATAAATTTTATATGCTTGATCACATAATTCAAATCTATGACTTTTGAGTGCATCAAAGAACTCAATTATAAATTTGGATTCCAAAGCTTCTGATGCAAGAGCATTCAGGTGGACTGGAAATCAACATCGACAAAAAAATTTCAGTTTGTTTTCTTCTTGTTTTGGTTTGGTTTGGGTTTCATTTGGCATCTCTCAGCATTAGGGAACTTCATAGTTGGTGCAACATTTCAAAAGTTGAACTTTCACTAGTTCATGATTTTGACACTTTGCATGTTGTTTACAGAACAATTGTTCCTAGAGATCCTTGAAGTTTGGTGACAAATCCTTTCACCAGTATAATTTTGACGGTATTTCGACTACATCGATGAAGATTTTGCATTCATATCTCATATAGTTTTGGAGATATTAAAATTTCATGTCCGAGGCTGATGGATTTTAGGAAGTTTAATATCTTGACATTCTTGGAGGCTGGGGAAAAATCGTTCTGCAGGGGACCTTGGAACATCATTCCAAGCTTGCTCGCCAAATTTCGTGCATTTCAAAGAACTTTAAATTTTCTCATCTGTTGACCCCTGACTCTGCCAATTGACGCATTCGTGCAAAATGGATTTTTCTCATAGTTGTTGAGTAACTTTCCAAGGTATTCTAAATTATTTCATATTGACCAATCGATGTCAATTTCAGTATATCTTTGGGAGGCAAATTTAATGTCTGAGACAAAGATGAAGACGGGAGAAACAAATTTTCATACATTTTATGAATAGTGTTAGTGCCTGCATAAAATTCAGATTTTAAGTATTCATTCGCAGGCACCTTTTCTTAAAATCCAAAAAATTCTATGTCTTTCAGCCTATGAAGTTACATGCATGTCTCTTTGTATATGCATTGGTGTTTGTATGTACATTTAAATGTACAAGTGCAGATATACATTGGCAAGCTCGAAAAAATAGTCAAATCGGCTTCAAAAGGGTGCAAAAATGGTTGCTTGTATGTCGTAGATTCTCAGAATATTCCCTGCTTGTATGTGAGGGTTTGCATGTATATTTGTGTTGTATGTCTAGACATGCAAGCAAAAGATACATTGGCCGAGGCATGCAAACATACAAAGGAAAAAATGTACAGGGCCGACATACATTTGGTGGGGCCCGCGGACATAAAAAGCAGAATGTACATCAGGCGCATGCAAAGGAAATGTGCAAGGGAAAAGGATACAAACGGTGGGGCCCACCATTTGCATATACAAGTGTGATTGTATGTTCGCACATACATAGGAACATACATTCTTAATGATGCATTGGCCGGACCTGAAAAGGTATACAGTGTAGTTGATAAAGGCAGAAGTCTGGTGAGTGTATGTTTTTGCTTGTATATTTGCATTGTATATGTGATATACAAGGCGAACATACAAGGGCGATATACAAGCCAAACCCGATGGTAATTTCAGAATGCTTCATAATGTTTGGCGTCTGCGGCTTGTATGTATATGGCGTTTGTATATGCCAATATACAAAAGAATGAAGATACAAGCCAGATATCAAGGTATTTTCAATCCTTCTCATAAAAATTTGGGGTCCACGCTTTGTATACAGGCAGTTGTATGTATATACATATGCTTTTGCATATACAAGGGTTTTAAGGGTGAAAAGGGCAAAATCAGAGAGGGAAAAGTTAGCGATAGCAAAAGAGTGCCCACGTGGCACGTTCTAATTGGCTGGCAACTTTTCAGCACAATTTGGGGCCGTTGATCTTGGCGATAGGGAGGAGATCAACGGTCATCGTTCAAAATCTTAGCAAAGGGGATTTTTGTTTGTTTGATGCATCTTTTCAGGCAGGAAAGGTTTCACAACGCGTAGTTGCTGCATCCCGTTGGTAGGTTGGCATTAATGGCAAAGGATTGCAGAGGCATGGGTCGAAATGACGGGCCAACTACCAAATTTGTGAAGAAAATCTTCAAACAGCGGCGCATCTCCCAGTTCTCACCTGCTCTCCCTCTTTCTTCTCTCTGTTGCATTGAATAATTTTGGGCGCCATTTCTCACGGTGCGTTGTATCTGGCAAAATTTTGAGTTGACCATTGTGCTTAATGCTGAGTACACATTCTTGCTATAAAATGAAAACTGTGTTACTCATTTAGGGTGGTTGAAGACTGGGGGCAATTTTTTGGAAAAAATAACGAAGAACAAAGCCTTTCTTGGTTGTTCTGTCTCATTTTGAAGTTTATGAGTTGCATTTTGAATGCATGTTGCACATTTTTTCAGTTTCATGTCATGTTTATATGAAAAATGTTTCTTGCATGTGTTTAGTTGTCTGTCTCCATTTGTTGTATGCATCCCTTCTTTTGAATCTGGTTGCTAAGGGTTCCTCAGATTCTAGAATATAGACTTTCTGTATTGCATGCTTGATCCCTAACTTCCATTCAAGGAGTGGATTAAATTGTTCTAGGTTAAGTATGAAGAAGAATGTATGTCAGCTAGGATATTTGTAAGTGGAGGTAGCTAAATACTCAGTCTTGGGTGGTGTTTGTAAGGCAAATACTAATCTTAACCCCTTGAAACTTGAATGCTAGTGCAAATCATTCTCTTGTATATGTCTAGTTGACTCCTTGCCCTGAGATAGGCACCAGTCTGCTTCCTGTGTAGTAGTTATGATCTAAAAACCCCTGTCTTGCATCCAAAACTAAAACCAAATCATTTCATTCTTCCAACCTATTAGTTGTAGGAGCAGAAATAGGATCCCTGCATACTCTCATCCTCAACCAGTTAGATATGTCCAAGAATACTGCCAACCTTGAGATTTATCATGCAAATCTTGGTCCATACATGAGAGTATTCTACTTCTTATTGTAAAGCTAAATCTTTATGTCATTGGGCGAGTCATAGATCAAATCTTTAGCTATAGGGATACCCCCTTGGTGCGGCAGAACCAAAAGTGAAGGGGAGGTAGCTCACGCAACCTCTTGTATTTGTTGGCCGAATCTGCCTGTACATTGGAATTGGCAAACCCTCTGCCGATTCGGAGAGAAAGAAGCAACAAAGTGGTGACTCTACTAGGGATTTGAATTGAAAGTGTTATCTTGCAATCTCTAGAGAAATTTTTGGCCCATCCGAGTCACCAACAAAATGGTGACACTACTGGGGAGTCAAAGTAAAAGTTGTTGCAGCCATACCAAAGACTGACCATGTGGTGCTCTGCTGGTGTGGTGAATCCAGAAAACAAAAGTGCAATGTTGATATTTTGTCCTCTCTATGAGAGGTGGCGACTCTGTTGATTGAACCTATCAAAGCTGCAACATATTTCTAGGTATTCATCTTTTGATTCAAAAATAATGATGAGTTTAGAGCAACAGTCCTGGTTGTGCTCTCAAAGAAGACCATTTTTTATTGAAAGTATAAATCCCTAAATTTCACAGGGATATATGGTTACCCAAATGTTATTCCCAATAAGATTAGAAAATGTTTGCCAAAATATAGTGGATCAAATTCTGAGTCTGCAAACAAACATCTGCAAAACTTTTGTAATTTAATAGAAGATTATGAGGTAGAGGCTGAAGATGTAGTAATGAGACTCTTTGTTCAGTCATTAGAGGATGATGCTAGGGTTTGGTTTTCAGACTTGCCTGTATGTTCAGTTCCTTCATGGGTAGATTTAGAAGTTGCATTTCTAGAGTAGTTTGGTGAAAGATTTGATTTGGCCTCATTGATCATACATTTCATGAATATCCAAAAAGAAGATGAGGAACTGGTTCCAGCCTTTAACCTTAGATTTATTAAGTTGCTCAAGCAAATTCCTGAATATATGAGACCTAATGATTCATTGGGATTGACAATTTATTTGGCTGCATTTGATGAAGAAATGAGTTATTTATTGAGAGATAAGGAACCAGTTACACTTCACTAGGCTTTTAGATTTTCTATGGATATTGAAAATAATCAGAAATATAGAATGCCAGTAGGTTTCATGACTGCAAGTTTTCAAAATAGTTTTCAAAGTGAATATATTTCAGTTTTCCCAGTGTGCTCATTGAGAGATGATTTTGCAAAGGGAAATATATTTCAAAACAATGGGTGCAATCATGATGTGATGCATAAACATGAAGAAGGTGTTGTAGAAGATGTGAGCACATCCTATGATGATGAAGACAAAGATTGTTGTCAGCCTCTAGAAGAAAGATCTACAGATGCAAAATGCATTTCAAAGGATGAAATGAAAGATATACATGAGGTTGTATCTTGCAGCAATAGGCATATCCCAGTTATCCCTGATTATTTATATGAGGTGGATATGCAAAGCTTCACTCTGAATATAGAAGATGTAGATTCAAGGAATGGCAGTGAATATGTTAGTCATTGTCAACATTCAGATGCATATGTAAGCCTTTTAGATGATGAAGTATATATGGATGTTGAGTATGAGTGCTTCCTTGAAGATTATGACCACCCTCACAATGTAGAGGTTGAAATTTTTGCTGTTGATTATCAGTACATTGGTGAAGAGGAAAAACAAGGTCACTATTCAAATGTGAATGGACATGTTGCAGATGTTCATGCTAATACAGACGGGGATAGTGTTGGTTGCAGGGGTGACTCCAATGCTTTCAGTGAGGGGCTACATTCTGAGCTATTTTTGCCTTCTTTTAAGACATTCCAGGTGGACATTAGTGATAAAATTGTTGAGAGCAATGATGATGGATATCTAGATGTTTATAAAGATGAATCTAATTATGAGATGTTGCTTGTGCCTGAGTATTGTTTGTTTGATACAGAGGAGCTCTTATTTTGTGAAGAAGGGAAAATTTCTGATGTGGATTCATTTGTTTCATGTGAGTCTGTTATTTTTCCAAGCAGCATTAGTGACTCATATGATCATGATGACATTCCACAGCTGATGATAATGTATGCTGATGAAGCTAGTTGTAGATTTGCTAAAGAAAAAGAAATGGGCAGCAACACAAACAATTGCAATGCTGGGTGTTGCAAACAACAAAATGTTTTTAGGCTTCATTTGAAGAAATCAAAAGAAAATTGAGTATTTGACAAAGGAAAATTCTGGTTTTTCCTTTTTGGTGGCCCTGGGCCACCAAGTAAATTCTAAAAATAGTGTGTTTTGTGATGTAGGTTGGTGTAGTGTTTGACTCTATTGCCCAATGGATAAGGGATTGGTCTGCATCCCAGAGATCTATGGTTCTTGCCATGCCTGCAAGAGGCATGCGTCCCCAGACAGAGCCAGTGTTAGTGCCTGCATAAAATTTAGATTTTAAGTATTCATTCGCAGGCACCTTTTCTTAAAATCCAAAAAATTCTGTCTTTCGACCTATGAAGTTACATGCATGTCTCTTTGTATATGCATTGGTGTTTGTATGTACATTTAAATGTACAAGTGCAGATATACATTGGTGGGCCCGAAAAAATAGTCAAATCAACTTCAAAAAGGTGCAAAAATGGTTGCTTGTATGTCGCAGATTCTCAGAATATTCCCTGCTTGTATGTGAGGGTTGCATGTATATTTGTGTTGTATGTCTAGACATGCAAGCAAAAGAGACATTGGCCGAGGCATGCAAACATACAAAGGAAAAAATGTACAGGGCCGACATACATTTGGTGGGGGCCCGCGGACATAAAAAGCAAAATGTACATCGGGTGCATGCAAAGGAAATGTGCAAGGGAAAATGATACAAACGGCGGGGCCCACCGTTTGCATATACAAGTGTGATTGTATGTTCACACATACACAGGAACATACATTCTTAATGATGCATTGGCCGGACTCGAAAAGGTATACAGTGTAGTTGATAAAGGCAGAAGTCTAGTGAATGTATGTTTTTGCTTGTATATTTGCATTGTATATGCGATATACAATGCGAACATACAAGGGTGATATACAAGTTGAACCCGATGGTAATTTCAGAATGATTCATAATGTTTGGCATTTGCGGCTTGTATGTATATGGCGTTTGTATATGCTGATATACAAAAGAATGAAGATACAAGCCAGATATCAAGGTATTTTCAATCCGTCTCATAAAAATTTGGGGTCCGCGCTTTGTATGCAAGCAGTTGTATGTATATGCATATGCTTTTGCATATACAAGGGTTTTAAGGCTGAAAAGGGCAAAATCAGAGAGGGAAAAGTCAGCAATAGCAAAAGGGTGCCTACGTGGCACGTTCTAATTGGCTGGGAACTTTTCAGCGCGATTTGGGGCTGTGGATCTTGGCAATAGGGAGGAGATCAACGGTCATCGTTCAAAATCTCAGCAAAGGGGGTTTCTATTTGTTCAATGCATCTTTTCAGGTGGGAAAGGTTTCACAATGCATAGCTACTGCATCCCGTTGGTAGGTTGGCATTAATGGCAAAGGATTGCAGAGGCATGGGTCGAAATGACAGGCCAACTACCAAATTTGTGAATAAAATCTTCAAACGGCGGCGTATCTCCCAATTCTCACCTGCTCTCCCTCTTTCTTCTCTCTGCTGCATTGAATGATTTTGGGCACCATTTCTCACGGTGTGTTGTATCTAGCAGAATTTTGAGTTGACCATTGTGCTTAATGCTGAGTACACATTCTTGCTATAAAATGAAAACTGTGTTACTCATTTAGGGTGGTTGAAGACTGGGGGCAATTTTTTGGAAAAAATAATGAAGAACAAAGCCTTTCTTGGCTGTTCTGTCTCATTTTGGAGTTTATGAGTTGCATTTTGAATGCATGTTGCACATTTTTTCAGTTTCATGTCATGTTTATATGAAAAATGCTTCTTGCATGTGTTTAGTTGTTTGTTTCCATTTGTTGTATTCATCCCTTCTTTTGAATCTGGTTGGTAAGGGTTCCTCAGATTCTAGAATATAGACTTTCTGTATTGCATGCTTGATCCCTAACTTCCATTCAAGGAGTGGATTAAATTGTTCTAGGTTAAGTATGAAGAAGAATGTATGTCAGCCAGGATATTTGTAAGTAGAGGCAACTAAATACTCAGTCTTGGGTGGTGTTTGTAAGGCAAATACTAATCTTAACCCCTTGAAACTTGAATGCTAGTGCAAATCATTCTCTTGTATACATCTAGTTGACTCCTTGCCCTGAGATAGGCACCAGTTTGCTTCTTGTGTAGTAGTTATGATCCAAAAACCCCTGTCTTGCATCCAAAACCAAAACCAAATCATTTCATTCTTCCAACCTGTTAGTTGTAGTAGTAGAAATAGGATCCCTACATACTCTCATCCTCAACCAATTAGATATATCCAAGAATATTGCCAACCTTGAGATTTATCATGTAAATCTTGGTCCATACATGAGAGTATTCTACTTGTTATTGTAAAGCTAAATCTTTCTTTCATTGGGTGAGTCACAGATCAAATCTTTAGCTATAGGGATACCCCCCTTGGTGCGGCAGAACCAGAAGTGAAGGGGAGGCAGCTCATGCAACCTCCTGTATTTGTTGGTCGAATCTGCCTGTGCATTGAAATTGGCAAACCCTCTACCGATTCAGAGAGAAAGAACCAACAGAAAGCATCTATTTTAGAATAAGATTCTATGTTATCTCAGCTATCTTCACATCATCTAAAATAGAAGATAATCAAAGGAGATTATTTTATATTTCTACCAAAGATTCAATACATCTTGAATAAAGGAAGAATACAAGTGGGGCGGCCAATATTCAACACCCAAATTGGGCATAAAAGACATATTTAATAGCAAATTATTGTGTCTTATTCCAATAGCTAATGAAGTGCCATTTCTAGTGTTTACATCCTTACATAAAACAAAAATATTAAAGGTTGTATAGAAGTGCCTTAGGAGAGTTTTCAAAGAAGTTGAATAATTTAAAAATATTAGTTCATATGTCTTAAGGGAAACCTCAATGCCTCTTTAGAGGCTTCTCCATAATGGCATTTGAAGCACCATTTTAAAACAAACACTTCTATTCGGTTGGTCTTTGTGTGAATAAAAAAATTGGTGAAGATAGAAAGCCAAGCATAGCTGATCGGTGAAGTGTTAAAAAGAGAATGTGATTATCGATTTGAAATAGATTTCTTTGAGGAAAATTTTGGAGAGAGAGAGAGAGATCTTAGCCTGTGTGAGGGGCTTAGGAAGAAGAGAATTGTTGAGTGAGTGTGTGGGAAAGAAAATAAATTTATTGTAATTTGAGAGGCCATTGTGAGGCCAATTTGTGGTGTAAATATGTTGCATATTTTTGAATAAAATAGAAATTCTTGTTTGCAATCTATTTTGTATTTGCAAGTTTGTGAATTGGGTGGACAGGAGGGAGATACCTTCTGCACCAAGTGGTATCAGAGCTAGAGGTTTTGAGTTTGTAGGCATAGTGCCAAACATGAGACAGCCTATTCTAGGACCTGCAGGTAGAGTAGAGGAAGCATGGTGAAGAAGAGCTCGTGTGGACTGTTGTAGGTGTGAGAGAGAAGTCCTAAGCAATGAGAGATGGAGCCACAAAGAAAAGTGAAATTGTAGATTGTGAAGAGGTGATGCAAGTTGTGATAGATTGCAGCAAGTGAGATGAAGATATATGCGTGGAAGCCCGTCATATAGTAGTTGGAGTCAGTATCAAGAGCAAAAGACTCTTGGGATAATGGTTGATATAAGTGTGAGATTGAATAGGTTGAATGAGAGATTGGATAGGATTGAAGTAAGGCAGTGAAAAGAGTTTGTCAAACATGATGAGAAGAAAGACAAGAGTAAAGAGTAAAGAATTTGTAGTAAAGGCATGAAGAAAGAAGATGTGAGTACAGTGGCTGAAAATGAAGAGGTGAGCAGCAAAGATGAAGGAGAAAAGATTGGAAAAGAGGTGGCTAAAAATGCAGTTAAGGTTGCAGCGGTAGAGCATGAGAATGTTGCAATGAATGGAGAAGGTGAAGAAGATTTGTTATCACAAATTTTGGTAGTAGAAGAAGAGTGGCTTGAGAACATTAATGATGGAAGTGAGAAGACAAACATCATAGTGAAGAAAGAAGAAACAAATGATGCAATCGATGGTGATGAAGGAAAATTTGCTATAGCGAATGAAAAGGTAAATTTATTTGCATGTTGTGATGATGTTGTTTTATTTTTAGTTGAGATGGTAAAGGTTGAAGAGTATGGAGAAGAGAACATGGAAATCTTTAATTTCCATGGAGTTGTAGATGCATATTAGTATGAGGATGCTGAAGGTATTGATGAGGGATTTTGGTGGAGGTGGTCGGTTGATTGTGGGTTGGATCCCATGAAGGAGGAGAAGAATGGAGAGTGTATTTGGAGGAGGATGGTTAATGGTGGACATGAGTCCACAAGAGGGAAGAGGTAGACATCATACATTTGGTGGAGGAGGATCGCAAGTGTCCCGGCTAAGTGTTGGAAGAGGCGAAAGAAGAAATTCTTGCAACCTAGGTTAGCGATGGAGTTCGCTGTAGGTTGTTTACAACTTGGAAGAATGGTCCCACCATTCGACTCCATTTTGTGAGCCCAAGCTCACAAAATCTTCCTACCTGACATGTCTGATGTAGGAGCATCCAAGTGGATTGGCAATCAACATTGACCAAAATAATTGTAGTTTGTTTTCTTCCTATTTTAGTTTGGTTTGGGTTTCATTTAGCATCTCTCGGCATTAGGGGACTTCATAGTTGGTGCAACATTTCAAAAGTTGAACTTTCACTGGTTCATAATTTCGACACTCTGCATGCTCTTTACGGAAATAATTGTTTCCAGAGATCCTTGTAGTTTGGTGAAAAATCCATTCACTGGTATAATTTTGAGGGCATTTTGATTGCGTCGGTGAAGGTTTCATGGTCATATCTCATATAGTTTTGGAGATATTAAAATTTCTTGTTTGAGGCTGATGGATTTCAGGAAGTTTAATATCTCGACATTCTTGGAGGTTGTGGTGAAATCATTTTGAAGGGGACCTTGGAACATCATTCCAAGCTTACTCACCAAATTTCATGCATTTCAGAGAACTTTGAATTTTCTCGTCTTCTAACACCCAACTTCGCTAATTGACGCATTCATGCAAAATGGATTTTTCTCATAGTTGTTGAGCAACTTTCCAAGGTATTTTAAATTATTTCATATTGACCAATCGATGTCAATTTTAGCATATCTTTGGGAGGAAAATTTAATGTCTAAGACAAAGACGAAGATGGGAGAAAATGATTTTCATACATTTTATGGATAGCATCTATTTTAGAATAAGATTCTATGTTATCTCAGCTATCTTCATAGGACCTAAAATAATAGAAAATCAAAGGAGATTCTTTTATATTGCTACCAAAGATTCAATACATCTTGAATAAAGGAGGAATGCAAGTGGGGTGGCCTATTTTCAATGCCCAAATTGGGCATAAAAGACATATTTAATAGCAGATTACTGTCTTATTCCAGCAGCTAATGAAGTGCCACTTCCCGTGTTTACATCATTATATAAAACAAAAATATTAAAGGCTATATAGAAGTGCCTTAGGAGAGTTCTCAAAGAAGTTGAATAATTTAAAAATATTAACATATGTCTTAAGGGAAACCTCAATGCCTCTTTAGAGGCTTCTCCATAATGGCATTTGAAGCACTATTTTAAAACAAACACTTCTATTTGGCTGGTCTTTGTGTGAATAAAAAAATTGGTGAAGATGGAAAGCCAAGCATAGTTGATCGGTGAAGTGTTTAAAAGAGAATGTGATTGCTGATTTGAAATAGATTTCTCTGAGGTAGATTTTGGGGAGAGAGAGAGAGAGAGAGCTCAGCCTGTGTGAGGGGCTTAGGAAGAAGAGAATTGTTGAGTGAGTGTGTGGGAAAGAAAATAAGTTTCCCATAATTTGAGAGGCCATTGTGAGGCCAATTTGTGATGTAAATATGTTGCAGATTTTTGTATAAAATAGAAATTCTTATTTGCAATCTATTTTGTATTTGCAAGTTTGTGAATTGGGTGGACAAGAGGGAGATCCCTTCTACACCAACTTCTCAAAGTATTTAACCTACTTTCTGCATTCTCATACAAAGTGATGAATTTGATTTTCGAACCAATTTACCTTATAGATTTGGCTTGACCAATGCATTGGTAGTATTCAAAGTTTAAATTTAAATTGTCTATCGCATAGTAAAGAAAATCTAACTCTAAAATTGTAAAGAAAGTGTTTAGTAAGCATGAATACATTCACTAGCCCATGTTTAGATTTAAAGAAGAAGAAGAAAAATTGTATCCCAAGTCACTTTATTGCACGTGGTTTGTGTATCTGTGGCATATCATTATAGCATTTCTTTTTAATTACTCTTCTCTTCTTGTGTTTGTGTTGTGTGCTTTGTAATAATCCCAAGTTGATAACTTTGAGTCAAGACTTATAAAGTGTTCCACCCACCAAAAGATTTGACAATTTAGAAGTAATTCTTTGGGGTGAAATCTTGTATGAATCTCATTCCTTAGATTTAAAGGACGGTAGCATCTAGCCTTGTTACTTACTGTGTATAGGTAAAATCGAGATTGATAAAGATCAAAACAATGAATAACAAACTCAATCCTATAACTTTCAAAGGATCGATCTAAATGATAACCAAAATTAATGTGAATTAAGAACAATAGAAAGTTATCACCAAGATTGTATAGATCTCTTGGTTCTTTGTGGATTGCTCAATACATTGCGAAACCATGGTTGCAACAAATGGACATAGATGATGTTCTCAAAGGTTTGATGTGCTCAACGATGCAATATAATGCTCAAATCACTTAAGAATGCCCAAAACTTAAGTGATTGAAGAGGATTTTTTATGAAGTGAAGGGGGTATATATAGGTTTTAGGAGAAGATCGATCAACGATTAAGATAAAACAATGAAATGGATGAACAAGATGAGTTGAGATGACATGATGAACGTGCACACGACATGTGTCATGAAGAAAAAGCTATTTTATTGAGTTAACTACTTTCTAGGATAAAGATATGATTTGATTTCATAAATTTAGAATATTTTTTTCCAATTTATGAGTTGATGATAAAAACAATAATAATTAAGCCAATTAACTCAACTTTAGATTTACTTTTGAAGTTCTAAAAATAAGACCGATTGTGCACATAGAAGAACAAGATATTTTTAGAAGAATCAAAAGATAATTGAGAATTAAATAAATAAATTTATTTAATTAATTGTGCATGATTGAAGAATAGATAAGATATGTAGATTTAAATAAATTAAACAAATAAGTTCATTTAATTTATTTTGCATGATGGAGGAATAAATAAGATATAAATAAAATATTAATTTCATTTATTTTTAGAAGATAAAGTCAATTTAAATAAATTAGAATAATTTATTTAAATTTGGAGGAATAATTGATTAATTAAATAATTAAAAATTATTTAATTGTGGATAAGAGGAATTTAAATGATGATAATTAATTTATTTAATTAATTAGATAATTAATTTATTTAATTAATGTAGATTTGAGGAATTTGAAAGAGGATAATGATTTAATTAAATAATTAAAATTATTTAATTTAGAGGAATAAAGTGGTGATTAATGAAATTAATTAAATAAATAGAATTTATTCAATTAATATTGAATTTAGGAAAAATAGAGGAAATAGAGGAATTTGATGAAATTAATTAAATAATTAGATTATTCAATTAATGTTGAATGCAAGTGATTTAGGAGAAATTGATGTATGCAAGTGATGTAATGTGAAGGTCATTTTTAGGTGTCTACACTTAACTCACAATTGTTTTGCTCACTTTCTTTTATTTCTTATTTAATGGTTTGTCTCATTCTTGTTCAACTTCAAATTCCCTATGTTTGTGTGAAGGAATACATTCTTTATCATTTAGAGCACATAATCATTTAGCTTTAAATGCCTATTCTTGTGGGCCATTTACCTAGTTTTACATTAGGTTTTAAGTTAGGAATTTTCAAGTTTGTATTTAAGGAATATGAATTTGATGCATATATTAATCATGTGGAGGTTTACAATTTTATTCTCTTTCTTTAATTGAATAATTTTGACACTTGGATTAGAGCATGTATTATAAATAGAAGTTGTTTTCTTGGTTAATATTGTATACTAGCTTTTGAATAATATAAGTTGATGCTAAATTCATAAAACATTGTTTAATAGAAAATACATGGTTTAGATATTGTTTTCCTTCTCTTTGTATCTGAATTATTTCTTTTATATTATTAAAAAGAAATAAAGATATAGTATTAATGTCAATTAGTTTCACAAAAGTATGTCGTATTGTTATCTTCAACATAAGCATTATCTATATTCATATGCCTATTGCCCACAACAATATTATCATGTTTTCTCAATTATGTTTTAAGATCAAATGTATGGCTTGGGGTTTAAATAGATATTGTGAATTTATACTAAGTTAAAATGATCTAGTTTCGAGAAAATTGTATAAGTGATTGTAAACATTTTTAATAGTTATAGTTACCTTTAATGTATTCTTTAGTAGCGTTAGTGTGCGAGTTTATAATTTAGTAAACCATAAATAAATATTATGAAATTACTCATACTCTTATTTCATGTGACTCTTATGATATTGGTTATCTTTAGACTTTGGATGTCAACCTTTCAACCATTGTATTGCATACTCTCTATTGGATACTAGTGGTTAGTAATCTATTTGATTAATAACTCTAGGTTTTGTGGCGTCTTGTGTATTATGATATTTCTATTTATGTACTTGAATGCATATGACTAACCAATTGAGTGTAGGTTGTGGAGTATTTAGGGACCTAGAAAGGAACAACTAAATACTCGACTATGGTAAGAGTACCATCATAGTAATTTATTTAAGCAAATAACTTTATATGAAATAACTAAATAGTTTTATGAATTATGTATGTGTATTATCTTAGCTCGGTGTCATCTTTAAGAAGATAGCAAAATTTACTTTGAACATGTGAATTAGCTAAATTGGTGAATGAAGTATGTTTCTTTTGATCACTATGAGGTCTCGTAACAATATAATGGAATTGGGTTATTTATTAGGTAACAATGCATGCTATGAGTAGAATTAAGATTACACATCTTTTAGTGTATTAGAGTTAGTAAATATAGATGATGATTTAAATAAAGAATTGTTATCAGTAGTTTTGTTAGAGGCTTGAATAGATAGAGTTATGATTTACAAATATTGGATGAATAGATATTGTAGTAGTATTGAAGACCATCATAAATGGTTGGAATTCATATATTCATCTCTAACAACTATTTTATTAATGGATTCCATCATTCATATGATGCTTAATCATGTTTTCGAGTGTTTCTTGATAGTTAGTCAATTTAGGTGTGCATATGCAATAGATTCAATGGATAATTATTGATATGCTAATCTTGAGACTAATGATGAGATGTATTGTAATAGTGGCTATGAAAATAATACCTAATATTGTAGTTCTAATCTAACATAGTTAAGTTTATTACATAAGGAATTTATGACAGTTCATTGTTCTTGGAAGTGTTTATGATCTTTATGTTTGACGAAGCATCTATTACCCTTGGTGAATATAGCTGAGAACTAGAAACGTTATTGATTAGAATATGAAAACCTTCTTGAATCGATCGATGTTGTTGATTAGTAAATTGGGATGGGATAATCTACTTCTTGTATAATTGGTAATGCATAATTATGGTTGACAGACTAAACATCACATCAAACACCCCTTCTAGGTGTTTGCATATAGATGATTCCTTAGGTTTCTATCTTTGTTTCACTTGAGTGAGTGGAAGCCGACGAAGAACTATCTAGGGAAATTGGACCCTAGAAAGGGTTGCGTACCCACTCATACAGTTGCATAAATATAGATTGAAATAGAACTACATATTGTGAGTGAAAAATTCTTTTGTACTTTGATCCCGTGGATATAGGATATGTAGGCAGTCTAGGAAATGAAAAATGTTTCTAGTACTCAGGTATAAAGGAATGGTGAGGTATTTGTTTCTTTTCTTCTATAAATATTGTGATGCTAACTATTTGTGCAGTGTTACAGAGCCATGTTAACATAAGATTATCTAGTTAATTTTGTACAAGTGGTAAGAATGTAGGTTGTTGGAGCAAAAGCAAGTTGATAGAAATGGATGAAAGGTTAAGGTTGGTGATCCTTTCAAGTATTGATGATTTTAGGAACTAATCTCTTGTTGTCTATCTTCTATAACATTTATTTGAGCAATTCTTCAAAATTAATAGTAATGTTTTTTATGAATCTACATTTATTGTATCTATTGAATAATTATTTTCTGCCCTCGACATTTATTCAGAGTTATTTTGGTATTAAGGAGTTGGGTCCTTACATGTGGTATCAGACCTCTAGGTTCAACACTCAAGCTTGGAGTCTTCTATGCCTAAGTTTGCATTGATTGGGTATAGAACGTTCATAATTTCTAGTAATATAGACACTTTGTAAACCTTAGCATTAGGTCGAATGTTGTTTTTAGATGTGTTGGTTTCTTTCCCTTTTGTCTTGTAGCTAAGACAAATATTCTTGAAGTTTGAAGGAAGTTTTGATTATCTTGATTGCTTATGATTAGCAACATTTTATATGCTTTTGATTATCGTTGCCTTATACTTTGTGTACTTCTTGGCAAGTTATGCATCTTGTGTAATGATTATCGCATGAATTGATTTGAGTAAGAAAATTTCTAAGCACTATGCCTTCAAATTGGATATGGTTTGAGAAACTTGAGTTTTGATGTCATATGGTTTTTGGATGGAATGTTTAAGCACTTATTCTGAGCTTTGCTTGTGCACTTTAGTGTTGATATTATTATCCTTTAAATGTTGATCTCTAATGTTGATCTTAAATGATTTAGTGTTGAAAACCTATTTCTTATCACTTGATGATGATCTTTCTGGATTTAGTGTTGGAATTCTATTTTTAATGATTCTTAATGATTTAGTGTTGAAAATCATGTTTCTTATCCGTAATGTTGTTCTTCAATGATTTATTGTTGAAATCATGTTGATGATTTAGTGTTGGAATCTTGTTTCCCATCTTTTACTATTGAGATTTGGTGATTAAGTGTTGTAATCATGTTGATCTTCTCTTCTTTAATGCTGAGAACCTTATAAGCTTCCATGTTTTCCTTATGATTTAATGTTGATGACTCTCTTGATGATCTTAATATGATTTATTGTTGAAGACATTTTTTGTTACTTAGCATTGATTTTCTCCTTGGGTTTGATGTTGAAAATTTTTCTATTGTTGGAATAGTGTGGGGAATGCCCATTTGGCATCTCTGAAAGGTAGTTGTTTGTGTCACATGCGAGTAGGCATGCATGACATATAGAATTGTTGTCTTTTATATGAGTGCCAATGTATGTGCCTTAGCACATAATCAATGCTTATATGATATTTGTATAGTGAAAGTCACCGATACTCAGAAGAATCCCTGAAGAGGATTGATCTTGTACTTGGTCGGTTGCCAAAATCTGAGGGAGAGTACAAGATCTCTAAATATTTTTTAATAAAATAAACTTACAGAGATTCCTGGGTACAATATATGGGTGTATTGTATGATTTCCTGTAAGTGACTCAGGACTTGGATTGGTCTCGATGAATCTAAGACTCTGGCTAGAGAAATTTATTGATTCTTGTCCTTATAGGCACTTATAGCCATTATCTTTCCTATCTCGTATTGGATAAAGGTTTGGTCTATTTGACCTAATGTGAAGATTGTTCTATATGAACATGCTTGAAGGACATAAGAGCTTGAATTGTCTATATTATATAGTCCCACATTGGACATCTTAGTTGAATTGACTGTCTTGAATTAGACAAATAGCCTGTATTGGCCAATTCCTGAGTATTCAAATTGAATAAAATAATATATCTCTTCTAACCTAGAGTGGTGTATCTTTTCTCTTGGATTTTAACATAGGTTGGAGTAAACTTCTAAAGTGACTAGAAACATTGGATAATACATTCAAGTACTCAACATCTCGGGCCTGATGAGCAAGTGGTAAGGATGTGCTTAAATAGGTATAAGAATCTCACATTTCTCAATCATTTGTCTGTAACCTTTGCATCAAGATGATGTAAAATTCTAGGGGGGAAGTATGTCATGACTCTATTTGTTTGCAATTTCAAAATGTTAATATTCATAAATAATAATATCTAGTTATTAGTAATAATTATTCTGAATTGATAATGATTCTACAAAATGTTGTCTATAGTCTTTTTATTTAATTATTTAATCACGACCCTTGTTTTTAATTACTACTTGTTAGTAAGGTATTATTATAATATCATAATTGTTACTGTTATTTTTAAATAATAATTATAACTATTAACAATAGTTAAATCATTAATATAATAATAATTATTATTTAAGTTTTAAATAATACTAATATTATTATATTCAAATTTAATTACGCCGATAGGTGTTCCTTAGTGATCAACACTACCTCAAATACATAGATCAATGGTCCGGATTAAAAGAACTACTATGAAAAAGATCTTAACCATTGATTTTTTTCATACAAATAATAAATGTTAAAAAACCAAAAAAATATTAATCAAAGACAAATGCAACTAGTGCACATGGGTATGGGTTTCCACAACCAACTGACAATAAATAAGCGCTTTAAATTCATTTGAAGTCTAATCAAAGACAAATGCAACTAGTGCACATGGGTATGGGTTTCCACAACCAACTGACAATAAATAAGCGTTTTAAATTCATTTGAATTTTTTGCTGAGATTTGATGGCAGGCCAGAAGACTTGAATCCAAGTTAATGATATTTGATCTGATCCCTGCGTATGAGGTGTGCAAGAATTCCATACTGAAGCATGCCTCATTCCCTACGGAAGTGATTCTCCTTCGCTAGGTTTTTTGATTCCAGGGGTGGAGAAGAAGCAAACTTGGTGCGCAAGTCGTATCAAGAAGACTAGTAGTGCACATGCATGGGAAGAACCAACCAGCGCCTAGGAAGAGCCCAATCCATGGAAGCTGCGCAGATCTTATCAGCTGTTCAAAACATTTGTTGTTTGAGAATCTTAGGCCGTGAAATATTAAAGGACTGAAAAATCAAATTTCAGCAGAGGCAATGAGAGAAGGAGAAAGCACTTAAATCTTGTTGTGTGCAGATTGTGCATGGACAAGCAGTTTACTAGCATGTGAATGCTACAAATAAGTCATTTGAAGGCATTGTCTGCTAGTGTGGCTAAGCGTGGAAGCATGACACAACCCCAAGCATGGGAAATTCACTATAAAAATGCATGATTTCAAACCCTAAACTGAATCTATTATGGTAAAAGGTATTTTTTAGCCAATAGGCTTTCTCTGTGGGAGCTTTGCTCCCTGAAACCAGTCAGTGCCCAGGAAACTATTCAGTAATCTGGGAAACCAGTTAGCATCAGTCGCCGGAATTGTCTGATCCAGGAGTGGCACTGAGAGCCCCCACTTCTCCTTCACCAGGTTTTTTTTTACTCCCTTCTTGGTTGGATTCCAAGGTTGGGCTCTCTTTGTTCATTATGATTTTCTCTACACGGTCGACATTAAGGAATTAGCTGAGCTTATTGATGATAAGTATGCCATCATGTGCGTTCAACACGATTACAAACCCAAGACTGCCACAAAAATGGATGGTGTGGTGCAGACTAGTTACCCAAGGAAGAATTGGTCATCTATGTTGTTGTATAATTGTGAGCACCCCAAGAACAGGGTTCTTCTGCCCTCTGTAGTCAATTCCTAGCCTGGAACATTCCTGCACAGGTTTCAATCTCTTCAACTAGAATTTCCTTGTGGATAACAATGAGGTTGATCCCAAGGATCCCACTACATATCCCAATGCCATACATCATACATTAGGTGGTCCCTAGTTCAAGGCCTAGAAAGACTGACCATTTGTAGATCTCTGGCTTCAAATTATCTCCGCTCTGCAGAAATTGCTTTTATTTTATTTGCAAGAGAAATTTTTGACTGACACAGGAAACGGATCTAAAGAACCTCCTGTTGATGCCTAATTGAATATGGGGTTGCATGCTAGAAAGAGATGATTGGATTTTCATACTGATGGTGGTCTCCAAAGATATGCATTTGCCATGTTGAGCAATCGCAGTATGTTGTAGAGACACCAATCTGGAGCTATGACCCACTTGGCTTTTTCAATTGCATTTTTTTCTCTGTATTCCAGAGAAATTGTAGATTGCTGTAGGGATTTATTATGGAAATTGAATATGATTTTTTCTTGTTACAAGTTACCTCTGCTTGAAGTCTAATCAAGATTGGACCCCTTGTATTTTAATGCCCAAAATGCAGTGTGCCACCATGATTAAATCTCAATCCTGTTGATTGAAGTGATTATAGGCTATTAAATTCGGCAAAATACAAGTATGGCATATCTTTGGAGACCACCATCAGTAAGATCCTTCTCAAGAGCACCTTGAAATGATTAACAGGAAATACTTACATATGTAGTTTTGGTGTAACTGTATCTCTTTTATCTAGAGGCTTTTGATCTAAACATTATAGATAGTTGTTTTTCAATGGGCTTTTAATGTGGCATTCTAAATCATAACTAGGTTACTTTGTTTTTGTTGAGGTTTCATGGTTGCACCTTCTCGAGTTTCTTTGTTTTTGTGTCATTGCCTGCCTTTGGTGGCTTTTCCCTTAATGGATTTATGTTGGAAAGGATTTAAACCTTATAACCTGTTTTTTTTTCTACATTTACTTTTGTTGATTCAATCCATAGTTATTTGTAGTCTAGTAGATCCTTAAGTTTCATGTCAACATGCGTACTTACTCAAATTAGTTTATGTATAGTTGTACACAATAAGATTTGATAATATGTTCCATCTGTCAATGTGCCTCTTGTTTGGGTTAAGAATTTTGAAGTTTTACGGAGCTAATATAATTAAAAATGTGTTGCTCGCATAGTATATGAAAATCTAGTTGAACAAGGTTGGATAATATGATGAAGTCTGTTGTTGTCAAATTAGTCATATTATAATATATCTGGCCAAATCAAGAAGTAGATTTTTTTTTTTATTTAATAGAAGTTCTAAACAACTCAAAATACATGATTTGACGCCAACGATCACGAAATCGCTCCAAAATACTTTAATATCTGGCTTTTAATATGTATTGGCAAATAAAATTCAAAAATATATAATATCTCTACCCTTCTTCTATATAATCTAAAATTTGCTAGAGGCCAAAGATCAAATATGTCTAGTGCTTTATTTCCTGCACTTATAATCAACGGGTTTCCAAATAACGTATATATTGTTTTGTATAGTAAAAATTTCTGAAGTCCAGCTAATGCCATTGACTAAAAGTGGGTATGCTGATTTTGACAATCTTCCATAATCCATGTGTTGTATTGAGTAAAGAGAGATCTTGTCCTACAATGTCATATATAGCTGGTTTGATAGGGCGAAATTCCAAGGCTGAAATGAAAGGAACATCATCCATACTTCGAGCAACACACACATTAATTCACATCTGGATGTTGGACACCTAAATACCATATCATGATAGATTCTTACCAACAAGTGAATAATTCACTTCCATTTGACATATAATCATAGAATAGCATTTGTTGGTCATTTTGTTAGCAGTAACCAAGTAGGATCACAAGATGTGTATGGTGTATTTGGTATAGCTATTGTACCTAAATGTGAAGAAAGAATGTGTCATCCAAGCAACATACATGGCATAGCTATATGTCAAGTATCATGGTGGACAATAAAATTGAAGAAGGGATCTAAGAATGCCCTTTAGGTATTTCTCATATTAAACCATGTTAAATTTAATCTAAGTTTTTCACAACATCTACCTGATATATCATTAGTACAACAAATTCCTTGGCCAAATTTGACAAACAGTATAGTTTCTTTTTATCACTAAACAAATAACAAATCTTAGACTTATCAATTGAACTGCAACATGACTACCAATAATGTATGGCCATAACAATACACCGCAACATCCATATCCCTATTAGATAATTTAAAAATATAAAATGTTAATGAGTACTTAACAATATATTGACCCCTCTACATGCGTTCAACGTGTGATTAAGTTGAACCCAACTTTCAATGTAATTGTGTAGTCACTTGTTCTTTGGAAATTTTAACAAAAATAGACATTAGAAACAATGAATGTCTACAAAAAATCAATACAAATCAAACTACTACATATATATTTACAATGATTTTGTTTTTGTTGTCAACCTTTACCTCTAAATACCAATTACATGTTTTTAATTTACACCAAATATCTCAAATATCCCTGTAATTGTTACTTTTGATATTACCATGTTTACATTAAATGCATAATAAATGAAATTTTACGTACATGGTTTATTTAAAAATTTTCACCTCTAGATTAAAATGACTACAATAAAAAACATCTTGACCATTGATTTCTTCAAATAATACCATGGCAAGAAACAAACAAAAAAATGCCCACTTTACATTTATTCACACTTCAATTTATCTTTACTCTATTATCAACATTTTTAAAAATAATGGTAATTCTTTTTTAATTTAATTTTATAAATAAATCATTTTTTTTTTAGAAAATGGAAAAAAAAAAATGTTCATAAAATGTTAAATACAATATTTATGAAAATTTGTAAATAAACCATATTCATTCAAATGGTTCTATCTCATTATAAAACTATCGGTGTGCCGTGTGCCCATTGAACCTATAAGTCTAATTGCTAGTGTTATCTCCTGTGTTAATAAATGTTTAACCATGCCACTAAACCTATCTGTGGCTACATTTCGTTGAGGAAAAATAGAATTGTTCTAGTGTGGCCATGTAAGGTAGAAAGGAAAACAAAGATTTTGTGCATGGTAGAATTAACTGGAAAGCAAGTAAAAATAATATCAGATTTGAGTATATCTTCTTCCACCGCTTTGAGAACCAACATAGGCAAGCTTATAAGTAGGGTCAACTCATAAGAGGAGGGGGAGAGAGCATTGGGGGACGGTTAGAGTTTTAGAAATGATTCTATGGCAAGGTTCTGATTCAGCTCTTAGAAGCCTGGAGGTTTCAAACTTGTGAACAACTTAGTCACAATTTAGATGGGGTGTTGGAGTAGCAATCAGAATGGCCATAAAGAGAGTGCTACATTGGGGTCAAATAAGCTAACAACTTACATAGCCTGAGTGGTGGAAGAGTTCACTAGCTCCACTTGAGGAATTCACTTGCTGAGAGCACAAGTTCTTTTCTTTGTATGTTCATTGCATTTGCTTCAAATAAAAATCCATTAGTTTAACTTGTTTGGTTATATTGTTGATGAGAAATTTTCGAGATTAAAACAAGCCTTGAGGACAGTGAGGCTCTATCTTTGGACTAGGTACGAGAATGACAGAGGCATTAGGAGGGTAGTTAGCAAAGCCACAAATTTTAATATCCAATCCAAATGTTATCTCGCTGTGTATTAAAATTTGGCATAAAGTTTAAATCATGTGCTATAGTTTAATAAAGCTGATCCTGTAATTAAGTTCTAATATTTTTTAACTATCTAGGCATGATAGTAAGTTCTTCGCTATAATATATTGTAGTTTTCTTTTGGGTCTTTGGGAGTCATAAGAACTTGATATTATATTTTTTTATTATGGATATAGTACTCAGTATGGATTCAATTGTTTTATTTGCAATACCATACATGACATTTCGGCCAGTGACTTGCCATGTGACCATGAGCATTGTGTAAGCTGTGATCATTCGATTTAAGTTATCAAGTAGATTGTGACATTTATATGTTGATTTGTTTTGCAAGGATGATCTGGTAGTTTTGATTGGTTTAGAAAGTAATTAATTTTTACATAATTGTTGAGTGTTTTAGATAATATTTCATATTAATGTAGTTTTTGGAAAGAAACTAATTCAGAGTAGAATGTGATCCTGGATCATATTATTTTGCCATCAATGAGCGCAAACTGTAGTAATCGCCTTGAGAAATGCAAACTTCTCAAATAAGCTCTGCAATATGCAAACCCTAGTCTCAATTTTCATTCTGTGTAGTTGAAGCCTGTAGAAGGCGAAGCTTTGGCAGATTGTTTCTTGCATGATCTCTCTGTTTGTTGTGGGCAGTTTTAGATACATTGGACTTTAAAAAGGTGAGTAATGATAGCTTAAGTTCCTCTTTGTTTCAATATCAGATATTGAAGTTTCCTTTTTTAGAGAGCTCGATGTGTGTTACTTGTACTTGTAGATCTAGCAATTGCCAGTACTGTAGCTATTAATTTGAAGTTCTGTGACTACTGACTAGTACAGTGTAATTAATATTCTATAGAGTTCATGGCCTATGTTAAGAAACTATGATCTATCTATGTTGTTCTGCTAATAATTTGATTTAGTTTGTGAATGTGATGAACTTTTAGCCACAAAGAATATTGTATATTTACCACTCATATCCAGCATATCCTAAGCATACTTTGGGTATACCAAGCCATGTTGAGTTAATTTCAGAGGCAATGGCCTGAGTTATGTTCTTCTCTGTAAAAAGAGGGGAGCTAATTCTTGTTTAAAATATGCTCCATTATGTTGCTGCCTTTAGAATTCTACGTGGATTTTTGTTTATGGTTTGTGCTCTTTATCATATAGACCTACAAATGTACCCCTTAAGTGCATGGTTTCTCTAGCTTTGTGAGAACACATTTTTCAAGTGGAAGAGGTTTTGGAACTCAGTTTTGTAGTATGCCTATTGCATTTGCTTGAAAGTTTCTAAAGCCTTTTTAATATATATCCATTTGATGCAGTCATGTGATCATTGCATTCCATGAGATGACATCTCTTTGAGACATTCTAACAAATAGTTCTCGTGCCTTGTCTGTGCGTCCACATGTCGCATATATTTCTACCAGAATATTTCCAACTATAATATCTGACAGAAATCCACCTTCCATTATGTCCTATTGGATGTCTATACTTTGTTCTAACACTTCCATTTTGGCACACGCAGGGAGGATGCTAGAAAAGGTTCTGGAGTTTGGCTTTACACCTGCCAACTGCTTTTTCTTGAAACATTCTAAATTCCTTTTCAACTAATAGTTTTGTGTTTACCCTGCAACCACTGTTTTCCAGACATGGTGTCTCTTAGAGGCATTTTGTCAAACGGTCCGCATATCTGTGCTTCCTCGTTTGTTGCATTTAATTTTCTAAAGCCCTTTTGGTAGATCCAAACAAATGAGCTTGATTGCTACCTGCCAACAAAGAATGTTATTTGCTAAAAGTGATAAATGTTATATGCTTGATCACATAATTCAAACCTTTGAATTTTGAGTGCATCAAAGAACTCGATTATAAATTTGGATTCCAAAGCTTCTCAAAGTATATTTTAACCTACTTTCTGCATTCTCATACAAAGTGATTAATTCGATTTTAGAACCTGTTAGCTAATTATGCCGCCTCGGCCTAAATAGGTAATCTAGGTATTAGGGGAGTTGTCTTGGTTGTAGACCATTGTCTAAACCTCATTTTTGAGGTTTTAAAGGTCCTTCATTAAGTGTATTTTCAAAAAAGTCTATAGAGGACTTTTGAAAGGTTTCCATATGTCAAACTTTATTTAAAAGACCTTATTTAGTGGTATTGAGTCTAAAGGGGTTTTGAAAAAACTTATTTGAAGGGTCAAAAAATCAACTTCCAAGTCCAATAACCTTAAAAGTGTCCAAAAAAAATACCCCTACAAGAGTGGAGGGAAGTTATTTTTTGAAAGGAAATGGAGGAGAAATGGTAAAAACTCACATGGACTAAGACTTTGAGTTAAGTTTTGAGTCAGTTTAGTTAAAGTTGGGTTTTCTATGAGTCTTGTTTAGGGTTTGTTTCTTGGAATTAGGTTTCCCTCCTCTCTAGGGTTTTGACATGTTGCAGGATTACCATCTGTGGAGGCAGCAAAGTGGAAGTTCTGAAGGTTTTGAGTCTTCAAAGAACATACAAGATCATGGAGGATGCAGGGTTTGCCAAGGAGACTCAGTGTTAGAACGCTAGATAATGATATAGTTCCTGCAGAGGTCTGAAAAGCTAGGAGCAGCATGCATAGATACTCCACAGATTGCAATGAAGGCTGGGATATGAAGTTTTCCATGACAGTAAGCAACATGGACCAGGATGCAGGCAATCACTCATCATTTATTCATTTCATCATACATTCATTTGACGATGTATGTTTGTCAAGCTATTTTGTAGTAGGTTTTGAGCATGTTAAAACTAGGCAGAACTTATGCCATGCTTTTAAAAGGCTAGGGTAGTAGAGTGTTTTCTTTATATTGCATAAATTGGCAAATGTTTCAACAGACAAATGCCACCCTATTAGCTTAATGAGCCAGTGATTAAAGGCCTTATCAGTTAGGCATATGTGTTAGTCCTACTGATCATGTTCTATAACAATTCCAATCTACCATTTTTTTGCCCTTAGTCCACAGGACTGCAAAGATGTTGCATGCAAAAGTCACAAGTCTTGCAAAGAAACCATGGCAGAGTATAAACACAAAACTAAGACAACAGAGAGGACTGTCAGAGATTATTAGCATTATGAAGGAGTAGTAGACTATCATAAGATTGAAAGGAGCAGCCCACAACACCAGATCTGGATGATCCTGTTTTAAAGACTAGGAAGCGGGAATTGTCGAAACTTCATAGCATTTCTTCTCCTTGTTTTTCTTCTTCTATATGTGGACAGACATCTACAGATTCTTTGTCCTTTGTGTCCATTGAGCATGACGAAGCTGTAGAAGATGGGAGGCATTTACAATCAATGGATTTCAGCTCAACCCCTAGTTGCAATAACAATAATCTAAGCCTAGAACAGATAGGATTGGTGTCAAAATCACCAAAGATTGAGATTTTCGACTTGATGAAGGATTAGAGCTTGATTTATAGAATGCCCACCAGGAGAATCTTAAGAAATCTCAGGCCACTTGGCAGCAGAATTGCCAAACTCAAAGCCTCATCAGAAGGATTGGATTTTCTTGTTGAGGCCATTTGTTTGCTAGACAATTGGGAAAACAAGGTTATTCCAGTGCATAAATAGTGTAAGGTAGGATTGGCCTCTGTTGATGTTGGTTTGCATAAGAAGAAAGTTCTCAGGAGAGCTACAAGAGGGTAGAGTTACCTTGAATGTGAGTAAACCTCAGAACTGGGAGTTGTCAGAAACGATAAAATATCCTGAGTTCAAGGTGAAGATACAGAGGGTCTTCATTGAAACATACAATGTCAACTAAAAGGTCTGTTATACTAGTAACAAAACAGAGACAACCCTGCGGAGAGATACCTTACAGTGAATGGTTAAATGCATGGAGTGCTAAGTGAAGAGTCTATGTAGTAGTCAAGACAACACTGTTTTGATGCAAGGTGCAGGACGTGACAAAAGTGCTAAAGCTTGTGTGGAATCAGTGTGATAGTGTGGGAGAAAGGTCACATTCAAAGGCATCGTTGAAGGACAAACTTGGCTCAAGAAGTCTTACACTAATTGAGGAAAGAGACCGAAATCATTATCACTATTCTTAGCAAGGTCATCACTCGTATATAGAATGATATCAAGATCTTACATTCTAAATGAAGAGGTTCTATTAAACATCGTTTCCAACTTTCCTCTACAATCAGTGCCAAGGTCATATCTTGTATCAATGATAATCCAAGATTATACCAACAACAAGGTAGACTGAAGTACACAACAGATAAACATAGTGGGAATGATACAATAGCAGATTGATAAGGTTGTAGGTTTTGAGCAGGGGCATCTCAAGAAGATGGTACCATACCATCTGCTGATGATGCAAAGACAGTGACAAGGAAGAATAGAGTTGTTTGATATCTTGAGAGTCTAAAGAGATCTGTCAGTAGTCTTAGTCCCATCAAGGATGGAAGGAGCTCATTAAAGATTTATAAGATGCAGGGTCACTGACAACTTGCTTTAGCAGTTAGTGAATAGTTTCTGACAGTGGGATGGTGCCCTGCCAGAGTGCCTGGATAGTGCAGAGGAGATATATGTAGATCTACACAATAACAAAGCATGCAAAACTTAGATCACAGTTGTGTAAACCAAGGCAGAGTTTGGTCTCTCATATAGACCTACAAGAATCACATAAACTTGGAGAGCCCTACTAACAGAATAACAGAGAGATGACAGTAAACTTGCAAACATAGTGGATTGCTAACCTTAACAATGAGCAAGGTAAAACTATTTCAATCATAATAGGGTTGAACAGTGAGCATAAAGACAGTAAAAACAATGCATGAAACAGTGACAAGTCTGTATAAGTCTTTTAAGAGGTATTGTCAAGGAAGTATGTATTGTTTGAGATGGTGTATGGAGTAAGGTCTGTTATCTAAAGTTGTTAAACTTACAAAAATGAAGAGTAGTCATGGCAGGGGTCTATGAAGTTTTTAAGACTTGTCAAGGTGAATAGGGTTAAACATTCATTCTGTGAATTTACTAAAGCCTTGGAAGCTTGGACCGTCATAAGAAGACAAGTGGAAGGTACTTCAATGTTGTAAGTATGTTAAGGGTCCTAGAAGCCTATATATGTCCTTCCAAGTGTCTAAGCAAAGCATGCAAATATATACAGTGGTCTGTGAGGTATGGTAGTATCCATCAACATCTTAAGAGGTCATGCTCCCTCAATCCATCAGGTAGGAAGTAACATGAGGTCTTTTGACATTAGTGGGGACCTAGTGATAAGTTCAAAGAGACTATGGATTAGAATGAGCATCATTATTGATAACCCCAAAACTTGATAGTGGGCAGTGAAGGAAAGTGGCAGTAAGCCTGCATATATAGTGATTTTAGAGGACTGACTTTTGCCTCATGAAACAATTCTTGTTAATATCTCAAGGTTTTGATCTTCATCACATGGATGTGGCAAGTATTCATCACATGGATGTGGAATGTAGAATCAAAGTTCATGTTGTGAAATGACTGACTCTACAAATCATGCAAGGAAAGTAGATACGAAGTGAGAGAAGTGGTGATAGCACTCATCATATGAAGGAAATAGGTATCTAAATGATAGTTTCAAATGTCTTTTAGAAGTACTAAAGGAAAGTAGGTTTCTTCCCACACCCTCAAGGAGTCATAATGACATCAAGACATCAGAATCACATGCCCTATTATCATGCAAGTGGGGTTGGAAAAAAGTCAAGGCAGTTTGAACCATATCCAAGCATCTAGGAGGTTGAGGTGCTGATTTAGGAGCATGAAAAAGAGTAATTCCACTTTCCAAGGATGCACATCCCAACTACCTCCTCTTTTCATGCATAGCGGTGCATTCCAAGGAGATAAACCAGCTAGATGTTCCTACAGAAACTACAAGAGCGGTTTGACCAAAACTCTTCAAGGACAAGTGTCCTCATCTCTTTAAAAGCATGTCCTTCTCCAAAGGTTGGAGTTCAAAAAAGGGGCTTAGGATCAATTTAGGGCTTCTTGCTAGTGGTTGGATGGAGTTCAAGTTCAGTTTTGGACTGATATTGTAACTTTTTCAGTTCTTTTCTAGGCTCAAGGCATGATTGTAACTCAGAACAACAATGTAATTTCCACTTTTTAGAGAAGTATGTTAGATTTTAGGCACATATACAGTTGTATGTTACCTTTTGATCAATAAAATAATCATTTTTTCCTTCTCAAAGCTGCATTTTGTGTAAAATATGGAAGTGATTGATTTGATTATGTGGTGAAGTTGTTTCCCCTTTATTTGTAGTCGAGCATTTTCAATACCTTATGCAGATATAAAACATGAAATATGCAGGTTATAGGTTGTGTTGTGAGTTTATGCATATTTTAGTTGTGAAAACCATTAAACCTTTCCTTCTAAAAGTTGTTCAAAACTCAGTTTCCTTTCTTTGAAATACTTATGCATCAAAACATGTCAAAATATGAGTTGTTCATGACATGGTTAGCTCATTGGTCACATTGTGTGTGTCAAGACAACAGTATAGGTCCTATATCATTCGGTGCATCACCTCCTTAGGATGTAGTCTCAGTTTATGTGAATATTTCTCTCTTTCCCAAGAAAATAGTAGTAGAGTAGATTAGTTTTAGGTTATCCATCAAGGGAACTAGCCCTCTCTGGAGGTTGATCTCAAGCTATATGAGCCCACACTCAGTGAGACCATCCCATGTTTCACAAGGTAGTTGGATTTTCCTCAAAATCCAACAAGGTGCATACTTTAGTGATAGTAGTTTTTGGCATGCCCGGTGGGATAGATTGGACTATTAGAATCCATAAGTTTTATATTCATTGTTGATATTTGGCGTGTGTGTCAACAATATCAGCCTTTGGAGGCAATATTTCACACACCTGGCAACTCTACAAGTTCAATCCAAGTGCTCAAAAGAATACCAAGGATTAGTGTTGGGTGATTTTCGTGCTCTTTTCCTTCGTGGGAAGCCTTCAAAAACACCTAGTGGTCTACTAGTATGAGTTGTTTTCCAAAAAATCAGACCTGGTTTTTCTTGTTTTAATGAATATTTCATGAAATTCTAGCTCTTTTTGATGTTCTAGCATGTCAAACCATCAAAGAGAATATGTACCTTTGCCTTCTTTTTGCCAAAATACAATGTCTATGCCTTTCCAGAACCCATGTCAGACTGAAAACGCTACTCATTTCATCCCAAATAGCTCTGTAACAACAAGATACCTACATGCTCATCATGCTTACCTCCCACCCACCCCTACTCATCCTCCTTGGAAGCCTACCAAATGCCTATAATTTGTCCCAAGGAGACTATTTTTATCATAACCAGCATGCCTTTTCTCCTAGCCAGCTTCAAGATGATAACAATATGAGCATTAGAGATATTGCATTAAACTTTCAAACACAGTTGGATGCTGTTAAAAATGAACAGGAGTATAGTTGGCAGCAGGAAAAGCTTGCATATCAAGCTTATTTACACTAGCAGGAGAGCAAAGTACAAGTGGGGTATGAAGAGAAGTTTCTAGCTAAACAAATCATGGCCAAAGAAGAGAAAATAAGGCAAGTGCTGGCTCAAATACAAAGGTATGAAACCCAACTAGCCTCTTACATTTTTGATTTTAAACCAACTCCTATAAATATGAATCATCCTTTGAAAGAAGAGGTTTCCAAGTTCATAATTCCTATTTTTAAGCAAGAAAAACCTATGCTCCCCCAAGTACCGGGGACGGGGACAGGCGGGGGTGGGGGGACGAGTTTCAGGGACGACATTTTTTTTGGGCCATTTTTATGGGACGGCAGGGGACGGCTACTAAAAAAATAAGGTTTTTTTAAAAATATAAGGAAATTTCAAATATTTAGATGATAACATTGATAAGGCATTCATTATAGACATTATAGAACATTAAAACATGCATACATAACCATAACATTACACTTGAACTTAGTTTTCAACTTGTCACATGAGAATTGGCAAACAAATAAACCAAATTTAATTGTTTTCAATGAGAATCTACATATATATTATATCAAAATTATATCAAAATGCTCAAAGGCTGCAAGTTTCAAGTTTCAACAACAAAATGACAAAAACATAGAGAGTATATGGTTGTCCCTAATCAACCTCTCCTAATACTGCATCAAAATCAGAATCTGAGTCCGAATCACTACCACCATGAGGGTCTACATCATCCAGTGGAACCCCAACCAAGCCCTCATGTGCCTCCTCATCAATCTGCATAACATCCTCTAGATCAACATCCCAATGTGCAGCTAGAGTCTGACGATACTCAAGTCTCTGTCGATCCTGTAGCCGCAAGGCACTATGCACTGCCACCAACTTCTCTGATCGTCTAGAGGTAAGGTTGTTCCTCTTCACTAACTGAATGAAGCTATATGTGGACCAATTCCTCTCTGCAACAGAGGAACTGGCCATCTGTGCAAGGAGGTGAGTGGCAAGTGTCCTCAATTCTAGTGCATCTGTGCCATGCCACATCCACCATCAAATAGGGTTAGTTTGAGCTAATGTAGCTCTATCCATCCTCGCCTCTTTTTTGCTGAAGTTTGGACCATGTAGATTGATAAAGGCCATCCATTGTGAGCGAAGTATAGAACCCTCCTCGGTATATATTTTTTCAAGGGCCCTCATGAACCCTTGTTTCACCTCATCATCATGAGATGGAGGCACTCTTCCAGGTCTAGATACATACCATTTGGGATTTAGAGCATATGCTACCATATGAAGTGGGGTGTTCATAGTGTCCCACCTCCGTGTCACAATGGGCCTAAGATGCTCCTCATAAAATCCCAAAGTAGGATCCTTGCTTTGAATGGCTTGCTTCATTTTCCCAAGCATGCTATCAAATGTCTCATAAATCTCTCCAAGACTAGGAGAGTCTGTGTCAACATATCTTATGACATCCGCAACAGGTGCAATGAAGGAGCAAACATAATTGCAAGTGAAAACAAGTTACAAAAATCAGCAATTTAAGAACAAAAATTAAATTTTTAATAAAATGATAATATCATAATATAAATAAAATGATAATATCATAATATAAATAAAATGAAAATCAGCAATTTGAAATTTCAATTTCATACCTTATTGTGGACCACCAATCATTGTCAAGGACCTTTTGCCTCACACTTTTTCCTTCAGCTGAATTTGACTCTGGCCATCTATTCCATTCTGCATTAGCCACCAATAATTGTAGAGGCTCCTTCACCTCAACCATCCTCTCTAACAAAATGAAATAGGTGGCATATCTAGTTTCCACAGGCTTGAGGAATTTCTTCTTCGAAAAAGTCCTGAACAATGCAAGTGAGGTTTGAAGGTTGCAAATGAACATCTGTATATCTCTAGCTTCTGCCACCACTTCCGTCACCCAAGCAATCTTCCCAATGTCTTTCAATGCATTGTTCAATGCATGAACACAACATGGGGTCCAGAAAATGTGCTTATAAGCACCCTCCACATCAAACCAATTGACTTACATACACGGGCTGAATCTGTTACCACTTGGACAACATTAGATGCCCCAACCTCTTCTATGGCATCCTTCAAAATCTAAAATTGGAAGTGAACATCCTTCTTCTTCCCTATACAATCAATAGCTCTAAGAAAATAAGAGCCAACTGGACATGTGACAATGATATTGATGAGTGGCCGATGTTTGATGTTAGTCCACCCATCCATGACAATAGAACAACCATCCCTAATCCAAGTTTGTCTCATGTCCTCCATCAAGATACTCACTTGAGAATATTCCTTGTCAAGTAAGGTGGTGCGTAGCTTATGTTCTCCAAGGGGACATATGAAGGACCAACAACTGTAACATCTCTTAACATTTGTTTGAAATAGGGAGAGCGTGCCACATGAAATGGTATGGCATGGGCAAAGAAAAATTTAGCAATGGAAGAGTCAACCACCTCTCGTGTTTGTGCATTAAACAACCCTGCAACAGTAGTAGTTCTTTTTATTTCCCTTACTAGAAACCTCTTCCACTTGGCTTTGTGAAGGCAATGACTCAGACACACTAGGCATACTCTCCATTGACAATCCCTTAGATCTTGCCTCCCCCTCCATGTGCAACCTAGTTGGCTTGACTTTTTCAGCTAGGGAAATTTTTCGACAACCTTTTACCCCCACTCCACCCAAATGCAAAAGGTGAGAATAAACTCTTGTATAGCTACCCCTATAGGTTTCACTGCAAATGTGACAAAGCCATACTCTAGACCCCTCGGTATTCTTTTGTTTGTTAGTGTCTATGCGGGTTGCAAATTGTAAGAGAGGTTTTTTAGGATTAAATGGGCCTTTTGCATAAGTGGCAAGTGTTTTGGAGGGGGATTCAAATGGATTAGATTTGGATGAACTCACATTCTCTATTGTACCACTGCCACTAGCACAACCCCCACTCTTTTTACGGCCTCTAGCACTACTTCTACTTGGTTGCTGTTGCATTTGAATTTCAATCTCATTTTCAGAACTTTTACTACTCTCACTGGTGCTCATTATTTTTTTGTTTGAAAAAATGATAATAGACAGTTGCAAGCAAACATAAAACAAAAAATAAACAAAAAAACCCTCCCCATGTGTTTGAAATTTAAAAAAAAACTAAAAAAAATACAAAGGAATATGAACAACAAAACAAAGAATGTCAATCTTACCTCAAATGACAATGATTTGATGCCCTAATGCCTTCTCTTTACTGCTATTACCCTCCTCCAACTGCTATTGCTCCTCTTCAAGCTGCTGTTCAAGAATGTCAAAATGAGGTAATGAGTGTGTTTTTTTGTTTTTGGATGATATAAGATGTTTTTTAGGTTTAGGTTTGTTTAAGAGGGATGTGGGGGTCCTTGTGGGCCCCCCATCCCTTTTTTTTTAAGTGTTTTTTTTTGTTTTTTGAGTTATATGTTTGCTGGGCCATAGGGGAGGGCTAGCTGTCCCCGGTACGGTCAGGGGACGTCCCGACCGTACCGGGGATGGCTAGCTGTCCCTTGAGTTTCCTTAAAAAAAGGGGATGTCCCCAGGGAGATAGGGACGGTTAAGGGACGTTCCCTGGCCATCCCCGCATCCCCGGGACGTCCCTGGTACAGGTACAGGATGAAAAGGGCAGGGGACGCGTCCCTGGGGAGCCTAGAGAAAAACCTCTTGAATCTTCAAGTCTCCTTGTGTCAAAATTCTAAGTTTTAGGAGCTCACCTCCCTTGCAAGAGTCTACACAAGTACAAGATCAACCTATTATATTTCAAGAACAATCCATTAAAACTTACTCCCCCTCAAGAGATTCAACAACCCTTTCCAAATCTTATAACAAGTCAGCTTCATGAACCTGTATGTGATGAGGAATATGAGAAATCAGACCTCTTGCAACAAGAATTTGAAGGTGATCATCTGGAACAACAGTATGTAAGGAAAGAGGATGGTAAAAAAGAGGAGTTGTTGGAGACAAAAGAAGAACCATCTATTGTCTACAAACCCCCATATGCTATAAAAGATGAGAAATTAGACTTTTTACAAGGAGGTAAGTATTAGAATAATTCATGAAGAAGGAAAAGAAGTTGTTGTTTTTTGTCTGCTACTTCTAGCTGAATATGAACATAATGCATGTATGGACGATGTTGAAGCATGTTCAATACTGAATCCTTTAGATTTTGATTCATTTGATTGTTTCTCTCACGCTTTTGATGAGATGAATGAAAACAAAATGCAAAGGCTACAAGGTGAAAATCTTTAGTTGCAAAGACAACTCATACAAGGTTCATTGGAGAAGAAGCAAAATGAAAATGAAGATTCAATCTCTTTGTTTGATCAACTACCTTACTTTGTTGACAAGGATGAGGAGGGCATGCAAATGCTCATCGTAGCAGAAGATTTGAACCAGAAGGAAGAGGTTGGGTACTTTAACGAGTTGTTGATCTAGGAAGATAAGGTTGCTTATTAGGTTGAACAAGAAACTAAATCAGAACCTACACTTCAAGAAGATGGTCTTCTTGTCTCCTCAAATCTTTAAGAGAGTTGTCCTACAACTGAGGTTAGTACTCCTATACAGAAAAGTAAAGAAGAGCTTGACTATGACCTTTTTTGGGATGAGCTAGATGACTTTTATTCAAACTTAGATGTCAAACTAACATCTTAGAAAGAAGTTCATGAACAACAAGAACATCAATTGGAGATGATCACTTTTCTAAAGCTTTCCAATAAACAAGATGATGAAGTAGCAGCAAAATGTAAGCATCAAAACAACACTAATTATTTGAGCATGTTACTGTCAAGGGGATGTCCTATTCAACATCTAGCCTAGAAGGAGTCACCAAATGTTGTATTTGATCCAGAACATGAGATTCAACATTTGGAACAACAAGATCAGTTTGGTTATTTACTTCAAGACAACCATATTTTCACTCAACTTGAATGGGTAGATGAGATTATTTGCATCTTTGGAGAAGTGTTTCAACAGCTGGTTGAGTGCTCATGCTCATTTTGGCTACTTTCAAGCATGAAAAGTGTTAGAAATGAAGGTGCAAACCACACAATCAAAACCTAATTCAAGCCTTATTAATATCCTTTAAATAATGTAGAATCAATGGAGATTGCAACAAAAATAATAACCCACTGCATAGAAATAACATGCATTAAAAATTGAACACATAACATAGTATGTAACGTGGAGAAAACCCTTTCGAGTAAAAAAACTCCACCAAGAAAAGAGGCTCCAAGTTCTATTATCTTCAAACATGAGATTGCAATACATGTACTTCCTCTTCTTCTTTAGTCTTCAATCTAGCGGTGCCTATTACTCTCAACTCTATTAAAAATGTAGTACAAATATCCTTATAAAAGGGGGTTGCCTTTTAGAGCAAGAAAACTGACATAATATCGACTGTCAGATCTGTGACCTAATGACGAACAGTCCAGATTTACAATGATAAAATATAAATAAAATTTGCCTCTGGGGGTGTTGCCCCCGAGCCCCCACCAAGGCACGTGGCCCCGGGACCCCCCATTGGGGGGATGATCGCTCGGACCCCTTGCAGGGGGGAAACCCCCTGCGACCCCCCATCACGGATGAATATGCATCAGGGACCAGATATAAACATGCGACTGAAACAAGATTGCTACTGGTGAAACCTTTCATCCCTTATGAGTGATTTACAAACAATAATAGGAATAATAAATTACATAGGATTTACAAGGTTGATGACACCTTATTCCTAACAAAAAGCATTATTAGCTAATCAGGAAAGGAAGCTATTTTGTAGAACCAATTAATGTCTTTGTTTAGACAACCTATTTCATTTGTTTAGTTTAGACTAGTATAGATTATATTTTATTTTGTTTTCCTCCAAGTGCAAGTTCACAAATAGTTGGTTGCCTTTAGGTAGTTGTGTTGTTTTTGTTGCTGTTCTAGTGTTGTTACAGTAGTTCTCAGGTTTGTTATAAGTTATTTTAATGCTTTTGTGACTATCACCCAATGAATATTCAAGGCTATTGGTTATAGATGCTTAGCAGGCAATCATCCCATAGAAGTTGCCAAAAATGTTACCTAATTATGCCGCCTCGGCCTAAATAGGTAATCTAGGTATTAGGGGAGTTGTCTTGGTTGCAGACCATAGTCTAAACATCATTTTTTAGGTTTTAAAGGTCCTTCATTAAGTGTATTTTTAAGTCTATAGAGGACATTTGAAAGGTTTCCATATGTAAAATTTATTTAAAAGACCTTATTTAGTGGTGTTGAATCCAAATGGGGTTTTGAAAAACCTCATTTTATTCCAAAAAGGCATAAAATGCATGCAATACTTGAGTCAAAGGGTCAAAAAATTAACTTCTCACATCCAATAACCTTAAAAGTGTCAAAAACAATACCCGTACAAGAGTGGAGGGAAGGTTTTTGAAAGGAAATGGAGGATAAATGGTCAAAACTCACATGGAGTAAGACTTTGAGTTAGGTTTTGAGTTAGTTTAGTTAAGGTTGGGTTTGCTGTGAGTCTTTTTTAGGGTTTGTTTCTTGGAGTTAGGCTTCCCTCTATGCCTTCTCTAGGGTTTTGACATGTTGTTGCAAGATTACCACCTGTGGAGGTAGCAAAGTGGAAGTTTTGAAGGTTTTGAGTCTTCAAAGAACATACAAGATCATGGAGGATGCAGGGTTTTCCAAGGAGACTTGATGTTAGAACACTAGATAATGATATAGTTCCTGCAAAGATCTCAAAAGTTAGGAGCAACAGGCATAGATCCTCCACAGTCTGCAATGAAGGCTAGGATATGAAGTTTTCCATGACAATAAGCAACATGGACCAGGATGCAAGAAATCATTCATCATTTATTCATTTCATCATACATTCATTTGATGATGTATGCTTGTCAATCTATTTTGTAGTAGGTTTCGAGCATGTTAAAACTAGGTAGAACTTATGTCATGCTTTTCAAGGACTAGGGTAGTAGAGTGTTTTCTTTATATTGCATAAATTGATAAATATTTCAACAGACAAATGCCACCCTATTAGCTTAATGAGCCAGTGATTAAAGGCCTTATTAGTTAGGCATATGTGTTAGTCCTAATGAACATGTTCGATAACAATTCCAATCTACCATCTTTCTGCCCTTAGTCCATAGGACTACAAACATGGTTGCATGCAGAAGTCATAAGTCTTGCAAAGAAACCATGGTAAAGGTATAAACAAAAAACTAAGATAGTAGAGAGGACTATCAGAGATTATTAGCATTATGAAGGAGCAGTAGACTGTCATAAGAGAAAAAGGAGCAGCCAATAACACCAGATCTGGATAATCTCATTTGGAAGACTGGAAAGCTTCAACTATCAAAACTTCATAGCATTGCTTCTCTTTGTTTTTCTTCCTCTATCTGTGGACATACATCTGCAGATTCTTCATCCTCTATGTCCATTGTGCATGACAAAGCTGTAGAAGATGGGAGGCATTTACAATCAATGGATTTCAGCTCAACCCCTAGTTGCAATAACAATAATCTAAGCCTAGAACAGATGGGATTGGTGTCAAAATCACCAAAGATTGAGAGTTTCAACTTGATGAAGGATTAGAGCTTGAATTATAGAATTCCCACTAGGAGATTCTTAAGTAATCTAAGGCCACTTGGCAACAAAATTGCCAAACTCAAAGCCTCATCAGAAGGATTGGTTTTGCTTGTTGAGGCCATTTGTCTGCTAGACAGTTGGGAAACAAGGTTATTCCAGTCCATAAATAGTGTAAGGTAGTATTGGCCTTTGCTGATGCTAGTTTGCATAAGAAGAAAGTTCTCAGGAGAGCTACAAGAGGGTAGAGATACCTTGAATGTGAGTAAAGCTCCGAACTGGGAGTTTTCAGAAAAGATAAAATATCCTGAGCTCAAGGTGAAGATACAGAGGGTCTTCATTGAAACATACAATGTCAAAGATTGTTAAATACACTTAAACTTTGTCAAGGGCCTACAAACAACTAAAAGGTCTATTATACTAGTAACAAAACAGAGATAACCCTACGGAGAGATACCCTACAGTGAATGGTTAAACACATAGAGTGCTAAGTGAAGAGTCTATGGAGTAGTCAAGACAACATTGTGTTGATGCAAGGTGCAGGATGTGACAACAGTGCTAAAGTTTGTGTGGAATCAATGTGATAGTGTGGGAGAAAGGTCACATTCAAAGGCATTGTTGAAGGCCTAACATGGCTCAAGAAGTCTTACACTAATTGAGGAAAGAGATCGAAATCATTGCCACTGTTGTTAGCAAGGTCATCACTGGTATATGGAATGATATCAAGATCTTACATTCTAAATGAAGAGGTTCTATTAAACATTATTTCTTCTACAATCAGTGACAAGGTCATATCCTTGTATCAAACCATGATAATCCAAGATTATACCAACAACAAGGTAGACTTAAGCACACAATATGTAAACATAGTGGGAATGATACAATAGCAGATTGATAAGGTTGTAGGCTTTGAGTAGGGGCATCTCAAGAAGATGGGACCATACCATCTGTTGATGATGATGCAAAGATAGTGACAAAGAAGAATAGAGTTGTTTGATATCTTAACAGCCTAAAGAGATATGTTAGTAGTCTTAATCCCATCAAGGATGGAAGGAGCTCATTTAAAGATTTATAAGATGCAGGGTGACAACTTGCTTGAGTAGTCAGTGAAATAGTTTTTGACAACAGGATGGTGCCCTGCTAGAGTGCCTAGACAGTGCAGAGGAGATATATGTAGGTCTACACAATAACAAAGCATGCAAAACTTAGATCATAGTTGTGTAAACCAAGGCAGAATTTGGTCTCTCCTATAGACCTACAAGAATCACGCAAACTTAGAGACCCCTGCTAACATAATAACAGAGAGATGACAGTAAACATGCAAACACAGTGGATTGCTAACCTTAATAATGAGCAAGGTAAAACTATTTCAGTCCTGATAGGGCTGAACAATGAGCATAAAGATAGTAAAAACAATGAATGAAATAGTAATAGGTCTGTATAAGTCTTTTAAGATGTATTGTTTGAGACGGTGTATGGAGTAAGGTCTGTTATCTAAAGTTGTTAAACTTCCAAGAATGAAGAGTAGTCATGGCAAGGGTCTATGAAGTTTTTAAGACTTGTCAAGGTGAATAGGGTTAGACATTCATTCTGTGAATTTACCAAAGCCTTGTAAGCTTGGACAATCATAAGAAGACAGGTGGAAGGTACTTCGATGTTGTAAGTATGGTAAGGGTCTTAGAAGCTTGTATATGTCCTTCCAAGTCTCTTAGCAAAGCATGCAAATCTATACAATGGTTTGTGAGGTACGGTAGTATCCATCAAAGTCTTAAGAGGTCCCACTCCTTCAATCCATCAGGTAGGATGTAACATGAGGTATTTTGATATTAGTGGGGACCTAGTGATAAGTTCAAAGAGACTATTGATTAGAATGAGTGTCATTATTGATACCCTCCAAACTTGATAGTGGGCAGTGAAGGAAAGTGGCAGTAACCCTGCATATACAATGATTTTAGAGGACTAATTTTTGCCTCATGAAATAGTTCTTGTCAATATCTCAAGGTTTTGATCTTCATCACATGGATGTGGAGTGTGGAATCACATTTCATGTTGGTAAATGATCCTTTTTACAAATCATGCAAGGAAAGTAGATACAAAGTGAGAGAAGTGGTGATAGCACTCAGCATATAAAGGAAATAGGTATCTAAATGATAGTTTCAAATGTCTTTTAGAAATCCTAAAGGAAAGTAGGTCTCTTCCCACACCCTCAAGGATGTCCTATATTATTTGGTGCATCACCTCCTTCGGATGTAGTCTCAATTCATGTCAATCATTCTCTCTTTTCCAAGCAAACAACAGTACAATAGATTAGTTTTAGGCGATCCATCAAGGGAACCATCCCTCTCTCGAGGTTGATCTCAACCTATCTAGGCCCACACTCAGTGACATCATCCTATATTTCACAAGGTAGTTGGATTTTTCTCAAAATCCAATAGGGTGCATACTTTAGTGACAACATAACCAATTTACCTTATAGATTTGGGCTGACCAATGCATTAGTATTTAGAGTTTAAATTCATTGTCTGTTGCATAGTAAAGAAAATCTAACTCCAAAATCCAAAGTGTTTAGTAAACTTCTTTACATTCACTAGCCCATGTTTAGATTTAAAAAAGAATAAAAATTGTATCCCAATTCACTTTATTACACGTGGTTTGTGTATCTGTGGCATATCATTAGAGCATTCCTTTTTAATTACTCCTCTCTTCTTGTGCTTGTGTTGTGTGCTTTGTAATAATCCCAAGTTGATAACTTTGAGTCAAGACTTCTAAAACATTCCACCTATTGGGACAGGAAAATTTAAAATTTTCTTGTATTCTTACTCATCCATATCTAACCAAATCATAAAACATTTCACCCAAAATCAGAATTACAATTGATATATCCCATAAAAATCCTATGACAAAATAATGTAAAGGGCCTAAATTTCTTAATATCGGTAAGACTTTATATTAGCTATACCGATTCATGAGAAACTAGTTGAAATGGTTATCGGCGAAGAAATCCTCTGAGATAACATTCGAAGTCATTACAATTAAACTCGACAGAATTGTTTGAGAAAAGCCTACAAGCAGAGATTTGAAGCAGAAAACAGAGGAATCAAGATCCTTAAAAAACAAAATGCATGTTGGTCAGAATGCATGTATACCAGATACAAAGGTGAACGGTCGAAGGTTTTGTATATTTATTTGTATGTATGCAAGATACAAATAGTGAGAAGATACAAACACATAAAGCATTCGAAATACAAAACTGGCAAATGCATGTACAAATGCATTTGTATAAAACATGCAAGGGGATATACAACGGTAATATACATCGCGGAACCGAAACGGATATGAAATACGGTTTTATTGTTGTATGTTTTGGATACATACATTGCGGTGTACATATAATGCAGAACTCAAAGGAAGTTAAAGTTTAATATAAAGGATGCATCATACTTTAATGTATATCGAAAGATGCATTTCACTTTATATACATGACGGAGCCGAAAATGAATGAACTATGGTTCATAAAAGCAAGAAGTCCGGAAAGGAGATACAATTGAGTTTGTATGTATCAGGCATTGTATATGAAGGTCGGATACAAGTAGTGTTGTAACATAGAATACGAGTGAGGAATAAGGTGGGTCCTGCATCTTACACATTGAGCTTGTATAATAACAATGTATATCTTCGATATACAAGCCGATATACAAGCGAAGATACAAGTTAAAGATACAAGCCGGATGTCAAAAGAAGTTTATTATAGAAAAGTCTTTGTATGTTTAAATGCTTGCATGTTTATGATATACATATTCGAGATACAAAGGAAATGTATATGCATGAAACACCACATGGGCCCCATCACCAATGGATATACAAGTTTATACAAGCCCGGATTTGAACGACACATTAAATATTGTGAATTTTAGCTAGGGTCCGCTATTGTATATAAAGCACATGCATTCGATATACAAAGAGATGATACAAATACAGATTCAAAGGAGATTTCAAATTCATTTCATAAATCTGGTTGGGCCTGCTCTTGTATATGGAAGAAAATGTATGTGATATACAAAAGATTTGTATATATAGAGTCATAAATCTGGTGATTCCTCAGGTGTATGTTGCAAATACATAAGATATATGGACACACTACAATACAAAGGCAAAGGGCATCCCACCCGCAATGACCAAAGCATTTTAAAGAAGGTCAAGATTAAAATTTTGTTATTGAAGGAGATTAAAATAACAAAAGGTTACACCAGATGTATGAAGAGTCATAACCCTACAACTACAAAATATATATAAGGGGAACCAAGTCCGGAAATAAGAATCATCATCAGTAGAATATAATACATACAGTTTACAATGTTTCCAAAAGACCATGTTGCGAGTATATTATTGAAGAAGTAAATTGGAGTTATCTGATCTTGTGGTTTTATTCTGGCATCAATGGTTTGTTAAAGTTACTCAATTGTGTGGTTGTCTCCAATTCTGTATTTCCTTGTTATTCAAATTAATATATCAAGTATATAGTTAATTTGTCAATGCACATTTGATGTATCTATGTGATTGAATAAATTGGTTTCCATTAGAGGAATTAAAATCCTTCTGATTAGTCACAATAACTTGGAAGTGTTAGTTTGGATTACTAAGAAGAACCATATAATTAGGATTGCCATTTTGTCTCCAAGTTAATATTATCTGTTATTCTTGCATATTTCATTCAATTGGTTCCTTCAAGAAAGGATTAAATTACCTTCTGGTGAATTACAAGATATCTGATTATATTGGTTGGATCATTAAGAAGAGTTTATCAGTCATCTCCCTGCACATTTATACAAGTTATAAACTAAATATTGTGCCAAACAGTTAGAATTATTATCCACTATAAGCCACTAGTCTTAGTCCTTCATTTGACTCTGTTTACCCAACAAGGCACTGGTCTTATTTCAATTTATCATTTAAACCCTTTTATTTACACAATCATAAAATTCACCTTGATATTGCTTATACCAACCATTCATTAGATATAGAATTAGTTAGCAAGCTCTCATCTAGTCTACACCATTTGCCACTATAGGTAGATCAATTTACTTAGTCAAAATAGTTGCATTCAATCTGCTTTAATTTCCAAGGTGTACCCACCTAGGTGTAGTAGGACCTAAAGTGTAGGAAATCATCAAACCTTGAAGGTTGATTTCTTCAAGTTAGTTCAAAAACGTTGTGAATCTAAGCATAGAGCCTGGCATCCTCTTAGGATTAGCAACCTACATTTTTGAAACCTAACACCACCCACCAAAAGATTTGCCAATTTAGAAGTTTCATTGGGATGAAATCTTGTATGAATCTCATTCCTTAGATTTAAAGGACTGCAACATCTATCCTTGTTACTTACCTTGCAATTGTCTTGCTCACTTTCTTCTATTTCCTAATTAATGCTTTGTCTCATTCTTGTTCAACTTCAAATTCCCTATGTTTGTGTGGAGGAATATATTCTTTATCATTTAGAGCACATAACCATTTAGCTTTAAATGCCCATTCTCTTGGGCCATTTACCTAGTTTTACATTAGGTTTAAGTTAGGAATTTCAAGTTCATATTTAAGGAATATGAATCCAATGCATATATTAATCATGTGGAGGTTTACAATGTTATTCTATTTCTTTTATTGAATTATTTTGACACTTGGACTATAGCATGTATTTTAAATAGAATTTGTTTTCTTGCTCAATATTGTATACTAGCTTTTGAATAATATCGGTTGATGCTAAATTCATAAATCATTGTTTAATAGAAAATGCATGATTTAGAAATTGATTTCCTTCTCTTTATTTCCAAATTATTGCTTTTATATTATTAAAAGGAAATCAAGATATAGTATTAATGTCAATTAGTTCCACAAAAGTATGTCATATTATTGTATTGAACATAAGCATTATCTATATTCCTATGCCTATTTCCCACAACAATATTATCATGTTTTCTCAATTATGTTTTAAGATCAAATATATGGCTCGGGGTTTAAATAGATATCCTGAATCTATACTAAGTTAAAACCATCTTTTAGTTTTGAGAAAATTGTATAAGTGATTGTAAACATTATCAATAGTTATAGTTACCTAATGCATTCTTTAGTAGCATTAGTGTGTGAGTTTCTAATTTAGTAAACCATAAATACATCTTATAAAATTAGTCATACTCTTATTTCAAGTGACTCTAATGATATTGGTTAGCTTTATACTTTGGATGTTAACCTTTCAACCATTGTGTTGCATACTCATTATTGGATACTAGTGGTTAGTAATCTCTTTGATGGATAACTCTAGGTTTTGTGGCTTCTTGTGTATTATGGTATTTCTATTTATGTACTTAAATGCATATGACTAACAAATTGAGTGTAGGTTGTGGAGTATTTAGGGACTTAGAAAGGAACAACCAAGTACTCGACTATGGTAAGAGTACTGTCATAGTAATTTATTTAAGCAAATAACTTTATATGAAATAACTAAATAGTTTTATGAATTATGTATGTGTACTATCTTAGCTCGGTGTCATCTTTAAGAAGATAGCATAATTTACCTTGATCATTTGAATTAGCTAAATTGGTGAACGAATTATGTTTCTTTTGATCACTATGAGGTCTTGTAACAATATAATGGAATTGAGTTATTTATTATGTAACGATGCATGTTATGAGTAGAATTAAGATTATACATCTTTTAGTGTATTAGAGTTAGTAAATATAGATGATGATTTAAATAAATAATTGTTATCAATATTTTTCTTAGAGGCTTGAATAGATAGAGTTATGATTTACAAATATTGGATGAATAGATATCGTAGTAGTATTGAAGATCATTATAAATGGTTGGAATTCATAGATTTATGTCTAACGACTATTTTATTAATGGATTCCATCATTCATATGATCCTTAATCATGTTTTTGAGTGTTTCTTGATAGTTATTCAATTTAGGTGTGCATATGCAATAGATTCAATGGAGAATTATTCATATGTTAATCTTGAGACTAATGATGAGATATATTGTAATAGTGCCTGTGAAAATAATACCTAATATTTTAGTTCTAATCTAACATAGTTAAGTTTTTTATAGAAGGAATTTATGACAATTCATTAGTCTTGGAAGTATTTATGATCTTTATGTTTGAAGAGGCATTTATTACCCTTGGTGACTATAGCCGAGAACTAGAAAAGTTATTGATTAGAACCTGAAAATCTTCTTGAATCGATCGATGTTATTGATTAGTAAATTTGGATGAGATAATCTACTTCTTGTATAATTGTTATGTATAATTATGGTTGATAGACTAAAAATCACATCAAACACCCCTTCTAGGTTTTTGCATATAGATGATTCCTTAGGCTTCCATATTTGTTTCACGTGAGTGGGTGGCAGCTGACAAAGAACTGTCTATGTAAATTGGACCCTAGAAAGGGTTGTGTATCCACTCATACAGTTGCATAAACATAGATTGAAACAAATCTACATATTATGAGTGACGAATCCTTTTATACCTTGATCCCGTGGATACAGGGTATGTAGGTGGTCTGGGAAATAAAAAATGTTTCCAGTACTCAGGTACAAAGGAATGGTGAGGTATTTGGTTCTTTTCTTCTATAAATATTGTGATGCTAACTATTTGTGCAGTGTTGCAGATCCATGTTAACATAAGATTATCTAGTTAATTTTGTATAGGTGGTAAGAAAACAGGTTGCTGGAGCAAAAGCAAGTTGATAAAAATGGGTACAAGGTTAAGGTTGGTGATCTTTTCAAGTATTGATGATTTTAGGAACTAAGCTTGAGTTGTCTATCTTCCGTAACATTTATTTGGGCAATTCTTCAAAACTTATAGTAATGTTTTTTATAAATCTACATTTCTGGTATCTATTGAACAAAATTTTTCTTCCCTTGATATTTTTTGATTCAGAGTTAGAATTATTTTGGTATTAAGGAGTTGGTTCCTTACATTTCATGACATGCTTCATGATATTGTGGATGATTTATTAGGCAAGTTAAAAACTAGAGCTAAGCATCCTAAAATTCTACAACACATATTTTAGATAGTAAGTGAATATAAAGTTTGATTCAATCCTAAGAAGTGTGCATTTGACATCATGCCAGGTAAGCTATTATCCTTTATTATTTCTAGAAGTGGTATAGTAGTGGATCCCACTAGAGTCAAAGAAATTACATAAATTCCTCCATTATAGAATTGTAAATAGTTCTGTAGTCTCCAACGAAATCTTCAATCTATATGTATATTCATTGCTCATCTTGTAAACAAATGCCAACCACTCTCACATCTCCTAAAGAAAAATGTGTATATCCACTAGGATCTGTTGTGTCAATATGCTTTTGATCAACTAAAATAATATCTTTCCAACCCACCAATTATCATGGCAACAATCCCAAATAATGCATTAATACTTTACATTTCAACTACATGGGTTGATTTGGGAGCCCTTCTAGCACAACATGATAACCAAGAGAGAGAAAGTGATATTTATTATGTCAGCAAAACTTTAGTTAGATGTGAAGATAACTATAGATCTATGGAAAAGACATGCTTGGTTGTGGTATTTAATTCACATAAACTAAGGCACTACATGCTGAATATCAAACTAAGCTTATTGCCAAAATTGACCCTTTTAAGTATCTTTTTTCAAAATCATCTCTAATAGGAAGAATGACTATGTGGGTTATATTTCTTAGCACATTTGATATTGTGTATGTTGATCAAAAGGCAATCAAGGGATAAGTAGTAGTGGATTAGTTGGTAGAAGCACCATTAGTAGATACAAACCATTGAATCTTAACTTTTGAGAGAATCCATTCTAGCTCTTGAAGAGTCACTTGAGTGGAAGGTCTACTTTGATGGTTCCTTCATTACCTATGGCTCATAGGTAGGTATCTTTTTCCTTATACCACAAGGTGACATTATACCAAAGGCATTCAAAATTTGGTTTCCCTGCACCAATAATATTGTTGAATACAAAGCTCTCATTTCAAGTCTCAAACTTGTAATCCAATGGAATATCCAACACCGGTCAATTTTTGGTGATTCCTAGGTGGTCATCAAACATGTCAATGATGAATATCAAACTAAAGACTATAAGATCATCCCTTACAATAGAATGGTTGAAAGCTTCAATGGGTATTTTACTCACATCTAATTTGAGCAAGTACCTCATATGAATAATAGGGTAGATGATGCAATGGAAACCATTGGCTATCTCCTTAGCATGTACACAAACACTCCAAAATATAAGTTATTGGTTGAGTAGCTCATGATCCTAGCATATGGTGTTTTTGAATTATAAATGACATGTGAAATTGTTGGTCCCAACTCCTCATGGTATCACAACATTCACACCTACCTCCAAACTCAAACCCACCTTTCCATCCAACATTTCACTTAACTAGCACAAATCCATTATCCAATGTACATATTGTTTCACCCTCCTTGGTGGCATGCTATATCATAGGGGTTATGATGGCACCTTGTAACAATGTTTAGATTCAAAGGAAGCAAACCTAGCTATTAAAGAAGTTCATGATGGCATATGTGGAGAGCACACTAGTGGTATGGTCCTAGCTAAGAAAATGTTAAGAACATGATATTATTGTCCCACCATGGAACAACATGTAAATATGTTATAAAATGTACATGTAAAAAACATGAAGATCTAATTCTTGTTCCCTCTCAAGAACTTCAACCCATCACAACTCCATGGCCTTTTTCCACATTGGGGCTTGACCTCATTGGAAAAATAAACCCTTCTTCCTCCAATGGCAATTAACATATTACCACTACAACTGAATTATTCACTAAGTGGGTAGAGGCAATTCCTCTTACTTATGTGATTGACCAACAAATATCCAAATTCATCCTCAACCACATTATATTCTGTTATGGTATCCTTGCTTCCATTATCACACATAATTATAAATCCTTTAAAAATCATGAAGTCCAATCCCTTTGTGAAAAATTTCACATCAAACACAAATGGTCTACACCTTATTACCCATAAGGAAATAGTCAAGCTGAGACATGTAATAAAACCCTCATTAAAATATTCAAAAAGATTGTTAATGATGCTAACTATGATTGGCATCTTCAATTCTATCCCACCCTATAGGCCTACCACACTAGCATCTGTACACCCATAGGAGCTACTCCCTACTCCCTTATTTTCGGTGATGGAGCCATTTTTCCAATCAAGATCAAGTTACCTTCTTTGTGCATTTCTTTACAAAATATCATTGATGATTGAAGAGTATTGCATTGCATTCCTTCCTAAATTAAGGTTCCTAGATGAACGTGTAGTGTATGAAATTTAATTTGACAAAGAAAAGTCTAGTTCTCTTTGGTAAATGATTTCAATGGCACAACACTAGGAACAACTAGCTCTTATAAGGAAGAAACTAATTTATGATTACTCTAACAGAAAGAGAAAATTAAACTATCTGAACCTAACATGTTTTACCCTTGAGAAAATAAAGTTTTCTAACAAGTTAAAACACAACGAAAGATGAAAACTCCTAATTTATAGATTTACCAGATACAAATTTATCAAATCAAATTTAGAGCTGTAAATACAAAGTAGAGAAGAATCTGCAAATGAAATCTGGAAGCATCTATGGAGGAAACTAGCTCATCATGTAGATGTCTACATGTCATGTTGTAGTCCATATAACATGAACTACAGAATCTCAAAATGTCTTCTTGGGAACTATGTCCAATCTACACATAAACAAAGCAAAAACAACCAAGAAGCCTTCAAAATTACAAAAGAAAATTAAATGATAAGACTTAATCTATTTATTCAAAGAGAAATGATAAAATGACAAGGAAAGGAAAGTATTAACAAAACCATCATGTGGTTGAATATCTTCACCAAGAAAAACTTGTAGTTGCAAGAAAAAGAAAAATGGTTGGGGCTGCATAAGCATTTGTCAATAAATATCAAACCCCTATTTTGGTCTTTCAACCCTACAATAGCCAAATGATAAAGAGAACAAATCGTGTGTGCTCTTATCTTACGCGCATCTAAGAAATAAGAACAACAAAAATATGCTATGAATTCTTGCACTAAGGTCTACATAGGCTAAGCTAACTAGTGTGTGTAAAGGAAATAAAAACGGGATGAAAACCCAAAAATTGCCTACAACACAAATAGGTTTTATGCTAAAAGAATAATGTCAAAAGAGGGGAAAAGAACTCTTTCACCTCCAACAAAAGAGATGAAAGCTACACAACTAGTGAGCAAGGCACAAGTGAAAGACCCTACCAGATGTAATGGTCCCAATCCTCATGAAGATGCCAATGGATTGCAACAACTAATCACATAGAGAATTGGAGGACCAAAATGATACTATTGTATATTGAAGATTGTAATTTAGAGGGTGTTGATGATTGCCAAACGATTGATAACCAAAGATCAAAGCATAGAGAACACAAGAATATGCATGATAGATTCAAAAATGCAAAATTAGAGGGGAAAGAAGAAAAGCCAGGGTTAAAAGAACCATTTGGTTGCATGATAGATGAATTAAAATAACTCACACATGCAAGGGAAGGTGGAAGAAGACACTTAGAAATGGTCACTACATGACAAAGAGTCACGGGATACTAGTGCGTCGCATTGATGTCCATGCGTCATCAATTCCTGAAGTCTCCAAACACCTTAGGATAAAGAGGAAAAAAAGACACTTAAATAGAAGTGCATGAAAATAAACACATGAGATAGAATGTTAGGAAAGGTGTATCAGCCTTTCAATTATAAAAAGGTACAATTTTTTAGTTATAAAAACATAACAACTCAATTTCTAGGCTATAGGGTTGGTTTTTGGACAATAAAATTTATGGGTCATCTGCACCACCATTGGTGGTGCTTGATGTGTAGATCTCTTCAATATCTTCAATTTTGAGAAAAAGGTAACCCAATCAACCCATTAGATCAAAAGTTATGGCCTCTAGAAGTTGGGCCTCTAATATTGGAAAATGTAAAAATGTGTTGGATACAAAAATGAGTTGTAAGGGGGAGTTACATGTGTTGATGCATGTTTTGACACATCATAAGGCACATTTGATTGGAGATAATGAAACCCTAAGAATTTGGGCACAACTTGTGGGTGGTGTTAGCTCATGGTTTTGTAATTACCATTTGACAGTTTTATATATTGTTTCTCCTACATATTAGGTGTTTGAGATGGAGGTTGTGTGTAAGAGCCTTATATATGTCAAGTTGCCTCTAGATATTTGGTTGGTGATATTCTTGTAAAAGCTTTCTCTACAAGTATATTGTAATCTTTTGATTATTGAATAATATATTGAGTTGCATTTGGAGTGTGGGGTTTTTCTGCCAGAAGGATTTTCCCCACATAAATCACTGTGTTATGGTATGATTGCTATTCATGTTTATTTTTGTATAATTTATGTAATTGTTGTAAAGATCTAAATTTTTTTGCATAACCCGCCTCTCAAGATTATGTAGGAAGTTGTTATGCTACCTTAGTTTCCTTACAAATGGTATCAAAACTTGATCACCTTTGGTTTCGGTTGTGGGTTGTTGGGTTTTTTGAACTAATCCAATTTTAAGTGGGAGCTTTTGTAGAAGATACTTTGTGATTTTGTTGTAAGAATGCTTAGATGGGAAGGACATCAGGAAGAATAGAGGTAGAAATTTTTTTGGTAACAATTTTGAGATGTGGAAGTTGAAGATGGAAGATCTGTTAATTGATCAAGATCTATGGGATGCTATTGATGAGCATGTTTCAAGGTCTACATATGCTACTTTGGTTGCTCAATATGATGTTATGGACTGTAAAGCCAAAGTTCTAATTAGATTATGCCTAGCAAACCTTGTTTTAATCAATGTTCATGAAGATTCATCTACGAAGAAATTGTGGAAGAAACTTGGTGAGATATATCAAACCAAATATTTAGTGAACAAGATTTTCTTGAGGAAGAAATTGTATTAATTGATAATGGAAGAGAGTGGACAAATTGTAGACCACATGGAAAAATTCAATATGTTGGTGACTCAATTGGCATCAGTTGGTGTAAAATTGGATGAGGAGGAGAGATGTCAGATCATGCTTTGTTCTTTGTCTGATTTGTGGGATTCTTTTGTTATGGCTATTGGGAGTAAATTTGTTGTCTTGAAATTTGATGTTGTGGTTCTTTGCTTTCTTAAGAAATGAGGAGGAAGGTATCCATCAGTGCCAAAGAGGCCCTGAATGCTCTTGGAAGACCTAAAGAAAAAGGTAAGAAGAACGAGAAGCATGACAAATCCAAGTCCAAGGGGAGATCCAAATCTCCTGAAAAGTCCAAAGTCATTTTCTAGAATTGTGGTAATCCTGTACACTTCTATAAGGAGTACAAAGAAGAACAGAAGAAGAAAAAGAAATTTGATTTTGATTCTAAGTTTGAGAAGGAAGATGGTGATGCGTTCATTGCAGCTTTGGCCACTCGTGCAGGTAATGATTCATGGTTAATTGACTCAAGTGTATCTTTTCATATGACCCCTAATAGAGATTAGTTTTTTGAATATGAAGAATTTGATGGAGGTAAGGTGTACTTGAGTGATGATTCTAATCTAAATATTATTGGTTATGGTAAAGTTAAAATCAAATTTCCTGATGGTAGAGTAAAAACGATTAATGTGTGTTGCATATCCTTGGGTTAGCACAAAATTTATTATTTGTAAGCAAACTAATAGATGTGGGTGTGCAGGTACTCTTTTCTAACATAGGAGGCAAGATGGTTAGAGGTGATATGGTAATCACTAGAGGTGTCAGATTAGGTACATTGTATAACTTGACACATACACTATTGAGTGCAATAGTACTTCTCTAAAAATCAAGTATGTGACTACTTCATTGGAAAAAGTGAGGGTTTCCTCTTTAGCGGATGGTTGTGGCTTCTAGGTACCTAAGGGTGCTCTTTATTTTGAATCAAAATTACCTATGGAGAAGACTATGTAATGGCATCAGAGATTAGGCCACATAGGAGAAATGGGTCTAAGGACCTTGAAAAATAAAAACCTTGTTGAAGGGTTGACTGATTGTAATCTTGATTTTGATGGTACGCCCTTAATCCTATGTACTTAGGGTTATGAGTAGTCAACTTGTGGCTACCTTAAATCCTAATTTAGTTATATAATCATTATTATAGTCATATATAGGTATTTAGGTCATCTTAGGGGTTATAGTTAAGTATCTAAGTCAGCTTGGGTGGCAACCAGGGCATACTAAGGTATATATAGGAGATAGAGGTAAGTTTATTATCATCATATTGCAAATTGTGTTTTTCATTGGAGACTTCTGGAGGTTGTACCCTTAAAGTGGCATAATATTAACAAGTATTTGCAGCATATTTACTATTATATTCAGCTATTGTGCAAGCTATTTCATTACAAGTGGTATCAGAGCATGATCTTGGCACCGTGAAGGCAAGAAATAAGGAGATTTTTTTAAATTTTGGAGCTCATATTGGGAATCACATATCTCTCTCATTTTGTCAAATATTTCCAATATTTCAAAGGATTTTTCAAGAGAATATTTAATCTGCTACATTCTAGATTTGAGGTCAATTGGAGTAGAATTAAGGGCATTATTGCAGAATTAGCATTTTCACCATGTTCACTCCTAAGGCTAAAATTTAGCAATTTTTTTCCTAATTTCTAGAGGGTTGATCAAGGTCACTTTGATACATCTACAATCTTGATTTGGAAGGATTTGGAGTTGTTTTTAGTAAGTTATTAAAATTTGATGTTTTTTCATTAATTCGCTACATAGGTTGCAAATTGTGGAATTTTTTAGATTTATTTACAATTTTGGAAAGATCACAAAAAATAATTAGGGTTCTTTGTTAGAAATTAATCTTTACTTAGTGAAGATTATATTTTATTTGTAATTTATTATTTGGTGTATTATCCCCACACATGTCGGATAATTCACCTCTTTTATTCCTCCTGTAGGAATAATCTATTTCTGTAGATTCCTCCTTAAGAGGAAATATGTGGCACACACCTTATGCAAGATGGCATATGGAAGTTATGGATAACTCCATTACCCACCTCTATTTAAGAGGTCTCTCCTCCTCTCTTTGATGTATTCCTCATCACGAATATCTTCTTCCTCACTCTTCTTTTCTTCTCATTTCACTCATTGAGAAGCTTCTCGCTCTCTCTGTAATCTTTTTCAGGCTTCATGCCATTTGCATAACACATGGGGTTTTTCTTTGTTTTTCCCCCTTTACAATCTTGGTCTCCATTGGTGCAATTTGGTATATCTTTTTTATTTTTGTTTTATTTATTTTGCATGATTGATTAGTATTATTGATCCTTTAAATATCCTTTACAGTCTTCTTTTTGAAAATTTAATTTTGGAGTGACTGACAAAAATAAAATAGAAAAATAAAACAAATATTATTAGATTTTGCAATAAATGGCCGAACCACAGACTAGAGGTAGGGGAAAAAATCCATATACTCTTGGTAGGACTCCTAACAAGGGTGACTCATTCACTAGAGGATATGGAAGAAGATACCAACAAGATGAAGGAGGATATACATCTCTTGATAGGAAGATTGGAGGCCTTAACAAGAAGATTGGATTCCTTTACAAGAGATATATCTGACATTCAGAGAACATTGGCTAATATTAGGAATTATATCCATGGTCAATTAGGCTCACAATCAAATGTTTCAAGAAATCAAGGTGGATCATCTAGGTCACCTAATCTAGATCCAAATGCTAATTGTTGTCATGTGAAATTGCACCCTACTTGAATAGGACTCCAAGCATTCCAATGACACAATGGGATTGATCTCTAAGTGTGGGACTTTGCTAAATGAGATCAAACCTCTAGAGAAGGCCGGCTTCATTGTCTAGTTATCACCTAAACTACTAAATTTTGGGGTGAAAAGGGGAAGAAATGTGCTGAAATGAAAGATAAAGCAACAACACTTAAAACATGAAAGGGTGATGCACCAGATAGATTTAAAGAACCTTTGCAAAACTGAAGCATGCACAGCACAACCATATACAACAAGCAGATATACATAGAATAGATGATTCTAACAGAGGTAAGAAGCAAGATGATTGAGAAGAACAAGAGATATTCATAGACAACCATATGCAGATTCACACAAAGATAGAGAAATCAGCAAAAGGCATAATAGCTTGCATATATCTAATGAAAGGCAAGGTTACAGCGTGAAAAGTTTTGTTTGGAAATAGGGAGAACAAGATGCTCCAAAAAGTTTTCCAACGTTTCTTACATCATAAGCCTCAGCTTATATAGCATTTCAAAATTAACCTAGGTCGGTTACAAAATCCGCTCAGGGAGCTGAGGTCGGTTACAAAATCCTTGAAAGGACATCCAGCTGACAGGAGTAATGGCGTCAAAATCTGGAACTGTGGCAGATGGAAGATATTGCTGAATCTTCAATGCAAGCAGCGGCGTCATCGATCTGATCCTCAGAAGTGGCAGAGGATAACCTAGCATTGAATGCGAGCAGTTGCCTCTGACAGTTCTCGACGATCAGGCGGAGGAGAAAAAATTGAAGGTGAAGTGGTGGTGGGATATTTTGGGCTATCAATGTGAGCTGTGCCCTCCTGTGCAGCAATAAATACAAAAAATATCTTCACCAACTCAAGAAAGTCGCTGCCAAAAAAGTCCACCCGACCGACATGAAGATCCAGATCAAAAATGGAAGTGGGAACCCTTCTGAAGAATTCCCGCCAAAAGGTCATCATCCTGATATTTTCAAATTTCTGCAGGAAAAGATGATCCCACATGCATCCGGAAGAGATGCCTCTATCACTTTATAAGCTAGGCTGTGAGCATATATAATGTCGGTGCTTTTGCTACCGACGACATCATCATAAGCCTTAACATCATCCTCCTTCTTGTCATGTTCCGTCGGCAAGACTCCCCAATATCGGTGGGCCGATTGCATGTTATCCTGATAGAGAATGTCACCCCGATCTTTCAAATTAGCCCTGAGCCTCATCATCACCTTCAAGACCCACGAAATTTCCTCCTGACGAGCTCATCCTGATAATTCATATCACCCCGATATGAAATATCACCCTGATGTATGAATATCAGCCTGATGTGAAATATCCGCCAACATCCCGATGACATCAGCAACATGTTAGAAAATTAGGATGATCCTTGAATGCTAACTGATGTTAAGAAAATATGAGCTCCTTCGGACCTTGAAGACATCATCATGATATTAGGGCAGGATGATATTCGGAAATATCATCCCCGCAAAATATCAGGTTGCACTGTAGCTTCATCATAAGATCAGGGTGATCTTGGAATATGACTGATATTTGGAAATATCACCCCTGGCAGGAATATGCATGAAGCTGTGAAACAAGTGGATATCGCCCTGACATAGGAATGACGTCAGCAGCATGTTGGGCGATCCAGCAAACATGAAGTGAAAACATAACATCAGGATGATCTTCAACTAAGATCATCCGATATTCAAATGTGATGACCCCTCAGAAGATCAGGTCATACTTAGAAACTTTGTAGCACCAACATCAGGATGATCTTCAACTAAGATCACCTGATGTTAAAATATCATCCTGATGTGAAAGATCGGGTTGGCAGAAATATGATGACCCTCCATAACTTCCTTATCTTAATGAATTTCAGGGTGATGTAAAAAACAAGCCTGCCTATTTTTTCAAGCTCTTTCACATGGTAAGCCTCTTTAGGCAGCTTTGGATTTTAAAATTTGGGTTAAGACCTCAGGATCACAAATATGGCTTTCATGGGGATATGCATACTGACTGATCCTACTTGAATTATTTTGACTCCTGCTAGAGGAACAATAGGTCAACAATTTGGCGACCTCTATGGAATGTTTGCCTACTAAACATGAGATTAGTAGCCTTAAGTATCCATTGGGCATGGAGTCAAGTTCAAAATATGCTGGGAAACTAGGACCTGCCTCTCAAAACACAAAAAGGGGAGAAGGCCTGCTTTCTCCTAATGACAAAGCAGCCTGTGTAGAAGCACTTAGGGAAGTAAAAGGATCTAAACTACTATGCAATAACACTTATTGAAAACAAGAAGTCTAACCTACTAATTTACAGGGTGCTCATACCTCAAAACACATTTTCAAGTGTATCCCATTGACTGGGATATGCAGATTTTCTCCATTCATATTTGACAATTGAAATGCACTATGCTCCTTGCATTTAGTAATGAGAAAGGGGCCAGTCCACATGCTGTCAAATTTGGAATGCTTCCCTGGTCTACTCCTCAGCTCATCCCATTTGAGCACCATATCACCCACTCTAAAATGTCTAGGGGTGGCCTTCTTGTCAAAATTTCTTTTTGTTTGCAGCTGATGATGTTCCATGGCTACCATAGCTTTATCTCTGCTTTCCTCCAGCTACATAAGCTGAGCATATCTTATAGCCATGGGGCTTTTTGCTTCAAGCATTTCTAGATGATGCATGATGTCTAGTGCTGGCAATTCCATAGACATAGGCAACCTTGCCTCCTTTCCATACACTAGCAAATAAAGGGAGTTCCCAATAGACCTCTTAGGAGTTATCCTATCAGCCCACAGAGCAAACTTCAAATCAGTGTGCCAGGTCCTCTGATTATTCTCCATTTCCCTCTTAATAATCCTAATGAGATTTTTGTTTGTGGATTTAGCCAAACCATTACCCTGTGGATAATAATTTGATGAAGTATTCAAATAAATCCCATTCTGGACAGCCCAGTCAGTTATTCTTAGGCCAACAAAAGCTAGAGCATTATCAGAGATGATTGATTCAGGCACTCCAAATCTGGAGACCAAATCACAATAAAAATTTAAACTAGCATTCTCATTAGATTCTTTCAGAGCCATTGCTTCAGTCCATCTTTTGAAGTAGTCTATGGCTGTGAGTATCCACCTGTGGCCTGCACTTGATGGTGGGTTGATAGGTCCAATAAAATCAATGCCCCATCTCATAAAGGGTTGCTCTACCTGGATTGGGTGTAGAGGCAAAGCTGACAGCCTCTCTTTTCCTGCAAAAAGGGCACACTTAACACACTTTCTAGCCCATGCATGGGCGTCCTTAAATAAGCTAGGCCAATAATAGCCAGCTCTCATTACTTTCCAAGCAGTAGTCCTTGGGGCAAAATGTCCCCCTGCTGTTCGATCATGGAATTCATGTAGCACCCTATCAGTCTGATCAGTATCAACGCATCTAAGCAATACACAATTAAAGTCCTTTCTGAAAAGGATGCCTTCTATTAAAACATATGGAATGGATTACAGCCTAAAGTATCTTCTTTTAGCTTTATCTAAGCTTGCAGGACATCTACCAGTTTGCAAAAATTGGGTCATATCATTAACCCAACTAGTACCTACTGCTGCTGTATCATCATGATACTCCTCTTCTATGATCAGGAGCACCTCTTCTTCTTCCTCTACCTCATCCTTAGAACTGGTGACAAGCTGCTCACTGAGTCCTCTGCCTCTGACCAGCTTGGTTATCTTGATCTCCACATCATATTCCATGACCTTGGTGATCCAACCAGCCCTTTTCTCATTAACATCTTTACTCAGTAGGAACTCCTTCACACTAGGATGAGCCACCATCAGGTGTATCTTGTTATTGGAAACAAGATGCCTAAACTTTTTCAGGCTCCTGACTACTGCCAGGACATGCTTTTCAACGAAGCTATACTTTTGCTTATACTCCTCCAACCCTTGGCTGAAGAAGGCAATTGGTTGTTCAAAACCCTCGCTCTGCTGCTACACCAGAATCACGGAGATGGTACCCAGGCTGCCATAAGCATACAGGATAAAGTCCTTAGAGAAATCAGGATTGATCAAGGTTGGTGCAGTTGCCAATACCTGCTTTATGGACTGGAAGCTAAGTCTGGCCTCTGACGTCCAACTGAAAGTTATGTTCTTTTTCAACATAGACGTCAAGGGTTTTAAAAGATTTGCAATATCAGGTATGAACCTTCTCATAAAGTTAATTCTGCCAATGAAGCGTTGCAGTCCCTTCCTATGACTGGGCAAGGGCAACTCCAAAATGGCCTTTATTCTCTCCTCATCAATGGTAATACCCTCCTTTGACACAACATGCCCCAATAACTTGCCCTCATGTACAGCAAAAATGCATTTTTTTGGATTGAGGGATATCCCAAACTCTCTGCATCTTTCAAAGACTAGCCTTATGTGGGATAAATGCTCAGATGCATTCTTAGAGAAGACTGTTATGTCATCCAGGTATACCAGCACTAGCTTATACATCAGGCCTTTAAAGGCCATGTCCATGGCTCTTTGAAAAGTAGAGCCAGCATTTGAGAGGCCAAAAGGCATCCTCTTATAGGCCATAGTACCCCACTTGGTTGTGAAAGCAGTCTTGAATTGGTCTTCTTCTTTGACTAGCACCTGGTTATAACCAGAAAATCCATTAAGCAAAGAAAAGCTTTCTGAGCCAGCCACCACCTGCAGAATTTGCTCCATTGAAGGCAATGGGATGTGATCTTTTAGGGAGGCTCTATTGAGGTCTCTGAAGTCAACACACAGCCTAACCTCCCCATTTTTCTTCCTCACAGGCACAAGGTTAGAAACCCAAGAAGTATGCTTGATTGGAAAGATGATCTTCCCCTCAATTAGCTTGGTTAGTTCTTTGATCATTAGGGGTTCTAGCTTTGGATTCAGAGGTCTCTGTTTCTGCCTCACAGGTTTTATACCTAGCTCTAACTCTATGGTGTGTTGGGCAATATGAGGATCAAATCCCTTTAAGTCTGCATAATCCCAAGCAAACACCTCTTCAAATTCCTTACAAAGAGCAATGAAAGCTCTTCTATCTTCAGCTGAGCAGATTTTACCAATTTTAAGGAGTCTACCCTTGAAAACTTCTAGCTCTTCATAATGCTCCTCATTTACTTGCATACTAGTTTTTGTCTTCTTCTTTTGGTCATCAGTGCCAAAAATAGATTCCAAGGTGACCAATCCCTTGGGTAGCTTATTTGTTCTCAACTGAATGATTTGATCATTGTCATACTGTTGTTTGAGTTTATCCTGATTCATCATGGAAAACTCATCTTCCTCTAATAGGAACCTCAAGATCTGTTCATCACTGTCAAAAACTTGCCAATGAATATTATTATCAGGGATAGAAGGCCTAGAAATTATTTTTACATGAGGCTGAACCTTCTCCCTTTGAATATCACTGGGGATGTCAAATTGAGCTCCAATTGAAGCTAGTCTATTAGCATGATGGTTTTGACTCCTTGGAATGGAGATCAAATTGAAAGCATCAAACTCTTCAATCAAATTCCATACCTTGTGTTTGTAGCACTTCAGGGCATCACTTTTTGTAAGGTGCAGTCCCCTCACCTGATTCACAATGAGCTCACTATATCCAAACACCTGTAGACAACCAATCTTCCTCCTTCTTGCCCACTGCAGACCTTGGATCAACCCTTCATACTCAGCAGTGTTGTTAGTACAAGGCAAAATGAAAGGCAGCATAATAATTTTCACCTTGTGGTGACACAAGCATTGCACCACCACTAGATCCATTTCTGCCCCTAGAGCCATCAAAATACATTTTCCATACCTCATCATGATGCTCTACCTACTGCTATGTTTTCTTCAGAAGATTTGGTATTGTTGTTTCATGCTCATGCAATATGTACACTCCCATGCCAGTTTCTTGGATATGTCCCTCAGGATCATCCACAACATTTTCAAAGGCCCACTCCCTCAAGAGCACCTCTGGTATGCTCTTAGCTTGTAGTTCCTGAGCAGCAACTAGTTCAGGGTCATTAGAAATAATGCAATTTGTATTAACAAAACTAGGTGTGTAAGGCTCTATGTGATAGTCTGAAAGTAACTCATATTTCAAAGTTACTTTGGTGCCATATCTAGTCCTGAAAAACATGTGGGACCAGTCAGAAGATAGATATCCTCCTATTTTGGCTGTAAATTCCCTTGCTAAGCACATGGCAAAATGAGGAGGCAAATATATTATGAACACCTCCTGTGAAATAGAAACATTGGGGCAGGTGTGTAGGGTGAGACCTAGGTCTCTTATAATACCCACAGTATTAACAAATGTACCATCCAACTGGAGTACACCTTTCTCAAGTGGCTGGTACTTAAGCCCTAACTGATCTGCAATCTGCTTAGGCATGACAGAACTGCATGCTCCACTATCCACCATGCAATTGTGCACTAGTTTGTCCCCAATTATCAGTGATACATAAAAGGGAAGAGGTTTGGCACCCTGGTTAGGCTGCTTGATGTCATCTTGGGATGAATTAGCAAGGGCAGTCCTATTTAAGTCAACAGTGGTATCATTGGATACCTTCAAATCAGACAAGGCAGACTGTAACATCTTCTTTTGGCCAGGGATTGCTAAGGAATCCCACATAGACATGGTTACATTCATCTTTTTCATGTTTTCAATAATATTGAAAGGTGGAGAGGCACCTGCCTTCTGACTTGACTTTGTAGTAGCAGTATCGGCCTACAAATGAGGCATCTCCCTTGCTGTTGTTGGAGTATTTATTTGCAAGATGCGAGGGATATGGGATGTGGAAGCATCAGTATGTCCTCTACCTTTGCTTGCTGTTGGCTCAACCTCATAACCCCTCTTCTTAGCCCTTGTATTGGCAGCAACTGGATTACTATCACTGTTTACCCCATAAAATTCTCCTTCCTGCCAATTCATGAAAGCAAAATCATTCTGAGGTTGCTCTTGTTGTTGTGCAGCTCCATCATTTGGTGTGTATGATTGTGTGGCTGCCACAGTTTGTGTGTATGGCTGTGTAGCTGCCACATTTTGTGCCATCAGAGCTTGATTTAGGACTCCACTTGAACAGGCTGCCTGATTGTGTGGCATATGGCATGGGACACACCAATCATAATCAACTACAATGTTATTTTGAACAGCGACAAGGTCCCTTGCTGCATTAATAGGTGCTGGATTATAAGGCTGAAAAGGCCTTTGGTTCATATTTTGCCTAACACCTTGGTAGTTGTTCTGATAAGATGGCCTATTGGCATGGTAAGGTTGACCCTGCCACTAATATGATTGGTTCTGCCCCTGATGTTGTTGTTGATAAGGCTGCCTACCTTGAGATTGTTGCTTCTTAATGTTTACTAGATCATTCCCAAAAGTCTGCAGAATATTTTCTATTTTCTGTTGGCTACTTTTTATCTCCTTTAGCTCTTGAGATGGACTAGAGGCAGCAGGTTCAGAAGTGGAGGTACTTGGTAATGCTGCAACAACAGGCGTAGGGACAAAATATGGGGTGGGCAAAGGCATAGAAGCCTGGATCTCAGGGAAGATGGGCATAGGGGGCCTAGGTGCTATTTTTCTAGCCTGAATTAGATTGTTCTCTGCTCTAATGGCTATTTCATAGGCATTAGGTAGGCTTACACCTCCTAGTGATTGTATCATCACTGCAATATCACTATTTAAAACTTTTAAGAAATATAAGAATGCATACTCAGCTAGAGGTCTTACTGTGGCAGGGATTCTCTCCCATGTCTTCTAAAATCTGAAGTTGAAGTCCATCATGGGTTCCTGAGGAGCTCTCTTTATGGTGGTCATCTGTTCCACCAATGACAGATTATTTGATTTATCCTGGAACTGCTTATTCAGCTTGTCTCCTAAGTCATCTCAGGTTCCTATAGTCTGTACTGGTAGACTTCTGAACCATTGTAATGCCTTCGCTTTGAATGAGGCAGCTAGTAATCTGATGGCTACATTCTCTTGTGTTACATGATGTACTCCACATAGAGAAACCACATCTCTTATGTGTTCAATAGGTGTAGTTTGGGTTTCCCCTGTGAAATAGGGCATGCTCTTCAAGGCTGCCATAGGTATGGCATCATGTACTACTAAGTTCAAAGGGATTCCCCCATCAAAAGCCACAAATGACTGATGTCTTGCCATCTGAGCAGCTGGAGGTGGCTTTGCTTGAGTTGCTACAAGGACTACGGAGGCAACTGGTCTGAAATTTGGTGGAGTTGACAATGTCCTCTTAGAATAGGGAGTTCTTACTACAGTTCTGCTCTGCCTCCTAGGTGGAGAAAGCTGTAGATAATCAAATGAGCTTGAACTTGAACTCCTAGTTTGTATCCTTTTCATAAAAGTATATCAGTAGAACTAGTTTGCCTGATCTTCCTCAGTATGAGTCGCCAGATATGCAATTTTTAACCTCCTAAAGGTCAGAAAATCACTGGTTGCACATCAAAACCAGTAATAAGAGTTTGTATAGTCCCACTGGGTGTGCTAGAAACTGTTGTCACGTGAAATTGCACCCTGCTTGAATAGGACTCCAAGCATTCCAATGACACAATGGGATTGATCTCTAAGTGTGGGACTTTGCTAAATGAGATCAAACCTCCAGAGAAGGCCAACTTCCTTGTCTAGTTATCACCTAAACTACTAAATTTTGGGGTGAAAAGGGGAAGAAATGTGCTGAAATGAAAGATAAAGCAACAACACTTAAAACATGAAAGGGTGATGCACCAGACAGATTTAAAGAACCTTTGCAAAACTGAAGCATGCACAGCACAACCAGATATAGCAAGTAGATATACAAAGAATAGATGATTCTAATAGAGGTAAGAAGCAAGATGATTGAGAAGAACAAGAGATATTCATAGACAACCATATGCAGATTCACACAGAGATAGAGAAATCAGCAAAAGGCATGATAGCTTGCATATATCTAATGAAAGGCAAGGTTACAACATGAAAAGTTCTATTTGGAAATAGGGAGAACAAGATGCTCCAAAAAGTTTTCCAACGTTTCTTACATCATAAGCCTCAGCTTATATAGCATTTCAAAACTAAACCTAGGTTGGTTACAAAATCCGCTCAGGGAGCTGAGGTCGGTTACAAAATCCTTGAAAGGACATCCAGCTGATAGGAGTAATGGCATTGAAATCTGGAACTGTGGCAGATGGAAGATATTTCTGAATCTTCAATGCAAGCAGCTACATCATCGATCTGATCCTCAAAAGTGGCAGAGGATAACCTAGCATTGAATGTGAGCAGCTGCCTCTGACAGTTCTCGACAATCAGGTAGCAGAGAAAAGACTGGAGATGAAGCGGTGGCAGGATATTTTGGGCCATCAATGCGAGCTGTGCCCTCCTGTGCAGCAATAAATGCAAAAAATATCTTCACCAACTCAAGAAAGTCACTGCCGAAAAAGTCCACCCGATCGACATGAAGATCCAGATCAAAAATGGAAGTGGGAACCCTTTTGAAGAATTCCTACCAAAAGGTCATCATCCTGATATTTTCAAATTTTTGCAAGAAAAGATGATCCCACATGCATCCGGAAGAGACGCCTCTATCACTTTATAAGCTAGGCCGTGAGCATATATAATGTCAGTGCTTTTGCTCCTGATGACATCATCATAAGCCTTAACATCATCCTCCTTGTCATGTTTCGTCGGCAAGACTCCCCAATATCGGCGGGCTGATTGCATGTTAGCCTGATAGAGAATGTCACCCCGATCTTTCAAATTAGCCCTGAGCCTCATCATCACCTTCAAGACCCATGAAATATCCTCCTGACGAGCTCATCCTGATAATTCATATCACCTCGATATGAAATATCACCCTGATGTATGAATATCAGCCTGATGTGAAATATCCGCCAACAACCTAATGACGTCAGCAGCATGTTAGAAAATCAAGATGATCCTTGAATGCTAACTGATGTTAAGAAAATATGAGCTCCTTCGGACCTTGAAGACATCATCATGATATTGGGGTAGGATGATATTTAGAAATATCATCCCCGTAAATATCAGGTTGCATTGTAGCTTCATCATAAGATTAGGGTGATCTTGGAATATGACTGATATTTGGAAATATCACCCCCGGCAGGAATATGCATGAAGCTATGAAACAGGTGGATATCGCCCTAGCATAGGAATGACGTCAGCAACATGTTGGGTGATCCAGTGAACATGAAGTGAAAACATAACATCAGGATGATCTTCAACTAAGATCATCCGATATTCAAATGTGATGACCCCTCAGAAGATCGGGTCATACTTAGAAACTTCGTAGCACCAACATTAGAATGATCTTCAACCAAGATCACCCAATGTTAAAATATCATCCTGATGCGAAAGATCGGGTTGACAGAAATATGATGACCCTCCATAACTTCCTCATCTTAACGAATTTTAGGGTGATGTAAAAAACAAACCTGCCTATTTTTTCAAGCTCTTTCACATGGTAAGCTTCTTCAGGCAAGCTTCAGATTTTGAAATTTTTGTTAAGACTTCAGGATCACAAATATGGCTTTCATGGGGATATGCATACTGACTGATCCTACTTGAATTATTTTGACTCCTGCTAGAGGAAAAATAGGTCAACACTAACACTCAAATAGGATCTAAGAATCGGGTGCCAAAGATGGACATGCACAAGTTGGATGGCAAGGATCCATTGACTTGGATTAATCAAATAGAGAATTTTTTGATGTTCATCAAAGTTCCAAGTGGGAAAAAGGTGACAATGGCTTCCTTATATCTAGAACCCAAACAATTTATTTGGTTTCGCTGGCTATGTGCACAATGAAAGAAAAAGAGTCTCAATATCACATGGATAGTTTTTACAGAGGAGTTACAATCGCAATGTGGTAATAGTGTAGCAAACAACTACTTTAGCTAGTTAGCTAAATTACAACAAGAATGATTAGTCAAAGAGTATATTCAGCAATTCCAAAACCTATTTGTGAGAATTGATTCAATTTCAGAAGAGAACTTGAATGACTTATTATTGAGTGGTCTCAAGGATCACATCCAACATGAGGTACACGTATTTAGCACTAACTCCATATCTGAGTCTTTTATTTTATCATGCAAGACATAAGAAAAGTTTTTAATTCCTAGAAGGCATGGGTTTAATGGCATAATAGAGAAGAGATTTTCAGCACAAGCATTCCATCAACCCACTAGACTAACTCCTCAACAAATTGAAGAAAAGAAGGCAAAGGGGTTATGTTTTTATTGTGAAAACAAATACAATAAGGGACATAAATGTGCAGAAAAGAAATTGTTCTACATTGAAGGGCCAAGCGAGGAAGAAGATGATGAAGAAGAAATATTAGATTTTTTGGGTAATGGGCTAGATGAGGACTCAGAAGATCACCAACCAATTATTTCTTGTCATGCACTTTTAGGTTTTAGAACCCCACAAACTCTCAAGGTGGTGGGTTTCTTAAAGAAAGAGAGAGTAACAATGTTGATAGACTCAGGTAGTGCACTCATAACTTCATAAAAAAAGTTAGCTACTCATCTAAATTGTTTTATATTTCTAGCTCCAAAATTCTAGGTCCTGATTACAGATGGTGGTACTGTTAGTTGTTCATGAAAATGCCATAGCATTAAATTATCCATGGGGGATTATCATCTTGATTTCCCAATGTATGCTATCTCCATGGGTGCAACATATATTATTTTGGGAGTTCAATGGCTAACTACCTTGGGGACAACTAAGATGAATTTCTAGAAACTATTCATGTGTTTTCAATCAGAGGGAAGGACAATAGAACTAAGAGGGTTGCATGCAAAGTATCCATAGATGGTAAGCTCTTACCAAATGCAAAATATGCTTAAGAAGAGGGCAAATGGGTTTGTGGCCCAACTATTTTATTAGAAGCATATCACTCAAAGGCTTCTATACCATTGGATCTACAAGCAATTGTAGATAAGAACTTAATAGTTTTTGGGGAGATGCCAAAAGTATTACCTCCTAAAAGAGATCATAATCACACCATTCAATTGGTACCAAGGAGCCAACCACCAAACATCAGGCCCTACAGATATTCATATTGTTAGGAATTTCCAGGTCCAATAAAACCAATTCCACATAACCCATAAGGAGAAAATGATGCATACAAGTAACCACAATGCAAAGATCAAATGAAAAACACAAAATAACACAAGATATACCTTGGGAAAACCCTCAAGAGGGAAAAACATAACCTCCAAAACCATCCACACTCATATGTATTATTCAGCAATAAGCTATTACAATACATTCTCATGAGTCTCCATGAATAGCTTTGAAATATCAAGCTCCTCTAATGCATCCTCCATGTGTCCAAGCATGAATCCACACATCCCATGTCATGCTTCACGAAATGCACTCATAAGAGAAAATCAATACAATGACAATCTCTCACACAACCTCCCATACACCAACAATGATGAATTAGCCAACCCCCCACTAATGACCATGTGCTTGCTTTTATAGAATAAGCTCACACAAATACAAGAAGTAGTATTGGGTAAAACCATGTGTTTCAAAACCATGGATACACAAAACCATTGACCCGCTCATTTAATTATTGGTACTACATTTTCCCAACAGTTAAATAATTACAAATAAATAAATAATTACTCTATGTGTCTCACACACATAAAATAATTAACCTAATGTTACATACAACATTTACAAGTGGCACCCAAATAAATATCTAATGTGGCTAAACACATCAATTAAGATGCACCACAAATAAATATTTATTTTACATGAATAAAATAATACAATATTATGCAAGGTGTACAACACCTATTTCCAACACATATGTACAAAAAAGTGAGATTGAGAAGATAGTTCAGGAGATGCTATAGGCAAGTATTATTAGGCATAGTTAGAGTGCTTACTCATCCCTTGTGGTAATGGTGTGCAAGAAGGATGAAACTTGGAGGACAGGTCTGGATTACAGGGAGCTCAACACGTTCACCATAAAATATAAGTTTCCTATTCTAGTAATTGATGATTTATTAGATGAGCTTAATGGTGTTGTTTATTTTACAAAACTTGATCTCCATTTTGGTTATCATCAAATTAGAATTAGAGATGAGGATGTACATAAGACAGTTTTTCAAACCCATGAGGGCCACTATGAATTTTTGGTAATAATTTTTGGTCTCACAAATGCACTATCAACATTTCAAAGTTTGATGAACTCCATCTTTAGGCCATTTCTGAGAAAATTTGTTTTGGTATTTTTTGATGACATCTTAATATATAGTAAAACTTGGGAGGAACACTTGCAACATGTAAATCAAGTTTTGGACATTTTGGAGCAAAATCAGTTGTATGTTAAGCCATCCAAGTGTATCTTTGATGTCAAAGAAGTGGAGTACATGGGTCACATTGTGTCACATGAGGGAGTCAAGGTGGACCCTCATAAGATCTGGGTGATTGTAGAAAGGAAAATTCTCAAGACCCTTAAGAACTTACGAGGTTTCTTAGGGATTATAGGTTATTATTGTAGATTTGTAAAGAATTATGGTAGCATAACATCTCCTCTCACAACTTTGTTGAAGAAGGATTCTTTCCAATGGAATGAGGTAGCTACAAGGGCATTTGAGCAGCTAAAGGAAGTCATGTGCACAACTCTAGTCCTTGCTACCCTAGATTTTTCTAAAACATTCATTATCGAATGTGATTGTTTGGACATGGAATAGGAGCAATGCTCATGCAATAAGGAAGAACCATAGCATTTGAGTCGCCAAGTCAAAGGTAAGAATTTGTTAAAGCTAGTTTATGAGAAGGAAATGTTGGCTATCTTGCATGCAATCAAACAATGGAGACCTTATCTAATTGGAAGACACTTCAAGGTCAAGATAGATCATGATAATCTCAAATATTTCTTGGAACATAGGTTATCATCAGAAGTTCACAACAAAAATGGGTCACAAAGATGTTGGGATATGATTTTGAGATCATATATAAGAAAGGCAAGGAGAATGTTATGGTTGATACTCTATCGAGGAGGGATGAACCCACATAGTCACTTTTGTATGCCATTTCCATATTACAAGTAGAATGGGTAAATGAGGCAAGAGAAGAGTGGGAGAAGGACATAAATACTCAAATTTGCATTGAAAAACTCCAACAGGATTCAAGTGTGTGACAAATTTGCATGGAAAGGAAATGTTTTATGGTACAAGGATAGGTTGTACCTTTGCACGAATTCAACCCTTAAGTTTAAGGTGTTAGAAGAACTACATGCTTCTCCAGTAGGTGGAGCCTCAGGATTCCTAAAAACTTATCATAGAATCAAGCAAGATTTCTTTTAGGAGGGGTTAAAAGGGGATGTTTAGAAATTTGTAGCACAATGCATGGTATGTCAACAAAATAAAGGGGAGAAAATTAAGACTCTGAGTAGTTTACGTCCCTTTTGTATCCCAAGTTAGAGGTGGGAGGAGGTATCTATGGATTTCATCACAGGTTCACCTAGATCTAAAGGAAAAAGTGTCATCATGGTTGTTGTTGACCGTCTCACCAAATATGCACACTTTTGTGCTTTAGCACACCCATTGGAGCAAGCACTATAGCAATAGACTTTATGAATACTATTCAAAAACTACATGGGAATCCAAAAGTTATAGTAAGTGATCGTGATCCTATATTTAAAAGTAATTTTTGGACTAACTTATTTTCATGTTTGGGCACTCATCTTGCTCGTAGTTCATCATATTGTCCACAATCTGATGGACACACAGAAGTGGTCAAAAAATGTTTGGAAGGATATCTCCAATGTTTTTCTTCAGATAAACAAGCGAGATGGGTGCAATGGCTACCACTTACAAAATGGTTTTATAACACTTCCTTCCATACTTCTTCCAAGATGTCTCTATTTTTGGTGCTATATGGGTACCATCCACCATCAATCCCATCTTCATTAAGGGCACAAACAAAGTTTCACATAGTTGAAGAACACATTCAACATCAACAAGAGGTACTGGCTAGTCTCCAAGAGAACTTGGCAATGGCAAAAAATGGAATGAAGCAACAAGCTGATAAACACTATTGTGAAAGGACTTTTGAAATAGGAGATTGGGTCTTTGTGCACTGACCACCATATAAGAAAATGTCTCTAAAACAACAATAGAAAGATAACAAGTTGGCACACAAGTACTATGTTCCTTATAGGGTGTTGTAGAATATAAGGTGTTGTAGAAGATTGGTAGTAGCATATAAATTGGAGTTACCTATGTTAAAAAAAAATCATCTAGTTTTCCATGTTTCATGCTTGAAGAATGTTATTGGGAAAAAAATTGTAGCACATATTGAGTTACCTAAGCTTGATGAGGAGGAAAGAATAGTTTTGGATCCTGAGAGAATTCTTCAAACATGCACCAAGAGGCTAAGGACAAGGGCAATCACAAAATATTTGATAAAATGGAAGAACCCTCCAATTGAAGAAGCTACATGGGAGAATGAGGAATTTTTGCAAAAGCATCCACATTTGATCAACACTAAGGACAATGCTCTTTTAAGAGGGGGCATGCTATACCCTTAATCCTATTTGTACTTAGGGTTATGATTAGTCAACTTGTAGCCACCTTAACTCCTAATTAAGTTATATAATCATTATTGTACTAATATATAGGTATTTAGGTCATCCTAGGGGTTATAATTAAGTATCTAAGTTCACCTGGGTGGTAGCCAAGGCATAATTAGCTATATATAAGAGATAGTGGTAAGTTTATTATCATCATATTGCAAATTGTGTTCTTCATTGGAGAATTTTGTAGGTTTCCCCCTTGAAGAGGCATATTATTAGCAAGTATTTGCAACATATTTACTATTATTTTAACTATTGTGCAAGTTATTTCATTACATTTGATTTTTATGAGCATTGTATTTATGGTAAAAAAAATCACGTTCAATTTTACTCGAGTTCTCATAAATATTGTGGTGTATTAATCTTATTCATTCTAATGTGTTTGGTCATGTAGATGTTCCTTCCATTGGAAAATACACATATTATGTTTCATTTATTGATGATTATGTTGCAAGTATGTGCCTAACCGGTGTTGTCATTGATGTCAACATATCAGTGTTGTCATTGGTGTCAACTGTGCTCTTAATTTGATGCTTTCTTGTTTGACTATGTAAGTGTTGGAGATAATGAGTAAGTGATCCTGATTTTGAGTTTCCAAGTGCTTTTGAGAAAATTTGCTCCTCCGATGGAAATAGTGTATAGAAGAGTATCTTTGTTTACAGTAGAACAATCTAGTAGTTTGCTCTGCATTTCTTGTAGAATGAATATCTTTGTCTGTGGATTGGAATTTATTTAGAGGCATGTTTGAAGATGCTATGTTCCAAGTTTGAGCCTCCGGTATGAAGATTTGAGTGATTTATGTTTACCAGAGTGAAAACTACTTTTTTTGTACATTTGATGGTGACAGCGAGAATGTATTCTGCTCCGCATTTCTCCACATTGAAGTTTCACAGTCTATAGTTTAGAATCAAGTTTGTAATGATGATAAGTGTCTTCAACTCTAATGGTTCATGATTTGGTGGTCCGCAAGAGATCTTTTCTTTATGACAGCGGATAATAGTTATGTTCAAGTGCTTCGGTTTGAAGAATCTTCTTGACAAAGTGATTAGAGGTTGTGCGGATGTTCTTGGTGATTACAATGTGCTTGTGGATATTTCCTGATCATGTTCCTACCTTTGGATTAGTCTGAAAAGAGAAATTTAGATCATGGATGAAGACTATTCTTAGAAGACTTAGTGTTAACACTAGTCTTGGTCGACTTGGTTGTTTTCACTACTTGCAGAGTTGCATTGAAGATTGTGGAAGCGTGTCATGGCATGGAAGATTGCATTTGAGTCCCAGCTAAGGCATATCGTGATCCGCATACATCTTTTCCTTAGCCAATTTAGTTTAGGTCCAGACTGATTTCTATGTATGTTTGTAATGCCGACCTTGGAGATTGTTCCAATGGTTGATGAATGTAATGCCGACCTTGATGTACATTCCAAGGTTGATGAATTGTATAAAAACATGTAATGTAGTTGTGAAAAAGATGTCCTTGTGTGAAAATATGAAGATAAGTAAAAGGTGTAAGAAGAGTAGAGAAGAGGAGTTACATTATGCTTCAATGGAACTGAACCTGGGCATGGAGTAGGTGCTATCAAATTAGTTCACCAACCCTTGGCAGTGAGCCACCCCTTGGCAGTGAGCTGATCTTGGCAATGAGCCCTAACTTTTGTAGTGAGCATCTTGGGTAGTGAGCCCTAAGGAAATGAGTGTTTGTTTTTTGGTATTGCTATAACATATTTATTTTTGTGGGCTAACACCAACTGTGGTTTTTCCCTTATAGGGTTTTCCACGTAAAAAAATCTAGTGTCTCATGTGTTGATTATGTTATTGTGTTGAGTTCCTTATTTCATACCTTCATGATTAAATTTGAATAACAGTAAACAAGTGTTTGATGTATTAATGTTCATAAGTAGTCAAAGTTTTGGAGACAATAGATTCATCCCTCGTCTCAGTTGTCTGGTGCATTTCAACATATTATAGTAGGACATGGGTATATTTGCTAAAGAGTAAATTTGAAGTTTTTAGTTGATTTGAAGAATTTAAAGCAATGGTTGAGTTGCATAATGGAAAGAAAATGAAATGTTTGAGGACTGATAATGGTGGTGAACGTTTCTCTAATAATTTTAATAGATTCTGTAAAGATTATGGTATTCAGAGACAAAAGACCACTCTGTATTCTCCATAGAAAAATGGAGTTACATAAAGAATGAACATGACATTGATGGAGAAGGCTAGGAGTATGCTTAGTGGTGCTGATATAGAACAAAGGTTTTGGGTTGAAGTTATTTTCACTGCTTTCTACCTGATTAATAGGTCTCCTACATCAAATCTTGTTGATAAAACACCTATGAAAGCATGGTTGAGTCACAAGCCTTTATTGAGACATCTTAGAGTTTTTAGTTGTGAGGCATATACACATGTGACAAAGGAGAAGTGAACAAAGCTATGAAATGTATCTTCATCAGGTGTAGTTATGGTGTGAAAGGATACAAGCTTTGGGGTCCTATTGTACAGAAGGTAATATATAGTAGAAGTGTGATTTTTAGAGAAACTAAGCCTTCTTCTGTTACATTGCATCCAAAACAAAGTGAATAGAAAGATGTGATTTAACTTCTTTTTACACCTGAGAAAGTTGAATCAAGGCCCCTAGATAGACAAGAAGTTGAGGAGAACTCATCTAGCTTTGGATCTTCAGAAGAGGAGGAAGAATGTCGAATTGATCTTGTTTGAATGTCTACAAGGCATAGACAACCACCTAAAAGGTATTCACCTAATGACTAGAGATGTATTTTTTCTTTGAATACTAACATGGATGAACCTAGATCTGTAGAAGAGGCATTAGGTATGAATGATGTAGAGTCCTATAGATTGTTATGGATGAAGAAATGGTGGCTTTGAAGAAGAATGATACATGGGACCTAGTTCCATTGCCTAAAGAATGAAAACCTGTTGGTTGCAAATGGGTGTTCAAGAAAAAGATTGGCTCAGATGGAGGTATTGAGAATTACAAAGAACGGTTGGATGCGAAAGGTTACTCTCAGGTTGAGGGTGTTGATTACAATGAGATATTTTCTTCTGTTGTGAAAATGATATCCATTAGATTCTTGTTTTCTATTGTTGCAGCTTGTGATCTAGAGGTTGAACAATTGGATGTGAAAATGACATTCCTTCGTGGTGATTTGGAGGATGATTTTTATATGAAACAACCAAAGAACTACGTGGTTAAAGGTAAAAGTAATTTGGTTTATAAATTGAAGAAATCTCGATATGGCTTGAAATAAAGTCCTAAGATGTCATACCAGAAATTTGATACATATGTGTTGAGTTTAGGATTTGAGCATTCTAAATCAGATCATTGTGTTTATTATAAATTTGATGGTGATCATTTCCTATTTACTACATTATATGTTGATGATATGTTATTTATTGGTAAAGGGAAAGTAATGATTTCAGAACTAAAGTCTCAACTTGCAGCTAGATTTGAAATGAAAGATCTTGGTGTAGATAAACAAATTCTTGGGATGGAAATCAAAAGAGATAGAGTGAACAAAAAACTATGGCTTGGCAATAGAAAGTATGTCAATTTAGTTTTATAGAGGTTTAACATGCAAGATTGTAGACCATTGTGTGTTCCTTTTACAATTGGAATGAAGTTATCTGCTTCACAATGTCCAACATCCCCATCAGAGATGGAAGACATGAGTAGAGTACCTTACCAGAGTGCAGTTGAAAGTTTGATGTATGCTATGGTTTGTACTAGACCAGACATTGCCCAAGCAGTGGGAGTTCTTTCTAAATATATGTCTAATCTTGGTAGAGTTCATTGAGATGCAGTTAAAAGAGCTTTTAGATATTTACGGGGTACCTCAGACTATTCCTTGTATTATCATGGTAGTTTGATATGAGATGAACATTCCCTTAATATTCATGGTTATGTGGATTCAGACTAGGCAGGTGATATTGATAGTAGAAGATCCACTAGTGCTTATGTGTTTGCTTTATTTGGTAGTGCAATTAGTTGTATGAGTAAGCAATAGGTTGTGGTTTCTTTGTCCACTACTGAAGTGGAGTATATGGAAACTACTCACACTTGTAAAGAAGCCATTTGACTTAAGAGATTGTGTTCAGATATTGGAATAAAATAGCCCGCGTAGTGATAGTTAGAGTGTGATCTACATAGCTAAGAACCTAACATTTCAAGCCAGGACCAAGCACATTGATGTACATTATCATTTTGTTAGAGATATGGTCAAGGATGGCAGGGTGAATCTAGTTAAGGTAGAGACTTTGATAAATGTTTTAGATTCATTAACTAAACTTGTGAGCACAGAGAAGTTCAGATGGTGTTCAGAGTCTATGGGCCTCTTGGCCCTTAGCAATTAAATCATGATGTCGATACTCCCTTTTCTCTTGCAAGGTGTTAAACAAGTGGGAGAATGTTAAGAAAGGTTTATCAACCTTGCAATTACAAAAAGGTGTGATTTTTTGGTTATAAAAACATAAAAATTCAATTTCTAGACTATAGGGTTGTTTTTGGCCAAAATAAAATTTCTAGGTCATCTACATTGCCATCAGTGGTGTGTCTAGTGTGTATATTTCTTTGAGCTCTTCAATTTTAGAAATACAGGCCCAATCGGCCCACCATATCAAAAGTTATGACCTTTGAAAGTTGGGCCTCCTGTATTGGAAAATGTAAAAACATGTTGGATACAAAAAGGAGTTGTAAGAGAGAGTTACACATGTGCATGTTTTGACACATCATAAGGCATCTTTGATTGGAGATAATGAAAGCCTAAGAATTTGGGTGCCACTTTTCGGTGGTTTTAGCTCATGGTTTTGTAATTATTGTTTGACAATTTCATGTATTGTATCTCCTATATATTAGGTGCTTGAGATGGAGGTTGTGTGTGAGAGTCTTATATATGTTGAGTTGCCTCTGGATCTTTGGTTGGTGATACTCTTACGAAAGCTTTCTCTGCAAGTATATTGTAATCATATTGATTTCTAAATAACATTGAGTTGCTTTTGGAGTGTGGGGTTTTTCTCTTGAAAGGGTTTTCTCCATATAAATCACTGTGTTATGGTATGATTGTTATTCGTGTTTATTTCTATATAATTTTTGTAACTATTCACTAGTACAAAAAGAGCAATATATTACTAAAAAACTACTAAAAAATGCTTATAAATGACCAAAAATGGTCACATGACCATTAGTAGTTTATTGCCAGTCATTTATAACATGACCAAATTGATGACTAAACCATTTTTAGTCATTTATTGGTTGTTTTGATTGATCGATTTGTTAGTATATTTAGTCATTGATTGTCATTGATTGGGGTAATCTGGTCACTTATTTATTCATTTTTTTCACTGTTATATTTAATCATTAATTTAGTCATTGATTGTTGTTAACTGGTCACTTATTTAGTCATTTTTATTCACTGATTTCTATCCATTGGTAGTTTATTTAGTCAATAATTTTAATCATCATTTTGATCAATTTGGTAGTATATTTAGTCATTTTTATTCACTGATTTAACACTGGTCATATATTTAGTCATATTTAATCACTGTTCATTGATTTCTGTCAATTGGTAGTATATTTAGTTAGTTTAATTATTAATTCATGTCAATTAGTAGTATATTTAGTCATTTTGAAGCTTGCAATCTATGTAGATTTCCATCTGGCATTAATTGTTCACTTCGCACATATCTTTTTGATTTTATCCATTGAATGCTTTGTAAGAGGAGTGTTGTGAGTTGAGCAATATAATTCACATTTGGATCTCATCTACCTTGGTTTTATTTCCCCGTCGGCTTGAATGACATCAATTCATTATGTTGGCTCATGTGATCCTCTTTTTATGCAAGAGACAATGGTATCTGTGTCATTAATTATTTCATTCTTGCCTCTTCATTTGGCTCTTGCTATATATCTGCAATGTCTATCTATCCTTGCAATTGTCGACTTCATTTGCCTGTTCAATCATGGGAACAACCAATGCACGGAAGCATCAACTCATATTTCATGGCTAGGGCCTTCAAACTGCTTGATGAAGAGCTGGTGGAGGATGCTTTGATAGATGAATGTGATAGATATTTTCTGCTACAATCCAAGGTATGTTATGCTTCGCATCTGGTATCTCATTTTCTCTCAAATGCGATGGACTTATTTCATCAGGTTGATAAGGTTAAATGGATAGCATCAATGTTTGTTCATGACTATCTAGTCCCAACTATCAAGCTATTTGAAGCTTTTGCTACTTATAATCTCCATGATGGCTCAACCTTGGTAGGGGGACTCTTCCTCCATGGAGATATCATTAATAAACCCATTTTTAACTATGTTTATCAAGCGATGATTTCAAGTTTGTAATTAGGTAATAGAGAGCTCTTTGATAATTCACTACGGGCTCACAAATCTGCATTTGGAAGGTCCAAGAGGGAAAGGATAGAGGAAGTATTCAATGCATGGAGCTTCTTGTCAAATTTCCAACCACCGATAGTTCCCTTCACCAATGATGAAATAGTCCTTTCTCAAGAGAATCCAACAGGGGATTCATGGCTTTAGGGTTGCATATTTAAATATGGACAGCATGTGAACCACTCTTTCTATTTTAAGTTTTTGGCTTCACTATAACTTTGGTTTCCTTTTTGGCCAGAAAGGGCCTTTTAGATCTTTAGCTCTATTCAGGGCTCTTAGTTAAAATGCTCTATTATGTTATCTTTTTGGCCAGGAAGGGCCTTTTTTTGTATTTTGTAAAAACATTTTTATTACTATTAATATATTATGATGCTCTAAGCATCCTTACCGATTCAAAAAAATGTCAACCCTGGTTCATGTGTTGTCTTAGTACAGACCTGTACCATGAAAGAATCCATTAATTTATATAAATTCCAAATTAAGTCGATGAGAAAAGATCTATGATATCCAACTGGGAAGCCTTAACATCCAAAAATTACTAACTTGATGTTTCACAACAAGTTTCCCAACTGTGACGTCATCTTTACTTAAGAAATTAGATATTGATCCACTACCATATTGGATCTAACAAGATTCTCCTTCACAAACAACAAATGATATATATTAATTGTTTAGCAACTTCCTTAATATCCCCATGTAAGCATACTAAACTAAGTGAGGTTGTTGAAGTAGAGTACCATCTTCTTGGTATGTGCTTGACTTTGATGACTTGTATCTTGAATGAAAATATCAAGCTAGCTGCACTGTAAAATCATTGTTACAAAAATAACCACAAAATCCTCTTTAATTAAAATAATCCTTCTAGATATTTCAAGACAAGATATTTCAATTAATTTCTAAGAAAGCTAATAATTTCACTATCCAAATAGCCATCAATCTATTTACTATATATAATTTCCCAGAATTCAGAATTTGAATGTAGGCTGAGTATTCTAGCAACACTACTTTTTTAGTTGGATCCTAAAAATGCTGCAACTTTTGTTCTTCTCTAAAACATCTGTACATAAGCGGGTAGGTGTGGTGAGGTTCAAATAGTAAGGAGATTGATGAAAGATAGAGGAACTAAAAAGATACCTACATGTAGTTGGATTGAAGGGAATAAAATGGTACATGCTTTTTTGTGTGTAGGAGACAGATCGCATCCACAAACATGGGAGAGCTATGCAAAATTGGAGAAATTGGCTTGGCAAATGAAGGTAGTAGGGTATTTCTAGATTCAAGACTTTTACTTAATGTTGTGGAATAGAAGAAAAAAGAATCATTTATCTGCCACCATAGTGAAAAGTTAGCAATTGCATTTGGCTTGTTAAACATGGCCCCTGGTATAACCATTAGAGTTGTTAAGAACCTTCGAGTATGTTCTAATTTTCACACTGCATCTAAATTCATCTCCAAGATTGTTGCAAGAGAAATTGTTCTGAGAGATGTGAACCATTTCCATCATTTTAAACAGGGACAATGTTCTTGTGGAGAATATTGGTGAAGCTAAATGAAACAATCTAAAAAAAGGCTTGCACTAGAATAATGTGCACTACATTAGATATCCATTAATAACAAAGGGACATCCATCAAAGCATAACAACAGGGATTTTTTTGTCATATGTTGTAGTTACAAGTGCCCTGCTAGACATACATGAAAATGTGGAAGCATAGACAAGGTAAGTGAACTATTTCAAAAAATGCCTCAAAGAAATGTGATATCATGGAATGTCATGATTAAAGGATATGTTTAAAATGGGTTTTTCTAAAAAGTCCTTAGAAAATTTTAAGAAAATGCAACCAGTGGGTGTAAAGCCCAACTCCTCAACCTTTGAAAGCATCCTTCCTACCTGTGTGTGAATTGGATCTTTGGATGAGGATATGAACATCCATCAAAAGCATATTTGGAAGTAGATTTTTATCAGTTATTGTAGTTGCAAGTTCCACTTTGGATCACCAAAGCCTTCACAAAAATATCTACACAAAATTCAATAATGAAGAATTTATGTACAAATTCTCTTTTGAATGATGCACAAAGCCTCCACCGCAACACCACACAGTTTGTTGTTGCGCCTTGTGGTGATGCGGGAATTACCTGCATCACTACAAGGCCCAGCAACAATGCGGTGTTGCGGTGGAGGTTTTGTGCATCATTCAAAAGAGAATTTGTGCATAAATTCTTCATTATTGAATTTTGTGCAGATGTTTTTGTGAAGGCTTTGGTGATCAGAAGTGGAACTTGCAACATTTCTGCTTGAATAAATAGGCGGATAAGGTACACCCTCCATTCCACCAACTCTGCTACCTCCAACTGGACCTATGACAAGTGATTGAAGGAATAAATTACAAAAAATATTATTTTATCTATTTATGATATTTTTCTAAGCATCAAAAAATTAAACAAACAAACTACAAAGCACACAAGTACATCTCTTAGTTGTATAGACCAGGACAATTCAACCACCATTATAACACTCAATGAATACTAACCAGCTGCTAAGTCATGATCCAGATGACTCCTTTGGCGCCTTGTAGGTGGTCCTGCATATGAAAGATCTAGGTCCTAATAAAAAACCACAAAATCAAGGAGTTCAAACCAAGAATAAATAATATAGGGAAAATAACCTACAATAAAGATACCCTCATACATTTGATAAATCCATAAATCCATTCAAATTTCCTTCCATAAATCCATCTTAGGGATCCATATTTCTTTTTAAATTATTCTAGGAGTCATTCATAAGCACCCCATACCAAGTCCATGTGAAATATATTTGTATTTTTGACCATTGATGTGTTTTTATCTCTCACCACAATCTCGTAGGTCACTCAAAAGGTCTTGGCAGGTGTGCAAGAACCAAGGATAACAAGGGAGTAGTTATCACTATCCTACAACATGAAGAGATTGCACTTGTGACATTGCGGGATGCAGAGATCGATTACCGCAGCCCCGCAACGGTCTCAAAATGAAGTGGCGGGGTGGTGGTATAAATTTAAGTGGCATATGATACTTCATCACTGTCCTGTAGCAGTCAAGAGAATAACCAAAAATAATGTGGTAAGGAGCAGAGGAAAACAATACATTGCGCCCCCGTGGCGGCCACAAGTGAGGCTTGCGATATGGCAGTAAGAAGGAGCAAAGGAAAATAGTACACTGCGCACCCACAGTGGCCTCAAGTGAGGCTTGCAGTATGGCGGTAAGGAGTAGAGGAAAACAGTACACTGTGCCCTCGCGACGGCCTCAAGTGAGGCTGGCGGTATGGTGGTATAAGGAGTTTAAGTTATGTAAGTGTTGAATACCGCGGCCCCACGATAGTTTCAATGAAGGAGTATGGTAGTGCGGTGAAAGGCTTCAAGTGATGTTTAGTATACTGTAGTCCCGCGATGGTCAAAGAAACAGTTTGCAATACTGCGGTAGGGAACAAGTCATGGTGATATAGTTGAATTTTTGAGACAATATTTCTAAAATGGAGATAGAACAAACTATGAACTTTCCTAGACACAGCCAAGCCATGACTTACACCCTCTACATGTTCCATAGAGTTGTCTTTATGGTAGAGATAAGTCAAGGGATAGTAGTTTACAGTCATTACATTTCATGAAGGAGTGGGATTCTAAATAATTTTTGGTGTTGAGATACCCCTGCTACCAAGATAAGAATCATGTGAGGATCTACCTTAAGGCAATAAAGAGATATAGAGCTATGCCATGACTTACACCCCCTTGACAACTGAACAAATATAATTAGAAGCAACACAATAAAAGATCATTAACCATGCTTAGACATTCACTTTAATTTTGCATCTATGGCCCATTGGCTCCAATAGTTGCCATCCTATCTTGTTTCTATTGTTGATTCTGTGTGTTCCTCAGAGTCATAAAAGCAAACACGATAGGCAACTCCATCACAGGCAATTGATAAAATCATAAGCCCCCAAAGCCAAAGCATTGGAAGGCCTCATTTGGTTCAAAATTGATAGTCATGACTTAGAAAATGATAGTCAATAGAATGGTAATAAAATCCTTGGTTGACACTTCACATTGGAAACTCATTTGTTAAATAAGTCAAAACAACAGACAATCACTGCTAATCTCATTTTTTCAATGCCTATTGGTATCCTAGATGATATCACCATTAATAGCATTTTGTGGATTATGTCTAGAGGTATGATCTGTTTTAGCTTTTGGTATTATCCCATCTCTGGGGTCATATGCCTGTCTTAGTAAGATATATCATTCCTCTTTGTCAAGCCATGTTAGTGAAGCCTCAAATTAGTTTTTATTTTTGCCCATAATGCTCTTCATTTGTGTAATAATGTTGGCCAAGGTATTGGTAATGAAGTTGCCAAAGACATGGTGATATAGTTGAATTTTTGCGACAATATTTCTCATTGGCCGGATCAAATCAAAGAACACTATTTCTGCCTTTTCTCCACTATTCTTTTATGAGCTAAGTAATTTCAAATTTGATTGCTATCATTTGCAATGCATTTCTATTGCATTTCAATCTGAAATGTTTGATCCATTGTTGGATTGTTGTCACCTTTATAGACATAAAAATGTACCTGTTCTGACAAGTCAAAGTGGGTTGTGCTCGTTTAGCAGTTGGTTAAAATTTAATTTGAATGTACTACTTCTTGATGTTCCCCTTGACTCATTATCATTTTTGTTTATTATCTTGCTTTTTGGCTAGCAACAAACATGTGATGCATCTGTTCTAATGTCCTATGGATGGTGGCTTTTTCCAAATTATTTTCAAACTATTTTAAGTTCTAGGTGTACACCTTGTAGAGACTTATGGCATATTTCTATGCTTAATTTTTTTTCCAAGGTTACAATGAGCAGATAAATACAATTATTCCAAAGGTAGTGGATATAATTTTGGAACAATTATCTAAGTTCTCTCTTAATGTTTAGATTTGTGTAATTTTTGATTTTGTAGATTTTTAATAGCCTTGTTTGACAAGTCTTGGAAATTGGTTTCAATTTACAGGGTAAAGCTTCCATCTGGAGCTAAGAAGATTGTGCCAAGTAGTTACAGAGCCATGATTGGTCAAGTTACTGGTGGTGGAAGGGTAGAAAAGCCAATGCTCAAAGATGGCAATGCATATCACAAATATAGGGTCAAAAGAAACTATTAGCCCAAGGTTCGTGGTGTGGCAATGAATACTATTGAGCATCCTCATGGTGGTCGTAATCATCAACACATTGGGCATGCCAGTACTGTGCATTGTACAGAGAAGGCTTAGCATGTACACGTACTTAATCATAATTAAATAATTATAGAGCTCTGATTATTTAAAAATGTCATCTTTTAGTTTCTATTTTTCTTTAGGTTGCTTTGTGTCAACAATTTATGGAGACCAGGTTGTAAACCATGTTTCCTATTATTGTTTCTTATCATTAGTGGTTTATTCTTGATTCAAAATTTTGGGAAAGATTTCAAACTAGGTTGTAATCCTTGTTTCCTTGTATTGTTTGAGGCTGCCATATTAATTGACTATGTTATTTTTGATTCTTTCTTGAGTGCTTGTTATTTTCTTTTAGATCATAGAAATGGCAAAAAGATTGATGATTTCTTAGTATTATAAACTATGAACTTTCTATTTTTTTAAAAAAGTAATAATCACCATTCTAAAAGGACATTTTAGTTAGACGATCATCAGGAAGAGAAACATCTGAAAGGGTGACTTCCATATCATAGAAAGAAAGCTAGAAACCCTAGATTGATCTGCAAGCTCGTCACTTGGGCATTTTAAGCCAAGCTGGACCATCTAAGATGACCCCAATTAAGAAAAATCAAACCCCATTTTAACAATGGAGCATATTGAATACTCTTCAAAACACACCAACACTAGTATTAATAACCAATACTTCAACACAATAATGACTATTCAAGGGACTAAACTGTGATAGGGCTGGTAGAAACTAAAATGGGTATTAAGCAATATAAGATTATTTGTTGTTTTCTTTTAAAAAAGTTTGCAAGGTTGAGGCAATTCTTCTACAATTAGGTGAAACCCTGATCCTTCACAATTGAGCTTTGAAACCCTGATCCCTGATAAGAGTGGGGTATTGTTTGAGTATTAACAATCAACAGATTGAATTAAATTTCAGTGTTTGTATTTATATCATCTGGCAAATGGGCATAAATGAAACAGAGTACCAAACACAACATAAATTATAGTTTAAAAACACATGAATACCAGACCTACTAGTAAGGTTCCTCGATGATTGAATGCAATGCAACTAGCCATGCCCTTCTCCAAAAACTCTTGTATCACTTCTGGGAAATCCCCCTGAAATGGGTCTGCCCAGTACAAAATTTAACAAAATACAATAAAATTAACATCTTCAAGAGATTGTGTTCCAATTCATCAATGCAAAAAGAAGGACATCAATGAGCCTTACCTATTTTTGAGCATGAATTTAACCCCTGTACAACGCGTCCAATGCATGAACAATGTCTTGAGCATAGAGGTGGTCAAGTTTCTTTTGTTTGAATTATTTTTCATGGAAAAAATTTCCCTCTTTCCAATTCGAAATATTTTTTTAATTTCCCTCTCTAATTTTTACTTGTGTGACTAATTATTTAGTCATTTATAGCTGTGTTTTTGCCCCACCATCAAATTAGTCATTTATAGATGTGTTGCAAAACATGACTAGAATTTAATCATTTTTAGTTGTCGTGACTAAAAGTTTTAGTCACCTAGTCATTTATTTTCCAAAATTCTACTAGTGATTGTAAAGATCTAAAAAGTTTTGAATAACCCTCCTCTCAAGATTAGTGTAGGAAGTTGTTTTACTACCTTAGCTTCCTTACATAGAACACTAACACAAACTCAATTTTGTGGGTGGGAAAAGGCTAAGACAAGGGCTAAAATGAGCCTAAAAACATACTACAAGAATGGACACCAAAGTGAGTAGAAAACATTGCATGAAATTGCAAGGATATGCAATTTTTGACATTATAGAATAAATGATCAATGCACTATACCATTTGAAGGCATACTAGAATTGGATATGCCATAGATATAAAAAACACATAAAATCTAGAGAGTTTGACATCAATGATCTTGTCTTGAAAGAGAATCTAAGAAACACTAATCAAGTCTAGGAAAATAAAGGCAAGGTTGAGCCAAATTGTAAATTATGGATCAAGAGCTTATAAGTTGGCTACATCAGATGGTTAGGAGCTAGATGAGCCAATAAATATTATACATCTCAAGCATTTCCATGTTTAAGGAAATAGTGCTCCAATGGTCACACAAATTTAAAAATACAAAAATACAAAAATACAAAAAAATCACAAAAGAAAAAATAAAAACAAAAATAAAATAGTACAGAGAAAAATTTCCCTTTGGTGAAAACCATGTCTATGATGAGTTGGGAAAGTACCATAATGAAAACCCTCTTGTGGGAATAATGTGTAACACTTAGTTCCCATTATAGGCATCCTTTGTACTTGGGGGAAAATTAAAGTACAGTCCATCTCATCTATTATATATAGTTTCACTCACATCCTCTATCCTAATCTTTGTTGCATTTATCCACCCATATCACCTTTGATTTGGCCAAGCCTTGCCTTAGGCCTTGACTCATGCTTCAGATAAGCACACTGATTATCCCTAATCAACACTTTTGACATTATGACATGTACCTTGTTAGATCACCTTATCCCTAGCAACCTCAACACACAAACACATACACCCTAGAAACCTAGACACACATTCAACTTTTTCAACCCTAGGAAAACACTTACATATTACACACACAACCACTCAACCCGTATAGGTTTTTGACTATACTCATGATAAAATCCTTGTATGAAGGTATTCATATAATCTAATAGGATATATCATTCCCAATTTTGGCATCACTACTCATTATCACAAAAATTTGTAACTTAGTTTTCAACTTGATGAGAGACAAATATTTCTATCTTTTTTTGTTTGTTTGCATATTGCTTGATTTTATGTTTATGTTTTCAAACCACAACATATTATCCCAAGGTCATCATGGTCGACTATATCACGATGCACCTTCATGATATGTTTTTTGGGGAATTGTTATTGTTTGCATTTTTTCTTGCAATCATGAGTCAATCCTTCACACATATGGCACAATGTCATTATGGTCCCTAATATCATGATGCATCCTATCTTATGCTACAACAAATTTAGTTTGCTCAACACATTTAGAAATTTCTTTAAAATCACCAGCATGTACCTATAATCACAATACCCAAATCATTCTCATGAGAGATGAGTTTGTGTAAACCGCTACTCATGAAATATGGGTCAATGAGTTTGACTCAAACACTATGTAGCTGAATCTTAAAATAAATATCATAATACCCAACTCATTATGGCACAAGCATTCCAAATTAAGTTATCATCTATCAGTACCCATTTGCATTTTTAAATTACACAGCCTTCATCTACCTAACTAGCCAAGGTGAAAATAACCTCTTTTCAGACCTCCCCTCCATTTTTATACTAGTTTACCCTCATCTTTTTCATGTTCTCCTATTGAGAACTCACTCATGTTCTGATGCAGAGTGGGCAGCGGGTCGTGGAAAACTATTTTACCAGTCGGCTGCTAACATACAATTTTCTCTGTATGTTTTTCCATCGACAAAACCCATTCCATCGGCTAGACTAAAACTCCTCACATCGATATGAGTATTTTGCTTTGGGTGAACCTCTGAGCCAACCGTACCATTGAACTAGTACTATCGATTCAATTACTTAGTTTAAAGTGTTATTGGCAACTCACAGTTGTACTGTTGAACCACAGGAACCCATCGGCTTCACTAAACCGTTGAACTGTCAGCCCGTTGAACCGTTGAACCAATTCAATGAATGGTTCAACTATCGCTAGCTCTTTAGCACTGTCTCCATCACCGAACGGTTGAACCAAATAGTTGGTTGAACCGTCGAACCCTTTGAACCGTTGAACTGGTTCAAAGGTTCAATCAAACACTTAACTGATTCAAAAACTCCTTTGAAGCTGTACTTAACTTCTTACAAGCACTCATCGAGCCAAAATGAACCTGATTTACTTGCAAACCGTTGAACCTTTCATCAAAGGTTCAAACGAAGACTTTTTCGCCTGACTTCAATCAACTGCGGAACCCGATGTACTATCTGCTATCACCATTGAACCGAAAACCCATTGAATCTTTGGAAATAGTTCAAACACAAAAATTTTAATTATCTGCGATGCCACTACGCATGACTAAAACCTGCGCGGCTTCACCAAACCGGTTCTCCACAAACATACGGATTTTCTAACTTTCACAACCTAGCACATAAGGATGCTAGGGTTCATCTCAGCATGTTGTAAAACTTGATCTTGCGATCACAAAAAATGCACAGAAACAAAACAGAAAACCTAATCTAATATATACATCCATTCCACCGATTACAGAGTAATCAACTGGTGGAATGGATTAAAGAACCCATCTCGACTGCAAACCAAAAAATTGACTACACAAGGAAATTGAACACAAAACATGATCTTCTTTTATTGCTTCCAGAAATTGATACAGATACCTAATTTCACAACTTTAGAACTTCTCAACCTCTTACAAAAATCTCAATCTATCTTAATCTATCTATATCCATCTATATCTCCAATCGATCTGAGCTGAGCTATTTAACTACTTACCAACAGTAGTACATACTTGATTCCCAGTGGCTGGGAGACAATTCCAAACGGCTGGGAGAGATAACAAACTTCTAACAAACTAACAACCTTATCATGATAGCTCAATAAGTGTCCTAGGGATTACAAACATAAACCGAATTACAAATACCAATGACAAGTCTGGTCAAACAGACCTTATTACATTAAATATAGAAAATGCATAAATTGCATAAGACCCTAGTCTTCGTGGGGTGCTCCTGCACCATACTCCCCGAGAGAAGAAATTTCAAGTCCCCTTGAGATGAGAGTTTGAAGATTTGCACCCTGTTTGATGATTTGTTCTTCAGTCATCCAAACTGCCTCTGAATCAGGTTTCCCTTGCCAAGCTACCAAGTACTCCATGTACTCTTTGTTCCTGGTCGTCTTTGCCATTCTTAAGTCTAAAATCTTCTGTAATTTGGGTGGATCATGCTTAGGAATATCATTGTCTGTTGCGCCGTGTAGTGGTTCCTATTCTACATCTGCATTATGTTTGTATGGAGTCAAATCACACACATTGAAAATAGGTGACAATCCAAGATCAGAAGGAAGTTGGATTTCATAAGCATTCTGTCCACATTTCTTCAAAATCTGACATGGTCCAATCTTCCTCTGCATGAGCTTAGTATATTTTCCTTTTGGGAGTCTTTCCTTCTTCAAATTAACCCATACCAAATCTCCAACATCAAATTGTACATCTCTCTTCTTTTTATCAGCATATTCTTTGTACTTCAAAGTAGTTTGCTGGAGTTGGGTCTTGACTTGATCATGCACCTCTTTGATTGCTACTGCAAAAGCTTCTCCATCTGCACTAATAGACTCTCATATAGGTATATCTCTTAACTCCAAAATACCTCTGGGATGGATACCATATACTACCTGAAAAGGTGACTTTCCTGTACTCCTATTGATGGTGTCATTATAAGAAAATTCTTCCTGTGACAGGATGTTATCCCATTTCTCTCCATGCTGTCTTGTCAAACATTTGAGTAGATTTCCCAGTGACCGATTGACCACTTTAGTCTAGCCATCTATTTAAGGGTGATAAGCTGATGAGAAAGACAAATTGGTTCCAAGCTTCTTCCAAAGAGTCCTCCAAAAATGACCAATAAATTTCACATCTCTATCTGACACTATGCTCAATGGCAATCCATGTATTCTCACAATTTCCTTGAAAAACATATCTGCAACATAGGAAGCATCACAAGTGGTTTTGCATGGCAAGAAATGTGCCATTTTACTGAATCTATTGAGTACAACAAAGACACTATCACATCCCTTCCTTGTTCTAGGTAAACCCAACACAAAATCCATGCTTATACTTTCCCATGGTCTAGAAGGAATGGGCAATGGCTGATATAAACCTGCATTAGTAGATCCTCCTTTTGCCTTCTGACAGATCACACATGTCTCCAAAAATTTTCTGACATCTGACTATAGCTTTGGCCAAAAGTAATGCCTCTTCACCAGATCAAGAGTCTTATCCAGACCAAAATGTCCTGCCATGGCTCCATAATGTTTCTCCCTAATTATGTTCAGTCTCATAGAACACTGGGGAATGCACAACTGTCCACCTTTGAAAAGTAATCCATCTTGTATCAGAAATTTGGAGTATTCAACATGATATTTGTCTCCAAAGGAAGTACATACTTTGTAGATTTCTCCAAAGTCTTCATCAGCATCATACATAGTCTTTAAGGAATCAATACCAACACTCTCCATTTGAATCTAATTTATGGTGAGAGCCCTCCTGCTCAAAGCATCTGCTACTTTATTCTTGACCCCTTTCTTATGCTTGAGTGTGAAGGTGAAAGCTTGTAAAGTTTCCACCCACTTCATGTGTCTATGGTTCATCTTCTCTTGGCTATTTATGAAACTAAGGGCCTGATTATTTGTAAACACTATGAATTCTTTTAGCATCAAGTAATACCTCCACTTTTTGAGTGACTGGACTAGAGCATACATCTCCAAATCATAGGATGAGTATCTCTTCTTAGCATCATTTAGTTTCTCACTGAAAAATGCAATAGGCCTCCCTTCTTGACTGAGTACTGCTCCAATTACCATGTGACTTGCATCACATTCTACCTGAAAAATCTTGTTAAAATCAGGGAGTGCAAGGACTGGCTGCTGTGCCACTTTCTTCTTCAATGTTTCAAATGCATCATCTGCCTCCTTTGTCCAAGTGAATCTACACTTCTGTCCTCCTTTTATGGTGTCAAGCATGGGTGCACAGACATGACTAAACCCTCTTATAAACTTCCTATAGAAGGTTGCTAACCCATGGAAACTTCTGACATCATTCATGGTTCTGGGAGTTGGCCAAGACAATATGGCACTTACTTTCTCCTGATCCATTTTTAGTTTTCCCTGTGAGATGACAAAACCCAAGTAGATAATTTCCTCCTACATAAACAAACACTTCTCCAAGTTTATCATTAGCTGTTCTTCATGTAACCTTTTGAGAACCAGGTCTATATGTTTGAGGTGTTATTCCCTTGTATTGCTGAAAATCAGAATGTCATCTAAATATACTATGACAAATTTGCCTATGAATTCTCTCAAGACCTCATTCATCAATCTCATAAAGGTACTAGGAGCATTGGATAAACCAAAAGGCATGACCTTCCACTCATACAATCCCTCATTGGTCTTAAATGCAGTTTTCCATTCATCACCTGGCCTAATCCTGATCTAATGATAGCCACTTTTTAAATCTATTTTTGTGAAGTATTTGGCACCTCCCAAACAATCAAGCAAATCCTCTATCCTAGGTATGGGGAACCTATATTTGATTGTGATATTGTTAATAGCCCTTGAATCAGTGCAAAGTCTCCAAGTGCCTTCCTTCTTTGGTGCTAGTACAGCCGGTACTACACATGGGCTTAAACTTTTGCCAATTAGGCCTGTGTCCAACAATTCCTCAATCTGTCTTGCTACCTCTACATTCTGTTCTAGTGTAAGCTTGTATGCTGCCTTGTTGGTAGTGTAGGTCCAGGGATTAGATCTATGCAATGACTGATGTCCCTCATAGGTGGTAGGGACCTTGGCATTCCATCAGAGATAATGCCTTTGTATTTGTCCAATAATTCTTGGACAACAGGGTCTATGAACCTTTGCTTCTTCTCCCCCTTTACTTCTTGTTGTTGTTCCTTATTCACTTTTAGGCATGGAATTAGAGCATATGCAACTGCTCCTTCTTCTTCTATTTCTGTCATAAACTGTTTGCCTTCTACCATCATCACCTTGACTTCTTTCCCTTTTGAATCTACCTCCTCCATTAATGGTAGTAACTCTGTCTTCTCACCATCCTTGGTGATTGAATAGGTGTTTCTAACTCCATCATGTTGGGCTTTCAAATTGTATTGCCATGGTCTTCCAAGTAGGAGATGGAAAGCATCCATCTGAGCTATGTCAAACAATAATCCGTCCTTGTATGGTCCAATTTGAAACTCCACCCAAGCTTGTTCTTCCACAGCTGTTTGCTGACCCTGAGTGAGCCATGAGATCTTGTACGGGCAGGGATGTGGTAGCCTTCTAAGCTTAAGCTTTTCTACCATTTCAACTGACACAAAATTTTTAGTAGATCCAGAGTCAATCAAAACTCTACATACCTTTCCTCCTGCCTTGCAAGTAGTTTTGAAAAGAGACTTTCTTTGTGGGGGTTCTCTATCAGGCACCTTCATAGTGGCCATTGCTCTCCTGATCATCAAAGCTTCTCCTGTCTCAGGATACCCATATTTGATAGTATCATTCACACTCTGATAAGTGTTGGAGCTTGTTGCACTTTGACAATCAGATTCTTGGATCAGATTTGTCCTCCTTTCTCCCCCTAAACTTGTTGCTTTTTCTGGACATCTACTGGCTATGTGACCTTCCTGATTGCAATTGTAACATCTGATAGGACCTCTGCCCTGAGATCTCCCTCTAAACAGTGGTCTTCTACCCCTAAATTTTCCTTTTTGATCATAACTTCCCCCTTGAGTTTGACTGCTATCTCCTTTGCTTCTCTCTTGATTGGATTCACCTTGGTGTCCAAATCCATTTCCTCTACCTCTGAAAGGACTTCTTCCCCCTCTTTGCTATCTTCCTCTTCCTCTATTGTTCAGCTCTTGTCTTCTCTTTAGTTTCTCTTCCACCTTGAGTGCTAATTGGTAGCACTTTTGAACTGTATCTGGATTATGCAGATTTAGGTCTTCTTGGATGGCAAATCTCAACCCATTGAGATGCCTAGCTGCCTTCTCTTCCTCATTCTCCTTCACCTTTGTCTTGAGACATAGTTTCATGAACTCTTCAATGTATGCACTGACATCTAATTCCTTCTGTTTCAGATTTTGTCTCCTCTTATGTAATTGGATGTTGTAATCCAATGGAACATAGGCTTCCTTCACTAAAGCCATCATCTTCTTCCACGTGGCAACTCTATTCTTTCCTTCTTTCACCCTGTCATCTTGGATGAAATTCCAGTAGGTTAGTGCAGCCCCTTTCATTTTGGATTGAGTTATCTTCACTCTTTGGTGGTCTGGTATTTCCTCTATTTCAAAGAAATTGTTCAAGGAGTCTATCCACTCCATCACTGAATCAGGTTCCATTTTTCCTACAAACACTGGCAAGTCTATTTTCATAACCATGGTCCTTCGCTCCATAGATTTGAGGGCATTAAGTAAGGGTCTCTGGTCTGTAGGAACGTCTATCTCTTCCTGCCTAGGGATATCCTCTTCATCCCTATCTTCTTGTTCACTAGAATCTCTTCCCCTTCCGACTTTGTCCCTCAATTTTTCCAACTCATCTTTCAAAGCCTCATTCTGAGCACTAATTGCTTTGCTCTCTGCAATCTGCTTCTTTACTAGGATAGCCAATTCAACATTGGTCATCCTTGCTGGGTACTCTTCTAACCCTTCTCCTTCTGACATTTTGTTGTCTTCTCCTTCCTCAAAGATACAACCTTAGCTCTGATACCACTATGATGCAGAGCGGGCAGCGAGTCGTGGAAAACTGTTTTACTAGTCGGCTGCTAACATACAATTTTCTCTGTATGTTTTTCCATCAACAAAACCCATTCCATCGGCCAGACTAAAACTCCTCATGCCGATATGAGTATTTTGATTTGGGTGAACCTATGAGCCAACCGTACCATTAAACCAGTACTATCAATTCAATTACTTAGTTTAAAGTGTTATTTGGCAACTCACAGTTGTACTGTTGAACCACAGGAACCCATTGGCTTCACTAAACTATTGAACCACCAGCCCGTTGAACCATTGAACCGATTCAATGAATGGTTCAACTATCGCTAGCTCCTTAGCACTGTCTCCGTCACCGAACGATTGAACCAAACGGTCGGTTGAACCGTCGAACCCTTTGAACCGTTGAACCAATTCAAAGGTTCAATCAAACACTTAACCAATTCAAAAACTTCTTTGAAGCTTTACTTAACTTCTTACAGGCATTCATCGAGCCAAAATGAACCCGATTTACTTGCAAACTGTTGAACCTTTCGCCAAAGGTTCAAACGAAGACTTTTCTGCCCGACTTCAATCAACTGTGGAACCTGATGTACTATCTACTATCACCGTTGAACTGAAAACCCATTGAATCTTTGGAAACGGTTCAAGCATAGAAATTTTAATTATCTACGATGCCGCTACGCACAACTAAAACCCGCGCGGCTTCACCAAACCGGTTCTCCACAAACATACGGATTTTCTAACTTTCACAACCTAGTACATGAGGATGCTAGGGTTCATCTCAGCATGTTGTAAAACTTGATCCTGCGATCACAACAAATGCACATAAACAAAATAGAAAACCTAATCTAATATATACAGCCATTCCACCGATTACGGAGTAATCAACCGGTGGAATGGATTAAAGAACCCATCTCGACTGCAAACCAAAAAATTGACTACACAAGGAAATCAAACACAAAACAGGTTCTTCTTTTATTGCTTCTAGAAATTGATACAGATACCTGATTTCACAACTTTAGAACTTCTCAGCCTCTTATAGAAATCTCAATCTATCTTAATCTATCTATATCCATCTATATCTCCAATCGATCTAAGCTGAGCTATTTAACTACTTACCAACAGTAGTACATACTTGATTCCCAGCAGCTAGGAGACAATTCCAAATGGCTGGGAGAGATAACAAACTTCTAACAAACTAACAACCTTATCATGACAGCTTGATAAGTGTCCTAGGGATTACAAACAAAAACTGAATTACAAATACCAATGACAAGTCTGGTCAAATAGACCTTATTACATTAAATATAGAAAATGCATAAATTGCATAAGACCCTAGTCTTCATGGGGTGCTCCTGCACCATGTTCTTTGAACCATCTTCCCTCTCAAGGGGACATCCCTACACCATCCATACTTCATCCTTAAATGCTTGGGGAATCTTAAATTCAAAATCCAATTGATCAAATCCAAATCAATCAATGAAATAATTGATTTAGCAAACCCTAGCCAAAATACTGTTAGAGCATGTAAAATATTTAAACTATGATAATACAATAATTAAATTAATAAGGAACAATAATGAATTTACACAGTGCACATTAATTTAAGTGGGGAAAACCATTACTGGTAAAAAACCCCTCAAAAATAACATCTTTATTATAAGAACACTTACATAGTAGTCTATTAAAAAATAGATAAAACCTGGGGATATACTCCTCTTCAAACTTCCTCGGGCCTCTTGTGTAGATTACTCCAAATTCACATTCTATCTCCTCTTTTTATTTTTAAATTGACAAAAAGAATTGAATAAGTTATCTTTTGGTATAATGTCATATAGGTATTTTAGGGTTTATAACCCTAAATAATATAAAATGAAGTTTCAACTAGGTAGATGTAAATTAAGTGGGAAAATATTTAAAGTAGTTGCGGTGGGAAAAAAATGGAGGTGGCCAAATAAAAGGCCATACAGTTCTTTATTAAAATATTTAAAGATTATAAATAATAAATAAGAGGGGGTATTTCCTTCCCCCAAAAAATGTATATTAATATTTTATAATGATAAATATTGTTCTAATATTTTTATTTTTAATAATAGATACAATAAATTTTTATAAAACCTGATTATAAGGTGTGTATTTTGGTATTGTATTTTTAATTTTCGGGTGATGATCTTTGTACCACCTAAAAATAATTCTCACAACAAATTTTCTTTGGGAATTTGATTTTTTATTATTTAAGATTATCATGGCTTAAATTTGGCTCTATACCATGTTAGAGCATGTAAAATATTTAAACTATGATAATACAATAATTAAATTAATAAGAAACAATAATGAATTTACATACTGTACATTAATTTACGTGGGGAAAACCATTACTATAAAAAAACCCACAAAAATTACATCTTTATTATAAGAACACTTACATAGTAGTCTATTAAAAAATAGACAGAACCTGAGGATATACTCCTCTTCAAACTTCCACGGGCCTCTTGTGCAAATTAATCCAAATTCTAATAATATTTTTCTCATCCAAAATGGTGAAGAATCCTCCCTTAAATATAGGGAGAAAGGGTGGTAAAACTACCCGAAAGGGTAGTTACCACACCTTTTTAATAACAACCGTGTTTAGACAATTAATAAATTAAGAACTATTTAAATGGTTCTTTAATTTATTAATTGTTTACAAGGAATATAAAATGCTTTTTAAGGCATTTAAATAATAATAAGAACATTATATATTATAAGGGTTTGACCCCTAATAATATTATGTTCTAACACTCCCCTTAATGTTAATAGGGGGAAATCCTGCCAATTTATTTAAAAGAAAATAATGAAGTACCCTAGTGACGTAGGTCTTCTTGACAAGGATAAATAGCCTGGACATAAAAATATGCCAAAATGAAAACCATGTATTTCAGACTACATGAAAGTCATCTTGTCATAATTTATAATCTTCATGTTCTTACAAGATGCGAGGTCTTATAAAGATTTTTATTGGAGCCCAAGTCTCCTCAAATCAACCCCCCTAGGTTCATTACATAGTACCCGTAGGTCTTAATATAATGATTTTTATAAGTGAAAGATTTACAAAGAGAAGAATTTTACAATATGTCCAAAGGACTTATACATAGAATGCCTAGATGTCTTATATTATGCCTATTAGGTCTTACATCTAGGATCTAGCCATTAGGAGGTGTCATTGTCATATACACTCCCCCTCAGTGGTAGCTCCTTGAGGCCAAGCATTGATATGAATTTGGAGAATTTTGCACTGCACGGGGTTTTATAAAAATATCTACAACTTGATCTTCATTTTGGCAGTATTGAAGACAAATATCTCCATTTAAGACTTTCTCTCAAATAAAGTGAGCTTGAACTTCAATATGTTTTGATCTTTGATGATAAACAAGATTTTTGGCAAATTCAATACATCTTTGATTATCACATAGGAGTGTGATACTAGAATAAATCATTTGAATTTCTTCTAAAAGATGATTTAGCCAAATAGTTTCTTTAATTGCTTCAGTGGCACTCCGATATTCTGCTTCTGTAGAGGAGAGTGCTACAATTGATTATTTCTTTGCACTCCATGTAATTGCACTTGAATAGTTTAAACACTTATCCTAAAGTGGAATTCTAATCTATGGAATCCCCTACAAAATCAGCATCACAATATCCATATATTTGTGTATTTTTATTATGAGTATAATAAAGACCAAAGTTAAGAATGCCTTTAATATATCGTAAAATACATTTTTCCATTTTCCAATGTTGCACATAAGGTTCTTTCATAAAATGTGATGCCACTCCTATTGCATAGGTAATGTCAGGGAAAGATATAGTGAGATAGATTAGACTCCCAACTAATTGATGATAAAGGGTAGGGTTGAATTTTTCACAAGGAGGATGAGGTTCAAGTTTAACACCAATTTCAATAGGTATAATGGTTGATTTGCAATCAAATATATTCAATTTGGAAAGTAAATTTTGAGCATATTTTGCTTGAGATATAACAATAGAATGATGATCTTGAAAAATTATCATACCTAGAAGATGATGAAGATAACTTAAGTCAGTCATTTCAAAGGTAATATTTAATTCATGCTTGTATTTATGAATTAATGTTGTAAGACCACTTTTGATGAGTAATTCATCTACATATAATATAATGATAGTTATGTGATTATTTTCATATTTTAAAAAAAGATCATTGTCAGTTTTACAATTAGAAAATCGTAGGCTTTAAAAAAATTATTTATTTAGGAATACCAAGCTCAAGGTGCTTGTTTGAGTCCATATAAAGATTTTTTGAGTTTACAAACATAAGTTTCTTTATTTGGTTGTAAAAAACCTTTTGGTTTATGCATATATATTTCTTATTGTAGGTCACCATTTAGGAATGTATTTTTAATGTCCCTTTGATGAATTTCCCAACCATTTTTTAGCAGCAAGGGAAAGAAGTAATTGAATATTTCTCATTTTTTCTTCTTCAAAGGTTTGAGCTCTAGTGTCATTAAGGCAACATATGTATGTTGACTTCTAGTCATTTTAGGAAGAAGAGAAGGTTCTTCATTTGAGTCTTGAATTAAGGATTGAGCCCATTTAGGTCTTTTGGAGGGTGGATTAGGATAAGTGTTTGAGAATAGTTGATCATTTTTTTCAGGAGTAGAAGATTCAATAATAATATCAAAAGAATTAGATAGGGGAGATTCTATATTGTGGACATTTCGGCTTAGAATAATATCTCTCTTGGAAGGATCATAAAGTTTGAACCCTTTTTTTCCTCCATATCCAACAAAAATACAATGAGAAGATGTAGAATCAAGTTTTATCTTTTTTTTAGGAATGAGAATGGATGCCAGACTCCCAAAGATTCTCAAATGAGAGATATTAGGCTTTTTCATTTGACCATTTTCTAAGGGAGTTCAAAGATGTAAGGATTTTGTAGGAACTCTATTTAAAATATGTATTGCAGTATTCATAGCTTCAGCCCAAAGCAATCTAGGTTTATTAGAAGAGTGTAACATAGATCTAACCATTTCTATGATGGTTCATTTTTTCTTTCAGCTACTCTATTTTGTTGGGGAGAAGAAGGGAAAGTTAGTTCTCTTTGTATCCCACATAAGGAACAAAAGTTGTCATAATCTTTATTTATGTATTCAATGCCATTATCAATTCTAAGAGATTTTATTTTATAATTAGACTAATTTTCAACTAGGGCTTTGTATTCTTTAAATTTTGAAAGAACATTTTTATTTTTAAGATAATACACTCAAATCAGTCTATAATAATCATCAATAATTGTGAGGGGCATAAAGAGACCCATTGAGAGAGGGAACCTAAAACGGCCCCATTAGATCACTATGAAATAATTCTAAGGTTTTAGATGAAATTTTATTATGACTCTTGTTAAAGGGTAGAGTATGTTGTTTACCTAGGAGCCATCCTTTACAAGTTTCTAATTTGTTTTCAATTTTAGGTAATCCAATTACAAGATTATGATGAGACATTTCATTCATGCTCCTGATATTTAGATGTCCTAAACTTTCATGCCATAATTGTGTTTCAATTTTAATTTGTAAGGACAAACAATTTTCTTTTAAAATATTATTGAAAATAAATAGACCACTTTTCTGAGTACCTTCTGCAACAATATCTTTACTTTGATATTTGATGTACCATTTATCTTTTATAAGAGAATTTTTGAAATTATCTCTAGTAAGTTAAGAACATGATAATAGGTTTTCCTTAGATTTGGAAGAAAAAAGGCTTCTCCAATGGTTTCATTAAAGACCTTAAATTTTCCTATTCCTTTAGCTATTATTATTGAATTATCTCCTAAGTATATTTTTTTGTTACAAGATTTAACATCAAATAAAATATCATACATGTATGTCATATGTCTGGATGCTCCAGTATCAAGAATCCATTCATCATCAACTGATGCAAATAAAACAGTGTATAGGTCAATATTGTTTTTTTTTAATTTTGATTAAGTTTGATTTATAATTTCTATTTTTAGGTCTATTTTGATTCTTAGTTCTAAAATAACATTTATTTTTTGTGTGACCTATTTTACCACAATTAGGATATTTTGGATTATTGGTTTTATTGATTTTGTGAGAATTTTTAGAACAATCAGATGATTTGGAGAAATTTTGTTTGTTTTTATATGTTTTGTTATTTTTTGTTGACTTAATAGAGCTTATGATGCTTTCTCTTTAGAATCAAAATTTAACATTATCTTCTCTTCTTGAATAAGAAGAATGGAGAGTGTCAATAAAGCAAGAAGATCATCTTCATTTTGATATTTAGAATTTAAAATAGAAATAAAATTCCTAAATCTTTCATGAATATTTATTTGTATAATGATGAAGGGGGGTAAATCATAAAACACACAATAATAGAAATTGCACACATAAAATAGAACTTTTTTTATTGATTTAGACAACTTATTACATTACAGAAGCTCAAATACAATCAAAGGAATCAACCCTCCATAGGCTGAAACACATTACAGCTTCCTATCACAAGACTCTGGAATCATTTGTCTTCTGTAATCCCAAATTAGCTAGGGTTTCTGTTTTCCTACCTATTCTTGACTCTACGCTTCCCCCCTTAACTCTACTACCGCCCAGGGTTCCAAAAAATGCTTATTAATAGCTTTTTTGGTGGCCAACAACCTAATTTCAAAATTTGCATCTCCCTCCAAAAATAGGTCAACTTCTGGGAGCCATAACTTTTGATCTAAGTGTCCGATTGACAAACTGTTTTATGCGTCAGAAAGCTCGCGGAGTGCTTTATGCGATAACAAATTGATCTACTTGTTCCTACCATTTTTGGGCCTGTACGGGGCCGTTTAGTGCCTCAAACCTGAGTTTGAATAATTTTTAGGCATTTTTTAGGAAACAGAAACTTTAATATCTTTCAGCTTGCAAATGATCTTTGCGTGATTCCTTCACCAAAGGTCTTATTTTTTAGTTATGAAACTTCCTGTAAATTTTCACTTCATTCCATGCCCAAATGCAAACTTTCTAAAAATAGCAGGTTGCTATTTTTTAGCAGTTTGGAAAAACTGAAAGTTCTACATCATTATTCAAGAGATTATGGAGCCAGAACCATAAATTTTGAAAACAAATGGAAAGAACATCAACAATTTTGAAACACATCTTTTTTTTTGGGTGATGCAAGATTGCCCTTACACCACTGGATGCTCTTGCATTAGACATCTAGGGTAATTTGAGAAGTGACCCTGTCACGTCTCATGTGTTTGTGTGAGGAAAACCCAAATGGTCAACCTCTGCCTTAGACAACCAAGAAGAATCTTCAACAGACCTTCATTTCCATTTCACCAGATATTCTTCATATTGCTTGTTCCGAACACTTCTTCCCACACGGCTATCCAAGATCTCTTCTATCTCCTCTATTGAAGTAGATGCCAGAATAATCCACTGTTCTTCTATTGGTCCATTCTCTGTTCCACCTTCATGATATTCTGATAAATTAGAAATGTTGAAAATAGGGGAAATGTTGATCCCACTCATCAACTCTACCTCATATGCATTTCCTGAATCATGTTTCTTTAAAATTCTGCATAGTCCAAATTTCTTCATTTTCAGCTTATTGTATGTTCCAATTGGGAACCTTTCTTTTCTCAAGTGAACCATGACTTCATCTCCTACCTAGAATTCCTTATATCTCCTCTTTCGATCTGCCTTAGCCTTGTACTGAATATTCATCTTATTAATGTGCTTTTTCACCTCTTCGTGCAAATTCTTCATGTGTTCTGCAAAGTCTTCAGCTTCGGCACTTATCTTTTCTCCTTTGTCCAGATTCCTTAATTCTGAAGCATTTCTTGGACTATTCCCATATACAATCTGGAATGGTGATTTACCAGTACTCCTATTGATAGAATTGTTGTAAGCAAATTTTGCCTATTGTAAAATCAAATCCCATCCCTTGGGCTTATCTCTTACTAAGCATCGTAGCAAGTTACCCAAACTCCTATTCACCACTTCTGTCTGTCCATCAGTCTGTGGATGGTGTGCATAACTAAACTTTAAATCTGTTTTCAACTTCTTCCACAATGTCCTCGAGAAATAACCAACAAACTTGGTATCTCAATCTGAAACTATGCTCTTTGGTAGACCATGTAATCTCACCACCTCCCTGAAAAATAACTCTGCAATATGAACAACATCATTAGTCTTTTTTCAAGGAATAAAATGTGCCATCTTCGAGAATTTGTCCACCACCACAAAAATGGAATCATGTCCTCTCTGTGTCCTTGGTAAATCAAGAATAAAATCCATACTAATGTCATGCCATGGCTTCTCTAGTACAGGTAGTGGCTGATATAGACATGTATTCTGACTTGCTCCTTTTGCCATCTGACATACTCTGCAACTCTGCACAAATTTCCTCACATCCTACTGCAACTGTGGCCAATAATAATTTTCACCAACAATAACAATGGTCTTATCTTGACCAAAGTGTCCAGCTAATCCTCCACTATGCTTCTCCTTAATTAGGTTCTCTCTCATGGAACTCCTTGGAATGCACAATTGGCTTCCTCTAAACAACATGCCATCTTGGATTATGAAATCCAACCATTTTGTCCTGTCTAAAGTAATAGGTTCCAAACAAGCTTTTCAGGGCTTTGCAAAATCTGGATCTTCAGGATACAAACTTTTGAGCTCATTGAACCCAACAACCTCTATCTTCATTTATGTCAACAAATTTTGCCTTCTGCTCAAGGCATCTACAACTCTGTTGGACTTCCCACTCTTGTGCTTCAAAACAAAAGTATAGCTCTATAAAAACTCAACCCATTTTAAATGCCTTTGATTTAACTTTCCTTGACTATTAAGATAATGCAAAGCCTGATGATCAGTATATAAAACAAACTCCTTTGGCAACAAATAATGTCTCCATTTCTTCAAAGCCTGAACTATTGCATAAAACTCCTGATCATAAACATAATACTTTTTCTTGGCATCATTAAGCTTCTCACTAAAATAGGCAATGAGCTTACCTTCTTGGCTCAAAACAGCTTCTATACCACTACCTCTAGCATCACAATCTACCTGAAATACCTTATTGAAATCTGGAAGTGCCAAAACAGGTTGTTCTACTACTTTCTACTTTAATGTATCAAAGCTCTTGTCTGCTCCTTTAGTCCATCTAAACTCTTTTCTATCCCCTCTCATTGTCTCAGTTAGGGGTGCACAAATGTTACTAAAATTCTTGATAAACTTTCTGTACAAACTTGCCAAACCATAAAAAGATCTTACCTCGAAAGCACTCCTCAGCATAGGCCATTCAATGATAGCCCTCACCTTCTCTGGGTCCATCTTAAGACCTTCCTCTGAGACAACAAATCCTAGGTATACCAACTCCTTCTTTGCAAACATTTCTTCAGATTAATCAACAAATTCTCCTCCCTTAGCTTCTCTAAAAGTCTTCTGATATGCATCAGATGCTCATCCGAAGTCTTACTAAAAATCAAAATATCATCTAAATAAACAATAACAAAACTTCCTAAAAATTCTTTCAGTACCTCGTTCATGAGCTGCATGAATGTGTTTAGTGCATTGGTTAGCCCAAATGGAATGACTAACCACTCATACAAACCCTCCTTTGTCTTGAAGGCTGTCTCCCATTCATCTCCTTCTCTAATTCAGATCTGGTGATACCCACTCTTCAGGTCAATTTTTGTGAAGTACTTGGCTCCACTCAAACAGTCCATTATGTCATCCATTCTTGGCAATGGAAACTTGTACTTGATCGTGATCTTATTGATGGCTTGAGAAGCTGTACACATTCTCCATTCTCCATCTTTCTTTGGTGCTAGTATTGTAGGTACCACACATGGACTTAGGCTCTCCCTTATCAGTCTCTTCCTTAACAGCTCTTGAACTTGTCTATTCAGCTCTTCACTCTCTGTAGGAGTCATTCTGTGGGCTGCCTTATTCAGAAAACTAGCTCTTGGTATCAAATCCATTTGGTGACTTATATTCCTCACCGGTGATAAACCTTCTGGTACATTATCAGAGATAATATCCTAAAATTCTTCCAACATATCTGAAACTTCTGCTGGTACATCTTCACATTTCTCTTGACTAATCTTAGGAATCAATGCAAAGCAATGACGCTCATGCTTCATACCCTCCAAAAATTTTCTACCATCTACCAAGCAAATTCTGGCAGTACTACATACCTTTTCTTTCACCTCCTTCAAGGGCTTCAACTTATGATGAACTCCATCCTTTGTTAGGGAATATGTGTTTGCACGACCATCATGGATAGTGCTCCTATCATATTGCCATGACCTCCCCAACAACATATGACATACATCCATCGATATGATATCACACATCACCTCATATGGTAGTCCCCAATCTTGAACTTCACTAGACACTACTCTTTGGCCAAAGCTCTGTGGTCCTTCTACAACCATGCAATCCGATATGGATGTGGATTCTTTCTTCTCGCCAACTTCAACTTGTCAACCATCTCCTCTAAAACAAGATTGTCAGTGCTCCCACTATCAATAATAATATCACAACACTTACCTTCACATTTACACCTTGTGTGGAATAAACTCTTCCTTTGATTTGGTTCTTTCTCCTCATTCAGCAAAGTTCTTTTGACAACTAGGGTTTCTCCCCTTTCAACATATTCAGAACGCTCAGACTGCGCATCTTCATCTACATGTGCAACTCGTGCATTATCTTTAGGTCTTCTATTCATCCTTCCCTAATGTTGTGGATACTCGTATGCTCGATGCCCTTCTTCTTCACATTGGAAATAGGTTCCTCTGAAACCTCCTCTTCCAAGTCCTTGCCCAGGTCTATATCTTCCTCTTCCTCTTTGCTCACCATTGTTCTAGTCATGAGGGCGGTAGGCATTATCCCCTCTCTGATTTCAAATGGTGCCGACCTCTTCACTTTTCTTTGAATCTTTATTCGGCCCCCATAGGGTCTTCCACCAGTCCTTTCGTCTTGACCTCTTCCCCTTTGTTTGCTGTCAAATCTTTTATTCAATTTCTCTTCCACCTTCAAGGAAAACTAGTATGCATCTTCTATGGTGGTCATTTTGACCAGGCTCAGCTCCTCCTGAATACTCAGCCTCAACCCATTAATGTAACGGGCTACCTTCTCCTTGTTGGTCTCTACATGGCCTGTCCTGATAGTAATTTTATAAAACTCTTATGTGTACTCCTTAACAGACTTGTTACCTTGCTTCAGTCCTTACAGCTTCTTCAACAACTCCATCTCATAGTCCACAAGAATGAACTGCTTCTTCAGTTTTTCCACCATCCAATCCCATCTGGCGATCTTTCCTTTTCCTCTTCTATTCCTCTCTAATTGGACCTCCTTCCACCAAATACTAGCATGGCCCTTCAACTTTGTTTTTGCAAACTTGACCTGATCTCGGTCCTCCACATCTTCATATTCGAAATACTCCTCCATGTCATTGATCCAATCAATAAGCTGTTCCTGATTCAAATCTCCAGAATATGTAGAAACTTCAATCCTAGGCCTCTTTCCAATCTTTGAAATGGCCCTCAACAACCTAACTTCTGCAGGATCTCCTGCAGATTTCTTGGATAGCTCTTCTCTAGCTTCATCCTTGCTTTCTTCTCTTGTTCTCGGATCAAACCCTCTTTGCAGCTCCTCTTGCAATGCATCGATTTGCCTTTGCAAGGCTCTAAAACCCTCTTCCGTCAAAGCATACCTCCTAATATGATTTCTTCATGGAGGCATCTTGATCTCCGCAGCAAACCCATAACCTCAGGTCCTGGTGCAAACTACCTCACGGTCAGCGATCTGTCTATACACTCAGGAGCCCTTTCTCTGATACCACTTGATGAAGGGGGTAAATAATAAAACACACAACAATAGAAATTGCACACAGAAAATAGAACTTTCTTTATTGATTTGGACAAATTATTACATTATAGAAGCTCAAATACAATTAGAGGAATCAACCCTCCGTAGGCTGTAACACATTACAGCTTCCTATCACAAGACTCTAGAATCATCTGCCTTCTGTAACCCCAAATTAGCTAGGGTTTCTACTTTCCCGCCTATTCTTGACTCTACGCTTGCCCCCTTAACTCTACTACTGCCCAGGGTTCCCAAAAATGGTTATTAATAGCCTTTTTGGCAGCCAACAACCTAATTTCAAAATTTGCATCTCCCTCCAAAAATAGGTCAACTTCTGGGAGCCATAACTTTTGATCCGGGTGTCTGATTGACGAACCATTTTATGCGTCAGAAAGCTTGCAGAGTTCTCTACACACTAGTAGCCTGATTTGCTAGTTCTAGCCATTTTCGGGCTCGTACAGGGCCGTTTAGTGCCTCAAACATGAGTTTGAATAATTTTCAGGCATTTTGCGGGAAACAAAAACTTTAATATCTTTCAGCTCGCAAATGATCTTTGCATGATTCCTTTGCCAAAGGTCTTATTTTTTAGTTATGAAGCTTTCTATAAATTTTCACTTCATTCCGTGCCCAAATGCAAACTTTCTAAAAATAGCAGGTTGCTATTTTTAGCAGTTTGGAAAAACTAAAAGTTCTACATCATTATTCAAGCAATTATGGAACCAGAACCATAAATTTTGAAAAGAAATGGAAAGAACATCAACAATTTTGAAACACATATTTTTTTTTGGGTGATGCAAGATTGTCCTTACACCACTGGATGCTCCTGCATCATATAATAAAATATAGAAGTTTATCTCTTATTAGGTCACAGTTGCATCCATCCAATTGGGATTTGATATTTTTGATTTTAGCAAGATAATTTATAGCTTTTCATCTCCTTTCATGGGAGTTGTAAATAGTTCTAATATTAATTTAATAATTTTTGAAATTATAGATCCTTCGTGCATAGATTCTAATAAACTCCAAGATTCAAAAGGTGAATCTAGATTTCCTATATGTAAGAGAAATTCATCTCCTATACTTCTTAATAAGATTGATAATGCTTCTTGTGATCTATTTTTAAAAGAATTTACAAGATCAGGGTTAATATTTCTACATATAGGTTGTTTTTCCTTACCCTCAACGATGGCCTATAGGTTCCTAGCCATGAATTCCACCTTTATCCTAATCTTCCATACAAAGTAGTTATTTCCACACATGTGTACTTTGTTGATTGAGAAGACATAAGAACTCATTTTGTCATGTTCTTCTAGAAATTGTTAAAACAATTAGTTTATATTGATAAGAAGGAAAAAAAACTTGTACTATGCTACCTCATTTTCTTTTCTCTTTTTTGCGATAATAATTTCACACATTAAAAAAATTACAAGGTTAAAAAAATTAAATAATTAAATAATATAATTATTCACATATATTATTTATATATATTTAAATAATTTAAATAGTATACTATATTAAAATTTAAGAATGAAATACTATATGGTAATTTAATATCTACCTAATTTCACATTCTATCTCCTCTTTTTATTTTTAAATTGAAAAAAAGAATCGAATAAGTTATCTTTTGGTAAAATGTCATATAGGTATTTTAGGGTTTATAACCCTAAATAATATAAAATGAAGTTTCAACTAGGTAGATGTAAATTAAGTGGGAAAATATTTAAAGTAGTTGCGGTGGGAAAAAAATGGAGGCGGCCAAATAAAAGGCCATACAGTTTTTTATTAAAATATTTAAAGATTATAAATAATAAATAAGAGGGGTATTTCCTTCCCCCCAAAAAATTATATTAATACTTTATAGTGATAAATATTGTTCTAATATTTTTATTTTTAATAATAGATATAATAATTTCTTATAAACCTTGATTATAAGGTGTGTATTTTGGTATTGTATTTTTAATTTTCGGGTGATGATCTTTGTATCACCTAAAAAAATTCTCACAACAAATTTTCTTTGGGAATTTGATTTTTTGTTATTTAAGATTATCATAGCTTAAATTTGGCTCTATACCATGTTAGATCATGTCAAATATTTAAACTATGGTAATACAATAATTAAATTAATAAGAAACAATAATAAATTTACACAGTGTACATTAATTTACATGGGGAAAACTATTATTGTAAAAAAACCCACAAAAATAGCATCTTTATTATAAGAACACTTACATAGTAGTCTATTAAAAAATAGACAGAACCTGGGGATATACTCCTCTTCAAACTTCCATGGGCCTCTTGTGCAAATCAATCCAAATTCTAATAATATTGCAAAATGGTGAAGAATTCTCCCTTAAATATAGGGAGAAAGGGTGGTAAAACTACCCAAAAGGGTAGTTACCCCACCTTTTCAATAACAACCTTGTTTAGACAATTAATAAATTAAGAACTATTTAAATGGTTCTTTAATTTATTAATTGTTTACAAGGAATATAAAATGCTTTTTAAGGCATTTAAATAATAACAAAAACATTATATATTATAAGGTTTTGACCCCTAATAATATTATGCTCTAACAATACCAAGCGCATCCTATCCACCTTATCATCCCACCATGGTGCTCATATTTGTCTTTACTTCAAAGCACCTTTACTCCTTTTCATCTCAAACTACTTTTAGTCGCAATGACACTTTGAAGAGGGTAAAAATGTAGGCACATAAAATTTATTTATTTACCGTCCCTCCTAATACCATGTTTAACACCAATTTCTAACATCATTTTAATATCATATCCAAAATCAACACTTTCACCACGTTCAAACCTTCCTAGCCACATTACCCCTTTGCTAATGAATTAAATATGTTATATCTATTTAATTAAGCATACACATTTACCATGTCATCATAATACTAGCTAATTAAATAATTTTATTATTTAATTAGTCTAATTTCCATCTCAATTATTAATAGTTAATTAAATAATTTGAAGAAAATGAGTTACTTTTTGTAAAAAAATGAGACATTTATAGTCTCATCATCTCCTCTCAAGCCTAAGGTTTTGTAGGTCCTCTCACAAGTCTCTATTCTTAGGAAGAACCTCTTGTCGAGCTTTATGTTTAGGCAAATCTTGCAGTTCTTTGTGTTCTCTACTTGCCTACTACTTCTTATTCTTTCCTAAGATTTAGCCCTTCCTAGATCTAAATATAGTCATATTCTCTTAAGTATCTTAGTTGTCCTTATTTGGGTTTTTAGCCCCTTGTATTGTCCAACAACAATTCTCCATGCTTCAAAAGCTTGAAGGTACTACTCTAACATGTTGTGAATTGGGGAGACTAGAACAAAAAGCAAAGAAGGCTTGAACCACATGCCAATTAATTCATTCTTGTGGGTTTCCATGAGTTACAACACTACTTTGGCCCTTTAGAGGTGCCATTGCAAGTTGGTAGGGGAAATAATCTCCCTCTTCTTCAAATAGTTTAGAATATTATTCCATCTATCTTAGCATGCTGAGTATGTAGGACCAAACTTCCTCTCTATTGCTTCGTGGAGAGCTTCATAACATTGCTTAAGATTTTCAATATATTTTATCCTCATTGTAGGGTTATGGCCAACATTTTGAAGGTATTTATAAAGCACTTGGTTCTAGATGTTCATGCCTCATGAGGAGACCTATTGTTTGTTCTTGAGTGCTATATTTATTTACCATATCTTTCCATGTTGTTTCATTTTGCAAAAGGGAAATGAATGACCTTATCTGTACTTCTCCAACAAAAAGATTTATCATAAAATTAGTTTGGTTTCCTAGAGGAAACTTGTGAGTGAAAAATTCACATAAAAGGTTCTTCCTCTTAAGATATATTTCTTTGTAGGCCTATAAAAATTGCTTCTTATCGACTAAATCTTGTGGGAGACCACATGAGATCCTCAATATCCACCATCATAAAATTATTCTCAAATGAATAGACTATAAAATTGGGAAGGTCTTCTATAGGCTAATAGAGCTTCCCCAATTTTACAAGCTATATCTAGGTTAGCTTCTAGTGCTCTATTATTTATTTATAAAATGACTAGTTTTTCTTTGAGCCCTATGCTCTCATGGTTTGCTTGCCTCAAAAAGTGACATCTTGCAATCTAGGTTTGTAAAATTGGGGGAATGTGAATATAAAAGATTCAAACATGAGAGGTTCTATTTGAATTATTTTGTCCTCTTTGGCAAGAAGAATTTTCCATTCTTGTAATTCCTCCTCTAAGTTTGAAATCTTGTGTTCTGCCTTTGTTAGTTTGAATTGTTCTTGGATTGTATCATGGAAGGTAGTGAGAGCACTCATCAAATTCTTAGTGAGTGTCTCAATCTTATTGTCTCTTGCTAGGAGAACTTGTAAGGATTCAATTTCATTATTTTAATTTGATTATGTTGGGTCTGGCACATAAACCCCATTTTATCTTAACAAAATAAGGACCCCCTTTTTTTCTTGCTTGGTCTTCCTTTTCAGGATTTTGCTTGCTAGGATTTCTTTTCTTTTTGTCTTGTTTCAAGGAATAGTCTCGGCTTCAAGTATTTCAAGGGATTTCATTTTCAAACACAAGAAGGATTTTCAACTTTTAAGTGTTTTGTATTTGATTCATGTCTTGAAATTTTTTAAGTTTTGTGTTTATTTTGAGTGTTTTATCATTTTTAGGATTTCAGACTTTTCCTTGTTAGCTTGCTATAAGGACAATTCTTGAAACCTGACTTTGTATTATGGAAAGAATTTGGGTTTTCACTTTCTTGTTTTACATTTATCCATTTCCCATAGGTCTAGTTTTTGTCTTTGAGTCTTTGACATCAAGGTTTTAAGTTTTCCATTACTTTGCCATTATGGTTTGCAAGTTCCTGACATCTTGAAAGGTAGTGTTTGATACAAATTTTGAAGTTTTTATTTACATAAGGCACATCTAAACCTTGATTCCTGATAGTTGGCATGTATTTTCTCCAAAGTTTGACCTACCTCCTTGTGCACTCAAGCTACCTCCCACTGCTATGATTTGAGCTTGTTTGATTGGAATAAACAAGGTTCTATTTGTGATCACATGATTTGCTAATTGTGTGTGATCTAGTTGGCATGCTAGGATTTTAGCTTGCATGAAATTGGAACTTTTCTAGTTTTCACTTCTTTAAATAGGGTTTGTTACATACCTTATTGGTTATTTCATGATTGCCTCATTTGAAGTTACATTTGATTTTGTAATGATATAGTCATTTATGATGAGGTTTTTGGTTATAGGCCCTAGCTTTGTTTTAGATAGCATTTAGGGTTTACTTGGTCATAGGTCATTTTGAATATATTCCTTAGTTGTTTTGATTTGGTCAAGTTTGTCTTTTCAATATCTTGATTTTACACTTGTACCCTTATTAGGATTCTTAGATTAGTATTTCAATTTAATGGAGTTTGGTGTATGGAAACACTAGTTTGCCTAGTATAATGTTGAAAATTGCATACCCTTGCAATTTCATGCTACATTTTGCAACCACTTTGGTGTTCGCTACCCTAGTTTGTTTCTAGGTTCATTTTAGCCTTGCCTTAGCCTTTTTCCTATAACCACATGTGCTTTTGTGTTGTGTTCACTCCTTTGTGTTTATTTTTGTGTAATTTTGTTTTAATGCTTTTTTTTATCTCATCATTTGATGATGTTCCATGTGACCAAGAACTGAAGTTGCCTGGATGCCAACGCTTAGTGCAGATGTTTGCATGATGTGTTAGTGTTCCACGTCTATTTGACACTAGGTGACTGTTTCTAATCATTACTAGCCACCTCTAGAGATGATTCAAGATTCTAGTAATGCTCTCCTTCATTGATAAGAAAGTATCTTTGGACTCTATCTTTGGGTTTTTCCTTCTTTTGTGTAGATTTTTGAATTAAATTTTGATCTCTCATGCATTTATGTGAACTCTCTTGGCTCTGCAACTGTGAATATTTGTTTCTCCCTTGGTGATCTTGTGGTGCTTCTTCAAGTATCTCTTGTTACCACATTTATTTTGGTGCATTTTGATGTGACTTCTTGGGGATTTTTATGCTCTTTCATAGGGTTTTATGAAACCTTTGTTGGTTGGTCGAGCTTCTCCTTTTGGGAAAATTGTGCTTCCTCTATAGGTGATAGTGTTTCATAACAATCTCTTTAATTTCATTATCATTATGTGATCCCATTGTTTGAAGTTGCATTGTGTGGTTATATTTCCATTTTCCCCTCATATATTCATAGACATTTGTGCTAGTTTACACACTTAGCCTTGAGTAGATTAGTGCATTTACAAGTTTCATATTGTCACTGCTTTATTTCTTAGATACACTTACGGAATAGGATCACACACTATTTTTAATTCATCCTTGTTGCTCGTGGAGGTCAAAAGTGTCACGATCCCTTTTGACACATTTTAATTATTTAATTTTGTTTAAGTAGGAAAAATAGATGGTTAATTAAATTAGAATAGAGAAGGAAATATTTAATTAACCCATAAATAAAATAAATATGCAAATTATAAATGAACACAGAAAAAAAATGAATTATTGTTAAATAAAAATTAATTTCATTCAAATAATTATAAAAAGATAAAATTAATAAATAATTAATTAAAAATAAAAATCATTCTTTGAGTTAGAAAGAGAAATTGGTGGGAAACACGAGTTAGTAATTTCTGATTTATTGTTAACTAGAAAAAAAAAGGTGTTAAACTACCTCTTTGTATGATTAACTTCTTTGATTGCTCTGTTAAGTGGGGAGTTAAACTCAGTTCATGGAGTTAATTACTCCTTTTGATTAAGAAAATTAAGTAATTAAAATATTTATAAATAAACGAAAAGGGAAGGAAGAAGCAACAGGTTTTCTTCACGGCAACTTCACGTTGTTGTACGACTTCTTCAAAAGCTGCATCAAGACGGTTAGCTAATTCTAGGTAGGTGCTTCTAGCTTCTTTTATTTTGGCAATGGAATGAGGAAATGTGTAAAAGTTGTATTCAATTTTCTAAATGGATGTATAAATTATTCTTGTAGAATTGTCATTTTAGTTATTTGTGAAGAAATCTAGTTTTATTCTTAAAACCTTGTTAAACTTATAGGAAGGAAAAACCTACATACTAAGATGGAACAAATTGAATAGTAGAAATTTTACTTTTGTTAGAAAATGACTTAAACCCTCTCCAAATCTCTCAACCAAAATATTCTTGAATGTCTTCAAAATTTCAGATTTTTAGATTCCAAACATATAGCCTTTCAGGCAAAAATTTATCCTTGATGAAACACACAGCTTTCCTCTTCAAACTCTATATGAATTTTTCACTTTAAACTTAGAATTGGGAAGGAAATTGCTTCTTTAGAATTTGTCCTTAAAAACCCGATTAAAAATCGTTTTAAGGGAATTGGGTTTTCTTAAAATTTTGTCTTTAAAACTTAGTTTTAAATTTGTTTTAAAATCTGTAATATACACAAACACACACACACACACAAATGGGTGTCCATACCTAACCAACAATAAATTTAAAAGAAACGAGTTTCTATTACATATTTTAAAACAAATTTAAAACTGAATTTTAAAGACAAAATTTTAAGAAAACCCAATTCCCCTAAAATAATTTTTAATCAGGTTTTTCCTTAAAAACCTGATTAAAAATTGTTTTAGGGGAATTGGGTTTTCTTAAAAACCTAATTAAAAATTGTTTTAGGGGAATTGAGTTTTCTTAAAATTTTGTCTTTAAAACTCAGTCTTAAATTTGTTTTAAAATCTATAATAGAAACCTATTTCTTTTAAATTTACTATTGGCTAGGTATGGACACCCATTTGTGTATATATATACTTATTCTTTTTATTTTATGAGAAAATGATTTTTTTTTAAATTAAAAAAATGTATGAAAAAATTTGTACTAAAGAAATTTTGATACAAATTTTTTATTGAAATAATTTTAAAGGGAAAAAATTTTTGTGAGCCTATGTTTAGCAGCCAACAACCTGCTATGCATAGGTCGTGGCTTTGCAGGCTGTAGCCTGTGTATAGCAAGTCGTCAGCCTTAGGGTCTAAAGACCCCAATTTTTTTTCATTAAAATTCTTTTTTTGTTTTTATTTTTTCTATTTTATTTATTATTTATTATAATTTATGTTATTTAAAATTAATAAGATTTAAATGAATTTCAATATAAATTTTAATTTATAAGTATTAAATATTTGTTTTGTTTATACATTTTTTAATATATACATACATTCAATAATTTTTAAATGATATTTAATATATTATTTTAAAATTACATTGTTAATACATATTTAATATTATTTTATTATAAATAGAATATCCTTTTATATATTTAAAATTTGTTTATGAAACTTATAGCAATTAATTAAACAACTAATTATTTATATATGACAACTCAATCAATTTGTAGTGTTAAATTAAACTTTAATTGCTTTGCATGCAAGTAAATATTATTCTTATAGGTAAACACATGACTTTTCTTAGTTATTTTTGGCAAGATGAATGTACAAAGACAATTTGGGTTTTTAATTTACATCAAGGATTTGAGTTAGAAAAGATAAAGTTGATTAGTCAACACTTAATTAATATCACCTTGCATTCTTGCAAATCATTCCAAGCTTTTAGACACACTCAAATTTGAAAATAAATAAGTAATACCTTGCAAATGTTTATCTTACTTTTCTTAAATCCTTGTTTAGGAAGTCCTTAACAAACCAATGAATTCATGTTAAACACATACAATTAGATATACTAAACTAGGAATTCAACCTTCACCATGATAGAATAAGATTAGAACATTAGATTTGAATGTCATAACAAATAATTAGTAAACAACTCAACCTTGCATGAGCTTTCAATTTGACTGTTTGATTTAGTTTAAATTTAGAAATCCCCTGAACATTAGTCTAAACATGAATTAATTAAATACACTCTTAACAATTTAGTAACTCCTCAAAAACTCTAGAGCAACTTCCAAAATTGCCATGATTTAGAACCTCCCTAATAACTGAAACTTTAATCCACTTGATTAAATAAAAAAACTACAATACGTCTGGATAAGTAAACTAGTTCTTGGATGTACTTTTATTAAATCAAGATGAATTGACTTATCAATTTTAGTTTCATTTCAAAAGTAAATTAGTGAATTCAAAATGCAATGAAAGATAGATAGTCATAGATTATGTTTTTATAATTTGATCAAATCTAAAATACTAGTTAGATTTTCTTTTTGAAATGAATTTAAAGTTGCAATACTACAATGGTAGTTTAGTCTAGTATCCAAATAGGATATTTTCAATTCAATGAAATTAAAGTTGCAATATTACAATGGTTATTTAGACTAGTTTCAAGTATATTATTTTCAATTCAATGAATTCTAGAGTTACAATATTACAATAGTTAATTAGTCTAGTTTCCAAATCTCCTTTTGTAAAGTTATGCAATGAATATGCATTTTCTTTTCTATTCTAGTTAGGTAAACATATTAAACAAGACATTGAAACAAAAACCATCTTGCAATGTTCGATATTTACGGTGCCTCTGGGTCAGGTTTATAGGTAATGTTGTCATGTTGAGCTACTGCACATATCGCCTAACATAGCTGCAACAACAGTGTTTGGGTTCCATCCCTATAAACCATCAGGGAGTAATAAGGAATCATCTTGATGATTAAGTTCGATAGATGGGTAATCTCCCTCGAACACCAAACTAATAAGCTTAATTGCCTAAAGAAACGCATTAGAGAAATACCTCTTGTTTCTTGATTATGGAACCACTGTATAGCATTAACATCATTGGAACATTATTCATGCAAGGGTGAATACCCTCAAATTGGGAAATGGGGAACATCAATCGTGTAGTGGAAAGTTCTATTTTGATAGGAATAGGGATAGTGAATCTAGGTAAACAAGTATTGGTCAAGAAGACCAATTACTTATTAAATGCTCCCTTCATGGGTAGCAGTTGTAGAGAAACTATTTGGGGAAACTGGGCCCTAGAAAGGGTTGTGTACCCACATTAAACAGTTCACATTAAACATATAATAGTAAATAGAACTACATAGAAACTACATCTTGATATCATTCGAAAGCAGGTATGGAGGCAGCCTAGGGAATGAAGAATGTTCACAGTGTGTAGGTTTTCAGGCACAAGGTTGGGAGGTGTGAGTAAACTATCATTCAATTGATTCAACATTTTTACATAATTTTTCAACAAGAGAATCAAAGGTAAAACATTAATATAAAGATGAGATAGAAATCATTCAACATATAACTTAGAAGAATCCCAAATGGATTCACTTGACTCCATGAGGCATTAGGCCAAATTTTGAGGCGGGACTCAAGTTATTTTAAGAACTTATATATATTACTCCTGAAGGACGATGACCTTGGTGCACTCCCTATAGTTTGGGGGTGTAGTCTTTAGTGAGTGGATCAAGATCCGGTTGATTCTCGATGAGCCTAGTCTCTAGCTAGAGCACATTCCTATTTCCTTTAAGGATAGATGCATATCTCGTTAGGATAGATGCACGTCCCATTGGATAAAGAACCCCTATCCCTTATGGAAGGTGTCTATCCCATAAGGATAGATGCTTGTACCAGTTGAACAAATGCCTATCTCATTTGGATAGAAGTACTTGAGTATACGATTGAATCGAACACCTAACAACTTGACTAAAGCTAATAACAAAAAAATAGTGTGATTTCTGGGTGACTCGGGTTGGGTCATTACAGAAAGACTAAAGCAGGGGCTTGACATAGTCAAGCTCCTTAGTAGCCAAAAATATTTCGTTGTTCTCTTGCAGGTGATAGATTTGGGTGGAGAGTTTCATTCTTTATTTTCTTGCATCTTCTTACTCAAATCCCCTTCATTTCACTGTTGTTCATTTCATTTATTTTGAAGTTATTATATACATTTTCTTAGTTTAGTTCATTTCTTGTTACATGGATATCTACTAGATTGTTTGTTTGTTTATTTTCATGTCGTCCAGTTGATAAGGAATCAAACTAGGTTGAGTTTTTCTATTTTTCCAACTTTGAGGATACTAGTGCTTAGCACAAACATTCCCATGATGCATTGTCTTTCGAGGTAGTGATATTTAGTCTTTGGTGCTAGGTTCCTCTATTGTTCCTCTTTTCATTTTTGTATTCACTTTTTTTCATTTGTCTATAGTAGTACATTTCTAGTATTTTGTCAATTTCTTTCTTTCATTCAAGCATTTGATCTACTTTATTTTCATTTCCATTAGCATAAAGTCGATTTGCCAAAGTTAGTCTATCTAGAGAAGTAGATAGTAGAAAACTAAGTAGGACCCTAGTGTGGTTGTAGTCAAAAGTTCCCTTGATTGACATGTTTGATCAAGGAGTAATTTTTCCTCCACATTTGGGTGAACTCAACATGTTTTAAACATTTAAATATTTTCTTCATCACCATGGTTCACTCCACATTTTGGTGAACCCACCACTTTTTAAACTTTAAACTTTCTCTCGAAAATTTAAATACTTTAAACAAAACAAACTCTTCTCTTTCATCACATTGCATGGTGTGTTGAGAAGCCTAAGCTTTGTTTATGAGCTTGACAAACTAATCTTCAAATTTTGAATATATTGTGCATAGGAGTTTGAGAAAATTTTCCATGGCATATTATGTAAATCCTACCACTCCTATTCAGTCAGCTCTTGATTTTTCTGACTTTACTTCTGACACAACTTTCATAACTCTTCCTTCTCTTTTTGCTTCTATGACTACTTCAATGACCAACTACCATGATGTTCAAACATCATCTAACCATGATGCCACCTTGGGTAGTGTCCATTTGTGCAAATCCATGAGTTAGACTATAATCTGACATATTACTAGGATTATTTGTGTACATAGGAAACACCTGAGCTTGCTATTCCTCTCATTGATGCTCTTTGTGACATGTTAACTAGTCATCCTCATGGTCTTGATGTGCTATGTGGTATTGTTCGCGTTGTGTACAATGACACACAACCATTAGCAAGCTATTTCTTAGCACCCCAAGACTCTCACTCAAATATTATTGGCAATCAACTTTCTATTCCTCTACCTACATCAAGAACTCAAATTTTCACATATTTACATATGGCTACTAGTGCTCCATAGCATGGTAGTGCAGGGACTATCTTGTCTAGAGGTGTAGTGAACCTAATAAATCAATATGGGTTTGTTCCACCATCAAGGCTCTTGCATTTTATTTTTCCTACTGGTGCCCTTGGTACCTCCCAACAGTTGCCGCTTCGCCTTGTTTCCACTCCTCTCACTACCCCTATGCACATCGATGATCCTGTTATCAACCAACTTCTACAAAATGTTGGTTCCCTTCAGTAGAAACTCGCTTCATTGTCTACTTCATCTGCACAACCACTTGTTCTCACCTATGCAAACGTAACCCCTTATCACTGCTATTCTCACCACACCCTTCTCACAAGGATTTGAGGCACTTAGGTTTAAAAATTACTCATGGAAAGGAGACCCCCAAACACATGTATCCGCTTTCACTGTCTTATGAAGTGATTTCATTTTTCAAGATGCTTTGCTAGCAAAGCTATTCTCATGGTCCTTGAAGGAAACTGCATTGGACTAGGTTTGTTCACTTCTTGACCATTCTGTTCTTTCTTTCAATCATTTAGTAACAATGATTACAACATTTATAGGCCAACATTAGGCTGCAAGTCATGTTTACTGACCTCATCCATTATCGGCAGGGAGCTAATGCAAAAGTAACTAATTTTATTTGTCTTTATTAGTCACTCTTCTCATAGATCCCATATGCCCTACCATACTTTGATGTGCAATGGGTTTTTATTGGAAACTTGCATCCATAGATCAGGGATACAATCATGTTGATGAAGTATCCATCGTTCACACAATTATGCACAATAGTTCACAACTATCAATAGTCAGTGAACTAGTTTGAGGTATCTACCTCACCAACTCCCACTGGTCAGTCTGGTGATTCTTCTTCCTTTACAAATTATAAATAGAATAAAAACTTCTTTAAGATTAATACTTTTACAATTATCAACAATGCAACATCTACAACATCGTCATAGGTTGCTTTAGGCCTCTCTTCTCCTAAAACATAAAACAATCGTAAGTTCACTCCTTTAATAGAGTCCCTCTATTCAATTTTGCAATAGCTCATAAAGAACAGTTTAATGTAGTTGCCTCCTATTCATCCTCTTGATGGCCATAAGGCTTTGCCGCCCTTGTATGACTTGAAGGCCTTTTGTTAGTTCCACAGAGTCCCTAGACATGATACTGAATGATGTCTACATCTAAAGCGGATTGTGGAAGACCTCATCAACCAAAATATCATCCAGGTATTTGGCATGAATGATAAAGAAAATAAATTAGTTGTTCCACCCAACCAACATTTACAAATCTACACCAATCCCATGCCCCGTGATTCTTCTAACTTTGTTGATATTGCTTCTTCCTCCATGGCGCTAGATTTGACCTTTGAAAACATAGTGGAACTAGAATTCAAAAACCCTCTTGGAGGGGCCAACCACATGAGAATGCAAGGAACATGGAATCCCTTAGACAAGAATTTTCCATCATGGAACATTCTAAGGATTTGAAGATCACACCTCCCAAGTTTTATGGAAAATAATTAGGGGAAGGGGTTGAAAATTGGATAAATGAAATGGAGAAGTATTTCAAACTAAGGGACTACAATGAAATGACTAAGGCATTATGGGGGTCCTATCAATTGGTAGGTGAAGCTGCAAGTTGGTAGACACATGTCAAAGAACAAAATGGATATACTAAGGAAAATATAACATGGGAGAAATTCATTCATCATTTCCGCAAGAGGTGGTTAACACATCTTTTCTTTGATGAAAAGATGATAGAGTTCCATAACCTTCAATAGGGATCTTTATCAATGTATCAGTATTGGGATATGTTTGCTAAATTGTTGAAATATGTACCTATATACCAATGTGATGAAAATAGTCAAACTAGGAAGTTCATACTAGGACTAAATCCTAATATTGGGGCAAAACTAGTGGATATGCATGGCCTTGAAAGGATGAATGAGGTACTCAAAAAGTCCCTTAAATAGGAAAGGAAACTTCAAGCCCTAGTAGCAGCAAGGAAGAACTTCAATAATAGAAACCACTCCTTCAAAAGAAAACAAGAATTCAAGGGGAATCAAAATTTCAAGAGCCAAAGGACCAAATTATTAGAAGGGAAACCTCCATTGAATCAAAATATAAGGAATGATCAAAATGGGAGCAATAATAGGGGGAATTTGAATAAGAATAATTAGAGGAATTTTAACAGGCCAGTACTTTCACCAAGACTTAATGAAGCATGAAATGATGCTCCTAGGAATCCAATACAATGGGGACGACCAGGTGGATGTTTTATGTGTGGGGAAATCATTATGATAGGGATTGCCCAAGGATGCAAGGATAGATTAGAGAAAACCAACCTCAACGAGGACCTCCACAAAGGATTCATGTTGCAGTAAGAAATCACTAAACTCGATTCTAAAATGTGCCCATTGAAACTACAGGTATGCTTTCAAGGAAACCAATTTCCATACTAGTAGACATTGGATCATCAGAATGTTTTATTTCTCATGAACTTGTTAGAAGAATGTCATTAAGAGTTAGTCAAATGGAATCATCATGGATAGTCTAGTATGGGGATACAATAGTTAGAGAAGTGACCAAGTGCCTATTTAACACTGCTTTAAAATTCCCAGAATTTGAAACAAAAGTAGACTTATATGTGGCACCCCTAGGGTCATATGATGTAATCATTGGAATGAGTTGGCTAACCAACCATCAAGTAAATGTGGATTGCTATAATAAAATAGTGGAGTTTTTGGATGATGAGGGGAATAAGGTTAAATTGCAAGGAACCCTTAGGCTGATAAATGTGGAAACCATTTTAGCAATGCAACTAAAGAAAGAAAAGAGGAAGGGAGGTCAATATTTATGGTTACACTAGATGAAAAGAAGAGAAAAATACCCCAACTTTTGAAAATTCCCCTTTCCTTCAAGAATTTAAGGATGTATTTCCCAAGGAATTGCCAGGCCTACCCCCTAAAAGGAGATTTGATTTCTCTATTGAGATAGTGCCATGAACTAACCCTATGCCAAAGGCCCCTTACCACATGAATACATTGGAACTTTTAGAGCTAAAAATGCAATTGGAGGAACTTTTGGGAAAAGGATTAATAAGGCCAAGTGTCTCACCATGGGGAGCACCAGTTATCTTTGTTAGGAAGAATGATGGAACCTTAAGGTTGTGCATAGAATATTGAATGCTAAATAAAGTAACAATAAAGAATAGGTACCCTTTGCCTCACATTGAAGACCTATTTGATCAAATGAAAGGGGTATCTATGTTTTCCAAAATTGATCTTCAGTTAGGACATAATCAACTTAGGATCAAGGAGGAAGAAATTCCAAAAATAGCTTTTCGAACAAGATATGGGCATTATGAGTTTACAGTTGTACCATTTGGTGTAACTAATGCTCCCGCTGCCTTTATGAACTTAATGAATACTATCTTCCATGATTACTTGGAAAAATTTATCTTAGTTTTCTTGGATGATATCTTAATCTATTCTAGCAATGAGGAAGAACATTTAGCACGCCTTCACCTTGTGTTGCAAAGATTAAGGGAGCACGGGCTTTATGGGAAATTGTCAAAATGTGCCTTCTTTGAAAAGAAGATTAATTATTTAGGGCACATCATATCAGAAGAAGGGATTGTAGATGATCCTAATAAGATAAAAGCTATAGTAGAATGGCCAATTCCCCAAAATGTCTTTGAAGTTAGAAGTTTTCTGGGACTAGTAGAATACTACAGGAGGTTTGTAGAAGGGTTTTATTGAATTGCAAGTCCTATCACTTCATTACAAAAGAAGGGTAAATGATATGTATGGATGGAACAATGTGATAAGACTTTTCAAATATTGAAGGAAAAGTTGATAAAGGCTCCAATCTTAAAGGTTCCCAATCCTAATGGAAATTTTGTAGTTAACACATATGCTTCTACTAAAGGCCTAGGGGGTGTACTTATGCAAGATGAGAGTGTAATAGCCTATGAATCTAGAAAATTGAAGATACATGAAATAAACTATGCACCTCATGACTTAGAATTGGTAGCAATAGTACATGCTCTTCAAAAGTGGAGACACTTCTTATTGGGTAAACCATTTGAGTTAAAAACTAACCACCAAGGGTTAAGATATATATTGACACAACCCCATTTGAATGCAAGACAAAGAAGATGGTTAGAATTTCTAAGTGAATATGACTTCAAGATTGAATATATTAAAGGAAAAGAAAATAGGGTGGAAAATGCCTTAAGCAAAAGAAGACATTTGATGGCTATGGAAACTTTCAAAACTAGCTTCAAAGAACAAGTGTTAGAAGAACAAAAGCATGATCCTTGGTATGAACAAGTTGAAACAACTTTAGAAATTGATCCAACTTATCCTAAGATTGAGGGGTACACTCTTGTAGATAAGGATGGATTGCTTCGTTATGCTAACAGAATGTATGTTCCTAACTCTAGGGAACTTAGAACCTTGATTTTAAGTGAATCTCACAATGCACCCTATTTAGGACATCCTGGGGTAAACAAAATGTATGTTGACATTAAGAAGTTATATTTTTGACAAGGAATGAAGAATGACAGTGCTCTATGTAGCCAAATGTTTAGATTGTCAGAGGGTAAAAGTGAAGCATAATCATCTATCTAGGCTGTTATATCCCCATGATATACAACATCACAAATGACAAGTCATTAGTATGGACTTTGTGAAGGGATTACCTATGACACCCTATAGGCACAATGCAATAATGGTGGTAATTGATAAACTCACCAAGGTGGCTCACTTCATAGTAGGCAATTTAACAGATGATGCCCCAACCTTGAAAAAGAGATTTGTAAAGGAAATATTCAGGTTGCATGGGGTTCCTAAAAGGATAATTTTAGATAGAGATGCTAGGTTCACTTCCAAATTCTGGACAACTTTACAATTAGCTTTGGGAACTCAACTAAACTTTACCATGACATATCGTCCTGAAACTTATGGGAAAACAAAAAGGACAAACCAGATAGTTGAGGACCTTTTATGTATGTATTGCATGGATCAACAGTCAAAGTGGGAAGAATACCTTCCACTTGTAGAGTTTACTTATAATAACTCATTTCAGTCCATCCTAGGAATGGCCCCATTTGAAGCACTGTATGGAAGGAAGTGTCAAACACCTCTGAGTTGGGACAAATTATAAGATAGAATCATAATTGGTCCAAAAATGTTGAAGGATATGAAAAATCATATCAAGGGAATAAGGCAAAGATTGAAGGTGGTAGCCGATAGACAAAAGGGCTATGCAGATAAGAATAGGACACAAAGAGAATTTTTGATAGGGAAAAAAGTGTTTCTAAGAGTTAGATCTCATAAGAGTTCAATATCTTTTGGGAAAAAGGCTAAGTTAGCCCCACATTGTGTTGGGTCTTTCGAAATCCTTAAAGCTTTACCTCCAAGACTGAGTCAAATCCATGATGTTTTCCATGTGTCACTGCTTAAAAGTTATGTACCTAATGAAAAACATATTTTGAATTGGAATGCTTTATAGGTCTAAGAGCCAGGGAGAATAACAATAGAGCCATATAGAATTTGGAGAGGCACCAGTACCAATTGTGCAACAGAATGGTAGACCAATGTAAAGTGCAGTGGGATTAATATGATGCAGAGAATGCTATGTGGGAGGATGCAAATTAAATGCAACAGTTGTTTCCATTTTTGTTCTAAAAACTTTGTTGAAAAACATGATGTTAAGACTATTTATTTTATTGGACTCAGAATACTGATAAGTGCATCGGGACGATGCACAAAATAAGGGGGAGGATGTCATGACCCCTTTTGACACATTTAATTATTTAATTTTGTTTAAGTAGGAAAAATAGATGGTTAATTAAATTAGAATAGAGAAGGAAATACTTAATTAACCCATTCAATTATTAAACAAAATAAATATGTAAATTATAAATGAACAAACATAAAAAATTAATTATTGTTAAATAAAAATTAATTTCATTCAAATAATTATAAAAATATAAAATTATGGAAAAATAAATTAAAATAAATAAATATAAAATCAATAAATAAATAATTAAAAAAATATGATTCTTTGAGTTAAAAAGATAAATTGGTGGGAAACATGAGTTAGTAATTTCTGATTTATTGTTAACTAGAAAGAAAAAGGTGTTAAACTACCTCTTTGTATGAGTTAACTTATTTGATTGCTTGTTTAGTGGGGAGTTAAACTTAGTTCATGGTGTTAACTACTCCTTTTGATTAAGGAAATTAAGTAATTAAAAGATTTATAAATAGAAGAAAAGGGAAGGAAGAAGCAACAAGTTTTCTTCACAACAACTTCACGCTACTTCTATAGCTTCTTCAAAAGTTGCATCAAGAGGGTTAGCTAATTCTAGGTAGGTGCTTCTACCTTATTTTATTTTGGCAATGGAATGGGGAATGTGTAAAATTTGTATCCAATTTTCTAAATGGATGTAGAAATTATTCTTGTAGAATTGTCATTTTAGTTATCTGTGAAGAAATCTAGTTTTATTCTTAAAAGCATGTTAAACTTATAGGAAGGAAAAACCTACATACTAAGAGGGAACAAATTGAATAGTAGAAATTCTACTTTTGTTAGAAAATGATTTAAACCCTCTCCTTCAAATCTGCCAAAATATTCTTGAATGTCTTCAAAATTTCTGATTTTTAGATTCCAAACATATAGCCTTCCAGGCAAAAATTTCTCCTTGTCGAAACACACAACTTTCCTCTTCAAACTCTATGCAATTTTCACTTTAAACTTAGAACTCAGAAGGAAATTGCTTTTTTAGAATTTGTCCTAAAAAACCTGATTAAAAATTGTTTTAAGGGAATTGGGTTTCCTTAAAATTTTGTCTTTAAAACTCAGTTTTAAATTTGTTTTAAAATCTGTAATAGAAACCCGTTTCTTTTAAATTTATTGTTGGCTGGGTATCGACACCCATTTGTGTGTGTGTGTGTATATATATATATATATATATATAGGTTCTTTTTATTTTATGAGAAAATTATTTTTTTAAATAGAGAAAATGTATAAAAAATTGTATTAAGAATTTTTTTACACAAAAATCTTATTGAAATAATTTTAAAGGGAAAAAAATTTGTGAGCCTATGTTTAGTGGCCAACTACCTGCTATGCACAGGTCATGGCCTTATAGGCTACGATCTGTGTATGTAATGCCCCTCGCTTTTTCGTTTGCGATAGATGTTGCTCTCATGATTCCTATGACAATCCTAGTACCGATGATAGTCCTTTAGTGCATGTTTTCAGTTTTGAGACACTTTGATTTCTATGCTATGGTTGATGTTTTCTTTGATATTGCTAGACACTTGATTATCATACGAACTAGATATGGATTATGTTAGATGATGCTTGATCTCTTGTACCTTGTGCATTCTTAGTTGATGGACATATTATGGTTTGATGTTAATTTTAGTTTAATATGATCATGATTTCATATTAGTGTTACTTTATGTTTAAGGTATTGTTTGATCATGATTATGATGTATGTCTAGGATTGGATGCAGTTATTTATTTGATGAGTTACTGAACGGGACAGTGTGGCATTACTTGTGTCCAAGTACCCTGCCACGCTGCGACTTCCGTTCATTATGTTTATGATAACATATATATATGTACAACCCTGTTGTTTCGATGCAGTATGCAGGTACCGGGCATCGACTCCACCTGGACTAGCAGGTCTGAGCGTGCCCTAGCCGATGGATTCGTGGAACGGAGTTAACATGGGGTTCCTGGTCTTGTGTGTCGGTTGTTTGGTTGCCTCCGTCATTGTGGTCTCGTCTTGTCTTCCAATCTTGCTTGTCAGTCAAGTTCAGTGCCACCACGAGGTTTAACAAGGTCAGAGTTGCCTGTGTTACGTCAGTGTTTTGATGCATTCGAATATAATTACTTGACTAGGAATATGATTATGTTAAATAAATATTAATGGTTTTAATAAGAATTAAATAATGTAGAAAATATAATTATTTAATACTATGTGAATTAATAAATAAATTATATTGCCTAATTTGTGAGTGTTGTAAATGTTTAAACGGTATATGGCAATGTTCATAAATTTCATTAATGCATAGATTGATATAATGTAAATTGTGTTTATTGAAATGCATGTTAATATTAGATTTATAAGATAATAATTTTGCCATGGTTTATGGGTCTATTCTAAGGTTTTAAAAAATATATATATATATTTGGGGAGATACGGGGGGGGGGGGAGTTTCCAACTTGTTTTAGTTAGGGTTTGTGCTTCATATTTCATATCAGCACCTACAGGTTTCAACGGAGTTAGGGTTTCAGGAAGCTTTCATGTTCAGCTAGGGTTTAAGAGGGTTTTTGCATTAGGGTTTAGAAAAAAAAACTGCAACAATGGCAGCGGTTTCTCCTCCTTCATCTTTAATGGATTTATCATACCAAGCTTAAGAATTAAGCGCCCTGTTGCTAAGCAGCACTTCTCCGGCTGATATTGTGAATTCGTGCCGCGCCGTGGAGTCCTTTATTCAGAGGCACAATGCAGACCAATGCCGCCAATTTTATGTGGGTTGTTTTCCTGTCTTGCTTCAGAAAATCTTTGGATTCGAAGATTTCTCTCAGCACTTTGTCGGCGGCGGATGGATTGCTCAGGCATGCGATTACACAGCCAGTGCGCTTGTGAATCTTTTATCGCCTACCGGTGCATTGTTTTGTTTGATGCTTGCAGCTGATGAGCAGAATTTGGTGCGCTATGTTTTTCCAACCGAGTGTCTCCCCGCCTGGGTTTGCTCAATTCTAAGATAAGACCGGGGTTTGTATGTGCTTCCTACAATTTTTCTTTTATGTTTTCTATCCTTAATCTTTGTTTTCCTTGTTTAAAGTTGTTTTCATCGTGGGTAGTGGCCTGGTAAGCTGCATGTTACACATGTACTTCATTAGGTTTAATATTTGAAGTGTTGATAATGGTGGGAGCACATAGTGATTCACCTTAACATATGGAAATACTAAATATATGCTTCACCATGCATATATAGAACATGTTGGTAAGATCTATTGAATTTATATTATTCAGTGCAGAAAGTTGGCAAGCAATCATCCAACATGGTTTCAGGCCCTCATGAACGTGTCTCCCAAATTTTATCTTTCTAAAGTCTCTCTGTATCACCTTGATCATAAAGAACAAAATCAAAGGAGGCCACAGCATAGTCTTGAGCAAACCCCAAAGTATAATAACACAATCATTATCGTCATAACTCATTACACAGTCATTTCCATGTGATTCTAATGCTTACATTTTTGATGATTAACTTAAGGTGGTAATTACCCCTTGGTGATTTCCCGATAGCGATTCCCAGATTATGGGGATAATGTGAAGACTGCTTAATTTTGCTGATAGACTGCTTAAATTCGCTGATTGATTCACTCAGTGACTGGTAATTGTTAAGAGTTTTTATGTAGTTGCTCAGTCCTGCTTTTCTCAGCAGAGGCACACTTCAGCAGCAGATACAGACCTGTGTACAGTAGAGAGATCAGCATGCAGATGGTGCATGGGATCATCCTTTTTCAAAGTTTCGGTTGGAGAAATGGGCCCCTTCGCTGCCTGTCTTGCACCCTAGCCATGGCAGGTAAATCCAGAGAAGGTTAATTCTAGGCCTTATTTGCATCTTGTGAATCTTTACCTGCAGGCTTTTGTGTCTCTATCTAATTTTGATTCACCTGCACTGCCTTTTGGTGCATCTCCTTCACTATATTTTCACCATCGTCTCACAGAGGCTGTAAAGATATTGGTGAATTACGTCAATAGCAATTCACAATCACTGCAAGATGAATTAAATTCCTTCCAAAGAGACCTCAAAAGTAGACTTTCTTTATGGAGTGATATTCGGACTTCCAGATCATTCACTTCATCCTCAGGAGCTGTAGTTGTACTTGGTCCCGGGTCTCTATTTTGCAACGACCTCTGTATTGATCTATGTTAAGAGCTATCCTTTATTGGCCGAGAATAAAATGTTAAGAGATCCAGTCAGAGGTTTGTCTCCTTTATCAGAGTAGGGCAGACGAAAATCAAAACAATCACCTTCCGAGGATTCGATCCATAGCCATGGAGGAAAACGTCCTTGAATAGAGCAGGTACGTGCATTACTTCTTTGTCTTTCTAGCACAAAAGCTAAAATCTGTTTGCTACAATTTTCATTACGTTCATAAAAACTAAAACTCCATTACACTCGCTTGCTTCCCACTGGCACCTTGTACGTTGCTCCTGCTCTAGCCCATAGGGCCTGTTTTGGCACTTACCACAGCAATGGACCACCCAAACCGACCTCTCAGCTGGCTGTGTTGACCTTCCTACACCGTAAGACCTCACCTAGCTTCAACGATTCCACCAGCTCCTTAAAAACGTCATTGGCTTCGAAGCTTTTAATTGCAGATTGCAATCGCTGCCCCCTCTCATCACGTTTTCCTTCTTGCTGGGCGTTTTATGAGGTTATGCCCATGTGTTTCTGGCTTTGTTTGGCTTGGGAAGTTGCCATTTTTCGCCACTGCCAGTGAGTCGCCCTCCCTTGTACTGGAATTGGAATGTTGCCATCGTAGAATTAGAAGTGGCTGTAGGAGTTTCGCCCTAGGATACTGATAGGAATAGTGGGCCGTTAGGAAAACTCCAGTTGTGGACTCCTTGCTGTGGTAGAGCAATGCAGTAGTTGTTCCATATTACCTGCCAGTGGTTAGCCTGAGATTAGCTGCTCTTACAAACGTTTAAACAATCATATGTGCTCAACTTAAATCTGTCCACGTCAGCTTTTGACTATTAACTAAACCCATGCTTGAGCCAGTTAAACAATGTGTTAGAATAGTGAGAAATGGGTGTTTTCATAAGATGGAATCATCAGATTAGGGAATAGAGGAACTTTGTTGTAGATCAATGCCGGCTATCAAACTAGTGTCACGTTATTTCTGGACAGCGAAGTTTTAGTGGAAAATTAAATTCTTTAGGATAGATTTAGAGTTGTTGTAAAGTAGTGTTTAATCTATATTGGTGCAATCGAGGTCTTGTGGAATAGTTAATTGTTTTCCTTACCTTGAAAGTTAAATAGGTTTATGATATATTCTAGAGGTGTTTTATGGTTTCCCTAATTGAAACTCCGCGAGAACGAATTTAGAATCCTATCGCATTTATTGAGTTACTCCATCTTCATCCCGAACAGTAACGAGTTGCCTTAGGATTATGACATTCGTGTCTCGCAAATCAACTAGATTATTGTGTAATTATAGTTTCGTGTTGCTATTTAATGTTATTGTAAATCCCTTCGCAACAAGTTTACAATCATGCTTTAATTTTAATTGGTCTTCCTTGCTATTAGGGTAGAGTAACGTTTTTATAAAGTTTTTGATGGGAATTGAATGGCAAGTAGTTATTTAATCAGTTTACGTGATTGAGATTATAGTTTTTGCAAATTGATAAGCAATTATAATTCTATCCTCGTTTCCTAATTAATCTACAGCAATATTAAGGAATCGTAATGTAATTTTGGGATTGGTTCTTTCTTGTTTTACAAGGATTTAATCGAGAATGCACTATGTTAATTAAATATATTATTATTATGACTAAAGTCTTCCTTGTGAATAAATATAGAATTTTGTTATCATTATTATTATTTTATTATTATTATTAGTATTATTTATCTCTCATACGGAAAAAAATTTGCATATCGTTATGTGTCTTTTAATTACCCGGGTGCAGTTATTTAAATTTTGCATGAGATTGTTAAATAGAAATTTATTATGTGGTGAAGATTTCCATTTCAAGTTGGTTTTGATTGAATGTTAATTATATTAATCCGTCAGTGAAATTGTATGTTCTCCTTGTAAAATTTATTAATTAAGTTGATATTAAGAGTTGCTAAGATAATGAGTGTATGTGAACTCAGTTGCATCAAGAAAACAAGTTTGGTCATATGTTTGATTGTTGGTCTTAATGAGACTCCTTGTGCAAGTTAATAGAGTGTTTTGGTTCCAGAGGCCTAGGTTGTAATTTTGTGTTCATGCGCATGGTATCTCATGAATGCATATTGGGGTAGTGATTAAGTCCTTCACGAGTGTTGCAATCCTTACTGGTCTAAGTTTGTTGAACTATTGTTATGGTCAAGACAATGGAGACATGTCGTCATCGGTATGGAAGAGATCTCCCAAGTATTACTCTGTTTGGAAATCTTGAATTATGTATTGGGATTTTGCCTTATGTGTTGCCATAATTGCAAGAAGGTCAATGCCTTGCAATGTGTTTACCTAGACCTGTTGTTTGGTCTTGAACCCATACTGTCGAGCTCTTCTTGTAAGTTGTGGTCCCCTATTGTGTTGAGCTTGTTTTAATTCCTTGTTATGGTTGAGATATTGGAGCAAGAGAACCTATGCCTTGCTCGAGTGATTCATTGTATTGTGATTGGTTGCATGATGGTTGATGCCTTGCACCATTATGCATATTTTCGGTTATGAAGACAGTTGTCATGTGTTGCCTCTAGAAGTAATGTTGTGTTGTTGGGAGATTGGCTAGTGATGTTGGAGTCTTGTGACATTCTTAGTCCACTGCCTACCCGATCGTTGTTCTTGTGGGGGCCTCATGTTAACTCCTAGCTCAGAGGGGTGGGCCTTAGGGTCCCACATGGTTGGGTGGAAAGAGCTAGATCCATTGGTTTTCTCCCTTGCTGTTTGTTCGTGAGCGAGGAGGATTCACCTTATGTGCAGACATCAGACCTTGTACCTATTTTGAAGACCGTTCCTGTGCTCATGCATTAGTCTTGTGTATTTATTGTATCTCATTGTTTATATTCAGTTGTAATCAGGATGTCGATTATGTAAATCTCATGTTGATGTACTCAATTGTATAGACTTGTTAAATGTACATGAATTCTTATCCAAATTGTTTACCTAGGTTATGGCGTGGAATGTAGATGTATTTGACTACTCATTATTGTTATAGAGTTGTATGAATTGTTGATGTTAGTTAGCAATGCATGTAATGATGTTGTTTATTGTTAAGTGGTGCATCCTTGTCGCCTTGGGAGACAAGTTGTTAACTAGTGAAGTGTTTGATTTGCTAAACCTCACTTGTTGTCCTATTTATAAGAGAAAATATTTCCGCTTTGCTTGCTGATAAGTGTTGTCTGTCAAGGTGTTCATGGACAGGGTACTACAAATCTATTCTGCTTCAGTGGAAGTTATTGGTAATTATTTTAGTAGTGTAATGGTTATGGTTTCTGTAGTTTTATTTCCTATTATTAATGCAGTTATGTTGCCCTAGAGTGGTTAGAAGAGTAATTTCATGCAAAGTGTTATGTCTGGTTTCTACTTTACATTATCCTGCTTTTAAAAAAAAAATTAGTTCTGTAATTTTTGCACTTTTTATCTAGCACTCTGGGGTTACATGACGGGGCATTACAGTGTATAGGAGGTCATTCAGCCTGCTATACATAGTCTATGGCTACAAGCCACGACCTATGTATACAAGTTGTTAGCCTTAGGGTCTAAAGACCCCAAATTTGTTTCATTAAAACTTTTTTTTAAATTTTAAATTTTAATTTTATTTATTATAATTTATGTTATTTAAAATTAATAACATTTAAATGAAATTCAATGTAAATTTTAATTTATAATTATTAAATATTAGTTTTATTTATATAGTTTTTAAATGATATTTAATATATTATTTTAAAATTACATTGTTAATACATACTTATTTAATATTATTTTATTATAAAACTTTATTATAAATAGAATATCCTTTTATATATTTAATTTTTTTTATGGAACTTCTAACATTTAATTGAACAACTATTTATTTATATAGGACAACTCAACCAATTTGTAGTATTAAATTGTATGAGTTAAATTAAACTTTAATTGCTTTGCATACAAGTAAATATTATTCCTATAGGTAAGTGCATGACTTTTCTTAGTTGTTTTTGGCAAGATGAATGTACAAAGACAATTTGGGTTTTTAATTTACATCAAGGATTTGAGTTAGAAAAGATAAAGTTGATTAGTCAACACTTAATTAATATCACCTTGCATTCTTGCAAATCATTCCAAGCCTTTAGACACACACTAAAATTTGGAAATAAATAAGTAATACCTTGCAAACTTTTCTCTTACTTTTTTTAAATCCTTGTTTAGGAAGTTCTCAACAAACCAATGAATTCACATTAAACACACACAATTAGATATACTAAACTAGGAATTCAACCTTCACCATGATACAATAAGATTAGAACATTAGATCTAAATGTCATAACAAACAATTAGTAAACAACTCAACTTTGCATGCTTTCAATTTGAACATTTGATTTAGTTTAAATTTAGAAATCCCTTGAACATTAGTCTAAACATGAATTAGTTAAATAGAATCTAACAATTTAGTAACTCCTCAAAAACTCTAGAGCAACTCCCAAAATTCCTATGATTTAAAACCACCCTAGTAACTAAAACTTCAATCCACTTGATTAAATTAGAAAACTACAATATGTCCTGATAAGTGAACTTGTTCTTGGATGTACTTTTATTAAATAAATACGAATTGACTTATCAGTTTTAGTTTCATTTAAAAAGTAAATTACTGACTTCAAAATGCAATAAAAGATAGAGTCATAGATTATATTTTTATAATTTAATCAAATCCAAAATATTAATTAAATTTTATTTTTCAATTCAATGAATTTAAAGTTACAATACTACAATGGTAGTTTAGTCTAGTATCCAAATAGGATATTTTCAATTCAATGAAATTAAAGTTGCAATATTACAATGGTTATTTAGACTAGTTTCAAGTATGTTATTTTCAATTCAACTAATTCTAGAGTTGCAATATTACAATAGTTAATTAGTCTCATTTCCAAATTTCCTTTTGTAAAGTTATGCAATGAATATGCATTTTCTTTTCCATTATAGTTAGGTAAACATATTAAACAAGACATTGAAACAAAACCATTTTGCAGTGTTCGGTATTTACGGTGCCTATGGGTCACATTTACGGGTAATGCCATCACGTTGAGCTACTGCGCATATTGCCTAACATAGCTGCAACAACAGTGTCTGGGTGTCATCCCTATAAATTGCTGGGGAGTAATAAGGAATGTTCTCGATGATTAAGTTCGATGGACGGGTAATCTTCCTCGAACACCAAACTAATAAGATTAATTTCCTAAAGAAACACATTAGAGAAATACCTCCCATTTCTTGATTATGGAACCACCATATAACATTAACATCATTGGAACATTATTCATGCAAGGGTACATACCCTTGAATTGGGAAATGGGGAATATCAATCGTGTAGTGGAAAGTTCTATTTTGATAGGAATACAGATAATGAATCTAGGTAAACAAGTGTTGGTCAAGAAGACCAATTACTTATTAAATGCTCCCTTCGTGGGTAGCAATCACAGAGGACCTGTTTGGGGAAACTGGGCCCTAGAAAGGGCTGCGTACCCACATTAAATAGTTCACATAAAACATAGAATAGTAAATAGAACTACATATAAACTACACCTTGATCCCGTTCGGAAGCGGGTATGTAGGCAGCCTAGGAACAAAGAGTGTTCTCAATGCATAGGTTTTCAGGCACAGGGTTGGGAGGTGTGAGTAAACTATCATTTAATTGATTCAACCTTTTGACATAAGTTTTCAACAAGAGAATAAAAGGTAAAACCTTAATATAAAGATGAGATAGAAATCATTCAATGTATAACTTAGAATAATCCCGAATGGATTCACTTGACTCCCTAAGGCATTAGGCCAAATTCCAAGGTGGGACTCAAGTTATTTTTAGAACTTATATATATTACTCCTAAAGGATGACAACCTCGGTGCACTCCCTATAGTTGGGGGGTGTAGTCTTCAACGAGTGGCTTAGGATCCGGTTGATTCTCAACAAGCCTAAGTCTCTGGCCAGAGCACATTCCTATTTCCTTTAAGGATAGATGCGTATCCCATTAGGATAGATGCTCATCCTATTTGGATGGAGAACCCATGTACCTTATGGAAGGATGCCTATCTTGTAAGCATAGATACTTGTCCTGGTTGGACAAATGCCTATCCTGTTTGGATAGAAGTACCTAAGTATACGATTGAATCAAACACCTAACAAGTTGATTAAAGCTAATAACAAAAAACATTAGTGTGATTTCTGGGTGACTCAGGTTGGGTCATTACAGAAAGACCGAAGGAGGGGCTTGACATAGGAAAGCTCCTTAGTAGGCCAAAATATTTCATTGTTCTCTTGACATAGGAGAGTTTCATTCTTTATTTTCTATTTTTGCATCTTCTTACTCAAATCCCCTTCATTTCACTATTGTTCATATCGTTGCTTTTGAAGTTATTATATACATATCCTTAGTTTAGTTCATTTCTTGTTACTTAGAGATCTGTTGGATTGTTTGTTTGTTTATTGTCATGTTGTCTAGTTGATAAGGAATCAAACTAGGTTGAGTTGTTCTATTTTCTAACTTTGAAGATGCCAACGCTTAGTGCAAACATCCCCATGATGCATTATCTTTCGAGGCAGTGAGCTTTAGTCTTTGGTGCTAAGTTTCTCTATTGTTCCTCTTTTCATTTGTGTATTCACGTTTTTTAATTTTTGTTTGTAGCAGTGCATTTCCAGTATTTTGTCACTTTATTTCTTTCATTCAAGCATTTGGTCTAGTTTATTTACATTTCCATTAGCACAAAGTGGGTTTGTTGACGTTAGTCTATCTAGAGAAGTAGATAGTAGAAAACTAAGCAGGACCCTAGTGTGGTTGTAGTCAAAAGTTCCCTTGATTGACACGTTTGATCAAGGAGTAATTTTTCCTCCTCCACATTTTCGTGAACTTGACATGTTTTAAACATTTAAACATTTTCTTCATCATTGTAGTTCACTCCACATTTTGGTGAACCCACCACTTTTTAAACTTTAAACTTTCTCTCAAAAATTTAAATACTTTAAACAAAACAAACTCTTCTCTTTCATCACATTGCACTGTGTTTTGTGAAGCCTAAACTTTGTTTATGAGCTTCACAAACCGGTCTTCAAATTTTGAATACATTGTGCATAGGAGTTTGAGAAAATTTTCCATAGCATATTATGCAAATCCTACCACTCCTATTCAGTCAACTCCTAATTTCACCAACTTTACTTATGATACAACTCTTCCTTCTCTTTCTGCTTCTATGACTATTCCAATGACCAGCTACATGATGCTCAAACATCATTTCACCATGAGTCTGCCTTGGGTAGTGTCCCATCTATGCAAATCCATGAGTTAGACTATCATCTGGCATATTACCAGGATTATTTGTGTACATAGTACATACCTGAGTCTTCTATTCCTATCATTGATGCTCTTCGTGACATGTTAACTGGTCATCCTCAAGGACTTGATGTGCTATGTGGTATTGCTCATATTGTGCACAGTGACACACCATCATTAGCAAGCTACTGCTTAGCACTCTAAGACTCTCACTCAAACATTATTGTCAATCAAATTTCTATTCATATGCCTACATCAAGAACTCAAATTTTCACATAATTACATATGGCTAACAGTGCTCCATAGCCAGGTAGTGCAGGTACTAGCTTGTCTAGAGGTGCAGTGAACTTGATAAATCAATATGGGTTTGTTCCACCCTCGAGGCTCTTGCATTTTATTTTTCCTACTTGTGCTCGTGGTGCCTCCCAGCAATTGTTGTTTCTCCTTGCTTCTGTTCCTCTCACTTCCCCTAAGCACACCAATGATCCTATTATCAACCAACTTCTACAAAATGTTGGTTCCCTTTAGAAGCAACTCACTTCATTTTCTACTTCATCTGCACAACCGCTTGTTCTCACCTATTGCAAGCGCAACCCATTATCACTTGCTATTTTCACCACACCCTTCTTGCAAGGCTTTGAGGAACATAGGTTTAAAAATTACTCATGGAAAGGAGACCCCCAGACACATGTATCTGCTTTCATTGTCTTATGCAGTGATTTCATTTTTCAAAATTTCTAACAAAGCTATTCTTGTGGTCCTAGAAGGACACTTCAATGGATTGGTTTTGTTCACTTCTTGACCATTCTATTCTTTCTTTTGATCATTTAGTAACAATTCTTATAACATTTCTAGCCCAACATTAGGCCGCAGGTCATGTTTACTGACCTCGTCCATTGTCGTTAGGGAGCTAATGAAAAAGTAAATAATTTTATTTGTCATTATCAGTCACTCTTCTCGTAGATCCCATATGCCCTACCAGAGTCTGATGTGTAATGGGTTTTTATTGGAAACTTGCAGCCATAGATCAGGGATAAGATCTTGTTGATGAAAAATCCATCGTTCACACACTTATGCACAACACTTCACAACTATAAACAATCGGTCAACTATTTTGAGGTATCTACCTCATCGACTCCCACTAGTCAGCCTGGTGCTTCTACTTCTTTTACAAATTATAAAAAGAAGAAAAACTTCTTTAAGATTAATACTTCTATGGTTATCAACAATGCAATGGCTACAACATCCTCATAGGTTTCTTTATCCCTCTCTTATCTTAAAACATCAAACAATCGTAAGTTCAATCCTTTAACAGAGTCCCTCTATTCAATTTTGCAGTAGCTCATAAACAACAGTTTAATGTAGTTTCTTCCTATTCATCCTCTTGATACCCATAAGCCTCTGCCACCTTCGTATGACCTGAAGGCCTTTTGTTAGTTCCATAGAGTCCCTAGACATGATATTGAATGATGTCTACATCTAAAGCATATTGTGCAAGACCTTACCAACCAAAATGTCATCTAGGTATCTGACACGAATGATAAAGGAAATAAATTAGTTGCTCCACCCAACCAACATTTACAAATCTACACCAATCCCATTCCCCGTTATTCTTTTAACTTTGTTGATATTGCTTCTTCCTCCATGGTGCTAGCTTCAACCTTTCACATTCCCTCCACTTCTTATGTAGAAATGGTGGGCATGGTGGATTTTAACTCTCACCCTGCTCAAGAGCATCTTGTTCCTAAGCCCATCATTTCTCTCTTCTTCCAATATCCCTGCCATATGAGGGACCTCTCTACATTGCAACCGAAGTTAATGGGAAACCTATGAAGGGTTTTTTAATTGACCCTGATTTCCTGGTAAATGTTATAATGGATGAGTTTTTATATATTCATGAATTATATAAGGATGTATATGAGAAATCATATGTCTTTATACAATGTTTTGATGGGATGTCCCTACTTACTTTGGGTTCAATTATCCTAGCTATCTAGGTGGGACCCAAAACCCTAGATGTTTCTTTCTCCATCATTCCCACCTTGGATCATTTTCTTTTGAAGTTGGGCTAGCCATTGCTCACTTCTATCAGAGTGGTCCCCTCAATAGCTCATAGATTCCTTAAGTTTCACCATATGACGGTGTAGTGCATACGATCTGCCATAATGGATTTACACCTCTTGCCATGTGTGAAAACTTCTCCTTGGACTACTTTTGGCTGGCCCTAACTAAGCCACTTTGACCATGCAATGACTTCTTGTTTCTATCATATTAGAAGTTCAAATCTAGTCAAATCACGTAGTTGTTTGGTGGCCCTCTTCTTCTCCCATGGTTGCTTCTCCTTTGGTGTCTCTTCCTTTAGAGTCTATTGTTGTTCCTTCTACTACCCCTCCAATGATTCAAGGAAAACAACCCATATAGAGTACACCTCCCCATTCCCATGCACCTAGTTTGTACTCTGTGATACCACTTCTAGCCTTGTATTCAAGTCCTCGAGGTCCATCTTTGGGACAACCTTGTGCACCATGCACTTTTGGGGCCTCTCATCCTTCAATGGTTACTATTTTTCCTCTTGCCTCTTCGGTGGCACAAGGAAAGAAACCATTGCTGAGTGCTCCTCCTCCCCTCCTCTTGTGGTTCCTCGACCTTGGGTGGCTTCTCCTATTCCTCTTGCCTCTTCGATGGCATGAGGGAAATAGTCCATGTTATGAGATCTTGCCCCTTCCCCCATGTTTCCCAACCTTTGGCAGTTCCGTATGTTCCTCTTCCTATTGCTGACATAGGGGATGAAATAAAACAATGTTGGAAAACCCCCCAGCTCCATCAAAAGAGGCCTCAACTCACACCCAATGCAACCAACTTGTGAAAGATCATAAGCGTCACCACCATGATGTACCTCAAAAGCATGCCTCTTATTTGCAACCTCTCCCTAACCGTCCTTCTCCTATGTAGCCACCACCTGATCTTGCCCCTCCTTTGGTGCCTTAGCCTCCTGGTTCTAAGCCTATGTCTCATCTGTCTCCCATCCTTGTTCCTCCACAGTTGGATTTAGATGAACACCACCCTAAAGGGTGCAAGTAGTCTTAGATCCTTCCATGGAGGACCTTATCCTCCCATTCCCAATATGTCACCTTTCACTGAGCCTTTGGACCTTTTTAACATAAATTTTATCTCTAGCGCCACCCTCGCTACTCTTGTCCTTTCTACCGTACCCGCCATGCAGTCTTTCCTGATATTCTCCACCTCGCTACCATTGATATAGACATTCCCCATTTGCCACTTAATTATAAACCTGAGTATTACCCCACCCGGCCATTCCCCAAGTCTAAGCGCATGCCACTATCTCCACCACCTATGAGCCCTTATTCATCACTTCTTCCAATTGTGGAGGTTGTTCATCTACCCATGACTCTTAGTGCTCATGTTTATATCGATAGTATTGATTAGCCACAATTAATGTAATATTCAAAGAGTGACTCTCGTAATTCTTCCCCTATAGAGAGAATCATTGAGTCCATCCCGGATATTCCCTTGATATCACGATCTTCACAAGATCATTGACAATTGTTTGTACAAGTGTTCCCGAGGATCCTGCTCTCTTTGTTGATGTACTCTACACTTGGTACTAGGGGAGTCTACTTGTACAGCTCTTGATGTGGTCCCATTGTCAAGTCTTCCTCCATGCCCCTATGATAATGAATATTGGGACTAGGATGATCTGATGACACCTGACCCATGAGGGTAGTGCCTTCATCTCATGTGTTTTTATGTGATCACATGCTTGTTTGTAATTTTTTCCCCATCAATATGTATTTATGTTTGTCAGTTCTATCTGGAGGACCCATGATTCCCTAGTAGACACATGGATACAAGAGGAATGAAACTGTTGTGTCATTCTTCTCTTTTTCCCTACATTCTTCTATATGCTGTATAATTGTTTATTTTTGACATTTTGGGGAAGATGCAAAGTGTTGGAAGATTTATCTTCCTTCAATATTGACCCAAAATTTTTATTTTTATTTCTTTTCTTGTGACATTCTTCCTTTGTGCTTGTAGTTCTACATGCTTGGGGATGATGAAAATTCTTTTAGTTGTCCCTTGATGATTATCCTCCCAAATGCATACTGACCCTAAATCATGTAGATCCCTTAGTGTTCTTCGTGATGTTGCTTATTTTTATGTGACATGTGTTTGTGTTGCTCGATGTCATACCATGCTTACACAAGCTTTTGTGTATCATGCCTGCAACATTACCTTTGTTGCCTTCCTTTGGGGGCATCTTTCTCTCTCTTTCTTTCTATTGATGCAGCTTTTGGCATAACTTCCCATTTATATGCTTCCTAAAATCTCTCTTCTCCTTTTCTACCTTAAAATCAATTGCATACTGATACTTAATGCAATTATTTTAAGGTGGGGGCATACTTTTACATTTTACACTTTCGCACACACCACATTGATGGTATGTTGTTTGTAGCATTCTCTCTTGGTAGCATTTATAGCTTATGGTCTTGAGCAGATGCACTTTCTTGGCTTGACCATGCTTTTTAGCTACCCTTCTGGTACTCTTTATGAGTCATGTAACAATGCATTTGTTAGTCCTAGTGGCCCATAAGAGTTTGGTATGGTTCCTAGATCTCATAGTGTGCTATCCCTAGAACCATACTTGGCATCCTTGTAGCTCTTGTAGTGTGCTAGAAATGCCCCTTTTGCTTTTCTTTCTTTTTCTTTTTCTTGTGTGATGTGTGTTAATTTATTTTTAGATTTTTATATAATGTGTATTAGATTATATGATTTGCTAACTTGGATGTTTGGTAAAATCGTATCTGATTAATACTTTTGGTAATGATTAATATATATGTGATTCTAACATTATCTCTTGTGTAGGTTTTATTGTCTAATACTATGTTTTACAGGTTTTAGCCTGGGGGCTTCATTCCTTTGCTCAAAGAATCATCTGCATCTTCTACAATATCCTTTTTGAGCTAGTATTTATGATGTTATTTCCTTTTCTACTTTAGCTTGCATATGCATGTAGTGTCATAAGGCCACTAAAGTGGGGGATAAATTGCATACCCTTGCAATTTCACGCTACATTTTGTGACCACTCCCTTAGTTTGTTTCTAGGTTCATTTTAAGCCTTGCCTTAGCCTTTTTCCTATAACTATAGGTGCTTTTGTGTTGTGTTCACTCCTTTGTGTAATTTTGTTTTAATGCTTTGTTTATCTCATCATTTGATGGTGTTCCATGTGACTAGGAATTGAAATTTCTTGGACATGAGCGTGTAGTGTGGATGTTCGCACAACGTGCTAGTGTCTCGCTTCTGTTTGATGCCAGGTGACCGTTTCTGAGCATTACTAGCCACCTCAAGTGATGTTTGAGATTCTAGGAATGCTCCTTCATCATTTAGAACATCTCTTTGGACTCTATCTTTGGATTTTTCCCTCTTTTGTGTATATTTTTAATTAACTTTTGATCTCTCATGCATTGATGCGAAGTCTCTTGGCTCTGCAACTCTAGCTAAACTATTGAGAAGATTTTTTGCTCCCTTGGTGATCTTCTACATATTTTCTTGGTGCTTCTTCAATTTTCTCTTGTAGATGCATTTTTTTTGATTAATTTTGATGTGATTTCTTGGGGATTTTTATGCTCTTTAGTAGGGTTTTATGAAACCTTTGTTGGTTGGTTGAGCTTCTCCTTTTGGGCAGATTGTGCTTCCTCTATAGCTGATATGTTTCATAATACTCTCTTTAATTTTATTTTCATTATGTAACCCCATTGTTTGAAGTTGCATTGTGTGGTTATATTTCCATTTTTCCGTCATATATTCATAGACATCTATGCTAGTTTTCTCACTTAGCTTGAGTAGATTAGTGCATTTAAAAGTTTCATATTGTCACTGCTTTATTTCTTAGATACACTTAAGGAATATGAGCACACACTATTTTTCATTCATCCTTGCTACTCATGGAGCTTGAAAGAAGGGGCTTGACTTAGGCAAGCTCCATAGTAGCCCAAAATATTTCTGCTATTCTCTTGCAAGTGATAGATTTGGGTGGAGAGTTTCATTTTTTATTTTTTGGTTTTGCATCTTCTTACTTAAATCCCCTTCATTTCACCATTGATCATTTCATTGATTTTGAAGTTATTTTATGCATTTCCTTAGTTTAGTTCATTTCTTATTACCTAGAGATTTTCTAGATTGTTTGTTTATTATCATGTTGTCTAGGTGATAAGGAATCAAATTGGGTTGAGTCTTTATTTTTCCTAGATTGTTTGTTTGTTTATTATTGTGTTGTCCAGATGATAAGGAATCAAACTGGGTCGAGAGTCTTTTTTATTTTTCCAACTTTGAGGACACTAGCGCTTAACACAGACCTCCTCACAATGCATTGTATTTTGGAGCAGTGAGATTCATTCTTTGATGCCAGGTTCCTCTATTGTTCATCTTTTCATTTTTGTATTCACTTTTCTAAATTTATGTCTATAGTAGTATATTTTTAGTATTCTATCAATCTCTTTCTTTCATTCAAGCATTTGGTTTAGTTTATTTTTATTTTCATTAGCACAAAGTGGGTCTGCTGACATTAGTCTATCTAGAGAAGTAGATAGTAGAAAAATAAGTAGGACCGTAGTGTGGTTGTAGTGAAAAGTTCCCTTGATTGACATGTTTGATCAAGGAGTAATTTTTCCTCTTCCACACCTAGCGTGAAAAAATATTCATTTATAAATATTTGAGTTGCTAAGTCATGAAACTAGGTTTATTTCAAGTTTTTGAGAAATTTAATCCCTCACTATTGGGACAAGTCCTTGAACCCCACTTTGGTTTTAGACTTGGGACTTCAGGTTTCCACATAATTATTTGCTTGACATTATGAAAATCTAGTCTTTTGGGTTTTTTAGGCATGAGATTCTAGGGATGTGGTTAATTGGATGCTTGTAGGTGGTATCCCTAAATCCTATTTCCCACATGATTTTAGTTTAGAAGTTTTTTAAACCTAGTGTTTTGGCATTTTACTTTATCTGGTAGTTAGTAAGAAATAACCTCAAACCCCAATTCCTAAACATTGTAAAAGACTAAGTTTCCTACATTTTTTGTCAGGTTTAGAGTGTTGGAATTTAACTTAAATCACTTTTTGGAAAGAGGTAGCCCCAAATTATGATCCTTTACCACAATTTCTCTTCTAAAAACCTTCAAGGTCTGAGATTTTAGGAATGCACTTAATCGAGTATCATATAAGAGTGAAGCATAGATCTTGGTATTTGGTGTTTGATGATTATTTAAGTCTCTTGGGCTTAGATTTTTGGGCATCCAACCAATTAGGTACCACATAGGTGGTATCCCAAAAAATCAATCTTTGATGGACAATGGTGTGTCTTGTCAAGTCTATGGCTATTCATCCATCTTTAACATGTGGCAAATAGTAATTTTGGTTCCCATTTCCTAATGAGTTGTTGGGTTTTGATTGATGAATATCTTGGTTTTTCCTTACCATGTCAAGTTTTGGACCTTTTACTTCCCAATTACCAACTCATCATTACATGCTCTTGAAACCTAACTTCTCAAAAACTTATGTAAAGCTTCTTTCTTTGAAAGTGGGAAAGGTATGCATTTTCTTAGAGTCTCGAGAAACTTGAATATAGCACATTAGGTGGACTCTAGGAGCTCCTCCTACTTGGTAACCATGATGAGGTATCATATCCTCTCAACCTTTTGGGTTGTCCTTTACCCTCATTGCCAATTTTAATATTTATGATGATTTTACTTCATTGCAAGGATTATTATGAAAGTAATTTGATTATCAAACTTCAATAAATGAATTTTTTGACACAAAAGATTATATATCTAATGATTTCCTTACATGTTTTATAGAATCTATGCAAGGGGATTGACTTGTTAAAGAGATGAAGTAAAAATACAAAGGCTATCACCCTTCTTCTAAGATCTCCTTGTGGAACAAGATAGGCAATACAAACCTAGGGCATTGTTGATATCAAAGAATTTTTGGATAGGGTCAGCAAAGAGAGAGACATAACAAAAGTAGCCCACTGTATGGTTCAAAGTGGGTTGGTCTAAGAGACTTAAGTCCAAACCACCCTACAATCTCCTAAGTTGGTCCTAGCTTGTGCCCAATATTATGATGTAAAACAAAGAAGAGTCTTTGGGCCTACACACCAAATCATTGTAGATATCAAAGTTGAAGCTATTGAAGAGGCCTTTGTCCTACCTACCTATGCAGAGTATGGCTTGGTCAAAATGAAGGAAGACCTCAAATATTATGAGACCAAGAATACTTAGGTAGTCAATGGTATAAATGACAACTAGTTGATCACAAGAAGAAATAAAACAAGATGGAAAAAGTGATACACATGAGTGAATTTAATGAAGATGCCCATGATTCCATCACCGTGTTGAATAGGGTGGCTAAAAATATTAATTCTAGGGACTTCTACGCTTGGATGTGCTTCTTCATGTTGTCCATTTTGAATACTAAGAAAATTGATTAGGGAACAATGATCAGTGATAACCTGCACACCTGATTGACTAAAGTGTAGGAGATAAATAAGTTATACATGACATCCTACTTGGTGCATATGCTAGCCTAGAGGGAAAGTTTTTCAAGCTTAACCAAGGTGGGAAAGATGACACTTGGTGAGACTTTGGTTTATAATAATTACCCTCAGCTAGAATTGAAGGAAAGATAGAGAAACTACAATAATGTAAATGATGCTAGGAACCTAATCATTGATGTCAATTGAATAAAATCTTTACTATAATTTTTAAAAAAATTTCAAGGGCACTACAAACTACCTTTAGACATACAAAAACATGGAGGAAATTCCTTTTGCTTCTACTTAGGTAGTCAACTATATTAATGACACCTAGCTGATCACAAGAAGAAAGAAACCAATATGGAAAAAGTGATACACATGAGTGAATTTAAAGAAGATGCCCATGATTCCATCTTGAATAGGGTGGCCGACAATCCTAATGCTAGGGACTTCTATCCTTGGATGTGCTTCTTCATGTTGTCCATTTTGGAGAGCAATAAAATTAATTGGGGAACAATGATCAGTGACAACTTGTACACCCAATCGACTAAAGTGTAGGAGATAAACAAGTTATACATGACATCCTACTTGGTGTATATTTTATCCTAGAGGAAAGTTTTCCAAGCTTAACCAAGGTGGGAAAGATGAAACTTGGTGAGACTTTGGTTTATAATCATTACCCTTAGCTAGAATTGAAGGAAATCTAGATAAACTACAATAGTGTTAATAATGCATTTGTGTTCTCTATCATTCAGAGTTTGGAGAATGATTATGCTAAAAGGTTGTCCTTGGAAGCAACAAAAACTTTGACAAATTGGGGAAGTTGGTTCATCTAGTTCAAAACATTTACATATATCAAAGTTGGGGGATTCCACAAAGCCCCATACAAACTACCCAAATACCCCAACAATAAGTTGATACAATTGGAAATATACATACAAATTGTTAAGGTGAAAAAAATGATAGTTGGGAAGCACAAAGTAGGTATCCACTTCCCAATATCTGTGGGACCTTACACATGCTCAAACTATCATCATTCCAAGGTAGTAGAGGAAGAAATGACATTGTTTGTTATTGACTTGCATGGGATTAGGAATATATTTTATCCTATAGGGAAAATTAGGCCCATGATTGGTAGGTTCTACAAGCATGAGATTGAGATGGAGGACTTTTGCATGGACATCTTGGATGAGCATGAGGTAAGAATAAGGGGTTACTATAGAATGACCATCCACTAGGTGAAGAACTTCAATATTGATAGAATTCCCAAAGGTATAAAACCCATCATACAAGCAAAATAAGGTTTCAATTAGCCAATCAATAGGGTTGATTGGTCCATTAATAAAGACACCTCCATTAAAGTATGGACCTAGAAAAAAATAAGGAGGACAAAGAGATGGCTCAAGAACCCCTTCCCCATGGATGATATTAACCCACTGAAAAAATATGCTAAGAAATGAGAGACATACAAGAAAGGAGCCTCAAGAAAACAAGGAGATTCCTCAAGGGCCAAACTCTCCAAAAAAAAGAAACATCAAAAGGAGGTGGGCAACAAAGGTGTATGTTAAAAATCCTTCAAAGAAGAGGAAATATGTATGCCTTCTAAACAAGAAAAATACACATTTAGTATAGGGGGATGAAGAGGAAGAAGAGGCTAAAGAACACGAGCCCTTGTTGATAAAAATTCTAGGACCAAGTAGCCCAAAGACATAGAAGAATAGGTGACTTCAACTACACAAGCTTTGGTTCTTCCTTCTCCAAGTATACCTCCATGCCCACTTGTATAGCTAGATGTTTCAACACTGGATATGCAAGAACAACAATAGGATAAAAGTGATAAACAATAAGAGTCCATTGTATGCTTGTCCTTAGTAGGACAACAATAGGAGGATCCAAACCAAAAGGATACTTGTGCTCCTATTGTAGTAGAGGAACAAAAATAAGAAGGAAAGGGAGAAGAAGGTGGAAGGGGTGATATACCAAGAGTTGTCTTCAAAAGAATAAAGGGTTCCTTCTTCATAGAGGAATCCAACTCAAATGATGACTCCTCGACCATCTTCTTCTCCTTCTCAAGAATTTTTGCACACAAGGCGACCTTCTCCTCCACTCGATTCTCCCACTCTAGATCCAAATCCTCCACCAAGAACACCTTCTACCTCTATAGCTCCAATTCCTCCACCAAAGACTCCTACTCCTCCTCCATCTCATGATCTAGAGGACAATACTGTAGAGAGATCATGCCTACCAATATGGTTGGAAACCAGGTCATTCAAAAGATACAAAGGGAATACAAGTATGAATGGTTTTCTTGTCATGGTGGAATTGGTTAGGGCACAACCAAAGAAGAAAATAAACATGATTTTCTCCATCATCACTATAGATGCCCAAGGAACAAGGATTGTAGATATATCCATCCCTTTGAGTGATGAAGAAACAAAACACATGCATCTAGAAGACTATCATATCCAAAAGGTCAACCTAGGGAACTAAACAAGAGAGGAAGAAAAATAATATTTGTAGGAAGTAGTCTCTACCACCTTGGGTAGGATAAACAAAGATGAAGAGATAAAATAACTCAAGGCCCAAGTTAGTGAGATGTCTACTTGTGTAGAATAGCTCATGGGCCATGTGGATTCAAATGTACCTACTCCCACACTTCTTGCATCCGTGGACAAGGGTGTATAAAGAGGGATGTGGGATGAGTAATTCATGCCACTGGAGCTTGGAGGGACAACTTTTTATCATAAGAAAAAAGATTTATAAAGAGAGAAATAAGGTGTTACCACCTAATTAGTGATGAGGTTAGCACCATGGTGGAGTTTGAGGATAATACAAATAAACTTATTGTTCTTGATGACAACTTGCCCCTACTCAAGAGGATAGCTCTTATTCCATTCCCTATATTGCTAAAAATGATATCATCTTAGATGGTAATCCCTAAATGCACTTGGACTGGTTAAAAATCACCAAATGGAGAATGGAAATCTTGCAAGAGTGTAAGAAAAAGTTTTCAAACAAGTAAAGAGCAATAGAAGAAGTGATGAAAGATATTCAAAGTTTTATTGAAACTATCACATGCACATCTAGGAGAGGGATAGCAAAGTCTACCCAACAAGCAACATTGTGAAATAATTTTTCAACTTATTGAAGAGTAATTTGATTTAAAATGCCATTAATTAACTTATGATAATCAAGGGAAAATTGAATGTGTTTAAGGAATTCTTGGTGGAGATGAAGAAGAATGCAAAGAAAATATCAAAGACTCCCTTCTCAGGAAAGTTCATTTGTAGTATTCTCCTGCTCCCAAATTGAATGTAGTGAAAGATGTTACTGATAACTTGCAAACATACCTATAGGAAAGCATATTAGAGTAGCAAAAACAACAAAATGAAGAATAAAAAGAAGAAAATGTACAACCAAGTACAACACCATGACCCCTATTGTAGGTGAAGCACTACAACATTATTTTTGTCACAATCATAGTTGGATTACTTTATTTTTAGGCTTGGAAATAATGTTTCACACTTTAATATGAATCATATATGTTATGTAGAGATTATATCAAGGTGGTCCCAAAAGAAAAATAAGACTTTGGACAAGTTTTAATTTGTAATTTCAAAATTTGGGCCCATGGATTTGAATTTTGGCCCTTAAATGTAATTGGGCATTTTGAGTTTGATCACCCAACTTAGGTATTTATAGGAGTGTTAAGAAATTTGTAAGAGGTTGTGAACTTGTGAAAGAAAGATAGATAAGGATAGAATAGAAGTTAGTCATTTTGTTTTGTAAAGGCAAGTTCTTCAAACTAGATAATGTTGTAATATTCCAATTTTGAAATTCAATTAAGAAGAATGAAATCCAAGGCATCTTTGATGACAAATATTTAACACTTATGGACTATGGGAGGTGATGTGTAAAATTTACAAGTGAAATATGATGACCATACAGTGATACTAAGAGGGGGGGTGAATCAGTACCAAACAATCTTTTACTTTTCAAATCTTAATCAATCACAACAATAACATACATGAAAGATCTAGCAATTAAGAACACAAGAAGAACACATGATTTACATGGAAACCCTTGCAAGAGAAAACCATGGAAAAATATCGCTTATATATATATATATATATATATATATATATATATATATATATATTGATCTTCTTCTATAGGCACCAACCTACTTCTCTTACAATTCTTCTTTTGTGAGCACCAACCCACTGGAGACATCAATTCCCACAACTAAGAACCAACTCAGTAAGAGAAATTGATCTCTTATTTTGATAGGCATCAACCTATGAATTCTTCAATGGATGACGTCATTATCTTTTACTCACAATTTGATTACCACTTTTGATTCTGAATGATGTAAGTCTTATCTTTGCAAATTACATTCACACACATATGCCTTCCTTCACCAATATGATATGATGTACACTCTTCTTTCACAAAATTGATCCAATCTATATCAGTATCTTCATTCAATTGTGATCACTAAGTATATCAATATTTTTCCTCACAAACCTGCTCATATCTTTTTCATGCAATCATCATACTTCCTTCTAAAATAAATCAGATTTACACTTCATATTTCTGCCCCTTCTCTTCCTCCATATTTTCTCTTATTTCCAAAATATATTCATTGCTTAACTTGCTTTCTCTCAATACACCTTTCACTCATCTTTTATATTACTCCAAGGGAGGCGACCCTTTAAGAAGGGTTAAGTCTTTTATTAAAGATAATGACTCTTTAATGAGTCACACCTCCTCAATTCAAAATGCTACCTTTGTTAACAATTCCCATATCAAAACAAATCGCTATCTTTTAATCCAAAACTAATCACGTCCTTTACTTCATAACAAATCGCCCTTCACATAATCGTATCCCTTTATCTTTATTATACATCACATTATGTATATTAAATAAGACATTTCTATCTTATATGGGGTGTAACGCCCGCCTTGAACGCCTTAAAGAATACACATGTGTGCAATATAAAACAGGAAATTTTTTTTTTTTTAAAACTGATAAAGTAAGTTACACAACTAATTACAACATATTCTCTAAGGGACCAAGGCTGCATCACTTAACCAATCAACTAACATAAAATTAACATACATCAGTAATTGATCCAAATTCTTTTTCAATAAATAACTCATTCACATTCATTGCAAGCATCAGATAACGGAATCAGCATGATAAGATACGTCACTGAAATGCTTTTATATAAGTACATCAAAACATCATTACAATGCCACTTTTAGTCTACGTCTAAAGTCACATACATAAAGAATATTCTGTTACATAAATCTGGTACAAGGTTGTATACTTACATCATCATCATTGAAACAAGTACAACTGAAACAAATCCTTTTCTGCATAAGATCCTGACAAGAGAACCAATGGATAAAATAGCTCTTCCACCCGACCATGTGGAACCCTAAGGTCCACCCCCCGAGCTAGGAGTTAACATGAGGTCCCAAACACTGACAGTCAGGTAGACGAAAGACAAACAAGAACAAAGGACGGCCAATGCCAATACAACACATGGCTATAACAATGCAGCACAACATAACTTAACTTTCACTTCATTTCCAGAGGCGACACAAAACAAACGAGGAGAGACTGAACAAGGGATGCTAGGTTGTAGTAGGGAGAGTGTCATCGCATGGTCCTAACATGGGTTATCCTGACAGCCTCTCACTAGGCGCCGGCCCCCATCTATGGTTATCCTGACAGCCTCTCACTAGGCGCCGGCCCCATAGGGTGACACATGCGGAATCGACCTTCCTTTCATGAGGACAAGGAAGTCAATGATGCCGACCAGGCCTTCTCTACCCATCCTTAGTCTAAACAAGCACTACAGGCCATGGGAGAGGAATCCATTAATCTTATTAGTGTGAGATCTACCCTTAACCCCCTAGTTAATTTTTAGGTTATCACTTGATTAATCTACTTCCAACAGGTTATCCTGACTGCCACTTTGGGCGCCGGCCCCACGTTGAAAGCCACTCTCCTTCCTAACACCTAGTCAACCTTAAAACATCATGCAAGACTTATAACCATACACGTAAATGAACACTGCAAGGCATAAACCCTCTTGCATCAAAATAGAATCATAACATTAATTGTGATCCAATACTTTTAACATTACATAACTTTATTCTTGTACAGATTTCAGGTCTCTCCTTACGACAAAACAGTACAATAAGGTCACAAGAGGATTAATATCTCATCCCGAGATTATTACTTTACAAGACACAACATTCAACCGTGACAGTACCTCATTATACTACACACTTTGTTTGATACATATGAATGCTATTACATCACAATCATAAAACAGCAATACACCAGTTGCCAATACTTAACAACGACAACTCAGCCTCTGGAATACAAGTTTGAACAACCTCAATACGACTCATTACAACACTCAAACAATTCAATTCAAAATTCAAGAGATGAAATACTACAATTCATTCTCAGTTTTAATGCAAACAACTTCTGAAATAAAATCAACATTATATCTTAACACTTGCAACTACATTTCTAACAAATCCTTATTTTGCTTCAAAAGATCAGTAAATTGATTAACTAAATCATTACAGTAATTGATGTAAAAACCACTTAATTCCAGATACAATCTTATATACTATCCTTCAATCTTATCTAACTAGTTTATTCTATTAAGGATAATAACGCTAAGAGAGATGTCTCATGGCTGAACGGCAATCACACGAGGCGAAATTCAAACACGAAATCCAAAAGAATTCTTTTATGATGATTTGAAGTTATCTCCGATATTGATCTTATCCATAGTGATTTACTTTCTCAAGAGAATGATCGTAATTGCGCCCTATGCGAACAGCTTGGGATATTTTACTACTGAAGTGAAAAATTGCTATTGACTGTTTAATCACTGACGTGAATGATATGCATCCGGTCTGATGACTTCCGGCTATGTTCTCTGAACTTGCAAATTTTACTGCGTTTACAGTGTCCACGTAAATCGGAAAGAACTGGAGAGTGTTTATGATGTGATAAAGAAGACCACGGTTTTGCCCACACAGCAATCTCATTTCAACTCAGTAAGCGAACTGCATTCGTTAGTATACTAGAATGGCTTTCTGCCTGTAAGAAGAGCTATGTCGATAATTTTTCTATCACACTGCTGCTGCCGAATCTGTTATCAGATTTCTGAGATATTCAGATGTTGAGGATTAGCCCAAAAACGAGACAGTAGCTATTAGAAACAGACAGCTGCTCAAATTACACTTGGAACTATTACTACATTATACCAACAGTTGGTTATTGACCATCTTGCCTTCACTGGCTATCTTGAGGTCACCCCAAACTTTTTCAGACGTGCACCAGCTAAGACAACGGCAGCCTACAGATTAAACCTGACTAAGTTTAGATTTTCACCTCTAACAACTGCAGTAAGCATAAACTCTTAAGACATTATTACTGCTATATAAGCTATGAGTGCGGTCAGAGATTGATGTATGACGAATACCCTAATCAACTTCGATGTTGAATGCTATAGCCTCCATCATCTTCCAGGGTTAACGGTGTTTGCTCAGCGTGTTTGAAAGCCAGTGAAAACGCGGTATCCCAAGCTATAAGATGGCTGGTGTACAAAGAATCATCGTCCCAAAACTGACAATGACTGACGGTGGCCATAAAATGGTCATGTTGAAAAGACTTCTGTGACTTCAACAAGAGCGAACAGCAATAAGGCCACGGCAGCGAGCATTTCAACCTTGCAGCGTGACCTGATATCCCGATCCACTAATAGCCAATATCAACCGCAGCTAAAACATAGAATCTCAGATAAGTTGGCTCACCAGTTTTCTTTTAACAAGCAGAACTTCAAATGAGAGCGAATGGTGAGACAAAACGGCAGCGAGCTACTCGACTCATCACCTCCCATCGCGCCCTGACTTAACAATATGCAGCGTCTCCAACAAAACCTTATCAAACGCTACAAGGCATGACGAATGGAGTGCCGGCCAGATCGCTAAACTAGGGTTAATCAGCAACGAACAGCCTGCCAAAATAAGCATTCAACCTCTCTAGAAAGAATCTGCATTTTACACGCTTGGGAGTTCACGCAAGTCTAGGCATTTCTGTAAGTTTCGATTTGCTCCAGGTGTATAAGATCGAACTGGCTGTTGGAACGCACTGTCCTTGAGAGGCTCCTCTTATACTTTCATGGAGATCCATGACAAGATGACACTGAGGCGTGTGCAGAAGGGTATCAAAACAAGAATAACTCCAGCTAAGGAATGCGCTAGACAATGGAGAAAAAGAACCCGTGGGTGTAACCCCAAAGACAACACCACCTGGCCGCTCAGCTATAAAGAACAAGAGAAAGATTTTTTTTTTTTTTTTGATCCTCTCGATAGCCAGACTTCGCAAGTAACCAATCTCTAAAATAGGGATGACGTATTATGGAGAACCATATCTGAGCCAAAGACGACATTCATCCCTAATATCTAACATTTACCGTCACAACCTAGACGCTTCAATCTATTTACAAAATCATATATTGCAAAGACAAAATGGTATAGATCCCCTTACCACGCAATAAGATTCTAAAGAAGCCCTTGTTTGCTTAAATCTGAGACTACTGAGATACTGAAGTTGAATTCCCTTCTTCTATTGCAAATCTACCAATTAAAGTTTCCTGTCAACCCTCGCAAGACCATCCATCCTACAGAAATGAAATCAACAGCCCAGGTTTTCCAAAACGCAATCCAGAAACGACAAATTTGGCCGAACCCCAGTCGCCTCCATTTCCATTCATTTACGCTGGAAGGAAAATTCCAATGCGTTGTGCTTGTTGAGCCCTACAGTTTCAGTTTCTTGTATGCTCAGCAGTCAATCTCCAATTACAATCGCTATGCAGGTTTCTGAGCAAAAAGGATTTCCAGTTGCAGATGTGGGAGCAAGCACGCAGCCTAAGCAGATCGTTGGGTACAAGAGACATACAGCGGGTTTCCCTGACAGTTTCCAGCCACCACAGGGAGAAAACACTAATAACCTTGATCAGATCTTACAGGGACAACTAGCTGGAACCAACCGCGATTCACGGTAATTCTATCGAGATGTCCTACAAACCCTACCAAGATCTCGCCGGTCTGGGAATGCATGCAGAATAATTCGGCAACCATTGAAAGGAAAGAAAACATTTGACTTCCAGAATCCTTGGGCAGTACCTATGTATTTAAACCCTAAGAGAGGTTGCTGTTCACACACAGAAAGGACAGACTGCCGAACTATGCGGAATCAAACAAACTAAAAACACATTTGCAGATTGAAAGGAAATTCAGAGATAAGGCATTCGACGGAACCTGATTTCGCAACCACCGTGACGAACCCGCTCCAATTGTTGCAGTTCCCAGCTGCTTCTTTCCTTACCCCTGTGTTGTCCTCCTTGTTGCACCGACAATTCTTTTATAACTCAGTCCCTTTCTCTTCTCCTAGGGTTTCCCACAAGATTCCGAGAAGCTTCTTTTTAAGAAAATGTATATTTTTTTTAATTTAATTTAATGATTCCCAATTATTAGGTACTTTATTTTATTATTATTATTTTCTTTATAAACGACCCCAAAATATTATCATTAATAGAATAGTACTATTTCAACTATCCATATTTTTGTACTATCCTATAATTTATTTTATTAATCTAGTTGTGAAACACAATTTACAAGCATGGCTATAATTATTTATTTATTTAAATATTTATTATAAATAATATTATATCGAATAATACAACTTCTTAGAACTTATTTATCAACAACACCTCTATTAAAATAATAATTTATTTATAACTTAAATCGACAACTAACGACAATATGTCTATTTAACAACACTAGACTCTTCCGTAGAATATTTCTAATTAAAGCACAACATTACCGCACACACTTAAACACCTTTGAACTTGGTTTGACTCCAAAACACAACATTACCTGACAGTGAGACATGGGCGAATGACAACCAATAGCCACAAGGGTAAACTGACGACGAAGGAACTCTGACTAGGGACCTCCTGTTAACTCCAACCAACTAATCCATTGGCGAAGGCACGCTCAGACCTGTAATCAGGTGGAGTCGATGCCAAGTACCTGCATCCTGCAGCAACGCACAGTTAACCGTAACAAGATATACATATACATCACATGCAGTCCTATCGTGAATGGAAATCGCAGTGAGGTAGGGTACTCGTGAACGAGTAATACAACACTGTTCCATTCACGTTTTAAAATAATAATCACTACATTGAACAAGATATCAGATTACTAATCTACGACATAAAATGATTAGCTAACTTCCGATCCCATATAATGAATAACATCAAAGCATCTAAAACATCAGTTCGTTTATCAAATTGTAAAGCATAATGACATAATCCAACATCAATATCTGTTATCATAACAATTAAGTTCATACTGAAATAGGCAAAATAACTAAAAATCCATCATCAACGATCTAAAAATACTGTCAAAATGTCCAATACTACTAAGCAACCATCAGTCCAAAAGACGATAAGCTGAGGGGTACTACATCCTCCCCCCCTAGGATCAGGCTTACTCCTGGAAGCCTGCGAACAAATATGGATATAGCTCTCGCATACGGGAAGTATCTTCCCAGGTCGCTGAAGTCTCATCATTAGGATCCCATTGGACCCTTACCTGCTCTATGGCTCTGCCCCTGAGAGCGAGTCGCCTGTGCTCTAAAATGCCTACGGGCTCCAAAGCTAGCTGCCCGTCCTCTACCTGTAAAGCATTCCAGTCAAGGACATGAGAAATATCTGGATGATAAGGTCTAAGAACAGAAACATGAAATACGTCATGGACGCGTGACAAGCTAGGCGGCAAAGCAAGACGGTATGCAACAGGACCGATCCTCTCCAAAACCTCGAATGGCCCCACAAAGCGTGGCGCGAGCTTAGAGCCTTTTCCGTAACGGATCGGACTCTTTCACGGACGCACCCGCAAGAACACCCGATCACCAACTGAAAACTGACGATCAAGTCTGTGAGCATCTGCATATTTCTTCTGTCTATCCTGAGCTGCTACCAGATGCTCTCTGATGCGATCAACCTGCTGCTCCATCTCTTGGAGCATCTGAGGACCTAGGAGAACTCTATCCTCAAGGCGATCCCAACTCAATGGGGTACGACAAGGACGACCATACAGGGCCTGAAAAGGAGACATGCCAATGGAACTGTGGTACCCATTATTGTACGCAAACTCCACCAAATACAAATAATCTTCCCATCGGTTTTGCTGATCCATCACATACATACGGAGCATATCCTCGAGGACCTGATTGACCCTCTCAGTTTGCCCATCAGTCTCTGGATGATAAGCTGAACTGAAGTTCAATTGAGTCCCCATAGCATGCTGAAGAGATGTCCAAAGAGCTGAAGTAAAAACTGGATCACGATCGGAGATAATCTTGCGAGGAATCCCGTGCAATCTGACGATATCCTCCATGAAAATTTTGGCCACAGAAGAAGCATTATATGAAGATCGGACAGGAGAAAAGTGTGCTACTTTCGTAAGCCTGTCTACAGTGACCATTATCGCATCATGGCGACGAGAAGACATGGGTAAACCAACTATAAAGTCTATTGAAATGATGTCCCATTTCCATTCCGGAATAAGATGTGGCTGAAGAAGACCTGCGGGATGCTGATGTTCCGCCTTAACCCTCTGACATTCTAAGCATCTTGAAACAAAATCAGCAATATCCCTCTTCATTCCAGCCCAAAAATATATCTGACGAAGGTCTGCATACATCTTCTTGACACCTGGATGCGCAGAATAAGGTGCCCGATGAGCCTCAGTCATGATTAGGGTGCGGAGACCCTCTGTAGAAGGCACATAAATGCGATCTAAATGTCGCAAGAGACCATCCGACTCGATAGAATACCCAGCATATCTACCCTCCAAGGCTCTACCAGACTCCACTTCAGCTTTCACTTCCTGATACCATCTATCTGCAGGGAGAGCTGCAAGAACCTGCCCTCTCAAATCCACTCCAAGAGTGATAGATGAAAGTTCATGTCTTCGACGACTAAGGGCATCCGCCACCACATTCTCCTTACCTTGGATATATTTTACCTCAAAATCATACTCACATAGAAACTCCATCCATCGCCTCTGTCTCGCATTCAGGTTTGGCTGAGTAAAGATATACTGTAAACTTCGGTGATCACTGTGCAGCTCAAACCGATGCCCCAGCAAGAAGTGTCTCCATCTTACCAATGCATGAACAACTGCAGCTAACTCTAGGTCATGTGTAGGATAATTCAACTCATGATCTTTGAGTTTACGGGACTCGTAAGCTATCACACGACCCTCCTGCATTAAAACTGCTCCTAAACCTTCCAAAGATGCATCAGTACAAACCACAAAATCTCCGGCAGGATCCGGCACTGCTAGAATAGGTGCACTGGTTAACCGCTCCTTAAGACTCTGAAAGGCTGCTTGACACTGATCTGACCAAATGAATTTCTTTCCTTTTCTCTGAAGCGAAGTTATAGGGTGAGCTATCTTTGAAAATCCTTCCACAAATCGTCGATAATAGCCTGCTAAACCCATGAAACTACGAACCTCCGAAACATTGGTAGGAGCAGGCCAATCCATGATCGCTTGAATCTTTGAAGGATCCACTGCAATACCCTTGGCCGAAATAACATGTCCCAAATATTTTACTTCAGTTTGAAAGAAATCACATTTAGCCAAATTTGCATACAACTGATTTTCTCTTAAACACTGCAAAACCTGCCGCAAATGCTCTTCATGCTCCTCCATAGACCTTGAATAAATCAATATATCATCTAAGAAGACAAGAACAAATCTATCCAGATAGGTACGGAACACACCATTCATCAGGCTCATGAATACTGATGGCACATTTGTCAATCCAAAAGGTACAACAGTGAACTCATAATGCCCATAGCGAGTGCGAAATGCTGTCTTGTGGATGTCAGCCTCAAAAATGCGTAACTGATGATATCCCGATTTTAGGTCTATCTTCGAAAATACCTTAGCTCCCTTGATCTGATCAAAAAGGTCATCAATTCGCGGCAATGGGTACCTATTCTTCACAGTCACCTTATTAAGCTGCCGATAGTCGATGCACAAACGCAGAGATCCATCCTTCTTCTTCACAAAAATCACAGGTGCTCCCCATGGAGAGACACTCGGACGAATGAATCCCTTCGCTAATAACTCTTCTAGCTGCAAGCGAAGCTCCTTAAGTTCCTGAGTAGTCATTCGATATGGAGCTCGTGAAATAGGCTCTGCTCCAGGAACAAGGTCTATCTTGAAATCAATATCCCGCTTCGGTGGCATACCTGGAATTTCGCTAGGAAAGACATCCTCATACTCCTTGAGAATAGGATAATCATCAAGGGATGCCTCCCTATTTTCCCCAAAATCTGAGTCATTAACTGTTACAGCAAACAACTTGCATCCTTGACACAGACATCTCTTCAATTGCATAGCAGAAATCATGCGCAAGGAGATGGGTCTCTGAATCCCAACCACTTCTACTTCTTTGCCCGAATCATCAACACACCTTACTAATTTGCGGCGACAGTCTATCACCGCTTGATGAGCATCCAACCAATCCATTCCCAACACTATGTCATAGGATCCTAATGGTATAATGCGAAGATCCGCTGTGGTCAATAAGGGTCCTATCCTCAACTCGCAACCATGCACAAGAGAGTCTACTGATACTCTAGATCCCGAGGCCAATTCCACCTGCCACTTAACATCTTGCTTTGCTGCCACTAATTTGCAACGTTCCACTATAGAAGGGGAAATAAAAGAATCTGAAGCACCAGAGTCAAAAAGAACAGAAATGGTAATACCTCGCAAGACACCTGTAGTCTCCACAACGGTACCTTGGTGCTCCGCTTGGCGATTATCCACCGCCGCAAACACTCTATGTGATCTGCCTGCATCACCAACGGTGGGCTCTGAAGCTGCGGGTCTCTGACCAACTCCTGAAGTACTCTTATGCGGGCACTGTCTAGCAATGTGGCCCTGCTGACCGCAAGAAAAACATCCTGTTCCCCTGCCAAAACCTCCACCGCCTACAGGAGCATTTGACTGCTGAAAACTACTTCTGCTTGCTGCAGATTGTGTGCTTTGTGCTGGTTGACTGGCACGATCACGTTTAACTCTCTGCCAACTTCGATCCTTTCTGGAATGAAATCTGTTGCTTTGCTGATACTGAGAGTTTCTTGATTTCGTCTGAGAAAACTGTTGTTGTTGCTGTCCACTCTTAGAAGGTACCTGATGACTCCTCGAGTTACCTGCTGCATGAGACTGACCACCTCGGAAACTTGAACCTGCTCGAGATGAGCTACCAATCTGTACACCTGTATGACCCCCTAGGGCCATGGTCAAGTTCTCTTCCACCAATCTAGCCTTCTCCACTGCTACCTCCATGGTCTTCGGCTCGAACACACGAACTCCTCCGCTGATGCGTGCATTCAGACCTCTGATAAAATGCTGAACTAACATGGCCTCGTCGTTTCCAATCCCTACATATTGCTTGAGTTCATAAAACCTGCGCTCATACTGTTCCACTGTCATGGCCATCTGTCTCAACCCATGGAATTCATCCGCTCGTCGTTGCCTCCAGTGATCAGATAAAAATCGAGCTCTGAACCTATCCAGAAATAGTTCCCATGAAACTGTCGCAATATCTAGATGCAACTTTTGTTCCTCAAGACGCCACCAAGTAGAGGCGAATCCTCTTAGATGCATGATGGCGCATCTTGCCTTAGTGTTGCTGCCATATGGATGCATAGCAAAGCATCTCTCCAAATCGATTAGCCATGTTTCTGCTTCCAAACCGCTACCGGAGCCATCGAAAGTAGGAGGACGGGCTCTCATCAGGTCTCTCATGTGGCCTGCAAGAATGGCTTCTTGTTCAGCTGTGACCTCTCTCCTTCTAGGAGATCTTTCTCTTTCTCTTTCTTCCGGTTGCACCACCTCCTGCCTCGGACCAAGACGAGCAAGCACCTCCTCAAGGAGCTGGCGTAGTTGAGCACCCTCAGGCTGAACCTGATTCTCCTGATTCTCGCTTCCACCTTCTTGTGTACTTCTATGAGGGGAGCTAGGAGGAGGGCTGATTTCAACACCTCTCCCACGACCCCTACCTCGACCACGTCCTCGGCCTCGTACCCTAGGCATCTTCCTGGACAACACATCCAAGAACAAACTTCAGGTTGTTAGGCAAGGACTATAAATGAATATGTCCCTCAGAGTTTAAGCAACTAGCATAGCTTAATGGGCTAATTATAAAACCAGAGTACCCAGTGTTAGTAACTTGGCTCTGATACCAGATGTAACGCCCGCCTTGAACGCCTTAAAGAATACACATGTGTGCAATATAAAACAGGAAATTTTTTTTTTTAAAACTGATAAAGTAAGTTACACAACTAATTACAACATATTCTCTAAGGGACCAAGGCTGCATCACTTAACCAATCAACTAACATAAAATTAACATACATCAATAATTGATCCAAATTCTTTTTCAATAAATAACTCATTCACATTCATTGCAAGCATCAGATAACGGAATCAGCATGATAAGATACGTCACTGAAATGATTTTATATAAGTACATCAAAACATCATTACAATGCCACTTTTAGTCTACGTCTAAAGTCACATACATAAAGAATATTCTGTTACATAAATCTGGTACAAGGTTGTATACTTACATCATCATCATTGAAACAAGTACAACTGAAACAAATCCTTTTCTGCATAAGATCCTGACAAGAGAACCAATGGATAAAATAGCTCTTCCACCCGACCATGTGGAACCCTAAGGTCCACCCCCCGAGCTAGGAGTTAACATGAGGTCCCAAACACTGACAGTCAGGTAGACGAAAGACAAACAAGAACAAAGGACGGCCAATGCCAATACAACACATGGCTATAACAATGCAGCACAACATAACTTAACTTTCACTTCATTTCCAGAGGCGACACAAAACAAACGAGGAGAGACTGAACAAGGGATGCTAGGTTGTAGTAGGGAGAGTGTCATCGCATGGTCCTAACATGGGTTATCCTGACAGCCTCTCACTAGGCGCCGCCCCATAGGGTGACACATGCGGAATCGACCTTCCTTTCATGAGGACAAGGAAGTCAATGATGCCGACCAGGCCTTCTCTACCCATCCTTAGTCTAAACAAGCACTACAGGCCATGGGAGAGGAATCCATTAATCTTATTAGTGTGAGATCTACCCTTAACCCCCTAGTTAATTTTTAGGTTATCACTTGATTAATCTACTTCCAACGGGTTATCCTGACTGCCACTTTGGGCGCCGGCCCCACGTTGAAAGCCACTCTCCTTCCTAACACCTAGTCAACCTTAAAACATCATGCAAGACTTATAACCATACACGTAAATGAACACTGCAAGGCATAAACCCTCTTGCATCAAAATAGAATCATAACATCAATTGTGATCCAATACTTTTAACATTACATAACTTTATTCTTGTACAGATTTCAGGTCTCTCCTTACGACAAAACAGTACAATAAGGTCACAAGAGGATTAATATCTCATCCCGAGATTATTACTTTACAAGACACAACATTCAACCGTGACAGTACCTCATTATACTACACACTTTGTTTGATACATATGAATGCTATTACATCACAATCATAAAACAGCAATACACCAGTTGCCAATACTTAACAACGACAACTCAGCCTCTGGAATACAAGTTTGAACAACCTCAATACGACTCATTACAACACTCAAACAATTCAATTCAAAATTCAAGAGATGAAATACTACAATTCATTCTCAGTTTTAATGCAAACAACTTCTGAAATAAAATCAACATTATATCTTAACACTTGCAACTACATTTCTAACAAATCCTTATTTTGCTTCAAAAGATTAGTAAATTGATTAACTGAATCATTACAGTAATTGATGTAAAAACCACTTAATTCCAAATACAATCTTATATACTATCCTTCAATCTTATCTAACTAGTTTATTCTATTAAGGATAATAACGCTAAGAGAGATGTCTCATGGCTGAATGGCAATCACACGAGGCGAAATTCAAACACGAAATCCAAAAGAATTCTTTTATGATGATTTGAAGTTATCTCCGATACTGATCTTATCCATAGTGATTTACTTTCTCAAGAGAATGATCATAATTGCGCCCTATGCGAACAGCTTGGGATATTTTACTACTGAAGTGAAAAATTGCTATTGACTGTTTAATCACTGACGTGAATGATATGCATCCGGTCTGATGACTTCCGGCTATGTTCTCTGAACTTGCAAATTTTACTGCGTTTACAGTGTCCACGTAAATCGGAAAGAACTGGAGAGTGTTTATGATGTGATAAAGAAGACCACGGTTTTGCCCACACAGCAATCTCATTTCAACTCAGTAAGCGAACTGCATTCGTTAGTATACTAGAATGGCTTTCTGCCTGTAAGAAGAGCTATGTCGATAATTTTTCTATCACACTGCTGCTGCCGAATCTGTTATCAGATTTCTGAGATATTCAGATGTTGAGGATTAGCCCAAAAACGAGACAGTAGCTATTAGAAACAGACAGCTGCTCAAATTACACTTGGAACTATTACTACATTATACCAACAGTTGGTTATTGACCATCTTGCCTTCACTGGCTATCTTGAGGTCACCCCAAACTTTTTCAGACGTGCACCAGCTAAGACAACGGCAGCCTACAGATTAAACCTGACTAAGTTTAGATTTTCACCTCTAACAACTGCAGTAAGCATAAACTCTTAAGACATTATTACTGCTATATAAGCTATGAGTGCGGTCAGAGATTGATGTATGACGAATACCCTAATCAACTTCGATGTTGAATGCTATAGCCTCCATCATCTTCCAGGGTTAACGGTGTTTGCTCAGCGTGTTTGAAAGCCAGTGAAAACGCGGTATCCCAAGCTATAAGATGGCTGGTGTACAAAGAATCATCGTCCCAAAACTGACAATGACTGACGGTGGCCATAAAATGGTCATGTTGAAAAGACTTCTGTGACTTCAACAAGAGCGAACAGCAATAAGGCCACGGCAGCGAGCATTTCAACCTTGCAGCGTGACCTGATATCCCGATCCACTAATAGCCAATATCAACCGCAGCTAAAACATAGAATCTCAGATAAGTTGGCTCACCAGTTTTCTTTTAACAAGCAGAACTTCAAATGAGAGCGAATGGTGAGACAAAACGGCAGCGAGCTACTCGACTCATCACCTCCCATCGCGCCCTGACTTAACAATATGCAGCGTCTCCAACAAAACCTTATCAAACGCTACAAGGCATGACGAATGGAGTGCCGGCCAGATCGCTAAACTAGGGTTAATCAGCAACGAACAGCCTGCCAAAATAAGCATTCAACCTCTCTAGAAAGAATCTGCATTTTACACGCTTGGGAGTTCACGCAAGTCTAGGCATTTCTGTAAGTTTCGATTTGCTCCAGGTGTATAAGATCGAACTGGCTGTTGGAACGCACTGTCCTTGAGAGGCTCCTCTTATACTTTCATGGAGATCCATGACAAGATGACACTGAGGCGTGTGCAGAAGGGTATCAAAACAAGAATAACTCCAGCTAAGGAATGCGCTAGACAATGGAGAAAAAGAACCCGTGGGTGTAACCCCAAAGACAACACCACCTGGCCGCTCAGCTATAAAGAACAAGAGAAAGATTTTTTTTTTTTTTTTGATCCTCTCGATAGCCAGACTTCGCAAGTAACCAATCTCTAAAATAGGGATGACGTATTATGGAGAACCATATCTGAGCCAAAGACGACATTCATCCCTAATATCTAACATTTACCGTCACAACCTAGACGCTTCAATCTATTTACAAAATCATATATTGCAAAGACAAAATGGTATAGATCCCCTTACCACGCAATAAGATTCTAAAGAAGCCCTTGTTTGCTTAAATCTGAGACTACTGAGATACTGAAGTTGAATTCCCTTCTTCTATTGCAAATCTACCAATTAAAGTTTCCTGTCAACCCTCGCAAGACCATCCATCCTACAGAAATGAAATCAACAGCCCAGGTTTTCCAAAACGCAATCCAGAAACGACAAATTTGGCCGAACCCCAGTCGCCTCCATTTCCATTCATTTACGCTGGAAGGAAAATTCCAATGCGTTGTGCTTGTTGAGCCCTACAGTTTCAGTTTCTTGTATGCTCAGCAGTCAATCTCCAGTTACAATCGCTATGCAGGTTTCTGAGCAAAAAGGATTTCCAGTTGCAGATGTGGGAGCAAGCACGCAGCCTAAGCAGATCGTTGGGTACAAGAGACATACAACGGGTTTCCCTGACAGTTTCCAGCCACCACAGGGAGAAAACACTAATAACCTTGATCAGATCTTACAGGGACAACTAGCTGGAACCAACCGCGATTCACGGTAATTCTATCGAGATGTCCTACAAACCCTACCAAGATCTCGCCGGTCTGGGAATGCATGCAGAATAATTCGGCAACCATTGAAAGGAAAGAAAACATTTGACTTCCAGAATCCTTGGGCAGTACCTATGTATTTAAACCCTAAGAGAGGTTGCTGTTCACACACAGAAAGGACAGACTGCCGAACTATGCGGAATCAAACAAACTAAAAACACATTTGCAGATTGAAAGGAAATTCAGAGATAAGGCATTCGACGGAACCTGATTTCGCAACCACCGTGACGAACCCGCTCCAATTGTTGCAGTTCCCAGCTGCTTCTTTCCTTACCCCTGTGTTGTCCTCCTTGTTGCACCGACAATTCTTTTATAACTCAGTCCCTTTCTCTTCTCCTAGGGTTTCCCACAAGATTCCGAGAAGCTTCTTTTTAAGAAAATGTATATTTTTTTTAATTTAATTTAATGATTCCCAATTATTAGGTACTTTATTTTATTATTATTATTTTCTTTATAAACGACCCCAAAATATTATCATTAATAGAATAGTACTATTTCAACTATCCATATTTTTGTACTATCCTATAATTTATTTTATTAATCTAGTTGTGAAACACAATTTACAAGCATGGCTATAATTATTTATTTATTTAAATATTTATTATAAATAATATTATATCGAATAATACAACTTCTTAGAACTTATTTATCAACAACACCTCTATTAAAATAATAATTTATTTATAACTTAAATCGACAACTAACGACAATATGTCTATTTAACAACACTAGACTCTTCCGTAGAATATTTCTAATTAAAGCACAACATTACCGCACACACTTAAACACCTTTGAACTTGGTTTGACTCCAAAACACAACATTACCTGACAGTGAGACATGGGCGAATGACAACCAATAGCCACAAGGGTAAACTGACGACGAAGGAACTCTGACTAGGGACCTCCTGTTAACTCCAACCAACTAATCCATTGGCGAAGGCACGCTCAGACCTGTAATCAGGTGGAGTCGATGCCAAGTACCTGCATCCTGCAGCAACGCACAGTTAACCGTAACAAGATATACATATACATCACATGCAGTCCTATCGTGAATGGAAATCGCAGTGAGGTAGGGTACTCGTGAACGAGTAATACAACACTGTTCCATTCACGTTTTAAAATAATAATCACTACATTGAACAAGATATCAGATTACTAATCTACGACATAAAATGATTAGCTAACTTCCGATCCCATATAATGAATAACATCAAAGCATCTAAAACATCAGTTCGTTTATCAAATTGTAAAGCATAATGACATAATCCAACATCAATATCTGTTATCATAACAATTAAGTTCATACTGAAATAGGCAAAATAACTAAAAATCCATCATCAACGATCTAAAAATACTGTCAAAATGTCCAATACTACTAAGCAACCATCAGTCCAAAAGACGATAAGCTGAGGGGTACTACATGGGGACACTGCCAAGAGGTAAATCAACCACTTTAGATAATATTTGTTGTCTTCTAAATGTTAATACTTTGCACTCCTCCACACTATTTTAAATTGCATCTTCCATTGTTAAATAAGACATTCTTTTCTTATTATACATGTTGCTGCTTTAAGGGAATTAATACTTCACAAAATAGATCACTCCTCTATATATTGATCACTGCATTTAAGAATAGTAATCACTCCTTGCTATCTTTGATTCTTTATCACTGCCATCTTTCTACCTCACTATTTTTCATAGGCAATTAATATATATTTATATGTTGCTTCAAACATGATCAGCCATGTTTCGTAATTCAAATGAATATAAAATGCATACTCCATCCTTTGACATCAATAATGTTCTTTAACAATCTCTTCATTCTTCCTTTGACATCAAATGACAACACTTACTTTGACATCAAATGACAACACTTACCTTGACATTCTCGCCCATATATCTTGGAAAACTAATCCAACAATCTCCACAACAAACTCTTTGAAATCAATGAAAAAAATCTTGCTATTAGTCTCGTTCATACTTTTGACATCAATGACAACCATCTTGTCCATGCACCTTTGACATCAATGAAAACATTTCCAACAATCTACCCCTTTATCATTGATAACAACACAAACATAATTCTCTTTTTTTGCATTGCTCCCCCTTTCTATATCTCTCCACCTTTGACATCAATGGAAAAGGGAAGTTAACATGCTTCTCTTCTACATGATGTGATTCTCATTCTTTTCTGTGATGCTCCCCCTGTCTGTAAGGCTCCCCTTTTCTCTCTATGTCACTTTGGTGATATGCTTCTTCTCTATCTATCAAAATAATTTGGATCATCTTCTTAAGTTTAACAAATCAGGAACTCATCATTCTCTACGCATCACAAAGAATCTGTCATGTCTCAATATTAAGATATTATTTGTAATCATCAAATTGGACGATAATTATGTATATAATAATATTTAATAAACATAATATTATTAAATAATATTTTAATATATTTATTGTATGTCCCCATAGTGGTAAATTATAAATTAAATATTATAACTAAATATTATATAATAAATAGATATTATATAATTAAATATTATAAATCTTAAAATAGATATTATATGATTACAAATATATATATATATATTTATTATAAATTAGATATATGAATAATATAAAATATTATGAAATAAATAATATTATAAAGGACTGATACCCTTAGGATAATCGACCTTCCCAAAGAGAGCACCATAAGTCAAAAACTATCATAGTAAACTAGCACCTATGATAATTGGTAAAAGGCATTGACTATGACAAAATTAAAATAGTGACATGCGCTTACTAAACGGAAGCTATGGACTATGAATTGAGGCATCTTGTCATAAGTCACAAGTGTTCAAGGATATAAGTAGGATCGTAGGCATTAGGAGGAGGAAGGAGATAGGGAAGAGTTTATTGACAAGGCCATTGAAGCTAGTCGTACTAGTTCAAAACAGTCTGTACCTATTTAATGGTGATTGATATTTAATTAAATTGATGTTAGCACCTTACCTTAGCATCCATACAAGTAGTCAAGGTGGCATTTGAAGGATTTTACATATTACAATTTTCTATACCATTTTATGAATGGGAATACCTTCAAAGGTGTCGTACAAGTTAATTAACTCCAAGGGAGGGGACAAATCTAACATACGTCAGTCTTGGTCTACCATAAAGTTTATCCCAGCAGCTGCAAGGTATTTGAGAAACATACAATATGATAAGAGTTGAGTTTAATAACAAATTTCACAAGCATACATTGATCAAGAATATATAGAATAAAAAGCATTTAGTAGCAGCAGGAAAAAAGATAAAATATTCAAAGATAAAAAGGAATACAGGAGGACAACAATAACTCAAAGGTAACAGTTATAAGATTATAATATTAATATTAATATTAATATATATATATATATATATGTATGTATGTATGTATGTATGTATGATGTATATGTTGATATCAAATATAAAGATTGTAAGATTATATATATATATATATATATATATATATATATATGCATAATTAAGAATAGATCCCTATATACATATGTCAATCTCATCATTAGAATGACACAAATCTATGAACATATATATATATATATATATATATATATATGTTATGAAAATTTGATAAGTAATAACATAACCATCTCATCACTTCTATTTCCCATAACCATAGGAGAGGCGGTCTTGTTAGGGAAAGGCGGGGTAATTATCACGATGCATTGGAGAGGGTTTAACGCACCCTAGACAAGGATGTTAGGGAAAGATGTGTAATTCCATTCATGATGCATTGGAGAGGGTTCAATGCGCCCTAGACAAATAATTCCCCATCCATGGTTAAGGACTAGAAGGGAGATGATATGGAAAGATGAACTTAGATAGTTACTTCGATTTTCCTCTATTACTTCATCCTAAAAAGAATGTTAGGTATTGTAAGGGAGGGGCAATGTAATTCCACCTACAATAAGGCCCGTAGGCTAGGAGATAGTTTCCCATAGGTTGGGTCTAGGATGGTCTCCATGTGCCCTATACATGTAAAGCCTAGTTCCATGAGGAGGGATAATAAGGAAGAGAGGAATGTTGAATTATGGAATGTATTATAGCATAGTATCATTAGTGAATAACCATTATGAAATGAGTAATCCTTCAACAATGAATGATATGATTACATTATCATTGATCTTATTCATAGAAATTATTGATCCCTAACATCTCTAATGTCTCCTTGAGAATCACTTTGAATGTAAAATTAAGGTTTAATTGTTTCCACTAGAAAGGGGACATTACAAGTGGTATCAGAGTAGTCATCTTGCCATCCTGTGTATACTATGTCTGCCTTACATGTATTCAAGTGCATTCAAAGGTTTACTTTGTGACTTATGTGTATGCTTTGTAACATATGTTCATGTGAATACTTTGTGTATTACGTATGCTTCATACTCATGTGTATACTTGATGACCTTGGGATGGTGGATGAGTCCACGGTGTAGTATGGGATGCATTGAATCCCCTTCCCAATTGTCCTAAGTTATACTTCATTCGAGGGTACTTGTATTCAAGTTTGTACTTTGATTTGACTATATATTTGAGTATGACTTTGCAATTGTATTTGAGTGTATGCTCTATGACTTTGTAATTGTATTGTATTAGTATTTTGAGTGTATAGTCTATGACTTGTAATTGTACTCAAGTGTATACTCTATGATTTGTATTTGTATTTGAGTGTATACTCTATGACTTGTATTTGTATTTGAGTGGATACTTTGTGATTTGTATTCAAGTGTATACTCTATGATTTGTATTTGTATTCGAGTGTATACTCTATGACTTGTATTTGTATTCAAATGTATACTCTATTATTTGTATTCAAGTGTATACTCTATGATTTGTATTTATATTTGAGTGTACACTCTATGACTTGTATTTGTATTTGAGTGTATACTCTGTGATTGGTATTCAAGTGTATACTCTATGATTTGTATTTGTATTCAAGTGTATACTCTATGACTTGTATTTGTATTCGAATGTATACTCTGTGATTTGTATTCAAGTGTATACTCTATGATTTGAATTTGTATTCGAGTGTATATTCTATGACTTGTATTTGTATTCAAGTGTATATCGAGTGTATACTCTATGACTTGTATTTGTATTCGAGTGTATACTCTATGATCTGCATTCATCTTCGAGTGTATACTCTATGACTTGTATTTGTATTCAAGTGTATACTCTATGAATTGTATTTGTATTCGAGTGTATACTCTATGATCTGCATTCATCTTCGAGTGTATACTCTATGACTTGTATTTGTATTCGAGTGTATACTCTATGACTTGTATTTATATTCAGGTGTATACTCTATGATCTGTAATCGTCTTCGAGTGTATACTCTATGACTTGTATTTAAGTGCATTTGTATTCAACTATATACTCTATGACTTTGTACTCAAGAATAAGTATTCAAGTGTATACTCTATGACCTTGTATTTGTGACTTTGTATGCAAGTGTATACTTCATGACTATGTATTCGAGTGAATACTCTATGACTTTGTATTCAAGTGTATACTCCATGACTTATATGTACTCGGGTGTATACCTTGTGGCTTATGTGTATACGTGTATTCATGTAACTTATGTAATTAAGTGTATACTTTACAACTTACATGTATGCTTTGTGACTTGATGTACTCCTACATTATTCACATATATGCTTCATGCTTCTTGTATATACTCTATTTATACTTTATGTATCATTGTGTTACTTCATGTATCTTCAACAAGATGTGTTCTTATAATTAATTCATGCTTAAAAACTATGAGAATGTTTAAGGTGTTGTCCTTCCATGGGCCAGGCTACTCGGTTGCGTGCTTGAGCTACTTGCCTACTTGCTTGAGCTAGTTTCTTGCATGCTTGAGCTACTTGCCTACTTGCTTGAGCTAGTTTCTTGCATGCTTGAGCTACTTGCATGTCTACTTGAGCTACTTGCCTACTTGCTTGAGCTGGTTGCTTGCATGCTTGAGCTACTTGCATGTCTACTTGAGCTACTTGTCTACTTGCTTGAGCTGGTTGCTTGTGTGCTTGAGCTACTTGCCTACTTTCTTGAGTTGGTTGCTCACATGCTTGAGCTACTTACTTGTCTACTTGAGCTATTGCCCTACTTGCTTGAGCTGGTTGCCTGTGTTCTTGAGCTACTTGGTTGTCTACTTCAAATTTATTATGTAATAAAAGGGCAATGTATGTAACCTACAAATTGGTGTAATCAATTCTATATCTAACATCCTGAGGAGATCACTCATCACCATTTGACCTTGAGGTGAAAAAGGTAAGAGCATTTCCTCTAAGAAAGATATCCAAAACATCAAGTTTACAAATACTTTCCCAAAATATGAGAAAATAAATTCATTACCAAAATATGGAGATATGAAAAGAGGAGGATGAAACCCCAATGGGATTGAAAGAATGACTAATTATTATACATCCTTCATTAAGCAATATAGGTATGATCAATATTTGGGTAAGCTTATTGAAAACCTTGTTTGAATACTTACACAAATTTTCTCTATGTGACATCATATAATCAATTGCTCCTCAAACACATGAATTTGAACATGACTCTTCTTTAGGGTTGATAGCTTATCAAAGGGTAAACTACAAGATGACAAGCATAAGACCAAATCTCGTAATTAAAGATCAAGATATCATTCATTGGAATCGTGGAATCTCAGGTGTTGGAATAATTTTATCTAAAACCATATCTTCATCCATGATATCGACATCACATTATTGTTATTCAAAACATAAACAAATGCTTACCTATACATTTGTCTTCATTAGACCTTTAAAGTATTCTTTGGTCGCAAATTCTCTTTCATGAATCACAATCATTTTGCTCTTCGCTAAAGCATGTTCATTCCAAATCAAAACCATGACTTCATCTCAACGCATCGGAAGGTAGCGCGAGGTAATTGCTTGAGGACAAGCAACTTCGAGTGGGGAAGGCTGTCATGTCTCGATATTAAGACATTATTTGTAATCATCAAATTGGACGATAATTATGTATATAATAATATTTAATAAACATAATATTATTAAATAATATTATAATATATTTATTGTATGCCCCCAATAAATATTATAACTAAATATTATATAATAAATAGATATTATATAATTAAATATTATAAATCTTAAAATAGATATTATATGATTACAAATATATATATTATAAATTAGATATATGAATAATATAAAATATTATGAAATAAATAATATTATAAAGGACCAATACCCTTAGGATAATCGACCTTCCCAAAGAGAGCACCATAAGACAAAAACTATCATATTAAACGAGCGCCTATGATAATTGGTAAAAGGCATTGACTATGACAAAATTAAAATAGTGACATGCACTTACTAAATGGAAGCTATGGACTATGAATTGAGGCATCTTGTCATAAGTCACAAGTGTTCAAGGATATACGTAGGATCGTAGGCATTAGAAGGAGGAAGGAGATAGGGAAGAGTTTATTAACAAGGCCATTGAAGCTAGTCGTACTAGTTCAAAACAGTCCGTACCTATTTAATGGTGATTGATATTTAATTAAGTTGATGTTAGCACCTTACCTTAGCATCCATACAAGTAGTCAAGGTGGCATTTGAAGGATTTTACATATTACAATTTTCTATACCATTTTATGAATGGGAAATACCTTCAAAGGTGTCGTACAAGTTAATTAACTCCAAGGGAGGGGACAAATCTAACATACGTCGGTCTTGGTCTACCATAAAGTTTATCCCAGCAACTGTAAGGTATTTGAGAAACATACAATATGATAAGAGTTGAGTTTAATAACAAATTTCACAAGCATACATCAATCAAGAATATACAGAATAAAAAGCATTCAGCAGTAGCAGGAAAAAAGATAAAATATTCAGAAATAAAAAGGAATACAGGAGGACAGTAATAACTCAAAGGTAAGAATTATAAGATTATAATATTAATATTAATATATATATATGTATGTATGTATGTATGTATGATGTATATGTGGATATCAAATATAAAAATTGTAAGATTATATATATATACATAATTAAGAATAGATCCCTATATATACATATGTCAATCTCGTCATTAGAATGACACAAATCTATGAACACACACACACACACACACACACACACACACACACATATATATATATATTATGAAAATTTGATAAGTAATGACATAACCATATCATCACTTCTATTTCCCATAACCATAGGAGAGGCGGTCTTGTTAGGGAAAGGTGGGGTAATTCCATCACGATGCATTGGAGAGGGTTTAACACGCCCTAGACAAGGATGTTAGGGAAACAAGGAGTAATTCCATTCACGATGCATTGGAGAGGGTTCAATGCGCCCTAGACAAATAATTCCCTATCCATGGTTAAGGACTAGAAGGGAGATGATATGGAAAGATGAACTTAGATAGTTATTTATGTTTTCCTCTATAACTTCATCCTAAAAGGAATGTTAGGTATTGTAAGGGAGGGGCAGTGTAATTCCACCCGCAATAAGGCCTGTAGGCTAGGACATAGTTTCTTGTAGGCTGGGTCTGGGATGGTCTCCATGCGCCCTATACATGTAAAGCCTAGTTCCATGAGGAGGAATAATAAGGAAGATAGGAATGTTGAATTATGGAATGTATTATAACATAGTATCATTAGTGAATAACCATTATGAAATGAGTAATCCTTCAACAAGGAATGATATGATTACATTATCATTGATCTTATTCATGGAAATTATTGATCCCTAACATCTCTAATGTCTCCTTGAGAATCACTTTGAATGCAAAATTAAGGTTTAAGTGTTTCCACTAGAAAGGGGACATTACAGAATCTCCCCCTTTCTGTAATGCCACCTCTTGACATTAATGACATCATTCTCCATTTTTTTATAACTCTTCCTTGTAACTCTCCCTCTTTCTCTAACACTCCCCCTTTTACATTAATGGTAAAGGGATGTTTGCTAAACTTCCATCCATGTCTTCTATGGCATTATTACATCAATAAGAACTCCTTCAAACAACCGTCCAACTTTCCATTATCAACTTCTTTTTCTTTTGCCAACACATGTTCTAGCAAAATTGTCAAATGCAAATATATGAGCATACCATTTAGGCAAAGACTTCTTTGGATCATTTTCATTCTCCTTTCATGATTTTGGAAAACTCTCTTATCAAGTTTTAGTCTTATAAATAGATTTATCATGATTTCTTCCTTCTCTCATTGTTTCAAGATTTCTAGGCTCTCTATCATCTTGACATCAATTCTTCTTCACTTTATTACATAGTAACTTTCCAATATGTAGTCTGCTACCACTATATCATTTTCTTTTCTTAATATTCTATGAGACTTCATCCTTTGAGTTATCTTCTCCACGGAGCTGAAAGATAATGCAATTGATTAGCTCCCCCTGAACTCATACTCTTCCTTATGAACTAGGTGATACCACTTGTGCATGAAGTGTAGTTTGCAAAAGCATAGATTATTCTTTCTCTTGCTCTTGTTTCCTTCTCCATACTTTTGTATTTTCTTCCTTTTGATTATCCATGGCTTCCACTCTCTTGTTCTTCCTAGGGGGTTCCACAAGATCATTTCTACATAAGCATGTTGTATGTCCATAGTTGTTGCAATTGTAGCACACAACATTGTAACCAAACAAAGGAGTAAAATAATTGTAGTTCCTTCTTGAAAACTCATACAAACTTCTACTCTTGTTCCAACCAACACTTCTTTCTCGTGTTCTACAACCTCTTGCCTTATGACCAAAGTTGTTCATATTTGACAACCCATAAGAACTTCTATCCTTGTTCCAATCAAATCTTCTTGTGTGTGTCCAACAATCTATTCTTTATGACCAAAGTTATTGCAATAATGCTCAATAACCATAGAATGAATGTTTGAACCTATTCATTTGTGCTTGCCTTAGAGGAAAGGACTTTTTGAACTTGTCCTTAATATCTTTTGGAGGGATGTAGGTTTTTTGTGGGAGTTGATCTTCCTCCTTGTTGTCTTCCTTTATGATGGGACTCTCGAGAGAATGTGCATAGCTTTTTGGTTTTTCCTCATTTCCCTTCTTTTGTGGCTCTTTGAAATCTTCTTTGTTGGCCATCTAATTTTCTTCATAACCAAGACCTTTCTTATTGAATGTTGGCCTTTGCAAATTGATAATATGGTCCAATATTTTAGTATTATTCTCATTCTTCAGGTCTTTGTTCAATCAAGCATTTTATTTCTCCAAATCCTTTTTCAAGGAGACAACTTCAGACTCCAACCTTTCACATTTTCCCTCCTTTTTCTCTAATTGGACTCTCACTTCCTCTTTCATCTTGTATCCTTCTTTGATTTGAAATTTTATCTTGACTATTATCTTCTTGGATTCTTCAAGGCTTCATACTAACTCTACATTATATTCATTGTTCTCTTTAAGTTGTAGCTTCAGTTTGAGGTTCTCCTTTCTAAGCATCTTGATCTCACTGTAGGCATAATGGAGTTCCTCCTCAAGATCCATTTCTTCATCATCTTCATCATAATCTTATTTTGAATCTTTCTCTTCTTTTCTTTTGTCTTCACTTTTGACTTGCACATATTTAGAAACACAATGATCAATTTTACCACAGTTAAAACATTTGTCCTTACCTTTGTATATGTCAGATCCTTCTTCATTTGCATCTGATTCATTGCTGGAGCTATCGCTTGATTCATGCTTTGAATTCTTTATCTCCTTTGATGCTTTGAACGTTGCCTCTCTTTTAGATGAATTCTCTTCTTCTAACTCCATTTCTTCTTCTCTTTCAAAGTTGTCTCCATTTGTCACAACATCATTCTCTATTTCTATTACCATGTGTGTTCCATTTATCACCTCATCATTTTTTCTTGCTTCTCTCTTATCACTTGCATTTGGTTTTTTGGTGCACGTTGATCAACATTCTACTTGGTATTTCCTTTTTTTCCCCATATCTGCTCTTAAGATCTTCCTTGTAGCGGTTAAACTATTTGAAGGAACTCCCTATGGTACCAATTGATGAGCACACAGTGATACTGAGGGGGGTGAATCAATATCAAACAATATTTTACTTTTCAAAGCTTAATCAATCACAACAATAACATACATGTAATATCTAGCAATTAAGAACATAGGAAGAACACACGATTTACATGGAAACCCCTGCGAGAGAAAACCACAGCAAAATATTGCTTATATATATTGATCTTCTTCTGTCAGAACCAACCTACTTCTCTTACAATAATTCTTTTGTGAGTACCAACCCATTGGAGACACCAATCCTCACTTGTAGAATATGTAGGCACCAACCCGCTAGAGACACCAATTCCCACAACTAAGCACCAACTCAATAAGAGATGCCAATCTCTTATTTTGATAGGCACCAACTTACGAATTCTTAAATGGATGATATCATTCTCCTTTACTCACAATCTGATTACCACTTTTGATTTTGAATGATGTAAATCTTATCTTTGCAAATTATATTCACACACATATACCTTCCTTCCTTTAGCAATCCGCTATGATGTATACTCTTCTTTCACAAAATTGATCCAATCTATATCAATAGCTTCATTCAAATTTGATCACTAAGTATCTCAATATTTTTCCTCACAAATCTGCTCATATATTTTTCATGCAATCACTCATACTTCCTTCTAAAATAAATCATATTTACACTTCATATTTCTACCCCTTCTCTTCCTCTATATCTACTCTTATTTCCAAAAGATATTCATTTCTTAACATGCTTGCTCTCAATACACTTTTCACTCATCTTTTATATTACTCTAAGAGAGGCGAACCTTTAAGAAAGGTTAAGTCTTTTATTAAAGAGAATGACTCTTCAATGAGTCACACCTCCTCAATGCAAAATGCTACCTTTGTTAACAATTACCATCTCAAAACAAATCATTGTCTTTTACTCCAAAACTAATCACTGCCTTTACTTCATAACAAATCTCTCTTCACATAATCGCATCCCTTTATCTATATTATATATCACATTGTGTATATTAAATAAGACATTTATGTCTTATATGGGGATGCTGCAAAGAGGTAAGTTAGCCACCTTAGATAATATTTGTTGTCTTCTAAATGTTAATACTTTGCACTCCTCCACACTATTTTAAATTGCTTCTTCCCTTATTAAATAAGACATTCTTGTCTTATTATACATGGCATTGCTTTAAGGGAATTATTACTTCACAAAATAGATCACTCCTCCTCTATAAATTGATTGTGGCATTTAAGAATAGTAATTGCTCCTTGCTATCTTTGATCTTTATCACTACCTTCTTTCTACCTCACTGTTTTTCATAGGCAATATATATATATATATATATATATATATATATATATATATATATATATATCTGTGTGTGTGTGTGGCTTCAAACATGGTCATCCATGTTTGATAATTCAAATGAATATAAAATACAAACTCCATCCTTTGACATCAATGACGTCCATTGACAATCTCTTCATTCTTCCTTTGACATCAAATGACAACACTTACTTTGACATTCTCGTCTATATATCTTGGACAACTAATCCAACAATCTCCACAACAAACTCTTTGACATCAATGAAAACAATCTTGTTGTTAGTCTCATTCATAGTTTTGACATCAATGACAACCATCTTATCCATGCACCTTTGACATCAATGACAACATTTACAATAAAATACAACAATTTTATATGTTTTCTCGCATTATTTAAAATCCTTAGACATCTACACTACTTTGTTTCATGATTGTGTGTAATACCGATCAAGCAAAGTTAGTTTATATTGATTTCATTATCTCAACTGAATAAGATATTGGTTTCATTGCAAAACAAACTTTATTTCTTTAAACCTAACTCTTTTTCTTTTCTTTTAAATTAAATCAAAATTAATAAAAAAATAGAGAATCTACAAATATGCTATTAAACACTTAAATCGAGGATTTGCAAGCAATTGTGCTGCTTGAAAATTAATATCATAATATCAAAGGTTGCGACCAAGTTGATTGATCCATTCAAATTTTGGTAAGCATAAAGGTTGATTATCTTTAAATAAATTTAGTGGATTGTTTTTATAAGTCAAATCTAAGTTTTGAAAGCCTAATGTTGTTAGATCTAAGGATAATCAATATTTAGAACCTACTCATTGATGTCAATTGAATCAAAATATCTACTATACTCTTAAAAACCTTTTCAAGGGCACTAAAAACATGGGGGGAATGCCTTTTGATTTCACTCATGTAGTCAACTATAGTAATGACAACTAGTTGATCACAAGAAGAAAGAAACCAAGATGGCAAAAGTGATATACATGAGTGAATTTAAAGATGTCCATGACTCCATAACCCTATTGAATAGGGTGGCCAAAATCCTAATGCTATGGACTTCTATCCTTGGATGTTCTTTTTCATGTTGTCCATTTTGGAGAGCAAGAAAATTGATTGGGGAACAATGATCAGTGACAACCTGCACACCTGATTAACTGAAGTGTATGAGATAAACACATTATACATGACATCCTACTTGGTGTATATGCTATCCTAGAGGGAAAGTTTTCCAAGCTTAACCAAGGTGGGAAAGATGACACTTAGTGAGACTTTGGTTTATAATCTTACCCTTAGCTAGAATTGAAGGAAAGCTAGAGAAACTACAATAGTGTAAATGATGCATTTGTGTTCTCCATCATTCAATGTTTGGAGAATGATTATACTAAAAGGTTGTCTTTGGATGCAAAAAAAAAATTGACAAATTGGGGAAGTTGGTTCATCTAGTTCAAAATATTTACATATATCAAAGTTGGAGGATTCCACAAAGCTCCATACAAACTACCCAAACAAAAGAGAGTTTGAAAGAATATTTGTTGATTCCTCTTGTGATATTGCTACTAATCATAAAATATTTTCAAGGGCACTACAAACTACATTCAAACTTGCAAAATCATGGAGGCAATGACTTTTTGCTTCTACTATAAATAGTAGCAATGAGTTACTTTGTAATGTCCCTTTTTTCCAAGTGACCATCCAACAGAGCCCACTAGCCTATTTTTATTCCCATAGGCTAAGTTTGGAGTTCTAAGGGAATAATTTGATTAATTAAATAATAAATAATCTTAAGTCATTTTTGGGTTATTTATATTTAATTAATTAGCTGGGCCTATTTTTATTATAAAAGTGACTTTATAATATTATATTGATAAATTATAAAATAAGTCACTTTTTAAAAGGAAACCATAAAATAAAATAAAATAAAGGAATATTCTAGAAGTTATTCCTAGAAAGTTCACTTGGGCTTTATAAAGAGGTGAAGGGAAGTCATTTTGATATCTTTGGCTTGTTATTTTCATCGAAGGTTTTCCTTGTGAGTTGCAACTACAAGTTCAACATATTCCTAGGATGGAAACCCTTGGAATATTGGTGGATTGGACTAAAACCCAATTCCATCTTGAGGTGGATTCATTCCAGGATTCACATTTGTGCTTCATAGGTGATTTTGGAGGATTTGATTGAGCTTCCAGATGATATATTTCTACAGATTAGTGTTGGAGGAATTTATTTGCCAAAATTGTGAGATTTGTGGCCAAATAAAATTTTGGTGATTGAGATTTTATATTCACATTTTATTGTAGGTTTGGTTCAGATTTTATATCAGATTTGGAGGGTTTATTCTAGAGTTGTAAATAGAGGGTTTGGATTGATTTTTGTTAAGATATTGATGCCAAAGCTGGACACCTTCCTGGAGCATATGCAATTTGCATTTTAGGGTGTTTTTGGAGCCATTTTGTGAGTCGCCACCCATTCCTTGTGAGCCACCACCATTCCTTATAACAGGTCAATCCATATTATCTAGGTGGCATGGAAGGTTTTTAGGGAAGTCACTACCATTTGGGAAGAAATTGCCACCCTAGGAGAGGTTAAAATGTCATTATGATACAGATCGCCCTGTCTAGGATGCATTTTCTATGATATATGACTGATATACATTATCATATGCATGTTTGGAGAGAGAATAATTGGTATGTATGCATTTGTATATTGCTGATATGAGAAGTCAAAATTCTGGGCACTTTGTAACATCTACTGTTGATGTATGTTTTCATTGGGATTAATTAAAATAAAACCAAATTTGAATTACTCTTTTGTTTGTCAATTTTTGATGTACTATTTCATCATCGTCTTTCAATTGTACATGAGATATTAGCATTATTTTATCATATACATCTGTTGTTACAAAATAAACGTATTCAAAAAAACAAAATCAGACTTCATGCAAAGTGTTTGAGAAAATGTCAAACCATTAAAAATCAAAAAACTTAGGGTATATTTGGTTAGGGATCTTACACAAACAAAATAGAGTTTGAAAGAATATTAGTTGATTCCTCTTGTGACATTGCTACTAATCATAAAAAACTTTTTAAGGGCACTACAAACTACATTCAGACTTGCTAAAACATCGAGAAAATGCCTTTTGCCTCTACTATAAATAGTAGCAATGAGTTACCTTTATGTAGGTACTAAGTCCTCTTTCTTTGCATGCTTTAGACTTGTTTTATTTTGTCTTAAAGTAATGGAAAAATCTTTGGCAACTATGCCAACTTTCCCTCAATCAAAGCATAACTTTTCAAGGTCTTTACTCTACTTCTAGGTGTGCATCACTAATGGATTTGTTAGGGTGAGATTTTAGGTAGCTTTGCCAATGAAAAGTGCACTTTCTTTATGACTTGAAAACCTCTTTTAAATTGTTGGTGCATTTCACTAATGTTTGAGCCATTTTTTGATTGAATGGGTAGAGGTTTTAGGTAGCTAAACCCTAAAAAATGCACAACTTCATAAGATATTTGCCACCCTTGGGCACCATTTTGCACTAGCTTTAGCGATTAAAAGATGTACCATAACTTGATCATGTCCCCTTTTACTTTTACGTGCATTTTTATTACCACTTAGCTACATATTGATTGATAAGCAAAAATAGAGGTAGCTTTGTCAACACAAAATAGAACCTAAAACTTAATTGTTTTTCCTTTCCCCTTTTGTGCACTTGCATAATGTCCATGCCACCTTAAAAGCACACCATAATTTTAATAACTTAAAACACTCTTTTCCTTAGGTAGATCATCAACTCTTCATCACATTTCCCTCTTGGCTACAAGAACTCTTAAATGGTTTTGCCACAAAGAAAGCACACCTAACCTCATTTCATAAGCCGAATTATCTTAAACATTTGCTACCTCAAGGAAACTTGGCATTTTCTATTGGCATTGCAACCTTGAAATGGTACCACTTATGATTGATTCCTTCTTTCACTTAAGCACACTTTACACCTACCATTGCCATCTTTTGGCATGATTTTACACTGACTTTGCCACCTTTAGATGGCACCACTCTTTGACTTGTTCTCTCTCATCATTGGCACACCTTAATTTGTTTTACCATCACTTAATTTTACCTCCCCTTAGATGATAAAAAATACTCTTTATGTTTTTGCCATGTTTGTTGTTCCTACATGCCATTAATCTATTCTTTCTTCTCTAATCTACCTTTGAACATCACTATTTATTCTTTATCTAGTTTGTGGTGATCATTTAGATCTGCAAAAGTTATAAAGAAGAAAAGACTATGATAGAACCAACCTTTGCAAACTAACTAATAAGAAACACAAATGAATGGATCAACAAGAAACAAATCTTGACAAGGAAACATAGTTTTGTAGGCTAATAGACAATTAGCTCTTTTTAGGGACCATGGGGCAAACTTGGATGGTAGAACTTTAGAATCTCTAGTAAAGCATTTGGCTAATGTCTTATCTATAGGCAATAGAGTCAAGTCTATTCCAACACCTAACCTAAAATAGAATGATAAGAAAATTCATAATGTGAAAGGGAAAAACATAACATGATGAACATAAGAAACAATAATACTTACCTATCTATAGACAAAAAGAGATACATTAGCTAGACAAAACTATTAAAAAAGAGAGCTATGAATGTATTCAAATAATAACAATATAATATTATGAAATAATGGAGGAATGATACAAAGAGGTTTGTAACGCCCCACATGAACACCTTAGAGAACAACACATCTACGCTATGCAAAAACGAAATAATTTTTTTTTTAAATGAATAAAGTAACAAAGTAATGTTTAACACATCATTAAACTATCAACTTGTTACTCTAAGATTTCATGGTTGCATTACTTGTCAAAACAATTAACATAATCTAACACACATCATAAATTAACATCAGTAGATCATTCTAAACCTATTGCATTTAATCAATAAACATTTACATCTCCATAACATCAGATAGGTAATCATTAGGATCTAGAACAAAGTTACAATTTCTCCTCACATATGAGTACATCATTACATTGTTACTTAACACCTTCTGAATACCTACATTATAAATCAACTGATACACAAACAAGTACATGAATACAAATCACTTACTTCATATTTGGTACAAGATCTAACGGCTGATACACAAGATACAACATCCTCGTACACGAACAATAGCAAGGAGAAAAACTAATGGATAAACGCTCTTCCACCCGACCATGTGGAACCCTGAGGTCCACCCCCCGAGCTAGGAGTTAACATAAGGTCCCCACTACAACATACAGTCAGGTAGAGAGTAGACTATAAGAACAAGACAACACATAACTCCAACAACACAAGTCAATATCACAAACAACTTAACAACACTTCCAGAGGCAAGCACATAACGAATGGGGAGAGTACAACTAGGGAATGCTAGGCTGCAGTAGGGAGGAGTGTCATCACATGGCTTGTCATGGGTTGTCCTGGTAAGCCTTCCTAGGCCCCGACCCCCATCTTGGGTTGTCCTGGCAGCCTCTCTCGACTCCCGGCCCCCATACAACGCTCATGCGGAATCAACATACCTTTCATGAGGACAAGGTAGTTGATCTTGCCATTCCAGGCCTTCTCATCTCACCTCAAACCTAAACAAGCACTTGAGCCATGAGTGAGGCATCCACTTATCTTGTTTAGTGTGATTAGCTACCCAACCCCCTAATTCATTATTTAGGTTATCACTGAGTTAACAAACTCCCACACGGGTTGTCCTGGATGCCACTTTGGGCTCCGACCCCCATTGAGAGCCACTCCCCTACCTGCAACTAGAAGACCCTACTCAACAAGCACAACAAACATCATCATGACAACGATGATACATGAACCATGCAAGGCATTAACCATCTTGCATAACAATTATCCTGATATGAACATGTATATGTAATACTGCAAGGCATTCACCATCTTGCATATCAAATTAATTACAAGGACATACTCTCAATACATTTTCCATAGCTTCCAAGTGAAGCAATCCAAAAATATAACATAATCCTTTTACACTTCCCGATGCCTCTCCATTCACAAAATCCAATTCAAAAATCCATTACAAGATAAATACAATTAAATGGTCCACAAATCATCCACAAGGGAATTATTACCTCTTCATAATGCACTCACAACTCTGAATATTCATCAATTCCCATTATCTCTCACCAAACTCTCATACATAACAAAAGACAACGTACCTTTATAATTTCATCTTCTCGAAACACTTATCAACCCAACGCATGAAATCAAGACATAACCATCCTATGCCTCTGGAACTAACCACTCAGGTAAATGCAATAACATAGGGTCCATGAAGACATATTTAATTTTCTTTTGTAAATCAAGTTTTGTAACCTTAATATATAAGCAAATTGCTCTCATCAACAACTACCCAACTTATAAATAATTTACGTTTATTTTACAATTAACAATATCATTTAAGTAAATTAGATTTAAACATAACCTACAATTCATTTTTAATTTAGAACAAATTACTTCTATATTTAGTTACACTCTAAAAATTATAACACAATATAAATATTATTTAAGATTTAAATAAAATTACAAGAAAATAAATATAATTACCTATCAAAATCCATAATTTTAAACAACACTAGAAAATAAAGTAAATTAGGTAAATATCTACCTATAATTTAAATCTCAACCTTAATAATAACATCATTTTATATTTCACTTCCGAGGAAAACTAATATAATTAATAAAAAGGAACACATAATTTAATTATCATATAAGAGAAAACCCTATAAAATATTATTTAATCCACTCACTTAATATATATAAGATTTTGACCAATTATATATATATATATATATATATATATATATATATATATATATATATATATATATATATATATATATATATAGCAAAACAATCATTGACAACTAACACCATTATGGAAGCATGGAGTGATGGACAAAGCTCATGAACTACTTCACACAGTGTCTCTTTCAAAGGTGTTCTTTCATGAAATGGACTATAAATAAAGATTTTAACCTTCGAGTAAGTAATTGGTAAGTGTTAGATCAATTATATCACGGCTATTCTTAAATATCATCCACTTCAACAATCAAAATTTAATTTAAAACCATAAAGAAATGACAGGAATATCCAATTCTTTAGCGCCAGTTTGTAAACCAATTAATAACTGATGTGCTCTCAAGATTTATGCTATTTTTAAGCTAAGATTATAGAATTGGGTCGATGAAGAAGTAAAGTTTCTAAATTAGTTGCTTCGAAAGAATTGATGAGGATATATGCATCGAAAGAAGTTTCCAGCTTAAAGCTTACAATGAAACTGATGAGGATCAAAACCCTTGTGGAGCGGTAACACTAAGTAGCAGTATGAAATGAAAATAGGCTTCCACTGGAAATGAAAAAGATAGAACAAAAAGGCAAAAGTACTCAGCAAAAACATGCATTGAAAGATGGAATGATAATTGGTAACAATTGAAGGATATGCACAAAATGAATCTGATAAACTTAGACACTTCCCAGCAAATGTGACTGGCAGGTTCGAGGAATCCATTGATAGAAAAAAACCGACGAGTTAAGAGACTTTTGGCGTGGATGTTATACAATGAGACAATGCTGAGCGCTATATTACTCTCATGTCCGATAGGTATAGCCAACGAATTAGATGTTTTCTGGCTTAAATGTTTAGGGCATGAGACATTACCATGCACTGTAATGCTCATATGCACAAGGTGACATGGTGCAGGATATATACGAAATAGATTTTGCGAGTTAGTAATTGAGAGTGGTACACACTAGAATCATATTTGTAACCCTTATCTCATCATGCCTGTAGTCGATTCATTATGTGTACAGGGTTGACCTTCTTGCCCATGCGGCTATCTTGAAGACACCCTAAACTTTATCATTGCGATACCTGTTAAATCTGTAAGGTGTTTTCTTGGTTACTGTAGATCACATATGAATATCGGCTTAGGAGTATTTACAACAACACTACTTTTTGACTGCACAATTTATGTTCTTTTCTCAAACATCTATGCAGAAGTGGCCTAGTGTGGTGTGTTTCAAATGGTAAGGAGAATCGATGAAAGATAGAGGGATTAATGAGATCTCTGTGTGCAGTTGGATTTTCAGGCCGTAAAATGGTACACACTTTTCATGTAGCAGACATATCACATCCATAGGTGCAGGAGTTTTATGCAAAGTTGGGGAAATTAGCTGGGAAGATGAAGGCAGCCGTGAGAGATGTCATCATATGGAATACAATAGATGCAGGATATACACATAATAAATTCATTGCAAAGGCTTTAGAGGCTTCCTTACAAATGGAATTGGTAGAAATAATATATATATTTTGACAGAAAACATTTTGAAAGTAATGATTGTAGGATCTGCGGAAAATGGATTCAAAGAAAAGGCTTTGGAAACTTTTTAACAATGAAATCGGTAGGTATCAATCTAGATGAAACTACCTTTGCCAGCATCCCTTAGATCACCCCAAAATGGGAGCTTTAGAACAGGAATAAACATCCATCAAACATAATCGGAGAACAAAATGATTTGTTACACTGGCCTTACAAATTTTAAAGCGAATGCACTCGACAGGAGTGAATTAGATCTTGGCAGAATTCAGAATATAATGACTACAGAAAAAATGATTTAAATGAGTAGACATTGAAAGGGATCAAGAACAAAAAACAATGCTCTGGTAGAGGAAAGCGTAGAACTAGAATTTTCATTAAGGAAACCTTAGGTATAATCCTTTAATGCAAGATGAGAAAATAGCATTAACACAATTAAAAGAACCTATATACGCTGCAAGGACCTCTCTCTGTTCTTCGCAGCTCCGTCTTCCTTCCCAGATCTCCAATTCTGCTTTCTCCTTCCCCCTCTCTCCTTCTCTCTCCTTCCTTCTTATGGAATCCCCCTACCCTAATCCTTTGTACTCCACCTTTTTAGGGGATATACACACGATCCAATGCCAACCGTCAAAGAAAATACAGCTTACTTTCTTTTAATTTTTAATAACATTACAATATAACCCCTATTTTTTATTTACTCAAGAATAAATCACATTTAATATATTACAACTTATAATTTTTATTTTATTTAATTTAGTATTTTATATAGATATTTGGTATATAACAACTCATAAATATATATTACTTTATTTAGTCATTTATTTACTAGGCCACATATATACTTTCATGTTTATTTTATTAATTATAAAACAATTCCACAACTTATTATTTATTTTTAACTAATAACCACCTTTTCAATTTTTTTCTATTAATTTTTATTTACAACCATACAAAAATAGTTTTTATTTTTTTAATTTAATATTTAATATATATTTATTACATAACAACTAATAATTATTTATAAATCTATTTAATAGTCATTCATCAAATTTATCTATTTATATACCACAATTAACCAATCATAAATCATGCAATTACTCGACCATCAAGCATGCAGAGAAAGCAAGACGACAACCCATGGAGACAAACGAAAATGACTAGATGCATAACTAAAGACTTATCCTCTACAAGGATGACAGATGACTGGGGAACCTTATGCTAACTCCAATCAACAATTCCATTGGCTAGGGCACGCTCAGACCTGCTAGTTCAGGTGGAGTCGATGCCCGGTACCTGCATCCTGCAGCAAACCTCAAGGTTAAACATATAAGATATATATCCACATGCAGTCCTATAGTGAATGGAAATCACAGTGGGGTAGGGTACTCGAGTATGAGTAATACGACACTGTTCCATTCACATTCATCTATAAACATTCAACTATATTGAACAAGATTTCTGAATACTAGTCAACAACGTAAAACGATCAATTATCTTACAATTAAATATAGTGAATAACATCAAGCATCTTATAACATCTAGTTCATTTATCAAATTCTAAAACATAAAATAAGAGAATCCAACATCAACAACTGTTATCATAATGATTAGGTCCATAATGAATTAACAAAATAACAAAAGATCCATCATCTATGATCTAAGATACTATCATAACATCTAATACTACTAAGCAAACATCAATCTGATAGACGACAAGTTGAGGGCACTACATCCTCCCCCCTAGAACCAAGCTTACTCCAGGAAGCCTGCGACAAGTACGGGTATCACTCTCACATATAAAATGCATCCTCCCAAGTAGCTGAAACCTCATCATTAAGATCTCATTGGACTGCTACCTGTGAGGGTCAGCCCTCGGTGCTGTAGAATGCGCACGAGCTCCAAAGAGAGCTGCTCGTCCTCTACCTGCGGTCTCCAAGACTGTCCCCTGATGCTCTGTCTGGCGGTGATCAACCACTGTGAATACTCTATGAGACCTCCCTGCATCACCCACCGTTGGCTCTGAAATTGTTGGCCTCTGGCTAAATCCTGCAGTGTTCTTTTGTGGGCACTGCCTAGCAATATGGCCCTGCTGGCCGCAAGAGAAACATCCTGTTCCCCTGCCAAAACCTCCACCACCTATAGGTGCATTAGACTGCTGAAAACTTCCCCTACTAAACGCAGGCTGTGAACTCTGAACTGGTTGGTTGGGATTATAATTCTTGGCCCGCAGCCAATTATGATTTTTCCCCAACTGAGAACCACCTCCTTGCTGAGGTTGGTTATTCTTTGGTTTTGATTGAGAATACTACTGTCGCTGCTGTTCACCCTTAGCGGGTGCATGATGACCTCTAGATGAACTTGTTGCTTGAGATTGACCATCTCAAGAACCTAAGCTGGTTGAGGGTGCACTCCCAATTTGCACACCTGTATGACCCCCTAGGGCCATGGTCAAATTCTCCTCCACCAGACGAGCCTTCTCGACTGCTACCTCCATGATCTTCGGCTCGAAAACATGAACTCCTCCACTGATGCGTGCATTCAGACCCCTAATAAAATGCTAAACTAACGTGGCCTCATCGTTTCCAATGCCTGCATATCGCTTGAGTTCATAAAACCTGCGCTCGTACTGTTCCACTGTCATGGCCATCTGTCTCAACCCATGGAACTCATCCGCTCGTCGTTGCCTCCAGTGGTCTGATAAGAATCGAGCTCTGAACCTATCTAGAAATAGTTCCCAAGACACTGTGGCAATATCTAGATGCAACTTCTGTTCCTCTAGTTGCCACCATGCAGAGGCGAAACCTCTGAGATGCATGATGGCACATCTTGCCTTAGTGTTGCTGCCATAAGGATGTATGGCAAAACACCTCTCCAGATCAATTAGCCATGTCTCTGCTTCCGTACCACTACCAGAACCGTCAAAAGTAGGAGGACGGGCTCTCTTAAGGTCTCTAATATGGCCTGCAAGTATAGCTTCTTGTTCAGCTGTAATTTCTCTCCTTCTGGGAGATCATTCTCTTTCTCTCACTTCTGGTTGATCCATCTACTGCCTAGGACCAAGATGAGCAAGAACCTCCTCAAGTAGTTGGCGTAATTGAACACCCTCTGGTTGACCTTGATTCTCTTGATTCTCGCCCCCACCTTCTTGTGCACTCTCATGAGGGGAACTAGAAAGAGGGCTATTATCAACACCTCTCCCACGACCCCTACCTCATCCACGTCCTCAACCTGGCACCCTAGGCATCTTTCTGGACAACACACCCAAGAACAACTTCAGGTTGCTAGGTGAGGACTACGAATGAATATATTCTTCAGAGTTTAAGCAACTAGTGTAGCTTAATGGGCTAATATAAAACCAGACTACCCAGTGTTAGAAACTTGGCTCTGATACCAGATGTAACGCCCCGCATGAACACCTTAGAGATTAACACATCTACGCTATGCAAAAATGAAATAATTTTTTTTTAAATGAATAAAGTAACAAAGTAATGTTTAACACATCATTAAACTATCAACTTGTTACTCTAAGATTTCATGGTTGCATTACTTGTCAAAACAATTAACATAATCTAACACACATCATAAATTAACATCAGTAGATCATTCTAAACCTATTGCATTTAATCAATAAACATTTACATCTCCATAACATCAGATAGGTAATCATCAGGATCTAGTACAAAGTTACAATTTCTCCTCACATATGAGTACATCATTACATTGTTACTTAACACCTTCTGAATACCTACATTATAAATCAATTAATACACAAACATGTACATGAATACAAATCAATTACTTCATATCTGGTACAAGATCTGACGGCTGATACATAAGATACAACATCCTTGCACACGAACAATAGCAAGGAGAAAAACCAATGGATAAAAGCTCTTCCACCCGACCATGTGGAACCCTGAGGTCCACCCCCCAAGCTAGGAGTTAACATAAGGTCCCCACTACAACATACAGTCAGGTAGAGAGTAGACTATAAGAACAAGACAACACATAACTCCAACAACACAAGTCAATATCACAAACAACTTAACAACACTTCCAGAGGCAAGCACATAACGAATGGGGAGAGTACAACTAGGGAATGCTAGGCTGTAGTAGGGAGGAGTGTCATCACATGGCTTGTCATGGGTTGTCCTGGTAAGCCTTCCTAGGCCCCGACCCCCATCTTGGGTTGTCCTGGCAGCCTCTTCCGACTCCCGGCACCCATACAACGCTCATGCGGAATCAACATACCTTTCATGAGGACAAGGTAGTTGATCTTGCCATTCCAGGCCTTCTCATCTCACCTCAAGCCTAAACAAGCACTTGAGCCATGAGAGAGGCATCCACTTATCTTGTTTAATGTGATTAGCTACCCAACCCCCTAATTCATTATTTAGGTTATCACTGAGTTAACAAACTCCCACATGGGTTGTCCTGGACGCCACTTCGGGCTCCGGCCCCCATTGAGAACCACTCCCCTACCTGCAACTAGAAGACCCTACTCAACAAGCACAACAAACATCATCATGACAACGATGATACATGAACCATGCAAGGCATTAACCATCTTGCATAACAATTATCCTGATATGAACATGTATATGTAATACTGCAAGGCATTCACCATCTTGCATATCAACTTAATTACAAGGACATACTCTCAATACATTTTCCATAGCTTCCAAGTGAAGCAATCCAAAAATATAACATAATCCTTTTACACTTCCCGATGCCTCTCCATTCACAAAATCCAATTCAAAAATCCATTACAAGATAAATACAATTAAATGGTCCACAAATCATCCACAAGGGAATTATTACCTCTTCATAATGCACTCACAACTCTGAATATTCATCAATTCCCATTATCTCTCACCAAACTCTCATACATAACAAAAGACAACGTACCTTTATAATTTCATCTTCTCGAAACACTTATCAACCCAATGCATGAAATCAAGACATAACCATCCTATGCCGCTGGAACTAACCACTCAAGTAAATGCAATAACATAGGGTCCATGAAGACATATTTAATTTTCTTTTGTAAATCAAGTTTTGTAACCTTAATATATAAGCAAATTGCTCTCATCAACAACTACCCAACTTATAAATAATTTACATTTATTTTACAATTAACAATATCATTTAAGTAAATTAGATTTAAACATAACCTACAATTCATTTTTAATTTAGAACAAATTACTTCTATATTTAGTTACACTCTAAATATTATAACACAATATAAATATTATTTAAGATTTAAATAAAATTACGAGAAAATAAATATAATTACATATCAAAATCCATAATTTTAAACAACACTAGAAAATAAAGTAAATTAGGTAAATATATACCTGTAATTTAAATCTCAACCTTAATAATAACATCATTTTATATTTCACTTCCGAGGAAAACTAATATAATTAATAAAAAGGAACACATAATTTAATTATCATATAAGAGAAAACCCTATAAAATATTATTTAATCCACTCACTTAATATATATAAGATTTTGACCAATTATATATATATATATATATATATATATATATATATATATATATATATATATATATATATATATATATATATATATATATATATATATATATATATAGCAAAACAATCATTGACAACTAACGCCATTATGGAAGCATGGAGTGATGGACAAAGCTCATGAACTACTTCACACAGTGTCTCTTTCAAAGGTGTTCTTTCATGAAATGGACTATAAATAAAGATTTTAACCTTCGAGTAAGTAATTGGTAAGTGTTAGATCAATTATACCACGGCTATTCTTAAATATCATCCACTTCAACAATCAAAATTTAATTTAAAACCATAAAGAAATGACAGGAATATCCAATTCTTTAGCGCCAGTTTTTAAACCAATTAATAACTGCTGTGCTCTCAAGATTTATGCTATTTTTAAGATAAGATTATAGAATTGGGTCGATGAAGAAGTAAAGTTTCTAAATTAGTTGCTTCGAAAGAATTGATGAGGATATATGCATCAAAAGAAGTTTCTAGCTTAAAGCTTACAATAAAATCGATGAGGATCAAAACCCTTGTGGAGCGGTAACACTAAGTAGCAGTATGAAATGAAAATAGGCTTCCACTGGAAACGAAAAAGATAGAATGACAAGGCAAAAGTACTCAACAAAAACATGCATTGAAAGATGGAATGATAACTGGTAACAATTGAAGGATATGCACAAAATAAATCTAATAAACTTATACACTTCCCAGCAAATGCGACTGGCGGGTTCGAGGAATCCATTGATAGAAAAAAAACTGACGAGTGAAGAGACTTCTAGCGTGGATGTTATACAATGAGACAATGCTGAGCACTATATTACTCTCATGTCCGATAGGTATAGCCAACAAATTAGACGTTTTCTGGCTTAAATGTTTAGGGCATGAGACATTACGAAGCACTATAATGCTCAAATGCACAAGGCGACATGGTGCAGGATATGTACGAAATGGATTTTGCGAGTTAGTAATTGAGAGTGGTACACACTGGAATCATATTTGTAACCCTTATCTTATCATGCCTGTAGTCGATTCATTATGTGTACAGGGTTGACCTTCTTGCCCGTGCGGCTATCTTGAAGACACCCTAAACTTTATCATTGCGATACCTGTTAAATCTGTAAGGTGTTTTCTTGGTTACTGTAGATCACATATGAATATCGGCTTAGGAGTATTTACAGCAACACTACTTTTTGACTGCACAATTTATGTTCTTTTCTCAAACATCCATGCAGAAGTGGCCTAGTGTGGTGTGTTTCAAATGGTAAGGAGAATTGATGAAAGATAGAGGGATTAATGAGATCTCTGTGTGCAGTTGGATTTTTAGGCCGTAAAATGGTACACACTTTTCATGTAGCAGACATATCACATCCATAGGTGTAGGAGTTTTATGCAAAGTTGGGGAAATTAGCTGGGAAGATGAAGGTAGCCGTGAGAGATGTCATCATACGGAATACAATAGATGCAGGATATACACATAATAAATTCATTGCAAAGGCTTTAGAGGCTTCCGTACAAATGGAATTGGTAGAAATAATATATATATTTTGACAGAAAATATTTTGAAAGTAATGATTGCAGGATTTGCAGAAAATGGATTCAAAGAAAAGGCTTTGGAAACTTTTTAACAATGAAATCGGTAGGTATCAATCTAGATGAAACTACCTTTGCCAGCATCCCTTAGATCGCCCCGAAATGGGAGCTTTAGAACAGGAATAAACATCCATCAAACATAATCGGAGAACAAAATGATTTGTTAAACTGGCCTTACAAATTTTAAAGCGAATGCACTCGGCAGGAGTGAATTAGATCTTGGCAGAATTCAGAATATAATGACTACAGAAAAAATGATTTGAATGAGTAGACATTGAAAGGGATCAAGAACAAAAAACAATGCTCTGGTAGAGGAATGCGCAGAACTAGAATTTTCATTAAGGAAACCTTAGGTATAATCCTTTAATGCAAGATGAGAAAATAGCATTAACACAATTAAAAGAACCTGTATACGCTGCAAGGACCTCTCTCTGTTCTTCCCAGCTCTGTCTTCCTTCCCAGATCTCCAATTCCTCTTTCTCCTTCCCCCTCTCTCCTTCTCTCTCCTTCCTTCTTATGGAATCCCCCTACCCTAATCCTTTGTACTCCACCTTTTTAGGGGATATACACACGATCCAATGCCAACCGTCAAAGAAAATACAGCTTACTTTCTTTTAATTTTTAATAACATTAAAATATAACCCCTATTTTTTATTTACTCAAGAATAAATCACATTTAATATATTACAACTTATAATTTTTATTTTATTTAATTTAGTATTTTATATAGATATTTGGTATATAACAACTCATAAATATATATTACTTTATTTAGTCATTTATTTACTGGGCCACATATATACTTTCATGTTTATTTTATTAATTATAAAACAATTCCACAACTTATTATTTATTTTTAACTAATAACCACCTTTTCAATTTTTTTCTATTATTTTTATTTACAACCATACAAAAATAGTTTTTATTTTTATTAATTTAATATTTAATATATATTTATTACATAACAACTAATAATTATTTATAAATATATTTAATAGTCATTCATCAAATTTATCTATTTATATACCACAATTAACCAATCATAAATCATGCAATTACTCGACCATCAAGCATGCAGAGAAAGCAAGACGACAACCCATGGAGACAAACGAAAATGACTAGATGCATAACTGAAGACTTATCCTCTACAAGGATGACAGATGACTGGGGAACCTTATGCTAACTCCAATCAACAATTCCATTGGCTAGGGCACGCTCAGACCTGCTAGTTCAGGTGGAGTCGATGCCCGGTACCTGCATCCTGTAGTAAACCTCAAGGTTAAACATATAAGATATATATCAACATGCAGTCCTATAGTGAATGGAAATCGTAGTGGGGTAGAGCACTCGAGTACGAGTAATACGACACTGTTCCATTCACATTCATGTATAAATATTTAACTATATTGAACAAGATTTCTGATTACTAGTCAACAACGCAAAACGATTAATTATCTTACAATTAAATATAGTGAATAACATCAACCATCTTATAACATCTAGTTCATTTATCAAATTCTAAAACATAAAATAACAGAATCCAACATCAACAACTGTTATCATAATGATTAGGTCCATAATGAATTAACAAAATAACAAAAGATCCATCATCTATGATCCAAGATACTGTCATAACGTCTAATACTACTAAGCAAACATCAATCTGATAGACGACAAGTTGAGGGCACTACATCCTCCCCCTAGAACCAGGCTTACTCCAGGAAGTCTGTGACAAGTACGTGTATCACTCTCACATATAAAATGCATCCTCCCAGGTAGCTGAAACCTCATCATTAAGATCTCATTGGACTGCTACCTGTGAGGGTCAGCCCTCGGTGCTGTAGAACGCGCATGAGCTCCAAAGAGAGCTGCTCGTCCTCTACCTGCGGTCTCCAAGACTATCCCCTAATGCTCTGTCTGGTGGTGATCAACCGCTGTGAACACTCTTTGAGACCTCCCTGCATCACCCATCGTTGGCTCTGAAATTGTTGGCCTCTGGCTAAATCTTGCAGTGTTCTTTTGTGGGCACTACCTAGCAATATGGCCCTGCTGGCCGCAAGAGAAACATCATGTTCCCCTGCCAAAACCTCCACCACCTACAGGTGCATTAGACTACTGAAAACTTCCCCTACTAAATGTAGGCTGTGAACTCTGTACTGGTTGGTTGGGATGATAATTCTTGGCCCACAGCCAATTACGATTTTTCCCCAACTGAGAACCACCTCCTTGCTGAGGTTGGGTATTCTTTGGTTTTGATTGAGAATACTACTGCCGCTGCTGTTCACCCTTAGCGGGTGCATGATGACCTCTATATGAACTTGTTGCTTGAGATTGACCATCTCGAGAACCTAAGCTGGTTGAGGGTGCACTCCCAATTTGCACACCTGTATGACCCCCTAGGGCCATGGTCAAATTCTCCTCCACCAGACAAGACTTCTCGACTGCTACCTCCATGGTCTTCGGCTCGAAAACATGAACTCCTCCACTGATGCGTGCATTCAGACCCCTAATAAAATGCTGAACTAACATGGCCTCATCGTTTCCAATGCCTGCATACTGCTTGAGTTCATAAAACCTGCGCTTGTACTGTTCCACTGTCATGGCCATCTGTCTCAACCCATGGAACTTGTCCGCTCGTCGTTGCCTCCAGTGGTCTGATAAGAATCAAGCTCTGAACCTATCTAGAAATAGTTCCCAAGACAATGTGGCAATATCTAGATGCAACTTCTGTTCCTCTAGTCGCCACCATGCAGAGGCGAAACCTCTGAGATGCATGATGGCACATCTTGCCTTAGTGTTGCTGCCATAAGGATGCATGGAAAAACACCTCTCCAGATCAATTAGCCATGTCTCTGCTTCCATACCACTACCAGAACCGTCAAAAGTAGGAGGACGGGCTCTCATAAGGTCTCTCATGTGGCCTGCAAGAATAGCTTCTTGTTCAGCTGTAATTTCTCTCCTTCTGGGAGATCATTCTCTTTCTCTCACTTCTGGTTGATCCATCTCCTGCCTAGGACCAAGATGAGCAAGAACCTCCTCAAGTAGCTGGCGTAGTTGAACACCCTCTGGTTGACCTTGATTCTCTTGATTCTCACCCCCACCTTCTTGTGCACTCTAATGAGGGGAACTAGGAGGAGGGCTATTATCAACACCTCTCCCATGACCCCTACCTCATCCACGTCCTCGACCTAGAACCCTAGGCATCTTTCTGGACAACACACCCAAGAACAACTTCAGGTTGCTAGGCGAGGACTACGAATGAATATATTCTTCAGAGTTTAAGCAACTAGTGTAGCTTAATGGGCTAATATAAAACCAAACTACCCAGTGTTAGAAACTTGGCTCTGATACCAGATGTAACACCCTGCATGAACACCTTAGAGAACAACACATCTACGCTATGCAAAAATGAAATAATTTTTTTTTTAAATGAATAAAGTAACAAAATAATGTTTAACACATCATTAAACTATCAACTTGTTACTCTAAGATTTCATGGTTGCATTACTTGTCAAAACAATTAACATAATCTAACACACATCATAAATTAACATCAGTAGATCATTCTAAACCTATTGCATTTAATCAATAAACATTTACATCTCCATAACATCATATAGGTAATCATCAGGATCTAGTACAAAGTTACAATTTCTCCTCACATATGAATACATCATTACATTGTTACTTAACACCTTCTGAATACCTACATTATAAATCAACTGATACACAAACAACTACATGAATACAAATCACTTACTTCATATCTGGTACAAGATCTGACGGCTGATACACAAGATACAACATCCTCGCACACGAACAATAGCAAGGAGAAAAACCAATGGATAAAAGCTCTTCCACCCGACCATGTGGAACCCTGAGGTCCACCCCCCGATCTAGGAGTTAACATAAGGTCCCCACTACAACATACAGTCAGGTAGACAGTAGACTATAAGAACAAGAAAACACATAACTCCAACAACACAGGTCAATATCACAAACAACTTAACAACACTTCCAGAGGCAAGCACATAACGAATGGGGAGAGTACAACTAGGGAATGCTAGGCTGCAGTAGGGAGGAGTGTCATCACATGGCTTGTCATGGGTTGTCCTGGTAAGCCTTCCTAGGCCCCGACCCCCATCTTGGGTTGTCCTGGCAGCCTCTCCCTACTCCCGGCCCCCATACAATGCTCATGCGGAATCAACATACCTTTCATGAGGACAAGGTAGTTGATCTTGCCATTCGAGGCATTCTCATCTCACCTCAAGCCTAAACAAGCACTTGAGCCATGAGTGAGGCATCCACTTATCTTGTTTAGTGTGATTAGCTACCCAACCCCCTAATTCATTATTTAGGTTATCACTGAGTTAACAAACTCCCACATGGGTTGTCCTGGATGCCACTTTGGGCTCCGACCCCCATTGAGAGCCACTCCCCTACCTGCAACTAGAAGACCCTACTCAACAAGCACAACAAACATTATCATGACAACGATGATACATGAACCATGCAAGGCATTAACCATCTTGCATATCAACTTAATTACAAGGACATATTCTCAATACATTTTCCATAGCTTCCAAGTGAAGCAATCCAAAAATATAACATAATCCTTTTACACTTCCCGATGCCTCTACATTCACAAAATCCAATTCAAAAATCCATTACAAGATAAATACAATTAAATGGTCCACAAATCATCCACAAGGGAATTATTACCTCTTCATAATGCACTCACAACTCTGAATATTCATCAATTCCCATTATCTCTCACCAAACTCTCATACATAACAAAAGACAACATACCTTTATAATTTCATCTTCTCGAAACACTTATCAACCCAATGCATGAAATCAAGACATAACCATCCTATGCCTCTGGAACTAACCACTCAGGTAAATGCAATAACATAGGGTCCATGAACACATATTTAATTTTCTTTTGTAAATTAAGTTTTGTAACCTTAATATATAAGCAAATTGCTCTCATCAACAACTACCCAACTTATAAATAATTTACGTTTATTTTACAATTAACAATATCATTTAAGTAAATTAGATTTAAACATAACCTACAATTCATTTTTAATTTAGAACAAATTACTTCTATATTTAGTTACACTCTAAAAATTATAACACAATATAAATATTATTTAAGATTTAAATAAAATTACGAGAAAATAAATATAATTACATATCAAAATCCATAATTTTAAACAACACAAGAAAATAAAGTAAACTAGGTAAATATCTACCTGTAATTTAAATCTCAACCTTAATAATAACATCATTTTATATTTCACTTCCGAGGAAAACAAATATAATTAATAAAAAGGAACACATAATTTAATTATCATATAAGAGAAAACCCTATAAAATATTATTTAATCCACTCACTTAATATATATAAGATTTTGACCAATTATATATATATATATATATATATATATATATATATATATAGCAAAATAATCATTGACAACTAACGCCATTATGGAAGCATGGAGTGATGGACAAAGCTCATGAACTACTTCACACAGTGTCTCTTTCAAAGGTGTTCTTTCATGAAATGGACTATAAATAAAGATTTTAACCTTCGAGTAAGTAATTGGTAAGTGTTAGATCAATTATATCACGGCTATTCTTAAATATCATCCACTTCAACAATCAAAATTTAATTTAAAACCATAAAGAAATGACAGGAATATCCAATTCTTTAGCGCCAGTTTGTAAACCAATTAATAACTGCTGTGCTCTCAAGATTTATGCTATTTTTAAGCTAAGATTATAGAATTGGGTCGATGAAGAAGTAAAGTTTCTAAATTAGTTGCTTCGAAAGAATTGATGAGGATATATGCATCGAAAGAAGTTTCCAGCTTAAAGCTTACAATGAAATCGATGAGGATCAAAACCCTTGTGGAGCGGTAACACTAAGTAGCAGTATGAAATGAAAATAGGCTTCCACTGGAAATGAAAAAAGATAGAAGGACAAGGCAAAAGTACTCAGTAAAAACATGCATTGAAAGATGGAATGATAACTGGTAACAATTGAAGGATATGCACAAAATGAATCTGATAAACTTAGACACTTCCCAGCAAATGCGACTGGCGGATTCGAGGAATCCATTGATAGAAAAAAAACCGACAAGTTAAGAGACTTCTGGCGTGGATGTTATACAGTGAGACAATGCTGAGCGCTATATTACTCTCATGTCCGATAGGTATAGCCAATGAATTAGATGTTTTCTGGCTTAAATGTTTATGGCATGAGACATTACGAAGCACTATAATGCTCATATGCACAAGGTGACATGGTGCAGGATATGTACGAAATGGATTTTGCGAGTTAGTAATGGAGAGTAGTACACATTGGAATCATATTTGTAACCCTTATCTCATCATGCATGTAGTCGATTCATTATGTGTAAAGGGTTGACCTTCTTACCCGTGTGGCTATCTTGAAGACACCCTAAACTTTATCATTGCGATACCTGTTAAATCTGTAAGGTGTTTTCTTGGTTACTGTAGATCACATATGAATATCGGCTTAGGAGTATTTACAGCAACACTACTTTTTGACTGCACAATTTATGTTCTTTTCTCAAACATCTATGCAGAAGTGGCCTAGTGTGGTGTGTTTCAAATGGTAAGGAGAATCGATGAAAGATAGAGGGATTAATGAGATCTCTATGTGCAGTTGGATTTTCAGGCCGTAAAATGGTACACACTTTTCATGTAGCAGACATATCACATCCATAGGTGCAAAGTTGGGGAAATTAGTTGGGAAGATGAAGGCAGCCGTGAGAGATGTCATCATATGGAATACAATAGATGCAGGATATACACATAATAAATTCATTGCAAAGGCTTTAGAGGCTTCCTTACAAATGGAATTGGTAGAAATAATATATATATTTTGACAGAAAACATTTTGAAAGTAATGATTGCAGGATCTGTGGAAATGGATTCAAAGAAAAGGCTTTGGAAACTTTTTAACAATGAAATCGATAGGTATCAATCTAGATGAAACTACCTTTGCCAGCATCCCTTAGATTGCCCCAAAATGGGAGCTTTAGAACAGGAATAAACATCCATCAAACATAATCGGAGAACAAAATGATTTGTTACACTGGCCTTACAAATTTTAAAGCGAATGCACTCGGCAGGAGTGAATTAGATCTTGGCAGAATTCAAAATATAATGACTACAGAAAAAATGATTTGAATGAGTAGACATTGAAAGGGATCAAGAACAAAAAACAATGCTCTGGTAGAGGAATGCGCAGAACTAGAATTTTCATTAAGGAAACCTTAGGTATAATCCTTTAATGCAAGATGAGAAAATAGCATTAACACAATTAAATAAACCTGTATATGCTGCAAGGACCTCTCTCTATTCTTCGCAGCTCCGTCTTCCTTCCCAGATCTCCAATTCCTCTTTCTCCTTCCCCCTCTCTCCTTCTCTCTCCTTCCTTCTTATGGAATCCCCCTACCCTAATCCTTTGTACTCCACCTTTTTAGGGGATATACACACGATCCAATGCCAACCGTCAAAGAAAATACAGCTTACTTTCTTTTAATTTTTAATAACATTACAATATAACCCCTATTTTTTATTTACTCAAGAATAAATCACATTTAATATATTACAACTTATAATTTTTATTTTATTTAATTTAGTATTTTATATAGATATTTGGTATATAACAACTCATAAATATATATTACTTTATTTGGTCATTTATTTACTCAGCCACATATATACTTTCATGTTTATTTTATTAATTATAAAACAATTCCACAACTTATTATTTATTTTTAACTAATAACCACCTTTTCAATTTTTTTCTATTATTTTTATTTACAACCATACAAAAATAGTTTTTATTTTTATTAATTTAATATTTAATATATATTTATTACATAACAACTAATAATTATTTATAAATCTATTTAATAGTCATTCATCAAATTTATCTATCTATATACCACAATTAACCAATCATAAATCATGCAATTACTCAACCATCAAGCATGCAGAGAAAGCAAGACGACAACCTATGGAGACAAACAAAAATGACTAGACGCATAACTGAAGACTTATCCTCTACAAGGATGACAGATGACTGGGGAACCTTATGCTAACTCCAATCAACAATTCCATTGGCTAGGGCACGCTCAGACCTGCTAGTTCAGGTGGAGTCGATGCCCGGTACCTGCATCCTGCAGCAAACCTCAAGGTTAAACATATAAGATATATATCCACATGCAGTCCTATAGTGAATGGAAATCGTAGTGGGGTAGGGTACTCGAGTACAAGTAATACGACACTATTCCATTCACGTTCATCTATAAAAATTCAACTATATTGAACAAGATTTCTGATTACTAGTCAACAACGTAAAACGATCAATTATCTTACAATTAAATATAGTGAATAACATCAAGCATCTTATAACATCTAGTTCATTTATCAAATTCTAAAACATAAAATAAGAGAATCCAAAATCAACAACTGTTATCATAAAGATTAGGTCCATAATGAACTAACAAAATAACAAAAGATCCATCATCTATGATCTAAGATACTGTCATAACGTCTAATACTACTAAGCAAACATCAATCTGATAGACGACAAGTTGAGGGCACTACATCCTCCCCCCTAGAACCAGGCTTACTCCAAGAAGCCTGCGACAAGTACAGGAATCACTCTCACATATAAAATGCATCCTCCCAGGTAGCTGAAACCTCATCATTAAGATCTCATTGGACTGCTACCTGTGAGGGTCAGCCCCCGGTGCTGTAGAACGCGCACGAGCTCCAAAGAGAGCTGCTCGTCCTCTACCTGCGGTCTCCAAGACTATCCCCTAATGCTCTGTCTGGCGGTGATCAACCGTTGTGAACACTCTATGAGACCTCCCTGCATCACCCACCGTTGGCTCTAAAATTTTTGGCCTCTGGCTAAATCCTCCAGTGTTCTTTTGTGGGCACTGCCTAGCAATATGGCCCTGCTGGCCGCAAGAGAAACATCCTGTTCCCCTGCCAAAACCTCCACCACCTACAGGTGCATTAGACTGCTGAAAACTTCCCCTACTAAACGCAGGCTGTGAACTCTGAACTGGTTGGTTGGGATGATAATTCTTGGCCCGCAGCCAATTACGATTTTTCCCCAACTGAGAACCACCTCCTTGCTGAGGTTGGGTATTCTTTGGTTTTGATTGAGAATACTACTGCCGCTGCTGTTCAACCTCAGTGGGTGCATGATGACCTCTAGATGAACTTGTTTCTTGAGATTGACCATCTCAAGAACCTAAGCTAGTTGAGGGTGCACTCCCAATTTGCACACCTGTATGACCCCCTAGGGCCATGGTCAAATTCTCCTCCACCAGACGAGCCTTCTCGACTGCTACCTCCATGGTCTTCGGCTCGAAAACACGAACTCCTCCACTGATGCGTGCATTCAGACCCCTAATAAAATGTTGAACTAACCTGGCCTCATCGTTTCCAATCCCTGCATACTACTTGAGTTCATAAAACCTGCGCTTGTACTGTTCCACTGTCATGGCCATCTGTCTCAACCCATGGAACTCGTCCGCTCGTCATTGCCTCCAGTGGTCTGATAAGAATCGAGCTCTAAACCTATCTAGAAATAGTTCACAAGACACTGTGGCAATATCTAGATGCAACTTCTGTTCCTCTAGTTGCCACCATGCAGAGGCGAAACCTCTGAGATGCATGATGGCACATCTTGCCTTAGTGTTGCTGCCATAAGGATGTATGGCAAAACACCTCTCCAGATCAATTAGCCATGTCTCTACTTCCATACCACTACCAGAACCGTCAAAAGTAGGAGGACGGGCTCTCATAAGGTCTCTAATGTGGCCTACAAGAATAGCTTCTTGTTCAGCTGTAATTTCTCTCCTTCTAGGAGATCGTTCTCTTTCTCTCACTTCTGGTTGATCCATCTTCTGCCTAGGACCAAGATGAGCAAAAACCTCCTCAAGTAGCTGGCGTAGTTGAAAACCCTCTGGTTGACCTTAATTCTCTTGATTCTCACCCCCACCGTCTTGTGCACTCTCATGAGGGGAACTAGGAGGAAGGTTATTATCAACACCTCTCCCATGACCCCTACCTCATCCACGTCCTCGACCGGGCACCCTAGGCATCTTTCTGGACAACACACCCAAGAACAACTTCAGGTTGCTAGGCGAGGACTACGAATGAATATATTCTTCAGAGTTTAAGCAACTAGTGTAGCTTAATGGGCTAATATAAAACCAGACTACCCAGTGTTAGAAACTTGGCTCTGATACTAGATGTAACGCCCTACATGAACACCTTAGAGAACAACACATCTACGCTATGCAAAAATGAAATAATTTTTTTTTTAAATGAATAAAGTAACAAAGTAATGTTTAACACATCATAAAACTATCAACTTGTTACTCTAAGATTTCATGGTTGCATTACTTGTCAAAACAATTAACATAATCTAACACACATCATAAATTAACATTTGTAGATCATTCTAAACTTATTGCATTTAATCAATAAACATTTACATCTCCATAACATCAGATAGGTAATCATCAGGATCTAGTACAAAGTTACAATTTCTCCTCACATATGAGTACATCATTACATTGTTACTTAACACCTTCTGAATACCTACATTATAAATCAATTGATACACAAACAAGTACATGAATACAAATCACTTACTTCATATCTGGTACAAGATCTGAGGGCTGATACACAAGATACAACATCCTCGCACACGAACAATAGCAAGGAGAAAAACCAATGGATAAAAGCTCTTCCACCTGACCATGTGGAACCCTGAGGTCCACCCCCTGAGCTAGGAGTTAACATAAGGTCCCCACTACAACATACAGTCAGGTAGAGAGTAGACTATAAGAACAAGACAACACATAACTCCAACAACACAAGTCAATATCACAAACAACTTAACAACACTTCCAGAGGCAAGCACATAACGAATGGGGAGAGTACAACTAGGGAATGCTAGGCTGCAATAGGGAGGAGTGTCATCACATGGCTTGTCATGGGTTGTCCTGGTAAGCCTTCCTAGGCCCCGACCCCCATCTTGGGTTGTCCTGGCAGCCTCTCCCGACTCCCGGCCCCCATACAACGCTCATGCGGAATCAACATACCTTTCATGAGGACAAGGTAGTTGATCTTGCCATTCCAGGCCTTCTCATCTCACCTCAAGCCTAAACAAGCACTTGAGCCATGAGTGAGGCATCCACTTATCTTGTTTAGTGTGATTAGCTACCCAACCCCCTAATTCATTATTTAGGTTATCACTGAGTTAACAAACTCCCACATGGGTTGTCCTGGATGCCACTTTGGGCTCCGGCCCCCATTTAGAGCCACTCCCCTACCTGCAACTAGAAGACCCTACTCAACAAGCACAACAAACATCATCATGACAACAATGATACATGAACCATGCAAGGCATTAACCATCTTGCATAACAATTATCCTGATATGAACATGTATATGTAATACTGCAAGGCATTCAGCATCTTGCATATCAACTTAATTACAAGGACATACTCTCAATACATTTTCCATAGCTTCCAAGTGAAGCAATCCAAAAATATAACATAATCCTTTTACACTTCCCGATGCCTCTCCATTCACAAAATCCAATTCAAAAATCCATTACAAGATAAATACAATTAAATGGTCCACAAATCATCCACAAGGGAATTATTACCTCTTCATAATGCACTCACAACTCTGAATATTCATCAATTCCCATTATCTCTCACCAAACCCTCATACATAACAAAAGACAACGTACCTTTATAATTTCATCTTCTCGAAACACTTATCAACCCAATGCATGAAATCAAGACATAACCATCCTATGCCTCTGGAACTAACCACTCAGGTAAATGCAATAACATAGGGTCCATGAACACATATTTAATTTTCTTTTGTAAATTAAGTTTTGTAACCTTAATATATAAGCAAATTGCTCTCATCAACAACTACCCAACTTATAAATAATTTACATTTATTTTACAATTAACAATATCATTTAAGTAAATTAGATTTAAACATAACCTACAATTCATTTTTAATTTAGAACAAATTACTTCTATATTTAGTTACACTCTAAAAATTATAACACAATATAAATATTATTTAAGATTTAAATAAAATTACGAGAAAATAAATATAATTACATATCAAAATCCATAATTTTAAACAAAACTAGAAAATAAAGTAAATTAGGTAAATATCTACCTGTAATTTAAATCTCAACCTTAATAATAACATCATTTTATATTTCACTTCCGAGGAAAACTAATATAATTAATAAAAAGGAACACATAATTTAATTATCATATAAGAGAAAACCCTATAAAATATTATTTAATCCACTCACTTAATATATATAAGATTTTGACCAATTATATATATATATATATATAGCAAAACAATCATTGACAACTAATGCCATTATGGAAGCATGGAGTGATGGACAAAGCACATGAACTACTTCACACAGTGTCTCTTTCAAAGGTGTTATTTCATGAAATGGACTATAAATAAAGATTTTAACCTTCGAGTAAGTAATTGGTAAGTGTTAGATCAATTATATCACGGCTATTCTTAAATATCATCCACTTCAACAATCAAAATTTAATTTAAAACCATAAAGAAATGACAGGAATATCCAATTCTTTAGCGCCAATTTGTAAACCAATTAATAACTGCTGTGCTCTCAAGATTTATGTTATTTTTAAGCTAAGATAATAGAATTGGGTCGATGAAGAAGTAAAGTTTCTAAATTAATTGCTTCGAAAGAATTGATGAGGATATATGCATCGAAAGAAGTTTCCAGCTTAAAGCTTACAATGAAATCGATGAGGATCAAAACCCTTATGGAGCGGTAACACTAAGTAGCAGTATGAAATGAAAATAGGCTTCCACTGGAAACGAAAAAGATAGAACGACAAGGCAAAAGTACTCAGCAAAAATATGCATTAAAAGATGGAATGATAACTGGTAACAATTGAAGGATATGCACAAAATGAATCTGATAAACTTAGACACTTCCCAGCAAATGCGACTGGCGGGTTCGAGGAATCCATTGATAGAAAAAAAACTGACGAGTTAAGAGACTTCTGGCGTGGATGTTATACAGTGAGACAATGTTGAGCGCTATATTACTCTCATGTCTGATAGGTATAGCCAATGAATTAGATGTTTTCTGGCTTAAATGTTTAGGGCATGAGACATTACCAAGCACTATAATGCTCATATGCACAAGGCGACATGGTGCAGGATATGTACGAAATGGATTTTGTGAGTTAGTAATTGAGAATGGTACACACTGGAATCATATTTGTAACCCTTATCTCATCATGCCTGTAGTCGATTCATTATGTGTACAGGGTTGACCTTCTTGCCTGTGCGGCTATCTTGAAGACACCCTAAACTTTTTCATTGCGATACCTATTAAATCTGTAAGGTGTTTTCTTGGTTACTGTAGATCACATATGAATATCGGCTTAGGAGTATTTACAGCAACACTACTTTTTGACTGCACAATTTATGTTCTTTTCTCAAACATCTATGCAGAAGTGGCCTAGTGTGGTGTGTTTCAAATGGTAAGGAGAATCGATGAAAGATAGAGGGATTAATGAGATCTCTGTGTGCAGTTGGATTTTTAGGTCGTAAAATGGTACACACTTTTCATGTAGCAAACATATCACATCCATGGGCGCAGGAGTTTTATGCAAAGTTGGGGAAATTAGCTGGGAAGATGAAGGCAGCCGTGAGAGATGTCATCATACAGAATACAATAGATGCAGGATATACACATAATAAATTCATTGCAAAGGCTTTAGAGGCTTCCTTACAAATGGAATTGGTAGAAATAATATATATATTTTGACAGAAAACATTTTGAAAGTAATGATTGCAGGATCTACGGAAAATGGATTCAAAGAAAAGGCTTTGGAAACTTTTTAACAATGAAATCGATAGGTATCAATCTAGATGAAACTACCTTTGCCAGCATCCCTTAGATCGCCCCGAAATGGGAGCTTTAGAACAGGAATAAACATCCATCAAACATAATCGGAGAACAAAATGATTTGTTACACTGGCCTTACAAATTTTAAAACGAATGCACTCGGCAGGAGTGAATTAGATCTTGGCAGAATTCAGAATATAATGACTACAGAAAAAATGATTTGAATGAGTAGACATTGAAAGGGATCAAGAACAAAAAACAATGCTCTGGTAGAGGAATGCGCAGAACTAGAATTTTCATTAAGGAAACCTTAGGTATAATCCTCTAATGCAAGATGAGAAAATAGCATTAACACAATTAAAAGAACCTGTATACGCTGCAAGGACCTCTCTTTGTTCTTCGTAGCTCCGTCTTCCTTCCCAGATCTCCAATTCTACTTTCTCCTTCCCGCTCTCTCCTTCTCTCTCCTTCCTTCTTATGGAATCCCCCTACCCTAATCCTTTGTACTCCACCTTTTTAGGGGATATACACACGATCCAATGCCAACCGTCAAAGAAAATACAGCTTACTTTCTTTTAATTTTTAATAACATTACAATATAACCCCAATTTTTTATTTACTCAAGAATAAATCACATTTAATATATTACAACTTATAATTTTTATTTTATTTAATTTAGTATTTTATATAGATATTTGGTATATAACAACTCATAAATATATATTACTTTATTTAGTCATTTATTTACTGGGCCACATATATACTTTCATGTTTATTTTATTAATTATAAAACAATTCCACAACTTATTATTTATTTTTAACTAATAACCACCTTTTCAATTTTTTTCTATTAATTTTTATTTACAACCATACAAAAATAGTTTTTATTTTTATTAATTTAATATTTAATATATTTATTACATAACAACTAATAATTATTTATAAATCTATTTAATAGTCATTCATCAAATTTATCTATTTATATACCACAATTAACCAATCATGAATCATGCAATTACTCGACCATCAAGCATGCAGAGAAAGCAAGACGACAACCCATGGAGACAAACGAAAATGACTAGATGCATAACTGAAGACTTATCCTCGACAAGGATGACGGATGACTGGGGAACCTTATGCTAACTCCGATCAACAATTCCATTGGCTAGGGCACGCTCAGACCTGCTAGTTCAGGTGGAGTCGATGCCCGGTACTTGCATCCTGCAGCAAACCTCAAGGTTAAACATATAAGATATATATCCACATGCAGTCCTATAGTGAATGGAAATCGCAGTGGGGTAGGGTACTCGAGTACGAGTAATACAACATTGTTCCATTCATGTTCATGTATAAACATTTAACTATATTGAACAAGATTTCTGATTAGTAAACAACGTAAAATGATCAATTATCTTACAATTAAATATAGTGAATAACATCAAGCATCTTATAACATCTAGTTCATTTATCAAATTCTAAAACATAAAATAACAGAATCCAACATCAACAACTGTTATCATAATGATTAGGTCCATAATGAATTAACAAAATAATAAAAGATCCATCATCTACGATCTAAGATACTGTCATAACGTCTAATACTACTAAGCAAACATCAATCTGATAGACGACAAGTTGAGGGCACTACAAGGTTCATCTCCTTATATAGAGTTTGAGAGCTATAATTGACAATAAATAAACATGACACTTGTCCAAGATTCTAAATACTAATAATAGCTAACATTATTACACTCCACTAATTCCTAAGTCACAGGTGATTTTATTACAAAAGGTAAGCCTTATATTCTAACAACCCCTCTTAAGACTTATTGTACTTAAAAACAAAACATACTAACAAGTAACTAAAAACTACAAACATCAGAATCATATATTCTTCAAAAGATTCTATTTGAAAATAGTTCTTGGATCAAGTAGAACTCCATCAACCTACCACATAACTCTCATAAAGGTGTAGTTCCTAAGTTGAGTTCTTGCGTTCCTAGATTCCACCTCTCCAAACTCCCAAATTATGAATCTTCCAAATTATTAGGCAACCATCAATGTTAAGCTACATCCACAATGCTTTATCAAGATGTCTCATGACCCTTGTGAGGGTATAATTCCCAAGATCCACAAAATCTTAAACTAAATAAGAAACCATCTATGTTGATCTTCATCTACACTAAATCCCTTTCTATCTTAAAATTGTGGGGATCTTAAAATATCTATTCTTATCAACAAATTCTTCACTACTAACAATATCCAATGGATCTTCAACAATGGCTATATGAGCTTCATTTGGTTTGTCTTTGAGTTTTTCCTTGAGAACACCATTGACTTGAATTCTACAATTCCAAGTTGCATGACCTCTTTTCTTGTAGTAATAACATTCAATCTCCCCTTTATCTTTATTTGATCTTCTATGATTGTTTCTTGAGGATAATGCCATCTTAGGTTGAAGATCTTATGTATCTCCTACAATTCTCTTTTCTTTAGATAAAAGAATTGAAATCATATATGCCAAAGTTTGTGAAGGCATTTGACTGAGAGTAAAAATGACATTGTTGAATTTAAAAGGTAGATTGTTTAACAAAATGGCTTTGACATTCTCATCATTTATCATAGCATTGACTTTTGCTAGTTGTCTAACGAGAGATCTCAAATTGCTTACATGGCTAGAGATTGTGAATCCATATGATATATTGAATCTAAATAGATAAAGCTTTAGAAAAAACATTGCATTAATTATATTTGCTCCAAATAGTTTATTTATATTTTCTCATAGTTCTTTAGATGATTTTTCCAAATCTATATGATGTAACTCCGAATTGGAAAGAGGACCAATAATGGCTTTGGATTTATTGTATCCAATCTACTGATCTAATAACTTATTTGCATTTGTAGGTGGTTTCTCATTCTCATTTACTATTCCCCACAAGTTCTTGTTCATCAACTGCAACTGGATTTTTACTTTCTAGGTGTAGAAATTGAGGCAAAAATATTTTTCTAATAGAATTCTCATTCTAAGAAAAATATCCCAAAAAAATAAACGACCCTTTCCTAACACTTGAAAATATATTGATCTTCTCTTAAAAAAATAAACTATAACCAAAAAATTTTCAACACTTATAAAAAAATATATCTAAAGAACCCCTTCAAAAATTTCCAAAAAATAAAAATTTTAAATGTAGACTTTTACCCAATTTTTTTGGTGTTTCCCACATGCCCTAGTGTACTAATTTCTACAAACCTTCATGATTTTTTGTGTGCAAAATTCGTGCAAATCCTTGACTAGCTGCGACTACAAATCCTGTGCAAAATTCAACAACTCCTATGGTGATCGACAACTAAAAACCCACAACCCTACCCAAAAAACTTACAATTGGATATGTGCTTTCCTACCTATGACTTTTGTTAAAAACTCATTAACCCTACCCATGTGTCTGTTAAAAAACTCCTTCAATCCACATTTTCCCCCAACGATCTGACCCACAACCTCTATAGAGAGATTGTAGAAAACAATCTACAATTTTTACGACCTTTAGATCTTTCATGACCTCTTGCATCTAATTGTCAGCTACAACCTTGCTTAGACTATGTTTTATGCCTACGATCCTCTACATAACTTGCAATGTTTGATTTTGATGATGACACCTTGAAACTTTGATATCTCACAACATATATAGCAACACCCTTTCAAAACCTAATAATCAACTAAATTCAAACTTAGGGCCTTCTTGCTTTGATACCATATAAAAAAGAGGTATGAGCACATTCATATAATAACACAATACAATATTATGAAATATTGGAGTTATGATTACAAAATGGCTCATCTCCTTGTGTAGAGTTTGAAAGTTGTAATTGACAATAAATAAATGTGACACTTGTCTAAGATTCTAAATACTAATAATAGCTAACATTATTACACACCACTAAGTCACCATGATGACTTTATTACAAAAAGGTAAACCTTATAGTCTAACAAAAACCATTAATGGGTTTGGAAAAGTAATAGCCCCTCCATTTGAGTTGGGGTTCTAATTATAGAAACTCATATCCTAATTTTTTTTGCAAAACTTTGTTAAAGATCCATGGTTCAAGTGGGCAAGAATAGTCATGCAAACAAAAAATTAGTACAAACTAACTGATGTGCATTGATTCTAAAGTCTTCTTCTATAAGGAAAAACCTCTCCATCAAATGGAGATACTCTACCTCCTTTTAACGACATTTAGCAAGATCTTGCAACTACAACACATTTGTAGGAATAGTAATCGTTACATATATAATTTTCTCTTCTCTCATCACTTCGACATACTCAACCCTAAACTCAATTAAAGCATTGTCTTTCGAGAAAGGTTGAATATGTTGGAGAAAAATTTTCAATCACCTGCTCTTGACTTCCTAGATCAATAATGGGTATCAACTGTGAACCTCATGCTTGCAATGCTTCTTCTTTGTTAGTTGAATCTTCATTTGATAACCAATCTAGGTCCAAATCTTGAAGCATTAGATCATTAACAAAGTATACATGTTGAAGGAAACAATCATGTTTTCTTGACAACTTTTGCCATCCATCATCCATAGTGGCAAGCCTTAGGGAAACTAGGTTTCTTCAACTTTATTAATGTAATTGGTTTCAAAGAACATGTCCTTAAGAGAGGAAACAATTAGACTATTCACCATTAATTTCATAACTAATATCTTCATTAATTGACTATTTTTCTTCTTCAAGCATACCCAACCAAGACTTGGCATCAACTCATTGACAACTATTGAATGCTCAACTCCTAATTCCTCAATATTGTCTTGTGCAAGTTCTTCAAATAATCCCTTAAAGGCAAAGGGAAAATCCTTGGATGCTTTTCTATTTTCAGCACAATCATTGTCCTCTTGCTTAGTGAATGCAGTTGAATCATCACTTTGCTTTATATGCACTATGGAGACTTTAACTTCTTCAACAAACAAATGATTGTAAAAGCCCTCAAACAATCACAAAAGTAAATCAAGTAAAATGAAGTAAATAATCCACTTAAATACAACATCATAATATCCAAAGTAAAAAGATGTAAAATAATTTGCTTAAATACAACTTCCAAAAGATAAAAAGGATGTAATTAATCCGCTTAATTACAATATCACAATAAAATGATAAGTCTCATAAATAATTTCCAATAGAGTCAATAAATCTTCATAAATAAGGATTCATATGAATCATTAAATCTTGCAAAAGATAATCTCATCAATATAAATCAACAAAAGTCATTAATCTAATAATTCGCGTGCTCATTCTAGGTACAAGCACTATAAAATCATACACAATGTCCTTTGACAACCACGCCATAATACATCCAATAATCATGAACAACATGAATAAATAAATCAATACGCTCATCAGTCACACAAACCAAGTGGTCTACCACCTGCGAGCTGAGAGACAGGAACATGGCCTAGGTGCTTTTCCACCCAACCATGAAGTAATTACACTTCCCCAGATCCCTTCATGAAATGAAGGAAACCTAGCCCTACATGAAATGTCTAGCTACCTAAAAACAACTGGCAGGAGGGAACACCCAATGCAACCCTGATGTATGAATGTGTAATTCTAAATAATGAAATGTAGATTGTCTCACAACAAGATGTGGCAGAAATATATAAAAATAAGTTTGCTAGACAAAATAAACATCTTTTCAATGTCAGCTCATTTAGATTTAAACCTTTAACATAGTAACCTAGTTCAATTCTCAAAAAGAGGAAAAGCCATCTTTGATAATCCACATTCGGTATCCTAGCCCAGAAAGTAACCCAAACACATTCCTATATAAAAATCTACCTTCTTTCCCCAAATAAACAAGTAAATAAATAAATTAATTAATGAATAAATAAAATAAATAAATCCAAATCACCTATGACCCATTCGAATCCCTTTCCCATACATCAATCATGAAAACACACCTTTCAAGTAATAATCCATCATTTGTTCATACAATTGCATCTAAAGGTTGTCAAACTGGTTTTATTTCCTAATTCATATTCAATTCAAATTCCATAATATATTAAGTTTTCTAAATCATTCAATTCAAGTATACTAATTTCTCCTCAAGAAGTTTTAATAAGACAATGATATTTACATCACGGATTTTACTCCATCATTCTAACATATAAAGAAAGATAATTTTAACATCAATCTATTCATTCATTTAGGTAAGTATGAATTGGTTGTCTAAAATCTGATCATAAACCTTAACAGTAATTCGTTGTCCAAAAAGATTGAAGAAAATCAATATTTAACTCTTTTCATTCAATTCTGGTTTAAGTTTCAAGTAATTCAATTGAATAAGAGTTGAAAATAATATATGATTGTTTCATCATCTCATGACTAAATTAAGAGCACAGGTAAATATCAGAAAAATCTACTATTTCTGTTCTTAGTAATGATATAACTGATTTAAGAGTGTTTTAGAGAAGCTATAGGAACTTTACAATGCTGGCGACAAGAACTATTTAATTCAGGCAACAGGAATTGTGTAAAAAAAAAGGCCACAGGAACTGTGTAAAAACAATAGATGACAAGAACTGTTTTAACTCAGGTGACAGGATCCGTTTTAACTCAAGCAACAGGGGTTGTTTTAACTCAGGCGACAGGAGCTATTTTAACTCAGGATAAATAAATATCAGATAACAAATGAAAGATTGCTACAGAAACACACGAAAGGCTGCTACAGGAATAAGGTAACTGCTGCTGTAGAAAGATAGTTTGTTGCTGCAGAAAGACAGTTTGCCACTACAAAAAGATAGTTTGCTGCTATAGAATCTATTTCATTCAACAAATTCATGGACAACGACCCAACTACAAGAAAATGCGTCCATTCTGCTAACTAAACATGTCAATGTAAGGATAATGGATAAAAGGTTAAGGCATATTTATATAGATAAGCAAAGTCTGATTTTTGTTTGCAAATAAATCAAGAAGAAAACCTTGTATAAATGCTCTCAAAAGGATGAATTCTCTTTTGTTGTTGCCGCCTTTCTTCCTCCTGTCACGACCTAGATAAATCAGTGATAACCTTTTCTTCTGCTACCATTCGTGTCAGTTTCTCTCTGCCCAGAACCCCATTTTATTCCTCAATCTTTTCTCTCTTGGTCGCTCAGAAAAAGAATGAATAATCTTCCATCTACTCTCCCTTATTTTATTAAAAGTCTTTTCTAATAATGGTGTTTTTAAATTAGGTTTGACTGCTTCTTTTAATAACTGAAGTATAATTTTATTTTGCATGAAATTTGGCTTCTCCAAAGCCATAATAAAATATAAAATAAATAATTTATTTATTCCTTTGGCTTGCATGACTGAAAATATTATTCTTTTAATTCTTTTTATTATAATTCTAAATATAATATTCATAATAATAAAGCAATTTATCTAACTTTAAATAAATAATAACCATTTCTTTTTGAAAATACAATAAAATAACTTTATTTATTTCTAAAACTTGCATGATAGAAAACTCTCTTTTTTAATTGTTTAATTTAGATTTCTAAATATAATAATCACAAAATAATGTAATTTATCTAATTTTAATTAAGCAAACCATTTCTTTTAATTCCTATATTTAATTTTCTAAATATAATAGTTATTATTAATATAATTTATTTATCTTTAATAATACATACACACTTTAAATCAATCAAGAAGTATTTAAATAATATTTAAAATAATATATACCTATATATCTATTGCAATTTAAATACAATTGTTTAAATTTAATTTTAGATATTGTTATTCAAACAATAATCTTTATAAGAAAAAGAGAACACATATATATTTTATTATTTAAATAATTTAATTACACTATTTATATCATAAAATAAACCATTTAAAATAACCCATTTTAAATATAATCGAAAGAACTTTTAATATCTATAATTAAATCATGCATTCGAAAAGAACTTTTATGGCAATTAAAAACATAATATTTCCCTAAGTATCTAACCATCAATCATATTTATTATCCACACAATTAATGCATAATAAATCATTCAAAATACAACATGAGACTACGTGAGTGTTTGATTGCATCAGAGTTAACCATCCCAAACAGTTCTTGCCAAGTGGCTAGAACATCTCTACCTCAACCATGTTCTCGTTATCGACAAGTACCTACATTCATTTGCACTCAACTTGACATCAATAGGTTAGTTCCCAAAATCATAGCCGAAGCAAAAGATCATAATCACATTGATAATATTTAATATTTAAATCAATCTTTCCAATTATGTAAATATAACTTCGTGATAATTACCTTCACACATGTGGAACTTACTCAAAGTAAAAGAATCATGGTAAATGTTCACTAGTCTAGAATAATTATATAGTCCATAAAAATGAGACGTGACAATGATATACAATTTATTCCATCAAAATAGCTTGTTCTCCATAGAAAATAGGCAAGACTTTAGAAGTGGATAGGAAATCTAACATTCTTTTTTGTTTTGATAACGAAGAAATAATGGTAGGCTCTTGAAAACAAAACATCATTGGTGGCTTTCCCCACAACTATTATTCATGTACTCTCCTCTTTTAGGTCTTTGCTCTTCCACAACTAGTTGATTCCATTAACATGTAGAATCATTGAATGTTTTTACCTTTTCAACACAAGTTGGTCTATATTTATTATAACCTATCATAGATTTGTCATTGAGATCATCTTAAAGATGTTGAAGGTTACTTGGAAACCTTTAATAATTTGACCTAGAAGTGGCCAAGAGTTGCATCATGCAATGCATCTCTAAACAATGTTAAGCATCATAGTTGTTTGTCTCGTGTAAAGGGCAAACATTATTTGTGTCATCAAGCCATTGATGTCTAGGAGGTAGTTTGAAATGATTATTTCTGTGATTCTGTTGAATGTGCTCTTGATATTCTTGTGTTGGACCATTTTGTTGTTATTGCCTCTTCATGTTTGTCATATCAATCATTACTCTACAATAAAGGATAAATGGAAAATTGGCACCATGGGCCTAATAGTCTTTTTTGATTTCACCAGTACTGAATTTTGTCATTTTCAAGCTTGATTGCTCCTATCTATGCTTCATTTAGTTCCTCCAATTCATCGATTTTGACAAAAAAAATCTTTGATGGAAGCACATTAATAAAGCAACTTCAGAGAATTTATGGAGAAGGCCTCAGAATTGTGTTGATTCTTTCAACAAGATGGTTGAGTTTTACGACAAACTCCCTCATGGGCTCATTATTATCTCTTTTTTTTGTATTTAATAGCTGTGCAAAAATAAAGTGATCATCCTTAGCTAGTTTGAAGCATGATAAACACGTCTCTCATATGAATTCCCAATTTGTAATGCATGGAACCATTTCATTGCTACTTAAACTAGGCTTTCAACAAAAAGTTTGATTGCAACATCTTCACATGTCACTCCTATGATGTCAAAAGTTGTGAATGTTGAGATATGCTCATTGGGATGTTGCATGCTGTCACCATGGAATTTTGGAAAATTCTTTCTTGAGCTTGATGGGAAATCATGGCAAATTGCAAGTGCCAAGGGATTGATGGTGACTCCCCAAAATAGTAGAAGTGGAGGTAGATCATTGTTGGTGTTATCACCCATTGCTTGAAATGATTCTTTATTTGGATTTGGATTTCTTGAAAAATATTAATGAGTTCTCAAACCATTAGTGAAGATGGACCTTCACTTGAATGTACTTGAATGGGTATCTGAAAGACAAGATCAAAAAGCCATACCTTCCTTTGTGATATTATGTATACTTTATTAGCTAGAATGAAATAATTTTAGTAGGAGGTGATGAGATCTTTGTATGCAAGCTAGACTTGTATATCATTCCCCAACAGAGTCACCAAAAACTGTAAGCATTCTAATTTGTCACTTGTGACACAACACAAAATGTAACAACACATATGGTAAAACCATTCTTCAAATTATAAGGGGAATCTCCCTACAATCTAATTAAATTTAAACTAAAAACAAGATTTACAAGTATAAGCACTGTACAAGATTTCAATGGGGTTTTGTGTTAAATGTAAATACCTAATTGACTATGTTTTCCCCTTGAATGCAACTATTAGATGGTTAACAATCAAGCCTTGCAGAGAGATTTTCAAATTTAAAGGAGACTAGTATTTGGTTGTAAATAAAAATTTGAATAAATAACACAAATGAATGATGACTGCTGGCTAAATCGAAGATTAGTAAATTAGCATTAATAGAAAAGAATTAGATGAGTGAACACCACACAATTTTATAAAATAAACAACTAAACACATACAAATCTTACAATTTAGAAAAATGAATCACATAAATACTAAGCTTGACTAAATATAATCCTTTGTCAATTTAATTCATGATATTACAAACATGCAATCACAATTACAATAATATGAATTGAATAATGGCTTCTACACCATAAACGTGACTTCTACCAACATTCATTAACTTTCATGAAACTGTATAATAAATTGACTTCAAAGTTCAAATGACAATTTCTACCGCATAAGTCTAACTTCAACCATTATTAACAAATTATGTGTTCAAAACACTTATTTATAATATTTTAAAAGGTAGCTTCTAGGGATATTGCCCATAAAAGCATTGCTTTAAAGCAATCCCATCCCTATATTCACAAAAGAGGAAATAAAGCAATCCCATCCCTATATACATACATACATACATACATACATATATATATAGTAATGTGTTGATTATTTCCTGTCGCACATTTAAACCTTTCAACTTGGCAAATGATTCTTTAAACACATTGCTGAATTCAACCTTCCAAACTGTGTTTTCAAATAAGATGGAATCTTTCTTTAATAGATCTTCAAGGTGGTCCATCTTAGCCTTTGCATTTTTGTAGTGCCCCTCATCTCGTCGTCCATCAGATTGATGTTTGCTTAGACTTTATGATAGTGTCTTAGACCGTAGATGATGGATCTCTTGTTATCTTGTTACTTCATTATGGACCTAATCAGTATAGTAACAATTGTTGATGTTGGATTCTATTATTTTATGCTTTAGAATTTGATAAATGAACTAGATGTTACAGATGTTTTGATGTTATTCACTATATGGGATTTAGAGATAGTTGATCATTTTATGTTGATGACTAGTAATCAGATACCTTGTTCAACATAGTTAATTGTTTATTCTTAAACGTGAATGGAACAGTGTCGTATTACTCGCTCTCGAGTACCCTACCCCACTGCGATTTCCATTCACTATAGGACTGTATGTGGATATATATCTTGTTATGTTTAACCGTGAGTTGTTGCAGGAATGTAGGTACTAGGCATCGACTCCACCTGATTACCAGGTCTGAGTGTGCCTTCACCAATGGATTAGTTGATTGGAGTTAACGTGAGGTCCCATGTCAGTGTGGTCTGGTTGTCAGTTTATCCTTTTGGTCATTGTTTGTCATTCGATCATGACTTGCAGACAGGTAATATTGCACCTTGGAGTCTAACTAGGTTAGAAAGTGTCTAAGTGTGTAAGGTGTCGTTGTGCTTTAATTAGAATCATATTACGGAAATTATAATGTTGATAATTAAATATATTTATAAAAGATAATATGGAGCATAAATGTCGATAGTTGTTAATTATTGTTGTAAATAAATTATTATTTTATTAGAAGTATAGTTGTTAAATAAGATTGTAAGAAATTTTGTATTATTTAATATAATATTATTTGCAATAAATATTTAAATAAATAAAATAGTTGTGAGTTATGTTGTAATTAGTGATTTACAACTAAATTAATAAAATAAATTCATATATAGTTGTACAATTATAGATTGTTGTAATGTTATAACTTTATTAAATACAATATGGTTGGTCGGCTATAAAGTAATTAAATGTTGTCGGAATTGTGTGTTAATATTTAAAAAAGAATAACCTCTTGGGATTATTAAATTAAATAAAAGTATATCTTGAGGAGGGAGATGCACGGGATCACGTGCCGAGTTCCTTGGATGATGGAAGGGACTGTTCTATAAAAGAGAAGCTTGTGGAGGCAAAGGGGGGGAATTACAGGTGCAAGAAGAGAGAAGAAGGCTGGAAAAAGAAGCTTAGATCTGCAGCAATTGAAGCAGACTCGTCGATCCAACATCGTAGCCAGGTTCCTTGGAATGCTTGACCTTTTTCGCTGTTTCTTTTTCTCTGAATCTGAGCATGTTGGTTGATTGCTTCTTTATCTGCAAACGAAATGATTTTTGGTTAAATGGTTTTCTGCCGGAACTTTCATTCACTTCTGCAAATGTGTAATTTCTGTGGATGGATTTAGATGTAAATCATTGGGTTTGTAACAAATGGAATTTGCCTTACAATTCCCCCACCGCCCTCCAACAGCATAGTAACTATTTCCCCAGGTTACATTCAAAGGAGATCGCCTTTATGAGGATTCCAATTCGTAGATGCCATGATGTGTTTTCGGTAGTTCACCTTCTCTCTCAGTTGTATTTACCTGCAGTAGATTTCAACATGGCATCGGGTGTATGTAATTGCAATTCTCTTCCTCTCTCAGCCACTAAATATTCATACATCTAACAATAGGTTTTATCTCTGCACTGCGACCTTTTCGTTGTTTCAAAGCAATCGACTTGATAAGTAATAATAATTCCATAATGTGGGAATTCTGCCATCACTGAAATTTATAAGAGACGCTTTTGGACTGTCACCGGAACCTTGCATCTGCAAAGAGAATGGAGATAGACTGGGAATTGAGTGCAAGCCAATAGGCAGACCTATTAATTAAGATCATTCAACAATAGATGCCAACTCTATAGTGAAAATTGCATTATAATTTGGGCAATCGACGTAGAGGTGGAAATCTCCTTAACCCTGATTAATCTAGTCATCCGTTTCATCCTGCAGCCTTGGGGTTTAATTAATTTAATAGTAGTTATGGTTCGATGTACACATTCACTTTGTAATATATCTAGTTTCCATAATGATTGCTTTGATCTGCTGTATTATACATGTTAGTTGTTGCAGTGCAAGTATTTTGTCAGTTAGTTTGCCACTTCTATCGAATGGTGATCCTCTTGCTAACGTGCTTGCTCCCAACCGTTGAGCTTAAGCTGTTGTAGGGTTGCAAAATGGGAACAAAGGCTGCCTTGCCAAAATCTCTAAAATTTAGTAGCGAATCCATTTTTGCTTATACAACGATCATTGTATAACCACCAATCAAATGACAATAGGGTTGCGCATATCTAGCTGGGCAGATTTAAAATGTCACCGAACTCTAGCTAAAATAAAGAGAATAGAAATAGGCAGTGGATTGGGTGTTTATAATCTGCAATGTTTAAATCTCAATTAAAGCCCAATATAATGCATCGACCCATTCCTATGATGTCTCAATCCTCTAATAGATAAGCATTGTGCGATTAAACCCAATGCTGCACCCGTTAAAAAATGGTAATAGCATTATTGCAGCGCTTCTTACTGCTGCGGCACTCCACAAGAAACGGCGAGTGAAAACATCCTGGACAAGTTTATCAAAGAACAGTTTTTGTAGTAAGTTTTAGTGAGAGCAAAGATCCATTCCAATAGGGCGATCCACCCTGTCAAATCGTACCTGCACATAAGTTTAAAGTTTTGAGATTAAGTCCAAGTCAATCTGTGCAGACTCAATAGTTACCTCTGAAAACCTAGTAATAACAATATTATGTCTTTAGAATGCCCCATCTTAACAGGACAGCATTCTTTCATGCCAGCACCTCAATCTCAGTGTAATTTGGTCCTCTCTAATGTCAAATTCTCTGATCCTGGGGCCAACTATATGTCTTGACATTACTTTTCTAATTTCACATATATTGAGTTTTTATTTATTTCTATTGTGATTATCATTTTTGTGCATATGATGCATGAAGTTTGGCGTCTTTCTAAAGTTATGCTCCTACTTTCATAACTTTTTACATGATAGTTTTCCTGCCTTGATAGATATTGTTCCAACATGATTTATGTCAAACTTGTTAATGGAGCTTGGGAACAACATAAGCATTCTTCATAAATACTTGTATGTGGGAAGTTATAATTTATCAAGAACCGCTCGACTAATTTCCCATGAAATGTTCCCTGACTACCTTAGAATAATCGCCACTTTTAAAGAAGTTGAAACAACTCACAGACTGGTTATAAAGAACCCATCTTCATATGGAGTAATGAAAGTAAGAGGCCGACCTTAGTGATAGAATAAATTCAGATTTAATTACTTTAAAAGGATGAGGTGCGTTCAAAATACAATAGTAAGTATACAAATTGCATGGACAAAAGCAGCGATTAACATGGAATGATTTGTACTCGTTATTCGTGGTGAAAAATAAATATTAACTTAAAGAAGAGAAGCCGACTCCCATATAACACAATAGAGGATGCGATTTTATTTATAGGGGATGTTGACTTGTGAATAAAGATTACTAATAAGACAAAGTCTTAGTTATTCAATACATACCAAGACATGATCCTTTACTCTCATTGTCACTCGACATGTAGGCTATTGTTGTGCATTCAGTTATCCACAACATCAACAATGCGAATAGTTAATCCATAATTTCGTAATTCCATTTGATCTCATTTAGGAGTTGTTCTCTTTTTAGGAGTTGTGACTTTGATTTTACTTGGAAGCATTAACAAGACGCTGGGATCTCAAAGAACGCCTTCATTTTTTATGATTAATGCTGTTCAAGAGTTATATTAATAGAGAGAAGTCGTTAGACTAAATAAATATCATCCATTTCAATGGTCAAGTGGTCATTAACAATTTTACACCATCTCTGCGATGAATGCTTACAATTCAATAGGTTATTACACTGGAAACAAATATGGTAGAAGCATTTACCAGAAAACTGTAATGCCTTGGGGACGAACATAGTTGATACATCTATCAAGTTTTGATGGCGTGAGAATGACCAATCCCGATTTTCTTCTTAGACAGATTTAAATCATCTTTGATTAAAACATTTCAGAGACATCGTTATGACGAAGAAATCCAAGCATATTAAACTGTCATCTGATCAAGGTCAAGAATATCTGAAGGACCGTATTAGGGTAGAACTTAGAGGAAAACGAAAACATTGATGTTCATTGTTGATGGTTGGACCTTTGTCCTCGTTGTATTGCCGTATAGTTATAAGGTATTGTTTTAGTACTTAATCCAATGTTGGAAAGGTAGGTTAATCAGTGTAAAATTTGTTATACTTGTGTTTTATAATTTATCTTTAGAAACAAAATGTAGATTATTTAGATAATTTAATTGTAATGTATTAGTATAATTGTTGTATTTAAAGTAAAATCAATTAGTTTGATTTAAAGAGATAATGTAATCCATTGTCGATTTCATTACAAAGTTATTTATGATGTACCAAGAAGGAATTTTAGTGTTTAATCTCTAGAACTGTATTAAACTGTATGAGTTAAGTATTTCTATTGTCGTAAAGAGTCGAATTGAGAGTGGTCAAACTCAAATTTCCAAAGGCTTAGTTTGTCGTAGTTGAGTACATGCGACATGTGGATGGATGTTTTTGTATTTGTGATGTTATAACGATTATGTGGTTCAAATTTAGTATGAAGTATAATGGAGTATTGACTAAGTTGATTATGTGTTTTGTGAAGTAATAATCTCAGGATGAGATATTTAACCAGTTGTGACTATCTTGTATCCGTTTTGTCGTAATTGTCATATGGAGAGACCTGGAATCTGTAAAAGAGTAAAGTGTTGTAATGCTATAGGCAATGGATAACAATTGGTGTTATGATTCTGTTTGTAATGCAAGAGGGTTTATGCCTTGCAGGGAACATGTATGTGTATTGTAATAATGCCTTGTATGATGGTTAAGGTTTACTAGGTGTTAGGAAGGAGAGTGGCTTTCAACGTGGGGCCGGCGCCCAAAGTGGTAGTCAGGATAACCCGTTGAAAGTAGATTAATCAAGTGATAACCTAAAATGAACTAGGGGGTTAAGGGTAGATTTCACATTAAACAAGATTAATGGATTCCTCTCCCATGGCCTGTAGTGCTTGTATAGACTAAGGATGGGTAGAGAAGGACTGGTTGGCATGATTGACTTCCTTGTCCTCACGAAAGGAAGGTCAATTCCGCATGTGTCACCCTATGGGGCTGGCGCCTAGTGAGAGGCTGTCAGGATAACCCATGTTAGGACTGTGCGATGACACTCTCCCTACTACAACCTAGCATCCCTTGTTCGGTCTCTCCTCATTTGTTACGTGTTGTCTCTGGAAAATAAGTTGTGTTGTGTTGTTTATACCATGTGTTGTATTGGCGTTGGTCATCCTTTGTCTTTTGTCTACCTGACTGTTATTGTTTGGGACCTCATGTTAACTCCTAGCTCGGGGGGTGGACCTTAGGGTTCCACATGGTCGGGTGGAAGAGCTATTTTATCCATTGGTTACTCTTGTCAAAGTTCATGTGTAGAAAAGATTTATTCCAGTTTTCAGACAGTTGTACTTGTTCCAGTTGATGAAGATGTATGTGTATTATCTTGTACCAGATTTGTGTAACAGATCAATCATAATGTATGTGATTCTGATGTAGTCTGAGAATGGCAATGTAAGGATGTACTTATGAGTAAGGAAAGCATTTTAGTTATGTATTTAATTATGTAGATTGTATTACATTATTTGTCGACATGCAATGAATATGAATAAGTTATTTAATTGTGCTTTGGATTTAGATCAGTTACTGATGTATGTTAATTTATGTTAGTTGAATGGTTTGTAAAGTAATGCAGCCTTGAATCCTTAGAGAATATGTCGTAGTTAGTTATGTTAACATTACTTGTTATCTTAAACATTTAAAAAAAAAAAATTCCTGTTTCATATAGCATAAGTGTGTATTTCTCTAAGGTGTTCAAGGCGGGCGTTACAATTTTAATTACTCTCACCATTCTCTGTCTATGTTTGTGTAATGACCTCTTTTTGTCCTCCTTAGCTAAGCTGACTTCACCTGAGTCAAATTGAAGTTAAGTTGAGCCAATTTTGAAAAGTACTTTATAAAGTGACTTTATAACAACTTGGAGAAAGGAAAGTCAGTTAAGTGTAGCAAAAGTGACTTGGGAAAGGAAAATCAGTTAAGTGAAACTTGGAGGAAGGAAAGTCACTTTATAAAAAGGAAAAGTAAAATATAAATAAATGACAAATAAAATATTATTTTATTTGACAAGTGGGCTGACCCATTTGAAGGAGAAAAAGTAAATTAAAAATAATATTTTATTTACTCATGGTGGCGCACCTCTTGTGGACTTCAAAATTATATCAAATTGGGCAAAAGAGGTCGATCCTCTTGGAGGCTTTAAAAGGAGATGTTTGGAGGTTCATTCCATCATAATGCATTGTCATTTTGCCTATTGGATATTTAACTTTGAGTTGCAACAACAGGTTCAACCATTTCTAAGGACAAAAACCCTGGGAAATTAGTGGATTGGACGAAAACCCAATGCCATTTGAGAGGCAAATCCATTCGGGGTTTACTATAGAACTTATTTGCAAGTTTTGGCATTGATTGGAGCTACATGGATATATTATTTTCTGTAGGTTTATATCAATCAAGGACGGCTAGGGTTTGAGGAACGAATTGATGAGATTTGTTCCAGATATCAATTTGGCTTTGAGGCGATTTGGAGACATCTTGTTGGTCGCCTAGGGTTTGTTTGACATTAATATCATTGGCATGTGTGAAGGGAGAATCATGCAAGGAGGTAGACATTTTATGCAAATCATGGCTTTTGAGGAGGTCTCATCATCTATTTTGCATCCTCTATCGCCTAGGGTTTAGGCGCTTCACATTGGAGGAGAGATCGTTGTCCTAGAAGACTGAACTGTGGATGCCTTCATCATCATTTTGCATACCAGATTCTAGTCTTGTATAAGCTGCTATTATATCATACTTACAATGCTAATATTTAGTCATCCGTCATTGCTATGCAAAGAATATCTTTGTACATTTCAAGAAGACATAATACTGGGTATGTGGAACAAGTTCAACTATTCAAATCTTTAATTTGAATAGGGTTTGTAACCACTGTCATAAGTGTATCAGACTTGTCATAAATTGTAATTAGACTTGTTATGGTAAAAATAAATATATGATTGGTATGGTATTTTGATGTTTTATGAATGAAAAGTGATGTGTTATGTTTTTAATATATTGGCATATGTATGTTCTATGAAAACCATCACAAACAAGCATCAAAACAAACATTAAACTCATAAATCAGAACTCGATCACATTGCATGACAAGTGTTTGACAAAATGTCAAACCATTAAAATTAGAAAATATAGGGCAAATTTGGTTGGGGTTCTTACAGTGGTATCAGAGCTTAGCATCCTCCCAGCCTGGAGGGTTTAATTAGATCTTATGCAGCCAGGAGAAGGTTCAAACATGTACTATTTTAGAAGAAGAGTAGGACAACAACTAGAAATCCAAGAAGAGGTTACTCCTTTAACAGGTACAGAACAAATTGAGATGGATAGAGGTGGAGGTGGTGCTGATAATGAGAGTCCTAGAGACATGAGCAACCAAATATTGAAAATTTCTTGAATAATCTTGTCCAACAGTAGCAACAAATGATGCAAACTTTTATGCACTCACAACAATAGTTGCTTACTGTAATATCCCCATTTGGTATTTAGCCAAGTTTGTGACCAATAGCCTATTCCCTTGAGCTTCTGTGGGCTATCTAGGTTGGTTAGGAAGCTCAGCTTGTTGTGAAGAGCACAGGTTCAGTTATTTATTAGATTTTGTGTTGGATTTGAGCTCAGTGTTGTGTCAGGGTGTCTATGCAACTTTTTGAAGTTGATTCAGCTTCTTGGATTGCTCTCCAAGATTCTTGGAGGAGCCGTCTATTTTTGGAAAGTCCCCCAGAAGGCATTGTTGTGTATCCCAAACCTATTGAGCATATTGGTTCAGTTTATATGGCAAATGGATGCACTTTGAGATTTTTTGCAAAAAGTAGTATTTAATGAGCTATTTTAATTATTATTTTCATTTAAACTCCTAGGGTGAAAATAATTAAAAAGTACCTAAGTGTTATAGCTCATTCGAAAGGTTTTTAAGTGTTCTAAATGATAGACACTTAAAAAGGGGACCTCACACATGATATATTTTTATTATTTCAAATAAGGTCTTTTTGAGAGAAGAAATATGAAGAGTTAAAAAGAAATTAATATTATATTCCTCTCTAAAAGTTATAAAAAGGGGATGAGAGCTTTTGGAGGGGTTATGTTATTGATTTGATATTGTTACTCTTCCAGATTGAACCTGTGTGTTCTTCCTTTTTCCCTTCTTGAGGACGAAAACCCTCTTGAAGATGATTAGCTTCGGTGGTAAGATATCCACCCTAGCTAGTAATGGTGATTTCATCCCAGAATCACATAGAGATTCATGGATTTGATAGTTTTTTTAAGATATTGGTTTGGACTGGATACTATTATATTTGCTATGAATTTGAAAGTGTTCCTGGGAAGATTTGACATCTATTTGGTGAAGTTTGGTTATCTTTCTAGTTGTCCGTACATTGCAAGCTGCCATACATCAAATGAGGAAATTATTTGTTTTGAGGTCTTTTGGTTTGTTGATTTCTTCTATGTCAATTGCCTACAATAATCAGATTTTATGAGTGATTTTGAGAAGCTGAAAGTCCAATATTCATGCCTTTCTAGAGTGTCATACCTTTCTACAGGGGTCATACTATCTCTGCTGAGCTGTACCATGTGATGTTCATTCTCTGTGAAGTTTAATGATTATGTTGTAGGTTTAATGCATGCAAGTCTTTAACCATTCTAGGTGATCTTGCTGGTAGTTGTTGGGAGATTTGTTATAGCATATTTAAATCTAATAGCCTAGCCATACATTCCAGTACCTGTCTGTACATGCTGCCAACTGCTGAGTATTGGTGTTGAGTTTGCAATTTGTATTGCTTGGTTCATTCATGAATAGTGCTACTTGTTTTGGACACCATAATAGATGTGTTTATCTTTGATTTTTTATGCAGCTTGAAAGGATAGAATACATGCCATACTTATACCTGTCCATACCTATTGTAGATGATGAATGATTCAGATTTGCTGAGACATCCCAATTTTGGCAAGGGAAAGTCTCTCATATTAGTGAGTTTGAATAATTGAGGATTATCTTTCATGCTGGAGGGGAGATTGATATGGGTTTAAGCATGTTTGAGGATGATTTCATGGCTGTCTTCATATGTCACAGTGCTGCGAACAGCTACAGCAAAACAAAGGGTCTTCAAACAGTTCATTCCTTATGACACCTTCAATGGTGTTTGCATAGTGATCACGTAGTTGAATATTGTGTGCTCAATCTTTAATTCTTAGTGTTTTCCCTATGCTCTATCTGTTGCAGTGAGACATACTGTATCAAAGGTTATGCTCTAATGTTGCAAATGTTTTCATTGTAATACCTTTATTGCAAACACACTTGTAATCACTGGATGGTATGACTGCTAGTGTGGAAAAAGTTATTTAGTTTCCTTTTTGGCTTTCCCGATGAATAAGTAGATGTGCTTTATCCTTTCCTTGTTCATTCACCCACTGAATAAGTGGAGTATTCCCATTGAATAATTAGATGTCCGCTAAATAAGAAGATGCCTGCTTAAGCAGAAGATTATAATTGTTTCATTTATAAGGATTTACTTGTTAGCCAAAGCACTGTATGCTCTCACCTCTCCCATCTTGGGAACTTGGTGATTAGAAAGTGTGGAGGTTCTATTTGGTTGCATTGTTGTGCTAACCCTACTGTGGTAGTTTGTATAAAATTGAAAAAAAAATTTGGATAGCATATTACAGTGGTATCGGAGCTGGTGATCTTGCTAGCCTATTTGGGTTGCTACTCATTCCTTACAATTCTTCAAGTGCAAGTCAGTTTTCAGCCTGGCATGTGGGTGATCAACACTCGCATTTGTGTTTAGAGTTGGGTAGTTGAAGGATTTTGAGCAGTGTGTGTGAGATCATGGCATCTCACATGGGGAGAAGAATTGAGACAGATGTCCTGGTTTATTCTCTTAGACAAGGTCAAGCTGAATTAGAAAGAACAATTCAAGAGCAGTTGGATCGAAGGAAGTATGATCGATAGGCCACAAAGATTATTGATGAGTACTATGGCCTACCAGATGACTTTAAGTATCAAATTTCTTGGGATGCTTTCTTGGAAATAATCGAGGGGGATCCTGACAAAAAGGGCCTTATAGATTACATCCAAAGGACGATGAAGGAAGAAGAGAAGTAGAAAATATTGTTATAGAAGCCTGAGTTACCTTCTCCAATGTAGAGGACCAAGAACTATTCTAAGACATCACCTTTTAACCAACATAACAAGAACTCTCTCACTTCAAGAAAGAAAGAGGACAACAAAAATGAACTCAGGAGAAGAAATCTTTGTTTTCTATGCAAGGATTCTTGGGAGTCTAACCACCAATGCAAGAACAAAGAAGATGAACTAGTAACCTTCACCACATGTTTTTTCTTTCAGGATGTTGTGGAATCCAAAAATGGAGAAGATGAAGTCCTAATAGTTGAAGTAAATGAGTTTAAGCCTTTGTATGATGAAGACAAGCTCACTAATCAAGAGGTATGCATAGATGAGCTAGCTGATTTGGGAAAAACTACAACATAATTTAATGAAGCTGAGCTTTGCTTTGATGAAGTTAATGAGCCAAAAGTGTTGGACTTTGCAAGTCCTTCATTTGATGAAGATCCTGAAGATGCCACTACATTAAAGAATGAGCTAAGAATTATTGATAGATTGTTAGAAGGAGACTTTACAACCGAATCTGAGAGCATTGTAACAAAGAGTCTTGAGGTTGAGGCTGCTGAAATTTTTAGAACAACACCAAATGGAGAGCATCTTCACTTTTCTTGTGGATGTAGTCTTGATTTTGAGTGGAAATGTCCCATGTATAGTGAAGGACAATTTGACTCTTCAAAGATCCTTGATGAAGAACATGGTGATGATTCAATGCTTGAACTTGATGTTGCCATAACATTTGATCAAAGTGACAAAGAAGAAGATTCATTTCCCATGCAAATTGAAGAACCAAGTGTCCTTTTAGAAGAGTCAGTTGATGAGCATGTTGATGGGGAGTTTGTTGAAAGCTTTGGCTTAGCCTCCATTATTGATGCAACATTTGATTTCAAGAATCAGTTGTTGGTCACTGAAGATAAGGTTGTCCAATTCTTAACACACTTGGATAGCATACATAAATTTGTTGAAGATCACATTTGGAGGGCTCAAGTTGAAAGGAGACAAATGGGCATGGAAAAAGGATCTTTACTTGAAGATTGGTGTGTAGTCAGGAAGGCATTGGAAACATTGAAATTAGATTATTTGAACCTGCTTATTGATAGAGATCATGTCCTTGAGTTTGCTGGTTGAATTTGTTATGCATTGAAGGGAAGAGAGGTTAAAGTTGTTAAGCTTACATCTTCTTTTGAAAGTACCCAAGTGGCTCTCTTAGAAGTTGAAAATCAGCTTGATGATGCACACCAATTCAAGGAGCATGATAGAGTTGCTAGAGCAGATAAAATCAAGTTGGTGACTGAAAATCTTGATTTGCTCCAAGAAGGTTTTGACTTAGAACAGTCTTCTAAGTATGATGATGCAGAGTTGGAGCAAAATGATGATCTATCTAAACATGGAGGTGAAAACAACTTCCAATTATTTGATAAATTTTTTTTTATGATGGAAGTTGAGTTAACTCAGGATAATTCGCTCCTCATGTTGAATAATGAGGACCAATCTGATGTAACACAGAGGAGGACAACAATAGGATATGGGATCTGGGTGAAGTGCACTCATGGGATGTTAATTTGTACAAAAACTTCATCAACTTGAAGTTATCATCAGATGTTGAAGTTTGGCATGAGGTCAAGGTATGCAATAAGATAAGTGCAATAATGGCATACTTTCATAATAGAGTTTATCCTCAGAGTTCTGTGGAAGATAGTGGTGTTGGTAAGATTGATTCATGCATGATTTTGGAGCTAATTTTTTGTCATGAAGTTGTTGTCCATCATCCAATCAGCCATCATAAGTGTTCATTTGCATACATGATGATGGATTGGAGAGAAATTTTGATCATTACCTTGATACATTTTGGTTGTAGATGGCTTAAATTTCTTGTTGTTTTCATAAGATTTCAGTTTTGTTGTGGCTATTCCATTATAAAATTACTGAAATCATATTTTCAATAGATTGTTTCAGATTTTTGCAGCCATGAGATTGATTTTTTTGTTACTCTTAACTCTTTGTGGGAAGGTGACAGAAGGGTTCAGCTGAAAAGGACAAGTGTTTTAGCTAATATTGCTCTTTTGGATGGTGGAAACCAAGTGATTCATGGCTGTTCGGAGTTAATTTTAGATTGTGTTCAGGCTGATTTGTGTTCTTCCTTGGAGGAACATTTTAGATTTTGGTTCCCAACATTAATTTCATATTGGATAAATTGTATTGGAGACTTGTTGATGGATGCTAACTCCTTCACTCCTAGGGTTAATGATGATACAAATGATTGGGGGCCAAAAGGTTGTGTGATTGGAAGAATGTTTCAGAGGATTATATAGAGTGTCAGTTGTACAGTTCCTAGATATATTAGAGTAGCGCAACAGAAGTGGTGTGAAACATTCTTGAGATTGATTTGGGATCTAGGTATATTGTTTCTAATCATGCAGGTATCCCTGTTGGATGATATGTATTGCTTGAGGACAAGAAATCTTGAGCGGGGAGGACTTGTAATGTCCCCATTTGGCATTTAGCCAAGTTTGTGACCGTTAGCCTATTCCCTTGAGCTTCTGTAGGCTATCTAGGTTGGTTAGGGAGCTCAGTTTGTTGTGAAGAGCATAGGTTCAGTTATTTTTGAGGTTTTGTGTTGATTGAGCTCAGTGTTGTGTCATGGTGTTTATGCAACTTTTTGAAGTTGTTTCGGCTTCTTGGATTACTCTCTAAGATTCTTGGAGGAGCCGTCTATTTTTGGAAAGTCCCTCAGAAGGCATTGTTGTGAATCCCAAGCCCTACTGAGCGTATTGGTTCAATTTATTTGGCGGAAGGATGCAATTTGGGATTTTCCACAAAAAAAATATTTAATGAGCTATTTTAATTATTATTTTCACTTAAGCTCCTAGGGCTGAAAATAATTAAAAAGTACCTAAGTGTTATAGCTCATTCGAAAGGTTTTTAAGTGTTCTAAATGATAGACACTTAAAAATGGAGCCTCACACATGATATATTTTTATTATTTCAAAAAAGGTCTTTTTGAGAGAAGAAATATGAAGAGTTAAAAAGAACGTAATATTTTATTCCTCTCAAAAAGTTATAAAAAGGGGATGAGAACTTTTGGAGGGGTTATGCTATTGATTTGATATTGTTACTCTGCCGGATTGAACCTAAGTGTTCTTCCTTTTTCCCTTCTTGAGGATGGAAACCCTCTTGAAGATGATCAGTCTCGGTCCTGAGATATCCACCCTAGCTAGTAATGGTGATTTCATCCTGGAATCACAAAGAGATTCATGGATTTGATAGTTTTTTAAAAGATTTTGGTTTGGACTAGATACTATTGTATTTGCTATGAATTTGAAAGTGTTCCTGGGAAGATTTGATGTCTATTTGGTGAAGTTTTGTTATCTTTCTAGTTGTCCGTACATTGCAGGTTGCCGTACATCAAATGAGAAAATTATTTGTTTTGAAGTCTTTTGGTTTGTTGATTTCTTCTATGTCAATCACCTATAATAATTAGATTTTATGAGTGATTTTGAGCAGCTGAAAGTCCAATATTCATGCCTTTCTAGAGTCTTGTACCTTTCTACAAGGGTCGTACTATCTCTGCTAAGCGGTACCATGTGATGATGTTCATTCTCTGTGAAGTTTAATGATTATGTTGCAGGTTTAACGCTTGAAATTCTTTAACTAGTCTAGGCGATCTTGCTAGTACCTGTTGGGAGATCTGTTATAGCAGATTTAAATCTAATACCCTAGCCATACATTCCAGTACCTGTGCGTACATGCTGCCAATTGCTGAGTATTGGTGTTGAGTTTTTAGTTTGTATTGCTTGGTTCATTCATGAATAGTGCTACCTATTTTGAGCACCATAATAGATGTGGTTATCTTTGAGTTTTTATGCATCTGGAAAGGATAGAATACATGCCATACTTATACCTGTCCATACCTACTGTAGATGATGACTAAATTAGATCTGCTGAGACGTCCTAGTTTTGGCAAGGGAAAGTCTCTCATATTAGTGAGTCTGAATAATTGAGGATTATCTTTCATGCTAGATGGAAGATTGATATGAGTTTAAGCATGTTTGAGGATGATTTCATGGTTGTCTTCATATGTCACAGTGCTGCGAACAACTACAACAAAATAGAGGGTCTTCAAACAGTTCATTCCTTATGAAACATTCTATGGTATTTGCATAGTGATCACTTAGTTCAATATTGTGTGCTCAGTCTTTAATTCTTAGTGTTTTCCCTATGCTCTATGTGTTGTAGCGAGACATAATGTATAAATGGCAATGCTCTAATGTTGCAAATGTTTTCATTGTAATACCTTTATTGCAAACACACTTGTAACCCCTGGATGGTATGACCGCCAGTGTGGTAAAAGTTATTTAGTTTCTTTTTTGGCTTTCTCATTGAATAAGCGGATGTACTTTATTCTTTCCTTGTTCATTCACCCATTGAATAAGTGGAGTATTCCCATTGAATAAGAGGATGCCTGCTTAAGCAGAAGATTGTAATTGTTTCATTTACAAGGATTTACTTGTTAGCCAAAGCACTGTATGCTCTCACCTCACTGATCTTGGGAACTTGGTGATCAAAAAGTGTGGAGGTTCTATTTGGTTGCATTGTTGTGCTAACCCTACTGTGGTAGCTTGTATAAAATTAAAAAAAATTGGGATAGCATATTACACTTACAACCATTGGTCAAATGTCACAAATGAGAATAAATAAGCCTATTGCAGGAGCGGACAACAATATAAGAAATTATAATGCAGGTAGAGTTACTACACGTGTTTTAGATAAGCCACTTTGTCCCACATTTGTGCATAGGGAAGAAGAATCTTCTGAAGAGGAGGAAGAGACACACATGACCAATGATGTAATGGTTGCTTATGATGAGTACCATACACTTCCACGGGAGGTTAGAAATGAGCTGACCTTGAATCAATATATGAATCAGCGAAAGGACAAGAAGAGGGTAAAACAAGAAATAAGACCAAAGAAGCATCATAAGGAGTATAAGCAAGCCTTAAACAAACTCTCTTCCTAATTTTGATGGTAGTGGGAAGAGGACAACCCGTGCTTGGATACACAAATTGGATACATTCTTGACACTCAAACCCATGCCAAAAAATGAAGCAATTCAATTTGCAACCATACATTTGGAGGGAGTATGATTGGTGGCATCATAGACTTGTGACTCAAAACCATGCAATGATACATTCTTATGAAGAATTTACAAGCAAACTCATTTCTAGGTTTGATAAGAAAGATGTGGAGGTCTACTAGAGCGAGCTGGCACATATGAAACAAAGTGACCATGTGGATACATACATCAATGAGTTTCAAAAGATCATTGTTTTGGTTACTAATTTGCTCGATAAGAGAATTGTAATGTTGTTTGTAGAAGGATTGAATGCAAATTTGAGAGGTATGGTAAAGGATTTCAAGCCTAGCACATTAAAGAAGCATGAAAAATCAGATCAGAATTTTCTTGATCAGCCTAAGCCTACAAAGTTTGAAACACCACCAAAGATGGATCTTGAGACAAAGAATGATCTTTGTAGAAGACAGTTATGTTTCTGTTGTAAAGAAGCATGGGAATCCGGTCATAGGTGTCTTGGAAAAGGTAAAGTACACTATATAGAGGTCACCTCCGACATTGATGATGTGAAAGTAGACACTAGTTTGGAAAGTGAACATGGACATCCAACACCACATATTGAGAGTGATGGCAACAAAGGGAATATGCTCACTTATCTTTCAAGAGCTCCAAGGTATAATCCATTTCTATTTCAAGGCATCTTATTTGGGTGTAAGGTCATGGCGCTTCTTGATAGTGGAGCTACTCATAACTACATTGATGAGAGATTGGTGGTTAAGAGGGGGTTACATAGTGATGATTTTGAGGGATTTGATGTGACTACAACAGGTGGTTTAATTATTCCATGCAAGAAGAAAATTAGCAGGCTTAGCATTCTCTTTGGTGAGTATACACTTTGTGATGACTTCTATGTTCTTGATTTGAAAGATAATGATGTTGTTCTTGGGATGCAATGGTTACATTCACTTCATAGAGTCATTCAAAACTTACAAACCATGGAGTTGAGTTTCCAACATGAAGGGAAACAAGTTACAATGAAAGCACTCAAACACATGCTGCCACACCAAATTGTAGTTAAAAGTATGAGAGTTATGGACAAAGAAACACTTCACTTTGATAATTCACAAGTACTTGCCATGCAAAGAGAAGACATTTATGTAGATTTTTCAAAATTTATCAGTATGGGGCTGCAAAAGCATGATGGGGAATCACATAATTTTAGGAAGTTTGCTGAATACATGTGGAGGATTGTGGCACTTTTAGCAAGAAGGTTGCATAAACTCTCTTTTGCAAACCTTTGTGCAGCATAGCATATCACATGAGAACTCCTATCAAAGTCTTAGATTAATTTGGGATCTGGGAATTGGTTGGAGTGTTTGGGCCTAATGTAGATTTGTCTCATTCAATTGTTTGAGGACAAGCAATCTTGGGGTGGGAGGATTTGTAATGTCCCCTTTTTGTCCTCCTTAGCTGAGCCAACTTCACCTAAGCCAAATTGAAGTTAAGTTGAGCTAATTTTTGAAAGGTACTTTATAAAGTGACTTTATAACAACTTGGAGAAAGGAAAGTCAGTTAAGTGTAGCAAAAGTGACTTGGAGAAAGGAAAATCAGTTAAGTGAAACTTGGAGGAAGGAAAGTCACTTGATAAAAAGGAAAAGTAAAATATAAATAAATGACAAATAAAATATTATTTTATTTGACAAGTGGGCCAACCCATTTGAAGGAGAAAAAGTAAATTGAAAATAATATTTTATTTACTCATGGTGGCGCACCTCTTGTGGACTTCAAAATTATATCAAATTGGGCAAAAAAGGTCGATCCTCTTGGAGGCTTTAAAAGGTGTTTAGAGGTTCATTTCATCATAATGTATTGTCATTTTGCATATTGGATATTTTCCTTTGAGTTGCAACAATAGGTTCAGCCATTTCTAAGGACGAAAACCACAGTTACCAGATACCCCACCCCCTCTCCCTTGGTACACATATTGTCGTATTGGATACATATACTCATATGATATGGCTCAGATACGTCTTGGATACCATATCCGATCGTACCAAAAAAACCCTATTTTTTCCCATGCCAGATACGCATAGATACGACATTCTCATGATATTTGTGTCGTATCCAAAAAAATATTAACCCTAGAATGTTAAAAATTGCCGCAAGAAACTATTCCATGACCCGACATGCTGATTTCTTGTTGTGGGGAACTACTCTGGACCAACACACACATGATCATAAATATGTCTTTCTACATGATTGTATTTACTCAAATAATCACATTCATTCTAAAGTTGGAGATATAGTGTCAACAAGCAATGGAGGAAGAGGCAAATTTTATTAATTGGTGAAACTTTTTTAATTTTTGGTTTTTTTGTTTTACTTTACATTGTAAACTTTTATTTATTTATTAAGTTTAATACATTTAACTTTTAATTTAAGTTTAATTTATTAATATATAATATATTTGTTAAGTATATATTATTTATATTAAATTTAAATTATTTATTATTATTTATTGCTAATATGTAATGTCCCCTTTCCAAGCCTAGTCAGAAGGGGACCATTAGCCTATCTCGTGATCTTGATGGGCTAGGGAATGGTTTGGGATCATTTTTGGTTTAATTATCAAATTGGAGTTATAAGGTTTGTTTAATTTGATAATTAAACTAAGTTTTATTATTATTGGTGCACTAAAGTCTAAGGTGGGTTATTTTAAAAAGTGACTTAATGTTATGACTTGAAGGGGAAAAGGATGCCTGCTTAAGCAGAAGATTGTAATTGTTTCATTTACAAGGATTTACTTGTTAGCCAAAGCACTGTATGCTCTCACCTCACCGATCTTGGGAACTTGGTGATCAAAAAGTGTGGAGGTTCTATTTGGTTGCATTGTTGTGCTAACCCTACTGTGGTAGCTTGTATAAAATTAAAAAAAAATTGGGATAGCATATTACACTTACAACCATTGGTCAAATGTCACAAATGAGAATAAATAAGCCTATTGCAAGAGCGGACAACAATATAAGAAATTATAATGCAGGTAGAGTTACTACACGTGTTTTAGATAAGCCACTTTGTCCCACATTTGTGCATAGGGAAGAAGAATCTTCTGAAGAGGAGGAAGAGACACACATGACCAATGATGTAATGGTTGCTTATGATGAGTACCATACACTTCCACGGGAGGTTAGAAATGAGCTGACCTTGAATCAATATATGAATCAGCGAAAGGACAAGAAGAGGGTAAAACAAGAAATAAGACCAAAGAAGCATCATAAGGAGTATAAGCAAGCCTTAAACAAACTCTCTTCCTAATTTTGATGGTAGTGGGAAGAGTACAACCCGTGCTTGGATACACAAATTGGATACATTCTTGACACTCAAACCCATGCCAAAAAATGAAGCAATTCAATTTGCAACCATACATTTGGAGGGAGTATGATTGGTGGCATCATAGACTTGTGACTCAAAACCATGCAATGATACATTCTTATGAAGAATTTACAAGCAAACTCATTTCTAGGTTTGATAAGAAAGATGTGGAGGTCTACTAGAGCGAGCTGGCACATATGAAACAAAGTGACCATGTGGATACATACATCAATGAGTTTCAAAAGATCATTGTTTTGGTTACTAATTTGCTCGATAAGAGAATTGTAATGTTGTTTGTAGAAGGATTGAATGCAAATTTGAGAGGTATGGTAAAGGATTTCAAGCCTAGCACATTAAAGAAGCATGAAAAATCAGATCAGAATTTTCTTGATCAGCCTAAGCCTACAGAGTTTGAAACACCACCAAAGATGAATCTTGAGACAAAGAATGATCTTTGTAGAAGACAGTTATGTTTCTGTTGTAAAGAAGCATGGGAATCCGGTCATAGGTGTCTTGGAAAAGGTAAAGTACACTATATAGAGGTCACCTCCGACATTGATGATGTGAAAGTAGACACTAGTTTGGAAAGTGAACATGGACATCCAACACCACATATTGAGAGTGATGGCAACAAAGGGAATATGCTCACTTATCTTTCAAGAGCTCCAAGGTATAATCCATTTCTATTTCAAGGCATCTTATTTGGGTGTAAGGTCATGGCGCTTCTTGATAGTGGAGCTACTCATAACTACATTGATGAGAGATTGGTGGCTAAGAGGGGGTTACATAGTGATGATTTTGAGGGATTTGATGTGACTACAACAGGTGGTTTAATTATTCCATGCAAGAAGAAAATTAGCAGGCTTAGCATTCTCTTTGGTGAGTATACACTTTGTGATGACTTCTATGTTCTTGATTTGAAAGATAATGATGTTGTTCTTGGGATGCAATGGTTACATTCACTTCATAGAGTCATTCAAAATTCACAAACCATGGAGTTGAGTTTCCAACATGAAGGGAAACAAGTTACAATGAAAGCACTCAAACACACGCTGCCACACCAAATTGTAGTCAAAAGTATGAGAGTTATGGACAAAGAAACACTTCACTTTGATAATTCACAAGTACTTGCCATGCAAAGAGAAGACATTTATGTAGATTTTTCAAAATTTATCAGTATGGGGCTGCAAAAGCATGATGGGGAATCACATAATTTTAGGAAGTTTGCTGAATACATGTGGAGGATTGTGGCACTTTTAGCAAGAAGGTTGCATAAACTCTCTTTTGCAAACCTTTGTGCAGCATAGCATATCACATGAGAACTCCTATCAAAGTCTTAGATTAATTTGGGATCTGGGAATTGGTTGGAGTGTTTGGGCCTAATGCAGATTTGTCTCATTCAATTGTTTGAGGACAAGCAATCTTGGGGTGGGAGGATTTGTAATGTCCCCTTTTTGTCCTCCTTAGCTGAGCCAACTTCACCTAAGCCAAATTGAAGTTAAGTTGAGCTAATTTTTGAAAGGTACTTTATAAAGTGACTTTATAACAACTTGGAGAAAGGAAAGTCAGTTAAGTGTAGCAAAAGTGACTTGGAGAAAGGAAAATCAGTTAAGTGAAACTTGGAGGAAGGAAAGTCACTTGATAAAAAGGAAAAGTAAAATATAAATAAATGACAAATAAAATATTATTTTATTTGACAAGTGGGCCAACCCATTTGAAGGAGAAAAAGTAAATTGAAAATAATATTTTATTTACTCATGGTGGCGCACCTCTTGTGGACTTCAAAATTATATCAAATTGGGCAAAAAAGGTCGATCCTCTTGGAGGCTTTAAAAGGTGTTTAGAGGTTCATTTCATCATAATGTATTGTCATTTTGCATATTGGATATTTTCCTTTGAGTTGCAACAATAGGTTAAGCCATTTCTAAGGACGAAAACCACAGTTACCAAATACCCCACCCCCTCTCCCTTGGTACACATATTGTCGTATTGGATACATATACTCATATGATATGGCTCAGATACGTCTTGGATACCATATCCGGTCGTACCAAAAAAACCCTATTTTTTCCCATGCCAAATACGCATAGATATGACATTCTCATGATATTTGTGCCGTATCCAAAAAATATTAACCCTAGAATGTTAAAAATTGCCGCAAGAAACTATTCCATGACCCGACATGCTGATTTCTTGTTGTGGGGAACTACTCTGGACCAACACACACATGATCATAAATATGTCTTTCTACACGATTGTATTTACTCAAATAATCACATTCATTCTAAAGTTGGAGATATAGTGTCAACAAGCAATGGAGGAAGAGGCAAATTTTATTAATTGGTGAAACTTTTTTAATTTTTGGTTTTTTTGTTTTACTTTACATTGTAAACTTTTATTTATTTATTAAGTTTAATACATTTAACTTTTAATTTAAGTTTAATTTATTAACATATAATATATTTGTTAAGTATATATTATTTATATTAAATTTAAATTATTTATTATTATTTATTGCTAATATGTAATGTCCCCTTTCCAAGCCTAGTCAGAAGGGGACCATTAGCCTATCTCGTGATCTTGATGGGCTAGGGAATGGTTTGGGATCATTTTTATTTTAATTATCAAATTGGAGTTATAAGGTTTGTTTAATTTGATAATTAAACTAAGTTTTATTATTATTGGTGCACTAAAGTCTAAGGTGGGTTATTTTAAAAAGTGACTTAATGTTATGACTTGAAGGGGAAAAGGGAAATGTTATAATTTTTAATTCCCTAGTCACTTAAATGTGCACATAACTTGATATTAGAAATTATTTTCCAAGGGAAGTGCAAAAAGGCTCTAAATTCAAGAAAGATTGGTTTTGTAACTCCCAGGTGCTTATAAAAAGAAGATGTGAGCTCATTTGGAGGCATGCTTGGGTTTTTTCTATTGTTATGCTACTGGAATCATACCAGAGTTTTCAACTTGTCTTCTTGTGGACGGAAACTGACCTGAACAAGATCAATTTCGGTAGTGGGACATCTACCCTAGCTGGTTATGGAGGTTTCTACTTCAGGGAACCTATGGAGCTCAATGGATTTGTTAGATTTTGAGGAGTTGTTTATGAAATCAGTTTGAAAGTTTTGTTTTAGTGTTTGTAATGATTGTGGTGTGAGAATCTTTCAATTTTCTTGATGTGCATTCTTCTGTGTTGAGCCCAGTTGTACTGTTGCAAGGCGCACCATCTGGAGAAATCATTTGAGTTAGAAAATTCATAAAGTGTGATTTAAGTCTTGAAATTGATTGATAATACATCTTATACCCTAGACGCCTTCATGTATGAGAGATTTATTGATAATAGACAGAGTTTCTGATCTTTATTGATGATTCCGTACCTGCAGTCCGTACATGTCTATGAGGGTCGATTGGTTATTATGAATTATTGTTGATGCTAAATAATGTTTGGGTGATTGGGCATTGGAAGTATGATGTTGTTACATAAGTTCATTGTTCATCAGCTGGTGTATGTTGTGTTTTGTTATTTGTATTAGCATGCCGTACTTTACCAGATCGTACGACCCTGGTCCTACAGAATGTAGTGGCTGTTGTTGGTATTATGATGTATAATGTGGTGATAATGCTCAGAAAAAAGGTTTGTGATGTTTGATAAGTGAGGGCAGTTAGTATTGTTGTGATTTGTGAACAAATTCTGTGATTCAGATGTCTCTTTGGCTGTCGTACTGTATGACCAGTCAGCTAGTTTGTGAAATATCAGAGAATAGTCAGAATAATCAGAGCTGTGCCATCTTGATCAGTCATATGGGAAGTTCAATGCAAGATCAAATGAGCAGGGTATGATTCTTTAGCATTGATTCTCAGGGGTTAACTCACCAAATTCTAAGCCTGGTGTTACTGTTTATGTTTATATTGATTATCATTGAGATTTTCATTGTAATACAATTCACATTAAGGACCCCTGGATGCTTTACCACCAGTGAGGAGAATGAACCTTTCTTTATTTTTCTTACCCACTAGAAAAGTGGAGTATTCCCATTGAACAAGTGGATGGCTTGTAATCTTTTATGTTTATTTCATACCCACTGATAAAGTGGTGAATTCCCACGATACGTGGATGCCCGCCGCAGCGGAAGAAGTGAATTTTCTTTATCGTATATTTTATATTGTAAGTCAAAATCACTGTATTTAGTTGGTTGCATTCATTGTGCTAACACGGTGATATCTTTGTTCAATATTTTGGAAAAAAATTTGGGGTTGTATATTACAGTGGTATCAGAGCTGGTCACTCCTACCAGCCTATGTTCTTCTTCAAATCAGCCTATAGTGAGTCTCAGTTCAGTGGCTTACACATTTGATGAATCCAGAGGATACTGAGTTCATCACCTATAGAAGAAGACGATATCCTCATTTTGATTCAGAATCAGAAGAGGATCAAAATATGGGTGAAAGGCAACCAGAGGAGCCCAGTATGAGAGACATATTGAATGATCTTGTCCGAGGCCAGAAAGATCTTGTTAGAAGTAATCAGCAGATGAACAGATTGTTGGCTCAGTTAGTAAGTCAAAACCTGGGAGGAGAGACACCTCGTAACAATAGAGGTAATGATGGAAATCAAGGAGAGGCTAGCAATTCCAATAATGCTGGTCAACCACACAATGCCACTTATGCATCTAGAACTACATCCTCCAGACCTATAATGCCTGTGTTTTTGGGTCAGCAACAAAATCCTAATGGAGGACAGCAGTTGGTCACAGAAAGCTTTGCTGATTATAGACGTGAATGGGAGTCTTATGGTGATGATTTTCAGAATATTATGTCTTTCAATGAATTTTGTCAAATCAAGTATCGAAATAGACCCCGGATTCAAAATCAAGATGTGCAAAAGAAGCTTGGTAAAGTTCCTATTCCGCCTTTTGATGGTTCATCAAAATGCACAGCCAGGTCTTGGGTACAAAAGATGGATAATTATTTGAGCTTGAATCCTATGTTGGAGTTGGATTCTATCAAATTTGCAGTTGCCCACCTTGAAGGTCATGCACATGATTGGTGGACTCATGGCATGATCACTCAAGGACATAGCTTGATTACATCCTATGCGGATTTTACTCAAAGATTAATTGATAGATTTGACAAGTATGAACCTGAAAGTCACTTTAAACAATTGGCTCAAGTGAGACAAAAAGATTCAGTGGATGCTTACATTGCCGAATTTCAGAGGATTGCTGTTATGGTGACTGATATTTCAGAAGCAAGGTTGACATATCTCTTTGTTGAAGGATTGATGGAGCCATTAAGAGGTTTAGTTAAGGCTTTAGAACCAAACTCATTGCATGAAGCCATCAAGAAAGCAAGGAATATGGAGTTCACTACACCAAGAAGCAAGTTCTATTCTAAACCATTCACATCAAAGAAGGATAAAAGACCATTCAAGAAAGAATTCAATCAGCCCAAATCCTCTTTCCCTAAGATGGATGATGAAGTTAGAAATGAACTTAGGAGGAAAAAATTATGCTTCACATGTAAGGAACCTTGGGCTCCTAGGCATAAATGCTATGAGAAAGGGAAAGCACAACAAATGGAGGCATATGTTACTGCTGAATCTGAATCAGAAAATTCAGATCAGCAAGATGAATCAAGTGAGAATGATGATGTGGATGACTTAGAAGAGGCAGAGGCAAACAAGGAAAATGTAGTAACATTTGCTCAATTATCTGGGAACCAAAGGAATGATCCTTTCAAGGTTCGTGGGGTACTTGGTGGCCAAAGAATAATTGCTCTCATTGACACTGGTGCGTCACACAACTTCATTGATGAAGGAGTTGTTGCTAGAAGGGGATTGAAACCTGAGGAGTTTGAAGGTTTTAAAGTTGTTGTTGCAGATGGATTTACACTGTCTTGTAATAGAAGATTACCTCAGCTTTCCATGCAAATTGGCAATCATGAAGTGGTAGATGATTTTTATGTGATAAGTATTACTAATACTGATGTTGTTCTTGGTATTCAGTGGCTGAAATCATTGGGAGATATGAGTTTAAATCTACAAACATTGGAATTGAAGTTTGACCATAATGGTAAGAAGGTTGTGTTAAGAGGTATATCCACTGGAGGACCAAGGGTGGTGACTGCAAAAAGAATGGAGAGGCTGTTCCGAAATGATCAGATTGAGTGGGCTGCTCAATGTGTCATCATGCCTACTCCTACCAAGGAGGAAAGGAGATCTTATCATCCTGATATTCAAGATGTGTTGAGTAAGCATAGTAAAGTTTTTAGTAATCTTCCTCCTGGAAGGCCTCCTGATAGAGGCATTGAGCATATTATAGAACTTGAAGATGGGACAAAACCAATCATCACTACTCCATACCGGCAGCCAAAAAGATTCAAGGACGAAATCGAGAGGACTCTCAAAGAATTGCTGGACATGGGCTTTATTAGACCAAGCAAAAGTCCTTTTGCTTCATCAGTAGTGTTGGTGAAAAAGAAAGATGGTACTCTCCGTTTATGCATTGATTATAGGGAGCTCAACAAGAGGACCATTAAAAATAGATATCCGATTCCAAGAATTGATGAGTTGTTAGATGAGCTCCATGGAGCGGTCTATTTTTCAAAAATAGACTTGAGATCTGGTTATCACCAGATAAAAATGAGGGGAAAGGACATTGAAAAAACTGCCTTTAGGTGCCATTATGGGCATTTTGAATTCTTAGTCATGCCCTTTGGATTGACAAATGCCCCTACAACCTTTCAATCTTGTATGAACAAAATTTTTAGCGAGCAGCTCCGGAAGTTTTTGTTAGTTTTTTTTTATGACATACTCATCTACAGTAAGACATGGAAAGAGCATTTGCAGCATATAGATGTGGTTCTTGATATTTTGGAGGCTAATTCATTGTTTGCCAAAGAAGTTAAGTGTGAGTTTGGCCTAACGGAGATTGTATATTTAGGCCATGTTATCAGTGCTAAAGGAGTTAGTATGGATAAAGAGAAAGTCAAAGCCATTCTAGAGTGGCCCCCACCTACAAACCTTACTCAATTGAAAGGTTTTTTTGGTTTGTGTGGGTTTTATAGAAGATTTGTGAAAGGGTTTTCACAAGTCGCAGCTCCTCTCACGGACCTTACAAAGAAAGGAGCCTTCCAATGGTCTCAATCAACTCAAGATGCTTTTGATAGGTTCAAACAACTCATATGTAGCAGCCCTGTTCTTGCACTACCAGATTTTTCTAAGCCCTTTGAATTGGAATGTGATGCTTCTGGAGAAGGTATTGGGGCTGTTTTGATGCAAGATAAGCATCCTATTTGTTTTGAAAGTAGAAAATTAAGGGGTGCTAAAAAAAATTATTCTATTTATGACAAAGAAATGCTTGCCATAATGCATGCTTTAGTTAAATTTCGTCAATATCTAGTGGGAGGCAAGTTTATTGTCAAGACAGATCATAACAGTTTAAGATACTTCATGAGCCAAAGGGATTTGAATGAAAGGTAGCAAAGATGGGTAAGCAAGTTGCAAGCTTTTGATTTTGACATTGTTTATGTTAAAGGCAAAAAGAATGTTGTGGCTGATGCTTTGTCTAGAAGGCCATATATGCATTCTATGGTGGAGTTGGTGGCTGATTGGAAGGAACAAATCATTCTTGAATATGCCAAGGACTCTTTTGCATCAAGTGTTGTAGATGGGACCTTCAAAGACGATAAATATGAGGTAAATGGTGGTCTGATTTTATACAAGAATAGAGTCTTTTTGGTTCCAAACTCCAAGATTAAATCTCTGATTTTGAAGGCATTTCATGATTCACCCTTGGCTGGTCACCAAGGCATATTTAAAACATATAAACAAATAAGAGAGAGATTTACGTGGAAGGGGTTGAAGGAAGAGGTTTGCAAACATATCAGAGAGTGTTATGTATGCCAACAGAACAAGTATGAGAACACTTATCCTGCTGGTCTGCTCCAACCACTGCCCATCCCTAATCAGAAGTGGGAAAGTTTGGCTATGGATTTCATCACTGGCCTTCCCAGGGTGCAAGGGAGGGATAGTATCTTTGTGGTTGTTGATAGATTAACGAATTTTGCTCATTTTTATGCTGTTTCTACAAGATTTACTGCAGTTCAGGTGGCTGAATTATTTTTTAGAGAAGTATTCAAACTTCATGGGCTGCTAAGGAGCATTGTTAGTGACCGTGATAGCAAATTCTTGAGCTTATTTTGGAAGGAACTATTCAGACTGTGTGACAAAATTAACCCCAAGCACCAGTTACCATTCTCAAACGGATGGACAATCTGAAATAGTTAACAAGTGGCTTGAAGGATATCTTAGAAGTTATGTATCAGGACAGCAGAAGGCATGGGTAAGATGGTTACATATTGGTGAGTATTGTTGCAACTCTTCTTATCACATGTCAATAAAAATGTCTCCATTCATGGCATTGTATGGATATGAAGCTCCTAGCTTCACTGACATGTTGTTTGGTGATAGTCAAGTTCCTAGAGTTAAAGAATTTTTGCAGGATAGCCAGGACTTGCTGAAATCATTGAAAGAAAATATCAGATATGCTCAAAATCAGCAGAAGTTGTACGCTGATCAGCAGCGTATAGAGAGGGTTTTTGCAGTAGGGGACATGGTATATGTCAGAATTCAGCCTTACAAATAGTCTTCTATCAAAAAGAGTGGGGCTGAAAAGTTGAAGCCTCATTTTTATGGGCCTTTCAAAATCATTGGTAGGCATGGAGAGGTTGCATATGAGTTGGAATTGCCTGAGCATAGCAAAATACATAACATTTTCCATGTCTCTCGCCTTAAAAAGGCTCTTGGACAGAACATTGTGCCATCATCAATATTGCCACCTATTGATGATGAAGGAAGACTTGAACTCGTACCTGAGGCTATTCTTGATCAAAGAGAGAGGGTGTTGAGGAAGAAAACTATTAAAGAGTACCTAATCAAATGGAAGAATCTTCCTCTTGAGGATGCAATGTGGGAAGGAGAAGACATCTTGCAGCATCCTGTATTACAATTGCTTGGGGACAAGCAATTTTTAGGAGGGAGCACTGTAATGTCCCCTTTCCAAGCCTAGTCAGAAGGAGACCATTAGCCTATCTCATGATCCCGATGGGCTAGGGAATGGTTTGGGATCATTTTTGGTTTAATTATCAAATTGGAGTTATAAGGTTTGTTTAATTTGATAATTAAACTAAGTTTTATTATTATTGGTGCACTAAAGTCTAAGGTGGGTTATTTTAAAAAGTGACTTAATGTTATGACTTGAAGGGGAAAATGGAAATGTTATAATTTTTAATTCCCTAGTCACTTAAATGTGCACATAATTTGATATTAGAAATTATTTTCCAAGGGAAGTGCAAAAAAGCTCTAAATTCAAGAAAGATTGGTTTTGTAACTCCTAGGTGCTTATAAAAAAGATGTGAGCTCATTTGGAGGCATGCTTGGGTTTTTTCTATTGTTATGCTGCTGGAATCATACCAGAGTTTTCAACTTGCCTTCTTGTGGACGGAAACCCACCTGAAGAAGATCAGTTTCGGTAGTGGGACATCTACCCTAGCTGGTTATGGAGGTTTCTACTTCAGGGAATCTATGGAGCTCAATGGATTTGTTAGATTTTGAGGAGTTATTTATGAAATCAGTTTGAAAGTTTTGTTTTAGTGTTTGTAATGATTGTGGTGTGAGAATCTTTCGATTTTCTTGATGTGCATTCTTCTGTGTTGAGCCCAGTTGTACTGTTGCAGGCCGCACCATCTGGAGAAATCATTTGAGTTAGAAAATTCATAAAGTGTGATTTAAGTCTTGAAATTGATTGATAATACATCTTATACCCTAGACGCCTTCATGTATGAGAGATTTATTGATAATAGGCAGAGTTTCTGATCTTTATTGATGATTCCGTACCTGCAGTCCGTACATGTCTATGAGGGTCGATTGGTTATTATGAATTATTGTTGATGCTAAATAATGTTTGGGTGATTGGGCATTGGAAGTATGATGTTATTACATAAGTTCATTGTGCATCAGCTGGTGTATGTTGTGTTTTGTTATTTGTATTAGCATGCCGTACTTTACCAGATCGTACGGCCCTGGTCCTACAGAATGTAGTGGCTGCTGTTGGTATTATGATGTATAATGTGGTGATAATGCTCAGAAAAAAGGTTTGTGATGTTTGATAAGTGAGGGCAGTTAGTATTGTTGTGATTTGTGAACAAATTCTGTGATTCAGATGTCTCTTTGGCTGTCGTACTGTATGACCAGTCAGCTAGTTTGTGAAATATCAGAGAATAGTCAGAATAATCAGAGCTGTGCCATCTTGATCAGTCATATGGGAAGTTCAATGCAAAATCAAATGAGCAGGGTATGATTCTTTATCATTGATTCTCAGGGGTTAACTCACCAAATTCTAAGCCTGGTGTTACTGTTTATGTTTATATTGATTATCATTGAGATTTTCATTGTAATACAATTCACATTAAGGACCCCTGGATGGTTTACCGCCAGTGAGGAGAATGAACCTTTCTTTATTTTTCTTACCCACTGGAAAAGTGGAGTATTCCCACTGAACAAGTGGATGGCTTGTAATCTTTTATGTTTATTTCATACCCACTGATAAAGTGGTGAATTCCCACGATATGTGGATGCCCGCCGCAGCGGAAGAAGTGAATTTTCTTTATCGTATATTTTATATTGTAAGTCAAAATCACTGTATTTAGTTGGTTGCATTCATTGTGCTAACACGGTGATATCTTTGTTCAATATTTTGGAAAATTTTTTGGGGTTGTATATTACATAATATATATATATATATATATATATATATATATATATATATGTCATATCTAGCCGTATCCATATTAGGGGTCTTGAAAAATAGCCGTATCCATATCCGATACCATATCCGTATCCGATATTGTATCAGTGTCCATGCAACTCTAATGAAAACCCTTGGAAATTAGTGGATTGGACGAAAACACAATGCCACTTGAGAGGTGAATCCATTCACGGTTTGCTATAGTGCTTTTTTACAGGTTTTGACATCAATTGGAGCTACATGGATATATTATTTTCTACAGGTATATCAATCAAGGACATCTAGGGTTTGAGGACCAAATTGATGAGATTTGTTCCAAATATCAATTTGGGTTTGAGGCGATTTGGTGTAATGTCCCCATTTTGAGCTAAGTAATGATTTGTTAGTTGAGTTGTTTCTATACATGGAGAACCGGAAAGTTGGTATATGTCTATACATGGAGAATCGGAAAGTTGGCTCAACTAGTATATTATTTATAAAATGCAATATTGAAATTGTATTTTCAATTATTTCGTTTGATTTGTTAGATGGAATAAAAGGGAAAATGAAATCTTTAATTACATTTTCTCTAATCTATTATTATGGAGTTTTGTGTGGAATAAGGAATTGCTCCAGGTGGGACCTATTTGTCATCAAGAGCCAATGTGGGAGGAAAATAGGTCCAAGGTGTTCAAATATTTCAAAATACCTATTTCAAATGGATCGACTATCATATGGAGTGCAAATTCATTGGATATTGGTCCCATTTGTCCCAACGCCCATGAGGAGTTCACCCAAGGTAAAAATGTACACAATTTGCATTGGATCATGTGAAATAAAAATGTACATGGTGGCTAGAGTAAAAATGTACATGGTGGTTGGAGTAAAAATGTACACAACATTGGATCAAGTGCCAATGGTGGGAGCAAAACAAAAGTTATTAAATGATTGATGTCAATCAAGGGACCGATGGCCAAGGTAGAGAAGGAATGTTGTAAATGCAAAATAACAATATTAAATATTTACATATGGATCGGTTGAGGAATTCCAATGCCAATGCCAATGTGGTTGTGATCGTCCAAGCCTATAAATGATATTCAATGCTAAATAAAGATATCAAATGAATGCATGCAAGCAGCCGCCTATGCAAGAAGAACTCATTGCTAAAGGATTGATTCATATAGAAGTAGTTGTGTTTCATTTAAAATAATTAAAGATTGTTTTAAATGAATGAGTTTTGGTTGCAAATCATTTACAATTGTTCAAGTCTCTTGTTCATCATTGGTGGATTCCAAAATTCATCTAAATTGCTAAAGAGGAGGATTGCTCATCCAAAGAGAAGTTAAATAGAGACTTCCATCTTTATTTGAGGGATATGTTGAATCTGGTATGTTTTCTTATTCTATTATTTTGACTGAAAATTTTGATTTTCATGTCTTTTTGCAAGGTGATGACCCCTTGTGTTCGTATGGTGATGACCCCATACTTTATGTGAGGTGATATTATTCTGATATTCACCATTAGAGCTTAATGTTTGCAAGTTTAGTGAGAATTGGAAGGAAGTTTATATGATATTGCAACCCTTGGTCAAATTGGAGATCAACCAAGGTATCCATTATCAACTACTGGAGCAATTGAGAGGGATTTTATCTTGAGTTCACAATCTGATTTTGTTACTTTTATTTCAGGGTTTTATGAAGATTGATGATCATACAAGTCAATATCATTCATTAGAGATCCGTCACTTGATTGGAGAGGAGATAATTTAGCATTTTTGTGAAATCTGGGCTCATACCAGCATGCTACAGGTCTGCTACAGCAAGCTACAGCACTAATTAAGTCTGAGTTAGAAGCTAAATTCATATCAGCTTGAAGACATATGATGCTACATGGCAATTGGACACAATTCCAGTCCTACCGATTTGCATTTTGTGCTATTTGAAGGCATTTTTAGCTTCCATTCATCAATTTGTCATTGGCTGGGCAGTTATCAGTGTTATCAACATTTTATCAGTCATATTAGTCATACGTTCAGTGGCATGTGTTGGTGATTCATGGTTCATTATTGGTTGGGATCATTGGCCAATCATTCTTGATTGTTTAGACAACATTTGTAATAAGTTTGGATGCTAGTTAGCTTCATTTCCATGTATGTTTGAAGATTTGATATAAAACAGTGTTTGACTGTCATATAGGACATCGAATAGTCATTTGTAATTGGCTACTTTGAATAAGTGAATAAATCATTGGAGTTGGGTTTTCATTATCTACATGATTCATGTGATATCTTTCATTTGAGTTGATAACTTGGTGCAAGAAATCTTATCTAAAATAGATCATATATAATAGGGTCTCTTACATTTGGAGACATCTTGCTAGCTGCCTAGGGTTTGTTTGACATTGATATCATTGGCATGTGTGAAGGGCGAATCATGCAAGGAGGCAGACATTTTATGCAGATCTAGGTTTCATGTTTTATGCAAATCATGGCTTTTGAGGTCTCATCATCTATTTTGCATCCTCTATCACCTAGGGTTTAGGCACTTCACATTGGAGGAGAGATCGCTGCCCTAGAAGACTGGACTGTGGATACCTTCATCATTTTGCATACCAGATATTAGTCTTGTATAAGCTTTTGTTATATTAGACTTCTAGTGCTAATATTTAGTCATCATTCATTGCTATTCAAAGCATATCTTTGTACATTTCAAGGAGACACAATATCGGGTATGTGAAACAAGTTTAACTAGGTTTGTAATCGTTGTCATAAGTGTATCAAACCTGTCATAAATTGTAATTAGACTTGTTATGGTAAAAATAAAGAAATGATTAGTGTAGTATTTTGATGTTTTATGAATGCAAAGTTATGTGTTATGTTTTTAATATATTGGCATATGTATGTTTATGAAAACCATCACAAACAAGCATCAAAACAAACATTAAACTTAGAAATCAGAATTCAGTCACATTGCATGACAAGTGTTTGACAAAATATCAAACCATTAAAATAAAAAAATACAAGGCAGACTTGGTTGGCGTTCTTACAGTTTGGCTCTAGAAATCACTTCCTCTCAATTGCATCCTTTGCTATCTTTTGTAATGTCCCCATTTCCGGCATGATCACCTAATAGGAGTCTGGGTTAGCCTATCCTCATTCCCATACGCTATGGCTTGGAGAAGATAACGTTGTTTAGAGGCTTGGAGAGTGAAAAGTTGTTTTATAAGGCTCAACCAATTTTTGACAAAGTGGAAAATGAATTAATATAATTTTACATTAATTATCAAAAGATAAAAATAATAAAATAGTGGCTTCTGGATTTAGGCGAATCACTTGGAGGTTTAGAAAATAAAATAATATTATTTTATTTGGAGAAGCTAGCGCCACATTGAAAGAAGATAAATTAAATAATAATATTTTATTATTATTTAATTTGAGCGCCCAAGTCATGGATAGAAAATAAAATAATATTATTTAATTGGAGCGGCCAAGGTGGAGAAAAAATGTAATATTTTATTATCATCTAGTGGAGTGCTCAACTTGGAGAAAGGTGAAAATAAAATAATAAAATATTATTTAAAATTCGGCAGCCATATTGGGAGAAAATAAAATAAATAAAATATCAGTTTTGGTCGACATTGGAGGGAAAAAGTAATTCAAATCTTTAATTTGAATTTGTCAGCTACATCGAAGGAAAAAGAAGAACCAAGTATAAAAGAATGTTGACAGAGCTCATTTGATCATCATGAACGTATTGGCAACTTTGGCATTTCACTTGGCATTTGTTTTGCAGGACTTTCCAAGGAGGAAAACCCTTGTGGAAGGAGGTGTGTTCAACGAAAACCCAATCACATCTTGGAAGTAGATTCATATGGAGTTCACATTTGCGCTTCATGGAGATTTGAAGATTCATTGAGTTTCATGCTATATCATTCATTGCAGATTTGAGTTTTGTTATTGAAGATCTTGGATATCATTGTGGAGCATCATCATTGAGATCCTTCATTTTGCATATTGAGTGCCACCATTGAAGAGAGACCTTGTGGAAGATTCATTTGGCATCATTGGAGCGCTAATTTCTAAAGTTTGGTTGCATATTCCATGAGTACTGTTTGCAGATTTGCCATATCAACAACTTCTTACCCTAGCCGCCGTCATATTGTGGAGTGCTATTCCTTGTTGGAGGTAGCGATTCATGCTAGAGTTCACCTTGGTGTTGGGACTGCATTTGGGCCTCCGACATCACATTTACTACCCTATGGATGGACAGTCTGCTGCAGATCTGATTTAAGGATCATCATAGGTAGCGATCAACACCTTAGAGGCATCATTGCATTCATTGAACATCCTAAAAGCAATGATCAACCTTTGGAGTAGAGCGATCAGCATTGAAGTCATTTGACATTATCTAGAGTGGCCGATCTACGAGCAGAGCTTTGGACAATAGCATAGGAGTCACAATTCATCATCATCCCACATCAAAGGTGGTAGCAATCGGCATAGAAGAAGGGCGATCATACATGTGGTTCATCACCAACACTTAGTTGCATCAATTGAAGTTCATTCTTGCTATCTTTCATCATTCCCTTGAAGGCAAATTTGACTTGAAGAGGTTCACTCCTTGTTTTGCAAGTTTGACATTGAAATTGGTATGTTGGAGTTCATCATTTTACTCTAATTTTGTAACAACAGTTGGAATTGTAATTTGGCTATCATAGAGCCATAGATTTGATGTATTGATGCAAGTGAACAATCTGATTTCCATAACAACAGAGTTGAATTGATTTGATCATCATTTTGCAATCAACCTAGTGTGTAATTCATTGTGTAATCCAACTAGGGTTTGATTGTATATTTTGCATTGATGTTTATGATGTAATTGCCATAATAATTTGGATGATATAAGTGTGTATTGAGATCTGAAAATATAAAATCAGAATTTAGTCCTAGGGTTTGAATTGAGATTTGCAAATTCAAAAAATTTGGTGCAAAACCCTACTTTGGGACATTACATCTTTGCCCATACAGATTTAATTTTAACAAGCATGGACCCATTTATGGATGTGTTTGAAAGCATTTTCAGTCTCTCTATACTCTGGCAACTTTATAGACATTTCATAGTGTACGTGACTTGGTTGTTGTTGTGGAATGATCTGTGGTTGAGACCCAATACTCGATTGTGTGATGTTCTGCATATGACCATTTAATTTTCCTTTGACATCAATGACAATATTTCCAACAAGAAATTTCTTACAACTGTGCCCTACTTCTAGGCACACATCACTAATGAATTTGCCAAGAAAAGTTTTAGGTGGCTTTTGCCAATGAAAAGTGTGTTTGTTTTATGACTTGAAAAACTCTGATAAGTTGCTGGCATATTTCAATAATGTTTGAGCTACTTTTTGATTGAACAGACAAAGGTTTTAGATGGCTAAACCCTCAACAAAGTGTGCCTTCTTTTACTTGTTCACTTTCCATTTAAAGAGCATTTTCATAAGCACTTTGCCACTTTTAGGGTTGAATTTATACATGGTTTGGCCCATCTAGAAGCATACTTCACTTCCTAGGCATGTTTTACTTAGACTTCTACCATCTTTTAAACACGTTGGCATTTCATGACATCATTAGCTTCCTTCAATACCAAATGCAACTTTAGAAGGCATTTGCCACCCTTAGGTGCCATTTTGCATTGGCTTTACCAACTAAAAGATGCGCCACAACTAGATCATGTCCCCTTTGATGAGCACATTGTTGGGAAATAAGGTGTCTCAACCTTTGCAATTTCCTAGCATTATTTATTTATTTGTATATTTATTTATTGCCTAATGTTGTAATTACTTGCACATTCAGTTTGGTCAGATAGTTGAAGGTGACATGGTGACATGTCATCTTACTTGGAATGTGACTTGGATGGTCAAGTCAAACCTACATGGATTTGGGCATCCCATTTGAGGTGCCACTAATATGCCATGTGTCAGCATCTTGTGGTGTGTGGAAGACAATATTCCATATGACAGAATCTATGACGCGTAAGAGCCAAGTTTGGAGATTCCTATGACAAGTGATGACAAGTGTCGGTGAGCATCTTTGCATGAGGAAAAGGCATCTTTGGGCGCCCAAGTTGGGCTATGACATGTTGTAAGAAGAATATGCTATATTTAGCATTGTATGACAGATTCTCTTACAACATTTAAGGTTGTTATGTTGGGAAAATCTATGACAATTGTAAGATGCGTAAGAGCATCTGTCATAGTCTATTTTTTAGCATGGAGCGCTCCTATGTTGGGAAAGTCAAATCTGCCATGTATGACAGATGTAAGGGATGTAATTGCAGCAAGGACAAGTGTACTTTGATGTGGGATAATGGCCATATGCCAAGGTGGACGCCTATCCCAAGATGCTCTCAATATTTGCCTTGTAATCTCTATATATTGCATAGTTTGGAGTTGTAGTTGCATAGTGTTTTTACCGGTACTGTTATGCTACTGGAATAACTCTAGATTTGACATTTGAAGACTCTTGGAAGAACTTGAATTGCAAATGTATTGTAAACTGTAACTGTTTCAGATAATACATTATGCAAGTTTTAGAGTGGGTTTTTTCATTTGGAAAGGTTCTCCCCACGATACATCTTGTGTCTACTCTCTGTCTACATTCTTGTTTTGTGTTGTTGTAATATCTCTGATATATGTTTCATATTGCTACAATTGTAAATGTTGTAAAGAATTTGCATACCTCTCCCCTCATTAGATTAGTTTAGGAAGCGACTTTTGCACACCTGGCTTCCTTTCACACAATTATACTGAGAGGGGGGGGGGGGGGGTTGAATATGTATTGTGTATAGGGAAAATTGAGTTAATTAGATCAAGCATGAATATAAAAAACCATTTCCTATAACCTTCAAAAAATATATCAAAGACAAATAACCATGATTCAATGCAAATAAACAAAGAACCTTACCACCTAAGATTGTATTTATTCATTGGTTTATATGTGGATTGCTCTTTTAATTTGCATAACCATGGTTGCAACAAGCGTGGATAAATGATGTGCTCAAGACGTGATATGTGCTCAATGATACGAGATGCTCAAAGCACTGCATGAATGCCCAAAGCTTAATGATCGAAGAGGGTTTGTGAAGAGATAAATGGGGGTATATATAGCTTTCAGGGGAAAATCAATCAACGATGGAAATAATTCAATGATATTGACGGATGAGATAAATTGAGATGACATGAAGGAACGTGCTCACGACATGTGTCCATGCAAAAAGATGTTTTATTGATTTAATTGCTTTCTTGGCTAAAAATAAGATTGATTTCATAAAAATGGAATGGTTTTTCTATTTTATGAGTTGATTGATAAAAACAATGATTTAAAACCAATTAACTCAACTTTTGTTTTGCTTTTTGACATGCTATGAATAAAATTAAATAATAAATTATTTAATCTGTGTGCATGGAGGAAAATGATATTTTTAGAAGATTGAGAAGATAATTAGAAATTAAATAAATAATTTTATTTATTTATTTGAGCATGATGGAAGAAATAAGAAGATATAAATAAAATATTAATTTTATTTGTTTTTAGAAGATATTCGAAAAATCAACTTAAATAAATTTGGACAATTTATTTAATTTTTAGAGGAATAATTAGCTAATTAAATAATTAAATTATTTAATTATTGTGGATAGGAGGAATTAAGATGGTGAATTAATTAAATAGTTGATTTATTTAATGGAAAATAGAAGAATACAGTGGTGAATTTGATGAATTAATGAAATTAATTAAATAACTAGAATTTATTCAATTAATGTTGGATTTAGGAGAATTAGAAAAAAATAGTGAAATTAATTAAATAATCAAGTTATTTAATTAACGTTGGATGCAAGTGATTTAGAAGAATGTGATGTATGTAGGGTGAATAATGCAAATGCCATTTTTAGATGTCTACAAGTATAACACAATTTTTTACTTTTTCAAACTTAACAATCACAACAATAATGCACACGCAAGGTCTAATAATTAAGTACACAGAGAGAACACGCAATTTTACGTGGAAACCCTTTCAGGAGAAAACCACGACACAATATTGCTTATGTATATATATTAGTCTTCTTTTGTAGGCTCCAACCTACTGGAGACTCCAATACCCACTTGTACAATCTGTGAGCACCAACCCATTGGAGACACCAATCTCCACTTGACAAAATTATAGGTACCAACCTATTGGAGGCTCCAACCCCCACACAAACTGAGCTCCAACCTAGCAAGAGGCTCCAACTTCTATTTGATAGGCTCCAACCTATTAATCCTCCAATGGATGATTAAGTATACTTCTCCACAAGATCTTTCTCTCACCAAACTGTTTACAACTTTCACACGATCCTTTCTTCACAAATCTGGTCACACACTTCCTTCCCTCACAAATCTAATCACACTTCCTTTTTCACAAATTTGATCACAGTCCACACAATAACTTTTTCTCACAAATCTAATTCAAATCATGCACAATTACTTTCCACAAATCTGATCATAACCATGGCATTATCTTCACATAATTTTCTACTCATATCATCTTTATATTATCACACACTCTTCCTTTGAAAACAAAGCTGATTTGCACTTCATCTTTCTGCCTCTTCTCTTCTTTTCAAGTCTACTCTAAACTCAGATATAAAACATTTAACTTCTTGTTTTCAAACCATACAATCTTCCAACCTTTATATCATTCCAAAGGAGGTGACCTTTAGGAATGGATGTGTCTATTATTAACAAAAATGACTCTTCACAAATTGCACCTCTTCATCATAAAATCATTGCCCTTTAGATTTTGTCTTTTTGCTGCCTTAACCTTTAGGAATGGATGTGTCTATTATTAACAAAAATGACTCTTCACAAATTGCACCTCTTCATCATAAAATCATTGCCCTTTAGATTTTGTCTTTTTGCTGCCTTAACAAACACATGGTTATCTTTATTAAGAAGTTCCTTTAGCCAATCACACCACCTTGTCTAATATGAAACAATGCCTTTTTATCTTATAAACAAATTTGATTTCTTCACAATACAAACCGCATCCTTTTATATCTTTGATCACTGCCCTTAACTTCCATTTAAACAAATGCGATCATTGCCCAATGACCATTCATGAATCACATCTTATATAAAATAACATAGCTTCTCTTTATTCAAATAAGACATCTTTTGTCTTATGTGAAGCACTGCATATTAATCTTTAATTGTTGTTCCTTGTCTTTATTTAATTGTTGTTGTCCACTTTTTATTCATTGTTCCCTTTATAACAAATGTAAATCGCATCACCTGTCTTTTTATTCACACAAACTTCCTCTTTAACAAACTTGTCTTATATATGAGTGTTTGTCTTATTTACTTGTCTCATTCACTAATTACATGACAATGAATGCTGATTGCTACCCATTTAATAACTATTTTGTCTCTTGTGAAGTCGATGATCCTCTATTACAAATCGCACCATATAAAACATATATCTGATGTTCCTTCTTGCAGAATAGAAGGCTTAGAAAATCATTGATCTTTGCACCATACAAAAAACCGATCGCTACATGTGTATATCATAGCATGGTGAACTAGGAATGAAATCAAATTATCTTTTATATCATCCTTGTCTTTCCTTCAAGGGAGTCGACCTCTAACATTTATCTCTCCAATGTTTAAATCTTTAATTTAAACATACACTCTCCAACAATAACATGTAACACATATACTCAAGTTTGCTTTGCTCTCCAACAAACAACTCTTATTATATCGGACCACTCTTATTATAACGGCCAACTCTTACTTGCCTTGACATCAATGACCCCATTAATTACTCCATGCCTTTGATCTCAATCTCATTCATACTTCTTTGACAAGACCAATGACAATCTTTGACAATCTCATCCATATATCTTGTACAATCAATCCAATCAATCTTCACAACATCTCTTAGACGTTAATCTTGCCAACAATCTCGCTCTTATGTCTGACATTAGTGACACCACTTCTTTTTCATGCACCTTCTTGACATCAATGATAATATGTTCTTATACTCTCATCTATTCATGACTATCTTCTTAATCTCAATAACATGTGTATGCATCTTTTACATCAATGACAACATTGCCAACAATCTCCCCCTTTGTCATTGATGGCAACACAAACATAATTCTCTTCTTTGCATTGCTATCCCTTACTCTATCCCTCCCCCTTGACATCAATGGCAAATGGACACTTAGTATACTTCTTTATGATATGATTCTCTTTCTTGTGATGCTCCCCCTGTCTGTAAGACTCCCCCTTTCTCAGGATTCTATTTGCTCTAATTCTCCTCCTTTGTCTCTTTGTTGCTTGGGTGATATGCTTCCTCTATAGCTGTCCAAATAGATAATTTGGATGATCTTCTCATGTTTAATGCATCAGGAACTTGTTTTGATATCCATCATTCACTAAGCATCTTTATAAAATTTAAAAAACTTTCAATTATTCACAAAGAATCTTCTCTTGTCTGTCATGCTTAACATTAAAGGCATCATTCTTCCATTCTATAATTCTCTCTTTCTGAACTTTCCTTTTGACATCAATGGTAAGAAATCTTCATCTATCTCTGATTTTTCTCTTCCACGGGGCTATAACTTTCAACCTTTCTATAATTCTTCCCCCTTTTCAGTAATGGTAAAGGGATATTCATTATACCTCTATCCACTGTCTTCTTTGGCATCATTACATCAATGGGGACTTGAACTTAAGTATAACCATCATAGCCTTCCAACTTGCTACCATCCATTTCTTTTTCTTTTCCCAATATATGCTTGTGTGTTCTATCATACTCTTCAGGCAAGGACTCCTTTGGATCAGTCTCATCCTCCCATAGCATCTTTATCATGGTTTCTTTCTTCTTTCATTGTCTCATGCCTTCTAAGCTCTCTATCATCTTGACATCAATTCTTCTTTACTTCATTATATTGCAACTTTAATATGTAGTCTACTACTACCATATCATAACTCTTTTCTTATGACTCTCCCTTTGATTACTAACAACATAATGCTCATATAGAATATGCATTAGTTGATCTATCTTGAATTTTCTTCTCTATGGAGCTTAAAGATGATGCAAGATTAGCTCCCCCTGAATTCATACTTCTCCTTAAGGACTAAGTGATACCTCTTGTGCATAGAGCACAAGCATATATATTTCCTTCTCTTGCTCTTGTTTCCTTCTCCATACTTTTGTAGGTCCTTGCTTTTCTTCGCCACAAATATCCACCTTTTTGTATTGTCTAGGAGGTTCTACAAAACCATATCTACAAAATCGTACCATATGCCCATAATTGTTGCACTTGTAGCAAGTAACATTGTAATCCATCAAAGGAACAAAAGAATTATAGTTCCTTCTTGAAAATTCATAAGTACTTCTACTCTTGTTCCAACCATCATTTCTCGCTTGTGTTCTACAATCTTTTGCCTTATGACCAAGGTGGTTGTATTTATAACATATGATATTGCCCTTTCTATTTGGCAACCCATAAGAACCTCTATTCTTGATCCAACCATTGTTTCTTGCATGTGTCCAACAATCTACCGCTTTATGACCAAAGTTATTACATGAATAGTAATAACCATAAAATGAATGTTGAGACTTGTCCATTTGCGCTTGCCTTGGAGGAAACAATCTTGTGAATTTCTCCTTGTTGTCTCTATGAGGAACATTAGTTTTCTGCAGGATATTGTTTTCCTTCCTCTTATTATTCTCATTATTAATTAAGCCTTTTAGAACATCTACATAGCCTTTTGGTTTTTCCTCATTTCCTTTTTTTTGTTGCTCATTTGAAAGTTTGTAGTATCCCCTGTGCCTGGTAGGGTTTTATGCCAATATTTTTTGTTTTTTGTTGTAACACCCCACCATGAAACACTAGAGAACAACACATTTACACTAAACAAATCGGACAATTTTTTTTTTAAATACAAGGAATAACAAGGTAACATTTAACTTATCTGTACTAAGCAACATTCTCCCAGGGTTCCATGGCGGCATTACTGACAAAACTTCGATCATGTTTTCCCACACATCACACATTAACTTGACAACAATAATTCATTCTAAATTTATTACATTAATTGAATAACCTTATACATTTCCATGACATCAAACAAATAATCATCCATAATAAATACAACTTCAGTTTTTCATACGTAAGAGGATACAACATAATATTGTTTACATCACCAACTTTTGTTTACAATGGATTACAAACATTATTAATAACCTGATACACAAGATAGTACATGAGCATAAATAACTGTCTTCATCAACTGGTACATGATCTGAAACTGCTACAGGAGTTACAACCTTCTTACACACGAATAATGGCAAGGAAAAACCAATGGAGATAAAGCACATCCACCCGACCATGTGGAACCCTAAGGTCCACCCCCCGTGCTAGGAGATAACATAAGGTCCCACAACATCATACAGTTAGGTAGATAAGTGCCTAATAGAAACAAGGACTAAACATAACTCCATCACAACACACGACAACATCACAAACAACTCAATATCACTTCCAGAGGCAACACACGACAAATGGAGAGAATACGACTAGGGAATGCTAGGCTACAGTAGGGAGAGTGTCATCGCATGGTCCTAACATGGGTTATCCTGACAGCCTCTCACTAGGCGCCGGCCCCCATCTATGGTTATCCTGACAGCCTCTCACTAGGCGCCGGCCCCATAGGGTGACTCATGCGGCATCAACCTTCCTTTCGTGAGGACAAGGAAGTTGATCTTGCCGACCAGGCCTTCTCTACCCATCCTTAGTCTAAACGAGCACTACAGGCATGGGAGAGGAATCCAATTATCTTGTTAATGTGTATTTTACCCTTTTCCCCCCCCAGTTTATTTTTAGGTTTTCACTTAATTAACAACTTTCAATGGGTTATCCTGACAGCCACTTTGGGCGCCGGCCCCACATTGAAAGCCACTCCCCTACCTGCATCTAGAAACCCGAACTATCAAGCAAGACAATCACTTTCATACTGATAAGTATACATAAACAATGCAAGGCATTTCCCTTCTTGCATACAAAACATAGTCACGATAACCAACTTTTAGATCATTGTCCAAAAACTTCCAATCATCAATCGCAATAATCATAACACATATCCAGAGCAAGGTATGGGTCATCTTGCTCTTCCAATCACAGATATGAACCAAAATAGTTTCTCATTACAAGATCTCCCCATTTCCATACTAATCACAAGCTTGATATCAATACATACATGAAGGAAAATTAAACCCATTGAAATAAATTCATGACACAATAAGTACATCATCAAGATCCACATACACCGACAAGAGACAGTATGTTCTTACAACGTCTTCATTTCAAGACAACTACGAATAGAATACATACGAACAAATCCTATTACCTTATGCCTCTGGAACCTAAACTTAACAATTTACACAAAGACTCACTCTCATACAAATTTTGCTTGCAGTAAGAGATTTCAACTAATCAACTTCACTGACAACATAAATTTTTATTACCAAAAGCAATTCAATCTCTTAGTCATTCAGTTACCTATAGGTTTCACTTATAAGGCTAAAATTTCAAGTCTAATGCTGTTTCACCTAACTCCAAGCTTTCAACCCAACTTCAACTTAACAAAAGCCTTATGAAATGATCTTACCAAACCAATCAACCTAGATTAAATTTCACCCACACTAATTATTTAATCATATCAATTTACATTTAATCATATTAACAACCAAATACAAGTAATATCTCCAAAGAATTCATATATCTTCGATCTAGTTTAATAAATATTAATCCTATCTGATATAATAATTCAACCATCAATTACATATAGACATAACCTTCAACCTAACAAATGCATAGGTAATATTAGTTACAAAATTCTTATAAATCAAATACTTCTTACAATGATTATACCTCTAATTCCAACCTACCAATCCATTTCCCAATCATAACAAATCTTTATCAAGAAATCATAATAAATTCAATAACAATTTAAATTAAATTTATTAGCAACTGAATATTACATGCTTCAAACATAATTTATCTATCTAGAGCATATGCATTATAATTATCTTAATAAATTATTCCAATATAATAAAATAATCATTATATAGCTCTTTAATTGGAAAGATCATGATATCAACCCTAAACTGATGGGACACAAGGTTTGGACTCAGACCACAGAGTAACAGCTGCCAAAAAAAAAATCCCAACGTATGAATGATTTCATTTTGAGGATCCAACCCTAACTTTAAAACTACAACTTCTGATTTCTATCAAAGCCATGGTAATACTCTAAAAGGTAAAATTAAAGCGTCTCCAATGATTGTCACTGCAGCATGAACAAAGTGAAAACGACTCTTGTCAATGCTATAGGCCCTAGACTTTTCAAACTTCTCTTTGCTCACCACTCCTTCTAAAGGCTTAGGCAGATGGGGAAGCTTAAGAGCTGCATGTTGCCGTAGATCAAGGTATGTCTCAACAAAGTACATGAAGATCATGAAACCAACAACTGCTTCCAAGTATGGAAAGGCCATGGTTGAAGCTGGTGCTGAGGAGTGTAGCGTGCCCAAGAGAGATGAGAGCACAAGTAACGGAATGCATACGACACTGCCCTGGCGTGCGCAGGAAGATATAATGATATATATATATATATATATATATATATATATATATATATATATATATATATATATATATATATATATATATATATATATATATATTAATTACCTATTGCCAATAAATGATAGACATAGAAATATTTGCAGATCTAATCCTAATTTGAAGGGAAGAGGCAACCCTAAAACTTAATGAAGATCAAATACCAGCTTGGCCGGCCCTAAGTGCCTTTTATGGCAGACTTACAAATATTAGGCACCCGAAACTATGCCGAGGAAAGAAAAAGATTTAGAAAACTTTTGAAATGGACAAGGTGAATCCTATTCCCTGCCCTATGCCTGCGTCCATTCCTCATGTGTCAAAATGGGAGCTTTGGAAGATTGTAAGGACATCTACCGAGGGGTAAAGAAACTTAGCTAATGTGAGAAACTTAGCTCTGCAAGGATACGATTCGCAACATAACTAGAGGTTGGCAACTATTGACCAGCAATCACCATGAAACTTTGTATCTGGAGATAACATCACCCACTAAGATGGCAACTTATATCAAACTAGTTTCCTGGGTCGACAAAGCAATAGCTATATTATGCGTAGGAGTGCTGCAAGGAACTGTTACACAGAAAAACCCACTAATCACCTGACCCAGTTCGTAATTTGTCTGTAGGGAAACTCCAGAAGTGCTAAACCGACTTCACATACAGTTCCAATGAAAAGGCAATATAAGTTATAAATCAAAAGTGGTAGCCCCGGATCGTGACAGACAGTTAAATACTGAAACAAATTTCGCTGCAAGAAAAATTACTTCAATGTGCAAATCAGTAGCGCCACCATAGTTTGCCAGTCTATCCTATAAGTAGATTAGAATAACTAAAAAGGCAATTATGAGCTCTTGATGTGGAAATATTACAATCCAATTAAGACCTGATAGATTTACCTAAACAAACACTGCAAAAAGTAGGTCAACTACACCTGATGATGGTTACATGGCGATGCTCTAATATAGAAAGATAGCCGTGATAATGGCTAGAACAGTTTTTTTTTTTTTTGTGCATCATTTATAGGCATTTCTACTACAACTAAAAAAAAATGGATGTCAAGGTCTATAATTGCAGCTAAAACAAATGTTTAGAACAATCCTACGGTTGAGGGCCACCTGTCAACTTTTACAGCAGGTATGAAAAATAATTAAACACAGAACTACAATGTTGACAAATCGTTTGCTATGCTCCGCCAGATGGGACTAGAAAACATATGATTCCAAGGCAGTTGAAAACATGTGATCTATCTACTATTATACACTCGACACATAATGGATGCTAATTTAATTTCATACGATGGACTTCATATTTAACAGCTTTCCATCGCTAATTTTGGAACCCTAAAATTGTCTACCATTAGACACTCGAATACATATTAGATACTATTTTAGTTTCAAACGATGACTTCATAATTAACCTCCTTCCTCCGCCGATTTTAGAAACCTAGAACTATCTACTATTATCTGCCACACTGATGACGGAAAAAGATATATTATTTATCATGTAGGAATCAAAAGATATGATATAAACCCAGCTGCACAGTTTACCCATTTCTTACTATGACATTTGGGTTCCTGCCGCTCATAAGATAATGTGAAACAGATCCAAGGCTTGATCTTTGAAACTCTGAAGTTGATAGCTTTCCTACGATTTACTATGAACTTGGTCTAGGGGGTTCAGAACTGTGTGCAGGGATCTTCTAATCTAAAAATCGCAGCCTTGACAAAACCTAAAATCGCAATCCTTAGGTATTCTCCCTCAACGGCAAATAAGGTTTCCCATGTACTTGACGGCTATAAACAACCATCACAGCCTTCGATTTCACCTTGGTATGAAACTAAGCAGTTCCTGCCAGATCTGAAAGGAGACAAATCTAATCCCATGCTTCACAAATAAAATTAATGTCTCGCATGCAAATATGGCGTCACCTAGGCCGTAACAATGCAGTGTAGAGACTAGCCTGACTGGAATGATGCAGAATGTTGCAGAGGACATGCGATGGAATAGGCTTTTATACACTTTCCCATCCTCTAGAAAAGCAAAATGAAGGAACAAAGAAAAAGAGGACAAACAAGATGGGACGGCCATGCTAAGTCGCTTCACATCTGATTATCTCTATCATTTGACGGAAAACACCAATACATAATTTAGGATTGTGAAAACTTGCGACCAGTCCAATTTCTTTCAACCTCCAGTCACGGAGCCCACCCTTTTCCATACGCTAAACAATACAGTAATTAATGGCGATGAAAGGAAGAAACACAGTAAAAGCTTTACTCGTTTTTTTTTAAGCTACACAAAATTATGCAAAAATCATTTCCTAAACCCTGACAGAAGCTCCACGAATTAGCAGAGATTTAAAATACATTTTCCAAATAATTTCTCAACCCTAAGTGAACCCTCCATTAATAAATAGCAACTGAGAAATACACAAATCTCCAAATCGGGGAAAATTTCATGAAGGAATTTGTAACTTAAAAATTTTAAGAGCATCAAAGGAAAATTCAAAAAAATTAAAATCTCAAATCATACTTACCGGTGAGATGCATCCTGCGACATTAATCTGGTCTGCTTCCAGGGCATTAACTAAAATTTCCCTTCAAACCACTACTCACAGCCCCTCATAAACTGTTGTATTAAACTGTTGTATTAGGTATTTATAGAGCAGGGTTATGCCTCAACGGCTCAATTCCTCCACGACATTGGAGCTCTGTCATGCTTATCTTCTCCTCCATTCCTCCCCCTTTTCCCCCGAGAGCGAGAGAGAGGGAGAGATCCCCCTAATTTCCAGATCCATCCCACCTTTGTAGAAGGCTTGGCACACGATCCAATGCCAACAATACAACTATTAATTAAATTTATCTCCTTACAGCTCATAGTTTAATTTTCAACTAACACTATAATGTTTTATTTTAGTATTATACTATAGATATATATATATATATTTATCATATAGGTATAATTATTTATACCTTATTTTTATAACCTTTGAACCAAGACACATTAATTTATGTATTTTATTTAGTATAGCACGAGTAATAATCTGAACCTTTTTACAAACATAACTATGAGAAATATTATTCCCTAAACTAAAATAAATATTACGAAATCATAATAACATATTAAGATACTAAAACTTATTTACATCTATAATTACCCCCAAATAACTCAATTTACTAACAGTAATTCACATTCAAACAACTTAGGGTAATTTCCTTGAGCTAGGTAATTATCAGTTATCATTTTAACCTTATTTATTATTAATAATGATAATTGTTGTAATCCTGTTAAGTATTATAGTGGATCAAATAATAACATGACTATATAACGCAATCAAAGCATCTAACATAACCCACTGAGTAGGACAACCGTTAAAAAGGCGAATCAAACATGTTCACAAGCCAGGCCAAAACACATTTTACCAAACAAGCTCCATCAAATATACCTCAATTGCAAGACCCGACATACTGACAGAACTGACAATTGAACTAGACATGTCATGCATCCTGATTGAGGATGATGACTTGGGATGTGGGAACCTTACGTTATCTCCGAAACAACATATCCATTGGGTTCAAGGCACGCTCAGACCTATTAATTCAGGTGGAGTCGATGCCGGTACCTGCATCCTGCAACAAATGTCAAGGTCAAGCATTTAAAGATGCATATCAACTAGCACTAGGTGGGAAAAGGAATCGCAACATCACAGGGCGCTCACAAGTGAGTGATGCGACATCGTCCCTCCCACGTCATATCATTCTAGATTAGTTCAATCATAACCAAATCAATCTATCTCCTTATCTACACCGAACCCTACACATGACATATAGGTGCATGACATTGAATAAGTCCGGGAAGCATTATCATAACAAATAAATCTAAATAGAATCAGTCCATGAGATCCATAACAATTGTAGTAAGATCGACATCTTGATCATTGGAATACAAAATAATGTCGAAGCCTGCATTATCAGTGTCGTAATAGAGATTGTCAATAAAACACATTAACTATCATATGAAACCTCACATGGATGAAACATCTATCTATATTGTACACATCAATTGTATACCTTACCATAATTATTCCTGTTATTTTACCTTCATCCTCATGCGCCTTGATCAGTTCACCTGTACATCCAAGGTGAGAACGGAGGGGCACTACATTTGTTTTGCTGATTGGTTTAAGGTTTGTTGTGTTTTTGCATGTGATTATTTTTGCAATATAACAATGAAAACAAAGCATGCAACAAATACCCAGAAAAACTATAATAGATATGCATAAAAGAACAATGACCTAGATCATAAAATAGTCTAAAACCAATTACAATAACATACCCATTTCAATTTCTTCAACTTTGTACATCCGTTGTATGTGAACCAGCTATGCATGAACTATGAAACACCTCTGGATTGCATACAAATGAAAGATATCACTCAAATAATTACAAAGAAGTATTTTGCAGCCCTAGGTGCCAAGAATGGATGAAGTAGAAGACATAAAGGAAGGTCGAACCAACTCTAATGAAACCCACAACCCTCAAGGAGATGTACGGCCCTACAAGTACAAGATATCAGCTGATAGCAAATGCAAATCAATTCAAAATATCTCTATTAAACTTTGTATGTTGCTGTTTGATAAGGGCGACCATGAACAAGGAAAGATATGCACCAAAAATCACACCAGAGTCACCACAAGAGGTACGGCCTGTCAAGTACATGTACGGCCAGCAAGCAAAGAAAGCATAGTCCCAATAATCACCTTCAATCTGCTTAAATCTGTAACTAAAAGATGTGTTCTCTGCTGTTCACAAAATCTGCATTAAAATGTGTGCCATAACTTCTCAAATCATCATCAAGATGCTCTGGAAGCCAAAACACAAAATCTGCAAATATATATATATATATTCTCTATTTCGAACCTTCAAATCTAAACCAAATAAGTGCACCTGCAAACTCTGTGTGAATCCGCCAAGGATTGACCAAGTGGGTTTTCGTCCACAAAGCCAAAGACCCAAGGGTTTTCGTCCTAGGGTTTGCTGAACTTGCAAGTTCCAACTCTCATGGAAAACTCCAATGAAATATCAAGTGAGGAATGAGCTCTTTTTTCCCAACTTCCCTTTTTATAAGCACATATTGAAACTTTGGAGAAAATATAATTAAAAATCACTTTATAAATAATTAAACCTTATTGCTCCAAAAAGGACCTTTTTATTAAAAAAATGATAATTTGTCACACAAGGTCCTTTTTTAATGCATCCATAATTTAAAACATTTCATCCCGGTTCCGATGAGCTATAACACTAAGGTGCTCTTAAAATATTTTAAATAATATTTTAGCAACCTTAGTAAAATAATTAAATAAAGCCATTATTATACTCATTTTGCGGAAACTGCCAGAATGCATCAGAATCGAAAAACTGACTGCACTGGAGTGATCCTGATGAAGAATAATGATAAACGAAGCCAACCAGGCGACTTACTATAAATAGCCACTCCCTCCAAGAATCTTGGAGCCCAAACCGGAAGCCGGAAATAACATCTGAGAGCATCATATGACTCCTCTAAAGCATCAAAGTTCACTGGAACATCAATTTACCCCTCTGAACAAGCTAACACAAACCCAAAAGGTCGACGACAATTGCACTACTAGGGAACCCAAAAATGGGGACATTACAAAGTTGATCTTCCTTTGTTTCATGACTAAGATTGGTTTTTATGAATGTTGACTTTTGCCCATCTATAATATCATCCATGGTTTCATACTTTTATCAACCTTAAGGCTCTTGTTTGGCTTGGTAGTTGTTTTCTCTAATTCTGTCCTCAAGTAACTAATTTCAGACTCATACTTCTCACAATCTTCTTCCTTTGTCATTAGCTGAAATCTTATTTCCTCTTTTATCTTCTTTGCTTCTTCACATTGAACTTTAAAGTCTCGGATTGTTCTCTCGGTTTTTTCCTCCATTTTCTTTGCTTCCTCATATTGTACTTTCATATCCTTAATCATTTTTTTAGCTTCTTCAAGAGCTTGTTAAACCTTAGTCTTGGAGTCAATCTCTTCTTGAACTTTTGATCTTAGATCTAAATTTTTTCTTTTGAGGGAATGAACCTCTTCATATGCAACATGAATTTCTTCCAAAAGGTCCACCTCTTCATCATCTTCTTCAGTGTCCTTATCACGTTTTGCTTCCATCGCCATGAAAAGTATTTTTTCTCTTGAATATTTCTCTTCTTTTCTTTCGTCTTCGCTTTTAACCTGCACGCATTCAAAACACAATAATTAGTTTTATCACAATTAAAACATTTATACTTACTTTGTATATGTTGGATTCTTCTTTGAGCTTTCTATTAGCATGGGATTCCTTTGTATTCGATTCATCGCTGGAGCTATCACTTGGTTCATGCTTTTTATTCTCCATCTCCTTTGATGCTTTGAACATTTCCTCTCTTATAGATAAATTTTCTTCTACTAACTTCACAAGACCGTCTTTGTTTGTCACAACATCATTTTTCACCTTATCACCCTTTCTTACTTTTGTGTTATCACTTGCATTTGGTCTTGTTTGTGCTTATTGATCAATATTTTGCATGGTATTTCCTTTTCCCTTATTTCCTTTTCTTTTTGCCATATGTGCTCTTATGATCTACCTTCTAACTGTTAGGCTATCTCCGAAGGAACTTGTTCTGATACCAACTGATGAGCACACGGTTATACTAAAAAGGGGGGGGGAGGGGGGGTGAATCAGTATAACACAATCTTTTACTTTTTCAAACTTAACAATCACAACAATAATGCACATGCAAGATCTAACAATTAAGTACACAGAGAGAACACACGATTTTACGTGGAAACCCTTTCGGGAGAAAACCACGACACAATATTGCTTATGTATATATATTTGTCTTCTTTCATGGGCTCCTACCTACTGGAGACTCCAATCCTCACTTGCACAATCTGTGAGCACCAACCCACTGGAGATGCCAATCTCCACTTGACAAAATTATAGGCACCAACCTATTGGAGGCTCCAACCTATTAATCCTTCAATGGATGATTAAGTATACTTCCCCACAAGATCTTTCTCTCACCAAACTGTTTACAACCTTCAAAAAATCCTTTCTTCACAAATCTGGTCACACACTTCCTTCCCTCACAAATCTGATCACACACTTCCTTTTTCACAAATTTGATCACACTCCACACTAACTTTTTCTCACAAATCTGATTCAAATCATGCACAATTACTTTCCACAAATCTGATCATAACCATGGCATTATCCTCACATAATTTTCTGCTCATATCATTTTCATATTATCACGCACTCTTCCTTTCAAAACAAATCTGATTTGCACTTCATGTTTCTGCCTCTTCTCTTCTTTTCAAGTCTTCTCTAAACTCAGATATAAAACATTTAATTTCTTGTTTTCAAACCATACAATCTTCCAACCTTCATATCATTCCAAAGGAGGTGACCTTTAGGAATGGATGTGTCTATTATTAACAAAAATGACTCTCCACAAATTGCACCTCTTCATCATGAAATCACCGCCCTTTAGCTTTTGTCTTTTTGCTGCCTTAACAAATGCATGGTTATCTTTATTAACAAGTTCCTTTCGCTGATCGCACCACCTTGTCTAATATGAAACGCTGCCTTTTTATCTTATAAATTTTTTTGATTTCTTCACAATACAAACCGCATCCTTTTATATCTTTGATTGCTGCCCTTTACTTCCATTTAAACAAATGTGATCGCTGCCCAATGACCATTCATGAATTGCATCTTATATAAAATAGCATATCTTCTCTTTATTCAAATAAGACAATCTTTTGTCTTATGTGGAGCACTGCATATTAATCTTTAATTGTTGTTCCTTGTCTTTATTTAATTGCTGCTGTCCACTTTTTAATCGCTGTTCCCTTTATAACAAATGTAAATCGCATCACTTGTCTTTTTATTCACACAAACTTCCTCTTTAACAAACTTGTCTTATATATGAGTGTTTGTCTTATTTACTTTTGTCTCATTCACTAATTACATGATAATGAATGCTGATTGCTGCCCATTTAATAACTATTTTGTCTCTTGTGAAGTCGCTGATCCTCTATTACAAATCACACCATATAAAACATATATCTGCTGTTCCTTCTTGAAGAATAGAACACTTAGAAAATTGCTGGTCTTTGCACCATACAAAAAACTGATCGCTGCATGTGTATATCATAACATGGTGAACTAGGAATGAAATCAAATTGTCTTTTATATCATCCTTGTCTTTCCTTCAAGGGAGTCGGCCTCTAACATTTATCTCTCCAATGTTTAAATCTTTAATTTATACATACGCTCTCCAACGGTAACGTGTAACGGATATACTCAAGTTTGCTTTGCTCTCCAATGGGCAACTCTTACTTGCCTTGACATCAATGACCCCATTAATTACTCCGTGCCTTTGACCTCAATCTCATTCATACTTCTTTGACAACACCAATGACAATGTTCGACAATCTCGTCCATATATCTTGTACAATCAATCCAATCAATCTCCACAACATCTCTTAGACGTTAATCTTGCCAACAATCTCGGCCTTATGTCTTTGACATTAGTGACACCACTTCTTGTTCATGCAGCTTCTTGACATTAATGATAACATGTTCTTATACTCTGGTCTGTTCATGACTATCTTCTTAATCTCAATGACAATATGTGTATGCATCTTTGACATCAATAACAACATTGCCAACACCCTTTTACCTTTAGCTGTGGCTTTCTTACCCACTTAGCCACATGCTACTTGCCAAGTGGCAGATAGAGGTAGCTTTGCAATAGTGCCTAAAACTTAATTGTTTTTCCTTTTTCCCTTTGCAGCAATTTTATAATGTCCATGCCACCCTAAAAGCATGCCATAGTCTTGATAACTTAACACTTTTTTCCTCAAACAAAGATTCATCAACTCTTCACCAGATTTCCCTGCTAGCTGGCGGAACTCCTAAATGGTTTTGCCACAAAGAAAGTGCGCCTAATCTGATTTCATTAGTGCTATTTTCAGATGAGCAGGATTCTCTTAAACATTTGCCACCTCAAGGCTTTGGTGGAGTTTTCTATTGGCATTGCCACCATGAAATGGTGCCACTTTCTTCTTTCACTTAGGTGCACTTTAGACCTGCCACTGCCATCTTTGAGTGCAATTTGCCACTAGCTTTGCCACCTTCAAATGGCACCACATTTTGACTACTTCTGCTCCTTCACAATTGGTGCACCTGCATAAGCTGTTTTGCCATCACTTGGTTTTATCTCCTCTTGGATGATGACTGAAATACTCTTTAGGCTTCTGCCCTGTTTGCTGTTTCTACATGTTGCTGATCTGTTCTTTCTTCTCCAGTCTGCCTTTGAATATCATCAGTATTTATTTTTTATCAGGTTCATGGAGATATTTAAGCCCGTAAAAGTTATGAAGAAAAAAAGGACACGGATAGGGCCAACCTTTGCAAACTGACAGGGAAGAAACACAAATGGAATGAATTGACAAACCAAGGATGATCAACAGGCAACAAATCTTGACAAAGCGAACACAAAAGTTAAGTTTCATAGGGGTACCAACAATACTACTTCTCTTTCCCTTCTTTCAAGGTCAAAACTCCATTCTAACTACAGTACTATGCTCTTAATTTTTGTAAATGTTAACAAAATAAAAGGTATTGAGAACAATAGTTACTAGCATGGATAGGAGGTCAAGAAGTTGATTGGAAAATGTTGTTAGGAATCATATACCTTTCACAAAATCCCTGAACCTAGGGCTTTGTGTCAAACAAAATATATTGGATTAATGCCATTTTTACTTTTTGCCTAAGTTCACCAAGTTAATGTTCAAGCTGCTTTGCTTCCAAAGTAGAGATAACAATGATGTTTAGGGTATCATCATGGCATAGATTTTGAAATAAATCTATTTTGTCAAAAAAAAATCTATGGAAATTGTAATTTCCATCAGGTAATGTAACTTCTATGCCATCTCACAGTCAAATGAATACATTGTCTTCATTTTTGGAAGTGTGTACATCTATTTAAAAACTCTGTGGTCAATTGTAAATATCTGGTATTTGCTTGTGATGACGATTCAGCAATTTTAATCAAATTTGCACAACATTCTACAACTTTACTATCGGCCTGCAAAGCATTCAAGTTCAAGAGCACATGTTATTTTATTTGCAAGATTAAGTCAATACTATTTTACTTGCAAGATTAAGTCAATACAAAAAGTATAACAATGCAAATTTATAACTAATCTATATGTATTTAGTAAGAAGTGCAATGACAAATCTACTACCTTGAAGGAAGTGAGTAATAAGTTGCATGTATCTAGTGCTTGATTTGTTCGTGCGTACTGCAGAGACCAAAGGATGCGGTGTTTTTCAGTCCAGAGACTTATGAATTTCAACAATAATATAACCATCAAAGGAAGGGAAAGAAGCAAATTACTGAGTTGGGTGCTTGATTTAAGCTGTCTAAGATTTTTTGAACTAAAACATTAGCAATGGCCGCAAGTTCTACATTGTAGGATGAATCTCCATGATATAACTCATCATTGCTAATAACCTTCACAATAAAGAATAAATGAGTTAGAATTAAGGAAAATAATGTAATACAAATTATTACAAAACATGGAAGCTCTAAGCTTAAGAAGCACAGGCATAGGAGTAGAGTAATTTAGCATAAATCATGAAGATAAATGACACATTGTTAATTAAGATGTAAAGACATCAAGCATGTGCAATGCAAAGATGATTAGTCTCTGCAGTTTTTTTTTCTTTCAATATATGTTTTCATTTTTTGACATGAACTTTACATGAAACCTCTTGTCACAATCCACCACCTAATAACTTGTAAGGGAGCTTCGAGGCATGATAAAGTTTAAGTGCAAAGTAATTCAAAATTTCTAATTGTAAGCAAGTTGATCAAACATAACATATCTAGTTCAACGGAAGTCAATATCTCTTAAATCCCAATTTCCTTCAGTTCAAGCTAAGACATTCTTGACCTAGGATGAGATGTTGAAAGTATTCATCATCGCAATTCTTGATGCTTATAGCCACACAAGATATTTTATGTATCTATAATGGTGGAATTTGCATACCCATGTAATTTCCCATATAGTTTTGTGTTCATTTTGGAAGAATGTCTTAATATTATTACATATTGACAAATGACACAATTTAGGGAGAAGTTGGGGTCATTCCCCTATACTTTCTCCATCCCCATTTACACATTATTTCATAGTAAAATAGTGTTACATTTGGTATCAGAGCCTAATCTATGGACTTCCGTATTGCCACTGACTCAATTACTTCATAAATTCACAATCAACATACAACATCCAAATTGGATTGAAATATGGCAATATGCATATCCTAGACATATTGTACCTCTAGCAATATCAAATACATCAATATTTATAGAAGTTCCCTAGATATATAAATTGAGTTATAAGATGTTTTTAACCATTTTTTTTATAAGACTATATGAGCCCTAAACAATCCGATGCCTATGGCAATGTTCCTTTGAGACTTGTAGTTATGAAATTAATTGCTAACATTTTTTCTAATTTATGATAAAAATAAATAAAATAAAATAAATTCTAAATACATAACCAATTTTTTAAAATTTTCATAGATATGTTTTAATTGAGAAAAACTAAAAAGAAAACATATCTAAACATATTTAGTTTAATTTTTAAATATATCTATTTATTATTTTAATTACTTATATATCTAAACATATCTAATCATAATTAATATTTATTAACTTTCCCCTCTTCTTTTTTTTTTCCAACTCACCCTCCTACTTTCACCATTCCGTGCTCACCATTCTAACTTACCTAATCCATATACTTTTATGCTCAAATAATTAAAGTTCTCTTCTTTTTTCTTTCAATTCATGCCTTCATGATATTATAGGACCATTCGACTAAGCATTTTTTTAAAGAGTTGTGTCCTCTCTTTAAAAGGACGTAATTCATTTTAGTAAGAAATAAAATTTCAATAAAACAAACGAAAGCATCATTTCAGCTTCGATTTAAACATTTTAATGTTGCTTCCTTACCAAGTATTATATTAATGTTGTTTGTTATATTTCTTGTGATTACGTCTCTCATTAATTCCACATGTTTGGATAGGGTAGTGTTGATAGAGTATGTTCAACATTATGGATAATTTTTTTTAAATTAGTAAATTTAGTATATAGGAAATAATTACGAGAGTTATAGTCTGGAAGACAATTACAAAACATACAAAGGTTTTACTAGCACTTGTATAGTGAGTTTCTACTAGTAATATGAAACATATAAATTAATATTTGGATTACGTTAATGATATGGGTAATGACCCTAAATTGAATAACATACATGTTATACATGAGGTATTTTGGAGTTTTGTTGAGTTATACAAGAAACTGCATCCTTTGGCATTAGCTATGTATGCCTATGAAATAAATCTATGGCTTATTAACAAAGGGAGATTTTCATGAGCAACATTTCATGTGTATAATGTTCTGATTATGTGCAATTTAGTGGTATCATCAACTTATATTCATGAGACTTATTCATGGTGTCTAGGAGTAAAAGATATGGATTGAGACTTAATGCATAGGTGATTTATTACATGAGGTGGAAGCAAGCTAGTAGCCTCTCTCAAAATTAGAGATGCTAATGTAACAAGGTGAACGTTTGTCGCACTAGTTCTATTAAATTTATGGAGTAACTTTAGTTTAACTTCCTATACATAGGAAAGGATTTGAAATTGTGACACCCTTTAGCTTCCAACCTTGTACAAGAAGCACTTGACATGGAAAACCTACATCTATTAATTCTCTAGGTATTTATTACTTAAGAAGGAATATTAGGTCTAGGGAATCAGTTGTGGCTATCTCTAGTTAAAACACGACTTAGGAAAACAACCCATAAAATAAATGCATTGAGTACTTGGGTATTGCATATGTGTACCTTATTGGCCTGTAACTTTATGAATATTAGAACTAGGATAGTAAGAAATATTGAGTTCAAAAAAAATACAATCTTGTAAAAGATGAATTTGATAAGAAAGTAATGTGGATCATCCTTTCTTTACTAGTCTTGTTATGATATATTGTTCAAACCAAGTTAGTGTTGTACTACTCATTGTCAAATCAGGTACACACATGTTGGCTCTAAGTATTGGTGTTACATGTGGCTTATGAGGGACCTGTCCAATCCCAAGATCTGTTCTTAGCAACCTACATGTAGTAAGGAAGTTTAGTGTTAAGGTTAAGTGCTAGTCTTCCTATAATTAGTTCATTGTCCATGATTTGTATCCTTCATTGTGTTATCCTTAAGTTTGAATAACATTCACATTATATCACTCTCAAAAGCTTCCATAGACATTGTGGTCGTCATTTTACATTCTTGATTGCATAGACTTCATATTCTCACATTCAATGTTGATTGCTCATTGTATGCACTCTCATAAGATGGAGGTGACATCTTCATTTTTTCTTCCTTAGAATGGGTATTGATTTCTTCAAAGACCTATCATTTCTTAAGTCCAACGTTTGATTCTTTCTTAATCTATCTTAGTAACTCCTTGAATCTATTATTGAAGACTCTAATCAGCTTATGTTTCCTTGGTTGGAAGGTGTAATTTTAGTGGCAATCATGTTGTCTCTAATCAATTTAAATTATTTTTTCAAAGTCAATTTGTAATTTTCTAAGGTGTTAAATTCATCTCATGATGTGTTCTTATACCAATGAATTGTCATTCCTCATAAGAGTAGTTGGAGTTTACTACAACTAATGATATGCAATGGTCTGTATAATATGCACATTCTACAATGTCTAATAGGTTCTTTTGACTCATCACTAGTAAACATGAACAACTTCTTCTCTCTTGGTTAGGACTCAATGGATTAGCCATCATTTTTTGACTTTCTTGTTCCTCTATATGGATCAATAGGTTTTGCATTTCCTTCATGTGTGTTGTGAACATTCATATTCTCTCTTATCACATTCCATTATGCCTTGATCTTTAAACTTTCCTTATGTCCAGAAACTTGACCTCTAAATGTTCTCAAACTCCATTTTTATCATTGATTAGTTAGTATGCCTCATGCTATCCATATGTGCATCTCTCTTCTTGCCCATGATGAACTGTAAGGTTCTATATCAAGATGGGGACATTGTTTTTGTCAAGGGGGGTTATTATTTATCCTTGATTCCTTGGAAAGAATTTTTAAAATAGATTGATGAGAAAAGTCTATATCTTCTTCATTAAGAATGGATAGTTGTAGAATAATCTTTGGTCACTTGTTCTTCGTGGATGATAAACTACTTAGATTTAGCTATCTCCAATTCAAGTTTTCAATTTAGGATTGAGGTTGATGCTTTGGTGTTAGTTTATTGGTTTCTCCCATACCTTTCATTTTGCTTTCCTTGCTCCATCAATTTTATTGATTCTTTACTTTGATAGTGTCTCCTTTATTTGATGTAATTTCCTTTACTCCTTTGATGACACCAGTCCTCTCATTTGTCTTCTTCCTGATGATGCCTCTCCTTGTATGTATGACAATTACTTATCATTCTAATTCTTGATCTCTTTTGCCATAGAGATCTTAAATAAAGTTAAAATACCTTGACAAGAGATTGGGTAGATGGCACTTCAGCTAAGCAATTTTCAACCAGATGGTCTCTCTAGCCACTTGGTTTTTTCTCACACTCCTATCTTCTATGCATTTTCATATTAACATATCCCAAAGAAATTTGTAAATTCCTTGGTTAACTTCTCCTATCTTTCCTCGTTGTCTTTGATTGACCCAATTTTTTCATTATCTCTCAATGTATATCTCCATTTTAGTGTGTCAATATTAATGCTTATTATCAACAAACTTTATAGTTGAGATGACCTTATACAGGCAACATCATAAAAGTGTTATAACAATAAAGGATCCTACAATACTCATGAAAAAAATAATAGACCAAAGGTTATATATAGTTGAAAATTAATACTTGTAATTGTTTAACATAAGATACATTCTGGGCCCATAAGTCATAGGTCCCAAGATCATTTTCACATCTTAAAATTTGGAAAATATGGTGTTGTTTAGATGGAATGAAATAATAAGATATGAAACCAAATAGGTTATCTTAGCATTTGCCATGGGAACATGTCAAATTTTACAAGGGGAGAGACCACATCAAGAAAAATCAAAACCTTTTTCTTTTTAAGATTGCAAATTTGTACCAATTATTTTTCCTTACATATACAATCACATATCAATAGATGCCCAAGTATCATACTTTGTGGTCATAATATTTCTTATCTTTGTGTACCTCTAGTTATTTCATTTATTAAGGAAATCCCAAACAATACTTATTATGGCCCACTTTATTTTTTGTAGTTGTCTTACATGGTCATCAATGTGAAGGTATCCTCATCATTTTAGCAAAGTCATCATCCTAAAATCAGTTGAACAAAAACTTATCCCTGAATTAAAATAAAATTTAGTTAACTGAGTTCTTTATAAGGATTAAAGCTAATCTTTTCTATGGAGTGTTTTGTGGGTGGTAATTGTTTGCTACTATTCTTTTGCTTCTTCAGGTGAATTGTAGGATTTCTTGTACCTTATTTTGTTTTATTGTACTTTGTTATTGGACTTGATCAACCCAATAACCTTGTACATATGCTTTTGTCCATTATTTGTGAACCTATGACAAGGTGAAGTATGATAGTTCTCAATGTAATAAACATAGGTATTATAAACACTCTGTTAATAGAATAAACTAATTTTCATTGCATACTTGTTGACTTCAAAAATTGCCACAAGTTTTCTTTGAGTGGCTATGTGAAAGAATATGAATTTTGTTTAAGGGTTATTGTGTACTTGTTTCCATTCAATTGTATTTGGTATATGAAAAGATGATATTCATGTAGTCCAAAATGCATGACTATCATCTTAGAATGTATTATGAGTATATAGATTATATGGTACTCAACAATGATTATGGGATATGCATGATTATCTACTAGGTAACTGTTATATGATCGTATAATAATACTTTTGTAAATTTTATGTTGAAGTCACACCTAAAGGATTAAAACATCTATATTAAAGATTTAGTATATACATTTGCATTATCTCCTCAGGTATAAATTCATGATCTATTTCATGTGAAAATGTACTTATAGTTCTAATCATGTTATTGATTAGTGAAGTATTTCTATGGAATCTAATTGTGATTTTAGTTAAACTAGAAGGAATTATTGAGAAAGATCTACAATTTGAGAAATATAATTATAGATGATGTTAAAGCGAATTAGATTCATTGTGATATTAATAGTGCTACATTTACACTTGATTAATTATTTTTGATGAATTATGTCGTAGATTCAACTTGAGCTACTGAGGACAACAACTGATTTATAGGAGGAGAAATGTTATGGGACTTTTTCCCCAAAATGGAAAAGAAAGTTATTTATGAATAACCCTTTAAAATTATAAGAGGATAAAGTTTATTTAACCCTTTATAATTAAAAGGGAGATAAAAAATAAAGGATATTACGATCCTTTGGTTAAAATAGAGATAAGTAAAGAATATTTATAAAATCTCTTTAAAAAAAGGATGGAATTATTATGTTTATTAAATAAATATTAATGACAATCTTTGTGAAAGGGTGTGATGATTTAGAAACCACCCCTTAAAAGGTTATATAAGACATTTATGTGAAACTTGGAAAATGATGGAGATCACTCAAAGAAGAAGGTGGTTTAGGTGGACTATGGGCATTGGAGAAGGGGCACAAAGGGTGTGTCCAACTCAGGGTACAAGGTACACTCGGGATTGTCTTGGCCAGGGCTTGTGTGCTTGGGAAGCACATGGTTGGTTCTAAATAAGAATTAGTTCCTCCTGGAATGTGCCATAGCTATGATGTGCCAAGACCACTGAAATCTTCCTAGGGTGGGAGTGGCCGATCCAAGTGCTTAGTGATTCAGATTAGTGATTGATAAAAATATTGGAGTTATTATATATGTGGGTTTTGATGTTAATCTAACTATGGATTGTGTTATTCAATTGACTATATTAATTATTTACTTTAGAGTTCCTATTAAATTATCATATGTTGCAATTTACATTAGAATTAATAACTTTACATACATTAAATCATTTAATTCTAGTATTTATTATATTTAAATCAGCTGCAATTAGTTAAATAGCTCTGGAGAAAAGTAGCGTTACAAGTATTGTTCTAATAAATTTGTTTGTAATGAAAATGTACATATATGATTAAGGATAAAATACATGTTTTTCATATCGCTATAAGAATGTTTTAATAAATTTTGGAATATTAGATAAGAGGTCTCACAGCTGCTGTCGGGAAGTTATTCCACAGAATTGCTAATGGATAAGTTGTCATGCAACACTGCTGAGAGAAAGATATTCTGCAACAGACATTTAGCAGCCCTACATTAGTTTTGCAGCAATCCTGCAGCAGTCCCACAACTATTTAGCAGCTAGTTGTTCTGTACTATGCTGATGGAAGGTGATTTAGTACTGCATGAAGTTGTCATATAGCTGCATGTTGTTGCAGATGTTGGAGAAATAAGCCATTAACCGAACTATAAAATGACCAGTTAGAATGACGACTTGGAGAAGAAAATAAAAGATTTAAAATTCAAATCTTCAATTTGAATTGGAGCACTCATATAGGGTCGGCTTACTTGGAGGGAAAAAGACAACTTACAAATAAAATATAATATCTCCTAGGTCGGCTAGAAGGGAGGAGAGAAAACTCGAATAAATATAATGTCATTTGGTGGCATTTGGACATATCATTCATACATCATTTCTCTTGAGTTTTTACTCTTTGGCTGCAACGAAAGTTGAGCTACAAAACCAAGGACGAAAACCCTTGTGTTCCAAGGTGAGTTGGACGAAAACCTAGCTCATCAATTGGAGATTCCATGATGGAGATCTATTTGTGCTTTATTGTTGATTGTTGGTGAAGAAGAGCATAATTGCGTAATTAGATTTGCGGATCAGACTTGAAGGATCCATCATTTGGCGAGTTTGGTTGCATATTGGCTACGACTTCACCCTAGATCTTGAGCGCCACATCCTAGAGGAGGAGTGACTTGGTTTTGGAGGCGATTTTTGGAGTTTGGTTGATGTTAGGGTTTGAAAGAATATTCAGCTTTGGAGGAGCATCAGATCAGACCTGATTCGCCCTTGTTTGTGGAGTGATTTTAGTGCTTATTGATCATCATTGCTTAGGGTTTTGATCTACACTTGGAGAACCATCATTTGGAGGTGATTGGAGGGTTGTTGTGCATCTTTTGTTGTCATTTTGGAGCAGCAAACCCTAAGCAGACTTATTGCAGACCTGAGCACATCATTGGAGCAGCAATTTGGTGTGATTTAAAGACTCATTGCATTAGGGTTTCAAGCCCTAGACTTGGTGTCACACCTTGGAGGGTGAACTATCATTCCGAGATCATTTTGGCATGTAATTGGTATGTATAAACCCTAGGGTTTATATCAGATTTGTATTTGGGCATGCTTGGTTTGTTTGCCCATGCTTGTTGATGTATTTTCGGACTTCATCATCTCTGATTTATAACAGCAGACTTCTGATCTGAATTTCCAGTCATATTGGTTGCATTTTGGTGTTGATTGATTGTGTATTTCATTGTGTAATTCAACTACGATATTGGCACATGTTGGCATGATTATTATGATGTTTTGGCATGTTTGAATGGCTGTTATAAGTGTTCATATAAGTCTGATATGAAAAATTCAGAACTGCAGAATTTAGGGTTTTGGGTCAGAATTTGAAAATCAGAAATTAGGGCTAAAAATCAGAACCCTAAAATCAGAAATTTCAGTCAATATCCTATTTGGGATATTGCAGTGGTATCAGATCTTGGATCTTGCCAGCCTGCAGGGTTTCATGATGGTATTTTGATTGGTGATCGTCTAATGTTGGCATATGAATTTTGAAGGAAGAGAATTCATCATATACAGGAGGAGGCAGCGAGTTGTTGGGTCTGAGTCGGAAGAAGAAGAAGGCAACATGAGTGACCGGAGTCACGAAGAACCAAGCACTAGAGACATACTCAATGACCTAGCTCAAGGGCAACGTAACCTATTTCAGCTCATGAATCAATTCATGAGGCATATCATGGGAAACAATGGAGGTAATGGAGGTGATAGAGTCAATAATAATGCTAGCACATCCGGAAATAATGGCAGCACTCCTACTCATGCATCCGTGGCACTCCTACTCATGCATCCGTGGTTAGACCTCTCATGCCTACATTTTTGGACCAGCAAAGAGCTACAAAAAATGAGCCACGAGTTGAAGGTAAGACATTTGATGACTATCGAAGAGAATGGCTGGCATTGAGTGAAGAATGCCAGGAAGCCTTGCCATGGCCAGATTTCTACAATGTGAATTACAGGAACAAATACAGACCTAGAGATGAAAGAGGCAACAACAATACAAATCATGAATTGCATAAGAAATTGGGTAAGGTCAACATTACACCCTTTGATCGTTCGGGGAAGATCACAAGACGAGCGTGGATTCAAAAGTTGGATAACTACTTCACCTTGAGCCCTATGTTTGAAAAAAAATGCTATAGAGTTTGCTACACTTCACTTGGAGGGAGATGCTCTAGATTGGTGGTACAATGGCATGGTGACTCAAGGTCATAACCTAGTCACTACATATGCGGATTTCTCACAAAGGTTGATTGATAGATTTGATGAGTCAAATCCGGAGCAATACTTCAAGGAGTTGGCGCAACTCAAATAGAAGGAGTCTTTGGATGCATACATTTCTAAGTTTCAGAAGCTTGCCGTGTTGGTGCCTAATGTCTCAGAGACAAGGTTGACATTTCTTTTCATTGAGGGACTTGAGGAGCCAATTCGTGGATGGGTAAAGGCCCTAGATCCACCATCATTAAGGGAAGCCATCAAGAGGGCTAGAGGTATGAAGTTTTCAGCGCTATCTAAACCCCAGTTTCAAAGCAAACCATTCAAGAAAGATCCAAAGAAGAATTTCCAAAAGGATGGACCGAAGAAGCCCGCACTTGATTTTGAGGTGAAGAACGAACTAAGGAGGAAGAAGCTTTGTTTTTCATGCAAAAAGCCATGAGAACCTTGTCATAGGTGCCTTGGGAAAGGCAAGGTATACTACATTGAGGTCACTTCCAATGATGAGGAGATTCCAGACACTAGTACGGAAGGAGACAAAGAGGAGCAACAAGTGGAGCTTGATGACACACAAGGTACAATTGCTTTCCTTTCAAGTGTTCCTAAGCATTATCTTTTCAGGGTAAGAGGCATTGTGAAAGGTCAAAAAGTATCTTGTTTGGTTGATAGTGGGGCCACATATAATTTCATTGATGAGGGATTTGTAGTCAAGAAAGGGCTACAAGTAGAGGAGTTTCCAGGATTCAATGTTTTGTTGGAGGATGGATTCAAGATGAATTGCACAAAGAAGATCTCCCAGCTAAGCATTCAGTTGTACAGCTATACTTTTGAGGATGAGTTCTATGTTGTTGGCATTGGAGAGACCAAAATTGTTCTAGGGATTCAATGGCTTGAGTGTCTCGGGAGGTACATCCAAGATTTCAATAAAATGGAGCTTGAATTCACATCCAATGGCAAGCAAATCACTTTGAAGGCTATCAACAATGGCACACCTATGAGTATCACAGCCAAGAAGATGGAGGCTCGGTTCAAGCTAGAGGCATGAGATTTTCAGTTGGAATCACCTTTTGGATCTGCACTTGTGAGAGAACATTTGGCAAAGGAAAGAGAAGTGTTCGAGGAGCTAGAGGACATCACACGAAGGTATGAGGCAGTTCTGATTTTCTGTTTTGTGACAGCAGTCCTATTTCCTCACACAATCATAAGATAGCAGCCACTTCACATGAGGAAAATGAGGTGGAAGAGTCTCCTAATGTTGGCACTCAAGATTTGGGTGTTAAGCATGAGGAGTGTGTTGAAAATTCAAGCCACAACAATTCTGACTTTGTACATCATACCATGGAGGATGTCAAGAAGACTCAAGACTTGTGTGATGGATGGTTACAAAGAGCTAGGAAGGCAAAGTTGCTGGCTGCCCAAGCAAGACATCACCTACAGGAGGTCAAAGAACGTTGCAAATCTCTAGATCATGCAAGGCAACAAAGGGAGTCACACCTTAGATCACTATTTCTTCCAAGGGAAGAATGCATGGAGGTTGAGCAAACAAAGGAGAAGCCTCTTGAGGTGGGCAAGCAAGAAGAACATGCAGATTTGGTTGAACAAGGAAAGAGGTATGATTCAGAAAATTATGTTTGTGTACCTAGTTTGCTTCATGAGGTTCATGAGTTACCTCTTTTTGAGAGCCCATTGAAGGCTCAAAGCATAGATGTGGATGGAGTAGTTGAGCACCCACCTAGTGGATTAGCCACTAGTGTTATATCTACACAAGAAGAGGGAGACGTAAGTGATTCAGATTTGGTTGGGCCTTTGGTCATTCATGGAGAGGTTGAGGAATTGTTTTGTGAAGAGGTGCAAACCCATCATGTTGATGATTCCTTGGTAGATTTGGAGGCAGCCCTGACTTTGAATTTTATGACACATATAATGAGGTCACTTGCTTTTGCTTGGCATACCTTTGGAGGAATAGAATTGCAGCTGATCTATGATCCTAAACACGGAGGCATTGCTATGATACTTGGCTTTGAGTTGCATAAGTTTGTGTATCAGCTGGACTATGATGTTTGGTTTGGGTATGAGCATGAGGGCCTTGGTGTTCCAGCCCTAATTCATGGATCACTACTTCATGTATTATGAGAGATGGCTGTTCTACTTTATTGTACATGGATTTCCTACAGAGTACTTAGAGGACAGCGGCTGCTTGGATGTTTTGGAGAGGCATGGATCATCTCTTCATCATTGGAGGATGACATATGGATGATACTCCATCATCATATGTCATTAGATGCATTTTTTGCATCCACATAGGTCTGATTTTCAGTTGGGAGGTTGCTGTTCTGATCTACATCAACAGCTTTGGAGGAGCTGATATGCATTTTCTTGCACCTATGATGGGTGTTTTATACATCCATGCAAGATCCATAGGAGTTGGAGAGTTGTTTGGTGTTGATAGCTCTTTGAGATACTTCTATCTCCTCATGTTTGACGGATGTGATGATGTGATGGTTTGGGATCTAGGTGGTGGCAAGCTTGGCACATCACTTCATTGGGATCATGATGAGTTGCTTCACAACTCATGGATTGATGATTTTATCAGAGTGGAATAGCGGAAGCTTGGAGTCACGGAGATATGGGTACTTGTGGTTGAGCGCATTGCATTCTTGTTCCTACAGTTACACATGCAGAGCATACACAAGAGGAGTAGGAGTTCAGAGTTTGGAGGATGGAGCCAAGTCGAGTTCGAGTGTGTATGGCTACTTTTGCCACTGGAGCTCACTTTGCATATCATTCTTCATATTCTTCTTAGGAGATGCAGCCATAGGTTGAGGAGTATAGTGATCACAAGACATTTGATTGGATGGAGATACTTGTCATTTGATAGTGTTTCACAGAATACAAGTTTGCCATTGCTTGAGGACAAGCAATTCCGAGAAGGGAGGACTACAATGTCCCCATTTTCAGAGTGATCATTGGAGAAGGCCTATGGTTCTAATTTTCACACTTTGGGATTTTTTGATGGGCAAATTGAGTATAGAAAATGACTTGTCATATTTTTCTAATAATTATGATGTATTTACTTTGAATAAAATAATTTGCCCTCTAGTGGAGCGAACCATCTAGGGATGGTAGAAGTGTGGAAAATTGGTCATTGAAGGGTGATTTGGTGTAAGGTTAGTTGATCTCATTTTATTCAATTTTATGCTTGCCCTTGGAGAAGATTTAAGTTGGAATTTATAAAATAATTTTGGGTCTCATGTGAGCGCCTTAAGTAAGGGACGACTTATGAAGGTTTTTGAATAATATTTAATTCATTTATTTGGGCGCCCTTGAGAAGGATGACTTGGAGAAGACAAGAAAGGATTTAAATGTAATGTCCCCATTTTGAGCTAGACATGATTTTTTATTTGAGTTTGGTTCTAGAGGATGAAAATCTATAATGTTGGCTCAATAGATAATTTCATTTGCATTTTGGCTAAGTGTTACTTGGTGTTATTTTTTATATAGCCAAAATGTCATGTTTTTCTAGCCAAGGATGGGAAAAATAAATGTTGGAGATAGAAAAGTGGAAGGATGGAAAATGCTATCTTTAATTGCATTTTCAATTATATATTTTTCTATATTTTTCCCAATGCCACTTTGGAGGAGTGAAAAATAAAAATAATAAAATATTATTATTTTTATTAAATTCAGTCCCAAATTGATGCCAAGGAGAATTTGTAAAAAAATAATAAAATACTTGTTATCAAGGATCGCCACCCAAGGAAGGAGAAAAATATTTAAAATCATATTTTATTTGCTCAAGAAGAGTTCGCCAGTCAAGGAGGATGAAAAAGAAAATAATAAAAAATTAATTTTTATTGGCTCAAGGGAAATCGACGATCAAGGGAAGAGAGGAAAAATTCAATAAAATAATGTTTTTTTTTTTAAATATGGGCATCCAAGGAGTTATAAGGAAAAATAATAAATATTTTATTATTTTAAATGATTGTGGGCTCATGAGTATATTTCATTTAAAATTGTCAAGTAAAGTTTGCAATTGATTGGTAGACATGAAAAGTTACACAAATTGAGCAAATTGGGATGCCTAGTTTGAGAGGAGAATAAATAGAGATGTTTGGCTTCAATTTGAGGGTATTGATCATTTGGTAATTTTGCATTTTGGGAGCTTCTCTTGACTAAAATTGCATTTTCAGTTTGCTCAAGGTGGTGTTCCCTTGGCATATTGTGGATTGGTGATGATCCCTTTCCACCATCATGGGATGATATCATTTAGATTTCATCATGGAGCTTAAATTTGATGTTTGCATGGAGATATCTTGCAAATTTGCAGAGTTATTTGATCATATTTTATCATAGATTGGCATTGAAGCATTTGTGGTTGGATCGCTTGGCTTATTAGGGTTTGACATCATTAGAATCCTCTGAACTATAATCATTGCCTTCCTAGAGCCTAGTGCTAGCTATTGGAGACATATTTTGGCATGTTTTTGGCATTTCTTGCAAATCTGGGCAGTCTATATCATGTACAGCAGTGACATCAGCAGGTACAACAGTGATATCAGGAGGTACAACAGTGTTTAAGGGTCAACTACAGGCATACAATCAATTCTAGTTGGGTTATTACTTCATTGGACATTATTGTCTATCATTGGGCTAGGGTTTTGGCATATATTTGTGCACAGATTTCACTTGTATGAAGTCTGATCCTAAAATCAGTCAAGTCTGATATAACAGACCAGCCAATTGACATTTGTAATTAGCTCATTGAAATCAATAAGTGAAGTGAATTCAGGGTATGTTATTTGATGGTTCATAAGCTTTGATTTGCTATATGATATTGGATGTTTCATGTTCATATTGTTTCAATTTGATTATATGTTTGCAAAAGATTGAAAATATTGCATAAGGAATCCAAAAAGATTTGCATAGTACAAGTAGGGTTCTTTACAGTGGTATCAGAGCCTAGTTCCTACCAGCCTTTGGGTTATGCAACCACACGAAGTTGGTCCACACAAGTATTACTTCAGAACAAGACCAGGATAGCGAGAAAAAGAGGTTAATAGAGCTACAGGTACACAACCACACATGGAGAGAGGTGGTGATGGCAGCCCTAGAGGTCATGGAGAACATGGGGATTTTAGTTTGGATGATTTTATGAGAGCCTTTGGACAACAGTTTCACCTTTTTTAGGATCGTATGATTGGTGCCATTAGTGAATTGAAAAATGAGCGCACACATTCTAGGAGATCCAGGAGTGAGAGTAGTAGGAGGCCTAGTGTTGCAGGTAGAGAGGCTTTGGATGCAGGTAGAGATACAAGGAGAAATACTACACATCGAGAGCCTACTCCTACACTTACATGTAGAGCAACCACAACAGTTGATGATAGACCTCTTCGTCCACGATTTGAGCCATTAAGAGAGGAGTTATCTTCAGAGGATGAGGAAGTGGCTACTAACCTCACCGATGATATCATGGTTGCCTATGATGAGTACCGCATGCTTCCAACAGAAGTTAGGACAGATCTACACTTTAATGTATTCATGACACAAAGAAGAGAAAAGAGCAAAAGCAAAAAGGAACGAAGACCTAAAAAGAAAGAACATGAGGAGTACAAAGAAGCATTAAATAAGGTTCCTTTACCTAGCTTTGATGGAGCAGTAAGATGAGTGCTAGAGCATGGATACATAAGCTTGATACTTTTATTACGCTCAAGCCAATGAGTGAAGAGAAGGCCATTCAGTTTGCTACTATGCATTTGGAGGGATTGGCCTATGATTGGAATTTGGTGGCATCATGGACTTGTTTCACAGCGCATGATATAATCACTTCATATGATGAGTTTACTCGTAAGCTCATTAACATGTTTGACAGGAAAGATGTGAAAGTCTACTACAGAGAATTGGCACAATTGAAACAGGTTGGTAGAGTGGACTCTTATATCAATGAGTTCCAAAAGATTACGGTTATGGTTCTAGAGATACCAAAAAAGAGAGTGACAATGTTGTTTGTTGAGGGATTGAATGATAGGATAAGAGGATTGGTGAAGGTACATAAGCCTAAGACATTGGATGATGCTATTGAGCTTGAACTTGATTTGGACACCTATCCCACACCATTTCAACAACAAAAAAAGAATTTCAAAGATGAGCATGCAAATCAGAAATCTCATGAGCAGCCCACTCCAAAGAAAGATGAAGGTACATCTAAGATGGATTATGAGGAGAGATGAACTTCGTAGGAAGAAGTTGTGCTTCACTTGAAAACAACCTTGGGAGATTGGTCATAGGTGTCTTGGCAAAGGAAAGGTGCACTACATAGAGGTACTTGATGAGGTGGATGATGACACTAGTTCAAAACATGATCATGGACAGCCAACACTAGAACTAGTAAATGATGGTAACAAAAGTTCTAGAATTTCTTATCTTTTAGGGACTCCAAGGTATAACTCATTCATCGTTGAGGGCACATTGTTTGGTTGCGAAGTCATGGCACTTCTTGATAGTGGAGCTACACATAACCTACATTGATAAGGGTTTGGTAAATAAAAGAGGTTTGCATTGCGATGACTTTGAGGGTTTTGATGTGACTATAGCAGGTGGACTCACTATTCTTTGCAAAAAGAAGGTAAACAAACTTAGCATTCTATTTGGTGAGTATACACTTTGTGATGACTTCTATGTTCTTGATTTGAAGGACAATGAAATTGTGCTTGGCATGCAATGGCTACATTCTCTACAATGGGTCATCCAAGATCTACAAGCTATGGAGTTGAGTTTCCTATATGATGGGAAACAAATTATTATGAGAACCCTCAAGTACACTTTGCCTCATCAAATAACAACCAAATCTATGATAGCTATGGGCCATGAATTGTCTCATGAAGACATAGGTGATGCACATAGAGACACATTTTGGATCAGCCTTTGATAGAGAGGATTTGAGGTTTGATATGGATAACAACACTATATAATGGCATGAGATTATTCCTGATTTATTTGAGAACAACAGCACTTTATCACATCATTCTCATGAGATAGCAACCCCTATTCATGAGGAAATGAGTCTTGTTACATCTCCTATTGAAAGCCTTCAAATGAAACATGAAGATGTTATGGAGGTTGCAAATAATGTTATGGACACATGGACAGATGAGGATGAAGACAAATCAGATTTGCAAGATACATTGGTCCTCATTGGAGAGATAGATCAGCCTACTTATGATTTGACACAGCACATGGATGGTTTAATACTTCAATTTTCATGGATTGAAAACTCTCTTTCATTGTTGAGCATTGAATTGTTTGATTTCAATTTTGATACAACAGTGATTGAGACAATTTGTCATGGTAAAGATCAATATATTCTTGTGGTGAATTGGTCTAGTGATGATGATTTCCTATCATCATGCATGATGAATGACACTTTTTACATCATTTTAGATGATATTTTCAGTCTATATGTCGCTGTTCTGATCTATGACAGCGAGACAACAGGATTGGATACACTTATGTTTGCATTTGTGTTTGGTATTCGTCATTTGTTCATGCTACACATCCATGTTAGAGGGATTTCCAGCTTGGTTGGTTCAATGATTGGCATTGACATATTCATTTTTGAGTTGGCTGACTACTTCATGGTATGGATTTGTTATTATCATTGTATGACAGTGGAAGCGGTCTCAGGTTCTTTTACATCAGCAGATTTGAAGTTGTTTGTGTGAGTATGTATGGAGAGCCTAGATGGATTTGGGATCCTTGTATTGGTTGATTCTAATTTGACACTTGCGATTGCTTGGGGCAAGCAATCTTGGGGTGGGAGGACTCTTGTAATGTCCAAATTTTGAGCTAGACATGATTTTTGGTTTGAGCTTGGTTCTAGAGGATGAAAATCTATAATGTTGGCTCAACAAGTAATTTCATTTGGATTTTGGCTACGTGTTACTTGGTGTTATTTTTCATATAGAAGGATGGAAAATGCTATCTTTTATTGCATTTTCAATTATATATTTTTCTATATTTTTCCCAACGCCACTTTGGAGGAGTGAAAAATAAAAATAATAAAATATTATTATTTTTATTAATTGAGTCCCAAATTGACGCAAAGGAAAATTTGCAAAAAAGTAATAAAATATTATTTATCAAGGAGTGCCGCCCAAGGAAGGAGAAAAATATTTAAAATCATATTTTATTTGCTCAAAAAGAGTTCGCCATTCAAGGATGAAAAAGAAAATAATAAAAAATTAATTTTTATTGGCTCAAGGGAAATTGGCGATCAAAGGAAGAGAGGAAAAATTCAATAAAATAATTATTTTTTTAAATATGGGCGTCCAAGGAGTTATAAGGAAAAATAATAAAATATTGTTATTTTATTATTTTAAATGATTGTGGGCTCATGAGTATATTTCATTTAAAATTGTCAAGTAAAGTTTGCAATTGATTGGTGGACATGAAAAATTACACAAATTGAGCAAATTGGGACGCCTAGCTTGAGAGGATAATAAATAGAGATGTTTGGCTTCAATTTGAGGGTATTGATCATTTCGTAATTTTGCATTTTGAGAGCTTCTCTTGACTGAAATTGCATTTTCAGTTTGCTCAAGGTGGTGTTCCCTTGGCATATTGTGGATTGGTGATGATCCCTTTCCACCATCATGGGATGATATCATTTAAATTTCATCATGTAGCTTAAAATTGATGTTTGCATGGAGATATCTTGCAAATTTGGAGAGTTATTTGATCATATTTCATCATAGATTGGCATTGAAGCATTTGTGGTTGGATCGCTTGGCTTATTAGGGTTTGACATCATTAGAATCCTTTAAACTATAATCGCTGCCTTCCTAGAGCCTAGCGCTAGCTATTAAAGACATATTTTGCCATGTTTTTGGCATTTCTTGCAAATATGGGCAATCTATATGAGGTATAGCAGTGACATCGGCAGGTACAGCAGTGATATCAGGGACTACAACAGTGTTTAAGGGTCAGCTACATGCATACAATCAATCCTAGTTGGGTTACTACTTCATTGGACATCATTGTCTATCATTGAGCTAGGGTTTTGGCATATATTTGTTCACATATTTCACTTGTATGAAGTCTAATCCTAAAATCAGTCAAGTCTGATATAACAGACCAGCCAATTGGCATTTGTAATCAGCTCATTGAAATCAATAAGAAGTGAAGTGAATTCCGGGTATGTTATTTGATGGTTCATAAGCTTTGATTTGCTATATGATATTGGATGTTTCATGTTCATATTGTTTCAATTTGATTATATGTTTGCAAAAGATTGAAAATATTGCATAAAGAATTCAAAAAAATTTGCATAGTACAAGTAGGGTTCTTTACATTAAAATTCAAATCTTCAATTTGAATTGGAGCACTCATATAGGGTCAGCCTACTTGGAAGGAAAAAGACAACTTACAAATAAAATATAATATCTCCTAGGTTGGCAAGAAGGGAGGAGAGAAAGCTTGTATAAATATAAGGTCATTTGGTGGCATTTGGACATATAATTCATACATCATTTCTCTTGAGTTTTTACTCTTTGGCTGCAACGAAAGTTGAGCTACAAAACCAAGGACAAAAACCCTTGTGTTCCAAGGTGAGTTGGACGAAAACCTAGCTCATCACTTGGAGATTCTGTGACGGGGATCTATTTGTGCTTCATTGTTGATTGTTGGTAAAGAATGAATCGCTAGTTTAAGTATCTAAAATCTTTGTAACAGGCAGCGATTCATTCATATCTTCCTTTCTTTGCCCACATCCTTTTTATGACTTGCAACCTTTATTTCATATCAAATACAACTAGCGGTCAGGATTTAGTCTTCAATGAATATAATAAAGGAAGCAATTCCTTTTCTTTCCTTGCTCAAATTTATCCAAGGTGGCGCTAGCAAAGAGGACTCTCAAATACTATATTAAAATGAATTCACAAACTGCCATGAATCCTTCATAATTCCTTGTGACTTCATAAAACATAGACTTTATAAGAGGTGGCCAACTTGGAGCTTTAAAAGGACTCACCAGAATGAAGCAATCCACTTTCCTATTTCCCACGTTTCAAATAAGACTTCAAAATAAGGAATAATATTTTATAGATGTGAATTTCTATTCCTTAAGCATTCTGAATAGTGTCTTAGTCTTTTAATATCTTCTTATTTATGAAGTCGCCTCTACTTTATATTTGCTCTTACTAACATATGTGGCTAGTATAAAGTCTACAAAGACTTTAATAAATGTAATGTTCTACCCCAATTTCTTTTTGATTTTCCAATACTAACAAACAGTGTTAGCAAAATAAGATGCAACATGAACTCTTCCACACCTTCTGATCACCAAGTTCTTAAAGCGAGCGAGGTGAGAGCATACAAATTCTTCATATTAAACAAATATAATGCTTGCAAGGAAACAATTACAACTTCCACTTATTCAACGGGCATTGACTTATTCAGTGGGAATACACCACTTATTCAGTGGGAAAATGAACTTAAGAAACAATGCACTTCCGCTTATTCAGCGGGAAGCCAAACAAGAACCACTTATTCAGTGGGGTAAGCAATTAAAACATGAATCTCACAGTCCACCTTGGCGGTCATCCCATCCAGGGGTTCAAATCCAAAATAATACTGTTCATTTACAATTTTAAGATGTTGGATAAATCAAATTAAATCAAACTCTAATCTGCCCCTGCCGCAAACACAAATCAGAATTAGACTTGTCAAGAACACCTCCAAAATTTCTCAGGAAAGATACAATTTCATTTGGTAGCCTACATACCACTTATTAGCACCAAAATAAACTCAAAAAATCTCTTCCAAACTAAACAGAAACACCACTGATCAATGTTGTTTTGGAATACCAAACAAATCAGTCCTCTACACATGTTGTACATATGTCCCAGTGAAGTCATTCAACCCTTAACATGCATCAAACTCACCCAACACTCCTCAAATCTGTACATAACCCTTTAGGGATGAAGTGCCATGGTTTTAAGAGGGATTTAAGATTGAACAAGGGCAGCAATTTTCTTGTCTTTCCTACACGCCCAACAATTAAGTGGTACAAACTCCTGCAGATGTGTACGGCTTGCACATAGCATACTCTTCAACCTCAATCAAGAACTCTCACTCAACAAGTCATCACAAAGATTTATTAATGGCGCTCAACCATCCACTATCCTCCATCGATCAAAACTTCCCTCAACAGCTGGTACGACCCTATGTAATCTGTATGGCCAGCTTGATGGATATACAAACTTCAGATATCAGCAATAAACTTCAATCATTCTAACTTCAAAAAGATCAATCACACATATCAAAAACATCATAGATAATCAGCTCCATTGCATTGCAAGAGTGATCTCTAAATGAAATCACTTCTTTTAACTAGGGTGGATCTTTCACCACCGAAATTGAACTTCTTCAAGAAGGTTATCATCCTGAAGAAGGTATGAAGAACTCACAGGTTCATTCCTACAGCATAACAGTATAATCTTCAGCATAAAGAATAACAATGAGCTCTCATCCTCCTTATAAAGGCACTTTGTAAGTTACACAAGAAATTAATTATTTCTTGGAAATAATTGTCTTTTTCCTCCAACTTAATTAATTATCTTTTCCCAAGCTTGAGCACTCACTTTTAAGTGCCAAAACAATTAATATATCCTTTAGCTTTTCAAATGAGCTATTACACTTAGGCATTTTTAATTATTTCCATCATTTGAAGACAAAAGTGCAAATAACAATTAAATAGCTCATTCATACACCCAACTTCACTGAAAATCCCAAACATAAGCAAACTGCAAAATAAACCATACCAACGTGCTCTAGGAAGTTTGGGATGAGAAACGATGTCATCCGGGTGACTTTCTAAAAATAGATGGCTTCTCCAAGAAGTTTGGAGAGTAATATGAGAAGCCAAAAAACTTCTGAAAGCTACACTGCAATCCTAAACAACAACTGAACTCAATGCCATCAACAAAAATAAAAAATAACTGAACCAGTGATCTCCACAAACAAGGAATCCCTTACCAAACCACATAGCCTATTGGAACTCAAGGAAATAGGCTATCAGACCCACAATCTGGTTAGGCTTGAGAAGGGGACATTACAATAAAGGAGTCGATTTCCTGTATAACCCTCATGTCCTTCATATACCATACGATTCCCCTTTTTCATTTGTCAAGTTTAATATTCCACATCAACACAATGTAAGCGCTTGGTATTGAGGGTCTCACAATCTTCAGACTTTGAAGCACCTCCTTAATATGTATTCAAATAGCTTCCTCTCCACTAGAATATAGTACGGTTAGCTTAAAAGCTTCAATGGTACGGCTAGCTTGGGTTAAAAGTAGGGCCTAATTTAGGATATAAATTTGAACTGCAATATGTACGGCTGGGAGGAATACTTAGCCACAATAATAAAATTTTGAATTTCTTCTCCTCAGAAATTACAATACAAAATCACAATTAATCCATAAATAATTGAAATCTTCAATTTCAATTATTTTCCAGGAATTCTGAGCAATTCCCACAACCAACCAAAATTCCCAAAAATATAACGAAATAGCACACCTGGGAAAATCATAAATCTGAAACAATGCAATAAGCTCAAATTCTGAATTTTGAATGAATTCACCTCCAATCGCTGACCAGGGAAACTCCTTTCATTCTCCAAAATCAACCTCTGTAATAGGGTTTTTGTCCTAGGCTGCTGTTTTGAACAAAATGTTCAAATATTCCTAACAGGAATATCAGAGATGAAAATACCAAATGACAGATGATGATGTCCATGTCTCCTCATAGCCTATTTTTGTAACACTTTAATGAATCTTCTAGAATTCACTTTTTGCAACCGCTTAGGAATCTTCTAAAAAAATCATTAAATAATTTGCTCCTAAAGTGATTTTATTTTTACTGCCTTTTTGACCAAAAAATCACTTTATTTTAAATAATTATTAATTAAATATTAATTGCCAAAAAAATAATTTTAGACATAATAATAAATAAATAAATAATTTTTTATTTTTTAATGCTTGCTAAAATGGGACATTACAGAAATGACAGCACATTCAAGTACCTGTAGGTGAAATGGACTTAAATCACTTTCCCTTGCAATCAAGATGGATTGACTGTTTGAAACCCAAAGACTTCCAACATCGCCCTCCCCATGAAACTGGCTTGGAGACTCTAAAATTTTCCCCAACTCCCATGGGCTCAAATTCTGAAAGAAAAATACTCCATTCAAACGTACAATGAATTCACTGCAGACCAAATGGCCAAACAACATTCCAACCTTTCTAAACTTATCACCAAAAGTATCAAGCTTCTTCATGATGATATTTTCTAGCAAATAGGAAATGAAACAACAATCAAGTTCTGGGACAGCAAATGGAATGGTTATTAAAAGATTCCTCTAATTCTTTTCCATGGCTTTGAAAAGAGCAACAAAATCTTAAACTCTCACTGATTTCATTTGTACAAATCAGTAGGGCTTTAGTGAATGGAAACTCAGCCTGCTTGATTTTTTTCATGTCACTTTAAATAGAGGGTCAAATATTCAAACAGGAACAATCAAGCAGAAATATTTTCCTATCTTCCAATTTGGACCAGATCATATGGCCTCACCCCAATGATGGAATGTTTCTAGTCAAATCCACATACTATCAAATCCAAAATCAATTCCAATTATTCCAAACTATGTCACAGGGTTCGCCAAATTTCATCTATTAAGATTGAAATTCAGCGGACTTAAAAAAAAAACTAAAAAATCGTTGTTGTTCGCCTTGTTATTCATATGGATAAGGGCTTCATCTTTTTTTCTAAATATATTTTAACATAGTATTTTATTAGGGTTTTTTTCCATTTTTTCCCTATAAAGTTTCACTATTTTTTTGGCATGCAACTCTTTCATTGGTGCTCATTGCTCAATGATGAATCGACGAGGGAGTCGGCAATATTACTTTCTGAATCCGCACGGTGAAATCAGTTTGTTTTTGCAAGTGCATTTGGTGTTGGTTCATGAGTAGCGACTAGATTTGACTAGTGATTTGTGAGTGTGAGTCGCTTGGTGCTACGGCTGCTTCATGAGGGTGAGTCAATAGTGCTCGTTCATGAGGGTGAGCAGCAACTCAACAGCTACAGCTGTAGGCAGCAAAGGTAGGTGCTATGCAGTTTAGTTTTTATGTTTCTTTTTGTTTTTTTTGTTAATAATATTTAATTTATTCTTATTTTAGTTTTTTTACATTAAATTTAATATATTTTATTTTGTTTTTTAAAGTTTAACTGTTAACCCATGTTCTGATAGTATTTTAATTTTGTTTTCTATTCAATATATTAAAATTCAATATTTTAAAATATTTAAATTGATTTTTAATTATTATATATATATATTTTAAATTCAAATTTATATTAAGTGGATTTAATCACAATTTTTTTTTCACATTTTTTCCTCGCCGAACTTAATCCAAATTTTATCATTGCCAAACACGAACATGAACACAAACTTTGTGACATAGGTTCCAAGCAATGGACTACAATTGCAGTTCAACCCCTGGCCCAAAATCAAAGCCTTTATATGGCTTCTCTATCATAGAAAAATCCTCATCGTTGATCATGTGCAAGCCAAGGGAGTAATAGATCCTACTGTCTACCCCAATTGTCATAAGGATATGGAAATAATAAATAACCTCTTTCCTAGATACCCTCTACGGATCCATCTTTGGACCAATCTGGGCCAACTAATTGCACCCCAGAGACACCTCTCACATCAATAGAGACATTTAGAAAGAATAGCTCCAACCCATATCTTCTAGCACATATGGATTGAGCATAACAACAAACTCTTCAACAGTCAGACATATTGATTCAGCATCTCAAGTTGACTAACACCAACATCTGTACTACTGTGTCAACATTAAATTCAGATCAATTGGGACTCTATGACTATAAGGATGATTTACCATCATTGATGCGATAATGGAACCCATGGGTCACCCTTGTAAGGTGCTATACATCACCTGTGATCATACACGAGGTATTTTTTAAAACAACTTTTACACTAGAGGGCATTTTAATGTAAAAGGGGTCCCAAGAATAAGCATATGTGGTGATAAATTTAAATAATTAGGGGCAATATTGAAAATCTTTTCATTGCATGTGCTCTGAGAATCCGATGCTTTTGTACAAAGTGACACTGAGATGACGGAACCTAAAATGCTGATATCATAGTAACTAGTTCCAATTCAAAGCAAGGCCCCAACATCAACCTCTTTTTAGGATGGGTCAAGCTCAATTTTTATGGAGCTCTTAAAGGAAACCTTTGCAATCCCAGGATTGGCAGTATAATTTGGGACAACAAAGGACATATGAATTTTTCTGTAATGTCCCTTTTTTGAGCTAGACTAGTCTATGGGTTGAGCTAGTACCTTGAAGGCTTGGAAACTAGAAAGTTGGCTCAACACTTCATTTTATTGGTATTTTTGGCTAGCAATATTTTATAAAGCCAAAAATAATGATATTATAGCCAAGGCAAAAATCAAGGGCTTGGAGAATTGAAAGTGGGAAAATAAATAAAAGGCAATTTTTATTTATATTTTATTTATTTAATTTTCCCAATGTAAAGGGACACCAAGGAGAATAAAGGAGAAAAATAAAATATAATGCTTTATTGTATTTTATTATGCCAAGGGAAAAGAAAGGAAAATAAAATAATATTAAATATTATTTTATTGGGCAATTTTGATGCCACCATAGAAAGGGAAAATATTATAATAATAAAATTATATTATTTCCCTAAGGAAATCGGCACCCATAGAAGAAAATAGAAAAAAAAAATATTGCTAGCCAAAAATACCAATAAAATGCATGTTCTTTCTCATCTCTTTGTCCTGATGATGGATCACGGAGTGTGATCCGAAACGTTGATCAAAAAAAGCACTACGCAGTTTTACCAGAAGCTCTTATCTCACAAATATTATTATTTTATTGTGGGCGTCCAAATTGGATGGATAAGGGAGAGATTAAAATAATAAAAATAATTTTATTTTTCCAAGTTAAATTGGCACCTAGGAAGAAAAGGAGGAAAAAATAATAAAATAATATTATTTTATAATTTCATAGATTGGCGTCCAAGGTGGATAAGGAGAAATCATTTAATAAAATCAAATTAAAGATTTGATTTTGGTGGTGGATGTGAAAATTGCTTATATTTTGTCTAATTGGGTCTTCCTTAGAGAAAAAGTATAAAAAGATGTCATTGGCATCATTTTACATATCTTTTGCTTATGATAAACTTTGCATTTTGCATATTGCTCTTGGCTGAAAGTGAATTTCAGTTGAATCAAGGTGGTGTTCCCTTGATATTTTGTGGTTTGGAGATGATCCCAATCCACCATATGAGGTGAATTCATATGGAATTCATCATTGGGCTTTATTGGTGACTATTGATGGAGTTTTTGCTACATTTCCAGCTAAGGTTTGACAGGGATCTTGATTTTCAGCTAGCTATGGAGATTCATATTCAGATTTGAGTTGGATTTTGATATATTTTCATCAACAATTGCATTTAGAGGGTTTGTGTGGTGATCGCTTGGCAAAGGAGAAGAGTTTTGGCACTTTCTAGCATCCTTGCATGTCTGATTTTTATAATAGCAGTCAATAACAGTCATATCAGATTCAGATCGGAGGATAATTGAGCTTCATTTTATCATATTTGGCACTTAGGGTCAAATTGAACCACTTGGACATGTTGGCACTTCATCTAGGAGACATAATTTTGATATTTTGACATCATACAGGTGGCTGAGATTGCATATCAGACTGCTGATCAGTTGCTACAGGGTATTTTCATTCATCTTTTGTTGGGTGCTTCATTGCCATTTGATAGAGCTTCATCTTCCATTCATTCGGCTAGGGTTTGAACATGTATTTTGACACTATTGGATGTAATTGAAGGTCTGAATTATAAATCAGACTTGACTCATTTTATTTTCCAGCCCTCATTGTTTGTAATCATCTTCCAAAATCAATAAAGAAGAAAGCCTATTATTGCCGGATATGTTCACTTGTGTTTTGTGTTGGTATTTGTTGCATTAGTAAGCTGATTATTTGATTTTCAGTCATCATATGGAGTTATTTTATTGTTATATTGGAACCTTTCCGTCTACACTATTTTCCAAACATATTGTTGAAAACAGAATTTGAAAATCATAAGTGAATTGCAAGAAAATTAAATTAGAAAATTCAGATCAGCAAGGCAAAAAAATTCAGTTAGATCTAGTGAGGGTCCTTACAGTGGTATCAGAGCTCATTTTTGCATAGTTAATTTAGTAAATATCCTCTTCGGGATATTACAGTAGTATCAGAGCTCATTTCTGCATAGTTAATTTAGTAAATATCCTATTCGGGATATTACTCTTTCTTATAGCAAAGCTTTGAGAAAATCTACAAACAACTCGCTGAGTTTCTAACTTGCGGAGTTTCAAGGTGGATCAAGCTCAATTTTTATGGAGCTGCTAAAGGAAACCTTTACAATGCAGGGATTGGAAGTATAATTTGGGATGACAAAGGACACATGAATATTTCTTATGCAAATATTTCTTATAGCGAAGCTTTGGGGAAAGCTACAAACAACTTGCTGAGTTGCTAAGTTGCTTCCATGGACTCCAAGTAATTATATAGCTTTCCCAAAGCTTTGCTATATATATATATATATATATAGCAATAAGAAAACAATGTTTGATACCATCTTTCCTATGTTCATTGACAACTTAAACAATATGAAATGCAATGCCTGTATTGTTTAGGGAAGTATTATATTTGATGAGTTATTTAACAGATTGAAGTGGAAATCAATGTTCAAATTATGATATGCTAAACCGACTATTACTGCATCATATTCACTCCATTATCTGTATGTTGGAAACAGTAACTCTTTTATGATTGGCAGCCACTCTATATAACACAATAATTGAAAGAAGATAGGATACTACAAATTTGAAATCTACCAGCATTTTTCTTTGTATACATAATAAAAAGTTACTGTATATCAAGCTAATTTTGCATGCCAAGAATAGATGCAAAAAAAGGATGAATGTGACAGGTTTCTTCAATTTATCACCTCTTTGTTTCCAACATGATAAGGTAGCTCCTTTTGAGCTAATGCCGCAGTTAAAGAAACAATTGCAGAAAATGTTCGGATGCCCATCAATCCTGGCATCAACCTGGTATGAACATTTGAAGAAAATATCAACTACAAAATTGCAGAAGTTGAGTTTAAGGAGTTTATTTAGATTCTAACCTACTTAGCACATTGAACATGGTATGTTGGAGTCCCTTTTCATTGACAAGAGTAATTTTCACTCTACCTATATATTGTTTTTATTTTTACACCTTTGGGTTTCCAAACCATGAGAAAACTCAGCTGGAAATATGGCAATAACAATTGTACCACCCTATTGGACATAGTGTATAGCCAGTATTACCACAGATTATCAACATGATGAAATTATAACCAAAAAAAAAAAATTAAAAACAAACCCCTACCATGGTTGAGAGTCCAAAAGTGCTAAGAGGCCTTTCAACAGATAAAATGCTCCTTGTGTTGGGTGCCCTGCTGACAAATTACAAGTACAAGTGATGCAATGATCACAAAGCAAATAAAAAATTAAGTTTGTCAAATATAAAGACTTAGGAAGTATATCCCATGAATGCAGTCATTGGTCATTCCCATTCTAATGGATTCATTATTTGTTACTTTTCACTATCTTTGTGTTTTACATGCACTTTATCCAAGATATAGAAGCACAATTCTTCATATAAATGGGAAAAAAAATGAATGAAGCCTAGTGCCAAGATAACAAAGCCTTAAAGAAGCATTGTAATTATGTCTAATATTGAAATAAACTCTTTAAAAACACATTATAAGTAAGGACTGTAAGATCCAAAATGTCAAAAACAAGTATAACTCCCTGCCCATTAGTAAAATAAACTTCCAAAATAAAAAAGGATAACAGAAAACAACACCCAACTACCAAAGCAAAACCAGCCATACCTCACAAATAGAACCCAAAAACCTAGTAGACTCCCCAACAATTGAGTCCTCCTTCCTCCTGTAATGTCCCGTTTTACGAATTAAATCAAATCAGAGGACCCAAAGCCTATTTTTATTCCCGTAGGCTAAAGGGGGGATTTAAAAGGGGAATAATATAATAATAATTTATTAAGTTGTCCAAAAAGGTACTTTAATTTATAGCTTTGAAAAAATGACAATTAATATTATTGAATGCGGCCAAAAGTAAATATTGGATACATGGCCAAAAAGGTAATTAATAATTATAAGTTTGGAAAAAGGGTGAATATTCAATTAAAAGAAATATTAATGACTTTTAGGGTTTCAATGAAAAAGTGATTAAAAAAGAATTGATAAAAAAAGAAGAGGTATTTTATTCGTTATCAAATTCAAAACCCTTATTTGTAGAGTTTGGGCAAATTTTTCAATGTTACGTCCCCCCCAAAAAAACATAACATTTTCGGGACGGGGATGTCCTTAGGACATGGGGACACCAAGGAGGCATCCCCCTGCCGCACCCCCACCGCCACCTGAGACGTCTCTCTTTGAGAGGGGTCATTTTCAGGGCGTCCCTCCAAAAAGGTGGCTTCTAGGAGACTCTGGGACGTCCCCGACACGGCCAGGGGATGCCCAACCATCCCTCAACCCTGCAGGAAATGCCTAGACATCCCCAATGCTGAAAACGGTGATAAAGTGTTTTTTCAAATAAAAAAAATAAAAAAATTGGTTAAAGCACCCATTTCCCTAACCCTAATTGCTAATGTGGGCCCCATCCCCAAGGCCTCCCAAAAGTTTATAAAAAGCCATATCCCTCTCATTCCAAATCACACAAAAACTTCATTGAGTGAAGTAGAGAGCTGAAAGTAGAGGTAGCAAGCTAAGAGAAGTTTGCAAGAGTGAGAGAGCATTAGGAGAGGGAAAGTGAGATCAAGAAGAGGATATAGAAGCCAAGAAGACTCAAGACCCCAAGAGTGATTCAAGTTCATCACTTAAGCCACAAGGTAGGCATAATGCATTTGATTATTTGAATTTCTGATTTTCATTTGTTCATTGAATCATGATTCATTTCTTATAATTATTCGTGATTTATTTTTTTATCTTTAGATTAATAGATTTAAGATTTTCAATGTTAATTTCATTGACAATTTGACATTCTTAGTTTTTAAATCTTCATTCAAATCAAATACATAAATTTCAAATTTATTTTGCTTTGTAGGTTGTAGCTTTGTAAGTTTGTTTTCAATTACAAAATTAGAATTTAGAAGTCAAATTAGAATTTCATCTTGTGTATCCTTTGCTTCTGCACTTCGTGCGACCTAAAATAAGAAAAACAAAGTGAAATCCTTGTTTGACCAAGTATTTAAAATTGTCAATTTATGACAGTAGCATTTAGGTTTTTAAATTTTTAATTACTACATAAATATTTGATTAAATTATAAAATCAATCATAAAATTTTAAGTCAAATTAGGATTTTAATTTTTGTGTATCCTCTTCTCCTGTGCTTCGTGCGACCTGAAGTAAGAAAAACAAAAGTGAAATTCTTGTTTGACAAAGTTTAAGAACAAGGATTCCTATTTGTGTATCCTCTGCTTCTGAGCTTCGTGCAACCTGAAGTAAGAAAAACAAAAAGAAAATCCTTATGTCTTAATCCCTTCCATTATGCATGGTTTGAATTTTAATTTTTAAATTTTAAACATAATTTTTTTATCATTTCTTTGCAGTGTCATTATAAGTTCTCATAGCATGAGTGAGGATGAGGGCCAGCCTCAAGGAGTTGAGGATGAAATTGAAAGTGAAAATGAATTTGATTATGCACCTGATGATCCTAGTTCAGAAGCAAGGAGGGGTGAAAATCAAACTAGTTCTATTTGGAGTCCAAATTATAGTCACCCTTCCGAAATCTTACAAAAATATGCTAAGGGTCCCTTTGATTTGAAGTCCCCTTTAAAACAATTTGCAACTAAGATACCAACAAAGCCTAGGGCAGTTGGGGGCAATAGGTTGTGGAAGGGCAACCTATGTGAGCTCGAATGGTTTGGCAGTATGACTAGAACGAATGCTCGCCTCCTTATCCTTGGCAAAGGTGTAGATATATGTGAAAAGTTGGAAAGAAACCTGAAATGTAGAGCTGAAATATGTAGATTATGGGGTGCTACTGAAGAAGATGCACCTACATCTGCTACTTTGCCACCAAGGGGGAGGGGTCATTAGTTCTACTTCTACTACTTTGCAGAGGCCAACAAATCCATCTTGTTCAGGGGCAACAAGGCCTAAGGGGAAACATAAGGTGACTAGTGATGCTTCAAACCCACTAGCAGAATTATTCAATGTGCAAGCAAAGGATGAGGCAAATGATGCCATTGGCAAATTCTTCTTTGTCAATGGCACTTCATTCCATGTGGCTCGCTCTCCATATTATAAGGAAGCTATAGCAAAGATAATAAGGGCGGGACCATCATATGTGCCACCAAGGTAGACTAAGTTGAGAACAACAATCTTGGATAAGAACTATTCCAAGATTAATATTTTAATGGAGAAAATGAAGAATACCTAGGTCACAAGTGGATGCAACATAGTCATGGATGGGTGGACAAACATTAGGCATCGTCCACTCATCAATGTCATGGTTACATGTACAACGGGCCCTTATTTCCTTAGGGCTAATGATTGTTCAAGTCATCGCAAGGATGCTGATTTTTAGTTCCAAATCCTCAAAGATGCTATACCAAAGGTTGGGCCACAGAATGTGGTGCAAGTAGTGATAGATGCAACCCATGTGTGCAAAGTTGCAGCGAAGTTAATTGAGGCAACCTATAGACTTATTTGGTGGACTCCTTATTGTGTGGATGTCATGAATAATGCACTCAAGGACATGGCAAAAATCAGTTGGAATAAAACAATTGTTAGTGATGCTAGAGATGTGCAAATGTTTATCTGCAACCACCACACTTCACATGCACTCTTTAGGACCTTCTCTAAAGAGTTTTTGAAACTTGTAGAGACTAGGTATGCATCATACTTTATTCTCTTGGAGAGGATGCTTGAGTTGCAAGAAGCATTGCAACTAATAGTTATGACAGCAGAATGGAATCGGTGGCCCGAGTCGAAGACAGAGCAAGGGAAGAGGGTGAAGGAGGTGGTGAAGAGTGATGTTTTTTGGGCTAATGCCAAATATATTGTCTCCATCATTACTCCAATCTTCAAAGTGATTAGATATGGGGATGCTAATGCACCTACCCTTGGAGACGTGTAAGAGTGCATTGATACTATGCTTGATCAAATGAAGGATGTACAACAAAAAGACCCCATATTATAATTCTACACCAAACATATTTAGCCGATTATTCATCACAAATGGGAGAAGCTCAACACTCCCTTGAACATGGCTGCCTATGCATTGAACCCGAAGTGGTACGTGGAAAGGCCTAGTAGAGTTACACCTATACAAGATGCTGAGGTGAAGGAAGGGTTCATGAAGGCCATTCAGAAAATGTATAATTCTACAGAGGCCAGCATCATTTGTACTAAGTGGGCAAAATTTGCCACTCTTAGGGGATATTCATAGGAGGCCAAAGTAGATATGGAGACTATGGCACAAGAGGACCCTATTTTGTGGTGGACTATGCATGGGCTTGCTTCTATGACTACCAATCTAGCCATTCATTTGTTGCCCCAAGTTTCTAGTTCTTCTGTTGTCGAGAGGAACTAGTCTACTTATAGCTTCGTCCACTCCGTTAAGAGGAACATGCTTACCTTTACGAGGGTAGAGAAGCCTGTGGCTGTACATAGTGCCTTGCATCTCATTGACCACAACACACGTACAAGGAGAGTCCAGTAGCCATATGGGATGTAGAGCTAAAGGAGTCAACACAGATTGATGATGATGCTACATAGATAAGGCTGGTTGGTATTGGTTTGGAGGAACTTGAGCATGTGGAGTCCAACAATTCTAGTGATGAGGAGTTTGGCGAGAACCTTGGGCATGATTAGAGTCATCAGGCCATTAGCCATTGACTCATTAGTATTTACTATTTTGGTTTTGAACATTGTTGATTGTAATCATGAATCATCATTATGAAATTTTGAAAATTCCGAATTTGATATTTTGATTTTCATTTTGTTCAATGTTCATTGGTTCAATGGTTCAAACTTCATTGTTAAAAACTTAAATGTTAAATTGTTAATGTTCAAAGCAATATACTTATTCCTTATACATATTTTTATAACTAATTTTTCAAGCACTATATATATTTGCACCACTCCCCCGCCACCATCCCCAAACTTAGGCCCCCCGTCCCCAAAAACCCATCCCCCAATCCCCCCATTAGGAAACTTCGTTGCGGAACTATGAATTTTTTCAATTTTACCAAAGGACGAAAACCCTTCTGGCAAACATTTTCATGGATGAAAACCCACCTAGCTAATCAAGTGATTTCACCCAGAGATCACCATTATGCTGGATGCAAGAAGTTTTTGTGGAGATTTATGTTGAATGCAAGAAGTTTTTGTGGAGATTTGTGTTGAAGAGCTAAATATCATTCCATCTGTAGATTATAGAATATTTATATAATAAATTATTCCAAACTTGAGACTAGAATTTATTCTTATTTATTTGTTGGCCATATAATCCAATACCAGCCGTACCATTTGCATCTTATTCCAGCCATCCAAATTGGAACAAGTCAATTTTTCCAACCACCATATTTGAAGTTCATAATAAACAAAATTGACCGTACCACATAGGAAGGTAGGTTGCACCAAGAAGGGAAATCAATTAATATTTGGATTTCAAAATGTTTGTTTGAAAGGAATTGTAGGAAGTTCATGGTAGTGTGGGACTCTCAATATTAGCCGCCTCTGCCTGAAGTAGGAATATTTGAGTCTATAAAGGGAGGCACTCAAGGGATAAGGTGACGTGGAGTCTCCCAAGTCCTAGCCGCTTCATCATTTGTGGAAATTCAGTTTGTACCATCAAGGAAAGGAGTCACACTTTAAAAGTTCCAATATGAAGCTTCAACAATATCAAATTTGGATTATAATCAAGTTCTTTATTATTTAATTCAGATTTATTGAATACTTTTTGCTGTATTTTGTATTGATGAGTGGATAGTTTTTTTTAGTATTATTATGGGCTGTAATTTCAGTTTAAGAAATCAGATTTTAGTTTAATAAATATTGCAAATAAATAAAATTGGATATTTATTTATTTGAAAATTTAGATTTCTTTTTGAAATTTTTAAAAAGGGGTATTTTAGTGGTACCAGAGCCATTTTCTTGCCAACTATGGGTAGAGAGTTTTTTTTTTACAAAATCAACTTCATGCACAGAAGTGATAGAGAACTTAGATATTACCAGAAGGAAATAAGAAAAGATCAATGTTACTAGACTTGGACTCACTTCAGACTCGGCAAGCTGATTTTTGACTTGGACTCGGACTTGGCATAGACTCAACAAAGACTCAGCAAATTGAAAAATCCATGAAATATTGAGATTTTTAAGGATTTAAAACTTGTTTCATGCACCCTTTGATAAATAAACCTTAAAGACAATAAACCAAAGTTGCATGGACACGGATACGGCTATTTTTCAACACCCCTAATATGGATACGGCTAGATACGACATATATATATATATAGATAGATAGATAGATAGATAGATAGATTAGCAATAAATAATACTAAATAATTTAAATTTAGTATAACTAATATATATTTAACAAAAGTATTATATATTAATAAATTAAACTTAAATTAAAATTTAAATGTATTAAACTTTATAAATAAATAAAAGTTTACAATGTAAAGTAAAACAAAAAAGCCAAAAATTAAAAAAAGTATCACCAATTAATAAAATTTGCCTCTTCCTCCATTGCTTGTTGACACTATATCTCCAACTTTAGAATGAAAGCGATTATTTGAGTAAATACAATCGCGTAGAAAGACATATTTCCAGCATGTGCGTGCTGGTCTAGAGTAGTTCCTTGCAACAAGAAATCAGCATGCTAGGTCATGGAACAATTGCTTGCAGCAATTTTTAACATTCTAGGGTTAATATTTTTGGGATATGGCACAAATATCATGAGAATGCCGCATCTACACGTATCTGGATGGGAAAAAAATAGGGTTTTTTTTGATACGGCCAGATATGGTATCCAAGAAGTATCCGAGCCGTATCCTATGAGTATCCGTATCTGATACGGCGATACGCGTACCAAGGGAGAGGGGGTGGAGTATCTGGTAACTGTGCAATAAACTAATCAAATAGAAGCTACTTTGATCACATACACAAGTATACATTGATCACATGAGTATAAAAGCGGATTTTAGCTGAAGGAAACAACATTGTTAGATACATAAATATTGTCAAGTGTTTTAGGTGTACAAAACTCATGGATTATTGCGCATGTCATTTTTCATAATTTTATTGCTTTTAAATAGCATTCAAAAGTCCTCCAAACCCTTCAAAAAGCGTTGACTTTCACACTTTTATAGTTAATCGTTTTCCATATTTTATTCATTTTTTTCCCTGATTTTCATTGTCTTGGCCAAGTCTTCCCTATAGGACTCGCCGGTTTTGGCAAGTCTAACAAACTCGGCGAGTCTAGCTCAAACCCGGGTCCCGAGTCTCCCAGACTTGTTTCATGCCACTCGCATCGGGACTCGTCGAGTCTAGGTGACTCTTGTTTCTATGGAAAAGACCTAGATCATCCAAAAAATATTACAAGGCAACAAGACTCAAAAATTCCCCGAAAAGACAAAGAAGTAATGGATCACAATAACAAGGACACAGATGATGCTCAGTTTGAGAGGCTTGTTCAAGGCGAAGAATGGTTAGCTGACATGATGGCACAACTTATCTTTACTATGCAAAATAATAACATACAGAGGTCTCCCAATGGTGAAAGCAGTTCATCAAGGGCAAATATTCACCAAAACACTTAGAAAACAGTCATCAGTTTTGCGGCAAGACCTTTCCAGCTCAATTTCATCCGTAGGGAAGTAGTTGTTGAGCCAAATATTCAGCCATCCATAACAGATGATATAGCAGTCAGTTATGAGGAGTATAGGCTCCTACCAGCTGAAATTAAGGAGGAAATAACGCTCAATAATTTTATGGGTTTGAGGAAAAACAAGGGTGGTCAAAGATCTGAAATAAGGCCACAAACAAATCCAAGGGATCTCCAACAAGCATTGGGGAAATTGACACTTCCTTCATATGATGGATCCGGTAAGTGTACTTCACATTCCTGAATATAAAAATTGGACAGTTTCTTATCATTGAGACCTATGAAGGAGGATGAAGCCATCAAATATGCCACCCTTCATCTTGAAGGTGTAGCACATGAGTGGTGGTATCACAAGTTTATCACACAAAGGCACAATTACATATACACTTATGCTGAGTTCAGAACCAAGTTGATTGAGAGATTTGATAGAGTTGATCTAGAAATTCATTTTCGAGAATTAGCTCAACTTAAACAAACCCATATAGTTGATGCCTATGTGGCTGATTTTCACAAGCTTTCAATTATGGTACCTGATGTGTTGGAAAGGAGACTTGTGGTGTTGTTCATTGAAGGCTTAGCTAAACCTCTTAGAGGCTTAGTAAAGGCTTTCAACCCTACTTCTCTACAAGACGCTATTAAAAAGGCATCTTGAAACTTCAGCCCCTATAGGAAGATTTCAGCCCATCGGACAACAAAGTTCAGCACCCTATGGACAATCCAAATCAGTTCCATTCCATATGGGCAGCCAATGACAAATAATTATGGACAGCCAAAAACAACTACTTTTGGGCAGCAAAAGAAGCCATTCAACAGGGTTATCAACATAAAGAATTACCTAAAACCACTAAGCAAATTGAAACAAGGAATGAACTTCATAATTTATTTTGTCCATCTCCCTCATCAATGTTGTTAGATCCTTCTAATATAATCCTTCTTGAAATGTCTTCATCATTTTGCATCAATCTGTCAAATTTCCAATAGGATGGCAAGAAAAACAACTCTGAAACTATTGAAACTGATATGTAGCTGCTAAATATGGACATACAACTGCTGAAAATCTAACATGAGACTAAATATTTGCAACAAGTGTTAGCTTCCCAACAGGCTGGCAAGATCACAACTCTGATACCACTGTAATAACCACAACCATTTTTTTTTACTTTTTTGACAATAAGAAATGCAAATGCAATGTCCAAACATGTTCTGATCATCAAGATCCCAAGGTGGGCAAGGTGAGAGCATACAATGCTTTGGACCACACAGCTATCTAGAATGTATGCAAATAACAGAATGAAGGCGGCAAGCTGACCAGAGCACACGGGTAGTAGAGCCGACCCAAATCTTACACCTTCAGCAGACAAACATGCGTTAATGCAACTACAGAAATTAAAAGCACACAAGCAGCAGAGTCAACCCAAATCAACACTTCTTCAACAGACAAGCATGCATTTATGCAAAGCCACTGGCAGAATGTCTAAGCTTGATTAGACCAAAATGGTAGATAACACGCAAGCTCGTTCAATGCCAAAGCGGGCTAAATGAAATGCTATACTAACTGAAGGTAAACCATCCAGTTTTACAATATGAAATGCATGTTATGTAATGCATCCGGCGGTCCTACCATCCGGGGTTACAAGATAAGCATGAATGCATAACAATATGTCAAAATTACAAGTGAATGACTGCAACAACCGAAATATATATATTCTGATCAGATTATTTCTCACTACTACAACAATAACACTAGTCCATAAAAACACCAGAAATCATACTAATAAAGTTGAGAAGGCAAGCTCACTGAAGTATACCACTGTAAACCTATGTTTTACGGCGTTTCGGGGATGGCAGGGGACGCGTTTCGGGGACGGCAGTCCGAGGACCAATTTTTGGGGACGGCAGGGTGACGGCGATATATGAATTTTTCAAAATATCAATATGAAATAGAGATAAATTGATAATATATAGACAATAAGTGATAACAACTACAAGTTAACAACAATTAACAATATCAATATGACAATATGTGAATAAATGATAAATCATCTGATTCATGATAGCAATATAAAGTTTAAACTATAAAGTAACAAGTTTAAATAATAAACATTGCAATGAACATTAATGAGTAAACTAATAGTAATAAACAATAAACAGTAACACTAGTATAACAACAATGATAATCATGAGATTGAAGATTCATAACAGTAATATTAAAGCATTTTGTTGTTCAAATTCTTAAATTAAAGTTCAAACTTCAAAATTAAAGTGAAAGTTAACTGTTAAACCCAAAGTTTCAAACTTCAAAATACAACAATCTAATGTCTATGCCTCATTCAGGGTATCAATATCAAAAGAAGTATCTGTGTCACTGCCACTCTCTGCCTGAAGTGGATCATCCAATGGAACTCCAACCATTCCTGGTTGCACCTCCTCCTCGTCAATCTGCCTAACATCTTCAAGATCAACATCCCAACGTGCTGCTGGAGTCTATCGATCCTGAAGTCTCAAGGCACTATGAACTGCAACTAGTTTTTTTGCTCTTTTCGAGGTAAGCCTGTTCCTCTTGATCGAGTGGATGAAGCCATAGGTGGACCAATTCCTCTCTGCAGCAGAGGAACTAGCAATCTGTGAGAGTAAATGAATAGCAAGCTGCTTCAACTCTGGTGTGTCCTTCCCATGAAATTTCCACCATCCAATGGGGTTTTTTTGTGCAATAGTGGCCCTATCTATCCTAGCCTCTGGTTTGCTGAATGTAGGACCCTGAAGTTCAGAAAACTGAAGCCACTGCTCTCTAAGTATAGTTGCCTCCTCAGTGCCATACATCTTACGAAGGGCTGCCATAAGCCCCTCCATTACCTCATCATCCTCAAAAGGAAGCATTCGGCCAGGTATAGGTGCATACCACTTCGGATTAAGAGCATAGGCAGCCATATGAAGAGGGGTGTTCATTGTGTTCCACCTCTTTGTGACAATAGGCCTGATATGTTGCTCATAGAATTGTAATTCAGGATCCTTGGCACGAATTGCTTGCCTCATTTGATCAAGCATACTATCAAAAGTCTCATAAATCTCTCCAAGGCTAAGAGAGTCTGTATATGCATACCTGATCACCCTCACAACAGGTGATATGATAGAGCAAATATATCTGCAAACAAAATTTAAAAATAGTAAGACATTAACAATTTGAATTTTCAATTTAACACTAGTAATATAGTTATTAGTAACTAAGTAATAGTAATACTAATAATTTAAAGATAAAACAAAGCAAAAAGTTAGAAACTCAAAAATGAAAAATATGAAGTACATATTTCTTGCCTAATATTGGACCACCAACTCTCATTAAGCACCATGTCTCTCACCTTCTGTCCTTCTGTTTTTGATGGAGCCCACTTTTTCCACTCTCGAGCAACCACCATGGATTGTAGAGCATCTTGCACCTCTAGCATCCTCTCCAGTAAAATAAAATAGCTAGCATATCTAGTCTCAACTGGTTTGAGGAATTCTTTCTTTGAATAGGATCGGAATAATGCAAGTGAAGTTTGATGATTGCACATAAACATTTGTATTGATCTAGATTCAGCCACTGCTACCTTCACCCATTCTATTTTGCCAATGTCCTTCAAAGCATTATTCAAAGCATGTACACAACAGGGAGTCCAAAAAATGTGTTTGTAAGAACTCTCAACCATCAATCCAGCCAACTTACAAACACGAGCTGAATCTGTCACAACCTGCACAACATTAGAAGACCCAACCTCCTCTATGGCCTCCTTCAAAAGGGCAAACTGGAAATCAGCATCCTTATGTTTCCCAGAGCAATCAATTGCTCTAAGAAAGTATGAACCAGAAGGACATGTAACAATAATATTAATGAGCGGCCGATGTCGAATATCAGTCCACCCATCCATCACAATGGAACAACCAATCCTAATCCATGTTTGTCTCATCTCTTCCATTACTATGTTCACCTTTGAATATTGTTTGTCAAGGAGGGAGGTACACAATCTATGTTCTCCAAAAGGAACATAAGAGGATCCAACTGTTATTGCATCTTTCAACATGTTTTTGAAATAAGGAGACCTTGCCAAATGAATAGGGATGGCATGGACATAAAAAAACTTGGCCACTGAATCATCTACTATCTCACGCTTTTGCATATTCATCATCCCTATCACTGTACTTTTTTCACCTGTGGTCGTGGTAGAAGTGGCCTTCTTCTTGCCTTTATGACTATCATATGAATGTTGTTTAAGTCCATGTCCAACTGATAGATTGGAATGTTCATCAATAGATTTCATTTAAAATGAACGCTTCCTCTTAGTAGAAGTAGCTGCATGTTTTTCCTCACTTTCCCCTACCAACTTTAGCATTTCAACCTGTTCTTCCAATTTTATCTCTCCACAAACTCTAACCCCATGGCCACTCTCACCCAATAAATGATGTTCAACCATGCTATAGCTCCCATGATAATCAGTATTGCAAATATGACACAGCCAATGCCTGTTGCCCCCTGAATTTTTAGCCTTAGGACCAGTCAAATTGGTGGCAAATTGAAGCAAAGGTTTTTTGGGATTGAAGGGTCCTTTTGCATGTATTTGAAGAGTGTCTGAAGGGCATTTAAAATGGTCTTTTGGAGTTCCACTTCCAATAGAACTTCCACCTGTGTTTTGGGTTTTAGAATATGTCATACTCATTTGAACTTCATCACTACTCACTTCATGCAAACTTTCCTCACTGCTGCTCATTTTGAATTTTAAATTTTGATCAAGAATGCTATGTTATTTTGCAATTTTACTGAGTTGGGACAGAGCCTCACTAATCTCATTCCACAAAATTAAATCAAGGACAATTTGTAATTTACCAAAATGGCAAAAAACAAATTAGATCTGAATCATATAACCTTTCACAGAAATGAAATGCCCAGGGGATTACCCTCAGTTACAGTCATATATTGTTAAGAAGACAAATAAATCAATGAAAGTATGGCGCTGTATATTCTATTCAGCATTACATTAACATTGTTGACAGTGCACACTGACCAATATGCCCAGTTGTCTTTGTTGGAGGACCCGATGATGACCCAGCTGATCGCGTGCTTGTGGTATGTCACTGTGAATTATGATATCAACCGGGGTCTGTTGTTGCCTTCTGCGCCTGTGGTTAGCTCAGATCTGGATGTCTAGGATATTCGCGGCTAGGAGATTCGTGATTTCTGGAAACTTTCGAACTAAATCATATAACTTTCGATCTGGATGAGAGACAATATTTGCTTCGCTACGTTTGCCTTTCTTCCAACTTTGACATATTCTTCCCAGTGATCAATGTAACTCATTCTTTTTATCTTTGTTTATGAAATTTTAGGGTTTCATTAATATATTTGAACTTTCTTTTGTTATTTAATCTCGTTTTGAGCATAAATTTTTTACAAAATTTGATGTAATCCGTAGGGGACGGCTGGCTGTCCCCGGGACGGTCAAGGGACGTCTTGGACGTCCACAGCCATCCCCGAAACTTCTTTCGGCGTCCCCTACAATTTTGATCCATCCTCGAAACGTTTCTAGACTTTTTGTTTTGCAGGGAACATCCCCTGCCTTCCCCCCGTCCCGGAAACGTCACAAGGGACGGGGACGGGGACGGGGTTGGAGGGGCAGGGGACGCGTCCCCGTGGAAGCATGCTGTAAACCAATGAAGACTATTTGAGAGGTTGGAATAACATAATGAAATCAGACCATAGAAGACTACTGTCACACTGAATAATCAGATCTGAAACCAAACTCTTACTATCCAACTGAGAATTAACACTAACAAATGTCAATACCCAACAACCAAGTATAAAAATCAGACGCTAAATGTTGTTGTATTGTCCCACAATGGTGACCAGGGACTACTAATATTTATTCCAAACTGCTGCAGTCCAAAGAAGGCGTACGATCACCACAAACAATTAACAAGGCTAAATAAGAATCACCAAAGGTGAAGTGCCATATCACATGAAGAGTGGCGGCCCTGACTAAGCTCACAAAGGACAAAATAAGGAAGCACTACTTCCTTTTTAATTCCCACGAGCTATTGAAAAATGCTAAGGAAAATTTAAAGTTTGAAATAGCCTCTTAGTGGTACGGCAGCCCTGTTGGGACTCCTTTTTTTCAAGCCAAGTATTTGCAAAGCCTTGCCAAGTTGCCCAAACAAGCCAATCTTGTCAAATCCATCAAAGGTCCAACCCTGTTCTTTTTGAAATGTAAGGAAGAAACCCAAAAAATGACAGTCCAAAAATTATAAGTGTTTTCCTAGTGTTTTTGCCTTTTTCGGAGTTTCGGGGTTTCAGGTTCCTGTCTTTTGTCATGCAATTCCTATTGGCTCCGAAGTCCGAGGCTCCAAAATTTGTCTAAGTGTTAAGTTTTTTGAAAAATGCCTAAGTGTTTCAGCATCGGAGGTCAAGCTTGCGGCTTTCCGTCTTCTTCAGAGCATGTGTTAATGAGAAGGTCCGAACGCCGAAATCCGCCATGGGTTTTGAAAATTTTTTAAGTATTGCGGATTTCAAAGGTCAAGTGGTAGTCTTTCGTCTTCTTCCGACAAGGGAGGAAGGAAGAAGGTCCAGCGGCCGAAGTCCACCAAAGTATTTCTTTTATGTCTTTTGGGCGGCGGCAAGCAGGGTGTTTCCCTTCTCCCTTCTTCCTTCTGGAAGGTAGAATGGTGAGGTGTAAGAACCCTTAATAGTTCTGATCTGATTTTTAGCTCGCTGTCCTGAATTTTCTAATTTAGTTTTTTGATGTTTTTCTTGGTGTTTTGATGTTTTATTGCCGCATATGTTTTTGCAATGATATGAAGATGGAACAATAATAATATAGCATTCAAATGACACCAAATAGATGACTGAAATAGAGTGAACCAGCAAACAAAAAAGTCCAAATTGAAGATATGGAATTAGGAAACCCAATAGGGCATACCTGAATGATGAAGCTTGGCAATTTTATTGAAATGCTGATGGCTGATTACAATAGTCAAGGTCCGATTTCAATTTCAGACTTACAAATGCATACAAAAATGATCCAAATGTGATCCAAACCCTCATACAATGATGAAATGTTGTCCTCCTTTGCTGGCCGCCTTAGGTACGATGATCCCTTATGAAGAAATTGAGACAAATTCAACAACATATGACTGATATGAAACCTGTAGCTGCTGATATGAAGTCTGATCACAAACCCTAGCCGATTCGAGACCAAAAACTCCTCAAATGCAAAGAGGTTATGCCCAAGAATGAGGCGATTAGGGTATAGAGTGAATGTATGCCAATGTAGCTTCAATATTTGATCATGAAACCCTCCAATCTGTGACTGATATGAAATTGCAGAGGTCTGATATAAAAATCAGAATACCAAAATGAGTTGCCAATCAACAAAAACACCTCCAAATGATGAGCGCTCCACCTACAAACCCTTATTCAACACTTATTGATGAAAATGTGACCAAATATCACTCAGATCTGAATTGTTTTGCCTTCAACCTGCATAATATCTTCAAACCCTAGTTGATTATCCATTCTTCATTGAAACCCTAGCTGTTTGAAGCTCTATATCCATGAAATACCTGCAAATAAGCTCAATAATGGATCCTAGGTGAATCCATCTCTCAAAGTGGGATGGGTTTTTGTCCAAACCACTAAAATCCAAGGGTTTTCATCCTTAGATCATGCTGAAACAAAGTTGCAGCCAAGAGAAACTCTCTAAGAAGTAAAAATGCCAAATACTCAATTCATGAAAATGACTTGAATTCACCTTCTTATATTTTCCCACACTTGGGCGCCCAAATAAAATATAATTTTAGTTTCTTTTTATTTTCCATAATTTGGGTGGCTAGGAGAGAGAAAATAAAAATATCATTATTTTATTCTTTTTCCTCTAATTTGGATGTCCCACATGAGATAATAATAAAATAATATTATTTTAATATTTTGTTTTTTCCTCTCTTGAGCAGCCACCTTTGGCTAAATAAAATAATATTTTAAATAATAAAATATTATTTGTTGTCATTTGCCTTACTTTTTATTTTTTCCTTATTTTTCTCTTTTTTCCATCTCCACCAAAAGTCTTTCTCCAACTTCGTTTCACCATAGAAAAATAGTTAAAGCCATAAAAATCAACATTTCATTCCGCAAACCTCAACAACATTCTCTTTTCCAAGCCAAGCTCAAAACGAGGGCATTACAAGCCCTCCCATCCCGAGATTTCTTGCCTTCAAGCAATCACAAATACCAAATCTGCGTTAGGATCAATCATACCAATCAATTCTCAGATCCCAAATCAATCTAGGCTCTTGGTATGGTCTATCATGTACTATACCATGCTGCTCAATGTTGGCAAAAGGAAGCTCATGCAACTTACTCACCAAAAGTGCTACAATTCTCCTCAAGTATGCACCCAATTTGCCAAATGTGTGTAATTCTCCCTCACATCTTTGTTGTCCCATGCTGATATACAATGAAAAATCCTGATAGATGTCCTCATGAAACTATCATAGACTTAGCTGTGAATTGATGTGGCAGCGTGTAGTTGAGTGCTTTCATAGTGACTTGTTTCCCTTCATGTTGGAAACTCAACTCCATAGCTTGCAAATCTTGGATGACTCTTTGTAGTGAATGTAACTATTGCATACCAAACACAATATCATTATCCTTCAAGTCAAGAACATAGAAGTCATCACAAAGTGTATACTCACCAAATAGAATGCTACTTGTTGACTTTCTTCTTGCAAGGAATAGTGAGACCACCTGCGATAGTCACATCAAAGCCCTCAAAATCATCACAATGCAAACCTCTCTTATCCACCAAACTCTCATCAATGTAGTTATGCGTAGCTCCACTATCAAGAAGTGCCATGACCTTACACCCAAACAATGTGCCTTCAAAGAGGAATGGATTATACCTTGGAGCTCCTAAAAGATAAGTTATATATATATTTTAATAATTTATATATAACTTTATATATATAATATATAGTTATATATATTTAAATTAAATTATGTATGCCGATAAGGGCGTGGTTCGGTGGTCAAATCACACAGTTGTGGTGGCCACCAGGGTTTAAACCTCCATTGGGCCAAAGAGTCCGTAGGCCTTGTGCCTTCGTTGGGCTAACATGCTCATAGGATATCTGCCTTCGCTGGGTTGTTGTTCTCGCAGGCTACGGGCCTTTGCCGGGCCAATGAGCTCACAGATTTGAACTCGGTGGTAATGCCTTGGGGACTGAGACCCCCTAGTAGTGGTCTCAGTGATAAAGCCTTGGGAAGAGATCCCCTATAACGGTCTCTCTAGGCTCAGACCAACGTAAAAACCTGAGTTATTCCAACAAAAAAATAAATAAATTATATATATTAATATATATAATTTAATTTAAATATATATAACTATATATTATATATAGAGCTATATAAATTATTAAAATATATATAATATAAATTATTATATTTAAAAATTATATAGTTATATATATAAGTTAATATATATAATAATAATTAATTTATATATAACTCTATATAATATATAATTATATGTTATTTTATATATATTTTTAAATTTTATATATAGAAAATTGTAAATTATAATTATAGTTATATGTTTTAAAATTATATGAATGTTAATATTCAATATAAATATAATTTATAATTTTGTATATATTAAAAAATTAAAAATTATAAAAATAGTAATAATAATTGTCAATAATGGGAAGACAAAATATATCATATTTAAGAGTATCATTAAAAAACATTATCAATTCTCTGGAAAAGAATAGCTCCCGAATATGCCGAATTGTGCTAAGGCTTCAGGAAGGGTTTTCTCCGGCGCTACAACTTTGAAGGTTTCTATGGCTCCTCATGGCGGATCAAACAAATCAGTCACGCTACCATTTTCCTCTATTGGTCAAAAAGATTCCAGGTCTCTTGCGGCGGAGCAAACAAGTTTTGCTCAAGTTGCTTCTATGGCCGAGCCCATTGAGCAGACCTCCCTCCCGGTTGCCGATAAAAAAGCTCCCGCCAAGCCTCCTCAAGTCCTTGCGGGGGAGCCGATGCCATGCTTCAAAAATGCAGGATTTTCCTCTAAACCTCCAACATCGAACCCTAGCGTGGCTAGGGTTTCAGAATTTCGAAGCCCAAAAAACTCTAAAACAAGAGATTCAATATGTCTCCGTCCAGCCGTAGGGGTTCAGGAATCAACAGGTTCTAACTTGGGGATAACCTGTCATTCAGGGACATGCTTATTGGTTCAAATCAAGAGAAAAAATTCAAATCTACAGCATGGGATGCTCGGCCATTGAAGGACATCTCGGATTCCATAGGCGGCAGGATCTCCAAGAGCCACCCTAAAACCCTCATCAAAAAGGCATCCTCCTCTCCTGTTATGGTTTTCTCAGAGAAGCTGAGAAAGGAGGTTGATGCTAGTGAACAATTTTTTGCATCCAACGGTTTGATTGGCTAGTTCAACCGCATGTGGCCAAAATTACCAAATCTTTATGATTGGATTTCAACGGCATGACAACCCTTGCTCAAAGGTAATGTAGAAGTCTACCCTTGTGCCCAAGGGTTTTTTATTGTGGTGTTTGATTGCCTCCAGGACAGGGATGCAATTCTACAAGAGAGATGGTGTTCGGGGCAAAGCTTGCTTCTTCTCAAGCCATGGTTTCCCGATTTTAATCCTGCTACTGAATCTTTTTCTGTAAAACCCGTTTGGATTCGACTTCCAAATCTCCAGCTACAATTCTGGTTTGTGGATTGCTTTCAGGCAATTGGCGACTCCTTGGGAAGCTTCCTTGCAGTGGATTCGGACACAACTAGTTTTACACACACAACCTTTGCCCGCATCTTGGTTGATATGGACATCTCAAGACATCTTCCCGCAGACATCACATTTAAGTTCGCTGATCGCAGTTGGACACAACTGTTAGACTATCAAGGATTACCGTTTCGTTGTAGGAAGTGTTTTGAAACTAGACATATGGCCAATTCCTGCTCCAAAGTCATCAAAAATTCGGTTCAACAGTCTTGGTGGGATAATGCTCTTCCTCATCATTACTCAATCAAAGCCCCGACAAAGGAGGAGGAGAAATCAGAGCCTCTTCAGAAGCCCAATCCCCCTCTTAAATCTGTGGCTGGGATAGCCGAGACACAACAAACTTTGAAACCCTCTTTAGAAGTGAGTTTGGCATAGAAGCAGTCTCTTCAATTAGAAAAGGAAAATTCAAGTTCAGCAAAAGGTGACCTTCGGTCTTGCGATGGCAGTTCATCGGCACTCGGTGATGAAAGTACTCCACCGGCTGTATCAGAAATGATGGATTCCTTTAAATCGAAAAAGAGTGTGGATGGGGAAGGCTGGCAAGACGTTCATAATAAGAAAAAGAAAAACCTCAAGACAAAGTTGGAATGGATTAAATTGCAATTGCAATCAAAGAACAATATTGGAGCCCTAATAACAACTTAGCAAGTGCAGCATATGTGTTTGCACCTCATTGATGCAAATTCTCCATGCAGAGCATGGCTGATCATTGATGTAAATTTTAAATTTTAATTTAATCAATAAAATTATCTTTTACGGATAAAAAAAAATAATTGTCAATAAACAAAACATTTAAATACTTCATAAATTGGAAAAATGAAAATATTAATAATTGATTGATTTTTCCCCTCAACCAAGGCAAAATAATTCTCACGCCCATATTCTCCCCCCGCCATTGAAACGAACTACAATATTAATTATGTTGCAAGAACAGTAACGAAACAAGGCAAAATGAGCTTTCAATGCTTGGATAACACCTATTTGACGTTTTCTCATTGACTATCACCTGCAAACGCCCATAGGTTCAAAACCCACAGGGAACACGAGGTGCCTGGGACGGACCCTGGGTGAACCCCCGGGCATACCATCCCCATACCTGGCCCCATCCCGGACCCATTCGAGCACGGGGGCCAATACTGTAGAACTCCGTAACATAGATCATATTCAACAACTTTATGCACACTCAAGTGTTTCCTTGAGGATGACCAATGGTGTATTTATTGAAACTATGGGTTGCATTATCTTGGCTTTAGACATTGGTCCAAAAGAAGTATAGAATTTATGTCATATTATTCTTAGTGTTGGGACTCCTATTTTCCAACCTCGTATTTGCAACATCATGCCAAAATTCATCAAAAATTTCCTATGGAGTTCCTATGTATTCAACCTATTTTGTGTATCTATTGTTGTCTCCTGAAATCCCTGAAATTTGACTAAGTTTGAAATCTGTGAGATCCTCCAAAATCTAGAATCTACAATTTAACTCCTATGGATCCGAAACCACTCTCAAACATCCTGACAATATATACATAAAATATAACTTAAAGTATAAGATTCTTATACTTAAATGTTATAGTTTATGTATATACCTGCCTGAACTCTACAAAAAATCCTAAGAAAATTTTAAGTTTTTCTAAGTTTTTCTGTATTTGGCGAAAGTTTGGACCCCCTCAGAAATTGTGGGAATTTTGTCCCCTTCAGGACATTGCAGAGGTTTGGCCTACTTTTGGATCTTGGCAGGACTTTCACCCGGTTCTGGACTTTTCCCTGTCCCCCTTGTTTCCCCACCCCCTCTTTTCCTTCGCTTTCTTCTTATCTTTATCTCTTGCGGAACTTCCATGTGGTTTAGGATATATCCTAAAACCCTCTCAAAGCCCGTTTTTCCTTTCCTCTAGAAATTTCCGCCCATCCTGCACATTTTCCTCCTACCAGATTCCCTTCATTCTCTTCATCGATTTTAAGCCTATCAAGATGTATCCTAATCACCCTTAAAGTTCTGCCAAACCTTCCTTTTCTTGTCTTTTGCAAAGTTTCGACGAAGATTTCAAGTAGTTCAGGATATATCCTGACCCCCCCAAAAGTCCCACATTCAGACCCCCCTTGGATTCCCGCAATTCACCAAAAAGGACATAAAAATGTGAAGTGACAGTCTCCTACGACTTCCAAATGGACATAGAAACATACAAGGTTGCCATTAATGCACAATGGGTGGTTGAAAATGATGTATTTATTGCAATAGGTGGATTTTTAGGGTTTTCCCTCCCATTTCATCATCAGATCCAAGCTGCCAAGGCTATAAATAGAATATTGAAACTCATTTCAAGGGTTGGTCTTTTGGTAGTTTTTCAGGCAACAAAAGTTCAGAGCTCTGTCATGCCCCCATTTCCAGAATGACTTCATATGGAGTTGACGATTAGCCTATCATCCATTCCCGTAGGCTAATGTATTGGTAAGGGAATGATTTGCTAGTTTGAGTTTTTTTTTATACATGGAGAACCGGAAAGTTGGCTCAACTAGTATGTTATTTGGAAAATGCAATATTGAAATTGTATTTTCAATCATTTGATTTGATTTATTAGATGGAATAAAAGGGAAAATGAAATCTTTAATTATATTTTCTCTAATCTATTTTTATGGAGTTTTTGTATGGAATAAGGAGTTACCCCAGGTAGGACCTATTTTATGAAGTCATCAAATGAAGTCAACATTGGAGGAGTGGATTCGCCCCATGGAGAAATAGGTCCAAGTTATTCCCAACGGCTATCATGTAGGATTGATTGGCATTGTAGATGAAATATCAAGAGGATCGACTAAGCATAATGAGGTGGCGTTTTCCTTGGATCGTGTGCCAATGAGTAGAATTGACGCCATGAGGAAAGTCATTCGCCCAAGGTAAAAGATTCAAAAACAATAATTTTAAATGCCAAGAAGAGGATCGGCGGCCAAGGCAAGGGATCATTTTAAATGCAAATTTTATTTATTAAATGTTTGCATGTGGATCGATGGGTTATGTGATGAAGGCGATTGGAGTTGAAGGGATTTTAAATATTCTATGAAGAAATTGAATGCATTTCATGAAGTTGTTAGAGATCGCCCAAGGAAAAGAAGATTTTAAATGCTTGCTCATAATGCCAAAGCCATATGAAAGATTTTAAATAATTGTTAGCAATTATTTCCAGCCACCGCCATGCTAAGAGGTAGCTTTATTGCTAAGGGATCGATCCATATGAAAAATAGGTGCATCTCATTTAAAACAATTGAAGATTGATTTTAAATGAGTGAGTTTTAGTTGCAACTCATTTACAATTGTTCAAGTTTCTTGTTCATCATTGGTGGAACTCAAATTTCAATCCAAATTTGCTAAAGAGAAGGACGCCTATCCATGGAGAGAATAAATAGAGGACTTGAACATCAATTTGCAACTATTGATGCTTTGGTATGTTTCTTATTCTATTATCTTTGACTGAGAATTCCGATTTTCATGTTTTTTTGCAAGTAGATGACCCCTTGTGTTTGTATGGTGATGACCCCATACTCTATGTGAAGTGATATTATCCAAATATTCACCATTGAGCTTGAATTTGCAGGTTTAAGAGAGCTATTGAAGTTTATTTGATATCATATTGAAGCCCTTGATCCATTGGAAGCATTATCAAGGTAGTTATTGGGGCCTATGGTATCATCGGAGTGAGATTTACACATTTGCAAGATCTGAATTTTTATGACAGCGAGACATTTATATTGTTTCAGAGCTTTTTGAACATATTGGACAAGTCTACAAGGTTACAAGAAGTTGCAAGTTGCATAAGGATCCCATCGCTTGGCTTGGGAGTGAGTTATTGAAGTGTTTGAAGGCATTTTGTATTGGCTGGGCGAAATATGCACCTACAGCAGTCATAACAGCCTGCTGTTCTTTTACATCAGTCAATTATAATTGTACTTCTAGGGCTATTGTGATCAATTTCAGACTTGAGGACATTTGGCTATTGTCTGTATATGATCATAGATGTTGTAAAAGGCAATTTTGTTCACATTTTCATGATGATATCAGGTCTGATCTGACTGATACAGTGACTGAAATCTTATGACAGCAGTATGTGATGATCTCTTCCATGGTTGTATATGAATGATTGCATTTTGATAAAGGATTACTAAGCATATTCCTTAGTGGTTGTTTTTCTGCATCTATGTATCCAGAAAACGCTTTTTTCCATTTTTGTAATTTCTTATCCTCTATTGAACTGTGGATTCTGTAGCCCATCCTAATAGGCACCGGTCTAAAATATCTGATCACCCACACCTCTTTTAAAAACTAAAACAAATTTATCAAGTGTGAAGTAAAATAGTTACAATTGTATGCATTGTTGTGGTTCTATGTTGTAACCAGGGAATATTGTTAGTGAATCTTCAAACTGCCAATTCTAGCAAATCAAAGGTGCGTACTAGCACCTTCCATTATTGCAAGAGTGTTTTTCATCAACTTAAACAAAGGCTTTAGTGCAGCAAGCTTGTCTTAATCTAGTGACTGCATTTAGGGATTAAAACAACAATTTGGGTATTGTTGCAACGATATGAGTTAGAAAACATTTTATATTGTTGTTACTCCCTATTAAGGGATACCTCTAGGAACACCCTCCTTGACTTAGCTGAGCCAAAACCGAAGGGGAGATTACCCACTCCTAACCATTGGCCCTTAATCATCTTCCACTTGTGGATGGGCCCGTTTCTCATCTCTCTGATGACACCCCTGGCCTGAGAGATTAGGAAATTAACTCTAGGGTTTTAGGTTAGCTATTTTGGAACCCAACACCTAGTTCTGATAGATTTCACATTTTGTTTGCTAGACCATGGATAGAACAATGTAAAGTAGTGCCTTCCATCTTGCATGAATGTGGTAAGTATGTTCATGACAACCAAGTGGTTAAGAGAGTTAAAAATCCACATAAGCCTTTATCTAAATTGAGTTATTTTACTTTGGATGCTTTCTTTATATAGGGTAAAGGTGCACTTTTAAAAGGGCCCAAACCCTTGTATAAAGGCTAGTTCAGATATGACATTGAAGCCACAACAACAGCACTAAAGAACAAGACAAGGGCTGGGAACAGGCAGGAAAAGAACAAACAAGCTGCTCCACAAAATCAAGACCAGCAACACAAAGTATGCACCCAATCAGCTACAGAGGACAATGCACAAGACATACAAAAGCATGTAGCAGAGAAAAAGTCATGTTACAATAAATCGTAGTGTCTTGAAGCCAAAGGACTCTAAAGAGCATTGTTCCCCAATCATAGATCTAACCACAGAACCAGAACTAGAGCCCTTCTCGACCATTTTTGCAAAGAACGTTGCCAAACTAGGAATATCAACAAATAGAATCTCTAGAGGCATTATTACCAGTTCTAGAGCTCTTAATGTGAGGAGAGCGAAACCACAAACATTGGGGGTCATCAACCCCAAATTTCTCAATTCATTTTCAGGCGAGGGCCCAATAGGAGGGGGCAATACCTTAACCGTGGCAGTGTAATTCACCACAACGTCATTTTCTTTGCTATGGTTCGCCTCAATTGCCATAGTCTAATCCACAACAACACATTCCTAAAGCGAACAAGATGACTTCTTTCTCCAAGGCTTTTGCGAACTAATTTTGGGCTTACAAGCCGCTAAAGAGTAACCTACTTAGCGGCAAATGAGACAAACTTTAGAATATGTCGGCACTTGCCCTAGTGGTCAAAAATTTTATTAGACTTGTGCTTCTTTGTTGCCTTGGCTTTCCTACTAGACTTTGATGTACTTTGACCCTATACCCTATACCCTAAACCCTAGAACATTTTGAATATTTTCCTTTATCTAGTTTTTTCTCGATTTTTATAGGTTTTCCTAGTTTCTTCTAGATTTTTCTAGGTTCTCTCTCATGCCTCGGACGCTAAAACCTTACTTTTCCCATCACTGATAACCAATGGGAGAATTCTTTAATCAGTTGCCTTAGTCATTTTGTGCTTCGCCTCCCTTCATTGCTTTGTCCTTGTATGCAAGAATTTAGAACTCAAACAAAAAACAAATTTAAACAAAATGCTTCCTATACTTAATTCATGCAAACATCAGATAGAGCAGATGATAGAGTGCAAATAACAAAATTCAAACAAGAACAAAGTTACCCAATGCACACTCTATGATGCATGGATTTGCTCTATAGATCGAAATATGGATGCTCAACGATTCGTGCAAAATTTCTGTATCATGTACTTGTGAAAAGATAATTGTGATAAATGATCAAAAGATTTAGATTTCAAGCTTAATGCATCTAGGATGAGGCTTGATTGATGGGAGGGATTTATAGATGTCTGGTTGAGTATGTGAACGGTCAAGATTTGATAGTGGATGAACGGTGGAGATTGAATGAGGGAGTGGAAAATCTTCCATGGCTAAGAATAGTCAGGAGTGTCATCTTGGAGGGAATTATGACAGAATGTGAGTGGATAATTAGAATTTTTAATTTGGAGAAAACGTAAAATAGATTTATTTATCTATTTTGGAATAAATGGAATTAGTATTAGCCTAATTAACTAAATAATATAAAGTATTTAATTAATTAGTGGTGGTAATGATAGAGGGGAAATTAGTAAGATAATGAAGAAATGTCGACATGGTATGAAACGATAGGTGCTATGTGATGGGAATTAGCTTAATTAATTAAATATGATTTATTTAATTAATTTGGCGATAAGAGAAATGTTAAAGGATAATTAGCGATTAGATGAATGTGATTAGAATGCGCTTGGGGAAGCTTCGAAAGTGTTGTTAGTATGTGATGTTAGATGTGTCGATAGGATGTGTTGATTTTAAGTGTCTATAGTCCTGAACCTAAATGTCAAAAACTTTATAAGTATGAAGGTTTTTATATCAATTTCTAGACTTGGGTGGAATTTCGGGGTATAGGGGTTTCCCTTCCCAGCATACTATTTCGAGGTTCCCCTTCCATGCATGTATTTCCTTCAAAGCCCCCTTTTCCCATTTCCCTTCATTTCAAGGCTTCCCTTCCATGTATGCATTTCCTTCATACCCTCTTTTGCCCATTTCCCTTCATTTTAGAGTTCCCCTTCCCTACATGCATTTCCTTCGAGTCCCCTTTTCCCCATTTCCCTTCACTTCAGGGTTCCCCTTCCATGCATGCATTTCCTTCAAACCCCCTTATTTATAGGTTACAAATACCTTGGGATTTTACAATGATTTTATTTTAATCCTAAAAAGCCAGCTTTAAAGCGAAATGCTTAAAGGCTAAAGAAATAATAAAATAAGAACGAATTAAAGCGACCTAAAAATAGACCCTCATCTACTATCCAGAAATAGAACATTGGAATTAGCCACTGCTAAAAATAGCATTTTGCACATGAACATCCTCTAAGATTTTGAAATTTAATCCACAAGCCTGTAATATCAGTGTGTCATCCCCAGTTGGGGTTGCCCCAATTTATATCAATTAAAAAAATTAACTTTGTTCTTTCTCAACAAGATAGTTCCTAGTACAAACAAAAATGTGGAACTAGTGATAAAAGTCTAGAAGTCTGACGGCTCTCTGTTATCTCATCACCAATCAAAATAATATAAACATGGTTGTTTTATGAGGAAAGATCAAGGTTTTATTTTCATGAGGCATCTAGAGACCACTAATTATTGCCTTTCTGTATCTCAAGCAGCTCCATTTGATCCCAGCAGTTATACAATATATCACACTCACTATCGTTTGTCATGCCCCCATTTTCGGAGTGATCACCTAGTGGAGTTGGCTAGCCTATTCTATTCCCATAGGCTAAGCCGGAGGGCTCAGGGAATGACTTAGTTGGCGAGTTTTCACACTTAGCCAATTTTGTAGGGCAAAATGAGCATGGAAGATGACTTAGCATATTTTTGTGGTATTTTTTATGAGGTCATCACTAATAAAATAATTTGCCCTAATGTGTAGTGACCCAATTGGAGAATGGAAAATGAAGGAAAATATGGGAAAATGCCTTGGAAGAAAATAAGAATAATTTATAAGGTTTTTTTCCTTGAGGAGGACGACTTCAATTGAGATCAAAAATATGTTATGCCATGTGCCTAAGTGGTTCGCCCTTGGAGGATGGAAGGAGAAAAAAGTAATAAAAATAAAATAAAATGTTTTATTTATGATTTGGGCACACAAGAGGTCGACCCTAGGAGAGGGAAATAAAGTGAAATAAAAAGAAAATACCAAAGCTAGGTCGGCCTTGAGGAAGGAAAGATAAAGTCATGTATAAATATAAGGTGTTGGCGCTCATTTCATCATCATTCATTATATTCCTTTCATTTGAGATTTATCTCTCTTGGCTGCAACTCTTAGTTCAGATCCTTCCTAAGACGAAAACCCTAAGGAAGTTAAGTGGATTGGACAAAAACCCAATCACATTTTGGAGGTGGATTCATACAAAGTTCAAAATTGCACTTCATTGGAGATTTGTGGAGGAGAAGAACAGATTTGCATATTCATATTTGAGATCAGTTTTGGAGGAGACTGCATTGTGGCATTTGCATTCATTTGGCACTAGGGCTTTAACCCTATACTTGTGCGCCACATTTGGAGGGTTTGAGCATTCAAGCCACATCATTTTGGAGCAGCATTGAAGATTATTTTGGAGCAGACTTGAGTGCCACCTTTTGGAGGAGTCTTGAACGAAGTTTGGCTAGGGTTTTATGCCCTAGGTTGAGCGCCACTTCCCTAGGAGGGCGACTTCATTATTTGATGTCATTTTGCTTGATCCATGGTATGTATAACCTAATTTAGGTTGAACATAATAGGAGCAGAAATCTGGGCTATGATTGTCATGTTTGAGCCCATGAAATTGATGTAATCTCCAATCAGCATATTCATTTTGGAGCAGCAGGCTTATCTAAGCAGAAATCAGATTTGTGTGATACAAGTTTGGCCTTTGGATGGTTGGTTTTCATAGTTGATATCTTTGTTGATGATTATACATGTTTGTCATGCATTTTATGATGTTTGGAGCATATTTACTGGCTGCCTATGAATGTTTATACTTCTGAAAATAAAATCAGAAAATCAGAACAGAATTCTAGGGTTTCAGCAGAAAACTAAAAGTGCAGAAAACTAGGGCAGAATTCAGAATTTAAAAATCAGAATTTTAGGGCAGATCCCATTGGGGATATTACATTGTTATAGTCCAGTCTGAGTTGTTTTAAATATTAATCCACAAGTCTGTAATATTGATGTCTCATCCCCAATTGGTGTTGCCCCAGTTTATATCAGTTAAAAAAATTAACTTTGTTCTTTCTCAGCAACACAGTTCCTGGTGCAGAAAAAAATGTGGAACCAGTGATTAAAGTCTAGAAATCTGACAGCTCTCTGCTCCATCATATCAGACTCAGAAAGGGGAGTTTGAGAATCAATTTTCTATCATTCTGAGAAGAGTAATAAGATCTACCCCAAACTCTATCACAAAAGAGAACACAAAGACAAATACTGCTACTACTATCAAGGATTATTCTAGGCATATGAAAGTGATCTGTACAGTTACCTCATGCATATAACAGCTTGGTGATGATTTCATTAGCAATGAATACTTATAACAGTTGAACTTGGTTACTTTCTTTTGTATGAAAAGCAGGTTTCATCTACCATGGATCATTGCCAACTAGCTGGATTCACAGAATTTCTGATACAGCAGGCACGCCTATGCAATTTTGTAATATTTATTTGTAAATTAACAAGATTTGTTGAGAATTTTATTTTTGTGGGATTTCACCCATGTGTTTTAAGTCGTATCAGGATAACATCCATGAGTAGTAATTTATGGTAATAGCATTCCCTCATGTATTTTGGTAATCATTACAAAGCAAGAGGACCCATTTAGCACACAAGCACCTCTAAGCCTTTGCTAGTCAAAGGAGGACCACCATTAAATTTAATCCACCACTTTGGATTTTTTGTTTCTGCCCTTTAATCTGTTTCTCCGTTGCCTTATTAAAATGAAAAATTAACATGTCACCATAAAGAAATCTCAGTTTGTCTACAATTACTTTTTTATATGATACAAATTAATAGCTTAGCAAACTCTAAAATTTATACTATTAATTACAAAGAACAAATTGAATGACCTGGAATAACAATAAGGAATGCTGACAATTTCTGAACGAATGCCACAATCCCTTCTCCCAACTCTCTGTCTCTAAGGTCTGTAAAGTCAACAATTATATGCATTAATAAGCGTGCACAGTTTTGTTTAGTAATCATCTATATGAATCTTTTCCCCATAACATATCTTTTTTGGGAAAAGATTGCATACATGTGCTATGATAGCTAAAAGATACAACTGAGGTTTGAACAAAAGAAATAAACATATTAAATAATTCATCTGCAAAATAGACCAATGAGACATTCATTGCACCATAAATAACCAGGAATAACTCTTAGCACTGAATCAAAGATATTTTCAATACAATTATCTTCAAAAAGGATGTCTAGTGAATTTGGAGCAAAACCAACTAAACCAAACTTGCAAATTTGTTAACAGGATTTATGATTCTGGCCAACTAAATGCCAATTATTTCTTAACCATCCATGAAAACATAGCTTTATGAAATAATGAAATGTTTCAAAGATGTCATGGAATACACCAAATAATCTATTCTCCAGAGTGTTTCTAGGATGGTAATGGTAGGGGATGACAATATAAAAATTTTACAAGTTTAGCTGTACATGACATCAAGATTTACGTCCAGACATTCACATAAAGCATTGAATTTGAGATTAAATATTAAATGTTTATTGATTCAAGTATAGCAGCAATAAAATATTAAAATTTCATTGTTCTCATTTCAACAAAGGGCAACATGGTGAAAAAATAACCAAATGTCCAACAGCTGCATACGTAAATTGATTGTGGTAATTCATTACAAAACAAATTGATTTGCAAATGGTAAAGTAGGTTAGATTGAATACAAAAGGGCCCCACACACCCCTTTTTGTTTATATTTGTTATTTTAGACATTTTTTAAGTGAAAAAAATAGGGGGCATCTAAATATCCTCTGATCAGTTGAGGGGCATCATGTAATGTCCCCATTTCCAGCATGATAACCTAACAGGAGTTTGGGTTAGCCTATCCTCATTTCCGTAGGCTAATTCATGAATTAAGGGAATGCAGTGGTTGAGCTATGGAAATTTGGAAAGATGTTTTTATGAGGCTCAGTTAATTTTCCTAGACTTGGAAAACATGGAAGATGAATTAATGTATTTTTACATTAATTATTGGAAGGTCAAAAATAATAAAATATTTTTCCTAGTGATGGAACAACCCATTTGGAGGTGTTAAGGTGGAAAAAATGAATTAAAATAATAATATTTTATTTTTTGACTGGTGCGCCCAAAAGGAGAATAAAATATTATTTAAATCAAATCTTTAATTTGATTTTTTAAATCGCCCAGGTCTTTTGGAGATGGTCGACCAATTTGGAGGTAAAAGAGAAGAGTTCAAAATTCAAATTTGCGCGCCTAGACTGGATCGGCCAGCTTAGGAGAAAAAAAGGAAATTCGAGTATAAAACAAGGTCTTTAGAGCTTCATTCATCATGAGGAACTTTTGGCATCTTTGGCATGTTGCTTTCGCAATTTTATTGCAGGTCTTTCCAAGGACGAACACCCTTGCAGAAGGTGGATTGGATGAAAACCCTTGCCGAAGGTGGATTCATATGGAGTTCACAATTGTACTTCATTGGAGGATTTCGAAGGACTCTTGAGCATTCATGATACATCTTTCATAGAAGATTTGGGACGCCATTATTGAAGATCTTTTGCACCAAGTGGAGTGCCGATTTGTTGAGGACATTCTTGCATATGTTAAGCGCCACTTTGAGGAATTGATTTCAGATTTATAAATCAGTTTGGAGCAGCTAGTTGGAGGATTCGTGAGGCAGATCTGATCTGAGCAAGGAGGCCAATTTTCATATCAAACTTGCATAGCAGCGATTTCACATCAGTTTGGGCGTAGCATCTCAATCCCTAGCCGCTGATCTTGCATACCATTGCTGTTTCATAAGGAGCGCCGATCCTTGGAAGAGTTCGCTCAAGTTTGGGTCTTCATTTGATCTCTTGAATTGCATTTTCATCATGAAAAGAGGCCGATCAGCATAGCAGTCAAGTTGGAGGAGGCGAATAGCATTGAGGGCTTGATCATCACCAATCAGCATTGAAGACATCCCTTGTTTGATTGCAGATCTGATTTGTGGAGGAGTTCGCCCATTTCATGGATAGCATTTGACATCAAAATGGGTATGCATTTATCTGATTTTGTAGCAGCATCATTGTATATCAAACTTGGCCATGTTAGAGCCATGAATTTGATGTAATTGCACATTTGATCAATCTGATTTCATAACAGCAGTATTCTGATTTGATTTGCTCATCCATTTTGCAATCTGTTTGGTGTGGATCTATGTGTATTTCATTGTGTAATTCAACTAGGGTTTGATTACATATTTTGGCATGTTGATTATGATGTATTTGGCATGATAAGTGGATGAGATAAGTGTATCTTCAGATCTGAAACAATAAAATCAGAATTCAGATCTAGGGTTTTGAAATTGAGAATTGAACATTCAGAAATTTTGGTAAAGACCCTAAGTGGGATATTTCACATCATAGGTGTCCTTGGCCACACCAGGGACAACCAGACACCCCCAAGATGTAAGGAATCCAAGGAGCTCGTTTCATGGATGCATCCCCAAAAATTATGGACACAAGTGACCACCATTGAAGCAGAAATCATGAATTTATCATGATGAATTGTGACTTAGCATGCAGGTGAAGTTTTTCAGCCAAAAAAAGTGTATTTAAAAAAAAGGTCAAACAAACACAATAAAATCATGATTTTCAACCATTTTTTGGCAATTTTTTCAAACTTTAGATAATAAATATAAGGGTTTCTGGGTCTTTAATTTCTGTGGTGATTTTTCTGTTTTCTCCCTAACACTACCCTGATTTTTTCCTCAATAATTGAAAAAATATTTATTTTTTGGTTTGCCATTTTATTACCAAGAAAGATTTTTCCTGCTATAGAAGGGGCGGCCTAGGGGTGTCCCCCGCCATCCCCATGTCTCAAAAACGAGTGTAAGGACTAGGACACAAGTTTTAGCATGGGGGGAATGCGTCCCTATGCAACAAAGCAAATAATCAATCATACAAACTTGTGGAAATTCTAGCGACTAACTAAAGTAAATATTTTCTACCTCTATCATATAATCTATTTTTAAGTATTAAACACTAAATTTACCAATAAATTATCATGACTCAACAAAACAAGTAAACTCTCCAATAATCAGCATGGTGTTAAAATCTAGATTCCTAGCCTCAAGAAAAAGAGATTGTCTCAATGTCTAAGGCTAAGTTGCACAAAAATTGGAACATTAGCAATCAAGCACATAGTCGGCAAACCAAAAATTTCCAACTCAGTGAAAACTTGGCAAAAACTCAACAAAACTCAACAACTTAAAAAATACTTAAATTTTTGAAAAAAACATAATTTTTTGAAAAAAAACATACTACAAAATGTATCAAAAGAGTTTGGTGGGGGTTGCAAGTAGTGCCCCTAGTGGGGTTGAGGGGCAATGCCCCTCAAGGGGGTTTGGGGCAATGCCCCCAACGGGGTCGAGAGGCAACACCCCTCGCAAGGGTCTAGGGGCATGCCATTTTCATAATTTTCAAAACCACAGACCTTCATGATGCACAGCATTTTCATAATTTTTAAATAGGCATAAAACCATGTTTTTTTAGTGTTTAAGCCACATTTTTTGGCACATTTTTGGCATCCCACTAGTTTCCCTATCATACTCACCAAAACCCGTTGAGTACTATCCAGTTCTCACTGTCAATACTCACTAAAAACTCGGCATCTCTGACCCGCGAGTTTACTCTTTGAGTACTTTAAAAAGAAACCACAAGTACTCGGCGACTCGCCAAGCACTCAACGAGTTTTCCAACTATGATCAAACTCTTTAGAAATGAAGAAACAATATAGGAAACAACTAATTTGAAAAGAAAATGAAAAAATATAGAATTTATTCAAAAATTTGTTTGTATTTCCAATAAACAATAAACAATAAACAAAGTTCTATTTGCACTTCATTGGAGGTTTGGAGCATTATTGCATATCAGATTTGGAGCAGCATTGTTTGTGGCATTTTGTGTTGATATTACACTAGGGTTTTGCCCTAGACTTGAGCGCCACCTTTGGAGGAGGGCGATTTGGCTTCGAGAGAGGCAATTTTCATCATTGCAAGGTTTTCCAAACCCTAACCTAGCAGCCGTCTTCATCCTTGCATGTGCCATCATTTGGTATGCACAAACCTAGGGTTTAGAGAAGATTTGGACAGCAGCATTTCGGACCATGTTTGATCATGTTTAGCCCATGCTTTTGATGTAATTTTCAGTTTATATACTCAGATTTGTAACAGCAGACGTTATCTTCAGAAAATCAGATTTTATGTTGCATTTGGATGGCCATATTTTGCGTATTTCATGGTGGATTTCATGTTTAATATGATCAGCAACTTGTAGTATCTTTTGGCATGATTTTATTAACAATTCCATTGCACTTTTCTTAACAATTACATTGCACTTTTCTAGAATGCATTCTAGCAAGGGTAGGTGATAGCCCTGTAAGTTGCTTCCTTTGAATGCTTGAAATCTATGTAGAAAATAAATACTTAGTACCTCCTTATAAAACGATCCAAGAGGCTTTGGGAGTTTGATTATCTCATGATTTCATAGCCGTACTCCAAACAAAGTTATGCCTTTACCAATAGCTTTCCTTGTCATCTCATGAAAACGTGGTCAAAACCACATACCCACCTTTGTCATATTAGATGCCACACAATTCAGATAGTGTCAGCCCTATTCAATACACTTGATCTACAGTATTAAAAGAAAATGACATAATGGACGTTTGAAAATATTAACTAACATAAGTAAAGCAAAGAAATAGACGAAGTAGACAATAGAGGATGTCCACCAAAATAATAATAATAGTCTATAAAATAAGAGATGACACAAGTATGATGGAAAAGACAAATCAAAGCAGTTAATTAAAAACAGTACAGAGTAGCTATGCAAACCAAAAAGAGATGTTGGTGAAACAATTATGGAGATGTAGAGAAAGCAAAACCTAAAGGGAAATCAATACTAATGATTACAAAGAAAAGTCTATATGCTGAAGTAATCCAAATAGGACATTAAGAATGACCTAAAAGGATAAAACCATAGATACAAGACTTGCCCAGACTCACCCACATGCGGCGAGTCGCGAGCCGAGCGACCCTGGGCGAGGCTGGCAGACTCGGCAGTCGAGTACTCGCCAGACTCGTCTAGTCTGCCAGACTCGCCAGACTCGTCTAGTCTGCCAGACTCGCCAAACTCGCCAAGTCTAGGCGAGTTTTACTAGGAAGACTTGGCCAAGTCAATGAAAAATGGGGGGAAAAAACTATAAAAATTGGAAAACGGTTAAATGTAAAAGCGTGAAAGTCAAGCATTTTTTGAAGGGTTTGGAGGATTTTGAAGGCTATTTATAAGCAATAAAATTATGAAAAATAAGATGTGCGATGAAGATCACAAAGACTTTAATTTGGACTTGGTGGCAAGGGCTCCACCCCTCAACCCCGCCTTGTATCGTGACAGGGAGTGCGCCTAGGGTGCTGCCCCCAGACCCCGCGAGGGGCACTGCCCCTCAACTCTGCTGGGGGTGCTACCCCTAAACCCCTGCAACAAGTAGTGCCCCTCGACCCCATTGGGTGCGTTGCCCCCAAACCCCCAAAAGGGGCACTGCCTTTGCCACAAACAAATTTTGGGCAGTGGCATATCACCCATCACACTAGAGAAGGTTGATCCACAATCAGGTTGGATCACTGAGGTTGAGGATCTTGTCTTCAGTGATGAGGACCTTGCATTGGTTGACCAGGTGGATAGAGAGGCAGAGGCAGTAGCCATGGCAGAGGAGGATGATAGAGCATGAGTAGACACCTTGGATGTTGGTGTGAGTGTGTAATGTCCCCATTTCTGGCATGACCACCTAGCAGAGTTTGAGTTAGCCTATTCTTCATTTCCCTAGGCTAATTCATGTTGTAAGGGAATGTTTGGGTTGAGCTATGGGTCAGAACTAGGAATCTTGCTAGATGCTTGGAGAGCGGAAAGTTGTTTTTATATGGCTCAACTATTTTTCTATGGCATGGCGACTTGGGAAAACAACTTGATATATTTTTATGATATTTATTGATGGGTCAAAAATATTTAATTAATTTTCCTTGAGGTGGAACGACTCATTTGAGGTCTTAAGGCGGCCAAAAAAATAAATAAAATAATAATATTTTATTATTTTATTTTGAGCGCTCAAGGAGGGAGAATAAAATATTATTTTAACTCAAATCATTAATTTGATTTTGGCGCCCAAGACATCTAGAGATGGTTGGCCTAATGAGAGGTAAAATAAATGGAAAATAAAAGAGAAAATCATGTTTCTTGGTTGGCTATGGGAAGGAGTTGAACATGCTATAAATATAAGTCACTTGGAAGGCTTTTGGAGATGTGGAACATTATAACTTTTGATTTGAATTTATCTCTCTTTGGCTGCAATGAAAGTTGAGCATTGAAACAAGGACGAAAACCCTTGTTCACGGTGAGTTGGACGAAAACCTAGCTCATCATGTGGTGATCCCGTGACGGGAATCAATTTGTAATTCATTGTTGTTCATTGGCAGAGAAGAGCAAAATTGCATAATCAGATTTGCAGATCAGGTTTGATAGCTTCATCATTAGGCAAGTTTTTGCATGCATTTTTGTCTAGGGTTTGCCCTAGGGTTGAGCACCATACTTTTGGAAAGGAGCGACCCGATTTTTGGAGGTGATTTGAGTGTTTGTTGTTGCTAGGGTTTGAAGGAAATTTTCTGTTTTGTAGCAGCAGCAATCAGATCTGGTTCAGCCTTCATTGAGGAGTGAAATTGGTGCTTGGAGACATCAATTCATTAGGGTTTTCACCCTACATTGGAGCACCATACTTTGGGAGTATTTGGAGGGTTGTTTGTGGCATCATTTGACTACTTTGGAGCAGAAAAACCTAGCCGATCAATTGTAGACCTGAAGCGCATCATTTGAAGTGGTTTGTGATCCATTGACATTAGGGTTTCAAGCCCTAGTTTGTGCGCCACCACTTGGAGGACAATTCCATCATCATGAAGGACATTTTGGCATGAATTTGGTATGTATAAACCCTAGGGTTTATAGCATGTGTTAGTTGGGCATTGTTTGGCATGTTTGCCATTTGCATTTGATGTACTTGAAGACATTAAAACTCTGATTTATGACAGCAGACCTCTGATTTGAGTTTCCTAGCATTTTGGCATCCATTTGGTGTTGAATCTGTGTATTTCACCTATGGCAATGGCATGTATTTTGGCATGTTGATTATGTTGTTCTTGACATGTTAAGTGGCTGTAATAAGTGTGTGATCAGATCTGAAACAAAAAAATCAACAATCAGAACTAGGGTTTTGTTTGTACCCAATCAAAATTTTTGCTTCATTAAGGCATTTTGTGAAAGTCCAGAAAATTTTTCGTCAAAAAAGTCAAAAAGTCAAAATTTCTAAAAATAGATGTCAAATTAGGTTTTATGGGTTTCTTGAGATACGGATGCTGGCAAAATTTTCTAAAAATATAAAGTTTCTAAAAATAGAATCTCCGATTCAGGTATCGTGCCTGATTCTCATTGACTGATTTTGCTTCACGATCAGCATGGTCCAGACGGAATCTGCAAAAGGTCAAGTTTTTTCTACTGGGTCAATTATGCTTTTTCAGAAGGCGAAGCTCAAGCTCTGAAGACATCAATAGAGGAATTTCATCTGCCAGAGCTCATTTTCAAGTTTTCAATGTTGTTACGAATCTTCCGATGACGCAGAACTGGCGAACAGTCGTCGATTCGACGAAGAACGCAAAACGGAGCAAGGTCAATCCGGAGTGAGGTTAAAATTTGAAAATCATCAAATTTGACTAAGTCTAGGAAATCCAGATGCCCCAGGATGCTGGGGGCGCCCAATTTCACCAGTGTTAGATTTTTTTCGCGTTTTTCAAGAAAATGCGAGAAATGTCTTCGTTGGTCAATTCCGGGGTGCATTCTGGTCAACAGTTTCTAAAAAGCCGAGAATCACATCAAATATACCCAGGTTATCCAGTTCATCCTTCATCCAACGGCAGTCGTCCGACAAAATCATCAAAATCAGTAACGGGAAGCCATTGTCAGCACGCGAAACGAAGCAAACTGCAAGCAAAAGTTGAAAATCATGGAAATTGACTAAGGCACAGATTTTCATGCACCCCTGGAAGCTGGGGGGGCATCTTTTCCAGTGTTAGAATTTTTTTGCATTTTTTGAGAAACGTCAAAAAGTTTCCGTCAGCCCGCTTCCAAGTGGATAAAAGCAGTCAAACTCAGTCAAAAGGCCCGTAAAAGCAGGAGATTCATCTCAAATATGCTCAGGCTATCCAGTCTACCCTCATCCTTATGCCTGTCCCTGGAATCCTGAAATTGACTAAGTCCGATGTCATGATGTAATAAACAACCCCAAAAAAATTTTTCCAAAATATACAATGATATGACAGTGTTAGCTCAAAACATATCCAACTAAATACCTCACACTTTTTGATCACCCGGATCCCAGAATGGGCAAGGTGAGAGCATACAGTGATTTTGGCTTACAGTAGAAAATATGCAATAAAGAGATACACTTCTTCCGCTGCGGCGGGCATCCACATTTCGTGGGGATTCACCACTTTATCAGTGGGTATAAATATGCGCGAAAGCTTACAAAATCATCCACTTATGCAGTGGGAATTCACCACTTGTTCAGTGGGTAGAAAGAAAGGAAAATGTTCTTTATCCTCACTGGCGGTGAAACCATCCAGGGGTTATAGTGTTTAATTGTTCTTTCCCTCCTCACTGGCGGTAAACCATCCAGGGGACTTAATGTAAATTTGATTACAATGGAAGTATATAATACTCGATCTAAGCTTAAACACTATCACCATACATTATAACCATGAGCATTTTATCTTGAGATCAAAGCATAGAATCATACCATGCACTGAGAATGATAATCAATCAACAATTAGCTGATTTAGATTGCTGATAGAGAATGTTATTGCTGATGAAAACTAACTGTGACTGATTTCCCACTTTAATTGCTGACTGTAGCACTGTATGGCAGCCATGAGAGCAGCTAGAAGACATACAAACAATCCACATACCAAGATAACCAAACACCATTGCAAATCTATTTAGGCTGATCCAAAACCAATTCTGAGCAGTTTCAAACTTATACCAAGTCACCACAACTCCCAGCTGACAAAAGACTCTTGACAGAAATGTACGGCCTGGGCATATGGATGGTCTGAAATCACCATATTTACAAACACTAATCTGATCAACTTGGAAACAATCCCAAACTGATTATACTGATCACAATAACAATTCTGAGTAGATACAACACTAATATCAATCAGAAATTTCATACTAACAAACTCTCTTCCTAAGCTGAGCCGTACGGTCATGAATGGTACGGCAAATCACAAGAATTTCAGGACTGCACCAAACAGCTCCAAATAACTACCAAAATGATCTTTATTGATAGGCAAATAAGATACAATTAATAAGAAATACAAACTCCTCAACATTTTTTTTTTCCATATGCATCGATGCAACCCAGCATGTACGGCATGGGTAAGTACGGATCACCTCCAGAAATCTCAATACATCACTAAAACTCCTCAAATCAATTGCAAATGGTTTGTTATTGGCAGATTAAGATTTTGCATTCATCAAAGGTTTCATAAATATCAATATTAATTTTTTGATGAATAACATTGATTTTCAGATGTACGGCAGCAGAAATGTACGACTAAGACAAAGAAAATATATAACACTTCAATCCCTCCAAAATCTGATCAAAATCTTATGAAGAACTCCATATCACTCCTTCAAACTGAAAAATAAGGACAAACTACTGAAAACAATCAAAATTCCATATAGCACCAAGTGATTCCCTGTGTAGAAATCATCATATACCAGCTAGGGTGGATATCTCACCACCGAAACTGATCATCCTCGAGTGGGTTTTCGTCCACAAGAAGGCACAATTGATCTCTGGTTCCAACAGCATATCATTATCAAATTCCAAGCATAGCTCCAAATGAGCTCACATCTTCTTTTTATAAGCACCTGGGAGTTACAAAACCAATCTTTCTTGAAATTAGAGCTTTTTTGCACTTCCCTTAGAAATAATTTCTAATATCAAGTTATGTGCACACTTAAGTGACTAGGGAATTAAAAATTATAACATTTCCCTTTTTCCCTTCAAGTCATAACATTAAGTCACTTTTTTTAAAAAAATAACCCACCCGACTTTAGTGCACCAATAAAACTTAGTTTAATTATCAAATTAATCAACCTTATAACTCCAATTTGATAATTAAACCAAAAATGATCCCAAACCATTCCCTAGCCCATTGGGATCATGAGATAGGCTAATGGTCCCAGTCTGACTAGGCTTGGAAAGGGGACATTACAGTCCTCCCTCCCAAAAATTGCTTGTCCCCAAGCAATTGTAATACAGGATGCTGCAAGATGTCTTCTCCTTCCCACGTCGCATCCTCAAGAGGAAGATCCTTCCATTTGATTAGGTATTCTTTAATAGTCTTCTTCCTCAACACCCTCTCTCTTTGATCAAGAATAGCCTCGGGTACAAGTTCGAGTCTCCCTTCATCATCAATAGGTGGCAGTATTGATGATGGCACAATGTTCTGTCCAAGAGCCTTTTTAAGGCGAGAGACATGGAAAATGTTATGTATTTTGCTATGCTCAGGCAATTCCAACTCATACGCAACCTCTCCATGCCGACCAATGATTTTGAAAGGCCCATAAAAACGAGGCTTCAACTTTTCAGCCCCACTTTTTTTGATAGAAGACTGTTTGTAAGGCTGAATTCTGACATATACCATATCCCCTACTGCAAAAACCCTCTCTATACGCTGCTGATCAGCGTACAACTTCTGCTGATTTTGAGCCGATCTAATATTTTCTTTCAATGATTTCAGCAAGTCTTGGCTGTCCTGCAAAAATTCTTTAACTCTAGGAACTCGACTGTCACCAAACAACATGTCAGTGAAGCTAGGAGCTTCATATCCATACAATGCCATGAATGGAGACATTTTTATTCACATGTGATAAGAAGAGTTGTAACAATACTCACCAACATGTAACCATCTTACCCATGCCTTCTGCTGTCCTGATACATAACTTCTAAGGTAACCTTCAAGCCACTTGTTAACTATTTCAGATTGTCCATCCGTTTGAGAATGGTAACTGGTGCTTGGGGTTAATTCTGTGTCACACAGTCTGAATAGTTCCTTCCAAAATAGGCTCAAGAACTTGCTGTCACGGTCACTAACAATGCTCCTTGGCAACCCATGAAGTTTGAACACTTCTCTAAAAAACAATTCAGCCACCTGAACTGCAGTAAATCCTGTAGAAACAGCATAAAAATGAGCAAACTTTGTCAATCTATCAACAACCACAAAGATACTATCCCTCCCTTGCACCCTGGGAAGGCCAGTGATGAAATCCATAGCCAAACTTTCCCATTTTTGATTGGGAATGGGCAGTGGTTGGAGCAGACCAGCAGGATAAGTGTTCTCATACTTGTTCTGTTGGCATACAGAACACTCTCTGATATATTGGCAAACCTCTTCTTTCAACCCCTTCCACGTAAATCTCTCTCTTATCTGTTTATATGTTTTGAATATGCCTTGGTGACCAGCCAAGGGTGAATCATGAAATGCCTTCAAAATCAGAGATTTAATCTTGGAGTTTGGAACCAAAAAGACTCTATTCTTGTACAAAATCAGACCACCACTTACCTCGTATTTATCATCTTTGAAGGTCCCATCTACAACACTTGATGCAAAAGAGTTCTTGGCATATTCGAGAATGATTTGTTCTTTCCAATCAGCCACCAACTCCACCATAGAATGTATATATGGCCTTCTTGACAAGGCATCAGCCACAACATTCTTTTTGCCTTTAACATAGACAATCTCAAAATCAAAAGCTTGCAACTTGCTTACCCATCTTTGCTGCCTTTCATTCAAATCCTTTTGGCTCATGAAGTATCTTAAACTGTTATGATCTGTTTTGACAATAAACTTGCCTCCCACTAGATATTGACGAAATTTAACTAAAGCATGCATGATGGCAAGCATTTCTTTGTCATAAATAGAATAATTTTTTTCAGCACCCCTTAATTTTCTACTTTCAAAACAAATAGGATGCTTTTCTTGCATCAAAACAGCCCCAATACCTTCTCCAGAAGCATCACATTCCAATTCAAATGGCTTAGAGAAATCTGGTAGTGCAAGAACAGGGCTACTACATATGAGTTGTTTGAACCTATCGAAAGCATCTTGGGCTGATTGAGACCATTTGAAGGCTCCTTTCTTTGTAAGGTCCGTGAGAGGAGCTGCAACTTGTGAAAAACCTTTCACAAATCTTCTATAAAACCCACACAAACCAAAAAACCCCTTCAATTGAGTAAGGTTTGAAGGTGGGGGCCATTCTAGAATGGCTTTGACTTTCTCTTTATCCATACTAACTCCTTTAGCACTGATAACATGACCTAAATATACAATCTCCGTTAGGCCAAACTCACACTTAACTTCTTTGGCAAACAATGAATTAGCCTCCAAAATACCAAGAACCACATCTATATGCTGCAAATGCTCTTTCCATGTCTTACTGTAGATGAGTATGTCATCAAAAAAAACCAACAAAAACTTCCGGAGCTGCTCGCTGAAAATTTTGTTCATACAAGATTGAAAGGTTGCAGGGGCATTTGTCAATCCAAAGGGCATGACTAAAAATTCAAAATGCCCATAATGGCACCTAAAGGCAGTTTTTTCAATGTCCTTCTCCCTCATTCTTATCTGGTGATAACCAGATCTCAAGTCTATTTTTGAAAAATAGACCGCTCCATGGAGCTCATCTAACAACTCATCAATTCTTGGAATCGGATATCTATTTTTAATGGTCCTCTTGTTGAGCTCCCTATAATCAATGCATAAACGGAGAGTACCATCTTTTTTTTTCACCAACACTACTGATGAAGCAAAAGGACTTTTGCTTGGTCTAATAAAGCCCATGTCCAGCAATTCTTTGAGAGTTCTCTCGATTTCATCCTTGAATCTTTTTGGCTGCCGGTATGGAGTAGTGATGATGGGCTTTGTCCCATCTTCAAGTTCTATAATATGCTCAATGCCTCTATCAGGAGGCCTTCCAGGAGGAAGATTACTAAAAACTTTACTATGCTTACTCAACAAATCTTGGATATCAGGATGATAGGATCTCTTTTCCTCCTTGGTAGGAGTAGGCATGATGACACATTGAGCAGCCCACTCAATCTGATCATTACGGAACAGCCTCTCCATTCTTTTTGCAGTCACCACCCTTGGTCCTCCAGTGGATATACCTCTTAACACAACCTTCTTACCATTATGGTCAAACTTTAATTCCAATGTTTGTAAATTTAAACTCATATCTCCTAATGATTTCAGCCACTGAATACCAAGAACAACATCAGTATCCGTAATACTTATCACATAAAAATCATCTACAACTTCATGATTGCCAATTTGCATGGAAAGCTGAGGTAATCTTCTATTACAAGACAGTGTAAATCCATCTGCAACAACAACTTTAAAACCTTCAAACTCCCAGGTTTCAATCCCCTTCTAGCAACAACTTCATCAATGAAGTTGTGTGACGCACCAGTGTCAATGAGACCAATTATTCTTTGGCCACCAAGTACCCCACGAACCTTGAAAGGATCATTCCTTTGGTTCCCAGATAATTGAGCAAATGTTACTACATTTTCCTTGTTTGTCTCTGCCTCTTCTAAGTCATCCACATCTTCATTCTCACTTGATTCATCTTGCTGATCTGAATTTTCTGATTCAGATTCAGCAGTAACATATGCCTCCATTTGTTGTGTTTTCCCTTTCTCATAGCATTTATGCCCAGGAGCCCAAGGTTCCTTACATGTGAAGCATAATTTTTTCCTCCTAAGTTCATTTCTGACTTCATCATCCATCTTAGGGAAAGAGGCTTTGGGCTGATTGAATTCTTTCTTGAATGGTCTTTATCCTTCTTTGATGTGAATGGTTTAGAATAGAACTTGCTTCTTGGTGTAGGAACTCCATATTCCTTGCTTTCTTGATGGCTTCATGCAATGAGTTTGGTTCTAAAGCCTTAACTAGACCTCTTAATGGCTCCATCAATCCTTCCACAAAGAGATATGTCAATCTAGCTTCTGAAATATCAGTCACCATAACAGCAATCCTCTGAAATTCAGCAATGTAAGCATCCACTGAATCTTTTTGTCTCACTTGAGCCAGCTGTTTGAAGTGATTTTCAGGTTCATACTTGTCGAATCTATCAATTAATCTTTGAGTAAAATCTGCATAGGACGTAATCAGGCTATGACCTTGAGTGATCATGCCATGAGTCCACCAGTCATGTGCATCACCTTCAAGGTGGGCAGCTGCAAATTTGATAGAATCCAACTCCAACATAGGATTCAAGCTCAAATAGTTGTCCATCTTTTGTACCCAAGACCTGGCTGTGCATTTTGATGAACCGTCAAAAGGCGGAATAGGAACTTTACCAAGCTTCTTTTGCACATCCTGATTTTGAATCCGGGGTCTATTTCGATACTTGATTTGACAAAATTCATTGAAGGACATAATATTCTGAAAATCATCACCATAGGACTCCCATTCACGTCTATAATCAGCAAAGCTTTCTGTGACCAACTGCTGTCCTCCAATAGGATTTTGCTGCTGACCCAAAAACACAGGCATCATAGGTCTGGTAGATGTAGTTCTAGATGCATAAGTGGCATTGTGTAGTTGACCAGCATTATTGGAATTGCTAGCCTCTCCTTGATTTCCATCATTACCTCTATTGTTACGGGGTGTCTCTCCTCCCAGATTTTGACTTACTAACTGAGCCAACAATCTGTTCATCTGCTGATTACTTCTAACAAGGTCTTGTTGGCCTCGGGCAAGCTCATTCAATATGTCTCTCATACTGGGCTCCTCTGGTTGCCTTTCACCCATATTTTGATCCTCTTCTGATTCTGAATCAACACGAGGATGTCGTCTTCTTCTGTAGGTGATAAACTCAGTATCCTCTGGATTCATCAATTGTGTAAGCCACTGAACTGGGACTCACTACAGGCTGATATGAAGAAGAACACAGGCTGGCAGGAGTAACCTGGCTCTGATACCACTGTAATAAACAACCCCAAAAAAAATTTTCCAAAATATACAATGATATGACAGTGTTAGCTCAAAACATATCCAACTAAATACCTCACACTTTTTGATCACCCGGATCCCAGAATGGGCAAGGTGAGAGCATACAGTGATTTTGGCTTACAGTAGAAAATATGCAATAAAGAGATACACTTCTTCCGCTGCGGCGGGCATCCACATTTCGTGGGGATTCACCACTTTATCAGTGGGTATAAATATGCGCGAAAGCTTACAAAATCATCCACTTATGCAGTGGGAATTCACCACTTGTTCAGTGGGTAGAAAGAAAGGAAAATGTTCTTTATCCTCACTGGCGGTGAAACCATCCAGGGGTTATAGTGTTTAATTGTTCTTTCCCTCCTCACTGGCGGTAAACCATCCAGGGGACTTAATGTAAATTTGATTACAATGGAAGTATATAATACTCGATCTAAGCTTAAACACTATCACCATACATTATAACCATGAGCATTTTATCTTGAGATCAAAGCATAGAATCATACCATGCACTGAGAATGATAATCAATCAACAATTAGCTGATTTAGATTGCTGATAGAGAATGTTATTGCTGATGAAAACTAACTGTGACTGATTTCCCACTTTAATTGCTGACTGTAGCACTGTATGGCAGCCATGAGAGCAGCTAGAAGACATACAAACAATCCACATACCAAGATAACCAAACACCATTGCAAATCTATTTAGGCTGATCCAAAACCAATTCTGAGCAGTTTCAAACTTATACCAAGTCACCACAACTCCCAGCTGACAAAAGACTCTTGACAGAAATGTACGGCCTGGGCATATGGATGGTCTGAAATCACCATATTTACAAACACTAATCTGATCAACTTGGAAACAATCCCAAACTGATTATACTGATCACAATAACAATTCTGAGTAGATACAACACTAATATCAATCAGAAATTTCATACTAACAAACTCTCTTCCTAAGCTGAGCCGTACGGTCATGAATGGTACGGCAAATCACAAGAATTTCAGGACTGCACCAAACAGCTCCAAATAACTACCAAAATGATCTTTATTGATAGGCAAATAAGATACAATTAATAAGAAATACAAACTCCTCAACATTTTTTTTTTCCATATGCATCGATGCAACCCAGCATGTACGGCATGGGTAAGTACGGATCACCTCCAGAAATCTCAATACATCACTAAAACTCCTCAAATCAATTGCAAATGGTTTGTTATTGGCAGATTAAGATTTTGCATTCATCAAAGGTTTCATAAATATCAATATTAATTTTTTTATGAATAACATTGATTTTCAGATGTACGGCAGCAGAAATGTACGACTAAGACAAAGAAAATATATAACACTTCAATCCCTCCAAAATCTGATCAAAATCTTATGAAGAACTCCATATCACTCCTTCAAACTGAAAAATAAGGACAAACTACTGAAAACAATCAAAATTCCATATAGCACCAAGTGATTCCCTGTGTAGAAATCATCATATACCAGCTAGGGTGGATATCTCACCACCGAAACTGATCATCCTCGAGTGGGTTTTCGTCCACAAGAAGGCACAATTGATCTCTGGTTCCAACAGCATATCATTATCAAATTCCAAGCATAGCTCCAAATGAGCTCACATCTTCTTTTTATAAGCACCTGGGAGTTACAAAACCAATCTTTCTTGAAATTAGAGCTTTTTTGCACTTCCCTTAGAAATAATTTCTAATATCAAGTTATGTGCACACTTAAGTGACTAGGGAATTAAAAATTATAACATTTCCCTTTTTCCCTTCAAGTCATAACATTAAGTCACTTTTTTTAAAAAAATAACCCACCCGACTTTAGTGCACCAATAAAACTTAGTTTAATTATCAAATTAATCAACCTTATAACTCCAATTTGATAATTAAACCAAAAATGATCCCAAACCATTCCCTAGCCCATCGGGATCATGAGATAGGCTAATGGTCCCAGTCTGACTAGGCTTGGAAAGGGGACATTACACATGAAGCCCTGAAAAATTGACTAAGTCTAAAATCTAGTGGATCCTCAAAAATCTAGAATCTGCATGTCAAATCTCAAGTGCCCCACGAGGCTAGGGGCACCCATCTTCTCCAGACTTAGTTTATTTTTCATGTTTTTCAGAGAACGAAGAAAAGTTGCAAATCTTCAAAAAATGAAAATTTAAAATCTCAAAAAATGGCTAAGGCATGAGATTCCAAGCGCCCCTGGAGGCTAGGGGCGCCTGGGTTATCCAGTGTTAGAATTTTTCTTGTCACGACAGTGTTTCCTTCCAGCCATTTCCCGATCTTCGTCCGGTGACAGTTTTCAAAAGTCAAATTCGCAGTTGAACGACGTTAGATCGTCTGTTGGACGCTGGTAGTGGAATCACAGTTGATAGGTCTCCAAAATGCCATGATCAGTCAGCTTTTTCAGTCAACGGTGACATTTTACCATCTTGTTGAAGTCAGAGACAAGCCATACTGGAGTCAGAAGAGTGCAAAAGTTTCAAAAAAATGAAGTAAAATTGACACACTTTTGCAACCTCGCGTGTTTGATGACATCATCAAAAAAGATATTTTTAATCATCTCACACATGAAGCCATAGGCAGCTATAAAATAGAGATTCTTCCTATTCGAAGACATCCACTTGGATTTGCGCTTTAAAAGTTGCTTTCTTCATGGATAAGATCCAAGTTTTATTCTTTCACAAAGAAAGCTACTTTTTCGCCCTAAAGTTCTATAAAGACAAGCATTTGGCTTCTTTTATTCATTACTTTTGCAGGTTGCATCCAGCGGAGGAAGATTTTTATTTTATTTCCACGAAGATTCGAAGACCCAAACGAAGTGTTTTTTTAGCATTCTTCATAGTTTCGGGATGAGGAAGCACAGAGGCACGTTTTTTCGAAGTCCTTTTTTCTAGGGGATCGTTTTTCAAAAACAGGACCGAAACTTTTTCAATTTTCATCGAGATGTGTCCATCCAGAATTTCATCCTCTTGAAGATTGGGAAATTTTATTTTTCTAAGAATCTTTTTTTTGCTGCTTTTTTAGGAAACCTTCCGCTTTTTCAAAATCCAACAATCTGGGTTGCTTCAAAACGGAATTGCCTACAAAACCCATGTGCCAGCTTTTTTGCTCACTATCTACTTTTTAGAAGAAATCAGCAAGTAATTTTCAGCCTTTTGTCCAAGATTTTTCCAACATAGGCGTGTTCACAATCATTTTTCAAATCTTTCAGTATGCAGTACACTCCAGTTGAGATCAAGCCTAAAACAGCGTTGGTGCACGATTACCTTAGAATTTTTGAGACACTTACATAAAGTTCTTCCAGTGATCAATTTACATCCTTTGGAAGATGCAGAAAACAGTACTATCAAGTATTTGGGTCACTCTGGGTTGCTTACAGCAGCTTCATTCCCCATTTTAATGCAAAGTATCGAATTCGGAATTGCTTGTATAAAGCATTACAATTCAGTCACAAGAGAAATCCAAGCAGATGGAAATGTGCTCTGCAGCCTCAGGCCAAACAACATTGAGAAGTGTTTTTCAATACCAATATGGAGGGAGAACTTGGTTGTTTCAATTGAAGAATGCAAGAGGGTGTGGCACAATGATAAAGAAAAATATCAGAAAAGGTTGCTCAAAAGTGGTTGAAAGAAAAGCAGAATGTTTTGCCAAAGAACATTGGACGTGGATGTTTTCAAGGTTTTCAGAGCCAATCTTGGTAGAAGTACCCGACACAAATGTGAATCTCTTGAAGTTGCAACAGATGATCTGAAGGAGAGAGTGTTGAAGGATGGAGAAGATAAAGCAGTCCTCAAAGGATGAAAATAGGCAGCTGCGGCAATATATCAATGGATGACATCACCATAAAGCAAGAATGTACATGAGAATGTGACTCAAAAGAAAGCAGCTTCAAATCAGATGCTTTTTGTTTTAAAGCATTTGCTTTCATCCTAAGCTCATCCTTTATTTAGAAAGAAATCACTTTGTATTAGTTGGAATTTTCTTTGCTTTAAAGCGTTTGTTAGTTGTAATCTTTGTCTTAGAATAGAAATAAAGCTTGCGAGTTGGCAAGTTAGTTAGGGCAAATCAAGGAGATTTTAGGGTTCCCTACTCCTTTGATTTTACTATAAATAAGGGCAGCCTTGCCCATTCTAATGAAGCTACTTTTGTGATAGCAAATTTGTTGTGCCTATTCTAGCCTGCAGAACTTGTTATTCCAAGTGTTTGTTCACTCTATGTAATCTGTTTCCAATATTTGATCGCATACTGTAGGCCTGCCTTTTGCTACAGTATTGCTGTCCTGGAGTTGTATCAACTTTATGATATTGGAATAGAAGTCTCATGTCTGCCTTTGCTTTGATTTTCTATCTCATTAATCATCAAGTTTGTCGTCAGATGTGTGGCTTACGTAAATTTTATTTCAGCTTTCATCTATAAAGTACAATGGGTCTTATGATGTGAATCTGGGAGAAGTTTATTTAAGTTTTTGTGTTAAAACAAATCATTCCTCATCCACTTTTGATTTTTGTGCTCTGTGTTTACTCAAATAATCAAAAGCGTCATTTAGCTTAAGCCTAGCTGTAGTTAGAAGTTTATTAAAAGGAAAAACCTCTTCTGCAGCGAAATAGAGCTTTATAACCTTGTGCTCACAACTGAGAATCAAAAAGCAGATAGGCAAATTTGTTTTATTTATCTTTTCACGAACATCAGCAAAAAAGGAACTCCCCCTCATAATAGGAGAGCAGTTTATCTGTGCATAGCTGTCTGTTTCCAACTCGCATTCCAGAGGTGCGAATTGAAACGCCAATAGGTTTGAATCAGATTTTGAAATAAAATCAGAAATTTTCGCAAATACCCTAGGTGGGATATTTTAGTGGTATCAAAGCCTTGATCTTGCCAGCCTAGAGGGTTTAGATCATTCTTATGCAGGGTTCACACAGGTACTACACTAGAAGAAGAGCAGGACAGCAAGAGATCCTTGAAGAAGACAACCCATTTGCAGAGGACATGGATAGAGAAAGAGGTGGTAATGGGAATGAAAGTCAGACGAGAAATGAGCAGCGAAATATGGACGATTTCTTGCACACTTTTGCCCAACATCAGCAACAAATGTTTCAAGCTTTTCAACAACAATTGATCACAGCAATTGGACAGTTGAGAGTAGATCAGCCTACTCCAAGGGCGAACAGCTGTGCAGAGAACAACAATAATGGTGGAACAGCTACTAATACAGGAAGGAGAACCATTACAGTTTTAGATAGACCTCTTCGTCCTACATTTGTGCAAAGAAAAGAAGAATCATCCAAAGAAGAAGAAGAGGAGACACACATAATTGATGATGTGATGGTTGCTTATGATGAGTACCATACACTTCCACAAGAGGATAGGACAGCACTCACCTTGAATCAATTCATGAATCAGCGCAAGGATAAGAAGAAAAGCAAACAAGAGAAGAGACCTAAGAAGCAACATAAGGAGTATAAAGAAGTTTGAACAAGATTCCTCTTCCTAACTTTGATGGCAGCGGTAAGACAAGTGCTAGAGCTTAGGTACACAAATTGGATACATTTTTGAGACTAAAGCCTATGCCAAAAGAAGAAGCCATTCAATTTGCAACTATGCATCTAGAGGGAGTAGCCTATAACTGGTGGCATCATGGACTTGTGACACAAAATCATGCGGTGATTCATTCTTATGAGGAGTTCACAAATAAACTCATTGATAGGTTTGACAAGAAGGATGTGGAAGTCTACTATAGGGACTTGGCACAGATGAAACGGGTTGGGCGTGTGGATTCCTACATTAATGAATTCCAAAATGTTGTCGTGATGGTTCCTGATATGACACAGAGAAGGGTGGCGATGTTGTTTGTAGAAGAATTGAATGATAAGTTGAAGGATTTGGTGAATGCTCATAAGCCTAATACACTTGATGATGCTATTCAGCTTGCACTTGACCTTGATACTACACCTTCATCATTTCAGCCACAAAAGAAAAGCTTCAAGGGCTCTAGTTCATTTCAGAAAAAGTTCAATCAACCTAAGTACACACCTCCTAGGATGGACAATGAAGCAAAGAATGAATTGAGGAGGAAGAAGCTTTACTTTTCTTGCAAGGAGCCTTGGGAACTAGGACATAGATTCCTTGAAAAAGGCAAGGTACATCACATAGAGGTCATTTCCGATGAGGAGAGTGAAGCTAATGATGAAACTAGTTCGGATAGTGATGCAGAGCATACAGAACAGCCGCCTCAATTAGAGCTTGAGCCTAACACTAAAGATGATACAGGACACGTCACCATTGCATTTATTTCAGGAGTGCCTAGATATCATTCCTTTTGGTTGAGAGGAGTCCTTAAGAGACAGCGGGTCACTTGTTTGATTGATAGTGGAGCTACTCACAACTTCATTGATGAGAGTTTAGTTGTGAAAAGGGGACTATAGGCTAAGGATTTTCAGGGATTCAATGTGACAGTTACAGATGGTTTTACTATGAGTTGCACTAAAAAGGTATCTCAGCTTAGCATTCAGATGGGTGACTACACATTGACTGATGATTTCTATGTGGTAGGATTGGGAGAGATTGATATTGTTTTGGAAGTCCAATGGTTATAGCCACTTGACAAATACATACAGGATTTCCAAAAGATGGAGCTTGAGCTCATGCACGGTGGGAAGAAGATTGTGTTGAGAGCACTTTCAGATGGAGGACCTAGGGTTGTGTCAGCGAGGAGGATGGAGACATTATTTAGGCATGATGATGTTGCATGGGCAGCCCAATGCTTCGTATCTTCCAAATCTTCTTCCAGTAATTAGGAGTATCATGTAAATATACAGTCAATGCTTGATAAGCACAGTATGGTGTTTAGAGAGATTCCTCCTGGTAGGCCACCAGATCATGGATTTGAGCATGTCATTGAGTTGGAGGAGGGCTCCAAGCCCGTCATCACTACACCTTATCATCATCCGCAGCATTTCAAGGAGGAGATTGAGAAGACGATTAAGGAGTTGCTTGACATGGGTCACATCCAACCTAGTTTTAATCCTTTTGCTTCTTTAGTTGTTTTGGTGAAGAAGGATGGCACCATGAGGATGTGCATTGATTACAGAGCCTTGAATAAGAAGACAATCAAGAACAGGTACCCCATTCCCAGGATCGATAAGTTGCTTGATGAGTTACATGGGGCAGTTTACTTCTCGAAGATTGATCTTTGTTTAGGGTATCATCAGATTTGTGTCCATGATGAGGATATTCATAAGACAACTTTCAAATGTCATTATGGACACTGTGAGTTCTTGGTTATGCCATTTGGTCTTACTAACGCTCCTGCTACATTTCAGTCATGCATGAATCACATCTTTTGTAAGCAATTGCGTAAGTTTGTATTGGTGTTCTTTCATGACATTTTGATACACAGTAAGACATGGGAGGATCATCTTCAGCATATTGATGAGGTGTTGGGTATTATGGAGGAGCAGTCATTGTATGCTAAGGCTTCCAAATGTGCGTTTGAAATGATTGAGATACTCTACTTGGGACATGTGATTGGAGCTGATGGAGTCAGAGTTCACCAGGAGAAGATACAGGCTATTCTAGATTGGCCACCACTGAGGAACATTTTAGATTTGAGAGGGTTCCTTGGGCTTTGTTGTTACTATAGGAGATTTGTTAAGGGGTTTTCACAATTGGTAGCACCTCTTACAGATCTCACTAGGAAGGGAGCATTTAGATGGTTGGATGAGGCTCAGGCTACTTTTGACAGGCTTAAGCAGGTGATGAGTTCTTGTCCAGTATTGGCATTACCAGATTTCACGCAGCCCTTTGTGTTAGAGTGTGATGCATCAGAAGAGGGCATTGGTGCGGTTTTGATGCAGAATAGACATCCCATTGCTTTTGAGAGCAGGAAGTTGAGGGATGTGGAGAGGCTTTATTCCATCTATGATAAGGAGATGCTCACCATCACGCATGCATTGGCGAAATTTAGACAATACTTGGTGGGGAGCTGATTTGTCGTTAGGACCAACCACAAGAGCTTGAGGCATTTTCTGGCACAAACGGATTTGAATGAGAGGCAGCAGAAGTAGGTGAGCAAGATTCAGGCATATGATTTTGACATCGAGTATGTTAAGGGGAAGAACAATGTGGTTTCGATGCTCTATCCAGGAGGCCTACTCTTTGTTCTATGTGAGATTTTAGCAGATTGGAAGGCTCACCTTTTGGTTGAGTATTCCAAGAATACTTTTGCTTGTGAGATCATGGATGGCAAGATTTAGGCTGACAGGTATAAGGTGATTGATGATGTGATCTACTATAAGGATAGGATCTACTTGGTACCTGAGTCAAAGTTCAAGGAGAAGATTTTGAGGGCCATTCATGACACTTCTCTAGCAAGGCATCCAGTGTTCTTCAAGACCTATAGGCAGGTGAGAGAGAGATTCTCATGGAAGGGTCTCAAGGTTGATCTCTTGCAGCATGTTAGAGAGTGTATAACTTGTCAACAGAACAAATCAGAGCATACTTTCCCAACAAGCGTGCTTCAACCATTGCCTATTCCAGAGTAGAGATGGGAGAGTATTTCAATGGAATTCATCACTGGTCTACCGAGAGTCCATGGCAAGTATTGCATATTTGTGGTGGTCGACAGGTTGACCAAGTATGCACATTTCTTTGCAATTCCATCAGATTATTCAGCACTTCAGGTTGCAGAGTTATTCTTCAGAGAAGTGTTTAGGTTGCATGGACTCCCTAAGACCATTGACAGTGATCGGGACAACAGATTTCTCAGCGTGTTTTGGCAAGATGTAATGTCCCCATTTTCGGAGTGATCACCTTTGGAGATCCGATGGACTAGTTTTCACACTCTGGGATTTTTTGGAGGAAGTATTGAGGGTTGAAGATGTCTTGGCATATTTTTCTGATGATTTTGATGTGTTCCTTTCATTTAATATATTTTCCTTTCCATGGGAGCGAACCATTTGGAGGAGTTGTGAGTGTGGAAACTTGTCATGTTGTGGAGATTTGCCTTAAATAAAGTTGTTAGCACATTCTATGCCTAATGCCACTTTGGTGAAGGATAATTTATAATATCTTGATCATATGTATACGCCCATCCTTGTGGAGATGTAATTTGATACATTACTGGATTTGGACGACCTCTTGAAGGGAAGGATAAATAATAAAATAATACCTATCCTTGGCATGTTGGAGGAAGAAGACTTGGAGGATAAATTCAAATCTTTAATTTGAATTTCTTGGCGCCAAGATTTGCATAAGGCTGGTTGGCCCTCCTTAGAGAAGAAAAAATAATAAATAAAATGAATTTGATGACCTAGGTTGGCCAACATGAGGGAAGAACAAATGTGTATAAATACAAGTTGATTTTGTGGCATTTGGTATCATCATTCACTCATTCATTCATCATTTGGAGTTTATCTCTTGGACAAGGAGCTTGAGACGAAAACCTTAAGTTTCTAAGGAGGAGTTGAACGAAGCCCTAGCTCTTTCTTTTGGAGGATTCCATGTCGAGAGTTCACTTGCACTTCATTGGTATTTTGTGGAGAAGAGGAGCAGATTGCAATCAGATTTGGAGATCATCTTTGGACACATTCCTTTAGTGTGAATTGATCATCAATTGTTGAGGAGTTGTCATAGATTGGAGAGCCACTCATTGGAGGTGGAGCGACTAGCATTGGAGGCGATTTGGTGGTTCTTGTGCATGATTAGGGTTGCTGATTTGGAGCAGCAGAAGAGCAGACCTGATTTGCCCATCTTTGGAGGAGATTTTCCTTGGTGGATTGTTGTCATCTTGCCTAGGGTTTAACCCTAATTCTTGAGCACCACCTTTGGAGGATCAATTGTTGAGGTTTGTTGGCATCCCGTGGCGTCATTTGCATCATTCTTTGGAGCAGTAAACGTATCAGACCTAGGCGCACTTGTTTGGAGCAGATTTCCATTGTGTTTGAGGATTGAAAACTTAGGGTTTCATGCCCTAATTGGAGCAGCATTCATTGGAGATCATTTCCTATCTTTTGGGAGGTCATTTTTCTATATATTTGGTATGTACCACCCTTAGGGTTAGGGCAGAACATTGCTGGGCATGTTTGTCATGTTTGCCCTATATTTTGGATGTATTTGAAGACTTGTATAACTCAGATTTTGTAGCAGTATTTCTGATTTTATTTTCAGTCATTTGTGTTGGACAATTGAAGTGGATTTGTTGCATATTTGGTTGTGGAATGCAAGTATATGATTGGTGTTCATGCTTATGGTGATATCATGATGTTTTGAGATGTTTTGTGGGCTGCCCTATGTGTTTATTGAAGTCTGATTTTAAGTTCAGAAAGTTCAGAATTTAGGGTTTGAGCAGAAATCCAAAGTTTAATATTTTGGAAAGTCTGTAAATCCAAAATATCCCATTTTGGGATATTATGCAGGAGCTTTTCCGATTGGCTGGTACTGAGTTGACACCAAGCACTAGCTATCACCCACAGACAGATGGGCAAATAGAGATTGTTAATAAGTGGGTTGAGGGATATCTTCGCAATTATGTTGTGGGGCAACAGCGTGCTTGGATTAGGTGGTTGCATTTGGGCGAGTATTGCTATAATACCACCAATCACATGTCGATTGGCATGTCACCATTCAGGGCCTTGTATGGTTATGATGCTCCATCATTTTTAGACTTGGCCTTTGATGATTGTCGAGCTCCCGAAGCTAAGGAGTTGATGCAGGATAGTCAGGATATCCTTAAGGCACTTAAGGATAATATTCAGCAAGCTTAGAATGAGCAAAAGATATATGCTGATAAACACAGGGTAGAGAGGACTTTTGAGGTTGGTGACTTGGTATTTTTGTGCCTTCAACCATATAGACAGTCTACATTGAAGAGGAGTGGTGTAGAAAAACTGAAGAGGAGAGTTGGAGAGGTAGCATATGAGCTTGAGTTGCCAGCAAGTAGTAGGATTCATAATGTTTTTCATGTGTCTTGCCTCAAGAAGGCACTTGGACAACATGTTGTCTCTTCTCCAGATCTTCCACCTCTTGATGAAGAGGGCACTTTGGTTTTGGTTCCTAACAGTTATTGGAGATGAGGGAGCGGCAATAGAGGAATAGGGTCATCCATGAGTACTTGGTGAGATGCAGAGATTTGCCATTAGAGGATGCAACTAGGGAAGGAGAACAGATTTTACAGCATCCGGATTTGTGATTGCTTAAGGACAAGCAATCTCGAGAAGGGAGGACTATAATGTCCCCATTTCCGGCATGAGCACCTAGCAGAGTTTGAGTTAGCCTATTGTTCATTTCCTTAGGCTAATTCATGTTGTAAGAGAATGTCTGGGTTGAGCTATTGGTTAGAACTGGGAATCTTGCTACATGCTTGGAGAGCAAAAAGTTGTTTTTATATGGCTCAACTATTTTTCTTTTGCATGGCGACTTGGGAAAATGACTTGATATATTTTTATGATATTTATTGATGAGTCAAAAATATTTAATTAATTTTGCTCGAGGTGGAACTACACATTTGAGGTTTTAAGGAGGCCAAAAAAATAAATAAAATAATAATATTTTATTTTGAGCACTCAAGTAGGGAGAATAAAATATTATTTTAGATCAAATCTTTAATTTGATTTTGGCACCCAAGTCATCTAGAGATGGTCGGCCTAATGAGAGGGAAAATAAATGGAAAATAAAAGAGAAAATCATGTTTCTTGGTCGGCTATGGGAAGGATTTGAACATGGTATAAATATAAGTCACTTGGAAGGCTTTTGGAGATGCGGAGCATTATACCTTTGATTTAGTTTATCTCTCTTTGGCTGCAACGAAAGTTGAGCATTGAACCAAGGATGAAATCCCTTGTTGTTCACGGTGAGTTGGATGAAAACCTAGCTCATCATGTGGTGATTCCGTGACAGGAATCAATTTGTACTTCATTGTTGTTCATTGGCGGAGAAGAGTGAAATTGCATAATCAGATTTGCAGATCAGATTTGATAGCTTCATCATTTGGTGAGTTTTTACATGCATTTTTGTCTAGGGTTCGCCCTAGGATTAAACGCCACACTTTTGGAGAGGAGCGACCTAATTTTTGGAGGCGATTTGAGTGTTTGTTGTTGCTAGGGTTTGAAGGGAATTTTCTGTTTTGTAGCAGCAGCAATCAGATCTGGTTCGGCCTTCATTGAGGAGTCAAATAGGTTCTTGGAGACATCAATTGATTAGGGTTTTCACCCTACATTGGAGCTCCATACTTTGGGAGTATTCGGAGGGCTGTTTGTAGCATCATTTGACTACTTTGGAGCAGCAAACCCTAGCCGATCAGTTGCAGACCTGAAGCGCATCATTTGGAGTGGTTTGTGATCCACTGACATTAGGGTTTCAAGCCCTAGTTTGTGCGCCACCACTTGGAGGACGATTTCATCATCATGAATGAAATTTTGGCATGAATTTGGTATGTATAAACCCTAGGGTTTATAGCATGTGTTAGCTGGTCATTGTTTGGCATGTTTGCCATTTGCATTTGATGTACTTGAAGACATTACAACTCTGATTTTTGACAGCAGACCTCTGATTTGAGTTTCCTAGTATTTTGGCATCCATTTGGTGTTTAATCTATGTGCATTTCATTGTTAATTTCACCTATGGCAATGGCATGTATTTTAGCATGTTGATTATTTTGTTCTTGACATGTTAAGTAGCTGTAATAAGTGTGTGATCAGATCTGAAACAAAAAAATCAGAAATCAGAACTAGGGTTTGAATCAGATTTTGAAATAAAATCAGAAATTTTGGCAAATACCCTAGGTGGGATATTTCAGTGTCACTGAGACACAGGCAGATATCATGGTTGCATCATCATCCAGGACCTATCTTAGACGCCCATGCAAGACTTGCCGTGATATTGGGCAGAGTGATGCAGGCTCCTCTGAGCCATAGACTTCTAGTTTTTGTTTTGATATTTATTTTGAACTTTTGATGCCATGGATTTCATATTCCTTGAGCTTTGTATACATTTGACAATATTTATATATCTAAATGTGTTATTTCCTTCAGCTAAAATTTGCGTTTATACTTATCATTATGTGATCGATGTATACTTGTGTATGTGATCAAAGTAGCTTCTATTTGATGAGTTTATTGTGTCTTTAAGGTTTATTTATTAAAGGGTGCATGAAACAAGTTTTAAATCCTTAAAAATCTCTGAATTTCATGGGTTTTTCAATTTGTCAAGTCTTTGGTGAGTACGGGCGGCGAGTCTAAGTACAGGTCAAAAATCAGCCTGCCGAGTCTTAGCCGAGTCGGAATCTTGTAACACCGGATAAAACCAAAGAGAGATGAAAGTGAGAGGAGATTCACAAGTAATTGAAGTGGTGACACACGGGAAAGGTTAGTCATGTTAAGATAAAAAAGATGGAGTGCTTCAAACTTTGGTTCAATTCCAAACAAAAAAGGTAACAATGAGAAATGAATATTAGTTAGAACACAGTGCATAGTAACCACAAAAATTTAACCCATTAACAAATAAGTAACCATAACAAAAGTAAGTTATTTTTGTGCCTTGCATTTGACTTTTAAATGATTGATATCAAGAATTGCAAAAAATGCAAAGGTAGATGGATGGCATAGAATAGAAAAAATGTAATATCCCTTTTAGGATATTTGTTAAAATTTATGTATCTTGATATGATTTTCTGAATTTTGCAATGAAACCCTAAACCCTAGGACTGAAAACTGATTTCTTCTCATTTGCACATATACAATATAGCTATACCAAATCATATGAATCACAAAATACAATGAAAACAGAGATGATGGCAGCCTTCAATTAAACTTGAATGTGCAAATTACAAAGATAGCAATTGACTGGAAAATGCAATCAGACCTCACTGTTTACAAATCAGACTTTGTATTCTCCCAGTTACATTAGCAAATCATGGCTCTATGGCATCCAATTACACAGACATATACTGCTGATACAAAATTAGGGTTAATCTATAGATACCAACATACCAATTTATGGCTCATATCAGATATGGCAATGCTACAGTGTTGGTCAATGCTAATATAAACCCTTTATGCTGCTCATCAGTCCCGAATGTAATCAGCTATCACTCCATTCAAATCTTTAATTTGAAACATTTCAATCTGCCAACTGTTTGTAGAAATGCCTGTCTATTATCAATGAATGGAACAAACAATGAATGTTTTATGTTGATCACATATCTCTGCCAATTACTTTGTATCATTTATAATCAGAAATATCAGAATCTTAGCAAACAAAAGTTTGACATTGTGAAAGTCAGAATTTCAACATATATCCTAAAAGGGATATTACAGTGGTATCAAAGCTATAGACCTGCCAGCCTATGGGTGATGACTACATAAATCCATTTCCGCATCATTATAGAAGAAGGCCAATGGGTGATATAAGGCAGCAAGGTAATCCACAAGTTGATATGGATCGAATGGTTAGAGAGATGGTTGAAAATCAGCGAGAGATGGCAGCTCAACAGTGTGAGGCAACTGAACAACAGCAACAAACAAATGCAAATATTGAAAGAATGTTTCAAGCTATGATGGGTAATAACAGGAACAACAACAACAGGGCCGATGATACAGGCAACATTGCAGGTTCACCAAGGAGAAGAAGGACACACACACCAACTGTTGAGAGACCTATGCAGCCTACCTTTCTTCCTAGAGAAGAAGAGGTAATTGAGGAAGAGTTTGAAGATGAAGATGTTGATGACTTGACAGACTTGATTGATGAGTATGATTCACTTCCGGATCACGTTCGGAATATAGTGAACATCAATACCTTCTTGAACCATAAGCGTGAAACTAGAAGAGGTAGAGTGAATCAACTAAGGCAAAGAAGAGCTCAACCAAAGGAGTACAAGGATGCTTTGAACAAGATACCTCTTCCAAACTTTGATGGTAGTGGCAAGATAAGTGCAAGAGCATGGGTGAACAAATTGGATACCTTTCTTACACTCAAGCCTATGAGTGAAGAAAAGGCCATACATTTTGTTACTATGCATTTGGAGGGATTGGCATATGAGTGGTGGCATCATGGACTTGTCTCTCAACATCACAATAGGATAACTTCATATGATGAGTTTGTTCAAAAACTTATTAACAGATTTGATAGAAAAGATGTAGAGGTATACTACAGTGAGCTTGCACAATTGAAACAAAGTGGAAGAGTGGAGGCATATGTGAATGAATTTCAAAAGATTATTGTCATGGTACCTGATATGTCTGATAAAAGAATCACAATGTTGTTTGTTGAAGGGTTGAATGACAGGATCAAAGGATTAGTCAAAGTTCATAAGCCAAGCACACTTGATGAGGCCATTGATCTTGCACTTGATTTGGATATCATTCCTTCATACACACCACAAAAGAAGAGCTTCAAGGATGAAGGTACAAATCAGAAATCTTATGAGCAGCCCACTCCCCCAAAGAAAGGTGAAGGTACTTCTAGGATGACTCAAGAAGAGAGAGATGAACTCCAAAGGAAAAAGTTATGCTACTCTTGCAAACAACCTTGGGAGATTGGTCATAGGTGCCTAGGCAAAGGCAAAGTGCATTACATAGAGGTACCTGCTGATGATGATGATGATGGACAGCCAACACTAGAACTTACACTTGATGACAACAAGAGTTCTAGAATTGCATGTCTTTCAGGTGCTTCAAGGAACAATCCATTCATTTTTTAAGGTACTTTGTTTGGTTGCAAAGTATTGGCACTTCTTGATAGTGGAGCTTCACATAACTATATTGATGAGGGCTTGGTAAACAAAAGAGGAGTACTTTGTGATGATTTTGAAGGCTTTGATGTGAACATAGCAAGAGGACTCTCTATTCCTTGCAAGAAGAAAGTAAGCAAACTTAGTATCAAATTTGGTGAGTACACTCTTTGTGATGACTTCTATGTGCTTGATTTGAAGGACAATGAGATTGTACTTGGTTTGCAATAGTTACATTCTTTGCAAAGGGTTATGCATGATCTACAAGCTATGGAGCTGACTTTCCAACATGATGGCAAACAAGTTGTTATGAAAGGCCTCAAGTACACTTTACCTCATCAAATAACAGCTAAATATATGATCACCATGAGTCATGAATGGTTTCATACAAGCATAGGTGATGCATATGGAGTTTCTTGTTTTGGGTCAGCCTTTGATGGAGTTGATTGGCATGATATAATTCCTGATTTGTTTGAGGACAGCAGTCCTATTCTTTTGCAATCAGCTCAAGTTGATGATTTTGGGGCAGCCAATAATGATGTGTTTGAATATCACAATGGGAATGAAGAAGGTTCAGATTTGTTTGATACATTAGTTCCATGTGGTGAACTAAATTAGCCTATGTATGATTATATGTGCTTATTAGAGTATATGGATGATGTGATAGCTTTCTTTCCATGGGTTGATGATTTATCTCAATTGCTGAACATTGAAGCAAGTGATTTCAGTTTTGGAACAGCAGCATATGGAAGAGTTTATTATGATAGGAATCCATATTTTCCTGTTGGCAATTGGTTTCATAATGATTCACTTTCTTCATGCGTTGAAGATGATACTTGGCATTTCATTTGGAATGATATTTTCAGTTTGTATAATGCTGTTCTGATTTATGGCAGCTTGGGTACATTGGTGTTTGCTACATTGTGCGACAGCGGAAGCGGTCCCAGAATCTTCGTCAACAAACTTGAGAAGATGCGGTTGAGCATGCTTGAACCTCGCTGGATTTGGGATCCAAGGATTGATAGAGTTCAGTTTTTCTTTCCATTGCTTGGGGACAAGCAATTTCGGGAAGGGAAGGCTGTCATGTCCCCAATTTTGGAGTAACTTAAAATTGTTTTAATTGTAAATTAATTTTGTAAAGTATTTTTATTTACTTTATAAAATTAATATTTTATTTAAATTACTAAGTCGGTAGTACAACACTTTATTAAAAGTGTTATGAACAAGCATTTAAAAGTACAAGTGCAAGCATTTAATAAAGTTCATGTAAAAGCATTTAAAATGCCTGGGTATGATGTGTACATGTAAACTCTCATTTAATAAAATTAGGCTGGGCCTAATTAATGTAATGGCTTTAAAAGCAAGCCTGAGAGTCATTTGAAGTCATGTCTGAATGTCTGGATATCTGTATATTTGGGTTTTGGGTTTATGTCTTTTGACAAGTTGTATTCAGCTCATGACAAGGTGATGTTCCCTTGCATTTGCAGAAGTCGGTATGGTTTACCGTCATTGAGGTGAAGTTGTTTCAGACTTCACAATTGTGCTTCAAAGTGTGCTCTAGGTTTTTTGTGGGTTTTGAGTTCATTGTTGGGTTTTTAATATTTGGTCGGAGACCATTTGTGAGTTTTATTGAAAATCTATGTTCGAAGACATCATTGAAAAATTTGAAGATATTTGATGATATTGTTCATGCTGAAGTTTTATTTGCAAATTCATTGATTGTTATTATTTATGATGCTCTAATAGTTTTCATTAAAATAACAATCGTGGGTTTTGAATAAGAATTTGGGGTTTTAAAATATTTATTGTTAAAAATGATAAGTGCTGCCTAGGAGACAAACATCTGACAACAGAGGCCCCGTCAGCCGTCCAGGGAATTAATATCAATTTGTATTGAGAATTTGTTCATGTTAAAGACAAAGGGAAGTTTGTGGGTCTCAGCGTGAAAAGCGTTTTTTAATCACAGCTCATATGAAGGAACTCGTGAGATCTTTTGAAGCTATTCTTTGATCGTGGGCCCCAGTCTAAGTAGCCGCTGCATATAAAAGGAGAGCTATTAATACTTTATTTGATATTGCAGATTTATTAAAGAATCGTGGGTGTTGTTCTTAGAGAAATCGTAGCTTCAGCTATTGAGGATGTGTGTTTTAAGAATATATATTGGTCTTCTGAACAATGTGGGTCCCAGCTCTGACAGAATTTAGAGTTTGATTACAGCAGCTTAGATTCATTTAATATTGTGGGAACTAGTTTCATAGTTTTAATATTGGTCTTGTTTATTAAATGGGTGACAATCTCTGACATGCTTCCAGCAGATCCTCTTTGAATCATACATTATTATAATCAGATGTAAAAAAGATTCCACTAAGTCTTACGTAGCCTTAGAGGTTATTGGTATTTGACATTTGTTTGAAGTGATATTCTAATGGGAAGAGGGACCCAGCAGCAACTAAGATCCTTGTTGGAAGTTGTATGCAGTCTTCATGCTGATCTCATCACACAGGTTGTTTAAGGTGTTGCTGTTGCAGTTTCAGCAGAGAAAGGAATTGATTAATTATACACAAGGCATGATCAGAATTTCCACAACAGTCACAAAGGTTGCTGCAGACAGACTTGGTGTAGAAGAAGACAGACTCAGCTACAGTAGAGTTCATCATATATATCAGAACGCATTATATACTGTGTTGAAGACTGAGGACCTGGTATGTGAACCTTCATGGTGCAGGAGCACCCACACATGATCAGGATATAGGTCCGCATGATCAGGATATAGGTCCGCATGATGACATACATGATCAGGATGTAGGATAGTTATCATCATGCTGACGGGATAATCTATTTTTAGTATGTTTGACTTATCATGTAATAAGGTCCACTGTGACCGATGCTATGTAATAGTTCAGCATAGGAGTATGAGTAGGCAGTTAGAGGTAGTTAGGGATCGGGATAAGAGAGTCTGAGCTGTCCTCTCTCCCAGCCGCTTGGAAGCTCCCAGCCGCTGGGAAGTGATGTTAGTAGTACTCGAAGGATTTGTTATATATACCTTCGATCTATAGGGTTTAGAGATAGTGGTGATATAGCTTTTGATTTGATGTACTGGTGTTGAGTTGAGATTCAGGAAGAGCAGGTCAGACATTGTGAAGCTGTATTCAGGACATTGAATTGCAATTGAATAAGATCTCGTCTTTTGCATCATCTGTTTGCATCTGTGTTGATTTCATTTCCGTTTTGCAAGCTAATGACTAATTTCAACCCTTCCACCGGTTGATCCTGCAAATCGGTGGAATGGTCCTGTATTATAGCCTAGATTGCATTTGTGTTTTCTGTTTATGCATTGTATTGTTCAGGAGATCAGTTAGGAGCATGCTGTAAGTCAGCCTAGCATCCTCATGTGCTAGGTCTAGAAGATAGACTGTTAGATTTTGGTTTGGGAGGTGATCCGGCCCGGTCGTCACATGATCTTTGTGAAATTATGCGGTCGTGAGTGTTTTCATGCAGTGGAAGGATACACCGGAGTCTGCATGTGCGTTTCTAGTCGGAACGAGCCGCAACATCATCTGCGAACCCATCGCCATCAGGATCGGGTCATGAAGTTGGTGAAATTTGCATGTTGCAGGTGCATCATGATGTTTTGAGTTGGATATATACTCAGTGTATATATCGCAGTCAGGATCATCTCTCGGGGAAGATCATCATCCGCATATCGCTAACGGATGCGGGTGTGAAAGTTGAGTTTTTGGCTAAGTGTTGAAGAGTTCATCAGGATGAAGTGTGACGTCATCGTCATCATGATATGACGTCATCGTCATCAGGATATTCAGAAATCCCTCTATGCGGGTTTATCCTGTTGTCGCTAAGTGGAAAGGTATCGGCGTAGGCAGGAAGTTGTATTAGCATCATCAGGAGGTTTCGAAGAACCGGATGTTTAATATCATGATGCTGTTGCTTGTATCGTCGGGCAGTGAAGCATCGAAGGCAAGTTGTTGAAGTAGAACGTCATCAGGATATTTGGACAACCGGATATTTGGATATCCTGCTGACGAAGGTGATATCGAATATCATGATGATGCCGTTTGTATTTGGCACCCGATGAACAGTGCAACCGGAGGATATTTGCGCCGCTGATTATCATGATGATGATGATAGGCGACAGTTGAAGGAGGTGAATAGTAGTCGTCAGGAGGATATTTGCGGTCATCAGGAATATGATGATGATGTTGAAATATGATGATGCAGTTGGTGTTAGTGGGAAATATGATGATGAGGTTCAGCCGTTAGAGAAGAATATCATGCTGTTTGTTTTGTTGGCAGCTCCTTCCTGTTAGGTTGCCTCCGTTGCGTTCCACTCTGCATCATAGTGGTATCAGGGCAAAGGTTTAGGATCTTTTGGAAAACATAAGCAGGATGTCAGACGAAGAAGGAACATCTGAGTTCCCAACAAAGATGACCAACGCTGAGTTGGCAGTTCTGGTGAAGAAGCAGATTGCAGAAAGCAGGGCCGTGAAGGCTCAGAATCAGGAGTTGAAAGATGAATTAGCAAAGTTGAGGAGCAAGGTAGGTTCTGGTAGAGACGATGATAGGGAAGAAGAGGATGTCCCTAATTGGAGCGAGGAGGTCGTTCCTGCAGACCAGAGACCGCTGTTGAACGCCCTCAAGGCCATGGAGAGGAGAACCATGGATGTGAAGCTGGACTTGCCAGTGTTTACAGGTAAGATGGACCCTGATTCGGTAATGGAATGGATAGACTGTCTGAACAATTTCTTTGTGACAGAGGAGATACCAAAACAGCAGAGAGTGAAGATAGCACAGTCAAAGATGAAAGAAGCTGCCTTAACATGGTGGAACTTTGTTCAGGATGATAGAGTGCAGGAGGGCAAACGTAGAGTTGCCACATGGAAGAAGATGATGGAATTGGTAAAGGAGGCTTATATCCCTTTGGATTACAGTATCCAGTTACACAAGAGGAAACAGAACCTGAAGCAGAAGGAGCTAGATGTCAGCTCATATACAGAAGAGTTCATGAAACTCTGTATGAAGACCAAGGTGAAAGAAAGTGAAGAAGAAAAGGTAGCCAGATACCTTAATGGACTGAGGTTTAATATTCAGGAAGATCTGAGTCTGCATAACCCAGATACAGTGCAGAAAAGTTTTCAGTTGGCACTGAAGGTGGAAGAAAAGCTGAAGAGAAAGCAAGATCAGAACAACAGAGGAAGAGGAAGACAACAAAGAGGTGGAAGAAGTCCTTTCAGAGGCAGAGGACAAGGACAGGGATATCAAGGAGAGTCTAGTCAAGACAATAGCAAGGGCAACAATAGTCAGAGTCAGAGAGAGAATTTCAGTCAGCAAGGAAACTTCAGAGGTAGAAGACCTTACAGAGGAAGATCCCAGGGCAGAGGATCCATCAGGTGTTACAACTGTAACAAAGAAGGCCATATAGCCAGCAGATGTCCAGACAAAGCCACAAGCTCAGCAGGAGAAAGGAGGACAAATCTGGTCAATGAACCTGATAATCAGAGTAGGACAAGTTCTAATGATTTTCAGAGTGTAAATGGTCCTGAGAATTATGGATATCCAGAAAGTGGAGAGTCCCTGATGATGAGGAGAACAGTGACTACCATGAAGGTACCTGATAAAGAAGCCCCTCAGAGGAAGTCCCTTTTCAGAACCACTTGCAAAGCAGGAGGTAAGGCTTGTAAGGTTTTGATTGATTCTGGTTCTACTGAGAACTTTGTGTCTGAAGAAATGGTGGTGAAGCTGAAGCTTAGGAGATTGCCTCATCCATCTCCATATAAGGTCTCATGGCTTACTCAAGGTCAGCAGACCACTGTAGAAGAGCAGGCTTGGGTAGAGTTTTAGATTGGTGGATATAAAGATAAGTTGTTGTTTGATATCACCAAGATGGATGCTTGCAACCTTTTGTTTGGTAGACCATGGCAATATGATCTGAAGGCACAGCATGATGGTGTCAAAAACACCTATAAGATCACTAAAGATGGTAAAGATGTAATACTACTCCCATTGAAGGAGAAAGAGGAAAAGTCTAAAGGCAAAGAAGTGAAGGTCATGCTGATGGAAGGCAAACAGTTTATGAAAGAAGTAGCAGCCGAAGATGCAGTTGCATATGCCCTGATCCCCTGTATGAGTGTGAATAAGGAACAACAGCAGGCAGGTAAGACAGAGAAGAAGCCCAGATTGATAGACCCAGCTGTCCAAGAGTTATTGGATAAGTACAAGGGTATTATCTCAGAGGGAATGCCAAGATCCCTACCACCTATCAGAGATATCAGTCATTGCATAGACTTGATTCCAGGGTCTATACTTCCAAATAAAGCAGCCTATAAGCTTACCCCAGAGCAGAATGCAGAAGTAGCCAGGCAGATTGAAGAATTGATGAATTCAGGTCTGATTGGAAAGAGTTTGAGCCCATGTGCAGTACCAGCTGTACTAGCACCTAAGAAGGAAGGCACTTGGAGACTTTGCACTGATTCCAGAGCCATCAACAAGATCACAATCAGGTATAGGTTTCCAATCCCCAGAATTGAGGATTTACTTGATTGTTTGGGAAATGCCAAGTATTTCACTAAAATAGATTTGAAGAGTGGGTACCATCAGATCAGGATTAGACCAGGTGATGAGTGGAAGACAGCATTCAAAACAAATGAAGGTTTGTATGAATGGAAGGTTATGCCATTTGGTTTGTCTAATGCCCCTAGTACTTTCATGAGGCTGATGAATGAGGTTCTGAAGGAATTTATTGGTAAGTTTGTCATAGTCTATTTAGATGACATTCTGATTTTCAGTAACACCAAAGAAGAACATCTCAGGCATATAGAGTTGGTTCTCAAGAGGCTACATGAAGAAAAGCTGATGATAAACTTGGACAAGTGTTTGTTCATGAAACAGGAGATCACCTATTTAGGTTTTGTCATCTCACAAGGCAAGCTGCAGATGGATAAGGAGAAGGTGAGTGCCATTTTGAATTGGCCAACTCCACAGACCATGAATGAAGTCAGAAGTTTCCATGGGTTAGCAACCTTCTACAGAAAGTTCATCAGAGGGTTCAGTCATGTTTGTGCACCCATGTTGGATACCATCAAAGGAGGACAAAAGTGCAGGTTTGTTTGGACTCAAGGAGCAGATGATTCCTTTGAGGCATTGAAGAGGAAAGTGGCACAGCAGCCAGTCCTTGCACTTCCAGATTTCAATAAGATCTTTCAGGTAGAGTGTGATGCCAGTCACATGGCCATTGGAGCAGTACTCAGTCAAGAGGGTAGACCAATTGCATTCTTCAGTGAAAAGCTCAATGATGCTAAGAAAAGGTATTCATCATATGATCTGGAAATGTATGCTTTAGTTCAATCCCTAAAGAAATGGAGGCATTACCTGATGCCAAAGGAGTTCATAGTCTTCACAGATAATCAAGCTTTGAGTTTCATCAACAGTCAGGAGAAGCTGAACCACAGACATATGAAGTGGGTAGAAACACTACAGGCTTTCACTTTTACCTTGAAGCACAAGAAAGGGGTTAGGAACAAAGTTGCTGATGCTTTGAGCAGGAGAGTTCTCACAGTAAATCAGATTCAGCTAGAGAGTGTTGGCATTGACTCACTCCAGACCATGTATGAGTCTGATGAAGATTTTGGAGAAATATATCAGGTCTGTACTTCTTTTGGGGAGAAATACCATGCTGAGTTCTCTGACTACCTGATCCAAGATGGATTGCTGTTCAAAGGTGGACAGTTGTGTATTCCCAGATGTTCTATGAGGTTGAATATAATCAAGGAGAAACATTGTGGAGCAATGGCAGGTCATTTTGGTCTAGACAAGACTCTTGATCTGGTCAGGAGGCATTATTTCTGGCCTAAGTTGCAGTCAGATGTCAGGAAATTTGTCGAAACCTGTGTAATTTGTCAGAAGGCTAAAGGCAGGTCAACTAATGCAGGGTTATATCAGCCCTTACCCATACCTTCCAGACCATGGGAAAGTATCAGTATGGATTTTGTTTTAGGTTTACCAAGGACCAGGAGAGGATTTGACAGTGTCTTTGTTGTAGTGGACAGGTTCAGTAAGGTGGCACATTTCTTGCCATGCAAAACCACTGCAGATGCCTCATATATTGCAGATTTATTCTTCAGGGAAGTTGTCAGAATCCATGGGTTGCCTTTGAGCATAGTTTCAGACAGAGATGTGAAGTTTGTAGGTCATTTCTGGAGAACCCTCTGGAGGAAGCTGGGAACCAATTTATCATTTTCCTCTGCATATCATCCTCAAACGGATGGACAAACTGAGGTTGTGAACCGTTCCTTAGGGAATCTACTTAGATGCTTGACAAAACAGCATGGAGAGAAGTGGGACAATATTCTGTCTCAAGCTGAGTTTTCATATAATGATACTGTTAACAGGAGCACAGGAAAATCGCCTTTTCAGGTAGTATATGGAATGCATCCCAGAGGTATTTTAGAATTGCGAGAACTACCTACAGCAGATCCTGTTAGTGCAGATGGAGAAGCTTTTGCTGAAGCAATCAAAGAAGTTCATGATCAGGTTAAGACCCAACTCCAGCAAACAACCTTAAAGTATAAGGAGTATGCTGACAAGAAGAAGAAGGATGTTCAATTTGCTGTTGGAGATTTGGTTTGGGTTCACTTGAAGAAAGACAGGCTCCCTAAGGGGAAGTATACTAAGCTCATGCAAAAGAAAGTTGGACCATGTCCGATTTTGCAAAAACATGGACAAAATGCTTATAAGCTCCAACTACCACCTGATCTTGGTTTATCTCCTATCTTCAATGTATGTGACTTGACTCCATACAAGGCTAATCCAGATGATGATCAGGATATCCTACAGGATACAGTTGCTGAAGACATTCCTCCACATGATCCTCCACAGATACAGCAGATTTTGGACACTAGGGTGATCAAACAGACCAGAAACAAGAAGTACTTGGAGTACCTCGTCTCTTGGAAGGGACAGCCGACTTCTGAAGCAGTATGGATGACTGCGGAACAGCTACAGAAACATGGTGCCGACCTTGATACTCTCATCTCAAGTGGACTTGAGATTTCTTCTTTTGGGGAGTATGGTGCAGGAGCACCCACACATGATCAGGATATAGGTCCGCATGATCAGGATATAGGTCCGCATGATGACATACATGATCAGGATGTAGGATAGTTATCATCATGCTGACGGGATAATCTATTTTTAGTATGTTTGACTTATCATGTAATAAGGTCCACTGTGACCGATGCTATGTAATAGTTCAGCATAGGAGTATGAGTAGGCAGTTAGAGGTAGTTAGGGATCGGGATAAGAGAGTCTGAGCTGTCCTCTCTCCCAGCCGCTTGGAAGCTCCCAGCCGCTGGGAAGTGATGTTAGTAGTACTCGAAGGATTTGTTATATATACCTTCGATCTGTAGGGTTTAGAGATAGTGGTGATATAGCTTTTGATTTGATGTACTGGTGTTGAGTTGAGATTCAGGAAGAGCAGGTCAGACATTGTGAAGCTGTATTCAGGACATTGAATTGCAATTGAATAAGATCTCGTCTTTTGCATCATCTGTTTGCATCTGTGTTGATTTCATTTCCGTTTTGCAAGCTAATGACTAATTTCAACCCTTCCACCGGTTGATCCTGCAAATCGGTGGAATGGTCCTGTATTATAGCCTAGATTGCATTTGTGTTTTCTGTTTATGCATTGTATTGTTCAGGAGATCAGTTAGGAGCATGCTGTAAGTCAGCCTAGCATCCTCATGTGCTAGGTCTAGAAGATAGACTGTTAGATTTTGGTTTGGGAGGTGATCCGGCCCGGTCGTCACATGATCTTTGTGAAATTATGCGGTCGTGAGTGTTTTCATGCAGTGGAAGGATACACCGGAGTCTGCATGTGCGTTTCTAGTCGGAACAAGCCGCAACATCATCTGCGAACCCATCGCCATCAGGATCGGGTCATGAAGTTGGTGAAATTTGCATGTTGCAGGTGCATCATGATGTTTTGAGTTGGATATATACTCAGTGTATATATCGCAGTCAGGATCATCTCTCGGGGAAGATCATCATCCGCATATCGCTAACGGATGCGGGTGTGAAAGTTGAGTTTTTGGCTAAGTGTTGAAGAGTTCATCAGGATGAAGTGTGACGTCATCGTCATCATGATATGACGTCATCGTCATCAGGATATTCAGAAATCCCTCTATGCGGGTTTATCCTGTTGTCGCTAAGTGGAAAGGTATCGGCGTAGGCAGGAAGTTGTATTAGCATCATCAGGAGGTTTCGAAGAACCGGATGTTTAATATCATGATGCTGTTGCTTGTATCGTCGGGCAGTGAAGCATCGAAGGCAAGTTGTTGAAGTAGAACGTCATCAGGATATTTGGACAACCGGATATTTGGATATCCTGCTGACGAAGGTGATATCGAATATCATGATGATGCCGTTTGTATTTGGCACCCGATGAACAGTGCAACCGGAGGATATTTGCGCCGCTGATTATCATGATGATGATGATAGGCGACAGTTGAAGGAGGTGAATAGTAGTCGTCAGGAGGATATTTGCGGTCATCAGGAATATGATGATGATGTTGAAATATGATGATGCAGTTGGTGTTAGTGGGAAATATGATGATGAGGTTCAGCCGTTAGAGAAGAATATCATGCTGTTTGTTTTGTTGGCAGCTCCTTCCTGTTAGGTTGCCTCCGTTGCGTTCCACTCTGCATCACTTCAAATGAATAATGGTTTGTATTCTCAGAAAATAACAACAGTGTATTTCAGTCCCGAATGTAATCAGCTATCACTCCATTCAAATCTTTAATTTGAAACATTTCAATCTGCCAACTGTTTGTAGAAATCCCTGTCTATTATCAATGAATGGAACAAACAATGAATGTTTTCTGTTGACCACATATCTCTGCCAATTACTCTGTATCATTTATAATCAGAAATATCAGAATCTTAGCAAACAAAAGTTTGACATTGTGAAAGTCAGAATTTCAACATATATCCTAAAAGGGATATTACACCAACATACCAATTTATGGCTCAGATCAGATATGGCAATGCTACAGTGTTGGTCAATGCTGATATAAACCCTTTATGCTGCTCACAGTGATAAGCAGCTACCTTATATAATGATTCACTGCCCTGTGGTATTGCTGATGATGGTGACTTCAAGATGCCACTGGATTCTTGGGACTATTTGCTGTCTTATTACTCAGATTTGCTGTTCGGAGTGTCTCCAATGATGGTATATTGTTGGTTCTTATGATATACAATCATCTTGTTTATGTCCCTGTAAACTCTACTACATAGAATTCTGATCCTCCACTAAACCCTTTGCTGATATACCAAGTCTATCTGCTGCAACTGGAAAGATAAATCTGATCCTTTATTATTATGAGTTTTGTATTGTCTTTGATGATATTCTTTTCCTTCCAAAAGATTCACATCACCTCATAAGCGTTGTTCCTTTCCACTGCTGTAGACTTTCCTTAATATCAAATCTTAGTATTATATCCTCAGCATAGTCCACGTGTTCATTTAATTACAAATCTGCTTCAACAATTAAGCCACGATCTGATATAAATCTGCAAAACACGATAAAACCCTAGCTCTGACTTCTGCACTTTAAGACAGCAGTTCTTTTATTTCAAATGGCAGAGATTCCTTATTGATGGCACTCCAGCAAGCAAATGAAACTCTTCAAGGTATGACGCCAAAATGCCAATGTCTTCAACCTAAATCTTCAAACAAATATCTTCAATGAAGCTTGCAAAAATGGTCTCAGACCAATTATTGAAATTCCAAATACAATGAAGTCCAACTGAGAAACCTGAGTGATTTCTCCCCTACAATTCAGCAAATGCAAAGAAACCTCTCTTTGACATTGATTGAATACAAAACATAAGTCATAGACTCAATACATCAGAAAAACCAAGACATAAGCATCTAAAAACATACTCAACGACTCTCAACAACCTTTTAAACTTTCATCAATTAGGACAGGCCCTAATTTTATTAAATGAAAGTTTTTATGTACACAATCACACCTTACAATTTTAAATGCTTTTACATGACCATTTTTAAATGTGTGTGTACAATAACCTTCATTATCACATGTTTATCAACCATCTATTTCAACAAGAAAGCGCCATCAACATCATGAGCAAGCTGATTTAGTTCACCCAATGGAACTAATGCATCAAACAAAACTGAATTCTCTGCATCACCATTGTGATATTCATGTACATCATCATTATCTGCCCCAAAGATATCAAATAAAGTTGATTGCAAAGGAATAGTACTGCTGCCCTCAAACAAATCAGGGATTATATCATGCCATTCAACCCTATGATCAAAATCTGCCATCTCATTAGAATAATCAGCAATGACATCATGCCATTTTTCTTCATCAAATGCTGATCCATATTAAGATAATATTTAGTTATTCCTTTTAGATAATGGTCAATCTTAGCTTTATCTTAGCCTTTATTCTAAGTTTGGTCTATTCCTATCTTTTCTGCTTTCTTCGTTGATGTCTTTCTACTTTAGTCTATTTTTAGACCTTGTAGTCTCTATATATTGAGCTTTCGCTCTCTTTGTAAAACATCTCATTTCAATATAATAATATTTGTATATTATTCAGTTCTTCAATCATGTAACATGGTATAAGAGCCCAAGTTTGGGAGGGTAGTACGAACGTTTGTACGACCTCCTTGATCGCAATTTTTGGTGTCTGGTTTCAATCCACCTCTGGTTCGAGGACTTTCAGAAGCATTTTCGAGGATTTTCTTTGCTAAAATTGCGATTTTTTGAGGGTCTCTTTTTCTAGGTCGTGTTGTTTTCTATAATCTGAGGTCACGACTTCTTGTTTCTGGATGATTTGTTCCTACAAATCGTGGTTTTTATTGCCGTGCATATTTTGTTTTGATGATCGCGTTTTTCCGATGAAGGTTTCGCGTTTTGGAAAGAGTTTTGTTCTGAGTCATAGATGGTGATTGACGGATTCTAAAATCCTTTGGTGTTCAGCGCTCACTCATGCAGAGTCGCTATTTTCTAAAAGAGGTATCTGGTAGAGATTTCAGTTTCATGCTTGAGTAATCGCGTTTTTACCATTGTCTTCATCCGGCAATTTTTCTACTGAAGGGTTATCATCTGCTTCGCGGGTTCCTTAAGAGCCGTTGTAAAGACAACTCAGAGTCAGCATTTGATTTGGCAGCGATTTTTGCCTGCTTTGATGACGTCCTTAAAGCTGGGTTTTTTCTTCAACTAATTCAAAAACTCTTTTTGGCGTTTGGTCTAGGGGTTTCTAAAAACATTTTTTTTGGCCACGATTTTTCCATACTTTGGGTGGCGCCTTTTGCGCTTGCACTGGTCGTCCCTTCATTTTTTTGGAAATCAAGTTTTTTTTGGCTATTTCGGTCAATATCCTTTCTGGAGGTTACATGATTTTAGCACCTTACATCAATTTGGAATCTGGATGGTTGCTTAAGCCCGATTTGTTCTGGCATTTATTACATTTGTTTATGATCTCTATGATGATTTATTCTAGCGCTTATTTTATGGGTATTTCTTCATATGCAATCTCAGGATTTGAGCTTTCAAATTCGTGCCAGTTGTGGGTCCTACTATTACCAACAATCAGCAAACATGTAGATATATTGCCTCGAAATTCGTGTTCAGATGTTCTGAACTTCTACCTTCCATATTCTCGAGATCAGTATCTTGAAATCCGTGTTCGGATTTATCTCAAGATCCTTGCCTCTGTATTTGTATTCCAGATTTATTCCATGTTTTTGGAATATGTGCTTCATAACCCGTGTAAGGGTTCTGTTAAGCTTCAGTGCCATCTATCAGCTTCAGTATTCGTGCCATCAGTTTGTAATCCGTCTTTTCATGCCTCGAAAAACGTGAAAAATGGCATCATGGTTCAAAAGCAGTCAGAAGTTCAACTGCAGCAAACTTTTTAATCGTCAGTGTTTTCTACAAGATCTCCTCAGAGTTGGATTCCTGTTCCGTAGCCCTTTGAATGGGGTACTGTTTTCTTGATGGGCGGCTTCCTTGTTTGGCAATGATTTTGCCTAGTCGCCGTTTCTGAAGAGTTTAATCTGCCTTTTTGTCGTGGCTCGCAGCCTTGAGGGCTTCTTTGATTTGTGCTTACAGCGCTTAGCCCCTTCTCGACCAGCTCTCAACATTTGTGTTTGGCAGGCAGCCATTCTGCTTATTCGGATCCCTTGGGATTCGTGTTTCGACACCCGTGGTCGAGTTCTATTTTCTATTTTCTGTTTATGCCATCCATCTGTCTCGGAAGGCAGTCTGTTTTAGGGGGCATCTTGATTTAATTAGTGGATTGACCATTAAGGGGGGGTATTAAGATAATATTTAGTTATTCCTTTTAGATAATGGTCAATCTTAGCTTTATCTTAGCCGTTATTCTAAGTTTGGTCTATTCCTATCATTTCTGCTTTCTTCGTTGTTGTCTTTCTACTTTAGTCTATTTTTAGACCTTGTAGTCTGTATATATTGAGCTTTCGCTCTCTTTGTAAAATATCTCATTTCAATATAATAATATTTGTATATTATTCAGTTCTTCAATCATGTAACAATCCAAAGCAAGGAACTTCATTTGCATCACCTATGTCTTCTTCATGTGAATCACATACTTCATGGCTGGTCTTTGTAGCAAATATTATGTCCTCTCCTTTCATGTATGACTGAACATCAATAATATGCCCTTCATAACAAACTGTAATCTCTGATTTGCTCTCAAATGAATGAACATTATCATTTTCCAAATCATTCACATTACTTGTCTCCTTATCAACATGAAGAAGAGATGAAACAACAATGTTAGTCTCATCATGAGAAACTATACCTTCATCTATCATAGCTGATTTATCTTCAACTATCATGTGTTCTTCATCTTGGCCTTCAATAGGTGACTCTTCTTGATCACTTATAGGCTGCAAATCATTTGAATCACCTGCATGTTTATCAAGCTTACCATAGAGACAACTTCTAAAACCTTCACTTGTAAATATTTTTTCCATCATCACCCAACTTTTTTCCATATAATCTGACAACTGCTGTGATTTTTGTTTGTACTCAACAAAAAGCCTTTCCAGCTCTTTCATGCTACTCTCTTTAGCTCTAGCCATTGAAGTACCCTGTTAGATGACTGAAACCAATTCTGAGTTTCCTCTCAGGCTGGCAAGATCATAGCTCTGATACCACTGTAATATCCCTTTTAGGATATTTGTTAAAATTTATGTATCTTGATATGATTTTCTGAATCTTGCAATGAAACCCTAAACCCTAGGACTGAAAACTGATTTCTTCTCATTTGCACATATACAATATAGCTATGCCAAATCATATGAATCACTCTATGACAGCCAATTACACAAACATATACTGCTGATACAAAATCAGGGTTAATCTATAGATACCAACATACCAATTTATGGCTCAGATCAGATATGGCAATGCTACAGTGTTGGGCAATGCTACAGTGTTGGTCAATGCTGATATAAACCCTTTATGCTGCTCACAGTGATAAGCAGCTACCTTATATAATGATTCACTGCCCTGTGGTATTGCTGATGATGGTGACTTTAAGATGCCACTGGATTCTTCGGACTGTTTGTTGTCTTATTACTCAGATCTGCTGTTCGGAGTGTCTCCAATGATGGTGTATTGTTGGTTCTTATGATATACAATCATCCTGTTTATGTCCCTATAAACTCTACTGACACAAAATTCTGATCCGCTACTAAACCCTTTGTTGATATACCAAGTCTATCTGCTGCAACTGGAAAGATAAATCTGATCCTTTATTATTATGAGTTTTGTATTCTCTTTGATGATATTCTTTTCCGTCCAAAAGATTCACATCCCCTCATAAGCGTTGTTCCTTTCCGCTGCTGTAGACTTTCCTTAATATCAAATCTTAGTATTATATCCTCAGCATAGTCCACGTGATCATTTAATTACAAATCCGCTTCAACAATTAAGCCACGATCTGATATAAATCTACAAAACAAGACAAAACCCTAGCTCTGATTTCTGCACTTTAAGACAGCAATTCTTTTATTTCAAATGGCAGAGATTCCTTCTTATTGATGGCACTCCAACAAGCAAATGAAACTCTTCAAGGTATGACGCCAAAATGTCAATGTCTTCAACCTAAAGCTTCAAACAAATATCTTCAACAAAGCTTGCAAAAATGGTCTCAAACCAATTATTGAAATTCCAAATACAATGAAGTCCAACTCAGAAACCTAAGTGATTTCTCCCCTACAATTCAGCAAATGCAAAGAAACCTCTTTGACATTGACTGAATACAAAACATAAGTCATAGACTCAATACATCAGAAAAACCAAGACATAAGCATCTGAAAACATACTCAACAATGACTCTCAACAACCCTTTTAAACTTTCATCAGTTAGGACAGGCCCTAATTTTATTAAATGAACGTTTTTATGTACACAATCACACCTTACAATTTTAAATGCTTTTACATGACCCTTTTTAAATGTGTGTACAATAACACTTTAATTTATAAAGTGCTTTTTAAATGCTCAAGTAACTTAATAAAATATTAATTGTACAAAGTAATTAAAATACTTTATAAAATTAATTTACAATTAGAACCCATTAAGTTACTTGCAAAAATGGGGACATGACAAAAAATGTTCATGAACATTTGGCTCTAACATCACTTATAATGAACCCAAGTGGTTTACAATGAGAGATGAAGGAGAAAGCTCCACCCAAGCATAAGGGGATGTTATTGACAAAGATGTTCAAGGACAAAGTCCAAGGATTATTGTTAGAGTGGTATGGTCAATGATTATATTTTATCCTCATATTGCTTGAGGGTTATCTACCATTATTATGACTTTATAATTATTATTAAGAGACTATAAAATAATAATCGCCAATAAACTCCAATTTGGGAATGACAACCCTATCTCTATCCACCTACCCAAGTGTTTTTCATTATATCTCCATATAATATAGTCCTACCCTTGTTCAATTACTATTTTACCTTGATGTTGAATTTCTATCACCGAACCCATAAACTACAGCATACCACATAGCTCCAGGTGACTAAGAATATTTAGTATGGTTAGATACTATATAATCCACCACAGCAGTCAAATACAAGCTAGGACAATTCCATAAAAACAATTCTACACAAAAAGAACAACTGACCATCCATATTTTGAATCTCCTGCAAACAACTTATTGCTGTCTTCAGTAAGCCTTCAGTATGTGAAAGAAGTGCATTCTGCAATGCTACCTGCAATGCATAAGAGTTTCAACCACAACATTCAACATCAAGGCCATTCATAATGATGGCTAATTCAACACATTATAAATAATTTGGCAATTAAAACTCCATAAATTAACCTCAATAGGAAGAATAAGTATTCCTGTATGCTTACCTCAGCAGTTTCAAGGAAAAGATGTAACCGCTTCATAATGCTTCTAATAGAAGGTATAGTAACTTCATTGAAGGAAACACAAGCTTTCACGAAATCAGTGACTTCCCTTTGATGACATTCTTTTACCATTTTTGAAGTTCTGGAAGCTAAATAATTGCTTGAATGTGACAAGGTTTCCTATCAATCAAGGACATCTAACATTGCCATCAGGAAATAAATAGCCAACAGAATAAATAAATCATTCAAAGAAAAAAAAATCATTAAAATCAGTCCTACTTCCAATGTCTAGGAGCATATTAATCCGTGTGTATACATAATTTTAAAAAAAAAAGTTTTCCAAACCACCAGCACTACTTATGAAAATCAAATGAGAATATATTTTCTTAATATAAACAACATGAATTCAAGAGTAGGCATTTTGTATCAACTTGAAGTTGTTAACAAAATTGAACAAATGACAAACAACAACTGCTGAAAGTGCATAAACAGTAGTGTGCAAAATCTTCAGGGTAAGTGTGATAGTAAGGTCATCACCAAACTTTTAGTGGAAATCCTAGGTAGCTACAATTTGGCATTTCACTTACTGACATCCCGTTAAGAATTAAGCTCTCCAATTTAAGTCACAAACCAATTCCTGCAAATCCATCCTTCTATCCATGTAATGGAGAAGCAACCGACCTTTAGTTTGAGAGATGCTAAACTATACCGCCTCTTTTAGAACTTGTAATGATGGAAGGGAATCACTAGAAGAGGGAATTTCCATCAGAGTCCATTCATCATTCTATAGCCAGTCATACTGAGGATCATGTCTACATTTCTCTAATTTAAGAATGAGCTATAGCATTACGAATAGAAGGTCTATAGAAGAAAATCAGCAAAAGAAAGAAAATACCTATGGAAGATGATACAAGACAAAGACAATAGCAAAGTAGTTGTCCTCGAGCATGATGATGAGAGTGAAAAGTGCAATTGAATTATACATGTTGAATTTTGATTCCAAATCACTTTACTTCTACAATATGTGCATTCCTAGAAAGAGAAATTTAAAAAGATTGTGTGATCAGATAACAATTGTTTGAAGGATTTTATACATGCATTGGATGTCAATTCCCCATATTCTTGGTTATCCTAGGAGGACCTTTTCTTCACAACCATAATTAGAGTATTCATATCTCTACAGGGCATTCCCCTTTCCAAGTCTATTATGGCTTCCAACTTTTGGTGCCTTATGTGACCTGATTCCTATGGCATAGGCAATTTGTATGCTGCATGGTTAAGCATCAAGTGCCCTTTCTTTGTAGCTCACACCAATGGGTCTAATCAGCTGGAATCATGTCTTGTTTTATCCTCATCTATTAACCATTTCTTAATATCCCAAATTTTTCTCTAGTAGGCTACTATCTCCTCCTTCAAGGAAGTCACCAAAATTCATCTCAAAATGAAGACTTCTCTTTGAACAACGGGAGTCTATCAGCTCTCCAGTCAATCCTTCTATAGTGTCCTTCAAACCATCTTGATCAACAAAAACTGTCCTTCCTCCTTCTATAAGAGAATTTTCAAGCAACTTCTCTCTGCTCTTTATTTGTCAGTGACCTATAGATTTAATATAGTTGTTGAGACCTTCCTTAATTCTATCTCCAACTTCGACTCGTGCTTCAACCTAGGCTTTCAATTCAGCTTGCACCACTTTCAACTACATATGTGACATGATGGGTTTAATTAATTGGCTAGTTCTTGCAGCCATTGTCTTCGTTCTTGTTGTTACACCAATGCCATAAATCATTTCATTTCTCAGTCCACTCCCTACCTACATTGTCTCCTATCACATTTGTTTGAGATTTATTGGCATTAATTTCTTCAAATTTGATATTGATCTTTAGGTCATTCCTCTTCATCTTGACAACTTTCCTCGAACTATGGTAAAATTTGTTGTCATGGTATTTTATGGTCAAGTTTAACATGGAGATCTTGCAAAATAAGAGAATTCCATCATCCTTGGAGAGCGCCAACTTTATGTGGGCAGAAGACCTATGCACTTAAGGTGTTGGCGGAGTTATCAGGAAAGTATAATTGGTCCATTGTCATGGCCCTATAATGATTTATAATTGAATCGTTTATTTAAATAATAAGTTAGCCTTATATAAACTAAATATATAATATATTTGTTTAAAATATATTATTAATATGTATTAGTTAATAAATAATATTATTAACTTAATATAATTTAAATATTATAAAATATATGAAATATATATATTTAATTAACTAGATATATTATAAATATAAATATTTTAATATAATATTTATGTGAATAATTAATAAGATATATTATTATATATAAAAATAAATATTATGAAGAGTCTTACCCATTAAAGATAGAAAGTAAAGTAATTTGGAATAAGGCAAAGTAATACGGTTAAACAAAAGGTCAAATTCAAAATAAAATCATATAAAGATAAAAGTCTAATAAGACAAAAACATTATCCCACCATATTATATGCTTGTGAATAAAATAAGATAAAAGAGCTCCCATACTTAATAACAAATGTATTTATTTATACTTTATATATTATATAAATAATGTACTTTAAAAAGATTAAGGGGAGGCCGAAGGAGGATATTTATAAGTGCGGCGATTAAGTTCGTTGACACCATTGATCACATTAATAAATAATATATTATAAATATGTCTATTAATATAAATACAAATATTATTATTATCTTATATTTAATATAAATATAAATAACATAATATAAATCATATATCATTTATTATAATGATATAATATAAATACAAATAATATAAATAAATAATAATATAAATAAACATCTTATGATAAGGGAGTTACGTATGGTTAGAACTAGTTTTACCACAAAAGGGAATTAATATAAAGTAATAAAAATTATAAGAGGGTAAGTATGTCTTTTACCACCAAGCATAATAAGAGACGTGCCTCTTCGAACATATCCCTTGAAAGAGAAATAAATAAAGGTTGTGAGATAGAAGGAAAACATCATCAAAAAAGAAGAAGACACTCCATAGGAAATACTTTTGATTTGAGAAGTATACATTACATTTAAATCCACAGCAACAAAGGAATATCAGGGTAAAACAGTGTTAGTTTACTATGCAAGTAGAATCTAATGGATTAATGAATTATTTACTAATGATTATTTCCTTTAGCAAGTTTCTATATTAATAATCTAATTTAGGTATTATTGTTGTTTATCATTAAATAAGTTTCTAAATAAATGTGAACGCTATGCATAATTTTATATGATATATTGAATCAATATGCTATATGAATAATTGTATGAGTGTTATATGATGGAGAAATGTGGTACAAGAGGGGAACGGTGATGGGGCATCCTTCTAAGTACACCACCCCTTGAGGGGGGATTAATAAATCCCATTGGAGCCAATGGGGTATAAAAGATACCGCTCTTGGGCTTAGAAGAGATAGCTTTCAGGGCACCCTTTGTGATTTCATCTCTTATCATAAACACTCAATTTCAAGGACCCAATTATAGAGAAAGGAAAGGGGATGGTTAGAAGAAAGGGGAACGGAACAACGGATGCCTCATTAGGTACACCACCTCATATGGATGGCATGCGCCACATGAGGCCAAGAGGGATGGTATATCCGCTCTTGGGCCTTGGGTAGAGAATCCGGGACACCCTATCAAAGCTATCCTCCTCAATTCTCTTATGATTGAGTTTCTTGAATAACTAGATTTTATTTATTTAGATATGTTAACTGAAATAAGAAGACATTATTGTAAATTTGCTCTAACACGTTTTCCAGGATATCTTAATTTCTAGAGTGGAAAGTGAGAATTAGAACAACATTTAATATACTAGGAATTTGGGGACATTACATTGGGTATGAAGTTATATACTACAGTACATATTGTAAGTCGGGTGAAGTTATATACTGCAGTACATACAGTAAGTTGGGAGAAGTTATATATTGCAGTATATTCCATAAATTAATAATTTAAGTTGTCAAAAGTAACTTTATTTTACTAAAGCAACTTATGTTATATCTAAGTCACAATGTTCAAATTCAAATTCAAATTTGGCAACGATGAAATTCGGAATAAATTCAGCAAGGAAAATTTTGGAAAACAAATTCGTAATTAAATTCACTTTACATAAATTTGAATTTTTTTAAATATATTATATAAGTAATAAACACCTTTTTATTTATTATATAAGTAATAAATATATTATGTAAGGCGATAGATAGTGCCCTGTCATATATCTATACTTATTTAATATATTTATTACTTATATAATATATTACTAAGTTACCGAATCGCTCTACCTGAGCGACCGATTCCGGGTACGAAACGTACCCGAGTCGGAATCAATACGAATCGCCTGTGGAATCCAACAGGGTTCGTTATTTCGTGCACAGGTTCGATTCCAAAAAATAATTTCGAACCCAGGGAATTTTGGTGTCGACGTGGCGATTCCGAGGCGATTCGAGAGCGATTTTTGACTTGTTGACCGTCGGAAAACCCTAAAACGTGTTTTTTTTTTGTCTTTTTTCAATTCATCGTATTTGCTTTTAACTCTATTTATCCCCATTCGACGCCAAACGCGGGAGACAGGAGGGTTTTTTTCAGACGCCGATTTTGCAAACGCGGATATATCCAGACGGACCAGACACATCCGATTTTGCATACGCCGATATTTCCAGACATTGCAGACGCCGATATATCCAGACGACGCCGAATATGCAGATGCCGACTATTTGCAGATGAGCTAATATTTCCAAACGTGTTTGCAGGAGCATTTCCAAACGCATTTGCAGGAGGATTTGAATTTCGGATTTCCAAACGCCAGACCCATTTCTGCATTTCCAAACGCCAACACAGGTAAGCAAAGAACTAAATTTCAATTTTCGAATGTTAAAACTTTATTAAGGTTTTTAAATTTTTAATATTTACATTTTTAATAATTAATATTTATTGAGTAACGTTTGTTTTATTGTTTACTATTTAGGGTTGTCCCCATTGTAAATTTGTATATTACGTAATACTAAATTAAAAATTATTGTTTATCTATTATAAATTTATAATCTTAAATATTATTTAATAATTTATTAACTTATTAGTTATTATTATTATTAATATAATATATTTAATAAGTTTTTAACATTATAAATTAACAATATTTAATAATCTATGTTGATGTAGAGATTTTTCAACCTCTCATGCCATATTTAGGTATTACTTCACCCTGCATCTTAGCATACATATGCAAGATATCTGAAAGACTGAAAGTCTGAAACCAGTGGCTGCACTTTTTTCATTGTTTACTCTATTTTCATTGTCTTACTGTTTTGTGGTCTCAAAGGGAAATAAATGAATAAGAACTATAGAACTGTATATGAGTTTTAAAATTTAATAAATTTGTGAATATTTTAATTTTATTGGAATATTTTAAACAGTACATATTGAAGAATGTCAATTTTAATTTTAATTTCAATATTTTAATTTAATTTTAGCTCAAATTTTAAATATAATATTTGTTTTTCAATCATGTTAAAATTTTAAATTGTTATTGCAGGATGGCAGCCAGCAGCTCTAATTCACCTGTCTTCAAAATTGACCCAAATTCACCTTTGTGGAGGCATGTAGAGATGTTACATCAGGTACCAGGTGGCGGAACATATGTTTGGAAATGCAATGGGTGTGAAAAGCAGTATACAAGTTCATACAGTCGGGTCAAAGGCCATTTGTGTGCCATTCCTGGATTGGGAATTAGAGCTTGTCCAGGAAAGAATAACACACCTATCCCAGCTCATCAAATCGCAGCATATATCAAAGAGCAAGAGGACGCAGATGCAAGAGTTCTGAATAGAGGCCTAGGAGGGCATCCTTTGAGGAGAGGAGGGGGCTCACGAAGGCCACTTGCTTCTTCATCTGATACTCGTGGTGTTGCCCCTGAAGTTGTATTTGAGAGCCACCCATTTTTGGGTAGAAATGTCAATGAACTTGAGCCCGAAAATGTGAAGAGAGCAAGGGGACCATTAGAGAGGGCATTTCAAAATGATGCAAGAGAGATTGCTGATCAAGCCATTGCAAGATGTCTCTATGCAAATGGTTTGGCCTTCAATGTTGTTCGATCTCCGTATTGGCAAGACATGGTAAGAAAAATAAGTGAAGCTCCAAAAGGGTACACAGGTCCAGGTTATGAGAAGGTGCGTACCACCTTATTGTCAAAGGAGGTCAAACATATAGAATCTTCATTGTCTCCCATTAGGGGCTCATGGAAAGAAACAGGGGTGTCCATCGTTTCCGATGGATGGAAGGATGCAAAAAATAGGCCATTAATCAATGTGATTGCAGTGTGCCCTAAAGGGCCAATGTTTTTGAAAGCTGTGGATTGTGAGGGGCAAGTGAAGGATGCATCATTTATTGCTGAAATCCTTATACAGTGCATTCAGGAAGTGGGTCCTCAATATGTTGTCCAAGTTGTAACGGACAATGCAAAGAATTGCAAAGCAGCTGGTATGTTGGTTGAGCAACGATTCTCACATATATTTTGGGCACCTTGTGCTGTCCACTCACTCAACCTCATGCTACAAAAGCTGGGTAAGAAAATAGATTGGATCAAACAAGTCTATGCTGAAGCCGAAGAGATCCAAATGTTCATTACAAACCACCACATGTCACAGGCCATTTTTAGATCATTCTCACGATTAGAGTTGCTGAAGGTAATTCATTATTCGAACAATGCAAAGTTTTAATTTTATCATTTGTGTTTAAAAAAATTAAGTTTGCATTCTTCTTTGTCTATAATTTTTTTATTTTTTGTTTTCAAATAGGTTGCTGAGACTAGATTTGCATCCAACACAATTGTCTTGAGACGACTTGTGAAGGTGCGAAAAGCACTTGCTGACATGGTCATCAGTGATTCATGGTTCATATGGAGGCAATCCAACACTGACAGGGCAGCTAATGTAAAGCAAATGATTCTAACTGACACTTGGTGGGATCGAGTGCAGTATCTTCTTAGTTTCACTGAGCCCATCATGAGTATGCTCCGCTTTACTGACATGGATAAGCCATGCTTGGGAGAGGTTTATGATGGCATTGACTCAATGATTGAGCAAATGAGATCCATCATAAATGCAAAAGAGCAAGATCCTGAAGAGACTTTCTTCAAACAGGTGCAATCAGTTTGTGTTGAACGGTGGAACAAAATGACCACCCCACTCCATCTTCTTGCCTTTGCATTGACTCCCAAATATTACAGCGATGAGATCCTTTCTATGCCAACAAGGGTGCCACCATACCGTGATTCAGAAGTCAGCGAGGGGTTAAATAAAGCACTTGTTAAACTCTATCCTGATCCTGAATTAGAGGATATAGTTACAACTGAGTTTGCTGAGTTTGCAGCCTCCAATGGGCTAAGTGTTTCTGCTCTCCGCAACAGGTATAAGAAGGATCCTCACTCTTGGTGGTACGTCCATGCCAATAAAATGCCACACCTTCAAGTACTTGCAATCAGACTTTTATCACAAGTAAGTTTATCAATTTTACCCACCTTCAAACTTTTATTTTTTCATTTTAAAAATTTCCATTTCAAATTTAAAGACTCTAGTCTCTAACAAGATCTCCCTTTGCTTCAATAGGTTGCTAGCTCTTCTTCATCTGAACGGAATTGGAGTACATACTCCTTCATCCACTCAGTGAAGCGCAATCGATTGGCATCAAGTAAAGCAGAGGAGCTAGTTTATGTGCATTCGAACTTGCGACTTCTAAGTTACAAAGTTGATGACTACAAGGAAGGGGCAGCAAAGTTGTGGGATGTAGATCCAGAGGGAACTGACTTGGATCTTTCTTCTACTGCACAAGCTGCAGCTTTTGAGGAGTCTAGTCAGCATACTTTTAGTGCGAGTAGTGGGATTCCATGTGGTTCTCGTAATCTACATACATCATCACATGATGTTAATGATGATGATGATGATTTTGATGATGCTAATCAGTGACTAATAATTGTATCATTTTAATTTTGAACAATGATTATCTATCATGACATTCAAGTTTGAACTTTGATATCGAATTAGTATATTATATTTCGAATTTTAAAACTTGTAATTGTTTTGTTTAGCATGTGGTATTGATATTCTCAGAATCTGAAGCTAATTCTGTTTCTAGGCTGCAAATATATATATTTTTAATTTTTTATATGTATTTTGTACTAACGTACCCAAAACGTACCCAAACCCCCTTCAAAAAAATTGCCGTACCGGCGTACCGGAATCACGTACCCGTACCGGTGCCCGTACCCGATTCGGCAACTTAGATATATTATATAAGTGGAAAAGGGACCACTATCTATACCCACTATTTGTCGAGAGTGGACATATACTAGCACTTGCACCCATAGGAGGTTCAAGGAATACGCTGATAGGAACAACTAACGAGTTTAAAAAAATTTCCGGTGTGAATTTTTTTACAGTGTGAGACAATTTTCCGAGCACTATAATGCTCACATATAAAAGCCTATCGGCTAATTATATAAGTAATAAATACCTTTTTTATATAAGTAATAAATATATTATATAAGTGAAAAATATATTATAAAAAGTGGACATATTATATACTATTAGTTTGCTAACGAACCAACAAAATTGTTGGGAGTCGTCGCTAAGCACTAATAGGGAGTCGAGAGTTGGGAGTCGTTGCGCAGCAGCCAAAGAATGAAATAAAAAACACTTTATAGAAATATAATTTATTAAAAATCTAAACCGTATGAATTCTAGCAAATTTTAACGATCTTTTCAGGCGTTTTATAAATCCATTGATTTTCGAATCTCATGGCCGAAAATCGACGAATCATGACTTAGTGTTATATTATTAAATAAGTGTTTTAGAAGAAGACCTAAGTGACTTTATAAAGTGTCGCTAGGCGTGGGGGTACAAAAATGATTATGTAAAAAGGACACTTTTAGGGTTCGAGTGGGAAAATAGGAGAAAAAGGAAATAAATCAAAATATTTTCCCTTAGAAAGTTAAAAAAGAAGTTGTGCATTGGAACAAGTTACGAATTTAATAAACCAAAAACCCCTGATATTAAGATTGAACTCTATTCATCTTTTCTGTTTTGTCGGACTATTGGAAAGAATGATTTCGAGGACAAAAACCCTCCTAATCATTTGAGAAATTCCATCCAAGAATTTCCTTTGAGCTGAATGATTTGTTTCAGATGTTGTTTGCAATTTGTCGATATTTGGATTTTAGTTGTGGTTTTTAGTATTTTGGATTTGTAGAGATTTTTTGGGTTTGCAGTGTGTTTCAGATTACAATGTGGGTGTTTACTTATCCAAAAAATACAAAAAAATAGTGTGGTGTGTGCTTTAGATGTTTGTGTTCAATGATTTATTTCAATTTCAGAGTTGCTTCAATTGTTTTCAATTTGTTTTGGGATGAATATTATTATTGATGCATTATTATAAAAATTTTGGTGGCTTTAAGTCCAATTGTGCAGGCCGCTACCATTTTAATATGAAAATTTGGCACTTTGTGAAGGCTGCACCATATGAAATTTATTGAGTGAATGAATAGAAAGTGTCATAGAAGACAAGGAGTCTTACTTCACTAGAACTCTGCACAAAAGGCAAAAATAGGGAGCGCCATACTTTTATGTGAGTTATAATAAAATCTTGGTGATTAAGCTGTCGTACAATCTTTGTGAAGCTGGCCGCCCTTCCCATATGTTGTCATACACTCTAAAAAAAGTGGCATGGGAAATTTGAGGAGAGTCCCACCCCTTAGATCAAAATTATGAGGGTTGTACTATCCTTGGAAACCTGCCTTACCTTTGGTAAAAGGAATTTTTAATGTGAGAAGACTTGTGGGTTGTCTAAGTTGAGATAATTACAATTCAAACCTGCAGTCTTCCGTGATTCTGAATATATTCAGCTAGCTGGGCTGTTTTGATCTATAAGTTCAATATTGAAGCTGTCCATATGTAATGTCCCCTTTTTCCGAGTGATCACCCAACGGAGTTGGCTAGCCTATTTTATTCCTGAGGGCTAGGTCGAGGTGGCAAGGGAATAGCCTAATTGGTTAAATAATATACTTAACTAATTTTGATTGACCAAATTGTGTTATGGAATGACTTCTCCTATTTTTGTGAGCCTTTTGGTAAAAATAAAATAAATAAAAGAAAATTGCCAAGAAGGTGGGTGACCAATTTGTCGGAAAAAAAGAAATAAAATAATATAAAATAATTGCCCAAGGGAGGTCGGCCAAGTTGGGAGAAGATCAAAAAATAAAATAAAATAGATTTTTTCCAAGGAGGTCGGCCGTCATGAGGACTTTATGGTTGGCTGTAATATCCCCAATGGGATCTGCCCTAAAATTCTGATTTTTAAATTCTGAATTCTGCCCTTGTTTTCTGCACTTTCTACTTTTCTGCTGAAACCCTAGAATTCTGCTCTGTTTTTCTGATTTTATTTCTGCTCTTAAATAATAATTCCAGCGAACATAAACACATCCAAACATGGCAAATAATGATAGCACATGATACTACAAGTTGACATTCATCATAAGCATGAATTACACCATGAAATACACAATGTAGGGCAACCAAAATTGCAACAAGTCTGATTTTCTGAATTAAACTCTGCTGCTACAAACTGAAGTTCTGATCTGATTTTTACAATGGAGTGTAGGGCACAAACAAGCCAAACAAATGCCCAGAAATTCTGCGCTACAAATCAAATTGATAAGTATGATTATACATACCAATTACAAGCAAAATAGATGAAAAAACATCAACCCTAGCTGGGCAAAATCTCTAAGAGGTGTGCTAGGGTCTGCTGCTCCAAAATATGCCAAATTTGCCCTCAAAAGTGGGCGCTCAGATCTGCTCCAAAATGATCTTCAAATGCTGCTCCAAAATGATCTTCAATGCTGCTCCAAAATCCTCCAATTCCAATGAAGTGCAAGTGTGAACTCCGTGTGAATTCACCACCAAGACGAGATTGGGTTTTCATCCAATCCACCTAATATTCTTAAGGGTTTTCGTCCTTGGAATATGCTGCCCTAAAGTGCAGCCAAGGGTAAAACTCCAAATGCAAGTTGTGATGTAAATTGAATGATATGAAATGTCCTCAAAACATTTCCTATTTATAGCCTTCCACAAGTATCCTCTCAAGGCCGACCTCCATATGATAATTTCTTTTATTTCATTTTATTATTTTCTTCTCCTAGGGCCGACCTCCCTCTAGGCGCTCAAGTGCATAAGAATATTTTATTTTACCTTGTCTCCCTCTTATAGGGCTGACCTAATGCTAGGCGCCCAAATTATCATAAGGCTATTTCATTTAACCTTCTTATCTCCTCCTTGGCGGACCAACACAAGGAAATAACCTTACTTTATTTTTATATTATTTTTCCATCTTTCCATCCTCTCAGGGCGAACCACTTAGGCACATGATAAAACATATTTTTGACCTCAAATGAAGTAGTCCTCCACAAGGAAAATCATTATAAATTATTCTTATTTTTCCCAAGGGCATTTTCCATATTTTCTTCTATTTTTCATCCTCCAATTGGGTCACTCCACCTTAGGGAAAATTATTTCATTAGTGATGACCATATCAAAAATACCACAAAATTATGCCAAGTCATCCTCCATAACCATTTTGCCCTACAAAACTAGCCAAGTGTGAAAACTCGCCAATTAGGCCATTCCCTGAGCCCTCTGGCTTGGCCTACGAGAATGGAAATAGGCTAGCCAATTCCACTAGGTGATCACTCTGAAAATGGGGACATTATGGTTCTCCCTTCCCGGAATTGCTTGCCCACAAGCAATTGCAAACCTGTATCCTGCAAAATACTGTCAGGTGACAAGTATCTCTATCCAACCAAATGTCCTAGTTTGTTTATGTATTCCTTATCTAGGATGGAGAAACTCTGCATTGGTCATTGTCAAAAAAAGAACAAAATATTCATCACAGACAACGACCTAAACAGAAGACAGATTTTAATAGTCAAGGAGATTGGATACAAAGAAAAGTGGTGGCAGAAAATGTATTGAGGGAGCTGTGAATGGGCAACCAACAATCTAATGGTAGACATGTAATGACTGAGATGAATTTGCATCAAATATTTCCAAACATTTAAACACAGATTCAGCATTTATTTGTCCATGGTGTGGGCTAGGGATCATGACAAATACAATTACCCCAAGCATCGAGCAATCAATGTGAACTTGGTCAGGACGGAGTCAACCATCTTAGCTATCAATAGAACTCAAGCAAGAAATATGATTAACATAGATCATGTTGTCAAAAGGAAAAGGATGTTGGCTGAAAGCAAGCAAATTTAGAAGGCCATAACAGAAGATAACATGCAGTCGTTGCTAACAAATGTTATCAAAGTCATCACATAAGTTGTCAAACAGAAGCAATGATGTTGTAAGAATCAAAGATCCTTTGAATATTGTGCCTAGATTACATGCAAATCATCAGCCAGTTGCCCATGTCAACAGACGTTTGATTAAGAAATGTATAAGTTAAAATATATCTGAAAACATAAGTGGTGCAACCAATTAAAATGCAAACAACAGCTATCAGGATAGCAATTTAGCTATTTTGGATGGAGAGATATTTCAAACTTGAAAGCTTAAATAGTAAAGGGAAAAATATAAATGCAGTTGCAACTAGTAGAAAAGAAGTGCTCTGCTGCAAATTTCTATTGTAGTAGGCATGGAAAATTTGTGTGAGAACAAAAGGTAAAGATCCAGTTTCTCAAATTTTGCAAAACAAATTAGGACACCAAATGAGATTTTATGTCCTAGAAGTGGTGCAGTTTAACAAAGGACCTTTGAAAGGACAAACCTTTAACAGGTCCATGTTGCCAAAGGTTGCACGACAATCTATAAGAAAAGATAAATGTTTCTCTGAATCTCCTGCAAAATCAACCTAAAAACAAAAATTGTTCTTTAGAAAATTACCTAAGATAAAAAAAAAAAAAAAAAGTACAGAGAACAGGTAGATAAAGACTAGAAGAAAATATACCAGCTGCACAAAGCGTGTTACAAGATTGGGAATCTGCCTACAATCATCGTCAGTGGTCAAGCTATCTATTGAATCATGAAGAACTTTGCAAATTTCAAAGAGAAATTTCCTTGTAACAGGATCCTGAATTGTTTGGTTATTCCTGTAAGGATTTTATCAGTACAGTTAAGAGAATATCAGTCCAAACCCAAAAGATAACAAGCAATGGAAAAATTGCAACAAAGAAATGCTATTATCCAGCAGTTTCCTTGCACTACACTTATGTGCAATATTATTGGTGTTACATTCAAAGTTCACTCCAGCAATTCATAAATTCCAATCAAAAGCAAATTGGGAGGGAAAAAAACTCTATTCAAGGGATAGAAGCACATCTCTCAGGCTGGTAGCTGTTTATAATATATAAATATATTGCTTTTCAACATTTAATTCAAACTTCAGGAGGAGAATAGAAAAATAAATCTCTGAATTTATTTATTTCAAGTATGCATTTTGACTAAGTACTAGTATTTATTATCAGTGCTATTTCACCAATTCAATAGTTACCAATATACTAAAAAGTACTTAATATGTTCGGAACTGTTCCCCTTACAAATAAATAAATAAGACACAAAACACTATAACATCAATCAAATGTTAGCTTAAAAAAGATCTTAAACATAAAACTACAAGTCAAAGTTCTTGTTTTTTCTTAATTATAAAAACAGTAGTCTTTAAATCGATTAATAATAAGAAAAATATATGCACAAAAACACCCAAAAGTTTGTTGAGTTGAAGACTAAAAGTAATGCTTAAACTGGGTGCTACAGAAACAACATTCCTATAGAGCTTGCATAGAATTAAGTATTCAATAGACTGAAAAAATACAAGGTTGCATGGAGACTGGTATGGGATACTGGTACTGGTACCTGTACGTCTATTTTTGAAAAATAGGAGACGGGGGTAGTTGGAGACACCATTTTTTTAATATAATTTAATAATTTTATTAATTTATTAATATGCTAACATTAAAACTGAAAATATGATGACATTGAACTTTCTAAACAAGAGAACTGGTAAAGTTCAAGTTTATAGCTTACTTGTAACAATTTAATATAGCTTACTGTATATATGTTACTTATAGGCTTATAGCTTACTTGTAACAATTTAATATAGCTTAATGTATATATATTACTGTAGACACTAGTATTGAGGTTTGAAGTCTGTAGGAGTAAGAATCCATTGAGCTTGTGAGAAAACAACAGAAAAAATTAAAGGTAGAAAAAGAAAAAAAAATGGAGACGCCTTTTTATTGACACAAGGTACTTGGAGACGAGTGGGAGACTCGACCAGAAGTCTCCTGCAAAGGGAGACATACCCAGTCAAGTCTCCAAGACGGGAGACGTGTACCAGTCTCCGAGACGAGTACCAGGGGGTTGGAGACGGGTCTCCGTGCTCAATTTCTAATATCATAAACAGCCTTGACTCTCAAATTTCTGAGACATAAAACAGAGATCAAAACAAAATATCTCTAACAGAAATGAAACAAGAGCTATGTATACATAGTATAGGCCATTCAAAGACTACAGAGTTCACAAACATTATAGATTACAATTCAAAATGAAGCACCTAGCAGCCTAGACAAGCATTCAAATGACAAAGGTATCTAATAGAGGCGCCAAACATGAGGTAAGTGGCGGTAATGAGAGAGATGGGTACCTAGGGTTCAAACCATAGTTCCACGGAGTTTCAGGGACAAGGAAGGGGACGGGGGGACGGCAGGGGGCGGGGGGGGCTAATTTTAGGTACGGCAGGGGACGGCGGGGGGACGGCGGCGGGGGGGCGGGAAGGGACCGGTGCGCTAAAATACATATAGTACTTGAAAAATTAGTTATAAAAAGATGTATAACTGTAGAAGTCTATAAGATGTATAAATTAGTTATAAATTAGACATGTATGCAAAATGTGGAAGCATAGACAAGGCACGTGAACTGTTTGACAGAATGCCTCAAAGAAATGTGGTCTCATGGACTGCAATGATAGCAGGATATGCACAAAATGTATTTGTTGAAAAGGCTTTAGAAATTTTAAAGCAAATGCAATTGACTGGTGTAAAGCCAAATTCCACAACCTTTGCCAGCCTAGCATCCTCCCTGCCTGTGTCAAAATGGGAGCTTTGGAATAGGGTATGGACATCCATCAAAACATAAAGGATAGAGGAATTTTGTCAGATGTTGTAGTTGCAACTGCCCTGTTAGACATGTATGCAAAATGTGGAAGCATAGACAAGGCACGTGAACTATTTGATAGAATGCCTCAAAGAAATGCAGCAGCAAAACTGGGGGACGGCTGGGGGACGACGGGGGGGACGGTGGGGGGATGGTGGGGACGTTTCCCTAAAGTCTCCCCGTCTCGGAAAAGGGGAGACGTGGGGGACGGCTGTATTTCAGGGGGGGACGCGTCCCCATGGAACTATGATTCAAACATCAAAAGTTTAGTGACATCAATGAGCAACAAGTGTGCCTAGATCAAAAAAAGTCCATTGTTTAGTACCAAAGATCCTGTAAAGGCACGCCTGATGTGTTCTAAGTTAGTTTGTAAATGACAACAACAATCAAAAGAGGTGCCTAGCAATCATGAGCAGAGTTTTAGTGGCATGGAGGGCAGAGATAGGCACTTAGGAAGAGATCCATCATGTTTTAAGTGGCATAGACAGCTTAAAAGCACGAGTCGTGTAAAACAATGATTTTAAATCGTCTATTGCAGAAGAATTTCAATCAAGAAGGATGACAGTTTATACACTTCATCATATCCCTATTCTCAACCATATATATCAATGGTTAAGAACAACAAAGGTGGCAGCAGGTTTTCAGAAGATTTCTGTTTTGCAGATGGTAGCCAGCAGTTAGGGTTTCAGAGTGATTTCATCAGCAATAGGACCTAAGATTTAACTCATCTTGTTTCTGCAGATGACATCAAATTCAAGTCACCAAGATTGGTTGGTGAAGTCTCATGGTAATTAGGGTTTCAGGTTCTTCAAAAGATCCAATAGGTTTCAATGCAAAAAGCTGCTTCAGAATCACAGTGGAGGCTCAGGCGCCAAACTGCTATTTTTGGCTATGGCTATTTGTAGCAGTTATTTATTTGGATTGTCCTATTTGTGAACAGAGAGCTGAGGACCTGTTTTTAGGTCACTTTTAGTAAGTGTTTATTTATTCTTTCTTTAGACTAGTTTTTTCTTTAAAGTACTTTATCTCCTACTTTTCAATAGTTTTGAATTTTTGTGCTTTAAAACATTGACTTTTGGGATAAAATAATGATTATCCTAAATCCTAAAAAATTGGGTATTCTATAACCTTATAAATAAGTGATTTGAGCAAAAGAAATCCTTAATGATAATTAATGCCACACTTATGTTGCTGACATATCATTCCATCTATTATTCTTGTGTTTGCATTATTGTGTTTGTAATTTCATTAATTGAATCAAAAGTAGATTATATAGAGTCAAGCTTTGCATTGACAATACTCATCTACCTAGGTTGCTGTCATATTCCCTATAATTATGCTATATATAACAATCCAAATATATCACAATGTCTTTCTACACATTACACATACTCATAACTATTCATATTAAAATTATATATATATATATATATATATATATCATAATATACAAAAGCAATATTAGAAATAAATATTAGTAATTAAATATCATTATATTATAAATATGGATATGAATGAACATATGACACAAAAATTATAAATTATATATATGTAATTATAATATATATTAGAGAATATAAATATTATAAATAATAAATAAAAGAGGATTATCAAGTGATCGGGCCTCCTAAAGGAGTAACGATCCCATTAAATAAAGAAAACGAAGAGGTATGAGGCAGCGGATGCCTCAACTAAGGAGACGCCATATCTTGGAGACCCCTCGTGGGGTTTAAAAGGAGGAACGCTCCCCCTCTTGGACACAGAACGGCAGAACAAAAAGAAAAAAAAAAGAAGAAGATCAGCAGGTATACGGAGGAGGGGATTCAGATTACAGTGAAAGGAATTTAGCAGCCAAATAGCAATCACCAGCCAGGTAAGTGTGTACATTTAACTTATTTAATTTATATAAAAATGTTAATAAGAAATGTATATGTTAATTAAGTATGGGTTAGAGTGTCTTACATATGCATAAGCAAATCTTAGCATAGGATAAGGATGCTAAATAAGTAAATATGCACATCATAAATGATCATTATAGAATAAAAATGTTATCACAAAATTGTATACAATACAAGACTGTTTACTTAATAAAAGGGTTATGATGCATATTAATCTTAATCTATAAGATAGTAAAAATGCCTTAACAAGAATAATATTAAAAGAATAGGCATTCTCTTAATAATAGTATAATGTTGACGAATGTATGAAAGATATATTTTTATGTAATCATGTTAACAAGGAGATAAAATGAAATTAACCCATTAACTCCATCTGAGAAGTGTGATGCATGGGAATGAACAATTAGCCAACACGGGTATATAGTGTCCCTTGTCTCAGTAGGTACAAAGGTACCCCTTGGACAAGTGGAATTGGCCCTTGTCTCAGTAGGTACAAAAGGTACCCCTTGGACAAGTGGAATTGGCCCTTGTCTCAGTAGGTACAAAAGGTACCCCTTGGACAAGTGGATATGGCCCTTGTCTCAGTAGGTACAAAGGTACCCCTTGGACAAGTGGAATTGGCCCTTGTCTCAGTAGGTACAAAAGGTACCCCTTGGACAAGTGGATATGGCCCTTGTCTCAGTAGGTACAAAAGGTACCCCTTGGACAAGTGGAATTGACCCTTGTCTCAGTAGGTACAAAAAGTACCCCTTGGACAAGTGGAAGTGGCCTTTGGCTCCAGTTGGTGAAGAAGTCACCCCTCGTGCCAAAGGATTAATAGTGGACCCCTGATTGGCCAAAGGGCATCCCTTCACCTCATCTCATATGAAGTTAAGGGTTAATGCATGGATAGTGATAGGAAAATGATAAATATATATATTAGAAAATATCATATTGAACTTAAGAGGAATATGTGAAATATAGGTAATAGAGAATGTGTATTGAAAGTAATCACAAAGATTATGGATACAAGATATGAAATGATAATTGATGTTAATTATAGAAAATCTAAAGGCAATGTTCTTATGTGATTAAATATATCATTTATCTATTGCTATAATTGAAATTAAGAAAGTTGGTATAATAATGTTCTCTTTTTGCAAGTTGAAATTGTGTACAAAATTTTGAAAATGTTGGCTTGTGACTCGGGAACATTACAGTGGTATCAGAGCGGTCTTCCTGCCATCCTGTGAAGTAATCTTATGCAAGCATACACTAGAAGGAACCGCCAACTACTAGAAGAAAAAATGAACAACGAAATGAGGGCCTTCATGGAAGCCACTACCAAGGCCATGATGGAACAAAATGAAAGAATCACCAAAGCCATGATGGATCAAGGTGAAAAGACAACCCAAATGATTTTAGAGGCACTCCAAAAGGTGGGGGACACTACGGATCATGCAAAAACCCACTCAACCAATGGAAAGGAAGTAGCCTCTAACCAAGCTGAAAATAGTAATTCTTCATCAAGCACACGAGTTCCACTACCACCCTTCTTACCAAGCGAAGACAATCCAATAACGACAAATGACATCATCCAAGAGATGAGCACTGAAGACATGATTAGAGCCTATGCAAACTTAGATCCCGAACTAAGAAATCTTGTATCCTTCAGTGAATTTAGCAACTCCAAAAGGAATGAACTAGCAAGAAAGGAAAAGAGACCCATCAACAAAGATTTGAAGCAAAAGACTAATAAAGTAATCCTTCCCAACTTTGACGGGACAAGTAAAATTACTCCACGTGCATGGCTAGAAAAATTAAATGATTATTTTCAACTTAGTCCCATGACCGAAAAAGATGCCCTTCAATTCGCCATTCTACACTTAGAAGGTTTGGCGTACGAATGGTGGCATCATGGAAAGCACACACAAGATCATGAAACCGTTAAATCCTATGAGGAATTTTCTAAAAGATTCCTTAAGAAATTTGAACGCAGGCATCCTGAGCAAGATTTTAAGGACTTAACCCAAGTAAGGCAAAGAGGGACGGTGGACGAATATGTGAATGAATTCGAGGAAATAGCCCTCCGAGTTTCAGGGATGGAGAAGGGGAGGCTTACATTTCTATTCATCCAAGGCTTGAATGAAAAACTAAGAGGACTAGTGGGCGCACTTAAACCCACTACACTTGATGATGCCATAGAAATGGCCACCCAACTAGAACAAAACCAAACCCCTCAACCATTTACTAAACCCTTCCATAAGAAAGGAAGGTTTGATAAGACATACCACCGCAAAGATGAGAGGAAGGATAAAAAGCTATGTTTTACATGCGGAGCACCATGGACACTAGGACACCTATGTCACAAACTACAAGATTTAAAAGAGAAAGGGCTATGTTTCAAATGTAAAGATAAATGGGAACGAGGTCACAAATGCGGGCAAGCTCGCATCATTGAAGCCTTAACCTATGAAAAGGAGGAAGAAAATCCGACAAAAAGGAGAAGGTATGAACCTAAAGAGAAAGTCACCCTAGCTGCTATATCTAAGGTATCTAAACATCATCCATTTAGAATTAGGTGCCACCTAAATGGTAACAAAATCACAGCTTTAGTAGATAGCGGAGCTACTCACAACTTTATAGATGAGACTTTAACCAAAAGAATGAAGCTAAACCCCCAAGAATTTGAAGGATTTATGGTATCCCTAGCAGATGATTCCACAAAAGAATGCTCAAGAATGCTACCACAATTAGGATTATCCCTAGGGAGACACCCCTTCCAAGATGACTTCTATGTGGTGAACATGGGAAACACAGATATGATTTTAGGCATGCCATGGCTGCACTCCCTAGGTAAGGTCACCATAGATTTTCCAAAATTAGAACTCTCTTTTGAAAAGCAAGGAGAAAGGATCACTCTTCATGGACTATCTGACGGGTCACCTAGAGTTATCTCATGCAAACGAATGGCAAGAACTTTTAGACATAATCAAGTAGAATGGGCAGCCCAATGTATGATTCTGGACAAGTCAACTCCATTAGGGCAAAACATTCACATAGATATTCAACCTATCCTAAGAAAACATAAGAAGGTATTTGATGATATACCACCGGGTTTGCCTCCCAAGCGGGGTTTTGAACACATAATTGAAATGGAAAGAGATGCAAAACCCGTTATTACTACCCCATACCGACACCCCCAAAAATTCAAAGAAGAAATAGAGAAGACCATTAACGAACTCCTAGCCATGGGACATATACAACCAAGTTCTAGCCCATTTGCCTCATCGGTAGTACTTGTGAAAAAGAAAGATGGCACCATGAGGATGTGCATTGATTATAGAGCCCTAAATAAGCAAACCATAAAAAATCGCTATCCAATTCCAAGAGTAGATGAATTAATTGATGAGTTGCACGGGGCTAAGTACTTTTCTAAAATTGATCTTCGCTCTGGGTATCATCAAATAAGAATGAGGGAAGAGGACATACCCAAAACAGCATTCCGGTGTCATTATGGTCACTTCGAGTTCCTGGTTCTACCATTTGGGCTAACCAATGCCCCAGCCACCTTCCAGTCTTGTATGAACCACACCTTTCGAAAGCAGCTCCGGAAATTCCTCCTAATTTTCTTTGATGACATACTAATTTACAGCAAGACATGGGAGGAGCACCTTAAACACATAGAGGAAGTATTATCCATACTTAAGCAAGAGTCCCTTTATGCCAAAATCTCCAAATGTGAGTTTGGGATGGAAGAAATCTTGTATTTAGGGCATAAGATTAGTGCAGAAGGTGTTAAAGTTGACGAAGAAAAAATTAAGGCCATAAGGGAATGGCCTAGACCTAAAACTCTCACCCAACTACGAGCTTTTCTAGGGCTTTGCAGTTACTATAGGAGATTTGTAAAGAATTTCTCCCGGATAGCAGCTCCCTTGTCCGACCTAACGAAAAAGGGATTATTCCAGTGGAATGATGCAGCAGGGAGAGCATTTGAGGAGTTGAAACATGTCATGAGTACATGTCCGGTTTTAGCTATACCTAACTTCTCTCTACCCTTCGAGTTGGAATGCGATGCCTCCGGTGAAGGAATTGGGGCAGTGCTAATGCAAAATAAGCACCCCATAGCATTCGAGAGCCGCAAGCTAACAACCGCAGAGAGACTTTACTCTACTTATGACAAAGAAATGTTGGCAATCATGCATGCTTTGGCCAAGTTTCGACAGTACCTTGTATGTGGAAAGTTTGCAGTCCGAACGGATCATAACAGCTTGCAACATTTTCTGAAGCAGCGTGATCTTAATGATAGGCAGCAAAAGTGGGTGAGCAAACTCCAAGCCTATAACTTTGACATCACTTATATGAAGGGGAGAAATAATGTAGTTGCCGACGCACTCTCCCGGAGACCTTTCATATGTGCCATGACAAGCATTTCACCAGATTGGGAAAACATCCTCATAGCCGACTATGCTAAGGATCCTCTCACCATAAGTATACTTGAAGGTAATTTACCAAATGATGAATTCAAAGTCCAAAATGAACTTATACTCTACAAGAATCGGGTCTATGTGACAGCGGAATCTAAGATGAAAGGAAAAATCCTTAGAGAATTCCATGATCAACCCCTAGCCGGCCACCCGGGTTATTACAAAACCTACAAGCAAGTTAGAGAGAAGTTTGCGTGGAAAGGACTAAAGAAGGATGTGTTGAAACATGTACAAGAGTGTGATACTTGTCAAAGGAACAAGGTGGAGCAAACCCATCCAGCCGGGTTACTACAACCCTTACCAATTCCACAGCAAAAATGGAGTAGTATATCCATGGACTTCATAACTGGTCTACCGAGAGCACAGGGGAAAGATTGTATATATGTGGTCGTGGATAGACTCACAAAATATGCTCATTTCATGACTATCACTTCCGAATATAAAGCCCCTCAAGTAGCAAATATGTTCTTTAGAGAGATCTTCAGACTCCATGGATTACCCGACACCATAGTCAGTGATCGTGATAGTCGTTTCATGGGTTCCTTTTGGCAAGAATTGTTCAGACTATCAGGAACAGAATTGACACCCAGTACGAGCTATCATCCACAAACAGACGGTCAAACTGAAATTGTGAATAAATGGATTGAGGGATATCTCCGGAACTATGTCACCGGACACCAGAAGGCGTGGATTAAGTGGTTACATCTTGGTGAATATTGCTATAATACAACATATCACATGTCCATTGGGATGAGCCCCTTTAAGGCTCTATATGGATATGATCCACCTTCATTTGGAAGCATGATCTTGAGAGAAAGCCATTGTCCCAAGGCTAAAGATTTCATCCAGCAACATGAAGACATTATGAGGGCTCTTAGGGATAATCTACATCATGCACAAAATCAACAAAAGATTTATGCTGACCGGAAGCGGGTTGAGAGAACCTTTGAAGTAGGAGATATGGTATTCTTGAGATTGCAACCTCACAAGCAATCCTCCCTAAAATCCACTGGTGCAGAAAAACTTAAACCCCGGTTCTATGGACCCTACAAGGTGATAAAAAGAATAGGGGAGGTTGCATATGAACTTGAACTCCCTGGGAACAGCAAAATCCACAATGTATTTCATGTGTCCAGATTAAAGAAAGTGCTTGGCCAGAAGGTTACTCCAAGTGAAGACCTCCCTCCTCTCGATGACGAGGGACAATTGACCTTGGAACCCGAGGAAATTCTAAGTATCAGAGAAAGAAGATTGAGAAACCGAGCTATTACAGAGTACCTCATCAAATGGAAAAACTTGCCCGATGATGATGCTACTTGGGAGAAAGAAGATATTCTTAATCATCCAAATTTTACATTGCTTGAGGACAAGCAATCTTGAGTAGGGGGGACTGTCATATTCCCTATAATTATGCTATATATAACAATCCAAATATATCACAATGTCTTTCTACACATTACACATACTCATAACTATTCATATTAAAATTATATATATATATATATATATATATATCATAATATACAAAAGCAATATTAGAAATAAATATTAGTAATTAAATATCATTATATTATAAATATGGATATGAATGAACATATGACACAAAAATTATAAATTATATATATGTAATTATAATATATATTAGAGAATATAAATATTATAAATAATAAATAAAAGAGGATTATCAAGTGATCGGGCCTCCTAAAGGAGTAACGATCCCATTAAATAAAGAAAACGAAGAGGTATGAGGCAGCGGATGCCTCAACTAAGGAGACGCCATATCTTGGAGACCCCTCGTGGGGTTTAAAAGGAGGAACGCTCCCCCTCTTGGACACAGAACGGCAGAACAAAAAGAAAAAAAAAAGAAGAAGATCAGCAGGTATACGGAGGAGGGGATTCAGATTACAGTGAAAGGAATTTAGCAGCCAAATAGCAATCACCAGCCAGGTAAGTGTGTACATTTAACTTATTTAATTTATATAAAAATGTTAATAAGAAATGTATATGTTAATTAAGTATGGGTTAGAGTGTCTTACATATGCATAAGCAAATCTTAGCATAGGATAAGGATGCTAAATAAGTAAATATGCACATCATAAATGATCATTATAGAATAAAAATGTTATCACAAAATTGTATACAATACAAGACTGTTTACTTAATAAAAGGGTTATGATGCATATTAATCTTAATCTATAAGATAGTAAAAATGCCTTAACAAGAATAATATTAAAAGAATAGGCATTCTCTTAATAATAGTATAATGTTGACGAATGTATGAAAGATATATTTTTATGTAATCATGTTAACAAGGAGATAAAATGAAATTAACCCATTAACTCCATCTGAGAAGTGTGATGCATGGGAATGAACAATTAGCCAACACGGGTATATAGTGTCCCTTGTCTCAGTAGGTACAAAGGTACCCCTTGGACAAGTGGAATTGGCCCTTGTCTCAGTAGGTACAAAAGGTACCCCTTGGACAAGTGGAATTGGCCCTTGTCTCAGTAGGTACAAAAGGTACCCCTTGGACAAGTGGATATGGCCCTTGTCTCAGTAGGTACAAAGGTACCCCTTGGACAAGTGGAATTGGCCCTTGTCTCAGTAGGTACAAAAGGTACCCCTTGGACAAGTGGATATGGCCCTTGTCTCAGTAGGTACAAAAGGTACCCCTTGGACAAGTGGAATTGACCCTTGTCTCAGTAGGTACAAAAAGTACCCCTTGGACAAGTGGAAGTGGCCTTTGGCTCCAGTTGGTGAAGAAGTCACCCCTCGTGCCAAAGGATTAATAGTGGACCCCTGATTGGCCAAAGGGCATCCCTTCACCTCATCTCATATGAAGTTAAGGGTTAATGCATGGATAGTGATAGGAAAATGATAAATATATATATTAGAAAATATCATATTGAACTTAAGAGGAATATGTGAAATATAGGTAATAGAGAATGTGTATTGAAAGTAATCACAAAGATTATGGATACAAGATATGAAATGATAATTGATGTTAATTATAGAAAATCTAAAGGCAATGTTCTTATGTGATTAAATATATCATTTATCTATTGCTATAATTGAAATTAAGAAAGTTGGTATAATAATGTTCTCTTTTTGCAAGTTGAAATTGTGTACAAAATTTTGAAAATGTTGGCTTGTGACTCGGGAACATTACAGTTGCAACTTTGCATGCGAACTAGTTATTTATTGCTTGAAAGTGCATTCTATTGATCTAAGTGTTATTCCTTTGAAGTCTTGTTTGCATCAAATTGTTGTTCTTCACTTTACCCTGTAGGAAGGTGTTCTTGTCATGTTTAGAGTTAGTTGTTTTTGTTCCTATAATCCATAAAATCTTTCTTGTGAGACAAGAGTTGTTACAAGTCTTGTGCTCATACCCGAGGCAAAAAGATAGGCAGATACTTCATTCATGCAAAACCCCCTAGAAGAAACATTGTAAAGCAAGAATAATTGTATATTTTGTCTATAGCTTAGTGTCTAGGGCTAGTTCAGATCTCAAGGAGCTTTCCGTTATTATTTGAAGAGAAGATTTACCTCACATACTGTTTCGGTTTAAGTTGTCTCAAAAGAGACAAATTAAAATGCTAACAAAGGTCAAAAGAATAGAATTCTGAGTAGCCTTAAAAGTTTTGTTACACCCCTACAAAACCTTTAATGTCAAGCTCCTTTTTGCATACTTCGTCATGTTCATTTGTCAAAGTGTCCCATATAGGCTGAGTGTCATGATTACATCTTTCATAGCTTGTCTTGTTTTGAGCTCAATCCATTCCAGAGCTATATTGCATGTTTGTCAAGTCATGTGTAAGAAGGAAACCATGTAAGCCTGGCTATGGAAGAAGACTTGTCTAAGCAATGAAGAATTGGAGAACGGATAAAGGATGAAGCTTCACTAATAGGCAAAAGTGATAATTACACAAGTGACACAAACAAGTGTGAAGCACTCTCAACAGGTGGAAGCAAGTGTAAGTGGCTATGGGGATGGAGAAGCACACCTATGAGGGCCTTGATATTGAAGGTGGCAAAGATATAGCAGAAGTGTGGCTATGAGGGCATTGTCATATTGAAGGTGGCAAAGATATAGCAGAAGTGACTCTATCACATGGAGATGCCAAGGTTTTGGCTAGCACAAACTGAGAAGTGTGCTTAAGAAATGCAAACCAAGTCTTAAATGTCATAAGCCTTCAAGAAGCGCGCTTAGGCCTACCAAACCAGTCTTAAGTGGCTTAGGTGGACAAGAAGTGCACTTGTAGGCATTTTACCATGTTCCAAGTGGCAAGAGTGAATGAAACGTGCACCTCATGTAAAGACAACATTTAAGTGGCACAGATAAGTAAAAGTCATGCCTATGAGAGTGTAATAAGAAGTTAAGTGGCTAACATAGGCAAAAGGCACGGCTATAACATCGTTAAGTGGTAGTTGTAAGGTAATGGCATGCCTAGGGGACAAAGATATGTTTTAAGTGGCTAAAGTTGTGGAGAAGCACACCAAGTTCAAGTGTTAGGGATCTTCCAAAAGCACGCCTACAAGACCGAAACACCTCTTCAATGGCTGCAACCTTCCAAAAGTGTGCCTAACCATCACTTGCCAAAAGTTAAATCCTTCAAGTGTGAGCCTAATTGCACTTGCCAAGGGTTTGACGAAGGTTTTAGCAGGTTTTCAGCTCCTTGCCAAACATTTTCAGGCTAGTAATTATTGCATGTAGAAATTTTTGAACTTGTTAATCAAATCAAGGTGAAACTTTCCAGGGTTTTACTACAACATAGAAAATTTTCACAGCATCTAGGGTTTGATCAGCACGAGGGTCTAGATTGCAACCCTCCATCAAAGAGAAACAGAGGTTTTTGTGAAACTTTTCAATAAACAGCAGATTTGGAGTAGGGTTTTGCTGATTTTAAAAACTGCATCCACAGTTTTGCAGTCACCCATGGTTTGAAGGTGTTTGCAGTAAATTCATTGATAAACCCTAGGGTTTCAAGACAGTTTTCAATTATTTTGATAAAGAAAAATGGCAAGGTATTGCAGCCACATCCATGACTGTCTTTTGTGCTTGTCTCCACATCATTTATTGCTGTTTTCATCAAACATGAAGCTAGGGTTTCAAATACAACCGTCTAAATGCATGAACAGTGGTTTTCAACCTTGCCAACCCTGGAGCAGTAATTCTCTATTTGCAGATTGGATCAAAACAGTTAGGGTTTCAGGGTGATAATGTGTCAGCAAAAAGGGGGGTATTCCATGAATTCATCAACAGTACTTAGCGTTCAGAACACTAAATTCGTCCTATTTCCAAAAGGACATCAAATCTGAGTTACCAAAATTGGATGATGAAGTCATCAGCTGATTGCTGGTTTGGGTTCAGAATTCTTTAGAGGATCTGTCATGTGTCAGAGCAAAGAGCTACATCAGAATAACTAAGGGCATTCATGTATTAGACTTCTATCTTTGGCCATGACTATTTTTAGCAATGGCTTTTTCAAAGGTTCTATGTTTGGATGGATAGCTGACGGCCTATTTTTAGGTTGCTTTAGTTAGCTTTTATTTATTCTTTGTTTAGAATAGCTTTTATACCTTAAGGTTCTTTCTTTCTTGTTTTCCAAAAGTTTTAAGCATTTTCCTTTAAAACATGAATTTTGGGATAAATTAGTTTTTATCCTAAATCTCAAAAAAATTGTAGCTTATAAATAAGTGCTTGGAGCACAAGAACCCTTAATGATAGTTGAAGCTACATTTATGCTGCTAAAATTGTTGTTCAATTTGTTATCCTTATGTCTGCATTACTGTGTCAGTAATTTCGCTAATTGGATCAAAAGTAGATTATAACCTGAAGCTTTGTATTGATGATATCTATCTATCTATGTTGTACCTTTGCATGTAATGTAGCTTTTCAGTTCTTGGAAGTGTGTGTTGTCTGTCCATGTTATTATTCCTTTGAAATCTTGTTTGCATCTACATATTAGTCTCTATCTTAGCCAGTACGAAGGTGTTGTCGTCATGTTTAGAATTAGCAGCTTTCATTCATAAAATCTATAAAATCTCATTTGTAGGACAAGTTATTTTCAGTCTTCTTCTCATACCCGAGGCACAAAAAACAGGCAGATGATTATTTCATGATTGCAAAAAACCCCCCATCAAATATTGTAAAATGCTAGTAAATAACTTAGCATCGAGGCTTAATTTAGAGCTCAGGGAGCTTCCCCTTATAATTTGAAGAGAGGTGTTACCTCACATACTGTTTTGGTTTGAGTTGTCTCAAAAGAGATAAATTAAAATGCCAACAAGTTATAGAACACACAAGAAGCAAGAATACTATGGCTACTAAATATCAAGTCAAATCTCTCCATCAGACTAGTGCAATGTTTTTTAATCACCTTGAAGGACTTGCTACAGTTAAATAGACAAAACATATTAACTCATATAGAGTAGGATAATTTAAAGTGTGGAATACAGCAATTTGCATAACATAAGAAATAAACAGCAGTTTCCACACAGGCCTTTCACCAATCTTTACGAGACAAAGATGATTAGTATAAGATGAGTTCGTATAAACGAATATTAAATCAAAAGTAATATATTGATTTCAGTCTTGTACTCATTAAGGTAAATCATGAAAGGCCAACCTATGAATAGACTGTCGCACTTTGATCAGAGATTCTTAGTTCATTTTTCCCCAAGTTATGCCATTCAAGTGAGAGCAATGGCCTTTAGACTAACCACAGGCACTCTTACCTTAATCTTGATTTCAATCTCAGTTTAAAGTCCTGATACAGACCAACCAAAAACTATAACAAGCACCAGAAGTAAATATACAAAGACAATTAAGATTTTGGAATCATAATACTCTCTTCAATTTTTTGTTTTCCATAAAATTAGAAAAGTTCTACATGGTTTGTAATGAAAAAGGGAGAAAGCAACCTATATAAACATCATTAGCTCACCTAGAGATATGAATAAGAATATTCTTGTAGACAGAAATACGTGTGCTGCCAGAAAGAACATCCAAAATGTCCACAAAATGATCCTGCATTTACAAAATCCCGAAGTTTAATTTTCTGATGTAATGCAATCAATTAGCTTTGCAATCTTCAATTCATAACTATGTCGATGAATGACATAAAGATCTGTTAATCAAAACTAAACAACTTGCTTGCCAGTTTACTGGAGTTCATCTCATCAGATGAACCACAATTGTTAAGTACTGAGTACAATGATATGAGCATGACCTAGGTGGATTACTTTTGGTCATGGATGATAATAATATTCAAATTCTGACAAGTCGACCAAGGTGATGGACTTAAGGTATAATGAATAATTATGTATTCAAATTAGATCTGTCAAGAACAAAAGGGATCATCATATCATTTGAGTCACTATTATTTACTATCCCATTTGGGATAGTGCCTTGTCCAATGGAGATCTGAAATTCTTGAAGTAGTGTACCTCATTAGAGAGATTGTGCTTCCCATCATTATTGTTCCTTGTATAGGTTCTATGCATTAATTCATTCATTATTTTAATTTATCATTGATATGAAATTAGAAATTTCACATTCGCTCAGGTTTATATTATCTAGTGCCTGAGTTAGAACAAGCCTAACATAAGAGAAAAACAATTCAGACTGCACCAAATTTTAGCACCAATGATGTCAGACCCTTCTGATAAAAATATTCTTCTGCAGTAAAGTCTGACTCGGCATCTAAATGAGAATTTTGATTTGTTTTTCTGTACATAAATGAAATTTCATCAGATCACTCCTAAATTTTGCCGGTGCATTCTACTCAGTTTCCTGACAACTTTTGTCTTCTGAAGCAAGGTCTAATTCAGCTATGAATTCTATCCACCCTAGTTTCTGTGCCAAACTGAAATTTGTCATAATCAACTTGATTGTTTCTCCATGATGTATCTTGAGACCTTTAATAATTTTCTCTTCTGTACGAAATCTATAAATTAGAGCCTTGAGAATTTGACCTTTTGAAGTAATTATTTTTCTGATAGACAATAGCAATGATGCAAGAGGCATATATTATTTCACAGATAGGAGTTTTGAGGTGTATACATATGTTTCCATTCTCAAAAAAGCGTCAGATTCAGATTGGATCTTCAGAGGTACACACACCTATTGAGTATCCATGAATAAGAAGTTATGATGAGAATAATCAATAAACCAACTTGCAACAGAGTAGGAAAAGTTTAAGAAAATAAGAAAAATAAGATACTCACAAGTTGACACAGGAGGAAGTCTTTTGTGGGTGGCAAACTTTAAATTAGCACCAACTTTGGAGGAACAAACAAGAAAATTTCGAAAGACAAAGGTTAGAGGCTGAACAATTAAGAAGGAATTCAGCAAAGAACATGGATTGTAATGGCCCTTTTTGGGTCCATTCCAACATTCTTGGAAAGTTCCAAGATTCTTGGAGAATTCCAACATCCTTGGAGAGTGCCAACTTTCAAATTAGATCTGTCAAGAACAAAAGGGATCATCATATCATTTGAGTCACTATTATTTACTATCCCGTTTGGGATAGTGCCTTGTCCAATGGAGATCTGAAATTCTTGAAGTAGTGTACCTCATTAGAGAGATTGTGCTTCCCATCATTATTGTTCCTTGTATAGGTTCTATGCATTAATTCATTCATTATTTTAATTTATCGTTGATATGAAATTAGAGATTTCACATTCGCTCAGGTTTATATTATCTAGTGCCTGAGTTAGAACAAGCCTAACATAAGAGAAAAACAATTCAGACTGCACCAAATTTTAGCACCAATGATGTCAGACCCTTCTGATAAAAATATTCTTCTGCAGTAAAGTCTGACTCGGCATCTAAATGAGAATTTTGATTTGTTTTTCTGTACATAAATGAAATTTCATCAGATCACTCCTAAATTTTGCCAGTGCATTCTACTCAGTTTCCTGACAACTTTTGTCTTCTGAAGCAAGGTCTAATTCAGCTATGAATTCTATCCACCCTAGTTTCTGTGCCAAACTGAAATTTGTCATAATCAACTTGATTGTTTCTCCATGATGTATCTTGAGACCTTTAATAATTTTCTCTTCTGTACGAAATCTATAAATTAGAGCCTTGAGAATTTGACCTTTTGAAGTAATTATTTTTCTGATAGACAATAGCAATGATGCAAGAGACATATATTATTTCACAGATAGGAGTTTTGAGGTGTATACATATGTTTCCATTCTCAAAAAAGCGTCAGATTCAGATTGGATCTTCAGAGGTACACACACCTATTGAGTATCCATGAATAAGAAGTTATGATGAGAATAATCAATAAACCAACTTGCAACAGAGTAGGAAAAGTTTAAGAAAATAAGAAAAATAAGATACTCACAAGTTGACACAGGAGGAAGTCTTTTGTGGGTGGCAAATTTTAAATTAGCACTAACTTTGGAGGAACAAACAAGAAAATTTCGAAAGACAAAGGTTAGAGGCTGAACAATTAAGAAGGAATTCAGCAAAGAACATGGATTGTAATGGCCCTTTTTGGGTCCATTCCAACATTCTTGGAAAGTTCCAAGATTCTTGGAGAATTCCAACATCCTTGGAGAGCGCCAACTTTCTGTAGACTTTGGGATGTGTGGAAAAATAAGTAAATAAGTTACGTAAATTGTCTCAAAGTAACTTTATATTATTTTCTTAAAGGCAACTTATATTTATTTTTTTATTTATTTTAAAGAAAGGTGGCCAACGTCATAAAGTATTTTTAAAAGAGAGCCAAAAGTGATAACACTAGGCATGGGGTACAAAGTGGCGACTTAAAAAGTGTTCTAAAAAGAAGATTATAAAAGTGACGTTGAAGATAAGGATTAAAAGTAATATCAAATTAAAAGAGTTTGAAAAGTCACTTTATTTTTATATTGAGGGAAAAGTGTTTTTTCAAAAAAACAACGAAAAAGCACAAAGCGTTTTTTCTAAATATAGCAATGAAATGCTATATAAGGAGGTTTTCTCTTTAGAAGAAGGGTTACTAATTATTCATTTTATTTGCTCTAATGAAAGAATGTGAGTTCTCTCTATTTGCCTAAGGACGAAAACCCTTCGGTGAATCCAATCTCGGGGACAAAAACCCTCCTAGCTGGTTGAGTGATTTTATCCTCGAATCACTTATGTGCTGAAAGTGAAGTTTTTCAATTTGAGTTGATTGTGTGAAGTTTCAGCTTCCAATGTTGATTTAATCATGGATATTTTTGATGTTTTCTGAGTTGCTATTGAAATCTGAGTTTCATATTTTATTGTCTGAGTTTCAGTTGCTGCTTTTAGTGGATATTTGAGTTGATTCAAGGAGTTGTACCTCCTCTTAATGCTGCTGTACTATTTCTGATTTGGATATGTTGAGTTTTTGACACTTTGGAGTGGTCGTACTATTATTTGGTGAGGCCGTACAGGTTGTACCTTGACTGCAGCAAAGTTTGATATCAATAATCAGACCATATATGACTTCATTTGAGTCGTACCATTCAGATTTGGGGTCTTAATGTTCAGTTTCAGCATTAGTTTCAGTTCTAGTCCAGTTTTGCAGTGTTTAGAGTTGCCTACATCAGCAATTAGAGTGTTTTTCAGAGTGTTTCAGACTTTCATCAGCAGTACTATCATTAATCAGTGGTCCTATTCAAAGTGTTCCAGCACGATGCAGTTTGGTCCAGCCCACATGAAGTTTATTATCACATGTTTTTCTGAATTTATGGACTAATCCCTGTGTGTGCAGCAATATGGTTTCTTAATTTAAATATCATATCTGCCTGTTGTTAGTTTCCTTATCAATATAATCTTCAGTAGTTTATAGCTCATGTCATTGCAATTCTGGATGGTAGTACTGCCAAAAGTGTAGCATTTCATGATCATAATATTGTAAAACTGGATGGTTTACCGTCAATTATGTGCATTTCAACATTGAAGTTATTGGTCGGTTCACCACTAGACCCATTTGCATCTTCATGGCCCGTTTTGACATTGATCAAGATTGCATAGCACTCATCCATTTTGGCTTGCTTAGACTTGTTGTAATTTGCCAGTGGCCTCTACATATCAAAGCATACTTGTCCGCCAAAGAGGTGTAGATTTGGGTCGGCTTTGTCGCCTGTATGCTTCTACTCGGCTATGTCGCCTGTATGCTTCTACTCGGCTATGTCGCCTTTTACTTTCCAGCAGTGCATTCAATTAGATAGTTAGAATCCAAACACTATATTCTCTCACCTTGCACACACTAGGATCTCGATGATCAGAAAGTGCGAGGATTGCATTTGCATCTTCTAAATTGCAAAAATTTCAAAAAAATTAGGTGTGGGTCTTTACATAGATGAAGACAAGCTGCAAAACTTGAACCGCGCCAATTAAAAAGTACACATAGAAAAAGCAAAAGAATCAAAAGCTTTACCAATGGGGAAAGAGGCTAGCTGATAAAAAGATCAAAGCAGTGCATCACATCCACAATTCCTCCGCATACTAAGAAACTCTTAAAGGTGCTTGAGCGATAAGTGGGTTCACTTGCCTTGCAATTACTACCAACCTATATGAGGGAAAACGTCACCAACATAAATAACTAATCATGGAAAAGATTTTAAGATTACCTAAAAAGTAAAAACACATGGGTAAAATCGCACAAAAATTAAAAATACAAAATGCAAAGGAGTTCAAATCCTTTAAACAAGAACAAGAACCGTATAAAAGAGATTTGATAAGAAAAAATAGAGAAAACCTCCACCATTGACAAATATCATTCCATAACAAGCACAAAAACAATCTAATGAAATGTTTGGAACAGTAATTGAAAAATATGAGACAATGTCGTAAAGGAGGAAAAGTATCTTAGCTTCAAAACTGCAATCAAGATCCTATTAAGGAAATTAAAGACTTCAAGAAAGAAGGATACAAAGAATCAAAATCTACCATTAAACAACTAGTAGTTAAACAATAATTGAAGATGGATGAAGAATCATCAAGGCTATGAAATTGTCACCAAATTCTTGTTAAGGAAATCAAAGCACAAAAGAAGAAAAGGGACAACTCCTCCCTAAGGAAAAAAGTAAGAGAGTTGAAGATATGAATTCCAAAATTTTTGAAGAGGAATTTGATTTGGCTGAAGTCAAAGTTCATGTACACAGTAAAATTGGTGATAAATAATCAGTAAAGTATGATCATTATATTAGTAACCATACAATAGTCATCAACACAGATCTAAATCTAAGTTACTGATCCTGCTACTGGTTTAGGTTTGGGTTCAGAGGTTCAATTAATAGATTCAATCAAAAAAAATTTGGGGGCTGGGTTCGTTTTGGGTTCGTCTATACAAAAACATATAAAAATAATAAATATTTACATATTTTCAGCCTAAAATCAGAAATATTAGAGGCAATATACATATTTCCTGATAGTTTTAATGTACAAAAATATTTATGAACCTTCTACAATAGTAATAAAATTAATATATAATATAATTATAAATTATAAATTATAAATAATAATGATATTAATAAGTATTATTAATTAAATAGTATTAAATAAATATTTTTACCCTTATTAAAACTATGGGCGGTAATAAATGCTTTTGGATTATTAAATAAAGATTATACTTTTCGAATAAATATATATTATCAATACCCATTATGAACATTAATGGCGGCAATATAGATATTAAAATCTAGACTACTTCACTTACATATTGTAATCAAACAACAGTTATATTTTATGCCCTCTCGATTATATTTTGTCATCTGTCTGCACTTGCATTATGAAAGGTAGTATAGTTGTTCGGTTAGGGTTGTTCAATGCCCCTCGTTTATTTCTTTCATTGTTCATGTTTCCTTTCAATTTTGGTTGTAATTCATCCATTGCTATGAGCGCAGAACCCTCTTTATCATTTGGGTCGTCACGATTATATTCTGAGAGTTTTTGTCTAGCAAAACTGCAAATTTTTATTTTAAAGATGGACAAATTCATTATGCAATTCGTCAAATGCCCTCAGATTCGATGTGGGCCCTCCTAGGTTTGTCCGGGATGAACCCATAGGCAAAATAGCGACCCCTAGCCACACACCCCCAAACAACCAAGATCAAGATCCGGAGCGTTACGTACTCGAACCAGCTAGGTAACAAGGATGAACCAGTAACATAGATCTAAATGAAGGAAATATGAACTATTCTCTTTAGGTAACCAACATTGAATTTGAAAGGAAATGAGAGCAAACAACCATCACAACAGATGACACGAGTATTTTTACCCTAGAGAACGTCAATTCCAAGAAAAAAAAAAGCAAAAGCGTGGCTAATCGCCTCCTTATCCACTATTGTCAATCAAAAATACAGTTTTAGGCCTCTTGGGCACACAACCAAGCTAAATCAACTAAGTTCAGTCTCTAAAATTACACATCTTCCTTACACACACTTTCCAATTATAATTTTGCCTAATGTTAACATTTCAATTCGTACCATTCAATGCAACAAAAAAAAAACCAAATGTGCATTAGAATCGCTCTTCGAATTAGAAGGGGAAGCTCCCTATAAAATAAAAACTAACCTAAAATTGGATAATATGTACTTGCAATTTATAATCTTTACAATGATTTTTGGGGTGGTTCACGTTTATGCTAAATAAAATGTAAATGTGTATCTTTTTCATTTTGCCTAGGGTAAAAGCCTAAGACACTCTTTTAGTACTAGGCTAAGGATTTTATAATTTTTGACTTAAAACAAATCCTATGATTGCACGCTTATGTCGTTTAGTTAAATATAGAGGCAGAGCAAGTACACGCGGATTGAATAGGCTAAAACAAATAAACGCGAACACTGTGGTAAATTAAACGTAGAACTTGGTACAAAGCCACGATCTAAACCTTCAAGTAAACCTGCAATATAAAGCTTGCAAATTTGCCAAAACAATTTAACCATCAACACACATAACGAGACATCTCAATAAACATTTATCAACAAGATAGATGTAATAAATTTCATTGAGTTAATAACAAATTCTGGATAACAAGAGCACTTAATGAATAGTAATTTCAACAATATGCAAGCATGAGAATTATCATTAACCATCTAAGTGCAAATGGCACTTATTTATACTATTTACAAGGTACTACATGAAAATAAATGAAATAAATTGACTAGACTTCAACTCTAGCTACAATTGTTTGCCTTATGTGCAAGCTTTATTACAAACTATCTTGTCTACTAATCCTAATATTACAACATGCAGCTGGTAATTCAATTAACGGTCAAAATTATTATTATTTATCCCTTAATGCTCACATCTCTCGCATAATGAGATAGATGATCTAACAATAACCGACTCCAGGCTATAAATAAGACACTAAAAATAAAGGAAACCTAAAAATAGCATGGGCTCTAGTCAAAAATTGCAAACTCAAAATATGCTCTTTTCTTCGAAAATGGTGATGAGCTATTTTTAGCAAGGGCTAAAAATAGACTTTTCTGGAAATGTGGCTTTGGACAATTTCATTCAAATGATGGTTTCCTTCTCTATTGCCTCTTGGGCATTTACAATGGCCTAATCAAAGTTTGAAAACTCGGACTTGCTGCGGACTCAGCAGCCCAAAATTGGACTCGGACTCGGGACTCGACACGGACTCGTGACAAAAACTCGGCTAGGACTCGGCAAAAAAAAAAACCGTAGTTTTTAAAAAAAAATTAATGCATTTAGAGAACATAAGAGCCTAATTTGATTATCAATTTGTCATAATTCAAAGATTACACATGTCATATGATCATCAAACACTCAATAATTGAAATTTCATCATAGTTATATCCAAAAAATGAGCAAAAAATGAAAAAAAATGAGTATTTTGAGTGTTATATCCACGTCCCAGGCACAGCGCGAGTCCCTGGTCGGGACTCACGTGGACTCGGCTCGCGAGTCCGTGCCGAGAGGACTCGGCAGGCTTCAAGACTCGCGAGTCCTGACGAGTCCGCGGCGAGTCCCGCAAGTTTGCAAACTATGGGCCTAATATCAGTGTAGCAAGGAGATGTGTCTCCCAACCCCTAAGATGCATCTCCAAGATTGGGACTCATCTCTAGTACCAAAGATGGGTACAGAGATGTTTCATGTGAAAGGAGATGTCCCACTCGTGTCTCCTAACATCACCCAAAAACCCTAAAAGTGGGAAAATAGAAAACCCTACAAATAAGAAAGAAACATTAATCTTTTTTAAATCTCTTGTCACAATTTATTTATTGAGTAGCAAGAAAGGATAGATTGAAAATCGTTTGAGTTTTCATTTACAGCATAGGTTGAGCCATGGATGTTAGCAAGACATGGGAGCAACTTCAAGCAATGAGAAATTGTGTTGCAAAATTCTAATTTTCTAGTCAAGCTGCTAACTTATCTGAAGTTGTGTAGCAAGAGAACCAATGTGAAAAACCTAATAAACTTTGGCACAGCACCATGATCTAATCTGTTAGAAGACTTGCACAAGTTTAGCAAAGGCAAAGGCAGCAAAGGTGGTTGGCAGGGAGAGCTAGGAATGAATTTATTTTTTCTTTTTAATTTATCTTTTGTTGATATTAATAAACATCCTAGATCTCTCTTGAGCAACCCGTTTATAGCAAGAGCACGAAGCATCTCAAGTGCACAAATAATCAACCTCTTTTAGCTTACTACCAAGGATTGAGGGGTATCCATTCCACCAAAGTCACTCGAGGCATGATCTAGGTTTCATCCCTTTAGAGTGTCACGAGCCATTGCATTCAACAAGACTTGATCCTTGGTGGGCTATTTGTGAGCCATTCAACCTCACCAATAGACCAAAGGCCACTTGACTTTTTCTTTTAAATTTAAACTTTTCATATTTCTAATTTCTTTTATTTAAAAGTTCTAACTATTGATTTTTTAATTCTTTTAATTTTAAATTTAATATTTGAACATTTTAGAACTTTTAACATTTATTATCTTAGCATTTTTTATTTTTAAACTTTAAATTTGTTGGGATAAGGTGCCATTAACCTTGTAAATCCCAATATTGTATTTATTCCATTTATTATATGTAATTTGTAATTATCTATGAGGAGATATACTAGTTTCACTGGCAGGGGTAATTTTGGACTAACCGGAGGTAATTACGGAGTGACTTTTACTGTTGACAAATGTAAAAACTCATGGTAAATGAGGGTAGGCTTTCCCCTTGGAGAATCTACTATTTTTGGCATGTATGACAACTGTCATAATGTTTGGTAAGTGAATCTATGACAGCTGCAAGTTGTCATAAGATTCTAAGATTCTATGACGCATGTGACGGATATGTTAGTTGTATATTTGCTATTTTTAGCCCCAGGTGCCCATCTTGGGAAGAATGCATGTTGGAGGTATCTATGACAGTTATGACGCGTCATAAGATGTTGTAAGATGCCATTCTTGGATATGGGCACCCAACTTTGAATGGGTCAACTTTTGACACTCGGAGGTTGATTGTAGGTACCATTTTGATGCTTGCATGTGGGATATTTGGAGGAAAGAGAAGGTGAACGCCTAGGATGAGTTGGAAGACATTTCTTTAAGTATTTGCCATGTATTTTTCACTACAATACAGATTTTAGGTACTCAAGTGCTGCCAGAATGTTGTCGGATTGAAGACTGAAGGACAGATTGGTGGTGTTGTATTGTAAATCATTTTCAGATTAATACAAACATTGGGCCTCCTTCCTGTGTGGAGTTTTTTACCTGCAAGGGTTTTCTCCACGTTAAACACTGTGTCGTTGTGTCTTGTGTTGAGTTCTTCATGTTTGGCATTTTCTCTGTAGTGGGTTTTATGTTTTGTTACAATCTCCATTGTTAATGCACACTTAAAGATTGCTGAAATTTATCTTTATTTAGATTACCATTGAAGTAGTGTTGCTTTCATTTCTAACATTTGATATCAGAGCCTGGTGAGCTTTGACTCCTAGATGGTAGTGTGGAAGTTGTAGCTACAGTGGGAGATTTGATTGTGTTTGTTTTGCAGATCTTGTGTTGTTATTATGGCTGCATCCACCGTTGCATCAACCTCTCGAATGGACATTGAGAAGTTCAATGGAATGGCGTAATTGTTGTGGAAGCTGAAAATGGAAGATTTGTTGGAAGAAAGAAACCAATGGTTCGCTGTTCAAAAAGAAAAGAAACCCGATGATGTCTCTCCGGATGAGTGGGCAAAACTAAATAAGAAGGCACGAAGAACCATCCGTTTGTGTCTGTCAGATTATGTCCTGTTGAATGTCACAAAGGAAGAAACTGCACACAAGTTGTGGAAACGGTTGGGTGAGATGTATCAAGCCAAGATTATGGTAAATAAACTTTACTTAAAAAGAAAATTGTTTTCCTTGAAAATGAAAGAGGGTGAGTCAATTGCAGAGCATTTATAAATTCATTTAATTTGTGGATGAGTCAGCTTGCTTCAGTAGATGTTGAGGTTGATGAGGAAGATAAATGTATCTTGCTTCTTTGTTCTTTACTTGAGTCTTGGGAGAATGTTATCCTTGCTATCACTGCTAACCTCATAGATTCGAAGTTGGATGCCCTTGTTGCAGTTTTACTGTCACATGAATTGAGGAAGAAGAGTTCGGATAGTTCAGGGGATGCTCTCAGTGTCAGGGGAAGGACTAGGGAAAGAGAACCAAAGGGAGATCAGAAAGGGGCTAAGGACAAGTCCAAGGGCTGGTCTAAGACTCCTGGTAAAAAGAACAGAGTTAAATGTTGGAACTACGGTAAAAGGGGGCATGTGAAGGAGTGCAAAAACCCAAAGAAACAATGGGAGAGTGCTTCTGATGAGTCCTCGAATGCAGGTGAAGATGTTTTACTTTCTGCATGTAACGTTGTTACTAATGATCACTGGTTGGTTGACTCGGGATGCTCATTCTATATAACCCCGCATAAAGAATGGTTCTCCACATATGAAGAATATGATGGAGGTAATATCTACTTTGGTGACAACTCTTCATATCTGATTGTCGAGAAAGGAAAGGTATTGTTGTGTTTCAGTGATGGGAGGATTAAAACCCTCCCTGATGTTTATCATGTTCCTAGATTAATTAGAAATTTGATTTCAGTTTCGAAGTTGAATGATTTGGGAATGCATATGACTTTTGACAAGCATGGTTGCAGATTGGTGAGAGGAAACTTGGTGGTAGCGAAGGGGAAGAGATTGGGAAACCTGTTCAAGCTTGAAACTACTATAGTTTCTAATGCCTCCTATGTATCTGAGGCCAGTACTGAAAATGCATGTTTGTTGTGGCACCGTAGATTGGGCCACACAAGCAATAATGTATTAAAAACTATTAAGAATAAAAATTTGTTGGACGGTTTCTCCTATTCTGATGAGCATTTTGATTTCTGTGAGCATTGTGTGTTTGGTAAACAAAACAGAAGATCATTTCCTTCAGGAAGTAATAAAGCAAAAGAGAAATTAGAAATTATTCATACGGATGTGTTTGGACCTGTGGATAATGAATCTATTGGAAAATCTCGTTATTTTGTCACCTTCATTGATGATGTATCCAAATATACATGGATTTATTTTATGAAACATAAATATGAAGTTTTCACTAAGTTTAAGGAATACAAAGTCTTAGAAGAGAACCAATCAGGTTTAAAGATAAAAATATTAAGATTTGACAATGGAGGGGAATATTGCTCTAAGGAATTTGATGAGTTTTGCAAGCATGTAGGTATAACCAGACAAAAGACAACTCCGTATACACCACAGCAGAATGGTGTTGCAAAAAGGATGAACCGAACAATTATGGAAAGAGCCAGAAGTATGCTTAGTGATGCACAGTTTGATAAATGCTTTTGAGCAGAGGTTGTGTGTACTGCTTGCTACTTGATAAATAGATCTCCTTATAAGGCTCTTGATTCGACACCTTATGAAGTGTGGACAGGTAAGAAACCTTCTATTTCACATTTAAGGGTTTTTGGCTGTGAGGCTTTTGTTCATGTGCCCAAGGAAAAGCGATCTAAGTTGGATCCAAAGGCTGAAAAGTGTACATTCATTGGATATGGTAATAATGTCAAAGGTTATAAGCTTTGGAATCCACTAACCCGCAAGATTATCTTTTCTAGAGATGTTATTTTTAGGGAACTTAGAGCTATTTCTTAACCTGAGCAGCCAAAAGAAAAAGAAGAAAAGGTAAAGAAGCTGCACTTTGATTTAGAGTAGCAAGATGCACCTCAGGAGGAACAGAATGATGGATTGGGGGGTGAAGAAGAAGAAGAAGATTCGAGTAGTTCTGATAAAGATAAGCCTGTTGTTACAGAAGTTGTTGTAGATCATCATGCAAAAGAACGAGTAGTCTCTTACTCCAACCTTGAGGAGATCCACAAGAGAACGAAATCCAATTGACAGGTATAGCCCACCAGATTTCCGTTGTGTATATGCTTTATTGAGTACTAATGATGAACCTAGATCCTACAAGGAAGCTATTTCTACAGATGATAGTGAGTCTTGGCAGTTAGCCATGAAGGACGAGATGATGGCTTTAGACTCTTGTAACACCTAGGATCTTGTTCGTTTGCCCAAAGGAAGAAATGCCATAGGATGTAAGTGGGTTTTCAAGAAGAAGTTTGGAGCAGACGGGTCATTGGAGAAGTACAAGGCTAGACTGGTAGCCAAGGGCTACTCCCAGAGAGAGGGAGTTGATTTTGGTGAGATAGTCTCTCCTGTTGCTAAATTGACTTCTATTAGATTTTTCTTATCCATTGTTGCATCTTATGATTGGGAGATTGAGCAAATGAATGTTAAGACTGCGTTCTTGCATGGAGATCTTGAAAAAGAAATTTATATGCAACAGCCTACAGGTTTTGAGGTAAAAGGAAAAGAAAAACGGGTTTGCAGATTAAAGAGGTCTCTCTATGGTTTGAAACAGTCCCCCAGAATGTGGTATTAAAAGTTTGATTCATTTGTGTTAAAATTGGGTTTTGTTAGAAGCAAAGAGGATCATTGTGTTTACATTCATTGTATTGATGATTCTATACTGGTTATTGCTTTGTATGTTGATGACATGTTATTTTTCAACAATACTAAGGGTATGATCAATGAACTTAAAGCCCAACTTTCAGGTGCATTTGATATGAAAGATCTTGGAGCTGCCAGATATATTCTGGGAATGGAGATTAGGAGAGACAAAGTTAACAGAAAACTTTGGTTGTCACAAAGTATGTGAATACTATTTTGCAGAGGTTTAGTTTGCAGGACTGTAACCCAATTAGAGTTCCTTTACCCATTGGTACTAAGCTTTCATTAGATGTGTCCAAAGACTGAGGATGATCTTGAGGATATGTCTAATGTGGCATATGCTAGTGTTGTAGAGAGTTTAATGTATGCAATGGTTTGCACTAGACCAGATATTGCCCAAGCAGTGGGAGTTTTGAGTAGATTTATGTCTAACCCTGGTAGACAACATTGGAATTATGCTAAGAGGGTGTTTAAATATCTTGCAGGTACTCTTGATCATTGTTTGGTTTATTCTAATACTGATAGTGTTGATAAATCTTTGGACATACAGGGTTTTGTTGATGCAGATTGGGCAAGCGACTTGGATAGTAAAAGGTCCACTAGTGGCTATGTGTTTACTTTGTTTGGAGGTGCAGTGAGTTGAATGAGTAAGAGGCAGCCCACAGTTGCTTTGTCCACCACAGAAGCAGAGTACTCATGTCTCTAAGGAGGCAGTTTGGTTGAGAAGACTGTGTACAGGTATTGGATTTGATTGCAGGATCATTCAGATTGGTTGTGATAGCCAAAGTGCTATCTGTTTGGCCAAGAATCCTATGTAATCATGCTCGGACTAAGCATGTTGATGTTCAGTATCACTTTGTTCGAGAGTTGGTTGCAAGTGGAGACATTGAGCTGAAGAAGATAGACACTCAGGAGAATGTTGCAGATTCATTGACCAAACCTGTGAGCATAGAGAAGTTTGTGTGGTGCAAAGAGGCCATGGGCCTTGTTTCTAATGCCTGATTATTTTTTCATTTGATTTCCTATGGGTTGATTTACAATGTATAATATCAAGTGGGAGAATGTTGGGATAAGGTGCCATTAACCTTGTAAATCCCAATATTGTATTTATTCCATTTATTATATGTAATTTGTAATTATCTATGAGGAGATATACTAGTTTCACTGGCAGGGGTAACTTCGGAGTAACCGGAGGTAATTATGGAGTGATTTATACTGTTGGCAAATGTAAAAACTCATGGTAAATAAGGGTAGGCGTTCCCTTTGGAGAATCTGCTATTTTTGGCATGTATGACAACTGTCATAATGTTTGGTAAGTGAATCTATGACAGCTGCAAGTTGTCATAAGATTCTGAGATTCTATGACGCATGACGGATATGTTAGTTGTATATTTGCTATTTTTAGCCCCAGACACCCATCTTGGGAAGGATGCAAGTTGGAGGTATCTATGATGGTTATGACACGTCATAAGATGTTGTAAGATGCCATTCTTGGATATGGGTGCCCAACTTTGAATGGGTCAACTTTTGACACTTGGAGGTAGCTTGTAGGTGTCATTTTGATGCTTGCATGTGGGATATTTGGAGGAGAGAGAAGGTGAACGCCTAGGATGATTTGGAAAACATTTCTTTAAGTATTTGCCAAGTATTTTTTGCTGCAATACAAATTTTAGGTACTCAGGTGTAGCCAGAATGTTGTCGGATTGAAGACTGAAGGAGAGATTGGTGGTGTTGTATTGTAAATCATTTTCAGATTAATACAAACATTGGGCCTCTTTCCTATGTGGAGTTTTTTACCCGCAAGGGTTTTCTCCACGTTAAACATTGTGTCATTGTGTCTTGTGTTGAGTTCTTCATGTTTGGCATTTTCTCTATAGTGGGTTTTATGTTTTGTTACAATCTCCATTGTTAATGCACACTTAAAGATTGTTGAAACTTATCTTGAATTAGATTTCGATTGAAGTAGTGTTGCTTTCATTTCTAACAAAAATTATATTTTAATATTTATAATTTTTTAATAAGTAAATTGCAGATTGGGGTATGTGGCATTTATATTAGTAAAACAAAAATTACATATTGGCTCAACCACCCTATACAATGGGGATGTAATCCACTATACTTGAACCGGCGAGTAAACCCAAGGGTTCCCAAAAACGAAAGGAAATCTACGAAGAAATGTTTGTCTAGATTGACCAATCTTCTTTACTAGTGCTTGGTGATGTATGTCCTCCTCTAATGGATGCATGTTCAATCAATCAGATAATGAAGTGCCCACACACCTTAGCTCTAGTTGAAACTGCCAACTGTGATTGATTATCTGCTAAAATACCTCCAACATGTCCCCCAATAGTCACACTTCACCATGAAGTCATCCAATCCTCTTACAAATTATACTTCCCACATATAAAGGATTTTGGAGACGACTCAAAAAATGAGGAATGGACCTCTCAAGGGATGACATGGCTACCACCCAACCTTGCAACACTCCAACCAAGAACTTAAAAAACTTTTCTCCAACTATCGGAAGGTTTTTGAGCGGTTAAAGCACTTGAACTAATGGGAGCAATTATACCAACACTCATTTTCTACCACTTACATGAGATGATCCTGGTGCTTCCTCTAAGCATCCTCCTTGCTTGAAGATTCATGACCTTGGGCTGCCCCATTCCCTTGTAAGTACTCAACATGAAGATTTGTCTTCCCTTGACCAACTAATACTTATTTTCCCTTCAATAATGAACCACTTTCCTCTCATACATGTAAGGGCTGCCAAACACAAATTCACATGCATCCATAGGCACAACTTCTACAACTACTTCATCAAGAAATTTCCAGTTAACAACAAACTTTAATCTACTTTGCTTACTATCAAACAATCAACACCATCTTTGGTCCAACCCAAAGCATAAGGCTTCAAGTGTTCATAAGTTTTCAAACCAATATTTTCATCCAATTCTTGTGAAATGAGGCTAGCTTGGGAACAAGAATTGAACAATGCATCAAATTTCACATTGTTGACTTGAAACTTTATGCTAAACAATTTTGATTCCCTCTTTTTCTCATGCCATCAGATTAAAACTAACATTTTTTGTAGTGCAAGAAATTTTGGAATCAAACTTTAAACTACAATAAATGATAATTGCCTTTTCAATAGTGGTAGGCCTAAGTTGCCGATCCTGGTACGGGTTCAGATACAAATACGGGGTTCGGGTACGCGGATACGGCAATTTTTTTTTTTGCCCGGGTACGGTATGGCAATATATATATATATAAAACAGTAAACTCTAAGACTAAAAAAACTTAAAAATAGTAATACTCATAATATGATAATTGCCAATAAAATATCAAAATACCTCATATTTCATAACTTGCAATAAGGAAAATCAAAATACTCAACTGGAATAGGGACAAATGTAAATTGCAACTTGGCTTTGCATTAGTTGAGTTTGACAAAGGAATTGTGACGTTCTAGAGTACTCATTGAAGGTAATGGTAGAAATTTTAGCATATTGATAAAAGTTATTATCAGACCTTGTAAGGTTGTACTTATGCTAATTCAGTTTATTTTATGGGTTATGTTGTGTATTGCTCATCTATGTTGTTGAACATTGCAAAAATGAAGTAATGAGGAATATAGTTGCTTGTTGTAGACTGATCTAAACTACATCTTATACTTAAAATCATTGGGATGTTGTTTAATGTTGTAAGGAAATAAGTTGTTTGCTAAACCATGATTACAAGTTAGTTAACGTATATTGGAAAGTACTTGAAAGAGGATAGTTCTAGGTGATTATTAAATACTTTAGATGTTGGTTGAACAAATCAGATGTCAAGTATTATCATGTTGTTCTATACTTACTCACTAGGTATTATGAACCCCCTGTTTACCTTGTTAAGTTGAAATCAGATTTATCAACAATAAACTAAGTTAAGATTAGATGTATGTGTAGACTTTGATAACTGTCGAGTTATGATTTAAAAACTTTATTTCACTTTTAGTCATACTTGGACAAATTTGACTTTTAGGGCGAAATAGACTCATTTGGATTTTTTTAAAGTTAAAAAAATGTTTAAAAAAGTTGATTTTGACATCATTTTGTGCATCCCTCCCCTGGGTTCTCCTGGGTTCTGCCCGGGTTCTCTATGGGTTCTTCCCAGGGTGCATGGGAAGAACCCACAGAGAACCCACAGGTGAACCGTACCCGTACCCGTACCCGAGCAAAACCCATACGAGCACGTTGGGCATTTGAGAAGAACCCGGTAACTTAGTGGTAGGCATAATGGTTTGTTGTACCCATAATATTTTTTATTATTAATTTTTTTTAATGATAATTGTACTTTAGACATGTGAATTTCCATTTAGTGTAACTCTTTGTATATATAGCGATATTGAAATATTTTTTATTGAAAAAACATCATTATGGAGTGGATAGTTATTGTTTGAGATATTTTTGACATCATTTATTATTTTTCTCAATATCTCAAAACAGTGCTATTATTCACTATAACAAACATATGTTGATTAGAAAATACAAAAAATATAATATTTATATTAATTTATTAAAAAATATTTTTTGGAAAACTAGGAAAGAGGGCTATTTACCTAAAAAAATCCTTTAATGAATTCATTTAACCCAAAATAGTGGGGTCCAAAATGGCAAGTTTAGTCTAATGAAATTGATCCATGTAACTTGGCGGGAAAATGGTGCCACATAGGCGCAACATAAACAGATTACAATGACTAGCAGGCAACCAACAGATGTTCAATTGACTCCTCTATCAATTGAAGGGGGTTTGATCAAACCCCTTGCAATTTCTATATATGCTCAATTGAAACCCCATATGAGAGCAAAAGATCAACATTGCAAGGAGCAAAACAAGGGTGTTTGATTGACTAGAGTTCAATCGAACACCTTGCCACATGGTGGCAGGGTAGCTTTGACCAATGTGAGTATCAGGTATATCAATGCCTCAAAGATAAAAACCATAAACCCAATCGGCACCTTTTTGCATGTCAAAAAAAATTTCATTCCTTTAGGGGTTCATCTGCCTACTTTAGGTTCTTCCTTGATGACCCTTCTAGTTCTATTTCTTAATGTGTGCTAGTTGCATCTTGATTATGCATGTTTTCGAAGTAAAAAACATTAGATATAGACACTTGTTTTGGTGTGCACTTAGCACAATGGTGATAATGTTGTTAACCATTACAATTTACATCCACTACACACTTTCCTATTTGTCTTGATGGTCATCTGCATCTTGACGTTGGATATGTGTAATCAACCATTAAAAAATTCTATCAAAACCAAAACTTTTTTCTTTACCACAATAGCCATGGAATATCTAACACAATTGCCAGAACATGTATATTGTCTTTATAAAGGTGCCCATTGACTGTCTTTGCTTGTATGAGTATGTTAGCGTTTAAATTCGCACCTTTCGGTGCAACTTTAAACGGAACGTGTACAGTAGAACTGTTCTTCAAATTAGGAGGGGAAGCTCCCTCAAACAAGAAATTTTAAAAGATAATACAACTTAACCTATCTTTTTGTTTCTTGAGGCACGAGCACAAGACACTTCAAGCTCTTCTGCAATGTTATAAGACTTTTCAGAGTATTGCAAAAGAATAACTAAACTAATAAAGCATACTTTTGATTTCTTTGAGTAAATATAGAGCACAAAGGAATCAAAGGGACAATTGGCAATTTGATTTGGCGAGGTATGTTTTGGCATCACTTTTGAGGTGTTTGTATGCATAGACGAAAAATTTCGTATGGTTACAACAGAGTACAAATATCTGCTACAACAAAACATAAGTAGGCTAAGTATGATGACCATTCATAAAAAAAATCACTAAAAATAATAACCAATAAAACTAAAGCAATGATTCCAAGAAAAAATAAATCATAAGAACAAAAACTAAACTACAAAATTTAAAAGATTTACAATTCTCTCTTATCAAAAAAATCATGAAAGGATCTTTACACCACTGCTGGAGCCTTCACACATAGAAAGTCAGAAGAAAGCAGAAAATAACTTAAATAGTGTGTTAAAGAATGAAAACTTACCAAAGAAAGAATGCATGTAATGTCAGTGAAATGTGAAATAAGCTTCAGAATAACTGATTCTAAACTCACAAGCTCTGCATCGTTAATCACAGTTCTTTTGACATGATCTAAAATATTCTCTAAAACCACGCTGAGTTCTTTTTCCTGTTACAAAAACAATGTACTTAATATTATCCACATGTGAAAAAATTATACTTCAAATTTATCTTTTACCAGAAAATTGTAAAAATGCATATTCAGTATGTCGTTTCAAACAGGAAATGACTATTTAAAAAAAATTGCAAAATTTTTTAATAGTTCGTCTATGATTGTGTCAAGCACACTCAATTATGGTTTTTATCCAATAATGTTTGGTTTTGACCAGGTGTCGGCAAAATATATGCAAGACTACAAGTTCTACTTAAATCTGAGTTTTCTACATGAAAATGAACATATAATTAATTGGGGATCATTGATAAAGCTAGAAGAAAATGGCAAGATCATAAGAAAATATGATTTTACTTGTAAACTGGACAGGAAATTACTGCAGATTTTCATTGAAAGATTGAACTATAACACTCAAGAAATCAAATTAGAACAGTAAATAATCAAAGCAATTTTATGTCATGTTCCTTTTTTGTTCAAGTCAATTCCAATATGTTTGGAGCCTCCCAAGATTCTTGGAGGAGTCCACAAACGTTGAAGAGCTTCATTTTCGGAGGTTTCGTATTTCCTACTTTATTTTATCTGGTACTATTTGTTGAAATAATTTGATTAGCTTGTTTTCGTATTTTCTGTAGTTTAGTGTGGGGAGCAAGAAATAAATAAAAAATATTAATAATTAAAGTTGGTCTTTATATTATTTGTCTTACCTTTGTAAAAAGGCCACTTTATTATTATTAATGAGGCTGCCTAAATGGGACAAATAAAGCCTTTGTAATGTTAAGTTATTTCTTTTAAATTGGGCAGGAAATTACAAAAGGTAATTTAAATTTAGGTTTTTAGGGCAAAAAGTAAAAAGTATTATTTTATTTCCCTCCCGTGTCTCTAAAAGGAGGATGAGGGCTCATTTGAAACGATTCCCTCTCTTCTACAAATTTCTTATCTGAGTTTGAGCTTTAAGCCCAACTTCTTCCCTGAAGGACAAAAACCCCAAAGGTTACCCGAAGGACGAAAACCCTAAAGGCATATGGGATTGAGGACGAATACCTCTGTTCCAGTTGAGGAATTTCATTGCAAGGATTGCCAGTGAGTTGAATCTGTATTGTTCATTCAGTTTATTGTAGTGTGAAGATTTATGTGATTTAAATTTCAGTGTGAGAAGTTTGCACAAAGATATATTCCAGAAAATACAAAGATATTTGTGTGAACTTTCAGAATTGTTCACACAAATATGTCGGTGTGGTGTGATTATATATTCCAGAAAATACAAAGATATTTGTGTGAACTTTCAGAATTGTGTGATTTAAATTTCAGTGTGAGAAGTTTGCAGATTTTAATTAAATGTAAATGTTATTTGTATTAATAATATTTTAAGTGTGATTGTGAAGGAGGAAGACCATAAGCTAGGTGTACACTCCCCATTTCTAGCTATACCAAATTTGTTGGTTAATACATGCTTGGTGGGCCGTACCACCCAAGGAAGGTTGGCCACCCATGTTATGTGCAAGATAAAATAGTAAGGAGGGGCATGGGAAATTATTGGGAGTTTGGATGTTTATGACTATTACTAAGGTGTCGTACCATGTCTTAGGAAGGTCATACACTTTGAGGTTTGCAATTTATTAAGTGCAAACTTTATTTGCTGCTATTTTCTGATTTTCTGTGTCATTTCTGCTATATACAGCAGCAAGTTAGGTCTGTAATTACTATTTAGGTTGCAAATTAGAGCTATTAATTAATCTAGCAATATTCATTAAAAATCTGCATATGGTGCTTACAAAAATATTGTACATGTAATGACTATGAAGAGCTGATTTGAAATATGTATCAGCAGAGCTGAAATCGTAAATTATCTCGAAGGTTTACAACCAAATAATATTTCAAGCATTGTAATATTCCGGAAGGTCATCCGCTGCAATAATTTATTTTCTCTGTATTTGCATTGTAAACAGTATTTGGATGGCATAGCCACCAACGTTTGCATTTCATTATCCACCACTGTTGGCATTGATCTAGATCGGCTTGTTGTCAACCAGTTTGGCTCGACCCTTTGTGTAGTTGTACATTGTTATTATATCCACATGTTGGGTGTTGATTGTAAACTGGTCTTTGCTCTAGTGAAACATCTACATCCACCAGTTTGCTGTTGAATTGCAAACTGGCTACTGCTACCAATAAGTCATTGTTAGACTTTGTCCACGATCCAGTTGTATGCTCTCACCTTGCCCACATCATGCACTAGGTGATCAAAAAGCTTGGATTCATGTTTATTGTAAAGTTTGAAAAAAAAATCTGGTGATTTGGCTAACGGTTCTGATTGGGACATTACATTTTATCATTAACTAATCAAACCAGATGTAAAATAATAATTAAACAACATAATTACAATGGATATTCCATTTGACAGTTCATCTATAAAGGATTTACTTAGAAAGCAACAAAGACTAATATTAACCGAGCATAAATGTAACAAGGCTTGTTGGAAATTAAAGAGAACATTGCCACAAAGGGTAAACATAGATTTACCTTGGAGAAACCCACATGTTGGTGAAAACTCCAACAAATGTGAGTAATGTATTACTTAAATCTACTCACAAGAAAACAAAATACACAAAAAGACGAAATAATGAATACATACAAAAGTGCTAAAAATGAACATTAGGAATGGCAAGGTTGAGACACCTTTTCCCATCAAATAAAACACACAAACAAACAGAATGCAAACCTAAACCAATCACCAATTCTCTTGAGCAAGCCCTTTCTCAACCATACTGATGCACAAGAACAAAATCTTACTCCTTACACAACAACAAGTCTTCTATTGACCAATGAATTACATAAAAATCAGCAGCAATTAAAGATTGTTGTTATAAGTTTTCTTGGAACAATATGATTGTTAAACAATTGAAAGGAATGTTGATCTGAATTCTAGACTAGGTGAACTATCTCCATCTTCAAACTATTGCATTATATAGATACTATCAATGGCATCTTGTTGCAACAACAATCTAAAACAAAATGTCACCTATACTATGAGACAAACAACTCCATAACAACTTGTCAAAACACATTTGTCATTTGTCCAACTTCAGCAAAGGCAGTTTTCTTCTTTGGAAACTACCTAACAATGATCCTAAAAACTATTGGCATGTTGTGCAACAAACATAACCTTCTTGTCTCTTGTTTTGGAGTGCAATAAAGTTTTTGGGATGTTGTTATAGAAAGTGTGATTAATCTTGTGCAGCAAGATGGTTATATTGCACACCAAGGTGGTTGCCTTACTCAACAAATCAAATGTTTTAGACAACTCAGCAGCTACTATGTGCAACAAGTTTGGCATATTGCACAACAAGGTTGTTGACTTGCATAGTAAAGTTGCTAGCTTGCACGACACAACCGACAACTTCCACAACAAAACAAACTGCTATAACCCAATATTTTTGCCCTGCACAATGTAATGTCCCCTTCTCAAGCCTAGACAGTTGTGGGCCCGATAGCCTATTTCCTAGAGTTCCGATAGGCTATGTGGTATGGTTAGTGGCTCCTTTTGTGAAGAACATGGGTTCAGATGTTTTTGCGGGATTCTTCGGAAGTTTTTTTCAGCTTCCCAGATTGCTCTCCAACCTTCTTGGAGAAGCCATCTATTTTTAGAAAGTCACCCGAAGGGCGTCATTCTTCGTCCCAAACTTCATGGAGGGTGATGGTATAGTTTATTTTGCAGTTTGATGATGTTTGGAATTTTCCATAAAAATGGGTGATTTGATCAGCTATTTGTTAATTATTTCGCATTTATTTCTATAAGGTTGGAAATAATTATTAAGTGCATTTGTGTTATAGCTCATTGGAATGGGGAAAAGATATTCTTTTTTATAGGCACTTTAAAGTGAGCGCTTAAATTGGGAAAAAAGTAAAATATTTGAGTTGGAGTGAAAAAAGATTATTTTTCCCAAGAAATAATTATTTTTGTGTGTAATTCCAAAAGGTGCCTATATAAAGGAGTTGAGAGTTGATTTTTCTTCTTTATGCTTGAGTTTATACTGTTACGCTGCAGAAATGAACCTGTGAGTTCTTCTTCCCTTCTGGAGGACAAAAACCCTCTCGAAGAAGTTCAGTTTAGGAGTTGCATAGAGCTAATAAATGGAGTATGATGTTTTTTAGAGGTTTTTGGTTTGGAAAGTGTTTAATATCAGTTGTGTTGGATTTTGGTGTGATTTGAGACTGTTCTTTGGAGTTTTTTCTATAGCTTGTCGTTATCCCTTGTTGACTATATAGTTCTAGGTTGTACACATTCATGAGGGCAATCTGATTTCTGTAGTGATCATTGTTTGCATTGATCTGATGATGGGCTAATAATTGCTAAGTTGGAGTGCTCATTTCAGACCAAGTTTCAAGGATTTTGATGCAGATTGTCTTGTCTCACATGTCGTACTAGTTGCAGGAATCCGTATAGCATGAGGATGGGGCGAGTGGGTTCTAAGGAGGAATTGCCCATGTTTGCATAAGGATATCTCTTCATTTGGAGGCACCCTTGATGGTAGATGAGATCTTTATGGGTTTGAGGAAGGATTGAGTAGCATTGGAGCTGCTATGAAGTGTTGAGCCTGGCTGCCATGGGACGTTGTATACCTGCGATCTGCAACAGTAATATTATAAGCCTTCAAACTAAACCTTCACTATATTTCTATTGTGTGGTATAATCCTGGTGATTTCTATGGTCATATTTGCATGCTTCTTCTTCTTTTTTTTTTGTTTACTATGCTCTAACTAATTGCAACTGTGACACTTTGTGCAAATCAAGGGTATTGGTTTAGTTTGCAATTTATTCATTGCATTGTAATCTTCCATTCATGATGCAAACACTATGTATCCCCTGGATGTTCTGACTGCCAATGTAGACAAAGTATTTTGTTTTTCTTGGCTTTCCCGCTGAATAAGCGGATGTGCTTAGTTCTTTCCTTTTTTATTCTCCAACTAAATAAGTGGTGTTTCCCACTGAATAAGTGGATGCCCACTGAATAAGCGGAAGATTGTAATTGGTTTTATTGCAAGGCATTTGATTGATCAGCTGAAGCACTATATGCTCTCACCTCGCGCATCTTGGGAACTTGGTGATCAAAAAGTGCGGAGGTGTTTATTTGGTTGCATACTTTGTTATAATACTATTGTTATAATTGTTAAATTCTGAAAAAAAAATTGAGGCAGCACATTACACACAACAATCCCATTTCCTTTTGAATCTTTAAAAGCACACAAAAATGACTATACAAAACAACTTAAGAAAATCAATCTCAAATTTTAGTCCAACCTATCTAATTCTACCAAAAAAGCAATCAATTCATTCATAGTAATCGTAATATAAAATAGAGATCATTTCATAGACACAATGGGTGAAAATTTGTTTGTCAACAAGGTTTTCATGATACAAAAAGCATGCTTAAGGGTAACAAGGATATACAACAATGTTTTCAAGGTCATCAATAAAAACAGCTAAGTATATTGCACATCCTCATGTAATCTTAATCGCTTTATCATGGATGAGATGCCATGGCAAAGAGGCAAACTACTCTGACACCATAAGGTTCTTTGTACAACTCCACTCTTCGCATTGCAGCTAGAAAAATTTTGGCAAAGAATGGTTCCTCCTTCAATGTCGTTGAGACTTCATTCCACCTTGATTGACATCCAATAAAAGCTTCTCTCTATCTGTGCTATTACTTTATCCGCATCTCTAATTGCCATCTACAGCTGATGTCGTGTAATGTTCCTAACGTGGGCATTTTTCATTAACTCATATAGTGTATGTATTACCTCATTTGTCCTAGGAAACTCAACCCTGACCATAAGTTTTGCATTGTTTTCTTCAGCTAAGTAGGTTGCCATCTATTGAATTCTCTTTACTTTATTACGAAGATAGGAAGAAACTGATCTTAGTGTTACATCCTAATGCAAAAGCATCTCAGAGGTTGTGCAATCTTGCATCACTTAAAAATTATTTGTTTCACACAGGTTGTTTGTTTGTTTGTTTCGTTTTGTGTTTGTGTATGTCATCTTTTTGCACAAGGGCTGATGTGTTCATGCAAAAGTAATTCTACTCACATGCAAGATATTTCATGTTACATTGACTCTAGACTTTTGTGCAAAGGTTTAAGCTATGTGCAAATGATTTCTATCTGCATCCATATTTATTTGATGACACAAGTGATTTCAAACCACATGCACAAGACTGAGGCTTCATGCATTGGATGCTTGCATGTGAGCATACTTCTACTTCTGTGGCAAAAACATTGTAAGTCACCAACAATTAAGAAAACATATTATGATGCCGACCAATAATTGATGAGGGGAATTCACAACATGTTGGAATTCATTTTTTTCTTGGGCATAGTAACGGGTTTTCACTCTTTGAAGACAAGTCGAGTTTCCTACTCCTATTTATGAATGCATCAAATCAAAAAAATGAGGATGAAGAGGTTAGGGTAGAGCAACAAATAGAGTTGGCAGATCTGACAAAGAAGGCAAAACACCAAAAGGATGCCAGTAATAAATCTATAGCAAAGATTTGATCACAAGAGGGAGGCAAGTTTAGCAAGCTTGAGTAACAAAGGACTGTCATGTTAGAGCATTAAGTCTAAAGTTTAAAGGTTTTAATCGTTGTGCAGAGTTTCTCCATGTTGTAATCTCCCTATAATTGAGTAGCATATGATTATAATCTATAACCTTTTTGCAAGTGAATAAAATTCATTTTTTTGTCTCCATAACAACCTATTTTGCTTTTCGTTGTAATCTATAACTATTCATAATTAAAAAATGAAATAAAATATTAAATTTTAATGTATTGAATTTTAATATTAAAAAAATATCAAAAACAAAACAAAAGTCACATTTTTAAATTTGATGTATTAAATTTTATAAATAAATAAAAATAGAAAACAAAACCAAAAAAAAAAACATTGACAAAAACTATGCAGCAAAGCAAAGAAGTAAAGACAAACAAAACCTAAAATCAAACGGAATTAAACAATGGGGAATAATGGATGCCTAAGTTATCGGGTTCTCCAGGACAGGCCCCCGTACCCGTATTGGTTCAGTTCGGGTCTTGGTCTTGGGCCAATTCCTGCCCGGGTTTGCCCAGGGTACCGCCCAGGCACCCGAGGTTCCTTGTGTGCCCCAGCAGTACCCTGGGCGACCTTAGGCAAGAACCAGGAGAACCTACGGCGTTGGGCGCCCAAAAACCAATAAAAAAGAGATTTTTAATACTTTTTAAAACAAAAAAACATTGCACATCGTCTGTTTCTACGGGGGAATTATTATTGCGGTTGAAGATTGAATGAAGTTTTAAATATTTTGCTTATTGACAATTATGAGTATTACTGTTTTTATAATTTTTAATATATATTAAATTATAAATTATAGCTATAAACTTATGATAGACATCAGATTTCCACAGTCCATAATGATTGAATGTAGTGTTTCAGGATTAAACTGTGTTAGAGTTTTTTCTCTCAACGTTTCGGATCACACTCCATGATCCATCATCAGGAGAAAAAGAGAGCAAGAGAACAAAAGTGACTTAAAACTTGGAGAATGGAAAGTTGGCAAACAACTTAAAGCTTGGAGAATGGAAAGTTGCTTTTTAGTAGCCTCGACTATTTTTCCTTGACAAAACAAAGTTGGCATATGACTTGGAGTATTTTTGTGATATTTTTGGAGAAGTCAAAAATAATAAAATAATTTGCCAAGCCTAGGAGCGAACCACTTGGAGAGTGGAAAAAAAGGAGAAAATAAGGGAAAAAGGAAAATAAAGCAAATGACAAATAAAATAATATATTTTGCCCAAAGGTGACCGCCCAAGCTTGCAAAGGAAAAATAATAAAATATTATTATTTTATTACCTCTATTTTGGCCGCCCAAGTTGAGGAAGGGGAAAGAAAATTAAAATAAATTAATATTTTATGGAGGTGCACTTGAAACTTAAGTAAATTGTATTTGATTTGGGCGCCCAACTTGTGGGTTCTAAAATATGGCATTTGGGAGTCATTTTCATCATCTTGTGAATTTGTCATTTAATACTTGGAGATTTTCTCTTTAGTTGTAACTATGTTTCAGGAAGCTTCTAAGGACAAAAACCCTTAGAATTCGTGGTTTGGACAAAAACCCATTCCACTTTGTGAGGTGGATCCATCCAGGGTTCATCTTTGGGCATAATTACAAGTTTACTTCATATTGGAGCTTCATATCAGCTAGGGTTTGAAGCTTTTGTGCAGGTTATTGGCAATTGTATGCAGATCATAGGATTTATATGTCATATTTTCATCAACAATTCATCACCTAGCGTTTTGGCATGATTGGCGATTATATTGGGAGAATTTGTGTTCATTGTTGATATCATTTTGCATTCAGAAAATTGTATCAGGCCTCTGCAGAAAATTTCAGACTTGATTGATCAAGGGTTTGTGGCAATTTCGTCATTGTATGACATCTAGGTGCAAGCGCTCCATCCTAAGATTAAATCGCTGCCTTTTTGGAGGAGATTCGAGGCATTGTGGAGGTGGATTTCAGTCATCAGACAAATCTAAAATTGATATCAGATATATCAGACTTGACGGCATAGGGTTTTGATGTAATGTCTCCATTTTTGGAATGGTCGCCATTAGAGTTGATTTGGGCTTTTCACCCCGCTCCCAGACATTTGGAGGATATCACAGGTAATGGAGATGACTTGTCATATTTGTATGATGCCTTTGGGGCACTCATCAAGGATGTGGTAATTTGTCTTCCTCGGAGCAAACTGTTTGGAGAGCCTTTCATGTGGATTTGTGTTAGGAGACTTGACTCAATCATGTGTTGTGTGGATGCCATCATTACATTGGGGGATGGTCTTATACGAATGCCTTGTTTACATCTTCATGGTCACATGGTGTACATCATTATGGAGGTTACTATTATTACATCACCTTGGGCGACTTGTAGTTCTAAGGGCAAACATTCTCCACACATCTCTCCATGGCGCTCAATAATAAAATATAATATTCTTTGTACTAGCGCTTGAGGGATGAATAAAATAAGATAAAACAAATAATTATTATCATGCTTGGCAGTGCCCTCAAGAGAGATCCTAATTCATATCTTTAATTTGAAATAGGCACCTTCTTGAAGGTGAAACATAATACATATGGGTCGGCGCTCTTGGAGGGAAACATATATTCAAAATATAATATTATTGCCCAGGTCGGCCATGAGGAGCAGGTGAGTCTAGAGGTGTATATATACATGATCATTTGGCATTTCAAAGACATCAATTTAGCATTCATTCATCACACATTGGAGAGCGATCTCTTGAAGAGGATCTTGGGACGAAAACCTCAAGCATCCTAGGAGTTGGGCGACAATCTAGCTTCTCTAATTGAGGATTCCGTGGCGGGGATTCACTTGAGCTTCATCATCATCAAGGGAAGAATTCTACATCATCTTTGAGAGCATCTATCATGGGCGAATAGACTAGGGTTTTACCCTAGCTTGGAGCGCACCTCTTGGGAGCATAGGCGACTTGATATTGGAGGTGATTTGAGGAGTATCTTGGCTGCTAGGGTTCCATTCACAGCAGATTTGCTACAGCAAATTGAGCAGACCACATTCGCCTACTTTGGAGGGTTACATATAGAGTGACTTGCATCATTTGTCTAGGGTTTCCAACCCTATTGTGGAGCGCCAACCTTTGAGGGCACTTTGGACTCATATTTTGGCATATTGTGGTATGTGATGGTTGATAGATACATTGCTATGTAATTGTGACTTGTGGCTGTTTGCCCTAGTCTTGTTATTTGTCATTTTGGACTGCATCTATTTAGTTAATAGCGGCAGATTGGTTTCTTCATGTAGGCATTGTTATCATGATTGCAATTGTGTATTTCATGGTGTAATTTACTCCTATGCTTGGGCGAATCATGCATGATGATCATTTGATGCTTGGAATGATCTATATTGGCTGTTATAAGTGTTGCAAATCTGAAAATTGTTAGAAATCAGAATTTAGTCACCTAGGATTTGAGCAGACATAGGAGTAAGGATATTTGGAAAGCCCGTAAATCCAAATTAGTCCAAAATATTCCCATTTGGGATACTACATTTGATGCCATTTTTAGTCATCCATTGATTACTAAGGTTTGGAGGTTTAGCGCTAGGGTTTGGAGGTTTTAGCACTACTTTTTGGAGGTGAATTCTTGGCATCCAAGGAGCTGTTTCCTCATTGTTTCCATCAGCAATTGCAGATCAGATTTCATTTTGTGAACAGCAGCCTCATTCCTATTTGTATCAGCTGTCTACCCACTTTGCATGGGTTTATTTTGTGCCTTGCTCAATCGGGTATGCGAAATTGCAATGTAAATCTTTCAAATCTTCAATTTGAAACAATCTAATTGCTGTTCCTATCTATTTCATTGGTCTGATCCATAATTTCAGTCATCTATTGTATTTTGTTTCATGCATCAAATGGTTCTTATTTGATAATAAATCATTGCAAAAACACTTATGCTTTGAAAGCACATGAAACCCATTGAAACTATCAAGAAACCCTACACAGAAAATTCAAAACAGCAATCAGAAATTCAGTTCAGATTAGTAAGGGTTCTTACAGTGGTTTCAGAGCTAAGCATTTTGCCAGCCAAGAGGGTAGGATTTAGTTTGCAAATCAGATTGTTTCGGCTACATACAGCACGGTGTAAACAAGTTGCAACAATGAATAGACATGGTTCAAGTTCATCAAGGATAGAAGAGATAGTTCGACTCAGAATGATAGATGTATGAAAGAGCTCTTCAATGTTCTTGCACAAAGCAATCAACAAATGATGGACACTTTTATGCAGTCTCACAACTCTTTATGATAGCTATTAAGCTAATTTCACCAAAAGAAGAAGAGCAAAAGGTACAAGAAATGACTTACTTCATGATGAATATAAATCTCTTCCAGTACTTATTACAAGTGACTTGTCCTTCAACGAATTCATAAGGCAGCGAAGGAAAAGAAAGACCACAAGGTTTGAGCATAGTGTCGGTTCATCATCTTTGCGTAATGATTGCAAGGAATCACTTAGTGAGTTGGCTGTCTTGAAAAGAGACATTGTTCATACATATGAAGACAAAACTGAAAATTTGTTATGTGATGAACAAAGATACATACAAGCTGATGTGTCTCATGAAAGGGTGGACTCTTGTGTTGATAGTTAGCTTGATCACAACGTCGTCCAACCATTCATACATGAAGATTGCCAAGCATCAACTAATGAGGTTGCTGATTTTGATGGTGGTTTTGTGTAATGTCCCCATTTTGCGTTTAGACAAGTTTGTGACCAATAGCCTATTCCTTTGAGCTTTTGTAGGCTATCTGGGTTGGTTAGGGAGCTATGTTTGTTGTGAAGAGCACAGGTTCAGTTATTTGTGATGTTTTGCCTTGGTTTTGAGCTCAGTGTTATCTCAGGATGGTTGTCCAACTTTCAAATGTTTGATCAGGCTTTCGGATTGCTCTCCAAGATTCTTGGAGGAGCCATCTATTTATAGTAAGTCACCCAAATGATTTATTTTGCAGTTCGCCTAAGTTTGGGATTTTCCGCAAAGTCGGGTGATTTAATGAGCTATTTAATTATTATTTTCACTTAAGTCTTCTAAGGGTGAAAATAAATTAAAAGCACCTAAGTGTTATAGCTCATTAGAAAGGTAATTAAGTGTGTTAAATGTTAAACACTTAAAAAGGGGGCCTCACATATGATATATTATTATTATTTCATTAAAATCTTTTTGAAAGAAGAAATATGAAGAGTTAAAAGGAAAATAATAATATATTCCTCTCACAAACTTATAAAAGGGGAATGAGAGTTCATTTGAAGGGGACTTTTGATTTGGTATTGTTACTTTGTCGGATTGAACCTGCGAGTTCTTCCAATTTTCCTTCTTGAGGACAAAAACCCTCTTGAAGATGATCAGTTTCAGTGGTGAAAGATCCACCCTAGCTGGTGCAAAGCGATTTCACCCAAGAATCACATAGAGCTTCATGGATTTTGTTAGTTTTTGAAGATTTTGGTTTGGAATTGGACATTATATTAATGACTATGATTTTAAAAGTATTTCATGAAAGAGATTTGTTGTGTATTGAATGAGTTTGATGCAGATTTCCTCTTCTGCCAGTACCATGGAGGAAGGGCGATTTTCTGGCTGTGATCATATTCTTTTTTGTTTGAAGCAAATGATCATTAGGTATTTATTCTCATGTATAGGCAACCATATCAGACTATTTCCTATAGATTTCTGAGCAGATTTGATATTGTTAAAAGTGAATGTATTCTGCTGCAGCCATACAAACTTGACAAGGTTATGACTTTTTTGTGAGCAGATCTCATACTTGCTTGGATGTTTCCTTTTTCTGTGGTTATGTATGGTGATTTCAGTTTAATGTATGGCATTTTGGAGTGACTTTGTTAGATTTCCTTGAAGTTTTCTATGCATACAGCCAGGCCGTGCCATCCTGTCGTATTGTAGAAGTGATGTTGGGTTTGCAATGAATGAGAATGGATGCCATCTCCTAGATGATGATTCAGACCTCTTAAGGCATGTCTAACATTCAGTTCTGAGCAGTTTTGAGAGTCATATCTGCTGTGATGAGCAATTTCCAGCCTGCTGTACTTGCTAAAGTCCGTACCATACCTGTACGGATGTATGAAGTTTCTGTCATATCTGCTGCAACTTGAGGATAATATTCAGTCTTTCAAGGGGGGTCTGAGTCTGAGATAAAGTTACATGGAGTTGGAGAGGTTTTTAGAAGGAGATCTGAGTGGTTGATGCATGTAAACACCCCTGCTGGGACAGCCGTACTGCTGTAGCAGTTCATTTTCTGATATCAGTCCAACAAACAGTGAGCATGGTAATATGTTGTATTCATTTACTTGCATTTTCCCAGCCTTATTCATGACTATGATCTTCATTCTTGAACTTGGTTATATGTACTAATCTCCTAAGGGATGCAAACATGATGAACTTTCATTGTAATACTCTCACAGTGCAAATCTTATAGTGGCTTCCCACTGAACAAGTGGATGTGCCAAGTAGATTAGTTCTATTTTGCATTGTAATCTTTTATTTTATTGCAAGCACATATTGTAACCCCTGGACGGTTTACCGCCAGAGTGGAGGAATGAACAATATTTATCTTTCTTAATCCACCCACTGAATAAGTGGTGAATTCCCACTGGACAAGTGGATGATCATTGTATATCTTTCTTGTATTTTACACCCACTGAATAAGGGGAGTATTCCCACTAAATAAGTGGATGTCTGCTGAGAATGCAGATGCCTGCTATATAGTGGATGATTATAATTGTTTATTTGCACATGCTTTAATTTGTAAGCCAAAACACTGTATGCTCTCACCTCACCCAATTTGGGAACTTGGTGATCAGAAAGTGTGGAGGTGATTAATTGGTTGCATTATTGTGTTAACCCTACTGTGATAGTTTGTAAAAATTGAAAAAAAAATTGGGTAGCTTATTACAGTGGTATTAGAGCTGGTGATCTAGCCAGCCTGTTTGGGTTGCTACTCATTCCTTGCAGGATTTCAAGAGCAAGTCAAGTTTTCAGCCTTGCATGTGGGTGATCAGCACTTGCATGAGAGTTCAGTGTGTGACAGTTGAAAGATTTTGTTCAGTGAATGTGAGCTCATGGCATCTCTCATGAAGGATTATCTATGTGGAAGATTTTTTGATGCAAGATTGAAGCTGAAAACTTTGCAATGGTCAGATGAGAGTCTTCTCAGCACTGTGGAAGAAGTTGAGAAATGTTTATCCAAAGTCCCTCAGTCACCTTCTGAGGTAATGCGGGTGGCTTTGATCCCTTCTAAGACTTTGTTGTGTACGCCTGAGTTGTTGAAGCATCCAGACAAGGATGTAAGATTGGCAGTTATCTCATGCATCAGTGAAGTCATGAGGATATCAGCTCCTAAGTCTCCTTATGATGATGGAAAGATGAAGGAGATATTACAATTGCTTGTGGGAAGCTTCCGAGGTTTAAGTGACATCAAGAGCCTTTCTTTTGATAAGAGGGTGAAAATCTTACAAACTGTGGCAAAGCTGCAAGCTTGTGTGTTGATGCTGGACTATGGGTGTGAAAGCCTATTACTTCAAATGTTTGGCCTTTTCTTTGCTGAAATTCAAAAGGATCATGATATGAGTATTATGCTAGCCATGCAAAGTATCATGACATTATTGATTAATGATGGAGATGATTTTTCCCAGCCCCTTGTAGAAGCCTTGTTGAACAACTTGAGAAGGGAAGTTAAAGATTCTTTTTCAGCTGCTAATGTGCTAGCTGAAATGGTTGCTTATCAATGTTAAGAAAAATTGAAAGGGTACATGGCAGCAGAAAAAGGAGAAGGTGAAGACCTGATAGCTGAAATAAATGGATTTGAGCCTCTATGTGATGAAGACAAGGTCACAAATCAAGAGGCATGCATAGAGGAGCTAGCTGATTTGGGGAAGGCTACAGTAGAAATTAGTGAAGCTGAGCTTTGTTTTGGTGAATTTAATGAGCCTGGAGTGTTGGACTTTGTAAGTCCTTCATTTAATGAAGACCTTGAAGATGCCACTACATTTGAGAATGAATTGAGAATGATTCATAGATTGTTAGAAGGTGACATTGCAAGCGAACCTGAGAGCATTGAAGCAGAAGGTCTTCATGGGTACATGAGGGAAGGTGTATCTACGGCAACCAAAGAAGTTGATGCCACTGAAACTTTCAGGACAGCACCTAATAAGGAGTATCTTCACCATGCTTGTGAAGGTAATTCAGATTATGAGTGGGAAATTCCCATGCCCAGTGAAGAAATGTTTGATTCCTCAAAGATCATTGATGAAGAATATGTTGACGAAGACTTTAAATCAGCCATGGGTGATGATTCAATGTTTGAATTCAATGCTACCATATCATTTGATCAAAGTGATGAAGAAGAGGATGATACTCTTCAAGGGGAGTATGAATTGGAAATCATGCCAAGAAGTTCAGAAGTTGCAGATGTAGTTTTAGATGGTGCTGAGCAAGGGGAAATTAATGATATACATGATTTTCATAATCCTCTCCTTGTCATACATGCAGAAGCAGTTGATGATGATCCCCTTTTCATATCGGAGGATGAGCCAACCCCTGATAAAGGTAACACACTTGAAAGCATCAAGATATGGGATCCAAGAGCTGATCCAAAAATTGAATTAGAATGTATTTTTCATCTTGGTGCTGGTTTGAGTACTCATTTTGTGGTTACACCAAACCTTATGATCGGTAATCACACTGGGATACCACCAGATTGGAAGTATGCAAATAACAAAACAATTGAGTTGATGAGTTCTCATTCATACCCATCATATGTTATTTTCCATGAAGTTTTTGTTTGGGATATGATGGTTCAGGATAACTACAACCTCTTTGACATTGAGAAGTGGTCAAAATGGGGTTATGTAGTTGCTAGAAAATTTATTACAGCAGCTAAGAGAGGAGGGTTCAAGCTGATTCCTTATGAAACCTTGAAGGAAGAAGGACATAATTGTGTCATCTACTGGTGGGACAATCCATTCCTTGGAATGAATGGTGTTCTAACTCATGCTTGTTCTTCTTTGGGGCCAATAGTTACTTCATATTTCTTAGTGGTTGATGATTTCATGGATAGGATATAAGAGATTTTCACAAAAATCACCAATCCCCATGATCCTTGTAGGGATAAGGATCAAATTTTCAGACATCATAGTGTTGTTCTTTCTCTACTAGCTATTTGGTGATTACATTTGCACTCTTATTTATGGATTGGAGAGAAATTTTAGCCATAACTTTAGTACATTTTGGTTTTAGATGGCTCAAATCTCTTGTTATTTTCAAAAGATTTCAGACTTGTTGATGTTGTTCCATTCTAAAGTTACTGAAATCAGTTTTTAAGAAGTTAATTTCAACTTTTTGCAGCCATCAGAATGTTGTTTTTGTTGTCTTTGGCTCTTTGTGGAGGGTTGACAGAAGGTTACAGCTGAAAGAAACAAATGATTCAGCTAACATGGCTCCTTTGGTTCTTGAAAACCAAGTGATTCAGGACTGTTCAGGGCTATTTTCAGCTTGTGTTCAAGCTGATTTGTGTTCTTCCTTGGAGGAACAACTCAGATTTTGGTTCCCAACATTGAATTCAGGTTGGATAAATTGTATTAATGACTTGTTGATGGATGCTAACTCCTTCACTTCCAAAAGGATGATACAATTGATTGGGATCCAAAAAGATGTATGATTGGAAGAATGTTTTAGAGGATTATACAAAGTGTCAGCTGTGCAGTTCCCAGATTTATCAGAGTAGTACAGAAGAAGTGGTGTGGGACATTCTTGAGATTGATTTGGGATCCAGGTATATTGTTGCTAGTCATGTAGGTATCCCTGTTGGATAGTATGTATTGCTTAAGGACAACAATCTTGAGTGGAGAGGATTTGTAATGTCCCCATTTGGCGTTTAGCCAAGTTTGTGACCAATAGCCTATTCCCTTAAGCTTTTGTACGCTATTTGGGTTGGTTAGGGAGCTCTGTTTGTTGTGAAGAGCACAGGTTCAATTATTTGTGATGTTTTGCCTTGGTTTCGAGCTCAGTATTATCTCGGGATGGTTGTGCAACTTTCAAATGTTTGATCAGGCTTTCGGATTGCTCTCCAAGATTCTTGGAAAAGCCATCTATTTAGAGTAAGTCACCCAGATGACATCGTTCTTCATCCCAAACATCATAGAAAGCAGTGGTATGATTTATTTTGCAGTTCGCCTAAGTTTGGGATTTTCCGCAAAGTCGGGTGATTTAATGAACTATTTAATTATTATTTTCACTTAAGTCTTCTAAGGGTGAAAATAAATAAAAAGTACCGAAGTGTTATAGCTCATTAGAAAGGTAATTAAGTGTTTTAAATGTTTAAAAAGGGGGCCTTACATATGATATATTATTATTATTTCAACAAGGTCTTTTTCAGAAAAGAAATATGAAGAGTTAAAAGGAAAATAATAATATATTCCTCTCAAAAAGTTATAAAAGGGGAATAAGAGCTCATTTGAAGGGGGCTTTTGATTTGGTATTGTTACTCTGTCGGATTGAACCTGCGAGTTCTTCCAATTTTCCTTCTTGAGGACGAAAACCCTTTTGAAGATGATCAGTTTCGATGGTGAAAGATCCACCCTAGCTGGTGCAAGGTGATTTCACCCAGGAATCACACAAAGCTTCATGGATTTTGTTAGTTTTTGAAGATTTTGGTTTGGAATTGGACATTATATTAATGGCTATGATTTTAAAAGTATTTCATGAAAGAGATTTGTTGTGTATTGAATGAGTTTGATGCAGATTTCCTCTTCTGCCCGTACCATGGAGGAAGGGCAATTTTTTGGCTGTGATCATATTCTTTTTTGTTTGAAGCAAATGATCATTGGGTATTTATTCTCATGTATAGCCGACCATATCAGACCATTTCCTATAGATTTCTGAGCAGATTTGATATTGTTAAAAGTGAATGTATTCTGCTGCAGCCATACAAACTTGACAAGGTTATGACTTTTTTGTGAGCAGATCTCATACTTGCTTGGATGTTTCCTTTTTCTGTGGTTATGTATGGTGATTTCAGTTTAATGTATGGCATTTTGGAGTGACTTTGTTAGATTTCCTTGAAGTTTTCTATGCATACAGCCAGGCCGTGCCATCCTGCCGTACTGTAGAAGTGATGTTGGGTTTGCAATGAATGAGAATGGATGCTATCTCCTAGATGATGATTCAGACCTCTTAAGGCATGTTTAACATTCAGTTCTGAGCAGTTTTGAGAGCCATATCTGCTATGATGAGCAATTTCCAGCCTGCTGTACTTGCTAAAGTCCGTACCATACCTGTATGGCTGTATGAAGTTTCTGTCATATCTGCTGCAACTTGAGGATAATATTCAGTCTTTCAAGGGGGGTCTGAGTCTGAGATAAAGTTACATGGAGTTGGAGAGGTTTTTAGAAGGAGATCTGAGTGGTTGATGCATGTAAACACCCCTGCTGGGACAGCCGTACTGCTGTAGCAGTTCATTTTCTGATATCAGTCTAGCAAACAGTGAGCATGGTAATATGTTGTATTCATTTACTTGCATTTTCCCAGCCTTATTCATGACTATGATCTTCATTCTTGAACTTGGTTATATGTACTAATCTCCTAAGGGCTGCAAACATGATGAACTTTCATTGTAATACTCTCACAGTGCAAATCTTATAGTGGCTTCCCACTGAAGAAGTGTATGTGCCAAGTAGATTAGTTCTATTTTGCATTGTAATCTTTATTTTATTGCAAGCACATATTGTAACCCCTGGACGGTTACCGCCAGAGTGGAGGAATGAACAGTATTTATCTTTCTTAATCCACCCACTGAACAAGTGGTGAATTCCCACTGGACAAGTGGATGATCATTGTGTTTCTTTCTTGTATTTTACAGCCACTGAATAAGTGGAGTATACCCACTGAATAAATGGATGACTGCTGAGAATGCAGATACCTGCTATATAGTGGATGATTATAATTGTTTATTTGCACATGCTTTAATTTGTAAGCCAAAACACTGTATGCTCTCACCTCGCCCAATTTGGGAACTTGGTGATCAGAAAGTGTGGAGGTGATTAGTTGGTTGCATTATTGTGCTAACCCAACTGTGATAGTTTGTAAAAATTGAAAAAAAAATTGGGTAGCTTATTACATTTTGTGCCTACAAATGAAGGAAAATCAGAAAATGTATTGTGTGGCAGCCCAAGTCACTTTGATGAAATTGATCATGGACCTTTAGCATTGCAAGGTTTGGAGGCTCGGTTCAAGTTAGAGGCATGTGATTTTCAATTGGAGTCACATTTTGGATCTGCACTTGTGGGAGAACATGCAGCAAAGGAAGAAGTGTTTGAGGATCTAGACGACATCACACGAAGGTTTGACAACAGGTCTGATTTTTCATTTTGTGACAGCAGTCATGTTCCTTCACATAATCATGAGATAGCAGCCACTTCACATGAGGAAAATGAAGTGGAAGAGTCTCCCAAAGTGGGCACTCAAGTTTTGGGTGTTAAGCATGAGGAGTATATGGAAGATTCAAGCCGCAACGATTATGATTTTGTACATCATACCATGGAGGATGTTAAGAAGACACAAGATATGTGTGATAGATGGTTACAAAGAGCTAGGAAGGCAAAGTTGTCTGCTGCCAAAGCAAGACAGCACCTACAAGAGGTCAAGTAACATTGCAATTAGCTAAATCATGCAAGACAACAAAGACAGTCACACCTTAGATCACCATTTCTTCCAAGGGAAGAATACATGGAGGTTGAGCAAGCAAAGGAGAAGCCTCTTGAAGTGAGCAAACAAGAAGAACATGCAGATTTGGTTGAACAAGAGAATAGGTATGATTCAGAAAATTTTGTTTGTGTACCTAATTAGCATCATGAGGTTCATGAGTTACCTCTATTTGAGAGCCCATTGAAGGCTCAAGTCATAGATGAGGATGGAATAGCTGAGCATGCACTTGGTGGATCAACCACTAGTGTTATATCTACACATGAAGAGAGAAGACATGATGCAAATGTTGGTTACATATCTTCGAACAGCCGTCCACTCTCTAATGATTCTAATGGTTTACTTTGGGACAGAATGTTTTCACAAATACATAGCTATGATTCATAGATTCTAAGTATGCAAAGGGATAGTATTTATGTGGATTTTTCAGTTTTTGTCAACATGGATCAGCGAAAGCATGATGGAGGATTGCACACATTTGGCAAATTGGCTAAATATTTGCAGAGGATTGTTATTCTTATGATGAGGAAATTGCATAAGATCTCCTAGGCACATGTGTTGCAGCATAGCTTATCACATAAGAAGTCACACATGTGTCCTAGATTCATTTGGGATCCGGGTATTGGTTGGTTCTAATGTAGATTGGTCACATGTGATTGCTTGAGGGCAAAAAATCTCAGGGTGGGAGTACTTGTAATATCCCCTTTTTGAGCTAAAATGACTTAAAGCTTGGAGAATGGAAAGTTGGCAAACAACTTAAAGCTTGGAGAATGGAAAGTTGGCAAACAACTTAAAGCTTGAAGAATGGAAAGTTGCTCTTTAGTAGCCTCGACTATTTTTCCTTGGCAAAACAAAGTTGGCATATGACTTGGAGTATTTTTGTGATATTTTTTGAGAAGTCAAAAACAATAAAATAATTTGCCAAGGCTAGGAACGAACCACTTGGAGAGTGGAAAAAAGGAGAAAATACGAGAAATTAGAAAATAAAGCAAATGACAAATAAAATAATATTTTATTTGTTAAAAAATAATATATTTTGCCAAAAGGTGACCGCCCAAGCTTGCATAGGAACAATTATAAAATATTATTATTTTATTACCTCTACTTTGGCCGCCCAAGTTGAGGAATGGAAAAGAAAATTAAAATAAATTAATATTTTGTGGAGATGGACTTGAAAATTAAGTAAATTGTATTTGATTTGGGCGCCCAACTTGTGGGTTATAAAATATGGCATTTAGGAGTCATTTTCATTATCTTGTGAATTTGTCATTTGATACTTGGAGATTTTCTTTTTGGCTGTAACAGTGTTTCAGCAAGTTTCTAAGGACGAAAACCCTTAAAATTCGCGGTTTGGACGAAAACCCATTCCACTTTGTGAGGTGGATACATCCGGAGTTCATCATTGGGCATAATTGTAGGTTTACTTCATATTGGACCTTCATATCAGTAGGGTTTGAAAGGAGATGATCATATCAGCTAGGGTTTGATGTTTTTGTGCAGGTTATTGGCAATTGTATGCAGATCGGAGGATTTATAAGTCATATTTTCATCAGCAATTCATCACCTAGGGTTTTGGCATAATTAGCGCTTCTGTTGGGAGAATTTGTGTTCATTGTTGATATCATTTTGCATTCAGGAAATTGTATCAGACCTTTGCAGAAAATTCCAGACTTGATTGATCAAGGGTTTGTGGCAATTTTGTCATTGTTTAGGTGCAAGCGCTCCATCCTAAGATTAAATCACTGCCTTTTTGGAGGAGATTCAAGGCATTGTGGAGGTGGATTTCAATCATCAAACAAATCTGAAATTGATATCAGATATATCAGAGTCGATGGCATACGGTTTTGATGCCAATTTTGGTCATCCATTGATTACTAAGGTTTGGAGGTTTAGCGCTAGGGTTTGGAGGTTTTAGCGCTACGTTTTGGAGGTGAATTCTTGGCATCTAAGGAGTTGTTTCCTCATTTTTTCCAACAGCAATTGCAGATCAGATTTCATTTTGTGAACAGCAACGTCATTCCTATTTTTATCGGTTGTCTACCCACTTTGCATGGGTTTATTTTGTGCCTTGCTCAATCAGTTATGTGAAACCGCAATGTAAATCTTCCAAATCTTCAATTTGAAACAATCTAATTGTTGTTCCTATCTATTTCATTGGTCTGATCCATAATTTCAGTCATCTATTTTATTTTGTTCCATGCATCAAATAGTTCTTATTTGATAATAAATCATTGCAAAAACACTTATGCTTTGAAAGCACATGAAACCCATTGAAACTATCCAGAAGCCCTAATCAGAAAATTCAGAACAGCACATATTCAGTTCAAATTAATAAGGGTTCTTACAATATATGTTTTTTTTTATTGGTGTTCTTACAATATATATTATTAATTATATAATTATAATTTATTATTTTATTTATATTATTTATAGATATAATTTATAAGTATATATAATTTATACTTTATAATTTATATATAATATAAATAATAATTTATACTTTATAATTTATATATAATATAAATAATAAAATTATAAATTATAAAATATAAATTATGATTCATATAAAATAATAAAATATTGATAAGTATATTATAAATTATATATATGTTGTACTGCGCTCGGGCCCCAAAAAAATTGTTGTATCCACGTACTGGTTTCTCGTACCCATACCCGAACCCATACTAGGATCGGCAACTTAGATGGATGCCTAACTCTGCCTTCTGCTCTGTGGTAGACTTGTTGTCACATCAACACGAATCTACAATATTAAATTTAAAAATATTAAAATATAAATAAATTTAAAATCTATTTAAGTTATAGATTACAACGAAATTAAATATTTTAAAATATTAAATTAATACAGTCAAACACACCAAAACATAGTATAGATGTGGAAACACAGGTTTGACACAGAAAACATACAAATTTTCCTTCTATATAAGCCCACACCAACTCTTTCTCACGCAGCATTTGCAGCATTCCTTGAGCGAATTCGAGCGAGTAAAGAGCAGATTTGAGGAATTTTAGGTTTCCAAGGTAGTTCATTGTCTTTTTCCCTTTTTTTAAGCACGTAAATTCTTTCTAAAATGTTAATATCAGGGTTACACGGGGATGCGTCCCCACCTCCTCCAGCCTCAGAAACATCCCCTGTGACGTTTCCGGGACGGGGGGATGGTTGGGGACGTCCCCTTGGTGTCCCCTGTAAACTAAAAAAATCAGAAACGTTTCCAAAACGTCCCCTTCTTATTTTAGTTTAGTTTACGTATATAATTTGCCAGACACGGTTCGTCAGTATATTTCAAAATATATTTAAGTTTGAATTTCTTATACTTTAAATATTTTGAAATATACTATCAGAATGTTTGAGATAGGTTCCAGATCCATGGGATTTAACATGCAAATTCTAGATTTTGGAGGATCCATCAGATTTCAGACATAACCAATTTTTCAGGGTTTCAGACTTAGCCAAATTCAGGGTTTCAGGGTTTCAAACTTAGCCATTTTGTACCCAATTTGCTTTCAAATCAATCAAATACAACTAGACTCAGCTTGTTTCTTTTATGTACTCATTTATTGACTCATTAGATGCATCTTATTATTGAATTTTGTAAAACAAATGTGTTTTTAATGGAATTTAAGTAATTGAGTTTTTCAATTTGGCGAGTTTTTCAACTATGTGATATATATATATATATATATATATATATATATATATATATCGCCGTCCCCCCGCCATCCCCAAAAATTGGCCCTCAGACCCGTCCCCGAAACGCATCCCCTGTCGTCCCCCCGTCCCCATCCCCGAAATGTCGTGGAACATAGGTTAATATCAGGTTTCTAAAAATGATTTACAATTTTACATGCATTGAATTCAATTTCTATAATTATTTGAATTAGGAAGGAATAGTCAACATACCATGCTATTCTGAAGAATAAAGTCCACATACACATCCATAACCATCAAATGCTCCTTTAGATCTGAATATTGTGTGATAACCTGCACAAATTTGAATGGAACACATAAATGCTTCTTCAAAATTCTATCTAAATCTTATAGGCACAATACATCAGTTTTTCCAAGGAAAAGTTTTACAATCAAATTTATATTTTTATTAACAAAGATATGAAATAAATCAATTATAAATACAAGATATTTGTCATCATCAGAAGAGTTTCATGGCAGAGACTAAAATGTGTAATAGATGGTCAATCTGAGCATAAATGAAACAATAAAAGGTTTTATTTTAATTCATTTCAATTTAATTTCATCCCATCACTACCTAACAGCTAGGTTGATGTGAAGAAGCCAAATAAACCTACAGAAAAATGGAAAAAAAATTAAATCAAAATATTAAAAACTAACCTTCAATGGGATCTGATGACGAAATCTTCCAGAAGCAAGAGTACTGATAAGGAATGAAGAAGGGAAACAATTTCTCATGTATGCCTTCAATATGAAGATACTAGTAATAAAGCCAAAGCAAAAGAAACCCTAGAAAGAACAAAACTTGCAAAAGAATTATGGGAAATCCAAATGTAAATTGAGGGAGATTTGAAGCTCACTATACACAATTTCAAGAAGGGTGGATGCAAATATTGGAAAGTCATTAGTTCTAATCTCAAGAGGCTCACAAGGAAGGAGAGGAAGGGAAGGAGGGAAGCAGAGGAGTGAATAGGAGGGGGAGGAGGGAAGAGGGAAAGATAATGAGGGCAGAGGTAACGAGGGGAAGGGAGGGAGCAAGAAAGGAAAACAAAGGGAGAGGTAGAGAGAGGGATAGAGAGGGAGGGAAGTTGGGGGAGGGGGGATGTAAGTCCCTTTCCAAAGTCAACACATGTTCTTCGGGCTAGTCTACTATACGAGTTCCCATAGACTAGTGAGTGTGGTTAGGGGACCCACAGTGACGTGGCTCAGCCCAACTCAGACAGCATTTTGGAGTGATGAGATGAATTCCTTGTGGCGGGGAGTTGCCAGTTGGCCTTTTCCGGAGTGAGTTTGGGCCATTTGGCCAAACTTACTATTTATAGCAGGGGCACGGGACTCCAAGCGAGTCGGTGCAACAGTCAGGGAAACATGTTGACATTTCATTGGCTAGCTCAACAGTACTATGGAGGCCAGATGAGACCATTTGAATTGATATTTTAATAATCGACATTGTTAAGTTAAATTAAATATATAACTTAACATTATTATTATATAGTGACTTAATATAATGGTACTTTATGATATATTTAAAGTTTATAAAGTCACCTTGTTTTGAGTGCCCAAGCATGAGGAATAAACAGAAAAGTTAAAATATTAATATTTCCCAAAAGGAGGCGTTGGTGGAAAAGGAAGAAACATAAAAGAGAAAAAAGGCACTTCATTTGCATTATTCACTTTGGCAAAAATTATCTAAGTCTGAGCTTTGCTTTGAGCAAGGGTTTCAAACCAGCTACATTGGAAACGAAAACTTCCATTGTTGAGAGAATCTGCAAGGTTGAAAGACACTCTTAGGATGTTTATTGGCGTGGCTTCATCTAGGGGTCACCATTGAGCTTCGTTGAAGTCATTGAGCATTGTCGCGAAAGGTTTTACAAGGAGATATCTTCAGTTTTCCGACACTATAATTTCAAGGAGTTAATAAAGATCATACTACAATGTTTGGACTGCATTTTTGGAGGGTTTGACTTGTTTTTGAACCCATAACCTGGCCGTACCAGTGCTGTATCTGGCCATACCAGGCTGTGAGTACTTTGGGTCTGTTTGGTGGCAGATTTCTCATTGTTTTCTCTTCCTATCTAGGCATATGAGGGATGCAACTAATAACAGTTCATTATCAGTGAATAGAAGGCAGTTTTAAAGGAGATTGAGGGAGTTTGATGCATCAAATACACTGCTGCAATAGCCGTACCAGACCAGCAGAGATGTGGGTTCCTTAGGGACCCTTTTTATCTTCATTTTGTCACCATTGGAGGCGCCAACATTTGGAGGAGGAGCTGTTCTGTGCATTGATGTATTTACAGTCCATGTATATTGGAATATCTCAGAATTTTGAAGCTCCTAGCACTTTGTAACAAGCTTTTTCAGACATGTACTTTCATTGCAGCTAATGGGTATGCAAGATTCCTATTGATAATCTCTTTCTTCCATATGCGTATTGCATTTTGTTGATATTTAATACATTTCCATCATATTTTGCCATCTGGGTATTCCTATTTCTTTGTATTATCAAATATATGTACATGCATGTTTCTATGACAAAGAATGCAAAAACCCAAAAACGCATCAGGTATCAACTAAACATCAGGAAACATAAGGGGGTGGGATATTACAGAGGAGAGAGAGAGAGAGAGAGAGAGAGAGAGAGAGAGAGAGAGTATGGTCCATGGAGGAGTGCAAACAGCAGTGCTAAGCTCAATAAACTCCCTATATGAGCAATTTATTTCATCTATCCCTGTTTTGAGGAGTGTTGTACCCAATCAAAAAAAATTTGCTTCATTAAGGCATTTTGAGCAAGTCTAGAAATTTTTTCGTCAAAAAAGTCAATAAGTCAAAATTTCTAAAAATAGACATCAAATTAGGTTTTTTGGGTTTCTTGAGATATGGATGCTGGCAAATTTTTTTAAAAATAGAAAGTTTCTAAAAATAGAATCTCCGATTCAAGTGTCGTGCCTGATTCTCATTGGCTGATTTCGCTTCACGATCTAGGTGGTCCAAACAGAATCTACAAAAGGTCAAGTTTTCTCTACTGGTCAATTTTGCTTTTTCATATGGCGAAGCATGAGCTCCGAAGTCATCAATGGAGGAAGTTCATCTGCCAGAGCTCATTTTCAAGTTTTCAATGTTGTTCAGACGATGCAAAACTGACGAATAGTCGTCGATTTAACGAGGAACAGAAAACGGAGCAGGATGGATCCAGAATAAGGAGAAAAGTGAAAAATCTTCAAATTTGACTAAGGCATGGATTTCCACGTGCCCCTGGAGGCTAGGGGGGCCCAGCTTTAGAAGACTTAGATTTTTTCTCGCATTTTTCAGAAAATGCGAAAAAATGCCTCTGTCAGACAGTTCTAGGGCGGATAAAAGCAATCATTTTGGTCAAGAGGTCCTGAAAAGCTGGAATTCACGTCAGATATACCCAGGTTATCCAGTCCATTCCTCATCCAGTAGAAGTTGACCAATGAATCATCGAAATCAGTGACAGGAAGCAGTTGCTAGCATGAGAAACGAAGTAAACTGCAAGCAAAAGTTGAAAATCATGAGAAATCGAGATCAGGAGAGCTAGAGCTAGAGTTCTTCGTTCAAGCTAGAAATGATTCTCGAGTTTCGAGTACTTAGGCGCTCGGGGCTTTCTCAATAGAGATAGGTTGTTCGAACTATCATATACGCAATAAGATTGAACTTCATCTGAACTTCGTTCAGAAGAGGGTTTCCCTGCGATGTTATGTTCATTTTTTATAGAATTGAGAACTATAGATGGTAGGGGTCTCGCAGAACAAGAACTTTATTAGTTGGCTGGTTCTCTCTAGAGCTGGCTAGTTTTTGGATAGGCGAACTTCCTACCTATTCTAGATTCAACCACTAGCTAGCAGGCAGGGCTAGTCAATGAGAGCGAGTCGGCAACTCCTCTCTCTTCCATTCCTAGTTACTTCTCTCCCCATCCATCCCCCATCAAGTGCGGGGGGGAACTGCCCCCCATTATAGTCTGAAATCCATTAATTCAAAATAATTCGGGCTGGGCACCCCTCTTTTATATTATTGTGAGTGGGAGAATAGCCTAAGGGTGGGTGGGAAAACGTTACTAGCAGCCGGGGTTCCCCGAAAAAAGTTGTTGGGAGGGAATAGTTATTGTGGGGGGTTAGGTTCTATTGTTGGGGTTGTGGAGGAGATAAAATCCACTCGACCCCCGGCCTTCCTTCTCGCCTAAAGAAACAATAGGCGGTTGGGAATGAGATGCTTCAATCGCTCAGCTGATCCCGCCTATCCCAACAATATTCTTTTTCGGGGCGGATCAGTACATTTCTACCCAACTATACCATCCCACCCAACCCGATGGCTCATTCAATCATCTCCTTAATCGGGATAAGGAGTTGGGGATGAGGACCTTACCGCCTTCAATCAATTCCCTTGCCTTCGGGCGGGGAGTGATCCGAACTTCTTATTCCGGGCCTCAAGCATTGCCGAAGGGTCGAATCCCTCCCTCTTGTATGGCCGGGGTATGCAGAACAAAAGTCTATTCGAAATGTTCCGGCGAAAGTAAACCTCTTATTCTAACCGATGGATCCGGGGTTGATAGATGGATGGAGGAGCTCCTACGAATGCCTGGGAGGATCTAGATGGGAAGATGAATTGGCTCTCGTACTCAATGGCTTGCTACGAACAAATAACTATGAAATGGCTGGTCGGGCGAAGGAAGCGCCTTACTGCTATTTGGCTATCACTCCGAACTAGAGGGGGGCTGGAGCGATTATATGGTATGGTACCTGCTACCCCAGTCAGTAGATAGCCTGCCCCTGCTGAAGGTGATACAGTCGGTTAGTGTAGCCAATCCCGACCCGTAGCTTGGGTGGGAGGGAATCATAGGGCCCGAGCGATTCGATTCTCGTCTCCATGGTAGTTTCTATCTCGAGACGAGGAGTTGTTCGTCCCTCTCGGGTAGCGGCTGCAACACGTTTTCTGTCGCGGTGCAGAGGCTGTTTTCTTCAATTGCCGTTCCGGAATACTGGCTCACCAAACAGAATCACTAGAGAGGGGAGCTGCGCGGGCTTGTGGCGAATCGTGACAGGTAGTGGACGGGAGCCACTGGGAGCGGACGGGAGAAATGCATGGTTGAATAGATGTGATGAAGAGGATTGGGATGGCCTCGATGAATTCAGATTTCGTCTCGGTAAGGGGCCTGGACCAAGCGAGGCATGGAACTGGGATGGAGGAATGGGGTTAACTTCGATTAGAGAGTCGAATCAGCTTTTTGGTAGTGAATCTCCCCGGGCCGGGGTCGGGGCGTGATGACGTGGAATGCCACGTCCCAACTATAGAAAGCGGCCGCTGCCTATCCATGCCCTATCTTCCGGGCAACGTGTGTGGGGATGGGTGGGGGGTTAAAAGCCCTCCCACCCACCCCTGGGAATAGTAGTTCCCAACTATATTAGCAGCCGGGTTGGTTCGACCACAGTAAATGTCCTTCTTCCATTACGGCTCTGGTTGAGCCCCCCCTTCTTTATATTATTATTGTCCACTTCTGCCAGCCCCACATCGGTCGATGGGGAAGAACGGAGATTTCGCCCTCCCACCCAGCGGTCGATCAATCAATAATTTCTCCCCCCCTAGTTTGACATTAAGGTTGGACACTCCCGGTCCTGGTTCTTCGCGTTCCCTCGACACAGCCAACTTCTTAATTGGATATCTACACGCCCCCCCAATTAATCTGGGGTGGGTGGGAGGTTAAGACCGGGGAACATTAGCCCCCCACCCCCCCCCCTCTATAGAGTTCTCCCCCCCACCCAGGCCCCCAAGAACCATTATAGCAAGGGAGGTAGATTAGTTAAGGCGAACCCCCGGCCCCCAACTAATCAGGGGTGGGTGGGAGGCAATAGTTGGGGGGGCGGTAGATGCCGAACTATACTAGCAGCCGGGCCCCCGAGAAACCATTATAGCTGCGGGAGGTTTCTCCAATTAGTTCCGAGGGAAAGCCTAGAACCCTCGGGAACTATATCTCCCACCCGCCCCCAAGAACCATTATAGCTGCAACTATAGTTGCCCAACAAATATATATTGCCTCCCACCCACCCAACAATAGTAAGAAGGGGGCTCCAATTAGTTCCGAGGGTTCTAGGCTGGGGTGGGTGGGAGGCTATAGTGGGGTTGGGTGGGCCCCCCCTATCGGTGAAGTCCGAGGATTTGCCAGTGAACCCCCGAACCCCCCGGGGTATATTATTGTGACGGGAGGTTTCTCCAATTAGTTCCGAGGGAAAGCCTAGAACCCTCGGGCCCCTCTATCGGTTTCTCCCCCCCCTTCCCATAGTTGTTGTTGGGGGGGGGCCCCTTAATATTGTAGATTCATTGTGGGGGGCCCGGCTGCTAACATAGTTTTGAAACTCCTCCTATTTTTGGATTTGAATGAACTCTTATGCCGAGGGATAGAAGACAAGAGACTCCATCCACCCGGCCAAACAAATCAATGGTTTTATTCGGCACCATCAACAGCGCATCTTCAAACACGTGCAGCGCATGCACATCTAACCATCACTGCAGCGCATCCTATTCTGATTCCTGATGCAGCGCATCCCACAACTCATTCTGCATGCCTACTGTCTCTACCTCCCCTCCAGCGGGCAACTGGTTCAAACATCTGGTTCCATAAGAATCTATTCCATTGAATCAGTCCATTTCTAGTATTCCAATTCCCGACAGGAGTCTTGGGGCTCGGGCCGGATAGGTAGATAGGGCCTCCCACCCACCCCCGCTTATGGATGATAGTTGGGCATATTACGTATAGAATCTGGCTATCCGGGTGGGGGGGGCGATAGAGTAGGTATGTAACGTATAGAATGTTGGCAGTGCTGCGGATAATGTAATTGGAAGTGCACCTTCGCTAAAGACAATTCTAGTTCGGGGGGTGCGGGGGGGCCCTTTCTTTACAAAGCTAGGGCCACCCCACCTATCACGCTTCTCAAACCCCAAACAATAGTTGATCGGCCCGGCTGCTAGTTTAGTATTTCTGAAGGCAGATTCTATACGACTGTGGGGCAATCTATAGCCTCCCACCCACCAACTATATCTTCCCACCCACCCATAGTTGCCCAGCAACAACAATAATTGAAGAAACCTCCCTAAACGGCTATTTTCACAGGGGGCGGGTGGGAGATATAGTTCCGCCCCCGAGAAACCATTATAGCCCGGGGTGGGCGGTATAGGCGGGGGTTTGAAGGGGGTGGGTGGGGCAATTTCTCAAAGTTGGTGGGTGGGAGGAGGAGAATAGTGCCCGGGCTATAATGGTTTCTCGGGGGCCCCCCCAACTATCTCCCCCCACCCGTAACGGGGTGGGTGGGAGGCCAATATAACCCCCCACCCATCTGGGAGGGAGTTTTAGCGTTGGTGGGAGGCTATAGTTGCCCCCTCGCATTCTATACTCGGCGGGGGGCTCCCCCCTGCTCAATTAATCCAGCCATTTCTATATACCATCGCCATTTGGCTGGCTGGCCCAACTATAGTCCACACACCGAAAGAATAAACCCTCATCTATGTTTTCAACCCTCATCTATCTCTCATTTGGGCCACCTAGAACTAGGACCCGGAACGCCAATGCTTCGGACGGAGGCCACCCTACCCGCACTAGTTTTTTACAGTAGCACGAACAATGACGAAGGGCCCTCTTTTCAATAGGGTCGTCGCTCTATAAAGACGGTTTATTCACCCCCGAACTATATGGGGCTTGGGGGCCCCGGGAAGCGCACAGACAGAACTGCAAGCATGTTCTTCAACCAGCCCGACGGGAAGACACAAGTTATCACTCAATTCACCCAGCTGGGAGTGTTATCTACCCCTCATTCAAACCCCCTATAGATAGTAGGGCAAACTGGTGGAATCCACACACTTATCATACCTATTAGTCACCCAAGTGGAAATCCTTGTCATCTCTCTTATCACCCTAGTGGAATTCGTCATCCGGCACTACCAACCTTTATTTCTTCCCTCCACCCACCTTTCAACGGGATAGGAAAGCCCATTAGAAACTATATTGCCTCCTACCCACTACCAACCAACTATTCCCACCACCAATATGCTATGTTCCCACCCGGCTGCTAGTATAGTTGGTTCGTTCTAACTCAACTATTTTAAGATCCGCCGGGAACTCTAGTTCTTTCCGTTTTGTCCTACCCGCACTGGTTCAATCAAAGTGCTACCCATACCCATCGTATGTAGGTGTGATTCCAGATAAATAGTTGCGTTTTCCCTATCTTCCTCCCACCCGGAACTAGACTATTCCCTCCCACCCAATTGAAGGAAAGCCCTTCTTTCCTTTTGGCTGGCAATCCCTTTCTTCTATAGTCGGAGAAAAGGCCATGGTTTTCGGTACTGATTCGAGTGGATTTCATCGATGAAGTTGATCACCGGTCCAAGACCCCACCATTCTAAAAACGGGTATGGTCGGTCCCAACCCCACCGACCTATATTCCTTAGGCATATATGGTCGGTGTAGTTGCCTCGGGTGGGAGGCAATAGCATGGTCTTTGGTTCGAATCCTGCTCAGCTGCCTTCGGCCGGAGGAAGGGAAAAGGGCATCGGTTCCGAAAGACAGAATTGAGTAAACGAATCGATCCCCACCGGGGTTGGGTGGGAGATATAGTCGTTCTAGCTTGCGATCGAGTGATTTCTCACTCAATTCGCTTGCCTCTGTTCCAACCCATTGGGAGCACTGCCGGGAAAGCAGTTCAGAATGAGAGGGACTTTGGAGAGCGACTCAACTTCGAATGTGCCGGGGCATCTTAGCTCTTATGTGCCTATGCGTACCGGGGCTATCTCTTTCAAGAAAGGATGAAAGGCACTCGAACGAACATATTTGATTGTTTCATTCTGGCTGTATGTTATGGGGGCATAGAGGCAACGAACCGATCAATACATCTGGATGGGGAGTCGACCTGTTGTGTTGGGCAGCTCTCATTCTGCGAGGCCCGCTAGAGGTAGGTAGGCCCTTCCTGGCCGAAGGAGGGAAATGGATAGTCCATCTCGGTCTGCTTTTGAAGGTGTAATTGGCCCAGCAACTGACTATGCGGCCATCACTCGTTAATCCTACTAGAATATGTGGATGCAAATTCGCCTGCCTTTAATCACCGCAGATGTGAAAACAAACCCCAGGGGTCGGTCGGAGGCTGGTTCGTGAAAGCCGGTAAGAGTCTTTCGCATCTTTCCGATAACCCCCCCATTCTAAAAACGGGTATGGTCGGTGGGTAAGGCATATATGGTCGGTGTAGTTGCCTTGGGTCGGAGGTGAAGTCCGAGGATTTGCTTATTTCCCCCAGAACTATAATGAAGCACCCGCCCGCCCTACTATTCTAATGGGGTGGAGGTAGATGTCGTTGATTGGGTTGGGTGGGAATATTGTAGTTGAAGGCAGGCTTGGTCAGTTCGATCCTTCCGTATGTCTTTCTTGCTTTCGTTTCAGTATCGCCTACAATTCCCACCCAACCCCCGGGTGGATCGAGTGCCAACTATGAAGACAGGTGCATTGGAACGGAGTCTTGAGTAAGGTCCACAGGAACGGAGCATTGATAGCAGAAGATGCGGAAGTAGCTATGCCCCCATCTGTCCAATAGCTTTTCATTCGAATAAACAGGGTTTCGACTCCTCGACTTACATACATTCTCTCGCCTTTCTCCCCTGTTTCCGACTGAGGGATGGGTGGGAGATATAGTTGGGCGGAGGCAGCTCTATTACATACAGAATACCATTCGATGCGTTCATCATATTACGTATATAAGATACGGGAGCCTCCACTGGGATTCAACAACCAGCAATTAGAAAACGCTTTTGAAGCTATTGGCCGGGGGTAAAGGGAAGGAACCGGAATGAGCGGAGATACCAGTGGTTCGGAGAGGTTGCCCTTTAATGTCGGTATTCGTTCGTCCCGGGGCCTATTTTGAGACTGTTGGGAATGCAGAAAGAACATAAAGTCATGTTTGGCCAAGATCGATCCTGTTTGCCGGCCAGGGCGGAAACTAAAGGAAAGGGAGGAATAGCGAACGTGCCCTTAGAATAGTAGGGGCCCTCCCTCATCTAGAATTCCCGGGTGTGCATTCATAGGGGCTATAGTTGGAGGGTATAGTTGAAAACCATCCATTCTTTATTTCTATCTATCGGCACGGCCCCAACTGAAGTTGTAGGTGGAGAGGAATCGCTGATCTTGATCACCGGAAAGAAAGAAAGAACAGAGTGAGTTAGCCAGCAAATTGATTGATGTTTCTACTGTTGCATGGAACCTTTTCTCCACGGCACGTTTCTCCCCTCTTGGTTCTTCGAACCCTTCCAATTGGCACTGACCGTAATCTTTCATTCAGATTACGGGTTTCCCTTGAAATGTGAGTTACAGCAAGCATTTCTTAATATCTCCTCCCACCAACAAAGGAGGGGCCTCCTCCCCCACCCCATCGTGGATTAGATAAAGGGCCTCCTCCCTCCCTACTCCTTCCTCCCCACCTACAATAATATACCTCCCGGGGGGGCCCTCCTCCCACCAACCCGCAACCATTGGGTGGGTGGGAGGTTATGACTCTCCTGAACTATCGTTCAGGCACGTGTGTGGGCCCCCCCTGGGAGGTAGATTATTGTGGGGGGCTCAAATTCGGGGTTGGGTGGGACCCCCCACTATAGCCACCCACCCACCCCGGCCCGGGTGGGAGATAGCCGGGAGGGCTACTGTAGTTGTTGGGAGGTAGATTATATTGTTGTAGCCGGGAGGTGCTTCTTATTATTGTGGGGGGTATAGGCTGGGTATAGATAGAAATCTAGAGTGTTCCCAGATCCAGATTAAGTAGTAGAGTCCAATAGTAGAGGGGAGGCGGGGAGCTGCCCAGATCTTTATGTACATGTATTGAGAAGTCCCGGACGATCACTGAATTACATGAAGGCCTTGGCTTGCCCGCTTGAGCTTTCTATCCAATAGTCGGATTATGTACTTGGATACCCGGCCAGCCATTATAGCGAAATGCGACTATTGGATAGAAAGCCGCCTTAAGGAATTCCTTAAGGCAACTCTAAAGGGGTGGGGGGGGCCGGCCGCTATAATAGCCAGCCAACGTTCAGCCTCCCGCCCACCCCCGTTGGGAATTCCGGATTCCTATAGAAGAGATTTTATGACATATGCCCGCCCTTGTTCCAAGGAGCAAAGTCCTAACATTGGAGAGCTCATGTTCCAAGAATTTATGATGTTCCGACAAGAGCTTCTGTTCCTTAAAGTGTAGCTCTTACAATAGCATAAGTTCCAATTAGTAGTGTTCCGACATATGTCCTTGTTCCGAGTAGTGATGCTTCAGCCCTATAGAATATAAGGGCCCTACCTCTATCACAAGATTTCCACGGAGGGATGGGGTCGGCTGCAGCGGTATTCAGTTGATCCACCCGCAGATGATCTAGATCCCATTCCCATTGGTCAATATCGAGACCTAGAAGCAGTGGGGACAAAGGCGGCAATAGTTTCACGCGTTTACCCATATCCAATTGACCGGGACCACCCAGTAGCAGATCCAGTGACAGAGGCAGAGATGGTAACAGAACCGAAGCAAACAGGAACATAACCCGTAGCAGAGACATCTAATTGAGTTTACCCGGTTACAGCAACAAAGTAAGCAAGAGGTTGACCCATATACAAAGCATTCCAAGCATCTGAGCCTGCAGAAACAAAGGTAGCACCCCCAGCAGTTTGAGTTCCATAGTCGGTAGCAACGGATCGAGATCCATATCGTGACAAAGACGCAGTTGGAGTATCACCAGTGGCACCAATAGCACCCGCACGGGCAATTCTATATTAAAGGCCGAGGGCAGCAGTTGGACCATCAATAGTAAACCAATTCGAGATCGAGAGCTAGCATCTTAGGCAGCGGGGGAAGAGCATGCACCATCATAGGGAGAGAGCAATTTACGCACGCTTTGAACCCTGTTGATTCAGAACCAATTGATCGAGTGCCAAGAGCAGATCGATACAAACCATTGGAGTAAGCATATCGAGGTGCCTAAAGAAACAATAGGCCTGCCCTAGTTCCAAATTGAGATCGAGAGCTAGAAGCAACCGTAACAGAGCCTGTTCGAGAGCTAGAGTCTGCAAGAGATCAAGACCCAGCAACAGAGGTGGTAGAGACAGGGGTAGCGGAGGCTAAAGCATCAAAGACAGGAGCCCCTACTATTATATTATGAAGTTGATTCGGTTTCAATCGCAGTTTCACCACCGGCAGAGACAACACCCTTGACTCCTGAACCATTTACTAAGTCCCATTGAACTCTTGGTTTAGATGATATGTCATTTGATTGAACTTGAGTTTCTGTATTGTCTTATTCCAGATGCCTATCAAAGGCAGAGTAAGAACCCATTAATGAAAACAATAATATGCAACTTCTATTTCTTGGGGGCCGAGTGGGAACATTTGAACTTGAATCAGTGAATGACCCAACAGCTACATATCCAGTCGAAGAAGCGGTTTACCGAGCGAGTAATTGGAAGCTCCCGCAGCAGTCGTTTCAGCAGTTGTTTACCTAGAACCATAGGTAAAGGCGGCCCCTATATATACATCCGCGGCAGTCCCAGCAAATCCAGTTGGAAATGAGCCGGTCGAATAACCACCACAAGCATCAAGGCAAGCAGCAAGGGTGGGAACACTTACACAGCTGCCTGATTCAGCTACTATACTATATTCCTAAGCTCGCCTGCCTGCCAATACGAATGTGCTTCTGACATTACCTACTGGTGCACTTGAAGCTCAAACCATGGTATAATTCTACCAAGTGTACCAAGAAAGAGCTTCTACAGGGCCTATGACCCTCCTCGTGTATACGCTATAGGGCAAAGATATTGGTTCTTTGAAGTGGTGCCCCAACCCCGTCATGCCATCGAATTCCTTAATGGTTGGTTCGGCCCATGATCCAGAGATGCACCCACGGATGGAACGGAATCTCTTTTTCTAGCCCGGCGAAGGTGGGTGAGAGAGAGTCGGCGATCCGCAGCCATTCCTTAGACTGGACTATACTATAGATCCATCCCAGGGGTGGGTGGGAGGTTCTAGTTGGTTGGTTCCCGGGTTCACTCACTGCCTTGCGAGAGATAGCTCATTCCATGCCGTACTATAGATAGCTGATTCCACGCCTTACTTAAAAAGGGCACCCCCTACCACTACTATATGTATGCCCAGCCAATACTTGGGTTCCCCTACTCACCCACCTCACTTGGATCCATTCCGGAAGAGGGAGCCGCGCCAACGCCACCCCATAGAATAGTAGGGGCGGATCGGATCCACTGCTTCACCCATGGCAATGCCAACGGAACAGCCGCGGGCCAGACTAAAAGGAATCCAAATTGAGCCTGGGCCTTCCTGCCACTAGACTTCCCCGGACTTTCAGCAACTAATCCATTCCTCATTGCCTTACTAAGATGAGGTTAGGCCCCACCTTCGGCATAGCTGAATCAATGGATTCACTCACTATAGATAGCTATCCAGCTGATCCACTTGCCTCACTAACGAGAGAGATGCTTATTCAACAACTGGTTCAATGCCTCATCTCAAAAATGGCAGCCTTGCTGCCATAAGAAATTATAGGGGCAAACTCCTTACCTTCTGATCCTAAATAACGATAGCATAGCCGTTCGGATTCCAAGCCTCTTCGGGTTGGTTCCATGCCACTCTATCAACGCCAATCTGGCTTTATCAGCGCTAACCCATACCTAGCTGATTTCATGCCTTACTATCCGTCGGGCCCCTACTATTATCTAGTCACGGAAAGGGGAACGAGGGAAGGCCACCCGCCTTATTAATGACATAATCAGCTGATCGGGCAATCGAGGGGGAGGAAAGCATGCTCATCCATCCAACTCTCCTACAGTCTATCCATCCAACTGTATCCGGGGTGAAGCCCATTACCCGCCATAGCAATTTGAATAGATTAGTGCCCCCGGCCGGCCTCTCGATTATGGTTCAGGCATGAAACGCTCTCCTAGAGGCGCTAGTTGCTAATGGCATGGGCCTAACGCCTACCCTTCTTGTTCGTTGACTGTTCTCTTTGATTGAATCGAGAGTTGCTATCGGGATTGCTATTGCTTGCCGGAGATGTGCCTTCCTAATGTGTGGTGAGACAAAGTCGACTATATACCGACTACCTAACGGGATGGGTGGGAACAAAGGGCCTCCCACCCAGGAACATAACCACCCACCCATCCCCACAGCCACCCACCCGGGCTATTATAATAGCGGAGGGGAACTCGTTACTTAAAAAAGGCTAGTGAGATGCCAAGGGATATTTTTATGTTGGCGAGAAAGGGTTCTGGCTGGCCTAACTAAACGAGGAGATCTCGCTGGGCCGGTTCGAGCCTTTCATTCTGGTCCTATTGAAAGAGCATCCGGTTTCTGGTTTCTTTCCAATAGCTACTAGAATATTGAACTATCTTCCCTTCGCTTTCATCAACTATCGTCTCCAGCCAAACTGGGAGGCAGGGAGTTATAGCCCAGGGAGATCAACGAGGGAGGCAGGGAGTTATAGCCCGGAAAGGAGTTCAGTATAGAATCAACGACTTAATCGAGTTCAGTATAGAATGAATGCTATTAGCCCATCTTGGTATTCCTATTAGCTGGAGTTGGTAGCTGGAGGAGGAAGTTGAATTCTATTACGTGAAGGTGGGCTGGCAGTACCCCATGTCGAAGGGCCAGCCGGGGGTGCCATCCTTTCTTTACCACCGGGCACTCCCTAACTGCAGGAGGATGGTAAGACCGGTATAATTCAATTACTGAACTGGTGTCTCCCTCCCTCCTTGAACTAACCTATCTTACTGGCCCTCCCTCCTGTAGTTAGTTCCCTGTCCTATTCGGCAGTTGGGGAGTGTTAGCCTGCTAGAACTAGAAGGCCTAGAAACAATTTACCAAAGCTGAGCCAACGTTGTCTCGCAGACATGACTGTTACTATTCTTTATTCCCTCCTAAGTTCCGGGCGGGGATTCAATCCAACTGCCCCCCTTCCTCCCACTATCCCTGTTGCGGGTTCCAACTCCATAAGATTGTTCGGAAGGTTGCAACTATCCATACGTTATATCGGGATGTTGGGCCATCGTTAACCGGGGGTGTAGGCGGGTGAGAAGAAGCTAGTCGATGCCGGACTAGTCGATGCCGGAGAATAAATAATAGCTAGTGGGGAAGGATGGAGAGGAGGCCACCCTGCTGTTACACCCCCGATGGATGAATAGCTCACCCCCTAACCCACAGGTAGCTCAACGGCATCTACCTCCCGGTTAAACTAAAATTGTTAATTTGAAATTGGCCCCCCATGTTACGTAGTGATGGATGATCTAAATCGGAGAAGAATGATCTCTCGCCGGAACCTTCCTTCCTTTCTTAACTAATTAGATCCGGAATAAGCCGGGATTCCCAATAATGGAATTATAAGGGGGGCGGAGTTACTTCCGCAACTGTTTCGACTGATCCGGCCGAATCAACGGCGATAATTGAAACCGGGCCTCCCGCAAATAAAATATATATTGCTCCCACCCGGGCTATTGGCCGTCCCGATACAGAGAAATGATGATGGTCATGAGCAGCCTATTGCCTCCACGAGCAAAGGGTTGGGGAATGCAGAACCAGGTGTACACCCATGGGCCGGCAGCCAATGATATTGTGAGGGTCAGAGCCGATTTATATATATGGAATACGGGACGAAGTGACGGCATGAAGAGAGCAAGCCCCGGCATTATCCCGACAGGAATAGTATAACCACCTTCGATTGAAGTGGTCGAGATTTCGGCGATATAGGGATCAAACCGGTAAGAGGCCCAGGATTGGCTGAGCTGTTGGCGGGGATTGGCTCAACCCATGGAACTGAATGACATCCTTCAGGATGGTGGAGGTGATGATTGACCGATATTCTTTTCTTCCTTAGCCTGCTTCCCCGCCGGAACCGACCCGAGACCGTGACAAAGAATCGCTTCATCTATGCGGTTCGATCCCGGAGGAAAGGCGTCCATACTATGGAATTCGGGGCTAGGGCAAGTTCCGATGCATAACACGGACCCATGTCCAGTTCTTGAGGTGACCGGCAAAGAATGCTTTCGGAGTGGCGAGAACGGAGCGATGCGATGTCACCGTCTCATGAATAACATGTTGGCATTGGGTACCAGAAGCCAAGGTATGGGAGCCTAGCAAGCAACCTCAGGTTCTTCTCATGGGTGAAGGGACAGATACAAGGGGCGTATGCCCCCTGCTAAGATGGTGTGCTTTGACAAGCACTTCCAAGAGGCGTTCAGTGCATTGGCCCGTCCGGGAGAAGAATCAGATATTTCCCCTCCCCGGTGGTGTGACCGATGCCCATGACGGGGATGGTGGCTGCGGGTCCGGCCGGAAGAATTACGTATATAACCTAGCTAGCTCGTGCTGCTCCATCAACGGAATCTACAGCTCTATATCCTCCCACCCACCCCCAGGGGCTTCAGAACTGGAATTGGAACTTTAAGAGAGAGATGCCGGGTGCTATCCTTGCTCCCTACCCCACCATTGAAACTAGGTCCCCATCCACTGAATCTGCATAAATCACTCCACGAGTACCTCTGTTTCGACTTCTGCAGGACCTACCGCTGGTGAGTCCACTGCTTAACGGCAGAGCTGACTGATGCTCATGGTGTTACCGATGTCGGATCCATATACGACACCGGCACCGGGTTCGGATCTAGAGCTGTTGGATCAATGGATTCCGCTACCTATGCTTCTGGCCCAGCAAAGATAGTGAAGGGCTGGTGCTGCTAGCTAAGGCTCTCCCACCGCTGAGTCAATAGCAGCATAATTGACATCGAGATCGGGATCAGAAACGACTGGATCATCTGCTCAACCGACTAACCGCATCAACTACTTGATCGACCGGATCAGTAGTAGGAACTGGGTCTCGACCATGAGAATCTGGATCTCCTCCTACGACTGATCCGGAGCTGCACAAGGGGAAGCTAGGACCAGCTATGGAACTGGCAGAGATGCTCCCGTCTCTGCTTATGGGTATGCCGCTTGATCTACCGATGTTACTAGTGCCACTGAAGCTGCTGCTAGATATGCTATTGGAACAACCCCAACTTCAAAAATAGAAAAGCTAGTTTCAATGTTAGTTGCTAAAATTGAGTTCCACTAAACTCAATTGACTAGTTTCAATTTAGTTCTCAAATTTATTGAGCTCGCTCCTTTAGTTGCTAAAATTGAGTTCCCTATAATTCTCAATAATATACCTCCCGGGGGGGGCAACTATATCCACCCACCCACCCTTTCCTATTGTTTCCCACCCACCCCTTTCTCTTCCGGCACTATATCTCCCACCCGCCCGGGTAGATTAATTGTTGCCGGAACTATTGTTTCCCACCCACCCCATATTATCGGCCACCCACCCTCCCTCCGGAAAACCCCGGTCCTGGGGTGGGTGGGAGATATAAGGGCAGTCCATCAAGTTCAAATCCTCCCGCTCCTACTGCATCATAAATAAGAAACGATGGTGATCGACTATCCGATCCAGCTTTCAAGTGATGACCTACACGCTGGGAAATAAGCAACTGAGTAAACAAATGATTCACCCTCTCCAGAAGCAGGGGATCGCACCCAGGCAGACCGATATCGTTATCGGGCGGGGGAAGTCAACGCGGCTATCGATCCAACACCAGCCGTCTATCTCAATGGACCGGAAGTTCATCCATCTAGCAGTCATCGGTCAACAGAGAAAGGCGCGGGAGATCAACTTATTTCGGAAGGAAGGTATTTCCGGATCGGATTGGCCGGAAGAATCCCACATCAACTAAGCGATCCCCATCTTCTCTGTCTGGTTCCGTTTGGACGGACTATCCAACCATGTCGGTTGGTGGCCTATTCGTAGCTTCTTCATCCATGACCGGCAAGGTTATTGAGATCGTAACACTGGAACTCGAGGGGATAGAAAGGCAGATAGACAATCCGACTCAGATAGGGCTGGGTTGGGTGGGGATAAGAAGCAGCATAGGTTGGATCGGCTGCTTCTTCTTCAGCGACTACTCCCACCCACCCGAGGGAATCAATCAACGGAAAGGCATAGATGAGAGAGATAGGCGGGTGCTGGGATTGGGTTGTCGGATCCACTTCGGGTGGTGGGTAGAGCAGTGGGGATTTCTCCTACTAAAAAAACGGAGAGGAAGGAGCAATCTCACCTATTGTCGTATTAACAACGAATCCGAATTGTTAATACGTCTATAAGTTCGATGGCTTAGCTGTATATACGGATTAACGAATGGAATACTCTTGGTTTGTCAGCGATGATAGTTAGCCCGGTCAGGTGAGTTAGGTTGGGCTAGTGGGTAGGGTAGGAGGAATGATTGAAATATGAGGACAACATCGATAAAGAGAAATCCAGGGCTTCCTCCAGCGAATCTTCTGTTTTATTCTGTTCCCATGTCGGCTTGATGAGCAAATTGATTCAGTTAGCCCAGAGATAAGGTAGGGAATAATAGAAAAGAGGGCGGTTAGGTCGCTTAGCCTAGCTTCTGTAGCTTGGTTTCTAGCTTGCTAGCCCGGGAGGTCAGCCTCTGTTGAGTCTAGCCGCCTGGATGATTAGCTGTTGTTAGCTGATTAGCATAGCCTGGGTTGTTAGCCCCGGTCCCCTTAGCCTACCAATCCTAGCCTTTATTAGCCTTTCCTTACTCATTGAACTTTTTAGTGATAATGAGGGTTACCTGGAGCGATCAGTTCAGTTTGCTCGTTTCCTTCCGCAGAAGGGGTCGACCCCTTCTGATATTTCTAGCTTTGTTAGCCTCTGGCGGATAGGCATGATTAGAATCTTTCTTTGAAAGTTTGTTTCTCTCAGTCGAATGAATCTTTCTGCATTCATTATCCTTCTGGCCATCCGGACCATCCTCTAGGAGTAGGGAAGCTTGGTCTAGTTCTGATTCACAAGCTCAGGAGGAGGGAACCGAGAGAGATCTAACCCTTCAGTCGTTAATCCTTCCCTCAAATCTTTTCTCCCTTCCATGCTTCGATCGGACGAGGAGGCTGTGGGATTGAGTCAATATGTTTTGTTCTAGCTTCCTTCCCGGAGGAGTTTCCCTTCTTTTCCGGGCACTATAATTCCCCCCCACCCGGCCCCGCACTATCTCCCCCCACCCACCCCTGGTGTGGGGCAGAGGAACTTGCTTTATTCGACAGGTAGGAACGCATGTGTAGTATCTTAATTGGGGTGGCCCCTGTCGTTCAGGTTGGGTGGGCCCCTCTTTTCTATTATTGTAGTTGGAAGGGTCAATTTCTCAAAGTTGGTGGGTGGGAGGCAACTTCTATTTCGCAGGGGGTGGGTGGGAGGCTAAACTAAACAATATTAGCAGCAATGGGTTGTGGGCTGTATCGTTCTCTGTGGGTTGTGGTTGGGTTTTAGGATTAGGTGGGTGCTTTCTTTCTGACCCCACCCCTGTATCTAGGTGCCCCCATCCAGGGTTGTAGGTGAGGTTCGGGTTGGCTGTTTCAAGAGGGCGGGTTCCTTTCCTTGCCCCCGGGTTCTATCCCTTTCTGTGGGTTGGGGGTTGGTGGTTGGAGGGGTAGGTGGTTTGTTCTATACGTAATACCCCTCACGCACCCCGAAGCTAGTATTGGCTGTTGGTTGTGGGTGGGTTGGATGGGTGTTGTAGGTTGGGTGGGTTTTTGGGGTATATAGTAGGTGGTTGGAGGATTAGGGGGTTGCTTTATTAAAGGCTAGAAGCCTTTACTTTCTCTTGATCCTGGCACCTGATCCGTTGAGGGCGGGCGGGGTTTCCCGTTATGACTCCTCCACCAAAAGTACTAAACCGCTGTGTTTCCCCCAGCACCACCCAAAAGCCCCCTCTTTTCTCAATTGTGGGTGGGAGGGTGGAAGCGGGCTTCCGGTTACCGGTTAAATAAAAGAATGCTAGCTTGTTGATTAGATCGATCCTTGACACGAGGAGATCGATCTTGGCCATGAAGGTGTCAGACATCGATCTATCTGCATACCGAGGAACTCAATTAGATCGATCCAAAATGGAAAGGATGGGAAAATATCTCTGGTTGGGGTGGGGGGTATAGCCTATTATTGGGTGGGAGGGAATTTGAGAACTATAGTTGGGGTAAGTGGGAGGATAGCCTAATAAGGTGGGAGGAGGTTCCGGTATAGTGGGATCGGCGGTAGTTTGAAGCAGGACCAGTTATATATAGTTGCCCGTGAGAGAAGAAATGGTTGGTAAGCCGCTGCTGTTCGATGGCTCACTTAGGATTGTGTAGTCGGTTTAGTCAGAGATTGACTCAGCCAATGATTGACTACGGGAACTTATGACTGACCAATGGTCCGGTTGAACCCCCTACTGTCTATAGGGTATTGGGTCAGGTGCGTGCTAATCTCAAGCTGCAGAACGCCCTTTTCTATTCCGGGGCAGGCCGCCTTGCCCGTTCGGATTTGCCCCTATTCATTCAAGCGAGATAGAGTGGTTTACCGGGCACCTTCATGATCTCTGTTTACTGGCGGCGGCCCCTCCGCATCTATACAGATTCTTAGGAGCCCCTGGAGGCTAGCGGCTCCCATCTTTTCATGCCTTAAAATTTTTTCCACATTTTTCGAGAAACGTCAAATAGCCTTCGTTTGCCCCTTTCTGGGGTCAAAATCAATCAAAATTCAGTTGAAATGCCGGTAAAAGATGGAAATTCATCTTAGGCAGGTTCAGGCTACTCAGATCACCTCCCATCCTGCTCCAATAGTCAACCGGACAACTTGACACGAAGATTGAACAGGACCTGCGACACGCAAAATGGAGAAATGGAAAGAAAAATTGAAAATCTTGAAAATATTCTAAGGCACAATTTTCTAGGAGCCCTTGGAGGCTGGGGGCTCCCATCTTTTCATGCCTTAGAATATTTTCCATGTTTTTCTGAAAAAATGACAAATCTTCATCCATCACCCCGGTCATATTCATAGATAATCAGTTTGGCTCGATTTTCAAGGCAAGCACAAGGTACAATCAGCTCAGTTTTCATCAGGCTTGCCTGTATACCAAATCATCAGACTCATTTTTGTTCTGACGAGCAAAAATTGATAGCCAGACAGGGGTTTACAGTCACCGTGGACGCAGAAGACAAGAAATTGAAAAAGTTGAAATTTTCCAAAAAATGGCTAAGGCATGAAAATCCAGGAGCCCCTGGAGGCTAGGGGCTCCCACCTTTCATGCCTTAGAATTTTTCATGTTTGATAGTGTTTTTTTCGACAGCCGCTTCCAAAACTTCATTCGGCGACAGGTTCCAGAGGCCAAATTTGCAGTCAAACGTCGTCAGATCGTCAGTCCAAGGCTGGGGATGAAATCAGGATTGATAAGTCTTCAAGGTGCCATGATCAGTCAGCTTTTTCAGTCAAACGGTGACAGTTTGTCATCTTGTTGAAGTCTGAGGCAAGCCATACTAGAGTCAAAACGAGTGCAAAAAGTGTCAAAACGAAGCAAAAATTGACTAACACTTTTGCAACCTCGCGTGTTTTATGACATCATCAAAGAATTTCATCATCCCACACATGAAGCCATAGGCAGCTATAAAATAGGGATTCTTCCTATTCGAAGACATCTACTTGGATTTGTGCTTTAAAAGATGTTTTCTTCATGGATAGGATTGAAGCTTTATTCTTTCAAAAAGAAAGCTGCTTTTTTGCCCTAAAATCCTATAAAGACAAATTTTTGGCCTTTTTTATTCATTACTTTTGCAGGTTGCATCCAGAGGAGGAAGATTTTTATTTTCTTTCAACGAAGATTCGAAGACCCAAACGAAGTGCTTTTTCAGCGTTCTTCATAGTTTCAGGATAAGGAAGCAAGGAGGCATGTTTTTTCAAGGTCTTTTTTTTCTAAGGGATTGTTTTTCAGAAACAGGGCCAAAGCTTTTTCAATTTTCATCGAGATGGGTCCATCCAGAATATCATCCTCTTGGAGATTGGGAGATTTTATTTTTCCGAGAATCTACTTTTTTGCTGTTTTTTTGGGAAATCCTCCGCTTTTTCAAAATCTGACAATCTGGGTTGCTTCAAAATGGAATTATCTACAAAACCCATGTGCCAGCTTTTTCGCTCACATTCTGCTTTTTAGAAGAAACAGAAAGTTATTTTCAGCATTTTGTCCAAGATCTTTCCGACATAGGCGTGTTCACAGTCATTTTTCAAATCTTTCAGTATGCAGTACTCTCCAACACAAATCAAGCCCAAAACGGCATTGGTTCACGATTACCTGAGAACTTTCGAAACAGACTTGCATAAAGTACTTCCAGTGATCGATTTACATTCTTTGGAGGATGCAAGAAATAATGCTATCAGGAATCTGGGACACTCCAGTTTGATTGCAGCTACATCCTTCCCCATTTCAGTACAAAGTATTGAGTTCGTGATTGCTTGTGTGAAGCATTACAATCTAGTCACAAGAGAGATTCAATCAGGAGATGGTCGGTTGCTCTGCAGTCTCAACCCAAATGAAGTTGAGAAGTGTTTTTCAATACCAGTCTAGAGGGAGAACCTAGCTGTTTCAATTGAAGAATGCAAAAGGGTGTGGAACAATGATAAAGAAAAGTACCGGAAAAAGATTGCTCAGAGGTGGTTAAAGAAAAAGCAGAATGTTATGCCAAAGAACGTTGGACGTGGAGAATTCAAGGAGGAACATACAATAATGATTACTCTGCTAAGTTGTATCACAGGTCAAGCAGATGCTAACAAGTTCTAGCCTTGGATGTTTTACATCATGTCCCAGATTGTTGATGGAACCGAATTCTATGACTGGTCGGCACTCATCAGTGAGTCTCCACTAACAAATACTTGATTTTCAAAGGGCTCATGATTTCCACATGATGTCGTACCTTGTGTATTTGATGGCTTTTCAAGGTCAATTCAGAGGTTCGAATGTTGTTGGAACTCTGGGTACTCAACATGTTTATCACCATTTCCTACAGCTAGAGTTTTCCCAAGCTGAGCGGCATTACAAGCGGGTAAATGATGCATTCCTTATGCATGCAGTGCGAGATATGGATAATGAGTTGCGTATACAATTTTTAGCAGACGCTAGAATGGCAATGGCAAAATGGACTGACTGATTTATCCAATTTCCCACTTTTTCCTACATCAAAGTATATGGCTACTCAGGAGAGCCAACCATGTTGCCGAGATATCCTACAGATGAAATAGCATTTATGGAATTTTTGAGGCAAGCCTATGAAGTTCACACATTTCTACGTAGCAGACACAAGGCGGCTTTCAATTTTCCAATTGGGATGGGTATTTACAGATGCAGATCTGGAGCAAATGCCAAGGTAATTAGTAATGAATCATCCAAGTATGGTCTCAAGTTTTTCGACAGGACTTCATATGATCCTCGTGGTGTTTTTGCATCACATCTTGGTCAAAATTGTGTACATACACATGCAGTTGAAGACTTCTGGGCTAACTGTGCTGACAAGCTTGAAGTACGAGAACGCAGTTACAGCAGGTTCACTCTTCGGTAGTTGGTTGATATCTTGTTAGAAGATGTAGAGGGCTTGTCAGATGATGGTGAAGTTTTACTTCCCACATATTTCAGAGATCAGGTTGAGCAACAACCATTGCCACCAGTTAATTGGTCAGCCAAAGAAAACACCTTGATTGAGGAAAGAAGGAACCGAGCTGTCAAAAACAATTTGATATTCTTGAAGAATAAGCGAAAAGAACCCATTCCGGTTGCAGAGCCGCCAATTGTTCAACCATCAGAACCTTCCACTTCCAAACAAAAACAAAGAGTTAAGGCTATGAGCGTCCTCCCAGAAGGAACAAAGATGGCCAAGTTGAAGAGGAAAAGGGTTGAGTCTCCGGTTCATTTTGAGCAGGAGCAACCAACAGTTGCATCAGAAGTTCTCACTGAACCAGCACCGCATGTAGAAACATTGCGTTCAGATCATGCTTCTCCACCTTCATCTCTGAGTTCTCCTATCCACATAGATTCAGAGCTAGATTCGCCCGTTCATAACTCTAATACACATATTGGTTCATTAGGAGTTGATGAAGTTAGAACCGACTTTCCGAGAGGGATGGCCCATCCTGGCTTGAAAACATTCTAGGAAGGAAGAGGAAAAAGCCTTCATATCAATTGGATTTAACAGAGCTTAAGAGCGTCTACCAAGACACAACAGACAAGAAGCTAAAGAAGCAGGTTTGCATTGAAAAGAATGCAGATGGAGAAATGATCCTTGAAACTGCAGCGCCACCGAAAAATAAAAATGTTGATGATATTGATGTTGATGACTTCAAAGTTGCCAAAGCTAATCTTGGAAGGAGCACACGGCATACAGATGTCAATTTCTTTGAGGTTGCAGTGGATAATCTGAAGGAGAGGGTGTTGAAAGATGGAGAGGATAAAGCAGCCCTCAAGGCTGAAGTTAGGCAGTTGCGGCAGCATATTTCTAACCTTTTCCATGGCACATCACAGGCTGATTTACTGCTTCCTCCGAATCTTGAATCGCCTGCCGATTAACAGCAATTCAGTCAGTTGGTCCTCTATGGAAGGCACATGAATATTTGGGTGGAAGAATTTGTGACTAAAGGGAGAGTTGTACTTTCAGAGTTTTATCAATTAAAGTATAACGCTCATGATCTACATCAAGGTATCCAAGGGTTACAGCAGACTATGGCAGAAAATAGACTGGTGTTTGAGATCATTGTCTCCGACTTGAAGAGAGCACATAATTCTGTTGATTCAGCCAAAGATAAAGAGATTGTTTCTACTTGGAAAGCACAGTATCTTTTCACAGTATAAACTTATGACAATATAATCTCAGAGTTAGCAGAGTGGAAACAAAAGGTGGTAAACGTTCTTAAGTTTGTGAGATCTTTTGTTTCTCAGATCCTGTGTTCGTATGAAAAATAAGATGGTACCCTGTCTGATCTGAGGGAAGTGCAGACAGAATTCCAAACTCTCGTCCGCAGCAATTTTAATGGTGATATCAGTGCCGACAAGATGGATCGTTTTGCCGCGATAACAGTGAAGTTTGATAAAGCCGTGGGCGAAGTTCATGAATTCCTTTAGATGGTTGCAAATGGTGAAGAAATGTTAGAGAATCATAATATCATTCTAGAGAGTATCAGTGTTCCTGGCAAAGATGCGGTCACTCATTTTTAGAAGATATTATTTCCCAGAATATCAATGGATGACATCACCAAAAAAGCAAGAATGTAGATGAGGATGTGATTCAAAAGAAAGCATCTTTAACTCAGATGCTTTTTGTTTTAAAGCATTTGCTTTCATCCTAAGCTCATGCATTCTATTTTTAAAAAGAAATCTCTTTGTAATAGTTGCATTTTTCTTTGCTTTAAAGCATTTGTTCATTGTAATCTTTGTCTTAGAATAGAAATAAAGCTTGCGAGTTGGCGAGTCAGTTAGGGTAAATCAAGGAGATTTTAGGGTTCCCTACTCTTTTGATTTTAGTATAAATAAGGGCAGCCTTGCCCATTGTAATGGAGCTACTTTTGTGATAGCAAATTTGTTGTGCCTATTCTAGCCTACAAATCTTGGTATTCCGAGTATTTGTTCACTCTGTGTTCATTGTAAGGGAACCGTGTTGGAGATAACATATTTTGTTGTGCCTATTCTGGCCTGCAAAATTGTTGTTCAAAGTGCTTGTTCACTCTGTGTAATCTATTTCCAGTGTTTGATCGCTTGTATGCCTGCCTTTTGCTACAATATTGTTGTCCTGGAGTTGTATCGACTTTGTGATGTTGGAATAGAAATCTCATGCCCGTCTTTGCTCTGATATTCTATCTCAGATCACCAAGTTTTGTCATTAGATGTGTGGCTTCTGTAACTTTTATTTCAGCTTTCATCATTAAAGTACAATGAGTCTTGTGATGTAAATCTGGGAGAAATTTACTTAAGTTTTTGTGTTAAAACAATCATTCCTTGTCCACTTTTAATCCCTTTGCTCTAAATTTACTTAGGAGAATAAAAGCATCATTAGTTTAAGCCTAGTTGTAGTAGAAGTTTTAAAAAAGGAAAAAACCTCTTCTGCAGCGTTTAGAGTTTTATAACCTTGTGCTCGCAGCTGAGAATCAAAAAGAAGATAGGCGAAGTTTAATTTATTTATCTTTTCAGCGAACATCAGTGAAAAGGGAACTCCCCCTTTCAATAGGAGAGCAGTTTATCTGTGCATAGTTGTCCGTTTCCAACTCGCATTCCAAAGGTGCGAATTGAAACACCAACAAGGAGCAAGTAAAACTTTTGGAACTTTGAATTCTTGATTTTTAGTTTCTTTACCCAGTTTGGTTAACTAAGACGAACTGGGCATGGCGACCTGCAAGCTTTATTGGGTCTGTGGTCCCTTAACCTTTGCTATACATAAGAACAAAAAATGGTGCAATCATAAATTTGCACCATACAAAATATTTTGGGTTCAGTTTCAGCTGCCAACAACTATACACAAGACCAATTTGTCCCTAGCTCCCACCAATATGTCATATAAGGAGGCTAAGTTATTTTTGACAGCTAACAAAGATTGGGAGACAACCTGGCAAACCACATGGGACTCCTCTTTAGCTGTTTGTGTGGTTTGACATTGCTCTTTTCTACTTCTTTCTCATGGCTTCTTGCACCCAGACAGTGGTGCATTGACGGGGTTGGGTTCTTAGCACCAAGATTGTGAGTTCATCCATGCAAATGGTGGCCATCAAAGAATTCTCTGATTGTGTGGCTTGATGCTCAGGTCAGAGAAGAGACATCTGCATTCAGGCATAGCTTCTAGTGTTCCCTTCCTAACCTACTCTATCAACATTACTTTGCCAATGGCATCCACACTCTTAGCCATCTACAGCTGAGTTTCGACCTGTTGCTGAGAGCACCTGGCCATTTACTACTGCACAGCTGTCTGTTGCTGATAACAAGCAAAGAGTGGAACAATACAGTTTTCAAGGGAGATGTTTGTAAGACCTTTTTCTCCCATATGCTGACTAAGGGATTGGATGATTCTCTCGCTGGATTCAATAGAATTGATTAGAAGGTATCATGAAGGTAGGGAACCAACTTTTGCATGGGAGTAGAGCTCATGTTTTGGGACCCTGAGGTATTGCCTTTTTGTAAATTCTGCAACAGTAAAACCCATGACTTAATTTCTTTGACCAGTCTAGAGAGAAAAGACTCAAGGTCAAATTATAGTTTGACGACTGCTCAAAGCGTAAAATGGGGATGTAGCAGCTGCTTAGCAGTTTGAATGAGCAATATTTACCCTTGGCAACATAAAGCTAAGATCATACATTGAATAAACATGTCCCATGTATGAGGGAAAGAGGTGAAAGTTGGGACTTTGTAGAGTTTCCAGACAAGGATGAAAATTTAATTAAATGTAAAGGTGCTGAATCATTAGGTGTTGTATATACATATGGAGTGCCAGCAGACCGACCAAATACATGTTGTATGTAAGATATGTTTTAGCCTAACACTTGCTTTAATCCTGTTTGAAGCTATGCAACCACACCTGCATTTGTAAAATTGTGGAATGGTTCTTATAGCCAATGCCATAATCCTCAGGCTTGTACAAGGAGCCATAACCTTTTCCTTGAATTAAAAAGACACTTAAGTGCTTAGTAAGGTGGTATATCAATCAATCTGTTCAAACAGATTGCAAGTTTGTGCAAGATGTTGAAGATTAGCTCAAAATAATTTAGGAATCTTTTGTACCACTTAAATTTAATAAATTTACTAGGTAAGAGTTGTGTGTTCAAGGTAAAAGCATAGAGGGGTTTTGAATTCCTTGGAGTTGTGTGAGTTCTATAGGGACCTGTCTTCAATGTACTATCTTCATTCAATCAGTCTTTTGTGTATCTCAACTCCCTCATGGTCGTTACAATCTTCCTTTTTGTATTTCATTTTACCCATCGAAAATGTGAGTTGACAATCAAGTCATTTTAGATATCTACATTTTGTCATACACATACAAAAAATTTCATATCGTGCCAAACTACAAGCTAAACCCTTGTATTTTCATCAGATCAAGCAGTCATGTTTCTAAGCTTTGTCTTGTTTATTTATGTCATTTTCATGGTCCCTTGTCCTTCTCTTTGCAAGAACAGAGAATAGAACTTTCAAATGCTTTCATGTTGGCAAAAAATAGGCTCAAAAAATGAAGTAGCAGAGATTCATCAACGATCAAAGCATAAAAAGTGTCATTCAACAGCAGAGAACCTGCCATAGAAAAAAGGAGGAAGGTTTGGATCAAAAGTCAGCATATCAGAGGATACCATTATAAAGAGTAGAATTTCAAGTCAAAGGCATGTACGGCCACTGTGTAGCTCACACCATCTAATGTAAACAAGTTTGAAGTTGTTAAAAGTTGCAACTACATGTATGAGGACACTCTACCACAAGCAAATAGTTTTCAAACGAAAAGCAAGACAACTCATATGCTAGGCATGCATTGTTGAGTACGCAAACAATTTTTGAAAGTTAAAACCTAAAAGTATGCACTACAATTTATCAGCATGAACCAAACAATGCAGGAAGCGAAATTTAAAATCAAGATTAGCAATAGCACTACCAAGCATGCGCCGATATGAAGGCAGGGCAATTTTTGAAAATTAAAACATTTGCACTACCATGTCATAGTGCATGCCTCCCTAAATGTGAACAAGTTTGGTTTTTGTCAAAACAAGTAACTGCATATTATGGTGTGCACCATTATGAAGAAGAACTAGACTTTGCTTGAGAAAAACAGTCAGCACACATCTGCAATTTACCCAATGGGATCTGCCCTAAATTCTGAGTGTTATTTTCTGATCTCTGCCCTAGATTTCTGCACTTTAGAATTCTGTTTCAAACCCTAGAATTCTGATTTAGTTTTCTAATTACAATCAAGGGTGGACAGCAAACATTTATGCATCCAAAATGCTCAAACAATGTGCCAATAATGAACCCTTATGACAATAGTTTCAATCATGAACTTAACCACAACATATGAACATCCACAATGCAAAAATAGGAAACAAATCTGATTTCTGTATATATCAGACTGCTGCTACAAATCAGAATATTTGAATATGCAATTACATCAATTTCATAGGCTCAAACATGCCCAAATATAGCCCAGCAATCTGCCCTTACAAGTCAGACCTAATCATAGGTTGTACATACCACAAATGATGAACAATGATGCTCCACAAACCCTCCAAAATGATGGCGCTTGGACTGCTGCTAGGGTTAGGGTTTAGAAACCCTCAACAATGGGGAAATCGCCTCCAAAGGCCAAGTCCCTCTCCTCTAGGTGTGGCGCTCCAAACTAGGGCAGGCCCTAATGCAATGAACATACAAAATGCCCCAAGAATGATCCTTCAAGTGCGGCGCTCAAGTCTGATCTGAAATCTGAATTTATCTTCTCTTCTCCATATTGTATTTGGCACAAATCTCACAATTTGGCCTTAGGGTTTCTGCAGAAACAAATATGGCTTTGATGCTCCTTCTTCCCTTGCAAATCTCCAATGAAACGTAAATTTAAACTCCATATGAGTCCACCTCCAAAGTGTAATTGGATTTTCGTCCAATCCACCTATCTTCCTTAGTGTTTTCATCGTAACAAGGTGCTGAACCAAAAGTTGCAGCCAAGAGATAAATCTCCAAAGAAAAGTATGTGAATGAAAATGATGATGAAATGAGCTCAAAACACCTTATATTTATACATGATTTTATCTCCTCCTCAAGCTGGCCGACCTCATGAGGTATTTCCTCTTTATTTTCTTTTTATTTCTCTCTCTAGGCCAACCACCTTTTGGGTGCCCAAATCACAATGAAAACATTTTTTTATTTCCATCATCCATCCTCAAATCAAGTCGTCCTCCTCAAGGTGAAATAACATAAATTATTCTTATTTTTTCCAAAGGCATTTCCATCTTTTCTTCTATTTTCCATTCTCCTCCTTGGCCGCTCCACATTAGGGCAAATTATCTTAATTGTTTTGACTTCATCAAAACTCTCACAAAAATATACTAAGCCATCTCCCATGCTCATTTTGTCCTACAAAATTGGCTAAGTGTGGAATCTCGCCAATTAGGTCATTCCCTGAGCCCTCCGGCTTAGCCTACGAGAATAGGATAGGCTAGCCAACTCCTCTAGGTGATCACTCCGAAAATGGGGACATTACAACATCCTAGTGTGTGTCATAGTGTGTATGAGCAGAATTTCAAAAACTAAGCTTGCACACCTATATCAAGTCGAGTGCCATTAGGAAAGGCCACACGATTTTTTGGGTTTGAGCAGATCAGCCTATATTGGAGTGGGCCCAATAAAAGGCCTACTGGCTTTTCATCAAAGGAAAAGACATAAGTTACTAATAGAGGTGCCCTTGTGAAGAAGCGTGCCTTTTCATTGAAGGAAAAAGCACCTATTTGTAGTGGCAAATTTCCATACAAAAGATGTTCAAATTTGATTCCAAAACAAAAATAGAACTGCTATTTATAGAAACTTGCCCCATTACAAAGGCAGATCCATTAGAAAAGGAAAAAGCAAGGGACAGCCAAAGGCAGAAATAGAAGATGTTTTGTGTTTAAATAAGACCCTTGATATTCATTCTTTCTCACATCAGCAGACTATGAAATCAGCAGATTTAGCTTGGAAGATTCTTTGGCAGCAACTGTCATCATTTCAGCAGAGTTTTGGTGACCTACTGCAGGTGAATTTTCTGTCATATCAGCAGCAGTTATAGCAGCAGGGATCTATATCAACGTGTGTTTGCATAAACAAATGATAGAACTTGAGCAAACTCGTGAGTTCCGAATGACCTCTTGTCTACCTCATGGCATAAAGAGGGACATTTGCAGGGTTGAACATAGTTGGGCCTCACCAACAAAGAATGGCAAATTGAGGTTGGTTGCTAAGAAGAGTGTAGGCATTTTTTATTTTTCCCATGATTCAGCCAAGACATAAACCACTAATTGTATCTTCTACTCCTTTGTTTACTATTCCCACTTCTCCTACTTCCCCTTCCAGATATCCTTCTCAATCACCCACTAGGTGATGTTTTCTTGACATTCCTATGGATGTAGCCTTAACATCCATTCAGCAAGAATCTCATATACCTCTTCCCATTCTGTCTCCACACCATTCCCAAGTTCCACAATCTCTTGTTCATCCCATTCATTCTCCTCAATCACCGCTCATCCTCATCCTTTCTTCACCCATTAGAAAGTCCTAGACTATGCAAGAAAAAGGGAAAGACACTCCGAAGTGGATAAAATCAATCATTACCAAAAACGGAAAATCCCATCATCTTATCAAATCAACTTTGCCACGCTTTCTGCCATTATTGAAGATTCAGAGGAGAAGAAACCTAAATGACAATTAAGAATGAAGAAAACCACAGGTGGCAATTTCATTGTTGAGGCTGCTTTTCCTCTCGAGGATAAGACAATACAAAATGTTGATCCAGCTCATTTCCAAATAGCCAAGCCAGATTTGGGTGTTAGCACACATCATAGTGATGTTAATATGTTGGAGATTGTTATAGAAAACATCAAAGAAAGAGTCCTCAAGGATGGAGCTGACAAAGTAGCCTTGAAGGCTGAAATTAAACAACCTTGGGGATTCATAATTTACCTTTTGTAGCCTATTTTCCTAATCCTGTAGGGTTTGTGCCCAGATTCTAGAGACTACAGATGAGCAGAGGTGATTAGATCAGCTAATTGCACCTGAGAAGAATATGGAATAGTAGATTGATGATATATGCCAACAGGGTACAAGGGTTTTGGGTCAGTTATATGCTTTGATATCCAAAGCAAAGGAAGTTAGATAAGAGATCACAAAGACAGAAAATTATGGCAGAAAGGCTTCCTAGTTATGAACAGATTGCAAAGAAGTTCAAACCTAACAACACCCTAAGATTGAATAAGTTCTATGAAAAAACAAGTTTTTACATGGGAAGGACAAAACAAATTTCTGATGAGGATTCTAAATGAAGTTGCTTCTACTTAGCATGAAGAAAAGAATAAGTTGAATGAAGTAGAAGGGTTTGTTTCTAGGTTCATGAGTAATTTTCCATGTAAATATGTTAATAAAGATGGTATGGCAATTGACCTCGATGATGTATAGGGAGAATTTTAGCAATTGATAAAAGACAAATTTAGGAAAGCTCAACATGTGAGCAACGTGTATGAATTGGATAAAATTACTATACATATTTAGAAAGGTGAGGAAAAGGTAATAAAATTACAGGCATTAATTTCAAAGGCTACATGTACATTTCAAATCTAGATTGTTTAGATGGATTCAATGGTTGTACCTAGAGAATTCAGAGTTGATCAGTTTCTTCAGAGCATCCAAAAATTTGTTTCAGCACCAAGCCCTTCTGGGGGGTTGTTAAGGTAGCTATTTTTTGTTGTCTCTATTTTTAGCCAAATGTGATTTTTTGAGGATTCACTATATTGAAAGTCCTATTTTTAGATCTCTTATTTAAGAAGATATGATGATTCTAAATCCTTATCCATAGATTTATTTTGGTAATAGTTATCTTATCAAAATGTTATTTTTTGATTTTATATTGTAATAAATTGGACAAAGTGATATTTTGGGTTTGCTTTATGAGCAAGTGAACTATTATTCGCTTAGAAGTTCTAGTTAGATTTTTATTTATTTCTCATGCAATGTTCTTTTTTTTTTGCTATAAGTAACTTGGGTAAGGCACCCAAGAGGCATAGAAAAAGCGTCAAAGTGTAAGATTTTGGTAACCATTGGTTCACCAGATCCTAAAAAAAGAATTATCCTCCAGAATGTGTCAACTGAACCATATAATTAAACACCTTAAAACCTTGCTAAACATGAGAACGAAGGATCATCTTGCTTTCACCTTTACCATTTTTAGTTGGAGGAGACTTCCTCTTCTTTCTTTCCACCATGACCTATGTAAAGTCCTCAATCTAGGTTTCTTGGGATATCTGTTTTTTTTTTAATATGTTATCTGATTTTTGAAAACAACAAAACTGAAACGATGACTGAAAAGGAAACAAATCCTCAAATACTCGCACACAACTTTGTACAGATCTTTGGAATATATATTTTTGTATTTTCTGAATGTGCATGAACTGAAATACAGAATGTAAATGGCTATGGCAGCAGTAGGAACTCTATATCATAAAGTATCTAAATACTTCTGCAAGAAATGATAACAGTATAGCACAAGCAGCGGATTGTGCTTACAGCACTCTTATTTCTTATGGAAATAGATATCCCGATCTACACAATTCTACAACACATGCATATAATCAGCACTCACAATGAATAGCAACTGTGAAAGTCCAAAGTGCAACCTGTATGCTGCGATGGGAGCCTTCACCACTATGATGCCCCCACGAACCTAGACTGGTAATTAAATCCAACAATGAGAAGGTGGCAATTGGAACTCTGTAACATTCAGCACTTAACCTAATTCTGATTACTTCAACTCTGCAATCTGCCTAGGCAGCGCCTAATGACAATCGTGGGAGTATGATGCCAGTGTCTACACACATTATGATCAACCTAATTCTGATTACTTCAACTCTGCAATCTGCCTAGGCAGCGCCCAATGACAATCGTGGGAGTATGATGCCAGTGTCTACACACATTATGATCAGTACTCAGCTCCATATGCCCCAAATTGTCATGATCGAGGTTAGCAAACAGTTGCAGCTAGACTCTCAATATTAGTGGAAGAGATTGGTGTTAACAGCATACAATTAGTAGCTGTGAATCCACTAGTGTTGCCAATAGAGTATTGCAATAGGTCTATGGATTGGAGCAGCACACTGAAACAGCAATAAGATGTTTCCTTGAAATCCCACGACTCTCCACCAGCAAACTGAATTGTAGGGGATGCAGCAATCAATCTCCACTTCCTTGTGAGATCCAATTCAATTAAACTCCCCCTAATCAGCTGCAACGACCCCTTGAATGTGTAAGAATGTTGCGGTTGGATAATGGCCTGATGTAGCTCACAATTTCAGCGATAGAAAATTATGAAATCTCAATGTTAGCGCCTTCACATGTACAGCAACAAATACTTTCGTGGGCTTATTAATCAAGAGCAAATCAACAATTCAGATGCCTAGAAAATTCCCTGAATATTTGCTTGCAAATCTTGATCACCTTAACCCTAAAAATTCGGACAAATCTCTATATTAGCTCAACATGCAAACCCTAGGTGGAATTTGCCAATGCCAAAGATGAGGGTTTTCGTCCTCCTAGATCACAGAAATACCGCCAAGCATTTTTGTCCTTGGATGCAAAATCTAACACAAATTCAAAATGAAGAATGCCGAATGAAATCTTGATAATGAAATGAAGCTAGGCGCCTCCTTGATATACCTTTCCAAATCGGGCCCTTGGATTTAAATTTCCCTCCAAGTATTTAAAAATACTTTTTATTTTATTTTTATTTTAAGTATTTAAAAATATTTTTTATTTTAATACTAGTGTTTTAAAACACCTTTTGTTTTAATTATAATAATAATATTTAGTTGCCCTTAAAATAAGAAATTACTAGGCCCAACTTAGAATAATATTATTAAATATTTTAGTCTGAAAAAGGGGACATGACAACCCAATCTTCAGAATTTCCAAAAGTTGTGTTAAGCACCATGGCCACAGCTAGGAGGTCCACACCAACATTATACGGCAAAGAAGAACCATCTTTCACATAAAGATTATAGGAAGGAGTCACCTTACTCACAAATGGTGGGGGCTTAGTAACTTAGAGAGAAGAAGCCTTTTGGGAGTTAGAAGAATCAAAGGAGAAACAACCAATAGAGGCCTCAGGGAGAACATCCTTAACACAATCAGAATCAATCACCTAGTGTCGAGGTTCATCCCCCAACCACCAAGTAGCCTACCTTTGAGGAGCCAAATGTGAAATCTTGGGGCACTTGAACAGCCAAGTGGCTCATAGCAAAACATGCTCTACATCTAGTCAATCTATTGCTTCCAAATCTTGTTTCCAACCTTAAAACAAATTTCTTTGGGCAATTTATTCGATAAAGCCAACCCAACAAGAATACTTGCAAAAGTGAAATGTCTAAACATTTGTTCAATATCAAGGACAAGAATTAGCTTCCCTAGAGAGTTCTAAATGGTGGAAAAACACTCTAAAGACCAAATCAAAAGAGGCAAGTTCAGAAGCCACACCCAAACCAAAGAAATATGGAAGAATTCAATGAGACGATTAAAATCAGGAAATGATGGTTTCACACCCAAGAAAGCCTTATCGGAAAACCATGGGCCTCCCTTATGCAATGCATCTTGATCTGAAGGGGATCTATAAATAACCAAAAACCAACCTTTTTGCACACAGATAGGTCACCAACTCCCCTTTCACTAGTTGTTTCCAATGTAAAGACAGCCAGTCATGTAGTTTTGCCAAGCTAGGACAAAAATTTTGAAATTTACAAATGAGAGTGACTTGCTTCAGCCACTTCTTTTTTACCTCTTCCCCAAAAACAACAGTGTGAATCTGTTCTGAGGTGGTGGTCTCTCTTTCTACGACACACTCCAAATTTGGTAAATTCTCATCCTTTTCGGGATCCAACAAAACCCTAAAGGAAGGACCTAGATAAGAATTACTAGAAGGATCCATCACTCCAGTAAATGATTTTATACAAACCCTTGGATTGAACATGTTGTTGCCATCGCCCCTAGGATCCCTATAGGAAAGGGAACAAAATAATTCACCTAGAACATGGTTGTGGAAATGTCTCTCTCATGAATTATTTGCTTTTCTGACATGTGAATATCTGTCCCAGTTTTCATCATATAATATTTACCCATAAGTTCCCTTGTTTGCATGTTGTTATATACACCTGAAACATACACATATGGATATATGGACGTAGACACACTTCCCTACCTTAAAAAGACTAAATCAACCCTCTAATTTTCTGACATGTGAATGTCCCAGTTTTGATAATACCATATTTACCAATAAGTTCTCTTGTTTTCATGTTGTTATTAGAAATACAGACTACAGAACTGCTATTTCACACATGGGAGCTTGCTGTATTTAACTTTTTTCTGATAGATTTATCTAATTTTGCTATTATTTTAAAAGGTGTTTCTCATTTGACCTACATGGTGCCCCAACATATATACTGCATATGTGAGGTAAAATTTATAATGCACCGCCAATAAAGAACTATAAATGTATAGCAAGCCTACACTGTACCATTAATATGTTCAATATAATACGCTAAAAAACTCAGCCACTTGTGAGCTTCATCACCATTCCCTTAGCCTATGCAAGTAATACTTCCAGCACAATAATATATGTGCAACTTGGCAATGGGGATGCAAAATAATCCAATTTACCCCTCAGCAAGTAAAATGTTTGCTCTGTTCACACACAGATAAGAAACCTTAGTACACAATAATAGCCATACATATCTATAACAAGATGCTTTTGAAGGGATGACATGAAAAAAACTGAATCATTGAATCATCTTTCTCAGATTTATAGATTTGCATGCACTAAACTATTTAAAGCATTATAGAAAGGAAAGAATTTAGAAGAGAAAAAAGATAGTATCATCAGCTTCACATGGAAATCAACAAAACAAAGGTCCTAAAATAGAAAAGCAGCATTAGGCTTTCAAAATGATGATCCTCGGCAGTAAATCAAATGGACCTGCCTGTGCAAAATGAAAATAATGTATATTACATACCTCCAACACATCATTCAAGATAGCATGACAAAATTCTCTTGGAGGTCCACACTCACATAATTTGAACCCAAGCAACCTGTAATTCATGTACTGTAAATGGATTCATTACAACCATCTACTAAAAGTCACTTCAACTCTCTCTCTCAAATTTTTCAGCTTAGTGATCAGCCTCATATTGCCTTTTCTACAGAAAGAATCAAAAGAAATTTCTGGATTCAAGTTCTTACCTGGGCCATTGAAAGGTCCACAGAGTTTTCTACAAGCTTAAGTAGCACCATGGCATAATTACTAACAACTGATGCTGGCAGCTCCTTCAGCAAATAATGCACCCCAACAGAAAGCAGATGAATGTTTTGAGTTTGATTGCAATTGTTTTTCTGAATACCAAAACATCTAAGAAGATGATCCATCTTCTCCTGAATCAAAGGACACGGATTAATCAGAAGAAATTGTTTCAACAACCATATCTACACTAAAGTTCCATACTATTGAGATTTCTTCCACATTCGTATCTATGACAAACTTTCGTTGCATTTAGGTTCAACTTCGTATAATCATGCATCAGTCATATTTTTATTTCAATTCCTCTCACACTTACGATACCACACGAATAATTTAAAACTAAAGTGAACCTTTTAACCAAAAGGGCATCCTAAGTATGCAAAACAATACACTGAAAGTAATGAAGCATCTGATATCTAGAAAGTCATGTTTCACTGGCAATGTCTATCTCCAGCCTCAGGGCATAAAGGGATATCTCCTTTGCACACACCATGTCATTTGATTTTTCTGTGGTAGCAATTATGTTCCTCTATTGTTGGTGCAATCCAATCAGCAAGGTACAAATAGGCGATCAACATAAATTCAATAATGGATGATGCTAATCCCTCCTCTTATGATGTGGCGCTCAAGACGTGATGAGGATCAGCCAAAATAAATGATGAACTAGTTGTAACAACTCTGAAAATCAGCAAAATCACTCTCCAAAATCACTAACAATAATTTGCTTGCAAATCCATATCGATAGAACCCTGAAATTTCACACAAATCGTTGAATTAGCGAAACATGCAAACCCTAGGTGGAATTTGACAATGCCAAAGATGAGGGTTTTCATCCTCACCTCCATAAAACAAGAGCCACGGGGGTTTTCATCCTCCTAGATTGCTGAAAACAGCCAAGGGTTTTCATTCTTGGATGCCGAACTCAGAAACAAAAGCTCACAATCAAAATGCCAAATGAAATCTCTATGACCAAATGGAAGCAGAGCACCCCATTTTAAACATTTACAAATTGGTCCAATGATTAAATTCACTCCAAACTAGTATTTAAAAATAGTTTTTTTTTTTTTATTATTTTATTTTAGCATTTAAAAATATTTTTATTTAATCTACTATTTAAAAACACATTTTATTTTATTTTAATAATATTATTTAAGTTGCCCCTTAAATTAAAATTTATCAAGCCCAACTTGAAATAATATTATAATTTATTTCCCTTGCTTTTCCTCATGGCCTATAGGAAATGGAAATAGGCTAGAGGTCTGTAATGTCCCCTTTTTCAAGACCTTGGAAATAATTAAATAATTAAAAATTAAGTTGTCGAAAAAGTAACTTTGAGTTATAAATTAAAAGACGATTTATTTTTAATTATTTAAAGGGCCATAAAAAATGACCTTAAAAGGTGACTTAAGTTTGCAAAAGTGTCGCTAGGTGTGGGGGTACAAAAGTGATTATTTTAAAAAGACACTTTTCAAAAGTCACTTTATTTTATTATTGGAGGAAAAAGGAAATAATATTTTATTTCCCCGTTGTCCCTATAAAAGGAGTTGTACATTGGATCAAGACACATGAATTGGATAAACCAAAACCCCAGTTTTAAGATTGACCTATGTTCATCTTTTCTTTGCCTAGGACAAAAACCCTCCTAGTCATTTGAGAGATTCCATTCAAGAATTTCTTTTGAGCTGAAAAATTTGCTTTAGTTTTTGTTGGTGTGAAATTTTAGTTTCCAAATATTTGGTTTTCAATGGTGGTTTTCAGTATTTTGTGTTTGCAAAGATTTTTCAGTGTGGGTATTTTATTTATCCAAAAAGTACAAAAAAAAAATAGCAATGTGTGATTTATATATTATTGTGTGTGTGATTTTGTGGCTTTGGTAAGTGCAAATATATATTGCTTATTTGCAAAGCAAATTTTATTAGTTGATTTTAAAGAGGTAGAGGGCTCTTGAATGAGCCGTACCATTATTACCTTGAAGAGCCGTACAAAATTCAACCTTTAATATTGCAGGCCATACACATCAAGAATGGGGCATATGAAATAAAAAGGGAATCGCTTTAGTTTGGAAGTGAATGTGTGATGTTGTACCAAGTCAAAGGAGGGAAGTGTGATGTCAAAAGTTGAAACGCAACTCTTGAATGGGTTTTAACATATTTGAAGAGGTTGTACCAATATAAAGTGTGAAGTGCTGCAGATCTGAGGTCACTAAATTATTAATATTGGTTGATATACATTTTGTGGAGTGTGGTTCAGCAGTTTGAGGTGAAAATAAGGCTGCTTGGACAGTCATACCATAAAGGGAAGGTGCTGCAGCAGTCTTTAATGCAGCTATACTGTCTGCAGGGACAGCAGCAGTATGTGTTAACATTCTTATTTGGAAATTCATTGTTGAAATCATAGTTATCTTGAGGATGAATATTATTTGTAGCATTTATGCAAATCTAGTTATTTGGTAGCAGCTGAAGGTGCAGATCAGCTTTATATCAGATTTTGGGTTTATCACATTGCTGCAATAATTTTTTTTTTTTTCAAAGTTTTACATCAGCTGAAGTGTTGTTAGCTACCAATCAATTTATATCGGCAGTTTAACAAATTTTTGGTCCAACTACATCACTTGATCATCACTCAGCTATATCAACTCAATCCGAGAATCTATTTTATGTGTTTTTTCAGTTACATACCAACTATTTCACGAAATGTCTTCTTTCTGAATGTTGGATATCTGTTTGACAAATTACCTACATTTGGTTACTGAAGTAAAATAATTGTTTATCTTTCATTATTGTAACTATTGGACGCTTTACCACCAGTATTTGATATTTGTAAGGTCTTGGACGGTTCGCCGCTAGACCCATTGCTTTCTTTAAACGCCAATTTGGCGTGAAGCTGAATCGGGTGAATTAGTCCGCCATTTTGGCATTGACGTAATTCCGCTCGCATTAAGCCAGTTTAGCTTGGCATTCACTATCAGCTAGTTTGGTTCGACCAATTCTATGTTCCTACTTATATCGTAAGTTGGTCGGCTTGCCGCCAACATCTTTCAGTTATTCCACTGCCCTCGTTCTAATCTCCATATGCTCTCACCTTGCCCACATCGGGAACTTGGTGATCAAAAAGAGTTAGAATTTGAGTGACTGCAAAAAAAAATTATTGGCTTTGAGCTAGCGGTTCCGCAAGGGACTTTACAAGGTCTTATTCGTGGCTCTATTTCGAAAAAGGGGACATGACATGTCAATGGAGAAATTAATCTCTATATTTGTTTCCCTTATTTCATGTAAATTAACTGATCAAGAAGAAATCAGTTTTGATGTTGATGAGGTACAAGGACAGATTCAACAATTAATTAGAGAAAATTTTGGGGAAAATCAGTAAATGGATGAAATATACAATTTAGCGAATATTGTTCTTCGTCTTCAAGAAGGAGAAAAGGAGTCAAGGAATTTTGAGATCATCATTTCAAAGGCCAAGTTTGATCTTCACACATAGAATGTGTATATGGATTCAATATTAGTACCAAGAGAAACCAAAGTAGATCAGTTTCATTAGAGCTTTCAAAAGGGTGTTGCAATAGGAGAACCCAATGAAGTTGCAAAATAAGTCATTATTTTTCCCTTGAGTGTGCTTTTGGAAAAAAGTTCCATTGGAATCTTTCTTAAATCTCTTTTCGTTCAAATGATGTGAGCCTTGGATAAGATTATTATTTTTTTTTTTTGTAATAACCCCAACTCTCAGTTTAGCTGATGCATTGCATGGTTTATAGATTTGTTTTTACTGGATAGGATTAATTTGTAATAAATCTTGCATATCTATTCAAGGTGGAAGTAGCAATTAAATTCCTCATTTATTTTCATTCAATTGCTTTGTAAACAGTATAAATAAGTTTCATTTGCACTTAGATGGCTAATAGTGATTTTCAAGCCTGCATATTGCTAAAATTGACGTTCATGAAGTTATCTTTGAAGTAGTTTGGGTTGTGAGTTAAGTGTTTCCAATAATTTAACAAGCTTTGTATTTTTTAAGTCATTGGAAGAAGTGTTGTAGCTTTGCAAACAATCCTTCGTATTCAATTTGTAGTTTATGTTTACGTCTATGTGTTTGTTCACAGAATCCTATCTTGTTCCATTTATGATTTTCAATCTTTGCATTTAATTGAAAATCATAAATGCCTTTTAGTTGTGTTAGATTAGTTTCTATAGTTGATAGCAATTACACATAAAAAAACTTCTTATCTAGTGGAGATGTGCTGAAAACGCATTGTTCTCTAGATTGTCAAAACAAAAAGACAATTTTTTATTAAGTTTGTATTCAATACTCTCTAAAATCCTTAGATTCTAGGTTAAAGGGAGCTTCCCCTAATAATTTGAAGAACAGTTCACTGTGCACATTGTTCCATTTTGTGTCACATCAAAAGATGTGAATTAAAATGCTAACAGGTTTTGGCACCCACTGTGAGGCATGAGACAAAAAATTTCAGCAAAGCTTTATTTCATGACAAATGTTAATTTGGCATCCCGTTGCACCTATTTTACAGCCTAATTTGAATTGGATTCAACAAAATCAAGAAGATATATTGGATAGTCTAAGGCACTTCATTTTTTATAAAAATAAAGGTCTTGCTCATTGGAGAGCAACAACTACCATCCTTGACGAAGAAAGGAAGGTAGATCTTGTAGCTGGAAGACTAGTCTTACCTCCTCTCACTTGAAATTAACATTATGGCTTTCAGAGTATACTAGATCAAGGAGGAGAGAAGTTCTCACAGATCCTATTTTTCAAGCTCTTTATCCTCCATCTACTACCAAGGGTTCTTCGTATGGAAGAGTTCCAGAGCTTGTGAAAATCTTCTCAGATTTGAGAAAAGAACCACTTCAAATGATGGCTGATAACAATAACAGCAATGGTGGAAATGGTAGACATGATGGAAATGGTGAAAACCAAAATAATAGGCATGTTCCTCTAGTGCCATGGAGAAACACTATTGGCTCTCGCTCTTTAAGGAAATCACAATCTTCCTACAAGATCAAGGAAACTTCTTTCAAAGTTTCATGGTAATGGAAATCAACACCCAGACTAGCATAACATACACAATTTTGAGTGTAGCACATGAAAATGTTGCAGTGCGTTTGTTTGTGGAGATGTTGTGGGAAATGCGGTGGATTGGTTTGACCATCTTGAACCTCGTTGTATCACTAGTTGGGAGACTATGAGCGAGAAGTTTCTTGCAAGATTTAAGCTAATTGAAGATAGCCACATCTTGTTTGCCCAACTCTCAAATTCTAAGATGGAGGATAATGAGCCTATGAGAGAATTTGTTGTGAGATTTAATTGTCTTGTAACAAGGATATTTATCACTTTGAATTTGTGTCGTGAAATCATTTTGAGTTCCATAAATGCCTTGCCATCCGAAATTGCTTTCTTCCTCAAACCATGACATGGGACTGAATTAGACGAAGCTCAGCAACATGCTATTGAGTTAAAGGATAACATGGTCACTACTGGGAAAATACAGAAAGATTCAATTACACCTCTTGTCAAGAGTTTAGCTAATCTATTAATGCAGAAGGTGGTGAATGATATTACAATTATGAAGAGACAAATGTCGCAACAAGGTCAGCCCATACAAGAATATCAATGTCCTCCATGAAGGAAAAACTTCCAACCATTCAATAATAATTATAGGCCAGTTGATAGCTCCACCTAATAGACCAGCTATTGAAGGCTCTCCACCAGCCACGAATTATTATACATTTATGATACAGATCCACACAATGGTAACAGGTGTTTAAAAATGCAAAGATTAAATCAAATAATGGGATTTGCAAATTTTGAACCTACAAGTTTCGATGTTGTTCAAACTCAAATTCATAACTTCGATGGCAACTCTACAACAAGATTAATTGAATATGAACCCATATATGAAGAAATAGTGATAGACTTCCATACACACTCACTTGTTGTCAATCTTGATAGTCACTCCATGGTTGTTTTCACTCATGCGCAGCACTTGAGGGTAGAGAAAGAAGAACAAGAGAGAATTAAAGGTAAAGAGAAAGTTGCAAAAGCTTCGTTAGCTTCAACTTCCAAAGTTGTTCATCAAGAAACTGTCAAGTCACTGTCAACCACTCAAGATCCAACCTTGGCTAATTTGAACATCATGGACTACATGACGAAAACAAAAATCCAAATTTCTCAACTTGAGTATTTCCAAGATCATCTTGATCAACCTGATAGAATCATTAAGTATGTAAGAAAATATACCACTCCTGTACAACCAACTCTTCTTGAATCTTCAATATTAGTAGAAGGAAAATCAAAGCCATTCTATATATCATTGTATATTGGTGGCTACAAATTGAGTAATTGTATCATTGACTTAGGAGCTTCAAATAATGTCATGCCACTTCAAGTAATGAATGCTTGGGATTATCTTGTACAAAAACTTTTGGAAAATGTTACTCTCTTGAATCAAAATCAGTATCACTGGTCAATCAATTGAAGATGCTCAAGTGGCTCTTGCTAGGTATCCAAGTAAGTGCATTGTGATGACTATAATGGTAGGGGATATTCCAGCTAGTTATGGAATGTTACTAAGTCATAGTTTTTGGAAGGATTTAGGCGGACAAATTCAATTGGATGGCCATCAAAAACCATCCCTATTAGAGATGGAAAATTTAAGTTGGAGCCAAAACAAAAATGTCACATCATAGTCATGAAATCACAAGATCCTAAAGCCTAGATTTTATACCAAGAAACAAGTCTCAGTACTTAGATGATGATGTCTAACAAAGAGATCAATGGCGAAGCTATAGCTTGTTCTAAAGCGAATCAAGAAGAATTAGGCTTATGGACTATGTAATTTGATGGAAGTTGCTCTACGATAAGTTCTGGAGCAGTAATGTTAATATCACCAAAAAGTAAGTTGTATCCTTTTGCTTAGCATTTGCAATTTGATTGTACCAATAACATTGCAAAGCAAGATTCTCCATGAGCAAATAATGAGTGCCATGATTACCTAAAGTCGTGCTTACACCCACCAGCTTACAAGCTCAATTCTCAAGTTTCTACAGTTGATCATCAAGCTAGTCTTTCGCACTTCACAACATTTGTCCCTGCCATTCTCTTCTCTCCCTTTATCTCTGTAATGGGCTGCCCCTGTTTGTAAATTTTTTTATTTCTTATTTGTGTTATTTTTATTAATTGGTGATCTTTCAGAACTAGACAGAAGTTGCAAAAGGGCTTTTTTGGTTTGCATGTAATTGTTTTTGCAGATACAATGAAATATGAAACATGCAACGATAACCCAAAAAAACAATCACAAAGATGAGCATAATATCAAAGACCTAGTTGGAAAAATCATACAAAATGAATTATCATCACATACCCATTTCAAAAACTTCAACTTCATAAGTCTGATGTACATGGACCAGCAAACATGAGCATCCAGCAATCACCCAAAACCATAAATCAGCAATTGTTCCTCTACTATCAATGGATATTAATGAGATATAAAACCAAATGCAACCAAATACATCAGATATGTAACATAGAGATAGATATAATGTGTCACTGGAGGACCCACGTCCCAAAAAAGCTGGTACGGCCTACTGTAAGTGTTGTTATAGTGATCTGCAGCCTCAAATCTGTCCCAAACTCCTCAATAAACCCTTAAACAGTAACCTCTAATGCTGACGCCTCCAACAAGGTATAACAAGCAATGAAAACATTCAATAAGAGCTCCCTAATAGTACAGCCAGGTCTGATCCTGTACGGCCAGCAAGGGTTTGTTGAACAGCCCCAAAAATCACATCAAACCCCATTCCTTTTCATGGCTAAAATCTGCAATGCATTCTCAGATGATCACCTGTAATTATGATATCAAATAAATCAAGATATATCAATGCAAAACCTTCTGCGACAACCTGCATTCAACCATTGAAGCACAATGCAAACACTAAGTGTATTTGTCTTTTAAAGCACCCGGGGATGGTCTTTCACACCTGCGGAATGTTGTTACTGATGCGAGTTTTCGTTCCCAACAGCCTTGGTTTTGTATCTCTCTAAAACCCTCAAACTCTTTCTAGAGCCAAAAAGCCAAAGCAAAGAATAATCCATACATACCAAATGAATTGCTTTTTCCGCTTTTTATAATTCTACTAAGGGGGTCGATTCACTTTTTTGGAGGTAATATTTAATTAAGTCACTTTTAATAATCCCAAGGTGAGCGCTCCAACAATATGACTAAAGTGACTTTATTAATATTTCATTTTTGACACTTAATCATTATAACCCAAAGTCCAATATTAAATAAACATTAATAATTTACGGACTTTTAAAACGGAGGCCCAAATGATCTTGGAATCCAGTGATCTATAGACCGTTGGAAAGGTCTCGCCAAGGCGCTTCATCTCCAACACTGAAAATCCCGAAACGGACAGAAACCCTAATTTGCCAAAAATAGAAAGTTTGGCCTAAACAATCAAATCCACCCAGAAGGTCAACTCCGACTGTGCTGCAAGAGAACCTGAAAATGGGGAAATTACAGTCCGCCCTTCCCAAAGATTGCTTGTCCTCAAGCAATGCCAATACAACCTCCGATCAATAGATTGATCCAAATTGGAATCAAGAATGATCCCAAGGTCCCAAGTCAACCTAGGAGATCTGTAGTACCACCCCCTCAAGGCATTGACCTGCAGGGTACTGTTGTGATGTAATCACACATTGCCCATTGCAAATGGGGACCCCCTCTTTTTTCTTGCTTTCTATATTTGTTTTGCTTTAGGTTTAGTTTTCCTCTGAGCTTGTAGGGTTTTGATAGTGTTGTTTTGCCTAGGTCTCAACAATTGCTTGCTAAAGGTCTATATGCCTTCATCCTAATGGATGTCCCTAAGACCCTGAAAATGACTAAGTCTGATATCCTAAAAATTTTGAAAAAATGACAGTCTAAAATCTAGTGGATCCTCAAAAATCTAGAATCTGCATGTTAAATCCTATGGATCCAGGACCTATCTCAAACATCCTGGAAGTATATTATTTTTCAATATACTTCCATTCAAGAAAATCCAAAATTTGACTAAGGCAAGAAATTCCTCACTCTATGTCTAAACCCGCCCAGACTAGGCGGCCTTGGCATAAGGTCATGGATTCAACGTCCTGGACATGCACTTGTCCAGACACTACTTTTAGATCCGCCTTAGGAAGAGAGTTTTCAGTTTGTAAGGTTTTGAGGACAAAGAGATGATGAAATTCCAAGGAAATTCATAAGTTTGAATGAATCTAAGGCATTACAAGGTAGAATTCCATGTATCACTTCCCAACCCGCCCCAGCTTGGGTGCCCTCACAAGGTAGTGATGGACAATGTCATCACAGGAGAATCTTTCCAGACACTCCCTCCAAATCTGCCCAAGGAAGAAAGTTATCAAGTTTACAAGGTTTTAAGCACAAGGAGATGATGAAATTCCAAGGAAAGTTCATAAGTTTGAAGGAATCAAAGGCTTTACAAGGTGAAATCCATGCCTCACCTCCAAACCCGCCCTACCTGGGCGGCCTCAAGAGGGAGTCTTGGACTTTGTCATGTCTCACACTACCCTCTCCACACAACCCTTCCCAAACTGCCCAAGGATGAAAACAACACAGTTTGCAAGTAAAATCAATAAAAATGATGAAGATGAACACTTGGAGGATGAGATGATCAAGTCTAGAAGGATGAAAAGTTTTCTAAGTGTAATAATCCAAGGGTTACTCTCAACCCCGCCCTACCTGGCCGGCCTAGAGAGGTGAGCATGGAATCCAGTGTCTAAGCACTAAATCACTCCATTCTGACCTTCCAAGTCCGCCATTTTGCTTCACACCCATGCAGGATCATTCAAGAGGAAGAAAATTGGTGAAAATCATAAGTCTTAAGGCAAAATCCAAACACCATCATCAAAGCTGCCCTTCCTAGGCGCCCCAAACACCTTGGCATGGAGAATGTGTTGAATCCTTCAAGATCACTCCTTAACTCTTCCCAACAATGATGAATCAGCTTGAAAACATAGGAAAAATCACTAAGTCATGCAAACAAAGGAGCGAAGAGCATCAAGATTAAGATGGAGAGTGTTCAAGTTGCAAAATCCATGTTAGCACTCCAAAGCCACCCTTCCTAGGCGGATTTCACTAAGGTATATGGACAAAGACTCTAAACATTCCAAGTGTGCCCTCTAACTTCACATGAACACCTCAAAAAATCATTGTCTTGATGAAGTTGAAGAAAAGGGTCATCAAAAGAAAGAAAGACATCAAATGAATTGCCTAAGTATAAAAATCCACACACCACCTCCCAGCCCGCCTGGCTAGGTCCGCCTAGGCACTAAGACAAGGAATTTCACACATATCAATCCATACTACCCCTCTAAACCCGCCTAGGCACTTAGGCATGGATTTCACGCGAAAGGGTATGTTTTGAAATGTCATTTTTTGATCCCACATGCATAAGATGAACGTAATTTGTTATTGAAAATCCTTTATATCAAGTCTTAATTTGATGTGTTTCTTTTTGTAGGTGATGGAGGATCCAAGGAGGTGAATGGCGAGAGCTCATACACGAGAAGTTTGGAAGGTGGAGGAAAGTTGCTCAAATTTGTCATCATCACCACACGGAGGAGCTCCTGCATCAAGTTCATCTTACTTTGAAGACTTCGTATGTCTGGATGAGGAAGACATCAACGCCACGCATGAGGAGTCATCTTCCAGTGATTCATTCCACGCACCAAAAGGACAATCATCATGTAATCTACTCCAAGGACTCGTGCAAAACATATCTTCTACTTCATGCAACTGTCCAGAGGCATAATCCTGCACAAGCACAAGAACATCACAAGATGAGAGATGAGCATGATCATCAAAGCGATCCATGAGTTACATCAAGACAACAAGAAGAAAATATTCTAAGTAAAGTGAACATGAGGTGAACCAGACTAGTTCGTTTAAAGATGTTGAGGTGGCACGTACACATCATCAAGCCAATCACATTCTGTCGTGTCATTAATTCAAGTCCAGGTTGTCTGTAACAAACAAGTCAATAAAGAGGGCCCACTATAAAGATGCTCCAAAGATGCTTATCACATTGGGAAACGTGCCTTCATTGCCTCTTTCATGTTCTAAAAATAGCAAATTTTGTAACAAACTGCCTTGTTGTCTCAATCTTGGCCGTTGATTGCTAAATCAATCTTGGCCCTTCATGTAATTTCTGGAGTCTATAAAAGGCTCATTCTTCTCATTTGTAGAGGATACATTATACAATATACATTAGATTAGAAAGGAGTAGAGTAGAGGAGAATCTTCGAAGTCATTGAAGAGATATTGAGAGATTGTTGTAAAGATACACTTCAAGATTAATGCAAGCTCATTGTTGAATGTTTCGTGGTGATCTTGTGATTTTGGAATGTTAGCATGGTCTTCATTGTCTCCAAGATGATTAAGAATTGTTTCCAAAGTAGCTTAGTTGATAGATTAGAAGTTCATTGATATAATGTTTCTTATGTGAAGATATTTGATGAATCCCTTTTGGTTCATACTTTTCATGGATTGCCGAAGGTAACTCACTTTGCAAAGTTACCCTGAACCTTGTTTGCATAAGTTTGATTGTGGAGGCCCGTTCAAACTGCGCCAGCTGTGGGTGTTTGGATGGAAGTTCACAACATGAAAATCATATGATTACCTTAGGAGATTGCACTTACTCCGTGTAATTGTTGGTTCTCATGGTGAAGCGGAGCTAGGTTGTGGAAGGGAATTTGTCTATCATAGCATGTGCATTATATCATTGTCCTTAGATTAGCCCTCTTAACCCTTGCCTTTTGCCTTTTCTTTTTGTAGTTGATTAGGAGAAGTTCCATTTCACAAGGAAAGACTACATATTTGAATGGAGTGATGAATAAATTCTACGTAAGTCCCTTTGTGTAAACAACATTATCACATCATACCACCGAGGCTATTCGTTGCAAATCACGTACAAGGAACCTTGGAGCGTTCTTGTTTGATCACGTAGTTTAGCATTCGAGACGCTTTGTTCAAGAGAGGATAGAGCACTTGGTGTTTTATTCTAATGTTGTTGTCAAGAAAACATCATCAACAGGTACCAACACAAGAGACCTCCTAAAAACCGCTCATAAGAGGACCAATCAAATACTACAAGAACTCAATCAACCCCTCAGAAAATTGCTCTTCCAGGAAACCAATCCAAGACACCATAGGAACAAGCTCAAGAAAGTCAACATCGGCTCTCTCGTTCCCAACAGCTTCTGATCTACAACCTAATGTGATCCCAAGGTTCCAAGTTAATCTCTGAAAGGAATCACCACGCTTCCGTTGTGCCACTCTGATCATAACTGTCTAACCATCATGCCCATGTTGCATTCTCCTCTCCTAGGCCCCTGAAAAATATTCACCATTAAATCCCATACTAAAATACCCGAAAGGACTGAAATCCTCACCAAGTGACATATCCCGCCAAGGCATCTCAGTGAAGCCCAAAGCTGCAATTTCCCTACCAAACTCGATCCTAGGCAACACGAAGTATAATCTGCTCAACCCCAAAGGGAAAACTTCAGCACATTCCCTCACAGTATCCCAAAAGTGATGCCAATCAGTCCCTAACCGGAAGACGATAACAATAGTGCCATCCTTGGAATCATACATCCTAACAATGCCATCCCGATCATAGACTGACAACCCCTCACCGACACCTAATCTCCAAGTGTCATCATGCCCATATCGAGTACACCAACTCATCCAATTGACTGCAATTATCACAGTAACATCTCTAGGTATATCCATCAACATCTCGAACTGATTGCAGTAACCATCACTCACAATGGTGGAGGCTAAAAATAATTGCTCTAACTCTGTAATTCCTCCCACTACCTGCTGCCAAGAAGCCTGTAAGTACTCAAAGTTCGTCTGCCCATCAACTAATGTTGCCATAATCAGCATGGAAATGCTAGGGCAGCAGCTGTCATAAATCATTAGCCCTGAAAACATAGGAAATGTGAATGTGGAAATGACCAAAGGAACTCCTCCACAAACTACATTACCTCTCCCAATCAACACCATCTGAGAATTACTCCACTGTTGGGCTGAAGGTGTTGGCCAATCCAACTGTATGATATCATTCATTGTCCTATGTTGGTTGATTGGAAAGTGGACAGTGGTACCAACTCCGGAGTTATGTCCATCTCTCCAATTCTAAATCAACATCTCACCTTTGGCATCCACACTTGGATCCCAAATCTTGTGGTTATCACAAATCTCCACACTGGAATCAGAAAGAGCTCCATCAACCAACTCGAAGAGTGGTTTATCATAAGTCACATCAGCATCAGCCTCAAACAAAGGATTATCAATAAACTGAAGATTATCCTCTTGCTGATCCAGACTCCCTTTTTTTGATTCCTTGGGGCAATGGGCAAGATCATACTCATCCTAAATGCAATCAAGCTCCTCCATTACCTGTTTGATCTCCTTTGCCCTTTCTCTATTCTCCTTCTCCCTAAACTGATAAGCCTCATAGAGCTGATCATTTGCTTCAAGAAGTGCCTCTTGGACCCTTTACAAAGCAAGCTTTTTGGAATTAAAATCAATTGTGAGCTCACTAACCTCTTCCCTTAACTGCTTAGTCATGGACAAAGTTTTATCTACAAACTTGGAAGCAACATCTCTATCATGCGTTATGTGTAAGAAAATTGTTTTTATTCCCTCCATAGAACTTTTAATCATGTGCAAATCAGCAATGGGAACATTTTGATCATGTTGGTTTCTTGGTGTCATGAAAATGAATTTTTCAACAAGGCTCCTAATGTCATCCAACCTAGATGAAGTGTGCACTTCTTTTTCCATAGATACCAAAAACTGATTTTTCCAATTTTGTTCAGGCAAGGATAGTATACTGTTGTTATGTTGCATACTACAATCAGAACTTTCATACCTTTCATCAAAGTCTCGAAGCTTGTCCCAAGTCATCTATGCCTCTCCTTGACCATCCTCAATAGTGGATTGAGAATCCAAATCAACAAGGCTGCTATGTCTTTACTCAAGATCAGCTACATGCAATGTGAAATCAGATTTGTTCTCAAGATCAAGAACATTGTCAATGCCATCAATGTCATCATCCTCGCATAACTGTGGAGATGAAGTTAGAACAGCATTATAGTCAAAAGGTGATTCATCCCAAACAGGATCCTTGTCATACCTAGGTGCCATCACACTTGGATCCCAAGTGCTAAAAGGTTGATTGCTTTGTTTAGTAAAATTCTGCTCATTGTACTCTTCTTGGGGTGTTGTCTCTCTGAATAAGTCACTTCCCAACTCACCAATACTGATGTCAACATAAGTATCTCTCTCCACAAGCTAGGGCTGGAAGTCCAAACCAAAACCACCTATGTTTTCATAACTGTAATCTTCACTGTTTGCTGTTTCGTAAGCTTCACCTATTTTAGCTGCTTTGAAAACTTCATCCTTTTGGCCTACCACGAGCCCATCATCTGAAGGTATATTGCTGATCTCAACTCTATCAACATTGCTACTAGTGTCAACAACTTTATTGGATAGCTCAAGAGATTCATTCAGGGCTGTTGTTATGTCCTTTTCCTCATGCACTGTCTCATCAATGGTAGCCACATGCATGCCTAAAAAGTCATCCTGGGTTCCTAATATACATTCTTTGTGTGATAGCTCTGTTGTATTGCACACATCCTCAACATGAATAGATGCATGCACAATCATAGAATCATCTTGAGGCTCTATAACATATTCCTCATACTCCAAGACAAACTCTCCATCAATTTTTGTTGTATCAGTCTCCTCCATATCCAAGAAAGGTTTCAGCTTTCCCGCACATTGTTTGAACACTTTGTTGACCAACTCATAAGCAAGTTCTTGCCTCAAAATAGCCAATAGAGAAGGTAAGAGTGATTCATCACTCTCATTAATAATCGAACTCATAATGGTTTGGAAAGAGGATATAACATCTTCCATTTGATGCTCACAAACAGCGGCCAAAAAATGTTGAAACATTTCAAGAATAAGATCTTCACAACCCAAATCCAACATAATGACACAAGCTCTGATTTTTGCAATCTTTTCTAGGATTAAAAGCCTTTTGGTCAAAGTTGGGTTGTTAAAATCATGCAAACCTTTGAAACTTTCTACAATCAATTGAAAAAACTTCTTCATAATACTGTTGTTATAAGGTTCTTGTGGAAATGTTAGTTTCATAATTTCGTTAACACAAAAAGTAACCGCAAGTCTTACCTCCTCATCCGGATGTCTCATGAGCTCTGGCTTAACCAAAAAATTTATTGATGGAGCCCAAGCATATTGCAGCGTCTTAGAATCTCACTGATCTATCATGAATAAACATATCCCCACTTCTTCCAAAATACAAAGTAGATCATTCCTGGACTGCGGCAAGTGTTCAAGTTTCTTACCTACTCTATAAAGCTTCCTTCGCACATCTTCTTCACTGAATGATGTCATAGTTCATACTCTAAAAGAATCAACCTTTGACAATCCTCTGAATGATAACTCACTGCTGAGCAAGATAACCTCGCAGGATTTTCTGCTCTGATACCACTGTAATGGGCTGCCCCTGTTTGTAAATTTTGTTATTTCTTATTTGTGTTATTTTTATTAATTGGTGATCTTTCAGAACTAGACAGAAGTTGCCAAAGGGATTTTTTGGTTTGCATGTAATTGTTTTTGCATATACAATGAAATATGAAACATGCAATGATAACCCAGAAAAACAATCACAGATATGAGCATAATATCAAAGACCCAGTTGGTAAAATCATACAACATGAATTATCATCACATACCCATTTCAAAAACTTCAACTTCATAAGTCTGTTATACATGGACCAGCAACATGAGCATCCGACAATCACCCAAAACCATAAATCAGCAATTCTTCCTCTACTATCAATGGATATCAATGAGATATAAAACCAAATGCAACCAAATACATCAGATATGGAACATAGAGATAGATATAATGTCACTAGAGGACCCACATCCCAAACATGCTGGTACGGCCTGCTGTAAGTGTTGTTATAGTGATCTGCAGCCTCAAATCTGTCCCAAACTCCTCAATAAACCCTTTAACAGTAACCTCTAATGCTAACGCATCCAACAAGGTAGAAAAAGCAATGAAAACATTCAATGAGAGCTCCCTAACAGTACGGCCAGGTCTGATCCTGTACGGCCAGCAAGGGTTTGTTGAACAGCCCCAAAAATCACATCATACCTCATTCCTTTTCATGGCTAAAATCTGCAATGCATTCTCAGATCATCACCCGTAATTATGATATCAAATAAATCAAGATATATCAATGCAAAAACCTTCTACAACAATGCCTCTTATGAAATGATATTGTATATCAATGTGTTTGGTTCTAGCGTGAAATGTTGGGTTCTTCGCTAAGGAGATTGTAGAAAACAGGGAATTGCATTCAACCATTGAAGCACAGTACAAACACTGAATGTATTTGCCTTTTCAAGCACCCGAGGATGGTCTTTCACACCTACGGAATGTTGTTACTGATGCGTGTTTTCGTTCCCAACAGCCTTGGTTTCGAATCTCTCTAAAACCCTCAAACTCTTTCCAGAGCCAAAAAGCCAAAGCAAAGAATAATCCATACATACCAAATGAATTGCTTTTTCCCCTTTTTATAATTCCACTAAGGGGGGGTCGATTCACTTTTTTGGAGTTAATATTTAATTAAGTCACTTTTAATAATCCCAAGGTGAGCGCTCCAACAATATGACTAAAGTGACTTTATTAATATTTCATTTTTGACACTTAACCATTATAACCCAAAGTCCAATATTAAATAAACATTAATAATTTACGGACTTTAAAACGAAGGCCCAAATGATCTCGGAATCCAGTGATCTATAGACCGTTGGAAAGGTCTCGCCAAGACGCTTCATCTCCAACACTGAAAATCCCGAAACGGACAGAAACCCTAATTTGCCAAAAATAGAAGGTCCGGCCTAAGCAATCAAATCCACCCCAAAAAATCAGCTCCGACTGTGTTGCAAGAGAACCCGAAAATGGAGACATTACACTCTCAAAGTCTACGACCCCAATCATTGCAAGTTGCATGATCTAATGGTCTCCCATTTTATATAAATATAGGCTCAACTCACTTCTAAATATCTTTGAGTCATTACTTAATGGAAGCTTCTTGAGTCCTCAAACTTGAAGTGTTCTTACATTTAGTGCCTCCTTATGATCCTTTGGTTGTGTAGGTTTAATATGCTTATGTGAATGTATGGTGCTTGCTTTATTTTAGATTTCATATGATTGAATGTGTTTATGTTTGCATGTTATACTTTAAAAATTGGCTGAAATGCCCTAGCCACATTAAGTGTTTCAACACAGATAAAAGGTTGTACACTAAAAGAAGAGTCAATTGATCCATTATTTTGACACATCATATCCTTTTTGTTTTGTTTCTCTAACCCTTGCCTCCCTCCAAACCCCAAACTCTTTCTAACCCTTTTACCTAGTATTGTTAGCATCTATGTCACAGAGTTAGCCGAATTTCTAGCATGTTCGAAATTCGGCGAACTTTTAATCAGTGTATGGAATTCGTTAAAGTTCGTCATAAATTCAGCAGGTTAAAAAGGCGAGTCTTAAAAAGCGTTTTAGTTTTAGGTTTATTTCTATTTCAACTCCCAGTTTTTCTCCTCCACGACTCAGGTTTTCTCCTCTGCGATGTGCAAAGTACGAACACTGAAAGGTGAGTGTTGGACTGAAGGTTGAGCAGCAGAAGGTTGAGCGGAGACTCGGTTTTTCTCCTCCGCCACCATCATTTTTCCACCATTTTTTAGGCTCTACTCTGCATCGATTCAGAAGTGACGGATGAGTAATGACTCGCCCACTATCAGTAATCACCTAAGGCTAGCATCGAGAATCCTGTTCTCGCCCACTATTCCCACCGACCCGACAACGATCTCTTCGACGCGAAATAGTTATTGCCATTACTTATATTATGTCTATTAAGTATAAGTTTTCAAAATATAATATAAGTTTTCAATATATTTTAAAATAATATATAAGTAATATAACTTAAAAAGTTAATATAAGTTTTCAATATATTTTAAAATAATATATAAGTAATATAACTTAAAAAGTTATATAAGTTTTCAATATATTTTAAAAAAATATATAAGTAATATAACTTAAAAAGTGTTTTAGGTTTATTTCTAGCTGTGTTTCATTATATATATTTTGTGGATATATCATATATTACTTATATATAAATAAAAATCAAATTTATATAGGCGAATTTAATGACGAAATTTTTTCCCCTTGCCGAACTTCATCTGAATTTTATAGTTGCCGAACTCAAACTCGAACCTTGTGACTTAGGTTAGCATAGCAACAGATTAGCACTAGAGTGGGACAGAAAAAGAACCGGCGTTATCCAAAGACTCCCTTGAGCTTAAGATAACTATTGGCTCCAAGATTTCTAGTGTTAGGGTTTCCCAAGATTGGTGCAAGAAGCACAACTCCTCACTAGTCTTGGTGATCAATGTCGCAAACTTTAAACACTTCAAAAGTACTTCCCAGGCTCCCCAGCTCTATCGATAGGTCAAGAGGTTTGCACTTCTAAATAGGAGACCTCTTTGCACCCTTTAGGATTGCCCCCTCATACCCCACCAAAGTGGGCTCAGTCCATTGAAAGGCACCTCAAAGTGAATGGGTTAGTTTCAGAAACCTAACATGAATAGCACATCATATTATTTATCATCTCTATATTGAGTATTTTCATGCTTGGCTGGCCTAAAAGGCCCACACCATATTTGGGTGCTTCTTTAATGATCTTTGCATGTGTGGAGTTTTGTTTATGTTGATTATCAGATTCTACGATTAATTTGTACACTTCCTTTATTAGACATAATTAAATGTTCTTTTGTTTTTCTATGTTTATGGCTTTTCATTAAAATTATTGTACACCATGGAACTTATTGAATGAAGCACATGGGTTTGTTGAGAAGTGCATTTTTATTGCTATATTATTTATTAAATTGTTTAAACATTATGAGATTATTTTGTGTTCAATGATACCTAGTGGTTTGTCAGTATCTACTAAATGTTCAATGGTCGGGGCTTTTATGGTACACTTTAATTGATAGATAGAGACATGGATTCAATAACATACATGGTTCAACTATGGCTATAGGTTCATGTATATGGAATTTCAGAACATATATGAAGTTAAGCATTTTAATTCTGCAGCTCACTTGTATGTTCTTGACCAAATTTTCAGTTTAAACCTGTGTTCCATGAGGATGGGTCCCCGGCCCTCAAACCCCCGCGCCGAACGGCGTTTCGAGTACAGCGGAATGGCAGGGAAAGGATGTTTGGCCGTCCCCAAGGTGGTTGGGAACATCTAAGATGTCCCTTGACCATCCTAGGGACACCCAAACATCCCCAATCTTTCCCTTCAACTCCTCAAGAAGTTCTCAATTCTCATTAATAAAGGAGGAAGAATTATCGAATATAAATGGATTGCGATCTGTTTTGCATACACAGATGAATATACAGATAAATGACATTCACAAACGACAGTCATACTTTTTATAATGTTTAACAAAAGAAATCCACCTTGATATTCACTACATTGGAGGTAAATTTAGCACTACATTGCCCACCTTGTTTTCAAAGACTTAATATTTATTGCTGTTATACTACTGTTGCTGCTCTCACTGCTGTTATGATTAATTTTATTGCTGTTACACTGATGTTACACTGCTGTCATGATATACTGCTGTCACTGTCTTAATTTCGATGTCACGTTACTCAATATTAGTTAAACTTGTAGAAATCTCTCTCTCTCTCTCTCTCTCTCTCTCTCTCTCTCACATGCTTACTGCCATCCCCCTGCCGTCCCCAAAAAATGACCCACTGGACTGCCATCCCCCCGTCCCCATCCCTGAAACATTGTGGAACATAGGTTTAAATGCTAAATGATTTTCTGCTATGAAACTTTACAGACATTTACATTATCTTGATACTTCAACATTGTAAATCTGTTTTTGTGATTAAATTCTGTGTTATTGAAGTTCAGTAAACTGACTTCCACTCCCTATATAGAGTGACGATAATAGGTCTTCCTAAAGGGTTTCATCTAAAATCTCATACCTTAAGGAATTACATCAAAAAAGAGTTGAATGCCGAGAAATTCTAGAAAATTTTACCCCAGGCATGTTAGGTAGTATGGAAACCAAATCAGCAATCTGAACAATTGTCTTATTAAGATTAGAAACAATAGAGCCAATAGGAAGCCCTTGAAAGCTTCATACAAAGGAGATCCTTTGAAGATTTACATTCAAAGCAGGTATTCAAAAATAGCTTCAAGCTAGTGGCAAAACACCAAAGAATATCTAGACATGCCTAAACTGAAGGGCCAAAATGCTACTCGGATGAACTGATAGATTACTTCTGAGACAAAACAGTGAAATATAAAATACATTCTAAAATGTAAAACGCCAAGTGATTTTTAAACATGAATGGATTCCACATAACTTATATGTCTTCTGAATTCATCAAGAACATTATATCCCAGCTAAGGAATTTGATCATACGCCAATGAAAGAAACTTTAGTTAGAAAGACTACAGGTCACAGGGAAAATTCTCAGGAAATGTTGTTAGGTGAAAACCTGACTGTGTTTATCTACTATTACAGGTTACTATATAACAAAAATAGATACCCTCATCCATCCAAAACACATGGGCAGCCTGAAATAATTGTTAAGTAATGTGAGCTGTCGGAAATATAAAACAAGTCCACATAAGGAATATGTTGTCTCTAAACAAGATGTGAGAAGAAAACTAATTAAACATCATATCATATGAAATTCAGGGTAGCAATTGATAAGAGGGAATTAAAAAATTATAGAGCAAATACTGTCAACTTAAATAGATCATACATCAGAAAATATTAAATGTCAGTGATCACTAAAAGATATTCATGGAGACCAAAGTTGTTCTATTGTGTTGTATGATACTTGTATTCTAGTTTCAACCTTTACCCAAACCAATAAAAATATATACAAAAAAGCAAATTAAAAATATTGCAATAGGCATTATCAACCTTGAACTCACCCATCATATCCCCATTTGTTTTCTTTTATTCTCATAAAATTAAACATTATTCTCTCAAAGAAAGAGAGAAATTCTATTAATGTCCACGAATGACCAAAAGCAGGTCAATGGGACTCACGAGAACAACAGTACACAATAGAGAGTTCTAGGAAGAGAAAGCTAGAAAGGTCCCACCAAGGGAAAGAAATATTATTAGCCCTTGCAAGATATAAGGAAATGAATGAGCAAGGAAGCATTTATAGGAGAATTTCCTTGTAAGCCTGTTGTTAAGTTGGTGTAGCCTTGTATCAGACATAATATAAGATGCATTTCTCCAAAAATTAATAACAAATACGTGGTACCTACAATGTTTTCTTGTTATATTTGACATGATAATTGTATGAGAATGGCACTCTGAATCTACATCCTTTTGACTTCATAATGCTTCAAACACTTAACTTTGATATCTAAAATCTCACCAAAATCTAGTGCGGTTATCATTCATTCAAGAAAACTTAACCTTCAATGAACAAGCTACTAACCAAATATCACTCCACTCAGATTTAAGCCTTAAGGTATAACTTGCTGACCTGATCTGCATGATAGAAAATACATTTTACAATCCATTCAATTACAGGTTCCACCAAGCGAGCATACATCTTCTTTTCACCGTAAGATTTTATCCACCTGATGCTTAGATTCCCAGAAAGAACCCTTTGAAATAGTGTAGTATAGTCACCAAGACTAGCAATCAAAAATCCTGTTAAATATGTTCAGAAATAAATTACACATTTTACATTATAAAAACCAACACTTCAAATTTTTCCCATAGTATGGAAATCCAGACATTCAGAAAACATAATAAAAACAAAGTAAATAAGGCATGGTAAAATAGTGTGCTTCACCAGAAATTCAAAAGTTCGTATTTTATTTTTGCTCAGCAATGAATGGTATCATCTTGTGGTCAGAAGCAAGATAGAAAGAATAATGTATCATCTTGTGGTCAGAAGCAAGATAGAAAGAATAATGTATCATCTTGTGGTCAGAAGCAAGATAGAAAGAATAATGGATGAAATGCCATCCTTGTCACTAATCATACAAGTCAAGATTTCATATTTTATTTCTTAAAATAAAGCAATATTCAGGAGAATGACTGATCATTTATGCAGAAAATGTTATGACAACTCGCATTCTATTGTTCCCTTCAGAAGTTAGATGTCATTCCCCATTTGTATAGTTTTCCCTTGTTGCTGAATAAGCATTCGCAGCTCAAATTATGTGCATTGCATAGCTCAAAAGAACTATTAATGTATTTGAACGTACACAACCAAAAGGATACTTGTGGTGCAAATAGAAATGTATTGAAAGCATATTGAACTTAGAAGACTCATAAATAGATGGGTCTGAACCTTAGAAGAATACTTCTGTTAATCCTCTTTGCATGTGATGTTGTTTCTATTACATGTCTTATCATTTCCTTACAATTTTTCTTACAATTCCATAGGAATCAGGGTCATATAAGGGTGATCAACTCTATGAAACAATTTGCAGGCATGGTTCTTGTTCTTCATGATATACGGTCGTTGGAATTAATCTCACACAAGCATGCTATTGGTTGCACTATGCTTTTGCGGGTTTTTTAGGCATTCACATATCGGTAGTAGCACGTTTTGGGCTATGGATTAAAAAAATATAATGGATATAGGAATGAGACTGGATGTGTTAACTGATCAGTAAAACGATCAGTTGATTTCATTGGAGAAGTTTCGAAGATGAAAACCCTCCTAGCTGTAATATCCTCAATGGGATCTGCCCTAAAATTCTGACTTTTATTTTCAGAATTCTGCCCTAATTTCCTGCCTCTTTAGTTTTCTGCTGAAACCCTAGAATCTGATCTGAATTTTTGCTCTTAATTATATTATTCCAACAAACATAAAACACATCCAAACATGGCAAAAATGATGGCAATTGATACTACAAGTTGACATTCATCATAAGCATGAATTACACAATGTAGGGCAACCAAAATGGCAACAACAAGTCTGATTTTCTGAATTAACACTGCCGCTACAAAACTGAAATTCTGGAAATGCAATTACATCCAAGAGCATAGGCCAAACATGCCAAATTAAAAATCAGATCTCTGCTGATACAAATCAGACCTTTAAATAGGTTGATACATACCCAAATATGATGAACAAGATACTCCAATCCAAACCCTAGCTGGGCAAATTACATCAGCTAGGTTATGATGACAAATCACAAGCAAATGATGCTCTAAAATCCTCTCCACAAGGTGGCACTTAAATCTGCTGCAATAGATTAGGGTTTAGGAGCCCTAACAAGATGAAATCTGCCCTTCAACTCCAAAATCGCCCTTCCTAGACCAAATCACCCTTCTCCCAATGGTGGCGCTCCACTCTAGAGTGAAACCCTAGATCAAAATCAACACAAAACTTGCCAACGCTGCTGCTCCAAATCTGATCTTGAAATCTGAATATGAAATTCTGCTCTTCTCCTTCACGAATCTCCAATGGAATGCAAATAGGCTTCCATCATGAAGCCTTCACAAGATGAATTAGGTTTTCGTCCAATTCACCTAGAATCGCAAGGGTTTTCGTCCTTGGATTCAAGCCCAACTTTCGTTGCAGCCAAAAGAGTTAAACTCCAAGAGAAAATATCAATGTAAGGTATGATGGAAATGCCTCCAAAGATCTCTTATTTATACACAATCTTTTCTCCTCCTCTAGGCCAACCTAGGCATGAAATTCCTTTTATTTTTATTATTTTTATCTCCCAAGTTGGGCTGACCATCTCTAGAAAAGATTGGCGCTCAAAAGTACAAATTAAAGATTTGTCCTTTATGTTTATTTCCTCCTTATGCCGACCTCCTTATGAGCACTCAAACCAGAGATACATCATTATTTTATTTTATGCTTATTTCCTCATCTTTCCAACCTCCAATTGGTTCACTCCTCCTCAAGGCAATTTATTTTATCAACATTGACTTTACCAAAAATATCACAAAATTATACCAAGTCATATTCCATCATCGATTTGCCCTACAAAAATGGCCAAGTGTGAAAACTTGCCAATTAGGTCATCACTAGGTGATCACTCCAAAAATGGGGACATTACACTAGCGGATTTGAGTGATTTCACCCATGAATCACTTGAGTGTTAAATAATTGAAGTTTTTCCAGTTTCAGTTATTATAGAGATTTTTGATGTGTTCTGAATGTTATTTGAATTTGAGTCTGATTGTGCTGAAAACTACCCAGTCATGGCTTTTTGGGTGTTTGTAGAGGTTGTACCATTTGCAGGAGGGCCCAACTCGTGATCAAAGGCTGATTTCATCTTCTTGTTGGTCGTACCATTCTTAAACTAGGTTGTACTTTCCTATACCTCTTAGCCACACCTCTCCATGAGTCTGTACATATTATTCAATGGATAGTTTGTGTTTGTTGCAGTCCATACCATGGTCAACGAGGGCATGTGAAGGAAGATTGTTAGTCGCTATCTTTTTTGGTGTAAAAACTTCACTATTAGAAGATCGTACTACCAATTGCTAAGTGTGTCATATTAATTTGGGTTTATTTGCAGCAATTCAGAGGTAGTTTGGGAGTGTTGTACAGTCCTGTACCTGGCCGTACAGTGCTGATTATGCCTGCAGTAATCTGTGTTACCTTCTAGCAGAAGGTACCACTTCATTTATTGAGTTGTATTGTCTGATTTTTGGCAGTTTTTGCAATTTAGAGGCAATACAATTCCGAATACCAGTTTTTGCAAAGTTTGCCTTCAATTTCAACCTTCATAACAGCAGTCCATCTTCAATTTCAGTTAATATTCAGAGTTTATTCACTTGCCAGTCATTTCTAGACTAACCTTCTGTGTTGCAGCAGTGTGGTTTACTTATTCGCTTAATATTCTCAGTGTGTTGCTATTAGTTTCCCTTCAATAAAATTATCAGCAGTTCAGTCTCATACTTTTGTAATTCTGGATGGTAGTACCGCCAGAAGTGTTGCATTTCATGATTATGATATTGCAAAACTGGGTGGTATAACGCTAGTTATGTGCATTTCAACATTTTAAGGTCTTGGTCGGTTCATCGCTAGACCCAATTGCATTTCATACCCTGTTTTAGCATTGATCAAGTCTGCTTAGCAATCAACCAATTTGGCTCGATCAGACTTGTTGTAATCTGTCAGTGGCCTCTTCATTTCAAAGCATACTTGTCTGTCGAAGAGATGTAGATTTAGGTCGGCTCTACAACTTGTATGCTTCTAGTCGGCTTGCCACCTTTACTTTCAGCAATGCATTCATACAGATAGGTAGTTGTCCAAACAACATATGCTCTCACCTTGCCCACACTAGGATCTTGGTGATTAGAAAGTGCGACGATTGCATTTGCATCTTCTTATTGCAAAAATTTCAAAAACATTAGGAGGCAACAAAGCCACAAATTGCAAGAGGGAGATACGTCCACAAAGCATAACTAGAACCAAATGTGCATACACATACAAATCAAATGTAACATCTTATGCAAATAGACATAATAATCCATCTCAGAACTACAATAACCCACATGAAACAAAGGAGAGACCATCACAAAATCTTTGCAATGAATTAGAAGTTGTCACACATTCATCAAACCCTTGTTACATTCGTACCAACAAATGTGGCAAGAGAGGATGAACAACTACGTTCGAGCATCCCCCTAAATCATTAAAATTGTCATGGAGACATACCATTACAAGAGTTGTGCATTGAATACCCTTCTCATGGATTACGAGACGCATCCCATTCCCTTACAAACCAAACATGCAATGTTTGATGCCCTAGAACCAGCTCGAAGCACTTGTAGTCAAGAAATTGGCTTGACAACCAATATTACATCTTTTCAGCATGTATATAGCATTTCGATTTTTTGCCCTTGGTTGTACATCGGGAATTTAATGTACTTCGAGAGGTTGGACCATTGAAGGCGAACCAGGTGTGATCCCATGAAATCTGCATCTCAAAATGTTTCTCGCTCAAGATGAACGGTCTGGAGCTTGCATGAAGACAATCGATAGCTGAAAATGCAATCACTGCATTCATGTCGACCATACCTCCCTCATCATCCACTGCTAAAATCTGCAACTAGAATCGTGCCCTTAAGATGAGTGATGTTGTTTGGGCAGAAAAATGGCATTTGAGTAGTTGCAAGGGTCAAATCTTGTCATTATTGGTGACCTGGGAAGTTGTTGAAGCATTCTAGAGAGTATCAAAGAAGTTTGGAAATTTTGTAGGATTCTGATACGGGACGGGTCATGAGGACCAGACATTGGAAATGGCAAGAAGAAAATTCAAAAGGATGGGAAAGTTCCACAAATGGAAGGGAATGAGTGAAGAGAGGATGCAGGAAATTATGTAGGGAAAGGAAACACAACCAGATGTGAACATACCCAGAAGTCAGATGGAACTCCACATAAAAGAGGGAAACGAAGGATCCGGTTAGCTAGACAAATGCAGAAATTCGTCATGGAACCAAAGAAAAGGATGGGAGAAATGTAGAGAAAGACCACGGAATAGGAAGCTAGGGCGAGATATGATCATATCCGAAAGTCCTTGGAAAGTCCTCACAAATGGGGAAATGGGTGATTTGGTCATTGGGACAAATTCAGGAATTTGTCATGGGACCAAAGATGGGAAGGGGAGGTTACCAGATCAAGTTAGCAACCTTGCAGAGAAGTCTTGCAGAACCATAGTTCCACGGAGTTTCGGGGACAGGGGGGCGGGGGGTCTAACTTTGGGGACGACGGCGGGGAGGTGGTGTGCTGAAATATAGTACTTGAAAAATTAGTTATAAAAAGATGTATAACTGTAGAAGTCTATAAGATGTATAGATTAGTTATAAATTAGACATGTATGCAAAATGTGGAAGCATAGACAAGGCACGTGAACTGTTTGACAAAATGCCTCAAAGAAATGTGGTTTCATGGACTGCAATGATTGCAGGATATGCACAAAATGGATTTGTTGAAAAGGCTTTAGACATTTTAAAGCAAATACAATTGGCTGGTGTAAAGCCAAATTCCACAACCTTTGCCAGCCCAGCATCCTCCCTACCTGTGTCAAAATGGGAGCTTTGGAATAGAGTATGGACATCCATCAAAACATAAAGGATAGAGGAATTTTGTTAGATGTTGTAGTTGCAACTGCCCTGTTAGACATGTATGCAAAATGTGGAAGCATAGACAAGGCACATGAACTGTTTGATAGAATGCCTCAAAGAAATGCAACAGCAAAATTGGGGGACGGCGGGGGACGTTTCCCTGATGTCTCCCCATCTCGGAAACGGGGAGACGTGGGGGACGGCTATATTTCAGGGGGGGGACGCGTCCCCGTGGAACTATGTGCAGAACTGAAGGTGGGAACCAGATATGGGAAGTGAAGGTAATAATCAGAGGAAGACTGAAGGTGGAAATGTCCAGTAGGCAAGGGAATTTCCACAAAACAGAAAGGAAGGCAAAGTGAAGGAAAGAAGGAAAATGACGAAGGTCAAGATGTTTGGAGAGAGAATGAAAATGGAAGAAGTCAGGAAGAGTTCCGCAAAACACTAAGTGAAGGAAATGAAGAGAGGAAATCTTGAACAAGATAAAAGCGGGAATGTGGAAGGGGATGGGAGAACTAGATATCAAAACATGAAATATGAAGTCTGGTAGTCCAACAGGATTTCGCAAATTGGGAAAATGAGGGGAAATGAAAGGGAATGAAGGGCCCAATAAACCTATGAGGATTTCATGCGAGACAGGAGGTCATGACTAGATGGGAGATAAAGAGGAAATGTCTAGTAGTCCACCAAAAGTTTGCAAAACACTAGAAACTGACTTAAAACTTCCCTAACTCAAAACTTTCTTGGATTTTTGCAACTTCAACATACAATAGGAACATAGGGGATGACAAAGAGCAATTTCAAAACAAAATATGACCAAGGGGAAACACATTAAAATATTTCTCAAATCGGTTATATATGATGGGCATAAAAGGGCCAATGTAACAAAGGTGTACCAAACTTAGGAATTTTTTGCACTGTTAAACTAGGTCCCAATCGATGTCATTTGGAAATTTAGTACAGATTTTGTTGACAAGGCTTTCAATTTGCTATTGTATGAGGAAATTAAGGAAATAACATGGATGAGGGTCATGATGCATGGAACAATCACCTCTTGAATTGTCAAAAGCAAGTGGGAAAACATTGATTGAAGGAATCAAAGAGGCCAAATTGGTTGCCGAAGGTGATGAGAAGAAATGAACTCAAGGAAGAGCTCTCCATCATGATTACCTTGCTCATTCGCATTATTGGACAAGGCGATACAAGGCGATGCAAGAACATTCAAGTCTTGGATGTTCTACATTATGAGCTCCATTTGTGAAGGTGAGATCTTTTTCAAATGGAGTATTTTGATAAGCGAGTGCATTCATAGGCAGCTATGAGAATTTGAGCAAACTCACAACTTTCACAAGTTATCATACCTAGTCTATGGCATGGTGAAGACTAGATGTTTTGCTGGTTTGGCCAATGTTGGCTCATGCAACATAACCCAAATCAACAAGCACCATCCTCAATTGGAATACAATGAGTCCTTAAAACACTATTGCAGGATCAATGATGCTTTTCTAATGTATTCTATGAGAACTTTGGATAACCACTTGCATATCAAAATATTAGAACAAGCCAAGGCAATCATTTCAAAGTAAGTGGATTGGTACATTTTGTAACTTCACATACATCAAAGTTTGCACTTTCTCTTACAACTTTATGATTTTTTGTCTTTGCATTTAATTAAGAATCATAAGTGTCCTTAATTCTGTTAGATTATTTTCTGCGATAGATAGATTTATATACAAAAATCTTTTGTCTAGTGCTAGAGTGTTGAAACGCCTTGTGCTCTAGACTAAGAAACAAAAAGATAAGTCTTAAATTCAATTTGTTATTACGTACCTAAAAGTCTTTAAATTCTAAGTCAAAGGGAGCTGTCCCTAATAATTCGAAGAACAAATTACTATACGTGTTGTTCTATTTTGTGTGACATCAAAAGGTGTGAATTAAAATGCTAACATGAAGCATAGCAATATATGATTAATTCTTTTGAAAAATCAAGACGAACCAACAATGATGCCCTACCAATTGCTTCCTTTATATCATTGAATGCCTTCTTTCCTTCATACATTTGAAAGTTGATACTCTCTTCATCATACTTGTGAAACTCCTTGTTAGCTTAGCAAAATCTAGAACAAATATCCTCAAAAAAATACCTTGTTGAAGAAAGAATGGACTACATTTTTGATAGCTAGCAAGGACAAGTTTTGAATTGCTTCAACTCTACTTGGATAAATCTTGGTCCCTTAACACAATACAATATGATCAAGCAACTTTCCTTTTGTCCTGCAAAGATACACTTTCTGGGATTTAAAGAAATTCCACGAGACCTGTAGTGTTCAAATACCATGATTAGGTGATCAAAATGATCACTTCTCTTCTTAGAAAACACTATCAAGTCATCAAGGTACACCACAATAATTTTATCTTAGATCTCCAAAAGCCAAGTTCATTGCCCTTTGAAAAGTTGCACCAACAATCACTAATCCAAATGCCATTCTTTCATATGCAAACGTCCCCCACGAGGTGGTAAATGTAGTTTTAAATTGGTTTTTTGCCACTATCTTGATCTAATTGTATCCTAAAAATCCCTCAAGGAGTGACAACATCTTGAATCTAGTAACGGTGTATAGAATATGATCCATGATAGGTAAATAGTAATTATCCTTTAGAGAAGCTTGATTAAGATTGTTGAAATCCACACCGATTCTAATTTCATTATTCTTTTTCCAGACATGTATACTGGAATTCCATGTGGAATGACTAATGGAAAGATAATCTTGGTGTCTAACATCTTTTGAATCCCACTATAGATGGTGTCGGTTAAATGCAAATTATACGGTCTATGTTTTTGTCAAAATGGGTTCATCTCTGCCTTTAGTGGGATACTATGTGATAGTTTTATGGGTTGGAAAACCTTCAAGTCTACATATGACCAAGCAAATGTATATTTAAGTTTATATCCTTGGAACAACTCTCTACATCTTTCCCTTTCCTCAGGTGTGCAATATTTACCCGAATTGACCATTCTTAGCTCATTAGAATTACTAATGTTTATTCACCTGTAATTGGCTAAGGAGCGCGATTGAGACTAAATCTGATCTTTGACATATTTGTCATCATGTCGATTGAACATGTTTTCTAAAGACACAAGGGCTTTTGGAATCTTATTTCCCTTTAATTGAATAATTTCAAAGTTTGTACGGGCTTCTGACCCTTCATCAATATTTGTCAATATTCCCTATAGGCAAAAGAACTTCCTCCAAAATATAAAGAACTAAAAATATTCATCTTCTCAAAAAAATCCATGACCTGGCAATCATCATTGAACACTTTACAATTATCCACACTGTTAGAGATAGACGGTTGATACACTAATTCAATTGTGAATGTTTTTTGTCTAAACTTAGCATGCAGAACAAACAAAGAGGCTAAAACAGCTAAAGCATTTGCCAAACTGTTTAGCTCTCTTGGGATATATTCAATTGAAAATGCCTCAAAGAATCCATAGCATCCCATACTTGATTCCTATAATGACATAGCCATTCTTTCTTTACTTGAAATTTCTTCTTGACTTGCTTCACTATCAACTTTCCATCACCCTCAACTTTGAGCTATTTAAGCCCCATATCTTTTGCATTACATGTCCCAAGAAACAAAGCTTCATATTCAACAATATTATTTATGCCATAGTTTGAAAACTTGGACTCAGTGCGGACTCAGTGACACAAAATTTTGACTCGGACTCAGGACTCGACAAAAGAATTGGCAAAAACTCGACAAGAAAAAAACATAATTATACTAAAAAAAAATAAACTAATGCATTTAGAGAACACATAAGTCTATTTTGATCATCAATTTGTCATAATTCAAAGAGTACATATGTCATATGACCCATCAAATCAATAAATGTCATAGTTCCATTGACTCAAAATAGGGGGGACCAAGGTCTTGGATTTGGGGGCAACAAGGGGATAGTGGTATGTGGGGGTTTGGGGGTGTAGCCCCCAATGGGGTTGAGGGGCGATGCCCCCGGTACGTTCGCTATCTTAATACAGGGTGGGGTCGAGGGGCAAAGCCCCCGCCATCAAGACCAAATTAAGGCATTCAAGTCCACACAAATCTTCATGGCGCACACAGTCTTTCATAATTTTATCACTATATTTTCAACTTTTTTCTAGCACAAAGTCCTCACTATTTCTAACCAAATATTCATTCTTTCTATCCCTTCTCTCAATGTATTTTGTCACGTGGATGCCAAAGGCATCTTCTACTAGGTGAAATAAGATCCTAAAATGTCAAAAAATGAATTGAAAAAATGAAAATTTCAAGGTTTTTTGTATTCTAAAGTCAAGTGAGTCCGTGCCCAAAACTCGTGAGTCACCCTGAAATCTCAATCGAGTCTCGGGAAAAGCTCACTGAGCACTTGGCCTGACTCACCCCTGACTTGGCGTGTGAGTCACGCTAACTCGGCGTGGCAAAAAATAAGACTCGCGAGTCACGACGAGTCAGTTGAGCACTTGCCAAGTCTTCAAACTATGGTTTATGCAATCAAATTGTAAGCAACATAATAAGGGATGCATCTTGCCTTCTAGAGAAATTAATAACATACCAGCTCCTAATGCATTAGCTAAACAACTCCCATCAAATTGAAGAGTCCAAATCCCTTGCTCTTTTGTCTCCCTTATTATCTTTTGAACAAAGAGGCCGAATTCTTTGGACTCCTTCAGCAATCATCATATAAGTTCTTGGTTTGGTCTCCTCGTATAAGATGTTTGCTCTTGGATCTTATAACTTTTGAATTGTAGACAATTTGAGTGGTTCAAGACTAACTTTCTTGCCTTTAATCAAGATCATAGTGGAAGACCAATCAAGTTGAATTTCACCACCCAAGTCCTTACAAAAACTTTTGCTTAAGAGCATGCCATAAATTGCAAGAATATCCACTACCAATATAGTCATCATGATTCTTTTCTCGAGATAATCAGCTAAAGCCACTTAGACATCTCTGAGCTAACCAACTAATGGTGTACTAATTTCAATTCCAAAGAGCAGCACTTGCCAAAAGTCTTGGTGCAGATTAATCCTAGAGCATTCATTACCATTAAAAGCATGACATTGTCTGATGTTCCTGAATCTGAAACACAATTGTTCAATTTGTAACCTTCTATGTATAATAAAACATATAAGGGCTTTGGTTTCTCTTCAACTTTGGTCATCTTGCTTTGCGGAATCATAGATGTCTCTACCAAATTTTGAAGGAGAGGAGTTGACTTAGACCCCTTTATAACATAGGAGGTCACTCGTTTGAACTACTCTATATGATTTAGAAAAAAATCAAGTTGAGATATCTGCACTATAGTTTTGGTCATATAGTCCAAGATATCAAAATTTGGGGCATTCATGACTGATCCTGCAATTGCCATGGTAGATTCAGACAAAGACAAGCCTAATTCAGCACCCACTTTTTCCTTTCCTTTAATCTATGCCAATCTTTCTTTCTCTAGTTTCTCTTTTTCAATTCTCTAATTTTGGGAATGGCTAAGGATAGTGGGCAAATGACTTTGAAAGTCAGCTCACCGCTCATCAAGGGAAGGTTCATCCCAAATGAGCATGGGAAGGTTCATCCTAAATGAAACCTAATGTAGAGTCACCATCGGATTCTTTTGGAGAAAGATTCTAATTTCATTCCATCTATAGGGCCAAAATTCCTACGAATTGCTCCTTGATATGGTGATTGTCATGTCTCGATAATTTCCAATTAAAGATTGGAAATGCTTCATATTGATCATTCCATTCTAATCTTGAAAACCACAAGAGAGATAGTCTATATATATTCAAAGAGAGAATAAGACAAAACTATAAAATGACAAGTCATAGAAGACAAGGATGAGTTGGCATAAAAGACAAAGGAGCACTAAAGACAAAAATCTAATAAGACAAAGCGTGATCGCCGATTTTCATGAGGAGCGCCGATCATATTAAGAGTAATAAGCATTGTTTACATAAACTATCAATTATGAAGAGGTGCATGGTCTTTCAAGTAAGGCAACTATTCATTATGCATCCCATTCGGGCCTTATAAAGGCTGATAAGCGATGGATCAAGGAAATCATCACAATCTTCAATTTCAAAAGCACAATCATCTATCAATCATCATCACACCAATAACATTCGATCTGCCTTAAGAAGACTAGTTGGTCTGCAAAAGAAATTCGATTCCAAGAGTTTGCTATTACATCTGAAATTCAGAGTATCGTCCGGCGCCACAATTTCAAGGTACGATGCATTGTTATTAGTCTGAATTACATGTTATCTCTGCATATAAAATTAACATATCGTTTGTGTCAAAATTCTGAATGGTATGGCATCGTTGCATCAAGGACTGTGTATATAATAAAAAAGGATAAATATAGATGTTGATCACAAACGGCTTGTTGATACCTCTGCATACATGTCTGAATTGATAAACTCAGAATGTTGTCATGATCATTATGTCTTAGTTATGAATATCTATGCATTGTAGATAGGAATCTGAAATTAGTATAGTCTGAAATACATAGACTTAGCATATCATTATAACTTCTACCGATGATATATGGTTGCCTATGCATTATCTTCAATGTATGAGTCTAATATATCATATCGTATGAAATTTATATTTTAATATGTTTCTTTGCTGCATTATGTAATTGTCCAAGGACTAATCCAATAATATGATGAGCATGAAAGAAGTGAAATTCTCATAATGAAATGTTAGTTATTATATGAAATAAGACATATTACTTGTTGAATCATATGACCAGTTGGAATAATAGGAATTAATCCATTAACTCCATATGAGAGGTGTGATCATGTGGATGGACAATTAGCCAACCATGGGTATGTTTTGACCCTTGTCTCAGCTGGTGCAATGGCACCCCTCAAGGCAAGTGGATTTGGCCTTTGGTCACAGCTGGTGAAGAAGTCACCCCTCGTGCCAAAGGATTATTATATAGTGGCCTTGGTTACAGCTGGTGAAAAAGTCACCCCTCGTACCAAGGAATATCATAGTGGCCTTGACTCAGCTGGTGAGTATCCACCCTTCGAGTCAAAGGATAAATTAGTGGACCCATGATGGTAATTGACATAAGGCATCCTATCACCTCCTCTCACATGGAATTAATGATTAATGCATGAATCCAAATATGATGAATAATGATGGAAAAAGTGAAATGTATAATGATGTGATCATAAGAGTATAACCCTATAAGGCATTGTGATTATGTAATTTAAATATTTCTTGCATATATTATAATAAGTGGGAATTCAAAGAAAGACTAGTGTACTAATGTTCTCTTTTTGTAAGTTGAAATTGTAAGCAAGATTGTGAAAATTGGGACTTGCAAGAAGGGGACATTACAGTGATGTTGGAGCATTTTGTGGGACTTGACACTTCATTAGAGTAACATCATTCATCATTTTTTTTAGGAAGGGGTCGATTGAGATTTGAATAAGAAGGCAAATTGTTTTTTTGGTAAGTTCTCCTATGGTTATCATGTCATCTTCTAGCTTGAGTACTCGCATTTGCACCTCTTCGAGTTGATCCACATCACAAGTCTTGATTAAAAAGGCAATCTTCAAAGGGAATGCATTAAAAAAACAACTTACAAGAATTTGGGGAGGTCTTAGTGCCCCATTAATCCTTCCCACGAGGCAATTAAACCAAGCAACGAGCTCTTGCATGGGTTCATTGTGGTCTTTCTTGGAATTGGATAGTTATGCAAACAAGAAATGATCATCTTCAAGCAACTTAAGTGGGTTAAGAATTTCTTGATCATAAGGGCCCACCTAATGATGCAACCTGAAGGAAGATGGTGGAACCATTCTCACGCTTCTCTTACTAATGTTTCGATAAAAGGTGGACAAAGACATCTTCATGAGAAATGCCCAATATGCCACAAGCTATAGTGAATGTCGAGATGTGTTCATTCAAATGTTGAGTGTTGTCACTATGGAACTTGGGGAATCCCTTCTTGGATCCTTGAGGAAATTCATGACGAGCTTGAAATGCAAGAGGACCAATATTATTGCCCCAAGGTAAAGGAAGAGGTGGGATGCCATTGTCATTGTTATTGTCGTGATTACCCATTGCTTGATCAAGAGGTTCTTTATCCAATGAAAAAAGATACTTCGATGATTTTGGGAATAGATGGAACTAATTCTCCACTTGAAAATGCATATTTGAAAGCTTGAAAAGCAAACTCAAAAGGATCCACTTTCCTTCAAGACCTTATCTAAACTTTATACATCATACTTTTAATTCCAGGTAGGATAGGGAAAAATAGGTCTCCCTGCTGCAAGATCTGCCTTTCCTTCTTTGTCTAGTATGGCAGTAGTTGCTCTCCAATGGGAAGGACTTTTCTTTTGATCAACTGGGAAGTGCCTTAGGCTATCCAAGATGTCTTCTTAATCCTATTCAATCCCTTCTTATTCCTATTTAATCCAACTAAGATTAGGCTGCAAAACAGGACCTTGAGCAACTCAAATGGTCATTTATCATGAAATAATAACTTTCAACAATTCGTGCCCCATGGTGGGCACCAAAAACTGTTAACGTTTAATTTGTCCTTTTTAGCACAACTCAAACCAAAATAATATGTGAGGAAAACGAAATGCTTGAAAATTATCTTCTAGGGGTTTTGCATGTAAACGAAATGCTCAAAAACAATCTAGACCTATCTTTTTGATCTCGAGGGTAGGAGCGCAAGACTTGAAAGTACTTATCTCACCATGAGGTTTTCTATTTTGCAACTGAATAATAATATGAACTGGAAGCACAAAACACTATTCAATGGTTAAAGTAGAGACCAACGAATTAGATTTGACATAAGAAACATTCCGCATATATTATGAAACACAATATGAGATCCAAGACAACAATCCTTAAAAGCATGCAAAGCTACTGACTAAGTATAGAAGACACGTGTTAAGCAAAGTTGAACACAAATCTTCTTATTACTAACTTCTCAAATCTCCACACAATAAACTGGCTTTGAAGCTGAAGTCTAGCACAAACTCTCATTACATTCTATGTGCTCAAGGCACTTATTTATAAGCTCTCTAAGAGAAGTTTATAAGGAAAAATAATAATAAAATAATGTTTTAAAGTTGCTTTTAAATCAACCCTATCTCGATCCTTTCTAAAAAGAGGCAATAAAACATTTAAAATAGCCTGAAATATGCTTTCATTTGCTATAAGATTTGCTTTCTTCCTTGAACAAGTTGCCTATGTCAATGAATGGCCAAGATTCAATGCCCTTTTCTTTAAAATCCTCTAACTTGGTGTTGGTCTTGCATTTGGGACATTACTTATCCTTGGTTGCATTTCTTATTGGCGGCAATGTTAGACAAAAAGTGCAATTTCCTTACATTTTAGACTTGTTTCTAAGCTAAACAGTAAACACAGTTTCTTGTCATATTCACCACTTCAGTCGCACTTTCCAAGTGGTAATGCCATTTAAAAACTATGTTATACTTTATCTTTGGTTCTCCTTTGATCAAGTTCCTGTTTTAAATGAACTTTGCCACCTTAACTGCATCTTTTAACTGGCTTTGCCAACGAGGATCAGCAACCACTTAAGTTTTTAATTTACTGCCTAGTTGTGCTTTCAACAATCCTTCACCAATTGAGTCGTGTTTCCTGAGTGGTTATGCTAGGGATAAAGTAAGATTTTCTTCTTGTTTTTAAGCCCTCATTCACTGGTCCTGATTTCAGTTATCACCTGCCACTTGGTGTGCAACTCTCAGCTGGCTTTGCGATCAGATTTATGTTCTTTAAATATCTCCTTCATGGCACAATTTACTATACGTTGTGCCACACTTGGCACGATTTCATGCTGGCACTGACACTTCAAAGTCTCAGTATAACTTGAGTTTACTTTGTGGCACAGTTTCGTGCTTCTCCTGTCACCTTAGGCGCCATTTTAGACTGGCACAACCATTCAAAAGGTGCAACATTTCACTAAGACATTTCACTAAGACTTAGATGAATTTTCTCTAGGCACAGTTTGGCCTTGTTTCTGCCTTCTTTTGACCTTGCCAATTGCTGCCATTCATCCTTCAGGTCTAGAATCTTGATGTTTCATCCTTTTCTTCCTATGGCAGAGCTCCCGAAACATTGAAAACTCAATCTCTTTTAGTTGGTATTCCTCGTTCATAAGCAATCTGCAATTATCATTAGCTTGATAAAAATAGACCAACACTTGACGACTTGGCAATTTGACAAGGAGTACAACTTATCTGGCATTGATAATATGATAAGAATGACATAGTTACTGACTACAAGCTTGACTGCATGTGAAGTTTCGTAGGAATACTAATTTTCGCACTAACAGATTTCACAAGCATTGTTCTTCAACAAGTTTCAGCAGAGCATTCAAACATTGTCTTTCAATTGGTTCCTAGAGTGCATTCAAAAGGACTTCATGAAACCTTTCTGTAGGTTAGATATTTCAATAGTTGCATATGATAATTCAAAAATGACTCAAGTCATCGCTCCAGCAAAAAGAGGACCTGTTTGTCATTAGCACTTAATGTCAAAGTGATATGTTACTGAAGTTGGCCTTTACATAAAAGATAGAATAATCAATCAAAAATTAATTAGGCTGACAATAAAACAGTCAAAACTAATAAACATTTAATTCAATCTTGTACTTTTACCTGTTTCTAATGGAATTAATGTTTTTGCAGCACGAGCTAAGTATAAACGAGCAAATGCAGATGACAAAGGATCTGCTATGCCTCTAATCATCATAGCCAAGCGTTGGCAAACATGCAATGGATTTTCCTCAAGAAAGTGCCAGCAACGCAAAATTGCCATTTCAAGGTATCTGTAATATAAACATATAAAAGCAAACATCATTTTGATTGTATGAAATATGTCCAGAATTTCTAAAAAAAGGCATCAATTACGAACTGAGACAAATATATCATATGTATGATATAAGGATGCATTTTCAAATGTAACAACCACTGAATAACCAATTCCAATTATAGTGGCATTGATCAAAATGAATGGGATTATATTTCAACTTCTCAACCCATAAGATTCGGAACAAAAGTGTACATATATGCATAGTTGAAAAACTCAAACTCGGACTCGGCAAAAACTCGGCAGACCCAAAAATTTTAATAACTCGGGACTCGCCAAAAACTCAGGGAAAAACTTGGCAATAACTCGGCAAACATAATTTTTTTAAAAGTGTTCTTAAAAAACACACATTTCTGAAATTGTAGAATGCATTGCTTATTTCCTTCATATATAAATCAAAATTAAGAGTTTAATACATATCATAGACCAAAAAAAAAGAGTTCAACCTTCGAATACATATGAAATTCCAGTTTGATAATACATATCATAGACCAAAAAAAGAGTTCCATTATCACTAGAAGATATAAATCATAAATTTCTTCTATGACTAAAGCTCAAAAGAGTTTTGTTTCTCTTTGTGGGTTGTGTGGAAGTGGCTGCTATAGCTGGGGTATCCTCAATAGGATCCTCATCTATAGGATCAAGTGGTACATGTGAGGAACCCGCCCCTGATGGCACATCAATATCATCATCTGACTCTGTCTCTGAATCCTCATATGCTGCAACATTCGCTTGCCATTTAGCTGTATCCCTCTCCATAGCAGCTATATCACCATCATCACGCCATGGATCAACATCAACATCCTCAGCAATCCAATCTGAATATGGATCAATGTCATCAAGGTCCAATGCCTAATATGAGTCCTGGCCTTCTACCTTCTTCTCATGTAATCGAAGGTTGTACCGCACATAAACAAGGTCATTTAAGCGTGTTTGAGTCAACCTGTTGCGCTTCTTTGTGTGAATGGCCTCAAAAACACTCCAATTGCGCTCACAACCGAATGCACTACAAGGCTAGGATAAAATCCGGATGGCTATCTTTTGAAGATTAGGCGTTGAGGCACCATAATCTTCCCACCATAAATCCGCAAGGATAACATTTATAATTTTGTAAGGATTTTACTAAACTTAAAAATTAAAATAAATAGTAAATGAAAAATAAACATATGTTTTTACCTGGTTGCAGAGTGGATCTCCTACGAATGGCATCTCTTGAAGAAACAAAAGGCCCATCCGCATTCTTATAGGCCTGTTACTCATCAAGTATGATGTCTCGAAGGTTATCATCAAAGACCAACCTCTCCATACATGTGTTCAGGCCAAGCTTAACCTCTGCATCTGCTTTGAATGAAGAGGAGAAGAAAAATGCGAGGTTCAAATAGTAACCAGCAGCATGAATATGTTGGTGGAGTTGTTGATTCCACCTCTGATCAATAATGCGCCATATGGGTTTATATTTTGTTTTATTCAACCCATACAAATGCTGAATGGCCTCTTTGGCCTTATCCATGGCCTCATATAGATACCCCATGGACTTTTGATCCCCATCCACCAATTGTAGAACCCTAACCAAAGGTTCTGACACCTAAATCAATAGTAGATTTAAATAAAATTAGAGAATGATAGTAATTGAAATTCAACAAATATAAATATAAGTTTTTTACAAAATCAGCAAATTTTAACATTAGCAAATAAAAAAATAAATAAAAATGAGTGTTTGAAAACTTACCTTGATGATCTCCTCCATGGATTTTTCCATGACAGCATCATAAACTGCCTTCTCGACCCTCTCTGCTTCCGGCTTCCTATGATAAGGACTCTCTATCCACCTTTCGGCCACAAACATGCGCCTAAGGTGGGGCAATAATGCTGCTATACTCTGCAAGGTAAGGAAATTAGTGGCAAAGCGTGTGACTCCTGATCATGTGAGCTCCTTGCCACCAGTGTACTCTCTCATAAGATTTAGGACCCATGTGCGGTTGTAGATGTATTTTGTGATATTTCTTGCCTCTTCAACCACATTCTTCACCCAGCTTATTTTTCCAATGTCCTCAAGAAGGTCAATATAGTGGGCAGCACAAGGGCTCCATAAAATGGTTGGATGCCTCGCCTCTAGAAGTCTACCAGCTGCCACATAAGCAGCGGCATTGTCAATCACTATTTGGACGACATGTTCCACTCCCACCTCCATCACCACCTCATCCAACATGTTGCACAAGGTTTCTGCATTTTTTATTTGATTAGATGCATCAACTGACTTTAAAAAGACTAGCTGCCCCGCTGAAGCCACTAAAAAATTGATGAGAGTCCTGTTCCTGGCATCTGTCCATCCGTCAAATAAAATAGTGTAGCCTTTTCTTTCCCAAACTTTCCTCTGATCCTATACTAGTAGATATGTGTGTTCAACCTCCTCCTGCAACAATGGGCCAATCAACTCATGACCACTTGGGGCCTTGAACCCCTTACCTGCCATAGTCAATGCAGTGACCAAGTGCTCCCAATAAGGACTTGAAGCGACATTGAAGGGAATATCGTTGTAGTACCAAAATCATGCACATGCCAACTTCGCCTCACGATGCACCTCTCTATTCCATGTATTTGCAAGACCATCCAATGAAGGTTGCGCACCAGGAGTGTTTCGAGGAACAAAAAAGCTATCAAGCCCTTTGCTTGATTGTCGTGTCCGTGGCCCAATGGAAGGTGTAGAAGAGGCCTCTACAGTTACACTTCTATAATCTGACCCTGTAGAACTCAAATCTCGGTTTGGGGCTGCCATTGCCTCTGCTGCTCTCTTTTTAGCTTCTTTCTTTCGTTCATAATCCATAAGGAGGACGTGTGCCTCCCTCTGAACCTCCACAGGAGCTTTGTCACATATCTCAACATCATTGCAAGGGACCTGTGCAAGGTGGTATTTAAGTCGATTAACGCCTCCAGACATATGTTTAGTGCAATGGTTACAAATGACATTTCCTCGCTTTTGACCTGGTGTCCCATGTTTCAAGCAAGGGTCCTTAGTTTTGCCACCAGTTCTTCTACCTCCAGTTCCACTTGCAGAAGCCATAAGTTATAACCTGTTACCTATCAAAAAAAAGAGAACAAAAAAAGTTCAATTAAAAATTTAAATTTGACAATAACACAGTTGACTGTTGTATAGCTGTATTTTGACATTTTTGCTATAAAAAACAATCAAAATTATAAAAAGACTATATGATCATGATTCATGATGTATCATATGAAAGGAGAGATTTTGGACGAACTGTCAAACTCAAAATTTAAATAGGATTATGAATCATGATGATATTTAATTTTAAAAAAACATTTGAAATTTTAAAAAGACTATCATATGAAAGAAGAGATTTTGGACGAACTGTCATAATTTATTAATTTGTAATAGTTACTATTAAATTGTAAAAAAATTAAAAAAGTTAATAGTTAAATTTGTAATAGTTAACTGTCATAGATTGTAAAAAATTTTAAATATTTAATAGTTAAATTTATTATTTTATAAACTTAAAATTTCACAAAAAAGACGGTATCATATGAAAGGAGAGATTTTGGAAGAACTGTCAAAATTTATATACGATTATGATGATGACATTCTAAGAATATCATCATAATCATATATAAATTTTGACAGTTCGTCCAAAATCTCTCCTTTCATATGATACAGTCTTTCTACAATTTCGCAGTTCGTCCAAAATCTCTCCTTTCATTTGATACAGTCTTTCTAAATTTCACTTTTGTCCCAAATCTCTCCTTTCATATGATACAGTCTTTTTAAAATTTCGCACTTTGTCCAAAATCTCTCCTTTCATATGCTACAGTCTTTTTAAAATTTCGATTGTAAACAATTTTAAAATCACACAGTTCGATTTTCGAATCTTCGCCACTGCGCTAGGGTTTCCTCACTCGCCGTCCGTCGTCCGTCGCGCGCCATAAAAGGAAGCAAATAAAAAGTAAAAACAATGTTAGGTTTATGTTATATTTTATATCTTTTTTTGTGCCAAGTTTTTCAGGAAAACCTCGAGATTTTTGGGCGAGTTTAACAATTTTTAAGGATAAAACTCGCCGTGATTTTATGCAAAAAATCGGGCCGAGTTTTTGGAAGAAAAACCCATCGTCAATTCTGCATCGCGAGTACTCGCGAGTCCCGCAATTTTTGGGCGAGTTTTTCATATATGCATATATGCATGGCTTCTTTATAATTTTGTCCAAATACCTTGTTTTAAAAGCTCAAAGGATTTGATTTTTCATTATTGCTAATCTCTAACTTTTTAAGGAATAATTTCTAAGTTAATGTCTTAGAGCATTATTAGAATATTTTTGCAACTTCTCAACCCATAAGATTCAGAACAAAAGTGTACATATATGCATGGCTTCTTTATAATTTTGTCCAAATCCCTTGTTTTAAAAGCTCAAAGGATTTGGTTTTTCATTATTGCTAATCTCTAACTTTTTAAGGAATAATTTCTAAGTTAATGTCTTAGAGCATTATTAGGATATTTTTGCATCCTTTATATACAATCAATGTCAAACATTCATCTTTGATTTCACATGGACACAAGCCAGCTCAACCAAACTCTTCCTAATTATATGGAAGGAGAGAGAACCTTTGAACCCAAGATTCTCCCCTTAAAGACTTTAGCATCCCCCTACTAACCAAATCAACCATGATCTATTATTATTTCATTTCAAAGAAAAGGAAAGGGAAGAAGTTTAAACCCAGGACCTCCACCTAAAACACTTTTAACATATCCCTACTTTATGGGCTTTTGTAATGTCCCTTTTTGGGACATTTCCAACATCTTTGGAAAACTCCAACTTTCCTGGAAAGCGCTGGGTTTATCATGCTGAAATTCTAATAGTGGCAGTAACTTTGGCAGACCAAGATGATCTCAATGGCACTTTTCGGATACAATTCCGACTTTCTGAGTGCATTCCAACCTTCTTGGAGGAGATTGCTATTTTTGGAAAGCATCAATCTGCATAAAGTTCATCCTGTGAGTAAGAGATATTATGGTTTGGTCAAAATCCATATTTGAAATCATTCTAATAGTTTCCGCAACTTTAGTAGTTGTGCAAAAACAATTAATTTATTAAATAATTAAATACTTAAGTTGTCAAAAAGTGAAACATTTATAAAGACAACTTATACTTGGTTATTTAATAAAAAGGGACTTAAAGTTGTGCAGAAAGCGACGCTAGGCTCAAAGGGACATAAAGGGGACTTCTGCACACATAAAATGAATTATTTTATATTTTTGAGGACAATATGGAGGAAAAAGAGAATAATATTTTATTCCCTCAAAAAGTTATAAAAGGAGGATGAGAGCATAGTATTGAGGTTAGATTGGATATTGTATTTGTTATTTGCATTGAGTGAGAACCTAAGTTCTTCTCAATACCAGTTTCAGGGACGAAAACCCTTTGGAAATACAAGTTTCGGGGCTGAAAACCTTCCTAGCTGGATAGAGTGATTTCACCCAGAAATCACCATTGTGCTAATAGCAGAAGATATTGGAGCAATTTCATTAAGAGATTGCCTTTGAGCTTAATGATTTTGTGCTAGATTAATTTATGTGGAGTTATTCAAGTTGTTGATGATGGTTATTTTTTATGTGTTCTTGATGGATTTGAAGTGCAAGTTTCGGAAGTTTATTTGTTTGAGTTTTTTAGTTTGACTGGAATGGTTTAAGTTGAAAATGTATTTGATACAAATTTTTAGATTGAAGTCTGTTCCCTGTTGAAGGTCGTACCACTGCTAGACCAACTGGGGCATACCTCTTGTATTGAAGTTGGAATTACTTCATGCTTAAGACAATTTAAATGGAGCCGTACATCCTTTGAATGAAGGAGAAAATATTTTAAAGTTTCTTTGAAATGTTTATGAGGTAATCCATACCACTTCATGTTATCATATAGTATGCAAGGAAGAGCACTGGAAATGTTTTAAGGTGATTCGCTGCCCTTAATTTGTCTTATGTGGTTAAGTGGGGGCCGCCACATCCTTAAATTGCTAAGCGCTTCACTTCCTTTGTGATTTCTTTGGTTTTGTAAAAATCCTTTAGCTGTCGTACTTTGTGAAAAGTGACGTGGGAAGTATTGGAGAGGAATCGCTGAATTAAAGTTTGTCTTTAATGAGACTTTGGTGGGGACCGCCACTTATTGGCAAGTTGGTGTCTCATTTTAAAATGCTTCTTTGTTATTCCTTTGTCTTTTTGCTATGTTACCGAATCTCCCCCCTCCCCTGGCGTTTCCGGGTACGGACAGGAATCCCTGTGGATTCGACCAGGGTTCGGCCATCTGCACCTTGAGCCATTTCCTGCGCTGACGTGGCGCTTCCTCCCATTTCCCGCACTGATGTGGAGCTTCCTGGAAGAGTCGTAGGGTATTTTAACGTTTTTATTAGGTTTTTTGACTTTGACTTTAATTTATTAAAAAACAAATGACTTAAAAATCGTGTGGCATAAGTGTTAACCTAAACGTATATTTCGAAGACATATTTCATATAGAAATTTCGACGGCGACATTTCTGAGGACAGTGTTTGTTTCTGAGGACAAATTTCGACGGCGACATTTCTGAGGACAGTGTTTGTTTCTGAGGACAAATTTCGACGGCGACATTTCTGAGGACGGCGACATTTCGAAGGACGGCGTTTGTTTCTGAGGACGGCGACGCTTCACAGACCCATGCCCGAGGGTTTCTGAGGACGGCGACGCTTCACAGACGGTTTCACAGACCCATGCCCGACGCTTCACAGACGGTTTCTTTTGAGCTTCACAGGCCCGACTCTTCACAGCCCAACGCTTCACAGGTTTTCTTCGACCTTCGGCTTCATCATTTTAGGTTTTAGCTTTTAGCTTTAAATTTTAAAAGATTTTTGTTTTTTGTTTTTATTATTTATATTTAATGGTCCGAGTTTAGTTATAAATTTATAATATATATTTAATGGTCCGAGTTTAGATATTAATTATTATATATACAGATATTATTATTCAAATATTTTAATATAGTATTTTATTATACAGATACTATAATAAAATTATAAATTTATAAATGGGTTGAAGTTTTTAATTTAAATATATAGATTAAAATTATTAAATTAATATAAAAGCCTTATAATATATATTAATGAAGTTTTTTTATTACTGTATATAGTATATATATAGTATATTTTATTTGAAATTAATTTTTTTTATTTAAAGTTTACTGTTTAAAATTAACTTTAAATTTAAAAAAACCAGTCAAAGAAAACAGTCTATAGACTATAGTTATACATTTAATTAAAAATGTAATATATATTTAAGTTTTTGTATGTAATTTTAAAATTTATAACAGACATAATAGCATGTAATTTAAATTTGTTATGTAATATATATTGAATTTTCTGTTGTTTTTTGGATTTATTGTAGACAGGGAGCAAATTGCAATGGCAGCCGGTTCTAGTACTATTGGTCAACCCACCTTCAAAACCGACCCTAGTTCACCTTTATGGAAGCATGTAGAAATGATACAGAGTGTTTGAGGTGGTGGGACATATGTTTGGATATGCAGTCTTTGTAAGCTTAAGTATACTAGCTCCTACAGCCGAGTGAAAGCTCATTTTTGTGCCATTTCAAACTTGGGAATCAAAGCATGTCCAGGACCGGATGGTAATGGTTTGTCACGTCATCAAATAGCAGAATATGTTAGAGAGCAAGAGGAAGCAGATGCAAGAATTGCTCGCAGTGCAAACCATCCTTTGAGGAGAGAAAGGGGATCACAAAGACCCCTTACTTCTCGTGCTTCACCTGATGATGCAGTAGACAGCCACCCATTTTTGGGTGGGAATGAAGAAGAGCCCGTTATTGTGAAGAGAACAAAGGGTCCATTGGAGAGGGCATTTCAGAGTGATGCTAAAGAGATTGCAGATCAAACTGTTGCAAGATGCCTCTATGCAAATGGTTTGTCTTTCAACGTTGTTCGATCACCGTATTGGCAAGATATGTTGAGAAAGGTAAATGAGGCTCCAAAAGGGTACAAAGGCCCAGGTTATGAGAAGGTGCGTAGCACACTATTGGCAAAAGAGGTCAAATCTATACACTCTTCATTGGCTCCCATTAGGAATTCATGGAAAGTTACAGGGCTGTCCATTGTTTCTGATGGATGGAAGGATACAAGAAATCGACCACTAATCAATGTGATTGCAATATGCCCTAAAGGGCCAATGTTTTTGAAAGTTGTGGATTGTGAAGGGCAAGTGAAGGATGCACAATTTATTGCTAACATCCTTATACAGTGCATTCAAGAAGTTGGTCCTGAAAATGTTGTCCAAGTCATAACAGACAATGCAAAGAATTGTAGAGCAGCTGGTATGTTGGTTGAGACACGATTTTCACACATATTTTGGACACCATGTGCTGTCCACTCACTTAACCTCATGTTACAAAAGTTGGGTAGGAAGATAGAGTGGATCAAACAAGTCTATGCTGAGGCTGAAGAGATCCAAATGTTCATCACAAACCATCACATGTCTCAAGCCATTTTTAGATCATTCTCGCAATTGGAGCTATTGAAGGTAATTGAATCACTAAATTTTTAAATTTTACATTTAGATTTTGTAATTAGTAATTTGAAATTTCTAATTTACTTTTTAAAATTTATTATTTAAGTATGCTTTTGCTCATTGTTTTAATTTTTTTAATAGGTTGCTGAGACTCGATTTGCATCCAACACAATCGTCTTGAGACGACTTGTGAAGGTGAAGGTGCCACTTTCTAGCATGGTCATTAGCCAAAGTTGGTCCCTATGGAGGCAGTCCAATAGTGACAGGGCAGCAAATGTAAAGCAGTTGATCCTAGATGACAATTGGTGAGACCGTGTGAAATATCTTCTTAGTTTCACCGAGCCCATCATGAGTATGATCCGTTTTACTAACATGGATAAGCCATGTTTGGGAGAAGTGTATGATGGCATCGACTCAATGATTGAGAAGATGAGGTCCATCATAAATGAAAAAGAGCAAGATCTTGAAGAAACTTTCTTCAGAGAGGTGCAAACAACTTGTGTTGATCGGTGGAACAAAATGACCACCCCACTACATCTTCTTGCCTTTGCATTGACTCCCAGGTTTTATAGTGATGAGATTCTTGCTATGCCATCAAGGGTTGCACCATACAGAGATCCAGAAGTCAACGAAGGGTATAGGAAGGCATTTACTCAACTCTTCCCTGATCCTGAAATGGAGGATATAGTTACAACTGAGTTTGGTAAATTTATAGCCTCCAATAATCAAAGTGTTTCAGCTCTTCGTGACAAGTATAGGAAGGATGCTCATACTTGGTGGTACCTCAATAGTGTAACATCACCACAATTGCAGAGTCTTGCAATCAAAGTTTTATCGCAAGTAAGTTTCTTATTTTTTATTGCACTCTCTAAATTTAAAATTTGAATTGTTTTTCATTTTTAAAATAATAAACTTGTTAGTTTAAAATTTTGAAACAAATTTGAAGTTTGATTTACAATTTTATAACTGTAACTCTCTCACTTTGCCTCAATAGGTTGCTAGTTCCTCTTCATCTGAGCGGAATTGGAGTACATACTCCTTCATCCATTCAGTGAAACGCAACCGATTGGCATCAAGCAAGGCAGAGGAGTTAGTTTTTGTGCATTCCAACTTGCGCCTTCTTACTCACACACAAAATGAGTACAAGGAATGGGGCACAAAGTTGTGGGATGTAGATCCAGAGAGAACTGACTTGGATTTTTAAGCGGCCACAGAATCTTCACTTTTTGTGGACTCAGATAGCCAGCATACTTTTAGTGATAGTGTCAATACTGCATCATGTTCTCATCTACCTGGATTATCTATTGACAATGTCAATGATGATGTTGATGTTGGTCTTCGTGATGGCCAATATAATGCTGATTAGTGATTAGATATTAGTAATTACTACTTGTTTTGTTTTAATATTGAAGTTTTGAACCAATGAACAATGAATATCTATGATGACATTCAAGTTTTGACAAATTATCGTTGATATCAATATGAATATCGAATTTGGAATAGTATATTACTATATTATATTTCAAATGTGTAATATTTATGGTAGTTTTCAATTTTGTTTAGCATATCTATGTTATTGTATTTCAAATGTGTAACATTTATGGTAATTTTCAATTTTGTTTAGCATATGCATGATATGTCAGGCTGCAAATACATATATATTTATTATTTTTTCTTTTTTTTGCACGGACGTACCCAAACGTACCCAACTCCCCCAAAAAAATTTGTCGTACCGGCGTACCATACCCACGTACCCGTACCCGTACCCGATTTGGCAACTTAGTCTTTTTGTGGTGATTCGATGGATCTTGGAGTGTTGTAGAAAGTTGTACCAGGCAGCACTCTAGTTGTATGGTCTGATTTATCTATCAGAATATTTTGAGTTAGAGTTTTACTCAGTTTTAGTGTTGTGGGCAGAATGTGAAGTGTCCTCTTCAGTCTATTTCCAGTGGATGTGTTTGGTTGCTTCTTGCTCAGTCATATTAGCAGTTATATGCATGCTTCAGATGATTTTTCAGACCTGATATGTCATGAATATCAGCAGAGAAGTGTGATATCAGACCTGCACATACTTTCTACATCAGTCATCAGAGTTACAATGGATTATACAGCCTTTGTGAGTTCATTTCTTAGTGATTTTAATGAATTATGAGCTAATTCGTGTACTTGCAGCAGTGCATTCATCTTATCGGAATTAATATCTACTGGTGTTGCAGCAGTTGTCTTATTTCTTTAAAATATTGTAATGCATTTTAAGCTTGTAAGTAACCCCAGAAGGTAGCACCACTGGAGGCATCATATTGTATGCATTTTACATATTGTAAAACTGGATGGTTTACCGCCAATTAGTATAGCATTCAGTTCTACCCGTTTGGCATTGAACAAGCTTGATGCTATCAACCACTTTGATCTCAATCAGCTTAGACATTCCGCAAGTGGCCTTGCATGCATGCACACATCCGCTGAAGAAGTGTCGATAAGGTCGGCTCAGCCCCCTTGTGTGCTCATTCTGTAACTGTATCAAGCACACTCCGCTGAATAAGCATAGATAAGGACAATCCAGCCACCTTGTGTGTTTCATATTGTATTGCATTGGCACACTCCGCTGAAGAAGTGAAGATAAGGTCGGCTTGCCGCCTTGTGTGTCATCGTGAAGCATCCAGTGTTTGCATTCACCTTGGTAGCTGTGTGGTCCTAAGCACCGTATGCTCTCACCTTGCCCACACTAAGATCCTTGTGATTAGAAAGTGTTCGGACATTGCATTCGCATTTCTTTATTGCAAAATCAAAAAAAATTGGGTGTGCATATTACAACTTCCTTGCTAACCTATAACATTTTTTGTGGTATTAATTACTATATATCCATGCCATTGACTTTGGCATTTTTCATGATCAAAACGTCCACAATTAAATGTGGAAAAGTAGTGATCCTTTAAAGTGTCATCAACAATCATTATAAGACCATTTTGACTATCACTCTTATCCTTCAAAGGGCCTCGCCTACCCTTCCAAAGGATTGTCTTTACTGTTATGAGTGTGAAATAAGATTGTTCTTTGGTGTCTTCCTCTCCTTGGAATTCACACATATATCAAGGATATTATTAGCAGCCAATTGGATCTCTTTGGACCTTGAGCCTAGCATACAAGAAAAGTACCTTAGTTATCAAGGATATTATTAGCAGCCAATTGGATCTCTTTGGATCTTGTGCCCAGCATACAAGAAAAGTACGTTAGTGGAAAAACTAAGACTTAGATAGGCCAACACAGTGACTTGGAAGGTTGCTGAAGATATACAAGGTATAATTATATTTGAATCCTTTTAGCTATCTTCAACAATATTTAGAGGTTCATTTACGCTATCACTCTTATTCCTCAAAGAGCCTATCCCTACCCTTCCAAGGGATTTTCTTTACAAATATGAGCAATAAAAGACACCGTTCTTTGGCATCTTCCTCTCCTTGGAATCCATGGACGTCTTGTGAATGTTATTAGCAGTTGAGGAACTCTTTGAATCTTGTACCTAGTATACCAAAGAAGTGCCTTAAGAGTATAAATTAAGGCCTAGGTAAGCCAACATAGTGACTTTGAAGATTGCTAAATATATACAAGAGATAATGAAGGCTCTAAGGTCAGCTTGCTCAATCACAAGGCATTTAAGCCTAAAAACTCATGTCATTCCTATTTGCCCATTCTTTAATAGCATTTGTTCTTTTGTTGTTACATTCCATATTTGGATTATATCATTAAGAGTTTATATGTCCTACCATCATGGTTAAGGCCCCTTCAACCTAGATTAAGGCCTATCTAAATTGTTCAAGGCCTATTACATCTTAAGCCAAATATATTGTAATCATGTTGTTCGAATGGAAGATTGTCATCACCAATGAACAAATGTGTTGTTGTACATGTGCAATAAATGTACAAGAATACACTTGACCTCTTTTGTTTGTCCATCTATATGAGGATGGAATGTTGAAGACTAGCCCAATTGTGCATCCAACACATGCCACACACACTACTACAAATGGCTAACAAACATTGGATCATAGTGAGACTCAATTGGATAACAGTGTCATTCTTTTCCTTTGATATCAACAAACTAGTTAAAAAAAACCAAGCTCGTCAACTCCCATGGTCTCGATGTTACCAACAATGGTGTACACATCACAAGCTTCTTGTTTGTTGGCTTGGCAAAGCAACATGAGATGCATGACTTGATATGTCTCTCTAGGTCACTACTCATTTGAAGTCAAAAGAAATATTGTTAGAAGGCAAACAAGGTCTTGCTTACTCTGAAATGTCCTACTATTTTGGAATAGTGTGCCTCCCAGATGAGTCATCAATGAGGTACACCTGCAAGAAGGTAAAGATGCCCAAGCTTCTAGAGAAGTCGGTCCAATAGGTAGTGATTGGAAACATGTTTACCTTGTCAAGAGTTGTATAGGTTAATGGAAAATCTTGATAAGTTGTCTAAAAGCAAATTTAGTCTAGGAAGTTCGGCCCTCTCATGTCAAGCATTGTGATGAAAGTCTACAGAAAATCATAGAGACGGTCTCCACACTTGTTTTATTTTCCCTTATTGTGTGTAATGTCCCCTTCTTAGCTAGTTGACAGGGGAGAGCAATTAGCCTATTATAGGGTTCTCATAGGCTAATGGTGGTTGGTTAGGGAACTTCCATGGAGATTTCCAGCAGCTCTAGCACAATTGATGATGGTTTGAGTTCATCTCTCCTTTCCGAGGGTGTCTTAGACACAATTTTTAAGACTTACTATTTTTAGTAAGTCAGGCAGGGAGTCACTGGTGGAGTTGGTTTCGATATTTCCATTTTTAGTATTGCTGGTTGGAGTATCTAGCACTTGTTACTTGGCATTTGAAACAACCAAGGAATGATATATTAAATGTCGAAGTATTAAGTTAATTTAAACATTTAACTTATATTGTTTTAATGAGTTACTTTATATTATAAAGTAACTTATATAAAGGGAGTCATAAGTTGTGTTAAAAATGAAATGTGCTAGGTGTTGGGGTGGGGTGCCCAACCCATGGAGACATAAGGAGAAAAATAATATTAAAAAATAAAACACTTACCTTAGGCATTGGGAAGAGATAAACAAAAAGGAAAAAGATGGATTATTCATTCATTCACTCATCTTTGTCGTGCATAGTTTCGGAGCTTTGGCTTTGAGCTGGAAAATACAAGGGTTTGCAAGGACAGAATCCTCTGTAAATCACACTCTCTACGTGATTGAAAGATATCACCTGGAGGGTTTGCTGGTAGTTTCATTCAGGGACTTCACTTACAATTCATTGGATAACTTTGGAGGGATTTATACAAGTTTTATTGCAGATTTCTTGAGCAACCATTGAAGACTTGAAAGTGCAGATTGAAGATAAATTTTAAGGTGTTTGAAATTGTTCTTGGCATACATGGCAGGCCGTACCACTTCCAATGCAGGTCGTACTTCTTGTTGAAGACTTCTTAGGGTTTTTAGAGCAGATTTCACTATCATTTTGGTGTGAAGATTCGAAGAGTTTTCTGTATATATTATAGTGGTTGTTAGACACAGTTTGCATTGAATTTAAGTTTGTTTTTTTTGCTGTTGCTAACACCTACAGCAGGGCCGTACAGCCTCAGGAAGGGCTTTGACACACTTCAACATCAAACGCCTCCCTTTGGGGCAATTTCCCTCTTGAAACATTGGCGCCTAGGGTTGCAAATTTCATTACAATCATTTGTCGGAGGGAGAACAACATTGTTGGGCTGTTGTGAGTATTTCTACAGTCATTACCTTGCTGGTTTTTGTATGACAAGTTTACAAACTTGGAGAAATGAAAATGGGTATGTTACTGTATTGATATTTGAGCCATTTTATTATCTGGGTATTTATATTTTTTAAGTGTTTATGATATATTTCCATCCGAGTATACTTGCATGTTATGCATTTCATTTCTATCGAGCACCATTGAATGATAAAAAGCAAACAAACACACAAAACCGTCAACAGTAAACATCACAGCAAATAGAAAAAAATTGGGTCACAAAAACCTACAGAAACAGGGTGCATATTACAGTGGTATCAGAGCTCAGCTCCTCTTGCCATCCTGTGAGGTCAATTGGAAAACATGCAGAGTATTTGGTGAGTAATGCAGCCCAATAAGCATCAATATTATCTGAGAAGAAACAGGTCACAGCTAAACCTGGAACTACCTCCGCACATAGATCCATTTGCAGGTGTTGACAGAGTAGAGATAGGGATGGGTGACAGAGATCGTGAAGAACCCAGTACCAGAGAAATTCTAAATGATTTGGCTAGGGGACAACGAGAGATACAGTACAATTTTAATCATCTTGTGGACATTCTAGCTAACCAAGTGTTGGAAAATCCTGGCAACAACAATAACAGGAACAAGAACAATGATGAGGACAACAATGGTGACAGGAACAAGTATAGAGATGATGAGGACAGAAGGAATTAAGGGGAAGTATCTGTTAATAACAGAAGAGTTAACCAGCACACACCATATGATAGACCTGGCATACCTACCTTCACCCCACGACACAATACACTAGACCCCGAGCCTACGCAGCGTAAGTTTCAGGTTGTGATTATTAGAGATTGGCGGGCTTCTAGTGATGAGTTTCGAGCTGAGATGTCTTTCCGAGAATATTTTGATTTAAGAATGAAACATAGGCCCAATAGGGGTGGTAGACAAGAGAACTATGAGTTACAAAAAAAGGTGAATAAGTTGAACATTCCATATTTTGATGGGTCAGGGAAGACAACAGCGAGGGCATGGGTGCAGAAGCTAGACAGTTTCCTTCAGCTTAGTCCTATGCCAGAAGAGGAGGCAATTACCTACGCTGCCCTACATCTCGGCGGCATTGCCCATGAGTGGTGGCACCATGGGAAGATCACTCTTGGACATGATCAGATCACTTCATACGCAGAGTTCACTGGACGGTTGATTGATAAGTTTGACAAGGATCCGGAGTTACAGTTTAAGGAACTGGCACAACTCAAGCAATGGGAGTCAGTGGACAACTACATATCCGAATTCCAGAAGTTGTCGGTGATGGTCACTGATATCTCAGAGCATAGAATGATAGTCCTCTTTATAGATGGTCTCAGAGATCCATTGAGAGGTTGGATAAAAGGCCTTAATCCACTCTCTTTACATGAAGCCATGAAGAAGGCTAGGGACATGTAGTCTTCCACTTCAAAAAGTAAATTTCAGACCAAGGGGTTTCCATCTATAAAGGACAAGGATAAGAAGCCATTTCAGCATGATGTGAACCAGCCAAGAGAAAAAACAAATCAGCTGAGTAATGAGCAGTTGAATGAGTACCGAAGGAAGAAACTTTGTTTCCATTGTAGAGAACCATGGGACCCATCTCATAGATGCCCTAACAAGGCAAAGGCCAAGCAAATTGAATACTTTTCTGCCGAAGAGACTAATTCTGAAAAATCAGATCAGCAATTTGATAAGGACAACGATGATGAAAACTCATCCCAAGAGGGGAGTGATGGTGGAGTGATGGCACAACTCTCCAACTTCCAGAAAGTTGGTTCTTTCAAAGTTAGAGTTCTTGGTGTGCAACGTATAATCACTCTTATTCACACAAGTGCAACTCATAACTTCATTGACGAGGGTTTGGTTGCAAAACAAGGACTCAAGACTGAGTTTGAAGGCTTTAAGGTGATGGTAGCAGATGGCTTCAAACTCACATGCACTAGGAAGATTTCCGGTTTGAGCATTCGGCTGGGTGAGTATGAGCTTAAAGATGATTTTTATGTAGTTGGCATTGGTGACACTGATGTGGTCTTAGGCATGCACTAGATGATGACTATTGGAGAGTTCACTATGAACTTGCACAATATGGAAATGAAATTTGAATCCAATGGCAAAAAGATTGTGCTTAGGGCATTGTCTGATGGAGGGCCTCGAGTTGTCAATCTCAAGAGAATGGAGAGAATGCTTAGACATGACCAAGTGGAGTGGGTAGCAGAGTGCCTAATCATGCCAGAGGTTCCACAACAGCAGAAAAACAGCCACCATCCTGACATTCAGAAGTTGTTGACCAAGCACAGTAAGGTGTTTGGGAGCATACCACCAAGAGTGCCACCTGACAGAGGGATAGAGCATGTTATAGAGTTGGAGGAAGGGTCAAAACTAGTGATTACAACACCCTATCGGCATCCTAAAAGGCTTAAGGATGAGATAGAGAAAACCATCAAGGAGTTATTAGAGATGGGGCACATCAAACCCAACAAGGGCCCATTTGCTTCTGCAGTTGTACTTGTCAAAAAGAAGGATGGGACCATACGCATGTGCATTGACTACTGTGCACTAAACAAGAAGACCATTAAGAACAAGTATCATATTCCTCACATTGATGAGCTGATTGATGAGCTCCACGGAGCTTGCTACTTCTCTAAAATTGACTTGAGATCAGGATATCATCAGATCAGGATGAAGGAGGATATAGAGAAGACTGCTTTCAGGTGCCATTACCGTCATTTTGAGTTCTTGGTGATGTTGTTTGGATTGATTAATGCACCGGCTACTTTCCAGAGTTGTATGAATCAAATATTCAAGAAGCAGTTGAGGAGATTTGTGTTGATTTTCTTTGACGACACTCTGATTTTTAGTAAAACCTAGGAGCACATGAGGAATCTCTCTCAGCTCAAGGGATTCTTTGGGCTATGCAGTTTCTAAAGGAGGTTCATCAAGGGCTTCTCATAGACAACAGCCCCACTTATAGACTTGACCAAGAAAGGAGCTTTTATATGGTCAGATTCAGCACAGAAGTGTTTTGAACACTTCAAGCAGTTGATGTCCACTTGCCTTGTGTTGGCAATTCTAGACTTCTCCAAGCCCTTTGAGTTGGAGTGTGACACTTCTAGAGAGGCGATTGGGGCAGTGTTGATGTAGGAGAAACACCCCATAGCATTTGAGAGTAGGAAGCTCAGGGGTGTGGAGAGGAGTTATTTAGTGTATGACAAGGAGATGTTGGCCATAATGCATGCATTGGCCAAATTCAGACCTTACCTAGTTGGGGGCAAGTTTATCATCAAGACAGATCATAACAGCATGAAGTACTTCATGAACCAAAAGGAACTTAATGATCGTCAACAGAAGTGGGTGAGCAGGCTACAGGCATATGACTTTCACATAGAATATGTCAAAGGGAAAAAGAACATAGTAGCAGATGCATTATCCAGGAGACCCCACTTGTGTATGTTAGGGGAGATCTCTGCTGATTGGAGAGAGTCAATTTCAACAGAGTATGCTAAGGATTCTTAGGCAGCAAGAATCATAGATGGCACAATACATGATGACAGGTACTCCGTGGTCAATGACTTGATTATTTATAAGGAGAGGATTTTCTTAGTGCCTAATTCATAGTTTAAGGGCAAGATTTTGACTTTCCATGACACACCTATGGCTGGTCATCCTGGTCTTTTCAAGACATACAAACAGGTTCGGGAGCATTTCACATGGAAGGGTGATGCAAGCAAGGAGGTTGATCCTCACTATCTAACTCAATTTGATCAGGCACTAACAAGGAAACAACTTCTCAACTCAACTTTCCCAAACTGCCCCATGACCACACTCATAGGCTTCTAGCCTTCAACATCAACAAAATGGACTTATCTTTTGGAGAAGGCCGTACAAATGCCAAACCAACATCAATCAAGGTTTATTACAGACACCAAACCACAATCCCAAAGGATCTCATAAGGTTTCTTTGCATCAACATCCAGTTTCAATAGGCTGCCCTGTTTTTGAGGGCTACTAAATTAGCCCAAATTTACAAAGGAACCAGTACTAAAACTCTTTGTTTTCCTCCAAACTCATTGGACAGATTTAGATTATGTCTCATAACCATGGAATCCACAATCAAATGTCCACAACATGACCACTATGTTACTGTTTTGCAAAACCCTCCATTTACAAGCAAAAACCTAGGGTTTATTGAAAATCATATGTCTCAGGCTTCTCTGACCAAATCAATGCATCCAACACCTTTCGAATGATCTGCACAAACTCAAGAAACTATCACAAGATCAGTCCCATCAGTATTTTACCAAAACCCTACTGTGGTTCCTTCCTTTCACCATGAAAACACAAAAAATACACCAGATCCTTCCTCCAAAACCCTCTAAACTACCATTTCTGCCTTGGGACAAGGAGACCCTTAACAGGTCAAATAGGGGCCATTCCACCGAATTACAGTGGTCACAAGGGTGGAATGCCCTATGTATTCATCTCTGCCCTACAAAACCCTGTTTTCGACAGTTCACAGGCAGTTTTCAGAAAAAAAGAAATATCAAACTCAAATCAAAATGTAAAGCCCTCTAAGTAGATACAAATGAAAGGTAATAAGATTATCTAACAATTCCAATTCATTTCCAGCCTTGACAATTCCTTACAAGGGAGCAGTACGGTCTGCAACAGGCAAAAAGCAGGAAAAACGTGTGTTTTCAGCAGTAAACTGAGTTTCTTTTATTATTTCTTCACAAAACTCATCCTTCCCCTTCTCTACATTCGATTGGGGGCCTACTATATCATTTATCAACAGTTTGATAACCAGTTCAACCAACTTTTTCATGTTACCATCGTTGGTTATGGATAAAACATGAAGTTTGCATAATTAATACTATGAAACCTTAATCACTTGACCCTTTTTTAAAGACTCTAGGACTTATTACATGGCTTCAAGACCTTATTACATGAACATTGGTCAATAAAGACCTTATTTGATTTAAAATCATGACTCAAAACCTTATGTATGGCCTTATCATGGCCTTACTACATCAATAGGATCCTAGACCTTCAAATGATCAACCTTGGCACATGATGGTGTTGGTGCTCCTGCACCATACACCCCAACTTTGAATTCTTCCAAGTCTCTTGGAAAGATTGATGCAACTTGTTCATCCCTGCACTTTGTATGCCTTGGACCATCTGGAACTCCTTTGGTAGGTTCATCTTGCCTTTGTTCTTTGCTGCCCCTGTCATCCCTGCATTTATCTTCCCTTGAGTTTGGTTTCAAATGGACACAAGGTATTGTGGGCTGTCCTTCAACACTGCCATCTTTTACACCTGCACTCAACGTCCTATTAACTATCATTTCTTTATTGTTCACTTTTTGCACACTCTGTCCTTTCATCACTGTCAGCAATCCCTTTGTTTGTCAGCATTTTGTTACTCTAGACTGTCAGACTTGGATCCCACTGTCCCTGCAGTTTCAACTTTACTTCCTATCAAAGGACACACAAGGGTCCCCACCAAGACATTGTCTTGCCAATTCACTGTCAATCTATCTTGCAACCCTGCATTTACCTTCACATCTGTTGTCAGGTTAATTTCTGATTTTGTACTGTCAACAACTTCCAACTTCGTGTCTTCTTCTACACTCTCATACTCCTTTCCAAACATAACAATCTTGGTGTTACCTTTTCCCTTTTTCATCCCCCTGCAAAGATGTTAGTCTAAACGTTTTGCCATCTTTCTTGATAAGGTAGGTGTTCTCCCAACCATCATACAATGACTTCCTATCAAATTGCATGGTCTCCCCAATAGCAAATGACAACAATCCATAGGTAAGACATCACATAGGACCCTATCTTTGTATTCACCAATCTGAAAATCCACATATGCTTGTTCATTCACTAAAAGAGACTGACTATCATTTACCCAAGAGGCTTTATATGGTGTTACATGAGGCACTATATCTAGTTTCAACTTTTCTACCATCTCCCTAGATACCATGTTATCTTGTGAACCTGAATCAATAACAACTTTGCATACTTTACCTCTACATTTGCATGTGGTCTGGAACAAGTTCCTCCTTTGGCTCATGTCTTCTTGCTTAGATGTTTGCAACAATGTCCTTCTGATCATCAAACTTTCTCCTACCTCAGAAGTAACATTCACCACGGGTGAGGTCACACTCTCCTCATCCTCTTGCACAATTTGAACTCTCTTTTCACTTCATCTCTGACCCCCACTTGAAGTAGCACCAAACTTTTCAGGGCACTTGAAGGATGGATGACCAAACTCACCACAAGTATAGCACTTTCCTGAAAACATATTAGAACCTCTTCCACCTCCAAATCTGCCCCTTGTGCCTCTATAGCCACCTCTAGAATCGGCAACTTGATCTTTGCCCTTGTTTGTATCTTCTTGTCCTTCAAAGGATTGTTTTGGTGTATGAAAAGATCCTCTGCCCCTTGTATTGCTGTCTCTGCCTCTCATAGACTGATCTTGTTTCCTTTTCATTTTCTCCTCAATTCTAACTGCCATTTGATAACATTCCTCTACATTTCTAGGATTAGCCAAAACCAATTCATTTTGTATGTTCAATCTCAAACCACCCAAATATCTAGCAACTTTTTCAGTTTCATTCTCATGATGACCAGACCTCATGTTTAATTTATAAAATTCCTCAATATATGATTTCACATCCATTTCTTTGTCTTAAAAATTGAAGCTTTTTAAACATTTGAACTTCATAGTCTTTGGGTAAGAACTTACCTTTGATTTTTGCCACCATCTTGTCCCATGAAGAAATCTTGGACTTTCCTTGCTTTCTCCTCTCTAATTGTAGATAATCCCACCATAACAAAGCATGACCCTCAAGCTTGGTCTTTGCAATCCTTACTCTCTGCTCTTCTGGAACATCTTCACATTCAAAATGATTATCTAAAGCTGCAATCCAATCAAGCAACTCCTCATAATTGAGACTTCCTCCATACTTTTGCACATCTATTTTCACCTTCTTGTCTTCTTTTACTGCCTTCAACAACTTGGCCATTCTCTGATCCTCACGATCCAATTCTTCTTCCACATCTTCATACTCTCCTTCTCTTGTTTGTTTCCAGGGCTGCAATTCTTTCTTCCAACTCTCTCAATTCTCTAGCATGCCCATTCCGAATCAGAAATGGGAATACATCTCCATGGACTTCATCACTGGGCTACTGAAGGTACAGGGGAAGGATTGCATATTTGTAGTGGTCAATAGACTAAGTTTGCACACTTCTTCGCTATATTAGTGACATACACAGCAGTACAGGTGGCTGATTTATTTTTCAGGGAGATCTTCAGGTTACATGGGATACCCAAGGGGATTGTCAGTGAGAGGGACAGCAAGTTCCTAAGTCTCTTTTGGCGGGAGTTGTTCAGGTTGTGTGGCACCAAGCTTACTCCTAGTACCAGTTACCACCCACAGACAGATGGGCAAACTGAAATAGTAAACAAATGGGTGGAGGGGTATCTCAGAAACTATGTTTTGGGGCAGCAAAGAGCATGGATTAAATGGCTGCATCTTGGGGAATACTGTTACAACACTACATACCACATGTCTATCAGGATGACGCCATTTAGGGCCTTATATGGATATGATGCCCCTAGTTTCATGGATTTACTACTTGGCGACAGTAGAGTACCAAAGGCAAAGGACTTGTTGCAAGAAAGCCAAAATATTATGAAAGAGCTTAAAGAGAATCTGCAACAAGTACAAAATAAGCAGAAATTGTATGCAGACCAGCACTAAGTAGAGCGCAATTTTGAGGTTGGGGACATGGTCTACCTAAGGCTCCAACCATACAGGCAGTCTACTCTCAAAAGGAGTGGAGCAGAGAAGTTAAAACCCAGGTTTTATGGTCCATTCAGAGTGTCCAGGAGAGTGGGAGAAATTGCATATAAGCTTGAGCTACCAGCCAACAGCAAAGTACACAATGTATTTCATGTATCTAGGCTCAAGAAGGCACTTGGACACAATGTTGTTCCCTCATCTAAGTTGCCACCATTGGATGAGGAACGGAAGCCAATCCTAATTCTAGAGGCTATCATTGACACTCGGGAGAGGAATCTCAGCAAGAGAATCTTCAAGGAGTACCTGGTCAAATGGAAAAACTTGCCAATAGAGGATGCAACATGGGAGAGTGAGCAGATATTACAACATCCTGAGTTGAGATTGCTTGAGGACAAGCAATTTTGGGGAGGGCAGACTGTAATGTCCCATTCTTAGCCAGTTGACAAGTGGGAGCAATTAGCCTATTCTAGGGTTCTCGTAGGCTAATGCTGGTTGGTTAGGGAACCTCTGTGGGGATTTCCAGTAGCTCTGGCACAATTGATGATGGTTTGAGTTCACCTCTTCTTTCTAAGGGTGTCTTGAACACAATTTCTAGGACTTACTATTTTTAAAAAATCAGGCAGGGGGTCACCGGTGGAGTTGGTTTTGATATTTCCATTTTTAGTATCGCCGATTGGAGTATCTAGCACTTGTTACTTGGCATTCGAAACGACCAAGGAATGATATATTAAATGTCGAAGTATTAAGTTCAATTAAAAATTTAACTTATATTGTTTTAATATGAGTTACTTTATATTATAAAGTAACTTATATTGTTTTAATATGAGTTACTTTATATTATAAAGTAACTTATATAAAGGGAGTCAAAAGTTGTGTTAAAAGTGAAATGTGTTAGGTGTTGGGGTGGGACGCCCAACCCATGGAGACATAAGGAGATAAATAATATTAAAAAATAAAACACTTACCTTGGGCGTTGGGAAGAGATAAACAAAAAGGAAAAAGAAGATGGATTATTCAATCATTCACTCATCTTTGTCGTGCATAGTTTTGGAGCTTTGGCTTTGAGCTGGAAAACACAAGGGTTTGCAAGGACGGAATCCTCTGTAAATCACACTCTCTACGTGATTGAAAGATATCATCTGGAGGATTTGCTGGTAGTTTCATTCAGGGACTACGTTTGCTGGTAGTTGGACATAGCAACTTGCATATGATTTATTGCAACACACTTATGTACAAAGAGAGTCTAGCAACACGATGGGATGTAGAGCCAAAGGAGCCAACACAAATTGATGATGATGTCGCACAAACAAGGTTGGTCAGTGTTCATTTGGAGGAGCTTGAGCTAGATGGGTTCAACACTAGCAATTCCAACGACAAGGAGTTTGCCACAACCTTTGGAGATGATGATTAAAGGCATTGGCCAATTGTATTTCATTTTTCAATGTAATCATCATATTGACATTTTAAATATAATAATGTATTGAGTATTGGCATTTCACATTTTCAATGCATTTGTGTTTAGTAGTTTCTAGCTTCAATTGTTAGTTCTTTTTTTTTATGACTAATTTTTCAAGTACTATATTATATTTGCACCATCGTCCCTTTGTCATCCCCTAATTTGGCCCTTGGTCCCTCCATCCCCGAAACCCATCCCAAACATCTACCCATAGTTGGCAAACTCGACTCGCCAAAAAACTCGCCAAGCCCAAAATTAATGAGTCAACAGAAACCCGGAGAAAACTCAGCAAAAAACTAGCGAACTTAAAAAATTGCTTAAATTTCATTAGAAACACATTTCATTTGCAAAATTCAATGACAAGATGAATCCAATGAGTCCATAAATGAGTACAAAAGTGTTTTCTATTAAATTTGATTGACTTTAATGCAAATTGATTACAAAATCGCATTCTCATGCAAAATCCTGATGGCTAAAAGCTTGATAGTCTGATACAAATTACAATAGATAGCTGAAAATGAAAATAGTAAAACAATAAGTAAATACTAGATACAACATTTTACAACTTCCTCTTCCCTAATTTAGTCAAAGCTAGGGAAGAGGTAGATGCTTTAGTCCTGCAAGTACGCAATGCCGGTGGCTTCTCGGTTGGCATGGAAGGCTATGGCTGAGGCTCGACCACCATCCTAGAAATATCTGGCTCTGGCAATGACTCCTCATCCTCATTAATGTCCTCCAACCCTACATCTCCTGTTGCACCCACATCCTCCATTGCCTGTCTCTCGAAATCAAGAATATCATCCGCAGTAAACAATGGAGGTTGCTCATCCCGCCCTGTCCAATCACTGTTGTAATGTCCCCATTTTCGGATTCTCTTGCAGATCAGTCAGAGCGGGCTTTTGGGGTTGGTGACAGCATAATCAGAGGAATATTTCGATGTCACCAAGGTGTTCGGGTGATCCAGTGGAGATGGTTGACACTTTCCGGAGGGATTTCGAACAACTTGTCCGTACTTACTATTTATAGTAAGTGCTTGCATGTCATTAATCTTTCTGGGTTTTTCTGGGTTTGTTCTCTTTGGTCCCCGGTGGTCACTGCTATTTTTAGTAAGTGGCAGTTTGGCGCTGTTTGGGCAACTTGGCAGTTAGCTATTGGCTCTCATTGACATTGCACTGAGCTCGGAGTTATCAGATGGTTTGTGGATCCAGTTGGCACCCTCTGAGTTGGCTCAGTTTGCTTATGGCCGTTACTATTTTTAATAAGTTCAAGATTGGCACCGGAACGAGATTTTGAGAGTGGCGTTGGATTCGTCTTGTCAAGACCTTTCCAACGAGCTATAGATCATTGGTTTCCGACATCATCTTGGCCTCCGTTTTAAAGTCCGTAAATTAAACATTAGTATTTATTATTGGACCTTGGTGCCTAGGCTCAACAACTTAATGTTGTTTTAAAAGAGGGAACTTTAAGGGTGATGTTGAGAAAAAAATCAAAGAGAATTATAATATTTTAAAATGTACTTTCCCTCTCATGTTTTATCCCATATGCAAGAGAATTTTAGAGACTCCTAGTTGGAAAAGTATAAAAGGAGGAAAAGTGCTCTCATTTGGATATACTTGGATTATTATTTTCTTCTCTTTGAGATTTCCCTTGCTAGGGTTTTGGAGCTTGGCTCTAAGGTTTGAGGATTCAAACCAGAGGCTCTTGCAGACAAAAACCTCCCTGAGTAGCGGTATCCCACAGGTGTGAAAGATCACCCAACGGTGCCTTCTATGGTGGATACATTCCGTGTTCACAAATGTGCTTCAATGGAGTTTGTGTGACGAAGAGTTGATATAGTATTAAGGATTTCTCTTGTATTTTCAGTTGAGTTCTTCATAGCAGATTGGTGATCAGTTCATTGGAGGTCTGAGGCAGAAATACACATATTTGGGACTGTATTTCATTTGCAGCTAGCTGGCCGTACTACCCAGCCCAGCCGTACCATGTTTGAGGGCATTTTAAGGTTGTTTCTTTGCATATATCTCTCCAAATCTGATTGTCCCTCCTTGTTGGCAGCCTACAGCACTTCACAGAGATTTTTCAGTGGCTTGTGACATTTCTATTTGCTGTTATACCTTTCCAGCTATGGTCGTACACCACCAGGCTTGACGTAGGGAAGTGTGGAGCTTATTTCTCATTGTGGGTAGTGTTTGTTTTGCATTATATGAGGCGTCCAAGGCATAATGTATTGCTGATAACAATGAATGCATGATACTCTATGATTCTTGGTGATTTTGTAGCAATATTGTAATACCCAGTGGCTGGTCCGGCAATAGACAAAAACTGAAGTTTCAAATCTGCATATGGGTATGTCACAGTAATTCATTATTGGTCATTTTACTATCTAGGTAGTTGATAGTTTCTTTATATCTGTTATATATTTTCAAGGTTTGGGTTATATGCTCTGTATTGTATGCTCCGACATCACACATCTGCAAGAAAACATAAAACCCCTTCTGCATCTTCTATCTATCTGAAAGACCACACAAAATAATAATAAAATATCACACAAAAGATTTTTAAATATACAAACAGGTACGGCACATTACAATTGTAAGGATCTATCTCATCCAAATCAATAGAATCCAATGATTTGTCCTCTACTCTTTGTGCACAACCGAAGGTTGTATTGCACAAAGACAAGGTCATTTAGGCACTTTTGAGCTAATTTGTTCCTCTTAATCGTGTCAATGGCCTCAAACAAGCTCCAATTTCGCTCACAACGGGATGCACTACAAGGCTGACATATTATGCAGAGGGCAATTTTTTGGATATGTGGGGTATTTCCACCCCAAGTTGTGGAAACCCAAAAACCTACCTGTGATTCAAATTTGCCTTCAAAATCTGCAAAAAAATCCGTTTAAATCCACTCTTCTCGATGGCAGAACGTTGCAAATGGTGTCTTTTTGGTTGGGGAGGGGTTTTTTAATCTGCGAACCAAAAGAAAGGTGTTTGTTGTTTATGAAATGAACTTTCTGGCCGCGGACCCTGTTATGCAAATACACGGCAAGTTTTCTACTCGGCGAGTTTAAGTCATAAAGACTCGCTGAGGAAAAAAACTCACAGGTTTTTCAAGACCCGCCGAAAACTCGACAAATCTACCAACTATGCATCTACCCATCCCGCATCCCTAAAACTCCATGGAACTATGGTTAAATCCTATATGAAAAAAGTAATAAAATGATATGCAGCTATCTGCATGCAAATGCTTTATCTAGAGAAAATTAGTAATGGAAATTGTACAAAATATTTAATATCCTCAGAGCCTAAATAGATCAAGGGCCACTGGATGTGGAAACCCCATGCAAAGGGTCATCTCCGTTAAAAACACATTCCGAAATATAACATAACTAAAGCCTCTAGCAAACTAAAACCATGCCCTTGAATAAACTAGCTCATACATTCACTGTAACCCGTGTCAAAGTTTATTTAACTCTGCTAAACTTTGCATTACACATTCAAAGAGCATATGGCAACATTAGCATGGCAAATAAGTACACAAATAAACCATTGTATGGTGGTAGTTATTCAACACAAGCATGTGCTTATATCGTACGGGCATCCATATTTGTGCAATGCATGGAGGCATTAGCTACTCGCTTTCAATACAGTAACAAAGTTTATTTTTCAGTCCCATTCACCATCTTTTGGTCACCTTCAAACATCAATATTTTCTCCCTTGGACCTCAAACAATTATGAATGAAAATGCAAAAGTTTGAAATTGTGAAACAAACTAATCCTCAACGGACAGGAAAATGGTTGTTAAATCTAAACTGATAGAAAATCATCAAGCAAATAAAAAATAGTTTATCCTCAAGGTCCAAATCTGTACTACTGGAAGAATCGAAATCAAAGATCAGCTTTATTGACTAGATAAGGCACTGTTTAAAGCAATTGGCATAGCATATTTTGCATGGTCAAGATTTAAAGATAACTCAAACCATGTAATTTACTGATCTTTTGATTTAGGTTTATACATATGGTTTGTAACCTCCCAGTTTCATGTTAAATAGAAAATTTTCCTTACATTCTAAATAGAGTCACAATAGTCATTATTTCATAACATACTGAAAACATATCAAATAAGAAAAAGGCACAAATGTCTTTTACATGCGTGGAAGAAGTTCTTGGATAGAAGCAATCCTGTAAAACCAGTTGTTACATGTGTCTTTGGCCTCATACGGAACATCATTGCATGTGAAGTTTTCTGCATTGATTTAGAAGAATTTTACATCCATTAGAAAATACATGAAGATAAAAAGAACTTGATATATTGGATAAATGTGTAAAACATTCCAACATGACAATACAAATCAAAAGAAACTACTCAAATCTTATTTGAATCATATTTTGATTGAGAAAATCTGTCTAGGATAAGTAAAGATAGAATATGACAATAGCATTAGAAAATGGGAAAGAGCAACCAAACTAAAGAAGTGTGGGATCCATGGAATAGGGATCTTCCTGATGCTTTAGTGAAATAAAGCTTTCAAAAATAGACTAAAAAGAACAAACAGCTTAGCAATATCAAAATGATTGCAAAATAGTTAGTATTGGCGTGTTTAAAAAAATCCTCTGCTTCAAGGAACAATCAAAGCTTCTGTCATGCATAAATACTCTTATCCAAACAGTTACTATTAACCTTTACCTATCATGGCAATTCTGTAGTTAGCAACTTGTAATAGGCCTTTTCTACTTATGTTCTGTAATTGAAACTGACTATGGTTTTATCTTATTACATGGTTGGTTGAGTAGTGCACTTGGTTATCATTTTGTTGTGTTGATCTGTACGAGACAGTTACAGTCCAACTGACACACCTCCCAGTTGACCCCAGTATATGTACAAGGATCTTGATCAAGGTAGGGAACTCTCAAAGATTGTCATACATTGTACACTTTGCTATATGAATAAAACAGAACTTCTATCTATTTCATCGTATATGCAGTTAGTAGAATATTCGTTAGTAGTATCCGTTGTTAATTATTAGCATAACAAATTACACATTATAAAAGAATAAGGTAGAAAAGAAAAATGGAAATCAGCGAAATGTGACCAAAAATCAATTATGGTCTACCTCAACACAATGTGAATCTTGTGCCACATTAACGCAGACTTTAAATTAGAATAATATCTGATCCAAATTTAGGACAATACCAACAACCCCATTATAATAATTATGACGGAGAAAAAATACAAGTAGGAAACTTAATCACAAACTATTGAATATAGGGCATTATGTTAACTGGAATTGTTTTTCAATTCATTTGACCTTGGTATAAAGGCTATAGTAAATATAGATAAAATAACAATGTACATTTGAAGAGGATTTCAGTTCACTCGCAATGGCATACTCAAGGAAGATCTTTAAAAAAGTTCTTTATCCTTCATTGGAAAAATGCTTTGGAAAGGACATTATCTTCATTCAAGACTTTAAAATAATTTCCGAGTGATCACCTAACGGAGTCAGTTAGCCTATCCTAAGCCGGAAGGGCTAGGGAATAACCTAATTGGTTAAATACTATATTTAACCAATTTTATTGGGCCAAATTGAGATGAGAAATGAGAAATGACTACTTATATTTTTGTGAGCCTATTGGTGAATTAAAAATAAATAAATAAAATCGCCCAAGAGGTGAGTGACCTAGGAGAGAGAAAAAAAAAGAAAAAATAAATAAAAGAAAAGAACACCCAGGGAGGTCGGCCAGGTGAAGGGAGAAAAAGACAAATAAAAAATAAATAAATAAATGCCAAAAGGATGTCGGCTAGGAGGAGGTTGGCCAGGTTTGGTTTGGGCAATTGTTGGCTATAAAAGGAGGGCATTTGGAGGTCATTTCCATCATTCATTCACATCTGATTTATTCATTGGAGTTTTTACTCTTGGCTGCACTTTTAGTTCAGCATATTCCAAAGACAAAAAACCCTTAGGCATATTTGGTGGATTGGACGAAAACCCAATTCCATCTTGGAGGTGAATTCATACGGAGTTCACACTTGCACTTCATTGGAGATTTTGAGGAGATCTTGAGCTTTCACGCCATATTCTTTGGAGCAGATTTGACCACCCATTTTGGAGGGCGATTTCACATTTTTGGAGCAGCAAACCCTAAACGCTTGCCATGGAGGATTCGCCCGTCTAGGGTTTGACGTTTGAAGACTATTTTGCTATTTTTTGGTATGTACAAACCTAATTTTAGGTCTGATTTGTAGGAGCAGATATCTGGGCATATGTTTGACATGTTTGAGCCCACGAATTTGATGTAATTCTCAATCAGCATATGTCATATCCCTTTTCTTCGGAATGGTCACCATCTGGGGATTGTTGCACTTTCCAGTGGACTTCGAGGTATTGAGAGAGGTTGGACACCACTGAAGATGCTATTACTTCACTTTTGGATGTTTTCTCATGATTATTTGGCCTTGGGCGAAATCATCTTGCCATGGAGACCTTGGAGATATTGGCGCTTCACATAGATATTAACATTTCCAATAATTAATTAATTATTATCACCTTTGGTGCTAGAGGGAAATAATTGAAGAATACAATAATAATTAATAACTACCTTGGCGCCAAGAGATAATGAGAAAGAAGAACAAACTAAATTAAATGTATTTATTTGGGCGCTCATGATGATTAAGGCTGGTCGGCCTACTTAGTGGGAAAAAGGATATTAAACAAAGGACACTCGTCCTAGGTCGGCCAAGAGGAGAATAAGAACCAATTGTGTATATATATCCAAAAGGATTGGCATTCAAGGATCATCAATCAATCATCATTTGTCAAGTATCTCGTGGAGTAGACTTAGAGACGAAAACCTCTAGTCTTATTGGAGAAGTTGGACGAAAACCTAGCTTATTCCTAAGGAGAATTCCATCACGGGAATTCAATTGCACTTCATTGTTTAGAGCAGAATAGCAGATCCATTTTGAAGGACATTTGTGGCACTTCTTGGAGAGAATTGTTCATCATTAGGGGAAGATGACTGCCCTGGCTGGAGCGCACCTCTTGGAGGGCAAGCGAATCACATTTCAGGCAATCTGGACATGTTCATTGGCTGCCAAAACTAGGGTTACAGCAGAAGGTTATAGCAGCAGTCATTCAACCTAGTGTGCCCACCTTTGGAGACCATATTCATGCATATTTTGATATATACTTGGTATGTAATTATTGCTAGCAATCCTTGAGATGTTGTAAGGCTTGTGGCTGTTTGCCCTAGCTATATATATTTGCATTTGAAGACTGCATTATTCAGATTTGCTACAGAAGACTGACTTATTTATATTGGAGATATTTATCTTGGTTGTTCATGGTGTAATTCATCTCTTTGAATGGGCAAATCATGTGAAGTATCTCCTTGATGCTTTATTATCATGTTTGTGGAGTTATGTTAAGTTCTTGCCTGCTGGAATCATAATAATCAGAAATCAGACCTAGGGTTAGGGCAGAAAATCAGAAATATGGTGTAATATCCATTTGGGATATTACAGCGTATTCAGATTTTGAGCAGCAGACTTGTTTATTCAGAAATCAGATTTGTTTGTCATATGTTTGGCATTTGGATGGTTGTTATACATGGTTGGAATCATGGTTGATGTTATCTACATGTTTGGCATATTTATGTGAATGTTTGGCACATGTTTATTTGCTGCCCAAAGTGTTTATACTTCAGAATGTAATGTCCCTCTTTTTCCGAGTGATCACCTAATGGAGTCAGTTAGCCTATCCTATTCCCGTAGGCTAAGCCGGAAGGGCTAGGGATTGACCTAATTGATTAAATACTATATTTAATCAATTTATTTGGGCAAATTGAAGATGTGAAATGACTTTCTATATTTTTGTAAGCCATTTGGAAAAATTAAATAAATTAAATAAAATGGCCATGAAGGTGGACGACCTAGGCAAGGGCCTAAAAATGTAATATCAAGGACCAAAAAGAGTGTGCTCCCCTTGGGAGAAAATGATAAAAATAAAATAAAAATATTTTATTTATGTTTGGGCGCCTAGCATGCCTAGCATGAGGTCGGCCATGAGAAGGGAAAAAACAAATAAAATAAAATATTTTTGTCAAGAGGTCGGCTAGGAGGTGGTCGGACAAGGTGAAGTTGAAGAAAAGATTGGCTATAAATACAAGATCTTTTGGAGTCATTTCATCATCCCTTCATATCATATTTTCTCATAGAGATTTTCTCTTTGGCTGCAACATTCGTTGGGCTATATTCCAAGGACAAAAACCCTTGTGAATATAGGTGAGTTAGACAAAAACCTAGCTCATCTTGTGGAGGACTCATAACGGAATTCTATTTGCACTTCATTGGAGACTTGGAGCATATTTGCACATTCAGATTTTCAGATCAGAATTGGAGCAGCATTCATTGGTGGTATTTGTGTTGTCATTGCACTAGGGTTTCACCCTAGATTGGAGTGCCACCTTTGGAGGAGGGCAATTTTTCTTGTGGTAGGCGATTTCACCATTTGGAGGGTTTTCCAAACCTTAACCTAGCAGTCGTCTTCATCCTTGCAAGCGCCATCACTTTGGAGGGTTTGTTGAAACCTAGGGTTTAGGTCTCATTTGGACAGCAGGATTCTGCGCCATGTTTGATCATGTTTAGCCCATGATTTTGATGTAATTTTCAATCTACATATTCTGATTTGTAACAGCAGAGTTTTAATTCAGAAAATCAGATTTGGTATTGCATCTTGGTGGCTATGTCTTGTGTATTTCATGGTGGAATTCATATTTGATGTATTCATTATTTAGTGGCATCATTTGGCATGTTATTTTGGCATCATTAGCCCTTGTATGTTCGCTGTTATAATTGTTTGCAAATCAGAATTCTGAGTTAGGGTTTGAGCAGAAAAATAATTCAGAATTTTAGGGCAGATCCAGTTAGGGATTTTACACAGAAATAAAATCAGAATTCAGTCCTAGGGTTTAAGCAGAAAATTAAATCAGAAAAGGGCAGAAACTAAATCAGAAAATTATGGCAGAAATTCAGAATTCTAAGACATCCTATTGGGGATATTACAGAGCCTAGAGGATTTTTCTATGCTCAATGTTGACTTGTGAATCCCGAGGATAGAGAATATATCACATATAGGAGAAGACAAGAGTTGGGCGGTTCAGATTCTGAAGGAGAAGACACCATGGGTGATAGAAGTCATGAACAGCCTAGCACTAGAGACATCCTCAATGACCTTGCTTGAGGACAGCGTGACCTAATGCAGCTTATGTCCCAATTTTTGCGGCATAACATGGGTAACAACAATAATACCAAGGAAAATCAGCCTGTAGGAGGAGATAGTGGAAATAATGGAGAAGCTAGTAATTCCAAAAATGGCATCAACAATCACCCTAGAATTACTAAAGCTTCAGTAGTAAGGCCTCTTATGCCTACTTTCTTGGATCAGCTAGGACCACAAGATGGTGGACAGCCGGTTACCAGAGAGAGCTTCAATGATTACATGAGGGAATGGCAATCCCTAGGTAATGAATTTCAAGCTGCTATGACTTTATAAGATTTCTATCAATTGAAGTATAGAAACAGGCCTAAAGCGGAAAGGAATCATAACCATGATTTACAAAGAAAGTTGGGAAAAGTAACTATCACTCCCTTTGATGGTTCGGGTAGATGCATGGCTCATGCATGGATCCAAAAAATGGATAACTATCTCACCTTGAACCCTATGTTCGAGAAGGAAGCCATTCAATTTGCTACTCTACACTTGGAGGGAGATGCACAAGATTGGTGGTACAACGGCATGATCACACAAGGTCATTCACTCAGATACATTCAGGATTTTCAAAAGATGGAATTGGAATTCATATCTGATGGGAGGAAGATAGTATTGAGAGCATTGGCAGATGGAGCGCCAAGGGTTGTGACAACGAAGAGGATGGAGACATTGTTTCGACATGGTGATGTTGCATGGGCAGCTCAATGCTTTGTGTCTTCTAAGTCTTCTTCCAGCAGTGACCAACAATATCATGTGGATATCCAATCAGTGCTAGATAACCACAGTGTGGTGTTTGAGGAGACTCCCCCGGTAGACCTCTGGATCACAGCTTTGAGCATGTGATTATGTTGGAGGAGAGCTCAAAGCCTGTCATCACTACTCCTTATCGTCATCCTAAAAGATTCAAGGAAGAAATAGAGAAGATGATTAAGGAACATTTGGATATGGGACACATCAGGCTGAGCTCCAGTCCCTTTGCTTCTTCAGTGGTCTTGGTGAAGGAGGATGGCACAATGAGGATGTGCATTGACTATCGTGCCTTGAATAAGAGGACCATCAAGAGCAGGTATCCTATAGCCAAGATCGATGAGTTGTTGGATGAGTTACATGGAGCAGTATACTTCTCCAAGATTGATCTTCGATCGGGATACCATCAGATTAGAGTTCGTGATGAGGACATTCATAAGACTGCATTCAGGTGTCATTATGGACATTATGAGTTCTTGGTTATGCCCTTTGGTCTTACTAATGCTCCCGCGACTTTCCAATCCTATATGAATCACATCTTCAATAGGCAGTTGCGGAAATTTGTATTGGTGTTCTTTGATGATATTCTCATATACAATAGGACATGGGAGGATCATCTCAGGCACATTGATGAGGTGTTAGGTATCATGGAGGCACAGTCCCTATTCGCTAAGGCTTCCAAATGTGAGTTTGGAATGACAGAGATTTTGTATTTGGGACATGTGAAGGTACACCAGGAGAAGATACAGGCTATTCTAGATTGGCTGCCGCTAAAGAACATTTTAGATTTGAGAGGTTTCTTCGGGCTTTGCAGTTGTGAAGGGGCTTTCACAATTGCCAGCACCTCTTACAGATCTCACCAAGAAGGGTGCATTCAGATGGTCAAATGAGGCTCATGTGACATTTGATAAACTCAAGGAGGTAATGAGCACTTGTCCAGTATTGGCTCTTCCTGATTTCTCTCGGTCGTTTGTTTTGAAGTGTGATGCTTCAAGTGCAGGGATAGGCGTTGTTCTCATGAAGAATAGACATCCCATTGCCTATGAGAGTAGGAAGCTGAGAGATACAGAGCACTTGTATTCCACCTATGACAAAGAGATGCTTACCATCTTGCATGCGTTGGCAAAATTCACACAGGTACTTTATGGAGCAGAAGGACCTAAATGAGAGACAACAAAAGTGGGTAAGTAAGATTCAGGCATATGACTTTGATATTGAGTATGTTAAGGGTAAGAATAATGTCATCGATGCACTATCTAGGAGTCCCACATTTTGTTCTATGTCAGAGATTTCAACTAACTGGAAGGCTCACCTTTTGGTTGAGTATTCCAAGAATTCTTTTGCATGCGAGCTCATGGACGGCAAGATCCAGGATGACAAGTATAAGGTAGTTGATGATGTGATCTACTACAAGGATAGGATCTACTTGGTACCTGAGTTGAAGATGAAGGATAACATTTTGAGAGTTGTTCATGACACTCCTTTAGCAGGGCATCTAGGGTTTTTCAAAACATATAGGCAAGTGAGAGATTCTCATGGAAGGGTCTCAAGGATGATGTCTTGCTACATGTTCGAGAGTGCATGACTTGTTAGCAGAACAAGTCTGATCATACTTTCCCAGTTGGTTTGCTTCAGCCATTGCCTATTCCATAACAGAAGTGGGAGAGTATCTCTATGGACTTCATTACATGTCTTTCAAAGGTCCAAAGCAAAGATTGCATATTTGTGGTTGTTGATAGATTGACTAAGTATGCACATTTCTTTATTATTTCATCTGAGTATAAGGCACCTCAGGTTGCAGAGTTGTTCTTTAGAGAGGTGTTTAGACTCCATGGACTTCCCAAGACTACTGTCAGCAATCGGGATAACAGATTTCTTAGTGTGTTTTGGTAGGAGCTATTCAGATTGGCTGGTACAGAGTTGACCCCGAACACTAGTTACCACCCTCAGATAGATGGACAGACTCGGATAGTGAACAAATGGGTGGAAGGATATCTACGCAACTATATTGTGGGACAACAGAAGGCTTGGGTCAAGTGGTTGTATTTGGAAGAGCATTGCTATAATACCACCTATCACATGTCAATAGTCATGTCACCTTTTAGAGCCTTATATGGATATGACACTGTGTCTTTTGTAGACTTAGCATTTGATGACAGCAAAGCTCCCAAAGCTAGAGAAATGATGCAAGATAGCCAGGGCATCCTTAAGGCACTTAAGGATAATCTTCACTATGCTCAAAATCAGCAGAAGATGTATGCAAACAGGCACAGGGTGGAGAGGACATTTGAGGTTGGTGACTTCGTTTTCTTGCTTCTACAACCATACAGACAATCTACACTGAAGAAGAGTGGTGCAGAAAAGCTAAAACCTCGATTCTATGGCCCCTACAGGATTGTGAGAAGAGTTGGAGAGGTTGTATATGAGTTGGAGTTGCCCAAGGGTAGCCAAATTCATAATGTATTTCATGTGTCTTGCCTCAAAAGGGCAATTGGGCAGCATATTACATCTTCTCCAGAGCTTCCACCATTGGATGAGGAGGGGAAGTTGGTATTGTTTCCTGATGCTATACTGGATGTTAGGGAGCGCAAGTTGAGGAGTAGGGTGATCAAGGAGAACTTGATTAGATGGAGAGACTTGCCATGTGAGAATGGTGAACAGATTCTGCAGCATCTAGGTTTGCAATTGCTTGAGGGCAAGCAATTAAGGGAAGGGAGGACCGTAATGTCCCCTTTTTTCTGAGTGATCATCTAACGGAGTCAATTAGCCTATCCTATTGCAATAGGCTAAGCTAGAAGGACTAGGGAATAATCTAATTGCTTAAATACTATATTTAACCAATTTTATTGGGCCAAATTGAGATGAGAAATGAGAAATGACTACTTATATTTTTGTGAGCCTATTGGTGAATTAAAAATAAATAAACAAATTGCCCAAGAGGTGAGCGACCTAGGAGAGAGAAAAGAAAAAGAAAAGAACACCCAGGGAGGTCGGTCAAGTGAAGGGAGAAAAAGACAAATAATAAAAATAAAAATAAATGCCAAAAGGAGGTCGGCTAGGAGGAGGTCGGCCAGGTTTGGTTTGGGCAATTGTTGGCTATAAAAGCAGGTCATTTGGAGGTCATTTCCATCATTTGTTCACATTTGATTTATTCATTGCAGTTTTTACTCTTGGCTGCACTTTTAGTTCAGCATATTCCAAGGACAAAAACCCTTAGGAATATTTGGTGGATTGGACAAAAACCCAATTCCATCCTGGAGGTGAATTCATACGAAGTTCACACTTGCACTTCATTGGAGATTTTGAGGAGATCTTGAGCTTTCACACCATATTCTTTGGAGCGGATTTGAGTGCCCATTTTGGAGGGTGATTTCACATTTTTGGAGCAGCAAACCCTAAGCGATTGCCATGGAGGATTCGCCCATCTAGGGTTTGATGTTTGAAGACTATTTTGCTATTTTGTGGTATGTACAAACCTAATTTTAGGTCTGATTTGTAGGAGCAGAAATCTGGGCATATATTTGGCATGTTTGAGCCCATGAATTTGATGTAATTCCCAATCAGCATATTCAGATTTGGAGCAGCAGACTTGTTTATTCAGAAATCAGATTTGTTTGTCATATGTTTGGCATTTGGATGGTTGTTATACATGGTTGGAATCATGGTTGATGTTATCTACCTGTTTGGCATATTTCAGTGAATGTTTGGCACATGTTTATTCACTGCCCAAAGTGTTTATACTTCAGAAATAAAATCAGAATTCAGTCCTAGGGTTTGAGTAGAAAACTAAATCAGAAAAGAGCAGAAAACTAAATCAGAAAATTAGGGCAGAAATTCAGAATTCTAGGGCAGATCCTATTGAGGATATTACACCCCTTTATAATAATTATAACGGAGAAAAAATACAAGTAGGAAACTTAATCACAAACTATTGAATATAGGGCATTATGTCAACTAGAATTGTTTTTCAATTCATTTGACCTTGGTATAAAGGCTATAGTAAATATAGATAAAATAACAGTGTATATTTGAAGAGGATTTGAGTTCACTAGCAATGGCATACTCAAGGAAAATCTTTAAATAAGTTCTTTATCGTTCATTGGAATAATGGTTTGGAAGGGACATTATCTTCATTCAAGTCATTAAAATAATACTAAAAATTTTAAGAATCGCCAAAACAATATCAAAGGTGACCAAGTGTATAGGGGAGAAAGAATTTGAAAGCAAAGGAGAAGAGGATGTAATATCCCTTCTTTTTTACTACATTCCTATCATGTATGAGATCTAGGAAAATGTTGCATTAATTGTATTCCTTAAATTTTTATTAACGGTTACGCAATGATATTGCTATTCCTATTTTGCTTATGATTGGATGGGTACTACTGATTGTACTCTTGATTGCGTTGCAGGTACAAGTGTACAAAATTACAATTCGGAGTGGAGATGTCATGTACCCTTTTTTAAAATAAAATAATTGAGAGACCCACAGCTTATTTCTTTATTTCCCGTAGGCGAAAGGATAAAGTTGGGGAAATAATTTAATAATAATGTTTTAAGTTAGTCCTTGTAATGTCCCACACTAATTTTCTTTCCTTGTGTTTTCTATTCAGTGTTATGTTTATTTGTTCGGTTTTTCAATTTGTTTTTGCATTGCATATGACATACATTCAAATATAAAGCAATCTAATGATACCCAGATGCTTATTTATGTGGGAAACAGTAATAACATCAAACTAACAAATACCCAAATGAAAAAATTGCATAAATATCAAAATGTGAACATACCCATTTGCTGTTTAATATATTGCAGGTCTGATAATGAAATTTACAGCAATCTGGAGTCATAAATCGACCTCCCAACACAACAAACCCTCATTTCTCCCACGTCAAGACTTCAAACAGCAATGTATACTAGTGAGGCACTACAATTGGTGCAGTTTTGGGACCATAACCCTAGGCGCTTTGGCCTTCAGGAGTCACGCCTTGCCCTAGGACCGGAACGGCCTGATTGTGGGATGACCCAGCAACAATAAACTCAATACAACTCCTTCAATCTGCCCTCCACTCTCTTCCTAAACACCTACAATCAGCTTCTAATCCTCACGCCAAGATAGAAGAGGGAAATCGCCCAAAATGAAGATCAAATAAGTCTACAAATGGTAAGGCCTGTCCCAAAAATGGTACGGCCAACAATAAAGCTCTATGCAGATCACAAAACTCGTACAAACTACCTTATTTCATTTAGAATCCCTACTCATCCTCTTCACAACAAATTTGCAATCAAACCTTTGTTTTAAATTTAAACTCTAGAAATCTGCAACAATGTATTCTAGCATAGCCCCTGTATGAAGCTATGAACAAACAACCTTGGGATGTCTTCCAATCCTGCAGTTGTTGATCCTCATGAGGAATTCTGTCCTCACAAAGCCAAGGAGAACCAAAGTTCAACCACAATAACATGTAGAATAAAAATCAAGCATGTCCGTGCAAATGAGCTCTTTTCCTTTTAAACCTCCAAAAACCTCACCCCCTTCTCTTGGAAATGATAAATTATTTACTTCATTTCCATCCTTATATCTCCCTTAGTTTGGACGCCACCAAAAAGGTTAACACAACTTTATTTTATAACAAAATGACCTAGCAAAGCTAAACACTCCAATTAAAATAATAAAGTCACCTTTATTAATTAATTAACGTTAAGTTAAATCTTTAATTTAACTTAATAGCATTAACGTTAATTAAAATAAGCCAACTCTGCACAAACGGACACCAACGGCATAGGATGTAGGACCCAGCTAGGTCGGAACAATAATCGATCCCATGTGGTAGTGTTGGTGTTGGCAAGTGCCCCTGCTAAAAATAGTGTGGACCCCGTGTCCAAAAATGCCCCGGAAAGCATCATTGTGAATCTCCTAACATCTCTGAGCTCAATGCAACCTCTAAAAAACCTAAACGGCTAAACTGTCATGCCATCAACCCCCTCGGAAGGAGTCCCCTAACCATCATGTTAGCCTACAGGAACCCAAGTAATAGGCTAACCATTACTAACTGTCGGATGCTTAGGAAGGGGACATTCGTAATATCCCCAATGGGATCTGCCCTAAAATTCTGATTTTTGTTTTCTGATTTCTGCCCTAATTTTCTGCACTTTTAGAATTCTGCTGAAACCCTAGAATTCTGATTTAAATTGCTGATTTCAAACAATCATGGACAGCAAATATATGTGCATCCAAATATTCAAATAACATAGCAATAATGAATCCTTATAATCATATCTCCAATCATGAACTCATTCAACAATGTATGATATCAAAATGCAAACATAGATATGAAACAAATCTGATTTATAAATTATCCAGTCTGCTGCTACAAATCAGAACTTCTGAATATGCAAATTACATCCAAGTACATAGGCCAAACATGCCCAAATACATAATAGAATTATGCCCTTACAAATCAGACCTAATATTATATTTGTACCTACCACAATGATATAGAATGATGCTCCAAAACCCTCTACAAAGGTGACGCTTGGACTGCTGCTCAGATCTAGCGTTTAGAAACGCTCAAAGACGAAGAATTCGCCTCCAATGGCCAAGTCGCTTCCCTCAAGGTGTGGCGCTCCAAGATTAGGGCAAGCCCTAATGCGATTAGCATACAAAATGCCACGGAAATGCTCCTCCAAATGTGGTGCACAATTCTAAGGTAAAACCCTAGTTCCAATGATGCACAAATGCCACAAGAATTTGCCAACAAGCTGATCTAAAATCTGAATATGCAAATCTGCTCTTCTCCTGCACAAATCTCCAATGAAGTGCAATTGTGAACTCTGTATGAATCCACCTCCAAAGTGTGATTGGGTTTTTGTCCAATCCACTTAACTTCCTTAGGCTTTTCGTCCTAGGAAGGTGCTGAACTAAAAGTTGCAGCCAAGACAGATAAATCTCAAATGAACGGAATATGATGAATGATGATGGAAATGCCTTCAAACAACTTATATTTATACATGCTTTTTCACTCCTTCCTCAAGGCCGACCTAGCTTTGGTATTTCTTATTTTATTTCACCTTATTTCCCTCTCCTAGGGCTGACCTCCTCTTGGGCACCCAAAACATAAGGAAAAAGCATTTTATTTTATTTCCTTTTTTATTCCTTCTTTCCACTCTCCAAGGGCATATTAGACCATAAATTTGACCTCAAATGAAGTCGTCCACCTCAAAGAAAACATTATAAATTATTCTTTATTTTTTCAAAGGCAATTTCCATATTTTCTTCTATTTTCCATCCTCCAACTTGGTCGCTCCATCTTAGGGCAATTTATTTCATTAGTGATGACTTCATCAAAAATACCACAAAAATATGCCAAGTCATCCTCCATGCTCATTTTGCCCTACAAAATTGGCCAAGTATGAAAACTCGCCAATTAGGTCATTCCATGAGCCCTCCCGCTTAGCCTGCGAGAATGGAAATAGGCAAGCCAACTCCACTAGGTGATCACTCCAAAAATGGGGACATTACAACATTATAGTCCGCCTTCCCCAAAATTGTTTGTCCACAAGCAATCTCAACTCTGGGTGCTGTAAAATCTGCTCATTATCCCATGTAGCATCCTCCACTGGCAAATTCTTCCACTTCACAAGCTATTCTCTAATGACCCTCCTCCGTAAAGTACACTCTCTGGTGTCTATAATGGCCTTTGGAATGAGAATCAGCTTGCCTTCTTCATCTAGAGGCGGTAGCTCAGTAGAAGGGATCACATTGTGCCCAAGTGCCTTCTTGAGGCAAGATACGTGGAAGACATTATGAACTCTGCTCTCCGCCAGCAACTCCAACTCATAAGCCACCTCCCCAATCCAACGAGAGACTCTGAATGGGCCATAATACCGTGGCTTCAACTTCTCTACACCACTCTTCTTGAGAGTGGACTATTTGTAAGGTTGCAGCATCAAGTAGACCATGTCACCAACCTCAAAGAAACGCTCAACGCAATGTTGATATGCGTATTGCTTCTGTTGATTCTGTGCTTTCTGCAAATTCTCCTTCAAGGACTTCCTAATATCTTGGCTCTTCTATAATAAGTCCTTTGCCTCGGGCACTCTACTATCCCCAAACAAGTCTAGGAAGTTCGGCGCCTCATAGCCATATAACGCCATGAATGGTGACATCTGTATGGAGATATGGTAAGTGGTATTGTAGCAATACTCACCAAGGTGGAGCCACTTGACCCATGCCTTTTGCTGCTCTGCAATGTAGTTCCTGAGGTATCCTTCCACCCACTTATTAACAATTTATGTCTGCCCATCAGTCTGTGGGTGATAACTAGTGCTAGGAGTGAGTTCAATCCCACTCAACCTGAAGAGCTCCTGCCAAAAGTGACTTAAGAACTTGCTATCCCTGTCACTTACTATGCTTCTAGGCAACCCATGAAGCCTGAATACCTCTCTGAAAAACAAATCAGCAACCTGTGTTACTATGTATGTGGCTGAAATAGCAAAGAAGTGAGCAAATTTCGTCAATCTATCAACCACCACATAAATACAATCCTTCCCGTGAACCTTAGGCAGCCCTATAATAAAATCCATGGAGATGCATTCCCACTTCTGATTCGGAATAGGAAGGGGTTGTAGAAGACGAATTGGATAAGAATGCTCATATTTGTTTTGTTGGCATGTAGGACACTCACGAACATACTTAAGAACTTCAGTTTTGAGCCCTTTCCACGTAAATCTTTCCCGAATCGGCCTATAAGATTTTTAGTAACCCGGGTGACCAGCCATTGGAACATCATGGAATGTCCTCAAAATCTTCTTTTTAATCTCATAATCAAGTACCAAGAAAATTCTATTCTTGTAAATGATGAGATTATTTACAACCGTGTACCTGTCATCACGAATGCTACCCTGAATAATGCCTGTGGCCCACCGATCCTTAGCATACTCGGCTGAAATCAACTCTTTCCAATTAGTTGTGATCTCTACTAAGGAGCATAAATGCGGTCTCCTAGACAAAGCATCAACAACGACATTTTTTTTTTCCCTTGACATAAACTATGTCAAAGTCATAAGCCTGTAGCTTACTCACCCATTTTTGTTGCCTGTCATTTAGATCTCTCTAGTTCAAGAAATGTTTGAGGCTATTGTGATCTGTCTTAACAATAAACTTGCCCCCCACTAAGTAAGGTTTGAATTTGGCTAATGCATGCACAATAGCTAACATCTCCTTATCATAAATGTTGTAACCTCTCAGCACCCCACAATTTTCTGCTCTCAAAAGCTATGGGATGCTTATCCTACATAAACACTACACCTATTCCCTCTCCAGAAGCATCACAATCTAACTCAAATGGTTTAGAGAAGTCGGGAGTAGCCAATACTCGGCAAGTGCTCATTAACCGTTTGAACCAATCAAAACATCGTTGTGCATCACTAGACCAAGCAAAAGCCCCCTTCTTTGTCAAGTCTGTAAGTGGAGCAGCTACTTGTAAAAACCCTTTGACAAACCTCCTGTAGAATCTGCAAAGACCAAAGAATCCCTTGAGCTATGAGAGATTCTTAGGTGAAGGCCAATCAATGATCGCTCTAATCTTCTCGGGATCCACTCTAACACCCTCAGAGCTGATAATGTGACCAAGATATAAGAGCTCGGTCATGCCAAACTCACACTTAGACTCTTTGGCGTATAGTGACTTGGTGCAGGAGCACCTTGGCAAATTAATGTTGCCCTAGACAAATCTTTGAGTTTGATTAAATTTGTAATGCTTCAACATTGTAATAAGGTTAATCAAGTCACTAGGTCATTAGGAATGTTCAAGTTTTATCCTCATTTGCAAAATGGGAAAGTTATCTTTCAAAAAAAATGTAAAATGAGGGAAGGTGAAGAGTCATTTGGCTCTTGGTTCGTTCTAAGTCAGTTAGAAACTGAAAGGTCTTGATGTATTGCCTTTAAAAGGCCTTGTAACATTTAGGAATTCGTGGGTGGTTGAAGATTTGAACATGGAATGAGAAAAAACACTGTTTTCTGTATTTCCTCTTCAGAAATTTACTGTTTTCTTGCATGGTACGGCCCAGTACGGGCAGGAGGACATTTATTTTTGATTTCAAATGAAAGTTCTTTCAATCACCCTCCATTTCCATTTTATTGCATGCATTTTGGTTTTGATAGGAGTTATTTATTGTGATTTTCCTGAAAGTGGTTAAAACCCTGTCTTAGGGTAAACAGTGAGCAGTTTAATGAAGAATCTTGGATATTTTATACGGTGAAAAGCCCAAACATGAATGCAATGATGTGAGACAATCTATATCTTCCTTATGCCCTGTGTTTAGACCCAATGGTCAAGATTCATCTCGAATTTGTTAATGTTCTAGGACTGTTCTGTTCTGCTGCAAACTGGTAGAGGGCAGTCTTGGAGTTATAAACTAGGTTTTCTTAAAATATCTGATGGAAAGGTATTTTTGATGATTCAATAAGCATGTGCAGACCTTTTGTGAAGTGTTCCATGCATTTGCAAGGTGTGGGGAGTCGTGGAGTATCCACTTTCAATAAGCCCTTGGTAGGGTAAAGCCTAATAGGCCTAATTGGCACTGTTGCAGTCCATTTTTGGACAGTTCTTTCCAAAGTAACATATAGTGATTTCTTGATATGATTTAAAACTTGTTAATGGGTATCCAAATCTGTAATCACAGTCTTGAGAAGGGTCCTATGGTAGAAGTTATGCTTTGACAGTCCCTTAAAGAGGGCTACTAGGAGTTATGACAGTCTATGAAGAGTTGGTTGTTTGCATGGTGGGACAGACCTTGGTATGTGCTTTGTTCCTGTTAAATTGATATTCCTAAGATATGAGAAGGCCTTGGGAAGTCTGGTTTGGCCTGAGAAGTTGAAACACAAAGTTGTGCTAGGTAGTGGGCTTGGGTTTTTGATAAAGTTGTGGATTTGAAATCCATTTTTATGAACTATGTTAGTAAGAAGTTGAGTTTGTTATTTTCCTCTGCATCATGACTCCCTCTCCAAAATACTCAACAACTCATCAATATGTTGCAGGTGTTCCTCCCAAGTCTTGCTAAAAATCAATGTCATCAAAGAAGATGAGGACAAATTTCCTCAATTGATTCTGAAACACCCTATTCATACAGGACTGAAATGTAGTTGGGGCATTGGTTAAGCCAAAAGGCATAACCAGAAACTCGAAGTGTCCATAATGGCATCGGAATGTCGTCTTCTCCGCATCTTCTTCCCTAACTCGAATCTAGTGTTACCCTGATCTCAAATCTATCTTCGAGAAGTAGCAAGCACCATGTAACTCATCTATGAGCTCGTCAATATGTGGGATCGGGTATCTGTTCTTTATCGTCTTCTTGTTCAGGGCCCTGTAGTCAATACACATCCTCAACGTCCCATCTTTTCTCTTCACCAAAACTACCGCAGAAGCAAAAGGGCTCTTACTTGGCCTAATGTGCCCCATCTCGAGAAGCTCTTTGATAGCCTTCTTGATCTCATCCTTCAACCTCTTCAGATGCCTATAGGGAATAATAATGACCGGCTTGGCCCCTTCCTCCAGATCTATCACATGCCCAATGCCCCTCTCAGGAAGCCTCCCAGGTGGAATCCTGCTAAACACTTTGTTGTGCTTGGACAACAAATCCTGGATATCTGGGTGGTAACTCTGCTTCTGCTAATCTATAACTGTGGGCATAATCAAGCACTCTACTGCCCACTCTACCTGATCATGTCTAAGAAGTCTCTCCATCCTCCTAAGAGACACAACGCGTAAACCACCAACAGACATTCCCCTAAGCACATGCTTCCTCCCGTCAACCTCAAACTTCATCTCCATGGTACGCAAGTTGAGGTAAAATTCTCCGATAGCATGAAGCCATCTCATGCCAAGAACAACATCCATCTCCCCCATGCTCACAACATAATAATCAGCCTGGAACTCATAATCACTCAACTGAATAGTCAAGTTAGGAATCCTCCTCTTACAGGTGATCACAAAACCATCTGCTACTCTCACCTTGAATCCTTCGAACTCTTCTGTCTTGAGTCCCCTTTTAGCAACTAGCCCCTCATCAATGAAGTTATGAGTGGCTCCTATGTCAAGAAGAGTAACTACTCTCTGTCCCCCGAGACCTCCCCAAATCCTAAATGAACCCTTTCTGGATGCTAGAGAGTTGGGCTATGGGTCCCTCATCTTCCTACTCCTCAGACTCATGTTATATTCCCCTTCTCTAAATCCCCTGAATCGGCATGTTGATCTGCATCTTCATCTGCCGATTCTTCTGCTGAAAAGTACTCTATCTATTTATCCTTGGCTTGGGCAGCACTTGTGCGTTGGATCCCAAAGATCCCTGCAATGAAAACACAATTTCTTTTGTCTGAGTTCATTGAGCTGATCACTAGCTAATCTCAAGGCTCCCTTCTTCGGTGGATTGGAATCTCACTGAAATGGTTTCTTGTCCTTGTCTTTCTTATGAAAGAAACCTTTGGTCTAAAATTTGTTCCTTGAAGTAGAAGACTCCATATCTTTTGCTTTCTTCAGCACAACCTACAAAGAAGTTGGATTAAGGGCCTTAATCCAACCTCTCAAGGGATTGGATAGACCATCAATAAATAAAACAGTCAACCTCCTTTCAGAAATAACGGTCACCATCACAAATAACTTTTGGAATTCAAAAATGTAAGTGTCCACTGAACCCCACTGTTTCAACAGAGCCAACTCCTTAAACTGCAACTCAGGATACCTTTTGTCTAATCTATCCATCAACCTCTCAGTAAACTCTGTGTAAGTAATCTGATCATGGCCCAAGGTGACCATACCATGGTGCCACCACTCATGGGCACTACCATCTAAATGAAAAGCAGCATATTGTAATGGCCTCATCCTCCAGCATAGGACTGAACTGAAAATAGTTATCTAACCTATGTACCCAAGCTCTAGCTGTAGTCTTTCTTGAGCCACCAAAGTAAGGAATAGATAACTTACTAACCTTCTTCTGTAATTCCTGATTATGAAGTCTACCACCCCCACCTCAATGGGGTCTATGCCTCAATCTAATATCCATGTAATCGCGGAATGACATCTCAGCCTGAAATTATGTCCCTGAATCCCTCCAATCTCTCATTATTTGATCCTGCAACTCATGCTATATGGGTTCATTAACAACTGGAGGGTTGTCTCGTGGAGGAAAGGTAGGCATACAAGGCCTAGTGTTTGATGTTCCAGCCATAGAACACTGGTTAACAGCCCTATTATTGACTGAACCATCCCCATTATCACCATTCCTTCCATTGCCATTACCATCACTATGTCTCACATTGCCATTACCATCACTATTGTTATTGTTGTTGTTATTTCCCGCAATCTGTTGAGCTAAAGGGGCACAAAGTTGATTCATATTTTGTTGCAACTCTCGTTGTCCCCTAGTAAGATCATTTAAGATATCTTTGGTGCTTAGTTCACTGTGATCTCTATCACCCATATCTACCTCAACCCTATCAACACCTGCAAATGGATCTATATGTGTTAGGACTTTAAAGTTTGGGTTTGATTTGTTTCTTCTCAAATAGTATTGATGAGTGTTAGGTTGCATCACTCAAGAAAGTCATTGCATGTTCACTACTTCAACTGCACAGGATGGCAAGATAAATTGTACTCTGATACCACTGTAATGTCCCACACTATTTTTTTTTCCTTGTGTTTTCTGTTCAGTGTTGTGTTTGTTTGTCGGTTTTTGCATTTGTTTTTGCATTCCATATGACATACATTCAAATATAAAGCAATCTAATGATACCCAGATCCTTATCTATGTGGGAAACATTAATAACATCAAACTAACAAATACCCAGATAAAGAAATTGCATAAAATGAACATACCTGTTTGCTATTTTATATACTACAGGTCTGATAATGAAATTTACAGCAATCTGGAGTCATAAATTGACCTCCCAACACAGCAAACCCTCATTTCTCCCACGTCGAGACTTCAAACAGCAATGTATACTAGTGAGGCACTCCAAATGGTGAAGTTTTGGGACCAAAATCCTAGGCGCTTTGGCCTTGAGGAATCACGCCTTGCCCTAGGACTGGTACGGCCTATTTGTGGGATGACCCAGCAGCAATAAACTCAATACAACTCCTTCAATCTGCCCTCCACTCTCTTCCTAAACACCTGCAATCAGCTTCTAATCCTCACACCAAGATAGAAGAGGGAAATCGCCCAAAATGAAGCCCAAACAAGTCTACAAATGGTACGGCCTGTCCCAGAAATAGTACGGCCAGCAATAAAGCTCTATGCAGATCACAGAACTCGTACAAACTACCTTATTTCATTTAGAAATCTCTGCTCATCCTCTTAACAAAAAATCTGCAATCAAACCTTTGTTTTAAACTCTAGAAATCTGCAACAATATATTCCAACATAGCCCTTGTATGAAGCTATCAACAAACAACCTTGGGATGTCTTCAAATCCTACAGTTGTTGATCCTCATGAGGGATTTCGTCCTCACAAAGCCAATGAGAACCAAAGTTCAGCCACAATAAGCTGTAGAATAAAAATCAATTATGTCCGTGCAAATGAGCTCTCTTTTTCTTTTAAAACTCCAAAAACCTCACGCCCTTCTCTTGGAAATGATAAATTATTTACTTTATTTCCATCCTTATATCTCCCTTAGTTTGGACACCACCAATAAGGTTAACACAACTTTATTTTATAACAAAATGACTTAGCAAAGCTAAGCGCTCCAATTAAAATAATAAAGTCACCTTTATTAATTAATTAACATTAAGTTAAATCTTTAACTTAACTTAATAGCATTAATGTTAATTAAAATAAACCAACTCTGCACAAACTGACACCAACGGCATAGGATGTAGTACCAACTAGGTCGGAACAATAATTGATGCCATGTGGCAAGGTCAGTGTCAACAAGTGCCCCTGCTAAAAATAGTAAGTGTGAACCCCATGTCCAAAAATGACTCAGAAAGCATCACCGTGAATCTCCTGACATCTCTGAGCTCAATGCAACCTCTGAAAAACCCAAACGGCTGAACTGTCATGCCATCAGCCCCCTCGGAAGGAGTCCCCTAACCACTATGTTAGCCTACGGGAACCCAAGTAATAGCCTAACCATTACTAACTGTCGGATGCTTAGGAAGGGGTCATTACAGTCCTAGTAATATTATTTTAGAACATTGTAAAAGGACAACTTAAATATGATTATTTAAAGTTAGAGAAAGGAGACATCTAAATGAGAGACAATAAGGCCTTATCTAATATTTTATTAAAATGTTTTAAGTGAGCACTCTTGGAGGGAAAAGGGAATTCAAATAAAAGGCTCCAAAATAGATTCTATGAAAGGGAGGCAATCACTCAAAGAAGATTATCAATTGTTTTATGAAATCAAAACCCCTTTTCTCATAGCTTGTGCATTTGTGTTCGTCTATTGCACTTGAAGACGAAAACCCTTTGTTCTTCGAGGTGATTTCATCCAAGAATCACAACTGTGCTAATAAGTTTGCAGTTCCTTCCAGTTTCAGTTTGGATGTGTTTCAGCTAGCTGCATTTCAGTGTGTATGTATATTTCAGTTTGAAGAGCATTCAGGAAGATTGTTCAGGGAAAGGTTTGAGCTTTCATATATACTGGCCGCTGCTGATTTCTGTGGTTTCCTTTATATAACTGCTGTTGTGCAGCATTTAACCTACTGCTGTGATTTGTTTCTGCCACTGTACCAGTTGCAGACCACCATACAAGTTTCAGAGACTGCCATCCCTTTTGGCACCCTGTCGCGCCATCCAGCAACAGTCACAGGATCATCTAATACTTGCCATGGCTGTACAGCACCGTACATCCTTCATCTTCAGCTGGTTCTTTGTTCTGCAGCATATATACAGTGAGCTGGGTCACTGTTGTTATGATAGTTGAATAATGTTTGGGTTTCTGCTGTAATATTGTTATTGCATCAGCATTTTATAAATAATCAGAATTCAATATTGGTATCTATTTCATGAAATAACAGGACTGGGTTATATTCATCATTATTGTGTGTGAGGGTTTGATAATAAAAATTGTTATTAGTCGTTGCTGTTCAGAATTTCATAAGTGTTGCCTAAATAGGCATTACAAAAAAGAATTGCAGAGTTTATAAAATATTAAAAAGGGACATTACAGGTGGATTGATGAGGAACATACAAATAAGTTATGTTATCTGCTTGACACATCACCTGGATGATTATCATGATCAACACTTCTCTGTTCATTTGTCTTTTGTTGATGTACTGTGATTTATGGTATGAACTAATGTCATAGAGTTGTTGTTCATGACTATCTATTTCAAAGGGATAGCAGTATGATGATGAGTCCTTGGTCAATTATGTTATCTGCTTGACACATCACCTGGATGATTATCATGATCAACACTTCTCTGTTCATTTGTCTTTTGTTGATGTACTGTGATTTATGGTATGAACTAATGTCATAGAGTTGTTGTTCATGACTATCTATTTCAAAGGGATAGCAGTATGATGATGAGCCCTTGGTCAATTGATGATAAGATATGACGAGTCTAGAGGAGCGGTATATTATAAAGTATCACTACTATATTTGTATCCTGAGGTTTATTTATTATTAATCCTAAGCCCTAAAATAAATTGCACCTATCTATAGCTCGGAGACCTAAGCCATGTTATTAATGTTGGAATTATATCCTAAAGCCTAGGTTGAAAAGTTATCTTAACACCTAACTACTAATAATACCTAAAGTGGAGACAATTTTCATTGAAAGGGGTTTGAGATTTTAAAAGGGTCTGATAATGTGAGTAAAGAAAAAGGGATAAGAATGAGGAACCATCCACTCAGCCCAAATGTACATAAGCTGGTAGTATAGTACATAGCAATTAATAAGGCAAAGTGCATGAATTAAATGGAAATTTTAAGGCAGTTAAGTGGGAGTACTGCTAACCCAGGGTTTTGACTTCAGTTGGTTTTGGTAAGAGGTGAATGTAGTTGTTATCATTCTTGTATTTTGCAAAAATAGCTCAAAGCTATGATGAAGCCATGCCAAGCTTCCTGTTGGAATGTCTTCCATGCAGCAGGCAGTTTGTCAATCATTATTCCATGCCACTATTTGGCTATTCATGAAAGAAGGAAGACTCGGCTAATGTTTAAACAAGATGTTTTCTAGATATGAGATTTTATGGAGTGTTGCTGGCTGGCTGTTGGCTTTGGGAAGTGAAGGAGGTCTGTAGAAGAAGCTGTGTACTCGGGCCTTCAGGTAAGAGATATCTTGAAGAAAGTTGGAAAAATTGAAGCTTAAACCCAGTCAGTTGCAAGGTTGTACCTCTGTGTTTTATTCTTCAATCTTGAGTAAATGCACCTGCATCACTTAATATTTGAGTAAGAATATATAAGAAAGGTTTACATTCTGTGTTTAAGAAGAGAGAATTCACACATCTATACCCTAGAATCGTGATTAAGTCTAACCTGAAAGGGGACTGAATGATAGTTGCCATGTGTGATGTCTCAATGGTTTAGAAGTTGAAATTGTTTGAGTATCTATCTTAATGACTATCTTGTAAGAGGGTATATTTATTGTGGAATATGCAGAGATCCTTAAATATTGTTGAAACTATATTTGAATCTTTGACTCAAAAATGAACTTGACTATGTAAATCCTTAACTGAAGGTTACTGAAATATCCCCTTTTATAATTTCCAAAAATCCACTGTAATGTCCCTTTTTTATAATTCCCGAAAATCTGAATTTTAATTTAATTCTTTTTATCTCTATTGCAATATTTAAATAAATAATTTTTGAATTCAAATTGTATTTGCAGCCAATTAAAATATGGAACATTTCACATAAGGTACAGCAAGTACCTTTTGACACAATATTTTATAATTTTCAACTATGAATATTGTAATCAGCAAATCAAAATTACAAAAGAAAACTGAGTCTTTGAAGCTGATTGAAGATCATAAAAATCATAATTTCAGAAGTACCTATATCCTGTACGCCAACCTTTCCCAAAAGCTGCGATTCTTTTTTTTTTTCCTTCAAGTGCTGCCTTTAATCTTTATTGGCTTGTACGGTTTGCCTTAAATACTTGTACAGCCTTTTAATACCTCTTCTAAAGCTTTGAAAAACTTTTTAATTCATTTACCAAGTAAAATCTTCACACAATAAACAGATGCCTTTTAATAATGTACGGCAGCCTTTTAAGAGACTCCAAAGAAACCTTTAAATAGGCTGCGCCTCATTTTCCCTTCCAATCACACCTCTTGTTTTGTCTTCAACTTGCATATATGGTACAACAAGATTAAATAATGGTACGGCCAGTCTGTTTATGCTAATTAAAATGGTACAGCCAGCCAACAAATGCCTTCACTCCCAAAAATAATAAATTTAGATTTTCTTTGAAAATAATTTCTAATAAATCTTCAGCTTCAACTCACCAGTATTTGATCACAAAAATCTGGAAATAAAATAACTTCATATCAGCACAATCTTTAAAATTTCGCATTCAACACAATGATGATCATTGGGTGAAATCACTTGAACAGCTAGGTGGGTTTTTGTCCACGAAATCATTTGCCAGCAGGGTTTTCGTCCTAACAAATTCTGCAAATAAGGGTTTTTTTGAATTTGATAATGAATAGAATGTTTTTCTTTTTCTCAATAATTTTTTTTTATCACTTTCCATCCAAACCCTAGAGGTAATTAACATTTCTTTTAATTAAATATTCACCTTTTTCCTCCAAACTTAATTAATTACCTTTTTGGCCATATATTTTAATATTTTGTTAGCGTTGTATTTCCCACCTTTCAGTGTGAAAGCAAAACGGACAGATGTGCAGTAGAACCACTCTTCAAATTTGAAGGGGAAGCTCCCTGTAAAACAAAACTATCTTAAAACTACAAATTATGTACAATGTTTTTCAGGGGTTTTTCATTTTTATGCTAAATGAAAAGGAAATTTGCGATATTTTTGGTTTGCAGCGTGAGAAAGGAAGAAACACACTTTCAATCACGAAGTAATAATTTTTGTACTTTTTTGATTGAAATTAGAACCTAGGCTACACGCTTGCACTACTTGGCTAAATTCAGACACTGAGCAGGGCAAGTACACACGGCTTGGATTGACTAACACTAAAACATGAACACCAAGATTAAATCGAATACAAAAGGGACAAAGCCACGACTCATGCATTTAACTTTAAACTTATCCTTGGGCATAGATGATGATACATTTCAATAAGCATTTATCAGTGAAAGTAGGCATAATAGATGTTATCAAACGAACAACATAATCACAATTTTGAACACCAGGTAACTAACAACTCCAGCATAATGAAGGCATGAGAATTGGCATTTTCATTGATTGATCAAAATATAACACTTGAATACTGAATACTGAAAAAGCTAATTGCTAAAAAAGCCAACTCCTAAAAAGCTTTGAAAAAAGCTAACTAATAATAAACTTGAATTCTAAAATCTAGATGTGTCTCTCTATGTGCACAAAGCACTTATTTATACTGTTTTACAAAATTGAATGAGAATAAATAAAATGAAATAATAGACATCAGATTTCCATAGTCCATGATAATGTAAATGAGTGCTTCTGGATTAAACTGTGTGAGTATTTTTTCTCTCAACTTTTCGGATCATACTCCATGATCCATCATCAGGGGAAAAGAGAGCAGGACAAGAGAAAAATGATGGATCATGGAGTATGATCCGAAACGTTGAGAGAAAAAATACTCACACAGTTTAATCCAGAAGCACTCATTTACATTAAAATGAAATAACTGAAATGCTACCTTAGTTGACTAATGTTTGCATGACATGCAAACTTATTACAAAATATTTTCTCCAATTAAATTGAAACTAAAATCATGCAACTGCGGATCCACTAATGGTCAAAATCATACAAACATGCATCATCCTTCGCATGACGGTTGAACAGGAGTTGACTATGGTCAAAGCTAAAAATAGCGAAGGCTAAAATTAGCAATTTTTCAATGTGTTTTTTTTAGCAGGCAGCTCTGCTATTTTGACTAAGTCTAGAGAACTTTTGAAAATCTTTGACGAATATTTTGAAATTCCTGACAAGTTCACATTCTTGGTGACTCAAATTTGAAGCCCTCTGTCAAAACTGAAAACTTCACTTTGCCATTTTCACAGCAGATCCTCTAAAAATATCTCTGAAACTAAAAACTCTGTTTGCAACCGTATCATAAACACTGAGTGCTAGTCAAGAAATCTTCTGAGATTTTGAAATTTTGTCAAATACTTAATGCCTTCAATGGAGGGTGCTCCTCTAACAGTTTGACTGAAAAACATAGTTTTATGAATTTCTTGTTTTGTAGACTTGACTTTGGTCAATTTTATTGGTCTGAAAATTCACCTCAGTTCAATCACTTGAAACTAGACGTTGAGATGCTTCATCTATAGTTGCCTTTGATTTGATTTTCATGTTACTAATCGACTGGATTTGATCTTTATCAAGTGCTTGATATCTTCTTCTCTTGGCGTTTGATACTCTTGAAAAAGGCATTGCCTTCATTGCTGGACATAGACTACTGGAATTAGGGCATTTAGAGTGCATTTTTGTCATTCACTGTTTACCTAGCGCATAAGAAAACTCGAGGAATGATAGGCACCTTTTCTTTGTTTTGAATGAGCGCTTAATGTAAGCGTGTTCTTGAATGTTGATTGCAATCCTCATTTGTCGTTGTCCTTAGCATTGGCTTGCTTTTATGAGACACATTTTGCATATAGGCGCTCTATAAGAGCATAAGTTTGTTTTATTCTTTGATGGCGCTTGGAGAGATGATGACGTGCGAATTCCTCAGACCTGGCATCAAAATCTTCTTGGAACAAGCGCATTTGAAACTGAAGGTACCATCTTCTCTGTTTTGATGCAGACTAGAGGCTTGTATGGTCTTTTTCATGTTGGTATGACACTTCTTTTGACTGAAAGCGATTTCTTTGCACCTAGTCAGTGTGAGAGCTGAGAATGGGGTGAGTGGTTTTTATGCTTAGCGCTGGTACTTGAAATGGAGCGCTTAAGCTGCTTCATTCTTCCTTGTGAGTTTGGAGTTGGACGCGCTTTGACATTGCCTTGATTTTAAATAAAGCTTCCCTTTCATAAAGCACATGGAACGCCTCAGATAGGTGCTTTTTATTTTTTATTTCATTTGCTTGCCTTTTCTTTAGTGCATGTATTTTCTTTCATTGGTGTTTTAACCTTTGTGAAAGTGTGTCACTTGCCTGAGAAAGGCGCTATGCCCTGCTTGTGGCACGATCCTCCTGAAATGCTTTCCTCGGCTTGATATTCTCCTTCAAGCACGTTTTTCTTCTATGCTAGGCGTTTGGAAATCTTTTCTCTAAAGTGCTAATTCTTTTGCTGAGTGGACGCCCTCCCCCATGTGTGAAATCTTTCCTCTTTCTGTTTTAAGCACCTTCAAATCCATTTGGACCAAACTAGAGGCGTTTTTACCTTTCTCCATGATTTATCTTCACTTGCAGATGCATTCTGGTGTTTGTTGAGCACTCCAACTTCCATTGGCACAATTTCTCCTTTGTGAGCGCCTTTTTCCTTGTGCACAGGCACAAGTACCTGTTTGGAGGCGTGATTTCTAAAGTGGAAGCACGTTTGGGAAAAGTGTTCTGTCTCTGAAACAGGCGCGTATAGACTAAAGAGGACGCCATTTCTCCATGGCACGTCCTTCTTTCCTACACGCTTTTCGTCTTCATATGCCTTTGACAAGGCGCATGAGATTCGTCTTGCAAGCACTTTGTTTTTATGTTTGATTTTTTTTTAATTTTAATGCTATCTGCCTGTAAATTTTAAAGAAGGGTGCTTTGTTTTTTATTTTGTAAGGCCATGTCTAATACAAAGCGCAAGAGTTTATTTTTTTATTTTTATTGATTTTTAATTATTACTTTCAATAACAAACATTAATAATAAATATTAAAAGTAATAATATTTTATAATATTTTTCTAATTATCTTTTAATAATAAATATTATCAATAACAAATTTATTAATAATAAATATTAGAAAAACAATAACGTTTTACGATTTTTTGGATGTTTAACATTTGACAAAAACAATACTTAATTTTAATTTAATTAATAACTAATTAACAACTAAATTATTAATTAGAAATTAATATATTAATATCAATATTTTACTGACAAAATACAAACACGACGAACATGTAAATTTTGGACATTTTAGACTTAGCCGAACATTGATGACAACACACGAATTTGACAAACGAATATTACACATGACGAGATATTTGACTCGAACATTTAATTTTGAGATGACTTGACATTTGACCACAAGCAATGACGTGCCGCAATTCGAACGATACAGACAACTTGATGAGGAAAAAGTTTTGGATTGGGTACAACATATTCATTTTTGGCCACATCCAATAATAATAAATTGTCAATTTTCCAAATTATAACTTAAAGTACCTTATTGGACAACTTAATAAATTATTATTATATTATTTCCCGCATATTAAAATATTAAAATAGGCCAAATACGATTTTTAACCTCACCACCAGCACCATAAATGCATAAGACAACTACCCATTTGAAAGCTGGCTTCTTTGAGGATGATGGACTACTCCAAGAAGTTTGGAGTGCTCCCAAAATGTTCGAATCGCATAGAAATTGGATAATTATGCCCGCCTTGATTCCAAGAACTCTCTATCGTTGTCATGAAACCTTTCCGAGAAAGCTGGCATTCTCCAAGAAAGTTGGAGTTTCCAAGAGTGTTGGAATGGACCAAAAAAGGGACATTACAATTACTGTATAACCAAGAGCTAGGATTTGGCAATTATTACGAATGCTTATATTGGTGATGTTTTCTGAGGGTTGCAATGGAAGTTTGAACCCGATACCCAAGTGGTTTAAGCTTCACCATGAGAGTATTCTGAAAGCATGTCCTCTTTGTGCTAGCTTGTGCTTGATAAATATTGTTGTACCTGTGAAAGGGTCTCATGAAGCCCTATGTCCTGTTTAGAAGGGTTTGAACTTATTGTGCAACCCTAGACTGATATGCTTGAAGGAGTGTGTGAGTAAATTGTTATATTTGAATGTTAGGTTCCAAATATCCTAAATTATAGCTAAGGTATGAAGGATTGCCTATGTCAAAAGTGGCTTGTAAAACAGTTATATTACTTGATATTTGTCTGTGTTTTGTGAGACCTTATTAGTTAATCATAGTTACAAAAGGCCTTATTATGCCCCATTTAGGTGGCCCACTTTACTTAGCTAATAATAATAATATTTAAGTTGTCATTTTACAATGTTTTCAAGTAATATTACTAGGACTAATGTAAAACAATATTATTAAAATATTTCCCTAACTTTGTCCCTTAGCCTACACGAAATAAAGTAATAGGCTTTGGATCTCCCAATTATTTTATTTCTGAAAAGGGGACATTACATTAGCTCTTAATTTTGTCCTAAAGGAGAGCTTAAATATACAATGGATATGTGGATAAATTAAATGATGTTTGTGGAACATTGTATTGATTATCAATATTGTGATATAATTGCCATCATTTACTTGTATGATAGTTACAATGTTTAAGAGATGTTATTACGGAAGATGTTTATTGACATATGGATGAGAATTAAAGAGCATCCATTTGTATCATGTTATGCACTATGCTTGTGACTTTATCTACGTATGCATCCAAGAAAAAAATATTGGCATTTATAATTAAATTTGTAGTTAGTTAGTGACTCATTGGGTAGGGTCTCTAGAAATTTGAATCTTAATTGTGTGATGTGATTTGAAGGATTTATCTATGGTTGGAGTGTGATTTGATAGGTTTTTTTGGGGGTTCTTTATTCTTTTTTCCTTTCCTATTTCAAAACCCTACTACTTGGTTTTTCTTTTCGATGTATAGATTCTCTACAGCATGCAAGGCAAAGGCATTCTGCAAGGTGGAAAGGACCCCACAAAGAAGCATGGCTACTAGGTGTAGTCTAGGGCGCGATGACCTACGATTATTGTGAGTTTAATATGAGAGAATGTATTAATCATCTTAACTACCACCTAGCTCGAATCATCTAACAAGATGTCAAGTTGTATGACCAAGTGGAGGAAGAAGAGCAACAAGAAATGAATGCCTAACTTTCTAGCTATGAGAAGAGGAAAACCAAAAGGAAGAGGACAATGGGAACAGTTGCATCAGAGATGAATTCCACAACCAATCCTGATTCATTGGTAGACTCTTTATTGGCCTAAAAATTAAGAGTTCCTCCACTCAGACTAAAGAGAGTTTAGGCCATATTAATTCCACTAGCTTCTTCGTTCCTCACAATGTTCCAAGTGCTCAACCTTCACTCAAAGGTACTGCTTGAAATCAAGACAAGCATCATGAAGCAAGAATTGTTGCAATTTTTTTGGTACTATAATAATATACCATTTAATGTGGCAAGCAGCCCATCTTGAGATACGTTGGTAAATGCATTGGTCATTGTCAATGTAGGCTTTAAGACACAACTCCATATGCTTTAAGTGGACCATTGTCAAAGGAAGTCATCAAAATTACATGGCTAGTAGTAGACCAAAAGAGAATACGGGAGAAAAAGGGCTGCAGCACTTTATCTAATGGGTGGACATATGGCAAGAATAGGACATTGATTAATTTTTGAGTGGCTTCCAATGACACATTGGTGTTCTTGAACTCTGTAGATGCCTCACACAAAGTCAAGAATATAGAAACTTTGTGCAATTTGTTGGAGACGGTGGTCTATGGGGTGAGTGTAATGTTCCATTTTTGGCACATTGTTTATTATGGGCATTTTTGGCTTGTTCCTAGTCCCTTAGTGGCTATCCGACATGTTTGGGAGAACTCCAATGTTCTTGGAGTGGCCACAGATCAATTTTACAGAGCATTTGGTTATGTCTTTGAGCTCAGATGGTGCTTATGATCATTGTGATGCTTTCTGATGTTTGATCGGGTTCCTGGTTTGCTCTCCAAGATTCTTGGAGAAGCCGTCTATTTTTGGAAAGTCGTCCGGAAGGCATCATTCATCTTCCCAAACATCATGGAGTATGTTGGTATGCTTAATTTTGCAGTTTGGGGGTGTTTGGGATTTTCCGCAAAATGGTGTTATTTAATGAGCTATTTTAATTATTATTTTCACTTAAGCTCCTAGGGGTGAAAATAATTAATAAAAATCTAAGTGTTATAGCTCGTTGGAAAGAGGAAGAAAAGTTTTAAATCATGGATGCATCATTTTGGGGCCTTGTGAAGCAGATATTTCCTTTATTTTGATAAAAGGGTCTTTAAAGCTAAAAAGAGCTTTTAATTAAAATGGTGACTTTAAGTTGTGCACACATAATGAATTATTTTATATTGTTTGAGGAGAAATATGAAGGGATAAAGGAAATAATATTTTATTTCCCTCAAAAAAGTTATAAAAAGAGGAGTCGGGCTCATTGTTTAGGGATGCTTGGACTTGTATTGTTGCTCTGCTGGATTGAACCTGCGTGTTCTTCCATATCCTCTTGAGGACGAAAACCCTCTTGTGGAATGCTCTTGAGGACGAAAACCCTCTTGAGATTGGGTGTGGTTTCACTACAGGAATCACCATTGTGCTGGAGACAGAGATTGGAGCAAGCTCATACAGAGTTTGCCAAGGAGCTTTCATGGAGCTGATCAGAGTTTTGAGAGTTATGTTTGTTTCATGCATTTAAAACCAGTTTTGGATTGTGGAGAGTAGATTTTGATGTTATAATGTGTTTTTAAGAATGATTCTTGCATTGTCTAAGAGTTTCCTTGTTCCTAGCCGTACATATGAAGCCGTACTATGCAGAAAATATAAAGTTTGAATACAAATTTATATGTCTGTTTTGGAGTCTGAATTTAAGTGGAATATCATTGTCTTTCCTAGGCGTCTCTTTCCATACATATACTATAAGTTTTGATGCATTTTAATGATTCTTCATGCACATCCGTCGGTACATCTAATCAAGGATCAACCCACATCAAAATTTATATGTATACTCTTTTCATTGTTTAGTGTTTGCTGTGTCTTAGTATTGCCCAGCCGCTTCTATTGGGAGTGATTTTATGAGTTTTGAGGCATTTTTTATAAATCTATGAGCATCCGTACCCTGACCTTCCGTACAATCCTGTAGACAGCAAAAATGATCAAGAACAATCATTGTGATTTGAGTATATACTCTTATTGCAGTGTGTTGTAGGTGTTTTAGATGACCATTGGAATTTGTTTACATTGTTTAGAAGTATATTTGTTCTTGCAGCCTGTTATCTGCACTACCAGGGCCGTACAAACCTATAGGCAGTCATTTATTCTGAATATGCATATTTTCATCCTTGATCAGTCATGATTATTGCATCAAATCTGTATTAGCAGCAGTGAAGATTGAAGTATTTTGAAAGAACATAATTTGGATTGTTTATGGTGGAAGTTTAGGTCATTAAGGGCATCATCATTATCTTCATGACAATCTGATTTCTCAAACAAACAGAGCAGCGAGTTAGCATCCAAAAGACAGCATGAGCTGATTTCATATGAACATGATATGTTATGCAGGGTGAAGTTCATAGACTCCATCTCTCTAAATGCTAAGCTCAAATCCTCTTATTCTACTTCTGAATTTTATAGCATTATGAATCTCTTGGTGTTGGAATTCATTGTAGCCAATTTGTAATGCAAATATAAGTCCCCTGGATGGTTTACCGCCAGTGTGGAAGGAAAGAACATATTCAAACATTTTGTAACCCCTGGATGGTTCAACCGCCAGTGAGGATAAAGAACTCTCTTTTCTTTTCATTTCTACCCACTGGACAAGTGGCGAATTCCCACTGAATAAGTGGATGGCTTTGTAATCTTTCATGCTTATTTCATACCCACTGATAAAGTGGTGAATCCCCATGATATGTGGATGCCCGCCGCAGCGGAAGAAGTGTATTTCTTTCTTGCATACTTGTTACTGTAAGCCAAAATCACTGTATGCTCTCACCTTGCCCATCCTGGGATCTTGGTGATCAGAAAGTGTGAGGCCTTTAGATGGTTTATGCTTTGATGCTAACCTTGCCATATCATTGTATGAATTTTGAAAAAAAACTGGGGGTAGCATATTACAGTGAGGCTAGAGAATGTCATTGAAGTTGTCACTAACTATACAACCACAAGGAGATTTCTTTAGGAAAGGCATCCCACCATATTTTTAGCCCTTGTGTTACCCATTGCAATGATTTAATGCTTGAGGACATAAGATAGGATGAGTCAAAAGTGTGGTTGAAGATGATAGAAACATAAAAACAAATATGCCTACAACCATCTTTGGGTGCTTAGCTTGATGAGAGAGCACACCAAAGCAATTTGCCACAAACTTCATCACATTGCAAAGCATTGTAGAGGCACTACCTTCTCTCAAGCAATCATATCACAAAATTAGCCACCACATCGAAAAAAGAGTAAAATATTAATTAATAATTCATCTCAGAAATCCTCACACATTGCAAAGGGCCAGCATAATATAACATCAGATCAGAAAAATAGAACAATATCAATCTTCATATAATACAAGAAATGCAGAAGAGTTGTTTTCTAGTCATCTGCTCAAAGGCTGCATTGTTTTGTCTCACTTGTTTTCCCTCAGTTTTCTCTGGATGTTCTTTCTTGTAAAATTATCATTTACCAATTCCTGGATCAAAACAGCATTGGATGGTTGAACAACAAAATGAAATTCAGCAATTTTGCAACAATACATCAGAAGCATGATACTAACGTGGTAAAGGTCGTATCAAATTTCCCTCGTCATCAAATTCTGCTTTCGATTTGATTCGTTTCCAAACCAGACTTCCCAATGTATCCATTATATCAGTGACCAAAACAAATAAGGTGGGATAAAATTGAGGGACTGAAGTGTCTGACAAGAGCCTTGCAACCTGTCAAAAAAATTCACACCAGATGAAATGCCCTCTGAGAACTTGTAATATTCAAACTAAAACTTAATAAATCAGTTGAACATTTTATCATTATGTCTCTCCTTTTAGTTATTTTTTAAAGATAATATAATACAATACTCCGTACATAGAAATAAAACCAACCAGCAAAGAAAGTTGACCTATCCGCCCAAAGTAAACCTCAAAACAAGCAAATAGAGAAATTATCAAGAAGATACAAGGTCAAGTCGAAGTACTGAAAAGAATTGAAAATAATGCTCAAACAAGCATTAAAAATTCTAATGTGGAGATGGAGACATCAGACCACACACATAGATTTAGAATTGTCAATTTTCAAACTCATCTATTTGTTTAGTTAACGAATTTATAAAGGCATAGAAAACATTATTTACATTAAAGTTTTAAACGGACATTTGAAAAAATAAAACATCAGTATTATTAGTGCTTTATATTCAGTTCATCTAGAAAAATTGCCTGCTTCCACAAAATGTCACCTGACCAAGGTTCCAATTGAATGTACTGCTTATACAGAAAATTATAAAGAACAAAATGCTGCTGACACAGACCAACTAGAATTTTCTTGTTTCAAGTTTCGCACTTTTGAACTGTAAGAGACTGAGCTTTAACAGCATAAATAGGGGACATGATGAAGACAAAATTAAGCCCAAGAACAATCTGTTGGTACTCCGAGCTCACTACATACAATTCTAGGATATCACCTAAAACTGACTCCCAGGGAATGTCAAGACAGGTTTTAGATAAACTTCATGATCAAATTACAAGCAGATTTGGGCCAATAACAAGAGAAGGTAACTTTTGTGCACTTTAGGAGCTACAAAACCAAGGAGATTAAACCTAAGAGATCCTACAAGACAATTAAAGAGAACTGAAGGAACAAGACTGCAAGAACAAGTTACTCCTGTGTATGAAGACAATTCTATGACTTGTCACTAGCTATCCCTCATACTAGCTTGCCAAGATTTCAGATCAGGATCTCAAAACAGTAGATAAGACACCTAGAAAGCTCAATTTTAATAATCAATACCATGAAATCCCTTAAAAGGTTTGTCAAATGTAACCTCCCAAGCATACCAGTAAGAAACAATAATTTAATCTACAGCCTCAGATATTTTATATTTGTAACATGACCAGTTGCCTTATTGTGATCAGCACCTTAAATATTGGCAGTAGCATCTACAATTAGTAGAATATGCAAAGAGTTTTGTAGACCCTGACCTTATTGCTAGATATAACATATTTACCATAGGTGAACCAGAATTTGTTTGAAGAACACATCAGTCTAGCTGCATTTTCACTCCAAACAATATTAAAAGGGAAAAGAAGCATAGCATAGAGGCAAACACTTAGTGATCCATGATTTATCCAAAGCATCCCTTATGTCAATTCTAAAAAGGTTTTTAAATTCAATGGCCAGGCATTTCTTTGCCAAGAGGTCCACTGCTGACACCAAAGACTAATCTAGAATTAATAAGAAACGAGCAAATGTGATCCTAGAAATGAAGAATATCATTCCAAGAGATGCGATGCTAACCATGGAGAAACTACTTCTAAAGAGTGGCTTCACACCTTACCAGCTTTCACAAAGATTTATACACAAAAACTCTATATAAACTTATCCTAAACATATAGCATTTGACACCAAAGACTATGGATAACACTAGGAGACACAAGAGGCAAAAGATCCAAACTCAGGGGAAGGATCCAAACTCAGGGGAAGGAGCTCCAATTTATAGCAAATGAGACAAGGCTCACCTAATCGGATGATTGGCACTTATCCCCTACTTCTCATTTCATCTTGACACTTCATAACAAAATTGGATCAAGTGTCACACTCGAAAGAAACTTACACTGATGTTAATGTGGCAAGAAACATGGCAGGTAAATAAGTCCTGCCTTCACACATTTTGCACAGCTTGAACATGCTAGATAACATCTGAGATGAATTTCTCCTAGTTACAATTACTTCCCCATCGAATCAATATCAACCAAGCTCATTTAGATGCTTATTTGTCTAATTCTTGCTTTGTGACCAACTAAGAAACAGTCGATGTAATACTCAACATCCTTGCACAACTGAACACCTTCCCTCAACATAACATAGGTACTGGAGCAATTCCCCCCCCCCCCCTCAATACATTCTTGCCTACTCTATAACTGAATCCCAAAACCCTATTATCCAATAATCTGACAACATCATGGTGCAAACGAAAAGTTCTGATCACAGTGATTGCATCCAATTTGAAAATTAACTCCCACACCCTATTTTGATATCTCTAGTGTTAACATCACAACATCTCATTGTCAAATCCACGACATCTAGGTTATTGGAACAATTGGGCAATGGAACTTCCCCAATTGGGCAATGAAAATCCAGTAAGAAAATTATTATAGATGGGAACTATAAATTAGGATTCAAATCCAAAACTACTAGGCATAGAACTTAATAAATTTGAATTCCAGGATAAACTACCGACTGAGATGTTTCCCAAGAAAGATTGACAACCCTTAGCACATCTTTGGAAACATAAACATGCACTTCTACATTCCTCCAATACACCAATATGTAACATCTTTGCAATCTCGACAATCTCGAAGATAAGTCAACAACGCTCAGAACCTGTAAAACCACAGCAAGGCCCACCCCCAGTTCCTTCGATAGACCAAAGCTGACCACAAGACATCACCTAGATCTAATCCCTGAATAAATCAAATTTCAAAACCAAATTGGGTCTATCCCCGTATCAGAGCACTCAGACATAAAAGTAAAAGAAGTGTCAGGCCAAATTTGGATGCAATTTCACATTAAACTAGGGGTTTATTATCATATCAGGTTCATACCTTCATAAAAGCACTTTGGACTTCAAGACAGCACAAATCAAACCCAAGGCTTTCATTCAACCTGATTACATAATAACAATGGGCCCGAATGAAAATATCAGGGACCCTTTAAAGCTTTTTAATACTGTCTCCCTCAGATGAATACTTTCCTCAAATATAAATTGAATTGAACTCCCATATCGGATTCGAGATGAAAACATAAATTCTTTTTTTTTAATTGGCAGATGTGAAATTCAAATAAACCCTACTTTACAATGTCATCAGATTCATGGGAAGATAAGAGGCATAAAGGCAAAAAGCACACAAGAACCCGTCTGATAAAGAACCGGATGCAATATTAATATTACAACGGATTTAATTCAGCCTTATAAATAATTCCTTCAACTTCTTCAAAAGCCAGATGCAGACCTGATCAAACACTTCTCCATAAAATGTTGGATCTGATAGGGGCATCAGAGTCAAAGGCATCTCAAAAAGGATCAAACTCCCCCAACATTCACCCAAATGCAATACTTTATTGGGTTTACTTAAAAATTCCCTCAGCTGCAAACATCATCCTTTGTTGCACACTTAAAACTGAGGTTAACCAGCTGACTAGGTCCACAAATCTACTATGGCAAGTTAACAGGTGAAAAGCAACCTTGCAAAGACTTAAAAAACCAGACTCGGTACCCTAAATAAAACGGATTTAATACACCATCAAGGCCATTCTTCCATCAGAACACCTTAAAGTCAAAATAACATTAACTTGGTGTGATGTTAAACCAGAACTGATCTACCATTAAATTAGACTGCAACACTACATCAAATCCGTCCTTTTCCCTAGAACACTTGGAAAACAAACTTCAAAAACCGGATCCAAGCCTTTAATTATTAATAAAACAGATTTCAATGTGACCCCACGCCCGAAAAGAATATTGGAGCATTTAGACTTTAAAACATATAAAACAAGAGCAATATAAACCCAGACCTGACTTTTTTATAAACCAGCAGATCCATAACTTCGTCAGAGTATTCAAAAATCAAAATAACACCAAAGTTGCTGCAACCTTCATTTGAATCCTATGTTTTATTCATCCCACTTTGTCCATGCTTCATGTCCGCACTGAGCCCAAACAACTTAATAGAAAGCAATCTATTGAAATAATGACACTTGTCAACAGCTCGCAACACCGGGGGAGATTGATCACAAAAGAAGCTCAAAACAAACCAAAGGCCTCCAATACAAACCAAGGTTCAAGAAGATGACACTTGGCAGCCACTCGCACCATCCCCATGAGTTTTGATGCTTTTTCGAATGACTGTTAACAATAAAACCAGGGCATATGACCAGACTGCAACAACATAAACCTAACCGGTTTCCAAGATACAAATTGTGGGTGCAAAACAACCAGACGACATGAACAGGGCTCACCCGACTGCAAGTAAACACCATGATGATCCAGCAAACACCACTTAGGGATTTTTAAGCATGACCTCAAACAAGAGGAACCGAAACAAAACGACCAAACCAGAGCTCCTGAAAATTTGACAGGGGCAGGAACTTGGCCAACACAATCCATCAATGACTATACAGGAGGAACAACATTCCAGTAGCTAGAAAGAATAGGAAACATACTACTTCCCATCAAAATAAATTGAAGTCTTACATTTAGAAAAAGAAGTTTCAAGAACTCTCCTGCCCAGAAGAATAAGCTTCCAAATACAAGAATGGGGCATCAAACTCTTCACATCTTAGGCGGGCCTACTACACATATCAATCAATGATATCCAAATTCCTAGTCTCTTAAATTCAACTAACCAACTTTGACCAAGATTCAATTTTTGGGCTGGAGATTTAATAACATTCATAATTAGGCAATCTATTTTTTAGCACTTTGGCATCTTTCTATTTTCAGAAAAAAAACAATATATTAATTGGAGAAAAGGCTTCGTTTTAAAAAATGCCATAAACCCGTTCACTGCAGGATAGAGGGAAGAAAAACAAACTTAAAGAACAAAAACAGGGGTTAACCCAGAGACACAATGAGCATCTGAGAACATAGAACCATTAGAGCAAACTAGACTCTAGTGAATATGGCATATAACAAAGAACTACATATGAGGACCTTTGAGTTCGTTCTTAATTCAAGATTACCCTGAAGCTTCCTTTGCACTCTTGTGGGTGCCATCTTCCTTGTGAACAACCATCCAGACCAAACTTGCAGGCATTGCAGCAGGTTTGAAGAGGTGATATGTAGCTTCACGTTGCTGAATGTAGTGTCCCATAAAATTGGAGGCCATTGTTTGCATCTTAGCAGCAGCAGGTTGCTGCATAGCATCCTGGACTTGTCACTTCTGCCTTTCAAAAGTTAAAACAGACTCAATAGCCTGAGTCCTGTTTTGGAGGTTTTTATGGTTGATTGAAATAGTTTAGGCAATTCACCAGCTTGTCATTGCTCATTTGTAGATGGTTGATACAGTCAGATTGTCGATGCAGGCAATTAACATTAGTGTTTCCCAGCACCATTTGAAGTTGCTCTTTAGGGTGAGTTTTGGATTGGGGTTTGACATTACCATTGCCACTAAAATGAGGGTTAGAGTTATGAGTTAAGATGGCAAAAGGGTGCATTCAGATGGCCAGTATAGTGATGAGTTGCAGAATCTCCTTGGATGGCTGAAGTGAAGTATTTCCTATAAAAACTAGATGGTTATGGAGTGGTAAAAGGAGTATTTTGCACATTCTCGGTGACAGGGACTTGGAATAGTTCTCTGGGTGATAAATCTTGTTTTGGCCTTATATATTCTCCTTCTGTCCTGTAAACATGAAAACTAGCATAAGTGTTATATGCAGGGGTGGAATGGATATTACCTGGTCCCTTAAAAAGGCCTTAAGTTGGGGATTCATGGGTGTTGCAGCTCCCTCTTTCCACATTAGTAGGGTTAAATTGCTTGTTGGTGGCCGCACTTTTTGTTTGGCCCTTTGGCTCACTGCATATTGTTGTTATGAGCTGGTTTGTGTTGATGGGTATGTATACTCACAACAGGTAAGGGAACAAAGTTCCAATAATGGAACTAATTTCCTCGCATTTTAGGCTTTTGAAATAGAAACCAATGCACAAGTTGCCAGCAACCCACATAGGGTTTGTTCACACTTCACAGATTTAATAATTGAAGACACACATAGAACAAAAAGGAAAGGAAACATATTCTACAACACAGTGTTTTGCTATTTGAAAGAAAGAAATAATCACAAGAAGAGAAAGCGTTGAAGCTCTTTCAAGATCCATTCAATCCCAAAGTGAAATCAGTAAATATTCCAAAAGACTTTCATAGTAACCTCCTTGTAACAAAAATAGCATTGCTTAAATTCATTAAAAGCGGTTCATGATGTAATAGATATTGAGTTTTAATCATCAATAAAGCATCTAAGACTACCCTATTAAAATCAATTCTCACATTAAATCATTGGAGTAATATGCATCAAAATTCTAAAACCACAGACTAAAGCTTAACAACAATCAATCAACAAAAACCTATCTTCTGCATCATCTTCTATGTTGAAATCTATAGTTAAATAAAGCTTTTGGAAAATGGTATCAAGAATATGTATCCAAAGCTACTGTAACTTTTCAAGCACCTTTCAAACCAGGTGGAAAACAAAATAAATTGTCTTACGTGGGACACACCACACCAACAGTTTTCTAACTGTAAAGTTACAATAAACAAGGAATTTAAAATTTAAAATAAAACAAACTTAAAAGGAAACCGACACTTTTCCTCTAATTGATTACTGACAAGCCTTATAATCAAGATCCACTTGTGTTGGAACTATTACCAAGCATCTTTTCAGTTGGACCTCAATACCCTTGATATCCTTTGTTGTCTCTTGCAGCTCCTTAGTAACTAACTCTTAAGTAAACTTTTATTCTATCAATTTCCATGCACGGTTAAAATAATGAAATCTTGAACAACTTCAGCAGGCTTTATTTGAACACCTTATACCTCCTGAAACAGATTGAGAAAAACAAGAGCCAGAGCATCAAAATCTCCCTGTTGTAATAAACTTCCTTGAGCATCCCACATACTAGGAAAGCCTACCTCTGAGAATATTCTAACCACTATGGCGACATACTTATTCAGCACTTGGAGAATTTTACCCACTGTATGAATTATTTAGTCAAACTCTCGTTTCATTTCCTTGGTTGTCAATCTAACCATCCTAATTTCCACATCAGAAAAAAGCAAACCCTAAGAAGGTATGGATGGTTTCATTTGCAAAAATAATTCTACCTTCCTTTGTAATGCTGGAGCTGGTTGGAGACTTGAATTCAACTGAATTTTTATCTAGGTAGCTTCATTTATATTCTTATGAAAACTATTCAAGGTTGAAAACAATAATTGTAAACCATGTTTTACATTCTGTAGAATAGTTTCAGGAATTAGACCTACCTGCTTCTATGCTTCCTTAAGGTGTGATTGTAATCCTTTCAACTGTTGGGTAAGTTCTGAAATCTATTTTGCTTTCTCCTCAAATGATTCTTGGAAATACTTACTCGTTGATTTAATAACTAAATCTGGTTCCATATTCTGTTTTTTGAGTTTCAAAGATTAATCTAACAACTCTTCTTCAATGGTTGTAATGATGGATTGCCCTAATATTATTTCTCTCTGTGTGGTAACCCTGCACCATCTCTTTTAGTATACCTCATCTCTACCACTGGAACACTGATTAAAACCATATCCAAGTTCTCCAGTTGCTAAGCTTCTTGATCTACCCTTTGTAACCAAGAAGAAACAAATGTATAAGTTCATGTGGTGTCCAAGGAGGAAAAGAAACTCTGGTTTCACCTATATCGGTAGGGATTATTGGCCTAGTGATTCTGACTTCCCAGAAACGCTGTTCAACAAATTCAAAAGAAAACCTCTTAGGAAGATAAATGATTGCTTCGGAAAAGGGAACTCCAACTAGAACAATTATTGTACTTGTGCCCACTTAATTCTCTGTCTACTGCTCACTTGATTCTGATTTATCCAATAGACCAGTGATTTCCTAATCTTTTCTTTCTCCCAGAAGTAATACTTCAACTTCTTTTTGTGACTCCAGTTTGCCACCTTCTTTACTTAAGAGCAATTTCTTTCCAGAGGCCAAACTTTTTCATGTTTACAATCACCTCCTCGTCTGTTTTCTGAAAGGAAGCCGAGTGCGCGGAAGATGCTTCCTACAATCTAAGCATGAGAGGGTTGCAAAAAGTTCTTAAAACCCTTGAACAGTTACAGATTCAAACTCAGATGCACATTCAAAAAGTATAAAACAGATTAACAATAAAACCATAACACAGAAATTACATGGGGAAAACCCTTACGGTAAAAAAAAAACCAAAACACAGCTCAATTATATTACTCAGCAACAACAAACAAATTACAATATAATTGCAGAGCTATGCTCTTGCAGGAGTCCACACTTCTTCAAGATTCAGAAGAAATTTCGGCAACATAACAGTATTTCAACAAAAACAATCTTAATCTCCAATATACAAGTGCTCAATATATAGGAGCTTACAATGCATTAATTAGACTCTTTCCAAATCCAACGCCCAAGACTGAAGATGCATCATGGAAGGCACCAAAAACATTGAACATGCAAAATGGTAATATTCCAAGTGTCAACACATGCAAATATGCAACTGCCAATTGTTACCAAACCTGCACATGCAAAACTACACCTGCCAAAATATAACTGCACCTCCAAAAAAGGCATCCTTATCATAAGGAAAGTGCCAACATGCATAACTCCACCTTTAATAGCAACTTCCAAACTTGAATCCTCCTTGGAAATAGAAACTACACGTTGTAACTGACATGTTGAGACACGCTAATCCCAACATTCTCCCACTTGTCGAAGACCTATCAAGAATCGTCTGTAATCAACTACTCAAGGCCCCAAGGCCTATGGAATCGCCAATCGGCACACCATCTAAACTTCTCTGTGCTCACTGGCTTCATTAGTGCATCTGCAACATTTCTCAAAGTGTCAACCTTCTCCAATATCACCTTTCCATCTTCTACAATATCACGAACAAAATGAAACTGAACATCAATGTGCTTTGTTTTGGCATGGAAAGTGGGATTCTTTGCTAAGCAAATGGCACTCTGACTGTCACAACAGATAGTGATCTATTCTGCATCAAAACCAATATCTGAACACAACCTCTTAAGCCAAATGGCTTCCTTGCAAGCATGAGTAGCTGCCATGTACTCTGCTTCTATCATGGACAAAGCGACTACAGCCTGCCGCTTACTCATCCAACTTATAGCACCACCATACATCGTGAACACATCCACTGGCGGATCTTCTATTGTCAATGTCACCTGCCCAATCTGAATCCACATATCCACGAATACTTACAGAATGCTGAGATCCAATAGGATAACCATGATAGTATAGGGAATACTCAGAAGTACCCCGCAGATATCTAAACACTCTCTTGACCGCATGCCAATGTACCCGTCTAGGATTAGCCATATACTGACTAAGGACTCCCACTGCTTGGACAATGTCTGACCTCGTACAAACCATCGCATACATCAGACTGCCAACAACACTCGCATATGATACTTTGATCATGCCCTCCATCTCAATAGGAGATTTTGGACAATCCTCCACAGAAAGCTTTGTTCCCTGCATCACCGAAACAACTAACTGCCTATAAGCTGCCATGCTGAATCTCTCCAACACTGAATTCACATACTTGCTCTAGCTTAACCAAAGCTTTCTGCTAGCTCTATCTCTTATGATCTCCATCCCTAGAATATACCTTGGTGCACCTAGATCCTTCATCTCGAACTGTGCTAACAACTAAGACTTCAAATCTGAAATCAAACTCTTACCATTCCCAAAAAAACAACATATCGTCTACGTACAATGCAATTATGAGAATGTGACTATTATCAGATTTGTAATATACACAATGGTCAGATTTAGATCTCAAAAATCGCAAAGACAACACATAGGTGTCAAATTTCTAGTACCACATTCTAGGAGATTGCTTCAAACCATACAAAAACTTCTTTACCTTTTACCACAAAATGCTCTGGCTGTGACATATAGATCTCTTCCTCCAAATCACCATGAAGGAACACTATCTTCACATCCATCTGTTCCACTTCTAGATCATACGCAATTGCAAGTGATAACAAGAACCGAATAGATGTCAGCTTCGCAACAGGAGAGAATATCTCACCATAGTCAATTCCCTCCACCTGAGAATACCCCTTCACGACCAACTGTGCCTTGTGCTTTTCAACACTGCCATCAGGACCACATTTCTTCTTGAACACCCATTTACATCCAACAAGTTTACATCCTTTAGGCAAATGTATCAAATCCCATGTACTGTTTTTCTTCAAAGCAACCATTTCTTCATCCATGGATTTCATCCAAGAATCTACATCATTCATACCCATAGCCTCTCTAATAGTCCTACGCTCATCAGTGTTAGCAATCAAAGCAAAAACACAACTGGAATCCAACATAGAATAACCAAATCTTTCCAGTGAATAATCAAACCTTTCCGGTGGCCGCCTAACACATGTAGACCTCCTCAATTGTTGAGGTTGAGGTTCTTCTTCTTCAGAACTTTCAGAGCTGCTAGGGCTCTCCTCATCATCAGGGCCAACAGGAGTACATAGTTCACCTTTCATCGGAGTAGGTGGAATCTGAACTACCTCCTTATGCTTCTCCTCTTTCTCTGGCTGCAGCTCAACTGTGGAAGGTTTCATCTCCCGAAATATTACACTTTTGTTGTGGAGAACCTTCTCGACCACTAGATCCCAAAGTTTGTACCCCTTCACATCGACACAATAGCCGATGAAGATACACTTAATTACCTTGTTCTCCAACTTAGACCTCTTTTCACTCGGAACATGAGCATAAGCTTCGCAACCAAAAACTCTGACATGTCTCATCGAAGGCTTCTTACTAGACCACACCTCCATGGGTGTCTTTTCAACAAGAGCCGATGTAGGAGATATGTTGATCAAATAGCATACAGTGGCTACAGCTTCGGCCCAAAACTTCTGCTCAAGGCCAGCACCACTAAGCATACTCCTAGCCCTCTCCATCAACGTCCTATTCATCCTTTCCACAACTCCATTTTGTTGTGGGGTGTATGGAGTTGTCTTATGTCTCTCAATCTCGTGCTCCTTATAGAACTTGTCGAATTCTGTTGAACAAAACTCACCACCATTGTCAGTCCTCAAACATTTAATCTTTCTATTAGTTTGATTTTCAACCAAGGCCTTAAACTCCTTAAACTGATTAAAGACTTCATATTTACTCCTGAGGAAATAAACAAATGTCCTTCTACTGTAGTCATCTATGAAAGACACAAAATATACAAATTTTCTTAACGAAGGAACATTCACAGGACCAAACACATATGCATGAATATAGTCCAAAACCCTAGAAGACTAATGAGAACTGGAATAAAAAGAAACACGGTTTTGTTTTCCATATACACAATGTTCGCAAAAGTTGAACTCGAGATTACAATCATCAAGGCCTTCAACAAGGCTTTTATTTTCAGGGCTCTAAGACCCTTCTCACCAAGGTGACTGAGTCTTTGGTGCCATAACATTGTTTTCTTCACTGGAAGCTTCATCTCCAAAGCATTTTCACCCTTAGGTACCTAGAAAGCATGACCATCAGATGTACAAACAACAAACTTCTTCACTACTAGACCTGATGGTGAGAATGAAGAATCCAAAGGCCTTTTCTTCGGCATATCAGAAGAACTATTGCACTGAACAATGCATGCTTCCAGCTTGTACAGAGTGTCGATCCGAACACGCTTAGCCAACACCATAGCTCCTCTCATCATCTTACATCCTCCACTCGAGAAAACAACCTGCACACCCACATCAATCAACTTACTCATAGAAAGAAGGTTTCGTGCCAAACCCGGGATACGCAGCACACCATCAATCCCCTTCACTCTACCATCAGGGAATCTAATCTTGACTCTTCCACGGCCAACAATCTTCAGATGAGAGTCGTCGCCCAGATACACTTTCCCACCATCATACTCTTCATACTTTGAGAACCAATCCCTATGCAAGGACATGTGGAAAGAAGCACCCGAGTCTATTAACCACACATCTTCTGATGCATGTGTTGCCAAGGCTGCGACAAAAGCATCTGCATCATCCTGAGAGGATTTATCAGTCAGAATCAGAGAAGTTCTTTTACCTTTCTTTTTCTTCTCCCTACAATCTTTGCGGAAATGACCAGATTTGCCGCAGTTCCAACATTTCGCCTTGGACTTGCCAGGGGACTTAGATCTCCCCGAAGATTTTAATCTTGACTTCTTGTCCTTTTTCTTGCCTTTCTCTTAAGGTCTGCCATGAACAGCAAGGGCTTCCTTGGCCATCTCGGAATATTCCCTCCACATCTCTTCAAACAACAGCGATGCAACCACCTCATCCATTTTGAAACTGGTGGTGGTACTTCCAATAGCCATAACCAGATGATCCCATGAGTCCAGAAAAGAACATAATAGAAGCATGCAACGATCTTCGTCTTCTATCTTGTCACCAACAGAACCCAACTGAGCAATCAACATGTTAAATGCATTCAAGTGATCTGCAACGGACCCTCCGTCTTCCATCTTCAGAGAATACAATTTCTTTCGCAGGAATAACTTGTTTACCAGGGATTTAGTCTGATAAACATCTCCAAGCTTCTTCCAAAGAGATTTTGCAGTCTTCTCTTCATGGGCATTCAGGAGCACTGAATCAACCAAACAAAGCCTAAACAAACCCTTGGCTTTCCGATCCTTTAGATCCCACTCTTCCTGAGTCATACTAGTTGGTTTTGTTCCGGATATTGCAGCCCACAAATCTCTATCCACGAACATATCCTCCATCTTTAACTGCCATAACTCGAAGTTATTGCCATTAAACTTAACCATCATGATCCTAATAGATGTGCTTGCCATCTTTTGCCTGCAACAAGGTCACGAAAATATACTTCTGCAAAACTCACACTGAAACTAAGATCAGTACAAAAAACACTTCAACCCAACAAAGGAACCAAAGTTGGTCAGGCTCTATTACCAACTGAAAGGAAGCCAAGTGCGCAGAAGATGCTTCCTTGTCATGTCCCCATATGGATGATTCGTAATTGGATCGATTATGTATTCATTCAAATACAAGATATGACTCCATGTTAATATATTTACATAAAATGTATTAAATAATATATATATATATATATATTCTAAATCATATTATAAATTGAATATATTCAGATTTGAATGTCATAAATATTATAGATCAAACATATATTATATTATACAGTAGATATATGTAAATTGGATAATATAAATTAAATTAAATTTACTTAAAAAGATATATAGTATAAAATAAATATATTAACATCACAAAAAGAAGGGTGATCGACCCTTTACTAAAGGAAAGCCTTATTAAGGCAATTCACATAAATAAGTGATTACGTAGCAAATCTTTATGAAAGGTCAGCAGTCAAAGTCATTAGTAATATTAAAACCATAAACTACGATCAACATTCCAAAAGGCAGCACTAGAATACCCGACTGTCTGAGCGGATGAAATAACAACTAGCAAACAAATTCATAAATAATAAAAGATATATGATACAATCCCTTGATCTATGAATGGGGAATGATTGCTATAAGGCAACGCATATATTGACAATTAATACTTTATAACAAAAGGCAATCCCTAACAGCGAATTGATTAAAAAGAGGTTACAGTGAATAACAATAGTTATTGGTAACAATTAAATAAGAGGTAATCGCTGTTGAGAACAACGAACAAAACCAAAGGAAGGTCACGTCTCCTTGAAGGGAGACAACGGATGAGGAAAGGCACCTTTTTAAGAGATATATCAATACGCATATCTCATGGAATCAGAACTTCAATTCAATACATCTGATATCATCAATCATCCGACATCCAGAAAAAACACTCTTATCCTCAGTCAGCGACATCCAATCAGCAGGGAATAAAAATATCAGTTGCAGCAGCATAAAGGAACATTGAAACAGTCTATACTCATTCATTATTACAAGTCTGAGCAGCGCAAGTATTATACCACATAGAAGGTATGTTCCTATCTCAAATTCTAATGATTTCATAATCAATCACTAGCTGATCATAATAATGCATCTGGCTGTCATAGAATGCTTGTAAACTAGAATGAATGTATCATCATAGTAGGTTCACAATAGCATGGTAATATAGATAGAATGAATATGAACATAAGGTAGATACTAATGCTATGAATATGAATGAAAATAATTTATAATCAGAATAGCATGATAATGATACTCATATAGGTTATAATGGATATGCGAATAGATTGGAATGAAAATACTATTATGGAATATCATAAGCATAGTTGAAATAGAATAGTATAAGAATATTTGTAATAAAATGAAATGTCATCATAGAATGAAATGTATACCATATGATAAGAATGCCTATCATCAAGAATGTCTATAACATGTGATATAAGAATGCTTATTAGAATGATGAAATGTATATGATGACAAGAAATGGCAATCAATGAGATAGTACAAAGGAACTTCCCAAGAGGAACAATATGATCAATGGTACTATCTCGTGATCCATGGGGATCACGAGATAGTAATGATAAGTAATAAAATGATTCATAAAACCATGATATACTCGGAGAGGAGTACGTAGCCTCACCCTTAATCTCTCTATCACCCTATGAGTATGGTGGTGAGTTAAGGAAGGGCGGACTAATGGACCTAGGTGACCCTCAAGTGGATGAAGAATCGCCGCATGTAGCATGAAGTCCCTTGAGCCAAGAGGCGAAGAATTACCGCATGTAGTGTGAAGCCCTTGGGCCTAAGGTTGTGTAAATTTAATAATTATTATAAATGTGCCTAATGGTAGGTGACTCTCAAGAGGGTGAAGAATTGCCATGTGTAGCATGAAGCCCCTTGAGCCAAACGGTGAAGAATTGCCGTGTGTTGCAATGAAGCCTTTGGGCCTACGGCAGTGGGATGGTTACACTGCGCCTTAACGTAACCGTACTCATATGGGGTGGGTGAAGTAGAGTAGATTAACAATCAGGCTAGATGATGACTCTCCCGAGGTATATCATGGGAAAACTCTATGTGAAAGAAATGAGAATGTGAAATGCATATATGTAGCGAAGTATAATGTTGATTATGATTATAAGGTTACTAACCCTAAGAGGAAATGTGAAAAGTATATGAACCTTGATATTGACATTTATAGAAGGTTATTGACCCTAATCGCAATATATTGATATTATAAAGGTGAATTGGTTACTAATGTTCTCTTTTACAAGTCAAAATTGTGTGCAAGGTCAAGAAATTTTGAACTACCAAAAGGGGGCATTACATTCCTACACCAATCTAAGCAAGAGTGGGTTGCAAAAATTTCTTAAAACCCTTGAACAGTTACAGATTCAAAAAGTATAAAACAGATTAACAATAAAACCAGAACATAGAAATTACGTGGGGAAAACCCTTACGGGAGAAAAAACCCCACTCCAAAACACAACTCAATTATATTATTCAGCAACAACAAACAAGTTACAATATAATTGCAAAGCTATGCTCTTGCAAAAGTCTTCACACTTCTTCAGGATTCAGAAGAAATTCCGACAACATAACAGTACTTCAACAAAAACAATCTTAATCTCCAATATACAAGTGCTCAATAGATAGGAGCTTACAATGCATTAATTAGACTTTTTCCAAATCCTACGCCCAAGACTAAAGATGCATCATGGAAGGCGCCAAAAACATTGAACATGCAAAATGGTAATATTCCAAGTGTCAACACATGCAAACATGCAACTGACAATTGTTGCCAAACCTGCACATGCAAAACTACACCTGCCAAAATATAACTGGACCTCAAAAAAAGGCATCCTTATCATAAGGAAAGTGCCAACGTGCATAACTCCACCTTTAATAGCAACTTCCAAACTTGACTGCTCCTTGGAAATAGAAACTGTACGTTGTAACTGGCAGCTTGTGACACGCTAATCCCAACATTTTCATATTTGTCTATATCAAGGACAGTGTGTTCATAGACCAAGCTAGGGTTGGATATTTGACATCTATTTCGCATATTCTTGGTATGTATAAACCTAGTTTTAGGTCTGATTTATAAAGCAGAAATCTGGGCATATGTTTGGCATGTTTGAGCTCAAGAAGTCATTGTAAAATCAGTCCAGAATATTCTGATTTGTAACAGCAGAAGTTTCCTACAGAAAATCAGATTTGTATGTTGCATTTGGATGCCCTATATTGTGTATTTCATGGTGGATTTCATGTTTGATATGAATATCAATTGGTAGCATCATTTGGCATGTTTATTTGTCATGTTGGGGCACTTGTATGTTCGCTGTGATATTTTGTTTGAAATCAGAAATCAGAATTAGGGTTTGAGCAGAAATAAATATCAGAATTTTAGGGCAGATCCCATTAGGGATATTACACCTTTGGTTTAGCTTTGAAACGTGACTGAATTGAGGGATTATTGGAATTTCCTTGGGGCTACTTCTTAGTCTTTGGGGTGTGTTGGTCCTTGCCTCCTCTTGACCCTTGGGTGTTCCCAGTGCAATCCCAAGCTTTCCAAAGAGTGCCTCCATGATCTTTTCCATCTTGTCAAGCTTTGTCATGTCCCCTTTTCGGTCCTAGGTGTGCAACATGGTCGCTTAGCCTATTTTCTAATTTCCTATAGGTTAATGGGTTGGATTAAGGAAATATTTTAACTAATAATAATTAAAGTTGATCTAATTGTTATTTTTACTTGCATTGTAAGAGACAATTTTATTTATTATTTCCAGGCGGTCTAAATGGGGCATAATAAGGCCTTATGTAAATCAACTATATTTTATTATTTTGGGGTTAAGTTACTAAAGTCAACTTAAAATTAGAGTTTTGGGAGGGAAAAAATAAATATTTTAATTTTAATTCCCCGAGAGTCTATAAAAAGGGAATGAGAGTTCATTTGCAACTCTTCGTCAAATTATTCAAAAACCCTTTCTATTTGAAATCAAGCCTTGTGTTAATTTCTTTGCCCTAAAAACCTTATTGGCAAATGGAGTTGAGGACGAAAACCCTCTAATCTAAAAGAGTAATTCCATCTAGTGATTACCATTGAGCGAATGTGCATTGTACTTTCAAATTTCCAGTTGGTGTGAAGATTTCAGTTTGTTGGTAATACAAAAAAAATATTGTTGTGTATTTCCAAATTTCTCTGTGGTGTGATTTTATTAGTTTTGTGTGAGACCAAGACTGCAAGGATATCATAAATTATTTGTTTACAAATCTAATAGCCGTTATAAGACTTGTTTGTTGGGCAAACCTTTCACCTTGCAGAAAGCCGTGCCAAATGTGTAATAACCACCCTAGTTTTTTCCAAATAATTTCAACTAAAATCAAAGCACAAGCAGTCTCCAACACACTTTCTGATCACCAAGATCCCAAGGTGGGCAAGGTGGGCAAGGTGAGAGCATACGGTGCAATGGATCATTCCTTCCTATCCATCTGCTACTGAAGTATGCAATGCAAAGATGATTACAAACACACCAGGCATTCACAACAACCACATGCCACACTTATTCAACGACGTGTTATATGCAAGGGCACAAATATGCATGCACTAAGCGGTTGAGCCGACCACATCTACGCTTGTTCAGAGGGGTGCATGATGCAATACAAAATGAATCACACGAAGCGGCAAGCCAACCTATCGACACTTATTCAGCGAACGTCTGAATAATGCAAAGCCACTAGCAGAGTGTGCATGCCAAACGGGCTAACATGAATGCTATAGATTATTGGCGGTAAACCGTCCAATATTATAACATGAATGCACAAACATAAATCCACCAACGGTACTACCTTCCGAGGTTACAAACATAGAGATATTTTGCAACTAATATTTGATTCAACAATGAAATAAGGCTGCAATAACATATTTATTAATCTGATTTCAACTCAAACAACACTGCTGCAACAAGTTAGCATGAAAAGTAAGACACTAAAAATTACTCAAAACAACTACAATTCATACCCCACTGAAGTATTGATGATTTCGATGAAGTTGCAGGCCACAAACACCATGTACCACACTGTAATCCACTGTCAAACTGAAAACCTCTGTTCTAATAAGAAAATGGCAGAACTGAAAACTCAGACCAGCAACATGAAATCACACAAGATTAGCTCAAGACGTAGAGAGAATGATACTTCAAATATACTCACAAAGTTGCCCACACAACCCCATTGAAGAACAGCACTAAAAATGATTGATGTAAACAAATTAAAGGCTGAAAACCCACTGAAATTCACTATATATCAGGTCTGGACTGATTTTACAGCAGCATGAAAGTAAAAACCACACAAAAACCCTAACCAGCATACCAAAATGCTCAAACTGATCTGCTCAAACACCAAACACTCCAAACTGTTAATATTCCACCCTCGAACAAGTATAGACTGATAAATGGCTTATCAAACACCACCAAACAGCACCCAAACACCTCACGTCTCCAAACTAGCAAGTACGGACCCTTTCAATAATAAGCAAGGTGAAGAAATACACTAGAATGAAGCGCCTAAGTCATTCAAAAAGAGGCGACTCCATGGAGGAATGAAAGATGTTTTCAAGATGAGGACCAAAACTCACGCCCTCCTAGCATAGGTGCAACTCCCATAAACGTACGACCTCCATATGCTTAGCACAACCTACAATAAATATCTGCAAATCCTTCATTCAAGGCGTCAATCCACAAAATGGAAGTAATAACTTCAAAACACATCAAAATTGATCATTTTCAATTCACAGCAACTAACTTCATAGTGTAGCACAAGTGTGGTTTCTGTATGAAACCACTCCAACCAGCTAGGGTAGATCTTTCACCACTGAAACCAGTATTTCCAAGCGGGTTTTCATCCTCAAGGAATTTGAGAAGAACATAGGTTCTCTCCAAATTGCAGAAGCAAAAATAAATTCGTCAACAACAACCACAATAAGCCCTCAACCTCCTTTTATAACTTTTCTAGAGCAATAAAATATTACTTTTCTCTTTTTGCTCCAAAAACTCCTTTCATAAAAATAAATAATTAACTTTATGAGCACTTTCACCTTTTTGAGGAATAATAATATTTTCCCATGAATAAAGTCCCTTTTTCCAAGGCATCCACTCGAAATAACTTTTCAATACCTTTAAAATGAGCTATCACACTTAGTTGTCCCTTTTAATATTTCCAACATTAGACAACATAAGTGAATAATTAATTAAATAATATATCCAAGTTGTTGAAAGCATCCAAATGATATAATTTTGCAATTCTGATCATACCAATATGATATTGAAGACTTAAGATGATGATCGGTGGCAACCGGGAGACTTACTAAAAATAGCCTGCTCCTCAAGAAGTTTGGAGAGCACCCGAAAGGTTGGAAATTGATTCTAGAAGCATCAAAAGGCTCCATCTAACCGACTGAACTCAAAACCAAGAACAATTGCTCTGCAAGACTATTCAAAGCTTCTCCAAGAACGTTGGAGTTCTCCCCAACTAACCAATTAACCTCCGAAAGACTTAGAAATGGCTACTTGCGCACAAATCGGCTATGCGCCAAAAGGGACATTACAAAATGTACCTAGTCGTACTAGTTTTCCAACTCAGCACATGTCGTACCAATCTCTAACTTCAGCCGCTTCAATATCTATTGTTGTTCTCTTACTCCGTGGGGTCGTATAACTTCATAAAGGTTGGTGTCCAATCTTAAAGTCAGCCGTACTAGTCTTCAAGGAGGGCATGTGAATTGTGGATGAAGTCTATGCATTTTAGAAGTGTTGTGGAGTGCCATACCTCTTTTGGGAGGGGTGTCGTACAAACTAAGGAAGGCAATTTTCAGAGTTCAAAAACTGCAGATCAGATTTGTGTTGATTTTGAGGAGTTCCTACAGGTCGTACAGCAGCAATGAGGTAGTCACTATATACATCAGTTGCAGAATTATTCTTATATACTTTAGCTGGCAGTTCTTACCTCAATCTGCTGTCCAATTTGATACAATAATCTCTGTATTTCTGATTTTCTTTGGGGCAGTAGTTGGATTATGTGCTGAGATAATATTTTCCATACATTGTTGTTAAAATTTCTGCATTCATAATCAATTGTAATAATCTAGAAGGTTTTTCCGCCAGATTAATTTCATTTCTTGTACTTACATTGTAATAACGATTGGATAGCGTAGCCGCCAAGAGTTTGCATTTTCATTCTCTGTCAATTTGGCATTGATCCAAATCTGCTTGTTATCTGTCAGTTTGGCATTGATCAGATCTATAGTTTATAATTAGCCAATTTGGCTTGCCGCTTGAGCATCTGCATTCTATCCGCTAGTTTGGCATTGATTGTAAACCGGTTGGCTTGCCGCCAGTAAGCTATATTATGTACTTTCTTGTCCACATCCCAGTTTTCGTATGCTCCCACCTTGCCCCCATCGGGATCTTGGTGATTAGAAAGAGCTTGGGTTTGTGTTGATTTTAAAAATTTGGTGGTTTTGAGCTAATAGTTCAGTTAGGGACATTACAAGCTTCCCCAATTGATTGCAAGATGATTGCAATATCCACCTCCAACTTCTAGAATCTTTCTTCTTGGTATTCATTCTCTTGGGTTATTTCTCCTTCTGCTTGAGGCTCCCTAACTTGACAGTTCCACTTCCTTGAAGAGATGCCCTCTTGCAATGATAGTAAGTTGCCTCACCTCTTGCCCTTACCAATCTAGTCAATGGCATCAACTACAACCTATTGCACCACAATCCACACTATTCAAAACACATGAAAATCTCAAATACCAATCTGTTCCAAAATTAGCCTAGTTATACCAGTGTCCAATTGAGCAACAAATATAATTAAGTCTATTATTGATTTATGTTATTTATGTACAAGTTTGAATGTTATACCTATGCACATACATTCATAGAGTTGTACATATTGTATGTGAATTACATAAAGGAATGAGAATTGAACAAGCAAACAAAAAGAATAAACATGTAACGATACACACACATGCATAAACACACAAGATTTACCCTACAGAAACCCAAATTGGGAAGAACTCCAGCAAGTGGGGCTATGCCTCTAATCCACTACCACCAAGAATGTAGGGTTACAAGTTCAAAGGGCCATGGAAAACAGCCATCAAGATATCTTCCTTGTTCTGCATCCCAACTACTTTATTCCCTACTTTCACAACACCTCCTATGCTCTGCAACTTTGACCTCCAACCTAGATGACCATTCAGCTGCCCTCTACGACTCTTTCTCAAGAAAAGCTTCCTAGAAAACCAACATAGAAACTTCCAAATAAGAAAACAAGTCAGCATACCAATTATTCAACTCCAATGTGGGCAATTAGTTAATGTTTTTGTCTTATTTAGAAAGGATACTTACGTGCTTCAGTGACAAGTTGGGTCATTGTGATACCTATCTATATGTTTACTATTTCTAGGATGGGTTCAGTCTTGACCAAGTCCATCACATATGCTTAGGCTCAGTCCAGCAAGAACCCATCTCTATAACTTGATATTTAGAAACAAAATTTCAAAAAGGCCTTCTTTGCCCCCCTTGCACCTTCCCATGCAACATTTTTCCACATGTTCCAAACACCTATTTAATTTGCCTCATAGTTGGAAAACTCGACTCGCCAAGCCAAAAATTGACAAGTCAAAAAAAAACTCGCCGAAAACTCGGCAAAATTTTGACTTTTCTGGCCGCGGACCCCTTAAGCAAACTCAGGAGCGAGTTTTTTGCTCAGACTCGCGAGTTTTCGGCAGAGACTCTCCAGAAAGACTCTGCGAGTAAAAGTCAGAAAAAACTTGCCCTTGAAAAAAACTCGCGGGTTTTTAAAGACTTGCCGAGTTTTCGGTGAGTCTGCCAACTATGATTTGCCTTACTTGTCTACAAGCCTTAGACTGATTGTTCACATGAACTTTTGCCGCTCAAAGGATAATAAACACCACTTGATTCTTTACAAGAAAAGAGATACAATAATGGTGATGTGAACCAATTACAACCGGATCCACTTCAGACCACAAAACACGAGACATGTCTCTTCTCACATGTACTGCTCATATTTTAGGTCATGTTGGAGGACTTAAGGCTGAGAAACTTCTATTTTGAAATTTCTATGTTTTATGATTTTCTCAGAATATATATCTTGTATATTATAACAGAAGCCAGTCTAAGATTTTCAAAAAAATCAGCCGCTTCTATGTCAGATGCCATACTCAGATTGACAACAGGAATACCATATTTCATCCTAGAAGAGAACAGAGTTTAGAGCTCTTGCCTTAATGGACAATCTGAGAGCAATAACACGTTCATTTTGTTGCCAAGCTTGAGCTATTTCATCATTCAGCTCACACAGGCGCCTAACATACTCTTGTTGTGAAATAATTTTAACTTCTTCTTCAGCATTCTTCTCTGGATTGTCCAGTTCTTCTAAGTGCATAGTTGTTGAAGATTTCCCTCCTGCTGTATAACAAAGAATGCTTATCATACATTCCTCAGGTAATAAGAGAACTCTCCATAAAGGCAAGTGTAAATTCAAGATACTCTTAAATCTCTATCTTTTTTCTGTGAGGGCAATCAGAAACTAAGATATAATAAATGCTCAATCCAACCTTTGATGCTTTTGGCTATGAAATCAGATGTCTGCAAAATCACAGCATAAGTGGTATTAGTGGGTGAAGTTACTTACAATAACTTGAAATATAACAGCCTCAAAAATACATAGAGAACTTAATTTGAACCTCTTAATTTTTTAAAATGTAAAGAAGCAGATAAACATACTGCAGATAAAGTAATTGTGTTTGCACAGGTATACTTGTGCATCATGAGTGTCTTATAAATGCTCCATTCTTTTAAAGAAGTTTCTACAGCTTCATCAGAGGCTCCCCGTATTATCGTCTTATCCAAAAGCCTTTCTGGTTTCTTGCCAACTGAAGGAGGAGATTTTGATATAAGTTCACTAAGAGGGTCAACAAAAACCCTTTTCCCAGAATCTGCATCATCAAACTGTCATCGAAGATTCTAAAATTTGAGTATTGTAGTCAATTACAATTAATCATACATAAGTTTGTAAATGTCATGCTACAAGCAGTTCAACAAAATCACCAAAAAATCATACAGATGTTTGAGGAACTTCATAACAAGATAGATATATGAACATAAAACATAAAGGCAATAGATTTATGAAGGTGTAAACATGCATTAAAACTGAAAAACCCGCTGACCACCAAATGCACTTGCTTTCGGCTCTCCAAGAGACATATTCTTTAAAAGACAAACAAACCAATTCATTTCCATTTCAGTGCCGAGTATATAATAGCATCATAATTAAAATTATGTTACTCCCATTTGTGATTTGTACCATCGGTCTCTACTGAATGATATCGCAACCTCCACATGAAACTTGTATATATCAGAAAGGGAACCTCATTCCATCCATTCAGCCCATACCCATAGATCAAGCCACTTCAAGAGCTTCCTGCATCAGAAAATGATGGGAGAACAGTTTGCCATTTTTAAATTATTCAGCCTTGTTTTTGCATTGAGATATCATGAGTTGTCAATTTCCTGAATAAACTGATATCATGCACAATTTAGTACCCTGCTGGAGCATGAGAGCACTTTGGACATCTTGTTAGAGTTAGGGATGAGTTTGCAATAGCACATAGGAAACTGATTAGGACTTGTATGAGTGGTTGGAGCACTTATCTGTCCTCATTTACAGCTATAGTACCACCTGGACTTGCCTGAAAAGTTATTTCGTAGGGATACTAAAGTAGAAAAGCTTCCCTATTCCACTTTAAGGTTATTGCTAGTAACATGATTATACAGTTATCATCAATATACTAACTAAACTAAATATGGATTATGCTAGCATCATAATCAAACACAGTGTACTTGGTGCTCCACTGTAGACTACCTGCACCCAAATATTCCTTATGATTCTTAAACTATTCCCCCTATGCCCCACCCCTAAAACAATATATACACCTAACTATCAACTATTAGTGTTAAGGCATCAAAATATTGGTGTTGCTGCTTTGTATCTGCCATGAGTAAGGCCAAGGTCCATTTCTAATGAGCTCACCACCTTGTTCTTCAATGTATGGATAAACATTCTGGTGCACTTAAGTCACTGTAATGTCCATAATTGTAAGCTTGAAAATACTTTCTTAAATCTTCACTCTTTCAATTTAGTTGATATTTATTTATCTTGCCATGTGTCACTTGTTCATTTGATAAACCATGTTTCATCACTAATTGTCTTTTGGCATGCTTACAAAAGGCACCTCAATCAATGGTTAGCAGTGATGATCCTCAATTGGAGATCGCCCACCATGAACTTGTATCGGTGGTTTCCACTCATCTTCATCAATCACTAACCACTAAATGTGACCCTCCATTAGTGTTCGTCAAGTGTGCTTTTGAATGATTAATTCATTCTATTTTTAACATCACCCTTGAGAGTGGAATTATTTGATACATGGTAACTCTCCATAGGCTCCTAGGTCTACTAGTACACTACAAAAGTCACATGTAATGCCCATGGTTGTAAACTTGAAAGTACCTTCTCAATTCTTCACTCTTTCCTTTTAGCTGATATTTATTAATCCCGCATGTGTCATGTTTTTATTTGAGAAGGCATGTTTCATCATTAATTCTTTATTAATGTCTTTCAGTGTGCTTACCATGGTCTTGATATACATATGGCACCAATAGAAGGATATGAATCCTCCAATATCCATGTTTCATCACTAATGCTTTATCAATGTCTTTTAGCATACTTACTAGAGGCACGTCAATCAACGGTTCGCAGTGATGATCCTTAATTGGAGATCGCCCACCATGAACTTATATCAGCAATTTCCACTCATATTCATCAATCACTAATCACTAAATGTGACCCTCCTTTAGTGTTCGTTGATTGTGCTTCTCAATGTTTTGTAGATTTAATTCATTCTATTTTTAACATCAACCTTGTGAGTGGAATCATCCAAAAGATGGTATCTCTCCATAGGCTCCTAGATCTATTGGTACACTACAGAAGTCACATGTAATGCCCATGGTTGTAAACTTGGAACTACCTTCTCAATTCTTCACTCTTTTCTTTTAGTTGATATTTATTAATCCTGCCATGTGTCACCTTTTATTTGAGAAGTCATGTTTCATCATTAATTCTTTATTGATGTCTTTTGACATGCTTACTATGGTCTTGATATATATATGGGACCAATAAAGGATATGTATCCTCCAATACTATCTATAAAGTCCCCGGACAAGCTAATGCCAGATATGGCAAGGAAATCTATGATATGGACTTCTTGGGGCACAATGATGTGTGGTCATAAGTCGAGTGTCGAGGGGAGATATCTAATGATGTCTATAGTTTTTACTAGAGTCCCATCGACTTGGATAACTCCTTTCTTTGAAGACTCAAATGAGATGCCTAATGCCTCGGCTACTTTTTAAGGCATTACTATTTACTAACTACAAAATCAATCATAAAATTATGTATTAACAAATTGTTAGTTATTGATGAAGCATAAAATGGAGTGGGTTCTTACTCACATGCAAGGGACACATCAATTTGCATTACCTTTTCTAAATTGACCTCCACTTGTTTTGGAGTGTTGTCAACTACCTATTTTGATAGGTTTTTTCCATGATGCATTTTGAGGGCTTCTTGGAAGAGATTAGCCTGATCTGGGATCGAGAGTGCATCCCACATAGCCAGGTCGACAAGGGGTCTTTTCATGACTTCTACCACATTAAGTGGCTTATAGCTAGAAGGCCATGATTGTTGTGATCCTTCAGGGCATTCCATCATAGACTTACTAGTGGGATAAGAATTCTACCTTGCCTTGGTGGAATAGAGGGTTGCCTTCAATGTTACAAGACTCGCCAGGACTCGACGAGTCCAGAGGCGAGTAGGTCAAAATGGGTCCCAAGGACTCGTGACCCAGGTACTCAGCAAGTATGGTCACACTCGCCGCAACAAGTCCCGAGGCGAGTAGCTCAAAATGAGTCCCAAGGACTCATGACCCGAGTACTCGGCAAGTCTAGCCAAACTCGCCAGAACCAGCGAGTCCTACTGGGAAAACTCGGCGAAGTCAATGAAAATCAAGGAAAAAAAGAACAAAAAATGGAAAACGGTTGAACGTAAAAGCATGAAAGTCAAGCATTTTTTGAAGGGTTTAGAGGACTTTTAAAGGCTATTTAAAAGCAATAGAATAATGAAAAATGGCATGCGACATGAAGGTTTGTGCGGTCTTAAAGGCTTTAATTTGGTCTTGGTGGCAGGGGCTCCGCCCCTTGACCCCGCCATGTATCGCGACAAGGAGCGCACCAAGGGCGCTGCCCCCAGACCCTACAAGGGGCGTTGCTTCTCGACCCCACAAGGGGCACTACCCCTTGACCTTGCTAAGGGTGCTACCCCCAAACCCCCACACTAATTTTAAAAAGCAAAAAAATAAAATTCATTTTGGGCCATGCTAGATGGAAAACCGGCATTTTTTTATTCTTTTGAATTTTTTTTCCGTTGAAGGACTTGGCTATCTTCTTGCCAATGCCATCTCACATCGCAAAGTCAAAGGGATCTCCCTTCCTAGCAGAAATCGCCAACAATCAATCAATGGTCACTTTGCTAATGGTTCTTTCTTCTTGTTGCTTAAGGATGAAAAAAATATTAAACAAGCTTTCAAGTGTCTTGACACTTTTTTCTTAGCTTCTTGCTCCAACATTCAATGGAGTAAAATGCAATTCTATAGGCAATCCTTCTTGCTGCCTCCATCCTAGCTTAATTCTTTTGGTTGGAAGCCCATCAACGAAAGGGAGAACCTCAAGTTCCTTGGAATTTCCTTTGCTTTCCAAGCTTGCCAAGCTACATTGTGCTAGTATGTCATTGATAGAGTGGAGAAAAAGTTAGGATACTAGATTACCAAGTCACTTTCATTGGCAGGTAAATTTCAAATATGCTCTAAAGTTTTAGCTGCCACACGTGTATTACTCTTCTTGTTGGGTCCCTTCCAAAGCCTAATACCACAACCTTGACAAAATGTTACAGGATTTTCTAAGGGCCAATTCAAACCACAACAAAGGCTTTCATAGAGTAACTTGGGATATTCGTTGCCCTCACAAGGACTCAAGAGGATTACACCTTATTGATGTTACCAAACAATGTGTTGCACTTTGCACTAAATGGATTATGAGAGCCTATAATGGTAATGAAGCCTAGAAAGTTTTACTGCACAATTGTATTGTGTCTCGCTCTCCTTATGAGAGATCTGCCTGAAATGGCCTGAGCTTCCACTCTCTTGTGATCTCTCTGATTCCCATCAAATTCAATGGCACTAATGTTGCCAAAAGTATTTGGAAAGCTTGGGAAGTTGTTAAGTCATGGTTAATTTTGAATGGAGGTGGATTTTGCACTAGCCTATCCATTAACCAACAATTCATATGGTGGTCCCCACCATTATGTTTCAAGATAAGTCATTAAGCCAATTCCCTGGATGCACTCCCTTAAGCTCTATACAAGAGGAATTAGGCATCTACATGATTTGTCCTCTAAGGTTACTTCCACTTGGCTTTCCTAGCCACAAGCTATGGCTAAATTCAACTTATACCATGTGGACGAAGAAACTTTTCAATCAATAACTGAGGCAAAGCCATCTCAATACTTACACAATTTTTGTGTACTCTACTAAGCCCCAATGGAAGGACTAGAAGTTGTACTTGACACTCCCTTCTACAATTATACTCCTAGACAGGAATACATGTGGTTGTCGCCACATCTTCCCATGATTCAAAAGCTTAATTCTAGGTGGTCCTTGCAATCTCCTTCTTTTATATGGAACTAGTGCTTCCAAACTATCTAGAAAGCGATGGTGGAACCAAAGATTGTTCAATTCCTCTAGTGTTTGTTATACCAAGGCCTTCCTATAGGAACTCATCTTATACATTTAGGGGTTTTCAATCCCAAATGCCTATATTGTGCACAAATGGAAACTCTTTTACATTTTGGTTTTGTGCCCATGCACAGAATGCTTGGCAATGGATTCATGACTTCTTCAAGTCATTTCGGCCTAAGCCCTTCACATGGCATGATGTTTTGTTGGGTGATGGGGCCAAATTCCCGACCTAATTTTCCCAACTATGGCATACTTTCAAGCTGGAAATCCTTTTTTGCATATGGAAAGATAGGAAGTATGTTATATCTAACAACTCTGATGTTTATTCCAATTTTGCTACTCACCAAATCATTGGTGATTCCTAACGTGTTAGTGCAAATACAAGTTTAGGCCAATAAAGTGGCCCTTGAGGTTCATCATCTTCAAACCTTGTTGGATCGCTAGGGGAATGATCCCTACATAGTTGCCAAGGTCCCTCCCTCTTTGCCTATTCACGCCAAATCCCCCCATCGAGGGTGGATGTGTGGTCGTTCATAATCCTCAAATGGTTGCTCTCACAACCATTGAAGACTTTTTACTCTGCCTCCAGTTGGGCAACCTTCTAGCTAGACTCCTCTAGACAATTTCCAAGGCAATAGTTTTCGCCTACTTGCCACTCTCTCTCATCCTCTCAAAGAGGTGGGTGGGCCCCCCGGGTGATCAAGGAAAATTTCCTTGATTAGCACTTGCCATCTCCCCATAGCGAAATGCTCAGTTATAGTTGGGTGTGCAATACTTGCAGCAACATGAGGGACCTCGAGGGGGAGAAGACACCACTCTCACCAGTTGGGAGTCTATGGAAGAAGGCAAAGACTTGCCTGTTGAGGGTTGGGGTAACCCGAATGATTGGGACCCACCTCCCACTACTAGTTTTATTGCACTTTCTACTTAATTTGTTCTATGTTTATGTTATCTTATGAACTTGTGAATTAGATGGTTGTTTCTTTTTTGGGGTCGTGGCTTTTGAGATTGTTTCCTTTTTGGGTCCACTTGATATTTGATACTTCATCTCCTAGTTTAGCCAATTTGATTTTGGGACATGATCTCATGCTGCCCACTATTTTTTGGGGATTAACTATATCATTCTAACCTTGGTTTTAATATATGGTCTAATTCATCAAATAAAATTTAAAAAAGCCTTCCAAGTAAATATCAATATTTATTGTTTTGTGCAGTTCTAACATTTCCTCATTTTTGTCATCTAAAAGCTCCACTACTTGTGTCTTTACCCCATTTATCTCAAAAAGCCTCTTCTAATTGTTTCCATGTAAATAAGTTTAGACCTTGTAGATTTTATGGCTTAGATTTTAACATTGTGTTTTAGCCTCATTTGTAAGGCACTAAACAAAAATTAAAGGAACCAGATTGTTTTTGAGAAAATGTAAAATTGGTATTGGCTATTTTCCTAAGAGCACTGGTACATCTATAGTTGGTTCCAATGATAGAATGTCTTGCCCATCCTTTGCAATGGTATTTTCCCCTCATCCTTGAATCATGATGTTTCCACTTGGTTTATGGTGGGTTGTATAATATTGCAATTTTGTGCTAATGTAGCCTCTAATGTATCTAAAGCAAATCCTTCTACTTCATGGTCAGCCTTTTAACATCCATATGGACTTCTTTGTTTTTTGTTTGGTGTCCTTTTCAATATAATCAAAAACCTTCTTATGTTATTTGTTTGACTTGCTACAACTTGATAGAAAGAAATTTCAGCAAATGTATCAAAGAATTCATTTTATTTATTCAAAGAAAAGGGTATTTATACAAAATATGGCTTGTTACATTTAACAAGCTTGATTCTAAAAACCTTCAACAAATCCTATTTACTAGGAAACAACCCCACTAAATTCAATTCTAAATGGGTGTTGTTACAACCTCACAACAACATAACTAATATAGGTTTAAATAAAAACCTATTTACAATGAAGCCCCTTAATAATCTTTATTTACCACAACACTAGACTATGGTGTAATACATACTCCTAACATTCCCCCCCTTACAACATTATAGTCCTAAGACTCGGAGAGAATAAATTTTCACATGTGGACTAGGACATACACAAAGTTTCATATACTTACATCCAATCAATGAATTTGGGCACACTAACAATTCATTGAGAAACACCTATAATGCATGGACTAGGGCACACAATACAGTCCATACACACCTAAGTAAAGGAGGACACACTCAGTTGTTTACGACATAACAATATGTGTGCGAATAGGGACACATTCAACTATTTGCAACAAGCAATAGCGGGAATGGCCTCACTATACTTATTCAGTGGGAATGGCCTCAGTGGACACATGACAGGGACACACTCAATTGTTCATCTTTCAAAGTATGAACAGGGACACACACAACTATCCACAACAGCTTTTAACTAGGAACACACATAGCTATTCAGAAGGACAAATGTTTGATTTGATTTAATACAAATATTCTTCCTCATTGTCCTCATGGGGAAGGTCTTTGTCATGTACTTCAAAACCACATTCTTTGCCACCACTCTCACTAGTAACCAATGCCTTGTCTATATTCAACTTGCCATCTAACAAGTACTTTGCTCGTTGAACACAATTAATCACAATATGATCCCCTTGTTTGTAGTAAAAGCACATAAATCGTTCCTTTGATGTCTAGATCTGATTTATCCTAGTGGATGAAGGACATTTCCTAAACTGGCATAACTTCTAGTCTTGTTCTTTCTAGACAATATCATTTCCTCTTTAATTGAGGAGTTGACTCAATTTTCTTCATCAATTGATAATGAAATTACCTATTCCAAACTAGGGTTAATTTTGTTCAATGTGAACACAATATTGACATATCTAGAAAGCATACTATTTAATAGAAAAGCTTCAGCATCATCATGTAATGTCCCCTATTAGGATATTCCTGATTTCTCTATCTGCATACAATAATAATCACTAGAAAGGGACATTATAAATATTAAAGATCAGTAATTTAGATAATTATTAATGAGATTAATACTTCATAACATAAATAATGAGATCAAATCATCATAGTATAATCAATACTTAGTTCAATACATATATTGACAAGCACAAAGTATACACATCATACACGAAGCAAACATATGATCATTTCAGGGTTGTTCCCAATGGTCAACCACATAATGAAATTCTATGAGAAAGCATATAGGGCGCTGAGAGTTTGTCCTCCTCAACCAAGCCCAAGGGCGCGGTATGTCCATCCCGGATAATTCCACCCCTTGGCCCACAAGTGGCAAGAACTCCCGTCCATCCAGCTTGGGGTGGCCTACTTGATGAAGGGACCAGTGTTGCTGCGTGTCCCCTAATATGCATTTCTTTGTCCCCCTCAATCAAGCCCAAGGGCGCAGTACGTCCATCCCAGATAATTCCACCCCTTGGCCCACAAGTGGCAGGAACTCCCGTCCATCCAACTTGGGGTGGCCAACTTGATGAAGGGACCAATACTACTACTTTTTCACATTCATTCCAAATGTGATGGCTCATTGGGTTAAATGGGTAATATAAAGTACCTCTTGATAAGTTCAGTTGCAATGTCAATATATTCCTTTTGTTATTGTATATGGTAGTGCTATTGTGGTAATAAAAATATCTGTTGTAGCCTGTAACTGTTAATGCTGCTTGCTTTTCTTATTTATTTATTTTTGCTACTTTTTTATATTCCAAATAATAATTCCTTGATTGATGCCTTCAAACCTTTCCATCATCTTCTTCTTATACCTTCATAAGGGACTTGTCTTTTATGAATAGGCATGACTAATCGCAGCCTTTGTCTTCTAGTAAGTTGCATCCTTTTCTAAATTGCATCATAGTCTTGATCACCGCCTTCAAAGATGGTCAGCTCACATAAAAGGTGGTCGGCCATAATTTATCTTAAGGAAGTCAGCCTCTTGCCATAAATTATATCATTAATTCGATTTATACTTAAAACTCTCTCTCTTGCTTTTTTTATTATTGAGCGATCTATCCTGCGGGTATATTACAGTCTGTCCTTCCCTAGATTGCTTGTCCTCAAGCAATTTTAAATTTGGATGATCAAAGATCTCGGCTCCTTCCCAAGTGGCGTCTTTTGTAGGTAGACCCTTCCATTTTACCAAATACTCAAGAATAGTCTTATTCCTCAACATCTTTTCTCGCATATCAAGAATGGCTTCGGGCTCCAAAATTAACTTGCCTTCATCACCGAGCAGGGATAATTCTAAACATGGAGAAATATGCTTCCCCAGCACCCTTTTGAGTCGAGACACATGAAAGACATTATGGATCTTGCTATTTGTCGATAGTTCCAACTCGTAGGCAACATCTCCTATCCTTCTTAAAATCTTGTATGGTCCATAGAATCTAGGTTTAAGCTTCTTGGCTCCACTTACCTTGATTGATGACTGTTTATAGGGTTGTAACCTTAAAAAAAACAAATCCATAACTTCAAATGTCCTCTCAGTCCTTCTTCGATCAACATAATTTTTTTGTTGGTTTTGTGCTTGTTGTAGATTATCTTTAAGAGTATTCATAATGTCCATATTTTGTTGCACAAAGTCTTTGGCCCCTAGTACACGACTTCTTTGGAGGATTAAATTTCCAAATGAGGTTGCCTCATATCCATACAAGGCCTTGAAGGGACTCATCCCTATTGACATATGATGTGTGGTGTTATAACAATATTCTCTGAGGTGTAACCACTTGATCTATGCATTTTGCTGTCCCATAACTTAGTTTCTTAGATATCCTTCCAACCATTTGTTGACAATCTCCGTCTGCCCATCAGTTTGAGGATGGTAACTTGTACTTGGCGTGAGTTTTGTTCCTGCTAGTCGGAAAAGTTCTTGCCAAAACAGGCTAAGGAATCAGTTGTCTTTGTCGCTGACGATGTTTCTAGGTAAACCATGTAGTTTGAAAATCTCCTTGACGTCCACATCGGCTATCTAGGGAGCTCTATAGTTTGTGGATATTGCAATGAAATGTGCATACTTGGTAAGGCAATCCACCACTACGTATATACAATCTTTGCCTTGCACTTTGGGAAGTCCTGTTATGAAATCCATGGAAATGCTTTCCCATTTTTTATTAGGTATGGGTAGGGGTTGGAGAAGGCCCGCTGGATAAGTCTGTTCTGCCTTATTCCTTTGGCACGTCATGCATTCTTGAACATGTTTTAGGATGTCTTTCTTGAGACCTTTCAAAGAATATTTCTCTATTACTTGCTTATAGGTTTTATAATATCCTTGATGGTCGACTAAGGGGTTGTCATGGTATTCTCTAATGATCTTCTCCTTTATCTTTGAGTCTGGTATAAGATATATCCTATCTTTGTATAGAATGAGTTCTTCCACTACTTTATATTCTTTATTTTGTAGATTTCCCTCTAGGATGTCATTTGCCTATGGATCTTTGGCTTATTCAGCAATAATCGAGTTTTTCCAATCTCTAGAAATGGTTGTTATGGAGCATAAGTAGGGTTTGCGGAATAGTGCATCCGCTACCATGTTGTTCTTTTCTTTCATGTATTCTATTTCTATTAATGGTTTTTTCTATTTCTTCTTTAAATTTTTGGGGGTTCCTATAAAGTGTAGTGATTACGGGTTTAGCCCCTTCAAGTTTATAGTGTTCAAAACCTCTTTTGGGAGGAAGTCCCAGTGGGATGTTGCCAAATACCTTTTTATGTTTTTTTTGGATGGGTTGGATGTCAATGTGTATGGATTTGCCTTGGGAGGAAGACTTGTCAAGAATCATGTATTGAGCGGCCCATTCTACTTGTCCATGTCTAAAGATTCTTTCCATCCTTTTGGACAAAACTACTCTTGGGGATCCATTGGATAGTCCCTGTAGGAGGACTTCTTGTCCGTTATGTTGGAAACAAAGTTCCAATTTCGGGAAAGCTAGGTAAAAACATCCTAAAGAGTGCAACCATGGGATGCCCAAGATTTCATCGGTGTCCCCCATGTTTACAATGTAGAAGTCTTCTTTGATTGGATGCTTTCCCAAGGTGATGCTTAGTTGAGGAATCTTTTTTGTACACAGGGTAGTGGACCCATTAGCCAAGGCTACCTTAAAGCCCTTAATATCTTTTGTCTCTAAATTCATTCTTGTAAACAAATTTTCGTCGATAAAGTTGTGTGTTGCCCCACTATCCACAAGGGCGGTTACCTTTTGTCCCTTTAGAACACTTCGAATTCGGAAGGGGTGGTGCTTGGATGCTTTTGAGATTGCAGCTAAGGTTCCATAGTCTTCCTCATCGCACTTTCTTTTTTTGCTTGGGTTTTTCTCTTCGTTGTGTGCTTGGCCTCTTTTTCCACACTTATGTCCTGGCTCCCATTTCTCCTTACACTTGTAACACAAATTTTTCTTTCAAAACTCTTCTCGATTACAAATATGTCCACGCTCCCATTTCTCCTTACACTTGAAACATAAATTTTTTCTTCGAAGCTCTTCACGGTCATCTTTAGGAGGAAGTGTCCTTTGATGCCCATCTTTCTTGTAGAAGGTTTTATCTTTTGATGATATTCTTTTGGAGTATCTTTTATCCCTTGTTTTAGTGGTCTCAAACCATAGGGCCTTTAATATCGCATCTTGGAGAGTGGTGGGATCTAGGACACTTACTAGGCTACGAATAGCTTCGGATAGTCCCTCTATAAATAGGTAAATGAGTCTTTTTCGGGAATTCCGGGGACCATGACTGAAATACTTTGGAATTCTGCCACATAGCCTTCTACGGTCCCTTCTTTCTTAATTGAGGTAATTCTTTAAAATATCTCTCAAGGTGCTTTTGGTCAAATCTTTCAATGAGTTTTCCCGTGAATTCATCATAAGTTGTTATGTTTTGGTGGCCTTGAGTAATCAAGCCATGGTGCCACCATTCGTGTGCAACCCCTCTCAAGTGTAGAGTGGCAAATTTAAGAGTATCCTCCTTGGTCATGGGGCTAAGAGAAAGATGTGTCAAGCTTTTGGATCCATGCCCGTGCCGTGACTTTTCCCGAGCCATCAAGATTTTCAAGGTTTATCCTACTTACCTTTTTTTGTAAGTCTTTGTTAGGTTGCTTTTTACCTTTCCTTGATGTATTTCTTGTTCTTATATCACAATAGTCTCTAAATGGGATATTTTTCTAAGTTCGGGATCAATTTTGGAATAGGCTTCTACCAATTCGTCAATGTCGTTTGTTGCTATGGGCTCTTCTTCTTCTCTTGCTTGTTCCTCACTAGGCAAGAATATACGTCGTGTTGCTCTAGGTGTTGATCCTAAAGAAGTTTTATTGTTTTCAGAAATATTAGAAGAGGCATCCCTCCCATTAACTCGGTTGGGTCTAAGAGTGCTAATTGTGTTGTTCATGTTTTGGAGGGTTTGTAGGAGTAATTGAGTTGTCTTCTCATTTTGCTCCACAAGAGCTTGAGTTGTTTTTTCGTTGTGTTCCATGAAATCCCTCAATTCATTTCCCAATTGTTCACTAATTGTATTGTTTCGGGTAGGGTTGTTGCCTGTTGTAAGTTTCCTTCTTTCTCTCTCTAATGCCCTTTGAGTTCTTTGGCTTGTTTGCATATACCCTTCTTGATCCTCAAGTTGGCAGGATCAAGGCTCTGATACCATTGTAATGTCCCCTATTAGGATATTCCTGATTTCTTTACCTGCATACAATAATAATCACTAGAAAGGGACATTAGAAATATTAAAGATCAGTAATTTAGATAATTATTAATGAGATCAATACTTCATAACATAAATAATGAGATCAAATCATCATAGCATAATCAATATTTAGTTCAATACATATATTAACAAGCACAAAGTATACACATCATACACGAAGTGGACATATAATCATTTTAGGGTTGTTCCCAATGGTCAACCACATAATGAAATTCTATGAGAAAGCATATAGGGCGCTGAGAGTTTGTCCTCCTCAACCAAGCCCAAGGGCGCGGTACATCCATCCCAGATAATTCCACCCCTTGGCCCACAAGTGGCAAGAACTCCCGTCCATCCAACTTGGGGTGGCCTACTTGATGAAGGGACCAATGCTGTTGCTTGTCCCCTACTATGCATTTCTCTATCCTCCTCAACCAAGCCCAAGCATGTAGTACGTCCATCCCGGATAATTCCACCCCTTGGCACACAAGTGGCAGGAACTCCCGTCCATCCAACTTGGGGTGGCCTACTTGATGAAGGGACCAATGCTTCTGCTTTTCACATTCAATCCAAATGTGATGGCTCATTGGGTTAAATGGGTAATATAAAGTACCTCTTGATAAGTTCAGTTGCAATGTCAATATATTCTTGTTGTTATTGTTTATGGTAGTGCTGCTGTGGTAATACAAATATCTGCTGTAATTGTTAATGCTGCTTGCTTTTCTTATTTATTTATTTCTGCTTTTTTATATTCCAAATAATAATTCCTTGATTGATGCCTTCAAACCTTTCCATCATCTTCTTCTTATACCTTCATAAGGGAACTGTCTTTTATGAATAGGCATGACTAATCGCAGCCTTTGTCTTCTAGTAAGTTGCATCCTTTTCTAAATCACATCATATTCTTAATCACCGCCTTCAAAGATGGTTGGCTCACATAAAAGGTGGTCGGCCATAATTTATCTTAAGGAAGTCGGTCTCTTGTCATAAATTATATCTTTAATTTAATTTATACTTAAAACTCTCTCTCTCTTGCTTTTTTTATTATTGAGCGATCTATCCTGGGGGAATATTACACATCATTATCTAACTTGGCATTTATCCTAGCAAGTTGATTCAACAAGGAACGAACCTTACTTATGTGATGATGATATTGTCACCTTCCTCCATCTTTAGTCCAAATAGCTTATGCTTTAGGGCCATCTTTGTGCCTGATGCTTGTTGTGCAAACAATGTATTGAGATTGTCCCAGACTTGCTTCAAAGTCTTGGAGAGATCTATGTGATGAAGATATGCATCCAACAATCCAAGACCAATTATCACTATCAGTTTTCAATTTTTAATAGTCCACTTCACCACTTCATCAAGAGCCTTGGGCTTTGGTGTGTTCACATTCCCATAGATCCTTCTTGATCAACACAAATTGTAGCTTGACTTGCCATGTATGGAAGTCTCTCCCTTCAAACTTCTCAACAACAATTGTCTTCTCCATGGGAGTGGGCTCCACCCCCCTCCCAATCAAAAAGAGTGTTAAGTACCACAAATAGTGCACTCCTTAATAGAAAAAACAATTCTTTCTCTCAACCTATAAGAGCTAAAGCAAAACACTTCTAGAGGATGTTTTATGATGTTGTTCTACTTATATTGGCAAAGTTTCATCAAACAACTCCTCACAGCACACTAGTATATAATTTTAAATTTTAGTATTTATAGACTTCTAAAAAAACATTGCAACCCTAAGTAAGGTATAAACTTTAATAGAACTTGAACATATCAAACTAGTGTTGCACGGTTTTGTAATGTCTCCGTTTACCAGGTGATCACCTAATGGGGTTGGTTAGCCTATCCCATTTCTGTAGGCTAAGCCGGAGGGCTCAGGGAATATTCTGAGTGTGGCCAAATGATGTATTTGACTAATTTTGCTGGGCCATTTGATGATGAGAAATGACTTCCCATATTTTTGTGATGCCTTGGGAAAAAAGAAATAAATAGAATAAAAATGTATTCAAGGTGGACGACCTAGGTGAGGTCCTACAAATAATTTATCCAGCCCTAAAAGGCGGTTGCCCAAGTTGGGAAAACAATAAAAAAATAAAATAAAAATATTTCTCCATTCTTGGCACCTAGAGGGAGGTCGGCCCTATGGGAGAAAGGAATAAAACAAAATAAAAGAAATTGCCAAGAGGAGGTCGTCCTTGAGGAGGTTATTTTGAGGGCTATAAATATAAGATGTTTGGAGTCATTTGATCATCATTCACATCATAATTTCTTCTTGGGTTTATACTCTTTGGCTGCAACTTTGCTAGCCTTCAGTCCAAGGACGAAAACCCTTGCAAATGTGGTGAGTTGGATGAAACCCTAGCTCATCATTGTGGAGGATTCATCATAGAGTCCTATTTGTGCTTCATTGGAGATATTTTGAGGAGAAGAACATCATTGCATATTCAGATTTGAAGATCAGTTTTGGAGCAGCACTTTGGTGGCATTTTGTGAGCCTATTGCATTAGGGTTTGCCCTAATATTGAGCGCCACATTTGGAGCAGATTGGAGCGCCCATCTTTGAGGGTGATTTTGCATCTTTTGGAGCAGCCAAACCCTAAGCACACTTCATGGAGGATTCTCCCAGCTAGGGTTGGTCATTTGTCATCTATTTTACACAGGGTTGCAGGATACGCCCCCCACCCCTCCACAGGCACGCATATCACCGTACCAGGTACGGATTCAGGTACGGTGCGGTGCGGATACGGCACAAATACCGTACCCGCCCGTACCCTAATTTTTTTTAATCTCCAGGCGTGCCGGATTCGCAAGGATTCGGGTTTGTTAAAAAATCGCGCCGTATTTGTAAAGAATACCAGTGAGAATTTATAAGAAACGGGGTTCAGTTTTGTATAAACAATGCTGAAGCAGGTGCAGGGTTCAATGTAAATGAATTGCAGCGATTTCCAATGTTTTTTCGCGACCTCCTGCCACAATTTTTTCCGCCGGGATTTCTTCCGCTGGGGCTGAGCTTTTATTTTTTATATTTTATAATTAATAAAAAAGTTAAATATTTAATTAGCCGATAGGCTTTTATATGTGAGCATTGTAGTGCTCGGGCCGTAAAAAAAATTCATCACGCAGGAAAATTTTCTAAACTCGTCGGTTTTCCTAACAGCGTATTCCTTGAACCTCCTATGGGTGCATTTACAACTATAATATGATTTAAAGTTTAAACTGCCGCATACAAATCAAATCTAACTGTGCGATTACTTTTTTTATTTTTTATTTTTTCGTCTACTTACATTTTTTACTTTTTGTTTATTTATTAAGTTTAAAACAATTTAACTTTAAGTTTAATTTATTAAAAATTTATTAAGTTATTTTGTTAAATTGTTAAATATATATTATTTATATTAATTATTAAATTAAATTATATTATATATATTTTTAGATATACATGTATATTAATTATAATATGTATGTATATATAAAAATATATGTATAATATTGTTAATTTTATTTATATATATATATATATATATATATTAAATTAATAATTTAGTTTAATAATTTAATATATATATTATTTATTTTAATATATATGTATAAAAATAAAATTGACAATATTATACCTTTTCTTATATATACATATATATTAAATTAATATATATTAAAATTATAATTTTATATATATATATAATGCCGTATCCATATTAAGGGTCTCGAAAAATGGCCGTATCCGTATCTGATACCGTATCCGAATCCGATACCGTATCCGAATCCATGCAACTCTGATTTTACATGTATTTGGTATGTGCAATCATACTTTCTAGGTCTGATTTATAGTGCAGAAATATGGGCATTGTTTGTCATGTTTGTGCCCTAGAATTTATTGTAAAATCAGATCAGAACATTCAGATTTGTAGCAGCAGAGTTTTCTACAGAAAAAATCAGATTTGTGGTTGCAATTGGATGCCCTACATTGTGTATTTCATGGTGGTTTTCATGCTTGTTATGAATATCAACTTGTAGCATTATTTGTCATGTTTGGGCATATATACATTTGCTGTGATTAAATGTTTGAAATCAGAAAACTAAAACCAGAATTCAGAAAATTAGGGTTTTGAGCAGAATTCAGAAATTTATTTTCAGAATTTTAGGGCAGAACCCATTGGGGATATTACAGATTCCTCTCATGTCTCAACATTGCCTAATCTTTTGTTTTCATTCACATCGGTGGTGAATCACTAGGCATTTCTAAGGCGATGCTTCTCTTTTACACAATTCTAACAATAGCTCCCACCAAACCGTTCTTCCTTTTGTTGTTTTCTTCAATAATTGTGCAATGACCTATAAGGATTCTATAGGCCAACCAGTCTAGTGCCATTAAGCACACCTTGCAGCATTCTAGACCAGGCTCCAGATGCCTGCATTTATATTCCAAACTGGCTAAGAACCCACACCAAGCAATTTCAAACAACAACTGCATGTCCACCTTTGATTTGTTGTTGTTGAACTTAGTACTAAGCAGATTTAGATGGCTTGAAAAACCCACTTGAGTAATCAGAGAAAGGGTTGCAGGGAATCCAGACGATGTCGCTGCTGGTGTCCATGTTCGTGTCGAAGCTCTTATCTTTATGGAGGCACCAAAAAGGGATGTCTTGTTGCAACTAAAGCAGACTTTTCCTCACATCAAAAAAGATAAAATGCTCTGATACTAAATGATAGAAACAAATTTCAGCATATGTACCAGAGAATTCATTTTATTTATTCAAAGAAAAGGATTTTTATGCTTAATCCTAAAAACACTCAAAAAATCCTATTTACTAGAAAACAACACCACTAAATCCTATTTTGTATGAGTGTTGTTAGAACCTCACAACAACATAACTAATATAAGTTTAAATAAAATATTTACTTAAACCTATTTACTATGACCCCCTTTAATAACTTTTATTTACTACACCACTAGACTATGGCATAATACATGTTCCTAACACAATTGGCATTGATCAGTTTACGAATGCAACTGATTTGAATTTTTCAAATTGTAATCGATATCACTCAAGTGTGCTTAATATTCTAGTAATATTGTTCAATGATTTCCAGCCATTGTCTACCTAATGGTTTTCATCCTTCAGGAGGACTAGCTTCCTTGAGAGATCCGCTGGTATATTTCTTTAGTCTTCAAATTCTATTAAGGTAGCCTGGTTTATCCATTTTGCAGTTGCTAAAATTCCAGTCTAAAGATAATGAGTAGTCGCTGATTTTTCTTGAGCTCTTTTTCACATTTCAGTTCAAGTTTACTGCAGTGTTGAAATCAGCTGAGATATAATTTCAATCTCAGACCCTAGAAGTTTTTTTGGAAGTACTAAATATCAGCCAGATGATAGACATTGAAACTTTTGCTAAGTTGCAGATAATTTCCCTAAATGCATAAGTTGCAAGGTATGCCCCCCAGGGCCCGGTCCCGTACCAAACTGGTCCAAGTACCAGTCCAACGACAGGAGCATCCCGAGAGCGACCAAGGCTCCCAGGTGCTCCCAAGCGCGCCTGCAGCTACAATGTTGAATTTAAAAAAATGTCAAAACAAAAATTTAAAAGCACTTTTTTTCATAAAACTTTTTTTTAAAAAAAACTTAAAAGTGCCTAAAACCCTAAAACACACCCATACTAAGAGTTATTTCACAAAAACAAACCTAATTCACAAAAACTCATTCATTATTTTTCCATTTTTGCATTTTGGAAGATTGCTGGTATTTTTTCAAAGGAGAACGATTGCAAAGAGACAACGGGAGGAATCTAGATTGCACAAAGGACATCTATTTAATTGTATTATTTTAAAATTTTGTAATTGTAATGATTTTCATTTGAATCTTGACTCTGAAGTCCTAGACATATATGATATATGGCATAATATTGAAATTTTGAACTATTAATTGACAATTAATATTATCTTTATCACTATCAAAATTGAACTATTAATTGACAATCAATGATGAAGTATCATACTATCAAATATGCAAATGTCATTATTATTATATGATATATCAAATGTATTTTCAATTTTGTATATTTTTTAAATTTTTGCATATATATTATACAGCCGTATCCTGCCATACCATACCCAAGGAAAAAAAAATTGCCATACCCGCATACCAGACCCGACCCTGTACCAAAACCGGCAACTTAGCTAATGCCTATGCAATACTACATTTTGCAAGTTTATGAATATTGAGATGAAATAATACAAGAATATTGTTCAAACTAGATTAAGTTGCATTCAACTTGGTGACTTGTCACCTTCTGCCACAATACTGTGGTGCTCCTTAGTTGTCTGTGCTGATTCAGCAATAATGAATGAAGGTCTCTGTCTTGTTGATGCATTCCCAGGTAGTTGATAAAATATATGCAATTTCTTGGACATGTAACAATCTCAAAGTATTTTGCAATCATAATTTTTGCATCAAAGAGTTGAGTTTATGCTTTTAATTGCACGCCTATCTCTATTTTAATTACTTCATTGAGTTCAATGTATCGACGGCAACAAAGAATCCATTGCTTCATGATCCCCTTATGTAGTGATTGCATTTGAAAGTGTAATGTGTGACTCTTCATTTGGAGTTTTGGCCTTGTTTGAATGAAATGAAAGTTTTTAATAGCGTCCATGAGACCAAGAAGCCTATGGGACCCCAGGATAAAAACTATGATGCAATGCACATAAGCCCCACCTAGTGGGCTGCCCATATTATGTTTGATTGGTATCCATTTCCTTTTTTATCTTGGATCTTCTGCTATGAATCTTGATCAAATAGTTTGTTGTTTTTGTTAGCCTTTCCTCTTCAAACAAGGCAATCAAGGAGTCAATATCGGTGTAATTGATCCAAATATCCTTGTAAGTTGGACATTCTATGATGTAGTGCCATTTTGTTTCCACTAACCCCAAAGTACAAAAACGACATATTCTATCTGTCCACTCTTCTTCAGGCATTGTCCACCTTGGGGTATTTTGCAGTGTTGGGTGACCATACAAGTATAAATCAGCCTTATGTTTCAGTGTGCAACCTTCATGACAACAGTTTGATAACATTTTTCAGTATTCTTATGAGGCTGTACCATTTGGACTTGATATTCATTTATTATGTTGATTATTTCTGGTAATCTTTACTGCAACAGTTGATATATTGCTGATTAGAATTATATTCCAGTGTGTTGTTATTAGAGTTTTCAAAATTGTTTATTCAGTAGTTTCAATTTCAAGTTTAATTGTAAATCTAGATGGTATTACCACCAGATAGCATTACATAGAATATTGTAAGGATCCTAGAAGGTTTACAGCTAGATCCCTTTGCATCTGCATTTCTTATTCAGCCTGTTTTGGCATTGACCAGGTCTGCTTGTTATCTGCCATTTTGGCAGTGATCAAACCTGTTTGTATCTACCAGTGGCGAGCATAACTGCATACTATCCGCTAATTTGGCGTTGATCAAGTCGGCTATCTCGTTTGTTTACTTTTCTAGTTTTCCAGTATTGCATTCATTTAGATAGTGTTCCCAAAACACCGTATGTTCTCACCTTGCCCACATCGAGATCTGGGTGATCAGAAAGTGTGAGGGCTTGCATTTGCTTATTTCAAATATTGTAAAAAATCCAAAAAAAAAATAGTTGGGGATATTACATGTTATTTGTTTACAATCCTGAGCAAGAATTGCAAGAATAGAATCTTTTGTTGGAGTTGATGTGTAGGACAAAGTATTCATTTTCTTGGGATTGATTTTGCAAGAGCAAAGGCTTATCTACATCATCCCAACATCCAGACCAAAGACGATACCTCCAATGGAAAGGTGCTAGCCTCAACTAAAACAATCTCATATGGAACCGAAGTTTTCATTTTGAAATTGCTTGTGATTAGATGTTTTTGTAACCTCTCTATTTATCTCCATTTCAGTGCTGACATGTTGCTACCCCAAACTTCATACCCACATAGCACCACTAGCATGACAAGCAACCCAAATAGGGTCTTCTTAGTTTTCCAATCCCATAATTCAGCCTTTCTACATCTGTTTTGCAATAGGTATAAAGCTTTCCATCTCCCTTGTATCCCAACTGAGTTTGTTGTGAAAATCAAGGCCAAGATATTTATATTCATTTACCACTTGCAGGAACTTCCTTCAAATACGAAGATTACTTGTTTCTTTTTTCTTCTCAAGGTAAAGATCATGACCTTGGCTTTGTCAATATTCACTTGCATCCCTACCTCCTGGCAAAACATTTCTAGAGCTCTCAAGTGTTCTCTCAAATTATGTGTTGTTCTTGCCATTAAGATAAGGTCATCCGCATATAGAAACAACTTTATTACATAGCTGGCCAAGTGAACACCTCCACCACCAAACTTGCCTATCCACTCCTGTAATTTGTCTGTGTATAGCCCAAATAAAGTTGGAGATAGTGGACATCCTTGCTTGACCCCAATGTCGCCCCCAAAACATTTTGATAATCCTTGCCTTATTCTAATGTTGGCCCGAACCTAATCATAAAGCTTATGAACTGCTGCCCTACACATCTTTGAAATTCCCAACTCTTCCATTCTACCCCATAGTTTGCTTCTAGGCATAGTGTCTTCTTGAAATCAACAAAACAACAAAAAACTTCTTCCCCTTGTTTATCACATATCTTCTCAATCAGGTGTCTAAGAGTAGTGCAGTGATCAATTGTAGGGTGTCTTGGCCTGAAACCCCACTTGCCCTTACCCCTCTTTCCTTCCTTTTTTGCCCAATTGATAATTCTACACTCTACCATACTCCCAAAGAGTTTTCCAAAAAAAGGGTTAATCATTATAGTAGTTTAATGGGTTGTTGACATCTCCACTTTTGAGGAGAAAAATGACGACACTAGTTGTCCAATTTGCCAGAAAGCCATTCTGAATGACTCCATAGTTTTCTTTCGAGCACAATGTCGAATGCCTTCTTGAAATCAACAAAACAATAAAAAACTTCTTCCCCTTGTTTATCACATACCTTTTCAATCAAGTGTCTAAGAGTAATGCAATAATCAATTGTAGAGTGTTTTGGCCTAAATCCACTTGCCCTTTCCCCTCTTTCCTTATTTTTTTGCCCAAGTGTTAATTCTACACTCTACCATATTCCCAAAGAGTTTTCCAAAAAGAGGGTTAATCATTATAGTACAATAGTTTGATGGGTTGTTGACATCTCCACTTTTGAGGAGAGAAATGATGACACTAGTTGTCCAATTTGCCAGAAAGCCATTCTGAATGACTCAATTGAATATCCTCTTGATGTGTGGTGTGAGGGCTTCCAAGCCCCATTGTAGGTATTCTACCTATAACCCGTCTATGTCACATGCTTTACCCATAGCTAGCTTTTTAATTCCTTCCTTGATATCTTTTATGGAGAAGAGTTTAGCCTTGTATTAATCACTAAGGGGATGTCTTTATCTTGGTCTCTCTTGTACAATAGTTTTTAGCATGTGATATTATTTTCTACAATTGTACTATTTTGCTGCAATTCCCTCCAAAATCCTCTACGATTATGCTTTCCAAAACAAATCAGTTGTTTCCTCCTTGTTTGCATGTACTCTTCCTTTTTAGATCTCACTAGATTTTCATAAACCTTTTTACTTTCCTTTTCCTTTCCCAAGATTTTCAACATTCTCTTTGCTACCTTGCAACTTTCATCATACCACAGGTTTGCCGCAAAACTATTTTTGTTGCCTCTCTTAGGTCTAGATCTTTTGCATGGAATGAGTGTTTTATGGATTATTGTTATCAAATTATCAATGCCTATTATTCTTCTGTTTATACGGGGCATGCCAATGTCTTTTGTTTCCTGCAGTTGTTTTTCAAGCATTGTTTTAAAAAATTATTGGTTCTTATGTGCCATAAGGATTGTGCGTTGAGAAGCCATTTTCTTTTGATTTTGTTGGAGCCTATCTCATTGTTGGTTATCTCTTTGCATACCAAACTCTACATATATTGGATTATGATCAGATTTCATTTCTGTAGGACAGCTCCCCACCTCTATCTCCATTAGCCTTGGCATAGCACTCAGCTAAAACGCTAGGTTGCTTCAAAATGGTTGTTTCATTATGTGTTACAATCATTTCTTGCAGTTGCAATATTTCTACACTTCCTACCGTTTCAATGCCTCCCTGGAATTGTTAAGAAAACGATGCAATGTATCTGCACCTAGGAACAAATAATCAAGAGGAACAACAACGGCCCATCATCCCAGTCCAACACTTAACTACCCTCCGCTCAGTATTCCAATGAACTTTACTCCCGCGGAAAGAGAGAAAATGGATACCTGATTAATTGTTGTTACAAAATCCAAAAAGGATGGATGAAAGTGCAGGATTAGGATTGGGAGAGATACCTGTAAAGAAGAAGCGAATGCGAAATTAGATTTGGATGCAACTCCGGCGATGATGATAGAGGAAGTTGCAGTTCTAGCAGTAGAATTGAATAAGGGGTGATTTTTGGCCGCTTTCCTGCCAAGACAACACGCGCTTTCTTCGTCTCTGTATTTGCGCAACCTGAATTCCATTTTCATCTCCTCCTTTCGCACTGCCTCCAAACATTTAGATTGGAACACAAATTGGCGAAACAACACTACAATAGTTGGTAATTCCCATTTAATATCAATAAGTAGTATATTTATTTTGTTTTAAGTTGTATTTGTTTTTTTCCATATTTATTTGAATTTATTAGCCATAGGTTATATTATTGTGAGTTTTTTTGTCCAAAATTTGTCTCACATTCCAAAACAGCTTTCTAACTCCATTGGACCTCGTGACTTCTTGCCTATAACAGGATGCTTTAGCCAATTGAGTTAGGGCCCCCCATATATATTTGATTTTATTTTATTCCTATTTATATATATTTTCATATATTTGATATATACACATTATTGATTAGTTTACATTTGCAACCATATTTGCATATTTGATTTACGTCTCAAACTTAACATTTTTTTGTCCCAGGGCAATTCAAGGTGTGTTGGGATCAATTATAAGTGGCTCAAGAACCCCAAAATTTAAATATTCAAAATTCAAATTCTAGAATTCCTACCCTTTTTCACTGGCTATTATGAGTTGACTTGACATATATTTTTGCAAGTTGTTATTATGTCTTGATATTTAAAGATTCAATGTGCAAATAATTCATATGTTGGAACAAGGAGAAAAGCACTAGAGCACATTTTATTTCTAAGAGACAAATAATCTTAATCTACGTCAAAATCATACTAAGACATCTACAAGTTTGTGCACATTGTCTTTAATCATTTGTTTAAAGTCATAAACCCAATTTGATGGGGTGTTGACCTATGAGAACTTGACCTTAGTAATCTAGCAATCTCCTCTAAGGTGTTTGTAAACACCACCTTGATAAAATCAAACATAAAAGAAGGCAAAGTTGGAGAGATTATTGTTGTAAATTTTAATATATCGTTCCCACAAGCCACAGATCATTCTTGTGCATTATGACATTCCCATGGCACTTGGGTTCCATCCCAAGGGACTTAGATTTTACCCAAAGAGATTTCTAGGATTGCAAGAGCTAGAAACATTCATCAAGCTAAGAGCATAGATTTTCTATACCTAACAACTGGATTATTTACGATATCAACATTTTCTTCATCATTGTTCCCAAAGCTAAGAGTACTTATCACCTATTTAATCATCACATTTATTTAAGTTCAATTATCAACCTCAACTCTGAATATTATAAATATAAGTTAAATGTATGCTTATTTGTTTGCATTGTTTTAATTAGCCTAGATTTATGTAAAAGAGATTTTATTCCCCTACACTTTTGGTGAACCCATCTAATCTTACACCTCCTAGGATTTGCCTTAGGGTTTATCCTTCCTTGCAATTCAACTTTCAAATCTAGGTTTCTAATTTATTATCGTATATGCATATCTCCTCAGGACTTATGTTTACTCCTTATTAGTGTTTCATAGCTATATCTTTTATTTTAGGGTTTGAGCTTCATTGTTTGACCCTATTTTTGCCCAACCTTGGTGTTGCCTTTAGAGCTTCATTTTTCAAACATGATATCTTACCATTTTTCTAATTTTTAAATTTGATAGTGATTTATTTGCTTTATTTTTTCATCTCATAGTCATATTGCTTTGTTTATACCACAAGCTAGTTGGGAGCTTATTTTTCCTTTGAGAATGTGTGCTCGTCTTACCCCTACTATGTGTACCCAATCAAATAAAATGAAATCTTTTTCAATGCTCGCATTAAGAACACTTTTGACAATCATACTAATAAAGAGGATTATGACCATGATGCTCATGTAGCTAAACAAGATTTTGCACTTAATAGGCAATGTTTATTGAAACACTCATGTTGAATCTCCTCATCAATTAGCTATTATCCTACATAAGGCATTGATTGATGCACATTTTGACACAAATATTTTAAATGTCACTAGATCCTTGGCGGCATCTTCTAATAGTGTATCCTTCAAGCCTTCCTCTCCCTCCAAGCCTCCTCATACCACTATTACCAAATCCATAACTACTACTACTCTCATTTGAGTTCATATTCCCCACAACCCTTATTGATTATCTTAACCTTGGATTTAGGTGGTGGATGAGTGGACGATGATGGGAGATCACCTGGATCTATGCAAGATGAAGATTGCTTATCCTTGCTATGAGTGACAATTTCTATGCTAGGACAAAGGTGATATTTTTGATATTGCGCTTCCAACACCTTGCAATATTGAAAAGGGTAGGGATCGGCGAGGATGGCAACTTTAATGCTTTTATGAAAGAATTTGAGGCATTGGTGGAAAGTGGAGGGGACAACTTGCATGGTGTGGATCCAAGGGCATCCTAGGAGGATGGTATGGGAAATCAAGATCAACAACGTGACATAGGGTTAGTTGTACAAATGGCTTGACCTCTATTGGTAATGTTATGATCAGACCTTCAGATTCTCTATGTGTATTGTCATAGGCCATGATTGTTATTGTTGATGAGCACACGATTATACTGAGAGGGGTGGGTGAATTAATATAATACAATCTTTTACTTTTTATAACTTAACAACCACAATGAATAACACACATGCAAGATCTAGAAATTAAGAACATGGGAAGAACACACAATTTACGTGGAAACCCTTGCAGGAGAAAACCATGGCAAAATATTGCTTATATATATTTATCTTCTTTATAGGCACCAACCTACTTCTCTTATAGTTGTTCTTTTGTGAGCACCAACCCACTAGAGACACCAATCCCCACAATTGAGTACTAACTCAGTAAGAGACACCAATCTCTTATTTGATAGGCACCAACCTCCAAATTCTTCAATGGATGATATTGTTCTCCCTTCCTCACAAATCTGATCACAACTTTTGATTTTGAATGATGTATATCTTTACTTCAAAAATATAATCCAAACTCATGCACTGTCCTTCACAAATATGATCTCAAGTGATGCATATCCTTCTTTCACAATTCTACTTGATAATGATACAACAACTTCCTTCACAAATTTTATCTCAAATAATGCAAATACTTTCCTTTATATTTTTGTTTTACGGTCTACTTTAATTTCACTTACAAATCTACCCCAAATTATTCATCATATATGAAATGACCCACCCCAAATGGGACAATCTCTTTGTAAGAACCCTTGCCTATTCTGCCCTAAATTTTTCAGTTTGTATTGTTTGACATTTCATCAAACACTTTGCATGCAAATGGATTTTCTAAGTATACTAATGCTTTTGGATATCTATTTGTGATGTATGCCTTATGTTTTGATGAGCAATGACATAAAATAATAACATACATTTATATAAAGCAACACAATAAAAAGGAACCCCAATTGCTTCTTATTTCTCCTTGCAAGCAAAGTATATCAGACTTAATAAAGTTTTGATATGAGTACAACAACAAGCTATTCAAGTCTGATTTCCACATCAAAAGAGAGTTTATTGACAATTCAAACATACCCGATTACAAAGAAGTCATATTGGACAATAAGAGCAATGATATGAAGAAGACAATGACTGGAAAATGGACTAATTTTCTAAATATTTTCAGACTAGCAACTCCTCCAAAGCAAATGAATCAAATCAAACTGATCAAAAGTAACATGCAACTATCTAGGTATCCACCAAACTGACATGCAATGACCCACTTTCAGAACTGATCAAAAAGGCACCATGCAATCATTTGGGTATCCTCCAAAATAAGTCTCAAACCCTAGTGGCCAGCTTAGTAAAATTCTGCTCCAGCATGTACAAACCCTAGTCATTCCAAATCCCATGAAAATATGATTCAATAAGCTCAAATCTGCAACTTCAATCTTCAACCTGCAAATAAATCTTTCAAACCCTTAAAAACTTTTGAAATTCTTCTCCAATGAAGCTCAAATGTGACCTCTGTGTGAAGCCACCAATTAGCTGCAACCCTAGGGTGATCTTTCTCACCTGTAGGAAGCACAATTGAAGAGAGGCTATGTTCTCCATGATGGAAATTATAGCAAAACCCTAGGCTTCACCTCCAAAGCCAAAGCACAAAGCTAAGTTGAGAGAAAATGATCAATCATAATGTAATGAAATCCAAAACTGCCCTTTTATAATATTCAATTTGCATTTGACTTCATCTCATTTAATTTACTTTAATTTCATTTTCTTTTCCCTCCTTTTTGGTGCACAACCTATAATATAAAATATACTTTATTATTCACTTATATCTCCCCTTTATTTAACACTTATTATAAAGTATACTTTTAAAAGCATTTAAATCCCCCTTTTTAAATAAAGTCCACTTAATTCATTAATGATATGCACTTAATAATTATAATATTATAACTCCATCATTAACCATCGTAAATCAATTCTAACTTCACTAGGAGGTAGCCCATTGCATTCACTACTAAACAGGGTACCTTTCTATAAATAGTAAGGTTGGCCTCTATCAACACACTGGCTTACTATAAATAGTAAGCATATAAAAAATGGAGCCAAAACACCGTGAATATCATAACCTCTGAACAAGCTAAGGAACTGGAGATGAAAACACTGCCAAATGCCAACTGAGGAGCTAGCTAACTCCAACACTAGGCCCTCTAAACACCATTATTAGCCTACAAGGACCCGATGATAGGCTAAACCACCACCTCTGATGCTCGCTCAAAAAGACTTACAAATCTACCCCAAATTATTCATCATATATCTCTCTTCACAACATTAACACTCTCTTCATATATTTTGATATAAATTTGAATTACACTTCATGTTTGCTACTCTAGATCTTCTTTTATTCTAAATACTTCACATTCTTCATATTCTTCAAATGCTCTCCATGTCTTCCTTTTATACCCATACATGTCCTATCATGAAGGGATGTAACTTCTTCAAAAAGAACGACTTTGTGAAACACCATACACTTTCACATAGGGAGGTGACTTCTTTTATACACACACCTTTTCATGTTTGTCTTCTTGTGGAGCACTACATATGGAGGGTCAAACTCATAAGGATTGTATTTAATTTGAATTTAAAACACTAAACATAGGAGCGCTTCATGTAGGGAGTCGACCATGTTTATTTGAAAATTAAACTTCAACTTTGGCGTCACAATATGAAGTCAACAAGCATCAACAAAGAGTCGGCCTTGCCAACTGTCTTCTTAATTCACTAATTCTCTTAATTACTATTACTGGCTCTCTTCAAAACTAATCACTCCACATTATCATCTCACCTTTGAATAAACAATTTGATTTTGTTATATTCGCTGCTCTCTAAATGCATCTCTGCACTTTATACTATCATTTGTTGCACTTAATACAAACTAAATTGTTGCTCTTATTGTTTTATGATCACTGCTCCCTTATTAGTATATATGATTTATTTTGATTATACTTGTCTTTTGCAACAATAAGGGTCAGCTTAAAAGAGGTTAGTCTCATACAAGATAAATGTATTCAAAAAATATCCCGTATAAGGAGCGCTCAAACAAGGGTGGTATCTTCTTCACAATAAGGTGCTTTATCAATAGGGTCGACTCTATTCAAATATTTAATTTTGTCTTTGATCTCCCTCGTAAAGAATAAGGACTTCTCTACACTTAGTTAGCCATGTTGTTTGAAAATTATAATTACGGTTTAGTGGCCTTTGCCCTTATTGATTTCCATCTTCAACCTTTGATATCAATGCCAACATAGATCTCGTCCATACATCAATGATAACCATGTGACATTCTCTCCATTCTTCCTTTGACAATCTTCTCCAACCTTTGACATCAATGACAACAAGTGACAATCTCTCCATTCTTCCTTTGACATCAATGATAATATTTCCAACAATCTCCCCCTTTATCATTTATGGCAACACCAACATAATTCTCTCTTTTACATTTCTCCCCCTTACTCTATCTCTCCCCCTTTGACATCATTGGCAAAGGGAAGTGACATACTTCTTTCCTTCATGATGTGATTCTCTATTTTCTATGATGCTCCCCTTATCTATAAATCTCCCCCTTTCTGGAATACTTCCTCTTGACATTCATGGCATCATTCTTCCTTTCTACAACTCTCTCTTTTTTACATTAATGATAAAGGGATGGTCATTATACTTTCATCCATGTCTTCTATGGCATTATTACATCAATAGGAACTCAAATACCCAATATGACATGAGATATTTGTCAAAGGAAGGAGAATACATGATTTTGAGTTTAACTTTCAGATAGAGTCGCCAACCTCCGTTCCCAGGGAGGTACCTTTAGATTTTTCAGGAAGTAAAAGCACCTTCACTTCGCATTTCCCTAGTAGAGTCGCCAAAAATATGTTAGTAAACAAATTTGTCACTACATACTTGAATGTGACTCACCCAATAGGTAGCGACACACATTCCAACAATTCGATAAGTTGTTACCGGACTAACAACTTTCCTTTGCATTTAAGAGGGGCAGCTCCCTCGTATGATGGGGTATTTTTATAGGTTTATGTATACTTTTAACCTGAAAGTACAAAAAGGAGGAAAAGGAAAACTAAAAGAAAGATTATTTATTTAAAGCCTGACAGTAGACACATGAATACTGGTTTGGATTTCACAAACTTATCACAAATAATAAGGGGGTTTCACCACAAAATCTAGAAACCATGTTCCCGAACTTATATGATGAGTTTCACAATTTGAATGCTTTAACATGTGACAACAATGAAAGAAGGATAACACACAGATCTCAACATTATCTGAACACATTCAAATCAAGATACCAAGAAATGGTTGTGCTTCATTACATCAATTGCACAGTTAAATGTTTTAATGGATGACCTATGATTTACATAGTGACGCAAAAGTATTACCAATCTTACCTATGAGAAATCAGTAACAATAACTCAAAAGTATCATTGGAACACACAAACCAAATGCACTCTTTATTAGCTTTGTGAAATTATATAATTTTAGAAAAAACCTTCCTGTACAAAGTGTTAGACCGAAGGTCTTTGAAAAGCTTCTCCACAAGTTCCCTCGTCAAAAGTCCCTCGAAAAGTCCCTTTTACATTTGAAATAGCCTTGTATTTATAGGCTTTTTACCCATAACTACCTTGTAACCACATCCTAACTACTTTAACTACCTATTTGAAACATAATAAAATAATAAACATTATTTTTGGTTATGTTTTACATCACTTTTCCGAAAATAAGGTTCATTTTCTAACTTTAGTTACACTAAGTGACAAAAGTCACTTTTACAAAAGGTAACTTGAAACTTGCAACTTTCGAGTTGTGGATTTCGCTAAGTTCTTTCCATCTTCATCTACTCCATTTTAACAATCAAACCTCGTCATATTTTGACAACTCCTCTAAATACCTGAATCTTAGACTCATGTGCTTGCGCATATAAAATACGAACTATAGAAATAATGTCTTTTATGTAGATTGAAATAACTCTCCACATTTTCCTGCTCTGATTACAACCATTGCCATCATCTCCCAAGCTAATTTCTCCAACTTTGTAGGCATGTCTACCAAATCATTTGCAACCTAATATAAGATAAGAACGAAAACAATCCTTCTTCTATTTAGTCTTTGGTGGATGTCCACGCAATGTACATGACTAACAATGTATGCTTGTTGGCTTCGAAAGTAGATTGATAAGGTTTCATTACAATGTCTCCTTGCAAAATTTGCACAATGTTCATTATATCTCATAATGAAAGGCCATCTTCCTTTATGTTATGTCGTAAATTGTGTATACTAGTTGTGTAGGCACAATTTCACTATGTTTCACTCCTCCCTTTAGTGATCCCAAGCCTAGTTCATTTTTAGATCTACCTAAAGTCCTGATTGGGCCCCGTTTCTATGAAATGTTGTGATTTAGATTAAAGTTTCATCATAACCGAAAAACAAACTTGAAATTTGGAGGTAGCACCACGTTAAATGCGGGCTTGTGCCTAAATTTGTCCCAAGGGCCTAGGACACCTAGTGCCTTGGTCCCTCCTGTGTTTTTAGGGAGACAAACTGGGTCCACAAGTCAGCTTTAATGTTGTTTAGGCTGACCCTAAACTCAATTTTTTTTTCAAGTAGATTGTCGATTCTTTAATTCAAATTACTCATCTCTTAGAGTCTTGTATAAAAGAAAGTCATTTCTTCATTTGAAACTAGATTGATTAGATGTGAAAAAGCTCTCTATTGTTATGCTCTCTATGCTATTGAATGATTGTAGGTTTTATTTGATCAAGTGGAGTTCTACTTTGCTCTGGGAAAGATTTGAATGAAGGCTAGGAGATGAGATCTTGAGTCTATCTCATTTGTTCCTAGGTTGAAGCATTTTGCATGAGTGGGAGAAGGGTTGGAACCACCAACTTAAGATTGGATTAAGTACCCTCCAAGGGTATGGTTGCATCACCTTCTTATTCAACAAACCTTCAGTGAATCTTCATCCATGAGGTGAAGTTGTGAGTTTCCTTGAGTGAAGTATCCTTTTGTATCATTCCTTCCTATTTGCTTGAGCCATCTAGGATTAGGGTTTGATATATTTGATTAGATCTTGCATGTTACTACTCACACTCAAGGTTTCTAAGCACACACAACATCTTGTTCTAATTTTGGCTATTAATGAGGTAGGAATACCAAAACAAAGGCTTGACTAAGGCAAGCTCCTATATAGCCACAACCATTTTTCCCTTCTTTTATGTGTGCAGGTTGAAGTAATAGGTTTCAAAAGATAAGATTCAGGAAGAACGAAGGTTTTGCAGGTATAGGTCGGGCAAAACGCAAACTTTCTACAAAACCCTAGAAATGGTCTAGTGCACCCAATGCCCTGGTCTTTCCAGCATGTCAACTCTAGGTTCATACTCTACTCTATTTTCTCATCTCTGCTGTGCATTCTAATTTTTTGTTTTTATTTCTGACAGTCATATGTAGCTCAATCTTGCTCATTTAGGGTTTGATCCATTGCCCTAGTTTGTTAGGTTGAATTTGGTTGACTTCTCATCTATACAACAAAGAGGTAAAACCCCTGTAGTTTGGGTCTCCCTCAAGGGTAGAATCCAAGCTTGATTTGTGTCTCAATGTTAATGGAAGAGGGTTTGACCTAGTTTGACCTCTTAAGCTAGATCCTCTTTTTCTACTTAATATTTTGGTGAACCTGACTCTTCTTACACTCTTGCATCCTTCTTCATCTGAAAACACCTTGTTTGTTGTCCTAGATGTGATTTAAATTAACTTCATTCATGATTTTCATACTTGCATATACCATATTTTGCCTTTAATCTGTCATTAGGGTAACAAAAGTCTTGCATTTTCCTACAAATCTAGCTAATCTTGAACCTAGGGTTTGTAGATTAGTATGTTGTTTCAAATCTTTGTAGCATTGTAAATTTGATTGAAGTGATTTCATTTGTTGTACCTTATCATCCTTTGTGTTTAGTGTTGTTATGTCAAAAAATATCCCCTTGGGGGCTATTCCTTCTTAAGGTTTAGCTCCCAGATCCTTAGAATGCATTTAGAGCATCTTGCATGATAATTTTGACTCCCGATGAGAAAACCCTGAAGTCTTATGGCAAATAGGACCTAGGGGGTACTACTTTGATGATCCCTAAACAAAAATAGCAAGGTGGACTTGGGCACTAGCGCCCAAGTCCTACCCTATTTTGGGTATACCCTAAATTTAAATGTTAATTTTATGACCGTTATTTGGGTCCTATGCCAACATCTCAAGTTTGAATTATGAAATTCTTAGTGAGAATCTTTGTAGTTGCATATATAAGCATGATTAGGTTTTCATTTACAAACTAGAGATGGACATTATGAACTTGTGACTTTATGTGAAAGTGATTCAACGCATTCATTGTATCGGAGAACAGTATTTTGTTGTTATTGTGTTTGTGATTGCACATTTGACTCCATCTCTTCATGGCATGAAGAACATCTTCCTTTCATGAGTTCTACACTATAAGGTGATATCTATTGTGTTTTTGATCATTTATCATTTGGATTTTGCCTCTATCCTGCAGGGATACGCACTCTTATCTGACAATGGTGTTCGAAAGACTTGAATGTCTCTCCGGGGCTTGACCAAGGCGAGCCTCTAAACACCACAACCCCCTCCCACACTCCTTTGTTATTACACGTTACACGTACCAAGTTTCACAGAGTGGAGTTGCAGAAGGAGGTTGCAGACAACAAAGATTTAGGATCTAAAAGAAAGAAGATAGAGTTTGACATTTCAGGACTTGGCGCTCCCACCATTGTCCTCCAAAATTGTAGACACGAAAATGAAAGATATAGTGAATATCAATGTCGGAAGGAGATTCAAATTTTATGCAGAAAATAGTACATTGGACTAGGGTGCTATTCCCAGTGTCCCCGACTGTTCTGCATTCCAAACTTCAAAAATAGTGAGTTAATAATCTCTGTCCTTCACCTTACTCTGAAAGGATTTGTCATAATTCATCAATTTGTTTAATGTTTTGCTTATTTAGGGTTTTAAGAGCACTTAAGCATTAAATTGAGATATTGTTTGATACATCTGAGCTTCCACATCGTTCCAAGAGGCAACCCAACCTAATAGGGGAATGCTCTCACTTAGTGGAGATTCAACTCGGTTGATATGCCCTTGAATGTTTGGTGAGAAGCGAGGATTTGCCTTTAAATTCTAAAATCAACCACATTGAAACCAATCCCCCCTTTTCACTATAAAAATTTTTGGTGGTGTTTCTGAATTTTTGCACCTTGCTGAGTGTTGTGTGATAGATTTGCATTCATTCATCCTATTGCATTCGAAAAATTACCAAAAAATTGAAAATTTTGAAAAAAGTTGGCATCTTAGGCTTGCATTTTAGCATAGTTTGAATTAATTGGCATTTAATTACATTTAATTTCTATTATTTTCATTGGATATTATTTAAATTATAGGAATTCATCACTTAATATTCACTTGCATTGCATTTTCATTCTTAAATTGTCAAAAACTGCTTGAAATTGTGCATTTTTCTTAAAAACCTAGTTTTGCATTAGCTAGGGTTTGTAGTCAAAATCTTGTTTCAGATTTTACTACCCTTTTCAAACACTCATTAGAACTTATTTCTAAATGTAGTTTTGCATCATAGTGGTTTTCTTGCAAAATTTCATGTCTAGGGTTTGAAAACCTTGCATTTTCACTAGATTTGGCCTTATCATCTCTCTAGAATTGCATTACAAGCGTATTGTGAGAGATTTGTATGCATTATTTGACTAATATCAAGGTTATTATTTTCTTCCCCTCCTCAAATTCCTTACAACACCCTTTCTATTAGGCTTTCACATTGAAAATTGGTGAAAAATTACATAATTTAGGTGTATTTTCACTAGGTTTTGACTTGTCATCACTCTAAATCTGAACTGTAGGTGTGTTGTGAAGGATATTGTTGTTTTATTGGACTGATATTAGGCATATTATTTGCTTCCCCTCTTAAATTTCCTTACAACACCTCTTCTTCCACTCATTTGCATTGAAAATTTGTGGAAAATATTGAAAAAAGTGAACATTTTAGGTGCATAAACAAGCATATTTTGTGTTGTTTCATTGCATTCAATCTAAACACATACAATTATCAATTGGGTCTTGCTGTTTTGTACTCTATTCCTCCTATCCGTTGTGTTTTTTGTGAACTTAGTGTGTCCTTTTAGCCCTTTTCCTTCAACCAAGTGCTTAGGAGTGAAATAGTCACACACCTAGGGTGTATCAAGTAACATAAAACTTTGCATGTATTGTATTAGTAGATCTTATTGGATATTGATGTTACAAGACATTTCATTATGGCATCTTCATCTCATCGCTCTTTGGTATCTTTACATGCATATATCAAAAACTTTGAGAATTTCTACAAATTTCTTAATATGAATCCTCATGTTCTCACTTATGTACAAGCTATGTATCACAAGGATATATTTAAATGCTCTTCACTTGAAATCCTTGACCATGTATCTGATTTTGACAACTTCACATCTCTCATGAATACATACCCTTGGGTAGTAGAAGATTTAACAAAACACATTGAGAATGATGAGTTTAAAAGTTCTCTTAATGCTTTGGAATTAATAGCTAAAACATATGATGATGATGATTCCATAAGTTATCGCACTTCTCCTATAGTTGAATGTCCAAGAACCTTAGATGAGAAGACTATGGATAGCTCCATTAATGATACAACACCTAACCTTCCTAACAACACCTTACCTTTCTTTCATTCCAATGCTCTCCCTAGCCAAGATGTAGCAGTAGTGGATGAGAAAAGGTCTCTCACATTAAATCCTTTAGGGATGGATGTTGGGTATAATAGAGAGTGAAACAATGTTAATTCAATATTCACCAATAGACTTTGTAGCAATATTCCTAAGATGGTTGTGTGGGGGGCACCTAGTGCACCTTCTTGCTTAAAACCATTAATTATAGTTCAAGGTGATCAAAAACCACCTAGACACCCTGATTACATCTTAAACTATGCAAGACAAATAACTCAAGGAAATCAAGGTGTTCAAAATGTGCCTCAGCATCCCATAATTGCTCACACATACAACACCCGCAATAACAAGCAAAGCAAGCAAGCACCTCATGTGCCTGTCTCTCTTCTATGTTCTCAACCTATGCTCCCTCTGCCACCTCATCTTACTCATAAAAGTGGTCAAGAATATGATCTTGTCGAGCAGCTTCGCGCTACTCCAGCTAAGATCTCTCTTTGGGATTTAATACAAACATCACATACATACCATGGAATGCTCCAAGAAGCTTTACAAAAGGTGATTGTACCACTTACTACTAAACCTAATGATGTAGCAGCTGTATTAGATTGTATGCATGCGACAAAAATGGATATTGTCTTTCAACCTCATGAATTACCATCAATTAAAGTTCAAAACCAATATGACCCTCTTATAATCTTTGTCACAGTAAATAATAAGTTGATAAAGCGAGTTATGATTGACAATGGATCAACTCTTAATGTTTGTGGCATTGACCTACTACACAAAATCAAGATTGATACATCTATAATCACACCAAGTAAGATTAGCATTTGTGGTTTTGATAATAAAAGTAGTCAATCTATAGGTACTATAATCCTACCTGTAAAGGTTGGTCCTATGAAATTATCTACCCTTTTTCATGCCATGCTCGGTTTGCTTTCATATAATATGATTCTTGGTAGACCGTGGTTTCATGCCATGGGGGTAGTTCCATCTACCCTTCATAGATCAATAAAAATTATTTATTAATACAAGTTCCACACCATACACGTTGATCCTGAACTAGATAATTGTTTACATATTGAAATGCAAAAACAAGTTTACAATCATACGAGACTAAATAGATTATGAGTAGATTCAACAATGCCTCTTGCCACAAATAATGTTGTGCAAGACTCTAAAACATCGAATGCACTTTTTAGCAATGATTGGGGTTCATTAGAATTTAATCCTTGCGGTATAGGGGAGTATAAACTTAATAACCCTGACACATCAAAAGTCGCATCGATCTCATCCAGCCAATCTTTTAAAACACCTAAAAAACCTAAAACTTCCTTGATAGAAAATAAAGATAATACTCTTACTTATACTACAAATTACGAGACCTATGAGGCTTCGCCATATGACATCCCTCTATGGTTGTGGATTTAAAATCCTTTATAACAACTGTGACTATATAGGTAATGGATGTGGTGTAAATCAACAAGGGATTCAAGTACCTATAGAATCCGCTTCACGACATTACTTAAGTGGCATTAGATATAATCCTTTTAAAGAAAAGAAAGCATCTCATCATTCTAAACTCAATGTTAACGCAATATCAGCAAGACCAAAACAACATGCAAATATTTCTGCATCTTTAAGCCACACTCATTGTAGCAAATATTATAATTGCTCTCAAGGGTGGCCTCTTCCTAGATATATATGTTCTTAACATTGGGATGAATCAAGTAAGTATTTCTAACCCTTTACCTCCATGTTGTGTTTCCCCCATGATGTGCTATGTGTTGTTTAGGCCTCCAAGGATGACCCTTGATACTCTCATAAGGTCAAGGATACTGGGAGACCACATCTGTTGTGACCCTTCTTTCATTCTTCTACATTTGCTTCTCCTCTACTTTCATTGTTGTGTGTTGTGTCTTATGGACATAGCATTGCAGTTGGTGACTTAGGGGCACCCTCCTACACAAATGTCCCTAAGGAACTTGTTTCTCCTCTCTTGATTTGTTGTTTACCTTCTTCTAGTGGTTCTACCTAGCTGGCAGATGACAAAAAACAAATAATACTGATATGGACCACGTCTCCCTTTAGCGAGAAATAAAAAAAATGGACCTAGTCCATACATGATGATGGGGTTGATATATATTATCCAACACTTGGCTAGTAGAATCACTCCATGTGATATTTTGATTTTGTCTTATCGCACTAACAAACTATAACAATACAATTGCTCCATGCACTTTGTTTATCTTTGAATCTCGCTTCGTTTACATTCGATTCTGAGATCTTTGCAATATAGCCCCACGGTTATACTTGGTTTCTAAATCCGTAGTGTAACCTTGGATTTTTTATGCGATTATTTTGCATGCATTTCTTTTGATAATGTGATGTGGTTATTGTCTTATGGAAATATTTCTAACCTCTTTTTTTTTGCAGGAATGTGTTTGTGGGAACATTTGGTGATCATAAAGTACATGTCACCTCTGGGGGCATGGGCTTTGTGAGAGCTCTTGTTCCCTTGTGTGTTTTCTTCCTACCTTAACGTGCTTGATATTGGTACACAATATCAACCACCTTAAGGTGGGGGCATATAAGGTAAGTTGTCTAATGATTTTGATACTAACGAAGCGTGTTTGTAAGCCCTCTGTGAAGGCAAGATGTTGTATCTTCGTGCGAGTGCACATATTTATTTCTATATTGCAACCATTAAGCCCACTGCGGAGGTGGGATATCATGCATATCCTTTTATTTTGAGCCCTTCTATGGAAGGGAGGGATGGTGTATTTCTCGAGGAGATTGTACAATCCTATCATTTTCAAAAAGTCCTCCAAGCAGGCGAGGAGTGGATCTGAGACTATCCTAACCCTTAAGTGTGTCTTCGACGATTGTTGTGGCGAAGCCCAATCGCTGGTGTGTGCCTGTAATGTGCTTGAGATGGCTGCAAACCTAGCAATAGGTTTCTTCCATCGCTTGTCTGTTGTATTTTCTTTGTGTCTTCCATGTGTGTGTATGGCGTGTTTGTTCCCAAGCATAGTCTAAAGACTGGTGGTGATGAGTCCCTCCTATGCTTTGATATTTGTATGGCGTGTTTGTTCTCAAGTGTAGTCTAAAGACCGGTGGCGATGAGTCCCTCCTGCACTCTAAGATTTGTATTGCATGTCTATTGCCCTATATGCAATCTAAAGTCTAGTGGTGATGAGTCCCTCCTACATTATGGGTTGTTTGTTTACTTCCTTGTACTTGCATTTGCATTCATATATGAGAGAAAAAAAAGAAATAATCACTACATTCACTGTATTCATTGTGTTTTGCTTGTCTTCAATGTTGTCTTCTCTGTGTTTTGCGTGACTGTAACTATCTTCTCCGTGTTTTGTGCACCTATTACTATCTTCTATGTGTTTGGCGTGTCTTCACCGTGCTTGTCGTGTTTACTGTGTTTGTTGACCTTACTTTAATGTATGTATTGGCCTTGCATTTATACATACATTAAAGTGGGGGCTAAATGTTATGTCAAAAAATGTCCTCTTGGGGGCTTTTCCCTCTAAAGGTTTAGCTCCTGGGTCCTTAGAATGCATTTAGAGCATCTTGCATGATAATTTTGACTCCCAATGAGAAAACCCTAAAGTCTTATGGCAAATAGGACCTAGGGGTGCTATTTTGAAGATCTGTGAACAAAAATAGCAGGGTGGGCTTGGGCGCTAGCGCCCTAGTCCATCCTATTTTGGGTCTGCCCTAAATTTAAATGTTAGTTTTATGACCATTATCTAGGTCTTATGCTGACATCTCAAGTTTGAATTATAAAATTCTTAGCGGGAATCTTTGTAGTTGCATATATAAGCATGATTAGGTTTTCATTTTCAAACTAGAGATGGACATTGCGAACTTGTGACTTTATGTGAAAGTGATTCAAGGCATTCATTGTGTCGCAGAGTAGTATTTTGTTGTTATTGTTATTGTGTTTGTGATTGCAGATTTGACTCCATCTCATGGCATGAAGAGCATCTTCCTTCCATGAGATCTACACTACAAAGTGATATCTATTATGTTTTGTATCATTTATCATTTGGATTTTGCCTCTATCCCACAAGGATACACACTCTTATCTAACAACGATGTTCGGAAGACTTGAATGTCTCTCCAAGGCTTGACCGAGGCAAGCCTCTAAACACCACAACCCCCCCACACTCCTTTGTGATTGCAGGTTACAGGTACCAAGTTTCATGGAGTGGAGTTGCAGAAGGAGGTTGCGGACAACAAGGATTCAAGATCCAAAAGAAAGAAGACAAAGTTCGACATTTCAAGACTTGGGTGCTCTCACCATTGTCCTCCAAAATTGTAGACACAGAAATGAAAGATAGGGTGAATATTAGTGTTGGAAGCAGATTCAAATTCCATGCAGAAAATAGTACATTGGACTAGGGCGCTAGTCCCACTATCCCTGACTATTCTACATTTTGAACTTTGAAAAATAGTGAGTTAATAATCTCCGTCCTTCACCTTAGTCTTAAAGGATTTGTCGTAATTCGTCAATTTCCTTATTTAGGGTTTTAAGAGAACTTAAGAATTAAATTGAAACATTGTTTGATACATCTAAGCTTTCACATCATTCCAAGAGGCAGCCCAACCTGATAGGTGAATGCTCTCACTTATTGGAGATTCAACTCAGTTGATATGCCCTTGAATGTTTGGTGAGAAGGGGGGATTTGACTTTAAAACCTAAAATCAACCACATTGAAACCAATCACCCCTTTTCACTATAAAACAAGTACATGCTTTGCATTTTGGCATTTTAAATTGGAAAAATAAGCATTTGATTTAGGTTTGAAAAAGCTGTACTTTTTGCATTGTTTGCATTACATATGGTTAGATCTTTGCAAATTGATGTAATTTTCTAATATGAAGCTTTAGATCTAATGACAACTGAGTTTGATATACATTCTTTACATGTACATAGTGCATTCATTCATTTATTGATTAAGGTTATCAAAAAATCTCATTTTTTGGTAATTCTAGCTTGAAAATTGATAAAGATTGCTTATGTTTAGTTAGTGATTGGATATAATTTTGATGTTCATACCTTGTTATATTTCATTTTTTGCAAGATAAAATCATAAACAAACTTCATTTCATTCCCTCTTATTCATTTCATTTCTATAAGGTTTGGAAAAATTAGGTTATGCAATTATGTCATACTCCTTTCTTCAAGATTTCAATGCATTTGATGAGCTATTTAGTAGTGATAATTTTGACATGCTATATGAAGCCTTGGATGACTTCATCTCTATGAAGTCATTCTCTATGACTCCTAAACCATCTCTATTTCAAAGATTCATTGATACAATTTATGTTTCTGGTTCCCAAAAAGAGCTTGCGAAACCTAAAATTGTTGTGCATCTTCGTAATGATGCTCCTCAATCACAATTTATAACAATAGGTGGTTCTCCAAAAACACCTAGACCACCTAGTTATATCTTTAATCATGCAAAACAAATCTCTCAACACAATCAAAATGTGTTGCAACAACCCATGCATCATGAGGTACACATATAACACTAGAAATAATAAACAAAAGAAACCAATCACATTTGTTCCAGCTTCTCTTCCACCTTCTCAACCTATTCTTCCTCAACCACCTCATCTTCCTACTCATACTAGTAGAGATTATGATCTTGTTGATCATCTTCACACTACTCCAACAAAGATCTCTTTATGGGAGTTGATACAAACATCACCTACGTACCACAGAATGCTCCAAGAAGCTTTACAAAAGGTGATTGTTCCACCTGCTATTAAGCCAAATGATGTAGCATCTCTTTTAGATGGTATGCATGTGACAAAATTAGGTATTATCTTACAACCACATGAATTACCTCCCATAGAAGTTCAAAACCAATATGAGTCTCTAATGATATTCGTCATTATTAATAAAATGAGAGTTAAATGTACCATGATTGATGGTCGATCGGGTCTTAATGTATGTGGCATAGACTTGTTACATAAAATCAATGTTGATACCTCTCTCATTAAACCAGATAAACTCAACATTCGTGGCTTTGATAATGTTGGTAGATAATCATTGGGTACTATCACCTTACCTGTTAAGGTTGGCCCTGTGACATTGCCTACCTGTCATGCCCACATTTACCATGTGGTCACAACACACATCGCACGTGTCATAGCCACATCTGTTATGTGATTATGACACGAGATATGAAAAACTTTTCTCACACTGTCCTAAAAACCCCCTTGGCATGCGTACGCATGCTCGACAGTGTTCTCTCATGGCGAAACACTACACTCTTCGGCGGAATACAAGTACAATTGCGTGCAACCAGAAGCATGCAGATCAACAAGAGGGTCTATACAACGCTGCTAACGTCATTGCAAGAGTGAGATTACCAAAGTTCTTAAATCGAACCCTCGGCAATTTTCGGTAGCATAATGCCTTACGGCGTTAGTGGGAATTACGCTGCACTCATTTACGCACGTGGTTCGCTGATAGAGTAACAACTTCCCATGACGCCTTGTTCCGACTAAACCGGCTAGTGATCTCCCTATTTAGTCATTTTTCAGCCAGGCACGGTTGTCTGTCTCCTCTCTTGTTTCCTGAAACATACTCCTCCTATGACTTAGCATTTTCAACAAGGCGGTTTGGTTGCTCTCTCTTCCCTTTTCACAAGTTCTTAATTTTGATTGTATCTTTATCGCCCTTACCTTAACTATTTCTCTGTTAATTTAGTGTGTTTATATTTCGGTCTCTCTCTCTCTTTCGTTTTCTATGCTTTCTTTATGTGCATCCTGACCTTTCTTCATGATTTACGTCAATCAAGGTTATCACTGCAGCTATTGTTGATATTAAACCTAATTTCAGGATGATCTAGGTCACAAAGGCTGGTTTACTATTTCGCTGGACTCGGTCTCCTAATCTTCCCCGATCTAGGTTCCTCCTCTTCGTATGTACTTATTAAACCTGTTCCTAAGCAGATTTAGCAGAAGGGTCCGTCAACTTAGTTCTCTTATCCCATTTGGGAAATGTCGCGCATTTTCTCCTCTGTGTTTTCCAATGTTAGTTTTTCTTCTTCGGACTCTCTTACAGGTTTACTTATGAAGTCGTTTGCTACAGTTGAGATTAAAATGGCCACATGGATTGTCAGTGGTGGCTTCTTAAGTTTATTTCCAGTGTTCTTTTGAGCAAGGTGATCTGTAATTTTCCTCTTCATTTTCCGGGTGATTGATATTACGTTGATAGTTGAAACTTCCGAGAAACTCTTTCCAGAGTATTACTGAATATTCCTTAACTCTCTTTTACATTATAATTTTATTTTCTCTTGTTTATAATTACTGTTGTTACTATTACTGTTGTTACTATTAATGACTATTAATCCACTGGTTGTGACTCGTTTAACGTTGTAAATAAATGTAGGAGGCTCTCCACTTTATAAAACCCTGTACATGGTAATATATCTTCTTTGGTTGTTGTGTTCAACACTTAATAACATCTACTGTGTGAATATAATTTGTTATTATTTTTTTTTTCTCTATGTCCATGAGACATAGTTTATAACGATTTAAAACGAGGGCCCAATAACATGGTTCATAGATTTACTCCTATATATATATATATATATATATATATATATATATATATATATATATATATATATATATATATATATATATATATATATATATATATATATATATATAGGAGTAAATCTATGAACCATGTTATTGGGCCCTCGTTTTAAATCGTTATAAACTATGTCTCATGGACATATATATATATATATATATATATATATATATATATATATATATATATATATATATATTATATATATATATATATATATTATATATATATATATATATATAATATATATATATATATATATTTTAATGTCTATGTATAGGACGAAATTGGTTTACCACTATATATGTATATATCTCTATATATATATATATATATAGAAATATATAGATAGATATATAATCATTTTTTATTATATATATAGCTATATACATAGACATATATAGTATATATATATGCCTATATATAGAGCTATAAAAATGTATTTATTTTCCAAAGAAACCAATCATATGTTAGGGCCAAAGCCCTAACATTTTTTTTTTGCTTTAGATTCCACAGTCAACGGCGGCCATGGGCGGCGGTGGCCGCAGTGACAGAGCGGCGGACAGGGTCGGCGGTGGCCGCAGAGCGGCGGACAGGGTCGGCGGTGGCCGCAGAGCGGCGGGCCTGTGCAGGCCGCGGGAGGCATAAGGGGAAGAGGGGGATGTGGAGTGGGGCGGAGCCCCACCCACATCCCACGATGTGGGGTGTGGGTGGGGCTCCGCCCCACTCCACACCTCCAAATATATAAATATGGGCCTGCGGTGGGGATTTCTCCCCACCGCCCAAATCTAACCGCGATTGTGTTTCTCCCGCGGCTTAAACTTTGACAGTCAATCTTATGTGCTATTCGTTGATTTCTATCAACAATAATATATATATATATATATATATATATATATATATATATATATATTCATGTATATATATATATATATATATTCATGTATATATATATTTATATATATATATATATATTTCATATATATATATATATATTCATGTATATATATATATATCAATGATATTATATTTATATATATATATATTTCATATATATATATATATACATATATATCTATTTTTATATTGATATTTATCAGTCAATCTCATAAAAATGATAATTACTTTCAATTTCTCTATTATTCTATAAAATGATAATTACTCAACATGTGAAATATATATATATATATATATATATATATATATATATATATATATAAATATTCTTATATGTATTTATATAATTCCTAAATTTCTCAAATTCACTACTTTATGCATTTACTCCCAATCAACCTGTTATAAAGATAATGTCATAACAATTAGATATATATATCTATATATATATATATATTTATATATATATCTATATATATATATATATTTATATATATATCTATATATATATATCCCAAATTTCACTTAATCGGTAGAAATGGTAAATAGCTATCCCCTTATTATAAGTATATATTTCCATTTTCATAAATATTTAAGAATGCTTAAATGTACAAACAGAATATATATACATGCTAGAATTTAACAGAATCCACTAAATATGGAGAATAACTCAAACATTTAAAACTGTCTTTTCCATTTTAACATTGAACTATAAAAACTAACATTTCAACTAGTTAAGCAATTCCAAACTTTCAAATGTAAACAACTCATATCAGATTGCAATAATGAACTTTTCCTTTCAGTAATACTTGAAACACAAAAATTGCTATTGAACAAAGTTTGCAAACATCAACTTAAAAATTTAAGCACATTCATATTACAACTTCTCAATCATGAATACCACCACTTAACTTCCCAGATGTGAACTTTCTTCTCCCAAATAGTACACAACTGATAACTTATGACAACCAAATAAAAGTCCAATAATAACAAGATCAGGGAGGTGATTTTCTTCACTCCCAGAATATCATTAATTTACAACATTAACAAGAGAGGTGTTCTCTCTTCATCTCTATGAAATGAACCAGGCCTAGTTCTCATGACAAAGAAGATGAACTGTTTCTTCATAAATAGCCAACCAGAAGCTCCAAGAGAAAACCTGCGTATCAAAGACAAACAAAGAAGAAAATACCACTCATCTAGCTCTCCTCCCTACCGTAGACCCGCAAGTGGGTCACCCCCGAGCTAGGGAGACCATACTCACACCTGGGTACTCAAACACTCCACTTCACAACAGAAACAACAACAATCCCAAAGCACACATACACCCGTGGGTATTTTACACAATACGGAAACTCAACTACAGTGAGTTTCATAAGGGGCAGGAGAGTGGACACACTCGACTCCAGAGTGTCACCCTGACAGATAAATGAACCAATATAAATTTCTCTTGGTCTCAACCAAGTGTGATCACAATTTTTAAGTAATCTGTATAGGACTCTCAAGTCAAAAATACAGTCACAGATACATGCCCTCAAGGCTTTCAACATCCCAAAAGATGGAAACAGGTATGCACCCGAGGAGGATCTCTCCTCCCCTACCCCAAACTTGATGAGCATTTCTCCCAAGTGGGAGACGCTCTGTCAAACAACCCAACAAGAACCCCACAGAAAACAAATCTAAACACATATTTCACACACATTTCATACACATTTCAGTTCTACAAAAAACAAAGGTAAAAATTCAGACCAACCTTGCAAAGCCCTCCTGGAATGAAGTTGTTGCAGAGTCCACAGAGTTCACTTCCAACCTTAGCCACCAACTCCCTCTCCCTTCTCTATCTTCCAAACTAACTTCTCTATTTTTGGTAAGGCAAAAATGAAAGTTTTTCCCCAAAATTCAACTAACTCCCTCTCATCCCAAAATTTGAAAATAAATAACCCAAATTCTCTTTCTTTTTAATTTTGAGGAATGGGGAAGTGACACTTGTCACCTCCTCACCCTTCCCCAAAACCACTATTCTGTCCTGGTGGCTTATGTCACTCTCCATTCCCAAGGGTACTCCTTATTCCTCTCATGTGACTCCACTTTCTCATGGGAGAAATAAAAAAAAGAGTTAAATGGGAACAAGACAGGTGACCCATGCCTCTTTCTACTTTATTCACATGGGTGTCCCCAGAGTACATGGGGGAATCTCACTAAAGAAGAGGTGACCTTCACTAATGGATGGCATCTCTTATCTAGGGGAATGTAGAGGGGATGGGTTGGGTGTTGGTACAACCCATCATGTCCCCTCCTACCTCCAATTTTCGCCACTTAACTTCAAGGGAAGGTTAAGTTGACTAGATGGAGGTTACTCAAGGGTTACCCATGCCAAATGGGCCCCTGGACCCATGGGGTATAACCCAGGGTCAACTTTAACCCATACAAGACACCCCTGGTCAAGGTAAGGCACAAGAAAAGGGTCCCATAATTTAAATAAAATAAGAAATTTCAAATTCAATCTCTTTACAACACTAATTATAAAAATAATGGTACATGAGGGTAACCTAACCCACTCGACCATACGAAAGACCACATTACATCATGACATCAAACACAAAGAGATCTTGGTTCCTCGTGGAACCAGATCGGCTTAACAGGGAATAACAAATAACAAGGTGTGGAATGATCTCCGAAATCTGTGGTTCGATTAGTAATCCCTGCACACTCAATTACAAGATCAGTAACCACATAAATTCATCATAGCCGAAGCAACTTAAATAAAACATGCATTCTCATGCCCTAGTACAATTTAACATAATTAAAATCATATTACAATTTTCCATCATCACCTAATTCATTTTTCTGAAAAGTAAACTTATCCAAACATCACCCAATTAGTTTTTCTGAAAACATAATAAAGTTAAATAGTCTGACAAATTCTGGGAACTGCTATCCCACAAATATGAAAGTAACAATAACAGTACTGTAAATAGTCATAACAACAGTAGTAAAAAGGGCGGTCCTCACATCCTCTCCCCCTAAGACGGTACTTCCTCCTGGAAGTCGTCAAAAGGTGAGGATACAGGGTCTTCAATCTCTCTGCATCTTCCCATGTTGCAGTGACTTCGTCGTATAAGTCCCATTGGACTCTAACCTGGTCCAGCTCTCGACCTCGAAGGGCCAGCGTCCGACGAGCCAATATGCGAATTGGCTCCAACGCCAGTTGTCCGTCTGCCTCTACCTGAAGAGCACTCCAATCCAACACATGAGATAAGTCAGAAATATATTGACGTAAAACTGATACATGAAATACATCGTGGATACGTGACAGGCTAGGTGGCAAGGCTAGACGATAGGCTACTGGTCCTATCCGCTCCAAGATTTCGAAAGGTCCTACAAATCGAGGTGCGAGCTTAGAGCCTTTTCCGTAACGGATTGGACTCTTGTGCGGCCGCACTCTCAAAAATACTCTTTCCCCCACAGAGAAGCTTCGGTCTGTCCTCTTAGCATCGGCATACTTTTTCTGCCTGTCCTGTGCTTCCTGGAGTCTCTGTCTTATCTGTTTGACTTGCAGTTCCATATTCTGAACTATCTCTGGGCCGATGACTGTTCTGTCCTCTATCCGATCCCAACTCAAAGGTGTTCTGCATGGTCTGCCATATAATGCCTAGAAAGGAGGCATACCCAACGAGCTATGATGCCCATTATTGTAGGCGAACTCAACTAGATACAGGTACTCCTCCCATCTAGACTGGTGGTCCATCACATACATGCGAAGCATGTCTTCTAACACCTGGTTAACTCTCTCTGTTTGTCCGTCGGTTTCCGGATGATATGCTGAACTGAAGTTGAGCTGTGTGCCCAACGCCTGATGTAAGGCTCTCCAGAACGATGAAGTGAATACGGAGTCTCTGTCAGATATAATGCGGCGAGGTACCCCATGAAGTCGAACAATCTAATCAAGAAACACCTTTGCCACTGATGGTGCATTATATGTTGTGCATATCGGTTAAAAATGCGCCACTTTGGTCAGCTTGTCAACTGTCACCATAATAGCATCATGGCGACGTGATGACATAGGTAGACCAACGATAAAATCCATAGAAATGGTGTCCCATTTCCATTCAGGTATCTCGTGAGGGTACAACAGTCCCGCTGGATGCTGATGTTCGGCCTTGACCCTCTGACATTCTAGGCAACGAGCAACAAATTCGGCAATGTCACGCCTCATCCCAGCCCAATGATAAAGCTGTCGTAAGTCAGCATGCATCTTCTTCACTCCTGGGTGTGCTGCGTAGGGTGCTCTATGAGCCTCTGATAGGATTACTGTACGAAGATTACCCGCATAGGGTACATAGATGCGTTGCCGATGTCGAAGTATACCATCAGACTCAAGGGTATATCCTGTAAATTTGCCCTCAAGGGCCTTCTGATTTAGTACTGCCTGCTGCACTTCAAGAAACCATTCGTCCTCCGGCAGATGCTGTAAGATGCGATCCTTCAAGTCCATCTTCAAGGTCAAGGTCTGGATCTCGTGGCGTCTTCGACTCAAAGCATCAGCGACCACGTTCTCCTTCCCTTTGATATAGTGGACATCGAAGTCATATTCACATAGGAATTCCATCCAACGCCGTTGGCGGGCGTTCAAATTAGGCTGTGTAAAAATATACTGCAAACTATGATGGTCCGAATGGAGTTCAAAGCGTCGTCCTAAGAGAAAGTGTCTCCAGCGAACCAAGGCATGAACAATAGCTGCGAGCTCTAAGTCGTGCGTAGGATAGTTTAACTCATGTGTCTTTAGTTTCCGCGATTCGTATGCGATCGCTCGACCCTCCTGCATAAGCACGGCTCCCAAACCTTCTAATGATGCATCTGTGCAAACTACAAACTCCTCTGATGGATCTGGGACTACTAAAATAGGAGCACTAGTAAGACGCTCCTTGAGGACTCCAAAAGCCTTTTCACACTGCTCGGTCCAAGTGAAACCCTTCCCTTTGCGCTGAAGGGAAGTGATGGGATGTGCTATCCTGGAGAAACCTTCGACAAACCGACGATAGTACCCGGCTAACCCCATAAAACTTCTGACCTCTGTCACGTTAGTGGGTGCCGGCCTCTCCTGAATTGCTCTAATTTTAGATGGATCTACGGAGATGCCATCGCCTGATAAAATGTGTCCCAAATACTGCACCTCTGTCCTGAAGAAGGCACACTTCGCCAAGTTGCCATAAAGCTGCTGCCCTCGTAATTGCTGCAAAACTTGACGCAAGTGCTCTACATGCTCCTCCTCAGTCCGTGAATAAATCAGAATGTCATCTAGAAATATGATCACGAACCGATCTAGGTATGTACGGAACACCCCGTTCATGAGACTCATGAATACTGCAGGAGCGTTCGTCAACCCGAAAGGTACCACTGTGAATTCGTAATGACCATATCTGGTTCGAAAAGCAGTTTTATGAATATCTGACTCCGTGATGCGCAATTGGTGATACCCAGATTTTAGATCGATTTTTGAGAACACTCTGGCTCCCTGCATCTGATCAAAAAGGTCGTCAATCCTAGGCAGAGGATAACGGTTCTTCACCGTCAACTTGTTCAACTGCCTGTAGTCCATGCATAGACGAAGAGACCCATCCTTCTTCTTCACGAAGATAACTGGTGCGCCCCATGGCGAAACGCTAGGTCGGATGTGTCCCTTCTCAAGTAATTCCTCTAACTGCAGTTTAAGTTCAGTGAGTTCATGGGTCGTCATCCTATAGGGTGCGTGGGATATCGGCTCTGCACCTGGCACTAAGTCGATGTGGAAGTCCACTTCTCTGCGTGGAGGCATACCAGGTAATTCTGGCGGAAATACATCGGCAAACTCTCTAAGGATAGGGTGATCATCTAAAGTAGCCTCAGGTTCATCCTCTGCTCTATCACTGACTGTGATGGCAAACATCTAACATCCTTTCCGCATACAGCGCTTAAGCTGCTGAGCGGATATCATACGAACAGCCGTGGGCTTTTGAATGCCCACTATCTCAACCGACGAACCATGATCGTCTAAACAGCTAATCGTTCTCTGGCGACAATCAAGCTTGGCTCTATGTGCCGCAAGCCAATCCATACCCAGAACTACTCCGTAAGACCCTAATGGCATAATCCTAAGGTCACATGTTGTGGTGAAGGATCCCAATGTGATCTCACAGTCTTTAACTAAGGTATCTACTGACATCCTGGCCCCTGAGGCCAACTCAACTTCCCACGTAATGTCTTGCCTAGAAGCCACCAGCCTGCAACGCTCCACTAACGATGTAGACAAAAAGGAGTCAGTAGCTCCTGAGTCAAAAAGGATCGAGATGGGAAAGTCTCTAATCGTACCTGCTGCCTCGATGACAGAAGCCTGGAAATCGGCCTGGCGGTTATCAACCGCTGCAAACATGTGGTGAGATCTGCCCACGTCACCAACGGTCTGCTCAGACCCTCCTGATCGGGGCTGACCCCCTGCAGTAAATCCCTGCGGGCACTCTCTAGCCAGATGCCCTGCCCCACCACATACATAACACGGTCCTCTAACCTGTAACTGTCCTGACTGTGTTCTGCCCGATTGTTGTTGCCCAGTCCGTCCGGTGGATCCCTGTGAGCCTCTGTAAGACTGCTGGGACCTTGCGGGTCCTGCCGATGAACCCTGCTGTCTCTGATCTCTGCGTGGTCCCTGCTGCTGCCATCCTCGGTTCTGTCCTCCCTGTCCCCTCTGTTGAAATTTGGATTTTTGCTGATGTTGCTGCTGCTGTGGAGGCCTAGGAGGTAATGATGAAGGATTATATCCTCCTCTCTGTGTTGTGTTTTGAGGCCTTCAGAAATTTTGCTGTTGTTGGGGATTCCGTTCCTGGTACTGTGGGCGTGAATTTTGTCCTCGTCCCTGAATTTCCTCTGATATAAGGGCCTTTTCAACAGCCTCGCTCATGGTATGGGGATTTGCCATACGAACTGGTCCTGCTATCCCGTGATTTAGCCCCCTGATGAATTTGTGTATTAAGATTTTCTCGTCGTGGAGGTATTCCGCGTAACGAGAAAGCTCTATAAATCGGCTCTCATACTGAGTAACGGTGAGTCCCCTCTGCTGTAGATCATGGAACTCATCGATTCTGCGCTGTCTATAATGTTCGGACAAATATCGCGCATTGAAGCGCTCAATAAAGATGTCCCATGTGAGTGTATCCACGGAGAGTCGGCGCTTGCACTCCTCTGTGCGCCACCAGGTGGCTGCTGCATCCCTAAGAAGATGAACTGCCACTCGTGCTTTCGTGTTGCTCCCATACGGTCGCAATGCGAAACACCTGTCTAAGCTAATTAGCCAAGCCTCGGCCACAGCTCCCTCTGTAGCTCCTGCGAAAGTGGGTGGGTTGAGCCTCAGTAGATCTCTGATAGGGTCCCCTCTGTCTCTAAGTCTCCCAAGTGGCTCTTCCACACCATCCTCATATACTCCATGCTGAACCTGTTCTTGTCTCAAAAGTCTCGGAGGACTCCTGCTCCGTGCTCGGGAGGCCGACCCTACCTCCTCTACTGTTGTGTTAGGAATCTCAACGAAGGGCTCCACACGTGGCACCTCTAGTGGATCAACGCGGGGCTCCATACGTGGCTCAATACGTGACTCGGCACGTGGCTCCTCTCGCGGATCAACACGAGGCTCTATACGTGGCTCAGGAATCACTGGTGGTAACCTGTCTAGCATAGTCTGTAATGCCTGTAAGATCCGTGGACCTATATCCGATACTGGTGTCGCCTGTGGTACTAGTGGTGCTTGTGGTACAGGTGGTGCAGGTGGTGCTGCTGTAACTACTGGTGTTGCCTGGGGTACTAGTAGTGCTTGTGGTACAGGTGGTGCAGGTGGTGCTGCTGTATCTACGGGTGCCAGTCCCTCGGCTGAGGAATCGCTGTGCACCTCGACTGACGCTGTGTGGCGTGATCGCGCTCGTCAAACACGTCGGGGAGGCATCCTACAAAACAAGGTAGAAACTAATTAGCCAAAGTTGCGGAATAATAACATGCCCAAATACGCCCAGTGTTTAAAACTTGGCTCTGATACCAAATGTCATGCCCACATTTACCATGTGGTCACAACACACATCGCACGTGTCATAGCCACATCTGTTATGTGATTATGACACGAGATATGAAAAACTTTTCTCACACTGTCCTAAAAACCCCCTTCGCATGCGTACGCATGCTCGACGGTGTTCTCTCATGGCGAAACACTACACTCTTCGGCGGAATACAAGTACAATTGCGTGCAACCAGAAGCATGCAGATCAACAAGAGGGTCTATACAACGCTGCTAACGTCATTGCAAGAGTGAGATTACCAAAGTTCTTAAATCGAACCCTCGGCAATTTTCGGTAGCATAATGCCTTACGGTGTTAGTGGGAATTACGCTGCACTCATTTACGCACGTGGTTCGCTGATAGAGTAACAACTTCCCATGACGCCTTGTTCCGACTAAACTGGCTAGTGATCTCCCTATTTAGTCATTTTTCAGCCAGGCACGGTTGTCTGTCTCCTCTCTTGTTTCCTGAAACATACTCCTCCTATGACTTAGCATTTTCAACAAGGCGGTTTGGTTGCTCTCTCTTCCCTTTTCACAAGTTCTTAATTTTGATTGTATCTTTATCGCCCTTACCTTAACTATTTCTCTGTTAATTTAGTGTGTTTATATTTCGGTCTCTCTCTCTCTTTCATTTTCTATGCTTTCTTTATGTGCATCCTGACCTTTCTTCATGATTTACGTCAATCAGGGTTATCACTGCAGCTATTGTTGATATTAAACCTAATTTCAGGATGATCTAGGTCACAAAGGCTGGTTTACTATTTCGCTGGACTCGGTCTCCTAATCTTCCCCGATCTAGGTTCCTCCTCTTCGTATGTACTTATTAAACCTGTTCCTAAGCAGATTTAGCAGAAGGGTCCGTCAACTTAGTTCTCTTATCCCATTTGGGAAATGTCGCGCATTTTCTCCTCTGTGTTTTCCAATGTTAGTTTTTCTTCTTCGGACTCTCTTACAGGTTTACTTATGAAGTCGTTTGCTACAGTTGAGATTAAAATGGCCACATGGATTGTCAGTGGTGGCTTCTTAAGTTTATTTCCAGTGTTCTTTTGAGCAAGGTGATCTGTAATTTTCCTCTTCATTTTTCGGGTGATTGATATTACGTTGATAGTTGAAACTTCCGAGAAACTCTTTCCAGAGTATTACTGAATATTCCTTAACTCTCTTTTACATTATAATTTTATTTTCTCTTGTTTATAATTACTGTTGTTACTATTACTGTTGTTACTATTAATGACTATTAATCCATTGGTTGTGACTCGTTTAACGTTGTAAATAAATGTAGGAGGCTCTCCACTTTATAAAACCCTGTACATGGTAATATATCTTCTTTGGTTGTTGTGTTCAACACTTAATAACATCTACTGTGTGAATATAATTTGTTATTATTTTTTTTTTCTCTATGTCCATGAGACATAGTTTATAACGATTTAAAACGAGGGCCCAATAACATGGTTCATAGATTTACTCCTATGTATATATATATATATATATATATTTTAATGTCTATGTATAGGACGAAATTGGTTTACCACTATATATGTATATATCTCTCTCTATATATATATATAGAAATATATAGATAGATATATAATCATTTTTTATTATATATATAGCTATATACATAGACATATATAGTATATATATATATATGCCTATATATAGAGCTATAAAAATGTATTTATTTTCCAAAGAAACCAATCATATGTTAGGGCCAAAGCCCTAACATTTTTTTTTTGCTTTAGATTCCACAGTCAACGGCGGCCATGGGCGGCGGTGGCCGCAGTGACAGAGCGGCGGACAGGGTCGGCGGTGGCTGCAGAGCGGCGGACAGGGTCGGCGGTGGCCGCAGAGCGGCGGGCCTGTGCAGGCCGCAGGAGGCATAAGGGGAAGAGGGGGATGTGGAGTGGGGCGGAGCCCCACCCACATCCCACGATGTGGGGTGTGGGTGGGGCTCCGCCCCACTCCACACCTCCAAATATATAAATATGGGCCTGCAGTGGGGATTTCTCCCCACCGCCCAAATCTAACCGCGATTGTGTTTCTCCCGCGGCTTAAACTTTGACAGTCAATCTTATGTGCTATTCGTTGATTTCTATCAACAATAATATATTTATATATATATATATACATGAATATATATACATATATATCTATTTTTATATTGATATTTATCAGTCAATCTCATAAAAATGATAATTACTTTCAATTTCTCTATTATTCTATAAAATGATAATTACTCAACATGTGAAAAATATATATATATATATATATAAATATTCTTATATGTATTTATATAATTCCTAAATTTCTCAAATTCACTACTTTATGCATTTACTCCCAATCAACCTGTTATAAAGATAATGTCATAACAATTAGATATATATATCTATATATATATATATTTATATATATATCTATATATATATATATCCCAAATTTCACTTAATCGGTAGAAATGGTAAATAGCTATCCCCTTATTATAAGTATATATTTCCATTTTCATAAATATTTAAGAATGCTTAAATGTACAAACAGAATATATATACATGCTAGAATTTAACAGAATCCACTAAATATGGAGAATAACTCAAACATTTAAAACTGTCTTTTCCATTTTAACATTGAACTATAAAAACTAACATTTCAACTAGTTAAGCAATTCCAAACTTTCAAATGTAAACAACTCATATCAGATTGCAATAATGAACTTTTCCTTTCAGTAATACTTGAAACACAAAAATTGCTATTGAACAAAGTTTGCAAACATCAACTTAAAAATTTAAGCACATTCATATTACAACTTCTCAATCATGAATACCACCACTTAACTTCCCAGATGTGAACTTTCTTCTCCCAAACAGTACACAACTGATAACTTATGACAACCAAATAAAAGTCCAATAATAACAAGATCAGGGAGGTGATTTTCTTCACTCCCAGAATATCATTAATTTACAACATTAACAAGAGAGGTGTTCTCTCTTCATCTCTATGAAATGAACCAGGCCTAATTCTCATGACAAAGAAGATGAACTGTTTCTTCATAAATAGCCAACCAGAAGCTCCAAGAGAAAACCTGCGTATCAAAGACAAACAAAGAAGAAAATACCACTCATCTAGCTCTCCTCCCTACCGTAGACCCGCAAGTGGGTCACCCCCGAGCTAGGGAGACCATACTCACACCTGGGTACTCAAACACTCCACTTCACAACAGAAACAACAACAATCCCAAAGCACACATACACCCGTGGGTATTTTACACAATACGGAAACTCAACTACAGTGAGTTTCATAAGGGGCAGGAGAGTGGACACACTCGACTCCAGAGTGTCACCCTGACAGATAAATGAACCAATATAAATTTCTCTTGGTCTCAACCATGTGTGATCACAATTTTTAAGTAATCTGTATAGGACTCTCAAGTCAAAAATACAGTCACAGATATATGCCCTCAAGGCTTTCAACATCCCAAAAGATGGAAACAGGTATGCACCCGAGGAGGATCTCTCCTCCCCTACCCCAAACTTGATGAGCATTTCTCCCAAGTGGGAGACGCTCTGTCAAACAACCCGACAAGAACCCCACAGAAAACAAATCTAAACACATATTTCACACACATTTCATACACATTTCAGTTCTACAAAAAACAAAGGTAAAAATTCAGACCAACCTTGCAAAGCCCTCCTGGAATGAAGTTGTTGCAGAGTCCACAGAGTTCACTTCCAACCTTAGCCACCAACTCCCTCTCCCTTCTCTATCTTCCAAACTAACTTCTCTATTTTTGGTAAGGCAAAAATGAAAGTTTTTCCCCAAAATTCAACTAACTCCCTCTCATCCCAAAATTTGAAAATAAATAACCCAAATTATCTTTCTTTTTAATTTTGAGGAATGGGGAAGTGACACTTGTCACCTCCTCACCCTTCCCCAAAACCACTATCCTGTCCTGGTGGCTTATGTCACTCTCCATTCCCAAGGGTACTCCTTATTCCTCTCATGTGACTCCACTTTCTCATGGGAGAAATAAAAAAAAGAGTTAAATGGGAACAAGACAGGTGACCCATGCCTCTTTCTACTTTATTCACATGGGTGTCCCCAGAGTACATGGGGGAATCTCACTAAAGAAGAGGTGACCTTCACTAATGGATGGCATCTCTTATCTAGGGGAATGTAGAGGGGATGGGTTGGGTGTTGGTACAACCCATCATGTCCCCTCCTACCTCCAATTTTCGCCACTTAACTTCAGGGGAAGGTTAAGTTGACTAGATGGAGGTTACTCAAGGGTTACCCATGCCAAATGGGCCCCTGGACCCATGGGGTATAACCCAGGGTCAACTTTAACCCATACAAGACACCCCTGGTCAAGGTAAGGCACAAGAAAAGGGTCCCATAATTTAAATAAAATAAGAAATTTCAAATTCAATCTCTTTACAACACTAATTATAAAAATAATGGTACATGAGGGTAACCTAACCCACTCGACCATACGAAAGACCACATTACATCATGACATCAAACACAAAAAGATCTTGGTTCCTCGTGGAACCAGATCGACTTAACAGGGAATAACAAATAACAAGGTGTGGAATGATCTCCGAAATCTGTGGTTCGATTAGTAATCCCTGCACACTCAATTACAAGATCAGTAACCACATAAATTCATCATAGCCGAAGCAACTTAAATAAAACATGCATTCTCATGCCCTAGTACAATTTAACATAATTAAAATCATATTACAATTTTCCATCATCACCTAATTCATTTTTCTGAAAAGTAAACTTATCCAAACATCACCCAATTAGTTTTTCCGAAAACATAATAAAGTTAAATAGTCTGACAAATTCCGGGAACTGCTATCCCACAAATATGAAAGTAACAATAACAGTACTGTAAATAGTCATAACAACAGTAGTAAAAAGGGCGGTCCTCACACTACCCTTATCCATGTCATGCCTAATTCTCTTTCATACAATCTTCGACTTGGTAGACCTTGGATTCATGCCATGGGGGCAGTCCCGTCTACCCTTCATCAATCAATTAAGTTTGTTCATGACTAGGGATAACTTTAAGAACCCCCCCTCGGAGAAGGTGTAAAAACCTGGAGAATTGTGTATACTTCTCGAGAAAAATATTAATTTTATTGGCAAATTTTTTCATTTTTCTGGGATAAAAAATAATTGATATTGGCGAATCTTTTGTAATTGCTAAAGGTCTTGGAAAATCCTGGTGAATTGTAATTTTTTTAAAACAAATAAAATATTTTTGTTGGCGATTAAAACCTATTTTCAAACCAATAAAATATTTTTATTGGCAAATTAAAACCTATTTTCAAACTAGTAAAATATTTATGTGGGCGAATTAAACCTGTTTTCTAAATTAAAAAAATATTTTTGTGGGCGATTAAAATCTATTTTCAAACCCAAAAAATATTTTCATTGGCGAATTAAACCAATTTTCAAACCAAAAAAAAAAATCATTGGTGAATTACATATAGTTTCAAACCAATAAAAAATTAATTGGTGAAATAAACTATTATGCCAATAAAAAATCATATCGTGTGTGGCGAAAATATCAAATATTGTTCTATTTCGGGACAAATTTTCCACACATCCAAATTCCTTCATAAAGTGTTTGGAATGGGGACAAGTGTCAACATATTTATTATGTCTGAAGCAAGATGTTAGTGCAAATTAATATAACCGACGACCATTCGATGAATTTTTTATGGATGACTGTAGTTGCATTCTAAAAGAAAATGTCTGAAACACTAGACCTGCAACTTCAAACCTCTGGAATAACACTTGAACCTTTAGATTTCCAAATATCAATGGTTGACATTTCATATGAGAAACCTAGCTTTTAACCTTCCACATAATCTTATGTTGACTTGCTACCTCTGGTTGCCTATTGTCTAAGTTGAAACCTGGGCCATCAAAACTGTGTTGTTTATCGGCCGCTTATACCTAGTCTTGTCGGTCACCGCTTGGTGGGGATTCGGGAACAGGTCAAAATATTTAATCTATTGTGTAAGTCTCGACGTTAACCTAGCAGGGTCCACTTTTTAAATGCTAAGTTGCTAACTATAGAAGAACAAGAAATATTTTAGCAAATATTTTGAAGCAGCCTTAAGAGACTTAAAGGGCGATCTATTAAAGGTTTAAATAAGACACATGGGAAATTCCTCGGCAAGATGTTTTAATCTTAGCCATCCAATGTTGAAGAATTTAAGTAGACAACGGATGGCTTGAGAAGTTAATGTGCGAGCAGGTTGGAGGACCCAGGTTAATCCTAACTGTTCCCCACTAGCCTGTTGTCAGAAGATGCATGGGCGATAAACCCAACGGGCTAACAGGTGAATGCCACGTCGCTGACTTCGCAGCCTGAAGAGAAGGTGGGGTCCGCCGAAAGATTAGTAAGTAATTCCATATGGCAAAAAACTTCATCATGACCGTCCATCTTGCCATCTCATCAAAAGATCAACAACTAGAGTTTGAAATAATTTAGCAAATATTTTGAAGCAGCGTTAAGAGGCTTAAAGGGTGAGCTATTAAAGGTTTAAATAAGACACATGGGAAATTCCTCGGCAAGATGTTTTAATCTTAGTTGTCCAATGTTGAAGAATTTAAGCAGATAGCAGATGGCTTGAGAAGTTAATGTGCGAGCAAGTTGGAGGGCCTAGGTTAATCCTAACTGTTCCCCGCTAGCTCATTGTCAGAAGATGCATGGGCGATAAACCCAATGGGCTAACAGGCGACCGCCACGTAGCAGACTTCGTAGCCTGAAGAGAAGGTGGGGTCTGCTAAAAGATGAGCAAGCAATTCTGTGTGGCAGAAAACTTCATCACGGCCATCCATATTGCCATCTCATCAAGAGATCAATGGATATAGTTTGAAATATTTTAGCAAATATTTTGAAGCAACCTTAAGAGACTTAAAGGGTGAACTATTAAATGTTTAAATAAGACACATGGGAAATTCCTCGGCAAGATGTTTTAATCTTAGCCGTCCAATGTTGAAGAAGTTAAGCAGACAACAGATGGCTTGAGAAGTTAATATGCGAGCAGGTTGGAGGGCCTAGGTTAATCCTAACCATTCCCCGCTAGCCCATTGTCTGAAGATGCACGACTGATAAACCCAACAGGCTAACGGGAAAATGCCACGTAGCAGACTTCGTAGCCTGAAGAGAAGGTGGTGTCCACCGAAAGATGAGTAAGTAATTCTGTGTGGCAGAAAACTTCATCACGGTCATCCATCTTGCCATCTCATCAAGAGATCAATGGCTAGAGTTTTAAATTGAGAAAGCGACCATGGGAGTTGTTCTACTTCACGCAAGCGAGCAGTAATGGTGGTTTTAACGCCATAAAAGCATTCTTTTTGCATAATTGAAATTTATCTAAGTGTTTTAAAGCATTTGAAGGCAATTTGAATCTCTCGAGGCAATTTGAATCTCTCGACGTAATTTCAATCTCTTGGTGATCAAAACTAGGGTTTTCAAAGCGTTCAAAGCCGTAAGTTAAAATCTCACCTTCTAAAATTCATTGCTTGTGCTCACTATCATGGTTCTGTCAATAGGAATTACTGGTAAATTTTCATTTTATTTAGGGTTTTGCCTTCTTAGATTGTTGAACTGCAAAATTTGAGATTTATTGTTGCTTTAAGTTAGAACCCTAGTTGTGAACCTGCAATTCTTGCTAAACTAAAAGCCTAATTTGCAAAATTCTCACCATAATGGTACCCCCACGAGCTCAAACCTCAAGCTCTGGAGAGATGAAAAGGCCCATAATCCAGGACCTTCTTGATCAATTAAAGCCCTCCACTAACGACAAAGTAAAAGGTTCGCTTCTATTCCAGGGTTCCAAAATTAAATAAGGCCTCATAGATAAACATATCCATATCAAGGATGCCACCATACCATTTACAAGATGGTAATTGTTCAAGAACTAGTTTGGGAACATGAATTTGAGTTCTCCTATATGTAACCCCTGGAGATTGGACATGGGAAAATTGGTTGTCCCAAATGTCTACATGGATGTGGACTTGTTAAAAGCTATGGCAGCCAGATATGATCCTATCTCCAGAGTTATCAGGATGTATAATGGAATCGAAATGGTAAAGGTCAGTAGGAAAGAGATTGCTGAAGTTTTTCATCTTCATGAGTGGAATGAGGATTTGGTAAAAATTGATTTAAAAGCCTTTAGAAGTGAATATGAGAAGATAAGACACGTCTTTAAAATCATAATGCTGCAAATCATCTAGTATCAGTTGGAAAGGGAAAAGGGGAGAATTGTTATTGGTCCATCAGATAAGGAACCCTTCCCAATAAAGTATTTTGCTCCATATTTTCAGAAAACCTTCTATTCCTTGTGTCAAATCTTGGGGTTTGATCCTGCTTCCGAAATGCCAATGGGTTTCATGTATATGGTTGCTCATATCCGACACGCCACTTACAACATAGTATATGACTTTGCTTCCTACCTGGGTCATCCCACAATAATGGGTTACACTTTTTGGCCAAACTTGACATTGAAATCAACATTTTGAACTAAATCTTCACTTTCTGACACCTATAGCTGCTAAACCATTACGAATTTGAAGATGATGCGAACTAGTGATTTGTGAGATTTTGTTTGTAGATTCTAAATATATTTTCTTTAAAAAAATTGGAGTTAAATTGTAAAAAAAATTGCGTCTCCTTTGATAACTAGTTTTTAATAGTAAACAACATTTTTTTTAAGTGATGTGTATTCCGTAGCACATAACTTTTTTTCTACAAAGGGTAAAATTCTGATTCTTTTGAATTTAGATTGGTAACACTGATATATAGGGCATGCATTTGGTTTCATTTGTCAAATATTTTTTTTAATTAAGTTTTGAAGTCAAACCAATTATAATTTATACATAGGCATATTCCATAAAACATAACTTTTTCTGTATGTATCGAAATTTAATTTTTCTTTTTTTGTTGAAACAAGGACATCGATACCTAGGGCATAGATATTTTTCAGATTTTTTTTCACTAATATACTAATTTTCCATGTGTGTAGAACAGAGAACTTGATGTTCGGTGAAAAGCCTACATTCACAAGAAATAAAAAAAATATATAATAATCAAATTAAATATATTTAAAATTATACTTTTTGGGAAGCTTATAATAAGGACTACATACTTACAAAACATAAATTTTAAATGAATTCATTTGATCCCCCAAAAGGTAAATCAAAAGTGGTTTTTTTATCAGCATTTTGATAGGTGTAGAGGAGACTCCATTATAGGTATGGTTTAAAACTAGCGGGGTTCAATCCAAGGAGGTTTGAATCTAAGGGAGTTTGATGAAACCTTCTTCAATTAAAATCCTTTAAATGGAACCTTTCAAGGCTTAAATCATTATATTTTCTAAAAATATGTGATTTCAGCAAAAATCAGGATGTCCTAGAAAGTGTAACCTATTATTGTGGCAGCACCTACCTGGCAAATAACATTCATGAGGGTTTATTTTCATTAAAGAATGGTAAAAATTGGGTTCAATTTTGGTGGTACTCACTGTTAATGCACATGTTTTTAATTCAAAAGGGCAAAATTCTTTGAGAATGATATGAAGTTGGAAAAGGAGGAGGATGCTGTTGAGTTGCTTGTCCAATGTTAGACAAGAATTCTAGACAAGGATGATAAGAAGTTTCATTTTGTGGAGTTTGAGAATGTCTTTGCATCAAAATTGAGGAATGACCTAATCCTGAATCCACCAAGGATTCCAACTGAACTACATGATTTTCTCAGGGCAAAAGAAAGGAGGTCTGATTTAAAAATTGATCACAACTAGGGAGATGTCATCCCCTATCCAGATTTTACAATTCTTAGAGTATATGGCACTATGGTTAGACCACATGTTCTCCCAAGAGATGTGCCACTGAGAATTGGATTCCTTGAGGTCATTTGGCAGCTGGGTAATGTTGAAGATGGCCATTTGTTAAACATGAGGAAATGAAACTTCTTCCCAACATGGATAGTTTTTGTAGACTTTGTGATGACTGGTGGAGGGTGGAGAAAAATGGATGAATTTCTTGAACCATACAACATGAGGAGAGTGCACCCAAGAAATCATGATCCTGAAGGTTTCATGGCTGCATTGAAAGCAAGGATCAGAAGCAGCCAGTTCATACACAACTTCTATTTCCTTGAAGATGTTATTAGGAACATCTTTAATTACCAAATATAGGACATGAAGGCAAAATGGATCGCCTATGATAAGATGGTAAGGGAAAAATGGAAGATTGATCCCAATATGACCCCCTGTGGCTGCCTCAATTCAAAAATGAATTGTAAAAACTTATATATATGCTCCAGAATTTTGAGCAAGTGGTTGGTAGGATGAAAGGAGAGAGATTGGTTGCTAACAAAGGAAAAGCTGTGGTTGGGGAAGAATAGGAAATAGATAAGTGGAAGGCCTTGGTGTTAGAGGAAAGGCCTACCTACCAACCACCACAAAAGATCAAAGTCTCAGTAAGGAGAAAAGGTATTGTGAGGAAGCAACAATCTATTGCCACCCCAACTGCATCTAAGGATTCTGAGCCTGAGGGGTCGAGAGCTTCCTCACCATTGCATGAAATTCCACCACTGTATCCCCTAAGGCAAGCAGCTCGACAAGTGATTGAGGTGGATTCACCTCCAAGACAACCACTACTAAAGAAGCAAAAGGTTGAACAAAGTAGCTTGGTGGATTATCCAGATGACTCAGATGATGATATCATTGTCACTAACAAGGATATGAGACAGGGAATGCCCTCTCCCCCTAGGGAGATAATAGAACCATAAAGTAGCCTTAGGTTGGGCAAGGCAGACCTCAAGGGAATGAGCAACACAGATGACCTTAGGGAGGAAGCCTACAAGACCTTCATGGCAGATGATTCATTTGTCTAGACCCTTGCTTTTAAAGAGTTTTCTTGCAGGGCAAGGAGAGATGAATATGTTGATAATGTTGCCAAAAAGTGAAGCTTGCACCCTGAATTACCAGAAGCAGTTATTCAGGCTGAGGTTAGAAAGAAAATGAAAGAACAATTTCAGAAGATAATAGCTGAAAAAGGTAGAGAGTTGGTGAAGGAAAGTGGTATTTTATTGCTGCCAGAGTGAGATTTAGCCTCAGCAATTGTTTTTGACACAGTGTGGAGGCATGACAAACCATTGTATGAAATAGAGGAGGAAGCAAAATTGGCTTTGCAGGGTTGTGCTTTCAATGAAGAATGGGAAACACTTGCTATTTGGGCATTGGCCCCAGGTGCAAGGAAACTTGTAGTTGTTGAGCCTGCTCCAAACATAAGCGGAGGGCTAATTATTAAGAGAGTGTCTGATACCCCAGCAATTGAGGCAACAAACATGTTAGTGAACGTTGCCAAATTCACAAAGGCAACAATAGAGAGTATCACTGAGGAAAGAGATCAATATAGAACCAAGTATAATGACATGGTTGTAGAGTATAATGAGAGTCAACAAAAGGTTGCCAAGTTGGAAATTGAAGTAGCATTGTTAAAGCAATAAGTGCAAAATATGCATGCTCATGCCCCAACACAGACTGACTCTACTATCCTTCCATAAGTTTCAATGGAAATCATTCCATACAATCTTGGAGATGCACCCCTGCCCCTTGCAGTCGAGGAGCCAAGCACATTAGGTGCAGCTCCATCAAGTAAGCCTACTAAAGAGGAATTATTGGATCAAATTGAGGCGTACAATAAATTGCTATCATAGGTCAATGAATCAATTTATTCAAGTAATATGAAGATTGTAACTATAGTTCTTGAACACTTTAATAAAGGTTGATAGGAGATTAATTAGCATTCATTTAAATTATTCTTCTATGTTTGATGTCATAAAGGATTTCAATAAGAATAAGGATGTTGTAACATCATTAATGGATACATGGATCCCTAGAGCCCAGGCATTAAGAGACATGGCGATTGCAACCAAGCATGTCAAGGATGCACCTCCTAACATTGTCCCAACTCTTAGGCTTGTAAATTCAATTAAGGATTTTCATGGGTTGGTAGGTCCTTTGGAAATAAATATCAGGGAGCTTGTCAAAAAGCTTGATGAATGGAATTTCAGTCTGCATCCTGTTATTTTAAGTGAAAATGGTGAGGTTAAACCTCTACAACTGTGGAAGGACTAGGAAAAACAAATAATATTTGTTCAAGTTAAGCTCATCTTTGACACTGTTGATATAGATATGTTCAGAAGTAGCATGGATAAGTTGATTCACACTGGCATTTTCTTAGAGGAATTTGACAAGGAAGCTAATCGAGTGGTTATCAGATACACACCCTATAGGACCAAAGTAGACGAACTTGTCAATTTCATTTGGCCAACAGACGAGGAGTATCAGCTATGGAGGTCCAACTGTGTTGACACTTTAGATTTCTAAAGTGCCAGCTGAAGTACATGTAAATGTTAATGTTTTGGTGATTATTGTATTATTCATTTATTGAATGTATTTGATCTGAGATGATTTGTTGAAATTAGAAAAAAAGAATTACTCCCTCTTTTTATAGTATGTTGGCATTTCAATTCACACCTTTGGAATGCGAGTTGGAAACAGACAGCTATGCACAGATAAACTACTCTCCTATTGGAAGGGGGAGTTCCCTTTTTGCTGATATTCACTAAAAAGATAAATAAAACTAAATTTCGCCTATCTTCTTTTTGATTCTCAGCTGCGAGCACAAGGTTATAAAACTCCAAACACTACAAAAGAGGTTTTTTCCTTTTTTAAAACTTCTACTACAACTAAGCAGAGACTAATGACACTTTTAATCTCCTAAGTAAATTCAGAGCAAAGGAAATTAAAAATGAACAAGGAGTGATTGTTTTAACAAAAACTTAAGCAATTTTCTCCCATATTTACATCACAAGACTTATAGTACTTTAATGATGAAAGTTGAAATGAAAGCTACAAAAGCCACACATCTGATGACAAAAACTTGATGAATCGAGAGAGAAGATCAGAGCAAAATAGGCATGAGACTTCTATTCAACATCACAAAGTTGGTACAACTCCAGGACAACAATACTGTAGCAAAAGGCAGACATACAACAAGCGATCAAACATCAGAGAACAGGTTACACATAGTGAACAAACACTTGGAATAACAAAGTTTGCATGCTAGAAGAGGCACATCAAAATATGTTATCACAAAAGTCAATCCTTTACAATGGGCAACGCTTTCCTTATTTATACTAAAATAAAAGTAGGGAACCCTAAAATCTCCTTGATTAACCCTAACTTGCCAACTCACAAGATTTATTACTATTCTAAGACAAAGATACAATAAATAAATGCTTTAAAGTAATTTTCTTTAAAGCAAAGAAAATTCCAACTAACACAAAGTAATTTCTTTCTAAAAATAGAATGGATGAGCTTAGGATGAAAGCAAATGCTTTAAATCAAAAAACATTTGTTTTAAAGCTGCTTTCTCTTGAAATGCATCCTCATCAACATTCTTTCTTTTTGGTGATGTCATCCGTTGATAGTCTGGGAAACAATATCTTCTAAAAAGTGAGTGACCGCATCTTTGCCAGGAACACTAATACTCTTTAGAATGATATTCTGATTCTCTAACATTTCTTCACCATTGGAAACCATCTGAAGAAATTCATGAACTTTGCCCACAACCTTGTCAAACTTCACTGTCATTGCGGCCAAACAACCCATCTTGCCGGCACTGATATCAACATTAAAATTGTCACAGACAAGAGTCTGGAACTCTGCTTGCACTTCCCTGAGATCATACAGGGTACCATCTTCTTTTTCATACGAACACAAGATCTGAGAAACAAAAGATCTGACGAACTTGATGACATTGACTACCTTTTCTTTCCATTTTGTCAACTCTAAAATCATACTGTCATAAGTTTTTACTGTGAAAAGATATTGCACTTTCCAAGTAGAAACTGTCTTCTTATCATCGGCTGAATCAATAGAATCAAGTGCAATATTCAAGTCAGAGATAATGATCTCGAACACCGGTCTATTTTCTGTCATGGTCTGTTGCAACCCCTGGATGTCTTGGCATAAATTATGAGCGTTGTACATTAATTGATAAAACTTTGAAAGTACAACTCTCCCTTTAGTCACAAATTCTTCCACCCAACTATTCATGTGCCTCCCATAGAGAACCAACTGACTGAATTGTCGTTGATCGACTGGTGATTCCAGATTTGGTGGAAGCAATAAATCAGCCTGTGATGTGCTATGGAAAAGGTTGGAAATATACTGCCGCAACTACCTAACTTCAGCTTTGAGAGCTACTTTGTCTTCTCCATCTTTCAACACCCTTTCTTTCAAATTATCCGCTACAACCTCGAAGAGATTTACATCTGTATGGCGGGTACTTCTACCAAGGTTAGCTTTGACAACCTTGAAGTCATCAACCTCGATATCATCAGCACTTCTATCTTCAGGCGGTGTTGCAGTTTCAAGGATTATTTCTTCATCCGCATTCTTCTCAATGCGAACCTGCTTCTTCAGCTTCTTGTCTGGTGTGTCTTGGTAAACGCTTTTAAGCTCTGTTAAATCCAGTTGATATGAGGGCTTTCTCCTCTTCCTTCCCATAATGTTTTCAAGCTAGAATGAGCCATACTCTCTTGGAAACTTGGTTCTATCTTCGTCAGCTCCTGATGAATCAATATGTGCATCATAGTTGTGAACCGGTGAATCTGGCTCTGAATCTACGTGGATAGGAGAAGTGTTCGGTGAAGAAGGAGGAGAAACATGATCTGAAGGTAACGCTTCAACATGCGGCGTTGGTTCAACATGAACTTCTGATTCAACTGGTGGTTGTTCCTGTTGGACATGAGTTGGAGACTCATCCTTTTTCCTCTTTAACTTAGCCTTTTTTGTTCCCTTTGGAAGAACACTCATAGCTTTAACCCTTCATTTCAGCTTGGAAGTGGAAGGCTCTGATGGTTGTACAACTGGTGGCTCTGCTACCAGAATATTATCCTTCCGCTTGTTCTTCAAGAATATCAAACTATTTTTAACAACTCGACTCGTTCTTTCTTTAATGGAAGTATTCTCTTTTACTGACCAATTAACAGGTGGCAACAGTTGTTGCTCAACTTGGTCCCTGAAATACGTGGGAAATAGAACTTCACCACTCTCTGTCAAACCCTCTATATCTTCTGATAGGATATCAGACATCTACTGAAGAGTGAACCTGCTGTAACTGCGTTCTCGCACTTCAAACTCATCAGCACAATTAGCCCATAAGTCTTCAACCGCATACTTGTGCATATAATTTTGACCAAGATGTGATGCAAAAACACCATGAGGATCATATGAAGACCTCCTATCAAAAAACTTGAGACCATATCTGGATGATTCATTATCGATTGCCTTGGCATCTGCTCTAGATCTACATCTGTAAACACTCATCCCAAGTGGAAAATTGAAAGCTGCCTTGCATCTGCTACGCAAAAATGTATGAACTTCATAGGCTCGCCTCAAAAATTCCATAAATGCTATTTCATCTATAGGATATCTCGGCAACATGGCTGGCTCTCCTGAGAAGCCATATACTCTGATGTAGGAAAAAATGGGAAATTGGATAAACCAATCAGCCCGTTATGCTATTGCTATTCTAGCATTTGCTGAAAATCGTATATGCAACTCATTATCCATATCTCGCACCGCATGCATCAGGAATGCATCATTTACTCGCCTGTAATGTCGTTCAGCTTGAGAGATTTCTAACTGTGGGAAATGGTGATAAACATGCTGAATACACAGAGTTCCAACAATATTCAAACCTCTGAATTGACCCTGAAAAGCCATCAAATACACAAGGTATGACATCATGTGGAATTCATGAGCCCTTTGAAAATCAAGTATTTGTTGGTGGAGACTATCACTGATGAGTGTCGACATGTCATAAAATTTGGTTCCATCAACAATCTGGGACATGATGTAAAACATCCAAGGCTGGAACTTGTTAGTATCTACTTGACCCGTGATTCAGCTCAGCAGAGTAATCACTATTGCATGTTCCTCCTTGAATTCTCCACATCCAACATTCTTTGGCATGACATTCTATTTTTCCTTCAACCACCTTTGATCAATCTTTTTCTGGTATTTTTCTTTATCATTGTTCCAAACCCTCTTGCATTCGTCAATTGAAACAGTTAAGTTTTCTCTCTAGATAGGTATTGTAAAACACTTCTCAATGTCATTTGGCCTCAGGCTACAGAGCACACGTCCATCTCTTGATTGAATTTCTCTTGTGACTGAATTGTAATGCGTCATGCAAGCAATTACAAATTTGATACTCTGCACTGTGATGGGAAAGGATGTTTCTGCAAGCAAACCGGAGTGTCCTAGATTCCTCATAGCATTATTTTCTGCATCCTCCAAAGAATGTAAATTGATTATTGGAAGTACTTTATGCAAGTCTGTTTCACAAGTTCTCAGGTAATCATGAACCAACGCCGTTTTGGGCCTGATTTGTGTTGGAGAGTACTACATATTGAAAGATTTGAAAATTGACTGTGAACACTCCTATGTTGGAAAAATCTTGGACAAATGGCTAAAAATTACTTGCTAATTTTTAGAAAAACAAAATAGAGTGAGAAAAAAAGATGGCACATGGGTTTTGTAGGCAATTCTGTTTTGAAGCAACCCAGATCGTCGGATTTTAAAAAAGCGGAGATTTTCCTAAAAAAAGTAGGAAAAAATAGATTCCAAAAAAAAGCAAAACTCCTAATCTTCAAGAGGATGATATTCTAGATGGACCCATTTCGACGAAAACTAAAAAAACTTTGGTCTAATTTCTGAAAAGCAATCCCCTCGAAACAAGGACTCTGAAAAAGCGAGCCTCCCCGCTTCCTCAACCCGAAACTATGAAGAACGCTAAAAAAACACTTCATTTGGGTCTTCGAATCTTCATTGAAAGAAAAATAAAAAATCTTTCCTCTAGATGCAACCTGCAAAAGATAATGAGATAAAGAAGCCAAATGCTTGTCTTTATAGATCTTTAGGGTGAAAAAGAAACTTTCTTTGTGAAAGAATAAAACTTGGATCTCATCCATGAAGAAAGCAACTTTTAAAGCACAAATCCAAGTGGATGTCTTCGAATAGAAGAAATCCCTATTTTGTAGCTGCCTATGGCTTCATATATAAGATGATGAAAAATATCTTCTTTTGATGATGTCATCAAACACGCGAGTTGATAGAAGTGTTAGCCAATTTTCTTCGTTTTCGACACTTCTACACTCGTTTTGACTCAAGTATGGCCTATCTCCGACTTCAACAAGGTGGCAAAATGTCACCGTTGACTAAAAAAATTGACTGATCCTGACATTTTGGAGACCTATCAACTGAGATTCCATCCCTAGCCTCCAACTGACGATCTGGCATTGTTTGACCAAGTTTTGACCTCTTGAAAACTACCAACAGATGAAAATCGGGAAACCACTGTCAGTAAACATTGTCAAATCTAGAAATTTTCCAACTCTGGTGAAGTTGGGTGCCCCAAATCATTTGGGGCGCCTGGATTCTCCAGCCTTAACCATTTTTATGAAAATTGTAACTTCTTTAATTTTTTGATTTACGTGTGCATTCCGGTGGCTGATGACCCCTGTTTGGCTGTCAATTTTTGTCTGCTGGGACAAAACTGAGTCTGATGATCTAGCAGATAGGTAGGCATGATGAAAACTAAGCTGACTGTACTTTCAATCTACCTCAGGAAACACGCCAAATGGACATGCTTTGAACCGGACCAGGCTGACGGAGGGAGATTCACGTTTTTAAAAAAAAACTTAGAAATAAACTAACGCTGGTGAGTTTGGGCACCCCAAGTCACCTAGGGCGCCTATCTTTCAATGCCTTAGAAATTTTCTAAAAAAACTCAAATTTTATGCCATTTCTCATTTTCTGTGCCAACAGCCTCTGTTTGATCTTTATTTTTGGTTGTCTGGACGACTGTCGAGGTGGGACAGAGAGTGATCTGAGTAGCCTAAATATATCTGTGATGAAATCCCAGCTTTGACTGACATTTGACCAAGTTTGACCAACTAGAAACAGGCTGACAGAAGCATTTTTATTTTTCTCAAAAAATGTGAAAAAAACTAACACTGGGGAGGTTGGGCACCCCAAGTCACCTGGGGTGCTTGGTTTCTTCATACTTAACCATTTTTCTGATTCCCAACTCTCGTTTGCAACTTGCTCTATTTTGTGTGCCGACAACTACTTCCTGATGTCGATTTCGATGATTCATCGATCAACTGCTACTGAATGGTGAATGAATTGCATAGTCTGGGTACATCTGATGGATTTTCTAGCTTTTCAAGATCTGATGATCAAAACAACTACTTTTATGCCCACCAGAATTGACCGACAGACACAGTTCTCGCATTTTCTTGAAAAATGCAAAAAAATCTAACACTGGTGGGACTGGGTGCCCCAAGCCTCCTGACGCACTTGAAAACTTTAGACTTAGTCAAATTTTGTGATTTCCAAATTTTCACCTCACCTCGGATCCATCTTGCTTCGTTTTGCATGCTTTGTCGAGTCGACGACTATTCGTTGATTCTGCGTCGTTGGAAGAGCATTAAAAACTTGAAAACGAGCTCTGGCAAATGAACTTCCTCCATTGACGACTTCAGAGCTCATGCTTCGCCTTCCAAAAAAGTAGAAATGACCTAGTAGAGAAAATTTGATCATTTGCAGATTCCATCTAGACAACACTGATCATGAAGCAAAATTGACCAATGAGGATCAAGCACGACACTTGAGTCGGAGATTCTATTTTTAGAAAGTTTTTCCAGCATCCATATCTCAAGAAACCCAGAAAACCTAATTTGACATCTATTTTTAGAAACTTTCTAAAAGTAGAAATTTTGCTTTTTTGACTTTTTGACAAAAAAATTTCTAGACTTGTTCAAAATGCCTTAATGAAGCAAAAAAATTGATTGGGTACAACAATTGTCTCTGTCTGGGGACCATGGCGGATACTTACAGCATAGGAGAACCGAGAATCTCTAGATTTTTAAACTTGGACTAGTGCCTTATCAGTTGGGCAATAGAGTTAGGTCACTTTCCTAATCACCTAGAACAAGACTTTTCCCTACACCTAAAACCGGACTTCCTAAAATCACCTAAAAAGTTGGACTTTTCTAGAACACAAGGAACACAACTGTCACATTACAAAAAGGGAAAAACATTACGACATAACGATCACATTACATAAAGGGGAAACACATTATGAGAATAAAAAGTGTTTCACGCGCTCTTTTTCTTGAGCGAGGATGAGATGAAATTAAGACTATCACATAAAACCATCAATCGACTCAGAAAAGTAAGAGCCATCTCTCTATAGCTGTGAAGATTGTCTTGATAGCACAAAACTTTTCTTTCTCTGCAACATCTCCTCAAAGAGCCACGGTTCAGGAGGGTATTCACGTTCAGGCCACGAGAAGTTCCTAAGGAACTTGTTGATATGCCAGAGACCAGGTGGAGCATCTTCCTCTAAAGCAAGCAACCTCTGCAACAGGTGAAGGTACAAAACCTCCTTTTGAAGATATGTAGGAAAGTCTTGTGGCCAAAGTATATCCGTGGGAATGGTTATCACCACATATTGCATATGAGTTTCATTTATATCTTGTACACATGCAACTTTGTACTTAGTGAAGGCATCATCTTCCGGAAAAGGTGTAAGTTGTTCATACATGACTCTCATTACTGATTCTTGGCTTATAGGATCCACAACTATCATTGCCCATTTTTCTAGTGCTTCAGGAGCTTCTTCTTCTTCATTGGTCGCGTTTTCGTCCATCCACTCTCCAGAGTCTGATGAATCATCAAGATCTGAATGCTCAAACTCTTGATTATTATCGATTACATCTTCACTTGACAGCTCACTTTCCCATTCATCATCTTGAATCTCGTCATCCTCTGTAGAGTAATTTTCTTCAATGTGGATATCCGACATCATTTCATCTTCAGCATTTATGTATCTATTTTCTTCTGGTAAGTAGGCGGAATCAAAGACAGATTCATCTAAGCTATATGTTTCTTCATCTTCTTGATCGATCTCACATACGACTTATCTCACAAAACATTTGTCAAGAATTTCTAACTTTTCAATATCATCCTCTTTAGTGACCATAACTGAATATTCCATGAACTCCTCTTCTTCGCCATAGACTTCTTCATATGTTGCATTCCGCACTGATTGTATAATATCAGTAAAGTCTTTTTCTTGTACAGGTTCATAGACAGATTCAACATCGTCCTCTTCACTAGTGTGTATGAAGGATTCTTGAGACACAGGTGAAGACAGGCTATATTGTAAAGAAAAATCTGTAGTATCTTCTGTTGAAGTATCACTTTCCCACTGATGTAGAAAACAATTTAGATTTGATGATGAAATTTCCATATGATCTCCAGTTTTGAAAAATTCTTCCAGGAAGAAATCATCTTCAAAATGAAGAAGATGTTGTTCTTGCTCCAATTGTAATGCTTCTTTGATCTCTCCTTTGGATGTTTCTAACACAGGTTCTTCAAACTAACCTTCAAAAGATGAGAAAAACAAATCTGATTCATCATTATTTTGCTCTTGAGAAGATTGTTGTACTTCTTCCTCAAAGAAAATTTGTAAGTTATACATTTCTTTGGATTCTTCTTTTGATTTTACAACTGTGTAGACAACCTCCTGATTCTCTTCGGTTATCTCAAACAACATAATATATGTACCAGGACCCGTTTCTTGATATAGCACTTGTGCTTGAGGATCTTGAGATTTCACCACCGTGAACCGTGACTTGGTTTCTGGTTCCAATTTGAAACTACCTTTCTTTAATGGAATGGTCGCAGATGACCAATCCAATTGTATTTCTCCTCCAAGATCTTTGCAGAAACTTGTACTTAGCAGCATCCCATAACTGGCTGGAATGTCAGCTACCAAGATAGTCATCATTATTTTCTTCCCGAGACAAGCCGCCAACTGTACTTCAGCATCCTTCAATTGTCCAACCAACAACATTGACTTAGACTCAAGTGAATAACACTTGTCATGCATTTTGGTGCATGAGAGTCCTAATGCATTCATCACCTGCAAAGGCATGACGTTGTCCGAGGCTCCTGAATCAATGATACAATTGCTCAATATATAGCCTCCTATATACACAGAGATATAGAAAGTCTTGGGCTTCTCTCCTGCCAGAACGGAAGATTCAAGCAATGTAGGTTGTATGACAGTCTCCTTCTTGACATACTTAACAATTCTATCTAGCTGATCTGGATGGTCCTGAAGATATTCCAGTTGAGAAATCTGTACCTTTGTCTTCATCATGGAATCCACTATATCAAAATTCACCGAAGACGAATCTTGAGCCGCTTTGACATTTTCATGTGGTGGCTTAACATTAGAAGTGGAAGTTGCTTCCTTCCCCTTTTCTTTTGATCTTTGCTTATCCTCTTCTTCTTTATGTGCTTTGAAATGTTGAGCACGTGTAAACACAGGCGTCGAAAGATTTTCATGATTCACTGCAAGAGAATATTGACGAAGATCCTCTTGTTCTTCCTTTATTATAACGGGTTCGTTCTGGAAGTATCCCGTAGTAGAGTCACCATTGAAGTTGTCCATCTGTGGTAAGACAACATTCGCACTTGGGGAAGGGACAATGTTTGAAATGGGTGCAGCATCAGCATATCCCATAATTTTATTCATTCTTAAATTTTTAGGACATGTGGCTCCAGTATGCACATCTATCTCATGAAAGGAACAAAACACGACATTTTGAGTAGCATCAACTGCTTGTCTTGGTGGTGGTGCTAGCAACCTGGGCCTGTAATTATTAAAAGGCTGAAAATTGTTCCTCTTAGGCTGATATGGTTGCTATGGTTGGTACTATTGTTGTGGTTGGTATTATTGCTGTGGTGACTGATATGGCTGTTGTGCAGGTTGCCCCTGAGTAGGCAATTGTCTCTTCATGATAGTCACTTCATTCGCTACCTTATGCAGCAGTGGATCCATAGAACTCTGAACAAGATGCCTGATTGAATCCATTTTCATCTTGCCAGGGGTAATCATGTCATCCTCTAACTTGATGGCATTTTCTTGTGCATTGGATAATTCTGTTTCATTAGCCAATCTCAAAAAGAAGGCTATCTCAAAAGGAAGAGCGTTAATGAAAATGCTCAACAGAATTTGCGGAGATGGATTAAGAGTATGAGAAAGATGTGTAATTAGGTGATTAAACCTTGCAACAAACTCCCTCATCGGTTCATTGTTTTCCATCTTTGAATTTGAGAGTTGGGCGAACAATTTGTGACCATCTTCGGCAGGCTTGAACCTTACCAAGAATTTCTCACCCATAGTTGCCCAAATTGTAATGATGCCTGGTTCCAGATGATTGAACTAGTCAACAGCATTTCCTATGAGAGTCTCAATGAAGAGATGCATAGCAACATCCTCATGTGATACATGCAAAACAATGCAAGCTGTTGTGAATGTAGAGATGTGCTCATCAGGATGTTGAGTTCCATCACCGTGGAACCAGGGAAAGTGCTTCCTTGTTCACTTTGGTAACTCATGATGTGCTTGCAGAGCCAAAGGTCCAATGTTATTACACCAAGGCAATGGGGGTGGTTGCCTCTAATTTGCATCATTGTGATTGTTATCATTTGCATCATCCATTGCTCTAGGCTAGATTACTGGTTCTTCCTGCTTGACTTCAGGAACTATTTGAACTTCAGGAACTATGTTGGATGCTTCTCCAACTTCTGTAGAATCAAGATCTTGGAAGAAAGGATCCGTAGCACCGCCTTTTCCCCTTCTTGAATAAACCCTATCAGCCAAGATTACCTACTACCACACAAGAGGTGGTAATACTGGTCTTCCTGCTGCAAGATCCGCTTTGTGTTCTTCTTCATCAAGGATAGCAACCGCATTTCTCCACTGATCAGGACTTTTCTTTTGCGCAAATATGAAACTCATCAGGCTACTAATGATGTCTATTTGCTCTTCTTCCACTCGTACAAGATTTGGTTGAATAGCAGGTGGTGTAAGATTTGGTTGTTGAACTGGAGCTGTAGGACACTAGAGAATCATTCCTGTGACATAAGCCTAAACTTGCTTGAAGTTTTATGCCTCGTGCCCCATGGTGAGCGCCAGAAAACTATTGGTGTCTCAATTCGCACCTCTAGAATGCGAGTTGGAAATAGATAGCTATGCACAGATAAACTGCTCTCCTATTAGAAGGGGGAGTTCCCTTTTTGCTGATGTTTGTTGAAAAGATAAATAAAACCAAATTTTGCCTATCTTCTTTTTGATTCTCAACAGCGAGCACAAGGTTATAAAACTCTAAACACTGCAGAAGAGGTTTTTTCCTTTTTAAAAACTTCTACTACAACTAAGCATAGACTAACGACGCCTTTAATCTCCTAAGTAAATTTAGAGAAAAGGAAATTAAAAGTGAACAAGGAATGATTGTTTTAACAAAAATGTAAGAAATTTTCTCCCAGATTTACATCACAAGACTTATAGTACTTTAATGATGAAAGCTAAAATGAAAGCTACAAAAGCCACACATCTGATGACAAAAACTTGATGAATCGAGAGAGAAGATTAGAGCAAAATAGGAACTTCTAATTCAACTGGTGGTTGTTCCTACTGGACATGAGCTGGAGACTTATCCTTTTTCCTCTTTAACTTAGTCATTTTTGTTCCCTCTAGAAGAACACTCATAGCTTTAACCCTTCGTTTCGGCTTGGAAGTGGAAGGCTCTGATGGTTATACAACTAGCGGCTCTGCTACCGGAATATCATCCTTCCACTTATTCTTCAAGAATATCAAACTATTTTTAACAACTCGACTCTTTCTTTCTTCAATGGAAGTATTCTCTTTTACTGACCAATTAACTGGTGGCAACGGTTATTGCTCAACTTGGTCCCTGAAATATGTGGGAAGTAGAACTTCACCACTCTCTGTCAAACCCTCTATATCTTCTGATAGGATATCAGACATCTGCTGAAGAGTGAACCTGTTGTAACTGCGTTCTCGCACTTCAAACTCATCAGCACAGTTAGCCCAGAAGTCTTCAACCGCATACTTGTGCGTACAATTTGACCAAGATGTGATGCAAAAACACCATGAGGATCATATGAAGACCTCCTGTCAAAAAACTTGAGACCATATTTGGATGATTTATTATCGATTGCCTTGGCATCTGCTCCAGATCTTCATATGTAAATACTCATCCCAAGCAGAAAATTGAAAGCTGCCTTGCATTTGCTATGCAAAAATGTATGAACTTCATAGGCTCGCCTCAAAAATTTCATAAATGCTATTTCATCTGTAGGATATCTCGACAACATGGCTGGCTCTCCTGAGAAGCTATATACTCTGATGTAGGAAAAAATGGGAAACTGGATAAACCAATCAGCCCATTCTGCCATTTCTATTCTAGCATCTGCTGAAAATTGTATATGCAACTCATTATCCATATCTCACACTACATGCATTAGGAATGCATCATTTACCCGCCTGTAATGTCGTTCAGCTTGAGAGACTTCTAACTGCGGGAAATGGTGATAAACATGCTGAATACCCAGAGTTCCAACAATATTCAAACCTCTGAATTGACCCTGAAAAGCCATCAAATACACAAGGTATGACATCATGTGGAATTCATGAGCCCTTTGAAAATCAAGTATTTGTTGGTGGAGACTATCACTGATGACCAATGAGTGCCGACTAGTCATAGAATTTGGTTCCATCAATAATCTAGGACATGATGTAAACCATCCAAGGCTGGAACTTGTTAGCATCTGCTTGACCCGTGATTCAGCTCAGCAGAGTAATCATTATTGCATGTTCCTCCTTGAATTATCCACCTCCAACGTTCTTTGACATGACATTCTATTTTTCCTTCAACCACCTTTGATCAATCTTTTTCCAGTATTTTTCTTTATCATTATTCCAAACCCTCTTGCATTCTTTAATTGAAACAGTTAAGTTTTCTCTCCAGATAGGTATTGTAAAACACTTCTCAATGTCGTTCGGCCTCAGGTTGTAGAGCACACATCCATCTCTTGATTGAATTTCTCTTGTGACCGAATTGTAATGCGTCATGCAAGCAATTACAAATTCGATACTCTGCACTGTGATGGGAAAGGATGCTGCTACAAGCAAACCAGAGTGTCCTAGATTCCTCATAGCATTATTTCCTGCATCCTCCAAAGAATGTAAATTGATTACTGGAAGTACTTTATGCAAGTCTGTTTCACAAGTTATCATGTAATCATGAACCAACGCCGTTTTGGGCCTAATTTGTGTTGGAGAGTACTGCATATTGAAAGATTTGAAAACTGACTGCGAACACGCCTATGTCAGAAAAATCTTGGACAAATGGCTGAAAATTACTTGCTAATTTTTAGAAAAAAAATAGAGTGTGAGCAAAAAAGATGGCACACGGGTTTTGTAGGCAATTCTGTTTTGAAGCAACCTAGATCGTCGGATTTTGAAAAAGCAGAGATTTTCCTGAAAAAGCAGGAAAAAAGCAAATTCCTAAAAAAAGCAAAACTCCCAATCTTCAAGAGGATGATATTCTAGATGGACCCATCTTGATGAAAACTGAACAAACTTTGGTCCAATTTCTGAAAAGCGATCCCCTCGAAACAAGGACTCTGAAAAAGCGAGCCTCCCTACTTCCTCAACCCGAAAATATGAAGAACACTGAAAAAGTACTTTGTTTGGGTCTTCGAATCTTCGTTGAAAGAAAAATAAAAAATATTTCCTCTAGATGCAACCTACAAAATATAATGAAATAAAAAGGCCAAATGCTTGTCTTTATAGATCTTTAAGGCGAAAAAGTAGCTTTGTTTGTGAAAGATTAAAACTTGGATCTCATCCATGAAGAAGACAACTTTTAAAGCACAAATCCAAGTGGATGTCTTCGAATAGAAGAAATCCCTATTTTGTAGTTGCATATGGCTTCACATGTAAGATGATGAAAAATATCTTCTTTTGATGATGTCATCGAACACGCGAGTTGATAGAAGTGTTAGCCAATTTTTCTTCATTTTCGACACTTTTACACTTGTTTTGACTCAAGTATGGCCTGTCTCTGACTTCAACAAGGTGGAGAAATGTCACCGTTGACTGAAAAAGCTGACTGATCCTGACATTTTGGAGACCTATCAACTGAGATTCCATTCCTAGCCTCCAACTCACGATTTGGCATTGTTTGACCAAGTTTTGACCTCTTGAAAACTACCAACAGAGGAAAATCAGGAAACAACTATCAGAAAACACTGTCAAATCCAGAAATTTTCTAACTCTAGTGAAGTTGGGTGCCCCAAGTCACCTGGGGCACCTGGATTCTCCAGCCTTAACCATTTTTCTAAAAATTGCAACTTCTTCAATTTTTTGATTTACGTGCGCATTTTGGTGGCTGATGACCCCTGTTTGGCTGTCGATTTTTGTCTACTCGGATAAAACTGAGTCTAATTATCTAGCAGATAGGCAGGCCTGATGAAAACTGAGTTGACTGTACTTTCAATCTACCTCAGGAAACATGCTAAATTGACCTACTTTGAACCGGACCAGGCTGACGGAGGGAGATTCACGTTTTTCAAAAAAAACTTAGAAATAAACTAACTCTGGTGAGTTTGGGCACCCCAAGTCACCTGGGGCACCTATCTTTCAATGCCTTAGAAAATTTTCTGAAAAACTCAAATTTTATGCCATTTCTCATTTTCCGTGCCAACAACCTTTGTTTGATCTTCGTTTTCAGTTGTCTGGACGACTGTTGAGGTGGGGTAGAGAGTGATCTGAGCAGCCTGAACATATCTGTGATGAAATCCCAGCTTTGACTGACATTTGATTGAGAAGCATTTTTTATGTTTCTCGAAAAACATGAAAAAAAACTAACACTAGAGAGGTTGGGCGCCCCAAGTCACCTGGGGCACTTGGTTTCTTCATACTTAACCATTTTTCTGATTCCCAACTCTCGTCTGCAACTTGCTGCGTTTTGTGTGCCGACAGCTGCTTCCTGATGTCGATTTCGATGATTCATAGATCAACTACTACTGAATGGTGAATGAATTGCATTGCTTGGGTACATCTGATGGATTTTCTAGCTTTTCAAGATCTGATGATCAAAATGACTGCTTTTATGCCCACCAGAACTAACTAACAGACACAGTTCTCGCATTTTCTCGAAAAATGCAAAAAATTCTAACACTAGTGGGACTAGGCACCCCAAACCTCTTGGGGCACTTGAAAACTTCAGACTTAGCCAAATTTTGTGATTTCTAGATTTTCACCTCACCTTGGATCCATCCTTCTCCATTTTGCATGCTTCGTCGAGTCGACGACTATTCGTCGATTCTATGTCGTTGGAAGAGCATTGAAAACTTGAAAATGAGCTCTGGCAGATGAACTTCCTCCATTGATGACTTTAGAGCTCATGCTTCACCTTCTGAAAAAGTAGAAATGACCCAGTAGAGAAAATTTGACTGTTTGCAGATTCCGTCTGGACCACGCTAATCGTGAAACAAAATCGACCAATGAGGATCAAGCGCAACACTTGAGTCGGAGATTCTATTTTTAGAAAGTTTTGCCAGCATCCATATCTCAAGAAACCCAGAAAACCTAATTTGACGTCTATTTTTAGAAATTTTGCTTTTTTGACGAAAATTTTTCTAGACTTGTTCAAAATGCCTTAATGAAGCAAAAAATTTGATTGGGTACAACATAGTATTTATTATTAGTTTATTGTATATAAAATTGGTCAGATCTTACATATCAATTTACAAATATTATGCTCCTTTTAATTCAAAATTGGTGACATGTGTCATGGATTGCATACGTGGAAAATAGTTTGAAACTCTATTAAGTATTATCTATATATTTAAGTCAATTCAAGTATAAATATTTGCATGTAGATTAAACTCGCTTGAACAGATACATCATATCACTTAAATATTGGCACGCTTGGAAAGATATCCCAAAGTTTTAAAGCTGAGCGCGATTAATGAAGCCTGTCTCTATATAATAGAGCCCAACTATGCTTTCTCATACCAAAGATTGAAGCTAGCTTAACAAAGAAAATGGATACGCCAATTTGCCTTATAGTGCTGCGAAGGCAAATTGCTTTCTTGGGATTCATCACAAACTCGAGGCTTAAAACAATAACAAAGCCTCAAAGAATTGCCCATTTGCACTTCCTGGAGTTGGAAGTCGTGAAAATGGTGCTTGGGAGGGATTTCATAATAGACATGAATAGATACAGAGTGAATTCCAACATAGCTTCTTAGATCTTGGCATCATTGCTGGACCTTGGAGGTGTGAAGGTGGATATTCTCGTTCTGTTGTGAGAAAATTTCATGCCAAATTTTTTGGGTAATGATTTGGAGGTGGTAATTGGGGCATAGATAGGTGTGGGGATTCTGTGGTCTTCTGACCTATCATTGGTGGTTTTTGGGGCAGAGATGGGTGTTGTGGTTCTGCGGCTTCCCTTTCTTCTCTACATGATAGATGGGGCTCTCACCCGCCACCATCGGTCAGAATTTTCTAAGGCGCACTCGAGCTCTCGACATGGTGCTGAATATGGAATGGGTGCTGTGCTTCATAGATCTGGTGGAAATAGGTGATTTCTATGGTTTCCCTTAGCTAGTGTTTTGATTTTTGCTATGTAATTTTGATGTAATATATGTAATACATGAGAATTTTTTGTAAGAATATGCCAGGGACGTAACTATCCCCCGACTATAAGAATTTTTTGAATTAATATCAATTTAATATTCACTTTCAAGGCTTAAATTTGATAGTTGTATAGCTGTATTTAGACATTTTTGTTGTAAAATACAATCAAATTTTTAAAAAGAATGTATCATATGAAAGGAGAGATTTTGGACAAACTGTCAAAATTTATATAGGATTATGCTTATTTATATATTTGGTTTGAGGTTTCTATATAATCTACTTATACTAATGTATGCCATAGTATTTTAAAGGCAGCATTGAATAGATTACTATCATAAGAAAATTGCTTAACAGGTAAGGTCGACTGTCAAATTTAAGCCCTGCGGGCCGCTTTGCAGATTTAAAACATAAAAATACTTGCATGCAGATTTAAAACATAAATCAATACAAATGAAAAAAGAAAGTTGCCAGCAAATTGACAAATTACATTATAAATTGTTTATATCATAAATTACTCGATCATTCGGTGAACATTTGATGGATGGTTGTAGTTGCATTTCAGAATGAAATGCATAGAGCGCTAGGCTTGCGAACTTAAATCTATGGAATCACCCTATAACCATTAGATTTACAAAGATCAACGATTTAGAAATTGCTGTGAGCTGTCAATGTAGGATAACTGTCAGCCATGTACTAATTGTGTAGTCCAGAAGCAACACATTGACTGGATGTTTCATTCACTTTATTTTTTTTTTACTTTATAAAAAAGAAAACTTTCTACTACTAAGTGATTTTATTTTTAAGTGAGGGTTAACACACGGGGAGATTTCAAATTGCTAATTGCAGTGCACTAGGGAGATTTCAGATTGCTCATTGCAATGCCACTTCCAACAAAGTAGGTAAGACAAAAGACAGAATTCCTAGGCTACACTTCATCATTTCTTAAAATCTTATTTTGTCAAACTTTTTTCTTAAAATCTTATTTAGTCAAACTTTGGGTTTAGGTTTGAGACACTTAAGAAAAATTAAGGACTTAAGAGAGAATTCACAATTTCACACTGTATAGGCATGTCTACCACCACTAGCAGACCAGCCAAAGTTTTTAGGAAAGGTAGAGCAAGTTCTGATAGAAAAATTATATTATTCTGGATTGCTTAAAACCTCAGGTTTGACTGATGAATACCATGATATTTATGATCCTAACATCTATGGTAAACTTACCTCAGAACTTAGATTTTCATGTGAGAATAACACTGCCAAGAAAAATAAAGTTAATAGTATCAATGCACCGTGGGTAACTGGATTAGGGCGCATGATGTTACACGAGGGTTTCCCTTGCCCAGAATTTATCATGGTCTGTGCCCATAATTATGATGATAACAAAAGAGCAATTGTAAATAAGGATACCAAAGAAGAAATTTATCCATTAATGCAGAAGAATTTGGAAAAGTGTTGGGCTCTACAATGAAAGAATTTGGAGATGTCCACATTGACCTAGAAAAGCTTGCTAGTGATTATGAAGCAGCGGATGAAAGGGACAAATTTGTTTTCCTAAATAAAATAGTTCAAGAAAAAAACAAGTTGAAAAGTAACCATAAGCCTTCTTATCCTTTGCAAATTTTTAAATCATGGGCTCAGGATATTATTTCCATGCTAGCATTTTGCCTTGGACTGGATAGCAATTGGGAAGTGGATGCAAGCCTCTTTGAAATGGTATATAATATCCATTATGGTATTGGTGTACATGTCAAATATAAATTTATTGAGCACATTGTAGAATCCATGCATAAACAATTTTTAAGGATTAAAGGAAGTTTCACCAAGACATTTAGATTCACAACCTACTTGTGCTATTCTTTTCTATTCAAATTTAGTGGAATGTTTCAGACCAACAAGCTTCAAATTCAGCCCTATAGTAATGCCGAGGAAAAGAAAATGGCTCCAGTATATGATTGGACCACCAAGATAAGGGTGTATGATTCTCGAAGGAACTATAATCATTTTGTAGACTACTTTTTGGCTCCATTGCATCAAGCAATTACAAATAGTCCAATGCCTAGATTACCTATATCATGTAGAGATTTCATTCAACTAGGAAAAGAAATACAATTGGCTGATTGGTACTTATTGGAAGAATATACTGTGCTAAGATTTTATGGATCAGGAGTAGAGCCATACAAACTTCCAATACATGTGACAGAAAGGGTTTTTGCATTGGAATATGTAAGGCAAATGTAGAGTACTAATGAACTACACTTTGTCGGTCAGTAAAAGAAGACCTTATTTCCTTCTTTACCTATTTCATGTGGAGGGTTCACATTGGAGAGAAAAGCATTTAAGGTGGCACATGATCTTTTGAAACTTTTTAATTTTGATATTGTTTGTCACTGGCAGTATGATCCATGTGACACCATTAAAACAATGCTTGTGGCCAATAGGAATGCTGCAAGTAGAATTCAACATCAAAGTAAACCCTTGCTTGAAAACTTGAGAAACAAGGATTCCTGGGATGAGGTCAAAATAGCAATGGAGAAAACTGCTGCTGAGAAAGGTATTTCTTTTGAACAATTGTTAGTAGAAATTATGGCATTGCACCAAAATACAGGAGCACTACTAGAGAATGAAATCAGGAGGTACAACAATTTTTATGGAAAAAGTGATAAACCATCTATTAGAGCAAAAATGCCAAATTCTCTAGATGAGTCTGTTACAAACAAATATTGGTCACAATCAAAAATTACTACATTTTGGTCTATGAGGAAGGAGCTAGGTGAACCAAGAACTGTTGCAGAGTATGGAGAAATCGATGAAGATGAAGAGTTTAGCAAATTGTGGAATATAGAGCATCCCAATGAATATGAAGATGAAGAAACTGATAGTGATGATGAACCTGATGATGATAGGGATGAACAAAGCAATTTCAAACCTGGTTTAAGTCAGGCCACAAAAGAAGCATATATTTCAGGAGCAGCCATAGATGAAAAATATGGGTTATCATGGTGGTGGTTTGGGGTCCCAAGGACAAGGAATTTGGAACCCAATAGATTTAGTCACTAGAAAACCAGTTGATAAATGAGGCCTTGGTGCTGAATCAACTGATAAAATAGATCAAGGACATACAAGTACAACTAAAAGAATTCATTTTGTTACAATTTCAAATCCTAATCCTCATGGTCAGATGCAATCACAACTTGGACATACCCATGGTGGAGAGCCTAGTGCGATTGGCACTGCCACTGGTGGAGAACTTAGTCAACATGTGCTACAACAATCGGTCCAATGTAGTGCCCCTCCATTTCCATCTTGGATGTGCAGATAGTCTGGCTAAGGAGCATGAAGATGAAAGTAAAATAATAGGAATATTTAGGGTATGTTAGACAGTTGATGTTGTACATTATATGATGTTGGTAGATGCTACATTCATGTTGGTGACATTCTTGATTATCCTCATGTGTGGTTTCATATGACAATTAGCATGTTTTATTGATAATCCTTGTTGTGACACTGATAATTCATATGCTCTGACATTGTTTTACATTCAGGTGATTATGATGTTGATATGATTGTCATATGTTAGAATTGATTTTTATGTGATTGATTTTGTATTATAGGATGATCTGATTATTGTGTGGTGTGAAAAGAGACAATGTCGTACCACTCATTCATGAGCGTCTGGCGATGTTGCGATTCTCTTTCACTCCGTGACCGTTTTATATTTATTATACTTGTGCATAGATCGTGTTGTGTGCTACAGGTTGCAGGTATCAGGCATCAACTCCACCTGAATTGACAGGTCTGAGCATGCCTTAAACCCAATAGAAATTGTTGAATGGAGATAACATATGGTCCTCTAGTTAGCCATCATCCTTGAAAAGGATGAGTATCCAGTTTTGCACCCAGTTAGTGTTGTTTGTTTGGGCATAATAGTCAGTCATTGTTGTTGTGGTCATGCTTTTCAATCAAGCATAGTGTCAAGTATTGTTCAGCATTTGGGTTATTTAGTTTGGAATTGTTTGATTAATGCTTTGGTTAATTGTTGCATTAAAATAAAATTATTAAGTCAAGAGGACACTTTGATAAATAAATATAGATGCTTTTGTGTAAATTTAAGTTTATGGGAAATTATATTATATTGTAATCTAAGGTCAATAAGTAATAATAATTATAATGAGGAAAATAAAGTGTTATTAAAACAAGAATATAATTGATAAAATTAAAATGAAAATATTTTATAAACAAGTAAATGTTTTGTTAGTGGCAATAAAAATAAATTTATAATATTTATGAGTTGTCATAAAAACTTATATATATAGCAAATTCTAAAATATATAAAATCAGAGAGAAATTATTGAATGGTTAAAAATAACAAATTTTAAGAAAGTAATAAAGGCAAAATTTATTGCCTTCAATAAGGAGAATCTTCTGGAAGAAATGATGGGGGTGGTTATGCATGTTCAACATTATTTTTGAAATCTCAAGACATAATTTAGTGGGAAGGAGTGTGCATTTCAAGTAGCAGAATATGTTTTATGTTTTGGGGATCTCTCTCTCTCATGAAGTTTTTTATTTTTTCTTTTGGCACCATAAACCATAGCTTCGAGAAGAAAGGACTTGGGGAAAAATAGATGCGAGCTGGGAAATTTTGTGAAGATGTGATAGAAGTAATATTCCAGGTATGGACTGAGATATGAAACTGATTTAATGTTGCATTAGATTTAGTGTAATGAATTTGTAATGTGCAAGCTTTATATTATTCTGTGAATTCTCTTCTACATATTCTAAACCCAGTCTGTTGCGTTAGCCATACCTTTAGTTTTATGAACTGGGTTCCTCTAAAATTTTTATATATGGTGCACAACCTAGTTATCTAAATCATATCCGAAAATCAGCCTTACCCAGTTTGTCATTTTGGAGATATGAATATTTTGTGACTATCTACCTCTCACCTGTTTCGTCTCTATTAAAACAATTAGTTGCGTCACCAATAGCTCTATATTTTCAAACTAGGTTTCTCTAAAATTTTTATATAAGATTTAGCTCTTATCTATGATAATCATATCCAAAAATTAGCAATACCCAGTTTGTCAATTCAGAGATATGTATCAATTAGTGACAAACATTCCTATGCCATCTTTGTTATTGTTGTTAAATCTACAAATCCATTCTGTGCATATCCTTTAATCATTGCATTCCATAATTTGGCATCTCTTTGAGGCAATTTGCTGAATAGTTAATGCACTTTGTCTGTGCTCTCACTTTTACATACATGTCTACTAGAGCTTTTCCTTTTCGAAATCTCTTATCATTATCAAAACATTCTATATTTATATTCTTTCTAATATAGTATCTGTTCTTGCATATCTTAATCGATCATATTAGTATGTTTCTTTCGTAGTGGTTTATTTTAGTGCCTTTGAACATGATATTTTGTTATTTGAAGACCAATTCTTGTTTTTAAGTTCTTTTCTTAGGGTTTGAAATTAGCAATATAGTCTAATCTAGATTTAATAATAGAAACATAACTTAAAAGATTTTGGAAATCATACATGGGGTAGTGATATGAAAATGTTTATGTTGGAATTGAATTATATTCTCTTAAATGCATTAGAAATAACATAACGTTTATCAAGTTATATCTTTTATCTGAAAATTAGATTATGGTAGAAGGAAAACAAATTAAGTTGGATGATAATTTTTGAGACTTATTGTGTTTGAAGGGAATAGAATCAACCTAACTCTAATTTAAGTTAGAAGTATCAATTTTGGGTTTTAGTTAGAAATTATTCAATGACGAGTCGTTGATAATAGTCCATGACTTCCAACTACTAAATGTTAACCTTGCAATTAGTCTAAGTAAGACTCTTAATATTATTTATTACCAATAGCATAGGAATGGATTAAATATTGTTACTTATGGCACTTATATCATTTGATCATATTAGTAACTACTACTAGTAGTTAGAATAATATTGTTCTGCATTGTTGAGATAGATTCACTTTATGTTTGTTGGATGATTAACCATGATTGGAATTAATGTTGTATTCTTTAAGACCCATTATTAGTGCATCCGATCATATGTTGCATTTGTGGGATCTTGGTTTATGGTGTGCATTAGAAAGTGAATGTGATGTGTGACCATTGTGTTTTAATGGTGTCAAGTGTTTGTGTCATTTGGGGAATTGGTTTCCAGAGGCCTAGGAGGGTGTGATTGTGTGGGGGTTGGCTATGTGTGCATCATGTGAGTTGAATGAAATGCATTCTTGAAATATTGCCTCCTATTCATGTTGGTATGAAATATGTGCAAGATGGTTTATGCCTTGCTCAGTGTACCTATTCATGTGATTATGTTGACTATGCAAGATGGATAATGCCTTGCTCTGTGTTATGTGTTTGTGATAAGTGTGCAAGATGAGTAATGCCTTGCTTTGTTTACATATTTATGTGTTAATGATAATTGTGCAAGATGGTTAATGCCTTGCCTTGTATAGGGTTTACTAGTTGCAAGTAGGGGGAGTGGCTCTCAATGGGGGCCGGAACCCAAAGAGGTGTCCAGGGCAACCCATTGGAGGGTTTCTTAATCCAGTGATAACCTTAATTATGAGTTAGGGCGAAATGGTAGAATTCACATTAATCAAGATAAAGTATGCCTCACTCATGGCTCAAGTGCTCGTTTAGGCTTGAGATGAGATGAGAAGGCTTGGAATGGCAAGATCAACTGCCTTGTCCTCATGAAAGGTATGTTGGTTCCGCATGAGTTTGTATGGGGGCCGAGGCCTAGGAAGACCTACCAGGACAACCCATGACAAGCTATGTGATGACGCTCCTCCCTAATGTAGTCTAGCACTCCCTAGTTGTATTTCCTCCATCAGTTGTGTGAGTGCCTCAGTACAGTTAAGTGTGTAAGTGATGTTTAAGTTGCTTGTGATGTCTTTGTTGACCAGTGTTGTATTTGAGTCATGTGTAGTCCTTGAACCTGTTAGCCAATTGTCTTCTTGGTTGTTTGCTTAGTGGGACCTTATTGTTATCTCCTAGCATGGGGGGTGGACCTTATGGTTCCACATGGTCGAGTGGTTGTGCTTTTATCTCCATTGGTTTTCATTGCTGTTGTTCGTGTGCGAGAAGGATGTACCTTGTATGGCAGATTTTAGATTTTGCTCTACCTTGAGGAGACAAATACTTATGTTCATGTTCCAGTCTTGTATATCGGTAGAATCATGTATTGTTATCTTGATGTATGTACTCCAATGTAATCAGGGAAGCGATATTGTAAACAATGTAATGGTGTACTCTCTTGTAAAAGAAATTGTTTATGTACTTGTGATCCTATGTGCAGGATCCTGATGTTACTTATCTGATGATATAACATGGAATTGTATGTGTTTATTTATCTGATGCAATTAGACTTAGAATGAACTGTGGTTGTTAGTTAATTCATAATGTTGGTTAGATCTTGTTTTAGTTCGTTAGTAATGCATATGTGGAACCCTAGAGGATAAAGCTTAATTCAAATATTAGAAAAAAATATGATTTTTGATATTTCTTTCATTTAAAAAAAATATTTGTCCTTTTTGTAAGCTTAGTTGTGTTATCCTCTGGGTGTTATCGTTCGGGATAGTCTTAGTTAGCCCATTTGGTTTGCCTATTCAGTTAGCTCATCTATTGAAATGAATGCCCAACCCATTTCTTTCGTTAGGCCACCTATCCATCTAGGTGGTCTATTCCCTCTGATTTGCTTGTTTGTCCATCGGCCGCCCGCTTGCTATAGTGGAGTAGCATGCACCTCAAGGACTCAGCTTCTATCTGTGAACCACGCCTTTTACTCCTAATTCAATCAGGTTTAGAGAGAGAAAGAGTGAATTATTCTATATAAGAGAGAGCGGAAGGGGGAGGTAAGTCCTGAAGGTCAATTTGGTAACTAGCATGGATCAAGTATTTGCGAATGATCCTAGTTGGCCGGACTATATTATATAAGGGTGCCAAGGAAAATTGCATGTGGAGATTTATCCACAAATGGTTGCCTGGTCCATATGTCTATCACTAGTAGATGCATACCCAACATTGAAGTTCCATATCCCCTCCCCCTTTCCCCATTATTAATGTCTTCTCAAACCGGGAGGATGAATAGAATTTTTGGGCTAGCGAAGCTGTATGACTTGGACCCAACTACAATTTTGGGTGGATCCGAGGGTATAGTAATTGGGCTAGAGGGAGCGGACCTGAAGTCATTGTTAGATGGAACTTAGAATTAGTAAGTCCCCTACGATTGCAAAAATCTCATCTAGTAAGCTTGCTCGCCAGCCGCATCGTTTAAGTTGGTGGCAAGGCCCCAGTAGATGAAGAAGCGCCACGTTGTAATTACTAATGGGAAAATCCTCTGATTGCTAATGGTCCAATCCATTATGACACTAAAGTGGGAGACTCGGTACAAGCCCAACCAAAGTTTCTATCTCTCTCAAACGGATGGCCCCCCCACCCCTCTCCCCCTTTCAATAAATAGCATTCGCATAGGCGGATGGGTGGTAGCTCTTCGAGCTTTGTAGGGCTCGATTCCATTTGAAGCATGGTCTAACCGAGGACCCCTTACTTATAAAGAGCCCTCATTATTGAGATGTGGGTTGTTGGTCGAAATGCCCTATATCTAGTAAGGGGTGAGGCTGAAATCCAGATCGGGTGGGTGGGAGGATGATGTAGTGCCTCCCACCGACCCCAAAAATCATCGTATATAGACTAGATTGCAGATCTAGCTTTATCATCTCGGTGCTTATACAAATGTCACAACTCCCACCACCTCGATGGACATGGGAACCTTTGGAGTGATAGCTCTCCTTTGGAATCAGGGACCCAACAACTTGGGTGGATGGGAAACAATAGTTCCGGGTGGGTGGAAAGTAAGCGAAGAGAGTAGCTCTTTCACTCTTCTATTATTCCAACCATTATATGAAGAAAGCCCAGCAAGAAAGGCAACCCCTTCTTTTATATAGTTGTTAGTAAACACCTTTATTCAAGTGGTAGAGGATCCGACCTCTTTAATGAAAGCCTCACTGTCGTGTATTCATATTTCTCTGCTGCCAGAAGCTGGATAGATACTAGTGATGCTGTAGCCATGACATCATCATATAAGTATTAACGACTAGTGGGATAGATAGCGAGTCTCCATAGATATATTCAAGGGATCCTTTGTTTGGCTAATGGAGGCGGCAATTGAGATCAGATCGATGGCCTCATGAGATGAGGGAATGAATAAATGGGTACTTGATAGAGCTATGAATGCCCACCTCATGTGTGGGGATGGGTGGGGGCCATAGGCCACACAACCTGGGCTATCGATTGCACCTACTGGAGTGGGTTTTATTGATGGAATCAAGAACTATCTCCCCCACCCACTCGACAATCCCTGGGGTTGGTTCCAAAGAGGGACTGGGGACGTAGCTACTGGATGGGATCTCAATCATCTGACATTGATAAAGATATGCCTTTCCTCTCATCCCGGTTCCGATCAAAGAGGTTAGGTCAGATCCATTCCCACCCACTGAAGCTTTCTTTATTGCCCACCTGTGGGAAAGTAGGGGCTCCTCGCGAGGGAAATCCAGGGATTTGTCTAGAATCCCCGAGAAACCTAGGGATTTGTCTAGAATCCCCAGGAAACCTGAGGGGATTTGTCTAGAACCTCCGGTCAAGGGTTCATTATGCCCCGACCTGCGACTGAAGGTAATACATTAGAAGTGGGTTTCCGTCCTCGATCGCCTATTATTTCTTTAGGCTAAAGTGATGAAGTCCGTATTTGATGTGAATGGGTCCCCGTCGTAGCGGAGTATTCGGTGTCAGGAGGGTGGGCCCCCAACTATTGCCTCCCACCCACCCCTGATTAGTTGAAGTGATGATAACAACGGTTGCGAGGAGCAAGCTACTTGACTACCTTACTTCTCATCTCACCCACCTAGTCAGTCGCTATCAAGCTGAGTTAGTTGCTTTTATAGATTCCATTGGGTGGGAGTGAGAAGCATGAATGGTGAAGTGAGGAAGGTTGAAATGGATGGGGAGTCTCACCTGGTTTGTCCCATAACAATCAGTTGGGATCGATTGCCTACCATTCATAACCAACTAAAATGCCTGGGGTGTGATCCGTCGTATTCCTCTCCCGGGGGTGGGTTAGGGGAGCCCCTATACTATTGTTGTGGTCAAGTCCATGAATGGCCTGGCGGTCGAGCGATTAGAATTCCTCAATCAATAGATCCATACATGAGAGGATCCCATCCTGAGAGGCTCGCCCCAAACCTCTTCAATCAAATAGAGAAATCAAACTGTGAGAGAAGAGGAAGGTCGATCAATCCACTAATCTAACTCTAACCAATAATATGAAAGTAGGGCACAACCGATCGAGAAATCAAATGCTGCCCACGAGACCCGATAAACTTTGACTGATGACTGCCTTGTTTCAACCCCTCCCGTTATGATCCAAATCCGTTCCCATCCCACCCTACATGACTTGCCTCTTCAACAGGATCTGAACTCGCAGTGGAAGTTGTAAAAGAATCAGTCATCATTGGTTTCTCACCGGGAAGAGAAGTTATCGTATCAACTAGGAAATCACGGCTTGCTTTGAACGCCCTACTATTATTATTGTAGGTCCTGAGGCGAGGCCCTACTAAGACAATTACATAGAAGAGGACACTAATACAAGATACCACACAAATACTTAGTGATCAAGGGATACAGAAGAGACAAAGGATTATGATAGGTCCAAGTCCAACTACCAGTTCCACCACAAGGGAGTTGTTTCTAGGCACTCCCCCCATTAGTGTGGCTACAACAGAAATTGCAAGCACTCCTATTCCTTCACCATTCGAGCGTTCCCTTATTCCTGCATCCCTAGGTTTTGATTACATTCAAGAGTTTAAAAAGAGATCAGAATTGCATAAAAAAGAAAAGAAGCAACTGATGGAGAGTGTGTCTGCTGTAACTTCAGAGCCTGCAACAACCATGATATTACCCACATTTGACACAAATTCAGAAATCATGGAGTACACAATTGTTGTTCCCACAGTTCAAAATAAACCAAAAAATTAGATGGATCGATCTAAATTTTAGGTGAGCAGTTTGCAATTTGATTTTTCTGGATTAAAAAATATTGACAAAATTAATATATCAAAAAGAACAATGAATTGGTGTACACATCATTGCTAAAGCATGATAGAGAGAAAAAAACTTGCAGAATCAAATAGAAAAATTACAGGCAGACTTAGTAAATGAGAAAGCAAAGAGGAAAGCAACAGATAACAAGAGCAATGAATTAGAAAAAAGAATAAAAAAATATACCTCTACATCAACAAACAAAGAGGATAAACAAACAAAGGTGGAATTGAATGGACTGAAGCAAAGGTTAGATGAGAGCAAAAAGAAATATGATGAGGAAAAATTCACGTGAGAAAACTTAAGACAAAGCATTGGGAAAGCAAATGAATAGTGGGAACAAAAATTAGAGAAAGAGAGAAAAAAATGAAATATTGATTGCAGAGCTTATGGAAGCAAAAAATGAAGTAAAATCTTCTCAAAGTAAGTTAACTAAATTTTGTAGACAAATAATGAGGCACATGAAGCAAAAGATCTAGGAGGAAATAATGCAGAGGATTGATCATTTGTGTGAATTGTTTCAGTTGATTGGTGCCATGAGACTACATCATAATAAGCTGAGCAAATATTTAATGGACAACAAAAATGTGCAACTACAAGCAAAAGAGAAATCTACAAATCAAGTTCTAGAACAGTCTACAAAGCCAATGACAATGAATTGATTTCAAAAGGCATTACTGATCAGATTGAAGCCTCAATGAAGGTGACATCTATTATTCAAAAGTGTTCAAAAATACGTGAAACAACAGAATTTGTGATTGAGGCTACAACAAAGATTAAGGAGGATGAAAAGGTAAGGAACTTCACAAAGCTTGGTTTGCCACAGGCTTTTGACACAAATGAGTGATTCATTGGAAATGATAATTTCAAAAAGAAGATGGAGGATGCAAGGAAGATTGATTTGGACCAGTTTCCTCAGAACATAGATGAGGCAAACTTTTTGGATTGCATCAAACCACTGATAATCTTGAATGTATCTTTGGCTGAAACATTCAAGTCAGGATCCAAATTGAAATTTGATCATACATTGTTAATAAAAATTCAAGTCAGACAACATCAACTAGAAGAAATGACAATTCCACCACCTGAATAGTGGAATATGCTAAAAAAGTTGTTAGAATGATTTGATATCGATAATATGAGTTTCCAAGTTCCAACTCAGCTCTGTGCAGTGTTGTCTTTGGGCAAGATTTTACATTGCCTCTATGTATTCCTTCATTTGAAAATCAATAGAAAACTCAAATTCAGTAATGTGTTGATGTTCAATTATTTGTATTATTTATTGTATCAATTGAATAAAAACTCTGATTTCAACTACTAGATACACATTCAACGATTGTTGATGTTCATTGTTCTATATGCTACTATTGTTAATATGTTAAGCTAATGTTATTTACCATTTCAAATGTTTTATTCACATGCCATTGCCATTGAGACCACTCGCTATCCTTGTGGCTTCAACAATGTTTAGATCTACGACAATGGGGTAGCGGGGATGGTCCAGATTAAGTCTGGGCCCATCAACTTGCATGCTATTTAACCTCCTTAGTCATCTGCCACATCTTAACTTTTTAATCATTAGATGGTTAAGATTAAAACATCTTACCGCATATTTGCCCATGTGCTTTATAATTCCTTTAAGTAGCTCACTGTTTAAAAACCCAATGCAACTCCTTCGAAATATTTTTAAAAATTTCATGTCATGTCTTCTAAAGTCTCTTCAACGGTCCAGATGAAGACACGCGTCATCTCCCCGCTATCCCTCTAAGAGTTGAAAGCTTTTGGTGGGCTCCCCGCAAGCTAGTGGGGAACAACCCATATTGACTCTAAAGATGTTGATTTTCAATGCTTTGATGTTCAATGCCTATAGTGGACGATGGGTCCCACTTTGATAGGCAATAAGTGTCACTAGCCCACTATCCCTCTGGATTTCGTAAAACATTATTTTATTCAAGCAGGCTAGCAAGAAGCGGTCATGATTCAATCTTTGAGATCCAGTGGCTCCCATTAATGTTCAAATATGCACATGCTTTGAAGGGATTCTCCATGGCATTAAACTGGTCTATCATACTTCTTGCAAACCAACTACATTGTCCTCTAAGCTTATTTCCATTTATAATTCCTTCTATTGTCTATCCATTGCATTCTGCACTTTTTGAAAAGTATGTGGTCAAGGTAGTTACTTTTTGATGAAAAAAGCTTGGGCTATCTCGGTGGCCTTAAACCCAAAATTGAAGATACACAATAGACATGGCATCAAGTATTTCTTCTCGAGGGAATCGATTATAAATCTCTGTTGAAAGATTGCTTACAATTTCCTTCAAATTATTACTAACAGATTCAACAATGCCATCAAAATCTTCCTATCTAACAGGTACTTCTCTGATAGAGTGCCTAACCGTCTTACAATGGTGCGTTGGTATCTCAAATCCACGTATAAAGGCACATAACTCCCCACTTGCATTAAACTGTAAATAATTTTTAGGATGATTCAAATATGTAATTATTTGCCACCTATAAAAATTTGGGCTTTGAGAAGTTAGATCTAGATATAGATTATCGAGGGCCATGCATGTCATTCTACATAGTTTGGTATACTCATAGATATACATAGTTTTGTCTTGGGCTTTCTTCACAAGATTGTTCATTTCATCCAGCATGGGGAGAAGACTAGCTAAAGTTAAGAGTGTCTCTATATCACTTAACCTATGTAAGAGGTCAGGAACTTTGTCTACTGTGTTGCGATGCTCGTACATTATTCCAATCAAGGATGGATATTATGAAAGAACTCATTTTTCTCATCCATGTAAGGAGATCCATCTGGCATCAAGATCCTTTAGAAGCTTGTTTCCTGTTGTTATTCCCTTAGCAAAATTTTAAAATTCTGCAAAATGTTTGGGACTTCTGTAGAAGTATGTGTGGAGCTCGTGGACTAGATTTTCAACTTTTGATACTATAGGAAACTTGCTTACAATTTTAAATGCTAAATTCATTCTGTGGGCCATGTAGTGAATGGCAAGCATGTATGGTGCACAACTAGTTTGTAATTTTGTGCAAAGACTGGTCCTATGACCTTGCATTACTGCAGCTCCATCAGCTCCTACACACACCAACTTTTTGGCAATTGTCAAGTCATCCATACATGAAATTTCATTCAAAGACTTCTTAACTAGTTCAAATAGATTTTGTGATGTTGAACTATCCTTCATTATATGAACACAGAGTAGATGAGGTCGACAGACATGGTCTTTTACAATATACACATGCATATAGATGCAAGAAGTATTATCTACCGCAGTAACTTCATCTAAAGATAACACAATGAAGTTTGACTCTTTTACATTCTCCTTTAAATCTTGCTTTTCCACCACAGTGAGATAGTTTGCCCATTCCCATCCAGCATTTATTGACCAATGTGTGCTAGGATAGTGAGGAACACTCAAAAAAGGTAATAAATTACTATACTCTAGGTAGTCTCATAGGATGCCTTTTGGACAAAATATGAAAAACAACACTCATATGAACAATTTTGCTAGTTGTGCTCCTTCCATTGCTTTTCTAAATTGAGCCTTGATTGTACCTCCACTTGCAACAAGCTTTGTCATTCTTTTCTTATGCTCATCATATTCCATGACATACTTCACATGAAGACATTCTTCTTTTAATTTCTATCTTAATACTGATGTTTCCTTTCCGTCTATGATTTGTTTTTCATAAACTTTACCTATATGCTTTTCTATAGTGTCAAGCTTTAGCTGTAATTTCTCGTCTCTTTTACATTTCCAACTACAAATCATACACTTGCATTATTTCAGTTGTTCATCTTTGTTTACTTTCTCCACTGGTTCAATGAATGGGTACTTTGACACCCAATCAAGCTAAAAATTCCTTGACATTGCCCACTCATGTTCTAGTTTGAATCTTTTGATTTGCCTTTTCTTTTCTTCTTGCCTAACATCATCTACAACGCCAACATTTTCTTTTTCATCTAAGTCAATTATCTCAATCTGGCTAACTAGGGTATCCCTTGGAACATCTTCTGCGGTATTTCCATCCTCATTCTGGCTAACCAGGGTATCCCTTGGAACATCTTCTGTGGATATGCCATCCTCATTCTGGCTAACCAGGGTATCCCTTGGAACATCTTCTGTAGTATTGCCATCCTCATTCTGGCTAACCAGGGTATCCCTTGGAACATCTTTTGTGAATATGCCATCCTCATTCTGGCTAACCAGGGTATCCCTTGGAACATCTTCTGCAATATTGCCATCCTCATTTTGGCTAACCAGGGTATCCCTTGGAACATCTTCTGCGGTATTTCTATCCTCATTCTGGCTAACCAGGGTATCCCTTGGAATATCTTCTGTGGTATTGCCATCCTCATTCTGGCTAACCAGGGTATCCCTTGGAACATCTTCTGCGATATTGCCATCCTCATTTGACTCAATGGTAATCCCACCTTCTGGTGGTGGTGAGGTATTGTGAATGGCTTCTTCATTAATATTTGGTGCAAGAGTTGATGATGTAGCTCCATCTTGATTTGATGGATCAGAAACATTTCCAGTTCCAAAGTAAGACTGTATACTAACTCCATGTTTTTAGCATTTTGATGGCCTCCCAGTCCCTTCACCACCCTGAGGAGTCTTACCCTTGATCTAGCACTTCGAATAAAAGTTGGAAAAAATGTCTTCTTGTTTAAGGACATACTAATAGAATATAGATCCCATTCCCTACTAAATATCTTCTTTAAGATTGAATCAAGAATGGAAAAGAGATAAAGAAATCTTATAGCACTAATACTATGAAGAAATGATTACTCACCTTTAAGTTTAGGTTTTCACTGACTTACTATTCATTAATGCAAGAATGCCTGTGTTGTAAGTTTGTAACTTTGCCTATGATCAACTTCAAGGTTCCAACTCCAACTTTTGAAATCCGAATTAAGAGCTCACAAGTTCAGAACTGAACAAAATGTGTAAGAATAAATTAGAGTTTTGTTTGTATTTATATCAATCCATATTTGGCAAATTCTGCGAGAATTCTATATGGTATATTAAAATGGTGAACCCTGTGTGATTATATAAGGAATACGTTTAAGTGTCGGCGAGTCAAACCTCGATGGACTACATACATTGTAATTTCCAAGGTGAATATGGCCCTACGATTAGCACAGAGGTGTCATGGAAATTGGTGAAATGGCCCCTCATAATCAACTACTTGTAAATTTTAATTGGTGAAATGGGTCCTCAGGCGCAATGACCATTTAGCGGGGTTGGTGAAATGGGTCCTTGCGCGCAACAACCATTTAGTGGAGTTGGTGAAACGTGTCCCGATACACAATGTTGTTTTATTAGTATTGGTGAATATATAGGTGATTTAGTACTTGCTTCCAAGATTCTAGGCAAAAATATTAGTCGGCCCATTTGAAACATGTAGTTTGTTATAACAAAAATTGCACTTCATCGATTCTCATAAAATAAATTGATGGTGAATGGATATGGATTCGACCGATAATACATAAAATCTAGACGATTTGACCACCTTGTTAGATGCAATTTATTTGCCAATTCTGACTTGGCCGATCTGTGATATTTGTTAATTGGCGAATATTCACCACTAATTTTTTTTGTGAATCATGACAATAAACTCCAAACTATTGAAGTTGATCGGATTCCAAAACGTTGTCTATAAACTGAAGCTAAAAATAGACAATATTTAAAACCCTTTACTTTACTTTCTCTTCTTTCTAAAGTTAATTCTTTTCCCCCTCCCGTGGAGGTTATTGTAGAAGAATCTAATTCACCTTTGAATACACTCTTTGACAATGATTGGGGTTCATTATCTACTTTAGACCTACCTTTGTAGGGGAGTATGAAGTCTCACCATCAAAGCCAAAAACTTCTAAGGTTGCTTCAATTTCTACTCCTAAGACACCTAAAGTTTCTTTGAAAAGTAATGACGATAATACTTATTCTTATACTAACATATGAGACCTATGAGGTGCCTCCTTCCTCTTTAGAAATGGCATCTATTTATGGTTAAGGTTTTAAAATTCTCTCTCAATGTGGATACAATGGTAGTGGTTGTGGTATAAAGGAACAAGGCATTAAAGTCCCCTTAGAGGCTAATCCACATTACTCTTCGTTTGGACTTGGATACCATCCTTTATAGCCCACTAAATCCACTCGTCATCCTAATCTAAATGTAAACACAATTTCATCATCTGCACTTGGTTGTGTATATCCTGAGTTAATTGATACAAACTGCATGATTCTAGAAATGTTCCTTTGGATAGTTTTTTAGCAGATGAAGCTTTGGCTGAATTCCTAGGATATTATGATCATTTACCTCTTTACCATCATGATCATGGATTTCCTTATTATTTAAATGCGGAAGCATACTTTGGGAATGACACTTGTTTATCTAATGGTACTTTGGCATCTCATGAGTTGCCTATGGAATCCCTTCATCCTCCTGAGGTCATAGACCGTAGTACTCTCCTTAATGGAAAATGTCTTGATGGATAAGGATAGCCTTGAAAAAGTTATTCCTATTGGAAATTGTCTAAATCCTAAAGAAAATCAAGAACTTACTTCTCTTTTACATGAATATCTAGATCTCTTTGCTTGGACATACTTCGACATGCCTGGCATCGATCCTAAGGTGGTAACACATAATATCGTTAATTATCCTAATGCTAAACCTATAAAACAAAAGATTCACAAAATGAATCCTTAGGTTGCATTGTTAGTAAAAGATGAGATAGAGAAGCTTCTTCAAGCAGGCTTTATCTGCCCTATTGACTACTCGCCTTGGATCTTGAATATTGTGGTTGTCGCTAAATCTAGAAATCGTATTTGAGTGTGCAATGAATTTCAAGATTTAAATAAATCATCTTTAAAAGATGACTTTCCTCTTCCTAATATTGATATGATTGTCGATTCCACTGCAGGACATGTCTTACTTTCCTTTATGGATGGTTTCTCTGGTTATAATCAAATATTCTTCAATCCTCAAGATCAATACAAAACAAGTTTTATAACTCCTTGGGGAACATTTTGTTGGGTTGTCATGTCATTTGGATTAAAGAACGTTGGTGCAAATTATCAACGTGCTATGACACTTATCTTTCATGATTTCATGCATTATATTTTAGAGGATTATGTCGATGACATTCTGGCTAAATTTGTTTTGCACCAGGATCATGTCAAAATTCTTTGTCAAATCTTTGAATGTATACGTAAATACAACTTACACTTGAATCCCCATTAATGCATCTTTGTCATTGATAGTAGTAAGCTATTGGGATTCATTGTTTCGCATCATGGTATCGAGGTGGATATGAAAAAGATTGACGCCATTGTCAACATACCACCTCCTAAAAATATCTCACAACTTCATAGTTTGCAAGGGAAGATTCAAGTTGTTTGTTAATTTATTTCACAACTCGCAAATCAGACTCACCCCTTTACACAACTACTTAAGAAAGAATCTAACTTTAATTGGAATAAGGATTTCCAAAAATCTTTTGATGACCTCAAAATTTACTTAGCTAATCCTCCTATATTACAATCTTCTGTCTCTAGACGACCTTTTATTCTTTACACATCAACATCTCCTAACGCTCTCGTAGTGTTGTTAGCACAACATGATGATGATGGGAAAGAGTGTGTTGCATATTACATCAAATGAACTTTGCTCAATTATGAAATGTGATACACTATGATAGAAAGACAATGCCTAGCTCTCATTTTGCAACACAAAAATTTAGACATTATTTATTAAATGCTGAAATTAATGTAATGGTAAAATTTGATCCTTTGAAACATCTCTTTGCTAAAACTGATCTTTCAAGACATTTAGTGAAGTGGGTTATGTTGTTAACAACATTTGATCTTAAGTTTGTCTCCTGAAAGGTAATTAAGGGTCAAGCGTTGACCGACCACTTAGTTGAAGCTCCTTCACTATTTTCTAAGTCAAATCAAGAATCATTCCTTTGAAACCAAATCCTTTCCCTGGATGGTGATAGTAAGTGGAAGCTATTCTTTTATGGTTCTAGATGTTAAACTGGCTCTGATGCTAGTGTTATACTAGTACCTCCATCAGGTAAGTCGATTCCTCTATCTTACCATCGCAACTTTCTATTTACCAACAATATTGCCGAGTATGAAGTCTTTATCACTAGATTGCATGCCACAATGGCTCTCAACATTGGACATTTTTGCATATTTGGCGATTCTCAATTGATCATAAGACAAGTCACTAGATCTTATCAAGTAAAGCAAGATAAGTTATCTCAGTATCGAGACTTGGCCTTATCATTATTGAAGAGTTTCTCATCTTTTACAATTCATACAATTCCATGAAAAGACAATCAACATGCAGATGCGATGGCTAGTGTTGCTTCTCTTTTGTCCCTTGACGATTCTTTGAAGAATTATCAATTTATCATTCATAATCTTAAATCACCTTCAATATCAGAAATATCTAATGTTACCTTTTGCGATAACATAGATTCAGCTGAATGGTACTCCCATATATTCCAATACTTGCATGATGGTACCTTTCCTAATCTAGCATCCAGAAGTACCTGAATTTGCATATGCAAACTTGTGGCATGCTACATCATCTTATCAAATATACTATATCAAGGAAGCTATGAAGGTCTTCTCCTTCATTGCCTTGATAAATTTGAGATCCTGATTGCCCTTGAAGAGGCACATTCAGGTGCCCATGGCAGACATTTCAGTGGGAGATCTTTGGTTCAAATATTAATTCGTATGGGTTACTATTGGCAAGTCATGGAATGAGATTCCTTTGCCTTCGTCAAAAAGTGCCTACAATGTCAACAACATAACAATCTCATTCGAGCTCCTGCCCAAGAACTTCATGCTCAGGTTTCACCTTGGCCATTTTCCATGTGGGGCTTGGATCTTATTGGAAAAATTTCTCCTCCTTTTTCTCAAGGACACACTTTCATTCTTACAACTACTAACTACTTCATGAAATGGGTTGAAGTGGTTCCTCTCCAATCCATGATTGCTAAAGTAATCTATCATTTCATTCAAGATAACTTAATCTCTCAATTTGGTATTCCTTCCAATTTAGTTTCTGACAATGGTGCACCATTTAAGAACAAAGATGTGAAGAAATTCCTAGAAAAATATCATATTCAACGCCGCTTCTCTACACCTTACTATCCTTAATCAAATGGATAAGCAAAAGCTTCCTTTGTTATATCGATGCAGTTTCCCTCCAAATTATTTAATGGGTGAGTGCAGGGGGCATAGCCCCTCCTGCGGGGCCTGGGGGGCCTATTATTTTATAAAGGCATCGGGAGTTATTTTTTCTATTAGCCAACATAAAAAACCTTATTTTTGTAATCGACATAAGGCTTGATAAAAGCGGCTAAAGGTTAGGGTTTCCACTGATATTGTATTGTAGCACTTGCAGCGGTATTGAGTTGCAGGGATTGCTGGTTGTAATTAGTTTGATTTACTAGATAATAATATTGGACTCTTTGTTTGGTGGATGTAGCCCAAGTTTGGGTGAACCATGTTAAAACTTGTCTCTCACTATTATTATTTCTGTGTATTTCCATTCCTCTGTTTAATCTTTATTGCATTTAATTGATATCTTCTGATGGCTAACCCTAACAAGTGGTATCAGAGTGGGTTGTGTTTGATTATCATCTGCAGGAAGGTCTCACGGTTGAGTGGGAGCAATGGTGAACGAGGGTAAATTGAAGGGCGATAAATTTAATTGGTAGAACTATCAGTTATAGAAAATGCAGATGGAGGATTACCTCTATTAGAAGGATTTATGGAGGCCATTGGAAGGAGTATCCAAGAAACTGGCAGGAATGACGAATGAGGATTGGGAACTTCTGGAGAGAAAGGCACTGGGAACCATTCAGTTGTGCTTGGCACCATCTGTGGCATTCAATATAACAGAAGTGAAGACAACAAGTGAACTGATGAAAGCTTTGGCTAAATTGTATGAAAAACCCTAAGCCTCAAATAAGGTATTTCTCATGAAGCGTTTGTTTAATCTGGAAATGATTGAAGGTGGATCTATGACAGATCATTTAAATGAATTTAATATGATTATTAGTCAGTTAACTTCTATAAAAGTGAAATTTGATGAAGAGGTGAGGGCTCTCTTGGTTTTATGTTCTTTGCTAGAAAGCTGGAATAGCTTGGTAATGGCTGCAAGTAACTCTGTCTCTAGTTCAAACACTTTAAAATTTGATGATGTTGTTGGTGTTATCCTTAGCGAAGAAATGCGACAGAAAAGCTCAGGAGGGTCCACATCAGGTAGTGTTTTGAATGTAGAAAGCAGGGGCAGATCAAAGGAGAGAGGAAAAGGTTATGGAGGTCATGGAAAGTCACGAGGAAAATCAAAGGACAAGAGATCCCAATCCAGAGGATAGAAGGATTGCTGGTACTATGGGAAACTAGGTCATCTAAAGAAAGATTGCTTGTCTCAAAAGATTAAAGAATGAGACAAACAAGAAGGAAATAAGGAGGCAAATGTGGTAAGTAATTAATCTGAAGATAATGCTTTGATTCTTTCCCTGGATAATGCTGATGATTTATGGGTTTTATATTCAGGCCCGTCTCATTTCATGCTACACTCCATAGAAGTTATTTTCTTGATTATGTCCAAGGGGATTTTAGGTTGGTTTATTTGGGAGATAACGAACCCTATCAGATTGTTGGAAAGGGAAGAATTAAAATTAAGTTGCAGAATGGGAATTATTGGCTACTACAAGAGGTAAGGCACGTTCCAAGGCTTAGTAGGAATTTAATTTTAACAGGGCAACTAGCTGAAGAAGGTTGCATTGTTACATTTACTGATAAAAATTGGAAGGTTTCAAAAGGTGCCTTAATAGTAGAAAAAGGTGTGAAAGTAGGCACCTTATATCTTTGTACAAGTCATACTATTCCTTCTATTTTAGCTATTGTAGAGAAAAAATAGTCAGGATCAGGAACAGTTGCTGCAGGTTCATAGGATGAGACTGAAACAGTTGCTGCAGGTTCTGAGACAACACTGTGGCATAACAGACTTGGGCATTTGAGTGAAAAAGGTATGAAGGTACTTCATTCTAAGAAAATTTTACTAGGTCTCAAATGTATTAATATGGATTTTTGTGAAAGTTGTGTGTATGGCAAACAAAAGAGAGTCAGTTTTCTTAAGGAAGGGAAGCAAAAGAAAGATGAAAAGTTGGAACTTGTGCATACAGATGTATGGGGACCAGCTTAAGTATCTTCTCTCGGTGGCTCTCGGTATTATGTTACATTCATAGATGATGCAACTAGGAAGGTACAGATTTATTTCCTTAGGCAGAAATCTGATGTATTTGAAACATTTAAAAAATGGAAAAGTTTGGTTGAGAATGAGATGGGTAAAAGATTAAAATGTCTCAGATCTGATAATGGTGGTGAGTATTGCAACAAAGAATTTAAGGATTATTGTTCCTTTAATGGAATTCATAGGCAGAAAATGGTTCCAGGGACTCCACAGGAAAATGGAGTGGTTGAACGCATGAATAGGACAATAATGGAGTGTGCAAGGACCATGAGATTGCATGTTGGGCTGCCTTTAAACATGTGGGCAGAGGCTGTCAACACTGCTGTGTATTTAATTAATAGAGGTCCTTCAATTCCTTTGGGCTGTGGTATTCCAGAGAAAGCATGGACAGGTAAGAAGGTGAGTTATTCTTTTCTCAAAACCTTCAGATGTGAAGCATTTGCACATCTAGATTCTAAAAATAGAACCAAGTTAGATGCAAAATAAAAAAAAGTGTACCTTCATTGGATATGGCATTGATGAATTTGGTTATAGGCTTTGAGATTTTGAAAATCAGAAAATTGTGAGAAGTAGGGATGTTGTATTCAATGAGAAGGTGTTGTACAAAGATCAGTTGCAGTAGCATGAGAAGAAAGAAATGGATTATGTGGTGTTAGATGATACTCTAAATAGTGATGTTCCAGTGGTTCCTCATGCTCCGCAACAACAACTAGAAATACCACAAACTCCAGTGAATGTTAGACGGTCAACAAGGCTAAGTAGACCTCCTGAAAGGTTTTCTCCCTCTTTGAACTCTATTTTGTTAACAGATGTTGGTGAACCAGAAGGGTATGATGAAGCTATGTAGGTGGATACAAAGGTTCAATGGGAGCTTGCAATGAAAGAAGAAATGGACTCCTTGCTGAAAAATCAGACTTGGGAATTATGTAAGTTACCTATAGGTAAAAAGGCTTTACCAAACAAATGGGTTTATAGGCTAAAAGAGGAAGATGGAGGTAAGAAAAGATTTAAAGCTAGGTTAGTTGTAAAAGGATTTGCACAGAAAAAGGGCATTGATTTTAATGAGATATTTTCTCCAGTTGTCAAGATGACTTCTATTCGTACTGTTTTAAGTATTGTGGCTGCTAAAGATTTGCATTTGGAACAACTAGATGTGAAAACTACCTTTCTCCATGGTGATTTGGAGGAGGAGATATACATGGAACAACCCCAAGGATTTGAGGTCAAAAGTAATGAGAAATTGGTGTGTAGATTGAAGAAGAGTTTGTATGGCCTGAAACAAGCACCTTGGCAATGGTAGTTGAAATTTGATAGTTTTATGGATGAGCAAGGCTATAGCTGGTGTAATTCTAACCATTGTGTTTATTTTAAGAGGTTGGATAATGACAGCTACATTATTTTATGTTTATATGTTGATGACATGCTTGTAGCGGGGTCTAACATGGATCACATAAGAGAGTTAAAACAACAGTTAGCACAGTCATTTGCTATGAAAGATTTTGGGGCAGCAAAATAAATCCTTGGTTTGAAAATTTGTAGAGATAGGAAGAACATAAAATTGACTCTATCTCAGGCTGATTATGTTGAAAAGGTGTTGTAGAGATTCCATATGGAGACTGCAAAAGATGTCAGCACACCTTTGTCTAGTCATTTGAAATTGACTAAGGAGATGTGTCCTAAGACACTAGAGGAGGAAGAACAAATGTCCAAGGTACCATATGCTTCAGATGTAGGAAGTTTAATGTATGCCATGGTATGCACGAGACTGGATATTGCACATGTTGTAGGAGTCGTAAGCAGGTATATGAGTCATCCTAGATTGGAGCATTGGAATGCAGTAAAATAGATTCTCAGATATTTGAGAGATACATCCAATAAAAACTTATGCTTTGGGAGCTCTAATATTGATTTAGTAGGTTATGTAGACTCAGATTTGGCAAGGGATATTGATACCAAGCGGAGTACTACATGTTATGTCTTTACTGTAGGTGGGACAACGATGAGTTGGATCTCACGGTTGCAAAAGGTGGTTGCTTTATCCACCATGGAGGTAGAGTATGTAACTACAACAGAGGCAAGCAAGGAGATGATACGATTGTAATATTTCATGGAAGAATTGGGCAAACAATAGGCTAATAGTTATTTGTTTATGGACAATCAGAGTGCCATACATCTTACAAAGAATTCTGCCTTGCATTCAAAGACCAAACACATATAGTTGAGGTATCACTTCATTCGGTCGGTGTTGGATGATGGACAGTTAAGGCTGGAAAAGATACATACAGATGAAAATCCAGCGGATATGTTTACAAAGGCAGTGACAAGGGAGAAGCTGAGCTCCTCTTCAGCTTCAGTTGGTCTTCAAGAAAACAACAAAAACAGAACAATAGAGTCCAGGGTGCTTATTTCCAATGGGAGCTATAGGGTTAGTGGTGTTATGATCAATCTCCAAGTGGGAGATGATATGGTGTGGAGTCTGATCAGTCTCCAAGTGAGAGGTTGTTGTTATATGGAGCTAGATCAGACTCGGAGGTTAAATTTTCCCCACTTTTATCAGCGCAGTTTCCCCCAAAATTATTTAACGGGGGAGTGTAGTGGGCAGAGCCCCTCCTACGGGGCCTAGGGGGCCTATTATTTTATAAAGGCATCAGTAGTTATTTTTTCTATTAGCTAACATAAAAAAACCCTATTTTTGTTACCGACATAAGGCTTGATAAAAGCGGCTAAAGGTTAGGGTTTCCGTTGATATTGTATTGTAGCACTTGTAGCGGTATTGAGTTGCAGGGATTACTAGTTGTAATCAATTTGATTTACTGGATAATAATATTGGACTCTCTGTTTGGTGGATGTAGCCCGAGTTTGGGTGAACCACATTAAAACTTGTTTCTCACTGTTATTATTTCTGTGTATTTCCATTCCTCTATTTAATCTTTATTTGCATTTAATTGATATCTTTTGCGGGCTAACCCTAACACTTCTAATAAAATAATTGGACAAATCCTTTAGAAAACTATTAATAAGCATTAGAAGGATTGGCATATTCATCTATCTTACACATTATGGGCTTGTTGAATAAGTGTGTGTACGGCTACAAGTACTTCGTACAACCTCATATATGGTGTTGAAGCGATTATGCCTTTAGAGTTAGAAATTCCTTCGTTGCGAATTTCTCTCAATGGCATCTTCAATGAAAATACTAAAAGAGAACTACGACTTCAACTACTTGAGATGCCCAATGAACAACGCATAAATGCTCCCAACCATCTCCAAGCTCATCAAAGGTCTATTCAATGCTCGTACAATGAACATGTTGTTCATTGTTCATTCAATGTTGGAGATCTTGTACTCTACGAAAATCAATGCAATGTCAATGCACCTCCTAGCGAAAAAGGGACATTGAGCCTGAATTGGCTAGGACCATACATCATCACTGAAGTCTTTGGATTAGGTGCATATAGACTATCTAATATGCATGGTACGCCTTTGAAAGAACCTATTAACACAATGCATTTGCATATATATTATGCTTAAACTTTATGTTCATTTATATGCTAGTACGCTATTTATAAAGCAAATGATTATTAGATAGTAAAATTCAAATTTTCTATTTTATTGTTTGCTTCAATCTTGACAAAGTACGTAGTTTGTCTTGATACATTAAGGTATTTTTCTTAGTTTAGAAAATTACTTAGTTGTTAGCATATAAAATGTTACGTGTGTACCATGTCTAATAATCATGTCATATCTAGGTTAACAATATCACAATGTTGTTAATTAGATCATAATTGCATTATTTTAATATGTGTATATATGTTAATAAAATATATATGTGCATTTCTTCAATTACATACATGTATCAATTAAATCATTGTTGCATTTGTTAAATAATGACATAAAGTCATTTTTACAAATCACAATTGCATTTAATTTTGACATACATTTCAATCATTAGATCTTTATTGCATTTACATAACAAGTAAATCATATATAGAATCTAACCAAATCATAACACCAATCAAAACATCATATATATATATATATATATATATATATCATAGAAGTTTGAGTACATGATAGTAAAAAACCCACCACTAAATCAAAATATGGTGCATCATAATACAAAACATAAAAATCTCATCAAGGTGCTAAACTGTGACATCCAGATCCCTCGGGACCTGGTGGAGCTTGAGTAATGGAAGGTTGTTTGTGTGAGGCTACTGATCATGAGTAACTCCTAAAGGTACTTCATGACCGTATGCCCCTAATCTTACCCCTAAGCTCTCCCACCTCTCATGTGGAATATGTATATAGCTATTGAAGTCAATCTCTTTTAGCTCGTAGTCGGTCCACCTCTGCCTGTAGATAACCCATAAATCCATGACCAGTCCTTGGTGTCGCTACCACTCCACACTAATCTAGATGTATCTGAAGTGCATCTTGTGCCTCCTCAACACTCTCTACTCTTCGGATTGCTTGATCTCTCTCAACCTCAAATTGATATTGCACTACATGTCCCTCCGTGTAGGTTGTTGTTAGTCGTGTGACATTATCAAATAACTATGAATGTCGACCTGCTATGTGAGGTGGCCTTAAACAAGCCCACACTGGCTACTTGGTCAGCTCAGTAGGTATCATCACCTCTATGACTCAACCCACAAGGTTGTGCCATGCCCTCGTACCTACTACAAAACAAAAATAATATCATATCAATATCTCATTCACAAAATCATTTAACATATTTAATATTTCAACAAACATAAATATGCTAATCAATTACTCACTAGGATCACCCTCCTGCCAATCTAGATTGATTGGAATGGTGATTGTACTGATGTCTGCAGTTGTCCCTGTCGTTGGGGGTACCGTAGTGGCACCACTACTTGACTCCCCACACTTGAATCGATGTTGTACTCTTCTAGTAGAGCATAATGGTTGCATGTTACGAGGTTGGACCCTAGGTCTCTCTTCCTCGATGCATGTACCGTCCACTCCTTGGTGTTGTCTCCCTCTCGACACTAACACTAGCATTGGTGGATCCTCATCATCATCATCATCACCTCTAGCATGATCTCTGCTGCTATCCCCCACCCACTCCTCTAACTCATTCCCTCTCTCTGCCTAGGATCTGGGATCACCAGTGGGATGATCTACATGAAAGATGTGAACAGGACGTGTTGTCTCCCACCAAGCTATGTATGCTGAACTAACACCTACATCATCAGCCTTGGAGATGGGATCATCATCCTCTCTAACATCATCTAGATAACTCAATTCCACATCTGTGATGGTAAGTCGTGCTTGATCATAGGGACACACCCTACAACATGAGGACTGTGCATAAAATGGTCATGTGGTAGGAACTCCCTGCACTCAATTGAACTTCCTCATCACTCTGTCATAATAGAAATCAACTACGATGCAATCTCTGTGACCGACTAAATAACGATCTCTTTGCATCCTCGCTAGCTGCCTTGTCTGTCCCATCCACAGTCTGCACAACCTATAGGGTCTCCACACGATGACCTCTGGCTATAACATGTCAAATAATACTCTCCAATATAATAAGTCACCCCATTTCCATGGTCTCCTTAGCTCGTAGGCGTGCGCTTGTGGACACATCCTGATAGGCTCTATCAAATAGCCCATTGGCCACGTGCACGTGATGTGCTCGAATGCCCACACCTATAGGAGTGTGCATATCATCAAGTTGTGTGCCTCATAATGCACATAGCGATCCAAATCATAATAGAAGTGAGCTAACATACTCCTTCCCCAGGAGTATACCGTCCTCTACTCCATCGCTATAATCACATGGACGAGGTCCCTATGAAGGTGAGTGCCTCACCCATTGATATGACAACTAGTGTGATGGTAGTGATCATGATGCAACGAAGAATCAGTGTAACAACTGCACCCTACTCCAACCATTTAATATCAATGTGTCCTCAATCATTGATGACATAGTGCGACCCAAATAGTACAAAAGATTCACCTGAGTGTAGTACTCGGACCGCTGCTCGATGACTCTAACCGTCTCACCTTGCACGGGTAATCGTAGTATCTGACACACATCCTTTAATGTAACTGTCATCTCCCATGTCGGAAGATGAAAGGTGGAAGTATTTGAGTTCCACTACTCCATAAGTGCCACCAACATGGTAGAATGATATGTCATTGTGGGCATCGTATACACCCACCATATCCCAACATCTCACAAATGCCCCATCTCTACGTTAGTTAGTGTGCTTGAGCGGCTATGTAATAGTGTAATAAGTGGCCGCTGGCATGCTCTCGCATCCCTGGGGCTACCTAAAACATGATAAATAAAGCATACATCAATATTTTACCATCAAAACTTTGAAATCAATCAAACAAAATAAAAAAATCCTTGCTCTTGGACTAGGGTGCCTAGACAGGTCTAGGGCGCTCAGAGAGAACTTAGGCACTCAGAAGGGTCTGAGGCGCACCAAGAGGACAATGGCACCCTAGGATGACATGAAAAGTGTCCCCCGGGCTCATTCTGTCTTGAAAAAATGACAAAAACACATAAAAATAATAGAATAATCAAAATACAAGTTGGATAGAAGCCCACCTCATGCTCGTCTAGTCCTTGTGCTACTCGGCTCCATAGTGCATTCATACTCGATGGTCGATATGGCCTTCGGCTCAGCATGGTAACTCTCCTCCTCACTCAATTCTCTCCAAATGCTGAAAATGACACATGAATAGTAAAATGTGAGAACTTCTTTTACTACTTATAGTAAAAAGCTAAGAACTCTTGATTACTATCTAGGGTCAAAGACCACATCTCATCACCATCTCTTAATCTAAACATCAATAACTTAGGCTAGAGAACTCGGATTTGAGTGTCTCTCATTGCATTGAAATCCTAGTTTCGCCATCTCTACAATCATATGTTTATTGAAACCCTAACAGTAGACAAACGAATATTGGTTTGGATTTCACAAACTTATGACAAATTATAAGGGGGTTTCACCACAAAATCTAGAAACCACGTTCATGAACTTATATGATGAGTTTCACAATGAATGCTTTAACATGTGACAACAATGAAAGAAGGATAACACACAGATCTCAACACACAAAGAGATAGGTTATTTGAACACATTCAAATTGAGATACCAAGAAATGGCCGTGCTTCATTAAATCAATTGCACAGTTAAATGTTTCAATGGATGACCTATGATTTACAAAGTGACACAGAAGTATTACCAATCTAACATACAAGAAATCAGTAACAATAACTCAAAAGTACCATTGGAACACACGAACCAGATGCACTCTTTATTATCTTTGTGAAATTATATAATTTAAAAAAAAACCTTCCTGTACAAAGTGTTAGACCAAAGGTCTTTGAAATCTTCTCAATAAGTTCCCCCGTGAAAAGTCCCTTTTACATTTGAAATAGCCTTGTATTTATAGGTTTTTTCCACATAACTACCTCATAAGAACTTCCTAACTACTTCAACTACCTTTTTGAAACATAATAAAATAATAAACCTTTTTTTTCAGTTATGTTTTACATCACTTTTCTAGAAATAAGGTTCATTTTCTAACTTTTAGTTACAATAAGTGACAAAAGTCACTTTTAAAAAAAGGTAACTTGAAACTTGCAACTTTTGAGATGTGGATTTCGCTAAGTTCTTTCCATCTCTGTCTTCTCCATTTTGACAATCAAAGCTCGTCATATTTTGACAACTCCTCTAAATACCTGAATCTTAGACTCCTATTTTTGCGCATATAAAATACAAACTATAGAAATAATGTCTTTTACGTAGATTGAAATAACACTCCACATTTTCCTTCTCTGATTACAACCATTGCCATCATCTCCCAAGCTAATTTCTCCAACTTTGTAGGCACGTCTACCAGATCATTTGCAACCTAATATCAAATAAGAATGAAAACAATCCTTCTTCTATTTAGGCTTTGGTGGATGACCATGTAATGTACATGACTAACAATATATGCTTGTTGGCTTTAGAAGTAGATTGATAACATTTCATTATAATGTCTCCTTGCAAATTTTGCACAATATTCATCATATCTCGGAATGAAAGGCCACCTTCCTTTGTTATGCAGTTAATGCCTATAAGGATCTGTCGGGAAAATGTGCAATTCATCCAAATCCTTGCATGTTGAGGCAACCACTTCAATTCCTTTGTCTTCTATATAATACCCATAAGTGTTGCAGTTTGTGGAAATGGCCAATAAACTTAATAAGTTCCACATTCAGAATGGTTGCATAACTCAAATTCAAATAGATTGAGTAGACTAAAGGTAGATAGATAGTAGTGACCATAGGACAAGAACAAAGTTTTTTACTACCAAGCCCTGAGCAACTTTCAAGCACTGGTAGCAATGCATTGACAATCTCATCTATCTCAACCACATATGAATGATCATGCATTTGTTACTTAGAAGAGAATCAATTTGTAACAATATTCCATGAATGGAATTGAAAGAACTAGATTGTTTGTTTGATGGAGTTACATTATCCAAATTTGGGGGGGGCTTGTTGCAGAATTCACCAACTCACTGTGCCCCATTTGGATATCTAGCTTGGGCAATCCACTGAGAATGTACAACAAAATATTCAACAAATTCTCCTAGATACTAGCTAGTATAGATATCTTAAATAAATCTATCTTAAAAAATGCTAAGAGATATCAATATGAGGTTATTTTATTTACTTTAAATTGTTTTGTTTTACATTATCTACATTTTGTATTTTGTGTATTGAAATATGCTAAAAATTATAATTTAATTATAAAATTTTATTTATGTTTAGTTAATTATTTAAGGTCTATATCTTCACTCAACCCTATGTCCATCAATTTTTCTAACTATAATTAACAAATAAAAAGCATCTCATATTAACAAATCAAAATATAAATTAAAAAACATCTCAAATTAATATCTTTGATGACAACATATCTTTGTTTTTATAGAATGCTTATTTCGGATTTAAGTAAGAGTTTTTTTAACACACTCACGCCATTACACTCCACCCCTTCTCCATTGTAGCATTAATTAAAAAATATTTCAAATTAATATCTTTGATGACAACATATCTTTGTTTTTATAGAATTCTTATTTTGGATTTATATTATTTAAATATTAAATATTAATATTTTGACATGTAAATGGCTGTCAAATTTAAGGTAAAAAATAAGTTTTTTTTAACACACTCACGCCATTACACTCCACCCCTTTGAATTTTCTTATTTTGGATTTAATAATTTAAAATAATAAAGATTAACATTTTGACATGTAAATGGCTGTCAAATTTAAGATAAAAAGAGTTTTTTTTTTAACACACTCGCGCCATTACACTCCACCCCCTTACTGCCCTTACTACCATTGTAGAATGTCTCTCGACATTAATGACACTAAGACTTTTGATGCAAGAAAAACAACTCTTAAGTTGCACTGAGTTACACATCTTCTGATATAAGGAATGAAGACAGAAGGATTCAACGAATCTTCAGTTCCACCACTAATTGTGGAAGGATTTAGTCAAGCGAAAATGATTAGAACAGGAACCAAGCTTGGATGCAGGCATTTTCCCAGCTTATTGTATCTTCAATATTGGGAGACACCTTCTTCTAGCTGCTTTGTTGCCTTATATAGCTCTTTTAGAGGGAAAGGGTATGATGTTGGATGCCCGTGGAGGAATTCAAACCTAGTCATGGCACTACGTGTTGATTCTTGTTTATGATCATTTAGAAAACCAATCGTATGATGAGCAAAAGCAATAAAGACCGGTGGCAGTATTTCAGACTTCCCAATAATGAGGAGAGAATGAGCATACTGCAATTATAAGGACTTCTACACAGAAACCTGAAGCAACCTTCAGGGCATTAAATACACGTACTGTGGGCACCACACCATCTGATTGCATAGAAAAGGTTTTCTATTCTTATATTAGGCAGAGATTATCCCTTCCTTGCTTTAATGGACGACCATATCCTGTTATAAAGCTTCCATTTTGGCATAGTACGAGAGGATGTTGGGAATATATTCTTGCAACTGTCTATTATTCTTCTCTCCCTCGACTCTAGCCATCAAAAGTTTTTAATAGGCATGTCCCCATGCTGCTGTTAGCTTATTTCTGCTCAATTTTTTTAAGGAGATAGAGATATTTGTGGAGCTAGTGACCTCATGAATATTTTTTTTTACTTATCTTAAGCAGTTATCTTAATTCAAAAAAAAAAAGTGGGGGAAAAAATTATATTCAGCCACTTTCATTGTGGAGTGGCTGCTTATTTCCAGCCCCCCCTTTTCAGTGGTTGCTCCACCAAAATAGGGAAAGATTCTATATTATCCTTTTCCCGTAATTGTAAATTTCCATGGGGCCACTCCAACTACTTAAATTTGTTTTTTTTTTAATTATAAATTTGCTTAAATTTAAGCAGAAAAATAGTTTAAGCAGCAACATAGCATGGGGACATGGGGTTAGCTATAGTTGGCAATAGTTGTGAATTGCTTTTGAAGGCACTTTCATTATCGGATAATAGAAATTAAAACTAGTTTTAAACTCTTTTACCTTAGTGACAAGAGTTTCTCAAAACGCCTTTGATATAGAAAGTAGTTGATGTTAATTAAGCTTTGTCGCCCAAGTCTCCTCTCGACTTCTCCATTCATTGGCCTTTTGAAGGTGGTTCATAACTAGAAACTAGTTAGAGAAGCAACTTACACCTTATCTTTAGTAAAATCTAACCATTCCTTTTTCTTTATTAGTGTTCTTGAAGGAATATATAACTTTGTAAATTAAAACTTTCAAAACAAACTACTTTGACCGATGATAAAAGAAAAATTTCTTCATCGGTATTCCATATGTTCTTCATAACCTCCATTCACAAGTAGTTATTAACTTATGACTTTAGAGATTTTGACACCTTTTTAAACATTTTCTCCATCTTCTTAAGTAATTTTGAGCTTGTGATTTTTATTTTTTTGTCCTTCTCAAAGTCCTTTCGACCCCATGGTGACATGTAAAATGTTTTAATTGTACCTAATATTTTGCACGATTTTGAGATTTAATTGTTTTAGCAAATTGTCATACTGTTGAATTGTTTCCAGGACTTTAAATTGGAATGATGGACAGTTCTCTTTCAAACTAGTGAATGACTTGACACTCAAGGATAAATGGAGAATTTATGACTAGGAGCGATTTAACTTAGGGATTTTGACGTAAAAGTTTAAAATTTGGCAACTTAAAATGCAAACAACAGGTCCCCAAGCAACAAACAATTAATCCAAATGAAGCATCCACATCTCAATCCATCCCCACATCCCAAAAATCTCGCTCCCCATAAAAAAATCCTGAAAATCTTATGTCCATTTGAGTTCCTAAATCCCTAAATTAGCGATACCTAAACCCCCTATCCCAATTCCCATTACTCCCCACTCCCCATCAAAGTCAAAGGCTTCAAAATCTATCAAGATGTTTTCAATCATTGGTCTTGGTTCCCTACGATTCCATGACATTTCCACATACCTCCATCTCCCTATCTTATATCCCTTATCCAACATATTCACCCCATCATACTCCTATGGTCCATGCTTTTGCTCCATTCCCCATTTATCCATCCATCTCCATCCATCATCCACATCATAATCCACCATTCATTCCATTTTCATATTCCCACATCTATCAACATCCATGCGCATTATGCTGCCTGCTATGGTCCATGTGCAACACACCCAAAACGAGACAATCCTACCTTGCTATTGGAAACATATGCTTGAGTCCATATCCTCCATCCCATCCAAATAGTAAAAAAATACATAAAATGAAAAAAAGTAAAGAGAAATCATTTATCCAATGGTGAAAACCTTGCAAATAGGTGCCTTGGATAAGTACCATGATGAAAACCTAACAAACAAGCATCATGTGTAGATCGATTGTCTATGCACCTTACACTTGGGGGCATGTTGTCTCATCTCATCCTATCATTTCCCATCTTATCTTCCTTATCCACTATATTTGAATAACTATCCCATTGATCCAATCCATCCTCCTTTCCTCCTTTTGATCTTGATAAAGATAGGGGCAAAATGTTGAATAATTCTTTGGACAACATTTGGTTTATATACTCCTTCTTGACCCATCTTATCAATCCTATCGTTTCAAGCATTGTCACGCCACATCTTGAGTCTAATACCTAGCATAGGGCATGTTATTTCTATGCGACATAGTCCTTGGAGATCACATCCTGCATTCTTTTGTCCATCTATCATTTATGCATTTCCCATATATTATCCACTATCACCTATCCTTCTACATATCCATCCATTTTACACTTCCTCTCCCATCCATTATTCACTATCACCTATCCTTCTACTTATCCATGATGTTCCCTTGTCATTGGTATCTATCACTAAGGCTATCCAACTACAATCCAATGTCACCCAAAAAAAATCCAAAAAAATCAAAACATCAAAAAAAAAATCCAAAAAAATTAAAACATCCAAAAAAATCAAAACATCCAAAAAATCTAAAAAATCAAAACATCCAAAAAAATCTAAAAAAATTAAAACATCCAAAAAATCTGAAAAAATTAAAACATCCAAAAAATCCAAAAAACCATAACATTCCAAAACATACAAAAAAATTTAAAACATTCTGAAAACTCAAGCAATAAATCCAAATGCAAGTCATCCTTACTCCATACCAATCCAGTTGAGTAATCTAGCCAATCATCCAAAATCATACTTTGGTTTTGATTCCAACCTTGTTGTCCCGCCTAACAATCGATCATTTATTCAATCATCATCAATGAGATATATCGTTCTTGCATCCTTGTGTTGTTCTAGGGATATATCATTCCCCACAATGACAACACTATCCTTAATCAATGAAATCAATCCTTGATAAATTAATCCTTGGTTTTTAGCTTGGCAGTGGCAATAACCTTGTTTGTTTTTGAATCATTTGTGCATGCTTGCTTGCTTTCTTGTGCATGTTATTAATTTATCTTGCATTTGTCTTATCATTTTTTTAATCTTGCATCAGACTTATCATTTTTATCATTTATCCGTATTATCATTTTATCTTGCCTCTTTTAACTTGCATCTTTTGTCTTACATCTGCATCGGTCCTTGGGAGATTGGTTTTGGGATAGATTGATAGTTTTGTTAAATTGATGATTCATGGATGGTCTTGATACTGTAACGCTTGGAGGGATTGTTAATGTGATATGATTTATGATGGGAACAAATGTTGGAGATTGTAAACACATGCAAGGAATCATTGAGGAGATTCTAAATGTGTTGAGCAACTTCTTTGATATAGCATAAAATAAGATGCACTAGGATATAAAGATTGAGATTATGTAGTGTTTTATGCATAAAAGGATTGACTCAATAACAAATGAAAGATAGACAACAAACCATGGCACAGACAAGCCAAAGAAAAACAACAAGAAACATGAAAAAAAGAGATATACCAACAAGCATGTCCTTGAGACACAACATAATATAATGAACTATTGTGACCTTGGTGGAGTATGTAGATGGGGTGACACGTAACAAAATGTAAATGAAAGAATATATCCCAATAGACATATCCTTAAGACACAACATGGTATGATGGACCATGGTGGACTTGGTGGAGTATGTAAATGGGACAACACACTAAAAAAGCACAAAGGCACAAAGACATAAAGACATGGAAGAGGAAGAAGGGGAAGGCCTAAGAAGGACATAAATAAGGATTTAGCTCCCAAGAAGTATTGTTTGCCCCTAATAATAGTAATGATAATTGATTAGTCTAAACCAAGATGTTTTTCAAGGGACAAGGTGGAAGGTTGCATCAAGAGCATTGGTTTAGGCTAGGATGTGCTTTCATGAAGTGGAGATTGATTTTCTTGCTTGAGGAGTCATGTTGTAGAAGAGTGTAAATTAAAAATGCCAAAGTGTGCCAAAGGGAATCATCTTAGAGTTCTTTCTCGAAGCATAGATTAATCTACTACCCCCAGTCCATAGTTCGAAAACAAAAGGGGAGAGTGAAGATGGAATGGATTTCATAGGTGGATAAAGTGGAGGAAAGATTCCCCTAGGTATGAATGCTTATAGATAATAAGTACCTAGTTATTCACACATGATTCTTGCGAGCAAGTTTTCATCATGGTGCTTTCCCAAGGTACCATAAAAATGGTTTTCACTAGAGGGTGATTTTTCTCTTTGCTTTTTGATTTTTTAGTTTTTTTAGTTTTTATTTTTGACTTTTGATCAAGCATAGAAGTGCTTGAGACACATAGTATTCAAAGGCTCTTCTAATTCTTGGCCATTAGGTGTAGCAAACTTGTCAGCTTCCAATCCATATTTAGCCATGATCGTATAGGGACCCAACCAGTTTGGTTTGAACTTGCCTTTATTTTCAATGTTCTTATTGGTCCTTTTTATTCTCCTTGAGGACAATATCACCAACTTAAAATTCTCTAGCTTTGATACATTGATTGTAGTTGTGATGAAGGTGATCCTAATACACTTTTAAATGATTGAGTGCATTGAGTCTATGTTCATCAAAGAGTTCCAACTCATGCAATCATGCAACTTGATACTCATCATCAATCAAATGTTGTAAGGAGATCCACAAGGTTGGTATTTTAACCTCAAGTAGTAAAATTAGTTCATCTCCAAATACAAGGGAGTATGGAGTGGCTCCTATGGGGTGCAAGTGCTTGTGCGGTAGGCCCATAGGAAAGATGAATTTGGAGGTGCTAGTCATCACTAGCGTCATTGACAATCTTTTTAAGAATTTTGATGAGGGTTCTATCAGATCCCTCAGCTTGGACATTACCTTGGGGGTAGTATGGGGTGGACCATTTGTGTTTGATATGAAAATTTTCACAAAGGGCCTTAATTTTAGTGTTTTTTAAGTATTTTCCATTATTGATGATGATAGAGGTAGGAATACCATGTTGGCAAATGATGTGCTTAAAGATGAATTTGGATATTTGTTTATTGGTCACATAAGTGAGAGAAATGGCTTTGACCCACTTTGTGAAGTATTCAGTAGTAGTGATGATCTGCTTATGGCCATTAGAGGAATTAGGATTGATCTTATTGATGAGGTTGAGGTCCCAAGTGGAGAAGGGCCAAGGAGTAATGATGGGCTTCAAGGCTTAAGGTGGAGCATGGATCAAATCTCCATGCTTTTGGTAAGCTAGGTATTCTCTTCACATATTGGCAAGTGGCTTGCTCCATGGTAGACCAATACTATGTGAAGGAGCTTCTTGTCTAGGACAAGATCGTTGATATGGGCACCACAAATTCCATCATGAACCTCTTTGATCACAAGGTTTGCCTCATTTGAATTTAGACATTATAACAACATCCCATCATAACCCCTATAATAAAGGGTGTCACTAAGGTTGGTGAAATGGGAGGTGCATTAGTAAATGATTTGCTTTGATTAGATGTTAGGTCAAGCAACACAATTTAATGGGTGAGATAGGCATGAATATCATGATACTACAGATGATTAGGACCAACAATGTCACACACCATTTCAGATTCTGAGACATCATATGTGGGAATGAATAACTATACCAAAAATTGGAATTCCTGTGTATCCTCTACCACATTGATGAGTGAGCCTATCATAGCAATAACATCTGTAGCCTTGTTGTTAATTCATAGAATTTGCTCAAAGGATATGTTGATGGAATATTGTTTGAATCTATTCACCATTATTTTGTATGGGATGATCTTGTCATCTTTGGTGTGATATTTTTAATTAACTTGCTTGATGATAAGTTGGGAGTCACCAAATACTGATAAAAATTGGATGTTCCATTGAATTGCAAGTTTGAGCCCTAAAATTAATGCCTTGTACTTAGCTATATTGTTGGTGCACATAAAGCCAATCTTGAAAGCCTTAGGAAAGAGGTCCCTTTATGGTGTGATGAACAAGATGCTTGGCCTCGATCCATGAGTAGTGAAGGAACCATCGAAATAGAGCTTCCATGCTTGTGATTTTGTAATGCAAATTATAGACTCGTCAAGAAAATCTAGTGTGAGAGGGTGTCCCCCAATGGTGCTTCTACCAACTAGTATGTAATTACCTATCCCTTAATTACTTTTGATCTACGTACTCAATGTCGAATTCATTAAGGAGCAAGACCCATTTAGCCATTAATCTTGTCAAAGTAGTCTTTGAGAGAAGGTACTTGAGTGTGTCAATCTTGGCTACGAGCTTTGTTTTGTGTGAGAGCATGTAGTGTCATAGATTTTGAGAAGAAAATACCACAACTAGATAAGATTTTTCTATGAACATATAGTTACTTTTCTATCCAACCAATGTTCTACTTAGATATTATACACCTCTTTCTCAACCTTGATCATCATGTTGTGCAAGTAGGGCACCTAAAGTGTATTAAGTAGCTAAAATGTACAACAACAACAATGATTTATTAGGATTAGATGCCATAAGTACTGGTGGATTAGCCATGTATTATTTGATTTGATCAAAGGCCTACTAACATGTATGATCCCAGTGAAAAAGTTATATTCTTTTTCAAGAGACGAGCATATGAATGACATTTATCTGTGAGTTGAGCAATGAATCTTCTAATGGATTGTAATTTTCCTTGTACACTACGAAGTTGTTGAATATTGTGAGGTGGAGGCATTTATGTGATGGCTTTAATATTTGCAATATCCACTTCTATTACCTACCAAGAGACAATGTAGCCTTGTATCTTAGTCATAGATACTCTGAACACACATTTCTTTGGATTAAGGTGGACCTTATATTCCATGAGTCATTGTAGAATCTATTGTAGAACTGTAGGATGATCAACTTTGGTATTTTCCTTACCCAATATATCATCTACATAGTCTACAACATCATGATGAAGTATGTCATGGAAGGCGACAATCATGACTCTCTAATAGGTAGCCCCTAAGTTTTTCAACCCATGGTGTTATAAAGGTTGTCTTGTGTTGGTCTTCAACTACTATTTGAATTTGATTATATCCAAAAAATCCATCCATGAGGGAGAACATTTCATGTCCTATTGTAGAATTGACGATGAGGTTGATGCTAGTCAAAGGGAAGTCATTTTTAGGGCATGTTTTGTTGATGTCATAGAAGTCTATATAAATTTAGACCCCCTTAGTATTTTACTAATAGATAAAATGTTGGAGATCCATTTAGAGTAATCGACAAGTCAAATGAATCCTACCTCTAAGAGTTTCTATAATTCTTCTTTAACAAGGAGAGCTATCTTGGCCCGTGCATCTTGTGTATCTTTTATTTGACAGATTTGGCATTGAGTCACACAATAAAGTGGTGTACGACCAGAGAAGGGTCAAGACCTAGCATGTCGGACCAGGAAAAGACATTAGAAAATTCTTTGAGTAAAGTGGTATAAATTCCCTTGTCAGAATCCATGGTAGCTACGATTTGAGTAATCTTTGGATTATCATTTATCCCCAAGTTGATGTCAATAACATCCTCTACTAACAAAGTTGACCCATCCTAGAGTTGTGCGAGTGTTGGAGGGAGGTGGAATGCTTCATCCACACGTATCTCTTATTTTCTCCCAAGGGTGAGAATGATTTTTCCTTAATAGACTTCTTGGATTTTTTTGATGTTTCTAATTGAACAAATTCTTCCCCCTCTCTGAAATATGCCAGTCTGTTAAGGTCTATTGCAAAAACTTTCTTGTGGCCTCTTTGTGGGATGTAGTCTTAGAGTCCCAATTTTTTTGATAGAGCCTCTTCATTTTGAAAGGTGTCAAGTGGTATGCTATCATGTTGGTCCCAATCTATGAGCTTGGGATATTGAAGGTCAAGGTATATGGCAAGGATGGTGGAGTTATGGAAGAGGTTGGTGGTGGCTAAATCCTTGTAGGAGTGATGGAAAATATTTATTCAAGTGTTTTAGATTTCAAAGGGGGCATCCTTGATGATTTTGGAGGAAACACTAGGATCAACGGGTTGCTCATACCATGATATATATCCTAGTCCCCATGTTGTTGGGTGTATGTTGGCCTGGATAGGTTCGAGGATTCCTTGTTCATGTACCCCAAGGCCCTTACCTTGGTACTTCATATGCTTGCACATTTTTAGGGTCATGATATATTCATTGTTCTAGAAGCATGATGCAAACCCTTCTCCAATATGAAGCTAGGAACTATTAGAAATCTTTATCTATTCATCTACTAGGATCGTAGTTTGCACAAATGTTATGGAACCATACTCAAGTTTGTTGCACTTTGTGATTGATTGCATGCCAGGCCAATCGTAGGATTATGGGGATAAGGGGAGCATACACAAATGAAAAGCTTGTTGGAGTTCATATTCCCCACAACCCTTATTGATGATCCTAACCTTGGATTTGGGTGGTAGATGAGTGGACGATGATGGGAGATCACCTGGATCAATGCAAGATTGAAATTGCTTGTCCTTTCTAGGAGTGATAATTTATATGCTAGAACAAAGGTGAGATTTTTGATATTGTGCTTCCAACACCTTGCAATATTGGAAGGGGTGGGGATTGGCAAGGATGGTAACTTCAATGCATTCATGAAAGAATTTGATGCATTAGTGGAAAGTGGAGGGGAAAACCTGCATGGAATGGATCCAGTGGCATCTTAGGAGGATGGTATGGGAGGTCAATATCAACAACATGACATAGGGTTGGTTGTATGATTGGTCCAACCTATATTGGTAATATTATGGTCCCTTCTGATTCTGTTTGTGCATTGTCATAGGCCTTGATTGCTATTGTTTGTGGATTCAAGACCTCTTTCATATATCCAAGAAGATGTACCAATTTCAAGGTATAAATATTTAACCCAACAACATTATCTATAAGCACTCTTGATTTTATGCTTGGAGATTATGGCTTCTATGTGTAAGGGGTAGTTATGAGATGGATATATGGAATATCTTTCTCACTAAAGGTAAGGAAATGAAGTGATGAGAGATGGATGATAAGATCTTATAAGTGGGAGGGGTCAATGTTACAAGGGACCATCGACTCTTGTAGGACCTTTTCTAATACTTCCCTATGAACAATAGATGTTCTAAGAAGATCCTATATTTATACATGTGTAGAAGTTTTCTCAAGCTATTCAATAATATCATATTTATCATTAAGAGTAGGTGGAGGAGTCTCTTGAATGGTAACCCTACCATGTCATATGGTTATGACACAATTATATGTTTTTATTTTTATGGTGTTAATAGTAGCTTGTTGAATGCTGCCAATAATGGAATCTTAATTATGGGAGATCTCATGTTAATGGATATTATGGGTGTAGGTATCATGATTTTGGTTTGAATTTGATAAGAGATGTGATTGACTATTCTTCAGGAAGGGGTCTTGGTAGATTCCCATTTGTGTGTTTGGTAAAGATGAAGTTTGTCCTTCCACTTTAATATCTCCCTTGTCAATCAAATCTTGAATGTAGTTTTTTAGTTTCATGCATTTGTTTATGGCATGTCCCTTGACTTTGTGATATCTCAATACTCATTTTATATGTACTAAGATACTTTAGGTTTATTTTCATCAAATGGCTTTGATAGGGGAAATATGATCATATTCACTTTTAGCAACTTGTGAAACACCACGTCCATGGGTTCTCCTAGGTGGTGTGTTGGCATTTCTTAATGCCTTGTTTAGGTTGCCCCTAGGAATGGTAATACTATAATGGTTTTTCATGGTATGTATGTCTTGAAATGTCCTAAAAAACATTTTTGAAAAATATTTTAGATCTGAAAATGATTTCAAAAATTGATCTAGAAAATACTCAAACTTGCACAACAATTTCTAAAAAAACTACACAACCAAAATTGGCACTTTTGCTTAGAATCAATTGGAAACTTCTCATATATTATGGAGATGGAAAATATGCATGTATTACATATAAAAATATAAATCTTCTTTCTGATTAATATCAGAAAATTATAGCCTTTAATCATAACACAAAATTTGGATATTAATCCCTGCATTTCAGATAAATAATTTTGACAATTTTTGCATAAAACAAAGATAACTTCCCAAATCTACTGTAAACCCTTTGGAATGATGAAATTTATAGAAAAGTGATATATAAAATCAATAATAATATAAAAAACCAACAACACAAATCTAGAGTCAAATCCACTCCTTAATCCTCACTCATACTGTTAAACACACTCACCCACATTGACAATCTTTGCACCAAATTCCAATTAACTACCCCAATAGTTGTAGCTGATCTAGATGGTCAAAAGGTATAGAAAATAAATGATAAAAAAACAAAACAAGAACCAAACACACACAACAGTCCAAATTGAAATTCAAAAATTTCTCTAAATCCATACCAAAACTTGCAAATAACACACAAATTGTAGAAACTGCAAAATCCCGCAAATCCTTGAAGCTCCAATACAACCTCTAGTTGAGATTGCTCTCCTCTAGACAAAGGGTTTTCATCCCCTATATAATTAAATTAATGTATTTTCATCCACCGATCTTAATCTCCTATGGTTTTTTCCATAGAAGAAAATATGAAAACAAGGGCTCAAATTTTGACAAAGTTGTGTTAAGATAAAAGATTGATAATGAAGTGAGAAATTATAAATAATACTTATATGCACTGCAAGCCGAAATTGGGTGCCTAAAATCCAAATGCCCCTTTTGGAGGGAAGTAAAATATTTCTATAACACCTCCATAATTTTCAACTAAAAATAGTCCATAACTCCTAATGATAACTTGTCATATCTTGTCATAGAATCTTGCTAATTTAACAATATATGGGAGTTATTAATGCCTCTTGAAAATTCCAATACCTCAAATAGAGGATCCACAATAATATATAAAATATTTAATATTTAATTGCCCCAAATAATAATCCTTGAAAATGAAAACACATTGAAACCAAAATTAAATATTAAATAAATTACTTTCCTAATTCTTTATCATAACCCACGAAGAGTGCTAGAATGTGATATTAGGCTCACCATTTGAAATTGATTAAAAAGGGACATGACATGTTATTAGAGCCCATGACTTTGCCACCGACCATGTTCTTGTTTTTGTTGAAGAATTTTGGTTTTTTATTATAATTTTGATCTTTTGTGAAGACCTAGACAAGTCCTTTGTTGATTAGGGATCTTTCAATTTACCCCTTTTCAATGATTTTATTAAAGGAGACAATGGACTTGAAAGTAGAAGGTGAGTTTAGGGTTGAGGTTGGTAACAAAGATATGCACCAATTTTTTTGTTGTTACAGGCCATGGGAGCCTACTTGCAAGGCTCCACCATCATTGTAAAAAGGCAGAGAAGCTCTCTCCATTTATTTGTTTAGTGTTGCATAAGTCCATCATGGTCAACTCATGTTAATGTTTTGGGAGAAATGTTTCACAAATTTATCTACTAGATTAGAAAATAAGAAAATGCCACCTCTTTGTAAATGGAGAAATCATTCAAGGGCTTGGCTACCTAGGCTCCTAGGGAAGAGTCAGGGTAAGAAGTCATCATCATAGGTCACCTTCTAGCATGTCATACAAATTTCCTTGGTGTGGTCATGCAAGTCTCCCTTCCCCTAATATTTGTCAAACTTTGGGACTTCAAAGTAAGGAGAGAAAGCTTTTTGGGAAAGTGACCTATCAAACAAATAAGGGAACAAGTCCTCAAATTTATATCTTTTTTTTTGTTGGTTGTAGAATTTGAATTGTAGGCCCTTAATGGAATAGTTCATTTCCCTTCACTCTTGGTTGAAAGTAGTGCTAAGATTTTGGACGAACAGGATGGTATGGTTGAATTGATAATTTTGATAGGAGTAACCTTTGCCATGAATGTTGGGTGGCATCTATCTTGTTTGCAACTTCATCAGTCTCCCTGCCACCAAGGTTGTTGTTATTTAAACCTATCATTATGGTCAGTGTCATGGTCATTAGTTCTATTTTGATCACAACAAGGAGAATGGTGAGGGGAGCTTTGGCCTGTGGTATTAGCAATGCCAAAATTTTTAGGAAGCCTAATTCCTAATTCTATTAGGTGTCTAATGAATTTGTCTTTATTTCAGAGAAAAAATTGGTTAAACATAGCATGTCCTAGATTAGGTTGGAAAAAATCATCTTGGTCATATGAATACTCACTATGGTTATGTAGGCTCTCATTGTCATCATTGTGGATAACTTCATTACAAGAGGCACTTCCTATATAAATTATGCCCGAATGGATTTTCTTATTCAAAGTCCATATTGGTGTCAATTTTAGACTTTCTCCTAGTGATAATGGGTGACATATAAAGAATTTTACTTGGTTTGACCTAAAAAGGTAATTTTGGTTTGACATGTTTTTATTTTTTTTGGAATTTTGGGGTTTTTAAAAGTTAAACACAAGTTTGCACAAAGGGTGAAGACAAATCAAGCACAACAACAATCTTAAATAATTTAGGTGGGAGTGTTTACACTTGTGAGCCTACATTTATACCTTGAACTAGGTGTGGAAAGTAGGGCTCATAGAGAGGCACTAACCACTTTTGATCATCAAGATCACTCTAGGGCACAAGAGGAGAGTATACATTACTCACTATCCCATTTCTAGAGGTATGTTGTGAGTAACTTCTCGGGGATGACCACTTACCGATGCATCAAAACTATGAATGATTGAGTCCCCTATTCTAGGCTAGACAAGGATTTCTAAGGGTGTCCTTGTTATACCTAAAGGTACATGAGGCCCAAGTCTATGAAATGAGGTGTATGTATACAATCGGGAACATGTCCAATCAAAATATGGATTCTTGATCTACTCTAGTACAATCCAGATATAGTGGATTATCTTGAGTGGGTGACCAACTCTCATTTGTCATTTAGCAATCTATAAAGCTTCTTGCTAGTTTATCCTAATAAAAAATGTACCTCAACAGGAGAATCTTTCAATTCTCTCACAAATTTCTATACCCCACCAAAACACGTGGGTTCAAGTCACCACTTGGTGATGAAATCCAAGCCAAGCCTACAAAAAAGAAAATAAAAATAAAAAGTAACACTTGGTGAAAATAGCAAGGTATGGGATCCGGGAGAAGATTTAGAACTTGTGTTGGAGTGTGGTTTTCATCTTGGTTTTGATTTAGCTTCACATTATGAGGTGATTGGTTATCCTCTTGGGAGACCATCGGATATGAAATGTGCAAAGGATGAGACAAATGAAGGTTGCATAGGGAGTGTTATTATGCTAGCAGATGTAGTATCTTCATGGGATGTATTGATTTAGGGAGACTTTAACATTTCAGATTTTGAAATGTTTCCAAAAAATGTTCTAAAGCTTGATGGAAATTTTAGAGCAGTAGCAAGGAAAGATGGTTTAAAGGTTTTTACTTATGTAGATTTGGAGAAAGAAGGATTTAAACATGACATCTACATGTTTGACAATCCATCCTTTGGATTGAGTGATGTTATATTTTATAGTAATCTTTCTTTGGGGATGGTTTTGATGACAACAATTGCTCCTCACATTTCAGTTGTTGGTGCTTTCATGGATGGGTTACAAGGGATTACCAAAGAAGTCACAAATTTCCATGATGTGCATGTTGATTTGGATGACACTAGGAGTTATGTTGTGCACCTTTCTAAGCATGCTGGAGATCATTCTTGGTTGGGTACCCATGCTTGGGATCCTCAACAAGGATTGATGAAGTTAATTAGGAATGGAAGGGAGGACCTTTGGAGGTATAAGGATGAAAATTTTAGAATTAACGATGATGTTCCTTTCTTTAATAGCCAGTTGGTGATTCCATTTGCTTATCTACAAATGGATTGGAGAGAGATTTCAAGTAAGGATTGGAGTAATAAATGAACGGTTACTTTTGGGAGTGTTACTTGGCAAAGAATGGATCAGAATTTCAGTGTTGAGCTTGTTTTTGGGTTGCAAGTCAATCACTTAATTTTTTGGTTTGCTCTCATTCAAGGGAGTTGGCACTTTCTTCTTTGTCAAGGAAGTAATACATTTAAGTTGGAGATTGCTTGGAGGTGTTTCCTAGCCACTTTTGAGTTATTTTGGTGCAACACAATGTTTTTCACGCATCATTATACTTGGGAAATTCATTGGTGTTTTTGTTGTCCTTTGTGCAGAGGACTAAAATTAGATTGTACTCCATTGATTTCAGTTTTGAAAAATAGACATTATTGTTTACTTTAGACCTTCCTAACTCAGGGAGATCATCTTATGAAGGTTTGTGATGTAAGCTTTGATAGTTTACTCTCGGTGTGGGTTTAGGACAATGAACTTCTACATGCATTTGTTCATCATTTAGTGACCCTTAGAGTTGGAACAGTAAGTGTTTTTGCGAGTCTTCATGGTTGTATCAGATTAGCAAAGAGGAGACATGTTAGATCCATATGGTGTAATTTTGGCGAGTTTGTTGAACTATTGCAAAGGATTTCTTTCCTTTTGGGAAGAAGATTGGAGGAGTTCGCATATGCAATTATGACTTTGCATGACATCTTGAGGAGGTATATCGAGGAGTATGGTTTTGGGTTGAGCAGATATTTCTTCCAGTTGCCTAGGATCATGTTAGGTACAGGGATTGCAATTATCAACCTTACTAGGATGCTTCAGCAGGAGATGTTTCTGTTGAGTGTAAAGAATACTGAGAGGGGGGGTGAATCAATATTCTTAAAACTTTTTCATTTACACATTCATTAATCCATTTACCAATTTCAATAATATGAAAGCAAAGTAAACATGAGAAGAGCAGCCACAAATTCATAACACATGGACACCAAGATTTTACGTGGAAAACCCCAAAAGGGAAAAACCACGGTGAGTGTTAGCTCACAATATATTATGATAACAATATCAAATTACATGAAGGCTCACTGCCCAAGGACTCACTGTCCAAGAAGTGCTCACTGCAAAAAGGCTCACTGCTAGAAAGAAAGATAGAAGAGAAAATAGAAGGATTGGCTCATTGCCAAAAGAGGACAGCTACAGGAGCATCTACAAAATGCTGAAATGTAGTACTAATATGCTCAGTATACAGACTCAAAAGACTTCATACTGTCTGCCCTATTTTTCTACCCTGCTTCTATTTTTTGCCCTTATAATCCATTTCTGCTTTGCAAATTACTTTAGATCATGCTCATATCAAATTCACATCCACACACACACCAAATATGTCTTCCAACATCAAACTCCATTGAATATATATCCACAATAGGATTCATCTCATAATTAGGTCGGCAACCCAGACATGGAACGTGTATACAAATGTTGTACCTTGTCAGCTTGATCTTGTGCACAAATAGTAATGCGGACTCAAACAAACATATAGTAGTCTTCATATGGGTTAGCACCAATCATTCAATTACTTAGATTGATTGTACAAACAATATATCTTCTCTGCATCTAGATCTAACATGCATGTCAGCTTGTTCCTTAAGAACACACTTAAGCAATTCAACTGTCATAACATAACTTCCACCGTGGATCATATGACACTCTAAAATTCATATCCAACATTTATTATTAACCTCTTAACATACCTTCAAAACCGTAGGACATCATAGACCTTTATAACAAAATACAGATCTTGGAATTGTCACTCTGTCATAGTGGAATACTGTCAGACTAGAAGTCGATAATAGAGAACTTGTGGAGAATGATTTGTTGAGATTTTAGAAGCTATAAATCTAGATTTAGGTAGTCATGGTGTGTATATATGTTGCCGTAGAACTGCAAGAGAAAATATGCTACAGTGGAGGAATGCAGACCCTTTTTCTCTGGTACTGTGCACTATTTTTTACTTAACTCTGTTCACTCAGACTTAGCTATTTCACCATATGACTTCCGAAGGAAGTCAGGACTTGAACACTAGAACATATCATCACCAAATAGCTATGATTAACATATCTAAACTACATGTAATGATTTTCAACTTCGAAGGCATACTGACCCAATCTTTGATACTTACTCTGCATACTACCCATACTTAGTCATTTTAGGCTTCTGGACCAGAATCCTTTTATGCCTTGTTGTCAAACCAAGTTGATCTACATGAGTAAGGTCTCTTTGCCTTGTTGGTGGAATTTATTTGCCTTGTTGCCATCAATGATAGCATTCAATCATTCATCAGAGCAGTGTCTCTCGCCAACAAGCTCCCCCTTTGGCATTGATGGCAACACTTAGTGAAAAATGCTCATATGCTCCCCCTTACTGTATGCACTCTATTTTCCTTCTCTCCCTTAGGTGTTTTGCCCATTTTTCACCGATTTCTTCTCCCCCTTTGACATCAATGGCAAAGGTGTATGTGCAGATTTCAAAATTGTCAAATTCTTCAACATATGTACAGTTACAATTTGTCAAACTAGTTAGTTGCATGTGAAAGGATATCATTGTACACATTTTTTAATTGTGTTAACTCTCCAGCCCACCTATTTTTGGCACTGTTCAAAATTTGGATGTTCTTATTTACTTAGAATACCAGATCTTTTGCCTTCTGTACACTGATAGGTAGGTCAGTTATTTCCTAAACTCTTAAGGCTTCTTTAGCTAGACTTGTTATGAATTCAATTTTGGGACTTATTATCCTTCTCAACTGGCACATTCTATTTTTCATTTCTTCCTGTCTAATGAGCAGATTACTAATGTTGTTTTGAGTATTTACAACTTGTATTTCCATGTTGCTGATAGAGTCAACTGTTGGATCAAAGGTCTTAGAAATATTTGCTAGTTGAAGCTCCATGCTTTTGACCTTTCCTTCTATTTCTTAAGTGATCTTAGGCCATGACAAACAAAATTTATATATATCACAGGCTTCTTTGATTGCATTCTCCATATTCTTGATATTGTTTCTTAACAGAATTCTATCATTTTCTAACTTGATTTTTAACTCTACTAGTCTTTTGTCTTCGAATTCCCTTCTAACCTTAATGTCAGCAGACTTTTCAAAGGATTCTAAATGAGTACTTACATAATTTATTAGACCTTTGAGCTAATCAGTTGATGATACCGATGTATCTCTCGAGTACGAGGGTATCATCTTCTCTAGAATACCAGATGTTTCATCAATGAGTTCATTGTCTTGAATATGTGTTTTCAACATTTCTTCCTGAGCCTTAGCTTGCACAATTGATACCAATTTGAATTTCTACACCGAAGACATAGAATCCAAACTTTTAGTCCTTGTAGAAACTCAAGTAGAACCAAGATTTGTGTTCTTTGTTGCTTTTCCAAAAAAATTCTAGCATAGTCAATTTGGACTTGATTTGCAGCAGTGTCTCTTGCCACTTGTTCTTCACTAGGTGTAACTCTCTTTCTTTTATTTTCTTCTACTGCCTTTTCTTTCTCTGCTTTAGTTGTGGCTCTTACAATGGATGAGGTCCTTGTTCTTTTTCTGGGGCTAGATGTTGGTTTTTCCATTTCAGATCTCTCATCCTTCCTTTCTGGAGTATATGATGTTGATTCTGATTGCTCATGTTCCATAGACATTCTGAAGGATAATTCTTTGAATGTCTCAAATATGTCTTCTTTAAGATCTTTCAGTTTGCTTAGTAGTACATTGGCTAATTCAGTCAGAACATCTTTCGCAACTTCATACCCTAATGCAGGGACCCATACAGTTCTTGGTTCCACAGCTTCCATGAAGCATTTGTCTTTGTCTACATGAATACAATGTCTTTTTCATATTTTATTACTACATTTTTAGGTATCCGAACTCTACATAACATTTTCTTTCGAAAGTTCTTGAAATATTTGTTGATTTTGGTAGCTAGGTCAGATCCCTCCTAGAGACCGACCTAGTCATAAAATGCTGAATGGCCTATCGACCTTAGCATTTTGAATCTCAGTTGTATTAATCGATTTAAGGCAGGCCCTATTTGGGCGAATTCTTTCAATGTATCTTGAAATTACAAATAGGTCTGGACCTATTTCAATGTAACGTGTATGTAATTATTTGAATTACTATAACTTGGCGCCAAATTGTATCAGGCCGACCAAGGTCACTGTTTGGGCGATCTCCTATAAATGTAGAGTAACTTGTAGTCACAATTGATATACAAGACACCGAATTCTGCTTTGCGACAACTCTCCATCAACGATCTACTTCTGCAATTAACAAGGAGTTTTGCCGATAGTTGAACCGTTTGATAGGTTCAACAGTTCAGCGAGTTCAAAGGGCTCCAAAGGTTCAAAGGGTTCGACGGCTCAAGAGGTTCTACCGATAGTTGAACCGTTTGATAGGTTTAACGGTTCAACGAGTTCAACCGATTCAATGGTTCAACGAGTTTAGCCGGTTCAACGAGTTAAGCGGGTTCAACGAGTTTTGCGGGTTCAACAGTTTAGCTGATGGTTAAACCATTCGATAGGTTCAATGGTTCAAGGAGCTCAATGGTTCAACCGGCTCTGTGGTTCGATAATTTGATTTGTTCATCCTACTTGCTGTGCAAAATTGTAATCTGCCTCTGTTATTAATCTAATCGAATATGAGATTTTCTTGCTGGGTTTTTCACCTCTAAGAGAGAGGTTTTCCCAGGGTATCTTCGTGTTATGCGTGCATTTGTTTTTCTTGTTCCTTACTGTTAATCTGATTGCTAAATTTAACAATATTCCCATAAGATTTCATTCTGCTTTTCTGCATTTCCCAAATTCTGCAAGTGATTTCTTATCTGAGTGGCTACTGGTGTGTGATCGAGCCAGATAATGTTTCCCAAGCCAGATAGTTCTTTTAGGAAATAGAAGAGTAGACAAGTGATCAATGTTCCATATTTGAAAGGATGATTTGACTCTTTTGTTCTTTTCAAGTTCTCCATCAATTCATTCTAGAGCAATTTACATAGGTCATAATCTATATTATTTTTGATCATGTCATATGTCATGTATATAGCTGGTGCAGACACAGAATTTTCCTTGTTGGAAAAGTATATTTTGTACCCAATAATCATTGATGCAAATTTGATTGCCAGATCCTTAATATCATTTACCGTGAGGGCATTCTTATCAAATTTGGCTCTTTTTAGCTACATTACCAAGTTGTTCTTTATTTTCTTTAAACTTGGAACCCTCTCAGAAGAACTCATACCAGTTACGGCTTTAATGGCTTTCCTAGTTATCATGTATGGTTCATCTAGCCACAGAAACTCATCATGAGTCCTACTTAGAATAAACTTAACCCATGTATCATTCAGAATCATGGGAAAATCCAACCAGGTGTCTAATTTATTTTCTCCCAAAAATTTATATTCATCTTTCAACATAATATCAATAGTAGTCAGTTCATCCAAGTATAGTTTTCCTAGATTCATGTGATCATATTCCTCTAGATTGATATGAATATATGCCCTAACATCTTCCATAAGCATAATTCCATGTGGAGTAATTGAGAATGCCCCTATAGGGTCATTTTCCAGTGATTTGAAGAACTGTTTCTTGAACTTGGGACAAGGCTTTTTAGTTATCTCAATTACTTGAGGAGTAAACATTTTAATTCAAACTTCACAATGGGGTTTTCAAGCTATAAATACATTTTTTACCGAATTAGGGTTTCTTTCTTGTGAAATCACTTTGATATGTATTGAATCTTTGGAAATTTTTGATGTCACTTAAGATTTTTCAATTCAATTTGCCTTAGATGCTTGAGAGATTGAATGCAAAGTGATTTTTTCTTTGGTTGCAACCCTCCTAATCATCGCTTGCCAAAAACCTAATTGTCATAAATGTTCTTTCAAAAAGCTATCAAAACATTTCTCTGTAAAGTATAGCCGATCTGGATTGCTCCACACTGTTTTGCATTTGATCCTTTTCTTCTGGAATGTGAGGCCTACCTTTATATTCCCTTATATTTGACTACTTTATTTTACTATTGGTGATACTTACTAGACTTGTGGGACTGTTGATCCTGAATTTCAGGACTATTAGACTTTATGTTGTATGTGGATTTATTATGTTTAGCATGATTATGATGTGATTAGAACTTGATATTGATTTACTAACTATGTTGGACATATCGTTTATATTATGATGTTCTTAGGATACTATTCATGTGATGTTAGTTAGAAATTTATTAGGTGATTCTATCTTGGGATGGATGTTGGAAATGCAGAATTTAGAATTTAATTGTAATGTGATTTCCTTGATGCTTATATGAACATGTGATGTTGTATGTGCTTGTTTCACTTTGCTTCGGCTATCATATAAATGTTGGATTAACATTTCATTAGAGTGCGCAGGTGTTTCTAATGAAGCCACATAAATTTGGAGATCATCCCACACACTGTATTGTTTTCCCATATCAAGCTGATCTAGTTTCAAGAGGAACCAAGATCAACTATGTTTGCATGATAAAATTTTGTAATGTTGTGGTATGGTGTTAGGTGGGTTAGGTCTACCATTCTTCTATTTGATTTCTAATTGGTGTTGTAAGTTGTAGTGTCTTTTGAATTTCATTTTTGAGTTATAATTTTTGTGACCCCTTTTATGTGTTTTTACTCAACCCTTGGTGCTCAAAATGGGTTAAACTTGACCCTGGGTTGTATGCCTAGGGTCTAGGGACCATTTAGGCTTGTGTAACCTTAGGTAAACTTCCATTTGGTCACTTTCACTTCACCCTGAAGTAAAGTGACGAAAATGGAAGCTTGGGAGGGGGAGGATGAGTGGGTCAAACACTCAACCTCTTCCTTTCCTCTTCCCTAGGTTGGGGGAGTCTTCAAGACCCCTTAATTGTGGAGGACTCAACTCCAATCCTCTCCCACAATTGGAGAGGGTACCTTGGGGTTGAGTGGTCCTTCTTAGGAGGAAAGGATTGGGGCACATGTGGTACCCACTCCCTCTTTAACTCCACCTTTCTCTCCCACTTAATTAAGTGAGGACAAGTGGATGGGAGAAAGACTTGGTGGGGTGGGTGAATGACATGTGTCACCACCCCATTCCAAGAGTATTGCTTGTAGTTGGGAGGAGGAGTGAGGAGGTGACATGTGTCATCTCCCCATTCCTCAAGGCTCATGAGAAGAGCCTATTTTAATCCCTCTTGAAGGGAGGGATGGGGTTGTTGAATTTTTGGCATTTTATTATTTTAATTATTTTGGGGAAAAAGTTGGAGGAAAATTGGTAGCTCAACTTGAAAAATGAGTTAGAGGAGCTCTTCTCAACTATCTTCCAATTGGGCTTTATAAGGTAGGTTTCAAGGCTAATGCCTTCCCTTATGCATTTTATTTACTTGTGTGAGTTTCTATTTTGAGTTTTTACTTGTTGTGGAAAAAATTGTATGGGAGTTGTGAGAGCCTCTCCTACTTGGGAGAAGATGCTCAACATGTGTGGGGTGGGGTAGGAGTGAACCTCCTCGGGGTCATATCCTTGGTTTTGTGGAGTTGTAGCCTTGAGGGCAATATGTGTATGTGTGCAATATCTGAAATGACTTGAGAGTCAAATGAAAGCTTTGTGAAACTATGTTTAAAAGTGTTGGCTTGAGGCCTTGAGAGGTATTTGTATTGGGAAGTTTTAGAGTGACACTCTTGAGTTGAGTGATGTCCACTCCCCTACCCCATTAAACTCACTTTGAGTGAGTTTTGTGTTGTGATAGCCATGGGAATAAATTGTTTCTGGGTGTTGAATGCAATGTTGTGTTGTGGTTTGAGTTTTCCTAATGTGAGGATGACCTCCTAGTTCAGGGGTGACTCATGAGTGAGTCAATGGTAGGGAGGAGAGCATGTTGTTGTGGCTTCTTCCCCCCTTTTTGTGTTATTGCAGGATATTGGGAACTATGTGAAGTTGAGGAAATTATCATTGTTCTTAAGAGTTGTTATCTTATTTATTCTTAGCTCTTGAGAGAGCATGGCCAAGTTAGGCTTTTCTATCATTTTTATATTTCAAAAGAGGAGAACCTTGTTCTCTCTCTCATGTTGTAAAAGTATGTTTTTATTTGTGTGTATGAACTATTTACATTTGCAATAGAAATTTTAAGTTGCTGATTTTTAAAGCCATATGAATTCAAAAGAAAAAAATAGAGTGTTGGAGGAAAAATATGGTCTTATTGCTATTTTATTTGTATGTTTATTTTTCAAAAAAGAAATAGGATAGTTGTTGTTTTATCTATGTGGGAAAGAATGAAAATTTTTACATTTTATTTCCTTAGAAAAAGAAAGTTAGTTGTTGCTATACATTTTGAAGGATTTAATTAAATGCATTGCTTTTAAAAAAAATAATATAATGAATAAATTCTTTGAAGAAATGATATGAGGAAATATGTTCTTTTATGTTTTTATAAAAAAGAAGTTCATTGCTCAATTTATATCTGTTAAAGGAAAAATGGTTCTCTTGCTTTATTACATTAAAAAAAAAAAAAATCTGTGAGTTTTAGAAGGGAAAATATATTTGGAAAAAAAAAATAAAAATATATATATATATATTTTCATATATTTAAATATAAACTATTTTTATTTATACTGTCAAACAAAAAAAAGACTGCATTATATATATACAACAGTATGTATATATATATATATATTGGTTATATGTTATTATACAATAAACTGTGATTCAAAATGAAATTGGTGTTTTGCTAAGTATATATATATATATATATAAACAAATCTCTTTAAAAGAAAAACACTGTGTAAAGAATGTTAACCAAACTGTATTTTGTTGTTATAGTTTTTAGATAAAATAAAATGGAAGGGTTTGGGGGGGGGGTTCAAACCCCCCCCATCGTCGTTGTTTTTGTGTATGGGTGTGGGGAGGGGGCAGACCTCTCCAACCCCCGCTGTCGTAGCCCCTCCACAGACCACGCCATCCCCTCTCGCCACCGCCTCCTCACAACACCTCTCCCTTTTCCCCACCGCTGTGGAAACTCCAAACCCCCGCGTTACCCACGGCCCGTCCATTGAAAACTCGTGACCTGTAGGTTAAAGCATTTCAGTGGCACTACTTTCAGTCCGTCCTCCTCCATATGGTCATTGGGCCCTATTACATACGTTTAAACATTTCATCAATATTATTTCGGATGTATATATATACACACCCTCTTGCTGCCCTTAAATGTAGACTCAAATCTCTAGGTTTTAATCCAGAATATGTATACACTCTAAAATATATCCTTGGAAGAATTAAATGGGTATACCTCATTTAAAGAACACCATCCATGGAAGCCATTTCCATGCCTGCAAAACAAAACAAAGTAAGAGAGAAAATGGAGAGATTTGAGAGAGGAGAATGAGAGAGAGATGGAGGGAGGCTAGGGTTTCTCCTTCCCTCTCATAATAAAATTAGTTTTCTACTGTGAGGACTTTTTAGGGCTTAGTAATTTAAAATTGCCCTTATTTTTTTAATTCCCACTCTTTTTATTATTTTTCTTCCATTTGTTTTAAAATGTATTTTTAGAATGGGATTTTGGAATAATTATAGAATGGGTAATCTTTATTTCTTTTGGGAATGTTCTATTTATTTGTTAGTGGCATGGTAATATATAGATTAGTTTAAGGTTAGAGGGATTTTATATTTTATTGATGTTTAATTTGATTATTACAAGGGATTTTATTGTTTTATTCAACTTTATACCTATTTAATTATTGAGATATTTTTTATTTTAAACAATTGGGTTAATCCTTGCTTTCAAACCTAATTCGACGAGGATAATATAAACTACATCATTATTAATTTAATTATATCTAGAGAGATTTTATTAATTTAATAAAGATGTCATTTAAACCAACTTGGAAACCTAGAAAACTATCTAAACGAAGTTAGTATAACATGCTTCCGTAATCTGGTCTACCAAGAAATTAGGAATAATGTAAAGGATGCAGTGATAACTCTGATTGATAGAAAACGTGAAGGAGAACAAATTGATCGAGCTTTGTTGAAAAATGTTTTAATTAACCTATTTAACTAATCTACCAATTTAACTAGTGTAACATAGGTAATTTAAAACCAACCCAGTAAACTTTCGATCAAAATTAGTTTTATTATTATAAACCCTAATCACGCCCATGAGCCGTTATGTTGCTGGATTTTTCTAAAATTTAGGGTTTAGCTAGGGTAGTGAAATTTAACCTTGCTTAGGATTAAATTATTGTTTTTACCGGTTATCGACATTGGGTTTTGGTATTAAATTATATTTTTCTCATGCACTTGAATTTGGATTTTGATTTTGACTTACGTCAAAATCCCATCATTCACTTAGGTTAACCTAGGGTTTCGATCATTGATCCTAACCCTATGGGTGACATTAACCGTGTCGCATCAACCCCCTAGTTGGTCTTCATTGTGATATGGTGGGCACAAATGAACGCATTACTTCGCATTCAACTGTCATGTTACGCCTTATGCATAAAGCCACTGAGCACGCTTATGCATGCGAGGGGGTTTGTAGGGAAGCGTGGTAAAATTTTTGATATCTCATGTCATGACCACATGACAAATATGGACAAGACCCGTGTGATGCGTGTCATGACCGCATGGGAAATGTTGGCATGACATTTGGTATCGGAGCCTGAGTTTAAACATTGGGCTAATTTGGGCACGTTACTTATTCTGCAACTTCGATTAATTAGTGATTACCTTGTATTCGGTGAGTGCAATCACGTCACACTGTGTTTGCTGAGGTGCAGAGTGATTCCTCTGTAGAGGGTCAGGGACCAGCAGCCTTATCAGATCAGTCAGTACTGCAGGCACCACCAAAACTTGATATAGGACCTCAGATTTTATAGACATTACAGGCCATGTTAGAGAGGCTACCGCCAATTGTACCAGTGCCACGTGACGAGCCCCACGTTGATCTACAAGAGGAGCCACGTGAGGAGCTGCATGCTGAGTCGCGAGCTGAGCCACATGTAAAGCCCCGCGTCAAGCCGCAAGAGGCACCACATGTGGAGCCGTTTGTGGAGATACCAGATACGATGGTAGAGGAGGTTGGATCAGCCTACAGGGCCCATAGTGGGAGCCTTCCACGTCATGATAGGCATGAGGAGACAACACAAGTGGAGCAGATCACTCACAGGCCATATGATTATTATGCAGATGAGCCCATTAGAGGGCACACAGACCGAGGAGACCCCATCAGGGATGTGATGAGGTTGAATCCTCCTACTTTCGTTGGGACTATAGAGGGAGTTGACGCTGAGGCTTGGCTCATCAGTCTAGACAGATACTTCGCATTGCATCCTTACGAAGGCAACACGAAGGCACGTGTGGAAGTCCACCTAATGCGAGATGCATCAACTACTTGGTGGTGCACTAAGGAGTGCAAGCGTCATCTATCATTGGACACACTCACTTGAGAGACCTTCATTGAACGCTTCAACGCGTGATATTTATTAGATGACTACAGACATCGTCGCATAGATGAGTTTCACGATCTTCAGTAGAGAGGACTTACTATTGCTTAGTACGAGGGCAGGTTCACTGAGTTGTCCCGATATGTGGAGTATCTCCACGATGAGAAACTCCTAGTTCATAAGTTCATCAGAGGATTAAACCATAGCATAGCAGGGCCTATACGCATGGCAGACCCCTAGACATTGAGTGATGCTGCCGATAAGGCATACATAGCTAAGGAGATACGGGGAGGAGGGCAGGGATCACGCCCCCAGTTTTAGGATCATGGGCAGTAGTATTACCAGCAGAGTTATTGCAGACCACCACTACCACCATAGAAAGAAGGATTTAGTTCTCCATCATTACCTCCTAGACCTCCACAACAACAGTAACAACATCAGAATTAGCAGAGGTATAGACCCCAGTAGAGGGAACAGGGAGGGTAGAGTCGAGGATGGCAACAATAGGGCCTGCGTAGAGACCAGAGGCAGTAGAGACCACCTGCAGGGCCCGCGAGGTCTCAACAGTCATATAGGGGTTCATAGGGTTCCATAGGTAGATCTGGACAACAACAGTTAGGATAGATATAGGCTCGGGGCCCATGCTATGTGTGTGGTGGAACAGGTCATCTAACCAGAGAGTGCCCATAGGGCTTTACGGCAGGGGACAACCCCGTTCAAGAGGGTCAGAGCAGACTGTAGGGGATGTGGTCAAGTGCCACCGCATGTTTGCAGCAGTTGATAACTACCAAGCTGACTATCAGGCATTTGTGACGTCAGGTAAGATCATAGGTGCCCCCATCTTTATTCTTTTTAACTCTGGAGCTATGGCAACAATAGGGCCCGTGATAACAAGAGTTATCACAGATCGCCACTACCACCACAGAAAGGAGGATTTAGTTCTCCATCATTACCTCCTAGACCTCCACAACAATAGCAACAACATCAGAATCAGGGGTGCCCCCATCTCTATTCTTTTTAACTCTGGAGCTATTGATTCTTTTGTGTCTACATCGTTAAAAAGATGTAGACACAAAAAGATCAGGGGTGCCCCCATCTCTATTCTTTTTAACTCTAGAGCTATGGCAACAATAGGATCTACGATAACAAGAGTTATGGTAGACCGCCACTACCACCACAGAAAGGAGGATTTAGTTCTCCATCATTACCTCATAGACCTCCACAATAATAGCAACAACATCAGAATCAACAGAGGTATAGACCCCAGTAGAGGGAACTGGGAGGGTAGAGTCAAGGATGGCAACAATAGGGCCCACGTAGAGACCAAAGGCAGTAGAGACCACCTGCAGGGCTCGCAAGGTCTCAATAGTCATATAGGGGTTCATAGGGTTCCATAGGTAGATCTAGACAACAACAGTCAGGACAGATATAGGCTCGGGGCCCATGCTATGTGTGTGGTGGAATGGGTCATCTAGCTAGAGAGTGCCCATAGGGCTTTACGGCAGGGGATAGCCCCATTCAAGAGGGTCAGAGCAGACTGTAGGGGATGTGGTCAAGTCCCACCGCATGTTTGCAGCAATTGATAACCACCAAGCTGACTATCAGGCATGTATGACATCGGTATGATCAGGGGTGCCCCCATCTCTATTCTTTTTAACTCTGGAGCTATTGATTCTTTTGTGTCTACATCGTTAGTGGAACGTTGTAGGCTGGTGGCTTCTAGGCATGACATTAGGTGGCAGGTTGAGTTGGCCTCTAGGAATAGGATGTCAGTAGATACCTTGGTTCAGGATTGTGAGATCTCTTTGGGGTCCTTCACTACATCTTGTGACCTTAGAGTTATGCCATTAGGATCCTACGGTGTAGTTTTAGGTATGGACTGGCTTGCGGCTCATATAGCCAAGCTAGATTGTCACTGAAAGGCGATTAGTTACTTAGATGATCATGGTGCACCGGTTGAGATAGTGGGCTTTTAGAAGCCCACGACAGTTCGTATGATATCTGCTTAGCAGCTTAAGCGCTACATGTAGAAGGGATGTCAAATGTTCGCTATCACAATTAGTGACAGATCAGAGGATGAGCCTGAGGCATCATTGGATGACCATCCCATCTTGAGAGAGTTTGCCGACGTGTTTCCGCCAGAGTTACCAGGGATGCCACCCCATCATGAGGTAGACTTTCATATAGATTTAGTGTCAGGTGCCGATCCAGTGTCTCGTGCACCCTACAGGATGACCACTCATGAGCTTATAGAGCTCAAATTACAGTTAGAGGAGTTGCTAGAGAAGGGGCACATCCATCCTAGCGTTTCACCCTGGGGCGCACCAATTATATTCATGAAGAAGAAGGATGGGTCTCTTCGCTTGTGCATGGACTATAGGCAGTTGAATAAGGTGACGGTGAAGAACCGTTACCCTCTGCCTAGGATTGATGACCTTTTTGACTAGATGTAGGGAGCCAGAGTGTTCTCAAAAATTGATCTAAAATCTGGGTATCTCCAATTGCACATCATAGAGGCAGATATTCATAAGACTGCTTTCCGAACTAGATATGGCCACTATGAATTCAAAGTGGTACCCTTTAGTTTGATGAACGCTCCTGCATTGTTCATGAGTCTCATTAACGAGGTGTTCCGTACCTACTTGGATCAGTTCGTGACTATTTTTCTTGATGACATATTGATCTATTCGCAGACTGAGGAGGAGCATGTGGATTATTTGCATCAGGTTTTGCAGTACTTGAGAGAGCAGCAGCTTTATGGCAACTTGGTGAAGTGTGCCTTTTTCAGGACTGAGGTGCAGTATTTAGGACACATCTTATCTGGCGATGGCATCTCTGTAGATCCATCAAAGATCAGAGCCATCAGAGATTGGCCAGCACCCACCAGTGTGAGAGGTCAGGAGTTTCATGGGATTAGCCGGTTACTACCGCAGATTCGTAGAGGGCTTTTCTAGGATAGTGCACCCAATTACATTCCTTCAGAAAAAAGGGAAGAGTTTCACTTGGACTAAGTAGTGCGAGAGGGCCTTTGGGGTCCTCAAGGAGTGTCTTATCAGTGCTCCCACCTTAGCAGTTCCTGATCTTGCAGAGGATTTTGTAGTTTGTACTGATGCTTCACTTGAGGGTTTGGGAGTCGTGCTTATGCAGGGTGGTAGGGCGATTGCATATAAGTCGCGTAAGCTCAAGACACACGAGCTGAACTACCCTACTCACGATTTAGATCTCGCAACAGCGATTCATGCTCCTGTTCGTTGGAGACACTTTCTTTTGGGTCATTGCTTTGAGCTTCATTTGGATCACCATAGTTTGCAGTACATATTCACATAGCCAAATTTGAATGCCTGCCAGCGGCGTTGGATGGAGTTTCTATGTGAGTACAACTTTGATGTCCACTACATCAAAGGGAAGGAGAGTGTGTTCGCTGACGCTTTGAGTCAGAGGCACCACGAGATCCTAACCTTGACCTTGAGTGTGGACTTGAGAGAGCGCATCATTCAACATTTGCTTGAGGATGAGTGGTTTCTTGAGGTGCAGCAAGAGATCCAGTCATAGAGGGCCCTTATTGGCAAATTTGTAGGATATTCCCTCAAGTTAGATAGATTACTTAGACATCGACAGTGCATCTATGTACCCTGTGCAGGTGACCTTCATGCAGTAGTTCTTTCAGAGGCTCATAAAGCACCTTATGTAGCACACCCAGGGGTGAAGAAGATGCATGCTGGCTTGCGACAGTTATACCATTGGGCAGGTATGAGATGCGATATTGTAGAATATGTTGCTCATTGCCTTGAGTGCCAAAGAGTCAAGGCTGAGCATCAGCATCCAGCGGGTCTTTTATACCCTCACAAGATACCTGAGTGGAAATGGGACACCATTTCCATGGACTTCATTATGGTCTTCCTATGTCATCACACTGCCATGATGCCATCATGGTGATGGTTGACAAGTTGACCAAGGTGGCGCATTTCTCACCTGTACGCACGATGTACAATGCACCATCTGTGGTGAGAGTATATTTGGATCATATTGTTAGATTACATGGGGTACCTCACCGTATCATTTTTGACAGGGATTCAATGTTCACTTCAGCCTTTTGGAGAGCCTTGCAGCAGGCATTGGGCACACAGCTCAACTTCAGTTCTGCTTATCATCCTGAGACCGATGGACAAATAGAGAGAGTTAATCAGGTTCTTGAGGATATGCTCTGTATGTATGTCATGGATCACCAGAGTAGATGGGAGGAGTACCTGTATCTAGTTGAGTTTGCCTGCAATAATGGGCATCACAGCTCGTTGGGTATGCCTCCTTTTCAGGCCTTGTACAACAGACCTTGTGGGACACCTTTGAGTTGGGACCGTATTGAGGACAGGGTTGCGATAGGCCCAGAGTTGGTTCAAGATATAGAGCAGCAGGTGACTCTGATTAGGCAGATACTTTAGTAGGCATAGGATCGATAGAAGAAGTATACTGATGCTAAGAGGGTAGATCAGAGCTTCTCAGTTGGGGACAGAGAGTTCTTGAGAGTGCGACTGCACAAGAGTCCAATCTGTTACAGAAAGGGCTCTAAGCTCGCACCTTGTTTTGTTGGACCTTTTGAGATCTTGGAGTGGATAGGACCCGTATCCTATCATCTAACCTTGCCACCTAGCTTGTCGCATATCCACAATGTTTTTCATGTTTCCGTTTTACGGTGTTACATATCTGATTTATCTTATGTATTAGATTGGAGTGCTCTTCAAGTAGAGGCGGACGGACAACTGGCTTTGGAGCTAATTCACATATTGGCTCATTGGACATTGGGCCTTTGAGGTCAAGAGCTGGATCAGGTCAAGGTCTAGTGGGACATGTACGATGAGGTCACAACGACATGGGAGGATGTAGGGAGATTGAGGGCCCTTTATCCTCACCTCTTTGACGACTTCTAGGAGGAAGTACAGTCTTAGGGGGAGGATGTGAGGCCTACCTTTACATTCTGTTATATTTGACTACTTTATTTTACTGTTGGTGATACTTACTAGACTTGTGCGACTGTTGATCCCAAATTTCAAGACTATTAGACTTTATGCTGTATGTGGATTTATTATGTTTAGCATGATTACGATGTGATTAGAACTTGATATTGATTTATTGACAATGTTGGACATATGGTTTATAATATGATGTTATTAGGATACTATTCATGTGATGTTAGTTAGAAATTTATTAGGTGATTCTATCTTGGGATGGATGTTGGAAATGCAAAATTTAGAATTTAATTGTAATGTGATTTCCTTGATGCTTATATGAACATGTGATGTTGTATGTTCTTGTTTCACTTTGCTTCGGCTATCATATACATGTTGGATTAACATTTCATTAGAGTGCGCACGTGTTTCTAATGAAGCCACAGAAATTCAGAGATCATCCCACACACTGTATTGTTTTCCCATGTGAAGCCGATCTAGTTTCAAGAGGAACCAAGATCAACTATGTTTGCATGATGAAGTTTTGTAATGTTGTGGTATGGTGTTAGTTGGGTTAGGTCTACCCTTCTTCTATTTGATTTCTAATTGGTGTGGTAAGTTGTAGTGTCTTTTGAATTTTATTTTTGAGTTACAATTTTTGTGACCCCTTTTATGTGTTTTTACTCAACCCTTGGTCCTCAAAATGGGTTAAACTTGACTCTGGGTTGTACCCCTAGGGTCTAGGGACCATTTGAGCTTGTGTAACCTTAGGTAAACTTCCATTTGGTCACTTTCACTTCACCCTAAAGTAAAGTGACGAAAATGGAAGCTTGGAAGGGGGAGGATGAGTGGGTCAAACACTCAACCTCTTCCTTTCCTCTTCCCTAGGTTGGGGGAGTCTTCAAGACCCCTTAATTGTGAAGGAATCAACTCCAAGCCTCTCCCACAATTGGTGAGGCTACCTTGGGGTTGAGTGGTCCTTCTTAGGAGGAAAGGATTGGGGCACATGTGTCACCCACTACCTCTTTAACTCCACCTTTCTCTCCCAATTAATTGAGCACAAGTGGATGGGAGAAAGACTTGGTGGGATGGGTGAATGACATATGTCACCAACCCATTCCAAGAGTCTTGCATGTAGTTGGGAGGAGTGAGGAGGTGACATGTGTCACCTCCCCATATCCTCAAGGCTCATGAGAAGAGCCTATTTTAATCCCTCTTGAAGCGAGGGATGGGGTTGCTGAATTTTTAGCAATTTTTGATTTTAATTATTTTGGGGAAAAAGTTGGAGGAAAATTGGTGGCTCAACTTGGAGGAGTTAGAATAGCTCTTCTCAACTATCTTCCAATTGGGCTTTATAAGGTAGGTTTCAAGGCTAATGCCTTTCCTTATGCATTTTATTTACTTGTGTGATGCTATGTGTGAGTTTCTATTTTGAGTTTTTACTTGTTGTTGTGGGAAAAATTGTATGGGAGTTGTGAGAGCCTCTCCTACTTGGGAGAAGATGCTCAACATGTGTGGGGTGAGGGAGGAGTGAACCTCCTCGGGGTCATATCCTTGGTTTTGTGGAGTTGTAGCCTTGAGGGCAATATGTGTATATGTGCAATATGTGAAATGACTTGAGAGTCAAATGAAAGCTTTGTGAAACTATGTTTAAAAGTGTTGGCTTGAGGCCTTGAGAGGTATTTGTATTGGGAAGTTTTGGAGTGGCACTCTTGAGTTGAGTGATGTTCACTCCCCTACCCCATTAAACTCACTTTGAGTGAGTTTTGTGTTGTGATAGCCATGGGAGTAAATTGTTTCTGGGTGTTGAATGTAATGTTGTGTTGTGGTTTGAGTTTTCCTAGTGTGAGGATGACCTCTTGGCTCGGGGGTGACTCATGAGTGAGTCAATGGTAGAGAGGAGAGCATGTTGTTGTGGCTTCTTCCCCCTTTTTGTGTTATTGCAGGATATTGGGAGCTATGTGAAGTTGAGGAAATTATCATTGTTCTTAAGAGTTGTTATCTTATTTATTCTTAGCTCTTGAGATAGCATGACCAAGTTAAGCTTTTGTATTATTTTTAGATTTCAAAAGAGGAGAACCTTGTTCTCTCTCTCATGTTGTAAAAGTATGTTTTTACTTGTGTGTATGAACTATTTACATTTGCAATAGAAATTTTAAGTTGCTGATTTTTAAAGCCATATGAATTCAAAAGAAAAAAATAGAGTGTTGGAGGAAAAATATGGTCTTATTGCTATTTTATTTGTATGTTTATTTTTCAAAAAAGAAATAGGATAGTTATTGTTTTATCTATGTGGGAAAGAATGAAAATTTTTACATGTTATTTCCTTAGAAAAAGAAAGTTAGTTGTTGATATACATTTTGAAGGATTTAATTAAATGCATTGCTTTTAAAAAAAATAATATAATGAATAAATTCTTTGAATAAATGTTATGAGGAAATGTGTTCTTTTATGTTTTTATAAAAAAGTTGTTCATTGCTCAATTTATATCTGTTAAAGGAAAAATGGTTCTCTTGCTTTATTACATTAAAAAAAAAATAATCTGTGAGTTTTAGAAGGGAAAATATATTTGAAAAAAAAAAATATATATATATATATATATAAAAACCGTTTTTATTTATACTGTCAAACAAAAAAAAGGCTGCATTATATATATATAGTAGTAGATATATATATATATATATATATATATATATATATATATATATATATATAGTTATATTTTATTATACAATAAACTATGATTCGAAATAAAATTGGTGTTTTTATGAGTATATATATATAAATAAACAAATCTCTTTAAAAGAAAAACACTGTGCAAAGAATGTTAACCAAACTATATTTTGTTGTTACAGTTTTTAATTAAAATAAAATGGAAGGGTTTGGGGGGGGGGTTCGAACTCCCCCCACCGTCACTGTTTTTGTGTATGGGTGTGGGGAGAAGGCGGAGCCCCTACCCGCACCCCACTGTGTGGGATGTGGGTGGGGACTTCGTCCCCTCCCCACACTCCCCCCTTTCCCTTCCTCGTGGACCTCTCCAACCCCCGCTGTCGTAGCCTCTCCACAAACCACGCCATCCCCTCTCGCCACTGTCTCCTCACAGCACCTCTCCCTCTTCCCCGTCGCCGTGGAAACTCCAAACCCCCGTGTAACCCATGGCCCATCCATTGAAAACTCGTGACCTACAGGTTAAAGCATTTCGGCGGCACTACTTTCAGTTCGTCCTCCTCCATATGGTCGTTGGGCCCTATCACATATGTTTAAACATTTCATCAATATTATTTTGGAGGTATGTGTGTGTGTGTGTGTGTGTGTGTGTACCCTCTTGCTGCCCTTAAATGAATGTAGACTCAAATCTCTAGGTTTTAAACTAGAATATGTATACACTCTAAAATATATCCTTGGAAGAATTAAATGGGTATACCTCATTTGAAGAACACCATCCATGGAAGCCATTTCCATGCTTGCAAAACAAAACAAAGTAAAAGAGAAAATGGAGAGATTTGAGAGAGGAGAATGAGAGAGAGATGGAGGGAGGCTAGGGTTTCTCTTTCCCTCTCATAAGGAAATTAGTTTTCTATTGTGAGGACTCTTTAGGGCTTAGTAATTTAAAATTGCCCTTATTTTTTTAACTCCCACTCTTTTTATTATTTTTCTTCCATTTGTTTTAAAATTTATTTTTAGAATGGGATTTTGGAATAATTATAGAATGGGTAATCTTTATTTCTTTTGGGAATGTTCTATTTATTTGTTAGTGGCATGGTAATATATAGATTAGTTTAAGGTTAAAGGGATTTTATATTTTATTGATGTTTAATTTGATTATTACAAGGGATTTTATTGTTTAATTCAACTTTATACCTATTTAATTATTGAGATGTTTTTTATTTTAAACAATTGGGTTAATCCTTGCTTTCAAACCTAATTTGATGAGGACAATATAAACTACATTGTTATTAATTTAATTATATCTAGAGCGATTTTATTAATTTAATAAAGACGTCGTTCAAACCAACTTGGAAACCTAGAAAACTATTTAAACAAAGTTAGTATAACATGCTTCCGTAATCTGGTCTACCAAGAAATTAGGAATAATGTAAAAGATGCAGTGATAACTCTGATTGATAGAAAATGTGAAGGAGAACAAATTGATCCAGTTTTGTTGAAAAAAGTTTTAATTAACCTATTTAATTGATCTACCAATTTAACTAGTGTAACGTAGGTAATTTAAAACCAACCCAGTAAACTTTTGATCAAAATTAGTTTTATTATGATAAACCCTAATCACGCCCGTGAGGTGTTATGCTGTCAAATTTTTCTAGAATTTAGGGTTTAGCTAGGTTAGTGAAATTTAACCTTGCTTAGGATTAAATTATTGTTTTTGTCGGTTATCGACATTAGGTTTTGGTATTAAATTATATTTTTCTCATGAACTTGAATTTGGCTTTTGATTTTGACTTACATCAAAATCCCATCATTCACTTAGGTTAACCTAGGGTTTCAATCGTTGATCCTAACCCTATGGGCGACATTAACCGCGTTGCATCGACCCCCTAGTTGGTCTTCATTGCGATATGGTGTGCGCAAGTGAACGCATTACCCCGCATTCAGTTGTCATGTTATGCCTTATGCGTAACACCACTGAGCACACTTACGCATGCGAGGGGGTTTCTAGGGAAGAGTGGTAAGATTTTTGATATCTCATGTCATGACCACATGACAAATGTGGACATGACACATGTGATGCATGTCGTGACCGCATGGGAAATGTGGGCATGACACGGAAATATTTTCAGAAGATCTGTTATGTGACACTTTCCATCATACCTTTGTGTCAGATCCTAGCACTAACTAGCTGGCTAGGGGATTAGAATTTTCAAAACTGCTCCCCCTGAGCCAGAACTCCCAATTTACTTCTCAGAGGAAGTATCTGCACTAGAGGCTGGTGCAGATTCATCCTTGACTTCAATCACATCTTTTTTTATCCAAATTTTTCCCATTTCTTTCTTGGTTTCAATCAGATCAACCTTTTCCTTTCCCTTATCATTCCTCTGTTCTGTATTTTTTCTTTTTGGAAAGTTGTTCCTTTTCATATTTTTGCTTTTGCATAATCTTGCAATATGTCCAAATTTATTGCAATTATAGCATACCACATTCCTCTGTCCTTGATTTCTTTGATTTACTCTTGATCTACATTGGTTAGTCATGTGTCCAAATCTATTGCAAGTAAAGCACTTCGCTTTGAAAAATTGAGTATTCCTTGCATTATTGGGACCATTCCTTATCATACTTCTACATTCATTTGCTTTATGGCCAATTTTCTTGCAATTAAAACACTGACCAGAGAAGGATGAAACATTTTGATTTATTCTACTCATGCACTAAGTAGCCCTATGACCATACTTGTTGCATTTAAAATAATAGCCATTGAAAGATGGGCACCAGACTTTGTCCACCAACCACCAATTCAGATTCACTCCAAAATCCCCCACACTAAGAGTCTTATCGCAGATCGCTCCAGACACCTGTAGATTGATAATTAAATGAAGTGAATTAATGAACACTACCACAACCTCATCATTTTTGGCACCGTTGCTGTGGAATAATCTACAAATCATTGTAGGTTTAAGGCGTTGATAAGATTTCTTGAATGAGCGCATTCCAGATTCAATAGTTTATGAGAAGGCCTAGGGACACCTTAGGTCGATTCATTAAGCAAACCACAGCTAGCACATCTCTGGAACTTAATCATCTGAGTGATCAGGGATCGCAAGTAACATCAAAATCTCCCATTCTCACTAATACACCTTTTACAATGGGTGATAATGGTGACCATGAGGAGGTAGCTAACAATAGAACATTCTCTTATCTAATCTCCATCACTCCTGAGAGAAATGAGCCCCCCATGAAAAATCTATCTCCTGCTTTCCTACCGACCTTTCATGGGAAGACTTCTGAAGACCCAGACTAGTTCCTGTTTGAATTTAAGGTCCTATGCCAGACCTATGATTATGCCATAGACAACCAGAAATTAAAACTGTTTGCTTCTGCTCTCAAGGAGTCAATGCTTTGATGTTTCATGGGCCTAAGAGTAGACTCTATGTCTACCTGGGATGAAATGGAAACTGGTTTTCTTGACAAATATTAAGACTATTGTAGAGTTAGGGATAGGAAAGATGAACTCTTCCACATGAAGCAGATGGAAGATGAAAATTTAGAGGATTATGTGGATAGATTTCTATTTGTCCATACGAGACGGGGAAATAATTTAGATCAGGATTTAAGTAAGACCATTTTTCTGAGAGGAATTGATGATGAAATTAGGAAAGCATTAAACCTAATGGGGAAAGGAGATATTAATAAACAAGATTTTGTTGAAATTGTGGAAGTTTGTAGGAATTACTCTCGTACTCGTGCAGGTAAGATAATACTGAAGAAAGATAGTTCCAGTGATGTTACAAAAGTCATGGAAGAGCTAGAAAATTTGAGAACTAATATCTTGCTTCATCTGAATACCACTTTGGATGGTATGCAAGCTAGTAAAAGGAACATAGAACCCTTAGCCATTTATTGCGCTTGTTGTAGAGAAAAACACCCACTTAGGGTGTGTCCTTTGAATCGAACTGAGTTATGCAAAATCTGTGAGAAAAGTCATCTAACAAATGAGTGTAGCCTACTCCCTAAAATCAAAAATAGATTAAAGAAGGTACCAATAGATGAGGAGGAACTAAACTTTATTGGCCAGAAACAACCAAATTATGGATTCAATCAGTTTTCAAACCAATATGCTCCAAGGGCCCCATCAAATTGGAGCCCAACCTCTTGGAATGGACCTTGGGGAGGTCCACTTCCTCCAATGCAAATGCCACCCCAGTGGGGACTAGCATGGCCTCATCCAGATTGGACAAATCAATCTTGGACCAACCCTCAGTGGCCAAATCAACAACAATATTAACATCAGTGGGCACCTCAATATAACCAAGGAATGAGGCGATTTGGGAATCAACCTCAAGACTTACTTCTTGGACCTTCACAACATGTAAACCTGAATCCAAATGATTAGGTAAATCAACCTCCAATGCCTGCTCAACTAGTTCCCAATCCCAAAAACAATAGGCGACAACAATAGGTGTATAATGCAGATCCAAATACACCCACCCTAAATGTTGTGGAAATAAATGATATTTAGCTTTGATCTGAGAGCATTATTGTAAATATTCCTATAGAGGAAGTCACGAAAAGGAAGTAATGCACAATGTTGATAAACAACAAAAAGATGAAAAGACTGAGACAAGAAACTCAGAAGAAATTCCAAAAGAAACCTCTATTCTTTTCCCATAAAGATTTAAACAAACTCCCCCAAAATCTAAGGAAAACTAGCTTGCACGTGATGACTCACAGTTAATCAAGGAACTTAGAAAGATACATATTGAAGTTCCATTGCTACAAGCAATAAAAGATATCCCAGAGATAAATCAGACCATTAAGAGCTTATGCCTAAAACTTCCAGGCAGGAAATGAAAGTTACCCAACACCATCCAAGTAGAAGGGAAACTTGCCAATGTTTTTTCAGGCAAGTTAATTCCTCAAAAATATGGGGACCCTGGAAGTCCTGTTATTTTAGTAGAAATAAAAGGGGTGTTAGTCTCTAATGTACCGATTTACCTAGGAGCTGCTATCAATGTGATGACTTTAGAAACTGCATAAGCTCTAGCATTAACACATATTCAACCACCATCAACTGTGTTACAACTGGTGGATTTATCTATCACAAAACTGGAGGGAATTCTAGAGGATATTATAGTCACTATCAATACCTGGGACTACTCAGTTGATTTCCTAATCCTTCAGACTAGAAAGAAACATTCAGGGTACCCATAATACTTGGTAGACCTTGGCTGACTACTGTAGCAGCCCTTATTGATTGTAGGTTAGGTAACATGACTATTTCAAATGGGAAAAATTTGAAGGAACTTTCCATCTATCTCCTTGTCAAACCATTCTTACAATATGAGAATAAACCATGGATAGATGATCTGATGGATTTAGATGAAGAAGACGCCTCCTCGTTGGCAATGGTAACGATTGCAGAACATTTTGAAGAATGCAATGAGGAGTATAAAGAATTGGAATAGCAAATGTTGGGAATTAATGTGTCTCAACCTTGGTAATTCCTTGTATTATTTCATTATATTTGTTTATTTATTGCTTATTATATAATTTGGATGCAAATCCTATGTTGTCATATTATGGGAGTTAGCACGGTGAGGTGTCATCCTACATGGCATATGACCACATGTAAATTTGTCCTCACATGAGGAGATAGGCATCCCACTCAGTGGTTGGAATATTTTGCCATGTGTCAGCATCTTGGAATGTGTGTAAGGGAATATTGACTGAAACAGTCATGATAGATTCCTATGACAAAGTTATGACATGTAAGAGTTGGAAATAGAAGATCCTATGACAAGTATGGACATGTGTCGAGAAAGATCTTTGAAAAAGGCATCTTTGGGCACCCCAAGGTGGACTATGATACATTGTAAGAGATTATGCTATTTATAGCCTATGTATGACAGATTCTCTTACAGCTGTAAGTTATGATAGCTATGACAGATTCTATGATGGTTGTAAGAGTCATAAGAGCATCTGTCATATCCCATTTTGGAAATAGGCAACCTCCTTGGGATGGGGTGACTTGACAAGTGTCAGGAGCATCCTACAGTGTTGGACAAGTGTCCATAGGCATGGTTTTTGGGCCATGAGGCCATGTTGAACGCCCATCTCAATGTGGAGCCATTTTTGCCTTGTATTCTCTTTATAAACAGGTTCTTTGGAGAGGAGAAGTACTACAGGTTTGACAGGCACTGTTATGCTTCTAAAACATCTTCAGATACGAGTGTCAAAGACTCCTGCAAGAGCATTGGCTCTATGATTGTATTGTAACCTTCTTTGTTTAAGGAATACATTTGAGCTGTGTTTTGGAGTGCGGGGTTTTTCACCCGTAAGGGTTTTCCCCACGTATATCTTGTGTCTTTCTTCTTCTGTCTTACATTCTTGTGTATGTGTTTGCTATAATATCTCTATTAGTGGGTTAACATAGCTATAATTGTAAAGATAAAGTTAAATTTGCACTCTCCTCCCCTCATTAGATTAGTGTAGGAAGTGATTTCTGCACACCTAGCTTCCTTTCAATTGGTATTAGAGCCTAACCAGTTTTGGTTCTAGCTGCTGGGTAGGGGTTTTTTGAGCTAATCTTAGGTTGAGTGGGAGTGTTGTGTAGAGAATTCTATATCTTATTGTAGCAAGGAGATGGAAACCACATCCGAAAGATTAGAGGTGAAGAAATTTAATGGCACTAATTTCGAGTTGTGGAAACTCAAGATGGAGGACCTACTTGTTGATCGTGACCTATGGGAAATCGTATCCAGTGTAAAACCTACATAAATGTCACAAACTAATTGGGACCTCAAAGATCGGAAGGCTAAGGGTCTCATAAGACTTTGTCTAGCTGACTCTGTCCTATTGAATGTCCATGAGGAGAAGAGCACGAAAGACCTTTGGAAGAAGCTGGGTGATGTTTATCAGGCCAAGTCCTTGGTGAACAAGCTTTTTCTGAAAAAGAAGTTGTTTGCTCTGAAGATGGAAGATGGAGGATCTGTTGTAGATGACATGAATGCTTTTAACATGATTGTTGCATAGTTGACATCTGTGGGTGTGAAAATGAAGGAAGAAGATCGATGTATGACCTTGCTTTATTCTTTTCTAGATTTATGGGATCATCTTGTCATGGCTATCGGAAGCACCACTGCCACCTTAAAGATGGAAGATGTGGTGTCCTCACTGTTATCTGAAGAAATATGGAGGAAGATATCCAAGTCAGCCAAAGAGGCTCTTGCGGTTCGTGGAAGACCCAAAGAGAAAGAGAAGAAGGACAAGAAAGGTGAAAAGGGCAGATCCAAATCCCGTGGGAGATCCAAATCTCCTGGAAAGTCCAAGGCTCTCTGTGGGAACTATGGGAAAATTGGACATTTCTTAAAGGAATGCAAAGAGGAGAAGAAAAAGAAGAAGAAGAATGCTCCTGACTCAGATTCTGACAAGTCACAAAATGATGGTGATGCCTTCATCATAGCCCTGGCCACCCATGCATCTGATGATGTGTGGTTGACTGATTCTGGTGCATCATTCCACATGACCTCGCATCGAGACTGGTTTATGACATATGAAGAGTTCGATGGTGGAAGAGTGTACTTGGGCGACAATTCTCATCTGAAGATTGTTGGTCATGGAAGAGTCTCAATTCAATTCCCTGATGGATGAGTGAAGGGGATCACTGGGGTTATGCACATCCTAGGCCTAGCACGGAACCTACTTTCTGTAAGTATGTTGAATGATGCAGGTGTGTAGGTTGTCTTTTCGAAGGATGGATGCAAGATGACTAGAGGATCTATGGTTCTTGCGAAGGGTACTTGGAGAGGTACTCTGTTTCAGCTGGAGGCATGCACTACACAGTGCAATAGTTCTTCTAACTCAAAGAAAAGAGTTGTAGTCACTTCATCCCCACCATCTGAACACGTAGTGAAGAAATCTGTTGTAACTAGTTCTGATGGTAGTGCACATGTTATGGAAACTAAGCTTCCTATTGAAAAGACTATGTTATGGAATTTGAGATATGGCCACATTGGTGAGAAGGGTCTTAGAACCCTGAAAAATATAAACTTTGTTGATGGGTTAAATGATTGTAATCTCAAGTTTGACTTTTGCAAACATTGTGTATATGGAAAACAAAACCGTATCTAGTTTTACTCTAGTTCTCACAAGTCTTCTGGTGTATTAGATCTTATTCATTTCAAAATTTATATATTTTGTATCTTTCATAGATGATTATAGTAGAAGGACATGGGTTTATTTTATTAGAAGCAAGACTGAAGTCTTTAGTCAGTTTAAAGGGTTTAAAGCCTTTGCAGAAAATTAGACTAGTAAAAAGATTAAGTGTTTGAGAACAGACAACAGTGGTGAGTTTTGTTCGACATAGTTTGATAAGTTCTGTAAAGAGAAAGGGATTGAAAGACATAAGACAACTCCATACACCCTGCAGCAAAATGGAGTTGCAGAGAGGATGAACAGGACACTGATGGAGAAGGCTAGGTGTATGCTTAGTGGAGCAAGCCTCAAACAAAAGTTTTGGGCTGAAGCTATATCCACTGTTTGCTATCTGGTAAATAGATCTCCTACATCAGCTCTTGTTGGAAAGACACCTATGGAGGTGTGGTCTAGTAAGAAACCTTCAGTTAGGCATCTTCATGTTTTTGGTTGTGAGGCATATGCACATGTGCCTAGGGAGAAATGGTCTAAATTGGAGAACAAGGCCAACAACCACCTTGCGGTGTTGTGGTGGTCTTCTGCACAACTACCCTAGTAGACATGTATGAAAAATGTGGAAGCATTGACAAGGCATGTGAACTATTTGGAAGAATGCCTCAAAGATATGTCATCTCATGGAATGCAATGGTTGCGGGATATGCACAAAATGGATTTGTTGAAAAGGATTTAGAAACTTTCAAGCAAATGCAATTAGCAGGTGTAAAACCAAATTCGACAACCTTTGCCAGCATACTCCCTGCCTGTGCCAAAATGGGAGCTTTGGAACAAGGTATGGACATCCATCAAAGCATGAAGGATAGACGAATTTTGTCATTTGTTGTAGTTGCAACTGCCTTGATAGACATGTATGCAAAATGTGGAAGCATTGACAAGGCATGTGAACTGTTTGGTAGAATGCCTCAAAGAGATGTCATCTCATGGAATAGAATGGTTGCGGGATATGCACAAAATGGATTTGTTGAAAAGGCTTTAGAAACTTTCAAGCAAATGCAATTAGCATGTGTAAAGCCAAATTCAACAACCTTTGCTAGCATACTCCCTGCTTGTGCCAAAATGGGAGCTTTGGAATAGGGTATGGACATCTATCAAAGCATCAAGGATAGAGGAATTTTGTCATTTGTTGTAGTTGCAACTGCCCTGGTAGACATGTATGCAAAATGTGGAAGCATTGACAAGACATGTGAACTATTTGATAGAATGCCTCAAAGAGATGTCATCTCATGGAATGCAATGGTTGCAGGATATGCACAAAATAGATTTGTCAAAAAGGATTTAGAAACTTTCAATCAAATGCAATTAGTAGGTGTAAAGCCAAATTTGACAACCTTTTCCAGCATACTCCCTGCCTGTGCCAAAATGGGAGCTTTGAAACGGGGTATGGAGATCCATCAAAGCATGAAAGATAGATGAATTTTGTCATTTGTTGTAGTTGCAACTACCCTGGTAGACATGCATGCAAAATGTGGAACCATGGACAAGGCACATGAACTGTTTGATAGAATACCTCAAAAAAATGTGGTCTCATGGACTACAATGATTGCAGGGTACACACAAATTGGATTTTTTGAAAATGCTCTAGAAACTCTCAAACAAATGCAATTTCACTGTAATCTTTCTTTGTCTTAATCCTGAGGTCTAAATATTTACCAGTTTTACTTTTAGGTTTGTCACACTTCTCTAGACTCTCATCAAGCCTATCTATGCATGTTTTAAACCTCCAAAGTTTTTCAAACTCTATATGGTCTTATAGACTATCAAATAGGCCTGTAGAATGTAGTGATAGTCTTGATCTCTATCAGGGACCTCTCAAGATCATTCACTCCAACTGTCTAGAGTTTGGGGAGAACAAGGTTTACAAAGCATATTCAAGTCAAAGAGAGGTTTCCATGGTTGCATGACAATGTGTAGGAGACAACTACAAAGGAATAGAGACTAAGATACATTGCAAAGAGGCAGAGTTTCAAGAAAGGCTTGTAGATATGAGGTCAAGAAGATAGAGAATGAAGAGGGTCAAAAAGACTGAGGGTGGACAGAGTGACCAGAGGTCCTACCTGATCTTGAAAGTAGTTTTGAACATGGTTAACCTTTGTTGAAAACCTCATATATGGAGATATACATGACAAAGAACAAAAATCACATATAAAATCCTAATAGAGGATCTCTTTAGACATAGTTTTTGGTTAGGTTATAAAGAGACAATGATAACTCTTCAACCTGTGCAGGAGGGAAGAAATGTTTGTAGAAGGTTGAAGGCTAAGATGAAGGTATAGATGATTGTCAAGCATGAATAATAGAGACAAATTCTTAAAAAAAAGAGATAGTGATGATAGTGATAGTAGCCTCTATCTAAGAGCAATAACAATCATTATGGCCATGGTGTTAAGAGGTAAAGAGTGAAAGTGCGAAATAATGAAGAAATATTTACAAGGACAGTTAATAGACATGATTTAATATGAATATGTGATCAAGTGATCAAAATCATAATGTGAAAAGCCAATGTAAAAGATGACAGTCATTATAATAAAAGGATAGAGTTAATGCATTTGTGGGATCATTGCATAAAGTTTCAATTTAGAGGATTTGAAGGCATAGGCTACTTTGATTCAAGATGTTGATGAAGTTCCTTCTTTGAAGGAACATCCAAGAGAATCAAAACCCATAGGAAAACATTCTTGGGGTCAATGGGAGTAGTATCAAACTTTGACTCTTTATTGACCATTCATTCTTACAAAATAGAGTCTACCGCCAAAATTGGAAGGAGTCTATGGCACATCAGCATACAAGACTTCAAGCTATGTAGTGGAAAAAGAGAAAAAGGATACCCCAAGCCCTAGGATAGGAGCAACAAGTAGAGAGCAAAGATTTAAGGAAATGGACTTCAGAGTAAGGCATGACACTTTCCTATAGATTCCCAAAAGGAGATCACAGTCATGACTATTCAAATAAACAATGATAGTCCATGGCATAACCATGAAGGGGGCATTGAAATTAATAATAACAGTGATAGGGTAGTATGATAGACTTTAAAAGATACATAAAGATAAGTAGCTGAGCAGTCAAAAGGGATTTTAAAACATCATAAATCTTGTCAAGGGTTCATTGTCTTCAAAGCAATAGGGTAAACTAATAAATATTTCAATCTCACAAAGTTTCAAAAGAGGACAACCTACAAGTGTATTAAGGAGTGCATAGAGAATATCTCAAGGAGCTACCACAGTCAATTTCAAGGTGATGATCATGGGAAAGAGAGGTTTACATGAAGTGGGATAGTCCTTAAGAATACAGTTAGATGGTAAAGAGGATAGTCCGTAAGATAATATTCAACCAAATACACAGTATGGACCTGGAGGATAGTCCTTATGGTGTATTTATATAATCACAACTATAGGTCTTATCAAAGATCATGACTCCATTATGATATGAAAATGATCACTAAACAAAATACCTCACTATGAGCTAAGTGTGAATGACTTTAAAGACACAAGATATTGAGTTGTTAGTAGACAATTCATGATCAACAAGGATAGAGTTAAATAAGATGGACTACAATAATCACAAGTGATAGTAGCCATTCATATGACAATGACAAGGGGTTTAATCATAGTCCACAAGACAGTCATAAAACAATAAATTCAAAACTCAATAGATGACAGATCCAAGGCATTGTTAGAGTCTTCATGAAGAACAATGTTGATGGAAGTGCTTTTGACCCAGGGTAAGAATAATTCATGAAAATGGTTAACTTTTAAAGAGTAGAATGCATGACTGAACTACAATGACAATGCACTGTTAGAAGTTTCATGATATAGAGGATAGTAATCTTCAAGCGATAGTGGCACCAAAGGAGAGATCACAATGATAAGAAAGGCACATTGGAAGGTGAAATTTTTCTTCAAAACATATAGTTTCATTATTGATTGAGAGGGCAGTTTCATCCTAAAGAAGATAGTGTTGAGGATAGTCACAAAGGATGTCATAGTATTATCACAAAAGACACCCTTGTAGAAGGGTAGTACTATCTAAAAGGGACATTCAAGACAAGTGTTGAACAAATAATAATGGAAGGAGCATGCATATTCCAATGACAACATGGCAGGAGCATAGACAAGGCAATGAACTATTTGAAAAATGCCTCAAAGAAATGTGGTCTCATGGTGATAGAATGCTATGACAAACACATTGAGACCACATTTCTTTGAGGCATTTTTTTGAATAGTTCACTGCCTTGTCTCATGGTGATGGAATGCCATCACAATCCATAGCAATTTTCTTGTCATGGCATTTTCTTGTAATAGCCCTCATGAGCTTGGAGATGTATCCCCTCCCTATTATATATGAACATATATACATACTAAACCCAGATTTACTGATCCACCTACACCCAAAGTAGCTTAAGTGTTGACTTAGTGGCAAAATTGCAATGTATGTCAACTAATAAAATGACTATAGATAAGCATTTGATCAAAACACGTAAATCTCATGTGAATTATGATATATAAAATACAAAAAAACCATAGCAAAACTCTTTTGTCCTGATTGTTTTAGAGGTTCCGTTTCTTTCAACATCATGCATAAGAGACTTTTTAAGACAACTTTTAAAATAATATTTTCAAACCTTAACTAATACCATGATATGTGAATTTATCATTTCTGATCCCCCAAATAAATATTCTCATAAAATTAAGCTTATCACATGAACGTCATGAAACAATAGAAAAATGAAAAATGAAAATGAAAGGCAGAGAGTGTTCAAGAGTTGAGTTACTTTACATCAGGAGGATCAAACTTGGCACCAAGGTTACTAAGTTTTGCATGAGCCTCTAGATAGTCCTTGAAAAATGCATCCTGATCAACTGCATATTTCTCAGCATATACCTGTAAAAAAAATTAAAATCCAATCAACACTTTCCTTATTATTGAAAGGAAATCAACTATAGGCATCCTCTAAAACTTTATTTCATATGCATATATCCTTCACTGAGTTGAATTATCTAGTAAAATGTTTCTCAAATTTTTCAATAAGGAGAAAAAGATTTCCTAGAAGGCTTAAGATATTGCCTTAGCATTAGTAGTATGTTATGTCAATGGAAAGATTGATTCTTTTGATATATTTCATCAATATTCTTCAGCTTCTTTGAACTTACATAAGTTGACATCAAGCTTTGTTGGAGTTCAAGTAAAATGCCTAGTTTTGCAAAAATAAGGGTAGGTTAAAATGGAGTATTCTTTTTGAGCTTGAAGAACCAGAAATAAAGAAGGAAATTATATTAACCACCACAAATGACCAGAGTAGGTCCATGGGAACTCTAAAGTACAACTAGTTAAAGAATCACCTTGAATCCAGGATCTTCAAAAAGAATAATGTCAGTCAGAAATACCAGAAGATATAGGTCCCTCCTCTTGTTGTTATATGGAGCCTAATCAGACTCAAAGGTTAAATTTACCCCACTTTTATCGGTGTGGTTCCCCCCAAATTATTTAACGGGATCAAGGGAAAGTGCCCTCGAAACCTCAAATGAATTTTACTATTTTATAAAGGTGTCAAGAGTTATTTTTCTATTGGTCAACATAAAAAAACCCTATTTTTTTAACTGACATAAGGCTTGATAAAAGAAGCTAAGGGTTAGGGTTTCCGTTGATATATTGTAGCATTTTGTAGCGGTATTGAGTTGCAAGGATTGTTGGTTGTAATCAGTTTGATTTACTGGATAATAATATTGGACTCTCTATTGGTGGATGTAGCCCGAGTTTGGGTGAACCATGTTAAAACTTGTCTCTCACTGTTATTATTTCTGTGTATTTTTCATTCATCTATTTAATCTTTATTTGCATTTAACTGATATCTTCTGCATGCAATCCCTAACACCTCTCTTTTATGTCCTTCACAAAATCAAGAAAAAAACTTTTGCTTATTCATGATCAAGGTAAATTCTAGTACACGAGGTTCAATTCAGCTCTACTTTGTACCTTGAAATAAGAATTATCAAATTTAAGCCAATCTACTGCCCATGATTGACCTCCTGGTGCCCCAAGACCATCTTTCTACACCAAAAAAAATCACATGGTTATTCAAATTTACACTTTTCTAGACTACAACACTTCAGGAAGTTCCCACATTCCTTAGTTGTCTAATTGTGGAACCCTATAATTAAAATTTAGGTGCCAACATGTTAACATTCACCATATATGTTGAAACTTTATACCCAAATGTCAACCTTTTTTACAAGTGCAGAAGTAAGTAGACTACCCCAATCAACCTACACCAAAAGTACTATATTCCTTTATATTTACCTACTAAGGGTTATATCAAAATGCCCTAGGAGCATACCAAGTGGTATCAGTCTATCAAAGCATCTACTAATTTCTTGGCCTATATTTGCCTTGCAAGGCAATAATGTGTGACCATAATTATTTGATTTCTCAGACATGTGGCTATCCTATTATTGAATTGTATTAGTGAGAGCCATTTCTCTATTTGTCTGAGTTTGACATTATATATGGCCACTAGTTTTATCAGTAACACATGACAGTTTAGTTATTTATCCAAATATTATAGCCAATCATATGGAAATATGGCATATGGAGATAGGGGTGTCATTTTAAAATAGGATACAAGAATATATGAATAATGGTACAGGTTATATGCCATTTAAATATAAGACTCTAGAGCTGCAAGTAGAGGTACAGGGGCAGAACTAAAGTTTCTTGGTGACTATGCTTTAGAAGATTTGTTGAAATAGATAATAACTGCCCTGGAATATTTGTCCAGGAACTTCATCATCAATTTTCAACATAGGATTGACTCTGAAAAAAAAATGCTTTAGATTTATTAGGTTACCATGATAAAGATTAAAGCAAAGATTGAGATCTATTTAAAAGCCACTGTCATGAAGCTATTAAAGATGTCACATGCAAAACCCTAGCAGTTGGAGTAATGAATACAGTGCCAAAGAGGATAGTGAGTTGGGGCAGATTTAGGAGATCTCCACATTATCTAATCATAAGCAAATACATCATTTATTTATTTTTTTAAATTAAAAGAAATCATTCTAAACCCTATATAGGATACATTGATACTTCAAAAGCATCTGAAGGAATATGAAATTATGCAAATATATGTCAATTAAATACTTGGATTACAAACAGTAGTGTGAACAATGTAACCCTTGTTGAGCAGAGCAGGAATGCGATAAGCGACAATGAATCCTATGCCTCCTGTCACACACATCTCCTTACCATTCTTTGTCATTCTTTACTGAAACACTTCTCCATTTTGGTGAGCTACGCTTGAAAATAAGGTTTCGACCAAGGTTTTAGAGTATGTTTATTAAAATGAAAACTCCATTTTGGCGGGCTATGCCTGAAAATAAGATTTTGATGAAAGTTTTAGAGTATGTTTATTAAAGTTTTAGAGTATTTTGGCAGGCTATTGATTCTTGATTCCTTAAATGATTTATTCAAATGGATTGTGACTAAATAAATGACTAACTATTTAGTCATTTTTATTTGTGTGACTAAATAATTTTTTAGTAACGACCAAATTAGTCATTTATTTACTCATTTATAGCTAAGTTGCAAAAAATTAGTAGAATTTAGTCATTTTTATTTGTTGTGACTAAAATTTTTAGTCACGTAGTCATTTATTTGCCAAAATTCTACTAGTGTGATAAACCTGGAAAAGATACTGTTGTCGTTGATTTCTTATCTAGATTGACTGTGCAGGGAAGTAACGAACCTATGGACATCACAATTCCAAATGAACATCTCTTTGGTATTTCCATACAATCACCATGGTTTGCAGATTTAGCTAACTATTTAGTTTCAAGATGATGCCCACCACATTTCAATCAGAAAGAAATCAGTCGACTGGTTCGAGATAGCTCCAGATACAAATGGGTAAATGGTATATTGTTTAAGAATTGTCTTGACATGTATTGCAAAGGTGTGTGCAAGAAACTGAAGTCTATGACATAATCCAAGCATGCCATGATGAACCTTCTGGTGGACATTTTTCAGCCCTCCAAACGGGACATAAAATTCTTGGAGCAGGGTATTTTTGGCCAACAATGACCAAGGATATTCAACATTATGTCAAGCACTGTGACCAATGTCAGCGAATGGGATGTCCAACTCCTACCACAGAGATACTGCTCCATCCTCAAGTGGTTCTCAAACCATTTGAAAAATGGGGAATAGATTTTGTGGGGCTAATAGATCCACCTTCCAGAGGAAATCACTACATTTTGGTCTGCACCGACTATGCTACTAAATGGGTCGAAGCAAAAGCACTACCAACAACAAATGAGGAGAAGGTTGTAGATTTTCTGTATAAGCACATTTTGCAAAGGTTTAGAGAACCTAGAGTCCTCATTTCTGATCAAGGACCATAGTCCATGTCTACTATGATCAAAGCATTCCTAGAAAGATATCAAATCTGTCACAAGAAGTTATCTCCATATCATCCGCAAAGCAATGGTCAAGTAGAAGTAACAAATAGAGAATTGGAGAACATCCTCACAAAAACTATTTCAAGTAAAAAAATAGATTGGTCTGAAAGAATGACAGAAGTTGTTTGGGCCTACAACACCACATGGAGGGCCACCACTAATTTCACACCATATGAATTAGTCTATGGGAAACACCCAGCGTTGCCCATAGAATATGAGGTGGAAACATTGAGAACAACACTCAAAGTTGGTATTGACTTAACTAAAGCACAACAACACAGGATGATGTAACTAAATAGATTGGAAGAGATGCAGATGGAAGCATTTCTACACACAGAGTTAATTCAACAATAGAGAAACGAATGGCATGATAAACACATTATCAATAAGTAGTTCAAACAAGGAAATTGGGCCCTGATGAAGTATCAAGATCTAAAAGGGAAACTGTACACCAAATGGTTGGGACCCTATGAAATTCAAGAAGCCTTCAGCAATGGGGTCATTCAACTGGTTCCCATTGATGGTGATCATAGAGTTCTTCTGGTAAATGGACATAGATTGAAGTTGTATCACAAACCAGCTTCCAAAGAGGAGTTCTCTGCAGAAGTCTAGTCTTGGATAGAGCATTTCACCCTGGAGGATCTCTCTTCCATGGGACTCATGTTCTAAATGATGACTCTAGAATAAATAAAGCAGTAAATGTTGAAAACCAAAAATTTTAGTCTTTTCTATCAAAAAAATAAAAATCAGGCAAAGTCAAAAACCAGAAATGGTGGCTTTGTCTAGAGGGAAGATTGAAAAATGACAATGATAGTCTTTCCTTTGAATCCCCCATTTCCTTCAATAAAATTCCTTTTTTGTAGTTCTGCAGGTCTTTGTGTTGAATTTTTTTGAAGAGCTCCAGATGGCTATGGATGGCTCCAGACCAACATCGACAAATGCTTGCTTTCCAAAGTATAGTTGGGTGCTAGGTGATGTTGCATCGCGAAAAAGTGATTCAGTAAAAGTTAAGGCGAACCCTACTTAGGGATGCGTACTATATACAGGTATATTCCTACCATGAAACTTGTATAATTTTTTTAATATATGTATATATGCCACGTGTTCCCCCAAATGACCTGAATGCAATCCTTATTCCTCATACATGCCAAGGCAGATGAATGATTGATGGTGGTTAGACAAGTGGCAGTAGAAGAATTGTCCACAGGTCTTTTGTACCTTGCAATAAGATGCAAGTACTTGGTCATAATGATAACATTTTCCATAAATTCCATAAAAAGAAATAAGTACTTGCTTGTGCAATAATGATGACTGGTAATTATGACCATAAAAGGGAAATGCATTTGAAAAAATGTGAGAACTATGGTTGATGGCATCAACTCTGGATGTGTATAAAAACAATTAAGGTGGCGGCTATGAATTTCCACTTCGTATGCTACCACTCTAGTTTGAACCTTACAAGTACGCGCCCATGAATGTTGAAAAGACAGGCAGGGCAACTGCTATCTTGTCCATCTTGAATGCAAATATTTCCTCACTTAAACCTGCCATCGACAACTCAAAATTAACATTACTTCCTGTTCTGAAAAACCAGAGAGCAAAAGAGAAAAACCAGAGTTCCATTGCGACATTTCTCTGCAAATTCAAATCTAGTTGAGCAGATGGGTAACAAAAGGAAAGTTAAACTAGAAAATGTTACTTTTGACGACGCCAGTGCACAAATTGTCTAGTAGGTTGGATGGTTGGAGTTCCTGCAAAAGTTTAATGGGTATGAAGCAGAATTGGTCGACGAGTTCATCGTAAAATTCCACATGACCTTCATCATAGTAAAAGGGGCAAGAATACAAATAAAACCTACTGTGATTAGTCAACTTTCTGGTATACCTGTAGTAGGTGTTGATTTGTTTTAAAGTAAACCATCATATGAGGAATTAGTTCAAAATTTTCATGTTGCTCTGGAGCTTTTCCCTCGATATGTTGTGAGTAAGGGAGCAACCAAAGGAATTGAGAGGGCTAGTCTTCTAGATCCATGGAAGACTGTTGTCCTATGGATCATGAAATTATTTACATGTGATGGCTAGTATGGCATGGTTTTAGGGCTATAAATTAAACTAATTACTCACCTAAGGCATGGAGCCAATGACCCCAAGCATTTGATAAACTTGCCAGCTTTCTTGCACACAAACTTAGTTAATATGATGACAAAAAGGAAGAGCAAAGAAGGGAAGATTAGCCACCCTGGCTTGATACATTTGATCATGAAGCATCACTTCTTGCAGCAGGAAGAGGGCCAATAGAAATGGGAGGACTTTCTTGCCCTGCATCTTAGAAGGAAGAAGGTGAAACACTACACTTCCACTGTTTCTGTTTCAGGAGACCCTGTAGCAGTGTCTTCCAAATCCCTTGCAGTTTGGTTCAGATGGCTCTGAAGGAGGACTAAACACCCCAATCAAGAAAATGAAGTAGTAGGGTCCACCCCTACCAGGACACACCACCTCGTCTGTTAATTGTTTCTTTAGATGAGGAGGAAAAAGAAGAAACAGAACATGGCCATACCTCCATCTCAGGTATAATCATCCCCCACTCCACAACATAGTAAAGAAACTCCTAAGGACATGGTGAATGAAGAAGATAGCGGTGGTGAAACTCCTGAGGAAGTTAGGGAAGAGGACACCCTGCAGAGGCAGAAGAAGATATCTTGCAACACAGCCACAAGAAAGGGAAAGAACCCCTCACAGAGATCTAAGAGGATACAACAACCCAGGCAACTCAGCATGCCCTGGATTTATCAAAAGTTGAGTTTGAACTAAGGCAATGCAAGGCACATTTAGATGCCATGGATCAACAATTAAGGACCAAGGAAGAAGAACTTGAGCAGCAAAGGGCAAAGGCTGCAATGGAGAAAGAAGAGAAAGAAAAAGAAATTTTTGTTTTCATAAAGGAGATGGATAATCACAAGGCCATGATGGCCCAAAAAAGATACTCAGATCACCCAGCTTTGACAAAACGTTGCTCAAAAGACCCCTGCGCCAGCATCACTAAACATCTATGCACAAAATTTGTAGCTAACATTGGATAATAGACAACTTAGAGGTGAGATCATAAAGCTTAAGAGAAATCTAGATACCCTTAGAGTAGAGAAGGTGGCGGTAGAGAAGAACTTGGCTTTAGCTTGTGAAATAGGGGAGACCTTGTTAGCTCAACACCCACCATCATGTGTGTATGCCTTGTTCCTTCGAGAACAATTTTTGAGATGGAAATTACTCAGGATCAGTTGCAATCTTCCATTTGACTTTGATAATGATAGGGATTTCATTGAGTGTTATTTGCAAAATACAAAGGACCAACAAAATCTCTTGTGTGAGTTCATCCAACATGGTCACATTATGGGACATGTCAATACTTCAATGCTTAATTCATATCTAGTAGAACTCCAGATCCAGAGTTATCTATGCATTGAGACTACATGGTTCTCCAACACCTTCAAACCAAATGCTTACAGGCAGGGCATCACATATCAATATGTGAGAAATTTAAATTCCTGTATTTTTGATTTCTTTGCAATTACATATTATCTTCCCAATGCAGCAGTCTCAAGCTGCATATCCAGATTTGAGGAATTGCCTCATATTTTCAAAAGAAGGGAACCTGTGTCCCCTACAAACATCAGGTGGATGACTGGCAAAGTAAGAAAAATAATACCCCTAATTCAACAGAGGCAACAAAATTGGATTAGAATGAGGTTCAAACCACCATTAATTCTAATGCCAACTCCTCACCTTAGTCATCCTCTAGGAAACCCAATGAGAGAAGGCAAATTCAACAAATGGTTCAACAGATTACAAGAGAATGATGGATTCCAACCAAAGGGCAGAAAACTATTTTAGTGTGAGGATGAGGACTACAATTGTAGTACTATCATTGAAGGAAAGAATATTCTTGATGAAGCAGATGGTGCAGGGCAGCCATGAGGACATGGCGTGGTTTTAGTTGGGGGGAGACGATGAGTCAAATCCATGACTCATTTATTTCTTTATATTTCCTATTTCAAAAGACTTTTATAAAACATTATGGCATATAAATATATATTATTATAATTATATTTGTCTCTTGGATGGATTCTGCACATGTTTAGTATTCATTTCCTTTTGATGCAATCTCTTAACTTATTTACTTGAATTACGTTTTCAAAGTACAGATCTCATGAATTATGGTATAAGTGGTTTGCGTTTGCATAAGGATTACGGTGGTAAAACTCCCAGTGGTCTTCAAATCGCTCCGGAGCCCCTTTTTCTGTGAAGAGCCTGAACTCCAGACTGTTGCAAGTATGTGCCTAATCTGTGTTGTCATTGATGTAAACATATCTTTGTTGTCATTGGTGTCAACTGTATCCTATTCTGTTATTTGTTTAGAAGCTTTATATGTTGAGGATATTGAGAAAATTAGCCCCTCTGAAAGAATCAGAAAGTAAACAATGAATCTCAGTGAAGATAGTAAGTTGCATACTGAAGAATAGTCCAAAAGAATGCTCCACATTTCTTGCTAAATGAAGATCTTGGTTTGCAAATTGGAAGTTATTTAGAAGCATGGATAAAGATGCTAAATCCTAAGTTTAAGCTTTCGGTATGAAGATTTGAGTGAGTTACATTCACTAGAGTAAAACCTACTTTTTTCTGATTATTCACTAGTGCCTGAGAGAAAGTTTTTTTCTCCGCATTCCTCTGCATTAAAGTGTTTTGCTCTACAGTTCTAGAGGGAAGTCTAGGATGATGATAAGTGCCTACAATTGTAGTGGTTCATGTTTTGGTCCCAGCTAAGGCATGGCATGTTTGACGACTGAAGATGAAATCAAAGAATATGAGGTGGATGTCAAAGCAAAAGATGCTCTGTTAAGTTCATTAAATGACCCAGTACTGACAAAAGTTGTGGATCTTGAAACTGCAAATGAGGTATGGGAGAAGCTGAAAAATCTGTATGAAGGAGATGATTTTGTGAAGGAGGCCAAGCTACAGAGTCTGAAAGTGAAATATGAGAGTTTGAAGATGAATGAAGATGAAAACATAACAACCTTTATGCAAAGAGTTGATGAACTTGTCACAAGGATAAAAGGTATGGGAGGAACTCTCGGTGATAAGGAAGTTGTGATGAAAATTCTCAGATCACTACCAAAGTCTTACAGTCACAAGGTAGCTACAATTGAAGAATTTATGCAAGTAAAATCTATTGACATAGATCAGTTACTTGATAAGCTTACTACCTTTTAAATGAGAGAGTTTGGTGATGCCCTGCCAAAAGTCAAGACTGCCTTCAAAGCCAGTACTTCTGGGAAAACATCTAGATCAGAAAAGTACAAGGTAGAATTTGATGAAATTGAAGTCAACTTTGTGGATAGACTACAAAAAGGATCTGATAAGTTTAAAGGTAAATTACCTTTTAAATGTTTTTCCTGTGGTAAAGTAGGCCACTTTACTTCCAGATGTCTTGAAAGAATTGAAAGAAATACAAAAAGATATGAGAACAGGCCTAGGATCCAAAAGAAATGTTTTTATGTTGAAGATTTTGATGATGATGAAGGAGTATCAGATAATGGTGAACTAGATAATGATAGTACTTCTGGCAATGAATGCTTTTTTATTGCTATTAAGGAAGAACCCGTGTCTACTAATCTTGCTAGCTGTGTGAAGTAAGAAAAACCAATGGAAAGTGCTTTGGCTGCTCAGGTTGTTGAAGACAAAGATGAATGGGTTATTGATAGTGGCTGCTCCCACCACATGACTGGTGACAAAAGTAAGTTTGTGAGTTTGGAAAGATTTAATGGTGGACTAGTTAGGTTTGGAGATGATACAACTGGTAAGATTTGTGGAAAAGGATCTATTTCTTTTGATGGCAAGCATAATACTGAAGATGTCTTGTATGTGAAAGGATTAAAGCACAATCTTTTGAGTGTGGGTCAGATGTGTGACAAAGGTTATGATTTAAGCTTCAAGCATAATGGATGCAAGATCAGGGAAAGATCCGGAATAGTCATTGCAACTGGTAAGAAGACCAGAGGTCATATCTATCACTTGAAAGGAACTAATAACTATTGTTTGTTGGCTCAGACTTATGAAAGTTGGCTATGGTATAGAAGGCTGTGTCACATCAATTTTTATAACATTATGAATATAAGTACTACACAGACTATTAGAGATTTGCCTAAGCTTGTGAATCTTGTTAATCCTATTTGCAAGGAGTATCAATTCGGGAAACAAACAAGAACAAGTTTCAAAAGCAAGGACCAATCAGTTGATGGACTACTAGAACTAGTGCATACAGATTTGTGTGGACCTACCAGAGTAAGAAGTTTGCAAGGAGATAGGTATTTCATGTTGCTTATTGATGATTATTCTAGAATGACTTGGGTTACCTTTTTGAAAGAAAAAGAAAAAGCTCTAGATAAGTTTAAGGCATTTAAGGCAATGGTTGAGAATGAGATGGATTTGAAGATCAAATGTTTAAGGTTTGATAGAGGAGGAGAATTTACATCAAATGAATTTAATTTCTTTTGTGAAGAACATGGGATAAAGAGATAGTTATCTGCACCTAGAACTCCACAACAAAATGGAGTTGTTGAAAGGAAAAACAAAATAGTTCAAGAAGCTTCTAGAACTATGATGAAGGAAGCTAATCTTCTGGAACTATATTGGAGAGAGGCAATTCACACTGTTGTATATATCCTAGGTGTTATGAAGGAATCTTCCTTGGTTACTCCACCAAGAGCAAGACCTACCGGTGTTATAATAAGAGGCCGAATAAGATCATTGAGAGTACAAATGTCAAAGTCGATGAAAGCAAGGAAAGGTATCTAGAATCAAGTGGATATGAATTAGATAAATGAGATGTTTTAGAAGTGGTGCAGCAGAAGATAACTCAGATGAAGAGGAACAAGCTCCAGAAAGTGCTACCAAGACACCAAGATATGTAAAACTTAATCATTCTGAAGATCAATCATAGGAGATAAGAGCAAAGAAATCCTGACCAGAAGAAGAGCTGCAGAAGAACAAGTAAATTTCTGTCTAATTTCCAAGATTGAACCTAAGACTGTGAATGAAGCTTGTAATGATGAGAATTGGGTAAAGGCTATGAAAGAAGAATATGTAGATAGAGAAGAATTAGACTTGGGATCTTGTTCCTAGACCAACAGATAAAAATGTAATTGGCACCAAGTGGTTTTTTAGAAACAAGATGAATGAGAATGGTGAAGTGGTAAGAAACAAAGCAAGGTTGGTATGCAAAGGATACTCTCAAGTTGAAGGAATAGATTTTGAGGAAAAATTTGCACCAGTGGCAATGATTGAAGCTATAAGAATGTTTTTGGCATTTGCAGCCTACAAAGATTTTAAGGTATATCAGATGGATGTGAAGTTTGTATTCTTGAATGGAGAATTGGAAGAAGAAGTCTATATTGAACAACTGGAAGGATTGTAGTCATCACATCAGTGTGACATGGTATGCAGATTGAAGAAGGCATTGTATGGATTAAAACAAGCCCCCAAGGCCTAGTATGCTAGGTTGGATAAGTATCTGATACAGTTAGGATTCAACAAGGGTACTACCGACATCAATCTCTATTTCAAGATTAATAATGAACAAATCCTATTTGTTGTAGTCTTTGTTGATGACATCATCTTTGGAGGCAATGAAGGTATGTGCACAGTTTTTGCTGGAGAAATGCAAAGTGAATTTGAAATGTCCATGTTTGGTGAGATGAATTTATTTTTAGGTCTGCAAATAAATCAATCAGATAAAGGCATCTTCATTTCTTAGTCTAAGTATGTGAAAGAATTATTAAAGAAGTTTGGGATGGAAGACTCTATACCGGTAAATACTCCCATGATAACTGGTTGTAAGTTGAGCAAAAATGATGATTCACTTATGGCAGATTAGAAAAGGTACAGATCTATGATTGGAGGATTACTTTATCTGACTCAAACCAGACCTGATATAATGCATGCAGTTTGTCTTGTGGCAAGATTTCAAGCAGAACCTAAGGAGTCACATGTGATGATAGTCAAGAGAATTCTGAGATATTTGAAAGGAATAGTGGATCATGGTTTGTGGTATCCAAAGGACAATGATTTCACTCTCAGCGCATACACTGATGCAGATTAGGCAAGAGATGGGGATGATAGAAAAAGTACAAGTGGAGGTGCATTCTTCTTGGGAAAAAGGTTGGTATCTTGGATAAGCAAGAAACAATATTCAATATATCTATCCACTGTAGAAGCATAATATGTTGCAGCAACATGTAGTTGTACTCAAGTGTTATGGATGAAGAAGACATTGAAGGACATTAGAGTTGTGTATGAAGATCCAATTGCAATCTTTTGTGACAATACAAGTGCCATAAACATATCAAAGAATCTAGTAATGCATTCAAGGACAAAGCACATATCCATAAGATATCACTTTCTGAGGGAAAAAGTGATAGAGAATGAAGTCAAGTTGGAATATGTATCTACAAAAGCGTAGATTGCAGACATTTTCACCAAACCTCTGCCTAAGGATACTTTTGAGTATCTCAGAGAAAAGTTAGGGGTTATTACCCCTCCTTCTCTAGACTAAGATGCACAAGAGTGCATCATTCTAGTGGTGCTTAGAGTCCCTTCTCCAGATCTAGATTGATTCTTTTAGAGCTATTTATTAGGGGGAGTAGTTAGAGAGTTCAGAAGAGAGATTGGATTAGAGCAGAAGAGTGCAAGTATGTGCCCTTTGCCATTGATGTCAAAGGGGGAGAGAAATCATGTGAAAAACTCAGAGAGAAAGAGTGCAGATGTGTAAAGAGATAGGGGGATAATCTTGTCTTGATGGCTATTGTAGTTTTTCACATCATATGTTGCCATCAATGACAAAGGGAGATATTGTTACAAGTATGTGCCTAATCGGTGTTGTCATTGATGTAAACATATCTTTGTTGTCATTGGTGTCAACTATATCCTATTTTGTTATTTGTTTAGAAGCTTTATATGTTGAGGATATCGAGAAAATTAGCCCCTCCAGAAGAATCAGAAAGTAAACAGTGAATCTCAGTGAAGATAGTGAGTTGCATACTGAAGAACAGTCTAGAAGAATGCTTCACATTTCTTGTTGAATGAGGATCTCGGTCTACGGATTGGAAGTTATTTAGAAGCATGGCTAAAGATGGTAAATCCTAATTTTAAGCCTCTGGTATGAAGATTTGAGTGAGTTACATTCACCAGAGTAAAACCTACTTTTTATAATTATTCACTGGTGCCTAAGAAAAAGTATTTTTCTCTGCATTCCTCCGCATTAAAGTGTTTTGCTTTGCAATTATAGAGGGAAGTCTGGGATGATGATAAGTGCCTACAATTGTAGTGGTTCATGTTTTGGTGGTCTGCAAGCTATCTTTCTTTTATGACAGTTGAAGACAGTGAAGTTCATGTGCTCTAGTGTGAAGAATCTCATGAATAAAGTGGTTTGAGTTTGTGCAGTTGCTCCTGGTGATTTCAATGTGCTTGTGGATACCTCCTGATCATGTTCCTACCTTTACATTGGTTGCGGTAAGGAATTGAGATCGTGTTTGAAGATTATTCCCAAATAACATAACGTGTAACCAGTCTTACCCGACTTGGTTAACTCTAGTGATTGCAGAGATCTTTTGAAGATTATAGAAGCATGTTGTGGTGTGGAAGATCATGTTTGAGTCCCAGCTAAGGCATGGCATGATCCGTACACATCTATACTACATTTCCTTTGCGTATTTTTAAGTTAGGTCAAGACTTATTTTGTAAATGTGTGTAATGCCAACCTTGAGATTGTTCCAATGGTTGATGATTGTAATGCCAACCTTGATGATCATTCCAAGGTTGATGAAGTGTATAAATACTTGTAATTGAGTCATGGAAAATATGTCCTTGTGTGAAGATGGGTAGATATGAAAAGAGGTGGAAAGGCAGAGCAGAGCAGAGGAACTATTGTACTTCAATGTATTAATCTCAGACATGAAGATGTTGATCTTGGCAGTGAGCTTGACAGTGAGCCGCCAGTAGGGTTTAACAGCCCTTAGGGTTTAACAACCCTTATTGTAATTTTTCTAGGTTTAGGGTTGAGGCAGTGAGCCTACTAGACCTAGCTGTACTTCATGGCAATGAGCCAGTATGTTCTAGGCCCATAGAGTGACCAAGCCTGAACATCATTTTTCAAAGATTGCAATATATCTTGAGAGCTAATCCTCTCCGTGGTTTTTCCCCACCTTGGGGTTTTCCACATAAAAATTTGGTATCTCTTGTGTTTAATGTTGCATTTGTGTTTAAGTTTATGATTTCATGCATTCATTGTTTAAATCATAATAACTGTGGACAAGTGATTAATGTTTAAGTGCAGAAGTGTTTGAGTTTTTGGGACAACTGATTCACCCCCCCTCTCAGTTGTCTGGTGCATCCCAACACAGACAACTCCAGATGCTTTTACCCTCCAATAGAACCATCCTACCCTCGGGATGATGAATATTACCGGCTGATCTTAGGGCTACCCAAAAGGTTCAGAAATGCAAACATGACCCACACCTCAATTAAGGTAGTTGTTATGATCTAAATTTCCACGTCACTCCATTTTAGTGACTAACCAAAATAGCTATTAATTGGGGTCAGTTCCAACTGAAGTCACTGCCACCAAGCACCATGCCATTCCAGGAAGTCACTCAAGCTCGCCAACAACCAAGTCGATACAAATCTCTGATCTTCAGTAACCCACAGTGGAATCATCAATGTAATAAAACAGCAACTGGCTTTAATTCCAGTTTGCTGTATTTAGGATCGCTATTAGTTATCTCCTTTTTAATAAAGCTTGATTGCATAAATAGGAGTAGGTCATTTCTTTAAGTTATTTCCATGTTTTAATAGCAAGTTGTAATATGTTTATATTTCTAGTTAGAGGGAAAACTCCTTATTTTTCTAGTTCTGTATCCATGTCCATTTCTGGACTTTGATTTAATGCAAATGAAGGAGGGATTCTTTTGAAAGGTTGTTCAAGCTCAGAGGATTGTCTCCAGCTAGGAAAGTAGGGCCTGCTTCCCCAAACTAGAGGAGATCACTCAGTATTTTATGTAGTTCTATTTTGTCTTTCTGTTTAGTGAAATTATTTGTGTATGTTAATTTTGTGATATGTTCTCTCTTTTTTGTACCACTGTTTAGCGAGTTGTCACATGCAGGTTTATTTTATAAATTCTAAAAATACAAAAAATAGGATTGTGATTTCAACAACACTGATGTATTCAGAGTGTGTCTTTTCTACGATTTGACAATGGATTCAATTACCTTGAAGTTTTGTTTCAACATTAAAGATAGTTTCCTTTTTGGCAATTAGACTAGTTTCTTTTCAAGCAAGTGTGTTTAGTTTCAAAGCAATTAGACTAGTTTCCTTTCGAGCAGTGTGTTTATTTCCAAAGCAATTAGAATAGTTTCTTTCCAAGTATGTGTGTTTCCTTTCAAAGAAAATACATAGATTCATTTCCTTGCATGTACGTTTCTTTCCACAAGATAAGTAAGCCAGACTTTGTCCACCAACCACCAATTCAGATTCACTCCAAAATTTCCCACACTAAGAGTCTTATCACAGATTGCTCCAAACACCTCTAAATTGATAATTAAATGATGTGAATTAAGGAACACTACCACAACCTCATCAGTCACCACTATGGAATGCAGTGCCATCATAGACTTTCTTAAACACACCCATGGAAAAGTGACAGAGCTTCCTTTGATGACTTACATGAGACTATACTGGTCAATCTTCTTTAATAGCCAAACCATCATGACTTAGTAGAATCTTTTGAGACCCTTAAGGTTTTGCTTTAAGATCTCTGCCCTCTATTACCTTGCAGACCTTGAGTCTCCACTTAGGTGCTATGAGGATTGCTTTAATTTATCCATCCATTTAGACTAATGGAATGTTAGATGACTCTGTCTCAAACATTCATTCTTGAGATATCTTTATTTTTGCTAAGATAAAACCTCATGACTACTACTTTGAACCTTCAAACTTTGTATGGATTGCTCCTTCCAACTTTATATGGGCTGCTTTGTTGTCTCACTGCCCTCTACATGTGTGTAATAGTCTTCTTGCACTGTTATTACACTGTCTTAGATCTGCAGACCTACTACTGTATCTCATGCTTTTGTTGTCACAGACCACCTTTCTTACCACTATTAGATAGGCCTCTTCTCAATTGTATCCTTCTATATTTTGAATGCCTTGTATGGGTTTTACATGATGTCCAAGGGTGACTCACTAATTCTCTTAAGAGGGTAGCAAAATTTTGAATGTATTTTGATGGCTTCAAGGATCTTCTCAACGGTATACTCTGCATTCTTCATATGCAATCTAATTTTTGCCCCTTAAACCTTGTATGCTTGAAAACCCTCCAAAGTTCATGCACAAAGTTTATACTTGAAAATATTCAATGTATTCCTTTATCTTATTGAACTGCATAATCTCTTTAATAGATCTTTGTATAGTGTTGGGTACAAGTACAACCCTCTTATCTGATCCTGTAGGGTCTTCTTTATGTCTTCTTCCTTGCTCTGAACTGCAAAACTTGTATGGGGTTTCCTTTGGTTGGACAGGGTTGTGATGGACTAGCAGTGGGTTTGAGGAGGAAACTCCTTCTTTGTTTAGAATCACTACTCCAATCTTGTGAACTTTTTTAGGGCTTTCAAGACTGCAGAACATTTGGTATAACTCATCCACTAGCTAGAAAACCTGTAAGTTAGTAAAGAAAACCCTAAAAGTCTTCTATTCGTGACCTAGAAAACCTAGACTCCTCAAAGACTGAGACTTCTTTTCAAAAAAAGATTCCCTCCAAGAAATGTACGTGGGCTATTTAGAGAATCTAAGGTAATTTTTAGAGCACTTTAAGGTTTGTAAATCCCTTTTTTGACTTTTCAATTTATCATTTTAACCCTTTTCAACACTTTAACATATATATGCACTATAAACTTTAGTTTGACCTTGACAAGAGCTCAAATAAAAACTAATGCACCTAAAAATTATGACCCAAAGACTTAGCCTTCATGATCCAAAATGAATAAACTCAGATTTAAAGCCCTATAACACCTCCAAGAACTTTTTGGTGACTATTTAAGCTGTATTGGGTGAAATATGTCAACAATGATATATACAGAGTTTTTTATATGCAAACTGTAGTCATGGGGACTGGTCCCTTTATATTATATTTTAACTAATATTCAACAAAGTTTAACATTATTGCTCAACTTGTATGCATGAGCTACAACAGAAATAGGGTATAGACAAAGTCCTTGTTAACACAACCATCCATACTACTATCCTTCTATCTACATTGCTAAACCTATCAATACTGCTATTAGGGTATTCACAAAATTGATGTTTTTCATAAAATCTACTATCTATTCCTCCAGGGTATCATAAAATCCCTGTAATATCAAATGAGCATACTTAACTATTAAGCATTGCAAATCCCTGCGTAGAAGCTGTTGAGGATGTCTTGCAGCCCATCGTCCTCTGCATCCAAACCTGCTAGTTTCTTCAGAAATTGCATTTGCCAAGCCGCCTTCTTCCTTCTTGCCACAATATTCTCCACTTTCATGTCTACAACAAAAGGTAGCCAATTCACTAATTCTCCTGCCCCGTTGATTCTGTGGAAGTCCTCTGGTAAGGAGATACCAATCCCAATTCTCACATTTCCCAAAGATTCACCGAAACCCTGTCTGAAGTCTGCCTCAACAAATGTTTCCATTAAAACTTTGATTGAATTTTTCTCCTCCCCTAGATCTAATAACACCACCATGAACATTGAGGCCAGGTCACTATTCATCCTATACCTATTCTGACTAATCATAAAATCGTCCCCTGAAACCCACTCTATGGCATACATAACTACACAACACTTGAGTTTAAATACCTTTCTCAATCTATTCTCTGTAATCTCCCCAAAAAATATATTTGCCTCTTCGTTCTCAACAACTTGATAGGAGTCTCCATTGTCTTTGTTAATCATTCCCGCGTGTGATAAGCATTGGCTAAAACAATAGCTATAATCCCTTTCCATTCTGGTGAATGATTAAGCCTCCTTAGCACCAACTCACCCCACACGCTTCGCCAACCTTGCCTAACACCTTCGACATAAACTAATGTCCTCTCTAACTTAAATTTCCATCATTGCTCAGCACCTCCCATATTAAATTTATGCTAGAGTCTATAGCTTTATTCGCTAATAAATTTCCCTCTCCATTAGCCTTGTGGTAGATGTGATTAACCACTGCCCCTTCAAGATTGTCTATGAAATCCAATGCCTCATTATGTATGGCTTGTAATTTTCAATTTAGAATTCTTTTATTCCTATTTGCATTAATAATAATTTGGGAGTCCCCTTCCACCATTACCTTTTTTAGTTTGAGATTTTGACTCATCTGTGAACCTAATATTAAATCCTGGAGTTTTGCTTCTTTATTGGATCCAGAGGAAAGTTTTTTAGCTGCCTTCCCAATTACTGATCCTTTCTAATCTCTCACTATACACCCTACCCTAGAATCTCTAGGGTTGCCCCTGGATGCTCCATCAAAATTCATCTTAACCCATCCATCAATCGGGGGAAGCCATTTAGCCTCCAATCTTTTCATTCGAGCCTCGACACCATTACTCCCATTAACATGATGTATTTTCAGCTCATTCCATCTTCTTCTCATCCTATCATCTTCTGTGAGGAATTCCTTCTTCACCCCTCCCATTACTCTGTTATTGATTGTTTCAATGATCGTTGCTTCAACCTTGTTTTTGAATGTTTCAATCTCCATACTTTTCTCTTGGAAAATCCTTCTCTTCCTTTCCTTCCAATATTCCCAAACTAAAAGAGATGGACTTAATATCCAAATACTTGCATAAACTGTAGACTATTTAATAATTGGTGTTACATCCCCAATTTTTGTCTTGCTAATACTTTTTACTTTTACTTGGATATAAGTAAATCTATTTCGATGTTTAGATTAATGATAAGGAAATATATATATTATATTGAATATCATTTATGGAATTATGGAAATGATTATGTTATTGTTGATTTAATAATTACATTATGAGAAATTGGATTATTATTTGATTAATGATGCACTGATCATAATCTGTTGATTTCAAGTTTGATACAAGATTACAGGTTTTCATATGACTCTCAGAGAAAAGAGAGAGAGAGAGTATCTTTCGAGGAGAGAGATATACACCTCAGGTTACGAGTGATTATTTGCCAAACGAGTATGAGTGTTTAACGAAAACGTGAACCAGTATTGTTAGAGGTAAGTCATGTCTTGTCAGAGTACTTTTGAATCTAATCAACATGTAGTCAATATCTTTCGATTCTTTTCTAGTCAAGTTGTTTGTGAGTCGACATGGTTGTTTGTGAAGTAAACGATGTCGTCTGAGTAGAACTGTGACCATTTATGTTTAACGTAAATATTACGACGTCATGGTCATAAAATGGTTGTGTTATTATTCTTGAGTCACTTAAGGTTTTATTGTCGACGCTTAAATGTCAAATAACAATCTCGTCACGATAAGTTGACATGATTTATCGAGAGACTGTGTAGGGGAGACAAGCTCGACCCTTCCATAATATTCATAAGTCTTTCAATTTATAGTTATTATCATATTTTGATCTAGGGTTAAACTATCACTTAGGATAGGTGCCATGTTGAACCATATTTATTTATATAAACAAAAATATATATATATATATATCGAGGATAATACCTCATGAATGTTAATAATGCCCACTCTTATGAGCAACCGTAGGAAAATATTTTGGAGTGCCTTCATTGTAAATGAATAGTGGATCTAATCACTCTTTGTGATTATTAAATGCTCAATGATGGTTTAAATGTCTTGTCAGCCTCTTTGAAAGAGGAGTGGTGGTTATTCTAACCACATTCGTTGAGCTCCCACAAAGGACGTTCACATCGTTGACATATGTTGGGATTTGCATTTTAATAGCTATCGATTGAAACTGAATCATCAAGCGGATTGTTTTGAATTTAATGTCTTTTCAAACTGCAAGAGTGGGAATGAAAGTTGGGGTGACTCATTATGAGTCTCGTTGAGTCTTTTTAGCCATGACTCAGCTAAGTCGATGGGGCATCATTGAGTGTTATGTTATTTGCAAAGAGATTATCATTGGAAGGATAAGCTTGGGGTAGAAGGATCGCGGTGAGAAGGGAGATATCAAGTTAGAGGAAGAAAATAACATGGTTGGTTATGGGTGACCATAGAAGCATTATTAACTGTAACTCTTGCCAAGGCCGTCGCTCCCAGGTATTAGTCCTGCATTCTATGCATTGACAGGCAATGAAAAATCGCGTGTTTATTTTGTCCATTGCATTAACTGGTTAAGGGTAAACATTTATGTTTATAGAGTTTATTCCTTAAGCTCTTTGTAATTGTTCAAAACAAGGAGAGTCGACTGTGTCACATAGAATATAAAGTCATGGTAAGACTATTTAGTATCATAGTAAAAACCACAGGGCGTGGATTTAGCCTGCAAAGGCTAATGCAAGCAATATCATTGAATTCTATTTCCTTATCACAGATGGACGACCCTGTACATATTGTTTTAACACTGTTATACTTGTCAAACTATCATATGGAGAACCAAATGACTTTTGTAATCAGATACTTGAAGAAGGATATCATAGTTATCAAAAGCCTTGTAAACCAGTCGCCTCAATGAGTGAGTTTTAATATGAGGCAAGTCAACTATATAGATATAAGTTAATCATGATATAGAGTTCTATTGAAATTAGTGCAAATGATACTTGATAGGAAAACTTACCAGCTGTGAGTAATATGGTTTAAAGTATTAAATGGTTATATTATCATTTTAAAACCATTCTTGGTTTAGTCTATATATATGTAAAAAATGATTCCTTATCAAAAGAACTTAGATTCTTGGTAATCTATGGTAACTTTGGTATAACCAATCAAGTGGTAGAAGAACTAGGGATAGTTTGGAAAATGGAATAAATATCATAGGATCATCTCTATTGTCTATTCTATTAATCTTGATGAGTATAGCATTATAGTAAACCATTATGATAGAATAGACTAAGTCTATCTAGAATGACCTTCTATAGAATCATATATAAGTATATAAGTAGTGATGGCTAATGACATCATGTAAAGGTAAGTTGAAAGTATTCATACTCCTTTGTATAGGAGTTATTATCTATTACAGAACCATAATATTCTTAAACTTGGTTGAGTTAAACCAAAGGTCCTTTATAAACCTTAGTCTCATAGATATGAGATATGGATATTTTGAAATATCACATTATCCAAGGGTTGTTATGAAAAACCTAGAGTTGAATATGAAACCAAATAATTAGTTATGTCATATAGACTTATCTAAGTCAAGAAAACTATTATCATGACAAGATGTTAAGCTATTTATGTAAACATCGTTGGTGAGGATAAACTACGAGAATATGACAAGTATCCAAGTCAAATAGGGGTGGGTGAACACTACGACCACGTTCATTATGAACGTTATTGATATTAAAATTTTGGCCAAAGTAATGCATTCATTTTCTGCATGCATTATCGGTTCACTGTATCTGGATTGCGCAACCTATCAGAAATCATACTTAGCTAGAGGGTATCTAGGGTTGTATGGTTGATAGAGTTGTGTAGGATACAACACTATGTACTTGGGAAGGCAAATTACCACTGGTCACCTTTGGTCTATATCCCTTGTGAAGGGTAGGGCCACTTCCTATGTGGAAGATGTGTAGGAGACCGCCGGTCTGTGGATGGAGGTAAATCACTGGAAAGATACTCTCTCTCTCCAAGCAGAAAACATGGCAAGGCTTGTGATAAAGATGTCAGATATTCAGAAGTAGTAATTATTCCAAATTTGTTTATGTAATTGATTTACTTTTGCAGATGTTGTAATTAAGAAAGACAATATGATTTATTGTATTTTGTAAGAGAAATCTTGTAATTGTTGTTACTTGATTATATGTTAAATAAAAAAAAAAAATTTCTCTCATTTTTACCTTGTTGAATTACTCTATGGTAAATTTCTGGTTTTAGTATGTTTTTAGAACATGGATGTTACATATGGTATCAGAGCTACCAGGTTCAGCACTAGGGCTTATGAGACCACTATGCTTACCTGTAGTCAACATTATGCGGGTAGGTAATGTTTGAAAATTTCTGTGCCAGGATGGTACGTCTTAAGAAGACAGCGAGAAGGTCTGTTAACATGAGTCAATGTTTCCTTAAAGCAATAAGAGAACATGAGGCCATTATCAAAACTTTTGAGGGAGCTACTAATGAGAGTGACATTTGGTTAAGTGATATTGAAACCCTGGCGACTACCTTACCTTGAATCAAGCGAGTGAGAAGGGAAAACATTGAAAGAGTTAAGATCACTGCTAAAATCATAGAATATATGTTAGATGAGGAAACAACTATGGTTGGGCGAGATCCCCGCATACCCCCATCTATTGAGATCATAGAAGTTAGGTCTGATAGTGAGTCAGAAGGTTATATACCTCAAGATTATGTATCTAAAAATGAATTTGAAGGATATACTCCTCTTGAGTATGACTTTTGAAGTCATTTCTTGTATAAATGAAGAATATTCTATACTTTTGAAATGAAATAAATAAAAAGAGTTGTTTTTGTACCAAACTATTGTTTGATTTGAGTTTATTATGTTTTGATTTAATGGGATGCATTATAATCATGAACTAATAGACAACTCAATATTCTTAGGTGTGAGAAAAATGATAAACATGGTTCGGACAAGAACTAACCAAGGAGAAAGTGAAGAGGGAAACCACCTACCAAATAATAAGTTGGACCAAATCATAACTATGCTTGAGGAAACTAAGAAAAGACTAGGTGATTTGGAAAAGAAGGTGGGTGATAAAGTGAATACTGAGGGATGAGGTGAAAACTCTCATAGAGAAAGCAGAGAGAACCATGAAGATCAAAGTAAGAGTATGAAACCTCATAAAGAGGCAAGGGATAGACTGACCTCAGAACTCTCAAAGGATATGAAGACGGTTACTCCACCAAAATTTGATGGAAAGGTGACTGGAGATACAGATGAAGCTTGGTTGATAGAAATGGAAAAATATTTTGAGGTAAGAAATTACTCAGAAGTAACCAAGGCAATTTGGGGAGCATACCAACTGGTAGGAGAAGCATCCACCTGGTGGATGAATAAGAAGATGGAATTGAATTTAATCTCTCTAAGGGTAACTTTGGATGAGTTCATGGAGCTCTTTTGCAAGAGATGGCTACCACAACTCTATTTTGATCATAAATTGATTGATTTTCAGAATCTTCGTCTAGGAGACATGACATTGGTAGAATATGGAGAAAAAATCACCTGTCTTCTGAACGATGTTCCTCAGTATCAAAAGGATGAGAGATTTAGGATCAAGAAATTCATCATGGGTTTAAATGCTCAGATTGGTGGAGAAGTGGACGTACATGGTCCCACAACAATGGATCAAGTGCAAGAGAAGGTGATCAAGCAAGAGTAAAAGTTGAAATCCATCTCAGCTTATCGTGATAGAAACCGCAAGAGATTTAATGGAACCCCTGCTAACTAACCATTCAAGAGAAGATGTGATAAGAGTTATGAGAACAAGAGAAAAGATAAAGGATCTCAGAAAAATAAGGGTGGATCTGGAAATGAGAAGAAGAATGGCAATTACAAAAGGAATGAGGATAACAATAGAAAGACTTCAGATAAGAAAGGACCCATTGGAGGATGCTTTGCTTGTGGGGGTGATCATTATGCTAATCGTTGCCCTAACAAGAATCAAAATGGTCAACAAAGAGGTACTGCACTACCTACTCAACAAGAAGAATTCCAGCAAAGGATTCATGCAGCTCTCGACAATCGTCAAGAAGAGTATCAAATCACAACAATTGAAATGGCGGGTACTTTGTTTGGAGTCCCTATATCTATTTTGATTGATACAAGAGCCACTGAAAACTTTGTTTCTCTAGAATTTTGAATAAGTTTCCTAGAAAAGTTGGATACATGTCTAAACCTTGGTTAGTAGAATATGCTAACCAATCTAAGGCTCAAGTAGAGCAATGTTTGTTTGAAGCCAAGATTGATCTCCCTATTTTCTCAACTAAAGTAAACCTGTATGTAGCTCCCTTAGGTTCCTATGATGTAATCCTAGGAATGAGTTAGTTGTGGAAGCATAGAGCTAAGGTTGAGTGTTTTTCAAAAATAGTTGAATGCTTAGATGATTTGGAAAATCAGATCTAATTCCAAGGGATTCAAAGGGAAGTTAAAATCAAACCTATCTCTGCTAAGCAATTAAAAAGAGTTAGACGAAAAGGTTGTTAGTTATTTGTAGTTAAAATGGAACAATTGGAGGAAGGGTTAGAAAGCCCTAGTTCATCTTTTGGAGAAAAGTATCCTTTTCTTCAAGAATTTTAGGATGTGTTTCCAGAAGAACTTCCAAGACTGCCTCCTAAGAGGGTTTTTGATTTTGCAATTGATATTAAACCAGGATCTGAGCCTATATCAAAAGCACCCTACCATATGACAACTATAGAGTTAATAGAATTGAAAGCCCAATTACAAGAATTGTTGGCAAAAGGTTTAATCAGACCCAGTGTTTCACCTTGGGGTGCTCCAGTTATTTTTGTCAAGAAGAAGGATGGAACCCTTTAGTTATGTATAGATTATTGTATGCTTAATAAAGCAATGGTAAAGAACAAATATCCTCTACCACATATCGATGATCTCTTTGATCAGATGCGTGGAGCTGTTGTATTTTCAAAGATTGATTTGCAATCAGGGTATCATCAGTTAAGATTGAAAGATGATGATATTCATAAGACAACTTTTAGAACTAGATATGGGCACTATAAGTTCACAGTGTTGCCATTTGGTTTGAGGAATGCACCTGCCACATTCATGAATCTCATGAACAATGTATTCAGAGATTGTTTAGACAAGTTTGTTCTAGTCTTTCTGGATGATATACTTATTTACTCTAAGAATAAAGAATGATGCTGCAAGATTTGTAGCAAGCTGTTTAGAATGCCAGAGGGTAAAAGAAGAACATCAACACCCTGCAGGATTGTTGTATCCACATGATGTACCAGAGTGGAAATGGCAAGTTATAAGTAAGGATTTTGTTCAAGGTCTTCCTATGTCAAGGAATCGACATGATGTCATTGTAGTTGTGGTTGATAAACTCACAAAGGTAGCACACTTTATACCAAGGAATTTGATTGATGGATCACCAATGTTAGCTCACAAATTTGTACAAGAGGTGTTTAGATTGCATGGCTTCCCTAAAAAGATTATCTCAGATAGAGATGCGCATATAACATCAAGGTTTTGGCAAACTTTGTTCTCTGTGTTAGGGACTAAACTCAATGTGTGTACAACTTATCATCCTAAAACTGATGGGCAAACTGAGAGAGTTAGCTAGGTTTTGGAAGATTTGTTGTGAATGTATTGCATGGATCAGCAATATAAGTGGGAGGAATACTTACCACTTGTGGAATTTGCTTACAATAATTCCTATCAATCCACTATTAAGATGACGTCATTTGAAGCATTGTATGGAAGAAGATGTCGAACTCCTATAAGCTTGGATAAGCTAGAAGATAGGATTAGCATCAGACCAGAAATGCTAGCTGAAATGGAATATAAAGTTAAGCTAATTAGAAAATGATTGGCAGAAGCCAATGATAGACAAAAGAGTTATGCGGATGCAAAGCATGTACCAAGACAATTCTCTGTTGGAGAAAAAGTTCTTTTGAGAGTCAAACCTCAGAAAAGTTCTATTAAGTTTGGGAAATCTTTAAAGCTAGCTCCTCATTATGTGGGACCCTTTGAAGTACTTGAAGTGGTCAATCCAGTTGCCTACAGAATTGCTCTACCACCAGCTTTATCTAGAATGCACAATGTTTTTCATGTGTCTTATTTAAAGACATATATTGCAGGTGATAACCATATTTTAAATTAGAATTCTTTACAGATGTAGGACCTAGGGGTGGTCACAATCGAGCCACTCAAAGTGTTAGAAACATGCAAGCTTCACTTGCGTAACAGAGAGGTCTTGCAGTGCAAGGTCCAATGGGACCAATATGCTAAGGAAAATGCTACATGGGAAGATTACCATGAATTTTATCAGAAATTTCCTCATTTATTTAATACTGTTACCAGTTGAAAACAATGAACTTGCTTTTAGTTACATTTTGATACTTAATATCATCGAGGACGATGAATCTTTAGGGGAAGGATATGTTACATCCCCAATTTTTGTCTTGCTAATACTTTTTACTTTTACTTGGATATAAGTAAATCTATTTCGATGTTTAGATTAATGATAAGGAAAGATATAGATTATATTGAATATCATTTATGGAATTATGGAAATGATTATGTTATTGTCGATTTAATAATTACATTATAAGAAATTGGTTTATTATTTGAATAATGATGCATTGATCGTAATCTGTTGATTTCAAGTTTGATACAAGATTACAGGTTTTCAGATGACTCTCAAAGAAAAGAGAGAGAGAGTATCTTTCGAGGAGAAGATATAGACCTTGGGTTACAAGTGATTATTTGTCAAATGAGTATGAGTGTTTAACGAAAACGTGAACCAATATCGTTAGAGGTAAGTCATGTCTTGTCAGTTTACTTTTGAATCTAATCGACAGGTAGTTGATATCTTTTGATTCTTTCCTAGTCAAGTCATTTGTGAGTCGACATGGTTGTTTATGAAGTAAACAACATCGTCTGAGTAGAACTGTGACCGTTTACGTTTAACATAAACATTACGATGTCACGGTCGTAAAATGGTTGTGTTACTATTCTTGATTCACTTAAGGTTTTATTTTCAATGTTTAAACGTCAAATAATGCTCTCGTCACGATAAGTTGACGTGATTTATCGAGAGATTGTGTAGGGGAGACAAGCTCGACCCTTCCATAGTATTCGTAAGTCTTTCGATTTATTGTTATTATCGTATTTTGATCTAGGCTTAAACTATCACTTAGAATAGGTGCCACGTTGAACCATATTTATTTGTATAAACAAATATATATATATATATATATATATATATATATATATATATATATATATCAATTGAGGATAATACCTCATGAATGTTAATAATGCTTACTCTTATGAGCAGTCGTAGGCAAATATTTTGGAGTGCTTTCATTGTAAATGAATAGTGGATCGAATCACTCTTTGTGATTATTAAATGCTCAATGATGGTTTAAATGTCTTGTGGGCCTCTTTGAAAGAGGAGTGGTGGTTATTCTAACTACATTCACTGAGTTCCCACAAAGGACGTTCACATCATCGAAATATGTTGGGATTTGCATTTTAATAGCTATTGGTTGAAACCGAATCATCAAGTAGACTGTTTTGAATTTAATGTGTTTTCAAACTGCAAGAGTGGGAACGAAAGTTGGGGTGACTCATTATGAGTCTCGCCAAGTCTTTTTAGCCATGAATTAGCTAAGTTGATGGGGCATCATTGAGTGTTATGTTATTTGCAAAGAGATTATCATTGGAAGGATAAGCTTGGGGTAGAAGGATCGCGGTAAGCAGGGAGATATCGAGTTAGAGGAAGAAGATAACGTGGTTGGTAATGGGTGACCATAGAAGCATTATTATCTACAACTCTTTCTCAGCCAATGCCATCGCTACCAGGTATTAGTCCTGCATTCTATGTATTGACAGGCAATGAAAAATTGCATGTTTATTTTGTCCATTGCATTAACTGGTTAAGGGTAAACATTTATGCCTGTAGACTTTATTCCTTAAGCTCTTTGTAATTGTTCAAAACAAGGAGTGTCGACTCTGTCGAATAGAAAATAAAGTCGTGGTAAGACGGTTTAGTATCATAGTAAAAATCACAGGGCATCGATTTGGCTTGCAAAGGCTGATGCAAGCAATATCATTGAATTCTATTTCCTTATCACACAAGGCCAACCCTATACATATTGTTTTTAAACTATTATACTTGTCAAACTATCGTATGGAGAACCAAATGACTTTTGTAATCACATACTTGAAGGATATCATAGTTATCAAAACCCTTGTAAACCAGTCACCTCAATGAGTGAGTTTCAATATGAGGCAAGTCAACGATATAGATATAAGTTAATCATGATATAGAGTTCCATTGAAATTAGTGCAAATGATACTGGATAGGAAAACTTACCAGCTGTGAGTAATATGGTTTAAAGTATTAAATGGTTATATTATCATTTTAAAACCATTCTTGGTTTAGTCTATATATATGTCAAAAATGATTCCTTATCAAAAGAACTTAGATTCTTGGTAACCTATGGTAACTTTGGTATAACCAATCAAGTGGTAGAAGAACTAGGGATAGTTTGGAAAATGGAATAAATATCATAGGACCATTTTTATTGTCTATTCTATTAATCTTGATGAGTATAGCATTATAGTAAACCATTATGATAGAATAGACTAAGTCTATCTAAAATGACCTTCTATAGAATCATATATGAGTATATAAGTAGTGATGGTTAATGACATCACGTAAAGGTAAGTTGAAAGTATTCATACTCCTTTGTATAGGAGTTATTATCTATTACAGAACCATAATATTCTTAACCTTGGTTGAGTTAAACCAAAGGTCATTTATAAACCTTAGTCTCATAGATATGAGATATGGATATTTTGAAATATCAGATTATCCAAGGGTTGTTATGAAAACCCTAGAGTCGAATATGAAACCAAATGTTTATTTATGTCATATAGACTTATCTAAGTCAAGAAAACTATTATCATGACAAGATGTTAAACTATTTACGTAAACATCGTTGGTGAGGATAAACTGCGAGAATACGACAAGTATCCAAGTCAAGTAGGGGTGGGTGAACACTACAATCACGTTTATTATGAATGTTATTGATATTAAAACTTTGGCCAAAGTAATGCATTTATTTTCTGCATGCATTGTCGGTTCACTGTATCTGGATTACACAACCTATCAGAAATCATACTTAGCTAGAGGGTATCTAGGGTTGTATGGTTGATAGAGTTGTGTAGGATACAACACTATGTACTTGGGAAGGCAAATTACCACTGGTCACTTTTGGTCTATATCCCTTGTGAAGGGTAGGGCCACTTCCTATGTGGAAGATGTGTGGGAGACCACCGGTCTGTGGATGGAGGTAAATCACTAGAAAGATACTCTCTCTCCAAGCAGAAAACATGCCAGGGCTTGTGATAAAGATGTTAGATATTCAGAAGCAGTAATTATTCCAAATTTGTTTATGTAATTGATTTACTTTTGTAGATGTTGTAATTAAGAAAGACAATATGATTTATTATATTTTGTAAGAGAAATCTTGTAATTGTTGTTACTTGATTATATGTTAAATATAAGAAAAATTTCTCTCATTTTTACCTTGTTGAATTACTCTGTGGTAAATTTTTGGTTTTACTATGTTTTTAGAATGTGGATGTTACAATTGGACAAGATTTAAATAGACTAACAATATCATGGGAGAGCACCAAACCATCCTAATTTGGCACACATCCATTGTCGACACTCCTGAGCAAACTAGCATTGTAGTAATAAATGATCTACATATTCATTCTCCCTCAAACACAAAACACATCTAGAAGGGCCTTCAAAATCTAATTTCTTAAAGAAATCTCCTGTCAGTATTCTTTTTTGTAGAGCAGTCCAGGAGAAAACCCCTACTTTGGGGAGACATACCTTATTCCAACACAAGTGAATAGGAAGGTCAAAGTTTTCTTGCTCCCCATTTGCCACAACGTAGCCTATTTTGGCAATATAATCCCTATTTTTTGAGAAATTCCATCACAATCTATCCCTTCTTGTTGACAAATTAATTCTTCATCTAGAAAAAATATCTTATAGCTTTGTGGCCTCATTTTCTGGTATTTTTGAGATATCCAACTTCTTCCACTTCCACCAAACCATCCCATTTGGATTTGTTATATCTACATAGTCAGCAACCTTTGATCCCCACCTATTTGTTAATATCTGTCAAGCTACTGGGAACTCAACACCTATAATCATGTGGCCCATCAACAAATCATCCCAAAAGGAAGCAGTTTCAATTTCACCCCCCCTCTCAATATTCTGGGTGTTCAACAATTGGTATCAGAGCCAAGTCCTTTGGAAGAAGCTTAACCACTTAAGGAAGATCTTGGAGATTGAACACATGGCTGCTAGAAGGTTACCTATTCCTCTGGAGGAGATAACTACAGTTGAACTCATTGAAGAAGACTGTATGCTTGACAAAATAGGAGAACTCAATGCTTCTCTTGAAGATATTGAAAGAACTAAAGGAGAAAACAAAGATATAAAAGAAAATGTCAAGGAAGCAAATGAATGCATCAGAAAATTGAAAGAGCAAATTAAGAAGCTCAGAGACAAGCATAAGGAAGTCAGTGAACAATTAGAGCAAGCAAATGGAACCATCACTGGTCTAAAGGTGCAAGTTGAAGAAAAGAAAAGAATTGAGGAATGTCTTAATGCAGTTGTGAAAAGCAAATCTAAAGAATGTACAAGGCTTGAAGAAAAAGTTGTGAATCTAAATTTTGAGCTGGAGAAAGCAAGGAATCATGAAGAAAAATTCAGGATGAGTACTGCAAAGCTTGTTGAAATGATTGCAAATCAGAAAGGTCCAAATGATAAAGAGGGGTTATGATTTGAAAAAGGTGAAAGCTCAAATTCAGGTCAGACATCAAATGCTGAAACTAAAAAGAACAATGGAAAGCAGTTCCAGAATCAAAGGAATAAAGTGAGAAGACCACTGGTCAAACAACCAAATGCTCAAAGTACCCATCTTTCAATGTTTTTTTCATTCTGGCAATAAGTATGGACACAAAGCAATAGAATGTAGAAGTATAAGTGATGCAGGAGCATCCAGTGGTGTAAGGGAAATCGTGCATCACCCAAAAAAAAGTTGATTCAAAATCAATGTAGTTGTTTTCGTTTCTTTCCATAATTTTTTGAATAATGATGTAGGACTTTCAGTTTTCTCCAAACTGTTAAAAATAGCAAACTGTCAATTTTGGAAAGTTTAACTACCATTTTAGGAAAGTTTGCATTTGGGCATGGATTGAAGCGAAAACTTACAGAAAGCTTCATAACTAAAATATAAGACCTTTGGCGAAGGAATCAAGCAAAGATCATTTGTGAGCTAAAAGATATTAAAGTTTTTGTTTTCTGAAAAGCCCCTAAATTTTTTTGAAATGAGATATGAGGCACTAAAACATCCCATAACATCCCAAAAAGTTGACAAAAATCTATTATAAATTTTTGATGTGATAGTTCACATCGCAAGCTTTCCGGCACTTTAAATGATCAATCGGACACCTGGATCAAAAGTTATGCTTCCTGGAAGTTGACCTACTTTTGGAGGGAGTTGCAAATTTTGAAATTTAGCTGGAGGCCGCCAAAAAGTGTTATTTATGACTATTTTGGGAACCTTGGGCAGTAGTAGAGTTGGGGGGAAAGTGTAGTGTCAAGAATAGGGGGAAAACAAAAACCCTAGTTGATTTGGGGTTACAGAAGGCAGAAGATTCCAGAGACTGGTGATGTGTAGCTGTAGTGTGTTGTAGCCTATGGAGGATTGATTCCTTTGATTGTAATTGAGCTACTATAATGTAATAAGTTGCCTAGATCAATAAAGAAATATTCTATTTTTTGTGTGCCATTCTGTTGTTGTGTGCTTTATGATTTACCCCCTTCATCAAGTGGTATCAAAGCAAGGGTTCCTAAGTGTGTAGACAGATCACTGACTGTGAGGCAGTTTGCACCAGGACCTGAGGTTGTGGGTTTGCTGCAGAGATCAAGATGCCTCCACGAAGAAATCGTATTTGGAGGATGCTTTGATGGAAGAAGGTTTTAGAGCACTGCAAAGGCATATCGATGCATTGCAAGAGGAGTTGCGAAGAGGGTTTGATCCAAGAACAAGAGAAGAAAGCAAGGATGAAGCTGAAGAAGAGCTATTCGAGGAAGAACAAGAAGTTGTAGGAGATCCTGCAGAAGTTAGGTTGTTGAGGGTCATTTCTAAGATCAGAAAGAGGCCTAGGATCAAAGTTTCTACATATTCTAGAGATTTGAATCTAGAACAACTTATTGACTGGATCAATGACATGGAGGGGTATTTCAAGTATGAAGATGTGGAGGACCCAGATTGGGTCAAGTTTGTAAAAACAAAGTTGAAGGGCCATTCCAGTATTTGGTGGAAGGAGGTCCAATTAAAGAGAAATAGGAGAGGAAAAGGAAAGATCACCAGATGGGATCAGATGGTGGAGAAACTGAAGAAGCAGTTCATTCTTGTGGACTATGAGATGGAGTTGCTGAAGAAGTTACATGGACTGAAGCAAGGCAACAAGTCTGTCAAGGAGTATATAGAAGAGTTTTATAAGATTACTATAAGGACAAGCCATGCAGAGGCCAATAAGGAGAAGGTAGCCTGTTACATTAATGGGTTGAGGCCAAGTATTCAAGAGGAGTTGAGCCTGGTCAGAATGACAACCATAGAAGTTGCATACCAGTTTTCATTGAAGGTGGAAGAGAAGATGAATAAAAGATTTGACAACAAGCAAAGGGGAAGAGGTCAAGGCAGAAGGACTGGTGGAAGACCCTACGGAGGCCGTAATGAAGATCAAAAGAAAATTAAAGAAGCTGACACCAGTCAGAATCAAAGAGGAGATAACACCTACCGCCCTCATGACCAGAACAATGGTGAGCAAAGAGGAAGAGGAAAAGGCCGACCTAGGCAAGGACCTAGAATAGGAGGTTTCAGAGGAACCTATTTCCAATGTGGAGAAGAAAGGCATCAAGCATACGAGTGTCCACAACATCAAGGGAGGACAAATAGGAGACCTGAAGGTAATGTATGAGTTGTACATGTAGATGAAGATGTGCAGTCTGAGCATTCTGAAGATGCTGAAAGGGGAGAAACCCTAGTAGTTAGAAGAACTTTGTTGAATGAGGAGAAATAACAAAATCAGAGGAAGAGTTTATTCTACACAGGGTGCAAATATAAAGGTAAGTGTTGTGATATTATTCTTGACAGTGGAAGCACTGACAATCTTGTTTCAGAGGAGATAGTTGACAAGTTGAAGTTGATAAGAAGAAAGCATCCACATCCATATCAGATTGCATGGTTGTAGAAGGACCATAGCTCTTTGGTCAATGAGCAGTGTTTAGTGAAGTTCAAGATTGGGGACTACCATGATGAGGTGCTGTGTGACATCATACCGATGGATGCGTGTCATATGTTATTAGGGAGGTCATGGAAGTATGATAGGAGGGTTGTCCATGAAGGCCATGCAAACACATATTCCCTAACAAAGGATGGAGTTCGTCATAAGTTGAAGCCCTTGAAGGAGGTGGAAGAAAAGGTATGTAGTACTACTAGGATTTGCTTAGTAGATGGTAGGAAATTTTTGGAGGGTATGAAGCATGAGTGTCATTGCTTTGCATCGATTCCTAAGATTAGTTAAGAGAAATGTGAAGATGTACTAGCAGAAGTTTCAAATATGTTGGAGGAATTTCAGGACATTATCTCTAATAATATACCAGAAGGTTTACCACCATTAAGGAAGATAAGTCATCAAATGGGTTTGATACCAGGAGCTAGTTTACCAAACAAGGTAGCCCATAGAATGACCCCTACAGAGAATGAAGAGCTGAACATACAAGTTCATGAGTTGTTGAGGAAGGGACTGATAAGGGAGAGCCTGAGTCCATGTGTGGTACCTGCAGTACTAGCACTGAAGAAAGATGGAGAGTGGAGAATGTGTACAAATTCTCGGGCCATCAATAAGATCATGATCAAGTATAGATTTCCATTGCCGCGAATGGATGACATGATGGATTGTTTGAGTGGAGCCAAGTACTTCACAAAGATTGACCTGAAGAGTGGGTATCACCAGATCTGTATCAGAGATGGAGACGAATGGAAGACAGCTTTCAAGACAAAGGAAGGTTTGTATGAGTGGCAAGTCATGCCATTTGGGCCAACCAATGCACCGAGCACATTCATGCGGCTCCTTAACGAGGTATTGAAATAATTTTTGGGAAGTTTTGTTATTATTTATTTAGATGATATTTTAATTTTCAGTAAGACTTGGGATGAGCATTTGATGCATATCAGAAGAATTTTGGAGAAGCTGAGGGAGGAAAAGTTGTCGATTAATCTGAAGAAATGTAGTTTTGCAAAGGAGTTGGTATACCTAGGATTTGTTGTCTCAGAGGAAGGTCTTAAGATGGACCCAGAGAAGGTGAGAGCTATCCTTGAATGGCCTACGCCAAGGAGTGCCAAAGAGGTAAGATGTTTTCATGGTTTGGCAAGTTTTTACAGAAAGTTTATTAGGAATTTTAGTAGTATTTGTGTACCCCTAACAAAGACAATGAGAGGGGATAGAAAAGAGTTTAGATGGACTAAAGGAGCAGATAAAAGCTTTGATACATTGAAGTAGAAAGTCACAAAGCAACCTATTTTGGCACTTCCAGATTTCAATAAGGTATTTCAGGTAGATTGTGATGCAAGTGGTAGTGCTATAGGAGCTGTTTTGAGTCAAGAAGGTAAGCCCATTGCCTATTTTAGTGAGAAGCTTAATGATGCCAAGAAAAGGTATTATGTTTACGATCAGGAATTTTATGCAATAGTTCAAGCTTTGAAGAAATGGAGGCATTATTTGTTGCCAAAAGAGTTTGTTTTATATACTGAGCATCAGGCTTTGTAGTATCTTAATAGTCAAGGAAAGTTAAACCAAAGGCATTTAAAATGGGTTGAGTTTTTGCAGAGTTATACTTTTGTTTTGAAGCACAGAAGTGGGAAGTCCAACAGAGTTGCTAATGCCTTGAGCAGAAGGCAAAATTTGTTGACAAAAATGAAGATAGAGGTTGTTGGGTTCGGTGAGTTCAAGAGTTTGTATCCAGAAGATCCAGATTTTGCAGAGGCTTGGAAAGCTTGTCTGGAACTTGTTACTTTGGATAGGATAAAATGGTTGGATTTCATAATCCAAGATGACATGTTGTTTAAAGGAAGCCAGTTGTGCATTTCGAGGAGTTCCATGAGAGAGAACTGGATCAAGGAGAAGCATAGTGGAGGATTCGCCAGACACTTTGGTCGACATAAGACCATTGCTATTGTTGGTGAAAATTATTATTGGCCACAATTGCAGCAAGATGTGAGGAAATTTGTGTAGAGTTGCAGAGTATGTCAGATGGCGAAAGGAGCAAGTCAGAATATAGATCTATATTAGCCACTACCTATACCAGAGAAGCCATGGGATGATATTAGTATGGATTTTGTTCTTGGTTTACCAAGGACACAGAGATGACATGATTCCATTTTTGTGGTGGTGGATAGATTTTTGAAGATGGCACATTTCATTCCTTGCAAAAAGACTAATGATGTTCTTCATATTGCTGAATTATTTTTCAGAGAGGTGGTGAGATTATACAGTCTACCAAAGACCATAGTTTCAGATCGAGATACCAAGTTTGTTGGTTATTTCTAGAGGACATTGTGGAAGAAGTTGAAGACAGATTTGAAGTTCAATCCTACACACCATCCACAGACTGATGGACAGACGGAAGTGGTGAATAGGAGTTTGGGTAACCTGCTCTGATGCTTAGTAGGAGATAAGCCCAAGGGATGGGATTTTATTTTACCACAGGCAGAATTTGCTTACAAAAATTCTGTCAATAGGAGTACTGGTAAATCACCATTCCAGATTGTATATGGCAATAGTCCAAGAAATGCTTCAAAGTTTGCATGAAGAGGTGAGAAAACACATTAATAAGATGAATATTTAGTACAAGGCTAAGGCAAATTAGAAGAGGAGATATAAGGAGTTCCAGGTAGGAGATGAAGTCATGGTTCACTTTAGAAAAGAAAGGTTCCCAATTGGAACATACAATAAGTTGAAAATGAAGAAATTTGGACTGTGCAGAATCCTAAAGAAGCATGATTCAGCAAATGCATATGAGGTAGAACTACCGAGTGGGATCAATATTTCCCTTATGTTCAACATTGCTGATTTAATAGAATATTATGAGGGTGGCACAGAGGATGGACCAACAGAAGAACAGTGGAGTATTTCAGCATCTACTTCAACAGAGGAGATAGAAAAGATCTTGGATAGTCATGTGGGAAGAAGTACTCAGAACAGGCAATATGAAGAATATCTGGTGAAATGGAAAGGAAGGCCTGTTGAAGATTCTTCTTGGCTATCTAAGGCAGAGGTTCACCGTTTGGGTTTTCCTCAAGAAAACACCTGAGACATGACAGGGTCACTTCTCAAATTACCCTGGGTGTCTGATGCAGGAGAATCTAGTGGTGTAAGGGCAATCTTGCATCACCCAAAAAGAAGTTGATTCAAAATTAGTGTAGTTGTTTTCATTTCTTTCCATAATTAGTGTTTCTGGTTCCATAATCTCCTGAATAATGATGTAGGTCTTTCAGTTTTTCCCAAACTGCTAAAAAGAACAAACTGCCAATTTTGGAAAGTTTAACTGCCATTTTAGGAAAGTTTGCATTTGGGCATGGATTGAAGTGAAAACTTACAGAAAGCTTCATAACAGAAATATAAGACCTTTGGCAAAGGAATCAGGCAAAGATAATTTGTGAGCTGAAAGATATTAAAGTTTTTGTTTTCTGAAAAGCCCCTAATTTTTTTGAAATGAGATATGAGGCACTAAAACATCCCATAACATCCCAAAAAGTTGACATAAATCCATTTACCTATTTCTGGTGTGATAGTTCACATCACGAGATTTCTGGTGCTTAAAACGATTCGTCAATCGGACACACGGATCAAAAGTTATGCTTCCCGGAAGTTGACCTACTTTTGGAGGGAGTTGCAAATTTTGAAATTTAGCTGGAGGCTTCCAAAAAGTGTTATTTATGACTATTTTGGGAACCCTAGGCAGTAGTAGAGTTAGAAGGGGAAGTGTAGAGTCAAGAATAGGGGCAAAATTGAAACTCTAGTTGATTTGGGGTTATAGAAGGTAGAAGATTCCAGAGATTGGTGATGTGTAGCTGTAGTGTGTTGCAGCCTATGGAGGATTGATTCCTCTGATTTTAATTGAGCTACTGTAATGTGATAAGTTGCCAAGATCAATAAAGAAATATTCTATTTTCTGTGTGCCATTTCTGTTGTTGTGTGTTTTATGATTTACCCCCTTCATCAATAAGGAATCAAAATGTTCCATATTTCTCTTGTCAATGCTTTAATTGCAAGAAAGTTGGTCATAAAGCTAGTGAGTGTAGGAGTCAAATGAGGAATGACTATAACAATGATAGAATGATTCAATCTTTCAATGGCTATTGTTATACATGCAATAGATTTGGGCATAAAGCTAATCAATGTAGATCTAGAATGAATGGAAGGAATTCTAGTCAGAGGAATGTTGTTTGATGCAATTGCAATAGACTTGGACACATTTCTAAGTTTTACAGAAGCAAAAACATGAAGAAGGATAATCCAGTAGAGAAGAATGAACTTGTACAAAGGGTTGATCCGGTAGAGACAAAGAAGGAAATGAATAGGATTTGGATAAAGAAGGATGTAACAGAGGTTAAGGATATATATGAAGTTACATCTGGTGCAGACGTTTCCTCTAGAAACTAACATTTGAGCTTTGGCTTAGGGGGAGCTTTAATGAAAATCTTTCACCCCCTGCCAAAGGAGTAGTGTTGATGCCTCAACATGAAGATATAAGATGAAGATTGACTTGCTTAAGTCTTTGGTGAGGACTACGGTAGAAAATCTCCTAATGCAAAAGTTTGCAAAGCATTTGAAGATGACTGTGTATACAGAGAAAGGTTTGACAACTTTATCAGACAAGACATTTATGTGTCATGTCCCTCTACTAATCGGATCGGTTATGCACTATTCATTCAAATTAAAGATATGAATGACATTGTAATCGATTAAATAATATCAATCTAATATATTTAAATAATAAATTGAGTATTATAAATTGATGTAAATATAATATGCAATATACATTATTTAACTATTAATAATTAAATATTATTGTAATTATAAATAAATAAATACAAATAGTATTATTATCAATATAGATATTAATATTGATACCAATATACATATTGGTATGTAATACTAATATAAATATAAGCATTAAGATCAATATACAATTGAAATATTATAATTATTATATTATAAATATATTTAATAAGGGGCCAATCCCCATAGAGGCCGACTTGAGGGATTAGGAGTTTAAAATAAACAAATCTAAATACCTCTAGCCAACCTACCATAAGGCAAAACCCTATGTGGAGCAAGAAACGAGATGGCAATGATCATCTTTAAATAAGAGGAGCCAACATATTAACAAGATCAGCGATGACTTTATCAAAGAAGACAAGGTTTGGTAAATACAAAGCAATCAAAATTATAGACCACAATTAAGGCAAACACTGATTAGTATGAAACTAATAAGTGATGTTTATGAAAGGTGGTGACATTTGGTAAGTATGAAAAGATATAAAGAAATAATCAATGGGCATCTCAAAAAAAAAATTTGTCATACGAATAGTGTAGTCCAAGCAATTGATCAACTCGGGCATTCAAACTTACGATCACCAGCAATCAAACGATTGAACCAGACACATCATCAACTCAGAAAACAAGACATCTAACTAAGAGTGCGAACAATCTTATGAACGGACAATAGAATTTAAATGTAATCAGTTCAAAATGAAAGGAAGCAATCGATATCATCATGTCTACAGAAAATCACATTTATGCGTAATACCGAATAGAAGAGAAATCATCCATAAGGAAATGGATAATAAACAATATTAATATCATTTGTAAAGGGGATTGATTTAGAATCCAAAGGGAATGAATAGAATCCATCAGCATCATCGAATCCTTCAACAAGAAAGAGTCTCAGAAATCATTGATCAGTGCTAATCACTATACACATATAAGGTATGATCCTTATCTCAACTATAATATCTCATCGATTTGATCAAGATAAACATATGATGTAGAAATTAAGATATGCATATTCATATCTAGAATCATGTTAAGTAAAATATATGTGTTTTGTTGTCATAAGACATATATGCATAAGAATGAAATACTAACATAGAACAAATGTTATGAATATAGAGAAAGATGAAACATAGAATAAGTGACATTATGAACAAGTATGTGTTATCATAGAATGCATAGTATATGAATGTATTGAAAGAGTATCATAGAATGGATAAACTAAAATTGACAAATGAATAAGAATGATAACATGATAAGAATATGATAAGCAAATCCATGATAACCTCGTAGAAGATGTTCGAGCCTCCTCCTTAATCATCTTACCAACCTATGAGTATGGGGTTAAGTTAAGGATGTGAAATTCAACCTAGGTGACCCTCAAGTGGATGAAGAACACTGAGTGTGTGTGAAGTCCCTTGAGCCAAGAGATGAAGAACTCCAGGTGTTGAGTGAAGCTCTTGGGCCTATGGTATTGTGAACTCATAATAAATGTGCCTGACGGTAGGTGACTCTCGATGGGATGAAGAATGCCGGGTGTTGCATGAAATCCCCTCGAGCCAAATGGTGAAGGACATCGGGTGTTGTGAGAATCCTTTGGGCCTCCATGTGGGATGGATAACACCTTAACAAACCATGCTCATATGGGAGATAGGGTTGATTAATGATAGGGCTAACCGAGAACTCTCTCAAGATAGTGCATGTGAATTGTGAATGAAAGAATGTGAATATGAAATGTCTATGTTTATTAATGTTAAGATGAAATCATTGTGATTAAGAACATAAGGTTATAAGCCTTAAGGATAAGTGAGGAAAAGTATATGAATTGATAATTGATTAGTGAACTCTAATGATGATATGAAAAGGAAAAATTGAATACTAATGTTCTTTCTTGTAAGTTGAAATTGTGCAAGGTTAAGAAAAATTTTGGTTTACTAGAAGGGGATATTACAAGTGGTATCAGGGTAGCCATCCTGCCATCCTGTGTGTACTATGTGTGCCTTACATGTATTCAAGTGTATACTTGTGATTTATGTGTATTCAAAGGTTTACCTTGTGACCTATGTGTATGCGTTGTAACATATGAATATTTTGGGTATTACATGTGTCCGCATGTATGCTTCATACTCATGTGTATACTTGATGACCTTGGGATGGTGGACGGGTCCACAGTATAGTATGGGATGCACCGAATCCCTATCCAATTGTCTAATAGTATACTTATATGTATTAATGTAAATTATGTGTATTCATTACCTTGTGACTTGTGCATTTGAGTATATACTCTATAACTTGTATTTGCATGTGTGGGTATGCTCCATGTATTTATGCTCCATGTGTATACTCCATGCCTTACATCTGTTTATATGTACCATGCTTTTATGGGTATTACTTCATGATTACTTGTATGCTTCCTGTGTGTGTATTTACATATATTCTCAAGAGTGCTCACGTATTTTACTTCATGCTTCCTGTCTATGTGTGTTTATGTGAATTCTTGTGTGTATTCATGCTTCTGACCTGTGTAATCTTGTGTATTTTTGTGTATTGCTTCATACTTGTATGCTTCCTATTGGTATGCTTGCTCATGTTAATGAATGTGTGTTTCTCATATCTAATATATATTCTCGGCGTGTATACTTCATTGAGTGTATTTGTATGCAAATGTATACTCTATGACTTTATGTTTGTATACTTTGACTTTATATGCTCTATGCCTTTGTAATTATATTCAAGTGTATGAGTGTATATTCTATGACTTTGCAATTGTATTCGAGTTCACGAATGCTCTATGACTTTGTAACTATATTTGAGTGTGTACTCTGACTTGACTATGTAATTGAGTGTATATTTTATGCCTTGTAATTGAATTTGAGTGTATACTCTATGATTGTATCTATATTTAAGTGTATACTCTATGCCTTGTACTTGTATTTGAGTGTATATCCTATGATTTATATTTTTATGACTTGTGATTGTATACTCTATGACTTATATTTGTATGACTTGTGATTGTATACTCTATGACTTGTATTTGTATTTGAGTGTATATTCCATGACTTGTGATTGTATTTGAGTGCATACTCTAACTTTATATTTATACTCTGTGACTTTGTATTCAAGTGTATGCTTCATGACGATGCATTCAAGTGTATACTCTATGTTTTTGAATTTGTATACTCTGTGACTTTGTGTATACTTCATGACTGTGTATTCAAGTGTATACTCTATGACTTTGTCCTTGTATTCAAGTGTATACATTGTGGCATATGTGTATTCGAGCGTATTTAGGTGTATACCTTGTGGGTGTGATTCATTCGACTTATGTATTTAAGTGTATGCTTTATGACTTACATGTATGCTCTGTGACTTGATGTACTCGTATGTACACCTCATGTATTATTTGCATATATGCTTCATTTTTCTCGTATATACTCTATTTATACTTTATGTATCACATGTATTGATGTGTTACTTCATGTATCTTCAACAAGATGTGTTCTTATAGTTACTTTCTGCTATGAGAATGTTAAAATGTTGTGTGTCAAGTTGCTTGAGTTGGTTGCTTGCGTTCTTGAGCTACTTGCTTGTCTACTTGAGCTACTTGGTTACTTGCTTGAGCTGATTTCTTACATGCTTGAGCTACTTGCCTACTTGCTTGAGCTGGTTGCTTGCGTTCTTTAGCTACTTGGTTGTCTACTTCAATTTTATGTAACTAAAAGGCACCTACATATGGGTGTAATCACTTCTATACTTAACATCTTGAGGAGATCACTCAACACCATTTGACCTTGAGGTGAAAAAAGGGAAGAGCATTTCATCTAAGAAAGATATCCAAAACCTCATTAAAGAATTCAATTGAGATTTAGGAACACTTCACAACTTATTTGTATTCATGTGTATACTTCATATTTGTGTGTTATATGTATGCTTCATGCTTTGTGTGTCAAGTGTATGCTATGTGTTTCATGTGTTACATGTGTATACTTGTGTATTACGTACTATGTTCATGTTTCATGCTTCGTATACTTTGTATATCATGTATTAAGTGCATAAGCTTTCTGTATGCTTCATGTACTATGTGTATTTATGAATTGTGTTTCATATATAATTGTATGCATATACTTCAACATGGATCTCCTCTCTTCTATAATCTTGTCTATCATAAATTGTCTCCATGCTATCTTATCATTATTATTAAACACTTCTACGATCTACCTTCTCTATGACATCATTATATTCATCCTTCCAAATTTTCAAGATGTCTCATCACTTATTAGAATCTTGGAATCTCAATACTCTCAAAATCTTCTTTAACATTGAAATTATTTTCATTGGCTAAAAACCACATCTTCCTCCGTGATACTTGCATCACATCGTTGTTATTTAAAACATCAAACAAATGCTTACTTATACATTGGTCTTTGACTAGACCTTTCAAGTATTCTTTAATCACAAATTTCCTTTCATGGAATCACAATCATTGTCTAACCACTAAAACAATATTCATTCTGGATCAAAACCATGATTTTGTTTCAACACATGGAAAGGTAGACTATTAAAAGTGCAAGGTAATGAAAGAACTCATTGTGATTGCTTGAGGACAAGCAATCTTGAGTGGGGAGGGCTGTCATGTCCCTCTACTAATCGAATCGGTTATGCACTATTCATTCAAATTAAAGATATGAATGACATTGTAATCGATTAAATAATATCAATCTAATATATTTAAATAATAAATTGAGTATTATAAATTAATGTAAATATAAAATGCAATATACATTATTTAACTATTAATAATTAAATATTATTGTAATTATAAATAAATAAATACAAATAGTATTATTATCAATATAGATATTAATATTGATACCAATATACATATTGGTATGTAATACTAATATAAATATAAACATTAAGATTAATATACAATTGAAATATTATAATTATTATATTATAAATGTATTTAATAAGGTGCCAATCCCCATAGAGGCTGACTTGAGGGATTAGGAGTTTAAAATAAACAAATCTAAATACCTCTAGTGAACCGACCATAAGGCAAAATCCTACGTGGAGCAAGAAATGAGATGGCAATGATCATCTTTAAATAAGAGGAGCCAGCATATTAACAAGATCAACGATGACTTTATCAAAGAAGACAAGGTTTTGCAAATACAAAGCAATCAAAATTATAGACCACGATTAAGGCAAACACCAACTAGTATGAAATTGATAAGCGACGTTTATGAAAGGTGGTGACATTTGGTAAGTATGCAAAGATATAAAGAAATAATTGATGGGCATCTCAGAAAAAAATATCTCAATCATACGAATAGTGTAGTCCAAGCAATTGAACAACTCGGGCATTCAAACTTACAATCACCAGCAATCAAACGATTGAATCAGACACATCATCAACTAAGAAAACAAGACATCTAACTGGGAGTGCGAACAATCTCATGGATAGAAAACATAATTTAAATGTAATCAGTCCAAAATGAAAACAAGCAATCGATATCATCATGTTTGCAAAAAATCACATTAATGAGTAATACCAAATAGGAGAGAAATTATCCATAAGGAAATGGATAATAAACAATATTAATATCATTTGTAAAGGGGATCGATTTAGAATGCAAAGGGAATGAATAGAATCCATCAACATCATCAAATCCTTCAACAAGAAAGAGTCTCAGAAATCAATGATCAGTGCTAATCACTATACACATATAAGGTATGATCCTTATCTTAACTATAATATCTCATCGATTTGATCAAGATAAACATATGATGTAGAAATTAAGATATGCATATTCATATCTAGAATCATGTTATGTAAAATATATGTGTTTTGTTGTCATAAGACAAATATGCATAAGAATGAAATACTAACATAGAACAAATGTTATGAATATAGAGAAAGATGAAACATAGAATAAGTGACATTATGGAACAAGTATGTGTTATCATAGAATGCATAAGTATATGAATGTATTGAAAGATTATCATAGAATGGATAAACTGAAATTGAGAAATGAAAAAGAATGATAACATGATAAGAATATGATAAGCAAATCCATGATAACCTCATAGAAGATGTTCGAGCCTCCTCCTTAATCATCTTACCAACCTATGAGTATGGGGTTAAGTTAAGGATGTGAAATTGGACCTAGGTTATTACATCCCCAATTTTTGTCTTGCTAATACTTTTTACTTTTACTTGGACATAAGTAAATCCATTTTGATGTTTAGATTAATATCAAGGGAAGATATAGATTCTATTCAATGTCATTTATGGAATTATGGAAATGAATATGTTATATCTATTTAATAATTGCATTATGTGAATTTGGTTTATTATTTGAATAATGATGCACTAATCATAATCTGTTGATTCCAAGTTTTATATAGGATTATAGGTTTTGAATGACTCTCAGAGAAAAGAGAGAGAGTATCTTTCAAGGAGAGAAATATAGACCTTGGGTTACGAGTGATTATTTGCCAAAACGAGTATAAGTGTTTAACAAAATGTGAACCGATATCGATAGAGGTAAGTTATGTTTTGTCAATATAGCTTATGAGTCTATTTGACAAGTAGTCGATATCTTTTGATTCTTTCTGGGTTAGTCGTGTGTGTCGACTTTGTTGGTCGTAAAAGAAACGACGTCTTCAAAGAAGAACGATGTCCGTTTACGATTAACATAAATATTATGTCGTCATTATCACAAAATTTTTGTGTTAGTATCGTTGAGTCATATAAAGTTTTATTGTTAACATTAAACGTCATACGACGATCTCATCAAGTCAAGTTGACATGATTTAACGAAAGATTGTGAAGGGGAGACAAGCTCGACCCTTTCACATTATTCATAACCCTTTCGACTTATTATTATTATTATTATTATTATTATTGTTATCATATATTGATCCAAGCATAAATGATCAAGTAAGGTAGTAGTCATGTTAAAACATTACATCAATATATATAATTATATATATAAATATTGACTTGAGAATTATATCTCAAAGTTATTAACTGCTTGCTCAAACAATGGAGCAGCTGTAGGCATGTTTTTAGAGATGCTTTTATCATCTCAAGTGATGGATCAAACTAACCAATGTGATCACTAAATGATCAAACATAAGTATTAATGTTTGTCGACCTCTTTAAGAGGAAAACGTGGTGTTTTAAACCACTTACTATTCCCCACTCCATGTGAGGTCGCCACACATTTGACATATGTTTAAACTTGCATCTTATGTGGAGTTTGGTTATAACCGCAACATGGGTAGACTGTTTGTGTCTACTTATGTCTCTAACTACTAAATCATGGGGAGTAATGAGTAAACAACTCTTTAGGAGTCGTGGTGGTAAGTCTATAAGGAACGACTCTATGAGAGTCGAGGGGGTCGGCGTGTTATGTTGGGAAAGTTTCACTACAGGTAACAGGATAGAAAACATCTTGTGAAGGAGTTTTACGTCAGTCTAAGGTGTCTAAGGGAGTTGCTGCCTACAAACACTAATCAATTCCTATAGAGTCGTCGCTGCTAAGTTATCATTTCTGCATAGTATGTTTGTTTTCATTGGTGAATCAAATTGCCATTCAAACAATACCTATTGTGGTGACATGATTATAGACTATCAAAATTTCCATATAGGAAAACCATTTGAATCGATGTGCTGATAATTAAAAACTACTATGTCTATTTTGATAAAATCATTGATTTGATAGTTTGTAATGATTTTAAACTGCCTCATTCATTGATAGGAAAACCAGAAGCATCGAATAGGCCTTTGAATGGCCAATTCATCCTTTATTGATGAATTCTAAAGTCAAAGCTCTTTGAGCTGAAAACATACAAAATGTATACAACTGTTATGATGTCAAATTACTTTGTATTGCCAATGAGATCATTATCATTTGCATGACTGATAATGTTCTTATTAGTCTATATGTGGATATCTTGAGTCTTAAAGACTTGAACCAGTCATCATAATGTATAGGAATGACATGTCACTGATCATCTATGATATTATAAGTGTTAAACATGCAAAGGACGATCAGTGTCATTAGAGCAATATGATGCTTTGATATATATATATATATATATATATATATATATATATATATATATATATATATATATATATATATATATATATATATATATATATATATTTCCTTTGGATATGTGAAAACTAGCTTAGTCAATAAACTAGGTTGATAACAATTCAAACCATCCTTTGTTTAGTTTTATACCAAAATAATTTCCTTTCAATAACCCAGAATCGTAGTAATAAATGGAAAACCATTTTATCTAGTCGAGTGATGGTAAAACGAGGAATAGTTTGGTAAATGAAATAAGTACCATAGGACCATCTTTATTATCTATTATATTAATCTTGATGAGTATAATATTCTTGAAAACCATTATGATGGAATAGACTAGTCTAAACTAGAAAATGACCTAGTATGGAAACATATATATAAGTATATATAGTGATTATTAATGATATCATAATAGAGGAAATAGAAAGAATTCTTACTCCTATTTGAAGGAGGAGATATCTTTTCTAGAAAGATGTTAAAACCATTTACGCAAACATAGTTGGTGAGGATAAACTACAAGAATATGACAATATCCAAGTCAAGTAGGGGTGGGTGAACATTTCAACCATGTTCATTTTGAATGTTATTGATATTAAAACTTTGTCCAAAGTATTGCATTCATTTTCTGCATGCATTGTCGGTTCACTATATCTGGATTGCATAACCTATCAAAAATCATACTTAGCTAGAGGGTATCTAGGGTTGTATGGTTGATAGAGTTGTGTAGGATACAACACTATGTACTCGGGAAGGCAAATTACCACTGGTCACCTTTGGTCTATATTCCTCGTGAAGGGTAGGGTCACTTCTTATGTGGAAAATGTGTGGGAGACTGCCAGTTTGTGGATGGAGGTAAAACACTTGAAAGATGCTCTCTCTCTCCAGCAGAAAACATGCCAAGGCTTGTGATAAAGATGTTAGATATTCAAAAGCAGTAATTATTCCAAAGTTGTTTATGAAATTGATTTATTATTGCAGATATTGTAATTGAGAAAGACAATATGTCATATTTGTATTATGTCAGAGAATCTTGTAATTTGTTGTTACTTGATTATATGATAAATAACAGAAAAATTTTCTCTCATTTTTACCTTGTTGAAATTATTCCATGGTAAGTTCTCTATATTATTGTGTTTTTAGTACGTGGATGTTACATATGGTATCAGATCCAGGTTCAGCACTAGGGCTTATGAGACCATTATGCTTATCGGTAGTCAACATTATGTGGTTAGCTAATGTTTAAAAATTTCTATGTCAGGATGGTACGTCTTAAGAAGATAGCGAGAAAGTCAGTTAATACGAGTCAACATTTCCTTAAGGCAAAAAGAGAATGTGAAGCCATTATCAAAACTTTTGAGGGAACTAATGATGAGAGTGACATATGGTTAAGTGATATTGAAACCCTTGTGAATGCCTTAACTTGAATCAAGCGAGTGAGAAAGGAAAACATTGAAAGAGTTAAGATCATTGCTAGAATCATAAAATATATGTCAAATGAGGATACAACTATGGTTAGGTGAGATCCCCACATACCCCCATCTGCTGAGATTATAGAAGTTAGGTCTGATAGTGAGTCAGAAGGTTATATACCTTGAGATTATGTATCTGAAAATGAATCTGAAGGATATACTCCTCTTAAGCACAAATTTTGAAGTCATTTATTGTATAAATGAAGAATATATTGTACTCTTGAAATGAAATAAATAAAGAAGAGTTGTTTTTGTACCAAACTATTGTTTGATTTGAGTTTATTATGTTTTGATATAATGGGATGCATTATAGTCATGAACTAATAGACAACTCAATATTCTCAGGTGTGAGAAAAATGATAAACATGGTTCAGACAAGAACTAACCAAGGAGGAAGTGAAGAGGAAAACCACCTACCAAATAATAAATTGGACCAAATCATAACCATGCTGGAGGAAACCAAGAAAAGACTGGGTGATTTGGAAAAGAAGGTGGATGATAAAGGGAATTCTGAGGGAGAAGGCAAAATCTCTCGTGGAGAAGGTGGAGAGAATCATGAAGAGCAAAGTAAGAGTACAGAACCTCATAAAGAGGCAAGGGATAGACTGACCTCAGAACTCTCTAAGGATATGAAGAGGGTCACTCCACCAAAATTTGATGGAAAGGTGACTGGAGATGTAGCAGAAGCTTGGTTAACAGAAATAAAAAAATATTTCGAGATAAGGAATTACTCAGAAGTAACCAAGGCAGTTTGGGGACCATTCTAACTAGCAGGAGAAGCATCCACTTGGTGGATGAATAAGAAGATGGAATTGAATTTAAGCTCTCTAATGGTAACTTGGGATGAGTTTGTGGAGCTCTTTCGTAAGAGATGGCTACCACAACTTTATTTTGATAAGAAATTGACTAATTTTTAGAATCTTTGTCAAGGAGACATGACAGTGGTGGAATATAGAGAAAAATTCACCCTTCTTCTAAAATATGTGCTTCAGTATCAGAAAGATGAGAGATTCAAGATCAAGAAATTCATCATAGGTTTAAATGCTCAAATTTGTGGAGAGGTGGACGTACATGGTCCCACAACAATGGATCAAGTGTACAAGAAGGCGATCAAGAAAGAACAAAAGCTGAAATCCATCTCAGCTTATTGTGATAGAAACTGCAAGAGATTTAATGGAACTCCTGCTAACCAACCATTCAAGAGAAGAAATGATAAGAGTTATTAGAACAAGAGAAAAGATAAGGGATCTCAGAAAAATAGGGATGTACCTGGAAATGAGAAGAAAAATGGTAATTACAAAAGGAATGAGGATAATAATGGAAAGACTTTAGATAAGAGAGGACCCATTGGAGGATGCTTTACTTGTGGGGCAACCATTATGTTAATCTTTGCCCTAACAAGAATCAAAATGGTCAACAAAGAGGTATTGCATTACCTACTCAACAAGAAGCATTCCAACAAAGGATTCATGCAGCTCTCGACAATCGTCAAGCAAAGTATCAAATCACGCCAATTGAAATGATAGGTACTTTGTTTGGAGTCCCTATATCTATTTTGATTGATACAGGAGTCGCTAAAAACTTTGTTTCTCCTAGAATTTTGAATAAGTTTCCTAGGAAAGCTGGGTACATGTCTAAACCTTGGTCAGTAGAATATGCTAACCAATCTAAGGCTCAGGTAGAGCAATGTTTGTTTGAGGCCAAGATTGATCTCCCTAGTTTTTCAATGGAAGCAAACCTATGTAGCTCCCTTAGGTTCCTATGATGTAATCCTAGGAATGAGTTGGTTGTGCAATCATAGAGCTAAAGTTGACTATTTTTTAAAAATGGTTGAATGCTTAGATGACTTGAAATCAGACCCAATTCCAAGGGATTCAAAGAGAAGTTAAGATTAGACCTATTTCTGCTAAGCAATTGAAAAGGGCTAGAAGAAAAGGTTGTCAATTGTTTGTAGATTAAACAAACACTTCATGAGAAATACGGTATTTGAGGCTGAAGGTTTTTCATATAGTTTAGCCAAAGCTTTCATCAATTCACTTGTTGTCTTCGCTTCTATTTTATTAAATGGCACAGATGGTGCCAGGTACAACTGAATGGTTCCCAGTGCCTTTCTGTCCAGAAGATTCCAATCCATATCAGTCATTGTTACCAGTTTCTTGGCTATTCCTTCAAATGGCCTCCATAAATCCTTCTGATAGATATAACCTCCATCTGCATCTTCCATAACTGATAGTTCTACCCATTGAATTTATCTACCTTCAATTTACTCTCATTTGCCATTTCTCCCACTCAACTGTGAGACTCCCACTCAACTGTGAGACTCCCACTCAACTGTGAGACCTTCCTACAGATGATAATCAAACACAACCTGCTTTGATACCACTTGTTAGGGTTAGCTGGCAGACGATATCAATTAAATGCAAACAAATATTAAACAAAGGAATAAAAATACATAGAAATAATAACAGTAAGAGACAAGTTTTTAATGTGGTTCACCCAAACTCGAGCTACATCCACCAACAGAGAGTCCAATATTATTATCCAGTAAATCAAACCGATTACAACCAGCAATCCTTGCAACTCAATACCACTGCAAAATGCTACAATCCATCAACAGAAACCCTAACCCTTAGCTTCTTTTATCAAGCCTTATGTTGGTTACAAAAAATAGGGTTTTTTATGTTGGCCAATAGAAAAATAACTCCCACTACCCCCAAACCCCTGCAAGGGGCGCTGCCCCTTGACCTCGTTAAATAATTTGGGGGGAAACCGCACTGATAAAAGTGGGGTAAATTTAACCTCCGAGTCTAATTAGGCTCCATATAACAACATATACAACTTGGAACTCAAATGGAAAACCTAAATTTTCCAAAACATCTATCCCCTTCTCTCTAATGATACTCTCCTTCTATTCTTGGAGGTGGAAATCTTTTCCTGGTTACACTCACAACCATACAAACTATGATCAGTGTATCATTAATAAATCATTATACATCATGCTTAAATAATCTCAATAACATATAATCTCATTTCTAATTCTAAGCATTAATCATAATTCATAAATTCAATGATTTATCCTAACATTTTCCTAACGTTGAATCGTTAATGTATGATTAGTTATCCACTTAATCATATGATAGTAAAAGTAAAACATAGTCAAGGTTTTGGGGATGTAACATCTTGTCTCCTAAAACATGATACTTCAACCTGCACTCACAAAAGAAGGAAAGAGGGTTGGTGCTATTTAAAATATTTCCTAAGTCAAGCTCCGTTAATGGTGTTTCCACTCCACAATAGCAATGATGAGAGATAAAGAAAGTGTGCCCTAGGAGGGTAGAGACAAATTTGAAGTAGAATAGAATGCTATAACAAAGCATAAATGAAAGGAGTCACCATGAACATAGAAACACTATCTTGCTTAATGCGGCGTCACAACTTAACTCAAGAAGTTGGTGTAGCCTCAAATAAGTAGAGAGATCTTCACAAGACCTACAAGAAGTTAGTGCAACAAGAATAATCCACCATAGAGAGCTTTAGAGAAGAATAGTGAGCATGAGAGAGAAGAATAAGAGTGCAAGTGTGCCTAGATTGCTTAGAGAACATAGAGATGTTCAAATGAATAAACTAACTTGCTTGTATATGCATTCCTTCTCACCAACAATGAATAAAACAAAATGGGTCTGACATGTATTAGCCAAGGAGGTGTTCTAAGCTGACACCACAAAATAGGACCAGGGCTAACATCTGGGACCAGGGTGCTAGGCGCCCTGGTCCTTTAGCCCAATAAACTCCAAAGAGTGTCCATTTAAGTGGGCTTAGACCCGTCCTAACTTTATTTTGTTAGGTTTATTCGTTGGGATCGAGATTTAGTCATTTAATGTTCAAAAAGGTGTTAAAATAGGTCTTGATTAACAAGTGTACACACTTTTTTGCATAACATTTAGCCCCCACTTTAGCGTGGGTACGAACTTACATTCAAACTCACACTAAAGTAAGGAGAAGACATAGTTCACTCACAACAAACATAGAAGCCATAGAATGTCACAAAATTTGAGGGGTGATCAAGCCCCCAAGTTCAGGATTCTAGGAGTCTATGATGAATTGCATACACATAAGACATAAGGCATTATTTCTACATACATTAAGCACTTAGAAAACATGTGATAAGACAATACATACACAAGGAATACAATTGAGAAATCACAATGCATACACACAATACACAAAGCATACACGCTTGACACAAAGCATACACATAAGGCATAAAGTAAACACATTATATGCAAATTACCATACACAAAGTATACATAGAATGTGCATGAAACACACATGGAATAAATGTAAAGCACTCAAGAGACATACATAAGGAATACATAGAGAGAACACATGCTTAATACATAGAGAATAAGAATATATGAGGAGAATACAAACATCATACGACGATACAAGAAGCACATAACAGAAGACCCTAAGTCAACATGACAAAAGAGACCTCAATCTAAAGGGTTGTCTCAATCAACATGTATCATTCCCCAAGATAAAATAAGAAGAATGCTAAGAAGGGGTTAGTTATAAATGAGAAGAACAAGAGGATGCAACATATCATAAAAATAATCTATCTTAAAATAAGTGTTTCCACTCAAGGGAATACACAAACTACCTCCTGCAAGAGGATTTACATGAAGCCTTGCAGAATAATAAGGCATTGCAACCATACCAAAAGGTACTCTATCCAAACTCAAGTTTGTGGTTCCAACCCTTCTCCCAAACATGCAAGGAGCTTCAACTTAGGAGAACAAGATAGACTCAAGATCTTGCTTCGAAGATTGCCACAATCCTTTCCAAAAGAGTGTAGTAACTAAAATAATCAACAAGTGTTTTGATAGAAATATGAGAGTAAGGGTCATAGCATGATATATGCCCCCACCTTAAAGTTATTGCTAACTCCATCAGGGAGAAATTGATTTTAAGGTAGAATAGGTAAGAAGTGTAAAATAGGCGCAAGAGATTTCTAAAAGTACATGCCCAAATGATATGTGTTCTCAAAAGCTACATTGCAACAAGCGGTTGCCCCCAAGATGAGAAAACCAAGGCAATACTTACAATAATGATACATAATGGCTTGTGTTATCATGGTATGATGCCAAGCATTGCAACAAGGTGCCACATAAATATGAGGATGATGGAAGAAACATCACATGGAAGTATAGTACACATAAATTGAATCAACATGAAAAGATGCTAAATCATCCAAATAAAAAATATTGTAAATTATGACATATAGAAGAATGAAGATACATATAGAGGAATGTTACAACACATTCTTTCTCTTTGTAACTTTGTACTAACAAGTGTGCCAAGGGAGAACTAGCGATTGACAAAACATCACAATATAGGGATAACAGTACATACAAGCATAACACAAATGAGGAGGAGGGACCATACTTGTGAGTTGGCCTATAACAAATCATCCTCCCCCAAATTGATTATTATAAAATGGATGGAGGACAAGTTGCTCTAGGGACTACATTAGGCATGGTGAAAAGTGCTAGAGCCATACCGTGTTCAAAGTTGTTGAATTTTGTCACCCAAGACTCAACATTCCTTAGTGGAATGGCCAAGCACTTGATGATATGCACAATAATGAGGTGTTGAATGATTATTGTTTTGAATATTTTTGTGTGTTGGAGGAGGAAGAGTGATTAAGTAGTCTTTGAGTAGACTCGACAACATACACTCTTGTTGAGATAGAAGAGAAGATATAGGTGGAGTAGGAAGCAATCGTTGTTGTTGTGAACATGGTGGAGAGAATGTAGGAGGTTGGAAACCTAAACCTACTTTAGACAAGTGTGGTGTTGGTTCCATAGGTACTTTAGTCCTTATTCTTTGTGTCCTAACCCATTTCCATTGTATCCTTGTTTAGAAATAATTTAGAATCCATGCCCATAACGCATCTCCAAGTCTGAAGGAAGAGGAGAGGTCATATGTCTATCTTTGTTGAAATTAGAACCGTCATCATGTATTAAAGAAGATGGAGAAGGATCATTCTTTTTATCATGGTGGGGAGGTCCATATTTGTTTCAACAAGCCCATGAGGGTTGAAATCTAAAGGGACCTCGTCATTACCAAGACATGCATTAGAAGAAGATGATCTATTATATTGAGATGATACTTTATCACAAATGGCCACCATTTCTTTAGAAGAAAGCGAATCTTCATCAATATGAAAAGTTCCATCATTATTACTTTTGAGTTTAAGTTTTTTAGGAGTAGGAGATTGTGTTGAAGAAATTGTATTTACCTTCAAGGTTTTTGGGTGTGAGGGTGAGATTTATATTCACCCGCAAAGGAGGGTGTAAAATATAAAGAACCCCAATCATCACTAAAAAATGCATTTGAAGGATCGACACTATCCTGACCAATACTATTATTAGCAACGAAGGCTAGCAGTTTTGGTAAAGAAGGGATCAAATTACTAAAAATAATTTGATATCTCACTTCCATTTGCAAGCAACTTTTCAGAACCGAATCAACTTCAATTGTATGGAGCTTGTTTTCAAAAATAAACTTTATTGAATGATGAATGGTAGATGGGACTGCTCCCATGATATGAATCCATGAATATTGAGTTTATCTGGTTTGGTGAAAGATGTATCAACATTGAGTTTATGTAACAAGTCTATGCCACAAACATTAAGACCTGCTCCACCATCAATCATAGTGCATCTCACCCTCATTTTGTTAATAATGATGAATATCGTAAGAGGCTCATATTGGTTTTGAACTTCTATGGGAGCTAATTCAAGTTGTTGAAATAAGATATCTGATGTTGTTTCATGCATACAACTAAACATATATGCTACATTATTTGGTCTAATAGAAGGTGGAACAACTACCTTTTTTAGAGCCTCTTGGAGCATTCTGTGGTATGTAGGTGATGTTGGTATTAAATCCATAGAGAGATCTTAACTGGAGTAGCATGGAGTTGCTCGACAATATCGTATTCTCTACCAATATGTTGAGGAAGACGAGGTTCTTGAGGAAGAATAGCTTGAGAAGGTGGAAGAGAAGTGGGCACACTTGGTGCTTGCTTACTTTATTTGTTATTATGAGTGTTGTGTGTGTGACAAACCTCATGATAATGAGGTTGTTGTAACACGTTTTGAACACCTTGATTCCTTTGAGTAATTTGCTTTGCAAAATTGAAGATGTAACTAGGAGGTCGAGATGGTTTTGGAACACCTCAAACCATAATCACAGGTTTAGAGAAAGGAGGCAGATTAGGTGCCTCATATACCATGATTTTAATAAACATTAATGCACTTATTCACTATCCCCTTAGTCGGTGGAATCAGTCTATTAATAATGATGGAATTGACATTGTTATCTATTTGAGAAATACAAGATTTAGGATGATGAGATGAATGCCCAGTATCTACCCATGGGGGATCCCATGTGAGGGAAGGCTCTTCATCCACTTATGCTTCATCTTTTGAAGGGAGAGCATTGGAATGAAGATAGGGTAGAGTGATGTTAAGAAATGTATCAATGATTTCATTCTCTTGTGCCAAAATATCCTCATGAGTGGGAACCATTTTGGGAGAGGGATCCAAAATATAGGGTGACTTAGGTAAAGCTAGCTCACCATCATATGTATTAGAAGTAGAAGAAGAACTATCACCATCATCTTTCTCATGACAATTCATGGAGATGAATTTAGTAATGTCTTCTAATATGGAAGGATATTCACCTATGAGAGTCATGAAGCTAGCAAAATCAAGCATGTGACAAAGGATATCATATATGGAACATATAGCAATATTAATATTATACATGGATGCCATGTGATCTATTTAACATATGGATGCATATTAATGAATTTTTTCAAAATCTATAATATATGCACATGCAAAGATTCCAAAGAGGAACAATTAGAAGATGCCATGATGAAATGACTTGTCTACTATGTGAAAATATGATATGGAACATCAATGTACAATTCATTAATCAAGTAAAACCAATATCAAAGTAAGATTGCAATCCATGACCTACAAGTGCAAGAGAAGTGGGTTTTTAAAAAATGTGATATTCTTGGTAACCACAACAACTAAGTCTTGTAAATGTAAGATGTGTAGTATGTGTAAAAGGAGTTTCTATATGATTTAACCACTTAAATGAAAGATGGTGAGGACATGAAGGTGGGGGGTTTTGAGGTTCTCCTTAGTTTGAGGGGGGTTGTTTTGAGTGTCCTCTACTAGATTAGGGTTTTGTGGTGCCTCATTGGTTGAAAATTTAAGATAAAAATCCAATCAAAACATGAAAAATTATAAATTTCTTTTCAAATTCACAAAAAAACAATCAAAGCCTACCTTGTTCAGCTGCTACACCCTCTACACCTCGTGCATGATGTCCTCCGGAGTGGGATTGGTGAGGTGGCATGGTGAAATTATTGATTCCCCCTTTCTTATAACATACTCGCGATAACAAAGGTGAAACATGCCGCTAAATTTTGCAAATGAGCTGCGGGTTTCACTTTCACATCTTTTATTTGGAATTTTAACAAACCTAGAATGCGCGCACATTATAATGCACGCGTGTTATAACACACTCGTGTTTTAGGCTTGGTAATGCCAAGCCGTAATGTGAGCCTGTTATAGCTTGTATGGGACCAAAAAGTGGTTGTGGCCATTTTATGGATCTTTGTGCATTGACCTAGGGGCTTTGGTAGACTTTGGGGATTTAGCAAGACTTTGCTTAATGTCAACCTTTTTCTTTGTTGCAGAAGCCCTAGGATCAACCACAATCACATTCTCTAAGGGAGTCTCTGGTGTGACTTCCCTAATCACAACCTCGTGTAAAGGCTTACCTTTAGCAACCAGAGGAGAGCTCACAGAGGGGCTATCAACCAAATTAGCAACTATGGGTTTGGAGGGCCAAAGAGCAAGGTGGAAATTGTAGAGCCAAAAAATAAGCCCTTGATGTAATTGGATTAAGGGCTTCTCAGGTTTCTAAGAATTCAAGAGAGGAAATGAGGTAAAACATGAAGGTAATCACTAGACTACGTTTGAAGTGGTTAAGTAACATAAAATGATAGTGATAAAACCTCCTAAAATGACCTTCATGTGTGAAATAATTCATTAGCGTAAAGCATACCTCATCCCATGGCTTTGATAGCTTCTCCCGGTCAAACCCTCCTTGCAGATTATACAACTCCTCTCCCTCCAAAAAAATTGTAAGTTTTTCAGGATTTGTAATTTTTCTTTACCTCTTCTACTTCTTACCCTTAGTCAACATGCCTGTGGTAAGACCAATAACCTCATCTAAAATTTCAAACCCCACCCCTCCAATCTGAACTTTCTTGTTGTTCTAGGAAGCCACATATAAATACAATGTTATTCATATACACAATATTGTAATATACAAGGGGTTTATTTATATATATATATACACTATAGATATAGCAGGAGTAAAAGAAAATATATTATAGAGCTAAATATGTTAAAAAAACTGAGAGTAAATACCCTAGTTTTGACAAGAGATATGGCACATGGGGGAGGAGGGCTGATGACCTATGCAGAATGTGGCCCCTTTTAAGGGGGGTCACGACCTACATAGGTCATACCTCAGGCATGGTACAAAGGCCCCATGGCCACAATGCCTACGGGTGCTATGGGTGTGGGGTCTTTGGACCCCATGGCCCTCCCTCCCATCGCCTCCTATGAGGCGCACGGGCAGGGCACCCAGGCTTGCAAAAAAAATCACTTCTAACTTTTTTTAACACAAAAAAAAAGCTTTATACCCTTTTTTTTCTAAAATAAAATACAACACTTTCTTTTATTTTATTAACTAGATATAAATAAAATCTGTTACTCTACCTTTTTTTTGTAAATAGAGAATTAATTTTCAAAAAAAGTTATATAGTTACAAAGATATAGCTTTGAATATATAACATGTTGGCAACTTGGCAAACATCAATAAGAGAGAGACACTACTGGTATGATGAATGGTTGTGCATGATGTTTAAATATGTTGTCATTGATGGCAACAAGAAAAGGAACAAGGTTAGAACAGAGGTTTTGGTATGGAGAAGAAGACTTAGTCATTTTGGCTAAGTGTTGACAGTACACAAGAGACAGCGACAGAGAGACAATGTAATGGATGGCATTGATCCGTAGTTGAAGATTAGATCATGCAATTCTAGTATGTTGTTTGTAGTCCTTAAGTGATCTTATATCCAAGATTTTATCCCTTGATAAGTACTGGAAGCATATCTTCAAACACTCTAAGTCTGGCAGAGCAAAATACAATAGTATTCAGAGTAGAACACTCAGTTGATTTGGTCTGCATTCCTCCGGTGTTACATATATTGATATGCATTTTTGAGGTGTTGTAAACACTTGTATGAATTGTCTAAATCTAGAGTTACAGGTTCTGTAGTTATAAGCTGCTTAGTATTGCTACTTAGTTTGGCAGAGCTTAACTATGACAGGGCATGTGTTCTTGGGGTCCGCATTTTACCGCAAGAGGATATTTTGGTTTGCATTTTTTGAGGTATGATCTATGATGCCTAAATAATCTTTGATATGATTTTTAGCAAGTATTCTGGTCTGCAGTAAAAGATGTAGTCTGACAGATGAAGTGAACCAGTGGCAGTCTATGTTTGAGACTGACATGATAAGTTTAGGATTGAATTTGATGTTTGATAAAAAGGATGTGAATGTGAATATATGTTTTGTGCTACATGCGAAGTAAAGTGATTTTTGAAGGCAATAAGAGTAGAAGAAGAGAGATCTTATTCCCATGTAAAACATAATAGTGAAATAGAGATGAAGAGTTTTGAGACAGTATTTTTGTGCTTCATTGGAGCTATAACCATGCATGTGTAGATGCAATCTGAGCAGTTCAACCTAGCAGTGAGCCATTCTTCCTTATTCTTTCTTTCTCTAGATAGTGAGCCTTTCTTGTAGTGATCATTTCTTTGGGCAATGAGCCCTAAGGCAGTGAGCCTTCTTGTAATTCGATATTATTATTACATAATTATTGTGAGCTAACACTCACCGTGGTTTTTCCCTGTTTAGGGTTTTCCACATAAAAATCCTAGTGTTTATGTGTGATACTTTGTGGTTGCTTCTTTTGTGCTTAATTTTCTTTGTTGTTATCAAATGTGGCAATTGGATTAATGATTTAATAAGTAAAAGGTTTAATAGAATACTGATTCACCCCCCTCTTAGTATTCTGGGTGTTCAACAATTGGTATTAGAGCCTAGTTCCTTGGAAGAAGTCTAACAACTTGAGGAAGATCTTGGAACTTGAACACATGGTAGGCAAAAAGTATACTACTCCTAAAGAAATTAAAACTAAAGAAGAAGAATGCACGCTTGTCAATGAAGAAGAACTTAAAATTGCCCTTGAAGATCTTGAAAAGGTTGAATTAGAAAACAGGGATTTGAAAGATAATGTCAAGGAAGCAAATGAGTGCATCAAAACATTGAGGGAGCAAGTAAAGAGGTTCAAAGAAAAATATAAGGGGGTTAGTTAACAATTTATATTTGCAAATGAAACCTTGAATGATTTAAAAGTGGAAGTTGTGAAAAGAGAAAAAATAGAAGAAAACCTAAATCAGTTGGTGAAAAGCAAAACTGAAGACTGCACAAAGCTTGAACAAGAAGTTGTGGATTTGAAAGATGATTTGAAATAGGCATGGATTCAAGAAGATAAATTTAGAGTGAGTGCTGCCCAACTTGATAGAAAACTTGCAAGTCAGAAGAGTCACAATGAAGAAGGCTTGGGATTTGAAAAAGGTGAAAGTTCTAAAGCCGGTCAAGAAAAGAATGTTGAAATCAAGAAGGACAAAGGCAAAAAAATCTAGAATCAAAGGAATAGACCTAGAAGACCACTGGTCAAGAAACCAAATGCTCAAAGGTACCCTTCTTTCAATGGTTATTGTAATGCATGTAATAAGTTTGGTCATAAGGCTACTCAATGTAGGAGCAGAGTGAATCAAAATGTTCTATCATTCTCTGGTCAGTGTTTCACTTGCAATAAAGTAGGCTGTAAAGCTAATGAATGCAGAAGTCAGATAAGGAATGGTTACAACAATGGAAGGAATGTTCAAACTTTCAAAGGTAACTACTTTATATGCAAGAGGTTTGGTCATAGAGGTAGTGAATGTAGAAGTCAAATAAGGAACAATTATAATAATGGAAGGAATGCTCAATCTTTCAATGGGAATTATTTTTCATGCAATAGATTTGGACACAAGGATAACCAATGCAAATCAAGGATGAAAGAAGGAACAATGGACAGAGAAATGTTGTATGCTTCAATTGCAATAGGCTTGGACATATTGCAAGGTTCTGCAGAAGAAAGAATATGAAGAAGGCGAATCAGATAGAGATGAAGAAACTAGTACAAAAGGTAGATCTGATAGAGATCAAGAAGGAGATGAACAAGATTTGGGTCAAGAAGGAAGCACATGAGGTCAAGGATGAGTCCGCACCAGACTCTGGTGTAGGTACTTCCTCCGGGAAGTAAATTGGGAGCTCTAGCTCAAGGGGAGCTTAAATTGAAAATCCTATTCCCCTAGCTAGAAGTGTGGTGCTGATATCCATCACAAAGATATGAATTGTAAGACAGAATGACAGATCTTTTGGAGAAGATTCGTGTAGAAAAGAACCTAACGTGGTGGATTGTAGAGAAATTTGGATCGACTGTGAGTAATAGAGAAAGTTTTTGACAAATTTTTGAAATAAGTATTTATGACGATTAAATCTTGATGAAAAGAGGATGTAAGGAATTCATTTGAAAGAAAAATCACTTTGCATAAAAACTCTCAAGCGACCAAAGAGATCTGAGAAGTGAGCTAAGGTGAATTCAAGCATCCCGTGAAGAAACCCTAGTCGAAGTAAAACATATTTACCGTTCTCTCTCTTGAAAATTTTCTGCGTTGATCCTGTAAAGATGTCTACTCCTCAAGTAGTTGAGATAACAGAGAGGCCCCACCATAAGTTCAAAAAGCATCCTTTTAAATCATTAGAGGCTGATCTGGATGGCGCATTTTCTGAGATTCCATATGGTGTTATGCATATGGAAGATGTTAAGGCATATATACATGGAAACCTAGATGAATATGATCATGGAAAATTAGGGGAAATTTATCTGAAGGAACTGACTAATGACAAATTTAAGATAAAAGAAGAATATAGTGCCATGTATGAGAACAAATCAGATACCTAGTTGGATTGTCCAGCATTCCTGGATGACGCCTAGGTTAGGTATGTCTTGAGCATGAATCATGATGAGTTCTTTTGGCTTGATGTACCTTATATGATAACAAATGATGCCATCAAAGTAGTTACTAACATGTGTTCCACCAGAAAGGTTCCGGCACTAAAGTCTATGAAGAATAATATAGTAATAAAGTTAATAGGTGCAAAATTTGATAAAAGAACATTAACTATAAATGATATTGTGGATCCAGCGGTGAGATTTGCATCAATGGTCATTGGTTACAAGGTCTATTTCTCCAACAAGGAGAACTCGGTCTCTGCAACAGCTATATATACAGTATATGATATATTTAAGAACAACACAAACTATGACTTATGTCAGTTGCTTTGACAACAACTTATGGAGAATCTGAAAAAGACAAAAGACACAAAATACCCCTTCAAGTATGTAACTCTAATCATCTATCTATTCTTCTATTTTCTGAAGGAGTTACCCGAAATGGATAATATTGGTTGGCTTGGTTATTCACCGGTAGCAGTACAAATTATAAATTATTTATAGAGTTTGGGAAATGCTGACAAACAAAATGCAACCTTATGGGGATATTTTAAGAATTTCTAAAAGAAAATGCAGGCTAGGGTCAGAATCCCTAAAAAGATAGTGAAGAAATATGAAAAAGATGACATATTTATGGTGGACAAGGATAAATACTTTATGGAGGCTATAGAACCAAGAACTGTATGGGTCCCAGCCATGGGATATGAAGTCACAGAGGAAGTTTTGATTGTATTGGTTGATTTGATGTTAAGCAAACCCAAAGACCCTAAGAAGGGAAGATTTGGAACATTTGAAGAATTATCTCTCAAAGTGTTTATGAAACAAAAACAACCAGAAATCAAGAAGAATGCAAGAAAAATGGAATATGAGTTTGTTAAAGTCAAGGATTTATAGATGAATAAATAAGTGAAGCAAGAGCCAAGGCAGAGGCATCAAAGGCTTCCAATACTCCGGTAGAACAAACATCAAGTGCTTCGAAGAAGAAAGAGGAGAAATCTGAGAAAGAAAAGCCTGCATATAGCTCTAGGAGAAGAACAAGAGCCTCAACTTCCACAATAGCTACCTCCAAAAGCTCCATGTTAGATTCATAATAGACAACTGAGAGGGGGGGTGAATCAGTTGTCAAAACTTTTTTTCCATTTACACACTTAAAATCTTCTTAGCAGCATATCAATAAATCAATCATGGAAACATAATGCATTCAATCAAGAGAAGAAACACATCAACACATAAAACACCAAGATTTTGACGTGGACAACCCAGTTAAGGGAAAAACCACAGGGTGATTAACCCAAGATTGTATTCTCTGTTAGAAGAATAGAAAGAACAAAAATGGCACATGCCAATTAGGGCTCACTGCCTGAGCACACTGCTCACAAGAGGCCCACTGCCTACAAGAGACACACTATCTACAAAAGAATAAGTATCACATTCTTGAACTGAAAATAACATCTTCACCATGCTTGAGTCAGTTCCATTTAAGCCCAATACTTCTGCTCTGCCTTTCGCTCTCCTCCTTGCTACCACACACTCATCTCTACAACACACTTTGAAATGACTTCACAATTCCTTATTTATATAAGACAACGACTTAGGAATAATCATCTAAGTCAGCAAACAACTATAAGATCATCTGCAGGATGTGTAACTCATCCGATCGGCCAATCTCAGGAAGAACACCATCATCTGGAGGTTATTCTTCAATTGTGAGCTCCAACTCCAATGCGGACCACCATCACACACTGGACATGATCGAAGGACCTCCACAAGATTGCTTGAATCATCAAGAACATCTGCACTTCGTCTGCTTACTAAAATCCTTTTCTCCTTCATCCGGAACCTCAAGAACACAGTCTGTCACCACTGTTAAAAAGGAATAGATGCTTGCGGACCTTCAAACCATGAACCAATCAATTTGACACTTCACAAAGACTTCCTAAATACTCCCTCAAATCTACAGAATAGGATAATGCATTTCTGGATCTCACCGGACCTATCTGTGTCACTCTGTCATCTCTGAACACTTGTCAGAACTGGTTTTACTTGAACGGCCACAACTTCTTCATATCTTCATGTGGACCTCTGAAATGTTTACTGGATCACTTTAAGACACATATCTACAAACCCTTTAAACCACATCCTTTGATCCTCATCTTATCTTAGACTTTTACCTTATTGTCTTCACTGTTCCTAATTAGGACTAATTTTCTCAATATCCTCAACACTCAGCTCATCCAATCCTTTTCATCAATGCAACAGGAGTATGTTGACATTAATGACAATATTGGTTAGGCCCATACTTGCAACAATCTCCCCCTTTGTCATTGATGACAACATATGATGTGAAAAACTATTTTGACCATCAAGACAAGAAATTTTCTTTACTGACACAACTCCCCCTATCACCAACAACCATTCACTTGTCTTCTCTTTCTTTACTACTCCCCCTTTGATCAGCCACCACTTGTTTTTCACATGTCTTCTCTCCCCCTTTGACATCAATGGAAAATGGCTCATACTTGCAATTTCACCATTTCAGAATCATACCAGCTGCTCCCCCCGAGTAGCAGTTGCCCATCATCAATCCAGATCACAAGATATGACTGTGATATCCACTGGACTGATGCACATTAATGAACCTTAGTTCATCACCAGAGGGGCAATAACCCCTAACTTCTCCTTAAGATACTCAAAAGAGTCCTTAGGTAGAGGTTTAGTAAAGATGTCTGCAATCTGATCCTTGGAAGGCACAAACTCCAATCTGACTTCATTGTTGTTCACTTGCTCTCTCAAAAAGTGAAACTTGATGGATATATGTTTAGTCTTTGAATGCAACACCGGATTCTTAGATATATTTATTGCACTTGAATTATTATAGAAGATTGTGATAGGCTCCTCATACTCCACTCTCATGTCTCTTAGCATTTGTTTCATCTACAAAACTTGAGTGCAACTACCTGTTGCTGCAATATATTATGCTTCTGTAGTGGACAAAGATATTGCCTCTTGTTTCTTGCTTATCCAAGAAACCAATCTCTTCCCTAAAAATAAAGCTCCACCATTGGTACTCTTCCAGTCATCCACATCTCCTGCCCAATCAGCATCTGTATAGGAATGAAGAGAGAAATCATGATCTCTAGGGTACCATAGACCATACTCAACTGTCCCTTTTAGATATCTAAAAATCCTCTTGACTGCCATGACATGAGATTCTCTAGGATCAGCTTCGAATCTAGCAACAAGACCAACAACATTCATAATGTCAGGTCTAGTTTGAGTGAGATACAATAGTCCTCCAATCATTGACCTATACTTTTTCTGATCAGCCTTGGGAGAGTCATCTTCTTTGCTCAACTTACATTCGGTTGCCATGGGGGTATTCATTGGCTTTGAGTCTTCCATCCCAAATTTCTTTAACAATTCTTTCACATATTTGGTCTGAGAAATGAAGATTCCTTTCTTTGTTTGAGTGATTTGTAGACCCAAGAAGAAATTCATTTCCCCAAGCATGGACATCTCAAATTCACTTTTCATTTGATTTGCAAAGGTTTTACACATACCATGTCTTCCTCCAAAAATGATATCATTAACAAACACTTCAAGAATCAAGATATTTTCATGATCAATTTTGAAATACAAATTACTGTCAACAGTACCTTTGTTGAAACCAATCTTCAAAAGATGATTATCCAATCTTTCATGCCAGGCTCTTGGGGCTTGCTTTAGTCTATATAGTGCTTTCTTCAACTTGCAGACCATATCATCATGACTAGACAATTGAAATCCATCCGGTTGCTCAATGTACACTTCTTCTTCCAAGTCACCATTCAGGAAGGCAAATTTGACATCCATCTGATACACTTTGAAATCCTTGAAGGCAACAAATGTAATAAATAATCTGACTGCTTCAGTTCTTGCCACCAAAGCAAAAGTTTCTTTAAAATCAACTCCTTCTATTTGAGAGTAACCCTTGCAGACCAATTTGGCTTTATTTCTGATTACTTCACCAGCTTCATTTAGTTTGTTCCGGAAGACCCATTTGGTTCCAATCACATTCTTGTTTCTAGGTCTGGGAACAAGATCCCAAGTGTGATTTTTCTCAATTTGCATCAGCTCTTCCTCCATTGCTTTAGTCCAATTTTCATCATTGCAGGCTTCATCTACTGTCTTAGGTTCAATCTTTGAAATCAGGCAATACTCATCTGAATTTTGAACAATTCTCCTTCTAGTTTGTACACCTTTGCTTTTGTCACCTATGATCTGATCTTCAGAGTGGTTCAGTCTTACATACCTTGGAACTTTGGGAGTTTCTTGCACTTCTAATTCTTGATCAGGCTCATTAAAACTCATCTCTTCTTCCTGATTTACCAGATCAGTTTGAATCTATTTTTCAGCAGAGGCTTGGGCTCCTTGAATCAGAACACCATTCTGATCATCTTCATCATATTCATAAAACCTTGAGGGTTTTTCAATTCCTTCATCAACCTTCACATTTGTACTTTCTTTAATCTTTCTCAGTCTCTTGTTATAACACCAGTATGCTTTGCTTTGAGTAGAGTAACCCAAGAATATTCCTTCATTACTTCTAGCATCAAACTTGCCTAGATCTTCATCTCTTTTAATGTAACACTTGCTACCAAAGACTCTAAAATACCTCATAGTAGGAGTGATGCCAAACCAAAGTTCATAAGGAGTCTTACCAATATTGCTTCTGATTTGTACTCGATTGAGAGTATAGACTACAATGCTGATAGCTTCTCTCCAATAGATCTGAGGAACATTTGCTTCCATCATCATTGTCCTAGATGCTTCCTGGATGGTCCGGTTCTTTCTCTCAACTACTCCATTCTGCTGTGGAGTCCTAGGAGCAGACAACTGCCTCTTTATTCCATGTTTCTCACAAAAATCTATGAACTCACTAGATGTGAATTCTCCACCTCTATCAGACCTCAGACATTTCAATTTTAATCTGGTTTCATTCTCTACCATAGCCTTGAATATTTTGAATTTCTCAAGAGATTCTGATTTCTCTTTTAGAAAAGTTACCCACATCATCCGAGAATAGTCATCAATTAGTAACATGAAGTATCTATCACCTTGCATGCTCTTGATTCTTGCTAGACCACAAAGATCAGTATGAACTAAGTCCAATAATCTGGTAGAAGATTGTTCCTTGCTTTTAAATGAGACTCTGCTTTGTTTTCCCAACTGACATTCTTTGCACAAACTATTTGTAGGTTTCACCAGTTTTGGAAGATCTCTTACAGCCTGAGTATTGCTTATCTTGATGATATTATCAAAATTCACATGACACATTCTTCTATGCCATAACCAACTCTGATCAACTTGAACAAATAAGCAACTTTTACCAAAACCAACTAAGTGGAGGATATTACCTTTAGTTTGAGTACCGGATGCAATCTCTATTTTGAAACTTTCAAAGATTTTGCATTTTCCATTCTTGAATCAAAGATCATAGCCTTTGTCCACCAATTGTCCAACACTGAGAAGATTATGCTTTAATCCTTCAACATACAGAACATTACGAGTTTTATTCTTTCCATCAAAAGAAATAGTTCCTCTACCTCTAATTCGACCAGCAGAATTATCACTAAACTTTACCACTCCTCCTTCATACCTTTCTAAATCTATGAACTTGCTTTTATCACCTGTCATATGGTGAGAGCATCCACTGTCAATGACCCAATCATCCTTTTCTTCAACTTGTGTAGCCATAGCTCTTTCTATAACTTTATGATTGATAGATTCAGAGAGCATTGGATCTTCTTCCTTGATGGCAATGAACACCCAATCACTTCTGGATTTGTTTTCTGATTCTGCTTCATCATCTGTTACTCCTTCATCATCATCTTCATGAACATAGTAGCAATTCTTTTGGAATCTTGATTTGTTAGGTTTTAGCCTTGAAAATATTTTCGGACATCTTGAGGCAAAATGACCAATCTTATTGCAGTTAAAACATTTAAAAGGCAATTTCCCTTCATACTTACCGGATCCTCTTGGCAGTCTTTTTGCAATAAGGGCTTCAAGTTGAGTAGTTTCTGCTTCCTCTTCTTCTAGGTCTTTTCTTGCTTTTTCATACCATGAGAGTTTCCTTGAAGAGTTCTCTCCCGGATCAAACCTTTGTTTACCTTTCACAGAGGCACTGACTTTGAATGCAGATTTAGTCTTAGGAGGGGCATCTCCAAACTCGGTCATTTCAAAAGCAGCCAATTGATCTCTTGTGACGATTGTATGGGCTCTGAATTCTTCAATGGCAGCAACCTTGATCTTATAAGAAGCAGGAAGGGATCTGAGAATTTTTCCAACAATCTCATCTTCATCCAAGACTCCATGGTGCAGGAGCACCCCTCCAATGGGATAAATATGCACAATAAGGTTTTTCCTTGTTTTAGACATTTCATGTTACTATGTAACATTTTTATGTCTAAGTCAAATGTAACATTTTGTGTTGGCATTTCATGTTTGTCAACATCAACTTTGACATTTTAGACATGTTGGATGATGTGAAGGGTTCAACCAATGTGTCTTATCATTAGGAGTTTTGCTGTCTTATGAAAAATAGATGTCATGGGATTAATTAGGGTTTCTGCTAATAATCTTGGTTAAATCAAAAACCCGAAAATAGAGGAGAGGGGGGTCAGTAACAAAACAGGGAAGGTGGTCGAGGAATAGGGACTTTTTCTTCCACCTTCAGAAAAATCTCTGTAATTCATCTGTGTTTGATAATGTGAAATGAAGAAGTAGAAATTTTGTAATTTGTGTTCTACCAAATTTTGGATTTGGTGTAAATTCTCTGTATATCAAACCGTCTTGTATATTATTTGTATCGATTTGCCTTGTGTTTCATTTTTCTCTTCTCTAGTCGAGATGCACGATTAAATCCATTCCACTGGTGGGTTTCTATGAAACCAGTGGAATGGATTGTGTACATTAGTATTCTGTTGGTTTTCCTTTTTGTTTGATGGGCATGGCAGAATGGAAATTATGGAATCCATTACAGAGGAAGTTATCGGCTGGAAGTTCAAATATACATCAATTATATGCGGGGGTAGTCTGTGAATATATCGTATTTGCATGCGAATTAACCCCTGTGTATATGCGGTGAAGAATGGTATGTATAAAAGGCTGTTTGGGTCAAGTTTGTATTGGTCGTTGAATATACATATCGCAAATGTATGAAGGTACTTTCCCTGTGTATATCACTATTGTATCTAGGTATCACCTTGTGTATATCGTGGGGCAAAATGTGCATGTAAGAGTCCATTCGGGTTAAGTATAAGATTGTTTACTGAATTATACAATTTATGTGTGTATCCCGCAATTGCATGTAAAGGTCCGCCGTCTATGTATATCACTAAAGTATATGCTGTGTTAAACCTTGTGTATGTCGAGATTTTCTGAGGAAATACATTTCCTATGTATACGTCAATTGTATGTCACAGATAGTGTATGTGTATATTGCTATTGTATGCGAGCGTCAGTTTGTGAGTATACTGCAATTGCATATCGCTGTTGTATGTTGTGAAGATGCAATGAAAATATACATTTCATAAGATACAAAAGAGGACTGACTGAGGTGGTAGTTAGTTTGTATGTTGGGTTGCTTTTGGCCTACGGATGCAAGGGATGACCGATAATAGCAGGTGACGAGGCTCGGTGAAAGAAGGTCGCCGATTGTATGTTTCGTTTGTATATTTCATTGTATGTCGAAACATACATTGGCTTGAGATACAAGCGCTAACCGGTAGTATCAGGTAAGAACTTTTCAGTCCACCAGGAAAAGCAAGTCATGTTAAAGACTGAGGGCCCCACCTTTGCATATTCAGAATGTATATTTGGAATGCATGAGAAGAATGTACATGCGAATGTACACTGAGGACATACAAGGAGTGGGTATATCATTTTTGCATCTAAAAAGCAATTCCTGTATATCCCGCATTTGCATATCGAAGGGTTGTATATTGGAATGTACATTGTAAATGTACATTTCAGAAGATACAAAAGAGGACCGGTTGTAGAGGTCAAAGCGGGTTGAGATACAATAGACTACCTGCAATAGGAGGTCAACAAATGTATATGCAAGCCAAAGATATCGGTGTAAGGGCAGTGCATCGGTCAGAGTCTGTAAGTGGCTGCCGATAGGATGTATGTTGCCGATGAGGAGTTCGGAGAGACATTTGATGATCTCTCGCCGATATTGACAGGATTGACATTTTGTGTGTATGTGTGTGTGTTTCTGCTGTGTTTCTGCTTTGCATCACTCCACCAACATTTCTAATTCCACAAACAAGATCATTTACTCTTGGCATAAAAGTAGTGATATTTTCATCTTCTCTCATCTTCAGATTTTCAAATTTTCCTTTCAGACTTTGTAACCTTGCACATTTGACATATTTGTCTCCTTCATGTGGAAGTTCTAGTTTTTCCCAAATCTCAAAAGTAGTTGGTAGGTCAACAACATTTGAAAGCTCTAAATCGGATAATGCGCTTAAAAGAGCTTCTATAGTCCGCAAATTGTTTTCAGCATCTGGGATTTTAGTTGGGGATTTTGGACCACCCTATGGAGGAGTATACTTCGTTGAAGCCATGTTCCAATACTGCATCCCCATACATTTAAAGTGACATTTCATGCGACTTTTCCAAAGATTGAAATTGGTTCCGTCAAACTTCAGACTATCCTTCTTGTAGGACGACATCCTGGATCCCCTCAAGCGGTTAAGCTCTTTTAGAGGAACTTGGCTCTGATACCAATTGTTAGATTAAGGACAGACAACTGAGAGGGGGGGTGAATCAGTTGTTAAAACTTTTTTTCCAATTACACACTTAAAATGTTCTTAGCAGCATATCAATAAATCAATCATGGAAACATAATGCATTCAATCAAGAGCAGAAACACATCAACACATAAGACACCAAGATTTTGACGTGGAAAACCTGGTTAAGGGAAAAACCACAGGGTGATTAACCCAAGATTGTATTCTCTGATATAAGAATAGAAAGAACAAAAATGGCACATACCAATTAGAGCTCACTGCCCGAGCACACTGCTCACAAGAGGCCCACTGCCTACAAGAGACACACTGTCTACAAAAGAATAAGTATCACATACTTGAACTAAAAATAGCATCTTCACCATGCTTGAGTCAGTTCCATTTAAGCCCAATACTTCTGCTCTGCCTTTCGCTCTCCTCCTTGCTACCACACACTCATCTCTATAACACACTTTGAAATGACTTCACAATTCATTATTTATACAAGACAAGGACTTAGGAATAATCATCTAAGTCATCAAACAACTATAAGATCATCTATAGGATGTGTAACTCATCCGGTCGGCCAATCTCAGGAAGAACACCATCATCCAGAGGTTATTCTTCAATTGCGAGCTCCAACTCCAATGCGGACCACCATCACACACTGGACATGATCCAAGGACTTCCACAAGATTATCTGAATCATCAAGAACATCTGTACTTCATCTACTTACTGAAATCCTTTTCTCCTTCATCTGAAACCTCAAGAACACAGTCTGTCACCAATGTCAAAAAGGAATAGATGCTTGCAGACCTTCAAACCATGAACCAATCGAGTTGACACTTCACAAAGACTTCCTAAATACTCCCTTAAATCTGTAGAATAGGATAATGCATTTTCGGATCTCACCGTACCTATCTATGTCACTCTGTCATCTCTGAACACCTGTCGGAACCGGTTTTACTTCAACAGCCACAACTTCTTCATATCTTCATGCGGACCTCTGAAATCTTTACTGGATCACTTTAAGACACATATCTACAAACCCTTTAAACCGCATCCTCTGATCCTCATCTTATCTTGGAATTTTGCCTTACTGTCTTCACTGTTCTTGATTAGGACTAATTTTCTCAATATCCTCAGCACTCAGCTCATCCAATCCTTTTCATCAATGCAACAAGAGTATGTTGACATCAATGACAACACCGGTTAGGCCCATACTTGTAACACTCCAGACCTGAGAAAGAAAAGGCGGGGTCTATAGACATTGAAGAGCAAGTGCCAAAGAAGAAGAAAAGAAAGAAAGCAAAGGCCACAAAAAGAGTGTATGTGAGCCTTGGTGAAGGAGAAGAAGAGGAAATAGAAATAGATGAGGAAGTTAAAGCAAAAAGGGCAAAAACAGATGAATCCACCCCTGAGAAGCGCTCTAGAAAGGCTAAGAATAAGAAGAAGAAGAAAGAAGAAAAGATTGAGAATAGAGAAGAAGAAGCAACTATATCCTTAGAAGCCACAGTCAATGCATTTGCTCAGCATGGAACCCTAAAACCCATTGCTAATATGTATGATGAAAGATTAGATGTAGATAAACTAATAATTGAGATAGTAGTTGTAAGATACTTGGACATGTTTAGTAAAACATTAATTGACGTTATAGACGAGTTGCCAGACAGTTTAGCCAGCATCATGATAGCAAGAAAAGAAGGGGACATAGCCAAAGATGTTGAGATAAAGGAATATGTCTTATTGAAACTTTGCCCAAACATCACAAGAGAAGAAAAAGTTAGTCACCAAGAAAGTCAATGATGAATTTAGAACCAAAAAGAGAGTCAATGCTCTGATGTTTGGTGACAATGAGAAATTGGTCAAGGAGATTGAGGAAATAACATGAAAAGTGTTACATGATCTACAAATCCCAACTATTGTTGACACTAATGAAGAAGAGCAAAATGTTGGTGCTGGTAATGCAGTTCCAGAGATAAATATGGAACAGAACATAGAACAAAGTACAGTCAATCCTCCAGTGGGCATAGGGAATGAAGAAGAAGTGAATGCAGAGCAGAGTATAGATCAAGGTGAACACCTTTTTCGGTAAACTCTAAAAAAATTGAAGAGATGAAAGAGATAGAGGAAGAAAAGAAGTCTAAGGAAGAAGAGGTAACACCGGAAGAGAATGCCTCTGAAGAACAAAGTGAACAGAGGAAAGAAGACATTGAACAAATGAATGCAAATCATGCTCTGGTAGTAGAGGAAAATAAACAAGTAGCTTCTCAAGAAAATCCTTTGGAGAAATATGATGTTGAGGAGTCCCATGTTGAAGACAAGAGAGACACTGCTGACTCTTTGAGAGAGTTCTTGGAAAAATAGAAGGAAGCTCAGATTTTGGCTGCACTTGAGCTATTGTAGGGACCTATCAATCTTGCTACAATGTCCCCATTACAGAAACTAAGACTTGGGACAATCTTTCAAGCTACTGCACAAGAAGAGATATTGAAGTCTCATATAGAGGATAGTGAGCTGATAGAAGATGCATCAGTAATTTTTGAAAAGTTGATGCCTGGAATAAGGAGAGATACATCCTTAGACCCTGTTGCACAAATGAAAAAGTTAATGGAATCAATCAATTCTCATTTTGAGTCCGTGGAACAAGCTGCAAAAAAGAAAGTAAGGGTAGAAATTGATGAAAAAAAGTTAGTTGAGCTTACTGACAAATTTGCTTAAGATAAAATTTTGTTAGATAAAAGTGTAGAGTATGCATAGTTGGCCATTAAAAAAGCTAGTGAACTGTATCAATTTTGTCTTACATGGCCTGATAAGACTAAGGATATAAAATATAAAATAGATAGATGGGAAGCCCAAATAATGAAGATCTCTAGAACTTATGACTCAGTAAAAGATGCTATTGGAAATCAAAGGGCACAAGTTGAGACTATTCATTCTAATATACACAAGTTGTAGACCTAGAGGAAGGTCATAAAGCATAGAATGAGCCAGCTCTGGGAGATAGCAAGTTTCAAAATTGCATCCCTAACTAAGCTAGTAGTAGCAGCAGAAAAGACAATGCAAATCACTGAGGCCCCTGCTACCATGAAGAAAGCAAAAGAGTTAGTATCTCAAATTAATGGGCACATACTAGTCTTGAGAGATGCTAAGGTCAGCTAGGATGAAGAGGTAGTGCAACTAAAAAAGATCTATAAAGATGTTCTCCCTAAACAACAGTAAGCATTTTGATTTCACTTGTATATATGTGGAAAGTAGAAAAATAGTTTTGAAATTTTGGCAACTTGTACATATCTTTGTATCATACACCTTTGCCATTGATGTCAAAGGGGGAAAAGAAATGACGTATCTAAAAAACATTTGAAAAGTAAATCATGAAGATAGGGGGAGCAGTGTGTAAAGAGAAAGGGGGGGTTGCAACAATTTTTCACATCAAGTGTTGCCATCATTGTCAAAGGGGGAGATTGTTGGCAACTTGGTAAACATCACTAAGAGAGAGACACGACTGGTATGATGATGAATGATTGTGCATGATGTTTGAAGATGTTGTCATTGATGGTATCAAGAAAAGGAACAAGGTTAGAACAGAGTTTTGGTCCGGTGAAGAAGACTTAGTCATTTTGGCTAAGTGCTGACAGTACACAAGAGACAACGACAGAAAGATAGTGTAATGGATGGCATTGGTCCACAGTTCAAGATCAGATCATGTGGTTCTGGTATGCTGTTTGTAGTCCTTAAGTGATCTTATATCCAAGATTTTAGCCCTTGATAACTACTAGAAGCATATCTTCAAACACTCTAAGTCTGGTAGAGCAAAATACAGTACTATTCAGAGCAGAACACTCAATTGATTTGGTCTGTATTCCTCTGATGTTGCATATCTTGATATATAGTTTTGAGGTGTTATAAAAAATTGTATGAAGTGTGTAAATCCAAAGTTCCAAGTTTTGAAGTCCACTGAAAAGATAGTTATAAGCTGTTGAGTATCGCTACATAGTTTGGCAGAGGTTAACTATGACAGGGCATGTGTTCTTGGGGTTCACATTTTACTGCAAGAGGATATTTTCCTTTGTGGTTCTGGAGGTATTATCTATGATGCCTAAAGAATCTCTGATATGGTTTTTAGCAAGTATTGTGGTCCACAGTAAAAGATGTAGTCTGATAGATGAAGTGAACCAGTGGCAGTCTATGTTTTAGGCTGACATGATAAGTTTAATTTGTATGTGGTAAGTTCTATTGTTTAGAACTTAATCCTAAGTGGTGGAACAGTTGAGGTTGACATATGAGAAGGTATTTCAAATGTTGATTGAGTCCACTGCAAATTATGATGAATGAATTTGGCCGACAAGTTACATAAGGCATGACTACACGGTACACCTTATTAGGCTGACCTAATATAAAGATTTCAAGTATTTCGGATAAATATGGGATCGAATTTAGTGTTTGAGAAAAAAAATGTAAATTTGAATATATATTTTGTGCTACATGTGAAGTAAAGTGATTTTGTGAAGGCGATAAGAGCAGAAGAAGAGAGATCTTGTTCCCATCTAAAACTGAACAGTGAAATAGAGTAGTCAGAGATGAAGAGTTTTGAGACAATATTTATGTGCTTCATTGGAGCTGTAACCATGCATGTGTAGATGGAATATGGGCAGTTCAACCTGGCAGTGAGCTATTCTTATTCTTTCTTTCTCTAGGCAGTGAGCCTGTTTTGGCAGTGAGCCTTTCTTGCAGTGAGCATTTCTTTGGGCAGTGAGCCCTAAGGCAGTGATCCTTCTTGTAATTTGATATTGTTATTACATAATTATTGTGAGCTAACACTCACTGTGGTTTTTCCCTGTTTAGGGTTTTCCATGTAAAAATCTTGGTGTTTATGTGTGATACTTTGTGGTTGCTTCTTTTGCGCTTAATTTTCTTTGTTGTTATCAAATGTGGCAATTGGATTAATGATTTAATAAGTAAAAGGTTTAATAGAATACTAATTCACCCCCACCCCCATCTCAGTATTTTGGGTGTTCAACATAACAAATAAAATAGTTTAACTATGGTGTGATCACAAATTTTTTTTAATGCAAACTAAATAAAATCTTTTAAACCAATATATATATGTCCTTTTTGTTTGCTAATCAAGAGAGTGCAAATCCTCTTTTTTTTTTAAATAAGAAAAAGGAGAGTATATTTTATTCTCTAACTAAAGTATACACAACATTATTTAAATTTACTGAACTATCTATCTAGCTTGCAAGAGAGGGGTAAATTTTTCTTTTTCCTTGTTGATAAAATTAATAGATAGAAAATGTGAAGGAGAGAGAGAGAGAGAGAGAGAGAGAGAGAGAGAGAGAGAGAGAGAGAGAGAGAGAGAGAGAGAGAGAGAGAGAGAGAGAGAGAGAGAGAGAGAGAGAGAGAGAGAGAGAGAGAGAGAGAGAGAGAGAGAGAGAGAGAGAGAGAGAGAGAGAGCATTTGATTCAAATATTTCATTGTTTAAATATACAAGAAAGGTATAGAAAATATTGCATCTATATATTCATTTTCTTTTTGAGTCAAATATGTATCACAAAGGGACTAATGCAATACAAAAGATTTCCCAAGAGATAGATTTTCTCTCTCATACACCAAACTCATTTACAAGCTCAATGAGCCAAGGCATTTACATTTCCATACAAATACAACTTGTTTTAAACCACTAAGCCACCTCAGGAAGACCTCTCTCTTAGTCTTTCTCCATAGTACCAAGAAAACCTACAAGACAATAAAACTCTTCCCATGAGCAAGGAAAGCTCACCTCCCAACCATAGGCTTGCTTGCAAGCCACCCCTAAGGTAGGAGGCCTACACGTAACCCAAGTTCATACTCACACATAAGGGATTCAAAGCACACTCACAAAAAACACATTAACACCCAACCCAAGGGGGTCTCAACCTAACCAAATCCATAAATATGGATTCCAAAGGGGGAGAGAGTGGACATATATCACTCAAGGGGAAAGACTCAAGAATCACCATAATACCCAAAATCATATCTCAGTACTACTTAACCTCTTTCTATCTCATAACACTTATAACTCCAATATACACAAGGGCACTCTTGTCAACCAAATAATAATCAAAATACCAAGGTAAAAAGGCACTCTTGCCCATCCAAACTTGCACCAAGAACAAGGTAAATGCCTTCCAAATCTCCTTAACAAGGGGTGAATTTCCCCGATGAGGTTCACTCCTCTCTCAACCCCATACAAGGCAAGCTCCCTCATATGGAGAGCTTATGACAACAACCCAGAACCCCAACACAATAACACAAATACACAAAATGCCATTCTTAAATACATGAAGTAAAAATGTAATTTATAACAAGAGAGCTTGATTCCTTGAGAGCCTACCTCTCAAGCTTCAAGTAGCAAAGATGGTTGAAGAAGCCTCCCAAGAGCTTACTTTAAGATCTCCTTAGCTCAAAATCTCCTCATCAAGCCAAATCCCTTCCAAAATCCAACTTCAAAAATAAACAAAAAAGAACCCTTCTCACCTCAACAAGAGGGAGATAAATAAGTCTCAAAAAACATCCCAATAAATGAGGAGGTGACACTTTTCACCTTCTCATTCACTCTCTCAAGCACATCTCCCCACATGTTCTCTCACACATGTGTGAGATATTGAGGAGTGGGGAGGTGACACTTGTCATCCTCTCATTCCTCCTCAAGAGCACACGTCCCCACACTTGTCCTCACACATGTGTGAGACATGGGGGAAAGGGGAGTACTTGGGGTTCTCTTCCCAAAGGCTCTTACAATGTGTACTCACACATGTGAGGCCTTTGGGATTCCCTCAAGACCTTACATGAACCTAGGGTAGTGGGATTGGGATGTGACAAGTCATCCAACTATCATCCCAAAACCCTAATTCATCACTTAACTCCCATGATCAAGTAGAGTGGTCAAATATGTGTTAAAACTCATGATTTAAGGTCTATAGGGTACCTAACCCATAGGTACCTGACCTAGGGCCCCAAAACACATGAAATAAACATAATAAAGCTAAAAAATCAACATTTAAGTATCCCCTAAAACCCATGAACGAAAATGGACACATGGATGACACTCATCACCTGCCTCATCTTAAGTCAACCTTAGGAGACTCCAATAAAACCAAAACAAATCATTACACAATACATTCATTCTCAAACAACATATAACACTAGTCCACCTTAGGGACTAGGTAGGCATCATGAGGATTATTAACTAGGGTTACTTGTGAGACCTCTGATTTCTATTGGCCATGGAATTAACCTACACACTTACACACAGACATCAATAGTCCAATGTATATCATAGTCGAAGCAACTCAAGTTACACAAACATGATGTCGCATAAGTTCATATATTTCAATTAGGTCAATTCCATGAGACATGGTATAATTTGCTATATTTTCCAAATCAACTCTCTTTCAAATCAACATAGTCCTGATCATGCAAAACATAATTCAATATACTACTCCATTTACTCAATATAGCTCATCCTTTAAATTCAATTGCATCAGGTAATTTCAAGACATTCATTATCATAAAAAAGTAGAATATAACCTAAGAATGTATAGATACATCATCAATATTATAACAACACATCTATATACTCCAATCACAAAATAATGCCATCAAAACTCTAATGGATGGGATCAATAGTCGTCAATAATATCTAGTGTCAAAATATAAATCCATAGGTAACAAGTCTAATAAGTCAAATCAAGAGGTGTACCAAAGGTGGCCTCACATAAATTCACTAAAGATCCTTTTCAAGCATAATTGAGTGATATACAATCAATCCGAGCTAAGGTGTACATCTCATATGCATACTCAAATCATACACAACTACCTTATAATTAGATCCACAACAATACCATCTTGTCTAAAGAGCAGGATTTCAATACCATATACCATATCCTAATTCTAGTTGAATCAATACAATTAGGTCTAATAGTGTAACTAAACCTATCGCACAAGGGTAGGCCTCACAGAACACCACTCATTAGATGCATCCTACTCAACCAATAGAACATTCATGAGTTCTTAAATTGTGATGCACAATTATCTAACCATATGATATGCTGACCAAACATGATGTTCCTACTACTCAAATTACCATAGAACATTTGAAAGCAACCTTACACAAACTCTGTAGAATGTGTGCGATCATCACTAATATAAAAATGATACTCCTTCAAGATCTTTGTATCTTCCTTTGTACTATCGGGTGTATGAATGAATGCTATATGTACAAATATAGAAACTTGAGTGGAGTTGTAGTATTATTGAACCTCATTCTGTGGTTGTAGTGTTTAAGTCTTTGCAAAGTCTACAATCAACATGATCATATGAAAATAAAATATGTCCTTGCATAACTTGAATTGCAAGTCCAACCATCGAGTTTTATGTGTATACCTTGCATACTCATACACTATATTTTCTTGAAAAATAAGCATAAATGCATATACTAGTATTTCTTCACTCACCAATTCACACTTTTTGTCTCTTTACCATCTTTTAGAGTGTATGTTGCTGAATTATATTTTTCAAAATGTACTAGTTCATTTCCAATTGCACGTGTATTATTCATGTGTACACAAGTTCTCAAACGTTGCAAACCACTGCAACTATCACATGTTCCATCCAAACATGATTTCTTATAAAACAACTATCCATCTATTCTTTCACAAAAATGATTGAAATTAAATCTCTTGCTGATTTAGGTGGATCTTCTAGCATACACTCCTACAAAATATCATTAATATGCAAAGATACACATATTTGTCGAAAAACATCATAATGCATAGAAAATTCCATGTGAACTCTACAAGTTATGTGTGTGATTTATTTTGACATAAAAAAGTTTTTCCATTTCAAAATTCCTTTGACTTTGAATTTGATGATAAGTCTCTACAAATTTGGATAAAAAATGTGTTTGTCATATCTAAAAAATGCTTTGGATGTGGCTCAAGGTTTTGACAACCATTCCTCCTTTTTACAATATCCCTTTGATTAGGAGACACTCTTGTGTTATTTCTCCAAATTTCCTCAATTAGGGATTTTAAGGCTTCAATTATGAATTTATCTTTCCATGGGAGTCTACCAGAAAATACCTATAGTTCATTGTTATTCAGGTCCTCAACTCTTTCATGCCTCCCAATAACTTTCATCAATGTTTTTCTACTTGTCTTTAGTACTTGACTTGTTTTTCTTATCAAGTGAGATTTCTTTGTTTGATTTCTTACTATAGTAGATGTAATGACACGTCATGTAGCATTACTATCTTTGGTGTGTGGGGTTGAACCAATGCTTTGATATGCATTGATTAGAATTTTTACAATAGATTTTTCACTATTGCTATTTGATGTTCTTACACCAAGAATCTTCATGATTGGCCTAAACTTACGATTTTTCATCATTTTAGCAAACAATTGACATCTTTTAGTTTCACTTATGTTTTCAAAAAATATGTGCCATATCTTATTCACATTTATTCTATAAGTACATTCTAGAATCTTATCGGTCATTGGTTTTAGAATATTCTCATCAATTTTAATAAAAAAATAGGCTTTTTACACAAAATTCTAGGAGCTGTTCTCAATGGAAAACTTGAATCATTAGATAATTTTTTCTCATTCAAAACTTGATCAATTGGTGTAACATCTATATTCACATTTGAAAATGTGTCATTATTTTCAATCGGTGATTGAACATTTTCTTCAATATCAAATTGAGATGACAAAGATGGCATAGCTTCAACTCCCACATTCAATTTCTTACTTGCATGAAGTTTTTGCATTCATTCCCTTTGTTTCTCCAAATCCTTCTCTCTCTCTCTTGGATGCTTCATGATCCAAATTTTCAATTGGCAAAGATGGTTGATCTTCATTTATGGAGTTCAATTTATTATTTTCACAAATTTGCCTCATTCATTCTCTTTTATTGCATTCTCGGCTTCATGCTCCTTCAGTGTTTGAGTTTTTGGTCATTTTCTTGGCATGATATTGAATTATGTATCAATCTAAAATAAATGGTCAAAAAAATACAATTTTTTTTTTGATAATTTATCAAATTTAAATACAAAACATACAATTAGGATTTTTTTTATCAATGTAAGACAAAAAAACTAGTTAATTTTATCAATCAAGCATTCCAATTCGTCAAAACATGAAAACAATGATTTGCAATAACAAATTTGATTTTAAAACAAGTAGTTTGAATCTTTTACATCGATACAAGAACAAAAAGTGAACTAATTTTGTCAACCAATCATTGTAGATCCTCAAAAGCATAAAAAGTGTCTTTGTATGTAAAAAAAATGTAGAATAGGGGAATAAACAAAGAATGTGAACCAAAATCACGTGATATGCCTTTTTGCAGGTTGTTGGTCAATGTTTTAACAAGTCTAAAATGCGAGCGCATTTTATAGTGCTTTGGGAAATTCCAACCCTCAGGGTTGGATTTTCCTTGGGCTTCCAACCCAAAGAGTTGGACCTACCTTTTGGACACCAAAGATGTGTTTCTCAACAAAACTTAGAAAATCAACTAAATCTCGAGTGTGCTCTCCATTAGGTTTACATGTTTTTCAATGTTAATATGAGAAAATGCTAGGATGACTTCAAGTTCTTTATTAACTTTCTAACCATGTATTTTTTTCTAAAATTTGATAACATTAAGGTTTCCATCCTCAATTTCTTTTGCTAATGTGTTTTTTTGCAGAAAACTTATGTCTAGTATTTCTGTTTTGTTTTTACACATTCATCAAAATTTGAAGCAAATTACATTTTTAGATTCTAGACTCAATTCTATACACATTGTTTTTTTATTAGTTTTTAAAAAATTAGGGGGGGCGTACACTCAAATTTTTATTTTTTAGGATGTGTCCACTTTGAAAATTCATAAAAAATCATATATTCATTAAAAAATTAACAGAAAAATCAAGCATAAACTACATGATGTTATCTAATTTTCCACCAAAGCAATTTGTGAAATACTTTTAAGAAGTCAACATTTTAGGGGGAGCACACCAAACACTATGTTATATATTTCTGATAAAAACAGGAGCACTTTGTGTGCTCCCCCTAGTTAAACCTCTTAATCTCCACCATTTAAAAAAAAAATAGTTTAGAAACTAGATTATGAGCACTACAAATCTTTTTCTTATCACATCTTCTAATTTTGAGGATGGCTATCTTCAAATTTTCATCCAATATTAGTTTTTATTGGTTTCAGAAGAAAAAAAAAAAGTGGCCAGTTTTGACCCCCTTTGGTCCCCATTTCCATGCACATACCCCTATTTCATACTCAAGAATTCTTAGATTCTTTCTTTCCCAGCTTATTCATGTCGAAGGATGTGATAAATTCACCAATAAGCTGTCAAAAATAATGTATGGAGGCCTCAGAAAGTCAATAATACCAATCTCGGGAAATCCCTTCAAGACTCTTTAGAAATATTTTGGCCACAACTCTATCCTAGGGGAAGAGTTCTTGTTGGTGCGAATGGGGTATATTACCTAAGTAGTTCCACATTAGGTCTTCTTCATGCTTGTCTAGTTGAGTTTACTTAGGGAACACTTATGATAGTTATCTTTTTGTGTCTCAAGTCATAAGATTAAGGCAATTGTCCTAATATTGTGTTCTATATTTTACCTTGGCCTATATAACCAAGGGCTTCTCATTATAATATTCATGTACACACATTGTATGTATACTTACATCCTTGGATAGAATATAATTATTCTTTGATGTTGGGTCTCTCTTGTGCTTTCATTGAAGCTCCTAGATCTTGGGTGGCTATCTACATAGCCAAACATTGCATGATATAGAGCATTCTATAACATCACTTATAGTTTCCTTACAAATGTTGTATACAATTTAATGTGCAAATTTGTGCCTTCCCCCTTGAATTTTGGCAGATCTAGGAGGGTATGTGGTAATAAGATGTTGTGAATATTGAAAATGAGAGATTCCTTTAATTCTAGATAAGTCCTTCAGAAGGGGGTTTAATAGGCACTACTCCTATGAACATAAGTCCTATAGGCAGGACTTGTGAACTAGGTTGAGTTTGCATGTGAATTTTTTCTTGATATATCTAGGGATGGCTGGGTAAGTTTCTTGTTGTGCATTCACTGGTTGATATGCTAGAGGAGTCATATTATTTTAGGTTATGTAAACTCCACTAGGTGGGTAAGTGCATGGAAATGGGGGACAAATTAGTGGCCAGTCTTGAGATTTTTAGCAAAACACATCATGTTATGAAAAACATAGCACATACATGGTTTAACATGTATTCATTTTTAATGCCTTGAATTCAAAAAATTTACGATCTTTCTCATTTAGGGCTTTCCAAGCCTAAGGGTTGGACATCTCTTGTAACTCATAAATTTGTGTTCTTAACATAGAACAACTTGAATTCAAACTTTGATCTCATCAGGTTTACATATTTTGAAAAAAAAATTACAAAACCACCCCCAAAATAAAGAGCTACTTCATACCTTTCTAGACATAGTTTTTTTAATATTTTGAATAAGTTAAGGTATTTATTTTTATTTTCTTTGAATAGTGTCTTGATATTCCTCCATCACATCTGGATGGATTTCTTTAATATCTTTTGACCCACTTGTCCAAATTTGAAAAAAAAAAGGATTCTTCTACGCTTCATTATATGCACATTCAAGAAAAAAAATTACATTTTCAATTTGTTTTGTGCAAGTTATGTGACATGCACACTTAGTGAAGCAATTTTCAAGATGTATCCACTTCAAAAAATCACCAGAATAATTATTCAATAAACAAATATAAAAAGATATACAACTTGTAATACTAACTCTTCACTATATTTCCACCAACTGGTTTTTTAAAATACCTAATGTAGAGAAAAAAAGAGGGGGCGCACACTAAACACTACGTTATATTTTAGTGATAAAAACTGGAACACTTTTTTGTACACTCAGCATTTAACCCCCTTAACCTTAACCATTTTTAAAATTATTTAGTAGTTTAGAAACTAGATTTAGAGTACTACAATTCTTATTCTTATCATATCTTCAAATTTTGAGTGTATGCATCTTGAATTACTTGTCTAAGCTCGAATTTAGATGATTTTAGAAAAAAAAAAACCACTTTTGACCCCTTTTTTGTCTCCCATTTCCATGCACTTCCCAAGTTGTGCTTTATAAACATGTTGAGGAGGTGAGAAAGCCTCATTGCTATCATTAGAAGAGTAGAAATTTAGGTAGGGGTATTTGGGTTGCCCCTAGTTTTGTTCAACTTTGAGGGTGAAAGGATTAGTTTGTACTCTAGGTCTTTCTTTAGCTTTATCTTATTAAGGTTGTTCATCACCTCCAACCTCGAGTGTCTTGATCCATTGGACCAAGGTAGTTGTAAGGTCGGTAGGTGTCACAACCTATGTCCTTTGAATTTCACCACCTTATGGTGGGTTGTCTTGCAATTGAGTAGCCCCATATGTTCATTCTTCAAGGACATTTTCCAATGACTCTCAGTGTGTCATAGATCATTTGGCCTAATAGGTAATGTGGAGGGCTTCCTAAGCCTCACAAGCTTCTTATAGGTTTTTTTCTAAATGACTCATCTCATTATCCATTTGGGTGGCTATATCCTTGTAACTTGTAACATGACGATCCTGTTATTGAATTTTGGATTGAACAAGCACTCAATGTGCTCTACCTTGGTTGGGGTAACTGAGTTGAATCATTTTGTTTTGATTCCAAGTTGGATTATTGAAGGTCAGGAAATTGTGGGGATCTTATCGGGTGCCATTCAAATCAGAGTCTTCATAGTCATAATGGTTAGACATTCGATCTTGGCTTGGTGGGATATACCTGTTAAATGAGGGAGTGAGAGGTTCATTGGAGGGGAAGTGCCCCTAAACCTTGTTTGGTTTTGTCATATTATGGGAGGTTAAATAAGCACTATAGAATAAATGGAATGGACATGGAAGTGAAAGAGAAAGTTGAAAGTGAAATGAACAAAAGCATGTGAAAACATGCAAAATCTCACCTAGAAGGATTTTCTCTTCATCTTGGGTTCACTAAAATAAGTGTTGTTCAAAATTGACCCAAGCACAACATGAGTGAGTCAAACACTGGCATAGCACATTTAATCACACCCTTGCTAGAGGTCCCTGCCCAATCACTCCTGCTCTCATGGCAAGAGCTAGTCAAGTGTTGGTGGGATCAATAGGTTGTTTTGTTCATGCAGAAGGAGAACATCATGGATGGTAGTTGTGTTGTTTGTATGGTCTATTTGTGTGTGAAGTTGATTTTTCTGGATTTCCTAGTTTATTTGGTGAAGTTGAGAGACTAATTCTTGTAGTAAATTTAGATTGGCATCTCTTGTTTCTCTTATCATTTCTAAGTCTTCTCTTGTTTCTTTGTGAAATTGATTTGTGATTTGACCCTAAATTTGGAATACTCTTAAGAGGTGGGTCCTTACTATGTTTCATTCTATATGTTGCAAGATTTATGTTTGTTCTTGAACAATATTTTCAATAGGGTTTTCCTAAATTGGTAGGTTTTCCCTGATTTCGTCGAGAATCACTTCAATCTAGTCTTCTCTCTCTAGGGCACATTAAATATGGACATTAAATTGAGGAAGAAGGATGACTTGTTTTTTGTTTAAAAGTTGAGCATTGTGTGTTGAATGTTGTATGTTATATGTTGTGTGCCTCATGATGAAATTGAGGGCTTCCTATTTTGGTGTTTTATAGTTTAAATATGAATACAATTTTCTTTTTATGTTTTTAAATTTTTTTAATGATCTAAATTACTACTTGGCTAAAAATAAAATTTCTTTATGAGTGCAAAATTAGGATGGTTTTTCCTAATGCAATTTTCTATGATTTTGATCTTTTCATGTTTCTATTTTGAATGTGCATTAATCTAATGGAAGAAAAATGCATCTATTTTATCAAAGTAGGAAATAAAATCTAGATCTAGTAAAGTAAGAAATATTAATCTAACCAAGAGAAAATAATAGTTTTACTGTTCCTAGGGTAAGAGAGTTTGCTAATTACTAATCTAATCTACCTATTCAAAGTAAATAAAGAACTTGTAAACAAAGATCAACACCGATGCCAAGCTTATGTCCCTAGGGATCCAGTTTAATTTGTATCCTCCTCTACACCAATAGGGTTCTCAACTTGATGATGGGAAAGAAAATAAGGATATGAGGGAAATTGGTGTGGTTGAAGTTTAGAAGCTTAGGATAACAAAAAATAAAAGACCCTTGAAGTCCTATATTGAGCATGAAAATGCTAAAGGGAGACTACAATGCATGAACTTGATCCTCCAGAGGTGATTCACTATGGGAATGAGAGCTCTTAAATAAGGATAGAAAGAACACAAATATGATAATCAACCTCCTCTTGATGGAAACTGGCAATGGTATGCTAGAAGCTTACAATCTTAGAAAAAAAATGAAAAAGAAAAGGCTCTCAAAGTCTTGTACGAGCATGAGAATGCTCACGGGGGCCACAATGCAAATAAAATAGTTAGCCTCCTCTAAAATAAAAGAGGAGGTGGGTATTAATATCTTGAAAAGCAACACCAAAGGTGGAGCTAATTAGGAGTTAACTACAAAGTTGATTAGAAGATCACAAATGTCGATGGTAAGAAAATAGAGTCTGATGGGAAGAAAATAAGAGATTGGTTTAGAGATCACTGAGGTATGATTGGAAGTCAACAACATATCAAGATTAGAAGAAGAGAAACGATGAGGGGGGAGTGGTGGTTTAAAGTCAGACAAGAGAGAACTCCTAATTAGAAGTGAAAATGGAAGTAAATTGGCTAGAATTGAAAAAGATCACATATGTCAAAAGATGATAGGGTTTCCCCTTTTGTTAGGGCAGGTCATTTGAGCAACCCTACAACTTAAGGATAGGTCTCTTGCATGACCCTAAGGTCTCTTAGGTAACCCTCCAGTTGAGGATCTACAAAAGGTTTTTTGACAAATGCAAGGTCCTGGAACTCAGTTTGGACATGAAAAAGAAGATAGTCAAGGGGCCAACAAGGTCATCAAGTGTGAAATCGTTGAGAGAAGTGTAACTCATGCCTTTGAGGGTCATGTGCTGGATTGCCAAATCATCATTAAATTGCTATGTTGGCTCATGCATTTTTAAGTGCTTACAATAACAACTCACTACATTATATGTGGTTGGTTATTTTCTATGGACTCTATGCTTCCACACATTTTAAAAATCATGCAAATAATATATTACATTGTTACCATTTAACTACGAACTTGTATGATGGTTGAGCCCAACTATTACATAAAAGACTAAGATAAAATCAAATTATATATAGAAATACATATAAATGAGAGTAAATGAGAATAAATAAAAATTGAGAAAAAAATCAAACATAACATAATAATAATATGCCACATGTCGCTATGTAATTGTATTAAGGCATTTCAACAAAAGAGAACTTTCACACTAATAAAAATTGGCATGGGTATACAAACTTCACCATTACTCATGAGGTTGGGATGTATGTGAACACTAACAAAACCAAAGTAATGATCTTCTCTTTGAAAAGAAAAAAGAAACAATTTAACTTTACTTTTGAAGGCAGCCCGTTGGAGATAGTGGATGAGTACAAGTACCTTGGACTTGATTTCCACTACAACTCAACTGGGAAATGTGTAGAGCAAAAAGAATTCAAGGAGGTTGGAAAGTATTGTACTCCCTTCAAAATAGATGCAGGATAGCGGAGTTGTCGGATTGGAAAACCAAGAGAACACTCTTTGGTTTGCTAGTTACCCCGATGATTCTTTATGGGTGTGAAATATGGGGCAGCAGTCTGTCAGATTAGAAAAGGAAGCAGATAGAAAGAATTCAGAAGCACTTCATCATTAGCAGTCTCAAAGTCAAGAATGTTGTTCCATATGAGATCTTACTAGCTGAAATAGGGTCCTTCCCCTTGGAGGCATTGGCGATGGTTCGGTTGTTAAGCTACCTCAAGAAGATTCAAAATATGGAGAGCCATCGATGGCCTAGGCTAATTATGGAGGAAGAGTTAACTAGAAGAAAGAACACTTGGAGGAAGCAAAATGACAAATGGACAAAGAAGTGGGATATTAGTATGCAAGATTGCCCAAATACTAATGAAGAAATAAAAAATATGTAAGAGAAAAATTCAGGTATGTCATGTGGACAAAACAAATGGGCCGTAAAAAGGATTACTATATCAAAGAATTTAACCCCATGGGCGATCATGAAGTAAAAGTCTATATAGGAGCGGATATTAAGTGGAAAGTGAAAACGCTGATAGCCCAACTTAGGACGAGCTCGCACCATCTTAGGTGTGAAACGGGTAGATGGCTAATTCTTAAAGAGGAGTGGGAAAAGAGAATATGCCTTTTTTGCAATAAAGGCATGGTGGAAACTGAGCGACACTTCCTCTTGGAGTGCGAGGCATACAACGACATTCGTTCCAGTTACGACGACGCTTTGAAAATCACCAACCTTGACACCTTGTTTGAAGAGACAAGGCTGTGTAGAACTGCGAACCTCGTGATCAAATTGCACAGTAGAAGGGAGGATCTCAAGAAAGAGTTACATGTGACTTAAGGGGTGTTTGTTCTACAGTTCTACTATTCCGTTTCTGATAGGACTGCGTGCGACTGCTGGGTCCCATACACTCCTAAAATTCTTCATTCATTCATCCAGAGTGTTCTATGAATTTTTTATATTTGGCTTACGCGGATTGTCTCATCGAGAGGGCATCTAAGCGTCGGTTATGACAAAAGGAAAGAGGGAAAATATTTGGTTGTATTCGGACAAGCTACCAACGGAAGGGCTAAACCAGATTACCTTCCAATCAGCCCATTGTATTTGTTGCAAATTTTCCACCTCGTGCGTCCGGAGTTTGTTCTTATCGAAAACTGCGGCAAGCGGGAATTTTTATTTTCCAATGGACGTCTGTCACTCTGATCACGACTTCCACCCATTCTCTGGGGAGTTTTGGCCATTATGCAAATACTTAAGAAGCATATCTGGGGCGGGAATCTCTATCTCTACCATATAATCCCTCTATCATCTGCCTTCATTACATCTCCCTGTTTCATTTGTTAGGATGGTGCAGTGATACTGGTGAACTTCAATCACATGGCAATGGTATCAACATAGCAATGTCATCAGATTGAGGCGCACCAATATCACACATTTCGCTATTTCAAAACCTCCTACTTCTTTCACTCTCATATTGTATTAGATGCTAATGTGTTCTACGGAATTTGGTTAAGTGCGAAAGTCCTTAATGCATATGGAATTCTTCATCAGTGTATAATTTGATTTGAAGGTTTTACTTTTACATTTTTGAGGAGTCAGGTGAGCAAAGGAAATGCATTGTGGACAATAATCTATATACTTTCTTTCCTTTTGGCTGAATTTTAGTCTCCATTCATTGTCTTATTTCTGCAACTTTATTCTCTATTGCTCCTCCTCCTTTTAAATAACTGATGCCTTAATAATTGGTTTTTCTTCTCCTCTGTTTCAATGGTTTTTAGTCCCCTAATTTTGCTTTTGTTCTTTTCAGGGAGTTGTATCAGAAGCAAAAGTGGGGTGATCCACCTATTCTGGGATGTGAAAAATCATAGACTGTTAAAAGATGGAGATACAAAGAATTGAGAACAGCGCAAACAGGTATGCATCTTCTCCACAAACTCAAAAATGGTTTATGTGTTGGCCTTGTACTTAAATATAATCCACTTCAATGGTTAAAGTGGCAATAGTAATTTTACACCTCATTAGCAATAAAAAGTGGTTAATATATATACTATTTTTATTGGTCAAAATTGATCTTTAATTCTTGAAGTGGATGATATTTAAGAATAGCCATGTGTTGGTTCTGGAGTGAAACCGCTCTGCCCCTTCAGCTTCCTCTTCTTATGACTCTTGGCTGTCTTGAAGAGAATCTTATAAATATGTATCTCAATCTCTTTGTTGGATTGATGAGAACATTGTATATGTTCATCCGTGGATGTATCCATTACATTGGTGAACCACATAATTTCTTGTGTCACTGTTCTGTGTGTTCTGTTCTGTATTTATTTTGCTATTCTGTTGTTCTATCTCAAGAGAATTTTATAAATATGTATCTCAATCTTTTTGTTGAACTGACGAGAACATTGTATTTGTTCACCACTGCAATAATAAAAGAGTTGCCCTGCTTTTCCAGTGGATGTAGCCATTACTCTGATGAACCACATAACTTCTTGTCTCCCTGTTCTATGTGTTCTGTATTTATTTTGCTGTTCTGTTGTTCTATCTGGTTTATTTTTCTGCTCTTTATAGTGTTGAATATGTAGAAATGCTTTGCGTCTGATGGAACCCAGTTGGAAGTGAATATGTTGAATATGCAGAAATTTCCATCTGGGTTCTGGAAATGCTTTAAGAGAATATAAAGCTTGCATTGATTATAACCAAGGTTACCAAATGGCCTTGCGCTTTTTTTATTTTTACAGTCAGCCGGCCAAAAACGCGTTTTAGACTCAATTTTGCAGATTTCTGTTCTGGCCTTTTATTTTGAAAGCAACTCTGCTGGTTTTTAGTCATTCCTTTTTGTTTTTTTGCGTATGTCTTAGTTGGAAAAATAAAAATACCCTTTATGATAGGCAGATGGACTGATTTATACGGAGTGATTTGTTAGTGAGAGATTACGTATTTAGTGAGAGAAAAAATATAAACATACTTTAATAATTTTCATTTTCATTTAGACAATTTAAAAAATATTTAATTTAATTTAAACATTTAGAAAATATTGAAAATTTTAAAAAGGAGGTAAGGTTTCTTATTGACATAAATAAAAAAATTATATTTTTTAATTACAAAATCGATCTAAATATTAAAACTCTTATAATAATAGTGTAAAGGAAAATTAATTTTCTTTATATTTTATTTAGGTTAACTAAGATGTATATAAATAAGTATAAATTAACTTAGATTAATTATAATAGATTTATATGTTTATGTAAATTTGGATTAAATGTTAATTTAGGAAAGTGAATGTAAAGTATATAAGGTGTACTTAACTCTAAGTTCAATGACATAACTTGAATGACGATTCTAGAATTTGGACTATCTTGGGATTCGAAATAAGACTTTTCTATTTGTATATTGCTTTGGATTTTGTGCAAGCACTGTGCTCTATTCTAGGTCAATCCTCTAACATGTGGATCTAATCTTACTATTTGTGCACCTTTGTTCTCTTGTTTTCCAAATTTACTACTCTTTGCTTTGGATTTTGTGCAAGCATTGTGCTATGTTCTAGGTCGAGTCTACGCCTCTGGATCACTTCTACATCTACAGATCCATCCTCTAACATGTGGACCTAATCCTACTAGTTGTGCACCTGTGTTCTTTTGTTCATCAAACTTGCTACTCTCTACTTTGCTTTGAAGACTAGTGGTATTTATGAATACCTTTAGAGGGTTGTCGTAATTGTTAGGGGGCATGTTCTCCTAGGTCAACCCTTGGAAAAGAACAACTTTATGGTTGTGCAAAGGATCAATAGGCAACATGGAATGACCTATAAATAATATTAGACTTTGATTTGTTTTAGTGTACCAAATTGAAGTGTTCTAATGATTATTTCTTAAATGCTCTAGGATGTTTAGATGTGAGAGGATCATATCTAATGGATAAAATGAATGCAAGTGAATGATTTTAAATACAAGTGCATGACAATCAATCACTCTAATGTGTGTTTAGTTGGCTAGTGAAATGGTTGGGAGTTGACCACATTTGAATTTAAATTTTGGAAATTTGGGGATTAGATCCACAAATGTGAGATTGATCCCACACTCACTTAAATGACCCAAGGTGGCAGCATGGTAAGATCTAGATAGAGAATGAATGTCTAGTCATGGTAAGTATAGTAAATGACTCTCACGTAAATAGTTGACACATTGTTGTGTTGGTTGTCTAAAAGAATTTGACCTTGTGACCTCCACTTTTAAGTACATTGACTAAACACTAACTCTACTTTGGATACACATGCAACAACTTTCAATCAATATTATTTTGACAAACATTGAAATTACAATGTACTAACTAGAGACGACTTACCTAGTAAATGTGATCTATGTGGAGAGATGTATAGAAATAGATAAACTACATATAAATGTATGGGATTAAGTGTACGGAAATGGGGGACCAAAAGGGGGTCAAAAGTGGTCATTTACCCCTTGAAATAGTAAAAAATGAAACTTTAACAAGTGATTCAAGATGCTTGCACTCAAAATTTGAAGATGTGATAACAACAAGAAATGTAGTGCTCCAAATCTAGCTTCTAAGATACTAACAATTTTTTAAAATGGTTAAGATTGAGAGGGTGAAATGTTGAGCACACACATAAGTGGTTCTATTTTTATCATTAAAATATAACATAGTGTTTGGTGTGCACCCTCTAATTTCTTTTATTTCATTAAATATTTTTTAAATCCAATTAGTGGAAAGATAGCTACAAGTGAGTATTACATGTTATATATTTTTTATTTTTTATTGAATATTTGTTTGAATGATTTTTCAAACTAGATGCATCCTAAAAATTGATCTCTAAGTGTGCACACCACCTAACTTCCACAAAAATAATAAAAGGTAATTTTTTCAATATATATAATAAAGTGTAGACCAATCATATATATATTTTTCCAAATTTAGATAAATGGATCAAAAATTATGAAAAATAAATACATATGTAATGGAGGCATATGAAGGCATCACTAAAAATAAATACATTGATCTACTTAAAATATAGAGAAAATTATATAATTAGAAATCTAAGAAATATATTATCTGGTGATTTTGTAGAATTTTAATCCAACACGTGTAATCCATATGAGGTGGAAGTTTGAGCATGCCATATGTTAGAACATGATTTGTTATTAGAGGTTATACCCTTATAATATTTATATAATGTTTTAATATAAGGTTATAAAACCTTATGTTATAAAAAATATACCATTTAATAATTAATAATCTAATAACTATTAGATTATTAATTATTTACAAATGGTTGCTTTGAATGGGTGTGACATACCTCCTTAGGTTTTATGCCACCCCTTCTCCTTTATTTAAGGAGGTTCTCTCTCATTTGAGATTGTGTGAATTTGGAGTTTTATAGTGAATATATCACTATGCATATAAGGTATTATTGACCATGTGGAAGTATGTAGAAGAGTATATCCCCAGGTTCAATCTATTATTTAATAGACTATGTTTTTAAGTGTTTTAACAAAATGATGTTTTATGAGGTTTTTTATCGGAAAGGGTTTTCCCCATGTATATCTTGTGTAATGTGTTATATCTATGCTTGTATAATCCTTATTTATATTTATTTTATATTTTGTTTATGTAATGATTAGTATCATAATATCCTAATTTCTAACAAGGTATCAGAGCAAGTTAGGTTATACTAAAAGACGTGTAGAACTTGATGGGAAACCTCTTTATGTTCAATAAACACCTATGCAAGACCATTTGTGCATGATATATGGTGTGTCTTTTATATTGTTTTAAAATCAAACAGATTAGGAAATGCTAATTTTTTTTCTAGGTGATATCTAAAAGATTTTTCGTACTAATTTTTTCTAACATACTTTTTGTCCCTTATCCTTGACTATGTCTATCATTGTCTTTTTTATTAGTCCTATAGCTTATGGTTTTTTCATTCAAACAACTAATAATTTATATCATCAATGTTTATTAGAATATAACCATTATCTACTATTTGCAAACACACATATATATAGTTTGTTCATTATACATCATTTTTTTTTTTAAATTGACAACAAATAGTTATAATTCTTATTAATCATATATATAATTTGTTTTTAAAAGTTATATGATTCAAAAAATTTCAAGTTGTACTCTATCTGATATATCACATTTTTTAGAAAAGGGCCTAGGGTTGTGACTAAATCCACATGTCTATTTTTATTCCATATGAATCTTTAATTCAAATGAAGCCTCCTTATTAAAATGGTTCTTTTATAGAGATGAAATTATATTAGTCGTTCCCTTAATGAAAAATTACATCCCTAAAAAAAGTTTTCAATGAAGAGATCATCACTTATAAAAGCATGTATAGATGATCTCATTAGAAACGTTAACATGAGAGAGTCACATCTCTCTATAATAAAGTCAATTTCTAAAAATAAATGATAGAAAAATAAAAAGACTTTTAAGTTTTTTTATAGTCTTATTTCTAAGAGATATGACATATGGCATACATAATAAAAGTGGCCTCCACATGATATAAGAAAATTCCCTTTTTAATAATTAAGAGTCTTCTATTTATTCGCACCCTTTCTATAAAGAGGTCGTTACCTTCTATGAAGAAAGGTTGTATCTTTTATAGGAGAAGATGTATCCTTCCATATAAAATGTGAAGTATTTCTTTTTCATAGTTTTTTAAAACTAGTGAGATTCCTATCTTTTTTCTAATTTTTTTTTTAAAGAAGACTCATGAGATAGGTGATTAGGTGATTCGTATCTTTTTTAAAAAGGAGGAGGAGAGATAGGGTTAATTAAAAAAAAGAAAGTGATCATTTATAAAGTGAGATTCATATATTTATAAAAAGTAAGTAATCTTTTATTAAAAGGATATTTTAATAATATTAAAATAGATTAATAAAAATGTTAGTATTTATTTTTTTAATTTTTAATTTTAAGTTAAATTTTAAAATAATTACCATATTGGTATTGAATTTAAATTAATTTATAATAGTTATTTTTTCTATTGCATTATATTATGCTTTATATGATCTATTTTTGAGAACGATCATATAAGGGAGAAACATCGCCTCTTACCTCGTAACGATCACATTTTTATTTAATATTTCATAGTTTGATTAAGATGGTGGAGTGGTTTGTCAGTGCTAAAATGGAGTTTGTCCATATGTTTCATTAGGAGTATATAATGGACTATGGTCTTGTTAAGCCTTACTATGTTGTTAAGATTTAAGTGAATTAAAAGCCTTTGTCGAACTAGATGAGGTGGTTGAATACTTTGGTACAAAAGTAAGTTATAACATTTGTAGACACCCAAAAATGACCAAGTCATCACATCACTTGCATTTGGTCAAATATGTCTAATCACCTGCATTTTAAACGTTAATTAAATAATCCTCTTTATTTAATTAATTTCATCATTTCATCAAATTCATTCAAATCACATATTTTCAACATTAATTAATAAATCCTCTTTGTTTAATTAATTTCATTAAATTCCTCTATATTCTTCCAAAATTAAATATTTTTTATTATTTAATTAAATCATTATCCTTTTCGAATTTCAAGTCCACATTAATTAAATAAATCCCATTATTTAATTAATTCATCACAACTCCCCTCTTATCTACAATTAAATAATTTACATTATTTAATTAAATCAAATTGTTCTTCCAAATTTAAATAAATCATGCAAATTTATTTAAATTATCTCAATCCTCTAAAAATAAAGTAAAATCAAGTATTTTATTTATAATCTTCATATTCCTCTATCGTGCACAATCAATTAAATAAATTTCAATTATCTTTCCAATTCTTCTAAAAATATCATGTTAACTCATGTGCACAACCAGTCTTATTTTTAGAACTCCAAAAAAGGCAAATCTAAAATTAAGTTAATTTGCTTTAATTTATCTTGTTTTCATCAACTCTTGAATTAGAAGAAAAAATATTATAATTTATGAAATCAAATCTATCTTTATCAAAAAAACAATTATCTTAATAAAAATACATTTTTGGAGTGACATATGTCGTGTGCACATTCAACATGAGTTATTTGATTTATTTCAACCATTCATTCTATGGATTTATTTCATCCATTGATTGATTATGTTTGAAACCTATATAAACCCCCCTCATCTCCTTCACAAATCCTCTTCGATCATTTATTCTCAGGGATTCGTCAACAGCGAATTGAATAGACATCGCATCATTGAGCACATCGATCTTTTGAGCACGAACACTTCCTACATCCACTTGTTGCAAACATGGTTTCACAACACTATTGAGCAACCTACATTCATACAAAGAGAACTATACAATCTAGGTGAAGTCTTTCTTGTTTTAAATTGATTTATTCATTGATATTAGATTTTTACTTAGATCGATCTCTTTATGTTATGGGTAATTGAGTTGTTATTATCATTGTTATGATTTTATCATTCGACTTGTCGATTTTTCCTCATACACAACACTTAAATACCCAAGCCTTGTTATAAAAGGACATTGTTAATCAAGTGTAGTTGTAGACATATTTTTTTGAAATCAATAAGAGGAGAACATTAAGTGTAGTGGTACCTTATTAAAAGATTATTGAAGCAATATAGAAATCATCTCACAAGTTTTTTAGGACATTCAATTTTGTAAAGGTCACATGTTTTTATAACATAAAGTACATGGTTTGTCCTCTCAAGATATCACTCTCTACTAAGTCTACAACATACTAGGACTATTCATACTATGAATAATTTATGAAAACTTAATGATCATATATATATATATATATATATATATATATATAGAGAGAGAGAGAGAGAGAGAGAGAGAGAGTTGATTGATAATTCATATGGCATAGGTTTAGGTTCATCATTCTCAAATTCCCAAGGTTGCCTTTTTCAACATATCCTTCTCTCTTCTGGCATTAAGGGGGAGTTAAAACTAGGAAACACTCTTATGAGTGCTATTCACCTCCTTGGAATATTTTTTGTCACTACCAATTGACTCACTTTTCAAGATTCTTTTATATCAAAACCATGCATATGTGTATCGTATTGCAATCTCCTCTCTTGAGGAAAGAAATCTAAAACAAGTTTCTATCTTTCTCTCTTCAATTTACATTACAATTTTTGCTATGGACTAAATGATATTTAGAGGCAACTTGATAATTGGAGTACTGACTTAATGGGATTCCCTTGTCCATTGAAGGTAGAACTTATTGGCTAAGAAGGCAACATTAAACCTCACATTCTCCAAGGCCAAGAAATTAGAGATCCCCTCCATCTAATTCATCAGATCACCTCCTAAAAAAATAACCATATTATTATTATTATTATGTTAAAGAGAATCATCACCTCTAAAATTAAGAGATATCATATAATTTGCATTGTCATACATATAAGATAGTGTCATATGTAAAGGCTACAATTTTAGATAAATTATCTTTTATATTAAATAATTTGATAAAAACCTTGGATAAGTTTGCATGGCTAGGGAATTGACAATAGTTGATATTAGTTATTTGAATATTGTTATAATCAAGAAACAATATTATCTTATATGTCATAGAGAAGAGAGGCCCATTAAGGAGCAATACTACAAACTAAGAAGGTGTGTCCAAATGAATAAAGACATCCAAGATGACATTTTGATACAATATATAAACATTTTTCATAACTATCTAAAGAGGTCAGTATTTTTCTAAAAACTATAAATTTCTTTGGTATAAAAACACCTACTTGTAATGGGTGGTTGTCGCCCTAATACACTATCCGAAGAGTAAGCCTGGAAACGATAGCTCACCCATTGCTTTATTTTTTATGAATCATTACTATATGTTTAATGACTATTTATTTTCCTTATAGAAACATGGCAAATTATACATACTTATAAAATCCCATATGATCTCCTTAATAAAATTGTTAGATCATTTTAAAGTATTGTCATAACATATTATATGTTGACTTATTTAATTATGGGTTTTTATTATTTTTGCACCAAAAATAAATTTTATTGATTATTATATTACTAAATATGTTGGTAACCTTAGCGATAAGACATACCTCAATCTATGTCTTCAAATTATGGTGCAACTATGGATGGAGTAATATTTAAACAACTATATTCTATAGCTCTTTAATCAAAAGTTGACTTACAAAGTTACTATAAAAGAATCAATGTGCTTAGGAGATTATTGGAAATGATTGGTGCTATTACAGGTCCCACCTTATTATATGATAAAGCTATTTACTCTTACTCAAGACTCATATTTCTAGAAATAAAGCACATTTGAAGTTCATGGGCACTGCCTTCAAAGGAAAGTCCTTCCATCCTAATATTATTCTTCAGTTCTGTAAGACTGATTATCATATGACAGATATAATATTTCAAGAAGATCTCGGCTAGGTTCCCAGTAATCATAAAAATTATATATGCAATATAGCATCAAACCTCTGTGCAGTACCAAATTCTCTAAATTCAAATCAATGCTTGGCCATCGAGGGGGAGTGTGCATTTCAATAGCACCTCTAGATGTAAGACCTATAGCATAAAATAAGACCTTAGGCATTTTAATGCTTCGAGATGTAAGGACTTGCCATTGAGGGGGAAAGAGTATGTCTAACAATGGCAACTCTATGTAAGACCTAAAAGGCAAAAGGTAAGACCTCTAGGCATTATATATTGTTAACTCCTTGCATTATCTATAAGCCCTATGGGCATATTAAAAAATTCTTCTCTGTAAATCTTCCACTTGTAAAAGCATTGTATTATGTAAGACCTACGGACAATATGTAATGAACCTGGAGGGGGTTGGTTTGAGGAGTTTCAAGCTCCAATAAAAACATTATAAGACCTCACATCATTTTTTAAAACATGGGATTATAAATTGTGACAAGATGACTTTCATGCAATCCAGAATACATGCTCTTCATTTTGGCATATATTTGTGTCCATGTTTATCACTATCAAAGAAGACCTATGTTACTAGGGTGCTTCATTTTTTCTTTTATAGAAATTGACATGTGATGTGGCCCCCTATTAACATTAAGGGGGAGTGTTAGAACATAATTTCATTAGGGGTCATACCCTTATAACATTTATATAATGTTCTAATATAAGGTTATAAAACCTTATGTTATAAAACATATACCATTTAATAATTAATAATCTAATAACTATTAGATTATTAATTATTTACAAATGGTTGCTTTGAATGGGTGTGACTAATACCCATTTAGGTATTATGCCACCCCTGCTTTATTTAAGGAGGTTCTCTCTCATTTGAGAGTGTGAATTGGGAATTTTATAGTGAATATATCACTATGCACATGAGGTATTATTGGCCATGTGGAAGTATGTAGAGGAGTATATCCTCAGGTTCAGTCTACTCTTTAATAGACTTTTTTGTAAGTGTTTTAATAAAATGATGTTTTATGGGGTTTTTTACCCAAAAGAGTTTTCCCCATGTATATCTTGTGTAATGTGTTATATCTATGCTTATATAATCTTTATTTATATTTATTTTATATTTTGTTCATAATGATTAGTATCCTAAAATCCTAATTTCTAACACCATCATTTTTGTAAAACACAGATTTGGGCACTTGAATTGTAGGTCCAACCCTTAGGCTTGGAAAAATCAAGCCTAAAAGAGAAATTTCATTGGTTTAGAAGGTAACATGCATGCACTCCAAAAAGTGTGTACACGTTATGCTTAAAATGCTTGTTTGGCCACTTTTTTCTACTACAACCTTAACCCATTTGATTATATTGGGATATGTGCACCCAACTTATGGCTAGCATAACCCTTAATTATGTGATCATTTATATAGTCTTATATAGGTAGTTAGGTTAGTTTGGGTGGCATTCAAGGTATAAGTATGGTATATATAGGAGGTAGTGAGTAGTAGTTGATTATCATATTTAGAATTCCATTCTTGTTGAAGACTTCTGGAGGTTTTCCCACTTGAAGTGGTTTATTACAATCAAGTATTTGTAATTTTCCTATTATATTTCCAAGTATTTGTTGTTTCATTCTCCTATTGTGTAAGTTATTGCACTATAAGTGGTATCAAATTATAATCTTGGCACCCAGAAGACAAGAATCAAGATGATTTTTTAAATTTTGGAGGTCGTGTTTTGAACTGTGTATCTCTCTCAATTTTATATTTTTTTTTCTAAAAAGTTTGAGGGATTATCAAGGTCACATTGAAGAAGCTTTAGTTTTGATTTGAGATTAATTGGAGCATTTTAGAAAGAGTTATTATGAAATTAGGGTTTTCAAAAAATATAGATGTTCATTCACTATTAATATCTTTGTAATACCTTCTTTCTCTTAGATTTCTTAAGATTCATATATTCCTCATCAGAGTAAGTTCCAACCCATCAAGAAATAAACTCAACAATTTGAACCAAAGATTTCAATATTATTAGAATTATATGCAATATTAGAAATACAACATGGATTATAAAATGCAAATGGCAAATAACGTTTGAATAAGCTGATAAGGACTTATACAAATTTTACAAAACTATAAAAATTTTGATTAGTAAGATCTCATATAGTGCAAAATAACAACATATGTCTAAGCTAGACTCTCTAAGACTCTATCCCAAATCCTGGATGCCAAATAAGACGATTAGAGTTGCATTTATAGAAAAGGATGCAAGAAAATCAATGGTCTCAATACAAAACGTTGCATCAACAATTATTACAAAAGATTCTAAACACAGTACAATAATATCGCACTAAGAGAATAGAGTGGAGGGGTCCACTATGTCTTTCATAATGTCATAGCTTTGTCAGATGGTTGACAAAAGTCTTCAATCCTGGGTCATTCCTTCACAACTTTTTTGACACAAGAAAAATTTCTTCACATGGGTAAATAAATTTCTTCACAATTTTTAGGTGTTTGTCTGAAAGAAAAATGAATCCTATAGATTCTCTCGTACAACACATGATCCCACTCTATTCTCTTGGCTACTTATGTTGGCTTAAGGACTATCCATTGACTTCAGTTCTTGTAAAGTTTGGTACCTCCATTTGTGTACCACTACTAATCATTGACAAGGACAACAATAATGTTTCTTCTCTAGTGTTGGCATTAGTTACTTCTACACATGCTCTTGCTCTCGTCTTCTATGCCTTGCTTCTCCTCCTCTGAATCACTAGGGTCATTTTGTTAGAGGAATCCTCTCCTTTGATATGCTTATATCACATCCATTCTTTGTTGCGTCCTTCTTAGCAATTTAGTGACTTCTTCTAATTTCCCTATCACATTGGTGATCCTAACTTAGCCCACACTAGCAACTCTTTTGTGCAACATTGTTAACTACAAGTCAAAAATCTATATGGGTACAACTACAAGTAATACTATACATCAATTGAGTTCTCTTGGATCTTAGGAGATCAAATTTAACCACACAGATCACACCTTTCTCTAATAACACCTAATGTAGGCAAGGTATGAGATTCCAATGAAGGGCTATCAAATTAAGTAGCTTGGATTAAAAACACACATAAAGTAGAATTTGTTGGAGAAACCAAGATCAAATTGCAAGATCAACACAACCTTCCATGAAAAATGAGTGTGCATGTAATGAAATTCAAAACTATCATACAATAAATCAAATGTGAAGCTTACAAAATACAAAGAGGCTCCTTGTATGAGTAGGAGAAGGAGGAAGAAGGAAGGTAGGAGTACACAACTAACTAACCCTCCAAAGTGAATGACACATGTGAGAACACTTGAAACAAGTGTGAGGACATGTGTAAAGCCCACATGAGGTGAGAAAAAAGTAAAAAAGTATCTTTAAGTGAGCTTAAGTGTAGTGTGAATAGGACCTAGATGAACTAGCTAGATAGAACACTTTTTCACACTAACACCCCCTCTTAAGTGATACTTAGGGAGAAATACAAATACTAGAAAATGGGTCTCAACAACAAGGCTTGATGAGGTACCTATGTATAAAATATCTCTCACAAATGGAGAAAAGAAGAAAACCCTATGGAAAAAATCTCCTCCCCAAAAGAGAGAATGAGAAGGACAAATAAACCTCCTCAAGGATATCCCTAAAATATAGGAACACGAAGAACACACAAGCATTTAGAAGTTGTAAACTCTACCGAAGAATAACTAGTTTCTACTGGAATCAAAGAACCCTCTATTGAATGTAGATCAAGATAAGAGAGGCACAAAACACTGCACGAGTGCCCTCAATTACACTACTCAACCATATTTGCATAAATGGCAACAAGGAAAAATAATCTGTGGTAAAAAATTATAGATGCTATAATGATCAAAGAGACACAAAATATTGCACAAGTGACCCCATACATACTACTATATGTGCATGTGGTGTTGTACAAAGATACCATAGTCTCACAAATACTGATCAATTGAAAAAGGTAGGAGGTCACCTCCATAAACAGGAATGCAAGAGTATCTATATGGTATGTGTTCCATCTCACCAAAATGCATGGGTAACTAGCCCCTACACTGGCCTAGCATATAGGAATAAAAAATAGATACATAGCTCAATCCAAAGAGAAACCAAGAAAGAATTAGCATAAGCATGTGATGATACCCCCCATTGCTGACAAAAGAGAGGTATTGGTAGAGCAACTTGTTGTGCCCTGCACACACACCTCATTTTGTCAAATGGAGACCCCCTCTTTTTATTTGTCTTGGAGTCTCAACCTTTCCTCATTATGGTGATGAGAAAGTGAAATGGTGCTTAGAATGCAAGATTTGTTCCAAATTTGGGCATTTGTGATGATTTGGGTCTACTTGGTGCTTTTCATGATTGATTTGCAAAGACTTGATTATTCTTATGCATGGGAGGTTTGTCTTTTTTATTTTTGCACTAAAATTGAGATCTACCAGATATAGCACTAAAAACTACTGCTAGAGGATGTATCCTATTGGGACTCCTATTTTCCATGGCTCAAAATTGCAAAATCATGTCAAATAATTAACAGTTTACTAAAGGGTCCATGTGCCTTCACCCTAATGCATGTTGTTGATCCCTTGAATCTAGCTAAGTCTAAAACCCTAAAACCCTAAAAAATTCGCTGAGTCTGAAATCTGATGGATCCTCCAAATTCTAGAATCTGCATTTTAACTCTTATGGATCTGAAACCTATCTCAAACATCCTGACAGTATATTTTAAAATATTTTAAAGTATAAGAAATTATTTCTTATACTTTAAATATATTTTAAAATATACTGTCTTGAGGGAATTTTAGGACCTGGTGGGATTTCCGCCTCCTACAGGACATTGCGGGGATTTCGCCTCCTGCAGGATATATCCATTGACCCCCCAAACCTCCACAAGATCCGGTGAAGATCAATTCCTCCGCCCAGGGAGACTAACCCCTTTTGCGCTAAAAATGAGAATCACTGCACTTTGCACTAAAAGCTCACTTCATTGGATAAGCGCTAAAAGTCTTGCTTTGCAGACATATCCGGTGACCACCAAACATTTCGCCAGCATTAGACTTAACACTTAAAACATAAAGCGGGTCTTTTTCATGTCACGGGACATCATGCTAAAAACCCTTGTCACATGATATTGCTCTAATTACAAGTGTCATAGGACATATCCTGTGAAGACCAGTTTACTCGCTTATCCTGTGACCTCTTATATCTCTGCCCATCTTATAACATCTTTAGTGAGATTTTTGCCTCCTGCAGGATATTGTGGGATTTTTACCTCCAACGTGATATATCCATTGACCCCCTTCTAACCTGCATCTAGTGACCGACTAAAATCCCGCTTTTTGCCAAAAAGGGCATAAAAATGTGAAGTGACAGTTTCCTACCAAATCCAGATGGGTGCAAAAATGTTATAGGTCACAATAAATGCAAAATGGGTAGTTGAAAATGATGAATTTAATGGCAACAAAATTGAAATTGAGTTGTCCCTGATTGATCCACGACTACAAAGAGATCTATTTTAATTTATCTTGACTGAAAATAATTTGTTTATGATGAAATTGATGCTTGGCATTGTGGATTGCAGGTCTAAGAGGATGAAGCTGTTGATAACTAAGAGGGGGGGTGAATTAGTTATCCTGAATTTGCTTTCAATTCAAACACTTAAATCCACTTTGTTATTTAATAGCATAGCAATTAATCATTCATGAAAGCATAAAGCATAAACACTAGAGCAGATACACATCAACACATGAGACACCAAGATTTTGACGTGGAAAACCTGGTCAAGGGAAAAACCACGGGGTGATTAACCCAAGGATTATTCTCTGTTAGAAGAATAAGAAAAATAGATGGCACATGCCAATTAGGGCTCACTATCTAAGCACACTGCTCACAAGAGGCTCACTGCCTACAAGAGACACACTGTCTACAAAGTAACAAGTATCACAAACTTGAACTAGAGATTGACATCTTTACCATGCCTGGATTAGTTCCATTTAAGCCCAAAAACTTCTGCTCTGCCTTTCGCGCTCCTCTTCGCGACCACACACTCATCACACTAAGACACTCTTCAAAATGAATTCACAATCCCTTATTTATACAAGGCATCGACTTAGGAACAATCATCTAAGTCGGCAAACACCTACAAGATCATCTGCAAGACGTGTAATATATCCGGTCGGCCAGTCTCAGGAAGAACACCAACAACCGGTGGTCTTTACATCAAATCCAAACTCTAACTTTAATGCGAACCGCCAATAAGAATTGTGCACGATACAAGGATAACCAAAACCTTTCCTGAGTCACCAAGAACATCCGCACTTTATCAGCTTACTGGAATTCTTCTCTTCTTCATCTGAAACTTCAAGAACACAGTCTGTCGCCACTGTCACAATGAAAAAGGTGCTTCTGGACCTCCAAACCATGAACAAATCTAGTTGTCGCTTCACACTGACTTCTTCAACACTCCCTCCAATCCGCAGAATGAGATAATGCAATTCCAGAGCTCACTGGACCAATTTGTGACACTCTGTCACCACTGAACATCTGCCGGAACCAGTTCTACTAGAGTGACCATAACTTCTTCATATCTTCATGGGACCTCTGAAATCTTGACTAGAGCATTTCAAGACTCATATCTGAAAACCCTTTAAACCGCATCCTCTGATCTTCATCTTATCTTGGACTTTTACCTTGATGTCATCACTATTCTTCACTGTTCCTGATTGAGGCTAATTTTCTCAATATCCTCAGCACACATCTCATCCAATCCTTCTCATTAATGCAATATGAGTATTTTGACATCAATAACAACATTGGTTATCCTCATACTTGCAACAATCTCCCCCTTTGTCATTGATGGCAACATATGATGTGAAAAACCATCAAGACAAGAACTTCTCCTTTCTTTCACAGCTCCCCCTATCAGCAACAACTCTTCACATGTCTTCTCTTTCTTTTACTGCTCCCCCTTTGATCAATAACCACTTATTTTTCACATGTCTTCTCTCCCCCTTTGACATCAATGGCAAAGGGCTCATACTTGCAATTTTAACACATCAGAATCATACCAGCTGCTCCCCCTGAGTAGCAGCTCCTCATCACCAATCCGGATCACAAGATATGACTGTGATATCCATTGGACTGATGCACATCAGTGCACCCTAGTTCATCACCGGAGGGGCAATAACCCCTAACTTCTCCCTGAGAAACTCAAAAGAGTCCTTGGGAAGAGGTTTAGTAAAGATATTTGCAATCTGATCCTTAGAGGGCACAAACTCCAGTCTAACTTCACCTTTGTTCACTTGCTCTCTCAGAAAGTGAAACTTAATGGATATATGCTTAGCCTTAGAGTGCAACACCGGATTCTTAGAAATATTTATTGCACTTGAATTATCACAGAAAATTGTGATAGGCTCCTCATACTCTTCTTTAATATCTCTTAGCATTTGATTCATCCATAAAACTTGAGTGCAACTACCTGCTGCTGCAATATATTCTGCTTCAGTTGTAGACAAAGATATTGCATCTTGTTTCTTGCTTAGCCAAGAAACCAATCTCTTTCCCAAAAAGAATGCTCCACCACTGGTACTCTTCCGGTCATCCACATCTCCTGCCCAATCTGCATCTGTGTAAGCATGAAGAGAGAAATCATGATCTCTAGGATACCACAAACCATACTCCACTGTCCCTTTTAGATATCTAAAAATTCTCTTGATTGACATGACATGAGATTCTCTGGGATCAGCCTAGAATCTAGCAATGAGACCAACAACTTGCATAATATCTGGTCTTGTTTGAGTGAGATACAACAATCCACCAGTCATTGATCTGTACTTTGTCTGGTCTGCTTTAGGAGAGTCATCTTCTTTTCTCAACTTGCATCCGGTTGCCATGGGAGTATTCATTGGCTTTGAATCTTCCATCCCAAATTTCCTCAACAATTCTTTCACATATTTGGTCTAAGAAATGAAGATCCCTTTCTTTGTTTGAGTAATTTGCAGACCCAAGAAGAAATTCATTTCACCAAGCATAGACATCTCAAACTCACTTTTCATTTGATTTGCAAAAGTTTTACACATGCTATCTTTTCCTCCAAAGATGATATCATCAACAAATACTTCAACAATCAAGATGTTTTCATGATCAATTTTAAAATATAAGTTACTGTCAACAGTACCTTTGTTGAAACCAATCTGCACAAGATGCTTATCCAATCTTTCATACCAAGCTCTTGGGGCTTACTTCAATCCATACAGTGCTTTCTTCAACTTGCAGACCATATCACCATGATCAGACAATTGAAATCCATCTGGTTTCTCAATGTATACTTCTTCTTCCAAATCACCATTTAGGAAGGCAGATTTGACATCCATCTGATATACCTTGAAGTCTTTGAAGGCAGCAAATGCAAGAAATAATCTGACTACTTCAATTCTTGCCACCGAAGCAAAGGTTTCTTCAAAATCAATTCCTTCTATTTGAGAGTAGCCTTTGCAGACCAATCTGGCTTTGTTTCTGATTACTTCACCAACTTCATTTAGTTTGTTCTGGAAGACCCATTTGGTTCCAATCACATTCTTGTTTCTAGGTCTGGGAACAAGATCCCAAGTGTGATTTTTCTCAATTTGCATCAACTCTTCCTCCATTGCTTTGGTCTAGTTTTCATCATTGCAGGCTTCATTTATTGTCTTAGGTTTAATCTTTGAAATCAGACAATATTCATCTGAATTTTGAGCAATTGTCCTTCTAGTTTGCACACCTTTGCTTTTGTCACCTATGATCTGATCTTCAAAGTGGTTCAGTCTTACATACCTTGGAACTTTGGGAGTTTCTTGCACTTCTATTTCTTGATCAGGCTCATTCAGACCTATCTCTTCTTCCTGAATTACCGGATTAGTCTGAATCTATCTTTCAGAAGAGGATTGAGCTCCTTGAATCAGAGAACCATTCTGATCATCTTCATCGTATTCATAAAACCTTGAGGGCTTCTCAATTCCTTCATCAACCTTCACATTTGTACTTTCTATCATCTTTCTCAGTCTCTTATTGTAACACCGGTATGCTTTGCTTTGAGTGTAGTAACCCAAGAAAATTCCTTCATCACTTCTAGCATCAAACTTTCCTAGATCTTCATCTTTTTTAATGTAACATTTGCTACCAAATACTCTAAAATATCTCACAATAGGAGTGATGCCAAACCAAAGTTCATAAGGAGTCTTACCAGTATTGCTTATGATTTGAACTCGATTGAGAGTATAGACTGCAGTGCTGACAGCTTCTCTCCAAAACATCTGGGGAACATTTGCTTCCATCATCATTGTCCTGGATGCTTCCTAGATGGTCTAGTTCTTTCTCTCTACTACTCCATTCTGCTGTGGAGTCCTAGGAGCAGACAACTGTCTCTTTATACCATGCTTCTCACAAAAATCTATGAATTCACTGGATGTGAATTCACCACCTCTATCAGACCTCAGACATTTTAGTTTTAATCCAGTTTGATTCTCTACCATAGCCTTGAAGATTTTGAACTTCTCAAAAGCTTCTGATTTCTCTTTCAGAAAGGTAACCCACATCATCTAGGAATGATCATCAATTAGTAACATGAAGTATCTATCACCTTGCATACTCTTGACTCTTGTCGGACCACATAGATCAGTATGAACTAATTCCAATAATCCGGTAGAGGACTGATTCTTGCTTTTGAATGAGACTCTGCTCTGTTTACCTAGCTGACATTCTTTGCACAAACTATTTGTAGGTTTTACCAATTTTGGAAGATCTCTTACAGCCTGAGTATTGCTTATCTTGATGATGTTATCAAAATTTACATGACACATCCTTCTATGCCATAACCAACTCTGATCAACTTGAACAAACAGATAACTTTTATTAGTACCAATTAGATGGAAGATATTACCTTTTGTTTGAGTACCGAATGCAATCTCAGTTCCGGAGCTTTCAAAGATCTTGCATCTTCCATTCTTGAACCGGAGATCATAACCTTTGTCCACCAACTGTCCAACACTGAGAAGATTGTGCCTCAATCCTTCAACATACAGTACATTACCGGTTTTGTTCTTTCCATCAAAAGAAATAGTTCCCCTACCTCTGATTCTACCAACAGAATTATCACCAAACTTTACCATTCCTCCTTCATACCTTTCCAAATCTAAGAACTTGTTCTTGTCGCTTGTCATATGGTGAGAGCATCCACTATCAATAACCCAGTCATCCTTTTCTTCAACTTGGGCAGCCAAAGCTCTTTCTACAACCTTATGATTGACAGATTTAGAGGATATTGGATCTTCTTCCTTGATGGCAATAAACACCCATTCATTTTCGAATTTGTTCCTATCTCTGATTCATCATCGGTTACTCCTTCATTATCATCTTCTTCATGAACATAATAACAATTCTTTTGGAACCTTTGTCTGTTGGAATTTGACCTTGTAGATCTTTTTGGACATCTTGAGGCAAAATGACCAATCTTATTGCAGTTGAAGCACTTAAAGGGTAATTTTCCTTCGTACTTACCAAAAACTCTTGGTAGTCTCTTTGTAATGAGGGCTTCAAGTTGAGTTGTTTCTGCTTCTTCCACTTCCATGTCTCTTCTTGCTTGATCATACCATGATAGCGTCCTTCAAGAGTTTTCTCCCCGATCAAATCTTTGTTTACCTTTCACAGAGGCACTGGCTTTGAATGCAGATTCAGTCTTGGGGGGATCATCTCCAAACTCGATCATTTCAAATGCAGCCAGTTTGCCAGCCAATTGGTCTCTTGTGACAGTTGTATGAGCTCTGAATTCATCAATGGCAGCAACCTTGATTTTGTAGGCAGCAGGAAGGGCTCTGAGAACTTTGCCAACAATCTCATTTTCATCCAAGACTCCACCAGCATTCCAAATTCCACACACCAGCTCATTTACTCTAGGCATAAAGGTAGAAATATTTTCATCATCTCTCATCTTCAATCTTTCAAATTTTCCTTTTAGACTCTGCAACCTTGCACACTTAACATACTCATCTCCTTCATGTAGAAGTTCTAGTTTGATCCAGATCTCATAGGCAGTTGGTAGGTCAATAACATTTGAGAGCTCTGAGTCAGATAATGCGCTTAGAAGAGCCTCTTTGGTCTGTAGATTGTTTTCAGCATCTGTGAGTTCATTTGGGGTTGTCGGACCACCTTGAGGTGGAACATATGCTTTTGTGATCATGGATAAGTGCGCCTTTCCCATACACTCCAAGTGATATTTCATGCGACCTTTCCAAAGAGAGAAGTTGGTTCCATCAAACTTCGGACTATCCTTCTTGTATGACAACATCCTGGATCTCCTCAAGAGGTTAAGCTCTTTTTAGAGGAACTTAGCTCCGATACCAATTGTTGATAACTGAGAAGGGGGGTTGAATCAGTTATCCTGAATTTGCTTTCAATTCAAACACTTAAATCCACTTTGTTATTTAATAGCATAGCAATTAATCATTCATGAAAGCATAAAGTATAAACACCAGAGCAGATACACATCAACACATGAGACACCAAGATTTTGACATGGAAAACCTGGTCAAGGGAAAAACCACGGGGTGATTAACCCAAGGATTATTCTTTGTTAGAAGAATAAGAAAAATAGATGGCACATGCCAATTAGGGCTCACTGCCTGAGCACACTGCTCACAAGAGGCTCACTACCTACAAGAGACACACTGTCTATAAAGTAACAAGTATCACAAACTTGAACTGGAGATTGACATCTTTACATGCCTGGATCAGTTCCATTTAAGCCCAAAAACTTTTGCTCTGCCTTTCGCACTCCTCTTCGCTACCACACACTCATCACACCAAGACACTCTTCAAAATAAATTCACAATCCCTTATTTATACAAGGCATTGACTTAGGAACAATCATCTAAGTCGGCAAACACCTACAAGATCATCTGCAAGACGTGTAATACATCCAGTCGGCCAGTCTCAGGAAGAACACCAACAACTGGTGGTCTTTACATCAAATCCAAACTCTAACTTCAATGTGGACTGCCAATAAGAATTGTGCACCATACAAGGATCACCAAAACCTTTCCTGAGTCACCAAGAACATTCGCACTTTATCAGCTTACTAGAATTCTTCTCTTCTTCATCCGGAACTTCAAGAACACAGTCTGTCACCACTGTCACAATGAAAAAGGTACTTCTAGACCTCCAAACCATGAACAAATCTAGTTGTCACTTCACACTGACTTCTTCAGCACTCCCTCCAATCTGCAGAATGAGATAATGCAATTCTAGAGCTCACCGGACCGACCAATCTGTGACACTCTGTCACCACTGAACATCTGCCAGAACCGGTTCTACTAGAGCGACCATAACTTCTTCATATCTTCATGCGAACCTCTGAAATCTTGACTGGAGCATTTCAAGACTCATATCTGAAAACCCTTTAAACTGCATCCTCTAATCTTCATCTTATCTTGGACTTTTACCTTGATGTCATCACTGTTCTTCACTATTCCTAATTGAGGCTAATTTTCTCAATATCCTCAGCACACAGCTCATCCAATCCTTCTCATTAATGCAATATGAGTATTTTGACATCAATGACAACACTAGTTATCCTCATACTTGCAACAAAAGCATGAAGGAACCAACTGGAGCCACCATGAAGGATGAAAACCCAGAGATACCTCGTTGTCCCAGACATGAAGAATCATCATTTTATCAACCAAATCATTGTTGTACCTACAAAAGGAAGCCAATATGATGTCCAAGGTGATGGAGATAAGCCCTAAAAGCTAGAAAACATAGGAGATCAAACCTACATCAGTATTATTCCTACAGATCTAGTTCATTGCCTCAGGACCTATTCACAGCTGTCCTAGCCATCTAGTCATCAAATGCTAAACCTAGCAGGCCTCCGGTTAGAATATCTCTTCATCAAAAATATGTCATATACTCGTTTTGACTAGTCAACTCATTGGAAAAGTGATTTGTCTCATTAGACAACTCAAAAGTGACTATTTTGTCCTATTATCATGTGTTGAAAAGTTGTAATTTCATCTTTTTCCTAAAGGACAAAGTTAAATCTGGGAATGTAACTGCCATCGTCCAAAATTAAATGTTGTCAAATCTAAGCCCTTGGCAATGAATTGATCTCCACCATCCATTGAAAAACTCACTATGCTTGCTTCTCTATATAAAGGCAGCCTCTCTCATTGTAACGGGTAAGAAAGGACCGAAGAGAAAAGAATTGTTGAAACTCTACCATTTTTTGAATCAATGTAAATAGAATTTCATTTGTTTCTGCCATATGAGTTCATTTTGTTGATTGGATATGGTTCTCATGGTTCCTCTTCACCTTTCCAATTAGTTATTCAATTGAATTTGTGGTTAATTATTCATATATTTGATGGATTTCCTGATGCAATAGATAAGGAGGAACTCAAAACCATGAAAACATATTTCACAACAAAGGGTTATGACACCAATTTCTTCTTTAACTTAACATTGACTCTTGGTGGACTACAAAACCCAAAACTTGCTTCAACCCTAAATCTCTACCAACAAACTCAAGAAATACCTTTGAAATGATGTATGTGTAATGACAAGACCATACATGCATCAAGAACTTAGGGTTAGTAACTTTGGTTTAGTGCCTTCACAATTAGCCTTCACAAACTAGAGGCCCTTCACTCAGCATAGTCAGTCCATACCTTTGAATCTAAAAAGTGAACCCATGAAGTAAATACATGATAGGTAAGGAGGAACTCAAAACCATGAAAACATATTTCACAACAAAGGGTTATGACACCAATTTCTTCTTTAACTTAACATTGACTCTTGGTGGACTACAAAACCCAAAACTTGCTTCAACCCTAAATCTCTACCAACAAACTCAAGAAATACCTTTGAAATGATGTATGTGTAATGACAAGACCATACATGGATCAAGAACTTAGGCTTAGTAACTAAATGGTTTAGTGCCTTCACAATTAGCCTTCACAAACTAGAGGCCCTTCACTCAGCACAGTTAGTCCATACCTTTGAATCTAAACATTGAACCCATGAAGTAAATACATGATATGATATCTTTTTGGACCATTGAAAACATACTTGAAAACTAGCATGTGTTGCTTTGTAACAAAAACCTCAAATAGTGACTGGTAATCTACCCCTTAAGCCTGATCTAGACATTCCACATTGTCAACTTTTGACTTTCTTAATACTCTCCCAATACAAGGATCTTGCAACCTTTTCTGTAGATTGAAAAACACTTAAAACATCTTGTCCCACACTCTTCTAGGGTTTACAAGCATTGTTAGAACATAAAAATGTCTCATACTCAGTCATGACTGTGACTGTCAAATCTAGTCTTGCTACAACAAACTTGTTCAAGGATTCTAACACTCATTATTTTGTCAAATTTAACTTGAAGAATATGAAATGATGTCACTTACTACCCTTCCCAACTAACACCACCACAAAGAATGTTCAATCCACATTAAAATTAACCAAAATCACATCATTTCTACCTTTTTACCAGTCAGTGACAAGGCAGAACAGTACTAGGGCATGATAGAAACAGAACCAAACTTCATCCATAACCTCTGCACCTTTGGAATCTAAGAGAACACATATAGAACTACCATTTCACTAGTTTTTAGCACTTTCCATTGGATAAATTAGGAGAAACATAATTTTGAATGCTCACTGTTACCCTAGATGAGGGTTTGACAATTTAAAATAGTTTTCACAAAAAAGATCATAACTCACTCATTCTTACATGAAATTGAATGAAACAAGATGCAATGGGAAATAGATTCAACCTTCTTTCACTTACAACCACTCTTATGCCCTAACACGTCCATACAGGGCCATACTGTTCAAGGGAACATCAAGTAAACAGTTGAAACTTCAGAAAACAAAGATATAAGCATGCAAACTGTATTCTTTATTAATTTTCTTCAATAAAACTTCATGTTTTTCATCTCTACTCATCCTTCACCATAAAAAATGACTCTTGGAAGGCATATTTATGCTTAATACAACCTTTCTAACTTCCTTAGCCGACCAACTACCTTACAACTCTTCAACTTCTATTTGTTGCATTTGTACAACTTTCCATTTTTGCAAATTTGACATAAATGACCTCCTAAAAATGACTCAAATAACCTAATGACATCATCAATGTGGCCTCTTGGGCCTTATTACAACATTAAAACATCAAAATTGAACACAAGACTCAATATTGCCTCATGGAGGCATGTGATCAAATAGGTGCTCCTACACCAAACTCCTAGGGGAAAAAGAATTCAAGCCCCATTGAATTATCTTCTTCTTCCTGGTCTTCTAGTTCTTGTGCTTTCTTCTATCCATCATCTTTGCAACTTTTAGATTCCAAAACTCCATTTCTTGTATATATGGTTTAGTATCACTAATGTCTCCATACACCTCTTCTTGTTCCTTATAGCCTACACATACATAATCCAATGAAAAGTTAGAAACAAAATATTGAGACCTTGAGGTCTCCTCCTTGCCTCCTTGCATTAGAAACTCCTCTTCAACCATGTCCTTCAAGACCAACTGCTGCAACCTGCTACCATTATCAACTTCATTGTTTCCACCTATAACAAATTCTCCACTCATTCCAACCTCACTCTCAATGGCTGCAAACTTTTTCCATAAATCCTCTTCTTCATCCACCTTAACATTATCATCCTTTTCATCATCAATCTTTTCATCAACAACAATTTCATCAATCATTTGATCAACAACAACCATATCATTAATCTTAACATCAATAGCTTTATCAACATCAAACAAAGAAATTGTAGCATCATGTTTCTCACCTTGCACATCTTGAACCTTGGATTCAGACTTTTCCTCTTCCTATATGGTTGCTTTCCTTGATTGTCTTCTTCTTCTCTGTATAATCTTTCTAATGGGCCATTGCACCGTTCTACTTAATGGCAAATGCCAACTGCTCCACTAATGTAGTTCCCTTTCCATTCTTTCTATGGTTTGTGTCAATTCTCTAATCTTTTGGTCAAATTCCTCTTGCCTTGCCTTCTCCTTTTCTTTCTTTCTCGTTTCTTTTACTGTCTCCTCACCTTTTCTCTTTTTCATCTCTTGCCTCATATTTGGTACCTCCTTACCTTGCAAACTACTTTTCACTATTCTCTTAAACCAATCCATTTTCTCTCAAGCAAGCTTCTCCTTGCTTCTCAACTTCTCTAGCCTCACCTAGGTCCTTTCCACTTATCCTCAACCTAGTCTCTTGGCAACCAGGTTCTTTCTCTCAACCTGCACACAACCACAAACTCACAAACTCATGAGCCCAGACCTTTATGAGCTCTGATACCACTTTGATGCAATAGGTAAGTAGGAACTCAAAACCATGAAAACATATTTCACAACAAAGAGTTATGACACCAATTTCTTCTTTAACTTAACATTGACTCTTGGTGGACTACAAAACCCAAAACTTGCTTCAACCCTAAATCTCTACCAACAAACTCAAGAAATACCTTTGAAATTATGTATGTGTAATGACAAGACCATACATGGATCAAGAACTTAGGCTTAGTAACTTTGGTTTAGTGCCTTAACAATTAGCCCTCACAAACTAGAGGCCCTTCACTCAAGACAGTCAGTCCATACCTTTGAATCTAAACATTGAACCCATGAATTAAATACATGATATGATATCTTTTTGGACCATTGAAAACATACTTGAAAACTAGCATGTGTTGCTAACAACAATAGAAGAGGTAAGCAATGAAATGGTAAGTACACCTATGATTGTTTTGACATCTAGCATTGAGAAAGTTCAAGAGGACAAGGTAGACATAGTTGTGGATGAGTCTTTATACCATATGCAATGGTTTGAATCAAATGAGAAAAATGAACAAGTAGAGAAGGTTGTTGAAGTTGCTGATGATAAGGTTGTTGGTAACGTTGGTGTTGATGTTCATGATCAAGTTGTTGTTGTTAATGAAATTGCTAACAAGGATGTTTCAGATTTATCTGCTAATGAGGTATATGAAGGTTTGCAAGAGTATGATGCAGGTTACACTAATGGTGAATATGTTGTCATGTGGTGTTCTAATGATGAGGATGAAGAAAAACATAAAGCTACTGAGGTATATGCACAAGAAATGGAGTTTTGGAGCCTTGAAGTTGAGAGGATGATGAATAGGAGATGACATAAGAAAAAGAAGAGTAAGAAAGACTTAGGGACAGTTGCAAAGAAGAAGGACAAATTGTAGAAGAATTGGAAGACCAGGAAGAAGGAGCAGACCAGCATTCAATGGGACTTGAATTTTCTTTTCTTCAGGAGTATGGTGCAGGAGCACCTGATGGACTTTATGCCTCCATGAGGCCATTTTGTAAATATTTTCTTTATGTTGTGTTTTGATTCTTTTGTCATGTAATAAGGTCATAATAGACCATTTGTGATGTAATTGGAGTCATTTGAGTCATTAGGGATCAAACTTGTAAAAAATTGTCAAATTGTCAAAAAGTGCATTAAAGTTGCAACCTTGATTAGGAAGTTAGTTGTGGGTGGTTTGTAGTTGGAAAATGATTGGGAAAACATAAATACATGTTTTAAACATGAATCCCAAGGGGGAGAAGGTTGGAGAAGGTTGGAGAAGGTGGGTTGATACATTTTGATGTGATATCAATAAAAGATACCCTTGTTTCTGCATTTCTGAATGTTAAATTGTTGTTTCAGAGTTTGGTACAGATTTTTACGGTCTATATATGACCTAAATGTGGTATGGATGGAAATATTATTGAGTCTACTTTCCATTTTTTTTTTTTCCATCAAATTTCATTAATATTTGAATAAGTTATGGCATTTTTATTGAGGGTAGGTCAGCAGAGTTTAATTTTCTGAAAATGCAGTCTAAAAACATGCATGGTATAGACTAGTATGGCCTCACATTGATGCATATAATAGATTTATGGAAATATATGTGTTTATAGTTTACAATCCTTTTAATTTCATGTAATTTCATTAAGTTTTGAGTGAGTTATGTTATTTTTGGTGAAAGCAGTTTTGTAACAATCCAAGAGTTTACACAGGAACAGTCAAGTTTTGAACCTTTCCTTCCAAAGTAACCATACCCCATTTCAACATATGTTATATAAGGGCTTAATGGGTATCCAAAACAGTTTTTATATCGTGGGTTTGAGTTGTATTCTGAAAAGTATGTCAAAATTACCTTATTTGTTGTTCTCATCAAAGCATAGTGGAAGATTGTGAGAAAAAGTCATTTGTTTGAAGTGTTTGTTTTGGTGAATCCTCCATGCACTGTATCAATTGGATCCTCCACCATACAAAATGACTCTTGGAAGGCATATTTATGCTTAATACAACCTTTCTAACTTCCTTAACCAACCAACTACCTTACAACTCTTCAACTTCCATTTGTTGCATTTGTGCAACTTTACATTTTTGCAAATTTGACATAAATGACCTCCTAAAAATGACTCAAATAACCTAATGGCATCATCAATGTGGCCTCTTGGGCCTTATTACAACATTAAAACATCAAAATTGAACACAAGACTCAATATTGCCTCATGGAGGCATGTGATCAAATAAGTGCTCCTACACCATTTCCTTCCCAACCTGTTGGTTGTTTTAAATTCCCAATCTGATCTCAAAGAACAAATCTATAGAATAGCCATTTTCTAATAATGGATTGGCCAACAAATAGGAAATGGGTTTTCAATCCTATTCCTTTGCACTTTAAGCTTTGTAAAACCAAGGAGGGTGATCCTAACAGCATTTCACTATGGGTTTCTTGCTATTTCTCTCAAAATACTGTTTAAACACTAGATATGTTTTTTTCTAAAACGCTTAAAGAATTACTGATATAGTGAAACAGTGGGCTAGATTCTCAAGCTTTAACATAATTCTTTGTAGAAGAACATGTGGGTAAACTAATGTCTATAACCTATAACTAAAATGGAGAATTAATTTGATATTCAAATAGGAATCATTAGGGAGTTGCATAAAGTAACATTTCTTCAGGATCAGTGCCTAATTCCTAGGTTACAAAGTCAAAATAGATATAAATGAAAACCCTACTGTAATCAGCATTCACTCAGCCCATTGTGACGATACTTGATAATGCATTATAGTATTATATTTCACCAGTTTCAAGATTAACTCTACTTAGTTATCCTTGTAAACTAATACTACATTCAATATTCCCTTAGAGCAATTATTTTACTACTTGAGTAAACGCCATAAGATGAATATGCATACACATGGAAGACTATGATGATGAATAAATTGATCCTTAACCAAATTGTATTCATAAATGTAGTAAAGTACACATGAGTAGGAGACAATATAATCTGAAACTTAACAATATTTTGTATAATGGGCTGATACTAAATTTACAAATGATTCTACAAATATATCAAACTATGAACTCAAGACAACACCTAAATTGGGAAAACTAATTCTATTTCCATGTACTATTGTACAAAACTTCTCTAAGATCAGATTGATCCCCATTCTTCAGACTATGTCTGGAGAGTATGAATTAGAACCAATGATTATCAATAAGCCCTAAATTCCCTTTTATAGAACAAGGGAGCAGACAAACTTCAGGCTTAAAGACAAAATGTCACATTTTCAATTGACAAAATAAGTTATAACAGGATGCAAATATAACCGTCTCTTAACTGACAGGAGATGCCTTTGTAACAAAATATCTCCTCCATCATTCTGAGATATTTGTTTTGATTTTTATTCCTCCTCACTTTGGCAGGAATTTCAAGTTGTGATGCTGATGGGTGGCAGTTTGTCAGATGTCATTAGAGCTTAGACACCCTTCATGTGCCATCTACTTGTTCAAATAAATGAGCATCCTCTGCTCTACCTCTTCAACCATGCGCCCAAGAGTGAGAATACCTGCAAGGACCAATATCAGAAGAAAACCCCATAAACTAGAGTCCCTCTCATTATGCCCAGTCCCAGGCACAGATATGTGACTCCTTGTTTCTGTTAGTGAGATTTCCAACAGTCTCAACTAGACAGAAACCAGAAGAAGCCACACATAGTAGGATCAAATTGTGCCATTTCTCTAGCTAGGGGAGTAGCAGCAACAACCACAAATCTCCTTTCTACCTCCACATGTTTCATCTAGAGGGGCAACACAACCATTGATGGCTTGCTAATTGTATGTCATTGTGCATGGTTAGTCTGGAGATATTTATATGAGCTAAGTTTGATTGTGTGAGTTCATTGAACTATGTTAGGAATTGGGTGTTGAATGAATCTTTCATAGTTTGAAAACCCTTCCATTAGCTTAAGATTGCACAATCTACGCAGCATTGTGGGCTATCTGGCTAAGTAGAGATTTGTTTATTGTTGGGAATCTATCTATCCATTTGTTGATAATTCTTGTAGCTATCTATAGGATCTCTTTACCCATTTTCTCTCTCCCCTTTTCCTTTTGCATTTTGTTTATTAGATCCTGTTAGAGTAGGTTTCGTAAACTTGCATAGTGCTATCACATAATCCATATCTAGTGAATGCAAGTTAGCATATTGCTTGTTGTAGGCTGAAATCACATATTTTGTAGCAATCTAAGTATATATCAGTTTGTCTATGCATTATCAAAGAAAAAAACTAATAAGTTTATCTATAATCAAACCCTAATGCACTAAAGTTTGTCTACATTGCATGTAAACCTCCTTGGTTGGAACAACAAAGCACATATCCACTGAGTTATCCTACAAGTTAAGACATGACATTAGAAAACTTGGGGCAATCCTATTCTAAAATTTTGGGATAGGATTCCTTTTAAGAGAGGTGAGATACTCACCATCTTAGCTACGTTGTTGCGTGCTAAAACACCCATCAACACAACTAAAATGTACATAGGAGGATTGTGAAGTTTGTATTTGAAAAATAAGGTGTACACAAGAACCCCTATGACACTTTATAGGTAGTACAAGTACAAAAGACATAATATGACGTGTAAAAATCCCCCCAAAACACAAATCAGATATGGCACTTTACTTTAGTGCATTTACAAATAAATGTGTTGTTATAGAGTTCTTACAAGGGTCCAAAAGAGGATGATTTTAGTTTATGGACCATGAGGTGATCACAAGAAGAGATAGTCAAATAGGTCCTTGCAACCCTCAAAAAATAACAAAAACTAAAAATTAAACCTTCCAAAGCAAATAATGCTATAAAACATGCCCCCCAAAAAAATTGACAAGATTTGAGTACAATTTGTGCAAATTGAAAGCCAAAATTAATCTAGTACCCACCGACCTTCCTGTTGTTGATGAAACCTATCGTTATCCCTCGAGCTTGCCTTCCTTTCTCGCATTGTAGGATGCTAGTTGTTCTCGCACTAGAGCTAACTTAGGTAGTTGTTCTCACACTAACTACTGGGGCAAACAATCGATCGAGGGTGAATGAAGGAATTGTTTATAACACAATGATTTTATAAATTTTCAAGAAAATAGGCATTCCGATGCAAAAAGCATGTACCATTATATTCCTTGTATTTTTTGATAATTTTAAAAAATTGCCAAATTTTGACATTGTGGGCAAAAGTTATGCCTGTTGCAAGTATGAGGTGATCCAGTGTTGTCATTGATGTCAACATACTCATATTGCATTGACAAGAAGGATTTGATGAGCTGTGTGCTGAGGATATTGAGAAAATTAGTCTCAGTCAGGAACAGTGAAGAACAGTGATGAGAAGAAGGTAAATGTACTGTATAGGATGAGAACCGGAGGATGCGGATTAAAGGGTTAGTAGATATGAGTCTTGAGATGCTACAGATAAGATTTCAGAGGTCCGCATGAAGATCTGAAGGAGTTGTGGCTGCCGGTATAGAACCGGGTCCGGCAAGTATCCGGAGGTGACAGAGGATCACAAAAAAGGTCCGGTGAGGTCCGGAATTGTATTACCCTAATCTGCGGATTGAAAGGAGTGTTTAAGATGTTCTTGTGATGTGTCATCCTGATTTGTGTATGATTTGAAGGTCCGGAAGTACCTCTTGCATTATGACAGTGGCGACAGACTATGTTCTTGAAGTTCCGGATGAGGAAGACAAGAGATCCCAGTAAGCAGAGGAAGTGCGGAAGTATCCGGACATTCAGACAGGCTTGTGAAGGTTCTTGGATCATGTTTAGGTTGTGTTGTTGGTCCGCATTGATGGTAGAGCCCGGAATTGAAGTTATTCTTCCGGATGAAGTTCTTGCTCTGTGTAGCCGACCGGATGAGTTGTTCATCCTGCGAAGGTTCTTGTGATGGCCGACCGGATGTGTTATTCATCTTGCGGATACTCCTATGGTTGTTTGCTGACTTAGATGTTTGTTCCTAAGTCGATGTCTTGTATAAATAACGGTTTGTGAGTTCATTTCAGGGGGTGGTGTGAGGATGAGTATGATATAGCGAAGAAACGTGCGAAAGGTAGAGCAGAGATTGTTGGGCTTAATTGGAACTGATCCGGACATGGTAGAGATGTCATTCTCCAGTTCAAGACTGTGATTTTCATCACTTTGTAGACAGTGTGTCTCCTTGTAGGCAGTGGGCCTCTTTGTGAGCAGTGTGCTCGGGTAGTGAGCCCTTATTGGCATGTGCCATTCATTTTTCTTTATTCTTCTAACAGAGAATAATTCTTGGGTTAATCACCCCGTGGTTTTTCCCTTAACCGGGTTTTCCACGTCAAAATCTTGGTGTTCAATGTGTTGATGCTTATCTGCTCTTGTGTTTATGTATTATGCTTCCATGGTTGATTATTTGATATGCTGCTAACTAACAACAGTGAGTTAAGTGTTTGAATGAGAAGAAGTTTTATACAACTGATTCACCCCCCCCCTCTCAGTTGTATGCCCTAGATCCAACAATTGGTATCAGAGCCAAGTTCCTCTGACAAGAGCTTAACCGCTTGAGGAGATCCAGGATGTCGTCATACAAGAAGGATAGTCCAAAGTTCGATGGAACCAACTTCACTCTCTGGAAAGGTCGCATGAAGTGTCACTTGGAATGCATGGGAAAAGCATACCTGGGTATGATTTCAAAACCATATGTACCTCCACAAGGTGGTCCGACTACTCTGAATGAAATCACAGAAGCTGAAAACAATCTGTGGACCAAGGAAGCTCTTCTAAGCGCATTGAATGACTCAGATCTCTCGAATGTCATTGACCTACCCACTGCATATGAGATCCTAACTAAACTGGAACTTCTGTATGAAGGAGATGAGTTTGTCAAAAGTGCAAGGCTGCAAAGTCTGAAAGGGAAATTTGAAAGATTGAAAATGAGAGATGATGAAAACATCACTACCTTTATGCCAAGAGTAAATGAGCTGGTATGTGGAATCAGAAATGCTGGTGGAACTTTAGATGAAAATGAGATTGTCTGCAAAATCCTAAGATCCCTTCCTGCTGCCTACAAAATCAAAGTTGCTGCCATTGATGAATTCAGAGCCCACACAACTGTCACAAGAGAACAACTGGCTGGCAAACTAGCTGCATTTGAAATGACCGAGTTTGGAGATGATCCTCCCAAGACTGAATCTGCTTTCAAAGCCAGTGCCTATGTGAAAGGCAAACAGAGATTTGATCCGGGTGAAAACTCATCAAAGAAAATGTCATGGTATGATCAAGCAAGAAGAGACATGGAAGAAGAAGAAGCAGAAACAGCTCAACTTGAAGCCCTCATTGCAAAGAGACTGCCAAGAGGATTCGGTAAGTATGAAGGAAAACTACCCTTTAAGTGTTTCAACTGCAATAAGATTGGTCATTTTGCCTCAAGATGTCCGGAGAGATCTGCAAGATCTAATACTCACAGACAAAGGTTTCAAAAGAATTGCTATTATGTTCATGAAGAAGATGACAATGAAGGAGTAACAGATGATGAATCAGAACCAGGAAGCAAATCCGGAAATGAGTGGGTGTTTATAGCCATCAAGGAAGAAGATTCCTTGCTCTATGAATCTGTCAATCACAAAGTTGTTGAAAAAGCCTTGGCTGCTCAAGTGGAAGAAAAGGATGATTGGGTTATTGACAGTGGATGTTCTCACCATATGACTGGTGACAAGAATAAGTTCTTAGACTTGGAAAGATATGAAGGAGGAATGGTAAAGTTTGGTGACAATTCTGCTGGCAGAATCAGAGGTAGGGGAACTATTTCCTTTGATGGTAAGAGCAAAACAGGAAATGTACTGTATGTTGAAGGATTGAAGCACAATCTTCTCAGTGTTGGTCAGTTAGTGGACAAAGGCTATGATCTCTGGTTCAAGAATGGAAAATGCAGAATCTTTACAAGCTCCGGAACTGAAATTGCATCCGGTACTCAGACAAGAGGTAACATCTTTCATCTGGTTGGTTCAAATAAAAGTTGTTTGTTTGTTCAAATTGATCAGAGTTGGTTATGGCATAGAAGAATGTGTCATGTAAATTTTGATAACATCATCAAAATAAGCAATACTCAGGCTGTGAGAGATCTTCCAAAGTTGATAAAACCTACAAATAGTGTGTGTAAAGAATGTCAGTTAGGCAAACAAAGCAGAGTCTCTTTTAAAAGCAAAGATCAGTCTTCTACCGGACTGTTGGAATTAGTACATACTGATCTATGTGGTCCGACAAGAATCAAGAGTCTGCAAGGTGATAGATATTTCATGTTGTTAATAGATGATCATTCCCGGATGATGTGGGTTACCTTTCTAAAAGAAAAATCAGAAGCTTTTGAGAAGTTCAAAATCTTCAAAGCTATGGTGGAGAATCAAACCGGATTGAAACTAAAGTGTCTAAGGTCTGATAGAGGTGGTGAATTTACATCTGGTGAATTCATTGACTTTTGTGAGAAACAGGGTATAAGGAGACAGTTGTCTGCTCCTAAGACTCCACAGCAGAATGGAGTAGTTGAGAGAAAGAACCGGACCATCCAGGAAGCTGCTAGGACAATGATGTTGGAAGCAAATGTTCCTCAAATGTTTTGGAAAGAAGCTATCAGCACTGCAGTCTACACTCTCAATCGAGTTCAAATCAGAAACAACACCGGTAAGACCCCCTATGAACTCTGGTTTGGCATCACTCCTACTGTGAAATATTTCAGAGTATTTGGTAGCAAGTGTTATATTAAAAGAGATGAAGATCTAGGAAAGTTTGATGCTAGAAGTGATGAAGGAATTTTCTTGGGCTACTCCACTCAAAGCAAAGCATACCGGTGTTACAATAAGAGATTGAGGAAGATGGTAGAAAGCACCAATGTAAAGGTTGATGAAGGAATTGAGAAGCCTTCAAGATTTTATGAGTTTGATGAAGATGACCAAGATAGTGTTCAAGAACCTCAATCCTCTCCGGTGAGACAGAGTCAGCCTGATCCGGTAAATCAGGAAGAAGAGATAGGTTTGAATGAGCATGATCAAGAAACAGCAGTGCTGGATACTCCCAAAATTCCAAGGTATGTAAGACTGAATCACTCTGAAGATCAGATCATAGGTGACAGAAGCAAAGGTGTACAAACTAGAAGGAATATTGCTCAAGATCAGAATGAATGTTGTCTGATTTCAAAGATTGAACCTAAAACAATAAATGAAGCCTGCAATGATGAAAACTGGACCAAAGCAATGGAAGATGAACTGATGCAAATTGAGAAAAATCATACTTGGGATCTTGTTCCCAGACCTAGAGACAGGAATGTAATTGGAACCAAGTGGGTCTTCCGGAACAAACTAAATGAAGCTGGTGAAGTAATCAGAAACAAAGCTAGATTGGTCTGCAAAGGCTACTCTCAAATAGAAGGAATTGACTTTGAAGAGACTTTTGCTCCGGTAGCAAGAATTGAAGCAGTCAGATTACTTCTTGCATTTGCTGCCTTCAAAGACTTCAAGGTATATCAGATGGATGTCAAGTCTGCCTTCCTAAATGGTGATCTGGAAGAAGAAGTCTACATTGAACAACCGGATGGATTTCAATTGTCTGATAATAATGATATGGTCTGCAAGTTGAAGAAAGCTTTGTATGGATTGAAGCAAGCCCCAAGAGCATGGTATGAAAGGTTGGATAAGCATCTTGTGCAGATTGGATTCAACAAAGGTACTGCTGACAGCAACTTATATTTCAAAATTGATCATGAAAACATTCTGATTGTTGAAGTGTTTGTGGATGATATCATTTTTGGAGGAAGAGATAGTATGTGCAAAACTTTTGCAAATCAGATGAAAAGTGAGTTTGAAATGTCTATGCTTGGTGAAATGAATTTCTTCTTGGGTCTGCAAATTACTCAAACAAAAGAAGGGATCTTCATTTCTCAGACCAACTATGTGAAAGAATTGTTAAAGAAATTTGGTATGGAAGACTCAAAGCCTATGAACACTCCTATGGCAACCGGATGTAAGTTAAGCAAAGATGATGATTCTCCAAAGGCAGATCAGACAAAGTATAGATCAATGATTGGTGGATTGTTGTATCTCACTCAAACTAGACCAGATATAATGCAGGCTGTTGGTCTTGTGGCAAGATTCCAGGCTGATCCTAGAGAATCTCATGTTATGGCAATCAAAAGAATTTTTAGATACTTGAAAGGAACAGTTGAGTATGGTCTATGGTAGCCTAGAGATCCGGATTTCTCTCTTCATGCTTACACAGATGCAGATTGGGCAGGAGATGTGGATGACCGGAAGAGCACTAGTGGTGGAGCATTCTTTTTGGGGAAGAGATTGGTTTCTTGGCTAAGTAAGAAACAAGATGCAATATCTCTGTCTACAACTGAAGCAGAATACATTGCAGCAGCAGGTAGTTGCACTCAAATCTTATGGATGAAGCAGATGCTAAGAGACATCAAAGTTGAATATGAGGAGCCTATCACAATCTTCTGTGATAATTCAAGTGCAATTAATATTTCCAAGAATCCGGTATTGCATTCTAAGACTAAGCACATATCTATCAAATTTCACTTTTTGAGAGAACAAGTAAACAAGGAAGAAGTCAGATTGGAGTATGTTCCCTCCAAGGATCAGATTGCAGATATCTTTACAAAACCTCTTCCCAAGGACTCTTTTGAATATCTCCGGGAGAAGTTAGGGGTCATGGCCCCTCCGGTGATGAACTAAGATGCACTGATGTGCATCAGTCCGGTGGCTATCACAGTCATATCTTGTGATCCGGACTAATGGGGAGCTGCAACTAAGGGGGAGCAGCTGGTATGATTCTGATGCATGAGAATTGCAAGTATGAGCCCTTTGCCATTGATGTCAAAGGGGGAGAGAAGACATGTGAAAAACAAGTGGTTGATGATCAAAGGGGGAGCAGTAAAGGAAGAGAAGACATATGAAAAGTTGAAGTTCTTGTCCTAATGGTTTTTCACATCATATGTTGCCATCAATGACAAAGGGGGAGATTGTTGCAAGTATGAGGTGATCCAGTGTTGTCATTGATGTCAACATACTCATATTGCATTGACAAGAAGGATTTGATGAGCTGTGTGCTGAGGATATTGAGAAAATTAGTCTCAGTCAGGAACAGTGAAGAACAGTGATGAGAAGAAGGTAAATGTACTGTATAGGATGAGAACCGGAGGATGCAGATTAAAGGGTTAGTAGATATGAGTCTTGAGATGCTACAGATAAGATTTCAGAGGTCCGCATGAAGATCTGAAGGAGTTGTGGCTGCCGGTATAGAACCGGGTCCGGCAAGTATCCGGAGGTGACAGAGGATCACAAAAAAGGTCCGGTGAGGTCCGGAATTGTATTACCCTAATCTGCGGATTGAAAGGAGTGTTTAAGATGTTCTTGTGATGTGTCATCCTGATTTGTGTATGATTTGAAGGTCCGGAAGTACCTCTTGCATTATGACAGTGGCGACAGACTGTGTTCTTGAAGTTCCGGATGAGGAAGACAAGAGATCCCAGTAAGCAGAGGAAGTGCGGAAGTATCCGGACATTCAGACAGGCTTGTGAAGGTTCTTGGATCATGTTTAGGTTGTGTTGTTGGTCCGCATTGATGGTAGAGCCCGGAATTGAAGTTATTCTTCCGGATGAAGTTCTTGCTCTGTGTAGCCGACCGGATGAGTTGTTCATCCTGCGAAGGTTCTTGTGATGGCCGACCGGATGTGTTATTCATCTTGCGGATACTCCTATGGTTGTTTGCCGACTTAGATGTTTGTTCCTAAGTCGATGTCTTGTATAAATAACGGTTTGTGAGTTCATTTCAGGGGGTGGTGTGAGGATGAGTATGATATAGCGAAGAAACGTGCGAAAGGCAGAGCAGAGATTGTTGGGCTTAATTGGAACTGATCCGGACATGGTAGAGATGTCATTCTCCAGTTCAAGACTGTGATTTTCATCACTTTGTAGACAGTGTGTCTCCTTGTAGGCAGTGGGCCTCTTTGTGAGCAGTGTGCTCGGGCAGTGAGCCCTTATTGGCATGTGCCATTCATTTTTCTTTATTCTTCTAACAGAGAATAATTCTTGGGTTAATCACCCCGTGGTTTTTCCCTTAACCGGGTTTTCCACGTCAAAATCTTGGTGTTCAATGTGTTGATGCTTATCTGCTCTTGTGTTTATGTATTATGCTTCCATGGTTGATTATTTGATATGCTGCTAACTAACAATAGTGAGTTAAGTGTTTGAATGAGAAGAAGTTTTATACAACTGATTCACCCCCCCCCCTCTCAGTTGTATGCCCTAGATCCAACAATGCCTTGTCAAAAAAGTTAGATAAAAGTGCAAAATGGACTTTTAGAGGCAAATCCCCAAAAAATAAAGCAAAATGGGAAAAAATAAATTACACCATGAAGTAAACAGAATCAACTTTTCGTCGCTTATAAGAAGTTAACAAACTAACTCCTCGAATGCAAGATATTATAAAAAGAAAGCAAACCCCCCTTTACATGCATAAAAAACAACTTGGGTCCCCTAGGTGGCTCCACTATCTAAAAGGGGGTGGTAGTGGTACTAGGGTGGAGCACTAACAGAGAGTGGGCGGAGCACTACCTAGTGAGTAAAGTGGGGCCTGCTAGTGGTGTGTTGACGATGCATTGGTGGCACCGCCAGTTGAGGTTGGTGGCGTCACTCATGGATGGTGGCATCGCTTGGGAGAATCGCTGAAGTCGTACAAAGCGAAGATGATCACTAGTGATGGAAAAAATTGGTGGTTCTAGTGTAGAAACCTTGATGCAACAACTTTATAAATAATTAAAGTTATTTATAATACATATTATAATGTGGACAAACATAAATCAAACAATAAACACATTTCGAAAGCTAGAGAAACCTTTGATGTTGGAGGAGTTAGATTCAATGGTGGTTGTTGGTTGATGAGTCCATGGTCTTGGTTTGAAACAATTGTTGTAAAGAAAAAAATACCAATGATGCCTCTTATTGAGTTGCTTAGGCTTTGAAAATGGTGGAAGTTGTGGATAAATTTAGTTGGGAGCTTAGATTGGGGGAAACTTTTGTAACTCAGGCACAATCAAGCTAAACAAAAACTAGAAAACCAGAAGATTTGCAAAAATAAACTAGATGAAACACTAGCATGCCAAATCCAATTTTTTTATAGAAATCGTTGTAAAAATTGAATTGGGCAAAAAAATTGCCTTCTATATAGGTACAATTTGTGGAATTACATATTGTACCATACGAGGCAAGTATGTATCTCCCCTAAAAATGTAAAATTTGCTTATGTTAAAAATTGATGAAATGACATGCAGTTGTAGCTTTCTCGTGCCTTCTAGACTCAACAATGATGTTCATTTGGCTCCACAACGCATTTTTGATAGAGCTAAGTGCAAAATTCAAAAAAATAGGAAGGGTTTTGCAAGCTTGCTCTAATACCATGTTGGAGTAGCCAAGATCAACTTGTAAGATCAACATAACCTTCCACAACAAATGAATGTGCACAATGAAAGTCAAAACTATCATACAATGAATCAAATATGAAGCTTACAAAATACAAACAAGCTCCCTATACAAGTAGGACAAGGAGGAAGAAGGAAGGTAGGAGTAGACAACTGACTAACCCTCCAAAGTGAATGACACATGCGATCACACTTGGGACAAGTGTGAGTACATGTGTTGTAAAGTCCCTTATGGAACTGTTAGATCAAAACTAATAAAATTTTTGTGATCACTAAAACTCTAACTCTTTCTGATCACCAAGTTCCAGCTATGGGCAAGGTGAGAGTATACATATATTAGAATGAGGACAATGGAATAACTAAAAGATGTTGGTGGCAAGTTGACCAACTTACAATATAAGCATAATCATATAACCAATCAAGCCAAACTGGTTGATAGTGAGTCCAAATTCCAATCAAGCCAAATTGGCTAAATACATGTGGAATTGCGTCAACACCAAAATGACAAACTAACTCACACGATTCCGATTCACACCAAGATGGTGGAAAATACAGAAAATAAAAATGGATCTAATGGTTGAACCAACCAAGATCTTACAATGATTTTCCAAGATCTACTAGTGGTAAATCATCTAGTATATTACAATGATAGAAGATAAGCAATTATTTCTAAATCTAGGAATTATATCGAACATTACTCCATCAAGATAAAAGTGGACATTTCATCAAAGAGTTGGCTAGAAAGATGAAAACACATAAAATAATTACCTAGATTGAGATGATAAGATTGAGTGATGATCAAGTGTTGAAGTTGAACCAATAATTCGATAAACTACCGATAACTCCAATCCTGACTATTATAGGAAATATTCAAAGCTGTTGTAGGAATCATCCACTTAATTGATTGTAGACATTTTGTCAAAAAGATGTATCATAAACTGAAACTTGAGTATTACAGTTGAATGCAATTCTTAAACCCAAAGATAGTACTAACTGATAATCATCAATTAATGTCTGCAACATAGTTTATCACTCACAAAAATTCACCATGTTTGATTTAATGAAGTTATATGGCAATTCTGAGAATCCTGTTAGATGATATGAGTAGCTTTAAAACTCATTAAGAAGTTAGAATTAATAAAGATTACTAATTCCAAATACAATATTAACTTCTAAAAGCTATGATAAGGCCTAAAGGATAGTAGATAACAATCTTTATTATGGTATGGTCCCACTCAACAAGCATCAAACTTTATTTTATTGCCTTCAAAGGCATTAACCCCAATACTCACCAAAGGCAACACCTCAAGAAGTACAATATGCCTTTTTGAATTTTCAAAATATATTCCAAGACCAATCACTACATAATATACCAAATAATTATCAAGGGCTTCCATAAGGATACTGCAATTCATTTTTGAGTTCCATTTCTTTTTAAAATTGTTAGAGTCAAAGGCATGGATAAACCTTGTCAATCCTTGTCTCCCCTTGGTACAACAACTTGTATTAACTAGCAATTGCTCCTTGGTGTGCAATGGGGATGCCGAAGAGTTGTCAAAGTTCAATTGCCATGTATTTAAGTGAATGATGATTATCTTGTATCTTTATGACCCATGTCATCATGTAGCATTGGAAGAGATTATATCAGGCTATTGAGAGCTATGTAGTATTTAATAACTAGAACTCATCATTCCTCCAATATCACAAGTTGAATAAACTTTTTTGGAGCATCATCTCTATTGGCCAATGAATCCACAACCTTAACATTTTCCACATTCTCCACCATCTATCAAAAATTGTGTGCTTCTGCTACTCAATCCTGGTATTTTATTTGATACACGTAGGTAATGAATGCATTTGAACATGTAGGTGCTAGTCATTCTAAGGCACCAATAGTTGGAAAATGTCAACCCAAAAGTTCTCCTCATATGGGCATGATTATTTGAATCATCTTGCATCACTTTGGTAAAGCTCTTGCCATCTATGGATCATTGGCATGGAACGACTGATTGAAAGTCATTCTCTTTATTCTTGGTGGATCATCGGCATGAGAAGTACCACTTCATGAAGCTCTAGTGGAGCTAGATGACATGGACCAGCCCATACAAAGCTCCATTTTTTACATTGTAAAAGTACCATACCTCAATCTTGAATGTAGGGTTTTCCATTAGAATGCTTGACTATAGCCCCAAGTCTATCACAAAACATAACACTTTTTGCCACTATGTTTATGCAATTAAGCTTAGTTTGTAATCCCATGATGGCTAATAATTTTTTGTTTTAGGAAATGTCTCTTCAATTGTCATGGGTGGTAAAGGTAGAATTTGGAAATAATTATTCATTGGAAGGTTATGCATGTAGCCATGTTCTCTAGTTGAAACTGAAAGGTACTTTGAATCCACAAATTTTATTTCAACATCATACGGAAATAAGGATATGGTTTGTCCATACACCCTTTGGTATACTATACACATAGTAAAAGTAAAAGTATGGTGGGCCTTACTCAAACTATTTAAGAGGGAGAGAGAGAGATATATATATATCTTATGTTGCTTTCTATTTTTGTTGTGGGATAATTTGTGATCTTTCATGTTTGGTGTCTAGCCTCTATTTGCATGCATCTCCTTTCTAGAGTTTTCTGTTCATGCACTGCACCTGGGTTCAATTGTATTCCATTAGTTGTTAACTATACATTATTTGAAGCATGTATGTTTGTTTATCACAAGCCTCATATTTCACATATTGACACCTACATTTAATAGGCATTCTCTTGCAAATATAAGCATGGTCACCACTTACAATATTTTTAGTTGTCATCTTGCCTACCATCATGCATCCTCTCATGGGATGTGACATGATACAAATATCGATCAAACTTAGTGACCCTCATTGCTTTTATAATCTCACACATTTTCATAATTTAGAGCTCAAATGAATTAAAATTAAATTTAGACATGCTATAGCTTTAGATTGAGAATTCCTAATTTTCTAAAGATATTAAATTTCCAGGGAAAAACTTTTAACAAAAAATTGTTTTGAATTTGTAGAAGATATGAGAATGATCTAAAGACCTACAATGGCATGCATTATTAGTCAAAAAGAGGGCCTCCATCCAAGGAACAACCCTCGTGGAAAAATGTTTGTAAAAAGAACATGATTATTAGTCAAAAAGAGGGTCATTGTCCAAGGAACAACCCTCATGGAAAACTAACAAATACCTAGATATCAATGTTCCAAAAATTATATTTTGTTAAATAAATAAAATGTACATAAGCATGCTATATTTAAAAAAGGTAGGGAGTGGTTTATATATATATATATATATATATATATATATATATATATATATATATATATATATATATATATATATATATATATATATATATATACCTCTCTCTCTCTCTCTCTCTCTCTCTCTCTCTCCAGATTAGAAGAAATTCCCTTGCTTAGGTCTTACTATATCTCCATTGAGGATTATGCAGAACAAGTTGCGGGAGGTCCCAAATGAAGGGGATAATGCTACTCTTGCTAGATAGGAAACCGTGGAAGATGGCCAAGATTTGCTAAGGAGAGTGTGGGACAACTCCTAAGTTGATAAACTTATGTTGCCCATGCGGCATAATTATTATGGTTTCTTTTTATTTTAGTGAGATTGTGCCCTTGTTATTTTATTTGGTTGTTATTCCCTTTTAAGTCGTGTATTTATTTTATTCCCAACTTTAATGATGAGTTAATTTGAAACTTAATCTTATTCCAAACATTTTTTAAATCCAACTATATACTTTTACTCATGAATTTAATATATAATATTTTCATTAAAAAAATAATTATATATATTCTAACAAATAAAAAACTTCTTTTGAAATTTTTAAACTTATCTTTATATTAGGAAAATAATTATTTAAAGGTAGATAAATATTTGAATAACAAAAATAGATGAAATTAACTATTTTCTAAATATGTATAATTGTTTCTCAAATGCAAGGAAGAGCTATTATTGGTGCAAACATCACACATTAGCACTTTCTACATCCACCATATGACCACTTTCTAAGAAAAGGGAGAGGCCCACTTAAAAACAATGTTTTAATAAAAATATATTTCAAAAGTTTGAAGCTTTCAAAAATAAATATGAAAACAATGATTACGAAGATCATGTGGGCTCTTTTTTTAATTTATCCTTACCAAAACTCACCCATATCCAGCGAGTCGGAGAAGACTCTGTAGATCCATTTGCCATTTTTTTGAAAAGATGGAGACCGAAACCACCAGAGGGCAGGTGAGAACGCCGGAGAAAACGAAAACACAAAAAAAATTTGACGAAATCGAACGGTTAAAAATCTTTTGCAACGTTCACAAACCTCGATTCGGCGCCCCAGCCCATTCACTTCGCTAAAAATTATGAGATTAATTAGTTGGGAAAATCAACCATTTGACCAAGCGATGGGGGCAACAGTTAATCTTTGTATTCCCAGCTCATCCAAAATGGGCAAATGGAAATGAAAAAGTTGAAACAAAAACTGGTTGATGCTTTTGTGGAATATCAGGAAACCGGAGCACGCCAAACCGTGGAGCTAAAAATGCGCATGATGGAAATCAAAATTAACGAACAGCTCCAATCATTTGAATCGTCTTGCACACCTATACGTCTCCGTCAACTGTCGATCACCGAAGTCAGGTTTTCGTATGTTAAAGGGAACGCCTTCGACATAATTAAAAACTCTTAAAAATCTTTCCCACATCCAAAATATGTGATTCCTTCAAATTCCCACACCCAGTTCAAAACAAATTTTGATTTGTGAATAAGACAAATCAAAGGAGGGTCGGTCAGCAACAAGACTTAATCCATACCAAAATATTAGTACGACTCCTTTTAAATATGTTAAATCCTTCCCAAAAGGATGTGCTCCTTCATTTCTCATGCCACTCTTAGACTTTGTACAACAACAAATATTAAGCACTATTTGGTCTTCTTATTATAGTGTACGACATCTCTTGGTGATCCCACAATACTGTGTCCCACATTTTGGCCAAAGTAGGACATTGAAATCAACATTTTTAACTAAATTTTCAATTTTTGGCACCTATAGCAACTAAACTGTTAAGAATTTGAAGATGATGTGAACTAGTGATTTTTGTGATTTTGTGTGTAGATTCTAATTTTTTTTTTCAAAATTAAAAAAAAATTGTGAATTTTTTTACGTAACTTTAAATAAGTTATTTTTTATAGTTAACAATATTTTTAAAAAGTGGCATTCAAACCATCTAGTATAACTTTTTTTTTATAGAAAAGATAAAATTTTAAATTTTAAATATAGATTCATAACACCAATATCTAGTGCATAGATATTTTTTTCAATTTTTTAAGCATATTTTTTTATTAATTTTTGAAGTGATATTATTATAATTTAGACACAGGTTTAAACTATATAGCGTAACTTTTTCTGTATGTATCCAAATTCTTTTTTTTGTTGAAACAAGCAGATCAATAGCTAGTGTGCAGATATTTTTCAGATTTTTTTTCAAAATTTTACTATTTTTCCATATGTGTAGAACAAAGAGCTTGATGTTTAGTGAAAAACCTATGTTCAGTAAAAAATAGAAAATAAATATAACAATCAAATTAGATATATATTCAAAATTATACTTGTTAGAAAGCTCATTTCGAGGGCTACAACCCTACAAATTATCTTCTCAAGTTCATTCCATTTAGAGGTCCAACCCAAGGTTTGAAACTGAAAATTCTAAGGAAATCTTGAGGCCTAGAGTGGAAGAGGCCATCCAAGGACCTTTGTTGGAAGGTATCTTCGAGCAAAGGTACTTTCACACAAAGGTATCACCTTTGTTTGAAGATACCTTCGCACAAAGGTACCTTTGTTCGAAGGTCCTTTGGGTCGCTTAAAAGATAAAAAAAAATTCATAATTGTCACCTTCAAACAAAGGTGGCTGACGAAAAAAATAACTAAAAAATTCATAACAAGAGACCTTTGTTCAAAGATCTTGAAGCCGACTTTTAAAAATAAATTAACTAAAGCTGGATATATATAAATAAGTAATTTAATTAAAAATTATTTGTCTTGAATTATATTCACGTTTTTTCAATTTTGGAAGGTTTTTAAAGACAATATATTTGGTGAAGGAGTTTTCAACTCATATTTTTTGAAGAAGGAAATGAGAAATAAAAGGACAAGGCAAAATAAAGCTATGCGATCATTTTCCAAAGAAAAGGAAAAACAATTATCTCAAGAAAGGTCACAAAAATACTACAAAAAAAAGTATGTACATTTTTTCTTTTGTATAAAAATGTTTCAAAAATATTAGATTTAGATATGTATGTTTTAAATAATTTTCAATAGTCTAGAATTTGTTGTAGCTAGGAAAAATATCACCGACACCTTATGTATCAACTCCTTCCATGACATGCTATTCCTTAGGACCATCTAGTGCATGTACAATGATCAAGGCCTCTCCCTATCCACCCATGCAAGGAAATTATAGGAGATACCACTACACCACCACTCACAGTTATTAGTTGTAGCAAGATCTACACCTCATTATCTTTGGTTCCAACCTAATTTTTCAATGTAGGCCAATCCTTCTCCCCTCTCAAGTGAAGGGAAACTATTGTTGACACATATAAAAAATATGGTCAAGGGAAACAATCTACCAAATAGCAAACATATGCAAAATACAATCGAATTAAAATAAATCCATGATAATTGTTTGATGACTAAAGAACCACCATGAAGGTGCCTAATATGACCTAACTAGAATTTGTCATCCTCATCTATATGGCTAGTTGTTAGTAGGGCCTCCACATGATATTGCTTGACACTAATCTATCAAAATTTTGTTGTCATGCTCTAAGGGTGCAACCCTTCCTCCATCTACTAATGTTGTTGATATCCCAATGGGATACTAGCATCATATTTGTTGTTGTTGTTATAGATCTATATATACAAGTTTATGACTAAGTGGAATTGTTCAAGAAACAATGTCCTCTTGTGTTAACACGTGTCCGATGTGCTTTCTCAAACTTATATTGATCTTGTGAGCTCATTGGAATGGTCAATGGTCCATTTAAGCAATGGTCTAGATTTAAGGTCAACAAATAGTGCTTCCAAATTTTCCTAGGTCAATTACACACTTCAAAGCATAAATCTCAAATTTTGTGTAGTCATTATCTAATCTAATATTCATTGTCTAGTATTTGACATAGTTACCATGTACTTGATTGATACATGTCTAACAATTGTGTTACACAAAATGAACCCCTAGTCAACATGATCATAGTGTCTTAACAAGAAGATAATTGGGGTTCATTAGACTTTATTTCTTATAGTTTTGGTGAGTATCATGTGGATCTTAAAAGGCTTGTGTTATTCCATTATTATGTAAATATGACCAAATAACATGATATTTCAATATGGAACCTTAAATAATGTGTTGTTGCATAGGAATGCAAAGAGAAGGAGTTCAATATCTAGTTTATGCACATACAAACCTTTGTTCTCTATTTATCTCTAGAAAATCTTGTTACTTAAATTTTTTGACAAAACTCCTACAAAGCTTCTCAAAGTTTTTTATTTTTTAAAAATTGTGTGTACAAGTGATGATTTATAAAGTTCTCTTAGATATGTTTGTAATGTATAGTTCTATAATTTAATCCTAGAAATCATGGGTATACTAGAAATTAGATTTAATTTTAATCTAGTAGAATTATCTATTGGAATGCACATGTATCCTACATTCATCTTTCATATATGCACATGGGTAAGTAATATATGCACATGGACAAGTATAATATTGCATATTGTTATTAGGAAAATTGGATGAAATAAATAAGCATATCAAACCTAATAACACAATGAAATATGCAAATAACAAGATTAAACAAATAAAGCACAAACCTCACAAACCTTGTTATCCTGTGGCTTCCATTGTTTGCCTATCTGTTCTTGATCTTGATTATAATGAAGCCCTTAGAAGCGTATACTCCCTTGCTTGTTGAAGATGATAAGAATAGAATGGTTGTGATATGAATGTGCTATGAAGATGAGCTTCAAAGCAATGGGGTGATCTCAAGCAAATGGATAGTAATGGGGTGCCAAAGGCGCGCTAGTAATTTGACAGAGTAATTCTATTTAAAGCTTGGATGATAGAAATGGAGGAATAAGGTTCAATTTATAGACTCAGAAGAGAAAAGATCAACGGTTGAGAAGAAATAAGAAGATCAATGGTTGAGAATGGTTGATGAGTGTGCGCGAATAGAAAGAGGACAATTGTCCAAGTTCCTTCATGCAATAAGGAAGTTAACTGAATAGATTGAAGAGTTAACAGAATTGATTGAGGAGTTGACTAAATAGATTGAGGAGTTAACTCAATGGACTAATCAGTTAACTAGGTTGATTAGGGAGTTGACTGAATAGATTAAAGAGTTAACAAAATTGATTGATTAGTGAACTCAAATGACTAATTATTTAACAGATTTGATTGATGAGTTAACTAATTTTGACTGGAGGATAAATAGGACATGTGGGTGAGGGAATATTAGCTAATTAAATATTTAGAATATTTAATTACATGTGCAACATGGTGAGGTGGAAAAGGTGAGGTGGAAAGGTAAGGTGGATTTATGGAATTAGGACTTAAGATAGAGGAATTTAGGATTAATTAAATAATGTAGGATTATTTAATTATGTGAGACATTAGAAGAATTAAGGAATTTAATTAAATAAATTGATTTTATTTAATTATGGGATAATGAACCAATCAAATAAACTTAGAATATTTTATTTAATTGATAGAAGAAAATAAGAATTAAGATAAATATTAAAATATTTACTTAATTTGACATGAGCCAATTTTAGGTGTATACATTTTGCCCCTCTTTGAAGTAATATGTTTATCACGTTGTTTCAAAGAAAAAGATTGTCTGACAATGATATATGCCCCAGTTTGCCCCTGGTACAAGTTTGACGACAGGATGGCCCCTTGTGAGATTGGATGGGGAAGCCAAGGTGGACGGCATGAAACGGACAATCTCACGATGAAGAAGGTGAAAAACAGGTTAGCATGAAGAAATTGGTTGGAGAAAGAGCTGAATGATATGTGATGCAAGATAGAATGATAACACACACAAGCAAGCAAGCAAGTATGTACAAATGATACAAGAACAAACAAGGTATTACCCCTGTCTAGCCATAAATTGAATGATAAATCGGTACTGATTGACGACGATAGTGTTGTCATTGCGGGGAAAGATATATCCCTAGATCAACACAAAGATGCGGGAAAGATATATCCCACTGATGATGATGATTGATTGATTTGGTTTACGACCAGATTAGGATTAAGACTATTGATTGTTATTGGATTATCTGACAAGATTGACTTGACTTGAGTGGTATGGATTAATGATGGACCTGCATTTGGATTACTGCTCCGACTGACAACTAGGATTTTTGACGAGAGACACAATGATAGATAGAAATTTGATTTGATAGAAGAAAATGCAAATGAAGGAATCACAAGCTTTGAATTGTAGACATTGATACTCTGCATAGAATCTTTATTGCATGGGATATGGATACAAATATGAAATACAATTGGATATGGTATAGGTATGGATATGGAATGTAATTGGATATGTTATGGATATGGAATGCAAATGGATTTTGCCATCTTGATATTGCAAGTATTTTGAAGTACTTATTTCATCATTGGGTGATTTTTTTTGGTACTTTTTCCAAATGTTGTAAGTTAATACAAGTATCTAGGTATAATTGAACTGAGATGACCTGAGTATTACTTACATGGATTTTGATTTAGCAAGTTAATACAAGCATCAAGGTATAATTGAACCGAGATGACCTGAGTATTTCTTGTGTGTCAACAAACAAGGATTGCCCCTGTTCATGTTAGACCTTTGAAGTCCTCGATGATCTTTTGCCAATCATGTCGTTAGACAAGGCTTCACATTACTAAAGATTAATCCACAAACAATAGACAAAGAAAATGATTATGCCCCCATCATAGCATCTCTAGCTTTTGGCATCCTCGAGTAGTGTAGAAAGGCATAATAACGAAAAATCAAGACTCTCTAACTTAACCCTTTTCACAAAACATTCTTGGATTAGATGTGCTTTCTTGCTATAGTATAGATGGAATCACTTTGATATGTTTTTGGTCCTTATTTTACTTTGCTTTGGAAAGGTTGACGCTTTTGTGTCAAGATTTTGGTTTGAAAGCATGTTTTACTGCATGTGCACTTGTCTTAGTGAAAGGTGTCCTCTTAGAATATGTGGCATTCAAGAATCCCATTCTGCAACCAGGTCAAGGACTTGCCCCCAGTCAGATAAAGGATCAACTTATTATGGATGAACAGACAAATAGAGATGACGAGACGGGCCCTAAAGGACTGACCTACTGCCTCAGGGGCTCATTGCTAAATGGCCTTGCCTACGTGATGATGTAGAGGCAAAGTAATTCAGGGTGAACTTGGTGGACCTAAGACCTAGGTGATGGACAAAGGTGAGGATCGAAAGGACAAAAGGATAGGTGAGACCGAATAATATGGATGGGAAAGGAGCCTCGGGGGCGCATCGATGGTGGCCTTGCCTACATGATAGATCAGAGGCGACGTAGTTTGACAATGGTCCAACGGATTGGTTGAGGATGGAAGACAAGATGGACGCAAGTCGGGATGGGCCGAAAGTGATAAGGACGAGCGAGGAACAAGCCATGGTAGGTACACTTAGGCAATCGGATGGACACTTGCTTTTTTTTTTTGAAGGTACGAACAAAGGAGAAGGTTGAAAAATATGGAGAAGGTGGTTCATCACAAGGAGCACCTGTTTACCAGGTTTTCACCACTTGCTTTTATTTGAACAAAAGCTAAAAGTACACATGACGCTTGTTTGCCAGGTTTTCACCATGGTACCTATCCAAGGTGCCTGTTTTCCAGGTTTTCACCAGAGGATGATTTTTTTTTGTTGTTTTTCCCATTTTTTGATTTTTTTGTTATTTTTTTGCCATTTTTTTTTATTTTTTTGTTGACTCCCTTGCATTGGGGTTTAAGTGTAGAACTTATGAAGATGCATGTTGTTGATGGGATCAGCAAACAGTTCTCCTTCTGATGTAGCCAATTGATAAGCACCTGACCCATAGGCAACAATGATGACATAGGGACCCAACCAGTTAGGTTCAAACTTGCCTTTTTTCTCTCTATCTTGTTGATTTCTGGGATTTTCTCTAAGTACCAGGTCACCAACTTGAAATTCCCGGGGTTTTACTCTGTGGTTGTAACTTCTTGACATCCTTTGTTGATAAGCCTTGAGATGGTTAAAGGCATGTTGCCTTCTCTCTTCTAGAAGCTCTAACTCTTGAAGTCTAGATACTTGGTACTCTTCATCTGGTATGAGGCCTTTTAACGATACTCGTAAGGAGGGGATCTTGACTTCAATGGGAAAGATGGCTTCAAATCTATAGACCAGGTAGTACGGTGTTGTACCAGTGGGTGTGCAGATGCTTGTGCGGTAGGCCCACAGCACGGGATTCAATTAGACATGCCAGTCACGACCAGTATCATTGACAGTCTTTTTCCAGATTTTTAAGATGGTTTTATTTGATGCCTCCGCCTAGCCATTTCCTTGGGGGTAATATGAGGTGGAAAAGCGGTGTTGGATATGGAATTTGTCGCATAGTTCTTTGACATCTTGGTTTTTGAATGGTCGTCCATTATCAGTGGTAATGGATGAGGGGATACCATAGCGACAAATGATATAGTTCAGAATGAAAGAGGCAATCTGTTTACCTGTGATGGATGAGGGGATACCATAGCGACAAATGATATAGTTCAGAATGAAAGAGGCAATCTATTTACCTGTGATGTTGGCGAGGGGTACTACTTCAATCCACTTCGTGAAGTACTCAGTGGCAGTGATTATGAATTTATGGCCACTGGATGATGGAGGGTGTATCTTGCCCACTAAGTCAAGTTCCCATTGACAGAAAGGCTAAGGAGTCGATAAAGGCTGCAACTCTTGTGCTGGTGCATGTATCAAGTTCCCATGGACTTGGCATTTTGTGCACTTCTTTACAAAATGATAGGAATCATTTTCCATTGTTGGGCAGTAGTATCCCATGCATATGAGTTTCTTGGCTAGGTAGGACCACTAGAGTGGGTCCCGCATATACCATCGTGCACTTCGCTCAAGGCAGTCTGATGTTCTTCGCTATCAAGACACCTAAGGAGAGTACCATCGAGACCACATCGGTATAAGGTATTGGCGATAATAGCATAACGAGATGCCTAACGAATGAAGGTTCATTTTTGGTTACTTGAGAGATCAGGCGATAGGATATTGTCTTGGAGATAGGCAAATACTTGTCCATAGAGGGGAGAGTCAGGTCCTACAATGTGGCAAATGACATGGGATTCAGGAGAGTCGTATGCAGGATGAGAGACTAGCTCTACCAAGAACTCATAACATGATTGGTTGTCCGAGATGTCGAGGAGAGATGCGATCGTTGCCATGGCGTCGACTGCTTTGTTCTCTATCCTTGGTATTTGTTCAAAAGAGATCTCAACAAAGTATTCCTTGAAGTCATCTACCATTCTTTTGTAGGGTATTAACTTCTCATCCTTTGTTTGGTAGTCATCATTCACTTGGTTGATAACTAACTGTGAATCACCATATACTTGAAGCTCTGTGATGTTCCATTCAACGGCCTGCTTGATGCCAATGACCAGGGCTTCATACTCTGCCACATTGTTGGTACAAGGAAAGAGCAGTTTGTATGACTTTGGGATGGTGCTACCATGAGGTGTGACCAACAAGATACCTGCCCCCGATCCGTGTTGAGTGTAGGAGCCATCAAAGTATAGTTTCCAGGTTGTCGTTATTATATGAAAGATGGAGTCATCTGGAAATTCAAAATTCAAAGGATTATCATCTGTTAGAGGTGCCTCTGCCAGTTGATCTACAAGTACTTGACCTTTTATTGCGCGCCTGTCTACATATTCAATGTCAAACTCACTAAGAAGCATAACCCATTTGGACAATCTACCTGTAAGAGCAGCTTTGTTGAGCAAATATTTGAGTGGATCAATTTTTGCTACTAGCTTGATAGAATGCGATAACATGTAATGTCTCCATTTCTGTGAAGCAAAGACTACCACGAGGCATGCTCTTTCAATTGGCGTGTATTGTAACTCATAGCCAACTAATGTTCTACTGATGTAATATATAGCTTGTTCTTTCCCTTCATAATTTTGTTGTGCAAGGAGAGCTCCCAAAGCTGTTGGTCTGGCGGAGATATAAAGTAACAGAGGTTTACCCTGGATGGGTGGCATTAATACTGGTGGGTTCATGAGATATTCTTTCAACTGTTGAAATGCCTGTTCGCATGAATCAGTCCATTTGAAAGGATTGTTCTTATGTAGGAGGTGCGTGAATGGGTGGCACTTGTCTGCCAATTGAGAAATGAACCTTCTGATAGATTGCAGTTTACCCTGTAAAGACCTTAGTTGACTGATATTTTTGGGTGGTGGCATTTCCATGATAGCCTTCACCTTAGATGGGTCTACCTCAATTCCATTTCCTGATATGATGTACCCTAGAAGCTTACCAGATGTGACTCTGAATACGCATTTCTTTGGATTGAGGCGCACATTGAATTGCTCCAATCTTGTGAAGATCTTATCTAACACTGCCAGGTGTCCTTCTCTTGTGAGTGATTTGGCCAATATGTCATCCACATAATCTTCCATTATGGTGTGCATCATGTTGTGAAAGATTGTGGTCATAGCTCTCTGATATGTTGCCCCTGCATTTTTCAATCCAAATGGCATGACACACCAACAATTGGTGCCCCATGGACATGTGAATGCAGTCTTGTGTTGGTCCTCAGGTGCAATTTTGATTTGGTTATATCCCGAGAAACTGTCCATTAGTGACAATATAGAGTGTCCTACCGTGAGATCTACAATGATGTCTATGTTTGGCAATGGGAAATCATCTTTTGGGCAAGCTTTATTAAGGTCTCTGAAGTCGTTACACAGTCAACTCTCCCATCTAGTTTGGTAACAGGCACAATGTTAGAGATCCATTCAGGATAGTCTATTGGTCTGATGAACCCAACATCTAACAGCTTCTTTAGTTCTTCTTTTACCATGAGGGCAACTTGCGGGTGCATCTTTCTGAGTTTTTGCTTAACAGGTTTAGCTCCTGGAGCTAAGGACAAGTGATGCATTATGAGATTTAGGTCCAGTCCTGGCATGTCTGCATATGACCAAGCAAAGTTTATTTGTTTCCTTTTGAATAATTCAGTGAACTCTGGTTTTTCCTGTGTAGTTAGAGATTGTGCCATATGGATCATCCTTGGATTATCGCCTGTACTGACATTGATTTGCTCTGCTAGCTCTACCAAGATCGATGATCTCTCCTGATGTGTTAGATTGGGGAGAGGGTCAAGCCTTCCATCCTTTGGCGCCTCAGAGAGGTTTTCACTGTTGGATACGTCTTTCATATTTTTACTATTTTCATGATCTAATACTGCCGCAGAGCAGTTTTCACCATTAGATCTATTTTTCATTTTTATATTTTTGAGACTGAAAGGCTTGGCACTCTCACCAAAATAGGCCTTGTCATTAAGTTCTATGACATAGCCAGCCCTGTGATCCCTTGTGGGTACATATGTTCCCTAAGATCTAGAAAGTCTATGATGGCTTCATCATTTTGGAAGGTATCTAGCTCGGGGGTAGTATCTTGGAGGTCCCAATCTATGAGTTCTGGATATACTAGTGGTAGAGGGTCATTTGGTTCGTTGGGTTCGTTGGACATTGATGGTCAAGATTGAGGAGTTAAGATGGTCTTTATAAGCATTGACAATGCCCGTGATGGTACTCTCCACTAGTTGATCTGTCAAGTTCGGTATCATTCCTTCCTCTTGAATTGCACTATCATTATTGTGCGGGTCAAACTCTAATGGTCTAGCTCGTGAGCTTTGTCCCTCATTAGTTGCATGGGTAGGGACATACTCGTGGACCACATCAATATCTTTTTCATCACTAGATAGTTCAGAGAGTCTATCCCATTCATACTCATTGGAGTCTGTCTCACTCCATCCTTGTAGTTGGTGAATTTGATCTACTATGTTAGTGGCAGATGTTTCTGGTTCTTTGTTTTATGCTTGTCTGATCCCTTGGTCTTTGCTTTGCCAGTGTAGCCTAGCCCTGTAGTATCACGAACTGTTAACATAAGAGGTTGGATAGGTTCAGTGATACCTGCCTTTCTCAATCCGATGGGACCATGACCTTCATACCCCATTCTTTGGAGTATTAAGAATCCATGAACATACTGTGCAGTTTGTACCATGGAGTGATGGTCTTGTTGCTGGGATAGATGGTCTTCATCTTTATATAACCATTGCAAAATGTCTTTTTCATCACTCTCATCTTTGAGGCTTCCCTATTTGACAAATGGACCTTTAGTAGTTGCTAATTCTTTGGGCTTGCTCATGGAAGGCTTTCCATAGGATCTGGGGGAGATAGGGAGCTGTGACAAACAAAAGGATTGTGAAAATGTATACTCGCCTAGGCCTTTGTCTTTGACTTTGAATTTGGTTTGCGGTGCCTTCGATGTAGAAGGAAGTGAAGTGGGGTCGACACGGGGTGAAGACGAAGTAGAGGCACGATTATGGGGAATCACAACTTCAAGTTTAGAATGCACGGTGTTACAATACTGAAACGGATTAGAATCACCTTGGATGGTGATTTCTTGACCTTCAAAGGGGAATTTTATACACTGGTGGTAGATGGAAGGTACCGCCTTCATAGCATGTATCCAAGGTCTCCCAAGGAGAATGTTATATGCTAGCTCCATATCCAGGACTTGACACACAACATCTTTTACGACAGGTCCCACTCTGATAGGTAAAACAACCACTCATTTTGAATTTCTTTCCTCTTCATCATAGGCTTTGATGGTGATTTTCCTCTTTGGATCAATAGCTTTCTCTGAAAACCCCAATGCAAGGATTAGCTTTAAAGTGCAAATATTTAAACCAGCCCCTCCATCAATTAGAACCCTCTTGATTTTGTGCTTGTGGATGAAGGCTTCAATGTGGAGAGAGGCATTATGAGGTTGAGTGGGAGACATATCATCCTTTTCAGTGAATGATAGAGAGTGAGGTGTGGTAATGTTACCTACCATGGTCTAAAATTTCTCTTCAGTGAGATTTGTTGGCACAGTGGCTTCAAAAAGGGCTTGATCCAGTATGGCACGATGAGATGGGGACAAACGCAAAAGCTCCAAGATGGAGATATGTGCAGGAGTCTTGTGGAGTTGATCCAGAACACTATAATGATTGGATGAAGAGGGCAGCTTGGATGGGACTCCCTTAAGAGTAACCTTTTTGCTGCGAGTGATCACTTTACAATCAGGTGTATTATTTAGGGTATTGACATGTGACTCACTTTCAGAAATGTGGTTAACCACATAGTCAAATCCTACATTTGTATAATTGGCATTATTATTGCCACTATTATTTCTTCTAGAACCCCCGCCCTGCTCATAATTGGGAAGTGGATCCTTGAATGCCAAGTGATCAGCATTAGAGGCATGTCCATCGAGTTACACCTTTTTCTGGTCCAATAGGTCTTGAATTGCATGTTTGAGTGCTATACAATCATTGGTTTTATGTCCTTTGTTTTGGTGAAACTCGCATAAGTCGTTGTCATTCCACCAAGGAGGTTTGACCTTTGGTTCATAATCCTGTGTGGCTGGAAGTGTTATGAGTTGACCTGCTAGAAGCTTCTGTAGGTTGATTTCCAATTATTCCCCTAGGGGTGTGAATTTTCTCCTAGGTTGATAGTTATTAAACCAGGATTTAGTGTTCCGCAGTTTGTTTTGTTGGGGATTGTTTTGCAGACTCGTTAAAGTGAAAATTGGTTGTTTTTGCGCCACAGTTTTGGCATCCACCACCCCATCATTTACAACATTTTTGTTCTTCATCCAAAAGTGTGGTTTTTCTATGTTGGTATTTATACTTGGAGTGTCTTTGTACAGTTTGATTTGCCCTTTCGCTACTAACGCCTTCTCAATGATTAAGCCCATCTCAATAACCGTGCTAAAGGAAGGACATTGTATCTAGATTTGGTAACTGAGGTCAGCGTGGAGGTTATGAATGAACATTTGCAGCATTTGCTTTTAAGGGATTTGGTGCAGAAATTTACTTGCCAATTGTCTCCATCTTTGTAAGAATGCGGCAAATGATTCTCCACCTTTTTGCTTGGTGTTACAAAGATCTAAAACTGAGATGTCATGCTCAATATTATAGGAGAAGTGTAGGATGAACTTGTCCACGAGTTCGTTGAATGTTTGGATGCCAGGGGGTAGTCTAGAGAACCACTCCAATGCTTGTCCTCCCAAGTCGCAGTAGGTATGTATCATTGTGGGCGACTTCTATGCATGCTACACTAAACTCTCTAATGTGGTCTCTTGGATCACCTTTTCCTCGATACTTGTCAAATTTAGGTACCTCAAACTTAGAGGGAAAAGGTATCATGATCAATGATTTATCAAAAGGATATGATGAAATATCCTCTAGAGAGTAATGTTTCGTTGATGTGCCAGTTTGCATGTCTATGAACTGTTTTTGTAAGGCTTGGATTTGTTGCATTATTAAGCCTAAAGCGTTGGTGGAGTCAATGGTTGATTTCCCTTTGTCTGCGGTTCATTCTTCTCTTGAACTATCCTTAGGGATTCTTTCATCTTCAGTTTCTTTTAAGGCACTAACATCAAAGTCTTTGGGTAGTTTTGCTCCTTGACTTGCTAGGTAAAGCAAGAATCTAGTAGGGTCTTAGGTGAGCACCTTATCCATTAGTCGTTGGAACTTTCGGTCTTGTTGTGTTTGTAGTAGCTCTTCCTGAGTAATCTCCTCATCACTGTCGTGAGAGATGGTGACAAATTTTTCAAAGGTTCCTACCATTTCTAATTGATTTTGGTGTTGAGATCTTGTGAGGACCATGCAAAGGTGAGTTTTGGACGGGATGACGTTGAAGTGAAAACTTGTAGTGGCAAGGTTTGAACAAGGGAACTCTTGGATCAAACACGTCATACAAGATGGTAGATACAAAACGATAGTCTAAGTAAGGATGTTGATATCCGATTACTTGATGTTGACTAGTCTTGCACAAGCCCCTAAAGAAGTTCTGAAGGATGACTGATCCTTGGTTGCGGAGAATTTCTAGGTTTATTTGAGATTGAACTGATCTAGAAGCTGTTTGCCCTAACTTGAATTTTGATACTTGGTGTGTTTGTTGATTTTGGGAAATTCTTGCGAACTTGTTACGAAAGTGGACAGAAAAAGTGCTTGCACGGTAAAAACTGACCTCAAAAATTGGAATACAGTTGAAATGGGTACTCAGAAATTTTGTTTTTTTGACACGTTTTTTCAAATTTTATTTTATTTTTTGGATTCTTGGGTGTAGGTTGGTCTTGCGATTTTGATTTGATCAATTATAGCAAGAAAACACAACAAACACATAGAATGATTTCATGGTCTTTTTAATTTTTTTTTGAAAATTTTTGGACTCTTTTTGACTGAAAAAAAAAAAAAATAAGTACAATCCTAGGTTGGTAAAAAACAGTATTTGTCGGATCCCCTAGCTGTGCATATTCAAAGCAGATAGCTTCAGGATCTTGGTAGCACCAGCTCCCCTCCATGGCACACACTTCTCACGCATACCAAGATCTAAGTTTCCCAAGGCTTGTACCCCCACCAAACCTTAGGATTGTCTCTGCTATCTCTACTAAGAACCACTTGAATCAGGGCGGCTTCAAAGGTCCCACCTTTTGCACCAACAAATAGAAGGATTTTGGTCTACTAAACAAAAGATATGTAATGAGGGCAGCCGTTCGAGTGGTTACACATGCGGTAGCACTACTTTCCGTTGTGGAGTCTCCCAGCCTGCAAGGGTTACGCCTTGGAGGGTTTTGGGGGAGGTTGGTTGTTGGTGTAACACAACTTCACTCATTGTTTGAAGCTTTCACTCCAAACACAATTTATTTTGAGTGGCTTGGCAGGGCTTGGCTTTAGCCTGTTACCACTTAGGGTCGTTCCCACTTGGATAGGCGGGCATCCAAGGGCAGGCCCCTCTAAAGGTTATACATGCAAAATGACAAGTCTGGCATTTTGGTCACCCAATAAAGGGGAGAGCATAAGCCTATTGTCATTCTGAAGACACAGTAAATAGTGGTTTATCCAATCCTAATTAAAATGAGAAAAATTATATGTGTTATTCTACTTGGGCACACACACAGTTGTTAACTTTGAAGTGATTAGGAGATAGCAATGATTCTTTCTTTTGTAAGATAGCAATATTCTTAACTGAAAGAGATAGCAATATAACAATGATCAATGAGACCAAGATAGCAATGATTTAGTTACCACCCTCCTAGTTAAAAACTATGTGAGATTTGCATGCATATTTTTACTTTCCTAATTAGAGTTAGATTAAAAGTGTATGCAAGTTGCATGAACAATGGTTTACTTCTTCCTAATTAGAACTAGATGAAAATTGTATGCAAGTTGCATGAACAATGGTTTACTCCTTCCTAATTAGAACTAGATGAAAATTGTATGCAAGTTGCATGAACAATGGTTTACTCCTTCCTAATTAGAACTAGATGGAAATTGTATGCAAGTTGCAAGAGAATGCCTAAATCAGTCCTATTCAACACTTAGTGAAAATTGATTGTCTTCAGTGGACGTTTTGCACAAAACTGGATTAGTAGTCTCCTGATTTACACCTGTAATCCACAAAAACAAAAATGAATCAAGAAATTTGCAAATCAAATGTTTAGTTGAAAAACACATAATCTAGAAAAATTCATGAAAATATGGTTTGTGACAGCAAAATAGATATGAAAATTAGAATTTACATGAAATTCTATGCTGTTTCAAAAAAAAATTCATGAAAATTCGATAAAAAATGCCAAAGTTATGGCCATTTGAAGTTTCTAAGGTAAGGTTGACTTTGATTGATAATTACCTGATGATTGTGACCTAGTAGGCTGAAAATACCTGTACCATTGTGAAGTTCTCAAAGTCAGCTTTCCAACGACTGTAAATTTGCAAAAAATCCAATGTACCTGCAAAAACTTATGCTAAAAAGAAAAAAAAAAGAAAAAAAAATGCCTATTTTGCCAACACATATATTCATGGAGTTTCAGGTAAATTTTTTTCCTACATCATGGGCACCAATTCTTGGATTCAATCAAGTGTATGTTATAGTAAATAATTTAAAATGATATATGCCTGAGTCACCTCAAACTATCTTTGTGTGCCTAATTTATGAGCTACCATTGTGATGTTGCACTTGTTTGTATATATAGATAGAACATGAGGGCAATGATGTTAGAATTTTATGTACACATGTGTTCAATTTTATAGTAATTTGAGCTCTAAATGGAAAAACAATGCTATGTAGATTTAAGCTTATATTTAATATTATGATATATAATACTAAAACTTGTTATTTTAAAACTTACATGTTTAGTTTATTGAAAATGAATTTATATATTCTATCCCTTAAATAAATTCTAAAATCTTCTTTCTTTTATATGATATGTGTAGGGGTTCAACATACGCAACTGGAGTACAAGTTGAATCTAATTTAGATATTGTAGAAGAGGAAGCCCAACCACACAATTTTGATGTTAGGGAGGAGGCCCAACCACACACCGTTGATGTCAATGAGGAGGCCCAACCACACATAGTTGACATTAGGGAGGAGGCCCAAACAAACTTTGATGTTGGAGAGGGGTTAGGATAGATTCCTTCTACATATATGTATATGAATCTAATTAATGAGGTTAAGAGAAAATTTTCGTATAGAAATATAGATCATTTACTTGAAATGGATGTAGAGAAGTTGAAATTTTATGCTAGACAACCTACTCATGTTACTAAGAGGTCGTTGAGTAGAACTTCAAAGGAAATACTTGACAAGCATTTCAATCATCGTGACACACTTGGTCAAGCCCAACTATTATCAAGTATGCTTCTTCATGATGAGATAAAAGAGGAATTAAAATTGTTGGGTGTAGATTTCACAAAAAAGAGGAGAGTACACATAGAAAAAGACATTGTTCAAAATGTTATGAAAGGTTTGACTTTCATTGGCAAAAAGTCTTGATCAATTGATAAGAGCATTTCAAGAAGAGTGATTTGACATCTATTGTAAGTGCACAAATGTCAATAAAACATCAGATCTCTTCACTTTTAAGTGAAATTGGCTTAAGTAGAAAGACACTAACAAGATATGTGAAAAGGAGAAAAGTTTTGAATGATAGTACATGCAGAAGGCAATTGGGCAATTATGTGTAGGGCTCCTCATTCTAACAAGATTGAAGATGGTGTTAGGAAGTTGATCTCAGATTTTTGGCACAATCATACCCGCCCTTCATCAAATAGTAGAAATGTTCTCAAACATCGAATCGGTCCAAGTAGTTATGAACTGCATACAAAACATTGGTTAGACATAACACAACATGAGATGTATATGATGTTTTGTGATGCAAATACTCATATAAAGATTGGGCAAACAATGTTTGAAATGTTAAGGCCACATTATGTGAAGGCAAATAAAGTTTTGAAACTTGTTGTCATTATCATATTGAATTTGATCTTTACTATCAGGTGTTTCGAAAGATCAGCTCGAAGAAAGTGATGGTGTTCAAAACACACCTCCTAAATGAGTGAGTTCATAGCATCCATCTTATGTGATAAATATGATGACGATGCAGATGGTCCAATGAAATGCATAAAAAGACTTTGTGAAACATGTGGAGATTTGGCTAAAATTCCTTTGAGAAATGAAGATACTGACATGACAAAGATGGTAAATTGCAAGAGTTACAAGTACATAAAGTCTAAAATAAATTTTGGGAAAGAATCCACAAGGTTAGATTACATAGAATAGGAACTACCTATTGGAACATTTATCGAAAATTTTCGTAAATTGATACAACCATACATACGTCATGCATTTTTTGCTAAGTGGCAAGCAAAACAATTTCAGTTGTTGAGAGATACTTTCCCACTTGGAACAATTTTATCAATAGTGGACTTTGCAGAAAATCACTATGTTACCCATCAAAAGGAGATTCAAACACAGTATTATTATTCAAAGTAGGTCACTATTATGGTGCATGTGTGTTATCGACATGCACAATTGAATTTGGATGTTGTTGAGAGTACATAGTTAGAACGAGTCATTTAAAAATAATATCACTTCTATATTAGTGATGATAAAGAGCATGACACACATTTTGTACAACATTGCTTTAAGAAGTTTTTTGAAGATTTCACAAGAATGGGTGTCAAAATTGAAAAAAAATATTGTATGGTCAGATGGGTGTGTGTCACAATTCAAATCATCAAGGCCATTTTATGCACTTTGTAGGTATCATCAACATGACAATATACCACATGTTTGGAGTTTCTTTGAGAGTGGGCATGGAAAGGGTGAACATGATGATATAGGAGCTTGCATCAGACGTGCTCTAAGAAAACATCAAATGAATTATGAGGGAGATCGTATAAATGATGTGCATGATGTTGTTGAATGGTGTAAGAAATACTCCACATCTAAGGTCAGAACATCTTCAGGGAGGAACCCACATCCAAATAGAGTGTTATGGGAGATATCAAGTACATGTACATTGTTTGAAAAAAGTTTTCACTTGTTTAATATTTAGTACTTAAAAATTTATTTATTTTATTTCATACATCATGTTTATAGTTCTATAATTTTAACAAAGTTATAATTGTAAATCGTGTTTGATGTATATATAAAATTTGTAGGTGTGGATAGAAGAACAATGCATGGATGCAAGAGGGTAGAGAAAACAAGACCTTTACATTGTGTCATGAGTACAGATAGGTGCACATGGACATTGTGCACTAGGGATTACTCTTGTTTTTGTTATGACTGCATTTTGGGAAATTATGAGAATTGCAACAACCAACAACGTGGATATGTCAGTGAATAGAATTCGGTGCCACTAATTGTTACTGACACATACGATGAAGATGAAGATGAAATCTTTAAAGACATTCCTTTGATTTCAATTGATTATGACCACATTTCAGGATTGATTAAAAAAGGTATATATATATATATATTTGTACAACTTGTAGTTCAATTTTTTAATTTAAAATAGACATATGTATTGATCAAATTTAATTTTAAATTTTTCATTCTTAAATATTACAATTCATGATAGGAAATATTCTATTTTTTTTACAAATTTCATTGTGGTGCGGGAGATGTTTTTGTAGTCATTGCTGAGGTTGGAAACATGGAGGGTGTTAATTATTATTTGTTATGTTGCATAGAAGACATGGAGAAGTTAACAAAACTATAAACAAGCAACATAATGTTGTTTCCCACAGGTTTAGTTGTAGTGCAAGGGACATATCTCAAACAAGTCAAAATTGTTCAAAATGGGATTCATTTTATTGATTAAACTAAACTTGCAACCTAGTGTATCAATATAGCCACCTAGTAATTGCTTCTGGCACATCTCTTTGTCAAGTTCCACGTGCACATGGACCTCATAAGTGGAGACTAGATAGAGATGACCATCAGAAAATATTAGATGTTATTGAAGAGCAAGCTGAACCAAAGGATGTGGTATGAAATATGTGGACCTCGAATGTAACTTTCCTTTAATTTCAAGTATTCACTAGACCTACTATGGTAGAATTTATTGGCTTACGTCTATATGTAACTTAGGTGTCTTAAATTATTTTAATTTATGCTTTAATAACTTTTTTTGATGTTTAATTATAATTTCAATCTAGTTTCTAAAATTTTTAGAATTCATGATGTTTAGGTTCTATTTTTTTTACATTTCATCATGTGGTAGGAGATATGTTTTTGGAATCATGTAGCTCAGAGGATTTCAAGTTATTGTTTAATTTCAGGTACGTGATCTCTACACTATCTGGACATGTCTTAGAATGATATATGTGTGTGTGTGTGTGTGTGTGTGTGTGTGTGTGTGTGTGTGTGTGTGTGTCTTTTGTATAGAATCTAGGTGTCTTAGGTCTACTACATGTCTACTAGGTCTACTATAAAATCTAAATACATGTCTTAGATATAGACTAGAAAATTTAAGGTATAAGATCTAGATGTAGATTAGATAACATTATGTAGGTATAGACTATAACAAGGTATAAAATCTAGGTGTCTTAAGTCTACTACCTAGTCTTAGGTCTAGACTCTAGAATAAGGTACATAAAATATAGGTGTAGATTAGATATGTCTTAGCTCTAGAAGTTAGAATTTAAGGTATAAAATTTGTAGGTGTCTTAGTTTTACTATGTTTGTACTAGAAAATCTAAATATGTCTTAGATATGTCTTAGGTCTAGAGAGGTCCTAGAATTATAAGGTATAATTTATCTAGGTGGCTTAGGTGTCTTAGGTCTTAGGTGAGGCCACATGAGCTTCCACCTTCACATGGTTGGCCTTGTAAATACAAAATAAATATTTCTTGAAGCTAAGGGAAGCTCTTTTTTTGTATCGAATAAAAGTTATGAAACCCTAGTAAAGTTTCCCGGTGCTCATGTGAGTTTGGTATTATTATGTAAATTTATTGAGTTCTTTTAACTTTTTTGTATCATTATCATTTATATCTCAAACTTAACAAGACTACATGTTAGATAGATCTAGTTCATTTACATCCATTCATATGCTACTTAGGTGGGCCTTTAAGTTATGTTATTTCATCATGTGCTTATTTGATATCATTATGTAAATTTTTATTGAGTTCTTTTAACTTTTTTGTATCATTATCATTTGGTCTCAAACTTAACAAGCCTACATTAGATAGATCTAGTTCATTTACATGTTCATATGCTACTTAGGTGGGCCTTTAAGTTATGTTATTTCATCATGTGAGTTTGGTATCATTATGTAAATTTATTGAGTTCTTTTAACTTTTTTGTATCATTATCATTTATGTCTCAAACTTAACAAGCCTGCATGTTAGATAGATCCAGTTCATTTACATATATTCATATGCTACTTAGGTGGGCCTTTAAGTTATGTTATTTCATCATGTGCTCGTTTGGTATCATTATGTAAATTTTAATTGAGATCTTTTAACTTTTTTGTATCATTATCATTTCTAGGTCTCAAACTTAACATGCCTACATTAGATAGATCTAGTTCATTTACATGTTCAAATGCTACTTAGGTGCCTGCCTAAGTTGATGCAGGAGCATCCAGTGGTGTAAGTGCAATCTTGCATTACCCAAAAAGATATTGATTCAAAATCATTGAATTTGTTCTCATTTCTTTCCATAATTAGTATTTTTGGTTCCATAATCACTTGAATAATGATGTAGGACTTTTAATTTTTTCTAAACTGCTATTTGTGGAAGGTTTAATTGCCATTTCAAGAAAGTTTGCATTTGGGCACGGATTGAAGCAAAAATTTACAGGAAGCTTTGTAAATGAAATCTAAGACCTTTGGCGAAGGAACCAGGCACAGATCATCTGTGAGCTGAAAGATATTAAAGTTTTTGTTTTTTGAAAAGCCCTTGAAATTTTTTGAAACAAGATATGAGGGACTAAAACGTCCCATAACACCCTGAAATCCATTTACAAATTTCTAGTGTGGTAGTTCACATCGCGAGCTTTATTATGCTTAAAACGGTTTGTCAATTAGACATCCGAATCAAAAGTTATGTTTCCCAAAAGTTGACCTACTATTGGAGGGAGTTGCAAATTTTAAATTTTAGCTGGAGGCCACCAAAAATGGCTATTTATGACTATTTTTGAGAACCCTGGGCAGTAGTAGAGTTAAGGGGGCAAGTGTAGAGTCAAGAATAGGTGGGAAAACTAAAACCCTAGCTGATTTGGGGTTACAGAAGGTAGATGATTCCAGAGTCTAGAGATAGGGAAGCTGTAGTGTGTTGCAGCCTGTGGAGGATTGATTCCTCTAATTGTATTCGAGCTTCTATAATGTAATGAGTTGTCCAAATCAATAAAAGAACATTCTATTTTCTGTGTACAATTTCTATTGTTGTTTGTTTTGTGATTTACCCCCTTCATCAAGTGGTATCAGAGTGAGGGTTCCTGAGTGTATAGACAGATCGCCAACCATGAGGCAATTTGCACTAGGACTTGAGGTTGTGGGTTTACTGCAGAGATCAAGATGCCTCCATGAAGAAATTGTATTGGGAGGAATGCTTTGACAAAAGAGGGTTTTAGAGCCATACAAAGGCAAATCGATGCATTGCAAGAGGAGCTGCAAAGAGGGTTTGAGCCGAGAACAAGAGAAGAAAGCAAGGATGAAGCTGAAGAAGAGCTATCTGAGGAAGAACAAGAAGCTGTAGGAGATCCTGCAGAAGTTAGGTTGTTGAGGGCCATTTCTAAGATTGGAAAGAGGCCTAGGATAGAAGTTTCTACATATTCTAGAGATTTGAATCCAGAACAGCTTGTTGATTGGATCAATGACATGGAGGAGTATTTTGAGTATGAAGATGTGGAAGACCCAGATTGGGTCAAGTTTGCAAAAACAAAGTTGACGGGCCATGCCAGTATTTGGTGGAAGGAGGTCCAGTTAGAGAGGAATAGAAGAGGAAAAGGAAAGATCACTAGATGGTATCGAATGGTGGAGAAACTGAAGAAGCAGTTCATTCCTGTGGACTATGAGATGGAGTTGTTGAAGAAGCTGCAAGGACTGAAGCAAGGTAACAAGTCTGTTAAAGAGTATACAGAAGAGTTTTATAAGATTACTATCAGGACAGGCCATGCATAGGCCAACAAGGAGAAGGTAGCCCATTACATTAATGGGTTGAGGCCAAGTATTCAAGAGGAGCTGAGCTTGGTCAGAATGACCACCATAGAAGATGCATACTAGTTTTTCCTGAAGGTGGAAGAGAAGATGAATAAAAGATTTGAAATCAAGCAAAGAGGAAGAGGTCAAGATAGAAGGACTGGTGGAAGATCCTATGGAGGCTGAAATGAAGATCTAAAGAAGAGTGAAGAAGCTGGAACTAGTCGAGATCAGAGAGGAGATAATGCCTACCGCCTTCATGACTAGAACAATGGTGAGCAAAGAGGAAGAGGAAGAGGCAAACCTGGGCAAGGACCTAGAAGAGGAGGTTTTAGAGGAACCTGTTTCCAATGTGGAGAAGAAGGGCATCGAGCATACAAGTGTCTGCAATATCAAGGAAGGATGAATAGAAGACCTGAAGGTAATGCATGAGTTGTACATGTAGATGAAGATGCGCAGTCTAAGCATTTTGAAGATGCTGAAAAGGGAGAAATCCTAATTGTTAAAAGAACTTTGTTGAATGAGGAGAAAGAACCAAATCAAAGGAAGAGTTTATTCCTCATAAGGTGCAAATGTGAAGGTAAGTGTTGTGATATTATTATTGATAGTGAAAGCACTGACAATCTTGTTTCATAGGAGATGGTTGACAAGCTAAAGTTGACAAGAAGAAAGCATCCACATTCATATCGGATCGCATGGTTGTAGAAGGACCATAGAGCTTTGGTCAATGAGCAGTGTTTAGTTAAGTTCAAGATTGGTGACTACCATGATGAGGTGCTGTGTGACATCATACCAACGGATGCATGTCATATGTTATTGGGGAGGCCATGGAAGTATGATAGGAGCGCTACCCATGATGGTCATGCGAACACATATTCCCTAACAAAGGATGGAGTTTGTTATAAGTTGAAGCCCTTGAAGGAGGTGGAAGAAAATGTATAAAGTAATGCCAGAATTTGCTTGGTAGATGGTAGGAAATTTTTGGAGGGTATGAAGCATGAGCGTCATTGCTTTGCATTGATTCCTAAGATTAGTCAAGAGAAATATGAAGATGTACCAGCAGAAGTTGCAGTTATGTTGGAATGATTTCAAGACATTATCTCTGATAATGTACCAGAAGGTTTGCCACTGGTGAGAAATATAAGTGATCAAATGGATTTGATACCAGGAGCCAGTTTGCCAAATAAGGCAGCCCACAGAATGACCCCTGCAGAGAATGAAGAGATGAACAGACAAGTTCAGGAGCTGTTGAGGAAGGGACTAATAGGGGAGAGCCTAAGTCCATGTGTGGTACCTGCAATACTAGCACTGAAGAAAGATGGAGAGTGGAGAATGTGTACAGATTCTCAGGCCATCAATAAGATCATGATCAAGTACAGATTTCCATTGCCAAGAATGGATGACATAATGGATTGTTTAAGTGGAGCCAAGTACTTCACGAAGATTGACCTGAAGAATGGGTATCACCAGATCTGAATCAGAGAAGGAGATGAATGGAAGACATCCTTCAAAACCAAAGAAGGTTTGTATGAGTGGTTAGTCATGCCATTTGGGCTAACTAGTGCACCGAGCACATTCATGCGGCTCATGAACGAGGTATTGAAAGAATTTTTGGGAAGTTTTTTATTGTTTATTTAGATGACATTTTGATTTTTAGTAAGACTTGGGATGAGCATTTGATGCATATCAGAAGAGTTTTAGAGAAGTTGAGGGAGGAGAAGTTGATGATTAATCTGAAGAAATGTAGTTTTGTAAAGAAGAAGTTGGTATACCTGGGATTTGTTGTCTTAGATGAAGGTCTTAAGATGGACTCAAAAAAGTAAGGGCTATCGTTGAATGGACTACGCCAAGGAGTGCTACGGAGATACGATCTTTTCATGGTTTGGCAAGTTTTTACAAAAAGTTTATCAAGAATTTTAGTAGCATTTGTGCACCCCTAACGAAGACAATGAGAGGGGATAGAAAAGAGTTTAGATGGACTAAAGGAGCAGACAAAAGCTTTGATACATTGAAGCAGAAAGTCACAAAGCAACCTGTTTTGGCACTTCCAAATTTCAATAAGATATTTTAGGTAGATTGTGATGCTATTGGTAGTGCTATAGGAGTTGTTTGAGTCAAGAAGGTAAGCCCATTGTTTATTTTAGTGAGAAGCTTAATGATGCCAAGAAAAAGTATTCTATTTATGATAAGAAATTTTATGCAATAGTTCAGGCTTTGAAGAAATGGAGACATTATTTGTTTCCAAAAGAGTTTGTTTTATATACTGATCATCAGGCTTTGCAGTATCTTAATAGTCAAGGAAAGTTAAATCAAAGGCACTTAAAATGGGTTGATTTTTTGCAGAGTTATATTTTTGTTTTGAAGCACAGGAGTGGGAAGTCCAATAGAGTTGCAGATGCCTTGAGCAGAAGGCAAAATTTGTCATCATAAATGAAGATAGAGGTTGTTGGGTTCAATGAGCTCAAAATTTTGTATCCTAAAGATCTAGATTTTGCAGAGGCTTGGAAAGCTTGTTTGGAACCTATTGTACTTTGGACAGGACAAAATGGTTGGATTTCATAATCCAAGATGGCATGTTGTTTAGAGGAAGCCAGGTCTGCATTCCAAGGAGTTCCATGAGAGAGAACCTGAATAAGGAGAAGCATAGTGGGGGATTAGCTGGACACTTTGGTCGAGATAAGACCATTGCTATTGTTGGTGAGAATTATTATTGGCCATAGTTGCAACAAGATGTGAGGAAATTTGTGGAGAGTTGCAGAGTGTGTTAGATGGCAAAAGGAGGAAGTCATAATATAGTGCTATATCAGCCATTACCTATACTAGAGAAGCCATGGGATGATATTGGTTTGAATTTTGTTCTTGGTTTACCGAGGACACAGAGAGGACATGATTCCATTTTTGTGGTGGTGGACAGATTCTCGAAGATGACACATTTTATTCCTTGCAAGAAGACTAATGATGATGTTCATATTGTAGAGTTATTTTTTAGGGAGGTGGTGAGACTACATGGTCTACCTAAGAGCATAGTTTCAGATCGAGATACCAAGTTTGTTGGTTATTTTTGGAGGACATTGTGGTAGAAGTTGAAGACAAATTTGAAGTTCAATTTTACACACCATCCACAGATTGATGGACAAACAAAAGTGGTGAATAGGAGTTTGGGTAACCTGCTATGATGCTTAATAGGAGATAAGCCCAAGGGATGGGATTTGATTTTACCATAGGTAGAATTTGCTTACAACAGTTTTGTCAATAGGAGTACTGGTAAATCGCCATTCCAGATTGTATATGGGGATAGTCCAAGAAATGCTTCAGGGTTAAGGAAGCTAGATAAGGGAGAAAAGACAAGTGCTGAAGTAGAAGACTTTGCAGAACACCTGGAGAATTTGCATGAAGAGGTGAGACAACACATTAATAAGATGAATATTTAGTACAAGGCTAAGGCAGATCAGAAGAGCAGATATATGTAATTCAAGGTAGGAGATGAAGTCATGGTTCACTTGAGAAAAGAAAGGTTTCTAGTTGGAACATATAATAAGTTAAAAATGAAGAAGATTGGACCATGCAGAATTTTGAAGAAGAATGATTCAGGAAATGCATATGAGGTAGAGCTGCCAAGTGGGATCAATATTTCCCCTGTGTTCAACATTGTTGATTTAATAGAATATCATGAAGGTGGCACAAAGGATGGACCAACAGAAGAATAGTAGAGTATTCTAGCATCTACTTCAACAGAGGAGATAGAAGAGATCTTGGATAGCCGTGTGGGAAGTGTGAGGGGGAAATCAGGTTAATCAAATCAATGATAAAAATACCCAAACATCTACAGAACATGAAGATAAAAGGAAGATTAAAAACAATAAAAAGCAATAATACCTTCACCTTTTACCTTTCACCTTCTGTAATTCGTCTATCTCTCTTTGATCTTGATAATGAAAGCCCTCAGAAGCTTTTGCTTGCTTGCTTGTTTGAAGATGACAAAGAGTGAATGGCTATGATACTTGCGTATTTGAAGATGAACTTCAAATACAGAAATGGATTATAAATGAGGATGCTCAAATGGGAGTAGGGGTGCCAAAGGCGCGCCGGTATCTCTGCAGCATAAGTTTACACAAAATCCAGATTTGAAATGAAGAGAAGAAGGTTGTATTTATAGAAAAAGGTGAGGGAAGATCAATGGTTGAGAAGAAAAGAAAAGATCAACGGAGGAGGCTTGTTGAGGAAAGTGCAACAAATGGAAGAAGGACACATGTCATTTGAAAAGTAGCCTTGTTGAGTTAACTCCTCTCTTGATGAGGATGAGATTTGATTTTCTTAAATTAGAATTTATTTTTCTAATTTAAGAGATATTTTGCTTTAAAGATGTTTTAAAACTGATTTTGCTTTTGTAACTCAGAGTTTTGTTTTTGTGTGACAAGAGGAAAGTTATTTTTGGAAGATAAGAGTGATCTTTGTGAAGATAAGAAGGCATAATTAAATAAAAAGAATTTATTTAATTATTTTGTAGATATTTGTGAGGAATAAATAAAATATAGAAATATTTTATTTTGAGAGGATTTTAGATTTTATTTAAATAAAGTTTGCATTTTATTTAAATTTGGAAGAAAAAAGATTTTAATTAAATAATTAAAATTATTTAATTATTTTAGAAGAATGAAGTTGGTGTAGGAGACTTTAATTAATTAAATAAAATGTAATTTATTTAATTAAATGAGAGGAGATGAATCAAATAAATAAATAAATGTATTTATTTATTGATAGAGGAATATGAATGACAAAATAAATATTTAACATATTTATTTAAATAGAGTCATGCTAATTTTAGGTGTATACATTTTGCCCCTCTTTGATGCAATGTGTTTTATCACGTTGTTTCGAAGAATAAGATTGTCTAAAAATGATACATGCCCCAGTTTGTCCCTGGTACAAGTTTAACGACAGGATGCCCCCTCGGGAGATTGGACGGGGAGACGGTAGAAAGGCGTGAGACGAACAATCTCATGATGAAGAAAAGGAGAAACAGGAGAAGAAATGGTTGGATGCAGAAGAAAGATGGTGAATGATATGTGATGCAAGATAAAATGATGACACACACAAGCAAGCAAGCAAGTATGCACAAATGATACAAGAACAAACAAGGTATTGCCCCTGTTGAGCGGTAAACCAACGATATAGATTGATGATGTCTGGTTTCAGGAATGAAACATGTCGTATAAGACTCCAGGTCTAGTTTCGACAATGCAACATCTTGTCTAAGACATTTGATATGATAACAATATACGACAGTGTTGTCATGGCGGGGAACGATATATCCCTAGAGCAACACGAAGGATAGTTATGACTGATTGATATGGTTTACGACAAGATTAGGATCAAGACTGCTGATTGCGATTGGATAATTTGGCAAGATTGGCTTGACTCGTTTGGTATGGATTAAGGATAGACTTGCATTTTGATCACTACTCAGATTGACAGCTAGAACTGTTGATGAGAGATACAATGATAGATAGAAATTTGATTGATAGAAGAATGACTCGATAGAAGGAATCACAAGCTTTTGCAAACATTGATACTCTGCATAGAATTTTATTGCATGGGATATGGAGAAATGTATTTGGATATGGATACGGATATGAGACACAATTGGATACATTATGGATATGGATATGGATATGAACTGCAATTGGATACGGTATGGATATGGTTATGGATATTTGTCATCTTGATATAGCAAGTATTTGGAAGTGCTTATTTCATCATTGGGCTTTATTATGTTGTAAGAAAATATAAGCATCTAGGTATAATTAGACTAAGATGACCTGAGTATTGCTTACATGGATTTTGATTTAGCAAGTTAATACAAGCATCTAGTCAAAATTGAATCTAGATGACCTGAGTATTTTTTGCGTTTTAACAAACAAGGATTGCCCCTTTTCATGTTTAGACCTCTGAAGTCCTCGATGATCTTTTGCTGATCATGTCGTTAGACAAAAGTCATCACATTACTAAAGTTTAATCCACAAGCAGTAGACAAAGAAAAATATTATGCCCCCATCATAGCATCTCTAGCTTTTGGCATCCTCGAGTAGCATAGAAAGACATAATGACAAAAATCCAAGACTTTGTAAGTTAACCTGTTCACAAAACATTCTTTGCATTAGATGTCTCTTTTTGCCATAATTGATATAGAATTAGCTTGAGTGTTTCGGCATAGTGTGCTGCTTTGGACAGGTTGATGTTTTTGCCATGGTTTTGTTTGGAAATGCGTTGTGCTGCACTTGCTTGCTTGGTGAAAGGGTGCGGACATGGATAGAGAGAAGGACAAGCGACAAAATATGGAACAGATAGGAAGTGGAGCCTCGAGGGTGCATTGACAATGGCCTTGCCTACGTGACGACGCAGAGGCAACGTAGTTCAAGAAGAACCCTGATGGACCTAAGATATGGATCAGATGAGACACGATATGGATCAGATGTGGAACAACTACAGATCAGATATGAAATAGATATGGATCAGATAAGACACAATATGGATTGGATGATACTGATGACAAGGAAACACCACAGATAGGGAGATGGATGGGCGATAAGAAATGAAATGCTCATGGAAGAGGGCAAGGATGTGATCGCCAAGGACTAAGTCATATCAGAATAACATGCCCCATTGTAGGTAGAATACGTAGGATTTTTCATGACAATGTTTATGACGACAGGAGGATGAGAGGATAATGAAGGATTTGCGTGGTTTTGGAGGGATAAGGTATGTCAAGAGACATCTAGAACATTTGTCAACATTGTGCCCCCAATCTTTATGAAGATCAAAAAAAAAAAAAAAAGAGGAAAGGAAGATTTAGGATGGATGTACATGACAAGATAGGTATGTAATGGATAGAAATAGGAGGATAGGATAGGAAACAGTATGGGAGGAAGCTGGTAGGAAAAAAGTGATATGTCGATGAGACAAGGTGGCCCCAAGTATAGGTGACGTAGAAGATCAACTTACACACGATGCCTGTTTGCCAGGTTTTCATCATGGTACTTATCCAAGGTGCCTGTTTGCCAAATTTTCACCATTGGACGAAGGGATTTCTCTTTACTTTTTTTTTTTTGAATATTTGGATAGAAGAAGGTGGATATGGATAAGGACCCGAGCATCTAGTTCTTTGAAAGGTGATAGTCCCACTAGAAATGTTGTTGCATGGACCATGTCAAGTGTGCTCATAAATGTTGGTAGGAGATTACATGAAAGTGAGACGAAGTAGGTAGATAGTGGATTATGGAAGGTGCGATAATGGATGATGATGTGAAATACAGAAGGACTTATGCAAGGATGGAAGGAAAGTTTATGCAATAGCTTGGACCATAGGATGAGGAAGATATGTAGGATAGTAGTGGAAGGGAGGGGAGATGGAGTTATATGGAAGTGTTGTGAAATGGAAGGGAATCATGACCAATGGTTGCACATACCGTGATAAATATTGAAGCTGGTGATGGGAAAGTAGTTTAGGAAGCAATGAAGACTTTTGCTTATGGGTAAATGAGGTAGGTATGTAGGGATCCACATAGACTGAGTATTTTTCTGATTTTTGCTTGCCATATGGGATGGAAGAATTTGAGACTTTTGGATGGAACAGGAGGAAGTGGATGGTTGAGATTTTTGAGAGGTAGATGCCTCATGTAACTTGAGGGCTTTTTGCTTAGGTACCCAAACCATTTTTCTTTTAGATAGTACCTTTGAAGGTATGGGCTGGGGTGTATGCAACTTTTGTGCATCTTTTGGAGTAATCATTTGTTGGATGCGGACCCACACCTTTTTCAGTTTGGCATATAAGTGTGTGGGTGTATGTAGCTCTGGAGAAGGATGTTTCTTTGATTCTTTGATGTTATATCCTAGGTCATGAGGACTCTTAGAATTTTTGACTTTGTAGGTAGAGGCATCCAAATTTTTGTTGTTGAATTCTCTTGGGATGGTGGAAGTGAGGTTTGTGGAAGCCCTTTGTTTAGACAACATGTGCATTGGTTGGTCATGTTTGGGATTGTTAGAAGATTTATAGATGGGCGAATAAGGTGTTAGAAGAAGTGGTGGTAAAGTGTACGGAGGGATATTAGGAGTTGGAAGTAGCGGAGGTAGATTGGATGGTGGAAGGTGTATGGTCACATGCTTTTGATGATTGTAGGATGATGGAGGTGGAATGGCGACATATGTTTTGGGGATATGAGAGGGTTTGCGATGGAAAGTTGTGGACTTTGGAGGAGTGGAGGAAGTACCAACATCTCGAGATTGTTCACCTTGGGGTGTGTATCCAAGGCCATATGAAGGTGGAGGAACATTGACATGGATGGGCTCCAAAATACCTTGTTCGTGAAGGCCTAAGCCTTTACCCTGATAGTTCATATGTTGGAGTATGCGGTGGACAGCGGGATTATGTGTAGGTGGAACGCTAGACACAGGTTCCTTATTGGATGAAGAAGGTGGGATAGAGGATAATGATGGTTGGTGTTCTAAGGAAGAACACTCATGAATGAAGGTGGTAAGACCAAGGATATACGGTGGGGGATTTGCAACATGATTGATAATGGATAGCAGAGGAGTATTTTTGGTTTGATCTTCTTTGCTTTCTTGGGAGGCAAAGTGTCTCATTAGAGGAGGTGGAAGTTGTTGGATCACGGATAGGCTCAGGACCATGGAAAGCATAAAGTGGGCTAAGAGGATCATCATGGTTTGCTTGATAATAGATAAGCTCTTCATCATAGATGGGATTTTGATCATAGATAGGATTTAGTATGATGGGATGAATGTTCTCTTGTATAAGTTCTTCATCAATGATAATATCTTGATCATAGAAAAGATAGAGGTTATGGGGGGGGTGAAATTGGATCTCTAGTTCATGCATAGGATCAAGTTGCTCAGGGATAGCTTCTTTGTCAGAGGTAGTATTTTGATCATGGAAAGGGTATAGGTTATGCATGGTTGGAAATTGGATCTTTTGCTCATGTATAGGTATAGGATCTTTGAAAAGATAGAGGTTATGTAGGGGTCAGATGGGAGTGCTTTGATCTTGACTTAGACAAGGGGTTGATGTTTCCACATGCCCAAAAGTGTGCTCTTGACATAATGCTCGAGGTGTTTGAATTGGAATGGAGGTAGAAGACTCTTGGATAGGATCTTGGTTGACAACATGGCTGTTCAATGGACTTTGACTTTGGTTCATGGTAGGAGGTTCTTCGATAAGCTCAAGGGTTTACAGATGACATGAGGGTGTTGTAGGATTTGACATGGGATTGGAAGAATCTTTGGTAAGGTCAAGGACTGAAATTTGGGGACATGGTTGAGTCTTTGTTAGTATCCCTTGGATCACATCATTGGTAGGTGTATGGATAGGTGAATGAGGGGATTTAGCTTTCTCCCTAGCTTTTCTCTGGTTGTATAAATTTGGAAAAACTTTTTTCCACAAATCATCTGAGGATTCCTTGGTTGTCAATTTAGATCTTGGGGAACTGGACGATGGTGTTGGTGTAGGACTGGTATGCTTTGGGATAGGCATCTTAGTAGATGGTGAAGAAGGACTAGTAGAAGGAGTGATATACGATTTCTGACTTGATGTGGTGCTCACCTTGTCATGAGTATGGGAAAAGGATATAGGATTTTGGGGTGAGGCGTAGCTGGTACTAGCATGTTCAGCGTGCAAGATTCCCATTTCTTGTTCTAGGACTTGGAATTGTTGAGAAATTGCTATGCAATCTTGGGGTGAAGGATTTGACCTCATTTGCAAATGTAGGTACTGGAGTTTTTGGTCAATATACTCTAATTTGTTGGCCATTGACACAAGACCAGAAAAGCTTACTGGTTTAGATGCGCAACAACAGGAGGCAAATGTGTAACAAGTTGATATGTATGCGCAACACTGGTGAAGTTTGCATGCGCCAAAATAGAGTGCAGATGCGTAATACTAGCAAATGCACAGAAAGTCGATTCAAATGCGCAAAATATCGGTGCAGATGCGCAACTCTGGCTATTTGCTTGTGTTTTCTCAAAATTTTGGAAATTTTGGATCGTTTTCAGGATTTTTGTTGTTTTTGGTTTGAAAAATTTGGTGTTTCTGCTGAGGTTGATGTTCAATTATGGCAAAATCACAGCAAACACATAGAAGTTTTCCATGATTTTTATCTTTTTATTTTTTTTTGTGTTTTTTTGGACTATTATGACTCAAAACAAGTACACCCTAGGCTGGATGAGACAATATTCATTGAATCCTCTAGCTGTGCCACTCAAAGCATGTAGCTCCAGGATCTGGTAGCACCGACTCCCCTCCACGGCACTCACTTCTCACGTATACCAGATCCAGGTTTCCTTAGGCTCGTACCCCCACCGAACCTTAGGATTGTCCCTGCTACCTCTACTAAGAGTCACTTGAATCAAGGTTGCTTCAAGGGCTCCGCCCTTTGCATCAATGAATAGGGGTTTTTGGCTTGCTACATAATTAGTTCTTAGGTAGGGCAACCATTCGAGTGGTTACACGTGTGGCGGCGCTACTCTCCGTTATGGAGTCTCCCAGCCTCAAAGGGTTACGTCTATGAGGGTTTTGGGGGAGGTTGGCCGTCGGTGTAACACAGCAGCACTCGTTGCTTGAGGTTTTCACCCCAAGCACAATTTATTTTAAGTGGCTTGGTAGGGCTTGGCTTTAGCCTGTTACCACTCAGGGTCGTTCCCACTTGGACAAGCGTGCATCCAAGGGTAGGCCCCCCTAAAGGTTTGACAAAAAGAATGACAAGTCTGGCACTTTGATCACCTAGTTAAGGGGAGAGCATAAGCCTATTGTCATTCGCAAGCACAGAAAACACTTGTTTATCCACCCTAGTTAAAAATAGAAAAACTAAATGAGTTAATCTACTTGTGCACTCACACGATTGTTAACTTGAAAAAGTGATTAAACATAGCATTGTTCATTTCCCGTTTGTTAACTTTGAAAGTGATTAATCATAGCATTGTTCATTTCCCGTTTGTAGAAGATAGCAGTGATTAAAGTAGAAAATAAATCCACCATGCAAGATAGCAATTTGGTCCAATTACTTCCTTCCTAGTTAGGGACTATGTGTAGTTTGTCATGAAATGCATTTGATTACTTCACCCCTAGTTAGTCTAAGTGAACTAGTCAAATCATCTAGATGACCTAATCCATCCACTACTCCTGCAAAATTGACGTTAGCTCAACATGCAAAAATTAGAAACTGTACAACAAAAAAGAGCAAAAGATAGATGCGCAACACTGCAGCCTGAATGCGTAGAAACATGGAGTGTATGTGTCTTTGTACAGAAGCACAAGAATAGAAAGCAGATGCATAAGATCAGGAGGTATATGCACAATAACAGCACATGCGTCATTTGACAAAACAGGTGTGCAAAAGGACAGGGTAAATGTGCAACTTTGACAGATGCGCAAGTTGACAAAGTATATGGGCAAGTTAAGTTTAGATGGCGAAGCCAAGGATGGAAGCACAACTTCAGAGGTTGGATGCGCAACTGTGGAGGTCAGATGTGTCACTTGATCAGATGTGCCAATGCGTGAGGTGAATGCATCACTTAAGAGGTCAAATGCGCCAGTTTATCAGATGCGTCACTTCGGAAGGCAGATGCGTCGTTTCAGAAGTTGAATGCGCAAAAACTCTCTGTCAGAGACCTGCTCGTCACTTGTACGGACCTGTCTTCAAGAAAACTCAGATTTTTTTTATTAGTAAAGGGGGCAAGGGCCCCACAGTGGGTGCCAAAATGTGAGGGGGAAATCAGGTTAATCAAATCAATGATAAAAATACCCAAACATCTACAGAATATGAAGATAAAAGGAAGATTAAAAATAATGAAAAGCAATAATACCTTCACCTTTTACCTTTCGCCTTCTATAATTCGCCTATCTCTCTTTGATCTTGATAATGAAAGCCCTCAGAAGCTTTTGCTTGCTTGCTTGTTTGAAGATGACAAAGAGTGAATGGCTGTGATACTTGTGTATTTGAAGATGAGCTTCAAATATAGAAATGGGTTATAAATGAGGATGCTCAAATGGGAGTAGGGGTGCCAAAGGCGCATCGGTATCTCTACAGCATAAGTTTACACAAAATCCAGATTTGAAATGAAGAGAAGAAGGTTGTATTTATAGAAAAAGGTGAGGGAAGATCAATGGTTGAGAAGAAAAGAAAAGATCAACAGAGGAGGCTTGTTGAGGAACGTGCAACAAATGGAAGAAGGACATGTGTCATTTGAAAAGTAGCCTTGTTGAGTTAACTCCTCTCTTGATGAGGATGAGATTTGATTTTCTTAAATTAGAATTTATTTTTCTAATTTAAGAGATATTTTGCTTTAAAGATGTTTTAAAACTGATTTTGCTTTTGTAACTTAGAGTTTTGCTTTTGTGTGACAAGAGGAAAGTTATTTATGGAAGATAAGAGTGATCTTTGTGAAGATAAGAAGGCATAATTAAATAAAAAGAATTTATTTAATTATTTTGTAGATATTTGTGAGGAATAAATAAAATATAGAAATATATTTTATTTTGAGAGGATTTTAGATTTTATTTAAATAAAATTTGCATTTTATTTACATTTGGAAGAATAAAGATTTTAATTAAATAATTAAAATTATTTAATTATTTTAGAAGAATGAAGTTGGTGTAGGAGACTTTAATTAATTAAATAAAATGTAATTTATTTAATTAAATGAGAGGAGATGAATCAAATAAATAAATAAATGTATTTATTTATTGATAGAGGAATATGAATGACGAAATAAATATTTAACATATTTATTTAAGTAGAGTCATGCCAATTTTAGGTGTATACAGGAAGAAGTACTCAGAACATGCAATATGAAGAATATATGGTGAAATGGAAAGGAAGGCATGTTGAAGATTCTTCTTGGTTGTCTAAGGCAGAGGTTGACCGTTTGGGTTTCCTTCAAACAAACACCTGAGATGTGACAGGGTCACTTCTCAAATTACCCTGCGTGTCTGATGCAGGAGCATCCGGTGGTGTAAGTGTTGACTCAAAATCATTGAAGTTGTTTTCATTTTTTTCCATAATTAGTATTTTTGGTTCCATAATCACTTGAATAATGATGTAGGACTTTCAATTTTTCTAAACTGCTATTTGTGGAAGGTTTAACTACCATTTCAGGAAATTGCATTTGGACATGGATTGAAGCAAAAATTTACAAGAAGCCTCATAAATGAAATATAAGACCTTTGGCGAGGGAATTAGGCAAAGATCATCTGTGAGCTGAAAGATATTAAAGTTTTTGTTTTCTGAAAAGCCCCTAAAAATTACCAAAACGAGATATGAGGCACTAAAACATCCCATAACGCCCCAAAAAGTTGACGGAAATCTATTTACAAATTTCTAGTGTGATAGTTCACATCGCAAGCTTTTTGACACTTAAAATGGTTCGTCAATCGGACACCCGGATCAAAAGTTATGCTTCTCGGAAGTTGACCTACTTTTGGAGGGAGTTGCAAATTTCAAAATTTAACTGGAGGCCACCAAAAATGGCTATTTATGACTATTTTTGGGAACCCTGGGTAGTAGTAGAGTTAAGGGGGAAAGTGTAGAGTCAAGAATAGGCGGGAAAACCAAAACCCTAGCTGATTTGGGGTTACATAAGGCAGATGATTCTAGAGTTTGGAGATAGGGAAGCTGTAGTGTGTTGCAGCATGTGGAGGATTGATTCCTCTAATTGTATTCAAGATTTTGTAATATAATGAGTTGTCCAAATCATTAAAAGAACATTCTATTTTCTATGTGCAATTTCTATTGTTCTTTGTTTTGTGATTTACCCCCCTTCATCATAAGTTATGTTAAATTTCATTGAATATATAGCTAGGTCCATTCTTGTCCTTTCTAAGATCTCTATTTGAATGTTGTATCATTATGTAGAGTTATAAAATTTATTTTAAACTTCAAATTTGAGATATGTAACAACTTAATTTAAGTAAATGATTGATGTAATTAATAACTTCTAAATGCCATGATTAATAAGTAAATGACATGTATGATTGAGATAAGCATACTATTTTTGAAGTTAATAATTTATTATTGAAACTTACATATTACATGTCTTAACACACAATTTGTATGTGTAAATATGAAAGAGGGAGATCCATTGTAAATATCAAGAAGCATTTATATTCAAAAACTATATTTTAAATATCTCAAACATGTAAATTTACATCCATGTGTCAAATATAAACATATAAATGTCCATACATAGATGCATAACTATCCATACACATGTCATATATAAACATAAATGACCATACATGCCATTTATATTTAAACATATAAACATTTATAAATGTCCATAGATCTCAAACATATGAGCACAACTCAAATGTCCATATATCTCAAACATATAATCATAAACACAAATTTCCATGTCCATAGATCTCAAACATAAACATAAACACAAATGTCCACATGTCCATATATGTCAAACATAAGCATAAATACAAATGTCCACATGTCCATATCTCAGACATAAACATAAACATAGATGTCCACATGTTCATATCTCAAACATAAACATAAACACAAACACATGTCCATGTCCACATGATATATCTCAAACATAAGTTCATAAACAAAAATGTCTAGATATCTCAAGTTCATAAATACTAAATCTATGAAATATGTAAAATAGCTACTCAATCATCATGTCGACTCCTAGTCAACTAACCCTTAGAGTATGAACCCTGCCCTGATAGATGCAACGAACCCTACAAAAGTGTAATTAAATTAGAATATATATACACACACATGTGTTTCATACATACATACATATAAACATGAAATATTTGAATATACAAACATGAGATATATATATGAATTTCAATAAATGATAATCAACTCGCCTGTCCACTATGGCACATGAATCACCCCTATGTACAAGTTGTGCCCTCAAACTAAGAGTGACAGCTACAACCTCAAGCTAGACATACAAGTAAAAAGAGAAAAAATTCAAATATAATTTGTTTTTACCATAGGAAGTTACAAGCTGCACACATGTTTAAATTTTACAATATACCTGTGTTGTCCTAGGCCCCTGAATATCACCATCTTCGGCTACAATAATGGAATCTACTAACTCTTATGTTGTTCTATCATCAAATAGTTGTAAAAGGGACATATGCAAAGGACTGTGTAGGTGAGATTGCATAGATCCGGTAGAAAACATCTTTGTAAAATCCATACCACCAATAGTTTGCTCTAGTGAATCATATCCGATATGCTGAGCCTCTGGAGAGATGGTATGATCAGTAGATGGCTCTGCTATTCTAGAATGTGATGCATGTACTCCACCAGAAGATCTAATTGTACACTCTGCATCATAACACCACATGTCAGCTATTGGCCTTTGTGAATCTACCATGATGTGAGCCACGTATGAACTAACACCTGCTAGAGGGGTCCCCAACTATGATGATATCACCTAGTACGCTCTCATCAAGTCCTCAGACAAACAATAGGCTACCCTCTACATCTAACCCTATCTCAATGCAATACATTCCAAATCATCTAGTGATGGGATGCCTACAAGATGATAGGGATCCATGTGAGTAGGTGACCTACATGGACACCTCATCAAATACTGTCCAACACAATCTGTCGAGATAGATTGAGTTTGCATAGCAATCCTAGCAATATTATCAATTGCTTCCCGTTGGGAAGCAATGATCACGTGGTCGCCAATACCACTAAGAGAAGGTGAGATTGTAAGTATCTAGTCACCAACCAAGCTCCTATAAATAGGAGGCTCTCAATCTGGATGACGATATCGCTCCCTATCACATACTCTACCATGCCTCTGCCCCAAATGTGTTGGTAGATCCAAATAGTTGACATTGAGACCTAAATGGACCTCAGCATACAACTGTTGTGCAAAATATAGAGGAATTTGGTTGTTATTTAGGTAGTGACCATGTGCAGCTAGAAATCTAGGATATATTAATGGTGCCATATGAGGGCACACACACCGAGTGACCTGATATGTCCTAACACTAGTTTTGGGTGCATATTGAGGAAAACATTGTACCTTTGCAGTTTCTTTTGGCACTCTCGGTTGTACTTCACTTAATGGTACATCACCAAAAACATGTGCCCACATTTGGGAAAGAGTGGATGCTAAGGTCTTGCTAGAATATGCACTAACACTCCCTAATGAAAATCTAATACAAACTAAATTATCCAAAATCTTCTCACAATTAGATCTATAAGAGCCCTTGTTGTTTGAGAATCCTGTAAAATTGACCTTAATCTCGCAATCTCGATATCTGTGTGACCAAATATTGGATCCATATCTAGGGCTATCACATAAATATAAGTATGAGAGAAGGAACATAACATTCAAGATAACATAAAAATGAAGACATAAATCTTTGAAAATAATAGATCTAGATAGATAGAACTCACATCTAGATACATCCTAAATTATCATATTTAAAAATTTAACACTTTCTCTTTAGCACACTTGAACTCTTTAGCACACTTTTTCTTTAACATTTAATGCTGCGTACTTTTCCACATATAATAGATATCTAATTTATGATTAATCAAGAAATATAAAGCACCTTAACTTGAGTGTACACATGAACTATATTGAACTCCTACTCTTTCCATTCCTATGCAAGAGCACGTTTAATGTACATGACTAATAGCTATTTAATTTTACATGACTAATGTGATGAAAGCAATAGGAAAATCATTTTACTAGACAACATTTGATATAGATTAGATAATGACTTAGACACAGAATTTGAAAACAATTGTATGTAAATTATGAACTTGTGATCAACTAGAATATATTTAATCTTTTTAAACATATACAAAACATGATTTTGAAACCAAACTTTGGTCATTTCAGAAAGAGGTACATCATAGGAAAATTGAAGCGAAAAAATAAAGAATGGTTGCTCAAGAAGGCAATTCACAAGGGAACACAACATTATAGATAGGATCAAAAATAGAATAAGATCTAGGTGTAGATTAGATAACATTCTCTAACTTGAGTGTACACGTGAACTACCCTTGAACTCCTACTCTTTTCATTCCTATGCAAGAGCACATTTTTATGTACATGACTAATGACTATTTAATTTTCTTAAATCCACATGTTGACAAGGATGTGATGAAAGCAACAGGAAAATTATTTTACCAGACAACATTTGATATAGATCAGATAGTGACTACATAGAAATTGAGCCAAGAAGTTTGGTAAGGATGATTGGTGCTTGATTATAGTCATCATTGATTAAGGAATTTGATCTTTAAATTAATACGATACCTAAAGGAAAGTATCATTTAAAAAAAAAAAACCTACAAAAGAGTTCATATACAATATCTTCCCCCTAGACTTGTCAAAATCCCTATGCTATAATGAATTATATTTATTTTTCATAGATGTGCAAGAGATAGAAGGGTCTCCTATGCCAATAAGAAGCAATTAAATTGAATATGTTAGCACTTATTTTGACCTGGGGTTGATTTGTCATGATCAGGAGGTTTCTTCATCTGAAGCCTTCATATTCTTGCCCAATTTTTCTAAGTGTTGGACCTCCTCAGCGTTTTTCAACTGCAGCATCATACTTTTCTGAGGAGGAGGTCGTCATCATCATCTTGTCTTCGATGATGATCTTCATCAGCATGTTCTTCGTCGACTTGTTTTTCTCATCGTCATCATCATATTTCAACTGTCGGGTGATGTTTGCTTATTATCCTGATGATACTGGTGAGCTACAGTGCGCCCTCAGTTGCTTGCGGGGGTGATCTTTCAAGTATCCGGTGATCTTCCGAATATCACCTTGCTCAAACATGATGACGATGTTGCCCCGATGTCCTGAAGGGGTTATTCTCTAAGTGTTCGACCTAACTTGTTTTTTCCTAAGGGTCGTCATCATCATGATATTTCCAGTTATCATCCTGCTGCTTGCGGAGGTCATCATATTTTCTGCCTTCATGATATTTCGCCGGGGTGATATTTTTATCATCGGGTGATCTTGGTTAATATCATCCTGATGATGTTGTTGAAGAGTTCTAAGTGCGACCCGATATTCACTAGGGTCATCATATTTTGAACGTCAGGATGATCTTGGTCAATATCATCCTGATGATGTTATATCACTTCTTGTTCGTTGTTTTGACATCCTGATGATGCTGACGTCATCCGTATATCAGGGTGATATTTTTCTTTCTGCCTATCTGCATCATGATATTCTCGAAGGAAGGGGGTGATATTTTTATATCACCCGGATATATGTTTGTTCGAGCATCATGATGATGCTGATATCAAGGAGATATCCGCCTGCTGGCTTCGCGCGTTATCTACTGGGGGTGATCTTTTCAAGCAGCATCATCATATTCAGTTATCGCCCCGATCTTACAGATGAGCTACAGTGCAACCTGATGTTTGAACATCAGGAGGATATTTCCAAATATCCTGTTGTCTTCCGAATATCATGATGATGTAAACATGATGATGACGTCATCAAGGTCCGCGGGGGTCATATTTCTAACACTGATCATCTTGAAGAGACCTCCTGATATTTGCAAACATGATGATGACGTCATCCGGATATGAGGAGGTGCGCAGTAGGCAGATATGATGATGACGTCATCAGGATGTTCATCGGCCAGACTTTTGTTATAAGCTCAGCAGGAGGATGTTCCTCCGAAGGATCAGGTTGTGCCGATTATCATGAAGGTTATATTTCAAATATCATGATGACGTCAGGGTGATATTTCGAACAACAAGATATCATGCTGCTGGAGGATGATGATGATGAGGTTATATACTAGTGTCGTCAGGAGCAAAAGCACCGACATGATATATGCTCATGACCTAGTATATAAAGTGTCAAAGAGGTCATCGCGGGGTGCATGTGGGATATTGTTATCCTGCACTTTCAAACATCATGATGATGAGTCTCGGCGGGAAATGCTTGCGATAGTCTGTATGATGATCTTCCCAAGGCCGCGGGTTGGTGCGCCATTAATGGCGATTGTTGCAGAGGTATGGGCGATGGCGTGGGTCGATCTTGTACCTGACTGAGGATGTACATCAGCGGACAGGGGCGCAGGGCTCGAGAAATCTTCCTGTCTCCTCCCCTACCTACTGCATTCAAGTTTGGGCGCCAATCCGGTTGTGTTTGAGCGCCATTTCCATGATACTGTGTATCTGGCGAAATTTTGGTCAACCATGTAATTAATTGCTGAGCACCTACCTGGCTGTTATAAGCAGGTGGTCTTGCTCATTTGAAAGGTTGTTGAAAGTTGATGATTTTGGCTCTGTAATGCATAACAAGCTGATCTGGTTGCTCTGTACAGCTTACCTGTGAGTTTATGTATCTCTTGTTGTTTGTTTTTGGCATGAACCCACTGATTTCATGATTAAACTTATATGAGAAATGCTGTTTGGCATGTGTTGTGTTAATTCTGTCTCCAGTATTGCATGTATTCTTCTTCTGAATCTGGATGTTTGGTAATGTTTAGATTCTAGAGCATAGAATTCCTATGTTGACTGTCTGATCTTTAAACTTCTACTCAAGGGGTAGATTAAACTGTTTTCAGGTTGAACATTGGGAGGGATATACTGCAGTAGGGATACCATAAGTAGAGATAACCTAACACTTTGTATTGGGAGATGCCTGTAAGGCAGGTATCACACATATCCCCTTGAGATCCAGTTTTAGTTGTTCATGCTGATCATTCACAGGTGTATGTCTACTGACTCCAGGCCCTGGATAGGCACCAATCATGCTTTGTTTTGTGTTATAACCATATCCAGCTTTGCATCCACACTTAAACTTCAAAGCAAAATCTAAAACCAACATTAGGACATTAGAGTTAGTTTTAGGAACCTCAGTCCTCTGTCTACAACTGCTAATAGGCCCAAAGCTAGCCCCTTTGCTCTTATCATTCAGTTTTGGTCTACTTACAGGAGGACTCATCTGCTTTCTGTCAGCATCCCAGCCTTGCATGCATATCCTCATGGATGTTGAGTAGGGAATACCCCCCTAGGTCTTGCAGAGCCTGAAGAAGAAGAGGAGATAAAATATAGAGTCTATCTCCTATACTGTTGACCCCCTGGCCCAGAGATCCTGTTGATCACTGATGGCTACCTTGTAGGGAAATCTGGGAGTAAGCATCCAGTCTGGGAAAAAGTCAACAGAATATATTATGTTTATTAGGTTATCCTATCTTGATTGTGTAGTTACACAACCTAATGTTATCTTCTACTCTAAATTTATTAAGGACATATGTCTATTTGTGGCAAAAAAAGAGATTTGTGAATTCCATGGATGACAACATTATAAAAGATTTAGTGATTGTATCCATTACTTGAAAATGATTTTGAAGTTATCTATTTCCCCATGGACCCACAATTTAGGGATCCAATCCATTTGTTTTATAACAAGCTTTACAACAACAAAAACAAAAATAAGTTTGTGTAAGGAAATTTATAACTATATACTCTTGTATATAGTTGACTAAACTAGTTCAAACTTAAGGTATACTAATATCTAGTGTAACATTAACATATATTCAAACAACACCCACTAAAGGGTTGATAGATGGTAAGAATAAAAGAAAAGAAAGTAAAAGAAAAAATCTAGTTAGTGGAGTGAACCTAAATTTTAATGTTGCCTTTAAAGGCAACCCTAGTCTATTAGGAGCCAATTTTTTTCTTAGAGATTTAATAATGGGAGATTTATTCTTAGAGGCTCATAATTTCTTGGGAACAAAACAAATAACTATGCATGTAATGGATTACCCACCTGATAGGCACTCAAGCCTCCTTTAAAGATGGTTTTAGAGAAATTAAATTTGAAGGTGATTCACAAATAGTTGTTATTAAATTATTAATAAATGATTTCATCTAACCTGGTCCCTCAAAGTGATTCTAGAAGGAATATTAATATGGAAAGATAAATTTATCTCCTTTAAAATTTCACATTGTTTTAGTGAACAAAATAGGGTAATTGATTTTCTAGCTAACCAAGGAGAGTTACAAACCTTTTTCTCACTAGCTAGAATGTTTAGGGATTAATGATTCAGAGATTTTATGTGAAATAATGAGGAATGTTAATGAGATATGCTTTTTCATCATGATGTTTTATTTGTGATAGAGGTTGGTTAGTAGAAATACATTAAAGTATAAGTTCTCTCCCTCACATGCTTGGTTTTTACTTCAATTGCTTAGCCTTAAGTAGTGATTTTTATTTTGTGAAAGGGATATTAGGGTTTGTACATGGCTAGTTTGGTTTGCAATGTGTACTATATAGAAATGACAAGAGGTTCAAATGCGTGTGGTTCTTTGAGGTAAGACCCTATATAGTAATGACAAGAGTTTCAAATGCTCGTGATCCTTCGAGGCAAGATCCTTCGAGGCAAGGGTATGCAACGGATAGTAGGCTAAAAAATATTTTCAGTTGCATTTCTACCACTAACCTAAAAGTTGTTAAAGCAATTATGGGGAAAGAGGACCTAATTGATAATGGATTATTAAGGTCTTGTTCAATAGTTAGGGTTAATTTTAAGGAAAATCTTAATCAAATAGTTGTGAACGTGGATATTAGGGAAAAATTACATTAGAGTTATTGATTCCACCACCTTCTTAGGTGTAGTCACAAATACAACAAGTAGACTGGAGTTGGTAAGAACATATCAAATATAAAAGAAAAGGAATCATGGAGGATGATGACTTGCTCCTTAATGGTGGTAACTGATGCTTTTAGGTGCCTTCTTGGCCATGCCCTAAATTTTCCTTATGTGGGTTTTCTCACCAACCCAGGGTGTGATGAAAATTTGAGAACTATGCATGCATATATATTCAAATTTTGTAGGCATGGTTGAGCATAATGAGAAGTTGCGAGGCCATAGATGATGTGTGTAGACTCCTTCATACCTTTTCTTGATATGTGAATTCTTATAAAGCTAGTACTAAGGTGACCATGCTTATTCCTAATACCTAGGCCATGAAATGATAAACCCACAGAGATGGAGCATTAACAAACTTTGACAATGAATATAGTTATCATCTACCTATGCTTCTTTCTCAACTTGGTCTTTTATATGGATTCCCTTCTTCCTTGACCTGTTTTGATTACTATTATCATCAAGGGGATGATTGTCAACTATAGTGAGTGTGTTGTATAGGGTTGAATTGATTACAAGAGGTGCCACATACTTTTCCAAGTCTGGAGATTTGTAATGGTGGATTTCATTAATTTAGAATATTCTCTCTTCTAATATTATGTACTCTAAGGGTGATCCAAGGTATATTTCTTGTTCAATGCAAGTACAAACTCATGGAATTATAACTGTGTAGTGGCTATAAATAAGGCCTATCATTAATGTAATTGTGAGTTGCCACATGTGTCTACACCCATGCAGTTAAGTTCTAACTAAATTCTATATGCTTACTTTCAAGATGCATGTAGGGTTGGCCTTTGAGCTAATTTCCTAAACTTGTAGTCATAATGTATTCTAGGGGATTAATCCAAGTACGTTGTAGACTTGTAAGGGAAGGATCTTATGTAAATGAACTATATGAAGGTGTAGTAGAGTTGGATAGTTGCATAATCAAATGTTTCAATGGTTAGTAGGAATTTCTTAGGGGATCTTGTGCTAGGAGTTCCTTCTTATCACATTTTTTGGTCTGTATGTTTTGGGGATTAGTTGGCTTGGTAGAGCCATATATTGTTACAAAGGACTTTATAATAGTCTTTTCAATAATGCATGAAAGGCTTTCTTGACTAGAGATGGATGTTGAAGACTGTGTGGTATGTGATGTTTTCCTATATTTTTATGATTTGTGCATGTGCATATATCTCAAGCTCTATTGTAGTCCCATACATTTATCCTTCTTCCTGAATGTTGCAACTCCATTTTCCAATTGAATAGGCACTAGCCTAGTTGGATAGAAGATCAATCTCTTCATTTAAGTAACTTTTTGGTTACCATTCTTAGTCTAGGAGTAGTTTTTAGGTCCTACACACTCACATGATTTAGTATTACATACCTATCGACATCCTAGGTGAGCTCTATATTGAAACACATATAGATAATCATGTTGGTATAGTATTAAAGATGCATACATGTATGAACTATAAGGGGATTCATCAATGGTAACTTGTAAACTTGTTTATATCTTTGGTTTCATGTGCATTCTTGTCTCAATCTACTTATTGTGAGTACTTCAAGTCTATTCATAGTTACCATTAGGGCATGGTAGTTAGGACATAGTTGTATTTATTTCATTTCTCTTTAATTATCCTATAAGAAACCTCATAGAACACCCTCCCTAGTTTTGTAGAGATAAATGATGAGAAGGATGTGCCCTCTCCTATGCGTTGGCCTCATATTTCCTTAAATTCTTGTTGACGATCTACCTCTTTGTCCAATATATGTTGTTCCCTTTGTTTGTGTTTTAAGTTGTTTTCCTAGGGGAAAGAGGTTAAGTTTTGGGAGCCAATGCACATGTCTCCCAAACATTTGAAAAGATTTCATAGAATCATCCAATCATGTGTAGTTCCACCCAAGGTTTTATCAATCACAATCTAGCCATTAAAAGCTACCAAGGAAGAAAAAAGAGACAAATCTACATATTCTTTCTCATTATTGTTATCATTAGCAAGGGAAACTAGAAAACATGGCACATAAAACATAAATTTTAAATATTGGCTAAATAGATTATGAATAGATGTTAAGGATTTGAGGATTCATGTGGAATTTTTTTGAGCAATTCTTTTAGGACATGTGAATGATAATGCAAAATATGGTTGTCTCTATCCATAAGGGCATGCTAATGATAACAAGTAGGTACTTGATGTGGACTCTAGAGTAGGGAATGTTGACTCATGCGAAGTGAAGAGATGCTACAGTTCATGGTGTGATGTTTCACAATCTAGTTAAAGTAGCTGCGAAGATAGTTGATTCAAAATTGGAGCTCATTCTAGTGTTTGAGTTAAAGGAGTTTACAATCATGCCTATTAGTGCTATCAATTTAGTGTTTTACAAAGTAGGTTTGGATAGGGTGGTCAATAAGAAGGTGTTTTAAAATGTTGTTTATTGTGGCAGTCCTTTGTGACTATATGTTTTTCTACTAGTGTATATAGTTCTATATACATAGTGTTGGCTTTTGGTATTATTATGCCCTATGAAGGGTTTCAATTTAGGGAACTTCCAATTTAGGGTTTCAAATAAACATTTTTGGGAACTCCAAAATAAACATTTAGGGTTTTTGTTTTCACGTTTTAGGGTTCCAAATTATATTTTTAGGGTTTTAGTTTTCACATTTTAGGGTTTCAAAAAATGTATTAGGGTTTGAAAAATTAAAAAAATAAGGTTTCAAATTCTTGTATTAGGGTTCGGCAATCAATTGTTTTGCTTTCAAATTGATATTTTAGGGTTTTAAATTATCTTACGGTTTGCAAATTCACATGTAGTTTACAAGGGTTTCATTTTTGTAAAAAAGCACTGAATTTCATTATTATAATTTTGCAAAAAACACTGAATTTCCATACAATTTTACAAGCAAACAATGAAATTCCATACAATTTTGCAAAAAAAAACATTGAATCTCCATTTGTAATTTTGTAAAAAATGAAAATATACATGGATAAATTAAACATACTTGGTAGATATGATGTGTGGACACTGCTATTTGTTGACAAGTAGCAAGATGGGGTCATGTTGTGGGAAGAAAATCCTACGTGGCCGTCATTGTTGAAGGAATTCCATTATGTAGGGGTTTAGAATCGTGGAGTTGTTCGGGCGTTCCGTGGAGTCAGTCGAGAGCAAAAATGACAACAAAAAATGATTTTTTTTGCATTATATGTTCTTTTAAAAAATAATAAAATAATATCTTCGTTCGAGAAGATTTTGTTCGAATGAAGATATTATTTTATTATTTTTTAATCAATGAAATGTCCTCTTCATTCGTAGATTTTCTTCGAACGAAGAAATACCTTTGCTCTAAGGTGATTTCTATGAATTCTTTGAGCAAAGGTACCTTTGTTCGAAGGTGATTTCTATGAAATCTTTGAGCAAAGGTACCTCTATTCGAAGAAAAATCTTTGAACAAAGATGACCTACATTTTTTTCCCCATCCACCATTGATGTCCCAACTTTGGGACCAAGTATTGTGGCTTTACCCCTTTAAGAATAATTCCCTTTTTTGTATAGGCTGTAAAAAGTGTATGACTCCTCCAAAATATGAAATTATCAGCTCCCTTAATGTCTACCTCTATGCACAACAGTTGTATAACCAACTTCTATGAATTCTCTCCACTACACAATATATCAATATAGATATGATTCTCAAAGCAAATTAATAATATTTTCATCTTTAATTTGAAACTCACAAATATTACAAAATCACCGCACACAAAAATCTAAAATTTGAAGCACACACCACATTACATAAACCCATAACACAAAAATATGGAACACACACACAATAATATTTTATATTTTATTTTTTGAAAATAATACCAACCCAACAAACTGACAACCACACAAAACCCAAAATACAAAAAACCACAACTGAAACCCAAAAATCTTTGAATCAAATTGCAACTAAAAATACCTCATTCATTTAGCACAACTGTTATCTCTATATAAAATCACCAAGTAGGACAAGAGGGTTTTCGTCCTCAAATCTCAAATAAGGAAAACTAGGAGGGTTTTTGTCCTCAAAGCTTCACAAATCCAAAGGGTTTTGTCCTCAGGAAAGAAGAAAAAACTCATGTTCATCCTTGGGAAATGAAATTGATAAAACCTTTTCTAGAGACAAAACCTCCTTTTATAACTTTTCAAGGGAATATATTTTAGTTTATTTTCTTTTTTCTCCTATTTTTCCACTTAAACCCTAAAAGTGTCCTTTTCACTTATAAAATCACTTTTGTACTCCACACCTAGCGAAACTTTAGGAAACAATTTAAGTCACCTTTTAAAATCACTTTTTATGACCTTTTACATAATTCATAATTCAAAGCTACTTTTTTTGACAACTTAATTTTTATTTATTTAATTATTTCCATGGTCTAAAAAAAAGGACATTACATGTGTAAAGTCCACATGAGGTAAGACAAAAGTAAAAAAAGTCTCTCTAAGTGAGCTTAAGTGTAGTGTGAATAGGACCTAGATGAACTAGCTAGATAAAACACTTTTTCTTAGTAATAGATTTGAATCTAGATTATCATGGAACTTAATAAATATGCTTTATTCATATGGAAATTTTATTACAACATGGTGCATAAGCTTGATCCCTAGTGCAAAGGCCTACAACTTGGTGCAATGCTAAATTATAGAGTTTCAAGATCTTAGAATAATGTCGAAAGATATAACTTTTCATAGCAAGTGATGATCCCCAAAGAGTTTGAGGAAATCCTTATTTATAATTAGGAAGGGATTTGTGTATAAGGAAAATTGAGTTAAATAGATCAAGTATGAATATCAAAACTCAACCCTACAACCTTCAAAGAATAGATCAAAGACAATAACAATAATTCAAAGCTAAACAAAACAAAGAACAATTACCATCCATAATTGTATTTATTCCTTGGTTTATATGTGGATTGCTCTCTTAATTTGCATAACCATGGTTGCAATAAGTGTGGATGAATGATGTGCTCAAAAAGACGTAATATGTGCTCAACGATATGAGATGCTCAAAGTGTTGTATGAATGCCCAAAGCTTAATGATCGAAGAGGATTTATGAAGAGATGAAGAGGGGTATATATAGCTTTTAGGGGAGATCGATCAATGGTGGAGATAATTCAATGATATGGATGGATGAGATAAATTGAGAAGACATGAAGGAACGTGCACATGACATGTGTCCATGCGAAAAGATGTTTTATTGAGTTAATTGCTTTCTTGGCTAAAAATAAGATTGATTTCATATAAATAGATGTTTTTTTCCTATTTTATGAGTTAATTGATAAAAACAATGATTTAAAGGCCAATTAACTCAACTTTTGTTTTGCTTTTTGACATGCTTTGAATAAAATTAAATAATAAATTATTTAATTTGTGTGCATGGAAGAAAAAGATATTTTTAGAAGATTTGAGAAGATAATTAGAAATTAAATAAATAAATTTATTTAATTTATTGTGCATGATGGAAGAATAAGAAGATATAAATAAAATATTGATTTTATTTATTTAGAAGACATTCAAAAAGTCAACTTAAATAAATTTGAATAATTTATTTAATTTTGGAGGAATAATTAGCTAATTAAATAATTAATTTAGAAGAATAAATTGGTGATTTAATGAAATTAATTAAATAAATAGAATTTATTCAATTAATGTTAGATTTAGCCATTAAGGGCGTGGTTTGGTGGTTAAGTCGCTCGGTTGTAGTGGCGGCCACCAGAGTTCAAACCCTCGTTGGGCCAACGAGCTCGTAGGCTTTAAGCCTTCGCTGGGCCAATGAGCTCGCAGGTTTGGAGTGTTCCTTCTTGGGGATGAGGTCCCCCGTGTTGTGGCCTCATCGGTTCATTGCTTTGGGCAAAAGCGTTAGTGTGGAGCTAGAGGGCGTGTTGCGCCAACATCACCGGTCACGTTAAAAAGTTTACCAGGCGTATTATCTTAAAAAAAAATTAATGTTGGATTTAGGAGAATTTATAAGAAATTGATGATGTTGGATTTAGGAGAATTTAGAAGAAATTCATGAAATTAATTAAATAATCAGGTTATTTAATTAATGTTGGATGAAGGTGTGTTAGAAGAATTTGATGTATGGAAGATGAATAATGAAATGGTCATTTTTAGGCGTCTACATTTTGCCCCTCTTTGAGATGGTGTTGCGAAGTAACAACATTTCAATGAAATTTAAAACATAGTGTTTGATTTGAATGGAAGAAGATTGATTTAGAAGATCATGGTTGGAAGAAAATGATTGGATTCGAGATGGTGATGCCCCAATCACTCAAAGCGAGGGTGACAAGGAAAGATAATGGTAAGTTAATGAATAAGATGAATGATGATGATGATGCCCCCTTGAGAGGACAGATGGGTTCAAAGAACACAAGTGTGCTCTCGAAATGGAATTGTTAGGAGATAGAGAGATGGAGATGAAGATGAAAGGTTAGATGAAAAGATGGAAGAAGAAGCTACGTAAGATGTAAAAGAATAGAAGAGTTGATCAAACTGTGAAAGCTATAGGTTTTAGTAGGATGGATGGGTGGGATGGATGGGGTGATGTTGCTTTGGTTATGCTTAAAATGTAAAGAGCAATCCTTATTTTTATATAGAAATGGATATTATACACCAGGGTATAGAAGACCAAGGTGACGATGTATCTAATGCATAGGACGTTGACTCTGCAAACAAATGATTTGAATTTATATCTACTAGACATAATAGAACCTTGTTGGATATGTGAATGTAAAATAGTCTTAGTGTAGAATGACCTTAATACACAGAAGGCTTTTTTCATGACCTTAGATGCAAAAGATATTGATATGCAAGATGTTAATTCCAACACTAACAAGATAAATATTATCCATAGTAGGATAATAAGAACATCCCACAAACACAACATACAAAAGCAATGACCATGCCCCAATCCATACTTTATTGCAACATACCAAGATATAGAAAGATCAAGGTAGTCTTGAGTAGGTATTAGAAAGAAACAAAAGATAAACCAAAAAAAAATTGACTGACTGATAAAACAAAAACACAGCCATCATATTCTCTTGCCAAAGAGGGTGCTCATGGTAGATTGGGCCTTATTGTAGGAAAGATATATCTATTAAAGGCTTTGGATCTAGGATAGATGGATTGTAGTTGATGTGGCAAGTGGTATGTGAGCAAGCATATTGCTTCAGGAGTCGTCTTTTGCTTCTAGTTTGATAAGTAATTGAGCTTTCAAAGAATGCATAGTTCATTTTCTGCTTGAGTTAGTCAAGTTAGGGTGATAGGTGAATAGGATGGGTTGTGATAGATGGATGAAGTGAGAGTTTGAATTTATTATGGATTGGGATGGAGAATGAGTGTGTATTATGTACCTAAGTACTAGAAACTTCATTTGTATTCCAGACTACCTACATACCCTGTATCCACGGGATCAAGGCACATGAAGATGCAAGTGATGATGAGATGTAGTTCTTGTTGGTGTTGATGATGTGGGGTTGTATGATGTTGATGATTGTTTTTGCATTTTTTATTTTCTAATGTTTTTTGGGATTTTGTGGATTTTTTTTTTTTTTTTTGTATTTTTGGAATGTTTGAACCTTTTTTTTTGGAAGTTTTATTGGGTGACATTGGATTGCATTTAGATAGCCTTAGTACTAGATACCAATGACAAGGGAACATCATGGATAGGTATACAGATGGGTGATAGTGGATAATGGATGGATAGGTAGTGTAAGATGGATAGAGAGGTAGAAGGATGGGCAATAGGAGATAATGGATCAGAAATTCATGAAGGAGGGATGGACGGAAGAATTCAGGATGTAATCTCTAAGGACTATGTCGCATAGGAATAACATGTCTTATTCAAGATATTAGACTCCAAATATGGCATACAACTGATTGCAACAATAGGATTGATAGGATGTGGTGGGAAGTATAAGATACAACAAGAGGTGTCCAAAGCTTGATTCAACATTTTTCCCCTATCCGCATCAAGATCAACAGGAGGAAAGAAGGATGAAGTGGATCAATGGGATAAGTATGTGGATATAATGGATAAGGAAGATATGATGGGAAATGATAGGATGACGCAAGACAACATGCACCCAAGTGTAAGGTACATAGATAATCAATCTACACATGATGTCTGTTGGCCAAGTTTTCATCATGGTACTTATCCATGGTGCCTGTTTGCCAGGTTTTCACCATTGGACGAAGGATTTATCTTTACTATTTTTTTTTTTATTTGGATGGGATGGAGGATGAAGACTCAAGCATCTATTTCCAATAGCAAGGTAGTATGTTAGCATTTTGATACATATTTGCATATGGACTATATCATGTAGCATTATGCGCACAAATGTTGGTAGATGTGGGAATATGGAAATGGAAAGGATGGTGGGTTATGAGGTGAACAATGGATGGAGATGGAGGGACAGATGGGTGGTGGAGCAAAAGCATGGACCATAGAGGTATGATGGGGGAAATATGGCGGAGAAGGGATGTAAGATGGGGGGATATATGTGAAAATGGAATGGAATTATGGGAAACCAAGACCAATGGTTGCACACATCATGATAGATTTGGAAGCCTTTGACTTTGATAAGGAGTGGGGAGTAATGGGAATCGGGATAGAGGATTTAGGAATCATCGATTTAGGGATTTAGGAACCCAAATGGACTTAGGATTTGTAGGAATTTTTACTGGGGAGTGGGATTTTTGGAAATTGGAGATGAATTGAGATGTGGATGCTTCATTTGGAGTAATTTCTTGTTGCTTGGGGACCACACCATTTTCATTTTTTCTATTAGCTGTGTGGGCATATGTATCTTTTGAGATGGATTTGGCTTTGAATTTGTGTATCAATTCCCTGTGGCATGATATTCTTGAGGCTTTGATGGATATTTTGCTATATATGTGGAAGCATCCAAATTTTTATTTTTGAACCTCATGAGATTAGGAATAGCTTCATATGCGACTGATGTGTGCATTTGTTGCTCATGATTATGAATGATAGGGGATATAAGGGAGTGGAATGTGTGGATGGAGGGATGAGTGTACTGATGGATTAAGGGATTAGGGGATGGAAGGACAAGAATATTAGGAGTTGGAAGGAGTGGAGGAAGAGTAGATGGAGGGAGATGTATGGTCACATGCTTTTGTGAATGGTATGATGATGGAGGAGGGATGGCGACATATGAGTTGAAGGTGTGATGAGGTGCATCGGGATATGGAGTGGAAGAAGTAGCTGGAGGAGGCATGGAGGTGGTACCAACATCTTTGGATTGTATTTCTTTTGATGAAAAACCAAGGCCATGTGCTCGAGGATGGATTTTGACATAGACGAGCTCTAAGATACTTTGTTCATGAAGCTAAACCTTTGCCTTGATATTTCATGTTTTGTAACATATAATATGCAATGAGATGTTTGTTGTTTTGGAAACAAGATGTGAGTCCATTATTAGATGGAGAAGGTGGGGTGGTGGATGGAGTTTGTTTCTCTTTGACAAGAGAACCACCACGGGTGAAAGTAGTAGGACCAATTGGATAGGATAATGGATTTGGAATGGGGTTGATAGAAGATGCTGGAGGATCAATAGGGGTTGATGGAGGATCAACAAGAGTTGATGAAGGATCAATAGGGGTTGATGAAGGATCAATAGGAGTTGATGAAGGATGAATAAGAGATAATGTAGGATCATGTAATGGATGACTTGGGATGCTTGGATCTTGACTAACATTATGCTCAGTAGGATGTGAAGTGATAGGATCCAATTTACTTGTTTGATTGACAATGTTTCCTTGGGGATCAAGTGTCTCATCTTGGGAAGAGGGTGTTGTGGATGGATGGATAGAAGTAATTTGGATAGCTTGCCCATGGATGGTTGTAGGATTATGGATGGGTAAAGTGATGATCTCTAGCTCATGTATGCATAAAGTGGTCTATGAGGATCATCATGGCTCTCGTGATCATAGATAGGGTCTTGATCATAGAGGGGAGCTTGATCATAAATGGTAGCTTGATCATGAATAGGACCTTGATCATGGATAGGAGCTGGAGGAGTTTGAATATTTTAATCTCAACTTGGTAAGGAGCAATGTGGATCATGCTTTGGATTTGACTCTTGACATAGCTCTTGAGTGTGGATAGGGCTGGAGGCGGCATGGATAGACATGAGAGGATTTGGATGTTCAACAACATGACTATATGATAAGTCTTGTTTTGCATTCATGGTAGGGGACTCTTCAATAGGATGGATATGCAGAGGAGTAGATGATGGTGTTGGAGTGGTAGACATGCTATTAGGAGGTTCTTTGTTAGGTTCAAGATAGACATTTGAGTGCATGATAGTTTTTTCTTCTTTGCTAGGAGTCCTTGGGTCAAATCCTTCATGAATTCTGGAGTAAGATATTTACATCTATATTGGGTCACATCCTTCATGGTGGAAGATGTTGTGGGGTTAGGATTAGGATCAGGTGGTGGATTAGGATTTGATGGTGGATTAGGTAGTGGACTAGGTGGTGGATTATATGGTAGATTCCAGGTGAAGGAGGATATTGTGGATTGGATGAAGGATGATATGGTATATTGGGAGAAGGACTATGTGGTAGATGAATGAAGGGATTAGGATTAGGGGTTGGAGGAATTGCATAAGAGAATTGCTCTTTGGAAATGGATGGAGGTGAATATGTAGATGGAGTATGATATGGATGACCTTGATGTCCCTTGTCTTAGGATATGCAATTAGGTATAGGGTTGTAACTTGTGCTAGCCAATGTTGGATTGTAATAAGTTTGTATGTCCAAATATGAATTCATGATTTGATGATTTGGAGTTTTCATGGATATGTAAGATGATGATTTGATGTGATAGCATTAGGAGGATCTCTAATGATGATATGTGCATATGGGTTATCATGGATAAGATTTCTCAATTTATCCTTAGAGATAGGATCCAAGCTCTCATAGTCATGCTTAAGTTTTTTTATATGTGCTTCAAGTGGACTAGGAGATGTGTATGATGGAGGGTGGTATGATAGTGATGTATGTTGGATTGAAGATATAGCTTGGGGATGAGATCCATATAGGCGTTTAAGTTCCTCAATGTCTATATCATCTAGGTATGATGGGGATATTGGTTGAATTGGAGATGGAGGGTGGTTTAACCTAGGCTTATTGATTATCAGGACCATTTTGATGCGGATTCGTGATGATGTGACTAAAGTTTGACTTGTTGAAACATAGGTTTAATTATGGATGGACTAGTGATGTTTCAAAGGATGATGTTTGATTAAGGATAATGGTTGTATGTTTGATGAAAATGGATAGATAGATAATGGATGATTGATTTTGGGGGTTGAGATAAATGGATTAGATTAGTGGATTAGGGGGGTGGATAATGATATGGATTATAAGTAATAATGGATGAGGAATTATGGGCTAAGGATTAGAAATGGATTAGGTGAATAGAATGGATTAGGGTTAGAACCTTGATAGGATTAGGATAACTTGATGAAGATTAGGGTCCTATACGATGGATTTAGGCATATGATGTTTTAGACTTGATATGATAAGGATGGATGAGTATAGATGATGGATGGGGTTTGTTTAGACAAAGTTGAGACTCTAGGATGATTGGATGCTTGGTTTGTTTGGACAAAAGATAAAATCTAGATCAATGTTGATAGGATTGAGATTGTGATTATCTTCCAAGAGATAGACTAATGAACTCAAGGAGAGACAAGATGGGGTAGTGAGGTTCACCAACTCAAGAGGAGCCACTCTCCTAAGCTAGCTAGGTCACTAGTTTTGCAAGATGCTAATTTATCTATGGATCTACGAGAGGCAACTTCTTAAATCAAAGATAAACTAGAAGATGTGATCTAGATTCTAGGATGAAAGCCAAACTAAAGCTAAAAGCTGGATAAAATCAGGGTTGTTTGATTAATGATGGTTGATAAATCCTATAGTCTCAAGAGGATAAAAAGCTCTAAAAGTCCAAAATATGCTATGAATATGGGTGAATCTGATTTGATGACTGAAAGTTTGAAGGTGAATGGTCCGAGTAAGCTCAGATTTGGTGATTAAATTGATTGAAAGTGAATGGTTTCTGATTTTGAGTGAAAAGTATGACTGTTGACTGTATTTTACCAGAAGCATAGGACTATGTGCCAAAAGCGATACCAGGATAGCTCAAAAGCGGTAGCAGGATAACCCAAAGGCACAATACTGTGAACCAAAAGTGCAGGAATGTTAACCAAAGGCAAGTTTTTGTGTGCCAGAAGGGGTATTAGGATAGCCCAAAGGTGAATTTCAGTGAAAATAGTGGAAAACTGACAGAATCAAAGGCATAGTTCTGTTTGCCAAAGGTGAGCTTCTGTGTGCCAAAGGCAAGTTTTTATGTGCTAAAGATGAGTTTCCATGTGTCAAAGGTGAGTTTCTATGTGCCAAAGGTGAGTTCTATGTGCCAAAGGCAAGTTTCTATGTGCCAAAGGAGAGTTTCTAAAATTGATGTTTGTTTGGAAGATAATTTGGAGTTCCTTGGCAAGAGAATCAAACAAATAAGACACAATGGATGTTGACTGACTCTTTGGAGTTAGGTGCATAGGGATATTAACCACTGTGGATAAACAAATGGTAATTACTAATAGATAACAAGAATATACACCAAACACTTGTGCAACAACCTAAAATTATTTAGGTAGGAGTGTCATATCCTACAAACTCACTTAGGTGGGGCTTCAATCTCCACTATTAGATAATGGCTATTTCCACCCCCTTAATACCATCTTATCATTGCTAGGATAGGGAATGTAAGATCATGTACCATCTTACACCCCTTACTCTTGGAGACACTTAAGTCTTCCCCAAAAGCGTATTCTATCTCTAATCAATGAAGGTACAAGTGTGAGCTCTTCTCCTCCATGCGGCTGCGATGCATCGAAGGATATGACGGTCGAAGGTCTTAGCTAGGATCACAAGGTGTCTATGGAGTCCCTCAATATATGTGAGGTACGGGGGGCACATATCTGTGAATGAGGGTGTCCCAAACTTCTTACCTTGCACAAACCAAATCAAGTCTTGGCAGACCAAGGATCTCGAGGCTTTTGCTTAGCTCAAAGGGGTCCTTCCTTTGAAACAATTCTTTCGATTCTCGTAACATTTATATACCGTGCCAAAACACATGATTGAGGTCATCCCTAGAGGTGATGAAATCCCCTAGTAGGCCCCCTAGAGAGGATATTGAGTACTTTTAATTCTCAAGATCGTTTTGCAACACGATAGAAGAGCATACGTATTACTCTTGAGTCCTTGAGAATAAAGCAAATAAAACAAGTAAGTGAATGATCTAAGTATTTCTGATCTTCAAGATCACCTTTCAGTGCAAGGAGAGAGCATACGTACTAAGATATTTAAGACAAAGTAGACAATCTTAAATTCCCTTTAAGAAATTGAAGTGTTTTTAAGACTTAGTGATAAAAAGTAGGTCCTTTGACAAGCGTCCTGCATCAAACTTGTTAGACTTCTCTCTTTTGTTTTTCTACCAAGCTATAAGAGGCTTAAAAAATTGTGATTAGTTCCAAAAAAGCCACTTGTTAGAGAAAATCAATAATCACACCAAAAGTGCAGAAACAATGTGCAAAGGTGAATTTCTGTTAACCAAAGGTGCAAAGAACTACACCAGAGGCGAGTTTCTGTTGACCAAAGGCGAGGTTCTACTGACCAAAGGCGAGGTTTTGCTGATCAAAGGCGAGGTTCTACTGACCAAAGGAAAGGCTCTACTGACCAAAGGCAAGGTTCTACTAACCAAAGGTGAGGTTCTACTGACAAAAGGTGAGGTTCTACTAACCAAAGGTGAGGTTCTGTTGACCAAAGACAAGCTTCTGTGTTTCAAATACGCAGATATGTACCTGTAGCTTAAAAAAACCAATTTCTCAAGCAAATATGTGTTAAACTTAGGGAGTGGGTCCCATGTGCTAAAATGTGTATGAGGAAAATTGAGTTAAATAGATCAAGCATAAATATCAAAACTCAACCCTACAACCTTCAAAGAATAGATCAAAGACAATAACAATAATTCAAAGCTAAACAAAACAAAGAACAATTACCATCCATGATTGTATTTATTCCTTGGTTTATATGTGGATTGCTCTCTTAATTTCCGTAACCATGGTTGCAACAAGCATGGATGAATGATGTGCTCAAAAAGACGTAATATGTGCTCAACGATACGAGATGCTCAAAGAACTGTATGAATGCCCAAAGCTTAATGATCGAAGAGGATTTGTGAAGAGATGAAGAGGGGTATATATAGCTTTCAGGGGAGATCGATCAATGGTGGAGATAATTCAATGATATGGACGAATGAGATAAATTGAGAAGACATGAAGGAACGTGCACACGACATGTGTCCATATGAAAAGATATTTTATTGAGTTAATTGCTTTCTTGGCTAAAAATAAGATTGATTTCATAAAAATAGATTTTTTTTTCTATTTTATGAGTTGATTGATAAAAATAATGATTTAAAGACCAATTAACTCAACTTTTGTTTTGATTTTTGACATGCTTTGAATAAAATTAAATAATAAATTATTTGATTTGTGTGCATGGAAGAAAAAGATATTTTTAGAAGATTTGAGAAGATAATTAGAAATTAAATAAATAAATTTATTTAATTTATTGTGCATGATGGAAGAATAAGAAGATATAAATAAAATATTGATTTTATTTATTTAGAAGACATTTGAAAAGTCAACTTAAATAAATTCGAATAATTTATTTAATTTTGGAGAAATAATTAGCTAATTAAATAATTAAAATTATTTAATTGTTTGTGTATAAGAGGAATTAAAGTGGTGAATTAATTAAATAATTGATTTATTTAATTAATGTGGATTTGATGATTGAAAGAGGATAATTTAATTAAATAATTAAAATTGTTTAATTTAGAAGAATAAAGTGGTGATTTAATGAAATTAATTAAATAAATAGAATTTATTCAATTAATGTCAAATTTAGGAGAATTTAGAAGAAATTGATGAAATTAATTAAACAATCAGGTTATTTAATTAATGTTGGATGAAGGTGTGTTTGAAGAATTTGATGTATGCAAGATGAATACTGCAATGGTCATTTTTAGGTGTCTACAGGATTAACAAAACTTGTTACAATCTATAAGAATTTAGGGGCAACCTCTTATATTGGTCCCTTGTTAGGATTACAACTTATTCACTCAATGTGGATCAATAGTATTTTGGATTAATCAAGATATGCTAGAAGTTGTTGGTGCCAACCAAGATTAAAGGTGTGTAATGGTCTCATGTTTTGGTGTGAAGTCCTTTTTGAACTCAAATTAGTGCAAGCAAAGTTAGCATCTTTAAGAAGGAAATTAGGAACAAAGAACATGAATGCAACAATCTTTATAGATAAATTAATGAAGCAATATTTCTTATAGCCTAGTTTAGAAAAGAGTATTAAATGAGATTGTATCATTACTACATAGGCCAAATTGTCAACTAAAGGGAAAATTGAAAGGACCCATATGAGTATGAGTATAACAAGAAATACTTAACCTAAATCCTTTGCATCAAGGTCACATCAAAGAGGAACCTTTAGGTTTATCTAAGATAAAATACACACTTCAACTCATGTTGCACAAAGAGAAACTTGTAAAAGACAAAGAAAAGAAAGAAAATACAATATTTTTTGTTGATGCAAGATTGTTGAAGAACCAAGGATGCTCCTACATCAGGCAAACTAAGAACATTGAGGTGGGTTGAAAATTATCACATGAAAGTTAGCAGAGATTGGATTCGCAAGCATAAATTAGATCTACACTTACATAATCAAATCTATAACCATAGAAGTGATTTAGAGTGACATATAGGTCATTCACCAACTTTAGAGAATTCGTTTGAACTTCATTGATATTTTTGCACTATGGTTGAATCAACATCCAACATTTGTCATAGTTCCCAACTAAGCATCATTTATTATCTTATCTATTTTTCAAAGCATTTTATTCATTTACATTTATTACATTAGTAAATAGATGTAAAGGAAAACAACCTTTCCCTAAGTTAACCCAGGCTAATTAAATCGAATGCATACACCTTGACATAAATTAATCTAGATTAATTACAATGACAACTATGAATTATAAAGCATGCTGATCATTGTTATTCTAGGAAATTAAATGCAAGCGATAAAGGCACACAACTCTTAGAACAACAATGAAGATAAAGTTGATGCATGAAGATCGTTAGACAATAGACAAGCATGCAAGTGATCTAGATTCTAAGTATCATTCCTTTTAAAGCTAAAAAATGAAATGTTCCTGTTAAATGCTCTAGGATTTTAAATGATGATCAAATGTATTTTAATGCCCAAACAAATTTCTTTAAATACCAATACACGATGAATCGTTGCACAGATGTGTATCAAGTTGGCTCCTAAGGGCTATGAGGAAACGGTAGGAGTTAGTGATTTGAATTTTGAGTTAGATTCATGTCATGTGTAATAGGACCCATGTGTTGCATAAATGCCCCAAGATGAAGATGGAATTTAGTGATCAAGAATGAATGCATAGGATTCAAGGTTGATAAATGATATGAATATGTTAGAATAAGTGCAGATAGGGTAGGCATAATGATGGATGTATGCAAATATATAAGTGGGGATGGATAGGAATTGAGGGATATATCACTATGCAATTGTATTAAACATTCTCTCAAAACAAACTTAAAATTAAATAGAAATTAGCATTGAAGTATACTAATCTCACAATTAAAACAATATTTAATCTAAAATAGATTCTAAATATTTATATTATTTATTTATATTAGGGTAGTCTAATATTATTTATTTATATTAGGGTAGATTCAAAAGAAGGCAAGTAACATTGCATCATACCCCAAATCCAAGAACCAAATTAGGGTAGTCTAGGAAGCGTTGTTTTATCCCTTACAACCATCTTTTTTGGTGTTTTATATCTTATCTATTTTCTCGGTGAACAAAAATACAAACACAAAAGCATGGCCGCTGCAATGAGTTTGTTGTCCCCCATTAATGGGCGCCGTCTAAGCGGCTTGACTTCTGTTCATTCCCCTTCCCCTCCTTGTATACAGAGCGGCAACAGAGCGAGGGCGAGGGTGAGTGAGAGCTTTTCCTCTCTCTTGCAGAGTAGCAGCGGCAATGGAACCTCTTTCCTTCTGCCTCTTTCTTCGTTTTCAAAGGAGAAGAAGAAGAGAAATAATAATTTTCTACCCACAAGGAACGCATCATTAACACCTCAAGCACAATGGGAGGCAGGGGAGGAGGAAGAAGAAAAAAGAAATACAGGAAGAGACGCAGATGGTGCATCATTTTATGTGGGTAATCTTCCATATAGCGTGAACAATGCGGAGTTGTTGGAGCTGTTCAATGATGCTGGCAATGTCTCCAAGGTGGAGGTATGTTTTTCAGTATGCTCTATTAATCTCAGTCCTTTGTTTGAAATTATTCTTTTCCATTAATGGGTATTGGAAATCGATTGTAAAGATGTATTTTATCGAGTTTTCGAAATCCAGTCCATTAGTTAGATAGGATGAGGAGGCTCTTCTGAAACAAATATTCTGTAATAATAATAATAATAGTCTGTGAAAGGAAGTTAATTTCAGGTAATGTAGTAGAAAGTATCTTTTCTAGCTCCTATCTAAGAGAAAGTTGTTCGTGGGGATTGTTGAAGGTTTTCTAAACTCTAAATCTTGGTATAAGAAGTCCCCCTTCCACTTCAAAGCTTGATTATTTTTGGGGAAAGTGGTGGTACAGAGATAGATTTAGTTACAAGGGTGTGTTGCAGGTAATATATAACAAAGATACAGGAAGAAGCCGGGGTTTTGCCTTTGTGACCATGGCAAACGTGCAAGATGTCTCTGAAGCCGTGGAGAGGTTTAATGGATATGTAAGTGTTTAAGGGTTTTTTTCTCCAAAAGAGCTCTGTTTTTGAAGCTTTTGTAAATGATGATTTTAGGTGCATTTTCTTAAACCATAGCCCTTTCATATTTTTGGGGCTCTGCAATTACTAATGAATGTTTTTTGCATAGTATATGAAGTTTTCCCATGATAAATTTGAGCAAATCTGTAACAGGAGTATCGGGGCAGAACTTTGAGGGTGAGTTCCCGGCCACCGCCTGTGAAGAACAATTTCACATCCAGAGTTGGATTCAGAAACGGTAGGTCTGGTGGTGGCGGTGGTGGGCATCTTGATTCTGCAAATCAGATGTATGTGGGTAATCTTCCTTGGGGAGCTGATAATTATACCTTGGAACAGCTTTTTAAGGATCATGGAAAGGTTAAGGATGTTAAAGTTGTGTATGACAGAGAGACAGGACGGTCTAGGGGTTTTGGTTTTGTCACCATGTCATCTTCTGAGGAAGTGGAGGCAGCTATTTCCTCGCTTGATGGGGCTGTGAGTGTTTATGCTTTAGCAACTCTGCTTTGAAATCATCACTAGTGTTTTAGATTTTTGTTAGAGATTCTGTTTTTTTTCCAGAACAAAAACTTATGAGGCTATGATTTACATGATTGAATTTGGAGGAGCAAAATATTGTGCTAAAAGCTTAAATTCACATAAGGCTTGAAGTACTGTAGAGGAATTTTGTAACCTTTGTTTTATTAAATTTGCTGGTGAAGTTGGAAAAACCAGGGGAGCTTATCCATTTTTGGATGCAGGATATGGATGGGAGACCACTAAGAGTGAGGGTAGCATAGGCACAGCCTGCCCGGTTTTCAGCATTGAAGTGTGAGTCTCTTGGCAACGCTTGTGTTTTTCTCCTCCTCCTTATCTCCTTGCATTTTCATAACTTTGCATACTACCTTTTTGGTAGGCATGGATATCTCATGAGACAAAAGATGAGATGGATTTTGGCTTGTAAGAAATGAATATTGTACAGTATTGCTGTCATGATTCTCTTTCCTTGTGCCTAAGTTTTATTGTTCATAGGTTGTATTAAGCAATGTGGAAAAAAATGTCAGATCACTTGCCCTTATTCCTTTGATCACATACAATATGGCTTTTACTCACAATTATTGTTTGGCCACCGGAAGATTTCATATGACGGTGGATTATTCAAAACTCGAGTTCAGTGACTGCATACAATATTGTCATGGTGAAAATTGCATTTCTTATTTATGTTTAATTTGGGATAATGCCTTAATATATTTATATACTACAAATAGTATATTTTTGTGCATAGTTGGGCTTGTGTACCTAGCCTTGCTTGCAGGCAGACCTATATTTATTGATTATTCTAATGTTTATGTGTATGCAATCTCAGCCTAATTGGCTTATCTGTCAGATTTTGATCATTAATTCCATCCTTATCCATAATCCAATTTTATCAAATATAGATCCAACCTAGCTATCTAACTTAAGTCGTGTATGTGTGTGCGATGAGCTCGCAGCCTCGATCTTGATCTTTCCAATTGCAAAATCAAAATCAAACATTTAGCCAACTAGCCCCATCCGACATTTTGGTCTCAAGTTGACTTTGCATAATTTTTTTTAATTTGGTGTTTATGTTTGTGTATAAAAATACATTCATTTGCACTCATTTTGATCATGGCATGACATTGGAATATCTTGGAATCTATTCATTTGCAGCTACACTCAAATTAAGCAAGGAACCTAACATATATGAACACACTCATCCTTGTTACGACCTCCACAACGTGCCCCTAAATTTTCAAATTTGGGGACCCTTATACATGATGTTATGATTTGCACATTCATTGAAATTCTAATGATTTTTGTATTGCTAACTTTGTTGTCTTGTTGCAGGAATTTGTCTTTAAGTTGGAGTCTTTAGGTCAATTTTATGCCTTAAGGGTTGATAACGGATCCTATGTTCTAGGGACCAAAAGGGACATTAAAAAATTGAAGGACAAAGTCACATTTATCCCCTTTTTACTTATAAAAGTTAACTTCTTGCTAAAACATGCAAAACGACCTCAAAAGTCTAGATTGCATGTTCTTTTTATTTTAAAATTTCCTTGAAACTTCGAAGGTCGAGGGTGGTTTCGTGCAAAACCCTTTCGAAGCCTCAAGGGCCAAAGGGTGTCATGTCTTTTTCAGACCATTCATCTTCTCACACAATCTTTGGCAATTTAGCTCCCTTGGAATTGATGACACTTCCAAATTTTGGATCTCTCAAGTTTTTTAAGGCCAATATGTTGCATTTACTAGGTTTTTTGCTTTTCGTTTCTTTGGTTTTTGCTAATCGCATGTTTGGGTTTAGGTTTTCAGTTTGCAGTCATGAAATTTGTGGGAATTGATTTATTTTTCTTGTGAATCATTGCATTTTCTTAATGTCTTGCAGGGATCATTTTTATTTGTGTTTAGCTTGTTAAAATCAATGTTGCATTCCAACCCTAGTTAGGGAATTCGTTTCTTCCATGTAAAAAACTATTTTTTTGTGCTCTAGTTCTTCATGCCTAATTATGAAATTGCAAACTCAATTAAAAAATTAGTTCATTAAACCTCCTTTTCATTTTGTGCCTTTGAATTCGAGTTTTGCACTTTGGTTACACTTTACAAAATCTTTGCAAAATGTAGGATGGATCCAAAGTGTGGCATGCAATTTGGAACTCACACATTGCTTGCAATTTGTAACATTTTTGCACACTACATATCGGGTCCGAAGTGTGGCATGCAATCCAGACTTCATACATTGTTTGCAATTTGTAACTTTTTTTGCAAATTGTTAATTAGGTTTGAAGTGTAGTGTGTAGTCCAAAACTCCAACTCACTTTGCAATTTTCAATTTTTGTAAATTGCATATTGATATGCAAATTACACTTCCTTTTTATTTTGCAACTTACAAAATGCAAACAGGTCCAAACCCCGGTTTGCAACTGCAAATTGGGCTTGAACTCCGATTTGCACAAGATCAACAAAATACTTGTTTTGATTATTTTCATTCATGCATATTAGAAATATAGTCTTGTTATGGAATAAAATGTTTACCCTTGTTAATTAGGACCTATTTTAACACCTTTTTGAACATTAAATGATTAAATCTCGATGTCGACGAATAAACTTGACAAAATAAACTTAAGACTGGTTTAAGCCCACCTTAAATGACACTCCCCGTAGTTTGTGGGGCTAAAGTACCAGGGCACCAATGTCCTCGTCCTAGATAAGTGCTTTAGCCCTATTTTTGTGGTGTAGGCTTAGAACACCTCCTTGACTTATCCTAGTCGGTTCCATTTGGTTTTATTCATGTTGTTGGTGAGCGGGAATGCATATATAAAGGAGTTTTGTTATTCATTTATAACCTAGATGCCTAGATGGACAATGGAATATTAAAATTGCTTACATGATTGATCTCCTATGCTCAAGTGCTCTTCATGCTTGGAATTGCTATTTTCTTGTGGATATTATGATGCTCATTTACAGCGCTTGAAGGAAGTTCAAAGCCATCTTTATCTATCTCCTTGTTGGTGCATGATCTTGAGTAATCTACTCCAACTAGGGTTTCACATCTTGTGGTAATCCTTATCATTTTCATTCATACTTTCATCATATATATTGTAGATCTTGCATCTGCCCTCCTTGGGCACACACTGTTGGATCTAATTATCATTGTAGTGGAGGTGGAAACACCAACATGGGGTTTGACTAAGGCAAGCCCCTAAACACAACACGACCTTTCCCTTTTTATTTGTGTGCAGGTCGCATATGAAAGAATCAGGGTACAAGAAGTTGGAGGATTGAAGAAGACTAATAGGCGAAGACACCCAGATCTTGACATTCTGAAAAACCCTCATTAGGGTCTAGGCGCCTAGCGCCCTAGTTCTTCTGTGCTCCCAAACTCAGATCTAGGTTCTTTGTTTCCTGACCTTTGTTGTACTTTCAGATTCTTTGTATCAGTTTTCAATAGTCGTCTATTTGTAGATCTTGGTCAATTAGGGTTTCATCTTTTTCCCTAGTTTGGTTGGTTAGTTTTGGTTGAATTTGGTTGACACTTCTCTATACAACAAAGGGACAAAACCCCTGTAGTTTGGCTCTCCTTCATGGGTAGAAGCCAAGCTTGGTTTGTGTTCCAATGTTAATGAAAGAGGGTTTGACCTAGTTTAATCTTTTAGACTGTCTTTTTTTTCTACTAAACATTTTGGTGAACCCGACATGTCTTGCACCTTTGCATCCTTCTTAATTCAGATTTAATTTGTTTTCTGCCCTAGATCTGATTAGGATTGAATTCATTGATCATTTTGCATACCTACATAGCTTATTTTTACATTGTTTCAACCTTAGGGTTTACAAAAACCTTGCATTCCTAGAAAATCTAGCTAGTCTTGAACCTAAGGTTTGTAGACTAGTGAGTTGTTTCAGATCTTTGTAACATTGTTAAGCTGACTAAATTGATTTAATTTTGTTGTAGCATTTTGCCTTTGTATTTAAGAAAAAAAGATATTCTTGCATATTTGCATAGAAAAGTAGAAAATCAAGCATTTTAGGCTTACAAAAAGACATATTTATTACTTTGTTTTCATTTCATAGGTATAGGTCATCATAGCAAGATATAAATTTCTGATTTTTGCATCAGATCTGATTGGTATTGCATCAATTAATTATTTCATAGTGCTATATTTTGCATTTGAACCTTTTCATTGATTGGGTTTTTCAAAAAAAAAAAGAGAAGTGATGAAGGGGGTAAATCATAAAACACACAACAACAACAATTGCACACAGAAAATAGAATTTTTTTTATTGATTTGGACAACTTATTACATTACAGAAGCTCAAATACAATCAGAGGAATCAACCCTCTATAGGCTGCAACACATTATAGCTTCCTATTCTCAGGCTTTAGAATCATCTACCTTTTGTAACCCCAAATTAGCTAGGGTTTCTATTTTCTCGCCTATTCTTAACTCTACACTTCCCCCCTTAACTCTACTACTGTCTAGGGTTCCCAAAAATGATTATTAATAGCCTTTTTGGCAATTAACAACCTAATTTTGAAATTTGCATCTCCCTAAAAAAATAGGTCAACTTCCGGAAGCCATAATTTTTGATCCGGGTGTCCGATTGACGAATCGTTTTATGTGTTGGAAAGCTCGCGGAGTGCTCTATGCGCTAAGAACCAGCTCTACTAGTTTCGGCCATTTTCAGGCCCGTACGGGGCTGTTTAGTGCTTCAAACCTGAGTTTGAATAATTTTCAGGTGTTTTTTGGGAAACGAAAACCTTAATATTTTTCAACTTGCAAATGATCTTTGCGTGATTCTTTCGCCAAAGGTCTTATTTTTCAGTTATGAAGCTTTCTGTAAATTTTTACTTCATTCCGTGCCCAAATGCAAACTTTCTAAAAATAGCAGGTTGCTATTTTTAACAGTTTAGAAAAACTGAAAGTTGTACATTATTCAAGTGATTATGGAAACAGAACCACAAATTTTGAAAAGAAATGGAAAGAACATCAACAATTTTGAAACACCTTTTTTTTTGGGTGATGCAAGATTGCCGTTACACCACTGGATGCTCTTGCATCAGACACCCAGGGTAATTTGAGAAGTGACCCTGTCACGTCTCAGGTGTTTGTGTGAGGAAAACCCAAACGGTCAACCTTTGCCTTAGACAACTAAGAAGAATCTTCAATAGACCTTCCTTTCTATTTCACCAGGTATTCTTCATATTGTCTGTTCCGAGTACTTCTTCCCACACGACTCTTCAAGATCTCTTCTATCTCATCTGTTGAAGTAGATGCCGAAATACTCCACTGTTCTTCTGTTGGTCCATCCTTTGTTCCACCTTCATGATATTCTGATAAATCAGCGATGTTGAAAATAGGGGAAATATTGATCCCACTCGGCAACTCTACCTCATGCATTTTCTAAATCATGTTTCTTTAAAATTCTGCATGGTCCAAATTTCTTCATTTTCAGCTTATTGTATGTTCCAATTGGGAACCTTTCTTTTCTTAAGTGAACCATGACTTCATCTCCTACCTGGAATTCCTTATATCTCCTCTTCTAATCTGCCCTAGTCTTGTACTGAATATTTATCTTATTAATGTGTTTTTTCACCTCTTCATGCAAATTCTTCATGTGTTTTGCAAAGTCTTCAGCCTCGGCACTTGTCTTTTCTCCTTTGTCCAGACTCCTTAACTCTGAAGCATTCTTTGGACTATTGCCATATACAATCTGGAAAGGTGATTTACCAGTACTCCTATTGACAGAATTATTGTAAGCAAATTCTGCCTGTGGTAAAATCAAATCCCATCCCTTGGGCTTATCTTCTACTAAGCATCGTAGTAGGTTACCCAAACTCCTATTCACCACTTCGGTTTGTCCATCAGTCTATGGATGGTGTGCAGAATTGAACTTCAACTATGTCTTCAACTTCTTTGATAATGTCCTCCAGAAATAACCAACAAACTTGGTATCTCGATTTGAAACTATGTTTTTTGGTAGACCGTGTAATCTCACCACCTCCCTGAAAAATAATTCAGCAATATGAACATCATCATTAGTCTTCTTGCAAGGAATGAAATGTGCCATCTTCGAGAATCTATCCACCACCACAAAAATGGAATCATGTCCTCTCTGTGTCCTTGGTAAGCCAAGAACAAAATCCATACTGATATCATCCCATGGCTTCTCTGGTATAGGTAATGGCTGATATAGCCCTATATTCTGACTTGTTCCTTTTGCCATCTGACACACTCTGCAACTCTGCACAAATTTCCTCACATCTTGCTGCAACTGTGGCCAATAATAATTTTCACCAATAATAGCAATGGTCTTATCTCGACCAAAGTGTCTAGCTAATCCTCCACTGTGCTTCTCCTTAATCAGGTTCTCTCTCATGGAACTCCTTGGAATGCACAACTGGTTTCCTCTAAACAACATACCATCTTGGATTATGAAATCCAACCATTTTGTCCTATCCAAAATAATAGGTTCCAGACAAGCTTTCCAAGCCTCTACAAAATCTGGATCATCGTGATACAAACTTTTGAGCTCATCGAACCCAACAACCTCTATTTTCATTTCTGTCAACAAATTTTGCCTTCTGCTCAAGGCATCTGCAACTTTGTTGGACTTCCCACTCCTGTGTTTCAAAACAAAAGTATAGCTTTGCAAAAACTCAACCCATTTTAAGTGTCTTTGATTTAACTTTCCTTGACTACTAAGATACTGCAAAGCCTGATGATTAGTATATAAAACAAACTCCTTTGACAACAAATAAAACTCTCGATCATAAACATAATACTTTTTCTTGGCATCATTAAGCTTCTCACTAAAATAGGCAATGAGCTTACCTTCTTGGCTCAAAACAGCTCCTATACCACTACCACTTGCATCACAATCTACCTAAAATACCATATTGAAATCTAGAAGTGCCAAAACAGGTTGTTCTACGACTTTCTGCTTTAATGTATCAAAGCTCTTGTCTGCTCCTTTAGTCCATCTAAACTCTTTTCTATCCCCTCTCATTGTCTCTGTTAGGGGTGCACAAATGCTACTAAAATTCCTGATAAACTTTCTGTAAAAGTTTGCCAAACCATGAAAAGATCTTATCTCAGAAGCACTCCTCGACATAGGCCATTCAATGATAGCCCTCACCTTCTCTGGGTCCATCTTAAGACCTTCCTCTGAGACAACAAATCCTAGGTTTACCAACTCCTTTGCAAAACTACATTTCTTCAGATTAATCAACAACTTTCCCTCCCTCAGCTTCTCTAAAACTCTTTTAATATGCATCAGATGCTCATCCCAGGTCTTACTGAAAATCAAAATATCATCTAAATAAACAGTAACAGAACTCCCTAAAAATTCTTTCAATACCTCGTTCATGAGCCGCATGAATGTGCTCGGTGCATTGGTTAGCCCAAATGGCATGACTAACCACTCATACAAACCTTCCTTTGTCTTGAAGGCTGTCTTCCACTCATCTCCTTCTCTAATACGGATCTGGTGATAACCCACTCTTCAGGTCAATCTTCGTGAAGTACTTGGCTCCACTCAACAATCCATTATGTCATCCATTCTGGGCAATGGAAATCTATACTTGATTGTGATCTTATTGATGGCTCGAGAGTTTGTACACATTCTCCACTCCATCTTTCTTTGGTGTTAGTACTGCAGGTACTGCACATGGACTTAGGCTCTCTCTTATCAATCCCTTCCTCAACAACTCCTGAACTTGTCTGTTCAACTCTTCACTCTCTGCTGGAGTCATTCTATGGGTGGCCTTATTTGGCAAACTGAGTCCTGGTATCAAATCCATTTGATGACTTATCTTCCTCACTGGTGGTAAACCCTCTGGTACATTATCAGAGATAATGTCTTGAAATTCTTCCAACATATCTGAAACTTCTTCTGGTACATCTTCACATTTCTCTTGACTAATCTTAGGAATCAATGCAAAACAATGATGCTCATGCTTCATACCCTCCAAAACTTTTCTACCATCTATCAAGCAAATTCTGGCAGTACTACATACCTTTTCTTCCACCTCTTTCAAGGGCTTCAATTTATGACGAACTCCATCTTTTGTTAGGGAATATGTGTTTGCACGACCATCATGGACAACGCTCCTATCATACTGCCACGGCCTCCCCAACAACATATGACATGCATCCATTGGTATGATATCACACAACACCTTATCATGGTAGTCTCCAATCTTGAACTTCACTAAACACTGCTCATTAATTAAAGTTCTATGTGTTGCAAGTATGGGCCTAACCGGTGTTATCATTGATGTCAACATACTTCTGTTGTATTAATGATAAGGATTGGATGAGCTGTATGCTGAGGATATTGAGAAAATTAGTCTCAATCAAGAACAGTGATGACAGTAAGGTAAAAGTTCAAGATAGGATGAGGATCAGAGGATGCGGTTTAAAGGGTTTGTAGATATGTGTCTTAAGGTGGTCCAGTAAAGATTTCACAGGTCCGCATGAAGATCTGAAGAAGTTGTGGCCATTTAAGTAAAACCGGTTCCGGCAGGAGTGCAGAGGTGACAGAGTGACACAGATAGGTCCGGTGAGATCCGGAAATGCATTATCCTACTTTGCGGATTTGAGGGAATGTTGAGGAGGTCTTTGTGAAGTGTCAACTCGAGTGGTTCATGGTTTGAAGGTCCGGAAGTATCCATTCCTTGGTAACAGTGGTGACAGACTGTGTTCTTAAGGTTCCAGATAAAAAAGAGAAGGATTTCAGTAAGCAGATGAAGTGCGGATGTTCTTGGTGATTCAGACAATCTTGTGGAGGTCTTTGGATCGTGTCCAGATCGTGTTGATGGTCTGCATTGGAGTTGAAGCTCGCAATTGAAGAATAACGTCCGGTTGATGGTGTGCTTCCTGAGACTGACCGACTGGATGAGTTACACATCTTGCGGATGGTCTTGTAGATGTTTGCCAACTTAAATGATCATTCCTAAGTCGATGTCTTGTATAAATAATGAGTTGCAAAGTCATTTCAAAGTGTGTCTGGTAGAGATGTGAGTGTGGAAGCGAGGAAGAAAGCAAAAGGCAGAGCAGATTCAAGCATGGTGAAGATGCTATTCTCCAGTTCATGTATGTGATACTTATCTCTTTGTAGACAGTGTGTCTCTTGTAGGCAGTGAGCCTCTTGTGAGTAGTGTGCTCGGACAGTGAGCCCTAATTGGCATGTGCCATTTTGTTCTTTCTATTCTTCTAACAGAGAATACAATCTTGGGTTAATCACCCCGTGGTTTTTCCCTTAACCGGATTTTCCACGTCAAAATCTTGGTGTCTTATGTGCTGATGTGTTTCTGCTCTTGGTTTAATGCATTATGTTTCCATGATTGAATTATTGATATGCTAAGAGGATTTAAGTGTATAATCGGAAAGAAAGTTTTGGACAACTGATTCACCCCCCTCTCAGTTGTAAGATTATTAGTGCTTCCACTGTCAATAATAATGTCACAACACTTACCTTCACATTTGCACCTTGTGCGGAATAAACTTTCTCTGATTGGGTTCTTTCTCCTCATTCAACAAAGTTCTTCTGACAACTAGGGTTTCTCCCCTTTCAGTATCTTCAGAATGCTCAGACTGCTCATCTTCATCTACATGTGCAACTCATGCATTACCTTCAGGTCTTCTATTTGTCCTTCCTTGATGTTGCGGACACTCGTATGCTCGATGCCCTTCTTCTCCACATTAGAAACATGTTCCTCTGAAACCTCCTCTTCCAGGCCCTTGCCCAGGTCGGCCTCTTCCTCTTCCTCTTTGCTCACCGTTGTTCTAGTCACGAGGGTGGTAGGTATTATCTCCTCTTTGATTTCAACTGGTGTCGGCTTCTTCACTTTTCTTTGAATCTTCATTTCACCCCCCCATAGGGTCTTCCATCAGTCCTTCCGCCTTGACCTCTTCCCCTTTGCTTGCTGTCAAATCTTTTATTCAGCTTCTCTTTCACCTTTAGGGAAAACTGGTATGCATCTTCTATGGTGGTCATTCTGACTAGGCTCAGCTCCTCTTGAATACTCGGCCTCAACCCATTAATGTAACGGGCTCCCTTCTCCTTGTTGGGTTCTGCATGACCTGTCCTGATATCAATTTTATAAAACTCTTCTGTATACTCCTTAACAAACTTGTTCCCTTGCTTCAGTCCTTTCAGCTTCTTCAGCAACTCCATCTTGTAGTCCACAGGAATGAACTGCTTCTTTAGTCTCTCCACCATCCGATCCCATCCGGTGATCTTTCCTTTTCCTCTTATGTTCCTCTCTAACTGGACCTCCTTCCACCAAATACTGGCGTGGCCCTTTAACTTTGTTTTTACAAACTTGACCCGATCGGGGTCCTCCACATCTTCATATTCGAAATACTCCTCCATGTCATTGATCCAATCAATAAGTTGTTCTGGATTCAAATCTCTAGAATATGTAGAAACTTCGATCCTGGGCCTCTTTTTGATCTTCGAAATGGCCCTCAACAACCTAACTTCTGCAGGGTCTCCTGCAGCTTCTTGTTCTTCCTCAGATAGCTCTTCTTCAGCTTCATCTTCGCTTTCTTCTCTTGTTCTCAGATCAAACCCTCTTCGTAGCTCCTCTTGCAATGCATTGATTTGCCTTTGTAGGGCTCTAAAACCCTCTTCCGTCAAAGCATTCCTCCCAATACGATTTCTTCATGGAGGCATCTTGATCTTTGCAACAAACCCACAACCTCAGGTCCTAGTGCAAATTGCCTCACGGTCGGCAATCTGTCTACACATTCAGGAACCCTTGCTCTGATACCACTCGATGAAGGGGTTAAATCATAAAACACACAACAACAACAATTGCATAGAAAATAGAACTTTCTTTATTGATCTGGACAACTTATTACATTACAGAAGCTCAAATACAATCAGAGGAATCAACCCTCCACACGCTGCAACACATTACAGCTTCCTATTCCCAGATTCTAGAATTATCTGCCTTTTGTAACCCCAAATCAGCTAGGGTTTCTATTTTCCCGCCTATTCTTGACTCTACACTTCCCCCCTTAACTCTACTATTGTCCAGGGTTCCCAAAATGGTTATTAATAGCCTTTTTGGCAGTCAACAACCTAATTTCAAAATTTGCATCTCCCTCCAAAAATAGGTCAACTTCCGGGAGCCATAACTCTTGATCTGGGCGTCCAATTGACGAATTGTTTTATACGTCGGAAAGATCGCAGAGTGCTCTACGCGCTAAGAACCCACTCTGCCGGTTCCGGCCATTTTCGGGCCCGTACGGGGTTGTTTAGTGCCTCAAACTTGACTTTGAATAATTTTCAGGCATTTTTTGGGAAACGAAAACTTTAATATCTTTCAGCTCGCAAATGATCTTTGCGTTATTCCTTCGCCAAAGGTCTTATTTTTCAGTTATGAAGTTTCTTGTAAATTTTCACTTCATTTCGTGCCTAAATATGCAAACTTTCTAAAAATAACAGGTTGCTATTTTTAGCAGTTTAGAAAAACTGAAAGTTGTATATTATTCAAGCAATTATGGAACCAGAACCACAAATTCTGAAAAGAAATGGAAAGAACAACAATTTTGAAACACATCTTTTTTTTTTGGGTGATGCAAGATTGCCGTTACACCACTGGATGCTCCTGTATCAAGAAGTTGTTGCAAAAGCTAGTTAATTTTGAAACCTAGGGTTTTTGTGATTGATATCTTGTTTCACACTTTGTTGATAACATTTGCATTTCAAATATGATTTTAGTTTGCTCTAATCCATTATAAATGTCATCTTGTATTGAAATTTGAAAGGAAGAATAATTTTTGGATTGTTAAATTTTGAAAAAACATTAAATTTAGGGTTTGATTTGAAGATGAGCATTGATGATATCTAATTTGCTGTGAGTAGAGTTGAAATTGATCAGGGATTTATTATTGCATCATATTTGTTTACATTTGGTCAAAAGTATAAAACATTGATTCCTTTAAACAAAAAGTCAACCTCTTCTTTCATCACATCATTCATCTCTTCTTTGTGTGCATCTTGTGTGTCACTAAGGCTTGTAAACAATTTATGAGTTTTGTGACTTGGTGCCCTGATTCTAACACTCTTGTGCGAAGTAGTCTTTGAATTATGGGTTCTAATGCTTTGAATAGCTCCAATATCAACACATTGGAACCCCAATTTGTGAGTTCAATCACACAAGAAGACCCATCACTTCTTCCTGATATCCCTACTTCACATATTTGGAAGCATCAACTTTTCATGAAACCATCGACATAGAGGACGTCGTGGCTCATGTTCCTGAAGCTCAAATTCAAAGATTAGACATTGAGTTGGCTAATTTTCAAAAATTTGTAAGCTCAGAACATATAGCTGAGGAGGTCGTCCCTGTTGTTGAGAGTCTAAGAAGTTTATTGCTCGAAGGACGAGGGACTAGAAATCTTGTGTGGCCTAGCTCACGTAGTGCACAAGAACATTATGTCTGCATCTAGTTGCGCCAAAATCATCACTAACGCGACTTCTTCAAATCAAATAGGGATTCAAGTGTCGGCACCCATACCAACTCACCCTATTCTTACATACACTTCTACTATTCTCACCACAACTACACAACCATGTAATAGTGCTACCACATGTTGTGTTATTTATCGGGAATCTTGTTCATCATTATAGTGCCATTCTATTTAATTATCCGAATACCACACCTAGTGTCACCACACCTACATCAAATCAAACTAAGCTTAATATCACTTTCCAAAAAGCCAATCATATAGTGTTGCAACCTATAGTTAGCCCTATCCATTCATACCAATCCCAACTTAGATCACCTCTCGACCCTGTTATCAATTAACTTTTGCAAAATATGACTTCCATCCAACAACAATTAGCAAACATAAACCAAAGTCCCTCGAAACCCTCTATTACATCACATTATATTTATAGTCTATTATCTTATCCAATCCTAAGAGCTCAAATGCCTAAGAAGTTTGAAACCCCTTGCTTTGAGAAATATAATGGGAAGGGAGACCCTAACAATCATGTGGTAGCCTTTACAACTGTATAGTGATTTCTTCTTTGAAGATGCAGTATTGGGTAAACTCTTTCCCAGGTCACTCAAAGACACGACTTTGGATTGGTTTTGCTCATTGCCTCGTAATTCAATCACTTACTTCTTTTTCACAATTAATCAACAAGTTCCTCAAACACTTTCAAGCAAACATTGGACCTCAAGTCTCTTTGATCAATTTGGTCCATTGCAAACAAGGAATATAGAAAAAAGTAACTGGTTTCATGGGGCGTTATCAAGCCCTCTTTTCACAAGTTCAATACTCTATTCCGGATGTTGATGTACAAAGAATCATCATTGGAAACTTACAACCTCACATCCGTGATAAAATCTTGTTGATGCGTTATGATTCTTTCACTCATCTTTGCACGACTCTCCACAATTACCAACTATCGGTTAGTCAATATGAGAGTAATCACTCATCGGCTCCGGTTGGTCAGTCCGAAGCCCCACACAATCATTCATTCAAAAGACAACAAAAATTTCATTAAAATCCATGCAATTTCATCCAATCACATAAGAAAACATGTGGCGGTTGCATCACCTTCTGCTCCCGCCCCATATAAATTAAAACCAAAGACAACATTTCACACCATTATCGAAGTCTCTACTCTAAAATGATGCAATGCTTGAACGACAATCTCATCAAACTTCCACCCATTCAACCTCTCGATCCAAGTAAGATGTAATCATCTTCTTTCGATTCGAAGGCCTTTTGTCCATTTCACTGCACTGCCGGTCATGACACTGAAAGATGTATGCATCTTAAACATGAAGTTCAAGACCTCATTGATTCCAATGTCATCCAAGTTGTTGGTGTAAACGACAAAGGAAATAAATATGTGGCTCCACCTAATCAAAACTTACAAATATACACAAATCCACTACCTTATCATGAATCTAATGTTGTGGATCCATCTCAAGAGATGCGATGTACTTATAATCATCAAGAACAAGACTATGAAGGCGATATTTGCATGGTAGATTGTCACCCTCATAAAGAGCGAGCAGAAGCTGAACTAACTATATCTTTCACTCCTCATGATGCTACTATTGAAGCTCTTGATGGAGCTTTATACATCACCATTCAAATCAATGATAAACCCATAAGAGGTGCTATGATTGATCCTATTTGCATGGTAAATGTAGTAACTGAAGAGTTTCTCTACATGCATGGTTTACACTGTGATAACTACAATGTATTAGAAATCGCGATTAGAGCACATGATTGGTCTATTCGTCCAACTCTTGGTGCATTGACTCTTGTTGTCAAAGTCAGGCCAAGATCTTTGGATGTTACTTTTATTATCATATCCACATCTAACTTATTTCATGTGAAGTTGGGTCACCCATGGCTCCGCTCCATAAAGGCAGTCCCCTCTGTGGTTCATAAGTGCTTAAAGTTTCCATTTGAGGGACGTGTGCACGTTGTACATCACAGTCAGTACCAGCCCATTGTTCGACATATACACTTTACACTTGACTACTTTTGGCCAAAGCTAGTTGGAGTTGCTCGAGCTCTAGAGAGATTTATTCTTTTTTATCATATCATAAATATAAAGCACAAAAAAGTACAGAATTGTTGCTTAGTAACATACCTCCATATTGTCCCTGGACCTCCTCGATCTTCTGAGACTATGACAGTAGATCCCCCTATCCCACAGGTGGCGAATGAAGTTAAGCTTGAATCGAAGGTTCCTCCTTGTCCCTGAGCGTTTGGTAGATATGCTAAGGTGCCCCCTCCACCATCCCTACAAGGACAATAAGGCAATCATCAAACACAAAACAAACCTCCTCACAATCGCAATATTTCTTTTGTCCCACCTGCCTCTGCGAAGACTAGTGGAATCAATCGATTGTGCGTGTATTATTTTCTGAGGTTTCTCAACCGCTTGTGGATGCTCAAGTACTTCCGCCTGTTTCACAAGCCGAGAAGGAAGAGCAACCTGAATTGAGGAACCCTCCCCCCGTGGTCTCTCAATCTTTGGTGGTTCCTCTTGTTTCTTTTAATGTTCCTGAAGCAAAGGAAGAAAATGAACCCACGTTGGAAGATACTACAGTTCCCTTAACAAACATCACAAACAAAGCTAAGAGAAATAAAATTGCAAGAGAACTAAAGAAGCATCATCGTGTTATGGCTCGCCTTTCCGCAGGAGAGGAGAATCTCCCTCCTCACAAGCATCTATCATCGATGGATGCAAAAGAGACATCTACTAGTGCTTCGTCTCCTCTTGCAAAAGATAGTGCTTCACAACCCACAGCGGAACGTATTGTGTTATATTCCGACATCAAATCTGAAGATAATAACGATATAGGTATGACTCTTGCTCTTTGCACCACACTTGATATAGTTCCTCTTGCATCTTGTCCACCTTCCCAAATTGGTGATGAGCAAGATTGGGAGGAGGACGGTTTGCTTTAGGTTGACTTGCGAGTGTGGCCCCTATTTCTTTTGTGTCATGAGTGCATGTGATTGTTTCCTCCATAATGTGTTGCTAATGCTTTATTTATGTTGTTGTTAAGCTCTCTTTGGATGACTCTTGACACCCTTGTAGATTCAAGGATACTAAGGGACCGAAATTCGTTGTGACATTCTCTCTATTTGTATCGTCATTCTTCTATATGTCATAAGTTGCATTGTTGTTTCATTTGGGGACGACGCAAGGCGTGGGATGATTTGACATTCTTCCTTGTTGACCCAAGGTTTTATTTGATTTCATGTGATATTTCTTCCTCTGTCTCCGTAGTTCTACCAACTGGCGGATGATGACAGTTTCGAATATTTATACTCCTGTTATACAACCATTCATATACTGATGCCAATCAGGTAGATCCTTTTGTGTTAGTACTTTATATTATTCAATCTAACTTGTTATTGCTTGTATGATTTGATTTATGTGGCACCTTGTTGCTATGCTCGGTGTCATACCATGACTACATAAGCCATTGTGTATCATGCTCGCAACATCGCCTTGGTTTTCCTTTTGTGGAGGCAACCCCTTGTTGCGATGTAGTTTTTGGGAACACATATCATATGCGCATGTGCTTCCAGAAAGCTCTTGTGCCTATCTTGTAGTTCGTTCTATCTTAAAGCAATTGCTCCCTTATAGGAATTAGCAATTACTTTAAGGTGGGGGCATACATCGTGCTATGCTCTTTTGATTAAATATATGTTTATTATAGTTGACATGGAACTCACTTAGTGATTCTGCGGTCCTCACTAGCCCACGATGTTTCCATTTGGTCCATGAGCCACCTAGTACAATGAAGTTTGCTAGCCCGTGTGCTTCATGTGACTTGTCATGGTCACCTAGTAATTCGGCGGTCCTTGCTAGTGTGTGATCCATGAAAGCACTTCTCTTCACATGATCCCTAGCGACAGAGCAAGCTAACTTGTCAGAGTCATGTGCCTTTTGTGTTTGTTTCCATGTTTGTTTGTGTGATGTATTGTTTGAACTTGTATTCTCCTAATGATTCCATGTGTTTTGTGTGTCTTCATCATGTTTTCCATGTGTATTCCATGTATACTTTATGCCTTATGTGTATGCTTCGTGTCAAGTGTGTATGCATTGTGTATGGTGTGTATTTCCTTTGTGTATTGTGTGTCTCTTGCATGTATTCCTATATATGTTTGTAGTACTCCATGTATGTGTGAATTATGTTATAATGTCTTGTGTGTTTGCAACCTTAAAATCTTAAGCTTGGGGTCTACTATAGTCCACAACTTGGCGGAATTCTTTGGGCTTCTATGTTTTTATGTTGGAAATTTGTCTTCTCCTTATTTTAGTGTGAGTTCAAATGTAAGTTCGTACCAATGCTAAAGTGGAGGCTAATTGTTATGAAGTAAAATGTTTACCCTTGTTAATCAGGACATATTTTAACACCTTTTTGAACATTAAATGATTAAATGTTAATCCCGATGAATAAACTCGACAAAATAAACTTAGGACTGGTCTAAACCCACCTTAAATGACACTCCCTGGAGTTTGTAGGGCTAAAGGACTAGAGCGTCTAGTGCCCTAGTCCCAGATGATGTTTTAGCCCTATTTTTGTGGTGTTGGCTTAGAACACCTCCTTGGCTTATCCTAGTTGGCCCCATTTGGTTTTATTCATTGTTGGTGAGCAAGAATGCATATATAAAGGAGTTTTGTTATTCATTTATAACCCAGATGCCTAGATGGACAATGAAAGATTAGAATTGCTTACATAATTGATATCCTATGCTCAAGTGCTCTTCATGCTTGGAATTGCTATTTGCTTGTGGATGTTATGATGCTCATTTATAGGTCTTGAAGGAAGTTCAAGCCATCTTTATCTATCTCCTTGTTGGTGCATGATCTTGAGTTATCTACTCCAACTAGGGTTTCACATCTTGTGGTAATCCTTATCATTTTCATTCATACTTTCCTCATATATTGCAAATCTTGCCTCTGCCCTCCTTGGGCACACACTCTTGGATCTAATCACTGATGTAGTGGAGGTGGAAACACTAACACGGGGTTTGACTAAGGCAAGCCCCTAAACACAACACAACCTTTCCCTCTTTACTTGTGTGCAGGTCGCATCTAGAAGAATCAGGCTACAAGAAGTTGGAGGACTGAAGAAGACTAACAGGGGAAGACACCCAGATCTTGACATTCTGCAAAACCCTAATTAGGGTCTAGGGCGCCTAGCACCTTGGTTCTTCCGTGCTCCCGAACTCAGATCCAGGTTCTCTATTTCCTGACCTTTGTTGTACTTTTAGATTCTCTATATCAGTTTTCGACAATCATCTATTTGCAGATCTTGGTTAATTAGGGTTTTATCTTTTGCTCTAGTTTGGTTGGTTAGTTTTGGTTGAATTTGGTTGACAATTCCCTATACAATAAAGGGACAAAACCCTTGTAGTTTGGCTCTTCTTCATGGGTAGAAGCCAAGCTCGGATTGTGTTCCAATGTTAATGGAAGAGGGTTTGACCTAGTTTAATCTCTTAGGCTAAGTCTCTCTTGTTGGCAATATGTGTTGTCATTGATGTCAACATAGTGTATGGTAATATAAGGACAAACTTGTACAGAGGTTGTGTATAGAAGAAGGAGAAGCTGATGGATAGTGGAAGATTTGAAAGAGACGGTTAGACTTAGTTAAAGTCAACGGGTCAACATGTCTAAGGCAAGCCAGTCCGAAAAAAGAGAAAATTATCCAAGTATGACGCAGTGATTAGTCTTGTGTCTAAGCATGATGCAGAGGTAAACACTTATGTCCTAACATTTTTCCTGTATTCCTACATGTATATCTCATCAACTTGGAGTACCACACTTAGTAAAAATAGTAAGTGGGGTATTCTTAGCCCGTTGGAAACTTTGAAGATTCTGAATCGTTATTCACGCAAATGGGTGTCCAAAAACACAAATCTTAAAAAGAAGTGAAAACAAAAGACATCAATTTTGGGTGACACAAGATTGCCCTTACATGCTCCTGCACCAAAATGAAACTAAGCGTCAAATTTTAAAACAAATGCTTCCGATCATGCTCAATGATCTATTATTATGAAATAAAGCGTCTAGATGAAGCTGAGCGTAAGATTTCAAGGCAGTTGTTTCCAATCGTGCCGAATGATCTATCATCGCGAAACAAAGCATATAGATGAAACCGCGCATAAAATCTTAAAACAAATGTTTCCGATCACACACAATGTTTCGTTATCGCGAAATAAAGCACCCAGGCACATCTAAGCGTAAAATTTTAAAACAAACGTTTCTGATCGCACGCAGTGATTCGTTATCATGAAACAAAGCATCTAGACGAAACTGAGTGTAAAATTATAAAACGAATGTTTCCGATCACACTGAATGATGCAATATCATTAAAGAAAGCATCTAGATGAAACCGAGCGTAAAATTTTGAAACAAATGTTTCCGATCACGTTGAATGATCCATTATCATGAAATAAAGCATCTAGACGAAGTTGAGCGTAAAATTTTCAAACGAATGTTTCCGATCACGCTCAATCATCAGTTGTCATGAAATAAAGCATATGGATGAAACCGTTCATAAAATTTCAAGACAAATGTTTCCGATCACACTCAATGATCCATTATCATGAAATGCAATCAGGGGAATCCTCACAAACTCGAAACTTCAATATCTTGAAATCCAGACGTGATCTTGAGATGAGATCTACCGAAAATGCTTATTTGACTATTCCGAAGCTCTGGGGAAAATCTTGGGGTCAACCGCTTCTCTGACAAGACTTACTAAAAATAGTAAGTGGGGTATTCTTAGCCCGTTGGAAACTATGAAGGTTCTGAATCGTTATTCATGCAAATGGGTGTCCAAAAACACAAATCTTGAAAAGAAGTGAAAACAAAAGACATCAATTTTGGGTGACGCAAGATTGCCCTTACATGCTCCTACACCAAGATGAAACTAAGCGTCAAAACTTAAAACAAATGCCTCCGATGATGCTCAATGATCTATTATTATGAAATAAAGCATCTAGACGAAGCAGAGCGTAAGATTTCAAGGCAGTTGTTTCCAATCGTGCCGAACGATCCATTATCGTGAAACAAAGCATCTAGATGAAACCGCGCATAAAATCTTAAAACAAATGTTTCCGATCACACACAATGTTTCGTTATCGCGAAATAAAGCACCCATGCACATCTAAGCGTAAAATTTTAAAACAAACGTTTCTGATCGCATGCAATGATTCGTTATCATGAAACAAAGCATCTAGACGAAACTGAGTGTAAAATTGTAAAACGAATGTTTCTAATCACACTGAATGATGCAATATCATGAAATAAAGCATGTAGATGAAACCGAGCGTAAAATTTTGAAACAAATGTTTTCGATCACGTTGAATGATCCATTATCATGAAATAAAGCATCTAGAGCAAGCTGCGCGTAAAATTTTCAAACGAATGTTTCCGATCATGCTCAATCATCAGTTGTCATGAAATAAAGCATATGGACGAAACCGATCGTAAAATTTCAAAACAAATGTTTCCGATATCACTCTATGATCCATTATCATGAAATGCAATCAGGGGATGAATCATCACAAACTCGAAACTTCAATATCTTGAAATCCAGACGCGATCTTGAGATGAGATCTACTGAGAATGCTTATTTGACTATTCCGAAGCTCTGGGGAAAATCTTGGGGTCAACCGCTTCTCCGACAAGACTTACTAAAAATAGTAAGTGGGGTATTCTTAGCTCGTTGGAAACTTTGAAGGTTCTGAATCGTTAATGACGCAAATAGGTGTCCGAAAACACAAATCTTGAAAAGAAGTGAAAGCAAAAGACATCAATTTTAGGTGACGCAAGATTGCCCTTACATGCCCCTGCACCAAGATGAAACTAAGCGTCAAAACTTAAAACAAATGCCTCCGATCATGCTCAATGATCTATTATCATGAAATAAAGCATCTAGACGAAGCTGAGCGTAAGATTTCAAGGTAGTTGTTTCCAATCGTGCTGAATGATCTATCATCGTGAAACAAAGCATCTAGATGAAACTGCGCATAAAATCTTAAAACAAATGTTTCCGATCACACACAATGTTTCGTTATCGCGAAATAAAGCACCCAAGCACATCTAAGCATAAAATTTTAAAACAAACATTTCTGATCGCACACAGTGATTCGTTATCATGAAACAAAGAATCTAGACGAAACTGAGTGTAAAATTGTAAAATGAATGTTTCCGATCACACTGAATGATGCAATATCATGAAATAAAGCATCTAGATGAAACCGAGCGTAAAATTTTGAAACAAATGTTTTCGATCACGTTGAATGATCCATTATCATGAAATAAAGCATCTAGACGAAGTTGAGCGTACAATTTTAAAACGAATGTTTCCGATCACGCTCAATCATCAGTTGTTATGAAATAAAGCATATGGACGAAACCGATGGTAAAATTTCGAGACAAATGTTTCCGATCACACTCGATGATCCATTATCACGAAATGCAATCAGGGGATGAATCCTCACAAACTCGAAACTTCAATATCTTGAAATCCAGACGCGATGTTGAGATGAGATCTACTGAGAATGCTTATTTGACTATTCCGAAGCTCTGGGGAAAATCTTGGGGTCAACCGCTTCTTTGACAAGACTTGCTAAAAATAATAAGTGGGGTATTCTTAGCCCGTTGGAAACTTTGAAAGTTCTAAATCGTTATTCACGCAAATGGGTGTCCAAAAACACAAATCTTGAAAAGAAGTGAAAACAAAAGGCATCGATTTTGTGTGACGAAAGATCGCCCTTACATGCTCCTGCACCAAGATGAAACTAAGTGTCAAATCTTAAAACAAATGCTTCTGATCATGCTAAATGATCTATTATCATGAAATAAAGCATCTAGACGAAGCTGAGCGTAAGATTTCAAGGCAGTTGTTTCCAATCGTGTCGAATGATCCATTATCGTGAAACAAAGCATCTAGATGAAACCGCGCATAAAATTTTAAAACAAATGTTTCCGATCACACACAATATTTCACTATCGCGAAATAAAGCACCGAGGCACATCTAAGTGTAAAATTCTAAAACAAACGTTTCTGATCGAACGCAGTGATTCGTTATCAGGAAACAAAGCATCTAGACGAAACTGATTGTAAAATTATAAAACGAATGTTTCTGATCACACTAAATGATGCAATATCATTAAATAAAGCATCTAGATGAAACCGAGCATAAAATTTTGAAACAAATGTTTTCGATCATATTGAATGATCCATTATCCTAAAATAAAGCATTTAGACGAAGCTGAGCGTAAAATTTTCAAACGAATGTTTCCGATCACGCTCAATCATCAGTTGTCATGAAATAAAGCATATGGACGAAACCGATCGTAAAATTTCAAGACAAATGTTTCTGATCACACTCAATAATCCATTATCATGAAATGCAATCAGGGGATGAATCCTCACAAACTCAAAACTTCAATATCTTGAAATCCAGACGCGATCTTGAGATGAGATCTACCGAGAATGCTTATTTGACTATTCCGAAGCTCTGGGGAAAATCTTGGGGTCAACCGCTTCTCTGACAAGACTTGCTTAAAATAGTAAGTGGGGTATTCTTAGCCCGTTGGGAACTTGGAAGGTTCTGAATCGTTATTCACGCAAATGGGTGTGCAAAAACAAAAATCTTGAAAAGAAGTGAAAACAAAAGACATCAATTTTGGGTGACGCAAGATTGCCCTTACATGCTCCTGCACCAAGATGAAACTAAGCCTCAAAACTTAAAACAAATGCTTCCGATCATGCTCAATGATCTATTATCATGAAATAAAGCATCTAGATGACGCTGAGCGTAAGATTTTAAGGCAGTTGTTTCCAATCGTGCTGAATGATCCATTATCGTGAAACAAAGCATCTAGATGAAACCGCGCGTAAAATCTTAAAACAAATGCTTCCGAACACACAATGTTTCGTTATCGTGAAATAAAGCACCCAGGCACATCTAAGCGTAAAATTTTAAAACAAACGTTTCTGATCGCATGCAGTGATTCGTTATCTTCAAACAAATCATCTAGACGAAACTGAGTGTAAAATTGTAAAATGAATGTTTCCGATCACACTGAATGATGCAATATCATGAAATAAAGCATCTAGATGAAACCGAGCGTAAAATTTTGAAACAAATGTTTCCGATCACGTTGAATGATCCATTATCATGAAATAAAGCATCTAGACGACGCTGATCGTAAAATTTTCAAACGAATGTTTCCGATCACGCTCAATCATCAGTTGTCATGAAATAAAGCATATGGATGAAACCGATCATAAAATTTCAAGACAAGTGTTTCCGATCACACTCAATGATCCATTATCATGAAATGCAATCAAGGGATGAATCCTCACAAACTTGAAACTTCAATATCTTGAAATCTAGATGCGATCTTGAGATGAGATCTACCGAGAATGCTAATTTGACTATTCCGAAGCTCTGGGGAAAGTTTTGGTGTCAACTGCTTCTCCGACAAGACTTGCTAAAAATAGTAAGTGGGGTATTCTTAGCCCGTTGAAAACTTTGAAGGTTCTGAATTGTTATTCACGCAAATGGGTGTCCAAAAACACAAATCTTGAAAAGAAGTGAAAACAAAACACATCGATTTTGGGTGACGCAAGATTGCCCTTACATGCTCCTGCACAAAGATGAAACTAAGCGTCAAATCTTAAAACAAATGCTTCCGATCATGCTCAATGATCTATTATCATGAAATAAAGCATCTAGACGAAGCTGAGCGTAAGATTTCAAGGCAGTTGTTTCCAATCATGCCGAATGATACATTATCGTGAAACAAAGCATCTAGATGAAACCGCGCATAAAATCTTAAAACAAATGTTTCCGATCACACACAATGTTTCATTATCGCGAAATAAAGCACACAGGGACATCTAAGTGTAAAATTTTAAAACAAACATTTTTGATCGCACGCTATGATTCGTTATCACGAAATAAAGCATCTAGACAAAACTGAGTGTAAATTTGTAAAACGAATGTTTTCGATCACACTGAATGATGCAATATCATGAAATAAAGCATCTAGATGAAACCGAGCGTAAAATTTTGAAACAAATGTTTCCGATCACGTTGAATGATCCATTATCATAAAATAAAGCATCTAGACGAAGCTGAGCGTAAAATTTTCAAACGAATGTTTCCGATCACGCTCAATCATCAGTTGTCATGAAATAAAGCATATGGACGAAACCGATGGTAAAATTTCAAGACAAATATTTCCGATCACATTCAATGATCCATTATCATGAAATGCAATCAGGGGATGAATCCTCACAAACTTGAAACTTCAATATCTTGAAATCCAGACGCGATCTTGAGATGAGATCTATCGAGAATGCTTATTTGACTATTCTGAAACTCCAGGGAAAATATTGGGGTCAACCGCTTCTCCGACAAGACTTGCTAAAAATAGTAAGTGGGGTATTCTTAGCCTGTTGGAAACTTTGAAGGTTCTGAATCGTTATTCACGCAAATGGGTGTCCAAAAATACAAATCTTGAAAAGAAGTGAAAATAAAAGACATCGATTTTGGGTGACGCAAGATTGCCCTTACATACTCCTGCACCAAGATGAAACTAAGCATCAAATCTTAAAACAAATGCTTCCGATCATGCTCAATGATCTATTATCATGAAATAAAGCATCTAGACAAAGCTGAGCGTAAGATTTCAAGGCAGTTGTTTCCAATCATGCTGAATGATCCATTATCGTGAAACAAAGCATCTAGATGAAACCGCGCATAAAATCTTAAAACAAATGTTTTCGATTACACACAATGTTTCGTTATCACGAAATCAAGCACCCAGGCACATCTAAGCGTAAAATTTTAAAACAAACGTTCTTGATTGCATACAGTGATTCGTTATCACAAAACAAAGCATCTAGACAAAACTGAGTGTAAAATTGTAAAACGAATGTTTCCGATCACACTGAATGATGCAATATCATGAAATAAAGCATTTAGATGAAAACGAGCATAAAATTTTGAAACAAATGTTTCCGATCACGTTGAATGATCCATTATCACGAAATAAAGCAGCTAGACGAAGCTGAGCGTAAAATTTTCAAACGAATGTTTCCGATCACCCTCAATCATCAGTTGTCATGAAATAAAGCATATGGACGAAACCGATGGTAAAATTTCAAGACAAATGTTTCCGATCACACTCGATTATCCATTATCATGAAATGTAATCAGGGGATGAATCCTCACAAACTCGAAACTTCAATATCTTGAAATCCAGACGCGATCTTGAGATGAGATCTACCGAGAATGCTTATTTGACTATTCCGAAGCTCTGGGGAAAATCTTGGGGTCAACCGCTTTTCCGACAAGACTTGCTAAAAATAGTAAGTGGGGTATTCTTAGCCCGTTGGAAACTTTGAAGGTTTTGAATCGTTATTCACGCAAATGGGTGTCCAAAAACACAAATCTTGAAAAGAAGTGAAAACAAAACACATCGATTTTGGGTGACGCAAGATTGCCCTTATATGCTCCTGCACCAAGATGAAACTAAGCGTCAAATCTTAAAACAAATGCTTCCGATCATGCTCAATGATCTATTATCATGAAATAAAGCATCTAGATGAAGTTGAGCGTAAGATTTCAAGGCAGTTGTTTCCAATCGTGCCGAATGATCCATTATCATGAAACAAAGCATCTAGATAAAACCACGCATAAAATCTTAAAACAAATGTTTCCGATCACACACAATGTTTCGTTATTGCAAAATAAAGCACCCAGGAATATCTAAGCGTAAAATTTTAAAACAAACGTTTTTGATCGCACACAGTGATTCGTTATCACGAAACAAAGCATCTAGACAAAACTGAGTGCAAAATTGTAAAATGAATGTTTCTGATCACACCGAATGATGCAATATCATTAAATAAAGCATCTAGTTGAAACTGAGCGTAAAATTTTGAAACAAATGTTTCCGATCACGTTGAATGAACCATTATCATGAAATAAAGCATATAGACGAAGCTGAGCGTAAAATTTTCAAACGAATGTTTCAGATCACGCTCAATCATCAATTGTCATGAAATAAGGCATATGGACGAAACCGATCGTAAAATTTCAAGACAAATGTTTCCGATCACACTCAATGATTAATTATCATGAAATGCAATCAGGGGATGAATCCTTACAAACTTGAAACTTCAATATCTTGAAATCCAGACGCGATCTTGAGATGAGATCTGCCGAGAATGCTTATTTGACTATTCCGAAGCTCTAGGGAAAATGTTGGGATCAACCGCTTCTCCGACAAGACTTACTAAAAATAGTAAGTGGGGTATTCTTAGCCCGTTGGAAACTTTGAAGGTTCTAAATCGTTCTTCACGCAAATGGGTGTCCAAAAACACAAATCTTGAAAAGAAGTGAAAACAAAAGACATCAATTTTGGGTTATGCAAGATTGCCCTTACATGCTCTTGCACCAAGATGAAACTAAGCATCCAATCTTAAAACAAATGCTTCTGATCATGCTCAATGATCTATTATCATGAAATAAAGTGTCTAGATGAAGCTGAGCGTAAGATTTCAAGGCAGTTGTTTCCAATCGTGCCAAATGATCCATTATCATGAAACAAAGCATCTAGATGAAACCGCGCATAAAATCTTAAAACAAATGTTTCCGATCACACACAATGTTTCGTTATCGCGAAATAAAGCACCCAGGCACATCTAAGCATAAAAGTTTAAAACAAACGTTTCTTATCACACGCAGTGATTTGTTATCACGAAACAAAGCATCTAGACGAAACTGAGTGTAAAATTGTAAAACGAATGTTTTCGATCACACTGAATGATGCAATATCATGAAATAAAGCATCTAGATGAAACCGAGCGTAAAATTTTGAAACAAATTTTTCTGATCACGTTGAATGATCCATTATCATGAAATAAAGCATCTAGACGAAGCTGAGCGTAAAATTTTTGAACGAATGTTTCGGATCACGCTCAATCATCAGTTGTCATGAAATAAAGCATATGGATGGAACTGATGGTAAAATTTCAAGACAAATGTTTCCGATCACACTCAATGATCCATTATCACGAAATGCAATCAGGGGATGAATCCTCACAAACTTGAAACTTCAATATCTTGAAATCCAGATGCGATCTTGAGATGAGATCTACCGAGAATGCTTATTTGACTATTCTAAAGCTCTGGGGAAAATCTTGGGGTCAACCACTTCTCCGACAAGACTTATTAGAAATAGTAAGTGGGGTATTTTTAGCTCGTTGGAAACTTTGAAGGTTCTGAATCGTTATTCACGCAAATGGGTGTCCGAAAACACAAATCTTGAAAAGAAGTGAAAACAAAAGACATCAATTTTGGGTGACACAAGATTGCCCTTACATGCTCTTGCACCAAGATGAAACTAAGCGTCAAAACTTAAAACAAATGCCTCCGATCATGCTCAATGATCTATTATCATGAAATAAAGCATCTAGACGAAGCTGAGCGTAAGATTTCAAGGCAGTTGTTTCTAATCGTGCCGAATGATCCATCATCGTGAAACAAAGCATCTAGATGAAACCACGCATAAAATCTTAAAACAAATGTTTCCGATCACATACAATGTTTCGTTATCGCGAAATAAAGCACACAGGCATATCTAAGCGTAAAATTTTAAAACAAACATTTCTGATCGCACGCAGTGATTCATTATTATGAAACAAAGCATCTAGACGAAACTGAGTGTAAAATTGTAAAACGAATGTTTTCGATCACACTGAATGGTGCAATATCATGAAAGAAAGCATCTAGATGAAACCAAGCGTAAAATTTTGAAACAAATGTTTCCGATCACGTTGAATGATCCATTATCATGAAATAAAGCATCTAGACGAAGCTAAGCGTAAAATTTTCAAACGAATGTTTCCGATCAAGCTCAATCATCAGTTGTCATGAAATAAAGCATATGGACGAAACCGATCGTAAAATTTCAAGAGAAATATTTCTGATCACACTCTATGATCCATTATCATGAAATGCAATCAGGGGATGAATCCTCACAAACTCGAAACTTCAATATGTTGAAATCCAGACGCGATCTTGAGGTGACATCTACCGAGAATGCTTCTTTGACTATTCTGAAGCTCTGCGGAAAATCTTGGGGTCAACCGCTTCTCCGACAAAACTTACTAAAAATAGTAAGTGGGGTATTCTTAGCCCGTTGGAAACTTTGAAGGTTCTGAATCGTTATTCACGCAAATGGGTGTCCAAAAACACAAATCTCGAGAAGAAGTGAAAACAAAAGACATCAATTTTGGGTGACGCAAGATTGCCCTTACATGTTCCTGCATCAAGATGAAACTAAGCGTCAAATCTTAAAACAAATGCTTCGGATCATGCTCAATGATGTATTATCATTAAATAAAGCGTCTAGACGAAGCTGAGCGTAAGATTTCAAGACAGTTGTTTCCAATCGTGCCGAATGATCCATCATCGCGAAACAAAGCATCTAAATGAAAACGCGCATAAATTCTTAAAACAAATGTTTCCGATCACACACAATGTTTTGTTATCGCGAAATAAAGCACCCAGGCACATCTAAGCGTAAAATTTTAAAACAAACGTTTCTGATCGCACGCAGTGATTCGTTATCATGAAACAAAGCATCTAGACGAAACTGAGTGTAAAATTGTAAAACGAATGTTTCCGATCACACTAAATGATGCAATATCATGAAATAAAGCATTTAGATGAAACCGAGTGTAAAATTTTGAAACAAATGTTTCTGATCACGTTGAATGATCCATTATCATGAAATAAAGCATCTAGACGGAGCTGAGTGTAAAATTTTCAAACGAATGTTTCCGATCACGCTTAATCATCAATTGTCATGAAATAAAGTATAGGGACGAAACCGATCGTAAAATTTCAAGACAAATGTTTCTGATCACAATCTATGATCCATTATCATGAAATGCAATCAGGGGATGAATCCTCACAAACTCAAAACTTCAATATCTTGAAATCCAGACGCGATTTTGAGATGATATCTACCGAGAATGCTTATTTGACTATTCCGAAGCTCTGGGGAAAATCTTGGGGTCAACCGCTTCTCTGACAAGACTTATTAAAAATAGTAAGTGGGGTATTCTTAGCCCGTTGGAAATTTTGAAGGTTCTGAATCGTTATTCATACAAATGGGTGTCCAGAAACACAAATCTTGAAAAGAAGTGAAAACAAAAGACATCAATTTTGGGTCACGCAAGATTGCCCTTACATGCTTCTGCACCAAGATGAAACTAATCGTCAAATCTTAAAACAAATGCTTCCGATCATGCTCAATGATCTATTATCATGAAATAAAGCATCTAGACGAAGCTGAGCGTAAGATTTCAAGGCAGTTGTTTCCAATCGTGCCGAATGATCCATTATCGTGAAACAAAGCATCTAGATGAAACCGCGCATAAAATCTTAAAACAAATGTTTCCGATCACACATAATGTTTCATTATCGCGAAATAAAGCAGCACCTAGGCACATCTAAGCGTAAAATTTTAAAACAAACATTTTTGATCGTACGCAATGATTCATTATCACGAAACAAAGCATTTAGACGAAACTGAGTGTAAAATTGTAAAACGAATGTTTCCGATCACACCGAATGATGTAATATCATGAAATAAAGCATTTAGTTGAAACCGAGCGTAAAATTTTGAAACAAATGTTTCCGATCACGTTGAATGATCCATTATCATGAAATAAAGCATATAGACGAAGCTGAGCGTAAAATTTTCAAACGAATGTTTCAGATCACGCTCAATCATCAATTGTCATGAAATAAGGCATATGGATGAAACCGATCGTAAAATTTCAAGACAAATGTTTCCGATCACACTCAATGATTCATTATCATGAAATGCAATCAGGGGATGAATCCTTACAAACTTGAAACTTCAATATCTTGAAATCCAGATGCGATCTTGAGATGAGATCTGCCGAGAATGCTTATTTGACTATTCCGAAGCTCTGGGGAAAATGTTGGGATCAACCGCTTCTCCGACAAGACTTACTAAAAATAGTAAGTGGGGTATTCTTAGCCCGTTGGAAACTTTGAAGGTTCTAAATCGTTCTTCACGCAAATGGGTGTCCAAAAACACAAATCTTGAAAAGAAGTGAAAACAAAAGACATCAATTTTGGGTTATGCAAGATTGCCCTTACATGCTCTTGCACCAAGATGAAACTAAGCGTCCAATCTTAAAACAAATGCTTCTGATCATGCTCAATGATCTATTATCATGAAATAAAGTGTCTAGACGAAGCTGAGCGTAAGATTTCAAGGCAGTTGTTTCCAATCGTGCCAAAAGATCCATTATCGCGAAACAAAGTATCTAGATGAAACCGCGCATAAAATCTTAAAACAAATGTTTCCGATCACACACAATATTTCGTTATCGCAAAATAAAGCACCCAGGCACATCTAAGCATAAAATTTTAAAACAAACGTTTCTAATCGCACACAGTGATTCATTATCATGAAACAAAGCATCTAGACGAAACTGAGTGTAAAATTGTAAAACGAATGTTTCCGATCACATTGAATGATGCAATATCATGAAATAAACCATCTAGATGAAACTGAGCATAAAATTTTGAAACAAATGTTTCCGATCACGTTGAATGACTCATTATCATGAAATAAAGCATCTAGACGAAGCTGAGCGTAAAATTTTCAAATGAATATTTCCGATCACGCTCAATCATCAGTTGTCATGAAATAAAGCATATGGACGAAACTGATCGTAAAATTTCAAGACAAATGTTTCCGATCACACTCAATGATCCATTATCATGAAATGCAATCAGGGGATGAATCCTCACAAACTTGAAACTTCAATATTTTGAAATCCTGACGCGATCTTGAGATGAGATCTACTGAGAATGCTTATTTGACTATTTTGAAGCTTTGGGGAAAATCTTGGGGTCAACCTCTTCTCCGACAAGACTTACTAAAAATAGTAAGTGGGCTATTCTTAGCCTGTTGGAAACTTTGAAGGTTCTGAATCGTTATTCACGCAAATGGGTGTCCGAAAACACAAATCTTGAAAAGAAGTGAAAACAAAAGACATCAATTTTGGGTGACGCAAAATTGCTCTTACATGCTCCTGCACCAAGATGAAATTAAGCGTCAAAACTTAAAACAAATGCCTCCAATCATGCTCAATGATCTATTATCATGAAATAAAGCATCTAGACGAAGCTGAGCGTAAGATTTCAAGGCAGTTGTTTCTAATCATGCCGAATGATCCATCATCGTGAAACAAAGCATCTAGATGAAACTGCGCATAAAATCTTAAAACAAATGTTTCTGATCACACACAATGTTTCGTTATCGCGAAATAAAGTACCCAGGCACATCTAAGCGTAAAATTTTAAAACAAACGTTTCTGATCGCACACAATGATTCATTATCATGAAACAAAGCATCTAGACGAAACTGAGTGTAAAATTGTAAAACGAATGTTTCCGATCACACTGAATGATGCAATATCATGAAACAAAGCATCTAGATGAAACCGAGTGTAAAATTTTGAAACAAATGTTTCCGATCACGTTGAACGATCCATTATCATGAAATAAAGCATCTAGACGAAGCTAAGCGTAAAATTTTCAAACGAATGTTTCCAATCAAGCTCAATCATCAGTTGTCATGAAATAAAGCATATGGACGAAACCGATCGTAAAATTTTAAGAGAAATGTTTCCGATCACACTCTATTATCCATTATCATGAAATGCAATCAGGGGATGAATCCTCACAAACTCAAAACTTCAATATCTTGGAATCCAGACGCGATCTTGAGATGAGATCTACCGAGAATGCTTATTTGACTATTCTGAAGCTCTGCGGAAAATCTTGGGGTCAACCGCTTCTCCGACAAGACTTACTAAAAATAGTAAGTGGGGTATTCTTAGCCCGTTGGAAACTTTGAAGGTTCTGAATCGTTATTCACACAAATGGGTGTCTAAAAACACAAATCTTGAAAAGGATTGAAAACAAAAGACATCAATTTTGGGTGATGCAAGATTGCCCTTACATGTTCCTACACCAAGATGAAACTAAGCGTCAAATCTTAAAACAAATGCTTCGGATCATGCTCAATGATCTATTATCATTAAATAAAGCGTCTAGACGAAGCTGAGCGTAAGATTTCAAGGCAGTTGTTTCCAATCTTGTCGAATGATCCATCATCGCGAAACAAAGCATCTTGATGAAACCGCGCATAAAATCTTAAAACAAATGTTTTCGATCACACAAAATGTTTTGTTATCGCGAAATAAAGCACCCAGGCACATCTAAGCATAAAATTTTAAAACAAACGTTTCTAATCGCATGCAATGATTCGTTATCATGAAACAAAGCATCTAGACGAAACTTTGTGTAAAATTGTAAAATGAATGTTTCCAATCACACTAAATGATGCAATATCATGAAAGAAAGCATCTAGATGAAACTGAGTGTAAAATTTTGAAACAAATGTTTCTGATCACGTTGAATGATCCATTATCATGAAATAAAGCATCTAGACGAAGTTGAGGGTAAAATTTTCAAACGAATGTTTCCAATCATGTTCAATCATCAGTTGTCATGAAATAAAGCATAGGGACGAAACCGATCGTAAACCGATCGTAAAATTTCAAGACAAATGTTTCCGATCACAATCTATGATCCATTATCATGAAATGCAATTAGGGGATGAATCCTCACAAACTTGAAACTTCAATATCTTGAAATCCAGACGCGATTTTGAGATGAGATCTACCGAGAACGCTTATTTGACTATTCCGAAGCTCTGGGGAAAATCTTGGGGTCAACCGCTTCTCCGATAAGACTTATTAAAAATAGTAAGTGGAGTATTCTTAGCCAGTTGGAAATTTTTAAGGTTCTGAATCGTTATTCACGCAAATGGGTGTCCAAAAACACAAATCTTGAAAAGAAGTGAAAACAAAAGACATCAATTTTGGGTGACGCAAGATTGCCCTTACATGCTTCTGTACCAAGATGAAACTAAGCGTCAAATCTTAAAACAAATGCTTCCAATCATGCTCAATGATGTATTATCATTAAATAAAGCGTCTAGACGAAGTTGAGCATAAGATTTCAAGGCAGTTGTTTTCAATCGTGCCAAATAATCCATTATTGTGAAACAAAGCATCTAGATGAAACGACGCATAAAATCTTAAAACAAATGTTTCCGATCACACACAATGTTTCGTTATTGCGAAATAAAGCAGCACCCAGGCACATCTAAGCGCAAAATTTTAAAACAAATGTTTCTGATCGCACGCAGTGATTTGTTATCAGGAAACAAAGCATCTAGAAGAAACCGAGTATAAAATTGTAAAACGAATGTTTCCGATCACACTGAATGATGCAATATCATGAAATAAAGCATCTAGATGAAACTGAGCGTAAAATTTTGAAACAAATGTTTCCGATCACGTTGAATGATCCATTGTCCTGAAATAAAGCATCTAGACGAAGCTGAGTGTAAAATTTTCAAACGAATGTTTCCGATTACGCTCAATCATCAGTTGTCATGAAATAAAGCATATGGACGAAACCGATCGTAAAATTTCAGGACAAATGTTTCCGATCACACTCAATGATCCATTAATAATGAAATGCAATCAGGGGATGAATCCTCACAAACTCGAAACTTCAATATCTTGAAATCCAGACGTTATCTTGAGATGAGATCTACCGAGAATGCTTATTTGACTATTCCGAAGCTCTGGGGAAAATCTTGGGGTCAACCGCTTCTCTGACAAGACTTGCTAAAAATAATAAGTGGGGTATTCTTAGCCTGTCAGAAACTTTGAAGGTTCTAAATCGTTATTCACGCAAATGGGTGTCCAAAAACACAAATCTTGAAAAGAAGTGAAAACAAAAGACATCGATTTTGTGTGACGCAAGATTGCCCTTACATGCTCCTGCACCAAGATGAAACTAAGCGTCAAATCTTAAAACAAATGTTTTCGATCATGCTCAATGATCTATTATCATGAAATAAAGCATCTAGACGAAGCTGAGCGTAAGATTTCAAGGCAGTTGTTTCCAATCGTGCCGAATGATCCATTATCGTGAAACAAAGCATCTAGATGAAACCGCGCATAAAATCTTAAAACAAATGTTTCCGATCACACACAATGTTACGTTATCGCGAAATAAAGCACCCAGGCACATCTAAGCGTAAAATTTTAAAACAGACATTTCTGATCGCACGCAGTGATTCGTTGTCACGAAACAAAGCATCTAGACGAAACTGAGTGTAAAATTGTAAAACGAATGTTTCCGATCACACTAAATGATGCAATATCATTAAATAAAGCATCTAGATGAAACCGAGCGTAAAATTTTGAAACAAATGTTTTCGATCACATTGAATGATCGATTATCATGAAATAAAGCATCTAGATGAAGCTGAGCGTAAAATTTTCAAACGAATGTTTCCGATCAAGCTCTATCATCAATTGTCATGAAATAAAGCATATGGACGAAACCGATCGTAAAATTTCAAGACAAATGTTTCCGATCATACTCAATGATCCATTATCATGAAATGCAATTAGAGGATGAATGCCACACTTATTAATAAGTAGCAGAAATTTGACTAAGGCATTCATAGTGCATATACTAAGGCAGAGTCACAATGTTTTGGTCCACATTTCTCCACAGAGCAAGATTTAGTCTTACGGTTTAGAAGATAAGCTATCTGTTGTTCTCAAAATCAGCTACGCTCATTTTTCTAGACAACCCCTACGAAACTTGTCTGTTTCGTAATCTACACTTTAAGTTCGCAAATCGAGACAAGATTCTCATGGTCTCGTGTGAAGTCGTTTGACATCCTAAACTAGTTTGCAACATTCCCTCGAATCGATTCCTCAATATTGGCACAAATCGATTAAGTCGTAAACTGATCAAAATGTCAATTTTGGTTGTTTTTTGGGTGTTAGTCAAATTTTGAGTCTCTATATGCAAAGGCGGCTAAAATTGCCGTTTTCACATATCTTTTTGTTTATCTGCGTATTGTCGGCGAATTTCTCCGTCGTTGCGTGTGGTATGAACATATGTCGCGTCAGCGGATTCCACCACTCATACATCCTTATCTTCGCGTTGAAGCAGTCAGAAACACCGATGGAACATACCATTAACGTCACCACGAGTTAACTCATGTGACATTAATGGCGTTTTGTTTTAGCTTGATATTAAGTTTTTAAGTGTTCATTTAAATCACTTCCTTTGTGTTTTGTTCTCTTTTGTCTGACTTGTGCCCATTGCAATTTGCGGTTATACCTCCTAAACTCGTGATTCTCGCGATTTGGAGTTTTCCGTCAGAGGTTTCCTCATTTTTATCAGGTTGGTTTTCTTATTTTATGTTTCTCTGCGTTTAGGGTTTTCATTCATGTTATACTCGCTTAAATCTATTGTTTCATAGTTTAGATTTTGTCTTTCATTTTTGTATTTTCGTGACGAAATCCTAGTCTTGTGTAAACCCTAAAAGCATTTTCATTGTGGCTTCTCGGTATGAGTTACTTTTTGATTAGGGTTTTTCGTTTTTATTTTCCTTATCATTGTCTTTGGATTTGTCAGGTTGTAAAGTCATTTCTTGTGTTAGTTTTTTTGAGTTTCCAAAACCTTTCAAGTGGTGTTGACATGTTAGGACGGTTTAATCCGCCATGTTGTGCATGTTTTTGTGTATTTCTACCTATCTATAGAAGCGGTGGAATTACCCGCTTGGGCATATGAAGACCTAAGTTCCCTCTCATATGTAGGGGCGGTCTTTTCGACCGCCCATACACATGATTTACCTTGCACAAAATTATCGACATGCATGAGTGGTGGAATCCGCCGCCCATACACAACTTTGCAACTTATATCATATGCAGAGTCGGTTAAAACCCCCGCTCGAGCACTTATAACCCCCCCAGCTTGCAGTGTCGGCATTTTTTGCCGCTTTAACACATTTTTCCAAGAAATTACATGCAGTAGCGGTGTTTTTCACCAACTTTGCATGATAACCAATGATCTTCCCAAACACATGCATAAGCGGTGAAAATACCCGCTTTTACACATGCAAATACCTCCACATGCAGGAGCGGTCATTTTGACCGCTCATGCATGTTTTCCTGTATTTTTCCCAATACTGGAAAAATTTATTTTCCAAAGCCTGTTAGCCCGCTTTCGCCCTTCACTTTGATTTGCGCGCACTCAAGCCCTTCAATGCATGCTTTCCTGTCCATAATCATCGAATCGCGGTTATCCTAGTTTATCCATTTTTCCCCTAACTGTGAGATCATGGCCTTTTGCAGTTCTCAGCAAGTGTTTGTGGTAGATATCAATCTCAGAGTTCTTTTCAGAGCTAATGTCGGAGCCATCTCCGTCCAAAGCAAAAATCATGAAGTACAAATATCAAGGTGTTTTTCCAATCACCTTAGTTACTTCTAATGTCGATGACATTAGAGATACAGAGATTCGCCATGTATCACAATTTTTTGAAGAGTGTTGATAGTGGTGATGGACAGAAATCAGATATGCAATCTACAGTCTTACCTTTTAATAGTAGTTACAATGAAGAATGACGGTGGCAGCTGATATTCTTCTTCATGCCTTAGTTTATTTTCAGTTTTGTATATGCAATTTGTATTTTGTTTTGGACATATTCACATGTATTTTTCTGAAATGTAATTACATGTGAGACAAAGGAAGTCCTAAGTCAAATAGGACTCTTTTGTTGAATAAGTCAAAGTAGTTAGATTTTTCTTATTTTTGCTCCAGGCCTCTCCCTATAAATAAGGAGGGCCTCTATTGTAAATATTATCTTTAATCTTATGCAACAAAGTGCTGCCCAAATTGAGACTCAACTTTGAGACTTTGTGCTCAAATTGTATGATCAATTCCAATCAATAAAGAAGGCGAGTTTTGATATCAAACTTTGTGTTGAATTGAATTTGTATGAGTGAGGATGTACATATGACATTTTTGCTGGTTTCTCTTGTTGATTGATTGGATAAAGTGGTGCTTGGTTATTACGATTGGAGGACACTCAAGATAAGTTATATAAGCTTTGTGTTATATTATTTCCTTGAATCTATGTGTGTTGAAAGCATTTCTTGGTGAAGGATTATAAAGACTTTGAGCTTGTAGTCATTCACTTTGTATATGAATCGTGTTGAGAACTTGTAGACTTTGTGCTATGATTTTCAATCACATTCGCGTGAATCAATGGTGTTGTTAGTTGATAGACTTTGTGCTCCAACTGGTGATACAGTTACTTTTAAAATCTTTCTGGGGATAATTTGAAGACTTTGTACTTGAGATTATTCACTTGGTTCGTGAATCTTTTTTTTTGTGAAGTTTAAAGACTTTGCGCTTCAACTTACAAGAATATTGTTGATTATTGTTTAAGTGTAGAAGCATTATTGAATATTACCATGAAACATTGTAAACATCTTTTTTGAAAAAAGAGAAAAGGATGAATGTAACACACCCCCAAAGCTAGTATTTAGTGTAAATAAGTTTGTAATAGTTAAAAGGGAACCTCCCCTTGCTGAGAGGAGAGATTTATCTCATCACACTGTGGTTGATATACCCATTTTGCCGTTAGTGAGTTAACGACAAAATATTCACCCAACAGTTTTTGGCGACTTCGCTGGGGACCGAATGCGCAACCAAGAGCCTCTCGCCTTTGGTTGAAGCATACCGGCCTCATCTTTGTGTAATATATTTTTGTTATATCTGCTCTATTGTTTGTTAAGAGTATGGCTATCCCAGGTCCATGGGGAAATGCATTTGGCCCTTTGAAATTGACTCAGCCTCTACATGAACTACCTCGGGGTTCACGTAAGAATTTTCCCAAGTTCTATGGGGATGGTAAATAACATCCGGATGAGTACATTGCAGCTTTCTACATTGCATGTGGTGTTCTCGGAGTTGAGTACGAAGATGTTTCTGTAAGACTGTTTGTAGAAACACTCCAAGGTGTTGCAGCTGATTGGTTCTTTCACCTTGCACCTAGAACTGTCACTGGATGGAATACACTTTGAACTCAGTTTGAAGCCAGATTCAAGTCAGCAGAAGATGCTTATGCATTGTTGGCCCAACTTACTCAAATGAAAAAGGAATCGCATGAGCCCATGCGTGAGTTTTTAGCAAAGTTCAATAAGCTAAAGAACAGGATCCCAACTGTTGCTCAACCTACCGCTGAGAACCTAAAATGCTTCTTCATCAATTCACAATTGCCAGAAGTAAGTTTTCTTTTACGAAGAGCAGCACCAACTGATCTTGCAATTGCTCAAAGTTTGGTAGTTGAAGTGGAGGATGATTTGATCTTAGCGAGAAAGTTGAAGAAAGATTCTATTGGTTCTAGTGGGCAGCCCCCTTTGGCTTTATCTTCTACAAACACTATGGATTTTACAGTGCAAAAGTTGGCAGAGGAGGTTTTAGCTCTGAAAGAATAGATGCCACAGAGTTTGTCCATTCCCCTCTACAAGGACATACCAAGGGGAACTTCTCTAAATGCTCTGAGTTACCAAGGCAATGTTTCAAGCGATCAGAATCAAAACAGGTTTCCTCCACAACGAGGAATACTTGCTTTGGAAGCACCACCTGTGAATGCAACAATCTTCTATTATGAATTGGAGCAAAACGATCTTCTTCAATCAGAATATGATTAAGGAGAAGATGTTGCTAATCTTTTCACGGAAGGTGAAGAGCAGTTAGCTGGCGACTCTACCACCGGGTTCCTGAACTTGGAATATGAGATGGGACAAGAAGAAGTTACTTTTGGTGAATCTTATGATGTTCTCACATGGTCACAAAATACATCAAATCATAAAGATGTGGTTGGTGACAAACAAGTAAGTACACTAGATATTCTCACTTCATCCTATGTTCCTAAGACCAGTACCCCCAATGTAAAACCTCAAGATGAGAGTTTTTTGTCTTCTGTAGAAAGTCCATATCAACTTGTTGGTATCACAGATCATGCTGAGGAGACACATATTCAAATGCTTGAGGCAAGAATACCTGTTAAGGGTATTATGCAGGAGGTTCATCCTGAAAAGGAGACCAAGTACACAGTGATGAAATCTGAGGATCCAAAAGCTCAGATTCTCTTTGAGTTTTCTGATATGTGTACTTATTTCTTGACCACTAATGAAGATCCTGAGTCATCAGATAGTGCTTCAATTGAAGGTCTATAAATAGATGAATCGTCCTCTTCGAGCGAAGAGACTTTGCACCTGAAAGGAAATAGGATTTCCAAAAGACTGGTTTTTTTGGAGAAACCTTTTGATGAGCATGATCGCTTTGTCAAATGACGACGACAGTTGGAATTGAATTCATCAGCAAGAGTGGGACAATTCAGTCTGGATGCAGAAGAAGATCCCAGAATGTCAAGCACTGGGAAATGTTACTCATTCAATAGTAAAAGAAAAAGAAGTGGAACATCTTTTCTGCTGCCTCATAGCAAACATCATCTGAAGCTTTTCTCAAAGTGAAGCGACATATAAGTTTTCATATTTTTGTACAGTTTTTGTCTTTTTCGTTTTAATCTTTTTATGTTTTTGTGTTTTTTGTTGTCTCCTGACTCTATAGCCCAATGGCATGGATGAAGGCACTTAGAGACTGGATTCTCCTCCCTTCGATCGTTTCAAAGTTCGATCGATGGAAGTTCCCCAGTTAGAGCTAGCTGTTGTTCTCAAAATCAGCTACGCTCGTTTTTATGGACAACCCCTACAAAACTTGTTCGTTTCGTAATCTACACTCTAAGTTCACAAATCGAGACAAGATTCTCGTGGTCTCGTGCGAAGTCATTTGACATCCTAAACTAGTTTGCAATATTCCCTCGAATCGATTCCTCAATATTGGCACAAATCGATTAAGTCGTAAACTGATCAAAATGTCAATTTTGGTTGTTTTTTGGGTGTTAGTCAAATTTTGAGTCTCTATATGCAAAGGCGGCCAAAATCGCTGTTTTCGCATATCTTTTTGTTTATCTGCGTATTGTTGGCGAATTTCGCTGTCGTTGCGTGTGGTATGAACATGTCACGTCGGCGGATTCCACCGCTCATACATCCTTATCTTCGCGTTGAAGCGGTCAGAAACACCGATGGAACATACCATTAACATCACCACGAGTTAACTCGTGTGACATTAATGGCGTTTTGTTTTAGCTTGATATTAAGTTTTTAAGTGTTCATTTAAATCACTTCCTTTGCGTTTTGTTCTCTTTCGTCTGACTTGTGCCCGTTGCAATCTGCGGTTATACCTCCTGAACTCGTGATTCTCGCAATTTGGAGTTTTCCGTCAGACGTTTCCTCATTTTTATCAGGTTGGTTTTCTTATTTTATGTTTCTCTGCGTTTAGGGTTTTCATTCATGTTATACTCGCTTAAATCTATTGTTTCATAGTTTAGATTTTGTCTTTCATTTTTGTATTTTTGTGACGAAATCCTAGTCTTGTGTAAACCCTAAAAGCATTTTCATTGTGGCTTCTCGGTATGAGTTGCTTTTTGATTAGGGTTTTTCATTTTTATTTTCCTTATCGTTGTCTTTGGATTTGTTGAGTTGTAAAGTCATTTCTTGTGTTGGTTTGTCTGAGTTTCCAAAACCTTTCAAGTGGTGTCGACATGTTAGGACGGTTTAATCCGCCGTGTTGTGCATGTTTTTGTGTATTTCTACCTATCTGTAGAATAGGTGGAATTACCTGCTTGGGCATATGAAGACCTAAGTTCCCTCTCATATGTAGGGGCGGTCTTTTCGATTGCCCATACACATGATTTACCTTGCACAAAATTATCGACATGCATGAGCGGCGGAATCCGCCACCCATACACAACTTTGCAACTTATATCATATGCAGAATCGGTTAAAACCCCTGCTTGAGCACTTATAACCCCCCGAGCTTACAGTGTCGGCATTTTTCACCGCTTTAACACATTTTTCCAAGAAATTACATGCAGTAGCGGTGTTTTTCACCGACTTTGCATGATAACCAATGATCTTCCCAAACACATGCATAAGCGGTGAAAATACCCGCTTTTACACATGCAAATACCTCCACATGCAGGAGTGGTCATTTTGACCGCTCATGCATGCTTTCCTGTATTTTTCCCAACATTGGAAAAATTTATTTTCCAAAGCCTGTTAGCTCGCTTTCGCCCTTCACTTTGATTTGCGTGCACTCAAGCCCTTCAACACATGCTTTCCTGTCCATGATCATCGAACCGCGGTTATCCCAGTTTATCCATTTTTCCCCTAACTGCGAGATCATGGCCTTTTGCAATTCTCAGCAAGTGTTCATGGTAGATATCAATCTCAGAGTTCTTTTCAGAGCTAATGTCGGAGCCATCTCCGTCCAAAGCAAAAATCATGAAGTACAAATATCAAGGTGTTTTTCCAATCACCTCAGTTACTTCTAATGTCAATGACATTAGAGATATAAAGATTGGCCATGTATCACAATTTTCTGAAGAGTGTTGATAGTGGTGATGGACAGAAATCATATATGCAATCTGCAGTATTACCTTTTAATAGCAGTTACAATGAAGAATGACGGTGGCAGTTGATATTCTTGTTCGTGCCTTAGTTTATTTTCAGTTTTGTATATGTAATTTGTATTTTGTTTTGGACATATTCACATGTATTTTTCCGAAATGCAATTACATGTGAGACAAAGGAAGTCCTTAGTCAAATAGGACTCTTTTGTTGAATAAGTCAAAGTAGTTAGATTTTTCCTATTTTCGCTCCAGGCCTCTCCCTATAAATAAAGAGGGCCTCTATTGTAAATATTATCTTTAATCTTATGCAACAAAGTGCTGCCCAAATTGAGACTCAACTTTGAGACTTTGTGTTCAAATTGTATGATCAATTCCAATCAATAAAGAAGGCGAGTTTTGATATCAAACTTTGTGTTGAATTGAATTTGTATGAGTGAGGATGTACATATGGCATTTTTGCTGATTTCTCTTGTTGATTGATTGGATAAAGTGGTGCTTGGTTATTACGATTGGAGGACGTTCAAGATAAGTTATATAAACTTTGTGTTATATTATTTCCTTGAATCTATGTGTGTTGAAAGCGTTTCTTGGTGAAGGATTATAAAGACTTTGAGCTTGTAGTCGTTCACTTTGTATATGAATCGTGTTGAGAACTTGTAGACTGTGTGCTATGATTTTCAATCACATTCGCGTGAATCAGTGGTGTTGTTAGTTGACAGACTTTGTGCTCCAACTGGTGATACGGTTACTTTTAAAATCTTTCTGGGGATAATTTGAAGACTTTGTACTTGAGATTATTCACTTGGTTTGTGAATCTTTTTTTTTGTGAAGTAAGTTGAAAGACTTTGTGCTTCAACTTATAAGAATATTGTTGATTATTGTTTAAGTGTAGAAGCATTATTGAATATTACCGTGAAACATTGTAAACATCTTTTCTGAAAAAAGAGAAAAGGATGAATGTAACACACCCCCAAAGCTAGTATTTAGTGTAAATAAGTTTGTAATAGTTAAAAGGGAACCTCCCCTTGCTGAGAGGAGAGATTTATCTCATCATACTGTGGTTGATATACCCATTTTTCCGTTAGTGAGTTAACGACAAAATATTCACCCAACACTATCCTGATATTAACATGATATATTCAATATTTCAAGTCACCACACCTTCAACAGAAAAAGTTACAAGTGACAGAGTACCGGTGACTACTTAGACAAGGTAAAGCAATGGTAAAGTCCTATTGGAATGCTTTGCATTCCTCCAGAAGAAATTGTTTGATCATGCAGTTTTGAGGACAAGCTCAGGGATGTATAAGGTATGCTATATTGAAGCTTCAAGTTGTCTGGTGGTCAGCAAGGTCAGCATTCAAGTATCATAGGTAATAATCTGTTTCGGAAGCCTCAAAACACATGTTTGAGTATTTGCGGAAGATGAAATACATACAAATCAGCCATAAAAGATTGTGTGGAGGTTCTACATGCTCCAATATACGTCAGGTTTGAACTGCACACAAATATCTCTTGTTTCTAGTACCACACAAGATATGTAAGTCCGTTAATGAAGAATTGTGTATCCTTGTTCTCCGGACTCTAGTATACCTTAGTCTAGCTCTTGCTTTTCTTTGGAAATGATAGATGAGGATGTGCAGATCTAGGAGTATGCATGTCATGATGTTTAAGTTCATCTCTAAAGGTTTTAAGGTTTTTGATGTACTGCAATGCTATATCATAGATAGTGGAGTATCACAGTTAGTCTGGAATACTCTGTTTTCACCAGTTCATCATAGCTCTTGTCTTGCGGATGTATAGATTGATCTAACACTTCAGTAGAAAGGTGATTGAATGATGTTGAGGCGGTACAATGTTAAATTCTTGGTCTGCATGATGATTTTGGCTTCTCCCCGGAGATATGAAGATAAATACTTAGCAATAATTGTATAGTTTGGGCTAACAGACTAGTTTCTGTTATATGCGGCGCATCCGGATCAATTTTTTTGACTTTGAAAGATGTGAAGTGACGTTCCTTGAATCTTTTCATGAATTCCTGAGTCTGCAACAAGTTTCCTTGACATATTGTATATATTGAAGCCGACCTTTGAAGAGTTACACGTTTCATTTAATGGCACTTATGATGCCGACCTAGTTAATGTTTTGAAGTATTGCGGAGGATATTTATAGAGATCAAATCCATTTATGATGTGTAGAAGGACGTGCAAACATGAAAAAGCAGAATAAGAAATATGAAGTGTGCAGAATCAGTATGATGAAGTATAGAAAAGAGGACTGTAATTTCAACATGAGTTAGATGCCTTCTTCATAGCAGTTCATAGTTTTGTTTATCATTGAAATTCCTTATAGTAGTGAGCCTATTTCAGAGAGTAGTAGCTTCCTTGGGTTGTAGCCCTAAAACAAACTTGTAAACATTTATATAGCAGTGAGCATTATATTGTGAGTTAACACTCATTGTGGTTTTTCCCAGTTTTGGGTTTTCCACGTAAAAAATCTTGGTGCCTATGTGTTGATTCTTGTGTTGCATGATTTACTTTTTATTCTCTAAGTTATTTAGTTTTATCTACAAATATTTGTTTGAGTTTTAGTGTGTGCTGATTCACCCCCCCTCTCAGCACTTCATTGTGTTCAACATCTCTTCCACTAAACAAGTCTAAATTGGCATTGAAATTTGTGCATGTGATTTTACTAAGACATAATAAATACGAAATTGACTTTACATCCTACAAATATTTTTAAAAGTCAAAATATTTATAATGTTGATATTGTAATCTTTGGGAGAAACTATGCAGAAGCATGATTGTTTATAATTGTTTAAAACTATTAAATTTTATTTAAATAATTTTGATACTTTGGTATTGTTAATGCATGATACTAGAAATGTTGATTATAGGTAAAAAATGTGAATTGCTAAGGCAAAGGAAGAAATTAGGATCAAGTTGCTTGTTCTTTGAACAAGTTGGTACAAGATGAAGATTTTAACAATAGAAGGTGATCTTTAGAAAGTGTAGGACACTTGGGAAGTGTGCACAAGTTATGTGACATACATTTACACATTAAATTTTAGATGATATGTAATGAAGGAATAAAATGTGAAAGGACAAGTCAAAGTGACCCTTTAAATTTCAAAGTAATTTGTTATTTTGTGATTTTGTAGGGAATGACTATTTGTTTTTCCATCAAAATTTGTCTATTTATACTCATTTGCAATGCATTGTAAAGCAATGGAAAACCCATTGGAGATTGAAAAACTCATTTTGAATAAAACATATCAGTTTTAGCTCCACTTTTTAAATTTTTCTTTCAATGGTGTTTCCAAACTTTGAATTTGTTTTCTTTCCGCTTCATATTATGCATCTAATTACTAAAGGTTGATGAACTTCATCATGTGTTTAAGCCACTAATGCCTCTCTAATGGTGAGGTGTTTTGTGTGGTTGAATCGACACATTTGTGTATGTTGAAATTTCCAACTATCACGCACACGATTTTTCCTTCGACGATTGCACTATCTCGCGTTTGGATTGTGGGTAACGAGTCTGGCAGAGATTGGGTTCATGTTGAGTTTGTCCATTTGCAGAATGATGTGTAGGAGGATTGGAGACATGTTCAGATTTATTTTTATTTTCTCTTTAACCCTTTCTTTCTACCCTCTCCATTTTGCCTTTATTTTTTTTTACACCGAAGGTAGATTAGTTTATTCAAGTTTTAATGATAAGTTTCAATCACACAGGGCAAAGATTTGAGTTGATTTTTCAACTTCTAAGTGGCGAAATCTTGTAGATTTTAATACACATTTATCAGTCTCAAAAATTAGAATTGAATTTGTTCAAATTGGAACAAATTTCATGCATAACTCTTCAAATTCCTTGTAATTAGAATTATGGTTTTAAGGGAAACATGTTTCAAAGTTTTCAATCATTTTCAATGCAGTTTAATGCTGAAAATCATCAATGGAAGTCAAAAAAACTAAAATTGAAATCATCAATGCATTTAAAAGTGAAGTAGGTTTGTGTTGACTAATAGTGAATCATTTTCACGTGGATGATGTCAGGCCTAGAAATGTAATGCAATAAAACATTGACAAGTGAAATGAATGGGATCGAGACAACCAAGAAACATATTGAACGAAAGCTTCATCTTCGTTCATTTTTAATGTACATATTTAACAATAGGAAAATGATTGTTCACTTCATCTTCTGGATGAGTGTTCAACTTCTAGTGCAACTAAGAAATATAAAATATAAAATATTATCCTTTTACACCTAAGATTATGTACATTATTGTTACATCCCCTCCTTCATTTCTAGGGGTAGTGGTAAAACCATTGTTTGTGTTGCGCATTGGGCAACTTGTTTATGACGCCTCTTTTTCTTGATATGAAGCCTCTAGTGTTCTACAAAAGGTTTTTCTTGAGTGATTCCCTTATGTAATTTATCAATAACCAAGATATGGACTTGGTATTTAGACCTAAATTTGTTTTCTCAAGTCGAGGTAGCGTCCACACATAAAAACTACTCTTATGGCAGGAAAAACTACATTGAAAATAAAGGCATATGATGCTCTCGCTCCATGGCATAGTCATCAAAAACCAAAATGAAGATGTTCCCCAAGTATCATTCTTGAAGAACTCAAGATTTGAATACGAATGTTCCCCCCTATAAGATGAGAGTGGAGAGCTATTGCAAAGGCCCCTGGAAAGAGAACAACATACATGAACTTGTGTGTATAAATGCACAACTTAATGATTCCCTCTTGGCTTTGCATCACAAGTTTCCATTAAGTTGCCCTTTCAAGTTTTCAACTTAATGGGAAGAGTTTGTAAGTCGCTCTTTTGAGTTTTCAATTTACAACTCAAGTGCAAAAGTATGATCAACAAGAGGCAGTATGCATGGCCTCAAATAATCTATATTGAGTTGCATATGTGGTGGTATCAATGTGCTCATTATCAATATCCTATTGGGAAATCACAAGTACAAAGCTCTTATCAACATCAAAGAGATTAAGAACATAATTATCCTCTGTGAGAATTGAGTGCAACTCTACAATTTTTACTAGGTTGTTTCTCAATAGTAAAAGTACCAGTATCTACAATGCCTAGCTCATCATCAATTGGATTGAAAATAGCTTCTACATAAATAGTAGACAAGCTCAACATACTTTTGTACCAAATCACAACAATATTTGTGATCTTGATTTTATTATCAATTGGTTCTATAGCAACATCTGCATCAGGGGTAGATGAACCATCATCTAAAATGGCGGATTGGACTCTCCTATATGATTTTTACACTTGGGGTGATCTATCCATCCAAAATGCATATGCCTCATTAATTTTGTAGGTAGATCTCTAACATAACATTGTTTTTCAAAATGTGTGTTGACCACATAATAGACAAGGATGTAGATAAAAATAGTCTCGTCAATTTTTCCTTGCTGCCTATGTACTGTCAAAATCTTATCAAATCTGAATCACTAGAGAGGGGCAAATCTGAATGAAATCTTTTGATTGTAACTGGCCTACCGGATTGATCCCATGGAATCCCGCTTGGTGGGGGCAAATCTGAATAAAATCTTTTGATTGTAACTGATCAAATGACCTCAGTAGAGAGGGGCAAGTGATTTCCAATTTGTACCCATAAGATCTGCATAAAATGACCTGGTGGACCTACCTTAACACCACCTACACTTACACCTACATTGACGTCCACAATGACAACAAGTTTGAACTTGATAGGTGCAAGTTGATTTTGATTGACTTGAAAACTTGTCAATTTCACAAGGCTAACCAACAGATGAAGAATCAACTTGACTATTGCTTTGAATACCTCTTAACACAAATTTGATTGATTTGGAATATTTTGGTACATGAAAATTCACAACACCTGTATACCTTAGACCAAGATGATGTTTGTTGGGTTTTATCATCTCCTAGACACACATAGCAGGTGGAGATTCAACAATGGGAGGACTAACAAGTATTGTATCCTTGATGTCTTTTGACAATGTACTTTTTGATTTAAACACTTGTTCCATGGCACATGATGGGGGTCAACATTCTTCAACGACTTTTTGTCTTTTTCTATCTTTTGAGTTGTATTTATTGAAGGAACATCAACACCTTTTTTTTTGCAATTATTTTCTATGATACACAAAGGGGCTTAACATTCATCTTCAAGGACCTTTTGTTTTTAGTAGCCTTTTGAGTTGAACTGCTTGAAGAAGGAACATCATTGTTGACAATATCTTTCTTCTCTAGTGAGGCATCGGGTGTCTGATCTTGTAGTTGACTTTGCAACTTATTGATTTCTTTCCACAACATCTTGTATTGGTTGCAAAACTACATGAATAGGGGCTTGGGTTGACACCAACATTTTGATATTAGCTTTGCTGCTTGTTTGTTGTTGAAATTAATTTGTAAAGATAACATGCCATTGGTGCATAATGTGGACATGATTACAAAGATTACATTACACCTTTGAGTCAAGTTCCACCAATAATTCTTGGAGACAACACAATTCACAACACCTTATGACTTTTGTTGTCAAGTGGAGATGGATTGGTTCCTTATCACTCCAAAAGGTTGCCTTTTCTATATACTGCCAGATCAATATAGCAAACCTCTTGATATGCTCACCCTTTCGATATACTCGTTGGTATGTGGAAGAAGCTTGTCCTTTCTTTATACCCATCGATACATGAAAGAAACATTAAAGCACACAAGAGTAGAGAGGTACATGTAACACAAGTAGTACATGAAAATGATTCAACCTACCAATGACACCTGTTTATCTGAAAGAAATCAAACTTTCTTTCAGTCAAGATTTACATCTTATGATAGTGACAAATGGGTAATAGAGGGAAATGAAAATGACAATGTCGTTATTAATCCCTGGCAATTTATAGAGACAATGTTGCAGATGCCGTTGTTGTAGCTATATTAGGTAGTGGGTATAGTAGTTCAATTGTGATGGCTTGCTTGTAAACATGAATCAAAGGTACTATGAATACCAAATGATGCAATTGTTTTGGTTTTGCAAATATTGTCTTGAATTTGAAATCTATGCACTAAAAATAAAGGACAACTTATTGTTAAAATATTCAACAAGCCTAAAAAGAATCCCTTTTCCACAATATTCTAAAATGGGTTAAATGACTACTGATAAGGGCGTGGTTCGGTGGTTAAGTCGCTCGGTTATAGTGGCGGCCACTAGAGTTCAAACCCCCATTGGGCCAACGAGCTCGCAGGCTTCATGCCTTCGCTGGGCTAACGAGCTTGCGGGTTTGAAGTGTTCTTGCTAGGGGATGAGGTCCCCCATGTTGTGGCCTCACCGGTTCATTGCTCTAGGCAAAAGCATTCACGTGGAGTTGGAGGGTGTGTCGCACCAGTCACCGGTCACATTAAAAAGTTTACCAGGTGCATTTAAAAAAAATAAAATAAAAAAAATGGGTTAAATGATAATTTTTAAAATATGCTTTGACTATTTCAACTTCAATGTGAAAATTGTTAGAAATGAAGGTGCAAACTGCACAACGAAAATATGATTCGAACCTTATTATCCTCTAAACAATGTAGAATCAATGGAGATTGTAGCAAAAATTAAAACCCACTACGCAGAAATAACAAGCATTAAGAACATAACACATAACACAGTATGTAACATGGAGAAAACCCTTTCGGGTAAAAAACTCCACCAAGAAAAGAGGCTCCAAGTTGTATTATCTTCAAATATATGAGATTACAATACATGCACTTCCTCTCTCCTTCAGTCTTCAATCCAGCAGCGCCTGTTACTCTCAACTTTGATAAAAACGTAGTACAAATATCCTTATAAAAGGGGGTTGCCTTCTAAGGCAAGATAATCGATAAAATATCGACCGTCAGATCTGTGACCTAATGACGAACAGTCTAGATTCACAATAATAAAATATTAAATAAAATGTGGTTTCGGAGGCACTGCCCCCGAACCCCCATCGGGGTGCGCGGCCCTCGGACCCCTGCCGAGGGGATGATCCCCCCGGACCCCTTGTAGGGGGGAAACCCCCTTGCGATCCCTCGTCGCGGACAAATGAGCGTCGAGGACTGGATATAAACAAGTACCTAAAACAAGACCGCTGCTGGTGAAACCTTTCATCCCTTATGGGTGATTTACAAACAATATTAGGAGTAATTAATTACATAGGATTTACAAGGTTGATGGCACCTTAATCCTAACAGAAATCATCCCATGACTATTGATTTTAAATTAAAACACCCGATTATATGAGTATAAATAAAAATTTCCCCCAAATTTGAGAACCATATGACTATAATATAAAATGTCCCCAATTTTAAAAATAATTGACCTTGGTTTTAAAACATCCTGTTGGAGTTGTCGGCTTAAGACTAGTAAAATTTGAAGTGACTATTGTAGATTTAAAGAAGGTTGGTGAAGGCTTGCAACAAGTATTTTCTGTTACTTTAGGTTACAAAATTGCTACATGTCGAAATTGCATGGCCTTGTGAGCAGGTGTTTAAAGGATTGTGATCTGCGCTCTCATCTGAAAGTCAATGATTCTAATACATAGGCCGGTGATTACATGGATGTAAAAAATGACCAAATTTTGTCGTGAATCTTTATCTCTTTATATAATAGGCCACCAGGTCAAAACCCACAAAGAAAGCCAAGGATAAAATATTAAAAAACAACATAGCTATAGGTCATGGTATCAATTTTTTTAATAAAAAACGAACAGAGCATCGCAACAGATGCAACTTATAGGCATATGAGGAGAAAATTAGATAGACAAAATTGTCTAAGGTGTCAAAACAAACAAATCCTAGAGTAGAAGAGGTTATAGAAAAACTAGGCTAAATACTATTTTGATATGAATACCTTGTCAAACTTTTTAACTGCAATACACTGGAACTCTATCCTTGTGGTTTAATTAACTACCAAAAGAGTTGCTATGCCAATGTAGTCTTACAATACCTTACATTTACAAGGCCACTTTCTGCCTACTTACTTCTAGCAGATCATGTTGAATACTGTAAGAGAAAAAAATAATGTTCAATGTGTGAGATTGAGCACCTTATTTAACAAGGCAAAGTAAAATTCATGTATTGACTACCAGAATACTATCATGACTACAAGTGAGGACACACTTAGGATATGGGAGACAAGAGGATGCTCATGAACTCCTTAGGCTTTCTATTGCATCTATGCAATCAATATGCCTTGATGAAACTAATGGAGAAAAGTTAGTAAATGCAATGACACATAAGACAACTTGAGAAATATTTTATTGCAGGAATGGATGATAAATAACTAGCCCCAATACCAATGTCAGGCCCAAAAATGTAATGCAAGAAAATATTGACAAATGAAATGAACGAGACTGAGACAACCAAAAACAAATCAATGAAAGATTGTTACCCAAGTCTTTGTCATTGTCTTTCAATATCAAGAGTGTTCTTGTTCAATATAAACTTGGTTTGTGTCTATCTTCAATGTGCCTCTCACTCATTGAAATATTGCTCCAAGTCAAAAGGTTTCCTTACCCTTTCATCGACAATTTTGTACTTTCCCTAACTTTGTCGCTAGGTTTGTTAGTTCACCAACCTAGCGTTATAGTGATAGAGAAGAACTTCAGCTTGGTATTCCTTTGCTATCGGCCCTTTCAGATTGGTTTCCCTAGTTTTTCCCTTTTTACTAAGAACACTGGTCTACCTTGCTTTTGTTTTTATCTTGAAAACCATTAAGTAAAACCTTCTTTCCTTTTCTCGGCAAATTTTTGAGTTTACGAACCTGGTCGCCAAATTTGTTAGTTCATGAACTTGCCAATTTCTCGATATTGTCCTTTATTTCCTTTATAAGGTTCTTTTTTCTATCAGCGTGTATCATCTTTTGCAAACTTGACTTGTGTTTGCTTCTTTTCTACTTAATTCTTTAGTTTGCAAAATTTCTGATTGAGCGATGCCTTCTCTTGTGTAAAGTCTACTTTGTGAAACTATCAATTTGTCGATAAAGGATTTCAAGTGAGTTTATATCGCTCCTTTTGATGGTTAGTGAACTCAAAAGTTTGTCGATATGTGAAATTGCCGATATGCATGCATTATGGAGGTCATATAAAGGGAACAATCAGAGGAACTTTTGGTTCGCGAACTTGTATGTTTACCGATGTGTGTTTGGGCCAATCATTGAGAAGATGAATTGTGAAGTACTCAGTTAGCAAGTTTGAAAGTTCACTAATTGTAGACTTCAACGATGGTTATTTTCCTTGATAAAGAACTTCTCTAAAGTTTATGTTGGTTTGTGAAGCAATTAAGTGGCCAATAAAGTAACTCAGCCAATACCCAGTGAGAAAGCATTTATTACAAAAGCATTTAATGAGACCCTTTTGTACCCTAATTGGTTTATGTTATATATAATTGGGATTTTGGTTAAACGTATTATCGAAGCAGTGGTTTGAGGTAATTGGGGTTTTTTCTTTCACAATCATCTAGCTTCCAACTTTCAACCATCCTGATATAAGAAGGTGAGTCCACTGTTACACCACTTATTTCATTTGAACATTGCACCGGTGTCGTTTGTGGAAGGAGTATAGGTACTGTTGTTTTTCGTCTTTCATGACTATTGAAACTATCACACCTCGAAATGCCATTTACACCCTTTTTGCTCCCGGTTACTGTTGGGAGAAGTTAACAATGCAATCGAGTGGTTGATATGATTTGAAAAAATGAAATACAAATACCAAGGGTTGGAGATTTCTTTCATAATATATAATCAACTTTCTGGTATTAAGGATACACACCTAGGTCACATTGATTTAAAGGAGTTTTGGTAGAGAATGAATGCTAACCCCAAAGAACCTATAGCGAGATGACCTTTGTAGGTGTGTTAGCACACACGAAAGGTTTTCCCCCAACTATACAATGCCAAGACCTAGTGTTAGCTTGTATAAAAAATTATCATGTCGAATCAAGACACATAAGAACAGTTAGTGTTGGGACAGTAGTTCAATTGGATGTTGAAACCATTAGCAATACTCTTAAACTATCGGTATGGGAGGAATATGCTAACATATCCATGGAGACCGGTTGGGATTATTATATAGATGGAAAGAAATTGTGCAAAATAGCCATTGCTACTACTTGGATCAAGAGAGAGAAAAAGGGAGGGTCACAACTTTCCAAGAACCTAGTTAGAACCTTGTTTAAGGATAATATTTATGATATGATAACACTTTTGCACATAGTACTGGGAAGTGCAGATTCCAATGAGTTTTCAGAGTGGACATGCTAGTTCATATTGGGCATCTATACAGGAAAGCAACACATTGATTGGGCTAAACTCATTAGTGACCATCTAAATGACCTGTAAGTTAAGGAAAATCAGGGCACAATCATAAACATCAATCATGAAAACCCTAACTAAACAATGAAGTACAAGATAACATAGAAATCCAAAGCATGCAAGAAAATTAAATCTAATCTCTATGCTAAGCTTGGCTCTCCTCTATTGCCCTTCTCCATTTCGCATAGGAATGCAAAATATCAAAGATTGTTGTTGTTGGATGAATGCTGATTGCTCATTTCAACATCATAACAATAGATGGAAGATGAATGAAGAGAGGATTAAGAATCATTTCGACAGCATGAGGCTACTTGAAAATGGATCCCCAAATGGCTTGGGTGAGGCTTGATTTATAGGAGATGAGTGATTTGATTCAATGGCTAGGATTGAAAGTTGATTTGAACAATGTGGACAGTGAGATTGAATAGGGTTTCCCACTCCATAAGGAGTTGTAGTCATGTGACAAGTGTGCGGATAGGAATAGGGCTGACTTAATTTAAATAATAAAATTATTTAAATTAGTTGGACATATGAAAAGCATTAAATGAAAAATGTAGTATGGGACATGTGTTAGAATGAGGTGAAAAGTGAGGACTAAGTTAAATATTTTATTTAAATTAGTTGGAAAATGGGAGGGGGCTAATTTAAATAAATATTTAAATTAGAGGAAAGGTGAGAAATTAATTAAATAAATAGGATTTATTTAATTAATTGGCTAGTAGGATAAATTGGATTAGGATGGATTATGCAAGGGACCTAGGACAAAATGTCATATGATGTCTCAAGTAATGTATCGACAAAGTGATGTAAGACATGGACAATTTTAAGTGTCTACATTTTGCCCCTCTTTGAGATGATGTTGCAACTAAGAGAAGTAACATCATTTCAAAGAAGATAATGTGTGGATAGAGGAAAAGGATGATGATGTAAGGATATGATGATGATGTAAGGGTATGATGATGCCCCCTCGAGAGGATAGGTGGGTTGGAAGAACACGGGTATGCTCTCGAAATAAAAGGGATTGGTCAAGGAAGAAAGATAATGGAATGGATAGAAGAAATGAATGATACGTTCTATTGTAATGAAGGTGAGCAATCATAAAGTTTGATATAGCACTAGATGTTATGCACCAAGGTATTATTGATCATGATGTTAGTCATAAACAAACATAGAATAAAAGTACACATTAACCTTTATTCATCTTGAAAGATACGATGAATTCAAAGAATTCATGATCCCAAGTCTCTGTTGATTAGGTCTTAATCTTCTGACGTTACTCAGAGGTTGATGTGTGTTGCTATTTCCATTTTGGGGCCTTACGTAAGTATAATCAGCAGGATTCAATTTTTGTAAAGATGCTGCACAGATAGTTATTCTTTACAAGATATGCTTCAAACAATGTGTCTATCTTTAAATCTTTGCATGATATTTATAATCTTTGACATGCTTTTAACCTCAAATATGCTGAATATGTTCAGTTATCTACGAGATGTCTGCATATTTGTATTATTTGCTTCAGATTGTCAATTATTTGCAATTATGATGATGAAATGTTCTAAAATTTGAAAGAAATTGAAAAGAATACTTCAAATAATGTTGAACCTTTAGTTATTGATCCACATACAAATTAGATACAGAAGAAATCAAACCATATGTTCACCAGGACATTCCACAGCTAGATACAGTTGATGCTAACTTCAAAGGAAAGGTATGAAACCAACACATGTAAGTCGATATGCACTCCAAGGGACGCATCAAATCATAACATGTATCAAGAATTCATACACTGATTACTCAAGATTTATGATGAATTGTAATCAAAACAGTCTTCTCATTCATTAAGTATGCAAGAATGTGTAAGTATACAATAGTTTTGAAATGAGCCTTGAATACTTCAGCAAACAGATTTCAATTAAGTTTCAAATGTTTAAAATGAGACATCCCTGCACCTTTTATAGAACAAGGTGAGGGAGCGGTTATAATTGATCTATGATCAAGATTTGTCTATTTAGATCAACAGTATACATTTCATTGACCAAGTCAACTCCTTCAACGTGGCACAGGTTGCCAGCTGGCAACCATCTAGGTAACTCATATTTTCCTAAGTACCTGATGCATGTATTCCCTTTGTGGTGCATCTTCATCTATTCATCAAGTTTTTCGTCATCATTTTCATTGTCATGATCATCACTTTCAGCACTTTCGCTATCCTCATCATCCTGATGACTATCTCCTTGTATATGGACCTGCATGGATGTTCAGATATTCTCATATGACTGTACTATCTTTTCTATCTCCCCGCCATCTTGAGTTCTTGCTTTGATGATGGCGTGCCTATGTATTTGATATTTGCCTCGAAGAGTCTCTAATTTACTCCTACTGCTGCTGGATATTTCATTGTAGTTCTCTACTTTGACCTTGATCCTCATGATTTTGTCCATAACTTCTTTCGTCAGGTGATTAAGAGGGTCATCAGCTACCTACTGGAAATTGCTATGTAGAGCTTTAAGGGCAAACTCTTCGTCTTGATTCTCAATCTTCCCTTCTACTTCACATTCCAAGGTCTCTAAGACTTCTGCCTCATATGACATCATATCATGCAACTTCATATTGATGTCTCTTAATTTGCTGTTGCATCTTTGGAGCACATCACATTCAAATCGGATGTCTTTGTACCATATATCAACCAAAATTGCAGTGTTACTATTCAATACTTGGTTATTTATGAGAACCTGAGGATTAATCCTCCTCATTTAATTCAAGGTACTCGATGCTTTCTCTAACTGAAAGGACCTCTTCTTGATCTCCATCTATAATTTATCAACTTTTTCCCTGGAGATATCTAAAGAATTCCACCTCTTCAAAGAGGTTTTTACTACTTCTACTCCATCAAATGCGGATAACATCCACTTTCTCATTATGGATGACTTATGTTTCATGAGATCCAATTTATTTACCTCATCCTGAGAAATAGCAATCAATGGGACTGCATGATCACTTGATGTACCCTCAGGGTTAATTAACCCCTTTATGTAGGTATGTAACTGAGCAATGTGCTCCTTGTGCTATTTATTTTTCTTCTTTTCTCTTTTTACCCTCTGGGTTAATGAATCAATTATATCTTTTCCTTCCTGACCCTCCGAATCTTCATTAGCAAACCCTAAATCAACTGTGCTAATCTGGAATTCTTCCAGAATGATTTTACCTTTTTCTTTATCCACAGTAGGGAGTGCTACCTATGCCGTCCTTCTGCCTGTTATAGGATCTCTTCTTATTGCAGAAGTTATTCTAGCCTTCCTCTTAGGCTTTATGAGTGTTTCTGAAAATAATATGGACACATCAAATTCTTGTAACTCTATACCTGATTCTGCACCAATTTCTCTCTCCAGCCACTGAGGAATTTGGTCCTTTGACTGTTGGTCTCCATCATCATCATGATGATCATCTTGATCTCCGGTATCCACCATCATGTTTGATGGGGAGGGTGATTTTCTTATCTCTTCCTCATGATGCTCTTCATGAGGGCTATCTTTGGGTATATCCTCCTGTTGAGGAGCTTCTTTTTCTGGAGGGTGATCCTACTGATCATCTGCATGTTTATCATGATCTTGATCTTTTACTGCCTCCATGGGTATCTCATCCATTTTAGCATTTTCCTCCTCCTAAGGTATGTTAGTATTTGTGGATGTTACTTTATCTATCTTAGGCTCATCCACCTGATCTGCAGCTATAATTTGCTCTGTACTTGTGATAATTACCTCTTGAGCCTTGTGGTCGTCAGGACCTGATGTTTCTTTATCTCCTGAGGTTTCTCCATCCTTTGGCCGGACTTCAACTATTTTGGGTTTAGCTGATATTTCTTGTTGTTGCTGATCCATATCTGGAGCTTTATCCTCCACTTCCATCTGTTTAATTTCTTCAACATTTTCTATTCTATCAGATGTACCTGCTATATCTTTAGGATTTACATCCTCTACATATGCCAAGTCAATTGTTGCAGGACTTGTTACCTGATCAACCAATTTATCTAGCACTATTTGTTGTGCAAACTTTTCTGGGCTCTTTTCTCTTTCTGACTCTATTTCCTTCATCTCCCCTAATACTGCTTGGACTGATGGGGTTCCTTGTGGAGTTATGCGGGTGTTAGTAGCAAGGGTTTCCATTTTCTGAGAGGCAACATCTTTTACTACCTCATCATCAGATAAGTCAATTGTCTCCTCTAGTGAGACATGACTACTTTGAACTGCTCTTGAGGTTTCTTTCATTTGCTCTTCAGCCATCTCAGTCTTGAACTTGACTATGGTAGGAAGGGACATATTATGCTGCAACTCTTTCCTAAACACTTCACTACCAGTCCCTCTTAGCATTATGGGGTCTTATTTTATTTCACCTCTCATTGAAGTTCTTTGTTTCTTAGGCATGGATACCATCACCTGAAATGCCTTTCTCTTTCTGGTGAGGGGTGTAGGATCTTCTTCTTCAGGTTCTTCATCTAGAGGGATATCTTCCTCTATATTATTCTGTGATGCCTAACCCTCCTCACATGTATCTGTACTTTCTGCAACTTGCCTCTGGATCTTTTTAGCCTTTTGTTTATCCAAGGGAGGCGGTGCTGATGAAGCTAATGCTTGTCCTGATCCTGATGCATCTTCAGCAGGCGTTTCTACTCTTTCAATTATGACCCCTTTGGGTTCAGTATCAATTTTCTTACCCCTTGGAGGTCTCTTGCTTTGTTGTTGTTTGGGTGGTAACCTTTCTCCCTTAGATTTCCTCTTCTCTATTAGGAAATCATCATATTCTTCATCAGGCATATCCCGCCTCTACTTCTTATTTTCAACTGTAAGGGCTACACCCTTCTTCTTCAGTGCATTTATCCAGTCATCTACCCAAGACTGGGTTAATTGTAGAGTCCTACCCGTGAACTGATCCAATGAAATATCTTCATACTGAGTAAGATCAGGCGCTGATATTGTGTCATTATATATCTTTTTCTCCTCATACTCATCAGCCATGATCCTGCCATCATCCTTCTTTAGTTGTGTAGGCACTGGGATGCAATCAAAGGTCCTGATTTAGTTGAGAGTCAGCGTTTGGTATTTTCTTCTTCTAGCTTCAACTTCATCCTCACAATCTGCCCAGAAATCTTCAAGATGCCTTTCATGAATGAGCTTCCCCATGATCTTCTGCATCCTGCCATATGGGTTATATGATCTTACAAAGGGGAACAACTGTAACTTCATCATGCCTAGACCAGATATGGCCTTCTTAATGTTTTCAGAATCCTGACATATATACCAGCCCATTGTTACTAGAAACAATACTAGTGGAATCTTTTTGTTTGTTTTATATGCGTCCAGTATTGTGGATATTTGCCTCCTAAACTCCATTAACACTACTGCATCTGTGGGATATCTTGGGAGCATGAGGGGTTGACCTTCAAAACCTTCAATTCTTATATAGGAGAAAGTTGCATACTGTATAAACCAGGCACCATGCCTGTAAATAATCTCTTGAGCTTCCATGCTTAGTCTTTTAGTCCTGTCTTCCTCCATTGTCCTGACCAGATGCATAGAAAATGCATCATTCACTAGTTTATAATCCTGGAGGTAATTTACTCTTTGCAGCTGAGGATAATGATCCCATATGTGGGCATCATTAGTAGTGCCACCAATCTTTCCTTCTGTTACAAGTGCACCAAATGTACCCTTATAGGCACATGAATATACCACATATGAAGTCATGTAAAATGCACACTCCAGACCTCCTAGGTTCATGAGCTAATTATGCAGGGCATCACTTATCATCTTTGCCCACAGTGGCTTGTTATCTGTGTAAACACACATGAGGATAACCCCATACATCCAATCTTTAAAACTTCCAGCGTCAGGCTGGCCTGTCACTCTACTGAGTAGAGCTATCATATATTGATATTCATCATCGAAATCAAACTTATACAAATGCACTGGTAGCCTGCCAACCACAGGATAGGGCCTGTTATTCGCCCTCCATTGATACATTCTCTTCTGGGCGGTCTTCTTGTTATTCTCATATTCAATTTGCAACTTCTCCAGATCTATACTAGATACCTTCTTTCCTAATGGCAAATTGAATGTGGTTGCAATCCCCTTGATAGATAGATCAGCATAAACCCTACCATGTTTCTCTACTTTTCTGGTCTGTGGGTTGTAGTTCCTTGCACATTCAACAATTAATTCCGGAGCTTCCATAGAGTAAGGGAATCCTGCAGCATTCCACATTCCTGACGCGAAGACTGCATCCAACAAGGTGCTGTTATTCTTTTCATCACTCATCTTGGCTGACCATGCCGCCAAATTGGTATTTCCTTGGTGTGTATCTGTGATGGCACCATATTTAAATTGTACACCTTCAGGCTGAGCGAACATAGGCTTACAAAATTCGGCATCCGACTTGTTCAGTCTCTTTTCCGCCATGATTTCCTGCAATTGACAAGACTAGTCTTACAATTGGTACTTCATGTGCATGCATATATATTGCATTCTATGGCATGAATTATGTTACATTCATTCAAGATTTAATTCAACTTGATATGCATAATTCACAGCTTCAAACCATTAATCATTATACTACCTGAATATGCAGAAAATGACAGTAGTAGGGTTTCAATCACTTACCTGGTGCGCTTATCTTTTTACTTATAATGGTGATTATCTGAAAGTGATCTTGATACTGATGATAATCACGTGCTTCGTTCTATTACAAGCTCTAGGTGTATGCAGGTACTCGTATGAGGGTTTGAAAGCTTGGCTCTGTAAATTCTCTCCTTTTCGCAAGGTAAGTGTAAAAATGACTGTAAATTCACTTTTAACCTCCTTTTAGGGCACATTAGGGCAAATTAATTAATACTGGTGATTTCTTGTATGAAACTTCTGGATCTCGCAAGGTGTATACATCGCATTCATAATCGACGGGAACCACCTACTCCATTTATGGAATTTAATGTCATGGCGACAAAAGGATCGGGGTGATCTCTGAAGGATCAGGTGATATTCTGAATATCGGGTGATATTCGAAATATGATCCCCTTGGTATAATATGATCATCTACTCACGAACGGGAAAGGTTATGCAAAAACCATCGGGCGATGTTTGAATGTTGGGTCATGTTGAGAATATCGGGTCATATTCAAAACATCAGGGGGTGTTCAGAATGTCTGGTGATATTTATAATATCACCCCCTTAACTAAAGTAACTTTTCCTCGGAATATCAGGGTGACGTCATCAGGATATTAGCTTGGTTCATCATTGTCACAGTATTACATCATCGTCATGTCAATCTTCTTATTTCATTGAGACTATATGATGTCATCAGGATATTAGCTTTAGGGTGATATTTTGCACCAGGGTGATATTCTGAATATCGGGTGATATTCAAAAGATCGGGTTATATTAAAAAATATGACCCCCGCAAAATATAAGATGTTGTTCGACGGGTAAATGTCACTACCACTTAAATTTGACGTCCGGATCTCTGGATAAATGATTTATCGGGTGATAAAATTGGATCGGGGTGATCTTTCATAAGATGATTGATGTTAAGAAATATGATCCTCCCCTCGGAATATCAGGTTTGACCAGGACTTTGACTCACCATAACTTTTGTTCTTCAAGGAATATCGGGGTGATCTAAAAGGCAAACCTGCATGGAATTTTGTAACCTATCCAATCATGAGGTTATTGACATGAAATATTGACTTTGAAAAACTAACCTCATCATGATGACTTACCCAGTCCCCTTTATGCAGGATCATCTGTATTGACTCACTTTTACTAGATCGCCAGCAAGCAGAAAACGCAAGTCAAGCCCAACAAAAAGTTGGGTCCCTGTTTTGTCAAGTCAAAATGGGGCGTGTTGTGTAACCACACAACAGGTATAAGGACCAGGGTGACGATGTGTCTTGTGCACCCAGCGTAATACAATCTTGTCTAGACGCATGAGGAAGTAAACTTAGAGCATTGAAGTCTTAATGCACAAAAGGTAGGATATGACCTTAGATGCAAAGGATAGTGTAAAAATCTATTCCAACATACACAAGATATGCATATTATCTAGAATGATATGGATTGTGATACAAATGCAAGATTAAAATGATAACACATGCAAACAAGCAAGCAAGCAAGCATGCATGCACAAATGATACAAAAACAAACAAGGTATTGCCCCTGTCAAGATGTAAACTAATGATTAATTGATTGATTGATTGATGATGTCTGGTTTCAGGAAATGAAACATGTCGTATAAGATGCCTGGTCTAGTTTTGATGATGCAACATTATGTATAAGACAATTGATTGATTGATTGATACTAGTGTTGTTGGCCATGCGAATCAACACCAGGATTTGATTAATTGGTTGATTTGGTTTACGTCAAGATTAGGATCAAGACCATTGATGTAATTGGATAATTTGACAAGATTGATTGACTTGATTGGTATGGATTGATGATGGATTGCATTTGAGTTTATTTCTTGGATTGATTTGATGAGGATTGATTTGAAGAGTTGGATTGATTTGAAAGATGATTTGATGAATGGATTTGGAAGAATTGATTTGGATGGAATGAATGGACTTGAAGAATTGGATTGAATACATTGATGATTGAATTGAATTGATTTGATGGATTGATTTGATGATTGGATTTGATTGGCTTGATTGGATTGATTGATTGGAAGAATTAATGTGAAGAATTCATTTGGTGGATTTGATGATTGGATTTGAAGGAGTGATTTGATGATTTGATCGATTTGATGGATTTGATTTGACTTGATTTGATGGATTGATTTGATTGACTTGATGGATTGATTGAATTTATTGAGTGGATTGATTTGATTGAATGTACTTGATTGAGTGATTTGTTGAATTGAGTTGATGATTGGATTGGAATTGATTGAATTGATTTGATAAGTTGATTTGATCGATTAATTTGAAGAATTGATTTGGTTGGATTTTATTGATTTGATTGACTTGGAAGAATTGAATTGATTTGAATGATGATTTGAGAATTGATTGGAAGAATTGAATTGATGGATTGAATTTGAAGAAATGATTGATGATTGGATTGAGAATTGAATTGATGATTGGATTGTAGAATTGAATTGATGATTTGATGATTTGCTTATTGAATTTTTTGATTCGATTTGAAGAATTGATTTGATTGGATTGATTTTATTTCTTGGATTTTTTGTTGGATATTTGATTTTTTTGTATTTTGAAAATGTTTTGATTTTTTTTGGGTTTTTTGAAATATTTTGGGATGGCATTGGATGGCAATTTGAGTAGCCTTTGTGCTAGATACCAATGACAAGGGAAAACCAAGTCTAGGTGCAAGGATGAATGTAGGATGAGATGAATGGATAAAAGGGTGGGTGATAGGATGTAAGATAGAAGACTCATGATAAAGGGATGGATAAAAGGATAAGCAATAGTGGATGGGATGGATAGTTGAATCATAAGGGAGATAGGATGTGATCTCCAAAGGCTATGTTGCATAGGAATAACATGCCCCATTCTTTGTGTAATACTTAGGATTTGACATGACGAAGCTTATGACAATAGGATTGTTTGGAAATGATGAGGTATATCAAGAGATATCCAAAAAATTTGTCAATATTTTGCCCCCATTTCTTTATCAAGATCAAAAGGAGGAAGGAAGGATGAATGGATTCAATATGATAGGTATATGTAGGTATAATGGATAAGGATGGTAAGATAGGATGTGGAAATGGTTTGATGGAATATATAGTTTGGATGAGACAATGTGTCCCCAAGTGTAAGTGACATAGAAGAGCAACCTACACATGATGCCTGTTTGCTAGGTTTTCTCATGGTACTTATCCAAGTCACCACCAAGGGTGGTTTTCACCATTGGATGAATGGATTTCTCTTTACTATTTTAATTTTTTGATTTTTTTCTTTTTGATAGGAGAAGGGGAATATGGATAGGAGGGACTCAAGTGTCTAGTTCCATGAAAGGTGATAGTCCCATTAGATATGGATGTCAACGCATGGACCATGTCAAATGTCATTATGCTCATAGATGTTGGTACGAGATTGCATGAGAGGGAGATGGTGTAGGTAGATGGTGGATTATGGATGGAAGGATAGTGGATTATGATGTGGATTATGTATGGAAGGATAGTGGATTATGATATGGAATGCTTATGCAAAAGCATAGACCATAGGGATAGGATGGGTGAAATATGTATGATAATGGATAAAAGATGGGGAGATGGAGGTATGTGTAAATGTTATGGAATGAAATGTAACTAAGACCAATGGTTGCACACACCGCGATAAACATTGAAGCTTTTGATTTGAAGGTGGTGTAGGAAGCAATGGGGATGTTTGCTTAGGGGATGGGTGATGTAGGAATTTAGGTACCCACATACACATAATTTTTTATGGATTTTGTATTGCTTGTGGGATGAAGTAATTTGAAATTTTTGAATGGAATGGGATTTGTGGGATTTTTGGATGGAAGAGGATTGTTAGGATTTTTGAATGGAACATGATAGTTGGGATTTTTGAGATGTGGATGCTTCATTTGACTTTCTTTCTTTTTGCTTAGGTACCCTTGAACCATTTTAGCTTTGGACTTTTCTTTTGGAAGTATGGGCTTGGATAGCCTTTTAGATGGATTTGGTTTTGACTCTTTGCATTGATGCCCTAAGGCATGAGGATCCTTAGGATTTTTAGCTTTATGAAACTAGGCATCCAAATTTTTATTTTTGACCCATGGACATGGTGGAAGATTCATGTTTAGACAATGTGTGCATTGATTGGTAATGATTAAGAATTTGAGGGGATTTATGGATAGATTAAAAGTGGATTTTTGGATAAATGGATTATGAGATTGCATGATAGGGATATTAGGCGTTGGGAGCAATGGAGGTAAATTGGATGGTGGGATATTAGGAGTTGGAATAAGTGGAGGTAAAGAGGATGGTGGAAGTTGTATGGTCACATGCTTTTGGGGTTTGTAGGATAATGGAGGTGGAATGACAACATATGTCTTGGGGGTATGATAGGATTTGTGATGGAAAGTGGTAGATTTAGGAGGAATGGAGGAAGTACCAACATCTTGAGATTGTTTTCCTTGGGGTGTATATCCAACGCCATATGATCATGGAGGGATGTTGACATGGATGGGCTCCAAAATACCTTGTTCATAAAGGCCTAGGCCTTTACCTTCATAATTCATATTTTGGAGTATGTGGTGGACAATGGGATTATGTGTTCTTTGAACAGTAGACTTGAGTTCATTATTTGATGGAGAAGGTGAGGTGGTGGACAATGGTTGTTGCTTTCCTAAGGAAGAACATTCATGAATGAAGGTGGTAAGACGAAGGGGATATGTTGGTTTTGAAATGGGGTCAATAGTGGATGACAAAGGATCATTAGGATCTTGATTATCGTTATGCTCACTAAGATCCAAGCTATTGGTTTGATCATCTAAGTTTGCTTGGGAGGCAAGTGTCTTATCAAGGGAAATGGATGTTTGTGGATCATGGATTGAAGGAGAAGTTTCTTCACTTCAAAGGAAGGCCATGAAGCGAGGTGAGTTCTCAAGTAGGTCAACAAGACTTTCATACTCACTCTCATTGCTAAGATAACCATGAAGAGGAGTAGATTGAGTATGTGGATCTTGGGTATCTTGCTCATGAATGGTTGTGGGGGTATGAATAGGATCAAATTGCTCATGGATAGGTTATTCATCATGGATAATATCTTAATCATGGAAAAGATATAGGTTATGGATAGATTGAATGAAAGTGATTTGATCTTGATTAGAATGAGGGCTTGATGTTTCCATGTGCTTAGGATTAGGCTCTTGACATAGCTCTTGTGGTCTAATGGAAGTTAGAGGCTCTTGGAGAGGCTTAATACGTTCTTGATGGTCAACAACATGAGGGTACAATGGGTCTTGACGTGGACTCATGGGAGGAGACTCTTCAGTAGGCTCGAGGGGTTGTGGACTATATGATGGGGCTGTAGGATTGGACATGGTGTTGGAAGACTCTTTTATAGGCTCAAGAATAGGAATTTGGTGACATAGTTGACTCCTTGATAGTATCCCTTGGATCACATCCTTTGTAAGTGTATAGGTAGATGAATGATATAATGGATGGGTAATGAGGGTGGAGGTTGAAGGCTTAGGATTTTGATTTTGATTGGATGGACAGTCAAAAGGATTAGATGGATTGGTATTGGGATTGCTTGTGTTAGATGGGATTGACATTGGATGGATGGATTTGGATAACTCCATAGGTTTACTTTTGTAATGTTTGAATTTAGGGTGTGGAGTTGATGGAGGATTAGATGATGGTGGGGGTAATGAAGGGTTTGATGGATTAGAAGGTGGAGGGACCAATGGATTAGGACTAGGTGAATATGGTGATGTTGGTATAGGACTAGTAGGCTTTATGATAGGCCTTTGATTAGATGGTGATGGAATATACTTATAGGTCCCACAAGCTAGAGTGGTGTTCCCCTTGTCAAAGGTAGCATGAGGGCTTGAAGAAACTTGATCTTGTTTCAAGGGGTGACTTAGGATCATATGTTCTTGTTATGGAATGAATTTATAGGTTGATGTAGGATTGACATGATATGTGGATGGACTAGGGTGGTATGATGATGAAGGTGACACATAGGAATGAGTTGGGATTTGTTGATATTGAGGTTGAGTGGGAGGTGGTATGGTGGCTATTGTTAGGGTTCAAGCAGATTAGAGCAATAAACATTAACAATTATATGTAGATTAAATAACCCAAATATAACAATGAAGAACAACACAAAAGAGATCAACACAGAAATTTAACGTGGTTCACCCAAAATGGGCTACATCCACAGAAACTCAGCCATCCAATGATTTTATTATCTAGTGCAAAATAAATTACAATCTCGCGAATTCCATACTCGTAACATACATCCCAGCCGTTTATAACAAGTTTTTTGAAAGCTTCTAGAATTAGGGTTTTACAATGTTTTTTTTTTGTCGGTTAACAAAAATTAACAATCGACTTCGAACATGCAAAAAAGAGGGAATTTTTTTTTGAGGGCTACGCCCCCGAACCCCTGCTCGGGGCCCGGCCTGACCCTAAACCCTGGCAAGGATACATTACGACTGTATAGTATTTGCATGATCAGTCACCACATACCAACAATCTCCCACTTACAGACTGAGCAGGTTTCGCACCAAACAATCTCCCACTTGGAGACTGATCCTGGACGACGCCACTGCACTTGCAGCCCCACTGGATTACAAGCCTGGCTAGTTTTTTATATCCACCATTATCAGTCGTGAAGGCCAATAGAAACTGATGAGGAAATCAATTTCTCCCATGTAACCGCCTTTGTGAACATATCTGCAGGATTCTCACTTGTGTGAATTTTCTCCAACCTCAACTATCCATCCTCCAAAACTGACCAGATGAAGTGGTATTTGAACTGTATGTGCTTAGTTTTTGAATGCAAAGTTGAATTCTTAGCAAGATGAATGGCACTCTGGCTATCAGTGTACAAAGGGCTATCTTCTTGTCGTTGCCCTAATTCCTCTAGAAAACGTTGTAACCAAATCATCTCCTTGCTAGTTTCCGTAGTAGCAACATACTTAGCTTCAGTGGTTAAAAGTGCAACCTTTTGCAGCCTTGAAATACAACTGACTGAAATACCTCCTACAGTAAAAACATACCTTGTAGTACTCCTCCTGCTATCAATATCACCCGCTAGATCAGAGTCAACATATCCTTTTAAAGTAGAATTTGTTCCTCCAAAACATAGTTTCTTTGAAGTAGTACCTCTCAAATATCAAAAAATTCATTTTATCGCATTCCAATGTTCCATTCTCGGATTGCTCATATACCCGCTCACAACTCCCACTGCATGTACATCTAGCCTTTGCATACCATTGCATACATCAAGCTGCCAATTGCCGATGCATATGGTATCTTAGAAATTGTCTTCCTCTTGTGTCTTTGGACACATCTCCTTAGTCAACTTAAAATGACTAGGCAAAGGTGTACTAACTGCTTTTGCATTCTGCATGTTAAATATTTTCAACACCTTCTCTACATACTCACTTTGAGACAAATAATTTTCTGTTTGTCTTGTCCTGTGTGATCCTTATACCAAGGATTTGTTTTGCTGCACACAAATCTTTCATAGCAAATGAATTTGGTAATTTTTGCTTAAGTTCATTAATATGCTGCATGTTAGACCCGGAAACAAGCATGTCATCAACATAAAACAACATGATAATATAGCTGTCATTACCCAATTTCTTAAAATAAACACAATAATTAGAATGACATCTTTTGTAGCTTTGTTCAACCATAAAACTATCAAATTTCAAATACCATTGCCGAGGTGCTTGCTTCAGGCCATACAAACTCTTCTTTAACCTGCACACAAATTCCTCCCTATCCTTGACCTCATATCCCTGTGGTTACTGCATGTATATTTCCTCTTCCAAATCCCCATGGAGAAATGCTATTTTCACATCTAGCTGTTCAAGATGCAAGTCTTCTGCAACCACAAGACTTAGAATAGTTGTAATAGAAGTCATCTTTACAACTGGAGAAAATATTTCATCAAAATCTATACCTTTTTTCTATGCAAAACCTTTTACCACAAGTTTGGCCTTATATCTTTTCTTGCCTCCATCTTCTTCCTTCAACTTGTAAACCCATTTATTTGGCAATGCTCTTTTACTTGCAGACAATTGGACTAAGTCCCAAGTCTGATTTTGCAGCAAGGAATCCATTTCCTCTTTCATGCCTAGCTCCCATTGCTTTTTGGTATCTACCTGCATTGCTTCTTCATAACCTTCATGTTCACCAGAATCAGTTAATAATATAGAATATAATGATGGAGAAAATCTTTCTGGAGGTCTAGATATCTTTATAGAACGTCTAACACTTGCAAGAGTCTGTGGGATAACTTGTTGCAGAGCATTAGAGACCACTAGTATTTTATTTTCTGTAATCTCATCCAACACCACATATTTCTTTTTGGCCTGTTCATGCTTCTTTTCTTGCAGCTAATCCTTATACATGACCTTCACATTGAATATAACATCTTTGCTCCTAATGATTTTATGATTTTCATAATCCCATAACTGATAACCAAATTCATCTATTCCATATCCAATGAAGGTACATTTTTTAGACTTAGCCTCAAGCTTGGTTCTATTTTCAATGTCATGGACAAAAGCTTCACAACCAAAGGTTTTTAGAAATGAATAGTTTACCTTATTACTCATCCATGCCTCCTCTGGAATTCTACCATCCAAAGGATTTGAAGGTCCCTTGTTTATTAAATAAACAACGGTATGTACAGCATCTGCTCAAAAATGTAAGGGTAGTCCAACATGCAATCTCATGCTCCTTGCACGCTCCATAATGGTCCTATTCATCCTCTCAGACACACCATTTTCTTTTGGGGTTCTAGGAACCATTTTTTGCCTACGGATTCCATTATATGAACAATAATTCTCAAATTCTCTGCTGCAATACTCGCCTCCATTATCAAATCTGAGACACTTCAACTTTTTTCTTGTCTCATTCTCAACCAAAGCTTTCCACTTTTTAAAAGTTTCGAATACTTCTGATTTTTGTTTTAAGAAATACACCCATGCTTTCCTAATTGCATAATCAATAAAAGTAACATAATAACAAGAGCCACCAAAAGAAGATACATGAGATGGTCCCCATACATTTGAATGCACAAGCTCTAATTTCTCACTCTTCTTCTCTTTCCCAACTTTGAGAAATCAGACTCTTTTATGTTTTCCATAAGCACAATTTTCGCAGAAATCCAAGTCAATTTGCTTCACACCTGGTAGCAACTTTCTGGAGTGAAGGATCTTCATACCTTTCTCACTCATGTGCCCAAGTCTATGGTGCCACAATTCTATTTTTGTCCCTGTAGCAAGTACTATAACTGTCTCCGTAGCAACTGTTTCTGCAGTAGCTAAGGTAGAATAAGTATTACTAGTACACAGATACAATGTGCATACCTTTTCACCTTTAGCTACTACTAGTGACCTTCCAGGCATTGTCTGAAAAGGTAACTATGTAGCCTTCACTACCTAGTTGTCCTGCAGAGATTAAATTCCTTCTCAAATTTGGAACATGCCTTACCTCCTGAATCAACCATTCATTTCCATTCTGCAACTTGATTTTTATCTTTCCTTTTCCAACAATCTGACAGGGTTCATCATCACCCAAATATACAAAATATTTCCTATGGGGTGGCATGAAATGAAGCCCTTGAATCTATTACCCAGGAATCATTAGCATTATCTAAACACAGAATTAAAGCATTTTGTAATTTATTACCTACAACATTAGCTTCCTTACTGTCATCATATTGTTCGTCTCCTTGTTTGCCCTTTCGAGACCAACAATCCTTCTTCAAGTGTTCTGGCTTTCCACAGTGCCAGCAATCCATTCTTCCTCTAGATTTAGATCTGCCTTTCTTCGACTTCCCTTGTGACTTCCCAAGATTTGTTGGGATTTTTCCTCTCTCCTTTGTTCTTCCCCTGTTCTCTACAATCAAAGCATTACCGGATGTTGAACTCTCACCTGTGCTTTTCTGTTGCATTTCCTCGCTAAGGATAACACCAACAACATCATCAAATTTCAAAGTATTTGAACCAGAGATAGAGTTACAACAATTACCAAGCTATTCCAGCTTTTTGGCAAAGAACATAAAACCAAGAGAGCCCTCACTTCTTCATCAAATTTCACCTTTACAGAAGTTAACTGACTGGTAATCGTATTAAACTCATTTAAATGATCTGACACAGATCCACCTTTAATCATTTTCAGATTAAACAAATGCTTCATGAGAAATATCTTATTAGAGGCTGAGAGTTTTTCATACAATTTAGCTAAAGCTTTGATCAGTTCATCTATTGTCTTCGCTTATGTTATATTGAATGACACAGATGGTGCCAGGCACAATTGAATGGTTCCCAGTGCCTTTCTGTCTAGAAGTTCCCAATCCTCATCAGTCATTGCTGCTAGTTTTTTGACTTTTCCTTCCAATGACCTCCATAAATCCTTATGATAGAGATAATCCTCCATCTGTATCTTCCATAACTGATAGTTCTGCCCATTGAATTTATCTACCTTCAATTTACCCTTGTCCACCATTGCTCCCACTTATCCGTGAGACTCCCACTCAACTGTGAGATCTTCTTGCAGACGATAATCGAACACAACCCTCTCTGATACTAGTTGTTAGGGTTCAAGCAGATAAGAGCAATAAAATTAACAATTATATGTAGATTAAATAAACCAAATATAACAATGAAGAACACAAAAGAGATCAACACAGAAATTTAACATGGTTCACCCAAAATGGGCTACATCCACAGAAACTCAGCCATCCAATGATTTTATTATCTAGTGCAAAACAAATTACAATCTCATGAATTCCACACCCACAACATACATCCCAGCCGCTTATAACAAGCTTTTTGGAAGCTTCTAGAATTAGGGTTTTACAATGTCATTTTTCTTTTGTCGATTAACAAAAATTAACAACCAACTCTGAACGTGCAAAAAAGAGGGAAATTTTTTTTTGGGGGCTGCACCCCCAAACCCCCGCTCAGGACCCATCTCGGCCTCGAACCCCAACAAGGATACGTTATGAGCGTATAGTATTTGCATGATCAGTCACCACATACCAACAATTATGAATTATTGGGCTTGGGCTAGGAGTTGTTGTATTTGAGGTGATTGGTTTTGTTGAAGTTGTTGGATGATAGCATGTAATCGTTGTATGGTTTGTTGGTCTAGAGGTTGTGGCATTTGGTGAAGTGTTTGGATGAGGGAGTGTAGTTGTGGTGCTAGGATCTTGTTCTCTAGTGTTGGCATGGAGTTACACATGTGTTTAATTCTTTGCATGTCGGCTTGTTCCTCAAGATATGCATCATAATCCACAAGGTTCTCATGATCATTGAAGCTAGGAGGAGGGTCCCATCGAAGTATGAGTTTGGGTCTTGGATTTTTATCATCATTGGGACTAGAAGGAGGGCTTCCTCAAAGTATGAGTTTGGGTCTTGGATTAGTCACATCATTGGGACTAGAAGAAGGGTCTCCTCAGAGTATGAGTTTGGGTCTTGGATTTGTCTTAGGCTTGCTAAGGATCAGGACCATTTTGACAAGTGATTGATTAGGACTAGAATGATGATGTGGAATGATAAGGATATGATTATGATACTGATTAGGATGATGTGGAATAACAAGGATGATGGTGATTAGGATGAAATGACAAGGATGATTAGGGTTTTGATTAGGATGACTTGTCTTAGAATGAATGTGATGGCAAGAATGTTTAGGATGATGTGCTTATGTGTTTGTGTTGATAGCTTGAATTGGCAATTTTCAAACAAAAGATTTCACATGTACATGCATGAATCACACACACAAGACAATGGCAAGTTTGAATTTGAAAATGATTAATGTGATTATGCAAACACTTGAAGACACATCAACAATCCTAATATTAGTCAAGTGGGTGTGGCCAAATAGGTCTTATTGTAGGATGTACAAGTTTGACTAAGGATGTCCCCAATATACTCAAGGTATGGGGGGCGAAAGGCAAGCCCCCTGGTTGACGAAAGGGACTGCTGGTTAGGGGTGGGAGGATTGGGTAGCAGTGATTTAAGGTAATTGAGTGGTGGGAATTTGGGGCAACCTCGACTAGGGTTTTGAAGAGGTGACAAGCAATATCTATGGCGGTGTTTTGGTGTCGACGGAGCAGGAAAGGTGGAAAGGAGCATATCGACTAAGGGGTGTCAAATGAGATTTGGATGGCGGCGGAAATGATGTAAGGGGAAGCAAGCAGGGTTTCGGCGAGTGGTGGTGGCGACTGGTACAAATGGGTAGCGACAAGTGATTTGAAGAGCAGAGGTCGGGGGAGAGTTGACTACGACTCAGGAGAATAGACGGCGACTAAGTGGAGGGAAGGCTGCGACCAAGAGGCAACGAGATGCCTTGAGGAGTGGAGACAGGGGATAGGTAGTTGTGGTCAAGAGTCGACCAAAGAATGTAGGGAGGTCGGCCATGGGGTAGCGACCAAGATGAATGTGGGTGGTGGTCAGGAGGAATAAGGAGGTGATTGAGGGTTTTTAAACCTGCAACACAAATTTAACCTACAACCCCGAAAATCAACTAGCAACCAAAAGACAATCTAAGCCACGAGGATAGACAAAAAACTAAAAATGCAACCAAAGACTCCTGTGCAGATCGTACGGGTCCATATGGATCTGTATGGTAGGACCCTGCGATAGGGCCCTAAACTAAAAAAATTTTCAAAATTTTTTCGATAGCAGAATATAGGGTGTTATATGTCATTTTTTGTCTGCGAGGCTTCCCAAATGCAACAACGAGGTCTATTTTAGGCCAGGAAGCAACTTGAAAAACTTGATTTCTAAATTTGACAAAAATGTTAGTTTCACATTGGGTTCACCAATGTAAGTTAGGGAAAATCAGGGCACAATCATAAACAACAACCATGAAAACCCTAACTAAACAATGGAGTACAAGATAACATAGAAATCTAAAGCATGAAAGCAAATGAAATCTAATCTCTATGCTAAGCTTGGCTCTCCTCCATTGCCCTTCTCTATTTTGCATAGGAATGCAAATTATCGAAGATTGTTGTTGTTGGATGAATGTTGATTGCTCATTTCAGCGGCATAAAAATAGATGGAAGATGAATGAAGAGAGGATCAAGAATCATTTTGATAGCATGAGGCTACTTAAAAATGGATCCCCCAAATGGCTTGGGCGAGGCTTGATTTATAGGAGATGAGTGATTTGATTCAATGGCTAGGATTGAAAGTTGATTTGAACAATGTGGACGATTGAGATTGAATAGGGTTTCCCACTCCACAAGGAGTTTTAGTCATGTGACAAGTGTGCGGATATGAATAGGGCTGATCTAATTTAAATAATAAAATTATTTAAATTAGTTGGACATGTGAAAAACATTAAATGAAAAATGTAGTATGGGACATGTGTTGGGATGAGGTGAAAAGTGAGGACTAATTTAAATATTTTATTTAAATTAGTTGGGAAATGGGAGATGGCTAATTTAAATAGATATTATTTATTTAATTAATTAGCTAGTGGGATAAATTGGATTAGGATGGGATTATGCAAGGGGCCTAGGACAAAATGTCATATGATGTCTCAAGTAATGTATGTATCAACAAAGTGACATTGTAAGACATGGACAATTTTAAGTGTCTACATGTCCAATTGGTAAATTTTCAAAAGAGGAAGAACAAAATTCATATGTGTTCTTATCTATTTTGTCTTTTGGTTGGTACTCAGAGAGTCTGGCCTGGTTTGAAAACCTCAAGCACTTTTGATAAGGATGCACAAGTATATGATTACTTCTCTCAATTACAGGAAGAATTTGGTAATAGGGACTACAAGAGAGTTAAGGATGCTTTCCTTATGTTTATTGTAAGGAAGATATATGGAAATCCTGAATTGAGAATTTCAATAGAAGCTACAAATTTAATTATTCAATTTGGTAGCTATTACATCCAATTTGATAGGTTTACTTATTTTAGGATTGGTGGATTTGAATAGTCTCCTTTAAAGCTTCCAAGATATGCAACAGACTACATTATGTTTTTAGAGTTTTGTAGACATACATCTATAAAAAGAAAGAAATATCATGATGTAAGAAGAAAGGGCACCCTTTCCCTTTAAAATTAACTCATTATACTTGCAACAAGCTTGAGGATGCAAAGCATGTTGACAAATTGCTTGTAAAGTTTAGTTTTTATCCATATGAAGCAAGAAGTTTCTTTGATAGTAAGGATTTTGTGAAGAATAATTTATACCTCCCCATGCTGTGTGAGCATCACCCACACCTTGAAGATCTTTGGGAAGACTATGTAGATGAACATGAGGTGAGAAGAAGAGACTGGACAAGTAGACCAAATGAGAGATTTTAATCTTGGATAGAGCCTTCTTGATATAGTGAATGATTATTCTGACATGGTTGATGAAGGGTATTATGTTGAGAGTTCTAAACCCTTGCCAAAGCTAAGATGATCTGAGAAAGAGATCACCAATATTTTTGTTTGATCTTATTTTGTTTTGACTAAAAGTCAAAGGTGGCTGAAATCCAAAATGAATGGTCATACTGCAGGTTCTCTTTCACATAAAGAGCAGAAAATGGTGGGACAACAAACTGTTGTAGGGACCTCTACTCAGAATACACCTACCAAAACTCATTCCACTGGATCCCAATTTTGCAAAAGATGGGAATGATGGAGGTGATGACCCAAAGAAGAATGGTAAGTTTAAGGGACAATTTGAAGGTGATAACGAACATTTGAGGAGAAAATTGGAAATCAAAAAGCCTTTAAAACCTTATTCTGAGAAGATGTCAAGTCAAGAACATGCACAACAAGATAATGAAGATAGAATGGCTTCTTCTCCACCACACTAGAGCAATGTACCTCTATCTTCTATGTAGACTCCTCCATCAGATTCTCATAATGTTATGTCTTCTCCACCTTCACCTTCACAACATCAAAAGAGTGCACCTTGTACCCCTCCACTTGATTCTGTGCCAAGTATAGTGGTTGATGATCAACCTATTTTACCAACTCCCACTTGGTTGAGAGATGCAATTAGCAAGAAAAGAAAGTATACTCAGATAATTGACATAAAATTTAATGCAGTTTCCATATTATTGCAATTAGAAACTCAACCTAAGAAAGCAAAGAGAATGTCTAGGCTAATGGTTGATCCTGTTATAAAAAATCAATATGTGGAATTGACAGAGCCAATTGTTGAGAAAGATGAAAAGGAACTTTCTATAGATGATTTTCATGTTAGCAAAGTTGATTTAGGCCCCCCTTTAGTACAAGGTGACATTCATAATGCTAAGCTTTCTGTGGAGATTCTAGCTACAAGGTTAGAAGAAAGGGAGAAAGAAAATGAAATGTTAGAAGAATAGGTAAATATCCTCACTTCATACATCAGATCAATAGTAGATACCACTACTCAACCTCTAGATGTGACCATGGATATTCCTATTAAAGTCCCTCCTAAAGGTGTAAGTGCAGAGGTTGTGGACCAAATAAGCAACTATTGATTCTTGGGAAAGGAAAATGAGAAGTGGGTTGAGAAACTGATAGTAGAAGGTATGTTATATATTCATGAAGTGGTTCTTTTATCTACGAATATATCTAGAAAATAGACCCAGGTCTTGTCTGATTTGAAAGTGGTCAAAAAGGAAGAAGCAATGCTGAATGCAGCTAAGAATGGACTTTAGGGGATGGTTAAGATAGATTTCAATGTATTGGTTTTTGAAAGTGCAATTGATAAACTAGAAGACAATGCATCAGTAAAATGGCTAAATGCCATTTAATGGAAGCTATTGATGGTGAAACAATGCTTAACAGATTTGAAAACTATTGCTAAAACTTTGAGGTCATATTTAATGGATCTTAGGAGTTCATGTATATCTCTAAGGGTTGACATATTTGATGAAATTGGAACAAACTTATTGGATACTTCTATTGCCAAGCAAGATTTCCAAGATCCATTAGAAGAAGAACTAAAGAATAAAGATACCTTTGATGGTAATCCGATTGAGAGATTGTGCAATGTGTCTGCTTATCTATTGTCCTTTAAGAAGGACATTGTGGAGATACACAGGAAATATGAGGATCCAAATAATGTTTTAATGATGCAGAGAAATCAACTAAATATGACCAATATACCTAATGGGAAGGCCATCATTCTGATACTGAACAAGCTCAAAATCCTCAAGGCCAACTTGGATGCTTCACAGGTGCATGTGGATCAACTAGCAAAGAATGATCAAGATGAAGAGGTAGATAAAGATGAGCAAGAAGACCAAGACGCTGAGGAGGATGGAAACAATATATCTGCATGATATTTTATTGTTTTCTTTTCAAAGACCTTGGCACACTTTATGTTATATTGAACTTCGTTGAATTTTACTTCTTTTATTGTATTATTAAAAGAAGTGATATTGTATTTTTAATTGTTCATTGCAAGAAAAAGTTACACAGATGAGTTAGTTTTTTTCACATTTAATATATAATGAATGAGAGAAGGTGATGTAGGATCTTTTGGTGAAAATTATTTTTCATGACTAGATCATTAGACTTGTTAGTTTTAATTCTTGGACGAAAAGGGGACATTTCGTTAGGTATGAAATAACCTTAGATGCAAAGGATGACTGGTATGCAAAAAGCTATTCCACCACACACAAGATATGAATATTAGTTGGAGTAATAAGAACATTCAACAAACACACAAAAATGCAAGATCGAATGATAACACACACAAGCAAGCAAGAAAGCATGCACAAATGATTCAAAACCAAACAAGGTATTATCCCTGTCAAGCTATAAACCGATGATTGATTAAGATAGTGTTGTAATTGTGGGGAACGATATATCCCTAGATCAACACACGGATGTGGGAACGATATGTCCCATTGATGATGATGATTGATTGGTTGATTAGGTTGACAACAAGGTTGAAACAAAACCAAGGATATGATTGGATGATTTGACTAGATTGGTATGGATTAAGGATGACTTGCATTTGGATTTATTGCTTGGATTTTTTTTGGATATTTGATTTTTTTGTGTTTTTGGAATGTTTGATTTTTTTATTTTTTGGATTTTTGGTATGTTTTGATTTTTTTGGATTGGTGAAATGTTTTGTGATTTTTTTGGATTTTTGGAAATTTTGAGATGGGGGTGGGTGATTGGTTTATTATGGGATGGAGGATAAAGTGTGGGTATGTTATGGAAAAATGTTTAATGTCATGGGTGTAAGATAGAATATGTGATATCAACATATGCGGATGGTCATGTAACATGCAAGTGTATGAGGCCCAAAGAGGAGGACTTAGCCATACCACATGGACAACCAAGAGTGTATAAGGAAACCTATTCCCAAAGTAAAACACAATCTGTTTCCCCCAAGTATAAGTGGGGTGATAGCATGAAATGGGTGGAATTTATGATTGGAAGGGAAGGGAGGACTCTGACAAATAACAAGGATGGTAAATAAGATATGGTGGAAGACTAAGACATTAGATAAAAATGGAATGATGGGGAAGCATGAGACAAGTGACCTAGAGGATAATGGAACATGACAACTACACATGGCTCTTGCGAATAGGTTTTCACCATGGTACTTATACAAGACACCACAAAAGTGGTTTTCACCATAAGACAAATTATTTCTCTTTACTATTTTTTCTTCTTTTTTCTATATTTTTAAAATTTTTTAATTGGGATATTGCAACAAGCTAATTATGGAAAGGTATGATATCAGGCAGAAGTGTGGACTTTGGAACAAGTGGATAGTGATCATGATGGTGGTCAAAATGTGGAAGTTGCGTTGCAAGGATAATGTCACTAGGCTGGGTACCAAGGATTCCATCATGCACCTCCTTAAGTGAAAGACTAGCCTCTTTTGTGTTTAGGCAATGTAAATGGGAATCATCATAGCCTTGTCGATTATGGATGGAATGAAGTGTATGTGGGATGGGATTATGGAAGGTGGTGGAAGTGTTATGGAGTGAAAGTGATGGGGGACCAACAACCTCACTTTTAGGAAGCTTCTTTGGATTTTCTTTAATACTCAAATGGATTTTCTTTTCTTCAAGTAAATGCTCTTTGCATGCTTGGGGTATAATGGATTTTTATTTGACTTTGGATACCCCATGATTTCTTCTTTGATGTCCAATGCTTTAGGATTTTTATGATTTTTTTCTTTTGTAGGAATAGGACTAAGGAGTTCATTGTGCACTCTATCATTATGGCAAGTAGTGTGAGAGATTGGATTTTGTTGGTCCAATGAAGTGGAAGGGGGATATGACAATGAGGGATCAATGGTGAAGATGACATGGTCATGAAATAATGATGAAATGTCAAGGTCTTCGGTAGAGGTTGTTGGCAAGAGACACTGTCCTGATGATTGAATGTTGTCATTGATGGCAACAAAGGAAAGAGACTCCACCAATATGACAAAGAGACTTTACTTCGGAAGCAGAAATGACTAAGTATGAACAACACACATTATACAGAGTAAGTAACAATGTTTGGGATGGTATGCCTCCACAGTAAAAGATCAATATATGCGGATCAGGTATGTTGTTCATAGCTATTTAGTGATGATTTGTTCCAGTGCTCAAGTTTTGACTTCCTCCATAAGTCACGTGGTAAAATACTTAAGTTCGGGTGAACATAGTTAAGTCAGAAACAATGCACAGTGCTAGAGAAAAGGGTCCGCATTCCTCCGTAGTTGTATATTTTGGTATGTGGTTCTGAAGGTATGATAAGAGATCTAGAATGATTGTTGGTTATGCATCTCAGAGTCTCATATGGTTCGTAGTGGGAATTATGACATGATAGATGAGTTGATCAAGTATACTCTTAAGGAACAAGCCGACAAACATGTTGGATTCTTATGCGGAGAAGTTATATTGTCTGAATAGTCAATCTAAGTGATGGTATGATTGAAGTCGACCGATGTGAAGACTTTTGTATGTTTGTTTAAGTCCACATTGCAAATTGTAGACAAGTTCAAGCCGACAAGGTGTAGTATTTGTGTACACGGTTTATGTTTTGCTTGCCAGCCTGATTATGAGATAAATCTTGTAGCGAATATATATACCTGATGGAATTTGACGATGGTGAGTGTTGTAAAAATATATGGTGTGCGAATTCGAAGTGTGAAGGATTATGAGCACAATGCAGAGTAGAAAAGTTGAACAAGGACATAAAACAGAGTATATGTAGTTAAATTGAGAAGCAGGCCAGAATAAATGAAGACCTTTGAATCTGTATATTGAACCTTCAATGGAACTGTAATCCAGCATATGGCAGATACATTTTCAGCAGTTCATCTTCTGGCAGTGAGCCAATCCTTCTTCTTTCTTCCTTTCTCTTAGCAGTGAACCTTTGTGCAGTGAGCACTTCTTCATAGGGCAGTGAGCCTTCTTGTAATCCGGTATTGAGCTATCATAATTGTGAGCTAACACTCATCGTGGTTTTTCCCCTTTTGGGTTTTCCACGTAAAAATCCTGGTGTTCATGTGTTATGTCTTTATGGTTGTTGTTCTTATGCTTATTCTGCTTTCATGTTATTGAGTTTGGAAATTGGATTAATAAACAAGTTAAGAAGTGGATTTGTGGAATACTGATTCACCCCCCTCTCAGTATTCCTTATATTCAACAGAGGTATTGATGGTCCCATCGATGGTACTTTCAATGAAATTAGAGGGGTCATCAAGACTTGTAGAGGGATCATGAGGATCCTTAGTTTCCACACTAGAGGACATGTATCATAGACCATAAGAAGTGTCATGAAGTGGTTCAACAATGAAAGAATTATGTAACTCATATTCTCCACAACCTTTGTCGATAATCTTAACTTTAGTGACTTTAGGATCCTTAGAGGATGATGAAGTGGAAGCGAGGTCATCAGGATGAACATAAGATGTGGAAGATGTGATGTTCTCCTTAGTGGAAATATCATTGTTAGGACAAAGGTTATCTCTAGGACTAGCAACTCCTAAGGCCCTACAATATGCAAAGGGTCTAGGATCCTCTTGGATAGTAATTTCAACACCATTATGTGGGAAATTGATACATTGATGGTAAGAGTATGACTTGCATAGCATGGATCCAAGGATGACCAAGTAAAATGTCATATGGAAGCTCAAGGTCAAGGAAATGACATGTAGTGTGTAAAAGGATAGGTCCAACTTGTATGGGAAGACATATGGTGCCTTCACATTCTCTCTCGGTATTATCATATCCTTTGATAGTATGAGGGCATGGTTTCAAGTTAGCTTGTGAATATCCCAATTGTTTTATTAACTTCAAGGTGCATAGATTCAAGCTATCTCCATTATCCAAAAGGACACGTTTAGCTTTGGTTTTGGAGATCAAGACCTCTATATGAAGGGCATTGTTATGAAATGGATCAATAGATGGCATGTCTTGTTGGGTAAAGGTGAGGTGATAGGTGGAAGAAAGGTGACTCACAAGAGATTGGAATTGATCAGGATCAATATCATGTGGGACTTGGGAATCTTGGAGGACACGATCTAATATGGCTTTGTGTATGGGGGGGAACTTAAGGAGATCCAGGATGGAGATTTGTGCAGGAGTCTTCCCGAGGTGATCAAGGATATTATAACGAGATGGATGAGTGGATGAGGAAGATGAAGGTTGGGGATAGTAACGGTTCCGCGATGAGTGGTGACAACGCATCTAGGGGATGGAGCTCTAATGGTGATGGTGTAAACTTGTGAAGGATCATAATACACTCTTCCTATGACATTTTCATAATCAAAAGGGGCTTTGTTATAGCGAACATTGTTGGTACGATTATCTTGGGATTGATTAGGTTTAGTGGCAACGGACTTGATTTGATGTTTTGTAAAGGGATCATTATAAACACCTAATTGTGAATTGGAAGATTTAGGGTTGGTATTGACCTCCAACATTCCTTGAACAATAAGGTCTTGGATATAATGTTTGAGCCTCATACAATTACGTGTTGGGTGACCATAGACACGATGATAATCACAATATTCTTGTTCATTATACAATGCAAGTTTGGACTTATTATTGGCATAGGGTATTGAAAGGAAGCTAAGTGTGCGGAAAACGCTTCCTACACTAATCTAATGAGGAGAGGGCTATGCAAATTGAACTTTATCCTAACTATTACAACAATGTTAAACCATTAACATGAGATATTGCAGTAATACACATACACACAGAAAGTAGACAAAAGAGAGAGACAAGATATACGTGGGGAAAACCCTTACGGGTGAAAAACCCCACTCCAAAACACAACTCAAATGTATTACAGTAAACAATAACAGATTACAATACAGTTTTAGAGCCAATACTCTTTCAGGAGTCTTCGAATGTTGAATCTGGAGATATTCCGATAGCATAACAGTACTCATACCAAAGTTATCTATCTCCCATCCAAGCACCTGTTTATATAGAGTTTACAAGGCAAATATGGAACCTTCTAGAGATGGGTGTCAATCTTGGACTCATGCCCCAAAACCCACGCCTAAGGACACTTGTCCAACATCCCATCCCGAAGTGGGCGCCTGGTCCCAAGATAGGTTACGACAGATGCTCTTACGCACCTTACATCTGTCATAGAATCTGTCATACACTGACTAAAAATATCATATTCCTCTTACATGTCATAACCTGCCTTGACCACCCAAAGATGCCTTTCTCTCGTGTAGAGATACTCACTGACACTTGTCATTAATTAAAAATTGTTTGAGGTTTCGGGGGCGCTGCCCCCAAACCCCCGTTAATTATTCAAGGGGGAAACTGTGGCTGCCAAAGTCACCAAAATTTACCTTGCTGCATATACACAAGGTGCTGACTATGCTAACTCAACATGGGATAAATAAATACAACATTAGGAATTTGCAAAGGTTGAGACACCTTAATTCTCAACAGGTATTGTATAAGGGTATGTGACCATGCCAGCTTGTACAAGCTTTTGAAAGATTGACTCAATAGGCTCTTCTAAATGTGTGAAATTTCAGCGTGAATTTGGAGGTGTTCTAAATTGTCACTCAAGAAGGGTGATGGTACTAGTCAAGAGGAATTTTGGTGCATTAGGTTGGAAGGCTTGAGTTGTTTAGGCATGTTTAAAATCGGTGACTCCATCACTAATCACATGTTTGTTCTTGGCCCAAGGTTTGAATTTATCATTGGTAGGGCCATTGTCTTTGGTTTGAGATTTGATTAAACCTTTTGATATATGGGATTTTTCAATGGTGATCCATTTCTCAACAATCTCTTCAAATGTGGAAAGACAATGGATTTGAAGATGAAAGGCTATTTTTTATTAAGTTTTTGGATGAAGATGCTAACCAATTATTTTTTAGGGATGGCCCATAGGATTTGACTTGCGATCCCTCTCCACCTTTGTAGGTATGTGATAAAGATTTCTCCATTATGTTGCTTGGCATTACAAAGATCTAGCATTGTGAGTTCATGTTCAACATTGTAGGAGAAATGAGCGACAAACTTTTTAGATAAGTCGATGAGAGTTGTGATGGTACCGAGAGTAAGATGATGAAACCAATCTAAAGCTTGTCCCACCAAACTTAGTGGAAAAAGTTTCAAGAGATAAACACCATAATGGGAAACCTATTGGCAAGCTATAAATAATTGTTTGGCATGATCTCTAGGGTCTTCTTTTCCTTTATATTTATCAAATCTAGGGACCTCAAAATTAGGAGGAAAAGGAGTTGTCATGATGGAGCGATCCAATGGATAAGGACAAAAGTCTTCAAATTTGAAATGTTTACGTTGGGTTCCAATTTGAAGTTTTTGAAGGGAATTTTCTATGTTCTCTTGCATTTTATGATCTAAAGGAGGTGGGTTTGGTGATGATGAGGTGGAGTTGATAGGTCCATGTGACAAGGATTGTGTAGTGACATCTGACCTCAAAGGATTGGATGTGGTGTGATGATAATTGTGTTGTGGCTATGAGACCATGGGTTGAATGTTTGAAGGGTTGAGTTGATTGTAGGTATGGGATGTGTTAATTGAAGATCTATTGGGTTGGGATGAAGCATATGAATAGACATGTGAATAGGTGGTTTGTGGACGACATAGTGGTATGTGGTAAGAGAGTGGTTGAGTGGGGATTGCTAGTGTTTGTTGAGGAATGGAAATGGGTGAGAATGAAGTTGGTAATGTTCTAGACGGCTTTCAAATTTGTGGGATGAGTGATGTGGGTGGACCTAGTTGAAAGAAGTAAGTGAAATTAGGATCATTAAGAGGTGGAGGCAAGGCCACATTGCCTATTGGATTGTCTTAAGGATTTGCCATGATGGGTTGTGATGAAGGACCGGGAGTAATGGGATCTTTAAGCTTTGATGTCTTAGGTTGAGAAGGAACTTCTACCCTTGGTCTATACAAAAATTCATGACTAAATCTAGACGTGGAAGGTTTCTCATGAAATCAACAAATCTAGGTGAAAGCTCATCTTGGTCAACAATTTTGTTCATGTTCATGTGTGTCAATGGGATTGGTGTGGAAAAGGTTCCATATGATGAGATGTCATGAAAGAAAGTGAGTACTTAATTTGATCATCATACATAATTGTGGGTGGAGGTGCAGATGGTTGGTTATCAATGTGTGAGTCCATGATTTTCTTGGCTTGTAATCTAGTTATGGGGGCATAAGATGTGAGATCTTAATGATGTGTTAAAAGGTTCATGTGTTGGGAGATTTTGGATCAGAAATGAATGATTGGATGACAATAAGACTAGGGATGATTTGGATGGATAGATGATTGGACTAGAAGGATGACGATGACTTGGACTAAAATGATAATGATGACTAGGACTAAAATTGAGATTAAGATCAAGGGACAAGACCAAATTGGATGGATTTGACTAAGGATGAGGATATATTTCAAATACTTAAAGATAAACTTATGACCTTAAGCAAAGATGATCTATAATTGGCTAGGATTGAAAATATGATGGTCTTGATCAAGGGCTAAAATCTCAATTTAAAGTTTGACAAGTTTGATGTGATGGAAGATATGGTAAATGGTAAGGATGGAAGCAATACAGAGTATGGATATAGATCTCAATAAAGTCAACCTTAAGCTAGGGTGTGACAAGGATTCTCTCAAAATGTTACACTATGGACTCTAAGATGTTGGAAATGTTTTAGAATGGTTTGAAAAGCTTGACTTGGGCAAATGGCAAATTGGCAAACACAATGTTCATACACACATGAATAAGTTTTTCAAATGATAAGAATTTGGCCAATGCAAATGAACACACACATAATACACAACAACATCCATAGATTATTCAAATAGGTGTATCTTCATAGTGTAGGTCCACACAATAGAATACCTCTCAATGTCTTAACTAAATAAGAACACTTTTTCAAGTAGATAACTATGGATAAAGGTGTTGCACCAACTATCCCTTCTCTTGGAGGCTTTTACGCCTTACCCAAAGAGAATTCTTATCTCTAATTGATAAAGTACATGGTAAGTAACTTCGGGATTGATCGACTGAACCTTGCACGACATTAGAAGATGACCGAAAGGTCTTAAACTAGGCTATACAACTTCTAGGAGAGTCATCCAAATACACAAGGTACGATGAGGCACAAGTCTATGAACACTAGTCCATTGAAGGGATGTGGCATAAGCGATCAAGCAAAGACCACTTCACCTTGTGTCTAAAATCACTCAGGGCCCCAAGGCTATCCCAATTATTACATGACTAGATTGAGGTACAACTTTTGCTCCCCACCTTTGATATACCCTACCAAAACACGTGTTGAGGTCACCCCTTTAGAGTAGGTGTGTCTCAGCGATTAAGAAAAGACCACTTCACCTTGTATCCAGAATCACCCGGGGCCCCAAGGTTGTCCCAATGACTACGCGACTAGATTGAGGTATAAATTCCGCTCCCCCCCTTTGATGTACCTTGCCAAAACACATGGTTGAGGTCGCCCCTTTAGAGTGGGTGTGTCTCTAAAGGCAGGCCTCCTAAGGGAAATATTATACTTGGCGTTTTTGATCCCAAGATTGCATGAAGCGTGAGGGGAGAGAATACACACAAACAAGCAAATCTTAAGGTGAATCAAAAGATGATTTTGATCCTCAAGATCACCTAATGGTGCGAGAGGAGAGCATACACATGCATTTTTCCCACAAAACAAAATTTGTTAACCCTTAGATAAAAGATATATGTGTGAAGATGAATGTGGCTCAAGGATGCCTTTGATTCCCAAGATCACACTAAGTGTAAGGGAAGAGCATACACACCCTAAGTCATACTCAAATCCACCAAGCAAAGAAAACATAATGTTTCAAATGATATGTTTTTGACAAGAGAAAACCTACATTAAACTTGTTAACTTAGTTTGAGATATGATCTTTGACAAGTGTAAACAAGCTGTACAAATGTGTTAGCTCCAAAACAACCCCAAAATGTTAGCTAAAATCTAATGATCAAGCAAAAGTGTAGAAATACAACCAAGGGTGGGGATTCAAAGATAATTAGAAATTAAAAAAACTATAAATATGATACCTCTTGACAAAGGCATGGATCTATGAAGCAAAGGCACTAAACTGTGAAGAAAATATGCTAAATTATGAAGCAAAGGTGCTAAAATGTGAAGCAAAGGTGCTAAACTATGAAGCAAAGGCGCTAAACTGCACAACAAGGGTGCTAATCTATGAAAAAGGGGCACATATCTGTGATAGAGGTCAAAATGAACCCTAAAATGACCTATAAACCTTGCAAAACACATTATTAGGTTAAAACAAGACTAGATTTGGAAAGTAGAAGTGAAACCACACCAAACCTAGAAGTCAGAATCAAGAGATGAGGCCTTGAAGCAAAGACACTAATTTGGCATGCAAGGGTGCTAATTTGCAAGGCAAGGGCACTAATCTGTGACAGAGGCCCAAAATGAACCTTAAAATGACATAAAAACCCTACAAAACACACTGTTAGGCCAAAACAAGACCAGATCTGCAAACTAGAAGTGAAAAGACACAAAACCCAGAAGTTAGATTCTGGAAATGAGGACCAGAAGCAAAGGCACTAAACTAGCATGCAAGGGCGCTAATATGTAAGGTAAGGGCACTAATATGTGACAGAGGCCCAAAATGAAGCCTAAAATGACATAAAAACCTTTTCTTGAAACACACTGTTAGGTCAAAACAAGACCAGATTTGCAAACTAGAAGTGAAAAGACACAAAACCCAAAAGTCAAATTTTGGAAATGAGGCCCAGAAGCAAATGTGCTAAACTAGCATGCAAGGGCACTAAACTGGCTTGCAAGGGTGCTAAACCAGAAAACAGGGGCTTAGAACCATCAAATAGAGGCGCAGAGTAGTAACACAGGTGTAGATTGACAGTCGTAGGCGCAGATCTGTGACTTGCAAGGTAAAATGATGAAATTTCTTCCCAAAAAGAGGTCACATCAAGGACGTGGGTCCCACCGGACATGCCAAAAATGTGTATAAACAAATGAATCAAAGAACCTATTCCATATTTAACATCACCTCATCTAGGGATCAAATGACTAAGCAATATAATGAAAATGACTAAACAATCCTATGATATTTGACAATGATTTTTGATATGTTGGTTGCTCATTTCTACAGCTAAACAACTAGATAAAGATGATGGATATGATATGATAATGGAGGAGCTAGAATGAATTTGACAACATGGTGTTGCATGAAGATGTGATGTTCAAATGACTTTGTTGAGGCTTGATTTATAGAGGTTGGATATGATGAATGAAGCGTTAGGATTAAAAGATTAGATCAATGGCTAGAATTGGTTGAGAGCACATAAGGGCAAGGATAAGGATTTCTAGGGTTTCAAAGGAAAATTCTAGGGATTATCCTTATGTGAGTGGCTAGGATTAAAAGATGTAGTATGAAATGGATGGTTGAGATAAAAATCTCATTTAATAATCGTGGACACTCATTTAATGATTGTGGCAAGTGGTTGAGGATAATGACAAGCTAGTCATGTGACTCTCAATAATTAAAATAAAATAATAAAATAATTTAATTTAATTATTGGAGAGATGATGATAGGAGGATAAATTAATTAAATAAATAAGCAAAATTAAATAAATAAATAAGATTTATTCAATTAATTTTGGCTAAAATGGATAAAAAGGGATAAATTAAATAAATATAATTTATTTATTTAATTTAGGTGATGGAGGAAAATGGAATAAATAAATAAATGTAATTTATTTAATTAATTTGGAGAAGGGATATGGTAAAGGGGACTCTTAGGACAAAAGTGTCGCAAAGTGTCGTAAGACGGTGTCGACAAGGTGATGAAAGTGATGGTCAATTTCAGGTGTCTACAAGGTGTAGTTTCATGGGCATCAAGGAAGCGACCTATAGTGACAATTTCATCAGTTGAAGCAGAGTATGTAGCAGCAACATCTGCAACAATCAAATATTTTGGATGAGTAGAGTATCAACAGATTTAATGCATGATCAAGAGGATCTAACACCGATATTTTATGATAATAAATCAACAATTATATTATGAAAGAATCATGTTTTTATAAGAGGAGCAAGCACATTGATACCATATACCATTTCATTAGAGAGCTAGTAAGCAATGGAGAAATCTAGTTGGAGTTTTGTAAATCTGATGATCAGCTAGCAGACATATTCACAAAGGCATTAGCCAAGGAGAATTTTGAATATCTAAGACATAATTTGGGTATTGTAGATGCTAAAGCAGTTAATGGTAGAAATTAAAGAGAAATGTTGGAATATTATATTAATTTCTCTTATAATTAATTGTTGTAATAATAAGAAAGACAGTTGTAATTAGAAAAGTCTAAAAAAACTAGTAAGGGTCTTGTTGTAGTAATTTTCTAGAGGTGTCAAGATAGGATGGATATGTTTGAAAGTTCTAGAAAAGGGAAATATTTAATGATGTGTACTAGTATGTATACTAAATTAAGACACTTGTAACATTTGATCATCAAGAAATAAAAAGATTCTCTTTGTGTTGAAGCACTGTGTGTATATGTTTGCTTCTATCCACTAACAGTTTCCTGCTCTCAATCTGACAAAAGGAGCATCACGCACACAAACACTCACAAAACATTCTGTTGAAATTTGCCTATGCTTTTGGGAAATCTGCACTCTCAATTATATATCCGTGCAACCTTATTCATTTCCTACACTACATTTTCCTCTAATTGCAGCATAATCAAGACTATTCTTGCGCATAGGCTGGATCTACTTTGTTTCTGAGATGCATGCACAATCTTGCGCCCACATTAAGATAACTAGGTGACTCACAACCTACACTTATGTAGAAATATTGTGCACCACATTGTGTCCTTATTGCAACATCCAATAGTTTCATTTATTTCTGCTGAACTATTCTCTCCAACATGCATTCTTGTCTTTGCATGAATCATACTATGCATATCTACCTTTTACTGTTGATGTGAATATTCAACCATCAAAGGACTTGTGCATCTCTAAACAACTCCTGTGAAATAGTTACACTTTTGGTGGTCAGTACTCGTCCTCTAAGTGCTTGATACATAACATGAACTGGCATGCATAACCTGTTATTACATAGTGGACCTGCTTGTGTTGGCACTAATCTACTACACTCCATAAGTCTGCTGAATGAAAAGTGTGGCACATATGCAAGGAGGGTCCATTTAAATGTACTATATATTTATCCTGACCTTGCGCCTAGTGCAATCTCGACTGAATTGTACAGTTGGACCTGCCTGATATCAATATTTATCCATTTCCATATTTGCAAACACCCCCATTTGTTGTCTAAAAGTGGGGGTGCTTGTATAAAATCTTTCTTCCACCGCTCCATCTTTATTAAGACAATTTGTGTCGATATGTCATGGATTCTTCCTACGCATGATCTGTAATATATAAAATACCTTTATGAGTCTTGTACTCCATATAAAGTTCCTATTACTTTAATTATTCCTTGTACTGCAAGCATAGTGCATATTCTTCTGTGCCTTGCAAAACTTCGTGCGACTGGAATACGCACCATATGCGTCTGTTTTTATCCTTTGTGCGTTCTATCATCCTTCATATACTGCATGTTATTCTTGCACATATTTCTTATACGCTTCATCTCACATATATGTCTTGTGAAGGAGCATATTCATCTTGTAATAGCTTGTATTAAGGCAGCTCTATACAGACTTCACATCGATTTGATTTGAATTGATGTTTGAGATTTTGGATGGGTTTTTTAATTGATTGTGGTTTTTGATGCTCGGATTGGGTTGAGGTCTAGGATCTTTCGTAACTTGATAATGGGTTGGTTAAAGTTGAGGACCTTGATGTTTGATGTTGAATTTGATTTGGGTTTGATTTGATGATTGACTGATTAAGGTCCAAGACCTTGATTGATGGTTGGTTTCAATTTTTTATTTCAAGAGTAGCTTGATGGATGATTAATTGATTTTGATTTGGGAAAGGTGCAAGACCTTAGATAGTTTAATTGATTGATTGTGCTTAAGGGATCTAGGTGCAAGACCTTAGATAGTTTAGTTTAAGGGGTTGATTGATGTACACTTTTTAAAAGCTACTATATGTGCTTAGTGGGATGGTTATAATAAGATCTCCTTTACATTCTTTAGCTCTAAACTCTAACTATAACTGTAAATTTTAACTATACATGTGTAGTCTAAATGTTTGTGTGGGATACAGGGTGAAGATTTTTAGTCCAAATGCCATGCGAGCTCCTAAAAAAATATTTTCCAATATTTCAATTGATAAATAAATTCTAGCACCATAGATGTCTCCCGTAACATTGGATGATAATTTTGCAGTAGACTTTAATAGCACAGTTGTGCATATCTTCACTATGCTTCATGAACAACTACTGAATTCACGAAAAAGCTAGACAAACCTTTATAAATAACTTAGAATATATTATAAGCATCTTTTAATATATTTTTCTTGTGTTTTTATTTCATGTGGAAACTCTGGCTGCACAAAAATTACTTTTTGAAATTTGAACAACTTGTACCTATAACTCTTTCTACTTCCACTATAATACTACTTAAAATAAATGAAACCCATAAATTTTGACTTCCCACCATAATTGAATCACTAATTTGGTCTTGGCAATGTAACTAAACGTTAGCCACAATTTATTGCATGCAAAAGACCAATAGATAATAACTTAGACTACACACATATTGACATATCCCCATGTCTCACTTGAAGTACAATGAGTCCTCTACCTTTTTCTTGATTTGCACATCATGATCTATATATAAATCTTAAGCCAATTCATATACAAAATTATCAAAAAGATATGAACATCATAATATTGATCTCTTAACAACTCTCTCCATCAATGTTATATCTTTATCGTATGCATATGTCACACCCCAAATTTTGACTATGTTTTACTTTTTTACTTTTAAGTAATTAGTAGTTAATTCTGCATAATTTAATGATTTGACATTATGTGGAAATGTCAGGATAAATCAATAATATCATGAGTTTATGTTTCTAAGTTTATAATTTAGATATTTGATTATATGTTGTCATGATTATTTATTTATAAGATATATGAAGTGATTAATGATGCACTAATCCTAGTTTGGTTGATTGCAAGTTGTAACCAAGAAAACATGTTTTCCACCCTCCAAAAAAGAGAGGGAGAGCATCATCGGAGAGAAGTGAATAGACATATGGAAAGAACAAGTCGTTGCCATCTAAGTCTTGTGCTTGCACTGTTTAGTGAACCCTCATCGAGTTTGGTAAGTTGAGTTCGACTTTTTTTGGTCTAAGTTGGTTTTCGATTTGACAATTGTTGATTTGACGTCAAGATCTTTTGGCTTAGTTTTTGTCAAAAAACCAAGTAGGATAGTATGACCATTGACAAGATATGATAGACAGTCGTTAGCTTCCTTTTGAGATATGAATATAGTTTATATTATTATAACTAATTAAATATTAGTGGTAAATCTATTTTCATTATCAGTGTTTTCTGATAAGTTTTCCGTTGATAACTTATCTTGTTGGTGCTTACGCAAAATAGAGAGGGGAAGAATACCTCAACCCCATTCCTGTATTTTGTCAAGTGTTAGGAACAACGTGAGAATGCATTGTATATACCTACACTATGATGTTAAATATCTATTTTAATATTATCTATAAGTTATACTTTTAATATTATGTTGAAGAGATTCTTTTGTATCATGCTATGATAGCATTTATGCAAACCTCTCCATATATTTATGGAGCACTCAACTCCCATCTCCACGTTATTTGAGGAGTTAAGGAGTGCGAGAGAGTGGGCATTAAAGACCAACTACTCCACTTTGTTTGCATGCTATCGGAGCACATTAATAGGCAAGGAAGCTGCCAAAGGCTCCGTGAGAAGGTGGAGTGGTGAAGTCATTAAGACTATACTATCCAGAGGTAAGGATATCGAAAGAGATACAGAGAGGGATATCTTCGAATGATAACAGGATTTTGGGAGTGTTGTGATAATGGGTAGTGCACAGTAAAATAGAGAGAGAGAGGGAGCTTCATATAAGAGGCAAGAGTCAAGACAAACATCTTAGATGTATATCAGTAAGCTAGTTCTTACAAAGAAATCCACAAAGATAAAGTGTTAGACACAGAAGGATAGGGGTGTCGTGCTTGGATAGCTAGAGGTTTCTAGAGCTTTCTCAGGCATTTCAAACCAACAATTTTAGAGGTATGAATACCTTAGAAAACACATTATCTCTTCATTCTTATAATGCAATAGTTCATTATCTTTTGTATACAATAGAATTATATTCTTTATAAATGTATATATAGAGAAGTCTTAGTAAAAGAATGTAGTTGAAGGAACAAAGTTGTGTTTTTTTACATAGTATCATGAGTACGCTAAGTTTAGTAGACCTATGTTGTCATGTAGCAGAAACATTGATATAGAATAACTCTTTCATACTATTATTTTGTCATCGAACCCATAGACATCTTAGGTTAGTAACTCAGTAGATGGAGGTCAATGATTTGTGGGAAAAAAAAAGAGTTTGATTAACTCTGTTTGCACAGAGAATATTGGGATTGGAGAAAGACTTCTCTTACTCTATTTACACCCAATCATTCGTAGTGTCTTCTGTAGTTAACAAACATCCTTTGTAAGCACAAAGTTCTAGTCATTTCATTCAGAGATAAATTGATATTTTTCTCATCTTTGAATGCATGATTTTGAAGCTATATTTCATTTAAGGTTGCAATGTATCACAAAGTTATGTATACATTGGTAGAAATTGAGACTTTCTTGAATTTTGAATTTAATCTAGGAGCTGTTAAGAGTAGGAATGTATAAGTTTTATTGCTTTTCGATCAAATGATTTTGTGTTTGATTTATTCTTATAGTAGAATATATAGAGATGTTATTAATATCTTTTGAAACCTCTAGGATAGTGATATTGCATCACATAAGTAGTCTACAATAATGACATGTATCATCATGATATTTGAGAGATATTCTATGAGAGTTCAAAATCTATTCAGTGAAGAAAGTTCAAGATATAAATAGGTTTACTTATCACAATGAGATCAAAGATTTTGGAATTGTTATTCTTGTATGATAGAATGATATTGTTATCATTAAGAGCAATTTTGTATAGCATGATACAATAGCATGATAATGATAAGCATTATCATGATAAACCTAGGATGCTAATCATTAGTTCTTAGTCTCTTCTTTATCGAAAGTTAGTTGACTTGAGAAGACCAAGAGGTCGAAAGCATTGTATTGATTCTTAGACTCAAAACCTATCTTGGTTATAGTATACATTAAGGTTTTATATGAAGATAGAAACTCATGTTTTTATAAGAAATATGAATTTTTTTAGTGCCTAAGTGGTCTAGAAAAGACTAGAGGGTATTACATTCATGTTTTATTATTTTACATTCTTATCTTTAGATAACAAGAGTTTTGATAGGATTAGAGGAGTTAAAAACCCTAGATTCAACCCAAAAGGGGTTTAGAAAGCTTAAAGTTCTAAGTCAGTTATGACTTTGTTTTAGTCTATTATAGTTTATGGTCGACAATAAAAGAGTCGAGAAACATTGGACTAAGATATTATAAATTAGATAGAGTTTAAGAAGCTTTTGATAAAGTTTATTGATATCTTGTTGAAGTCAAAATATGACTTATAGCACAAGAGTGCTTAATATTGAGTCATTGAGCAGAATGATAGGAAGTTATAAACTCTGATGTGTGGAAGAATGCTACTAAGGAATCTTTAAAAGTTTAATTCTTCTAAACTTATCCAAGTAGATATACTAGATTCAACATTAAATGCTAAGTCAGTTGACTAAGAATAGTTCAGTCAAGACAATTATGCCAAGAGATACTAGCCAAACAAGTCAAACTGTAGGATGAGTTAGTCTCCAAGTCGAGTTAGAGGTGTGTAAACACATGACTACGTTTATTAGAAATGTCTATTTATATTGAAACTTTGGCCAAACTAATGCATTTGTCTCTGAATGCATTAGTCGATTCACGGTGTCTACATGGCATAACCTGTCAAAATGATCATACTTAGCTAGAAGATTGTCTAGAGTCGTATGGTTGATTGTGTTATGTACGACACAACACTAGGACTCATATGGCAACTTGTTAGATCCAAATGTCTATACTTTTTGTGAAGGGTAGGGCCACTTTTAGAAAGGAAGATATGTGGGGGACATCCGGTCTATGGTTGGAGGTAAAGCACTTGGATGATGCTCTCCCTCTGTAGCAGAAGACTCACCAAGACTTGAACGACAGATATCGAGATTCCAGAGATAGTACTATTTATGTTAAACTTCATGTAGACTTATGATTTAAAACTATTATTTTACCAAGTGTAATGTATTTGTAAATGTAAAGTGAAATGTTTTCACTATAATTTATCTTTAAATATATTGAATTTCAAGGCTGAAAAATATTCAAAAAAGATATGCTTTTATTTCTTTGAAATATTGCAAATGATAAAAAAATATTTCACTCATGTTTATCATGTTCTTTTACTTTCTTAATAAATTGTGTGTGTAATTCTGAGTAATATGAGAAGGCATGTTACATATAGTATCAGAGCAAACCGGGTTCAACACATGGACCTAGGAGGTCACGACGAGAAAACTTGTCAATAATTAGCATAAATTAGCTAATGTTTGAAATTGGTTTTATGCCAGAATGGTGTGGAGGAGAACCAAGAAAACCTCCAAAAAATATGTTCCCCAACATTTACCCAAAATAGAGGTTAAGAAAGAACCTACCGAGGAAGTAAAACTCAAAGAGAACATTAACTATGTTGAGGGTGCTTGGCTAGAGGATTCTAAGACTTTGGCTAACACTCTTAAGTGTATATGGCTAGAAAGGAAACAATGCCATAAACTAGCCAAGAAATGTATTGTTCCTTCTTGTGTAGTTAAATCTGTTGGGAAAAGCAAGGCTCAACAAGCAAGAATAAAACCACAAAGCTATTTTCCACATAATATGCCAAATTACATTACCAAAAGATGAAAATTATGTACATAGAGCCTTGCTTAAATAGGCAAGCAAGAGGGAGTGAGAAGCTCGTACACAATGGATGATCAACCCTCCAAAGGTGCAACACTTGTCTACTCAAATGACACATGTTTGAGAGCAAGTGGCAAGTTTGCATGAAGTAGGTGTCTCACAAAGGTGAGTACACATGTCTTCACCACATGAGGTGAGACAAAAAGGTAAGAAGCCCAAAGTTGGACTTAAGCTAGTGTGAATATAAATATTTTAGACATGATAAAAGCTAACTAGATGCATAATGCAACTTTTCACACTAACACCCCCCTTAAGTGCAACTGAGGGAGTAGTGAAACGATTATGGGTCCCGACAACTAGGCTTGATTAGGTACCCATGTACAAATGCATCTCTCATAAAGCGGAGAAAGAAAGAAAACCTTGTGGGAAAAAAACTTTCCTCCAACAAAAAGAGAAAACAAGAAAGTGTACTAAACACTGTACAAAATACGCAAAGGTGATAATTCTGCTGTGAAGCAACTCTGAACTTTGATGTAGCAACAGGTGATGATGGCGGTGATGTTAGGTTCCATAATCATGAATCCATGTTCCAGACTTATAGATTATAGATGCAAAAAGAGCATGGCCCTTAAATTTTTATGGTGTTGTATCTGGGGTTGATGATGACTCTTGATTAGATTCAGGATCCTTTATATTATGCTTTTCAAGAAGATTGGTAAGACAATTGATCTTCTTCTTGAAACGTTTCTGAACATTGTTCCTAGTTTTATTGCAATATGTACACTTAGCTTTTTCTTTTCCTTGATCTGATTTAAGATTTGAGTGTTTGATTTTGAGGATTCAACTTTCTTATCTTTCTTGATTTCTTTGTCCTTTTGTTTTTCTCCTTTGTTATTTTTCCAATTTCCAGCAACAAGAGCATGTGGTTTATAATTCTTCATGGCACCCATTTGTATTAGCTTATCTTGTTCCCTTTTTAAGTCAACAATGAATTCATCCAAAGTAGGCATTTTCCATGTAGCACCAAAAGCCCTTTTGGTGGTATAAAAATAAGATACAAAGACAAAATACTCAGGACCTAGTTTGGAAAGCATAGAAAGATGAGTTGTTCTTCTTTTTTATCTATCCCACATTCTTTTAACTATAGTTTCAATGATATGAACTTTATGAAATAATCTTCTAAGGTATCAAAATCTCCAGAGCTCAAACTAAGGAGCTCATTTTCTAACTCATGAATTTTTAATTCATCAACCTTCCCAAAGAGTTTTTCTAAGGCTAGCCATACCTCATTGCGTGTTTTCAAGGTTTCAACATGGAACAAAAGTTCAGGAGCTAGATTTAGACATAAGAACCCAAAGGCTTGATCACATTTATTGAACTTTTTTTCTTTATCTTTGATAGCATTTGGCTCTTTTTTCTGTGCCCATAGTCACTCTATATAACCCTTTATCCTTTAGCATAAGTTGAATATTGAGTTTCCAATCATGATAGTTAAAGGCTGTTAGAGGTTTGAGAGGATGATTTGGCTCCATGATTTACTTAGATTGTTTCCAGATTTGTTTTGAGATGTGGAAATAAATATTGAGGGAGAAATGGAAGTGCACACAAGACATGACTCTAGATACCCCCTGTGACTCAATATTTTGTCCCCCCTTGAAGTTTGGCACTTTATAACTTAGTACGTTTTACAAAATAAATTTGACCAATGCATGGGAAATGTAAAAACATGAACTTTTGCAAAAAATGGTGCTGAATTCTGAGCTACTGATCAAAAGTTATTACATAAACAAGTTCCCATAAATATGGCCAAATTTAATAATCAGCACTAGAAAAGAAAAACAAATGCTTGTGTGGAGGGCAGACCCAGCCTTCCAACCGCTTGTTGGAATCAAGGAAAAATGAAGAATAGAAAGGGTTTGATTGTGAGGGGGAATTGGCCTCCTGCCAACCCGGGCCTCACCCTTCGTCTTCGATGGGTGATTAATATGTTAACTTTATCTATATTGACTTTATATGTTAGCAATTAAATGCTAACTTTATATGTCAATTTTATATGTTAACATCAAATTGTGACTTTGAAAAGTCACATTATAGATCTCCAATACAATTTTCCCAAAATATTTAAATGCCCCCTAGTTTTTACAACACTTTCTGTGATTTGGTAGCTAGCGCATTATATAAAACTATGGCATTTTGAAATAAAGTCTAACTCTAAATGTTAGAGACTTTAGAAAATGTCATAATAAATGGAAAGATAACAACTAAATATAATATAAAATGTTGTTAATGAATTGACAATGAATGTCATCAGTGGGTTCGCTTTCATGCCAAAAATTAAGTAGCAAATAGTGGCATAACTAATACGTAGAGTCCAAATTGGACTGTATAAAGGTCTTCCAAATAGGCCATTGAATGTGCTTGAAGTGTTGACCACTTCAATGGGTAGGAGTTAGAGGGCATGCCTAAGATAGAGGCATTGAGGGCACCACAAATCGTGAGATAGAATAGTTGTAGAGAAAAAATAGTATTGCTGGTGTCGCCCAACGCTTGTGTAAAGAGTTTGGGGGCTTTGCAGACCTTGACAAAGTTGAAGACACCAATTTTTGGGGTGACATTTTTGGGGTGACACCTATGAATGGTGGCGCTAAAATTGTAACCCTTTGAATCTTGAAGCCACCTCCTTGTTATGAGATAATTCTCGACTTTGCAATGTTGAATGGTGACCTCGATTTGCAAAGACGTCTCTCCTTTGACCAGCTACAACAATGTGGACAAATCAACAAGAAAATCCACAACTCTAGGTAGTGTAGACCCTAAAAATGAAGGCGTTTGGTGAGGTCTGTGGCAGATGAAGACTATGATGGAAAATGATGACAAACTTAGTTCCTTGAGACCATAAACAATCAGTAGCAATGGTTTCAAATTTTCAACAAAGGATTTACTAATTTTACCCTAGAACATCTATCTAGACCAATACAATAGAATTGTTTAGCCTACAACAAGGGTGTCTTAAATCCTACAAGTAATAAAATGAACCGTGTATATGTTGTCCTTCGAAAAATAAACTTCCAGTAGCATAAAAGCACATATGGCAAATGCATTCACAAGCTAGCCTTGCTCTTTAAATGCTACTTGAAGGTGATAGAGAGACAACCACAACCGGTATGGAGGAGAGGAAATCGGCCTTGACTAGACTGTGGTGTAACCTCCAAAGATGAATCTTCAAATTGCAAGCTAAAGATTTGTGTGAAGCTTGCAACAACAACCAGACTTGATGGAAAAACAAACCACCAAGAAGATTAAAACTGCAAACTTTGTCCCTCAAGGCCTTTGAGATTCTGTGTGAAGCCCAAATCCTCCTTCTAAACCCTTGAACTAGTAGGTGAACAGAGGCCAATAGGCCAAAATGTTGATCTCCTAAAGAAAAATGTCACCCAATCTACCAAAAAATGCCAGAAATTTTCCAAGAGATTTGCCCAAAGTTAGATTTTTCAAAAAATAAATTCTTTTTGATAAAAATTCCTAGCTCTATGAGGATATTTCAACTTGACTAAGTGCAAGATTTGCTATAACAAGAAAATTTTTGCAAGTAAAGCTCCGATACCATGTTGGGAAAATAAAGGATCAACAAGAAAGAATAAAACCCTAAAGCTATTTTCCACACAATATGCCAAATTACATTGCCAAAAGATGAAATTTATGTACATAGAGCCTTGCTTAAATAGGAAAGCAAGAGGGAGTGAGAAGCTCATACACAATGACTGAACAACCCTCCAAAGGTGCAACACTTGTCTACTCAAATGACACATGTTTGAGCAAGTGGCAAGTTTGCATGAAGTAGGTGTCTCACAAAGGTGAGTACACATGTCTTCACCACATGAGGTGAGACAAAATAGTAAGAAGCCCAAAGTTGGACTTAAGCTGGTGTGAATATAAATCTCCTAGACACGCTAAAATCTAACTAGATAGATAATGAAACTTTTCACACTAAAAAAATCAAATAAACCTTCTGCTAAACATGACATGCCATTTGGGTGTGGTCATGATGCCCCTATTTTAGGAAAAGAGGTGATGGAGGAGTACATGCATGTACATCCACTCTCTAAATTTGTTTGATTAGATTTCAATGGGGAAGAGGAACCTGAGGAATATCCTTTAACTGACAGTGACATGTAGTCTTGTTGTGTTAATTATCTAAATAAGGATGTAATTATACCCAGAATAAACTATAATTAAGATGAGATAGTTTTATGAATGGATTTCATTGATGAATTTTGGATTAATGAGATGCATTATTCTGAATTCTAATTTATAATTTGATACAAATATTAGGTGTGATATAGAGTATCATCATGGTTCAAGCTCAAACAAATCTTGAAGATAGTCAAGGAGAGTCGAATCCTTCTGAAAACCCAATGGCTAAGCTGGATCAGATATTGACCATGCTGAATGAAACTAAGGAAAGGCTTGGAAACTTGGAATAGGAGGTTAGGGGTCAAGGTAGATCTGAAGGAGGAAATGAGGACTTACATCAAGGAGATGATGAATATGTCCATGAATCTAGTATTCATAGTGAACAAAGGGAGAATGTTGATAAGACTAAGTCTCAAGAAGAGGAGAAGTAGACTTTCCTTTAAGATATCAAGAGATATGAAGAAAGTCACGCCACCCAAGTTCGATGGAACAGAAAGTGGTGATGATGTTGAATCTTGGTTGAAAGAGATGGAAAAGTATTTCAAGATCTGAAATTACTGTGAGATAACCAAGGTAGTATGGGGAGCCTTTCAACTGGTAGGAGAAGCATCCATGTGGTGGATGAATAAGAAAATGGAACTGGGGTTAAGTTCTTTGAGCATAACCTAGGAAACATTTGTGGCCTTATTTCACCAGAGGTGGTTACCACATCTTTTCTTTGACCAAAAGATAACAAATTTTCAGAATCTATGACAAGGGGATATGTCAGTGGTCAAATATTAGGAAAAGTTCACTCGTTCCCTGAAGTATGTGCCTCAATATCAAAAAGATGAAAGGTTTAGGATCTGGAGATTTATCATGAGTCTGAATGCCTAGATAGGTGGAGAAGTGGATGTGCATGGTCCTACTGCTATGGACCAAGTTTTAGAGAAGGCAATCAAACAAGAGAAAAAATTGAAGTCAATTTCTACATATCACGAAAAGAATCACAAGAGGTCTAACAAGACACCAACTTCTCAACCTTTCAAGAAAAGGAATGGCAAACAAGATGTGAATAAGAATAGTGACAAGGGCTCTAGAAATAACATGAATGGACCTAGAAATGAGAAGAAGAACAATGACAATGTTCAAAGGAATGATAATAATTTAGGTAAACCTGTTGAGAAGTGAGGACCTCTAGGTGGATGTTTCTCTTGTGGTGGAGATCATTATGCAAATCAATGCCCAACCAAGAACTAGGGAGTTCAGTCGTGAGGTAACGCTTTACCCACCCAACAAGCATCTTTTCAATAGAGGATTCATGCGGCATTGGACAATTGTCAGGTAGAGTACTAGATTACTCCCATAGAGACAACATGTACTTTGTTTGGAGTTCCTATTTCAATTTTGATTGATACTGGAGCATCTGGAAGTTTTATTTCTCCAAGAGTATTAAGTAAATTTCCTAGAAGAGCTAGATATATGGCTAAACCTTGGTCAATAGAATATGCTAACCAGACTAAAGCTCAAGTAGAGCAATGCTTGTTTGAAGCTAAGATTGATCTTCCTATTTTTTTGACTGAGGTGAATTTGTTTGTGGCCCTCCTAGGTTCTATTGGTATGTGGCGACTAATCATGCAAGTACTGTACACTCGTAATTGTTGCAAGTATGGGTCTAACCGGTGTTGTCATTGATTTCAACATACTCATGTTGCATTAATGAGAAGGATTGGATGTGCTGTGTGCTGAGGATATTGAGAAAATTAGTCTCAACCAGGAAAAGTGAAGAACAGTGATGACAACAAGGTAAAAGTCCAAGATAGGAAGAAGATAAGAGGATGCAGTTTAAAGGGTTTGTAGATATAAGTATTGAGATGATCCAGACAAGTTTTTAGAGGTCCGCATGAAGATCTGAAGAAGTTATAGTCGCTCAAATAGAACCGGTTCTGGCAGGTGTTCAGAGGTGATAGAGTGACACAGATAGGTCCGGTGAGATCCGAAAATGCATTATCCCATTCTGCGGATTTGAGGAAGTGTTGAGGACGTCCTTGTGAAGTGTCAAGTAGATTGGGTCATGGTTTGAAGGTCCAGAAGAACCAATTCCTTTGTGACAATGATGACAGACTGTGTTCTTAAGGTTCCGAATGAAGGAGAGAAGGATTCCAGTAAGCAGATGAAGTGCGAATGTTCTTGGTGATTTAAGAAAGCTTGTGATGATCTGTGGATTGTGTCCAATTCATGTTCATGGTCCACATTGAAGTTAAAGTTTGTAGTTGAAGAATAACCACCGGATGTTGGTGTTCTTCCTGAGACTAGCCAACCAGATGTATTACACGTCTTGCAGATGTTCTTATAGATGTTTGCCGACTTAGATGATCATTCCTAAGTTGATGTCTTGTATAAGTAAAGGGTTGCGAAGTTATTTCAGAGTTGTTCTTGTGGAGATGAGTGTGTGGTAGAGAGAAGGAGAGCGAAAGGTAGAAGAGAAGTATTGGGCTTAAATGGAACTGATTCAAGCATGGTGAAGATGCTACTTTCTAGTTCAAGTAGGTGATACTTAATTCTTTGTAGACAGTGTGTCTCTTGTAGGCAGTGAGCCTCTTTTGAGTAGTGTGCTTGGGCAGTGAGCCCTAATTGGCATGTGCCATTTGTTCTTTCTATTCTTCTAACAAAGAATACAATCTTGGGTTAATCACCTTGTGGTTTTTTCCCTTAACCGGGTTTTCCACGTCAAAATCTTGGTGTCTTATGTGTTGATGAGTTTATACTTTTGATTTAATTGCATTATGTTTTCATGAATGATATACTATTAATCACCAAGTAGATTTAATTATGGAAATTTTGGACAACTGATTCACCCCCTCCCTCTCAGTTGTGTGCCCTAAGTCTAACAATTGGTATCAGAGCCAAGTTCCTCTAAAAGGAGCTTAACCGCTTGAGGGGATCCAGGATGTCATCTTACAAGAAGGAGAGTCCAAAGTTTGATGGAAACAACTTTGCTCTTTGGAAAGGTCGCATGAAATTTCGCTTGCAGTGTATGGGAACGGCATACTGGTCCATGGTTACAAAACCGTATGTACTTCCACAGGGTGGTCTGACAACCCTAAATAAACTCACAGATGTTGAAAACAATCTGTGGACCAAAGAGGCTCTTCTAAGCGCATTATCTGACTCAGAGCTCTCAAATGTTATTGACCTACCAACTACCTTTGAGATTTGGAGTAAACTAGAACTTTTGCATGAAGGAGACCAGTATGTTAAATGTGCAAGGTTACAGAGTCTAAAAGTGAAATTTGAAAAATTGAAAATGAGAGATGATGAAAATATTACTACCTTTATGCCAAGAGTGAATGAGCTGGTTTGTGGAATTAGAAATGCTGGTGGAGTCTTGGATGAGAATGAAATTGTTGGCAAAATTCTCAGATCCCTACCTACCTCTTACAAAATCAAGGTTGTTGCCATTGAAGAGTTCAAAGCCCATACAACTGTCACAAGAGATCAATTGGCTGGGAAATTGGCTGCATTTGAAATGACAGAATTTAGAGATGACCCCCCAAAGATTGAATCTGCATTCAAAGCCAGTGTCTCTGTAAAAGGTAAACAAAGGTTTGATCTGGGAGAGAATTCATCAAGGAAACTACCACGGTATGAAAAATCAAGAAAAGACCTGGAAGAAGAAGTAGAAACTGCTCAACTTGAAGCCCTTATTGCAAAGAGACTGCCAAGAGGACCCGGTAAGTATGAAGGAAAATTGCCCTTTAAATGTTTTAACTGCAATAAGATTGGTCATTTTGCCTCAAAGTGTCCGGATAGATTTTCAAGGCCAAATCCCAATAGATCAAGGTTCCAAAAGAATTGCTACTATGTTCATGAAGAAGATGACAATGAAGGAGTAATAGATGATGAGTTAGAGACAGGAAACAAATCCAGAAATGAATGGGTATTTATTGCCATCAAGGAAGAAGAACCTATATTTTCTGAATCTGTCAATCTTAAAATTGTAGAAAGAGCTCTGGCTGCCCAATTTGAAGAAAAGGATGATTGGGTCATTGACAGTGGATGCTCTCACCATATTACAGGTGACAAAAATAAGTTTGTAGATTTGGAAAGGTATGAAGGAGGAATGGTAAAGTTTGGTGATAATTCTGCTGGTAGAATCAGAGGTAGAGGAACTATTTCTTTTGATGGTAGAAACAAAACAGGTAATGTACTATATGTTGAAGGATTGAAGCACAATATTCTTAGTGTTGGACAGTTGGTGGACAAAGGTTATGGTCTCTGGGTCAAGGATGGAAAGTGCAAGATCTTTGAAAGCTCCAGAACAGAGATTGCATCCGGTACTCAAACTAAAGGTAATATCTTCCACTTGGTTGGTACTGATAAAAGTTGCTTATTTGTTCAAGTTGATCAGAGCTGGTTATGGCATAGGAGGATGTGTCATGTAATTTTTGATAATATCATCAAGATAAGCAATACTCAGGCTGTAAGAGATCTTCCTAAATTAGTAAAACCCACCAACAGCTTGTGTAAAGAATGTCAGTTGGGTAAGCTAAGCAGAGTCTCATTCAAAAGTAAGGAACTTTCCTCTACCGGATTATTAGACTTAGTTCATACTAATCTTTGTGGTCTGGCAAGAATCAGGAGTCTGCAAGGTGATAGATACTTCATGCTACTAATTGATGACTATTCCTGGATGATGTGGATAACTTTTCTAAAAGAAAAATCAGAAGCTTTTGAGAAATTTAAAATATTCAAGGCTATGGTAGAAAATGAAACCGGATTAAAGTTGAAATGTCTGAGGTCTGATAGAGGTGGAGAATTCACATCCGGTGAATTCTTATAATTCTGTGAAAAACATGGAATAAAGAGACAGTTGTCTGCTCCTAGGACTCCATGGCAGAATGGAGTAGTGGAGAGAAAGGACCGGACCATCCAGGAAGCTTCTAGGACCATGATGATGGAAGTAAATGTTCCTCAGATCTATTGGAGAGAAGCTGTCAGCACTGCAGTCTATACCCTCAATCGAGTTCAAATTAGAAGCAATATCGGTAAGACTCCTTATGAACTTTGGTTTGGCATCACTCCTACTGTGAGGTATTTCAGAGTGTTTGGTAGCAAATGTTACATTAAAAGAGATGGAGATCTAGGCAAGTTTGATGCTAGAAGTGATGAAGGAATTTTCTTGGGTTACTCCACTCAAAGCAAAGCATACTGGTGTTACAATAAGAGACTGAGAAAGATGATAGAAAGTACAAATGTGAAGGTTTATGAAGGAATTGAAAAACCTTCAAGGATTTATGAATATGATGAAGATGATCAAAATGGTGTTATGATTCAAGGAGCCCAAACTCCTTTCGGTACTCATAATCAAACAGATCTGATAATTTAGGAAGAAGAGATGAGTCACAATGAGCCTGAGCAAGAATTAGAAGTACAGGAAACTCTCAAAGTTCCCAGGTATGTAAGATTGAACAACTCTGAAGATCAGATCATAGGTGATAAAAGAAAAGGAGTTCTAACAAGAAGAAGAATTGCTCAAGATTCAGAAGAGTATTGTTTGATTTCAAAGATTGAACCCAAGACAATGAATGAAGCTTGCAATGATGAAAATTGGACTAAAGCAATGAAGGAAGAGCTGATGCAAATAGAGAAAAATCACACTTGGGATCTTGTTCCTAGACCTAAAGACAAGAATGTGATTGGGACCAAATGGGTCTTCCGGAACAAACTGAATGAAGTTGGTGATGTGATCAGAAATAAAGCCAGATTGGTCTGCAAAGGCTACTCTCAAATAGAAGGAATTGATTTTAAAGAAACTTTTGCTCTGATAGCAAGAATTGAAGCAGTCAGATTATTTCTTGCCTTTGCGGCCTTCAAGGATTTCAAGGTATATCAGATGGATGTCAAGTCTGCCTTTCAAATGGTGACTTGGAAGAAGAAGTGTATATAGAGCAACCGGATGGTTTTCAATTGTCTGATCATGGTGATATGGTTTGCAAGTTGAAAAAGGCACTGTATGGATTGAAGCAAGCCCCAAGAGCATGGTATGAAAGATTAGATAAGCATCTTTTGAAGATTGGTTTCAACAAAGGCACTACTGACAGTAACTTATATTTCAAAATTGATCATGAAAACATCTTGATTGTTGAAGTATTTGTTGATGATATCATCTTTGGAGGAAGAGATAGTATGTGTAAAACTTTTGCAAATCAAATGAAAAGTGAGTTTGAGATGTCTATGCTTGGTGAAATGAATTTCTTCTTGGGTCTGCAAATTACTCAAACAAAGGAAGGAATCTTCATTTCTCATACCAAATACGTGAAAGAATTGTTGAGGAAATTTGGGATGGAAGATTCAAAGCCAATGAATACTCCCATGGCAACCGGATGTAAATTGAGCAAAGATGATGAATCTCCTAAGGCAGACCAGACAAAGTACAGATCAATGATTGGAGGATTGTTGTATCTCACTCAAACTAGACCAAATATAATGCAGGCTGTTGGTCTTATTGCTAGATTTTAGGCTGATCCCAGAGAATCTCATGTCATGGCAATCAAGAGGATTTTTAGATATCTAAAAGGGACAGTATGGTTTGTGGTATCCTAGTGATCATGATTTCTCTCTTCATGCATATACAGATGCTGATTGGGCAGGAGATGTGGATGACCAGAAGAGCACCAGTGGTGGGACATTCTTTTTGGGGAAGAGATTGGTTTCTTGGCTAAGCAAGAAACAAGAGGCAATATCTCTATCCACAACTGAAGCACAATACATTGTAGCAGCAGGCAGTTGCACTCAAGTCTTGTGGATGAAGCAGATGCTAAGAGACATAAGAGTGGAGTATGAGGAGCCTATCACAATATTTTGTGATAATTCAAGTGCAATTAGTATATCGAAGAATCCGGTGTTGCATTCAAAGACTAAGCATATATCTATCAAGTTTCACTTTCTGAGAGAGTAAGTGAACAAGAATGAAGTCACATTGGAGTTTGTGTCATCCAAGGATCAGATTGTAGACATCTTTACTAAACCTTTGCCTAAAGACTCTTTTGAGTATCTCAGGGAGAAGTTAGGGGTTATTACCCCTCCGGTGATGAACTAAGATGCACTAAGGTGCATCAGTCCGGTGGACATCACAGTCATATCTTGTGATCCGGATTGATGGGAGCTGCTACTTAGGGGGAGCAGCAGGTATGATTCTGAAGTATTGGAGTTGCAAGTATGCGCCCTTTGCCATTGATGTCAAAAGGGGAGAGAAGACATGTGAAAAACAAGTGGTTGATGATCAAAGGGGGAGTAGTAAAGGAAGAGAAGACATGTGAGTAGTTGTTGCTGAAAGGGGGAGTTGTGACAGTAAGGAGAAGTTCTTGTCTCGATGGTTTTTCACATCATATGTTGCCATCAATGACAAAGGGGGAGATTGTTGCAAGTATGTGTCTAACCGGTGTTGTTATTGATGTCAACATACTCATGTTGCATTAATGAGAAGGATTAGATGTGCTGTGTTTGAGGCTATTGAGAAAATTAGTCTCAACCAGGAATAGTGAAGAATAGTGATGAAAACAAGGTAAAAGTCCAAGATAGGAAGAAGATAAGAGGATGCGGTTTAAAGGGTTTGTAGATATAAGTCTTGAGATGATCCAGACAAGTTTTCAAAGGTCTACATGAAGATCTGAAGAAGTTACAGTCGCTCAAGTAGAACCGGTTCCAGTAGGTGTTCAGAGGTGACAGAGTGACATAGATAGGTCCGGTGAGATCTGGAAATGCATTATCCCATTCTACAGATTTGAGGAAGTGTTGAGGACGTCCTTGTGAAGTGTCAAGTAGATTGGCTCATGGTTTGAAGGTCTAGAAGAATAATTCCTTTGTGACAGTGATGACAAACTGTGTTCTTAAGGTTCCGGATGAAGGAGAGAAGGATTCCAGTAAGTAGATGAAGTGCGGATGTTCTTGGTGATTTAGGAAAGCTTGTGATGATCTGTGGATCGTGTCCAGTTCATGTTGGTGGTCCACATTGAAGTTAAAGTTCGTAGTTGAAGAATAACCACTGGATGTTGGTGTTCTTCCTGAGACTGGCTGATCGGATGTATTACACGCCTTGCAGATGTTCTTATAGATGTTTGCCAACTTAGATGATCATTCCTAAGTTGATGTCTTGTATAAGTAAGGGGTTACGAAGTCATTTCAGAGTTGTTCTTGTGGAGATGAGTGTGTGGTAGAGAGGAGAGCGAAAGGCAGAAGAGAAGTATTGGGCTTAAATGGAACTGATTCAAGCATGGTGAAGATGCTACTTTCCAGTTCAAGTAGGTGATACTTAATTCTTTGTAGACAGTGTGTCTCTTGTAGGCAGTGAGCCTCTTGTGAGCAGTGTGCTCGGGCAGTGAGCCCTAATTGGCATGTGCCATTTGTTCTTTCTATTCTTCTAACAGAGAATACAATCTTGGGTTAATCACCCCGTGGTTTTTTCCCTTAACCGGGCTTTCCACGTCAAAATCTTGGTGTCTTATGTGTTGATGAGTTTATACTTTTGATTTAATTGCATTATGTTTTCATGAATGATATACTGTTAATCACCAAGTAGATTTAAGTATGGAAATTTTGGACAACTGATTCACCCCCCCTTTCAGTTGTGTGCCCTAAGTCTAATAGTAACGTATCCTCACTGGGGTTCAAGGGCAGAGCCCTCAAATTTTTTTCCCTCTTTTTTGCCCATTTGGAGTCGGTTGTTAATTTTTTGTTAACCGACAAAAGAAAAATGACATTGTAAAACCCTAATTCTAGAAGTTTCCAAAAAGCTTGATATAAGCGGCTGGGATGTATGTTGCGGGTATGGAATTCACGAGATTGTAATCTATTTTGCACTGGATAATAAAATCATTGGATGGCCGAGTTTCTGTGGATGTAGCCCATATTGGGTGAACCACGTTAAATTTCTGTGTTGATCGCTTTTGTGTTATTATTCATTGTTATATTTGGGTTATTTAATCTGCATATAATTGTTAGTGTTTATTGCTCCGATCTACCTGAACCCTAACAACCGGTATCAAAGCGGGTTGTGTTTGATTATCGTCTACAAGGTCTCACAGTTGAGTGGGAGTCTCACGGTTGAGTGGGAGCAATGGCGGACGAGGGTAAATTGAAGGTAGATAAATTCAATGGGCAAAATTATCAGTTATGGAAGATGTAGATGGAGGATTATCTCTATCAGAAGGATTTATGGAGGCCATTGGAAGGAAAAGCCAAGAAATTGATAGCAATGACTGATGAGGATTGGGAACTTAAGGACAGAAAGGCACTGGGAACCATTCAGTTGTGCCTGGCACCATCTGTGGTGTTCAATATAACAGAAGCGAAGACAATAGATGAACTGATGAAAGCTTTGGCTAAATTGTATGAAAAACCCTCAGCCTCTAATCAGGTATTTCTCATGAAGCGTTTGTTTAATCTGAAAATGATCGAAGGTGGATTTGTGTCAGATCATTTAAATGAATTTAATACAATTACTAGTCAGTTAACTTCTATAAAAGTGAAATTTGATGAAGAGGTGAGGGCTCTCTTGGTTTTATGTTCTTTGCCAGAAAGTTGGAATAGCTTGGTAATGGTTGTAAGTAACTCTATCTCTGGTTCAAATACTTTGAAATTTGATGATGTTGTTGGTGTTATCCTTAGCGAGGAAATGTGATGGAAAAGCATAGGTGAGAGTTCAACATCAGGTAATGCTTTGACTATAGAGAATAGGGGAAGAACAAAGTAGAGAGGAAAAAGTCCAACAAATCGTGGGAAGTCACAAGGGGAAGTCGAAGAAAGGCAGATCTAAATCTAGAGAAAGAATGGATTATTGGCACTATGGAAAGCCAAGACACGTGAAGAAGGATTGTTGGTTTCGAAAGAGAAAACAAGGAGGCAAACAATATAATGACAGTAAGGAAGCTAATGTTGCAAGTAATAAATTATAGGATGCTTTAATTTTATTTTTAGATAATGCTAATGATTCTTTGGTAATAGATTCAAGGGCTGCATTTCATGTCACACCCCATAGGAAATAATTTGTAGATTATGTTCAAGGTGATTTTCGACAGGTATATTTGGGTGATGATGAACCCTATCAGATTGTTGGAAAAGGAAAAATAAAAATCAAGTTGCAGAATGGAAATGAATGGTTTCTATAGGAGGTAAGGTATGTTCCAAATTTGAGAAGGAATTTAATCTCTGTAGGACAACTGGGCAGTGAAGGCTGTATAGTTACCTTTTCAAACAAAGTCTGGAAGGTCACTAAAGGTGCATTGGTAGTAGCTAAAAGTGAAAAGGTAGGCACATTGTATTTGTGTATTGGTAATACTTATTCTACCTTAGTTGCTATAGAAATAGTTGCTACTGAGACAATTATAGAACTTGCTACAGGGATAGAAACAGAATTGTGGCACCATAGACTTGGGCACGAGTGAGAAAGGGATGAAGATCCTTCACTCTAGAAAGTTGCTACTAGGTCTAAAGTAGATTGACTTGGAGTTCTGCAAAAATTGTGTTTATGGAAAACAGAAAAGAGTCTGATTTCTGAAAGTTGGGAAAGAGAAGAAGAGTGAGAAATTAGAGCTTGTGCATTCAAATGTATGGGGACCAATTCAGGTATCTTCCCTTGGTGGCTCTTGTTATCATGCTACTTTTATTGATGATGCAACTAGAAAAACACAGGTGTATTTTCTAAAATAAAAATTAGAAGTATTTGAAACTTTTAAAAAGTGGAAAGCTTTGGTTGAGAATGAGACAGGAAAAAAATTGAAGTGTCTCATATTTGATAATGGAGGCGAGTATTGTAGTAGAGAATTTGAAAATTACTGTTTATACAATGGAATCCATAGGTAGAAAATAATTTCTAGAACCCAACAAGAAAATGGTGTGTTTGAGAGGATGAATAGGACCATTATGGAGTGTGCAAGGAGCATGAGATTGCATGTTGGACTACCCTTACACCTTTGGGAAGATGCTGTACATATCATTGTTTATTTAATAAATAGGGGACCTTCAAATCATTTGGATGGTGGCATTCCAGAGGAGGCATGGATAGGAAAAAAGGTAAACTATTCATTTCTAAAAACCTTTGGTTGTGAAACTTTTGTCCATGTTGATATTGAAAATAGAACCAAGCTTGAGGCTAAGTCTACAAAAGTACCTTCATTGGATATGGAGGAGATGAATTTTGTTATCGATTATGGGATTATGAAAATCATAAAATCATTAGGAGCAGAGATATTGTATTCAATGAGGTCATGTATAAGGATCAGCTGCAGGAAAAGAAGCATGAACATGCCAAAAAGGAATATGTGGTGCTGGATGAGATTCCAGAAAATAAAATACTAGTGGTACCTGATGTTCAGCAACAAGTTATCTCACAGACTCCTACAAGTGTTAGATGTTCTACAAGGATAACTAGACCTCTAGAAAGATTTTCTCCATTATTATATTCTATATTATTAACTAATTCTAGTGAACCTGAAGGTTTTGAAGAAGCAATGCATGTAGATACCAAAAAGCAATGGGAGCTAGGCATGAAAGAGGAAATGGATTCCTTGTTTGGGACTTTGTCAAATTGCCTACAGGAAAAAGAGTATTGCCAAATAAATGGGTTTACAGGTTGAAGGAAGAAGATGGAGGCAAGAAAAGATATAAGCCCAGACTTGTGGTAAAAGGGTTTGCACAGAAAAAATATATATTTTGATGAAATATTTTTTCCGGTTGTAAATATGATTTATATTAGAACTATTCTAAGTCTTGTGGCTATGGAAGACTTGCATCTTGAACAGTTAGATGTGAAAACAACTTTTCTCCATGGGGATTTGGAAGACAAAATATACATGCAGTAACCACAGAGATATGAGGTCAAGGGTAAGGAGGATTTTTTGTGCAGGTTAAAGAAGAGTTTGTATGGCCTGAAGCAAGCACCTCGGCAATGGTATTTGAAATTTGATAGCTTTATGGATAAACAAGTTTACAAAAGATGTCATTCTGATTATTGTGTTTATTTCAAGAAATTGGGTAATGGCAGCTATATTATTCTATTGCTTTATGTTGATGACATGCTTGTTGCTGGGTCTGACATGCAACATATTAATGAACTTAAGCAAAAATTAGCAAATTCATTTGCTATGAAGGATTTGGGTGCATCAAAACAAATCGTTGGTATGAGGATCAGATGGGATAGGACAAACAGAAAATTATTTTTGTCTCAAAGTCAGTATGTAGAAAAGGTGTTGAAAAGGTTTAACATGTAGAATGCAAAAGTAGTTAGTACACCTTTGCCTAGTCATTTTAAGTTGACTAAGGAGATGTGTCCAAAGACACAAGAGGAGGAAGACAAAATATCTAAGATACCATATGCATCAGTAGTTGGCAGTGTGATGTTTGCAATGGTATGTACAAGGCCAGATATTACACATGCAATGGGAGTTGTGAGTAGGTATATGAGCAATGTAAGAATGGAACATTGGAATGTGGTAAAATAGATTCTCTGATATTTGAGAGGTATTACTTCAAAGAAACTATGTTTTGGAGGAACAAATTTTGCTCTAAAAGGATTTGTTGAGTTTGATCTGGCAGGTGATATTGATAGTAGGAGTACTACAGGCTATGTTTTTACAGTAGGAGGTACCCCAGTCAGTTGATTTCAAGACTGCAAAAGGTTGTTGCGCTTTCAACCACTGAAGCTGAGTATGTTGTTTCTACAACAACTAGCAAGGAGATGATTTGGTTACAACATTTTCTAGAGGAATTGGGGCAATGACAAGAATATAGCCCTGATAGCTAGATTGCCATTCATCTTGCTAAGAATTTAGTTCTGCATTCAAAAACTAAGCACATACAGCTCAGATACCACTTCATCCGGTCAGGTTTGGAGGACGGATAGTTGAAGCTGAAGAAAATTCACACAAGTGAGAATCCTGCAGATATGTTCACAAAAGAAGTTACACAGGAGAAACTAATTTCCTCATCATTTTTCGTTGGCCTTCATGACTGAAAATGGTGGACATAAGAAACTAGCCAGGCCTATAATCCAGTGGGAGCTGCAAGTGCAGCGGTGTCATCCAGGATTAGTCTCCAAGTGGGAGATTGTTGGTATGTGGCAACTGGTCATGCAAGTACTATACACTCGTAGCGTATCCTCGTCGGAGTTTAGGGGCGTAGCCCCTGAATTGTTTTTCCCTCTTTTTTTGGTCGTTTAGAGTCGGTTGTTAATTTTTTGTTAACCAACAAAAGAAAAATGACATTGTAAAACCCTAATTCTAGAAGCTTCCAAAAAGCTTGATATAAGCGGCTGGGATGTATGTTGCGGGTATGGAATCGTGAGATTGTAATCTATTTTGCATTGGATAATAAAATCAATGGATTGCTATGTTTCTATGGATGTAGCCCATATTGGGTGAACCATGTTAAATTTCTGTGTTGATATCTTTTGTGTTATTCTTCATTGTTATATTTGGGTCATTTAATCTGCATATAATTGTTAGTGTTTATTGCTCTGATCTACCTGAACCCTAATAGGTTCCTATGACATTATCTTAGGAATAAATTGGCTATGGAGGCATAGAGCCAATGTTGACTATTTTGCAAAAATGGTTGAGTGTCTAGACGATGTAGGAAACAAAGTCCTTTTGCAAGGGACTTAGAGAGAAGTCAAGATCAGACCAATATTTGCTATGCAACTGAAGAGGGCTAGGCAAAAAGGTTGTCAACTTTTTGTAATCAAAATGGAACAAATAGAAGATCATAGTAAACAAAGTGTATCTTTGGCGAACTATCCTTTCCTTAGAGATTTTTAGGATGTTTTCCTAGATGAGCTTCTAGGATTACCTCCGAAGAGAGCTTTTGATTTCTTAATTGATATAATACCTAGATCGGAACCGATTTCAAAGGTGCCATACCATATGACTAGTATGGAGTTGATGGAATTGAAAGCCCAAATTCATAAGCTGTTGGCTAAGGGGTTGATTAGACCTAGTCTTTCTCCTTGGGGAGCACCTGTGATCTTTTTCAAAAAGAAGGATGAAACCTTGTGTCTGTGTATACACTATCGTATTCTTAACAAAGAAACGATAAAGAATAAGTATCCTTTACCGTGTATTGATGATCTCTTTGATCAGATGCGTGGTGCATCAGCGTTTTCTAAGATCGATTTGCAATCTAGATACCATCAGTTGAGAATAAAAGATGAGGACATTCATAAGACAACTTTCAGAATAAGGTATGGACATTATGAGTTAACAGTTTTACCTTTTGGACTTACGAATGACCCTGCAACATTCATGGATTTGATGAACAATATTTTTTGAGATTACTTGGATACATTTGTTCTAGTATTTCTAGATGAAATTCTTATTCATTCTAAGAATGAATAAGAATTTCATCTACAACTTTTGCAGATGGTTCTGCAACAGCTGAGAGAGTATAAATTGTTTGGGAAGCTTTCTAAGTGTACTTTCTTTCAGAAAGAGATACAATATTTGGGGCATATTATATCAGCTGAAGGAATCTCTGTAGACCTTACAAAAATAAAAGCTATACTTGAGTGGCCTATACCAAGGAATGTGCATGAAGTACACAGTTTCATGGGGTTAGCTGGATGTTATAGGAAGTTTTTCTTGAACAAAATCTAAGATTGCAAGCCCAATCACTTCACTTCAGAGAAAAGGAAAGCATTTTGAATGGTCAGAGAAATGTCAGGAGCCATTTGATCAGTTAAAAGAGAGGTTGACAACTACACCAATATTGAAAGTTCATGATCTAGAAAGTCAATTTGTTGTCATCATTGATGCCTCAGGGGAAGGTTTAGGTGGAGTGCTTATGTAGAATGGGGCAAGTAGTAGCCTACGAATCTAGGAAGTTGAGAGCATATAAGCATAATTATACTCCTCATGATTTGGAGTTAGTAGTAGTTGTTCACACTTTGCAATTTTGGTGACACTACTTGCTAGGGAAGCCTTTTGAGTTGAAAATGGATCATCATGGTCTTAAGTACATATTTACCCAACCTCATCTGAATGCTCAAAAAAGAAGATAGCTGGAGTTGATATCTGAATATGACTTTGAGATAAGTTATATCAAGGGCAAAGAGAACCAAGTAGCGGATGCTTTGATTCGACAAAAGGCATATCTCTTCAATTGTCTCTATCCACTCCAACTTCAAGGATTTAGTATTGCAAAATTCTACAAGTGATGAGTACTATGAGCAGGTTAAGCAGACTCTCATAGTAAATTCTCGAGACTCGAGGTATGATGGGTGTTATTTTGAACCAGATGGGCTTCTAAGATACAAAGGAAGGCTATATGTTCCAAACTCTGAAGAATTAAGAAACCTTGTGTGGAAGGAAGTTCATTCCGCACCATATTCAAGTCATCCAAGAGCAACCAAACTCCTAGCCGATGTGAAATCTCTTTATTGCTGGAAAGGAATGAAGAATGATGCTGCAAGATTTGTAGCAATTTTCCTAGAGTGCCAAAGAGTCAAAGCTAAGCATCAGCATCCAACATGACTTATGTATTCACACAATATTCTTGAGTGGAAGTGGAAGGTCATTAGCATGGGTTTTGTGCAAGGTCTTCCAATGTCCCGAAATAGACATGATGTTATTTTAGTGGTGGTGGACAAACTCACCAAGGTAGCTCACTTTATACCGGGGAATTTAACAAATGGATCACCAGTCATAGCTCACAAGTTTGTGTAGGAAGTGTTTAGATTGTATGGAGTTCCTGAGAAAATTATCTTAGATAGAGATGCACACATGACTTCAAGATTTTGGCAAACTTTGTTTTTAGCGCTAGGAACTCAAATCAATATAAGCTTGGCTTATCACCCTGAGATAGATGGTCAGACTGAAAGCATAAATCAAATTCTTGAAGGTTTGTTGAGGATGTATTGCATGGATCAACAATACAAGTGGGAAGAGTATCTACCGCTTGTAGAGTTTGCGTATAACAACTCCTACAATTCTACCAACAAGATGACTCCATTTGAAGCACTGTACGAAAGAAGATGCTGAACTCCTATAAGCTAGGATAAGCTCGAAGATAGGATTAGCATTGGTCCAGAAATGTTATCAGAAATGGAAGAATAGGTTAAGCTGACTAGAAAAGGATTAGTGGAAGCAAATGATAGACATAAAAGCTACGTTGATGACAGGCATACACCAAGGCAATTCTAAGTTGGAGAAAAAGTTCTTTAGAGGGTCAAACCTTAGAAAAGTTCCATAAAGTTTGGAAAGTCTTCCAAACTAGCTCCTTGATCTATAGGACCCTTTGAAGTTCTCAAAGTTATCAATCCGATTTCCTACAAAATCGCTCTACCACTAGCTCTTGCCAGGATGCATAATATTTTTTTATTTTTCATATTTGAAAAAGTATATAACAGGTGATAATCATATTTTTTATTGGAATGCTTTACATGTATAGGACCCAGGAGTGGTCATGATCGAGCCTCGCAAAGTGCTCGAAGTTCACAAGATTTGCTTGCATAACACATAGGTTACTTAGTGGAAGGTCTAGTGGGACCCGTATGCAGAGGATAGTGCCACATGGGAAGATTACCATGATTTTTATTAAAGATTTGCTCATTTGTTTTATGCTTTTCAAAGTTGAAAAAAAACTTTATTATGATATTATTTTGGATACATTGGATCATTGAGGATGATGAATCTACCCCAAAATTTGATTGTGTTTTACTTTTTTACTTTTAAGTAATTAGTAGTTAATTTTGCATGATTTAATGATTTGAGATTATGTGGAAATGTCACGATAAATTAATAATATCACGAGTTTATGTTTATATGTTTATAATTTAGACATTTGATTATATGTTGTCATCATTATTTATTCATAAAATATATGAAGTGACTAATGATGCACTAATCCCAGTTTGGTTGATTGCAAGTTGTAACTAGGAAAATAGGTTTTCTACCCTCCAAGAAAGAGGGAGAGCATCATCGGAGAGAAGTGAATAGACATATGGAAGGAACAGGTTGTTGTCAACTAAGTCTTGTGCTTGCACCATTTAGTGAACCCTCATTGAGTTTGGTAAGCTGAGTTCAAGTTTTTTTGGTCTAAGTTGGTTTTCGATTCGACAATCATCGATTTGACGTCAAGATCCTTTGGCTTAGGTTTTGTTGAAAAACCAAGTAGGATAGTACAACTATCAACAAGATATGATCAACAGTCGTTATCTTCCTTTTGAGTAATGAATATAGTTTTTATTATTATAACTAATTAATTATTAGTGGTAAAGCTATTTTCATTATCAATGTTTTCTGATAAGTTTTTCATTGATAACCTATCTTTGTCGGTGTTAAAGCAAAACAGAGAGGGGGAGAATACCTCAACCCTATTCTCTTATTTTGATAAGTGTTAGGAACAACGTGACAATATGTTGCATATACCTACACTATGATGTTAAATGTCTATTTTAATATTATCTATAAGTTATCATATTATGTTGAAGAGATTCTTTTGTATCGTGGTATGATAGCATTTATGCAAACCTCTCCATGTATTTATGGAGCACTCAACTCCCATCTCCATGTCATTTGAGGAGTTAAGAAGTACAAGAGAGTGGGCATTAAAGACCAACTACTCCACTTTGTTTGCATGCTATCGGAGCACATTAATATGCAATGAAGTTGCCAAAGGCTTCATGTGAAGGTGGAGTGGTGAAGTCTTATTAAGACTATATTATCCAGAGGTAAGGATATCAAAAGAGATACAGAGAGGGATATCTTATAATTATATTCTCTTATAAATTTATAGATAGAGAAGTATTAGTAAAATAATGTAGTTGAAGGAACAGAGTTGTGTTCTTTTACATAGTATCATGAGTCCTCTGAGTTTAGTAGACCTATGTTGTCATGTAATAGAAAGATCAGTATAGAATAACTCTTTCATACTATTATTTTGTTGTCGAACCCATAGGATCTTAGGTTAGTAACTCTGTAGATGGAGGTCAATTATTTGTGGGAAAAAATGAATTTGATTAACTCTATTTGTACAAAGAATATTGGGATTGGAGAAAGACTTCTCTTACTCTGTTTACACCCAATCATTCATAGTGTCTTCTATAGTTAACAAACATCCTTTGTAAGTAGAAAGTTAGTCATTTCATTCAAAGATAAATTGATACATTTCTCATATTTCAATGCATGATTTTGAATCTATGTTTCATTAAGGTTGCAATGTATCACAAATTTATGTATACATTGGTAAAAACCAAGCCTTTCCTCAATTCTGAATTTAACCTAGGAGCAATTAAGAGGAGGAATGTATAAGTTTTATTGTTTTTCGATCAAATGATTATGTGTTTGATTTATTCTTATAGTAGAATATATAGAGATGTTATTTATATGATTCGAAACCTCTAGGATAGTGATATTTCATCACATAAGCAGTCTATAATAATGACACGTATCATCATGATACTTGAGAGATATTCTATGAGAGTTCAAAATCTATTCAGTGAAGAAAGTTCAAGATATAAATAGGTTTACTTATCACAATGAGATCATAGATTTTGGAATTGTTATTCTTTTATGATAGAATGATATTGTTATCATTAAGAACAATTTTGTATAGTGATACAATATTGTTAACTTATTCAACAATAATGATAAGCATTATCATGATAAACCTAGGATGTTAATCATTAGTTCTTAGTCTCTTCTTTATCAAAATCCAATTGACTTGAGAAGACCAAGAGGTCGAAAGCATTGTATTGATTCCTAGACTCAAAACCTATCTAGGTTATAAGATTGAACTTAGTTAAGAGTATTGATGATAATGATAGTATACATTAAGGTATCATAAGAAGATAGAAACTCATGTTTTTATAAGAAATATGAATTTGTTTAGTGCCTAAGTGCTCTAGATAAGACTAGAGGGTATTACATTCATGTTTTATTATTTTACATTCTTATCTTTAGATAACAAGAGTTTAGATAGGGTTAGAGGGGTTAAAAACCCTAGATTCAACCCAAAAGGGGTTTAGAAAGCTTAAAATTCTAAGTCAGTTATGACTTTGTTTTAGTCTATTATAGTTTATGGTCGATAGTAAAAGAGTTGAAAAACCATGGACTAAAATATTATAAATTAGATAGAGTCTAAGAAGCTTTTCATAAAGTTTATTTATATCTTGTTGAAGTCTAAATATGACTTATAGAACAAGAGTGCTTAATCTTGAGTCGATGAGTAGAATGACAGGAAGTCATAAACTCTGATGTGTGGAAGAATGCCACTTGTTGGGAATTAAGGTGTCTCAACCTTGGTAATTCCTAGCATTGGTTATTTGACTATTTATTTATTTATTTGCCTATGATGTCATTTATGTTGCACATCCTATTTTGTCATTTAGTGTGAAGTGGCATGGTGTGTTGTCACTCCACTTGGAATGTGACTAGGATGGTCAACTCATACCATGTGGATATAGGCATCCCATATTGTGGTAGAGGTTTTCTATCATGTTGGCATCTTGTGTAGTGAGTAAGGAGTTATGACGCGTAAGTGTTATGATGGATTTCTATGACAGATTCTATGACGCATAAGAGTCAAGAATAGAAGGTTCTATGACAGGTGAAGACATGTGTCGAAGAGCATCTTTGAGGAAGGCATCTTTGGGCACCCAAGGTGGGTTATGACATGTAAGAGGAATATGCTATTTTTAGTCAGTTATGATAGATTCTCTTACAACTGTAAGAGCTATCATGTATGACGGATTCTATGACAACTGTAAGGTGCGTAAGAGCATCTGTGTAATATCCCCAAATTTGAGCTAAGTATTATTTTAGCACTTCATAAAGAAAATTCAATTGAGGGGAAAATGAAATCTTTAATTACATTTTCCATAATCTATTCTTATGGAGTTTAATATAGGTCCAAGCTAAATGCATCCTTCACGAACCGATTTGGAGGGAAAAAAATAATTCAAATTCAAATGAGCCTTCAAAAAGAGTAAGTAGTTATCATAAAAGGAGGGAGTTCAAATTCAAAATTGAATATCACTTACTCCAAGATAGCATCGACTACAAAGGCTTGGGATCATACTAATAGCCCCAACGGCTATGCTTAGGATCATGCGCCAAAAACAAAGGAGACTCAAACGGTTAGATGCAACTTCAAAAAGCACCTAGGGTCATGAGCCAACAGCTAGCTTATAAAGACAATTCATTGGTGTAAGATATTCACATTGGATCATGTGATAATTGGAAGCATTCACTCAGCCAAGAGTATTCGCCCAAGCCCAACGATCATTTGGGGGTTTCAAATGCATTCGCCCAAGGTAAGGGTCTAAATACATTCGCCAAGGAAATGACACCTTCACCTATAAGGAGGAATCGACCAAAGAAGGGGAAGCTTTAAATTAGATGCATTGGATAAGATCACTCAATTGCATTGAAGATGGGACCAACGATCACTCACCAATGATGAAGGATATGTTGATAACTGAGAGGGGGGGTGAATCAGTTATCTTAGTTATTTTAACTTTTTGTTCTTCTTAATCAACTAGTGTAGTATCAAAACACATAAGCTTAAATGAACATGAAAGCAGAAATAAACTCAATACACATGACACAATGTTTTTGACGTGGAAACCCTGTTAAGGGAGAAAACCATGGGGTGATTAACCCAAGAATGTATTCTCTGTTAGAAGAATAGAAATACAAAAATGACACTTGCCAATTAGGGCTCACTGCCCGAGCACACTACTCACAAGAGGCTCACTACCTACAAGAGACTCATTGTCTACAAGTTATAAAGAGAGTAACAAGATACTTGAACTAATGAGAAGCATTCACATATGCTGGAGTTCAGTTCTAGTTAGGCTCTGTATATTGATCTACTGCACTTCATTCTTCTTCTTTTGTGCTACTGTCCTTTCACATACCAGACCTGCCTTACTGCTTTCACACTGTTCTTCTACTTTTATTCGCACACACCAACACCCACAACACACCTTTATACCAAATCCATCTAGTATATATATCCGCACAATGGATTTCATCCTCTTTCTAGTCGACATCTGGAATAGTCAATATTTTCCTAAACTTTAGTTTGTCAGCTGAATCCTTGCTTACTAGTGATGCGGAATCAAGGAGATACTTATAGAAGTCATCTAACATGTCAGCCAATCATGGATGATACCTTAAGAACCTCGATCACCATCAATATCTCATCCGGAATAATTCTGATGCTTTGTTTGTCAGTTCTTCCCTGTCTACTTTGCCAAACCAGACCCCAAAACTTAGATACTCAGATCTCTTCACTCTCTTATCACTGGAGGCTCAATCCCTGGAATCTATTAGTCAAGGTATTCCTCTTGACTTCCCCAAGTCTGAACTTTACAAAGATGCTTCCTCTAAGAGATCTGGACTTGACTGTTGGACCTTGCCACATGCTCTGTTCTTGCTTACTAGACCACAACATTCGTCAATCTGACTTCTGGTATAGGCACACCATGTCCTGTGGATGTGTGGGATGAACTTTGTTGCCATCAATGACAACAATAATGAAGCCATAATGTGTCTCTTGCCAACAATCTCCCCCTTTGGCATTGATGGCAACACTTAGTGAAAAATGACTAAGTGTTATACTACACTCCCCCTTGGTTGATGCTCTGTTCTAGTGTACATTTTACCGGAGCTCGCCCTTAGCTGGATTCCACATTTTTTACTGTGCCTCACTCCCCCTTTGACATCAATGGAAAAGGGTAGGGTTCCGCACACCAAAAATTGCACAAAAATTCATTTATACTTAGCCACATAAGTACATAAACAGGTTATACTTACATATACTGTAGTATGTCTGCAAAAGTTGTCTTCAACTGGACAAGTTATATTGCCCAACTCTGATTCATCCTGTCCAAAATTGAGATGTGACCACTCAACAGGAATGCAAAGGCTTTTGCCCTTTTGAGATCTGTTGGATCACTAGTCTGGGTTGTGGTCTAAGCATCAGTTAGAGCCTCATGCATGGCCTCTAACTTAGGGATAATAATCCCTCTTAGTTCACTTAGCTTGCCTATTTTTATTTTCTTCTCCTTCTCAAGCTTCTTTATTTCATTTATAGTTGCAAGAGTCTGGCACTCTTGATTTATTATGGAAGAGGAGAGAGGATCAAAACATTGAGATAAACTTAACAGTTTATCCTCTTGCTCTTTTACTTTCTTGTCAAAATCCTTGGTCACTTTTGGCCAAGATAAACAAAATTTATAGATATCTCCGCCATCTTTAAGAGCATTTTCTAGGCTCTTTATTCTAGTATCCATAACTCTCCTATCATTTGATATTAACCCTTGTACCTCTGATAATCTTTTTGCCAAAAACTCCTTCTGGACCTTATCTTCTACTGACTTTTCTAAGGAATCAAAATGTGTGCCAACACTATTAACTAGAGATTTGAGATTACCGGATGAAGAGGCTGAGGGATCTTTCTAAAAAGATGGCAAGATCTTCTCCAATACACTAGATGCAATTTCTATAAGCTTACAGTCTTCCATGTGAGACTTCAGAAGCTTTTCTTTTGCCTTTGTTGAAGTGAAGGATGCTAGCTTCATGGTTTGAACCAGGGAGAGGGAGTCAAAATTGAATGGTCCTTGAAGAAGTTCCAGTTCATCAAATTCCATCATCTCTTTGGTTAAGAATTCTTCGATTGCCTTTGCTGTGTCTCTTGCCGGAGACAGAGTTTTCTCCCCTTCTGCACTCTTACCACTATCATCTTTGGCCTTCTCTGTTGGAGTTTTCTTTCCTTCTGTAGCCTTACTACTGTCATCTTCTTTTTCTTTCTCCTCTACTTATTGACTGATCTGCTCTTCTACTCTTTCTTTTTCTTTGGATCTGGAGTCTGCAGGGGAAACCAAAGGAGAGATGTTTGCTTGTTCATGGACCTCCTCTTCCGGAGCAGAGGAATCTAAGTCCTTACCTTTTTCTTCACCTGTCTCCTTTACCTCTTCTGCCACTGTCTCAGTAGATTCATCTTTGTTTTCCATGGCAGATGTTTCATCACCTAAGTCCTCTATGATAGGAATATTGAATCTTTTATAGGCATTCCTGAGGATCTCTTCAGTTTCTTTTGCCACTTTATCAGTTTCTCCAAGCATAAGTTGATTCATTCTAGCTTTGCTCTAGAACTCATCCTTGCAATATTTGAAAATCATATTCATTTGTTTCTGAGTGATTGAGGGATAGAGCTGAATAGCTATTTGTTCCCTGATCTCAAGGTCCTTGGCCTTGACATTGTTCTTCCTGATTTCTAGTTCTTTCTCTAGGCTCTTGGGAATTAGAGAAATAATCTCAATGAATGCTTTATTATAAATGTTAAGGTACTTGACTGTGGCTTCTTGCAGGATCTTTTGATTAGCCTCACTGTAGTTGTCATAAAATTTAGTCATTGGCTTCAAGTTCCCATCCATAGTGACTGATTTGACTATATCATCAATGGACAGAGTGGGCCTTTCAACAAACTCTTCTGCCACCTCTTTCATGTCTTTACCAGTAGAGGGTTCACCAGATACTTTCTTCTTTTTCCTCATTTTCCTTTCCTCCTCATCTGACTCAATCTCTTCATCATCCTTCTAACTGATGTAAGACCTTGTGGCCTTTGTCTTAGTTCTTTTCTCTGCTTTACCGGATGATTTTGCTTCCGGTTTTGATGTCTTTGAGCTCTTATCAGTGGTAGGTGTAGACCTCTTAGAGGATCTAGTCTGGGAGGGTGCTTCTACCGGATCACTTTCCTTTTCTGCTTCTTCCTTCTCTTTCTTTGTCCTTTCCATCTTTTATCTATGTGCATCAAGTGCTTCTTTTAAGATGCCATATCTTTTGGCAACATTCTCTACTTCTTTTCTCACTTTTCTCTTTATCTTCGGTTGTCTTAGTTCCACATGAATCTTTATACTCAATTCTTCAAAGGTTCCAAACCTTTCTGCCTTGGGATCTTTGGGCTGACTTAGCATGTGTTAAACAGGTAGCTCTACAATTTTCTCATCCACTTCATACCCCATTGGCATGATCCATATTGTTCTAGGCTCCACAGCCTCCATTAGGCACTAATCAGTTTCTACCATAAAGCACACTGAATCTTTGTACTTCTTAACTAGAGATTTGGGGATTCTTTCTCTAGCTTGCATCATGCATTGGAAGTTTTTGAAGTAGCCCCATAGCGCAGTGTTTGGTGCCTTGGGATCAGCAAGCCCATGCAAATAATCTCTGATCTGAATTGCAACCAGTCTATTGGCCATATCCATCCATTGGATCCGGGTAGCTCATTCATGTAGTAAAAGAATAGGCAGAGTATTAAACCACTGTATTTGAAAGAATTCTTCTTATCTTTCTTTATCTTCTGCAGATTCTCCAAGAGTTGGTTCAGAAGAAGCTCACAAAGATCATAGTCTGCATTCTTCCTCAACATTTCATAAGCAGTATATACAGTAGTTCCGGATACTGAATTCTCCCTGCTGGAGTGATATATCTTATATCTAATTATCATTGATGCAAACTTGATATCTGGATCTGTGATATCCTCAATTGTCATTGCTCTTTTATCAAACTTTGATCCGGTAGCCTCACTTACAATTTGGTTTTTGACAAATTTGAGAGTGGGCATCTCATCGGTTGAGTGTAATCCGGTTACTGCCTTAATGGCATCCTTAGTGATCTTAAACGGCCTGTTCAACCACATGAAGTTGTCATGCATTCTGCTTAAAATATACCGGACCCATTCGTCTTTTGGAAAATAGGGGAAATGAATGCACTGTGCAAAATGTTTATCTCGGATAGCCTTATACTGAGGTTTGAGATCAAAAGAGTCATCTATTAACTAATTGTGATAGATATCTGAGAGCTTGGATTCACCAAACTCTTCAATGTTCGCATGAATATATGCCCTAACATCTTCAACATGCAAAACCCCATGCGGAATGCTGGAAAATGCCCCTAAGGGGTCCACTTCTAGAGATTTATAAGGATGTTTCTTAAATTTGGGTCGAGGCCTATCAGAAATCTTCACCACATTCGGAGTAGTCATATTTCAAAGATTTACAGAGAGATATTCAAGAACGGAAAATACCTTTTACGCTTCTAGGTTTCACGAAGTGAGCCAGATCAATTGTTGGATGAATCGACTTCTGCAGATGACTTTTGATGGGCTTGAGGAAATTTTTTGCAAAGCTCCCTTTTTGCTTCTTCTCGAATGCAGAATGAACAAATGTTTAATAAGAAAAACCCTTATATTACTCCGCAAACCCTAATACCAAGTTTCAATAAATGCTCAACTTAAGTCATTCTGGTTTGCCTTGTTTTCCTTATCCGGATGACTTGAAGAACTAAAACAATCTTGTTCTAAACATCTTGCAGATCTTCCATATCTTAACCACAACTTATTTAGATGTTTCTCTGAGAACCCTTTAATCCGCAACTCTCCTTGTGCCAATCCCGGCACCAATTAACTGGCCGGGGGAAAAGTGTTTTTCCTTGTGTCTCCCCCTGAGCTAGAGCTCACTTTTTAATTTTCGGAAGGAATATCAGCACCAGATTCTGGTGTGGATCCATCCCCTACATTTTCTGTACTTTTTTTCACCCAAATCTTGTTCATCTCACTTTGAACTTCATCCGCATTCACATTTTCTTTTCCCTTGTCTTGATTCTGATTATGATGTACCGGATCTCTTTTGTCCTGATTCTTGCTTCTACAGAATTTGGCAATATGATTGGATCTATTGCAATTGTGGCAAACAACATTTCTTTGCATATTTGATTGGTGTCCTCTTGATCTACATTGATTAGCCATATGACCCATTCTATTGCATGCAAAGCATCTACCATTGAATGAATTGTTCATTTGCATATTTCTGCATTCATGAGATTTGTGACCATACCTTTTGCAGTTAAAACATTGTCCGGAGAAGGATGTATTAGTCTGATTCATTCTCTTTCTACACTGATTAGCTTTGTGACCAAAGTTATTGTAGTTGTGGCAGTATCCATTGAAGGATGGATATCTTTGAGCATTAGGTTGCCTTACCGGAGGTTTTCTAGGCTTATTCCTTGGATTTTCTGATCCAAACTTCTGATGACCGGATCCAGAGCTTTCACCTTTCTCATATCCCAAGCCATACTTGTCATCTACCCTCTTTTGGCTTTCAAGAAGAACTTCAAGTTCAACAAAACTTATCTTGAATTTCTCTTTGTATTCATTTGCTGTTTGAAGATCCCTTTTAAGAGAGGCAATTTGATCCTCAAGTTTTTCTTCATTATCTTTAGCATCTTCAAGATCAGATTCAAGATGTCTGATTATTCTATCCATCTTGTGGCAGTCTTCTGTTTTCTCTTTGAGAGATAGTCTTAGATCATCTTCTGTTTTTCTTTTCTCTTCAATTTCTTGAGTAAATTTTATGACTCCTGATTCCATTTCATGTCTTACCATAATGACCTCTTTTGATAACTTTTCACATAACTTGGTTTTCTCCTTCAGATCTTCATTGGTATCATTGGCTTCACCCTGACTTGCCAATTGCTAAAGTAGATCCTTTCTCTTTTTCATAGAGATACTCAGTTTCCCTTTTAGTTCATTTATGAAATCATCAGCCTATTTGAGTCTTTCCTTTAATTCATTGACTTCAGAGTTAGATTGCTCAAGATCATCTAGGGCAGACTGGAGTTGTTCCCTCATACCATACACATCCATTTGAATTCCCAGATCTTCCTCAAGATGTTAGGCTCTGTTTGGAGGAACTTAGCTCTGATACCAATTGTTGATAACTGAGAGGGGGGGTGAATGAGTTATCTTAATTATTTTAACTTTATGTTCTTCTTAATCAACTAGTGTAGTATCAAAACACACAAGCTTAAATGAACATGAAAGCAGAAATAAACTCAGTACACATGACATAATGTTTTTGACGTGGAAACCCTGTTAAGGGAGAAAACCACGGGGTGATTAACCCAAGAATGTATTCTCTGTTAGAAGAATAGAAATACAAAAATGACACTTGCCAATTAGGGCTCACTGCCTAAGCACACTGCTCACAAGAGGCTCACTGCCTACAAGAGACTCACTGTCTACAAGTTATAAAGAGAGTAACAAGATACTTGAACTAATGAGAAGACTGCACTTCATTCTTCCTCTTCTTTTGTGTTGCTGTCCTTTCACATACCGGACCTGCCTTACTATTTTCACACTGTTCTTCTGCTTTTATTCGCACACACCAACACCCACAACATACCTTTATATCCAAATCCATCTGGTATATATATCCGCACAACAGATTTCATCCTCTTTCTAGTCGGCATCTAGAATAGTCAATATTTTCCCAAACTTTAGTCTGTTGGCTGAATCCTTGCTCACCAAGTGATGCGGATCAAGGAGATACTTATAGAAGTCATCTAACATGTCATCCAATCATGGATGATACCTTAAGAACCTTGATCACCGTCCATATCTCATATGGAATAATTCTGACGCTCTGTTTGTCAGTTCTTCCTCTGTCTACTCTGCCAAACCAGACCCCAAAACTTAGATACTCATATCTCTTCACTCTCTTATCACCGGAAGCTCAATCCCTGGAATCTATCAATCAAGGTATTCCTCTTGACTTCCTTGAGTCCGTACTTTACAAAGATGGTTCCTCTAAGAGATCCAGACTTAACTGTCGGACCTTGCCACATGCTTTATTCTTGCTTACCGGACCACAACATTCTTCAATTTGACTTCCAGTATAGGCACACCATGTCCTGCGGATGTGTGGGATGAACTTTGTTGCCATCAATGACAATAATAATGAAGCCATAATGTGCCTCTTGCCAACAGGATAATGCATTTGCCGAGGACATAAGGAGGATTTGCTCATGGAGAAAAGAAAAACATTTAAACAATAATCAATGCCAATCACATTTGCCAAGGAAGATTCGCCCTATGATGCACAAGAGGAGAAGAATAAATAGGAGATTTCATCACCTCTCAAGGCATGACTAATTTGGTATGTTTTTCCTATTCATTACAAGCTTGAAGATTCTGATTTTCATGCTTTCTTGCAAGGAGATGTGCCCTTGCCAATAGGGAGATGATCCCCTATGAACTATGAGGTGATATTGTTTCTAATTTCACCATTGATTTCAAATTGCAGGTATTCATAGATATTACAGGTGTTAGGAGAGATTGTGAGCATTGACATCATTGAAGATCCTTGCTTTGAAAAATTTGAATAATTCCCAGCTATTCACTCAAGCCTTGGATCACATCGTGGGATCTTGGAAAGGATTTTGTCATCATTTGAAGACATATTTCTTGCTGATCATTTATCAGATATTTTGCAGTAGTCTTACAATCATTTGGAGCTGTCATATTAGCGATAATTGATGTTATTGTGGCTACATACAAAGATGGAAGCAATTAGCCTTCATCCTCTAGTGCTGGGCTTTTGTACGGCTACATTTGGAAGCCATCTTGTAATGGTCTAAAGACTTATTTGATTTCATGTATATGACTATCATAGAGGACAACGAACTCTGGTTTTCTATTGGCATCATTTGAATCAAAGAAATAAAGTAATCGGTTGTTGGGTTTCATTGATAAGTTGTTCTCATTTGAATGGTTTATGTGTTGCAAGTATTCTTAGCTAAGTTGAAGTAAAATTTTAGTATTAACCACCAAGGAACATTACAGTGGTATCAGAGCTACAATCCTACCAGCCTAGAGAGTTTTCCATGGAGTTTGCAACCATGAGCTCATTTTTGTTTGATAAGGAGTTGTTGAGGGAAATGATTGATAGTCAAAAAAGAATGACGGAGAGCCAGCTTAGAATGGAAGCACACCAACAATGAACAAATGCAAGCATATGACAAACAAGTATCAGTATAGAAAGGATGTTTCAGGCTTTAACTGGTAACAAGCCTAGTCAGAGAACTGCTCAATCTAGAAGAACACACACCATCAATCCCAAGAAGGAAAAGATCAAGTATTCTGTTCAGATTCAGGAGATTGAAGATGAAAGAGTGATAAAAAATCTTCATGAGGAATTTGAGAGGCATGTGGATAAAGAACAATTTTATACAAGTGGCATAGAGATTGTACAATTGGAAGATGAAAAGAATGCACAAGCTGAAGATAAATCAGATAAAGAAATTTCAGTTGGTCATATCATTGATGATCAATCACACTTGGAAGGAGAAGACATGATGATTGCCACCAAGCATAGCCACAAGGTGTGTGACCCACTTCATGATGAAGAGTATGCACAAGAAGAGTACATAGAGACAAGTAATGTGGACAAGGATGGTACATTTGAGCATGAACCTGAAATTACAATTGGTTATGAAGGACACACTCTTGGTGTTCAATCGTACATGCAAAGAGAAGATATAATATTTGTTATAAAGATCATCCTTGAGGAAGACTCACTTGAAGAACTCATGACATCTGAAGATAAAATGGACAGGATCGGCCATGAACCAACCCATGGAGGTAATGCACATGAAGAAAACAAAGATGAAGTCAAGGTCTTGGATATACATTGGCCCCATGAAGAGGAGTTGGAGGAGTTGCAACCCATTCATAATGAGGCTCCAACCCTAGAAGATGCACAAAGGAAGCTTCATTGGAGGATCACATATGGCCTCACCTAGACAAAGAACATACCAACATGGAGGTAGTCATTCATCAGAGATGTGATCAAAGTATATGGGGGAAGATTGATGCGGCATGGCCAGACATAGAGGTCATAAGTATGCACTCATCTTCATCAACCATCAGAGAGGGTCATGAGGTCAAAGACTCTACCTTCTACTTTGATGGAGATCCCTTGATAAAATATCATAAAGACTTCATATTTGGGTGTCATAAAGGGGTTGGATTACGGAGGAGTGATCATGAGCACAAGGAAGATCTCTACTTTTCAAGGCTTCAAAGGTTCGAGGATGACTACTTGCAGCCTCTAGAGAATTGTGATTGCCTATTCCACTTGTGCAACATGTATAGAAGAAGAGAAGTCATTAGACAACTTGTTGGGATGGATGGCAAAGATGGAGACATAATATGCAGCTACGAGACTGAACTAGTTACACATGAGTCTTCATTAGAGGCTTGCTTCAGTCCTATCCGAGTTGATGGTCACCGAATGGAAGAGAAAGAGGGAAGTCAGATCTGCAAGGACATCTCCCAGGGATATGAGGTTAAAATGGCAGTCCCAAGGCACATAGACAAGTCTATTTTTTTTAGTTATAGCAACATTTCCTTTCTTTTTGATATATCAGACATAAGGATCAGTTTTAAGATCAATGTTTTCCATGAAGAGCATTACACCAGATTAGCCTTAATTGATGAAGTTGCTACAGAAATAATTGAAAGGATTAGAAAAGATACTATAACAAGGTATAATAGAGAGTTTGATTCTCTGATTTGGAGCAGTAGTCAGTGGTACTTGCATGAACTATTATGGGCAACCTTGACACATGAGCATGAGATGATAGTAGTATCCTTACATGATGACTTCCATGACAAGCTAAGATATGACTTCGAGTTCTTTACCCATTTATTTCACATGGAACTGATATCACATATTACAGAGAGCTACTTCATGGGATATAATGATATCATTGTTGGTAAACATGATGCATTTGTGACCCCTCATGGGGAGCTTGCTTGTAGCAGTCTACATTATGATGACTTGTGGATAAAGAATTTATCAAGACATGCTAAGGAGGTGCAATTGGATCATGACACAAGATATGAAGATATTAGGGTTACTTGGGGAATGCTAATACATATACACCAGCTAAGTTGTGTCATTCTAGCCCTAGCTCATAAGGCTTCATTCTTCACACTGTTAAAAGATGGCTGCTACACTTCACGATGCACTGACATTTGGCAATTTGGTGGAGTTTTGGAGGTTAGAGATAGTGGATCAACCACTCACATCATGGCCTTTGGAGAGGAAGTCATAATAGTTTCCATTCATGATTACTCTTTGATCCTTCATAGAAATGGCATAGGTTCGGGCACTCTTATGATTGGGTGGATAACCAAGGTTGCCTTAGGTTCATCCATGGAGGCCTTTGCATTGGAGTACACCTTAGAGGTATGGACCACTCTTGCATCAGGGTATGGTGTTACCAGATGTTCGGGTTTGGAGATATTATTGGCAAGAGACACTATATGGATTCATGATTATTGTCATTGATGGCAACAAAATTCATCCCACACATCCGTAGGACATGATGTGTCTATACCAGAAGTCAGAGTGAAGAATGTTGTGGTCCGATAAACAAGAACAGAGCATCTGGTGAGGGCCGACAGTCAGGTCCGGATCTCTCAGAGGAAGTATCTTGGTGAAGTACAGATTTGGGGAAGTCAAGAGGACTACCTTGAGTGATAGATTCCAAGGATTTAGCCTTCGGTGATAGATGAGGAAAAAGATATGAATACTTGAGCATCGGGTTCCTGATTGGCAGTATGAACAGAGGAAGAACTGACTAGCAGAACATCAGACATTATTCCGGATGTGTTACTGATGATGGAAAAGGTTCTTAAGGCATAAGTTATGTTTGGCCGACATGATTGATGACTTCTACAAGTATGTGCTTAATCCGCATTACTTGATGTGCAAGGATTCAGCCGACAGATCAGAGTTTGTGAAAAGATTGACTATTTCAGATGTCGACTAGAAAGGTGATGAAATCACTTGTGCGGTTATATATACAAGATGGATTTAGTTGTGAGAAGTGTGGAAGTTTTTTGTGATGTGTGAATAAAAGTAGAAGAGCAGAGCGAAAGCAGTAAGGAAGGTCTGGTATGTGAAAGGAAAGCAACATAAAAGAAGAGGAAAGATGAAGTGCAGCAGATCAGTGTACTGAGCCTAACCAGAACTGAACTCCAACATATGTAGATGCTCACAATCAGTTCAAGTATTGTATAACACTCTTTTTGTAGACAGTGAGTCTCTTGTAGGCAGTGTGCCTCTTGTGAGCAGTGTGCTCGGGCAGTGAGCCCTAATTGGCAAGTGCCATTTTGTAATTCCATTCTTCTAACAGAGAATACAATCTTGGGTTAATCACCCCATGGTTTTTCCCCTTAACAGGGTTTCCACGTCAAAAATATTGTGTCATCTGTATTTCCATTTCATAGTTATGTTTGCTTATTTGAATTAATGTTGCATTGATTATTAAGAAAGTTCAGAAAGTAGAAATAATTAGGATAACTGATTCACCCCCCTCTCAGTTATCAACAATTGGTATCAGAGCCAAGTTCCTCCTAACAGAGTCTAACAGCTTGACGAAGATGTGGGAATCCAAATGGATGCATATGGTTTAAGGGAGCAACTCAAGACTGCCCTTGATGATCTTGAGCAGTCAAACTCTGAAGTCAATGAATTAAAGGAAAGACTCAAACAGGCTGATGATTTCATGAGAGAACTAAAAGACAAATTAAGTCTCTCTATGAAAAAGAGAAAGGAGCTGCTTCAGCAATTGGCAAGTCAAGGTGAAGCAAATGATGCAAATGAAGAGCTGAATGAGAAAACCAAGTTATGTGAAAAGTTATCAAAAGAAATCATTATGGTAAGACATGAAATGGAATCAGGAGTTATGAAGTTTACCCAAGAAGTTGAAGAGAAAAGGAAAACTGAAGCTAATCTAAGACAATCTCTCAAAGAGAAATCAAAAGATTGCCACAAGATGGATAGAATTATCAGACATCTTGAATTTGATCTTGAAGATGCTAAAGATAATGAAGAAAAACTTGAGGATCAAATTGTCTCTCTCAAAAGGGATCTTCAAACAGCAAATGAATATAAAGAGAAATTCAAGATAAGTTCTGCTCAACTTGAAGTTCTTCTTGGAAATCAAAAGAGGATAGATGACAAGTGTGGTTTGGGATATGAGAAAGGAGAAAGCTCTGGATCTGGTCAGAAGAATTTTGGATTAGAAAATCCAAAGAACAAGTCTAGAAGACCTCCGGTAAGACAACCTAATGCTCAAAGATATCCATCCTTCAATGGATACTGCCAGAACTGCAATAACTTTGGTCATAAAGCTAATCAGTGCAAAAAGAGAATGAATCAGACTAATTCATCCTTTTCCGGATAGTGTTTTAACTGCAAAAGGTATGGTCACAAATCTCATGAATATAGAAATATGCAAATGAACAAATCATTCAATGGTAGATGCTTTGCATGCAATAGAATAGGTCATATGGCTAATCAATGCAGATCAAGAGGATATCAATCAAATATGCAAAGAAATGTTGTTTGCCAAATTTGCAATAGATCCGGTCATATTGCAAAATTTTGTAGAAGCAAGAATTAGGACAAAAGAGGTCTGGTATATCATAATCAGAATCAAGATAAGGGAAAACAAAAAGTGAATGCGGATGAAGTTAAAAGTGAGATGAACAAGATTTGGGTGAAGAAAAGTATAGAGAATGTAGAGGATGAATCTGCACTAGACTCTGGTGCTAATATTCCTTCCGGAAACTAAAAAGTGAGTTCTGGCTCAGGGGGAGTTACAAAGAAAACCTTGTTCCCAAAGCCATTCAATTGGTGCCGAAACTAGCACTAGAAGAGTTACGGATTGAAGGGTTCATAAGGGAAGCATCCAAACAAACTATGGTTAAGATTTGGAAGATCCGCAAGATGTTTAAAGATCAGGATTGATCCATTTCTTCAAGTCATCCGAATAAGGCAAATCGGAATAACTTAGGTCGAGCATTTATTGCAACCTGACATTAGGGTTTGCGGAGCAATATAAGGGTTTTCTCATTAATCACTTGTTCATTCTACATTCAAGAAGAAATGAAAAGTGAAGCTCTGCAACAAAATTCCTCAAGTTCATCAAAAATCATTTGCAGAAGTCAATTCATCCAGAAATCGATCCAGCCAACTCTGTGAAACTGAAAGGCGCAAAAGGTATTTTCCGTTCTCAATATCTCTCTACAAATCTTTTGAAAGATGGATAGTCTGAATATAGTAAAGATCTCTGATAGGCCCCGCCCTGAATTTAAGAAACATCCATACAAATCATTGGAGGTAGATCCCCTAGGAGCATTCTCTAGTGTTCCGCATGGTGTGTTGCACACAAAAGATATTAGGGTTTACATACACGCAACTATTGAAGAGTTTGGGGAATTCAAACTAAGAGATATCTATCACAAACAACTGATAGACGATGCTTTTGAGCTTAAACCAGAATATAAGGGCATCCAAGAGAAACATTTTGATCAGTTCATTCATTTCCCCTACTTTGAAGAAGATGAATGGGTCCGGTATGTGTTGAGTAGGGTACATGACAACTTTCTATGGCTTAACAGGCCTTGCAAAATCACCAAGGAAGCAATTAAGGCAGTAACTGGTTTACACTCCTCCGGAGGAATACCTATCCTCAAATCTGTCAAAAATAACATTGTAATTGAGGCCACCAGATTAAAATTTGATAAGAGGGCAATGACCATTGAAGATATTACTGACCCGGATATCAAGTTTGCATCTATGATTATAGGATACAAGATATATCACTCCAGTAGGGAGAATTCAGTATTTGGAACTGCAATATATACTGCCTATGAGATGCTGAGAAAGAATGCAGAATATGATCTTTGTGAACTTCTTTTGAGCCAATTAATGGAAAACATACAAAAGATCAAAAGGACAAAAAGAACTCCTTTAAATATGGTGGACTAATACTATGTCTATGAGCTGCCCGAATCAAATGGATGGGTATGGAAAAATGACAAACTGGTAGCAATTCAGATCAGAGATTACTTACATGAACTTGGGGATGCTAAGGCAAGGAATACAGCTCTATGGGGTTACTTCAGGCAATTTCAACATACAATGCAAATCAGAGAAAGAATCCCCAAATCAGTAGTTGAGAAATACAAGGATATAGTGTGCTTCATGGTAGACACTGATCAATGCCTGATGGAGGCAATAGAGCCAAGGACAGTCTGGATCATGCCTATGGGGTATGAAGTTGATGAACAAATTATAGAGCTACATGTTCAACACATGCTCAGTCAGCCAAATGACCCAAAAGCAGAAAGATTTGGAACCTTTGAAGAACTAAGTGTGAAAATTCATACAGAGCTAAGGCAGCCAGAGATCAAGAGGAAAGATGTTGCCAAAGGCTTTGGCATCTCATAGGAGGCACTTGATGCCAACAAGAAAAAGATAGAAAAGGCTGAGGAAGAGAAGAAAAAGGTAGAAAAGAAAAGTAAGGAAAGTGCTCCGGTGGAATCTTCCACCCGGACAAGATCATCAAAGAGATCAGCACCTATCACAGCCAAAAGCTCAAGGACATCAAAACCAGAAGTCCAGGCATCCGGAAAAGGAGAAAAGAGAACAAAGAAAAAGGCAACAAGGTCCTATGTTAGCCTAAAGGATGATGAGGAAACTGAATCAAATGAGGAGATAAAGAAATTGAAGAAGAAGAAGAAGAAATCATCCGGTGAACACTCTACTAGTCAAGGAGAAGAAGAGAAGGAAGAGGAATTTGCTGAAAAACCCACTCTATCCTTAGATGTTGTAGTGACAACAGTCACTGTGGATGGGAACCTGCAACCCTTAACAGAATTCTATGATGCATATAATGAAGCAGATAAAAAGATTCTAGAGGAAGCCACAGTTCAGTTTTTGAACACTTACAACAAAGCTTTTATTGAACTATCTCTCTAATTCTCAAAAGCTTAAAGAAAAGGCTTGAAATGAGGAAGAACAATGATCGAGCAAAAGATCTAGAAATATGGGATCAGATAGCGATTCAGCTATACCCTTCAATCACTCCGCAACAAATGAACATGATCTTCAAAGATTGAAAGGATGAGTTCCAGAGCAAAGCCAGGATGAATCAGCTCATGCTTGGTGAAACCGACAAAGTGGCAAGAGAGACCGAAGAGATCCTCCGAAATGCTTTTAAGAAATTCAACATTCCAATTATAGAGGACTTGGGTATTGACCCCTCAACCACAAGTGTTGAAAAAGAATCCACTAAGCAAGTCATGGACACCGGTGCAAAAAAGGATAAGGACTTGGAATCTTCTACTCCGGAAGAAGTGGCTCATGAACAAACAAATATCTCTCCTCCAGTTTCCCATATAGTCTCCAGATCTAAAGGAGAAGAAAGAATACAGGAGAAAGAAGCAGAGGTGAAGGAAAAAAGAAGATGATAGTACCAAGGTTGCAGAAGGAGAGAAGACCTCGACAGAGAAGACCACAACTGCTAGTGGTAAGAATGTAGAAGGAGAGAAAGCTCCAAGAGATAGCTCTAAGAATGCAGAAGAGAAGAAACATCTGTCTCCGGCAAGAGACATTGCAAAAACTGTCCAAGAATTCCTGAACAAAGAAACAATGGAGATTGATGAACTGAAGCTTCTACAAGGACCATTCAATTTTGAATCTCTTTCTCCGGTACAGACAATGAAAATAGCTTCATTTGCTAATGCAAAGGCTAAAGAAAAACTCCTAAAGTCTCACATGGAAGACTGTGAGTTGATAGAAGCTGCTTCCGGAGTGCTAGAAAAGATTATGTCATCGTTTCAGAAGGATCCCACAGCCTCCTCATCCGGTAATCTCAAAACTCTAGTCAATAGTGTTAGCACACATTTTGATTCTCTAGAGAAGTCAGCTGAAGAAAAGGTCCGGAAGGAGTTTTTGGATAAGAGATTCTTCGAAGTATAGGGTTTGATAACAAATGATAGGAGAATTATGGATATTGGGATAAAGAGCTTGGAAAATGCTCTTAAAGATGGTGGAAATATGTACAAATTTTGCTTATCTTGGCCCACAGTGACCAAAGATATTGAGGAGAAAGTAAAAGAGCAAGAGGATAAACTACTAAGTTTGTCTCAAAGTTTTGATCCTTTCTCATCCTCCATAGTAAATCAAGAGTGTCAGACTATTGCAATCACAAATGCAATAAAGAATTTTGAGAAGGAAAGGAAAAACATAATTAGCTGGATGGGTGAACTTAGAAGGATCATTATCCCTAAGAGGCCATGCATGAGGCCATAAGTGAGGCTCAGACTACCGCCTGAACCAATGATCTGACAAATCTTAAGAGAGAAGAAGCTTTTGCGTTCCTGTTAAGTGGCCACATCTCAATTTTGGATAGGTTGAAGGTGAGTTAGGCAACATAAGTTGTACAATTGACAAATATTTTTGCAGATATACTAAAGTTTATGTAAAGTATAACCAGAAAATATACTTATGAGACTAAGTATAGTTGAATTTTTGAGAATTTTGGTGTGCGGACCCTACCCTTTGCCATTGATGTCAAAGGGGGAGTGAGGAGTCGTGAAAAATGAGGAATCCAACTAAGGGGGAGCTCCAGAAGATGTATATAAAAACAGAGCATCAGCCAAGGGGGAGCATAGTGTAAACACTTAGCCATTTTTCATTAAGTGTTGCCATCAATGCCAAAGGGGGAGATTGTTGGCAAGAGACACTATATGGATTCATGATTGTTGTCATTGATGGCAACAAAGTTCATCCCACACATCCGCAGGACATGATGTGTCTATACCGGAAGTCAGAGTGAAGAATGTTGTGGTCTAGTAAACAAGAACAGAGCATGTGATGAGGGCCGATAGTCAGGTCTGGATCTCTTAGAGGAAGTATCTTGGTGAAGTGCGGATTTGGGGAAGTCAAGAGGACTACCTTGAGTGATAGATTCCAAGGATTTAGCCTCCAGTGATAGATGAGGAAAAAGATATGAATAATTGAGCATTGGGTTCCTGATTGGCAGAACATCAGACATTATTCCAGATGTGTTACTGATGATGGAAAAGGTTCTTAAGGCATAAGTTATGTTTGGCCAATGTGATTGATGACTTCTACAAGTATATGCTTGATCTGAATTACTTGATGTGCAAGGATTCAGCCGACAAATCAGAGTTTGTGAAAAGATCGACTATTCCGGATGCCGACTAGAAAGGTGATGAAATCACTTGTGCGGATATATATACAAGATGGATTTAGTTGTGAGAAGTGTGGAAGTTTTTTGGGATGTGCGAATAAAAGCAGAAGAGTAGAGCGAAAGCAGTAAGGAAGGTCCGGTATGTGAAAGGAAAGCAACATAAAAGAAGAGGAAAGATGAAGTGCAGCAGATCAATGTATTGAGCCTAACCGGAACTGAACTCCAGCATATGTAGATGCTCACAATCAGTTCAAGTATTGTATAACACTCTTTTTATAGACAATGAGTCTCTTGTAGGCAGTGTGCCTCTTGTGAGCAGTGTGCTCAGGCAGTGAGCCCTAATTGGCAAGTGCCATTTTGTAATTCCATTCTTCTAACAGAGAATACAATCTTGGGTTAATCACCTCGTGGTTTTTCCCCTTAACAGGGTTTCCACGTCAAAAATATTGTGTCATGTGTATTCCATTTCATAGTTATGTTTGCTTATTTGAATTAATGCTGCATTGATTATTAAGAAAGTTTAGAAAGCAGAAATAATTAGGATAACTGATTCACCCCCCTCTCAGTTATCAACAGATATGTATCATGCCTTCGAAGGGTTTGATTCCCGAGGATTGACCATTCAATGCAAAGAGAAAGCACACAAGATTAGCATCATAATTGGTGAATACACTCTTGATGATAAGGTGGAAGACAATGAGAAAGTGGTAAGCATGAAATGGCTATTTCCTTTGCAACAAGTTATGGAGTTAAGTTTCCAACACAATAGGAAACTAATGGAGTTGAAGGCTAATAATCATGAAGTCACGTGTGATGGTGGGCATTTGATTTTTTTTATATTAATGGGCATGGCAAAATTTTTGATTGGTTTGAAGATAGCAATTATATGGCTTGGTATTTTGATGAGATGGACATACTTACACTTTGTGGAGGTAGATATTTGTGTTCTACTAATATTGGCATGAAAAAATGGAGTATTGAAGATAGTCATTTTGTAGAAAAACAAGACATTACACATTCTGAATTTTCATATTAGACCATTGAAGGTGAAGAAAAGGCACAAGGAAAATATGATTATTGGCATCAAAGAGCTAGGAAAGTAGTATGGATAGAGATGATTGAAGACAAATTAATTTTGAGTGACACAGAGTTCTTCTGATCAGTCTATTCATGCTTTTGGTGATGCATATGTCATGATTCAAAGGGTTGCCTATGATGCTTCATTGCTAGTCAATTATGATTTCAGTTTCAGTACAACTGAGTTAGGAGCATTTTCCAATGTAGGAAAAAGGGATATCATTGCAAAAGAGAAGGCCAATGGCAATGTTGTGTTTGCATACACTTTGGATGACACCTTCTATATCATTTTTCATGACATCTTCAGCTGGTGTGTTGCTGGTCTGAGTTACTACAGCGAGATAATTTGGATGGATTCACTCTCATTCACGATTGTATTCAACATTCACCAGGGATTCATGATATAAACCTTCAGTTTCAGTTTGGATGGTGGAAGAGGTCCCAGGATTGTCTACATCAACATCTTTGAAATGATATATGTGAGTTCATATGGAAAGGAGAGATGGGTTTGGGATCATGGTATCCATTGATGATTGGTTGGGACAAGCAATCTTGGGGAGGGAAGAATTGTAATATCCCCAAATTTGAGCTAAGTATTATTTTAGCACTTCATAAAGCATATTCAATTGAGGGGAAAATGAAATCTTTAATTGCATTTTCCATAATCTATTCTTATGGAGTTTAATATAGGTCCAAACTAAATGCATCCTTCACCAATCGATTTGGAGGGAAAAAACAATTCAAATTCAAATGAGCCTTCAAAAAGAGTAAGCGGTTATCATAAACAAAGGAGGGGGTTCAAATTCAAAATTGAATATCACTTACTCCAAGATAGCATCAACTACAAAGGCTTGGGACCATACTAATTGCCCCAACGGCTATGCTTAGGATCATGCGCCAAAAACAAAGGAGACTCAAACGGTTAGATGCAACTTCAAAAAACACCTAGGGTCATGAGCCAATGGCTAGCTTATAAAGACAATTCATTGGTGTAAGATATTCACATTGGATCATGTGATAATTAGAAGCATTCACTCAGCCAAGAGTATTTGCCCAAGCCCAACGATCATTTGTGGGTTTCAAATGCATTCGCCCAAGGTAAGGGTCTAAATGCATTTGCCAAGGAAATGACACCTTCACCTATAAGGAGGAATCGGCCAAAGAAGGGGAAGCTTTATATTAGATGCAATGGATAAGATCACTCAATTGCATTGAAGATGGGACCAACGGTCACTCACCAGTGATGAAGGATAATGCATTTGCCGAGGACATAAGGAGGATTCGCTCATGGAGAAAAGAAAAACATTTTAAACAATAATCAATGCTAATCACATTCACCAAGGAAGATTCACCCTATGATGCACAAGAGGAGAAGAATAAATAGGAGATTTCATCACCTCTCAAGGCATGATTGATTTAGTATGTTTTTCCTATTCATTAGAAGCTTGAAGATTCCAATTTTCATGCTTTCTTGCAAGGAGATGTGCCCTTGCCAATAGGGAGATGATCCCCTATGAACTATGAGGTGATATTGTTTCTAATTTCACCATTGATTTCGAATTGCAGGTATTCATAGATATTGTAGGTGTTAGGAGAGATTGTGAGCATTGACATCATTGAAGATCCTTGCTTTGAAAGATTTGAATAATTCCCAGCTATTCACTCAAGCCTTGGATCACATCGTGGGATCTTGGAAAGGATTTTGTCATCATTTGAAGACATATTTCTTGCTGATCATATATCAGATATTTTGCAGTAGTCTTACAATCATTTGGAGCTGTCATATCAACGATAATTGATGTTATTGTGGCTACATACAAAGCTGGAAGCAATTAGCCTTCATCCTCTAGTGCTGGGCTTTCATACGCCTACATTTAGAAGCCATCTTGTAATGTTCTAAAGACTGATTTGATTTCATGTATATGACTATCATAGAGGACAACGAACTCTGGTTTTGTATTGGCATCATTTGAATCAAAGAAATAAAGTAACTGGTTGTTGGGTTTCATTGATAAGTTGTTCTCATTTGAATGGTTTATGTGTTGCAAGTATTCTTAGCTAAGTTGAAGTAAAATTTCAGTACTAACCACCAAGGAACATTACAGTCATAGCCTATTCTTGGATGGAGCACCCCACATTAGGAAGGCATGTTATGACAAGTGTAAAATCATGTTGTATTGTAGGACAAGTGTCCCTAGGTGTGGGTTTTGGGCCATGAGGCCAAGTTGGACGCCTAATTCTAGAAGCTTCCTATTTTGCCTTGTAAACTCTATATAAACACGTGCTTGGATGGGAAATGCATATAGTTATTGACAGGTACTGTTATGCTACCAAAATATCTCTAGATATGAGTGTCAAAGACTTCGGAAAGAGCATTGGCTCTGAAACTGTATTGTAATATGTGATTGTTTATTGTAATACATTTGAGCTGTGTTTTGGAGTGTGGGGTTTTTTTCTCCCGAAAGGGTTTTCCCCATGGTATATCTTGTCTCTCTCTCTCTCTCTGTCTACATTCTATGTGAGTGTGTATGTTGCTGAAATCTCTGTGTTATTGTCTTAACATCACTGTAACTGTAAAGGTTTAAAAAAGAATTTGCATACTACTTCTCTCATTAGATCGGTGTAGGAAGTGTGTTCCGTGTACCTTGCTTCCTTTAAGTTGGTATCAGAGCCTGATTACCTTTTGTCCTAGTTGTTGGGTAGGGGTTTTTTGTATTGGTCTTAGATTGAGTGGGAGTCTATGCAGAGTATTCTGTAATCTTGTTGCAGGAAGGAGATGGTAGGCACATCCGGAAGAGTAGAGGTGGAGAAGTTTAATGGCAGTAGTTTCTAGTTGTGGAAACTTAAAATGGAAGACATGCTTGTTGATAGAGACCTATGGGAAACTATTTCCGGTGTAAAACTAGTGGCAATGTCTCAAGATGATTGGGATCTCAAGGATCGGAAGGATAAGGGTCTTGTGGGACTCTGTCTAGCTGACTCTATCTTGTTAAATGTCCATGAGGAGAAGACCACGAAAGAAATTTGGAATAAGCTGGAAGATGTTTATTAGGCCAAGTCCTTGGTGAACAAGCTATTCTTAAGGAAGAAGCTATATTCTTTGAGGATGGAGAATGGAGGGTTTGTTGCAGATCACCGAAATACCTTTAACATGCTCGTTGCACAGTTGACATCTATTGGTGTGAAGATGGAGGAGGAGGATCGATGTATGACCTTGCTTTGTTCTTTGCCAGAATCGCAAGACCATCTTGTAATGGCCATTAGGAGTACCACATCCACCTTTAAGATGGATGAAGTGGTGTCTTCGATGTTATCTGAAGAGATGCGGAGAAAATTATTTGAGTTGGCCAAAGAGGCCCTTGCGGTTCGTGGAAGACCCAAAGATAAAGGGAAAAAGAAGGACAAGAAAGTTGAGAAGGGTAAATCTAAATCTCGTGGGAGATCCAAATCTCTAGGAAAGTCTAAGGCTCTTTGTTGGAACTGTGGTAAATCTAGACATTTCTGAAAGCAATGCAAAGAAGAGAAAAAGAAAAAGAAGAAGAATGTCTTAGATTCAGATTCTGACAAGTCACAAGATGATGGTGATGCTTTCATCGCAGCCTTGGCTACCCATGCATATGATGATGTGTGGTTGATTGATTCTGGTGCCTCTTTTCACGTGACCTTGCATTGAGACTGGTTTATGAAGTATGAAGGGTTCGATGGTGGAAGAGTATACCTTGGTGACGACTCTCATCTGAAGATTGTTGGCTGCGAAAGAGTCTCAATCCGATTCCCTGATGGACGAGTGAAGGGGATCTCTGGGGTTATGCACATCCTAGGCTTGGCACAAACCTACTTTTTGTAAGTAAATTGAATGATGCAGGCGTGCAGGTTGTCTTCTCTAGCAGAAGATGCAAGATGACTAGAGGTGCTATGGTGCTTGCGAAGGGTACTCAGAGAGGTACTCTATTTCAGCTGGATGCATGCACTACACAGTGCAATAGTGCTTCTATTTTGAAGAAAAGAGCTTCAGTCACTTCATCTTCACCATTGGAACCAACGGCAAAGACATGTATTGATTCAACTTTTGATGGTAGTGCATTTTGGGTACCCAAGGGTGCTCATGCCTTGGAAATGAAACTTCTAGCTGAGAAGACAATGTTATGGCATAAGAGACTTGGTCACATTGGTGAGAAGGGTCTTAGAGCCCTGAAAAATAAAAACCTCATCAAGGGATTAGATGATTGTAATCTTGATTTTGACTTTTGTGAACATTGTATATATGGAAAGAAAAATTGTGTTCAATTTTACTCGAGTTCTCATAGGTCTTTTGGTGTGGTGGATCTTATTCATTCTAATGTGTTTGGTCCAATGAATGTTCCTTCGATCTCTAAATCTATATATTTTGTTTCATTCATTGATGATTATAGTAGAAGGACATGGGTTTATTTCATCAAGAGCAAATCTGAAGTCTTTAGTCAGTTCAAAGAGTTCAAGGCTTTTGCAGAGAATCAAACTAGTAAAAAGATTAAGTGTTTGAGAACTGACAATGGTGGAGAGTTTTGTTCTGCAGAGTTATAAGTTCTGTAAAGAACATGGGATTGAAAGACATAAGACATCTCAATACACCCCTCAGCAAAATGGAGTTGTGGAGAGGATGAACATGATGCTGATGGAGAAGGCTAGGAGTATGCTTAGTGGAGCTAGCCTCGAACAAAAGTTTTGGGTTGAAGCTGTTGCCACTGCTTGCTACCTGGTAAACAGTTCTGCTACCTCAGCTCTTCTTGGTAAGACACCCATGGAGGTGTGGTTTAGTAAGAAGCCATCTTTAAGACATCTTTGAGTTTTTGGTTGTCAGGCATATGCTCATGTGCCTAGGGAGAAGAGGTCAAAATTGGAGAACAAGGCTGTTAAGTGTATCTTCATTGGCTATGGTGTAGGTGTGAAAGGGTACAAGCTTTGGAATCCTATGGCCGAAAAAGTGTTGTATAGCAGAAGTGTTATTTTCAAAGAGCTAACACCTTCTCCTATTGTTCTATAGCCAGAAGAGATAGAAAAGAAAGAGGATGTGGTTTAGTTTCCTTCTACCCCTGAGAAGACTGAACTGAAAGACCCTATGAGACCTGATGATGAGGAGAGCTCTAGCAGCTCTGAAAGCCCAGAAGAAGAAACAGAACCTCATCCTCAGCCCTTGAGGAGGTCTACACGAACAAAGAAGCAAACTGAAAGGTTTGGATATTCATTATTAGATTCCAGTTGTGCTTTTGCCTTGATTACTAACACTGATGAGCCTAGAACTGTGAAAGAGACTATGGTTATGAAAGATGCAGGTTCCTAGAAGGAGGCCATGAAAGATGAGATGGCTTATTTGGAGAAAAACAAAACTTGGGACTTGATTCCTTTGCCTAAAGGACAGAAACCCGTTGGCTGTAAATGGGTGTTCAAGAAGAAATTCGGTGCAGATGGTAGTGTTGAGAAGTACAAGGCTAGATTGGTTGCGAAGGGGTAGTCACAAGTGGAGGGAACTGATTATGGTGAAATTCTCTCCCATTGCAAAGCTAACATCCATTTGGTTCCTATTATCTCTTGCAGTGATTTATGACCTAGAAGTGCAGTAGATGGATGTGAAGACAACATTCCTTCATGGTGACTTAGAGGAAGAGATTTACATGTCACAGCCAGAGCATTACATAGAGAAAGGTAAAGAACATTTGGTTTGCAAGTTGAAGAAGTCTTTGTATGGTTTGAAGCAATCTCCTAGCATGTGGTTGATGTAGGAGCATCCAATCCTCAGTGGCCTCCATGAGGCATTTAACTAATCTATGTTCATGTTTGTTGTTTCCAATAAGGTCCTAAAAGACCATTCAATGTAATATGGTCTATTTGACCAATGCATGTTGAGTTAGTTTGTATTTAGGTTTATGTTGTAAGTCCCAAGGACTTTTGTCGAGCTATAATCTTGAATGTTGTTAGACAGTTGGAGGTTGTTAGATCTCCCAGCCCCTTGGAGTCATCTCCCAGCCACTTGGAGACATTTTAGTACTACTGAGGGTAAGTGAATAAATACCCCAGGATCAGATCGATTGTGAGGATAGATAGTAGTAGTGCGAAGTTGAGTTGTGCATTTGTAAGAACGGAGCATCTGTATACATTCCTGAAAGCATAAATAACAAGGTCTTGTTTGTGTTGTGCAACTTTCTGCTATTTGTTCTCATTAGGTTTTCTTCTGTAATAATTGATTTGCTATTTTGGGAACGAGATGGATCATTAATCCATTCCATCGGTTAGATTTCTTTGCAATCGGTGGAATGGCTGTATAGTTTGCTTCTGTGTTTTTGTTTTGTTCATTTTATGTTTGCAGGATCGTGGGTGAGATGCATTGACAGATCCTGGCATTGATATGTCCTAGGCTGGCAGGGTGTAAAAGTCTGTATGATTGCGGGAGAAATAGATCTATGCAATCGCAAAGTTTCCAGCGGATCAAAACGGTGAAACTCTGCGTTGTTCTCTCAGACATACAATTTGTGTGTATATCACATTTGCATGTCAGATATACATTCCGTGTGTATATCGTAGTTGTTTGTTGAGTGTGTATGTTGTAAAGCACATCGGAAGCATTGAGGTTGTAAACAATAAACATACATCGCGAATATACATTATGTGCATATATCACTAATGTATATCAGGTTCATTTCCTGTGTATCCCATAGTTGCATGTTTGTGAGTATCTTGTAGTTGGTTATCACCATTGTATGTGGTGGATGTACATTGTAAATGTACAAGTATATCGACATACAAAGGAAAGAGAAAATTGAAGGTTCCAACCGACATACAAGGAAGTCAACAGTTGGTCAAACCCATCAAATGCATATTCAGGTTGCATCTTTAGGATGTATGTTTGAATGTACATTGTGAATGTACAAGGAGGTCAACGGCCGATCAATGGTAGGTTTGTATGCATGTTTTGAATGCATCTTTCAAATGCGTGTTCAACAAAGTCTGTTTTGAATGTATCCTTCGAATGTATATTGGAATATACATTTCGCAGATACATTGTATTGGATACACGACCGACAGCAGCGGTGAAGGAAACCAGTGATCACAGGTCAACTGAAGTATATTGTGATTGTATGTACATTGGGTAATGTATCTTGTGGAAGATGCATTTAGGTCACCGGTGATTGCAGGTCATGCGATGCATGAATAGGCTTGGTTGCATCAGGGTGATCTGTGTATTAGAGTAAGGTTTGGAGAGGGAGCCGATGGTAAATGTTATACCGATGGTCGCGAGGAGCAAAGATTCATCGGGGAGAGTAGTAGATCAGGGTGACAGTTGATCACTCGGCTGATGGAAGTGGGTCACAGCGAAGAGAGAGCTATCGGTATGAGATACGCGATCGGGGGAATGGTATTTTAGTCAGCCAATGGTGCATAGTCTTGTCGATAGGCAAGTAAAGCATAAACATACAATGGAAAATGTATGTTAGGGTTTTTGGCTCCTCATCATATTGGTATCAAAGCTTAGCAAAAGGTCTAGGCTGTTGTGTGTTGAATCTATCACTGAGAAGGCAGAAGTAGAAGGATTGAGAGGTTGACAAGATGCCTCTGAAAGGTAATGGTACTGCCAGAGAGTTGCAGGAGATGAAGGAAAAACATGCTAAAGAGATGAGAAAGATGAAAGAGCTTGCTGAAGCACTTCAAGTCGGGCTTGTAGCCTTGGAAATGAACAAAAAGAGAGAAGTGGAAGACAGTGAATCAGAAAAAGAAGAGGATGCTGAAGAATTTGAAGAGGTAGATGAAGATTTGAATCCTAAAGATTAGAGATTTGCAAAACTATTAAGGGCAGTTTAGAGTGATAAACCTAAGGTAAAGGTTGATGTTCCAAAGTATAATGGAAGTTTAAATGAGGAAGAATTACTTGATTGGATTGCTTCATTAGATAATCATTTTGAATATGAAGAAGTTCCCGAGGAGCAAAAAGTAAAGATTGCAAAGACCAAATTAGGAGGTCATGCTTTGGTATGGTAGGATTATGTACAATCAGAGAGGAGGAAGCAAGGTAAGTCAAAGATTTCTTCATGGGACAAGATGGTAGCAAGGATCAAAGGTAAATTTTTACCCAAGGATTATGAAGTTCAAATGTTTAAGAAGCTTCAATTTTTAAGGAAAAAAGAAATGGATGTGAAAGCATATACTGAGGAATTTTATAAATTTAGTATGAGGTCTGGTCATCATGAGAATGAGGTTGAAAAGGTTGCTAGATATTTGGCTGGTTTGAGATTGAATATACAGGATGAATTAGTTTTAGCTAACCCTAGGAGTGTAGAAGACTGTTATCAAATGGCAATCAGGATTGAGGAAAAGATGAAAAGAAGACAAGACAAGTCCATGAGAGGAAGAGGCAACAATATAAGGGGGAGAGGATCAGCCCCTGCAACAAGACAAGTCAATGAGGATCAAGAAGAGATTGGTAAAGGACAAGAGCAGTCTAATTTTAGAGGTGGATGGAAAGGTACAAGAGGCAGATTTGGAGGTGGAAGAGGTTCTAATACATTTTTAGGAAAGTGCTATACCTGTGGTGAGTTTGGTCATCCATCCTTCAAGTGTCTTGAAAAGTTTGGTACTACTTCAAGTGGTAATGAAAGAAGAAGTGAAAAGAGAGTTCAAATTGTGCAAGAGAATGAGGGGAGTATGACAACTCCTGAAGCAAATTTGGAATCAAAAATAGGAGAAAGTTTGATGATCAGAAGGACAGTGTTGCAAACATCTAAGCAGACAGATTTGAGCCAAAGAAGGAACTTGTTCAAGACTACATGCAAATGTAGAGGTAAAGTATGCAAAATAGTAATAGATTTTGGTTCAACAAACAACATGGTATCTCAAGAAATGGTGGATAAACTAAAATTGGAAAGGATTCCTCATCAAAATCCTTACAAAGCATCTTGGGTAAGTGATAGTCAATCACTTTTGGTATATGAACAGACATATGTTGATTTTCATATTGGTGAATATCAGGATAGGGTTTTGTGTGATATTTTGCCCATGGAATGCTGTCACCTACTTTTAGGTAGGCCATGGCAATTTGATAGGAGAGCATTGTATGATGGATATGCTAACATCTACACCTTTATGAAGGAAGAACTTTTGTAATGCAACCATTGCAGGAGGATGCTGAAGCAAAGAAGACAACTAAGATCATTTTGGTAGGAAAGAAAGAGTTTGTGAAGATGCATGAAGCAGAGATAAAGAAAGTTGATGATATCTCAAGGAATGGGATTGCTGGAGATCACAGTTTGAAGATTATTTCAGTTCTGACTGATGGAGATTAGATGGATCAACAAAAGGTCAAAGAGCAAGTTTACAAGCAGCGACAAGTTGATTGGAAACACAAGGATGTTATCATAGTAGGGACAATTGTTTGTCCTCTAAAACCAACAAGAGTTGAAAGATAAACATATTCTGTCATAGCAGCAATACAAGCAGAATTACCCAAGGTTTATAATGCAAGTGTTTAGACAGAGATCACAATAAGAAAGCATGGCAAGCAAAGGATCGGTCTGGAGTCTTTGATTCCATGGAAGCAGGTTGCAGTTCAGAGATCATGGGGAAGACATGAGACAGCAAAGAGTACATGTAGAATAAACCCAAGCATTAACTCATGGGGCATGAGTTCTTTTCGTGGTGGGGTGTATGATGCAGGAGCATCCAATCCTCAGTGGCCTCCATGAGGCATTTAACTGATTTATGTTCATGTTTGTTGTTTCCAATAAGGTCCTAAAAGACCATTCAATGTAATAAGGTCTATTTGACCAATGCATGTTGAGTTAGTTTGTATTTAGTTTTATGTTGTCGAGCTATAATCTCGAAGGTTGTTAGATAGTTGGAGGTTGTTAGATCTCCCAGCCACTTGGAGACATTTCAGTACTACCGAGGGTAAGTGAATAAATACCCCAGGATCAAATTGATTGTGAGGATAGATAGTAGTAGTGCGAAGTTGAGTTGTGCATTTGTAAGAACGGAGCATCTGTATACATTCCTGAAAGCATAAATAACAAGGTTGTATTTGTGTTGTGCAAATTTTTGCTATTCGTTCTCATTAGGTTTTCTTCTGTAATAATCGATTTATTGTTTTGGGAATGAGATGGATCGTTAATCCATTCCACTAGTTAGATTTCTTCGAAATCGGTGGAATGGCTGTACAATTTGCTTCTGTGTTTTTGTTTTGTTCATTTTATGTTTGCAAGATTGTGGGTGAGATGCATTGACAGATCCTAGCATTGATATGTGCTAGGTTGGCAAGGTGTAAAAGTCTATATGATTGCGGGAGAAACAGATCTGTGCAATCGCAAAGTTTCCAGCAGATCAAAACAGCGAAACTCCGCATTGTTCTCTCAGACATACAATTTGTGTGTATATCGCATTTGCATGTCGGATATACATTTTGTGTGTATATCGTAGTTGTTTGTTGTGTGTGTATGTTGCAAAGCACATCGGAAGCATTGAGGTTGTAAACAGTAAACATACATCATGAATATACATTCTGTGCGTATATCGCTGATGTATATCAGGTTCATTTCATGTGTATCCTGTAGTTGCATGTTTGTGAGTATCTCACAGTTGGTTATCGCTGTTGTATGTGGCGGATGTACATTGTAAATGTACAAGTATATCGACATACAAAGGAGAGAGAAAATTGAAGGTTCCAACCGACATACAAGGAAGTCAACAGTTGGTCAAACCCATCAAATGCATATTCAGGTTGCATCTTTAGGATGAATGTTTGAATGTACAAGGAGGTCAACGGCTAGTCAATGGTCATTTTGTATGCATGTTTTGAATGCATCTTTCGAATGCGTGTTCGGTGAAGTCTGTTTTGAATGTATCCTTTGAATGTATATTGGAATATACATTTTGCAGATACATTGTATTGGATACAAAGTGCGATTGTAGGTCAACTGAAGTATATTGCGATTGTATGTACATTAGGTAATGTATCTTGCAGCAGATACATTTAGGTCACCGGCGATTGCGGGTCATGCGATGCATGAATAGGCTTGGTTGCATTGGGGTGATCTATGTATCAGAGTAAGGTTTGGAGAGGGAGCCGATGGTAAATGTTATACCGATGGTTGCGAGGAGCAAAGCTTCAGCGGGGAGAGTAGTAGATCGGGGTGACAGTTGATCACTCGGCCGATGGAAGTGGGTCACAGCGAAGAGAGAGCTGTCGGTATGAGATACGCGATCGGGGGAATGGTATTTTAGTCAGCCGATGGTGCATAGTCTTGTCGATAAGCAAGTAAAGCATAAACATACAATGGAAAATGTATGTTAGGGTTTTTGGCTCCTCATCAGTGGTACATGAAATTTGATGCCTTTGTGTTGTCAATTGGATTTCTAAGGTTGAAATCAGATAATTGTGTGTATTACAAATTTGACAATGATCGTAATCTTATTATTGCATTGTATGTTGATGATATGCTGTTAATAGGAATGGTAAAAATATGATTTCTGATTTGAAGTCTTAGTTGTTAGCATAGTTTGAGATGAAAAACTTAGGTGTAGCCAGGTACATTCTGGAAATGGAAATCAAAAGAGACAAAGCTAATAGAAGACTTTGGTTAAGCTAGAGTATGTATGTGAAGACCGTGTTGGAGAGATTCAGCATGGCAAATTGCAGACCATTATGTGTTCCTATTTCTTTGGGGACCAAGTTATCTGTTAATGATTGTCCAAAGTCTTCTTCTAAGACAGAGGACATGAGAAGAGTACCTTATGCTAGTGTTGTTGGCAGCTTGATGTATGCTATGGTCTGTACTAGACCAGACATTGCCCAAGCAGTGGGAGTCCTTAATCAGTTTATGGCTAATCCTGGATGGGTACATTGGGATGCAGTGAAGAGAGTGTTCAGATATTTGCAGGGTACTTCCAAGTATTCCCTATGTTTCATGGTTATCCTATAGGACCTCTGCATTCTGTGAGTATACGAGGATTTATGGATTCTGATTGGGCAGGTGACATTGATAGTAGAAGATCCACCAATACTTATGTGTTTATTATGTTCGGTGGTGCAATCCGTTGGATGAGTAAGCAGCAACTTGTGGTCTCTTTGTCTACGACAGAAGTAGAGTATATGGCAGCTACTCATGCTTGTAAGGAAGGTATTTGGCTTAAGAGATTGTGTTCAGATATTAGTGTTGATGCAGGACAGATTACTATTTGTTGTGATAGTCAGAGTGCAATGTTCTTACCAAAGAATCCAACTATCCATGCCAGAACAAAGCATATTGATGTGCAGTTTCATTTTGTATGAGACATGGTGGAAGATGGGAAGGTGATATTGGAGAAGATAGATACTTTGAAGAATGTTGTGCATGCATTGATGAAACCAATGGGCACTGATAAGTTTAGATGGTGTTCGAAGTCTATGGGCCTCTCGTCCTATAGCAGTTAAAATCCTGTTATTTCTATGGCTCTTACAAGATGTTTGACAAGTGGGAGAATGTAGGGAATTAAAGTGTCTCAACCTTGGTAATTCCTAGCATTGGTATTTGACTATTTATTTATTTATTTGCCTATAATGTAATTTATGTTGCACATCCTATTTTGTCATTTAGTGTGAAGTGGCATGGTGTGTTGTCACTCCACTTGGAATGTGACTAGGATGTTCAACTCATCCCATGTGGATATAGGCATCCCATATTGTGGTAGAGGTTTTCTGCCGTGTGTTGGCATCTTGTGTAGTGTGTAAGGAGTTGTGATGCATAAGTGTTATGACATATTATATGACGCGTAAGAGTCAAGAATAGAAGGTTCTATGACAGGTGAAGACATATGTCAAAGAGCATCTTTGAGGAAGGCATCGTTGGGCACCCAAGTTGGGTTAAAACATGTTGTAAGAGGAATATGCTATTTTTAGTCAGTTATGACAGATTATCTTGCAGCTGTAAGAGCTGTCATGTATGACGGTTTCTATGACAACTATAAGGTGCGTAAGAGCATTTGTCATAGCCTATTCTTGGATGGAGCGCCCCACATTGGGAAGGCATGTTATGACAAGTGTAAAATCATGTTGTAATGTAGGACAAGTGTCCCTAGACATGGGTTTTGGGCCATGAGACCAAATTGGATGCCCATTTCTATAAGCTTCCTATTTTGCCTTGTAAACTCTATATAAACAGGTGTTGGATGGGAGATGCATATAGTTATTGACAGGTATTGTTATGATGTCAGAATGTCTTCAGATATGAGTGTCAAAGACTCTTGAAAGAGCATTGGCTCTAAAACTGTATTGCAATATGTTATTGTTTACTGTAATACATTTGACCTGTGCTTTAGAGTGTGGGGTTTTTCTCCTGAAAGGGTTTTCCCCACAGTATATCTTTTCTCTCTCTCTCTCTCTCTCTCTCTCTTTGTCTACATTCTGTGTGAGTGTGTATGTTGTTGAAATCTTTGTGTTATTATCTTAACATCACTATAACTGTAAAGGTTTAAAAAAGCATTTGCATACTACTTCTCTCATTAGATCGGTGTACGACGTGTGTTCCGTGTACCTTGCTTCTTTTCAGTTGCTATTAGAGCTTGATCACCTTTGATCCTAGTTGTTTGGTAGGGGTTTTTTGTACTGATCTTAGATTGAGTGGGAGTCTATGTAGAGTATTATGTAATCTTGTTGCAGGAAAGAGATGGCAGGCACATCCGAAAGTAAAATGGAAGACATGCTTGTTGATAGAGACCTATGGAAAACTATTTCTGGTGTAAAACCAATGGAAGTGTCTCAAGATGATTGGGATCTCAAGGATCAGAAGGCTAAGGGTCTTGTGAGACTTTGTCTAGCTAACTCGGTCTTGTTAAATGTCCATGAGGAGAAGACTGTGAAAGAACTTTAGAAGAAGCTGGGAGATGTTTATCAGGCCAAGTCCTTGGTGAAAAAGCTATTCATGATGAAGAAGCTATATTCTTTGAGGATGGAGGATGGAGGGTCTATTGCAGATCACCTAAATGCCTTTAACATGCTCATTGCACAACTGACATCTGTTGGTGTGAAGATGGAGGAGGAGGATCGATGTATGACCTTGCTTTGTTCTTTGCCGGACTGGTGGGACCATCTTGTAATGGCCATCAAGAGTACCAAATCCACCTTTAATATGGATGAAGTGGTGTCTTAGCTGTTATCTAAAGATATGTGGAGAGAATCATCCGAGTCAGCTAAAGAGGCTCTTGCAGTTCATGGAAGACCCAAGGAGAAAGGGAAAAAAAAGGACAAGAAAGCTGAGAATGGTAAATCCAAATCCTGTGGGAGATCTAAATCTCTAGGAAAGTCCAAGGCTCTCTGTTGGAACTGTGGTACATCTAGACATTTTTTAAAAGGAATGCAAAGAAGAGAAAAAAAAAGAAGAAGAATGTCTCAGATTCAGATTCTGACAAGTCACAAGTGATGGTGATGCTTTCATCACAGCCTTGGCCACCCATGCATTTGATGATGTGTGGCTGATTGATTCTGGTGCCTTTTTTCACATGACCTCGTATCGAGACTGGTTTACGAAGTATGAAGAGTTCGATGGTGGAAGAGTGTACCTTGGTGACGACTCTCATCTGAAGATTGTTGGCCGCAGAAGGGTCTCAATCTGATTCCTTGATGGACAAGTGAAGGGGATCTTTGGGGTTATGCACATCCCAGGCTTGGCACGGAACCTACTTTTTGTAAGTAAATTGAATGATGCAGGTGTGCAGGTTGTCTTCTCTAGTGGAGGATGCAAGATGACTAGAGGTTCTATGGTGCTTGCGAAGGGTACTCAAAGAGGTACTCTATTTCAGCTAGATGCATGAACTACATAGTGCAATAGTGCTTCTATTTCGAAGAAAAGAGCTTCAGTAACTTCATCTTCACCATTGGAACCAGCGGCAAAGAGATGTATTGCTTCAACTTCTGATGGTAGTGCATTTTGGGTACCCAAGGGCGCTCATGCCTTGGAAATGAAACTTCCAGCTGAGAAGACAATGTTATGGCATAAGAGACTTGGTCACATTGATGAGAAGGGTCTTAGAGCCCTGAAAAATAAAAACCTCATCAAGGGGTTAGATGATTGTAATCTCGATTTTGACTTTTGTGAACATTGTATATATGGAAAACAAAACTATGTTCAATTTTACTCAAATTCTCGTAAGTCTTCTGGTGTGTTGAATCTTATTCATTCTAATGTGTTTGGTCCAGTAAATGTTCCTTCGATCACTAAATCTATATATTTTGTTTCATTAATTAATGATTAGAGTAGAAGGACATGGGTCTATTTCATCAGGAGCAAATTTGAAGTCTTTAGTCAGTTCAAAGAGTTTAAGGCTTTTGTAGAGAATCAGACTAGTAAAAAGATTAAGTGTTTGAGAACTGACAATGGTTGAGAGTTTTGTTCTGCAGAGTTCGATAAGTTCTATAAAGAACATGGGATTGAAAGACATAAGACTACTCCATACACCCCTCAGCAAAATGGAGTTGCAGAGATGATGAATAGGATGCTGATGGAGAAGGCTAGGGGCATGCTTAGTGGAGCTAGCCTCGAACAAAAGTTTTGGGTTGAAGTTCTTGCCATTACTTGCTACCTGGTAAACAGGTCTCCTACCTCAGCTCTTGTTGGTAAGACACCCATGGAGGCGTGGTCTGGTAAGAAGCCTTCTTTAAGACATCTTCGTGTTTTTGGTTGTGAGGCATATGCTCATGTGCCTAGGGAGAAGAGGTCAAAATTGGAGAACAACGCTGTTAAGTGTATCTTCATTGGCTATGGTGTCAGTGTGAAAGGGTACAAGCTTTGGGATCCCGTGGCTGAAAAAGTGTTGTATAGCAGAAGTGTTATTTTCAAAGAGCTAACATCTTCTCCTGTTGTTCTTCAACTAGAAGAGATAGAAAATAAAGAGGATGTGGTTCAATTTCCTTCTACCCCTAAGAAGATTGAACTAAAAGACCCTGTGAGACCTGATGATGAGGAGAGATCTAGCAGCTCTGAAAGCTCAAAAGAAGAAGTAGAACCTCAACCTCAGCCCTTGAGGAGGTCTACATGAACAAAGAAGCAACCTGAAAGGTTTGGGTATTCATTGTTAGATTCCAATTGTGCTTTTACCTTGATTACTAACACTGATGAGCCTAGAACTATGAAAGAGGCTATGGGCATGAAAGATGCAGGTTCCTGGAAGGAGGCCATGGAAGATGAGATGGCTTTTTTGGAGAAAAACAAAACTTGGGACTTGGTACCTTTGCCTGAAGGATAGAAACCCCTTGGTTGCAAATGGGTGTTCAAGAAGAAATTCAGTGCAGATGGTAGTGTTGAGAAGTAAAAGGCTAGATTAGTTGCGAAGGGGTATTCACAAGTGGAGGGAATTGATTATGGTGAAATTTTCTCTCCCATTGCAAAGCTAACATCCATTGGGTTCCTGTTACCTCTTGTAGCAGTTTATGATTTAGAAGTGGAGCAGATGGATGTGAAGACATCATTCCTTCATGGTGACTTGGAGGAAGAGATTTACATGTCACAGCCAGAGCATTACATAGATAAAGGTAAAGAATATTTGGTTTGCAAGTTGAAGAAGTCTTTGTATGGTTTGAAGCAATCTCCTAGGATGTGGTACATGAAATTTGATGCCTTTGTGTTGTCAATTAGATTTCTGAGGTTGAAATCAGATCATTGTGTGTATTACAAATTTGACAATGATCGTATTCTTATTATTACATTGTATGTTGATGATATGTTGTTAATTGGGAATGGTAAAAATATGATTTATAATTTGAAGTCTCAGTTGTTAGCACAATTTGAGATGAAAAACTTAGAGGCAGCCAGGTACATTCTGGGAATATAAATCAGAAGAGACAAAGCTGACAGAAAACTTTGGTTATGCCAGAGTAAGTATGTGAAGACTGTGTTGGAGAGATTCAACATGGTAGAATGCAGACCATTGTATTTTCCTATTTCTTTGGGGACCAAGTTATCTATTAATGATTGTCCAAAGTCTTCTTCTGAGATGGAGGACATGAGCAGAGTACCTTATGCTAGTGTTGTTGGCAGCTTGATGTATGCTATGGTCTATACTAGACCAGACATTGTCCAAGCAATGGGAGTCCTTAGTCAGTTTATGGCTAATCCTGGATGGGTACATTGGGATGTAGTGAAGAGAGTGTTCAGATATTTGTAGGGTACTTCCAAGTATTCCCTATGTTATCATGGTTATCCTATAAGACCTCTGCATTCTGTGAATATTCAAGGATTTGTGGATTTTGATTGGGCAGGTGACATTGACAGTAGAAGATCCACTAGTGCTTATGTGTTTATTATGTTCAGTGGTGCAATCAGTTGGATGAGTAAGTATCAACATGTGGTCACTTTGTCCACGACAGAAGCAGAGTATATGACAGCTAATCATGCTTGTAAGAAATCTATTTGGCTTAAGAGATTGTGTTCAGATATTGGTGTTGATGTAGGACAGATTACTATCTGTTGTGACAGTCAAAGTGCAATTTGCTTAGCAAAGAATCCAACTTTCCATGCCAGAACAAAGGATATTGATGTACAATTTCATTTTGTGTGAGACATGGTGGAAGATGGGAATGTGATATTGGAGAAGATACATACTTTGAAGAATGTTACGCATGCATTGACGAAACCAATGGGCACTAATAAGTTTAGATGGTGTTCAAAGTCTATGGGCCTCTTGTCCTATAGCAGTTAAAATCATGTTTTTTCTATTGGCTCTTACAAGGTGTTCGACAAGTGGGAGAATGTTGGGAATTAAGGTGTCTCAACCTTGGTAATTCCTAGCATTGGTTATTTGACTATTTATTTGCCTATGATGTAATTTATGTTGCACATCCTATTTTGTCATTTAGTGTGAAGTGGCATGGTGTGTTGTCACTCCACTTGGAATGTGACTAGGATGGTCAACTCATCCCATGTGGATATAGGCATCCCATATTGTGGTAGAGGTTTTTTGCCATGTGTTGGCATCTTGTGTAGTGTGTAAGGAGGTATGACGTGTAAGTGTTATGATGGATTCCTATGACAAATTCTATGACGCGTAAGAGTCAAGAATAGAAGGTTCTATGATAGGTGAAGACATGTGTCGAAGAACACCTTTGAGGAAAGCATCTTTGGGCACCCAAGGTGGGTTATGACATGTTGTAAGAGGAATATGCTATTTTTAGTTAGTTATGACAGATTCTCTTGCAGTTGTAAGAGCTGTCATGTATGCCGGATTCTATGACAGTTGTAAGGTGCGTAAGAGCATTTGTCATAGCCCATTCTTGGATGGAGCGTCCCACATTGGGAAGGCATGTTATGAAAAGTGTAAAATCATGTTGTAATGTAGGACAAGTGTCCCTAGACGTGGGTTTTGGGCCATGAGGCCAAGTTGGACGCCCATCTCTAGAAGATTCCTATTTTGCCTTGTAAACTCTATATAAATAGGTTCTTGGATGGGAGATGCATATAGTTATTGACATGTATTGTTATGCTATCAGAATATCTCCAGATACGAGTGTCAAAGACTCCTAAAAGAGCATTGGCTCTAAAATTGTATTGTAATATGTTATTGTTTACTATAATACATTTGAGCTGTGGTTTGGAGTGTGGGGTTTTTCTCCCGAAAGGGTTTTTCCCATGATATATCTTGTCTCTCTCTCTGTCTACATTCTGTGTGAGTGTGTATGTTGCTGAGATATCTATGTTATTGTTTTAACATCATTGTAACTGTAAAGGTTTAAAAAAGAATTTGCATAATACTCTCATTAGATTGGTGTAGGAAGTGTGTTCCGCATACCTTGCTTCCTTTCACCACTAAGGACCCTTTAAAAGGTTGATTCTTCTAAACTTATACAAGTAGATATCCTAGATTCAACATTAAATGTTAAGTTAGTTGATGAAGAATAGTTCAATCAACACAATCATGCCAAGAGATACTAGCCAAACAAGTCAAATTGTAGGATGAGATAGTCTCCAAGTCAAGTTAGAGGTCTATGAACACACAACTATGTTTACTACAAATGTCTATTTATATTGAAACTTTGGCCAAAGTGATGCATTTGTCTCTGCATGTATTAGTTGGTTCACAATGTCTAGATGGTGTAACTTGTCAAAATGATCATACTTATCTAGAATATTGTTTAGAGTTGTATGGTCGATTGTGTTACGTAGGACACAAGACTAAGACTTAGATGGAAACTTGTTAGATCCATATGTCTACACTCTTCATGAAGGGTAGGGCCACTTCCAAAAAGGAGGGTGTGGGGGGGCTGTCAGTCTGTGGTTGGAGGTAAAGCACTTGGATGATGCTCTCCCTCTATAGCTGAAGACTCGCCAAGACTTGAATGACATATATCAAGATTCTAGAGATAGTATTGTTTATGTTAAACTTCATGTTATGATTTATTATGTAAAACTATTCTTTTGCCAAGTGCAATGTATTTGTAAATGTAAAGTGAAATGTTTTTACTATAATCTATCTTTGAATATACTGAATTTCAAGGTTAAAAAATATTCAAAAAATATATGCTTTTATTTCTTTGAAATATTTTAAATGATAAAAAATATATATTTCACTCATGTTTATCATGTTCTTTTACTTTTTTAGTAAATTGTGTGTGTAATTCTGAGTAATATGAGAAGGCATGTTACACATGCCATGCTCTGCTTTATAACTACAAGAGTATATATATAGGCACCTATCCCGAAGCACCTCCTAAACTATAAAGATTTATGCATAACCTATGAATAAAGAAAACTTTCTTTAAAGCTAACTACAAGTTGCATAAATATTCTATCTCTAAATATAACCTATACATGATTAGCTATTTTTATGCATTCTCGTAAAGTCATGCATTCACTTTCGATATCTAGGCACTATTTATGGCACAAATACAAACTACTACATTTTGGTGCTAGCTGAATTAGTGCACAATAAAATCAACAAATCAAATGCGTAGAAAAAAAATGAGATAGGAAAGAAGTAGGATAAATAAAATATGATTGACAAAGAAGAAGGATTTTTAGGATACTCAAGAAATTTTCTTAAATCTTTCTAACATGAATAATCAAAGGAGAGCTTGAGAACATAGTAGAAGTAAACACAAAGGGGGGGGAGAAATTGGGAGTGTGAAGGAGTGTGAAGGAGAGGAAAGCACAAGTAGCCATTTGATATGTTTTAACCATGCATATTATTTGATAATTTGATAACATGTAAGGATATGCAAGATAAATATTAGGAAGTACCTTGAGGTCATATGTGGAAGAAGGGAACTTGTAAAATAATGTTGTGTAGTTATGAGGCCTCAATTGCTCATGTAGGAGCCAAAACCATTTTCAAGATTAGAGCTCTAGCACCTGAGGTTGGGACATAGGAGGCCACCTAATTTGGTGCTTAATGGATGGGTTTGATGACCTTGTTTTCCCTATTTTATCTAAGCTTGTCTCATGTGTTCAAAAAGAAATATTGTGATGTACACCTTTTGTTGAATTGTGCTTTGAAGTTTGCTTGAGTCTAGGATACATTGTTTCACAATAGTTGGGTAGATTTTATGTCAAGCCCTACGCCAAGTTGAAGTCCAAGGGAGTGAATGCAAGGTGGCATAGATGCTTAGGAATTTTAGAGTAGTTGTAGAGATTTTAACACTAATAGCTCACACATGAACACCATTCCCAACACTACATGCGGAAACATACCTACTATAAGGGTGGTTGAGTGAAACAACAAACCCTTGCACTTTGTTTGGCCAACATGAACAGATGGTGACATTGAGTGAAGAGGTATGTGGTGATATCACTTAACCTTGTGATACTATGTTAATTAATATCTAATGTTTCTTACATAAAATTAGGTGTTTAGTAAGATTTAGGTTTGGTATGAGATGTTTAGGAATATTTTTATGTGAGTACTAACCTGTAGACGTGGTTGAGCCATATAGGTGGTGTAGTAGCTAGCAGGCTAATGATTAGGAAACAAACATGTAATGTCCCATAAAAATAGACCCCATTTTTAAAAGGTGTGTAAATTATATAACTAGACACATGTTTTGCTTCCAAACACATTCTCGCCCTAAAGGGAGCCATAGATATCCCACTTGCATCCACATGGGCAACAAAATTTTCATCTACCACTATGGATTTGTAATGATTTAATCTAGCGATTTCTTTAGGTTTGATTTTGAAGATGGAATCTTATCATAACTAGAAGCCACAAGGTTTCTAAAACTTCCAAGTTCAAATCAAAACTAGAAATATATTATAACATGATCTCACATTACCTTTTAGGATCCTTCCCAAAATAGAGTCCTTTTTTCTAGCTGAGTATCAACTATTAGACTTTTAACTAATCAACTCAATTTAGGAGTTTGAGCCACCACAAGACTTTAACTTCTAGTCTAAACCTTTATTTTTTGAAACAAGATCAAATTATTCTTGGTAACATATGAATACACATTGATCTCACAAGTCTTTAATAGGTCTTAGTTTATTCCACACCCAAGTTTACCTTTTGATCAAATTCCTCAAGTGTAGTGAACCCTAGCCTTTCCCTTCCTTAAATCTCACTTTTAGTAGATTATCTTAACATAAGATCTCCACCCTCCAATTTCCCTCTCTTCCCTTATCCTTCTCTATAAAATTATGTGTCCTTATCTATAAGGCCAATGTTGCCTCTAGGTGTATAGGGTGGTGGCCTTGACCTAATCTCCTTTCTTCATAAAAATTAAATGCTAGACTCATTGATGCAGTCAAGCATAGGGGACCTAATGAAGGGTAACATTTTCCTTGTAGAAATAAATCAAAACACTCAACCATAAGTTTCACACAAGCTCATTAATGTTACTCAAACTATAACAAAGGCCTTTATGCTCAGACCAAACTTCATGACATAAAATTTCCAAGACTAAACATTGAATGAGATTTTAAATATGTTGAACCCTCACACCACAATTAAGAATCTCTCAAATCCAAAATTTCTATTTTATATTAGAAATAATACATTCTCACAAGCCATTAAATTTTTGAATCAACACATCCAGTATGTAATTCCCCAAGCTTAGTAATGAAAAAAATAAGATGAATAATTTGTTTGTGATATAAGAGCAACATGAAAAAAGTTACAATGCACTCTTTTATGCACAAGGTGTCCTAGAAACAAGCAATGACACCCTTAGCACACACACCAATGTACAATGCATGGTGGCATAAGTGAAAGACTTAAACACCAAAGGACAAAACACCAAGATTAACACTAAAAATAATATATGGAGTCAAGGTCTCCAAGGCCACTTATAAACCCATACAACATGCCTGCTAACCCACTCCCCTGATATATTAGGATCCAATAAGCATAGATCCATAATTATAGAAAGTTTAGACTTCAAAAACAAATCTGCACATGCTCAGACTTCACACTTAGCCTTGCAATTCAACTTCACATTTAGGACTAGAAACTCATCCTTGCAATTCGGCCTAACCATTGGAATCTATAGTCAAGCCTATCAACTCAGCCTTTAGCCTTGAGGTTGTAGTTTACATCCTGAAACATCCTCTTGGAATTCGGTATTTGGGTTGAATTCTATAATGTGCACCACTAGCTCAAACCTTTGAGTTGAAATCTCTGAGCCTTGAGCTTCATAGCTTGAACAACTAAACACCATTGAAACATTTCTCAAAACTCGAGGTTTGATGTGCACTGAGCACTTCAGACTTCAAGGTTAGATCACCTCTTCACAATAGAAAATATAGGAACATGTCTAAGATCCAAAGGCTTGACCATTTAGACTTTGGGGTCTGAATAACAAAATGCATTTTAGACTTCAGGGTCCAAAATACAACCTTCACCAAGTAAAAGTCCATCACAAGTATCAACCCTTGCACTCATAGCAACTTGGACTTTGGGGTATGAACAATGACATGCATTTTTACTTCATGGTCTAAAATGCAACTCACACTTTGCAAAAACCTAACATAAGTCCAAAATAATGCACCTTCAATAGTTTAGACTTCAAGGTATAACTTTTATTTTGCATCATGCAAAATGTCAAATCAACATTGAATTCTAAACCCTTGATAAATTCGGACTTTGGGTTCTAATATGCATTCTACACTATGCAAAATGCAAACAAGACTCCAAACTTTGGCCTCGCTGGAGTTCAGATTAGAAACCCCTAATTACATGTAATTTAGACTATAAAGTCTAATTTTCAACAATGACTAGCAAAGAAAAAGACAAGGTAAAGAACCAACAAAGCTAATTTTCTCACTCAAAGAAGCATAACTTCCTTGATTTTCATGCTGGGAGGAAATGGCTTGGACCAAATGTTCAAGAAATTGTGGGCTCTAAGTTGGCCACATGAGTACCTCCTAAAGGGGCAGGGTTCCCAAGAAACAAGGTTGGTAATGACTTTTGCTCCAATAAACAAAGGAAACTAACATAATTAATGTATCTTCAAGAAAAGAAGATATATCACATATAATCAACTCTACTTGAAGAGCATAAAATAATAAATAGAAGGAAATATAATTAATACAAGAAAACTCACCATGCCACAAGTAGAAAGGAACTTGACATGCTCTCCAAGCATAATTTGTAAGTCCAAATAGCTCCAACAATGGTACAATGTCACCCAACCATGTGGAAGCCTCATGCCCACCCCTCTTAACTAAGAAACAATTGATTAGGAAATCAAACACACACATAATAGAATTATGGGGATGACACAAACATGATATCTCATCAACCAAGCATGTAAACATTACAAATCAAACCAATAAGGGTTCTGGCCTCCAACCAAAACACACATTAGATGTGCAACATCCACCAAGATCATACAACTAAACACAAGACAAATTAGGTACCAAAAACCCAATGAAAACAAGGTAAAGGACTACCAAGCATCAAACATAGAGTGTCATCATGTCTTGCATGATACCCTAAATAAGACTTCAACACAAGAAATGACATTAGAGTTATCTTTATTTAAATTTTATTTAAATGTTTAAAACCCTAGTAAATTTTATCTCATTATGTTACCCATATGACACTTGTTATTGGGACATCCCCAATATCAAAGTTGTAGTATGGTCCACTATACTTAAATCCAATCCTAGGTTCAAAGTTAAAACTTTTGCCCCTATGGTCAAGGCACAAAAACCAAGGTCAAAGTTTATGATCCTTATATCGTTCACCCACCAAATTAAAGCATGGATAACATGGTCCAAGTTTGGGATCCCCACATCCAAAGGTTGGAAAACATAAGTCAAAAGTCAACCTTAGCCCAAAACGTCAAGGCATAGAAAAAAAGGTCAAAGTCCATGATCCCTATATCCAATAGGTCGAGAAACTAGTAAGATGCATGAAACTCTTCGTGTCACAAAATAAAACATACAAACAAGGTCTAAATTCAAATTTTGGTTTTCATAAAAAAAGGTTTACAACCACAAAACCCCCAAATTCACCATTGATGACATCACTCAACAACTCCAAAATTTAAGTCACTAATTACATAAAATTAAAAAAAAACCTTTGGTTTTAAAAATGCACAACACACATTCCAACTTCCAAGGAATTACAAAGGATTTTTAGAAAATTTTGCCATAACTTTGGCTCTATTTTGCACTTTTCAAAAATAATTTGAAAGCACAATAAATTAAAACAAATCTAATTATATTGCACATATCCTACTCTATTCATTCCTACAAGATGAAGCCATATGCATCCACCTATTGTGGGCTTGGCAAAAGTAGAACTTGCATTTTTAAAAGCATGTACAAGCAAGAAGATTACCTCTTCCAAGCAAACTACCAATGGAAGAATTCTTTCCTTGAGAAGCAAAGATGCAAACAAAATCTTCTCTGCACCAATCAAAATTCCAAGCTATTCCAATCCTAAGCAATCCTCACAAACACTTCCTTTCAAATGTGTAGAATTTTTTTATTTTTATTTTTATTTTTGAGAGAGAGGTTTTCTCTTCCAAAAACATTCCAAATGAAAAGTCTCCTAAGTTCTTTTTCCTTTTCTTCTTTTATATGTCCATTCTTTTTCTTTTATTTGCAAATATATAATATTTTCTAAAATAGGGACTTTTACAAAATATATATTTTCTATACCAGAGGCTTATAATAAAGTTATTCAATAATATAACTTAAATTAGGTCCCCCTTAACCTTTTAAATTAAAATGCATTTCAAGTATAAAGTAATGCTAATTTCCCATATGCAATATACTTTAAATTTATTTAATTTTTTAAACATTTCAATTAGTGTTTATATTTTATTTTTTATTTCTACTAAAAGTAGGTCATCAACACCAAAATATGGTGTTGATTATCCTCTCAAGAAAAAATAGCAAATTTTAACAAAAAAATTTGAAAAAAATATGATGCACTAGAGGAGAGATTCCTTATCAAGATGGTATAATTCTTTTCCTATTTTAGATAAATAATCAAGACAAAAGTTGACGTCCCATCGAAATAGTTGTGTTTTCATTACACGCAACATCCAAGATTTATTTAAAAATATATATATTTATCAAATTGGGGAAAAAAATAATCCATGCACTAAAGTTTTGAGTTATGAATACAAAAAAAAATATAGAAGGAAAATAAATGAAATTTACTATATAAAGTGTGACGTCCCATTCAACCTTATTTTTCAGCATTTTATCAACAACTAAATTATAGTGTCAATTTTATAAAATGTTACATTTAAATAATTTTTTAAATTTTTGTAAAAAAAATAAACATAAAATACACTAAAAAACCTACATTTTATTACTTTACATCATTTTAAAATTCAAAACATATACTTCACTATGTAGTGATTCAAGTTAAAAAGTTAGATTAGTGTTGGTTATTTCCTTTATAAAAGTGTGACATAGCTTTGAACTTTCACCCAACCACTCATTTTAAATTTCCTTTTCACATAATGAATAATGCACCAAACCTTTTTACTAATGCATAATTATTATCTATCTAACTCAAGCATATTAATATTTTGCAAGCACAACAAGCATGTATTTTGAAATAGATTAAATGCAACACATCAAGATAAAAATAATCACATGCAAAAGATCCAATCATTTTATGGGTTTAAATACAACACAAGGATACTAGAATCAACACCAGTTAGGATTTGGGTTTTTATAGGGGTTCACAAGATACATTACACCACTCAATCAAGTGGTAAGAAGGGCGAACATAACACATTTTCCCAAAATAACCATCTCCAAATAACCATCATTAGGGCCAAAACTTGTGCCTACTCACTCAATAAAAAATTAGGCATACTTGCTCCATACAAGATAGCCAAATCATAATATAGACACCAAAACATGATATAACATAAAGGAAATATAACAATAACTACATTACTAAATAATCCTTAGAAATGACATGATTGAAAACATAATGCAAACATTGCTAATTAATAATACACATGGTGCTAAACTATACAACATAAGCAAATTGCTATATCATATATAGTGAAAATAGTGAACAAAAGCATTGAAATAGTCCATACACACATAATCAAAACATATGCATCCCATAATACATAGTTAGATAAAAGATGCCAATACAAAACATCATCAATAAAGTACATTGATCGCCATACAAAATCTTATCAAAAGGTAAAGTATCCAAAACAAATATAAACAAGAAGTCATGCAGAAAACATATCTCTAAGACCTTACACAATAAATATTTCTCATCTACCCATAAAACTATTTAACTTCTAGAAATAATTCATTTTCAATGTCTAGGAAAATATTGATTTTATCATCAAAGAACAAACAATATTACAACTGGGAAGGGAATAGAGTTGCTGATGCTATGGCTAATTTGGGGACTACAATTACTAAATGGCATTGTTGATGTAGGAAGTCAAACTTATCGAACTCTATTCTCCCTCTTCTAGGGATCAACTTGAAGAAAACCACTACTAAAAATGCATAGGCATGACATTTATAGGAGGGGGACCATTAAGAATCCATATGAAAAACTTTGGGTTAATCTTTTCTATCAATCCTCTTGTCACATGAAGGATATAAGTCTTAAAACCCAATCCAACTTACAAAATTCTACCAAGTGTTGGCAGTTCATAAAAGGGGAGGTGGATTCACTTTTTAAAGACCTTGTTTCCATCTTATTTATCCATAATTCACCTAGGATTATTCACAAGCCCCTTGTTAGATTTTGCATGTAGAACAAGGTGTACATTGTAATGATGATGGATTACAAGGATGATATTTGCATTATTAGCTTATGTGATACGATGATAAAAATTTACTTTCTCAAAGAGTCACCTCTTAAATAGTGAGAGTCAAAGCCTTAATTCATTTTTTGATTGTTTCTTTAGCAAGTTTTGTTAAATGTTGATAATTGTAATTTTAGGTAGGTTAGGAATATCATGGGGGTGATAGATGCTGGACCAAACCCACATCATGTGATGAAGTTAGGAAGGATTAAACCCTCTAGCATGTCTGCAAGGAAGGTGGAATCACTCCTTACCTTGAAGTGTTGAATGGATACGACCACACACTCTTTGTGCAACTTGTGGAGACATGGAATAAACACAAGGTGCAGGTGGGTCAAGTGATTTTTGAGGTCTTTGAAGAAATTATCCATGCAACCACTAGAATAAATGTGTTGGGATAAAGGTTCATCATCAAGAGAAAATAAAGGATACAGAGAGTATTAATACTTTCCTAAAGGAGGGAAAAGAACTTGTGAAGTTTTAGAATGACTACACGAGGGAGGGTCTTCCTTTTCCTTGGGACCTAGTAAGTTAGATGTCAATTAAATACTTTACCCTTGAAGGAATATTCAAATGTATATTTAGTTACCATTTTCTTTTTCTCAACCATTTGCGCCATCATGTTCTCATTAGCTTCCCTTTCTTTCTACTTAATTCTTTGGAAATTTCTACTATGAAAGTTTGGGTTCTTCACAAGAAAGATAGCAACCACCTAGTTATCCCATTGCATCAAGGCCTTATCTATAAACTTTATCACTTCCATCTTGCTCTATTCCTAGCCAAACCCATTAAGGCCAATCTTGTTGATGTAGAGGCCAATGGAGATCAACACAACTTCAATAGGTTTGACAAAGCATTCAACTTGGGAGGACTGTTTTACCAAGGTAAGATACAAATGTTTACAAACCTACACCAATATGAAACATGACACCAAGCATCTAAACCTCTTAAGGCAGACATCTAGAGGGTCATTTGACATCTTGGAGAATACCCCCAAACCAACCAACAAGTTCTTGCACTTACACAAACACTATTTCCCTCACAATGTTGTCCTAATCCTTGTAGCCTTATTTTAGGGTCTGACAAAGGATAGTTCCTAGCCACCTTCATGGAACTATGCAAGTGGATTTGGATACCCATTATGGGTCTTGACAACATATCAAAGGTGTGTTACGGGTTCTTTAAGAACATGTGCCCTTTTTCTTATGACAGACCTAGTGCAAAGAGCACTAATTAGGCCTAGTTGACAAAGAGACCACCCTTCAAGGATTGCACAGACCTTTCTAACCTATTGGAACACATTCAATATCAGTCAAAATAAGAGATTTCACAGGAATCTTAGCCTCATAGTCGACTGTGGTTAAATTCCATACTGATGTTCCTTTATTTGCAACCTAACACATGGGTATGTTAGGTATTCAACTATCAAACTCCATCAAACTCAACCCTCTGCTCTCAAAACCTTTCCAACTCAATAAAGCAATCAAAAACATAGTCATTCCACTTATTTTATGTAGAGAAAACCAGTGGAATGAGGCAAAATCTCATCATTTCTATCAAAACCCTAGATAAGGGTTGCATGAGCAGTTCTCAGGAAATTACTTATAAGTCTATTCTAGATTCAATTTAAAGTCTCCAATCACATTCAAATTTCTCCAGACTCACTCCTTTTTCAAATTTCTCCACGATGCAAGTATCATCCTCATGGCCTTCTTAAACCTATATTTGACCTTGAAAGATCATTGAAAGGTAGTTGGGGTCGATGGGAAGGTAGAAAACTGTCCTTCAACCATCAAAACTGCCACTGCCTTCCAAATGGCCTATGCCATTTGTCTCCATCTACAATTATCTTATTATTTACATGATTAAGGATTGTCTACAAAGTGTTCAACTCCCTTTACAAGATTGGTGAGCCTTTGACAAGGCATACAAACTCTTAACATGTTTTCTAAATGCCATGATTGGCTCCTCCTATGACTATCCCTATCAAACTAGTGTGCATACAATCAAGGCCATGCCTCATTGGTAATGAAGTGAGTATGAAATCAACTTAGAATGGTCCCAATGGACCTTATTACATCACAATAAACATAAGACAACATGAAAAAACACAAAACACAATATGGATCCTTTTGAACCTCTTGGTGCTCCTGCACCATACTCCCGGGGGTGGAAAAGAACTCAAGTCCCTTGAGGAACCAGATCAACAACTGTGACACCATGCTTCAAAATGTCTTCTTCACTCATCCAAGTGGCATATTTAGCAAGTAGGCTACTCCATTTGACAAGGTACTACTTGTAGGTCTTCTTCCTAGTCTTCTTGATCACCTTGGTATCTAATATGCTTTCCAACTTCAATGGTTGGCTAGGAGGGAGGTCCTTGATACATTCTTCATCTCTTGTTGCTATCACATCTGCATCTGAACCTGCAACATTATCACCTTTGTATGGAAATAAATCTAAAACATTGAAGATTGGTGATATAGCCAAGCCTTGAGGAAGATCAATCTCATAGGCATTAGGCCCAAACTTGTGCACAATCCGGCAAGGACCAATCTTCTTCATGAGGAGTTTTGTTGGGTACCCCTTTGGAAGTCTTTCTTTCTTCAAGTGAGCCATCACCAAGTCTCCTACCTTATACTACACATCTCTCTTCCTCTCATTGGCTTTCTCCTTGTACTTTTATGTATTCTTTTGAAGAGTCTCCCTCACTCTATCATGGATGTCCTTCATGCCAATGCAAAGTCTTCTCTTTGAGCACTTCTCCTCTCTAATCCATGTAGATCTCTTAGTTAAAGAATCCCTCTTGGATGAATCCCATAGACGATCTCAAAAGGACTTCTCCCTGTGCTCCTATTGGTGGAATCATTGTAGGCAAATTCAGCTTGAGGGATGATCATATCCCATGCCTCTTCATGCTGTTTTGTGAGACATCTAAGAAGATTTCCCAAGGACCTATTCACCACTCAGTTTGGCCATCAGTCTGAGGGTGATTGGCTAAAGTGAAGGACAATTGAGTGCCCAATTTCTCCCACAAGGTATGCCAAAAGTGGCCCACAAACTTTGGATCTCTGTGAGTCATAATGTTGAGAGGCAAACCATGTATTCTAACATTTTCTTTCAAGAACAAGCCAATAATATGAGAATCATCATTAGTACATTTACATGGTAAAAAGTGCACCATCTTACTAAACCTATCCACCAAAACAAAAATGCTATCAAAACCTCTTTGAGTCCTAGGGAGACCCAAGACATAATCCATGCTAATATTTTCCCATGGCCTATGAGGAATAGGAAGTGGCTGATATAGACCAGCATTAGATGATGTTCCCTTTGCTCTTTGACATATACTACAACCTTCAACAAATTTTCTGATATCTGATTGCATTTTTGGCCAAAAATAAAATATTTTCACCTGTTCAAGTGTTTTATCCAACCCAAAGTGGCCTCCTAGACTGCCACAATGTTTCTCCTTTATGATGTTCTCCCTCATGGAACACCTAGGAACACACAATTGGCTTCCTTTGAACAATAAACCCTGCTGCAACAAAAACTCAAAAAAATCAGAATGGTAAGAGTCTGAAAACTGAGAACAAACTTCATATACCTCCTTGAAATCCTCATCATCCTTGTACATATGTTTGAGGGAATCAACTCCCACACTTTGCAACTAAATCTCTTACACCATGCACACCCTTCTACTCAATGCATCCACCACTTTATTGGCCTACCCTTTCTTGTGCTTGATGGAAAATGTGTAGGCTTGGAGTTGTTCAACCCATTTCATGTGTTTATGACTAAGTTTTTCCTATGAATTCAGAAAACTAAGTGCATGATTGTCAGTGTAAACAATGAATTCTTTAGGCAAAAGATAGTGCCTCCATTTTTTCAAGGCTTGCACCATTGAATACAACTCCAAGTCATAAGTAGAATACTTTCTCTTAGCATCATTTAGGTTTTCACTAAAGAAAGCAACTGGTCTACCCTCTTGACTCAAGACAGCCCCTATAGCAAGGTTACTAGCATCACATTCCACCGTGAACAACTTATTAAAATCAGGCAAAATGAGAATAGGTTGTTGTGCTACCTTCTTTTTTAGAAGTTCAAATGATTCATCAGCTGCCTTGGTCCAAGAAAACTCACATTTTTGTCCTCCTTTGATGGTGTCTAGAATGGGTGCACATATGTGGCTAAAACCTTTGATGAACTTCCTATAAAATGTTTCCAATCCATGAAAATTTTTCACATCACCTGCTGTTTTGGGAGTTCGCCATGACAAAATAGCCTCCACCTTTGCTGGATCCATCTTCAAATTACCTTGGGAGATGACAAAACCAAGGTAGGTGAGTTCTTCCTTCATGAAGACACTCTTCTCCATGTTAATCATCAACTTCTCATCATGTAATTTCTTCAAAACCTAATCCAAGTGCTGCAAATGCTCTTCCTTTGTCTTGCTAAACACAAGAATGTCATCAAGATATACCACAACAAATTTGCCAATGAAATCCTTCAACACCTCATTCATAAGGTGCATAAAAGTACTTGGGGCATTAGATAGGCCAAATTGCATCACCAACCACTCATAAAGACCCTCATTTATTTTAAAGGTAGTCTTCCATTCATCCCCTTGCCTTATCTGGATTTGATGGTACCCATTTTTGAGATCAATCTTGGAGAAATACCGAGACCCTCCCAAACAATCCATTAAATATTCAATTCTAGGCATTAAGAACCTATATCTTATGGTGATCTTGTTAATTGCCCTAGAATCCAAACAAAGTCTCCACTTACCATCCTTTTTAGGGGCTAGGACTATTGGGACAGCACATGGGCTAAGGCTCTTTCTCACCAAACCCTTATCCAACAACTCTTGCACTTGCTTGGCAATCTCTTCATTTTGAGATGGTGTCATTTTGTAGGCTGCTTTGTTTGGCAATGTAGACCCTGGTATGAAGTCAATTTGATGGCTTATGTCCCTAATAGGTGGCAATGCATTAGGCATCTCCTCTACCATGATACCCTTGTACTTCTCTAACAATTGTTGCACCTCCTTGGGAACCTCTTCCTTACTAGGACCATGCAAATTAGGACTGTTTTTAGGCTTCAAAATCAGAGCATACCCTTGGGTTCTTTCCTCCTTAAGGGTGTTAAGAAACTCTCTCCCACTCACTATCATGACACTTGAACCAATACTCTTATCCACACTCTCATCCGACAAAGGATCCATTCTATACTTCCTACCATTCTTGGTTATAATGAAAGAATTTGACTTCCCATCATGTTGGGACTGAACATCATATTGCCATGGATGCCCTAATAGCAAATGACAAGCATCCATGGGGATTATATCACACAAGATCTTATCCCTATACTCCCCTATCTCAAACTCTACCCAAGATTGTTCATCAACTAAGACTTGCTAACCCTTATTCAACCATGACACCTCATAGAAACTAGCATGAGGAAGTCTTTTCAAATTCAACTTGTCTACCATCTTAATAGAAACTAAATTTTTAGTTGAACTTGAATCAACAATTACCTTGCATATCTTACCATAGGCCTTGCATGTGGTCTTGAACAATGTCTTTCTTTGAGGGGGTTCTTGTGTTTGAGGCACCTTCAACATGGTTCTCCTCATCATCAAGCTTTCTCCTTCATGGATTGGGGCTGCACTTCCAATTGGAGAGTTAACACTTTGACAATCTTCCTCTTGAATCAATTGGTTCCTTCTCTCTCCTCCATGAGAGCTTGAGGCTTTCTCAGGACAATTATTCATGGTGTGCCCTACTTGTTTGCAATTGAAACATCTTCCTGTGAAGACATTAGAACCTCTACCTAGTCCACCAAATCTACCCCTTCCAATGGGTCTCCTTCCTCTAAAGCTTCCTCTTGAACCTAATTCTCCACTTTGTTCTTGGGAACTAGACTCCCCTTGGCTCTTTTGAAACTAATTTCTGCCCCCAAAACTGCCCCTACCTCTGAAATTTCTGCCCCCTCTACCTCTATTTTGCTACTCTCCTTTTCTCTTCAACTTTTCTTCAGCCCTCAATGCCATTTGAAAGCATTTGTCCACTATTTTAGGGGTCAAGATGCTGATCTCATCTTGGATACTAAATTTCAAACCATTAGTATACCTTGCTATTTCTCCTTTCTCATCTTCTACATGCCCACATCTAAGAGATAGTTTATGAAACTCTTCCGTGTAGGTGGACACATCTATGTCCCTTTGCTTGAGGTTTTGCATCTTCTTGCAGATCTACACCTCATAACCCGTTGGAAGAAATTGAGACTTGATCCTCTCCAACATTCTGCTCCAAGAAGTGATCATACTTTTTCCACTTTTCACCCTCTCACCTTGGGTGTAATTCCGCCATGTGAGGGCAGCACCTTTGAGTTTTGTTTTGGCAAACTTTACCCTCTTGTTCTCAGGTACCTCCTTGTACTCAAAGTAGTTGTTTAGGGCCTCAATCCACTCCATAACCTCATCAACATCCATTTTCCCACTGAACATTGGGATCTCCATCCGAGCCTCTGATGAATCCTTGCCAATGGACTTGATGGCTTCTAGGAAATATTTCTAATCAACATATATATTTTCCTCCTACCTTTGGGGCTCCTCTTCTTCTTCTCCCGTGTCCTCTTCTCCATCAAATTCTTCATCCAATCTCTTTCCCTTCCTCATAGCTTTCAACTCAGCCTGGAGTGCTTCCTTGACCCCAGCCTTTATCTTCTCTTCCATCTCTTGGAATTTCTTGGCCACCTTGGTGGTCATCCCTTTTGGAGGCATGATGCTAGCCTCTCCTTCACTCTCCTCTGCTGACATACACCAAATCCTTGCTCACAACCCAATAACAGAACCTTTTATGGCTCTGATACCAATATTATTTAGAGGCCAATGGAGATCAACACAACTTCAATAGGTTTGACAAAGCATTCAACTTGGGAGGACTGTTTTACCAAGGTAAGATACAAATGTTTACAAACCTACACCAAAGGGCTCATATGAAACATGACACCAAGCATCTAATCCTCTCAAGGAAGACATCTAGAGGGTCATTTGATATCTTGGAGAATATCCCCAAACCAACCAACAAGGTCTTGTGCACACAAACACTATTTCCCTCATAATGTTGTCCTAATACTTGTAGCCCTGTTTTAGGGTCTAACAGAGGATAGTTCCCAGCCTAGACACCTTCATGGAACTGTGCAAGTGGATTTGGATACCCATTATGGGTCTTGAAAACATATCAAAGGTGTGTTATGGGTTCTTTAAGAACATGTGCTCTTTTTCTTATGACAGACCTAGTGTAAAGAGCACTAATTAGGCCTAGTTAACAAAGAGACCACCCTTCAAGGATTGTACAGACCTTTCTAACCTATTGGAACACATTCAGTATCATTCAAAACAAGAGATTTCATAGGAATCTTAGCCTCACAGTCGACTATGGTTAAATTCCATACTGTTGTTCCTTTATCTGCAACCTAACACATGGGTATGTTAGGTATTCAACTATCAAACTCCATCAAACTCAACCCTCTTCTCTCAAAACCTTTCCAAATCAATAAAGCAATCAAAAACATAGTCATTCCATTGATTTTATGTAGAGAAAACCAGTGGAATGAGGCAAAATCTCATCGTTTCTATCAAAACCCTAGATAAGGGTTTCACGAGCAGTTCTCAGGAAATTACTTATAAGTCTACTCTAGATTTGATTCAAAGTCTCCAATCACATTCAAATTGCTCCAAACTCACTCCTCTTTCAAACCATTACCATGAGAACTTATGACAAGATCATACAAGAACAGGGTACGGCAAAGAACAGGAAAAGAACTGCAGACAAAGCAGAAAATTGAGTTTTTATTATTGTTTTTCCTTCCAAAAACTTCATCCACAATGCAAGTATCATCCTCATGGCCTTCTTAAACCTGTATTTGACCTTGATAGATCATTGAAAGGCAGTTGGGGTCGATGGGAAGGTAGAAAAATGTCCTTCAACCATCAAAACTGCCACTGCCTTCCAAACTACCTATGCCATTTGTCTCCATCTGCAATTATCTTGTTGTTTACATGATTAAGGATTGTCTACAAAGTGTTCAATTCCATTTACAAGATTGGTGAGCCTTTGACAAGGCATACAAACTCTTAACGTGTTTTCTAAATGCCACGATTGGCTCCTCCTATGACTGTCCCTATCAAACTAGTGTGCATACAATCAAGGCCATGCCTCATTGGTAATGAAGTGAGTATGAAATCAACTTGGAATGGTCCCAATGGACCTTATTACATCACAATAAACATAAGAAAACATGAAACAACACAAAACACAATATGGATCCTTTGAACCTCTTGGTGCTCCTACACCATTTGTGGAGTTGGATTCCCAACCTAGCAGTCCCCCCAAGGGTGAGGGTTCCAAACCTAAAGTGGCTACTACTACTGGGACTACTGGTGTGGAGCCTACTACAAACCCCCTACTTCTTAAGCCTCATACTGAAGGGGATTCCAAAGTTTCTTGTAGCTCTAAGAATCCTACCACTTTTGGTCTAAAATAAGCCATTATTGATGCCTATAAGAAGAACCTTGTTTCTAAGGGGGATTACCCTACTCATGACACCCCTTCCCTAGTGAAAGGGTCTACCTCAAAATATTTTGTTCTGGAGGAGGGGGTTACTTTAGGCTTGCATTCTTTGAAATCCTACCCCTCCTGCTAAATATAAATATGCTCCTAATGAAAATAATATGAAAGGGGAAAAAGGAAAGAAGTGGCTTTTGTTGACAAGCCACATAGAAAAATAGATAATAAGAATTATGGGGAACTGGTGCTAATTGGGGATAGCAAATTTGTTGGAAAAGTTATGTTCAAGAATACAGAGGATTCCAAATAGGTGGATGTTGAAAAGATCCCAGGATTTGACAGTAATAAAAATCTTGTTAAGGGTGTGCAGAGATCTAGTAGGTTGACTGATACCAAACCTCTTAATTTAGTTGAGATTAAGTTGACTAGTGAGGATTTGAAGGAGGATTTGGAGAAGAATTATGACTTGGAGGAAGGGGGTCTTAAAGACAATTTGTTAGATAATCCTCTTGCTAAAGAAATGAATTGGGAGGGAAACAATCTCTTCAAGGAAATGAATTCCCCGTATACTGAGTCAGAGTCCACTGAGGGTTTGTAGATGCTTGCATGTGGGGAAGGGAAACCGAATAATTTCTCTTTTTATCAAGCTAATTCCCTCAAGTTAATTGCTCTCTAGGAAAGAATGGAGCTCTTGGAAAACAATATCAATATAATGATTCAATTAAGTACCAATGTAATGCACAGGTCAGCCACCACTCTCTACTTCATTTCTTTGAGAAGAAGAAGCATATGGGAACCAACTCTAATTTGGAAAAGGTGAAGAAGAGAAAATATAAGGACTTGTAAAAGTTTATTACGAAGGACTAGGGGAATATCTCTACCCCCCAGGGTTAACCTGTTGGTTATTCTTTTGTTCTCCTATCCTTTTCTTTGTTTCTTAGTTATTTTAGTGTTGTTTGTTCATTGCTCATGCCTAGTTAGGGGCTATTTTAGTTTTTCCTTCGGGTTGCTTTTGTAAACGGTCGGGACCTTGGTTTTCCCACTTATCTAATAAAAAATAAACAATATTCCAACACCTTTTTTAAGGAAATTTTGATAGAGCATGCCTTGTCAAACTAATATTTTATTGATCATAACTTATTAAAGAAACCTACAACTTAAACTAACTAGATACATTTATTATCTAACATAGAATGCCAAACTAGGCATTGTAACCACTAAAATCACGCACAACCTCCACAAGGACCCCGATGATGACTCACAATCCTTGTCACATACATGTAAGCATGAAATAACATCCTCTCATTAACAATTCTCTTGGTAACATGTGTTTTCTTCCTCCTTGTGTTGTTTCCCCTTTATCATTTTACCTCTCTTCACTTTCGACACTTGTCGATTTGTGTTTCCTATGCTTGCGACTTCATCCCTAAGCTGTGTATTCATCCATTTGTTGTGTTTTCCCCTTTTGCCAATATTTTTCATCCATTCCCACCCCTAGAGGCCTTTTAGAGGTCCTCCCAAGCCATCTCCAACTTTTAGTTTTCAGATTGGGTTAACCAATCTAAATCTCCCCTATTATTTCTAGATCTACCTCAGGAGATCCTACTTTTGCAAGTGGAGATTTGGTTTTTGACCCCTGTTTGACTTGTTTCTAGAGGTAGATCCCCTTCTGTTCTTCTCCTCTTCCATCTCCCATCCTACACTTTCACCCAAGTGTTCTCCTCTGAGGGTCTCCCATGGGTTGCCCCTGGGTGACCCTGACTGATGAAAGGGATGACCCATGGGTGACCCTGTCGTGTTTTTTAGCTATGAGTTCACTTGAGTTTTTGCCCAAAATAGCTCCGTTTTCACCCATTTTTGCTTCTGTTTGCATGGAATTTTGTCTTAAAGGTTGAGTTAACTATTTCATGCACCCAAGCATGCATATTTAGCTCTTTTTTATCTTTAGTTATCAACTCATACATTATTTTTCATCACTTCTTCTTGAGTGATAAGTTATTACTGCGTAGATCACTCCAATTTTAGCCTGGATCACTCTTATGTCTTCTAAGTTAACTCTTCAATCAAATTTAGTTAACTCTTATTCTTCTTCACCTCTCATCCCTTCTTCAAACCTATAAATACCCCCTCCCTCAAGCACAAAGGGAGGTAATTTCATTTGTGCACACAGTTCTTGCAGGTTATTGCTCTCCAAATCAAGCATCCATATGCTCACATAGGACATTAGATCCTTTTGCTTTTATTTGTTATCTCATCTAGCTTTTCTAAAAGCTCATTTTGCATTGATATGCTGCTCACATCACAAGCCATAGTTCTCAATGAGCTCATTTCAAAGCTTCAAAAGCTTCTTTTTCTTCTCTTTTCTTATTGTTGCCAAGAGGATCACCTCGCTGCTGCAAGAGGATTAGAGGTTTCCATATAAGGATTTTTGAGGGTAGTGGAGGCTCACATGTCTTCTTTTATTCTAGGTTCCTTCATGCTTTTTTTCATTTCATAGTAATTAGATAATCTAACTTTGCTCTTGGGAATATTAAATACATGTTGCTTTTTCCTTGTTAGGTTAAGTAGATTTGCATTGTTAAAGTAGTTTCCCTTTCAAAAGTTCATACATTAAAAGAAATTTCACCTTCCTAGAGTAAATTGTTCCACTTATTCAGAAAAGAAACCAAAAACATAGAGTCAGTTGCATTAGGTAATCTCATACTAGTTTGCATTCATTTTCTAATTCCTAGAATAGAAAAAAGCACTTTCATTTCTATAAATAGGAAAAAGCACAAAAAAATGTTTTGCACTCATATAGTCTTGCATGCATACACAAGTAGAAAAGAACAAAAACGTTAGCAGCATAGAAGTTTTACAAACCCTTGGTCCCAACACAAGGTCAAGTTTAGTCAATGTTAGTCAAAACCCTTGGTTTCATCACAAGGTCAACACAAAGTCAACAAAGTCAAACCTTAGGTCACACAAACCCTAAGTCAAAACCCTAGGTCAAGTCAAGGTTAGCTTTAACCATCTCTCTCTTGTTTATGTTCACAAATGTGCTCTGGACTTAGAGGTGAGTGGGTGAAGGCAATCCTCAATGAGATAGAGGTGATCCACCCTAGACAACAACAAGACAAACTAGTAATTCAACAACAACAAGAAAGACTCAGAGAACTTCAGATACAAGCAATCATCCAATAGTATGAAAGATAATGTCAGCTTAAAAAAACATCAACGAGAACAACAGTCAACCCACACAATGTTGGAACACCAGAAACCTAAATAGAAGAATAGTGACTAGTGAACCTTTGGGTCATTTAGTTATTTTCACAACGACGGTCAGAAAACAATGCATCCAAACAAACACACAACAAAGGCCCTAGGACACCCTGACCACTCTCCACAAAGTCTAGCTCTCAAGCAAGCCAGACCCCCCATGTCTCACATCCTCTCGATTGGGTACTTCCATGAGAGTGAGAGTGACATGGAGGTTCACCCCGTGGTAAGGAGAGAGGGTCTGTGTGTGAACCAAAGCTGACTTGACTGCCCCAGGCCAGCGAGTCATGTGTTTGAGTGTACATATTTTAGTGAACCTAACATGAAAGGCTAAAGCCTCTTGGTTATGTTTTTTGCATTCCCATTGCTTGGATCCCATTTTCATCATCATTATCACATACCTCGTTAGCTTCACCACATATTTTGGTGAACCTGACATGAAATTACAAATCCTACTAGCATGAGTAGTTTTGCATTCTAATTGCTCAGATTCCATTTAAACATAATCGTTGTCACTCTTTGGCATTTCAACTTCAAAGGTTTAAATCATTGTCACTTTCTTCTTCGTAACCTTCTTTTCCATTTCTTCCTTTGTCATCCTCGCCTTTGCTCATTCCATTTATTCTGTGGTGTCTATGGCACCCTCAAATATGATAGAACCAGACTTAAATTTAGAGAATATTCCATCTAGGGAACCAGAGACTCCCTCTTTCAACAAGTATGTGCCACTTGACCCAAATGCACCGATCTCAAACTAATATGACTATGAACAAGACTGAAGGGAACTTAGGCGTTCTTTGTCTTTCAACAATCCTACATGGGAGCATAACCCTACCATACCAAACACACCACACAAAGAGAAAAGAATATAGATGATATGAGAAATCCACTGCATGGATCAACCATCCACAATCACCTCAAGTACTCATCTTTATGACGAAGTAAGAAGGCTAGAACAGAACTTACAAGAAGCAAAAGATGCTTAAGAAGCCTTGAAAGTTTCTCTACGAGAAGAGCAATGAGAAAATGCTATACGAGAAGAAACACAAAATCATGACAACATTTGCAAGGAAAACCATATAAATGAGGAAGTACCTAGAGGTCCTACACCTGCAAACCTCATCACAACTCTAGAACAAAGAATTAGAACTCTAGAGGCAAAACAACCTATCCCAGAAAGAAGACAAAAATCATACGAAAACATCAGAATTGAACAGGACTAGGGGGCATCTCAGAATCCCCCTTAGCTCAACTATTACTCATGAAATGGGAGTAATGACACATTCCCAAATGGGAACCCTCTTGTTCAAAAAAATCATGAAATGCTAGGAAACCAAGAGAATCAAACAATAGCATTAGGTTATCAAAGCCCACCAATGGGGCTAGTGTGGTCAACTCTGTAATCATAGAGTGCCTTTTTAGGCATATACTCAGAGTACTTAAAGAATCCACTTGACCTGATCATAAGAAGCATTCTATTACCTCGACCATTACTTGATCTCCCAAAGTTCAAAAGAGGAGATCCCAACTCACGCATTAAAGCTTACACAACCACAATAAGAGAACTCCCTTGGGATGGGGTTGTTGCCAAAATCTTCTGAAAGACGTTAGAAGGAATAGCCCTGGATTGGTATTATAGCCTACCAGAGGCCTCAATACACTCATTTAGGTAATCAATCTGAGAGTTTGTCATGAATTTTGACATGAACAAACTTGTGAAGATAAGGATCCGAGAGTTCTTAACTATGAAACAAGATCTGAATGAATCAGTAGCCCACTTCATCACTTGATGGAAACAAGTTCTCATTCTTCAACAAGTGCTCCAAACATGGATCATCATGAATTATGCGATCTATTCTTGTATGCCTTAAACAAGGATATGAGAGAATAAGTTCAAAAGTTACCTTACAAGTCCTATGAAGAAGCCTTGGAAAGTGTCTTAATGATTGACCAAGTAGCCATTGATAGTGGTAGAAGGACTTAAAGGTCAAATGGAAAATTGATGAGTGAGGATACGGGAAATAATGTGCCTGTTATCAAGATTATAAAAAACAATAGAAACACAACAACAGACGGGGTGACAAATCAACCCCCAATTAGGAAAGTAAGGGATGACTATAATGGAAGAGATTACTACCCTCCCAACATTAATGCAATTGATCGTCCTAGAAATAATGCATATTACCCACGAGATAATTATCAATGTTGGAATCAAAATGAAAATGGCAATGACAGAAGATAGGAAAGACCCCCCCATGAATATACTCAATTTTGTTCTTTTCATAGGACTAGGGGGCACAACACGGAATCTTGTAGAGAGTATAACAAATTCATAGAAAGATTTCCAGAAGAACAACAATGACTATTCATAGGGATGTTCTTAAACCCGCAAGAGGTCACATCGGATAATAAGGGGGCAAGGCAAACTCAAGCACATATAGCTCCACAGAATGCCAACATGAGAATCTATCAGGACCCATTTCCTACACACAAAGACACAGAAACAACTAATTAAAGAAATGTAGCCCAAGGTAACAACATAAACATCACACCACAATTAGGACAGAAAGGAGAAGCTAGGATGTTAGGATTGGTTGAAATATTACATGATGAAGACAAGGAAGGAGAGTTTGAAAAGGAGCAAGGAGAAATACATGAAAGTATAATCTCGGTGGTTGAGCCAATACCAACCCCGATTGGACCTTATGAACTCGTTGAAGATTTAAAGAAAACTTATGCACATATTTCATTCATTGACCTCCTCAGGAACTCTCCCTCACATTGCTCAGCACTATTAAAAGCAATAGGATTAAAATACCTTGATCAAATCACACCCCTACCTAGTGAACAAATCAATCATGTGGATTTTGACGTAAACTTACCAAACTCCAAGCTTAAAGACCCAGGATTCTTCTTTGATTTAAAGCAAATGCCCTTTGTAGAAGAACTAACAAAGAAAGGAGATACCATGTTATACTTGCAAGTGTGGATTTATGACACCTGCATCAAGAGAATGTTAATCAACAATGGGGCAACTATGAACATAGTTCCATTTTCCCTCTTAGAAAGAATGGGTTATGGGCACACCAACATCACCACATCTAGAGACACGTTAAGTGGATATGATAATATAAAGGCTACTACGATAGGGAAGATCACGCTCCCTATGACTTTAGGACCAAAGACTATCCCAACCATATTTTATGTCATTGATAAGGACATAAGATAAAATCTGCTTCTCGGAAGACCCTGGATATACATAATGAAAGCTGTACCATCTACCTTGTTCTAGGAAGCTCGATTCCTACATCTTGGGAAGGTGTATGTTGCAAAAGGGGATCCAGAGCCTTTCAACATGATTAAATCCAATACAAAAAATAAAAAAATAGGCATCCCCATAGAATATAAACTTCCTACAAACAATCTTTATGTTCCTAGTCCTACTTCACTATTGATATGTATCAAAAGAATAGAAATTCTGGAAAAGATGATAAATAATGCAAAGATGAAGGCCTTGGAAAATGAGGCACCACCAAAAGAGAAAGAGGTTATCCCCAAGGAAAAGATAGCAAAAATCATGGAATGGATCAAGAAGGATGGACCTCTCCAATTACCTTTGGAAATACTTATGATCAATGTGCAACTGACCTATAAACTCTTTCCTTTCATAGGGGAAAAGCCTCATAGAACTGAAGGACCAATGTTTGAAATAGCTATGCTAGATTTTAGAAATACAGACCCTCACACTTTCTTAGATCTTGAAGAAGACATGACAGAAAGTTACACTCCTTTGTCACCACTAAGTGAGTCACGTATCCTTGAGACACCAGAAAAAAGTGAGTCATATGAACCACTCATGCCATCAAAAGAATCCTATAGACTAATGACACCAATGGAAGATGTAGATTCTATGGACAATGAATCGACCAATGTAATAGGAATTCTCCCAAAGATGTTCATCTACCACTTCTACGTCAGTGTAGTCAAATGAGCTTGATGAATGGGAAGCACTCTTAGTACAAATTGAAATGGTTGAGAGACTCTTAGATGGAGATGAAGAAAGTGAAGGAACATTTAACAAAGAATGGAGAATGCGAGTGTCAGTCGGAGTTGATGATCCTATCATCTTTGAGTTGCCAGGAAGCTACATTGGATATTCCATGGATTTGAGACCTAAGCCCAATGGAAGGATGAGTATAAGCTTTGTTCCTCTCGATGAGCAAAGGGAACCTCAAACTCCCTTTGAATTATTACAATTTTTACAAAACATTCAAGGTAGGAAAGATGTAAAGATTTACATGCAAGATCAATTCAATATGCTAATAGAATTGATGAGGTGCAATGGAGTCTTGTATTGGACTCCCTCCCATCAACAAGCTTTCCAGGATTTAGTCTATCTCACATTACCAAGAGAAACCATTGAGTTAGAAAGGATAGAGTCAAGCGATATCATGAAACCCTACAGGATAGGAGAACTCATCCTAAGAAGAGGTAGCATGAAAAACAAAAAGAGAAGATGAAAGAGGACTGAAAGGTCCCTATATGGTTAAAGAAGATATCAAAAATAATACCTATCTCTTGTGCACAATAGAAGGTGAGGAATTTGGCGAAACAGTTAATGCCTTTCACCTCAAGAAATACTATGTTTGAAAATCATAAAAATCAGAAAATATAAAAACACAAAAAAACCAAATATTCCTAAAAATACAAAAAATATATATATAAAAATAAAAAATGTCAAAAATAATTTTGTTTCTTGCATTTTAGTATCATTTTGTTCATCTTGCATTAAAGTGAATGACTCTCTCTTATATTATTTTCATTTCAGTAAGGAGTCCAAGGTTGCCTAGGTATAGGTGATCCTTTTAGGTTCTGAGATTCCCCATTTTCACAATCACCATTCCCCACTTCATTCCAGTGATTCTAATCAAAGCCTAGCTCTTAGCTTTACACTGATCCTAGCCTTAATGGGTCATGATGTTAGGTCTAAACAAAGTCAGTATTCAAACCTACAGTGGTCAAAGGAAGATTGCAAGTAGACCTTCCCAATTCTTCCCTAGTAGAAGAGAAGTCCAACAAGATTATGAAAACTTTTGGTGGCGCTCAACACCTTACCTTTCCTGGCCAAAAATGTTAGGAGGATCAAAACTCTAAAGGTAGCAATATAAATTATGAGTGAATAAAAAAAATAAGAGTGTTGAGAAAGGTGATAATTGAGAGATAAAATTATTGCATATCCAAAATTTTGAAAGCATTCATTTTCATAAAAGTCAAAAATCCAAAAAAATGAGAAAATCAAGTGAGGCATTCTAGAAAATACAAAAAAGAGAGTTACAAAAAAAGAGTGAAAGAGAGAATATTTCTAAATGTTCGTACCCTTGGGTGGAGATCAGCCTAAGCTCGAAGCTTCAAGGGTGAGATTCTATCAGATAAAATAAAAGAGAAAAGTACAAAGCACACACACGCACTAGCTGAGCAAAGCCAAGAGTCTAGTAGTCTTTAGGATCATTTTCTATCTAGGGACCCTTGTTCTTTCCCATTTTTCCTTTACCCTGGTTCTACCTTGCTTGCCATCTATGATCTAAGTCTAGCGAACATCAATAATATTTGTTATTTGTCTAAAGTTGAAAGCTTGTCAGATTGTCTTATCTAGATAAGGATTAGTGTTTAGCCTTTAACAAAGCCTAAAATTTAGAAGCACTTCATTTCACTCCCACTCCCCACTTGAGTTCTAAATCCCTATCTTACAGACTTGAATAGGTCTCTTATACTAGGATAACTTACAATCCCCTGAATTGAAAATAATATTAAAGAGCAGTCATATTGTTTGTTCCATAATGCATTCATACCAAAATCAGAAAAAGAGTTCCAAAGCAATATAGTCAATGTCATAACTCATGGAATTCCATAGAAGTAAAAGTTTCACTTTAGCATCGCTTGTGTTCTTGCATTTGCATATCATCCCCTACATCTCATATATATATTCCGAAAAAGCTAAAAAACATGTTGAATTGTTATCATGCTTGTATTCTTAGAGTTGAAGATCAAACATAATCAAAGAGTACTAAACAACTTCCAAAGTGAAAAAGAGATGAGTACTCATACGATAAACAAATAACCATAAAGAGATGACTTTTTCATAGATAAATCATAAGTTTGAGTTTTACAAAGAGTACAAGAGCTAGGACAGAATGCTCTCAAAGGAAATAAAGGCTCCCCATGAAAGGGGGCATGGTTTCAAAGACAAGTAGAGAAAAATATCAGGGATGATTCCCTCCAATGGAACCATAAGGACTCCTGCTCCTTTGCCTCTATGTGGTGCTAGTGTCTCCATGAGATCTGTAGGAATGAGGAACCCTACTTTGAGTGTGAGAATGTGAAGGACTTGTAGCACTAGACTTTGGATGCTGAGTCCCAAGGTGGGCCATCTCATGAAGAACAACATTCTCACCCCTAAGTAGGAGAACTTCAACCCTCAACACAACACTCTCTTGACACCCATGGTAGGTAGGAATGAAGATGTCGGTATGCTGCCTAGCTCTAGGAGGCACACCAGGATCGACTAGAATCCTCTCTCGTGTCAAGCTAGTGAAGGGACTCATCAAACCAATATTGACCTCATGAACGAAATCCCTCCACTCCTTAATGCTACCTAGAAATCAAAGATAAAAGATGTGACGATTCATAGCATAAAGTAAAGAAAGGACAATGCAAAATTAGAAAAAAAAAAAAAGTAGACTTATGAGGGTCACCAGGCTGCTAGGAAGGATCGAGTTGCCGCATCGCCTTGTCAGAATGAGGAGGTCTAGGCACTGTAGAGAAACCCTTGGGTATATCCTCCTCATATGAATCTATCTCATGTGCATCTTCTGTTGGTCCCTCATTAGATAAGTCATCTCTGTGAAGAATGTAGTCCTCATCAGTAGAATCTGAATCATCCATGACAACGAGTCCTTAGAAAGGAGCTCCTCTCCCTCCCCTCTATCTCAAGGTCCTAGAGGTCTTAGTGATCAAAACCCCAAGAGTCAAAGGGGTCCAAATGACAGTCCTCTGTCTAATCTCATCCATCTCTTGAACATATCGGTAGCAAGTGGGAACTGGGGGCAAATCCTTTGGGAAGTCCTCACCAAACTGTTGTAAGATGCACTCAGTGTAATGAACCTCATCAAGAGCATTATGATCTAAAACCTCTGATATGCTAAGGTAATACTCTCTAATCTATCTATCATGGGACCATGTACATCCTCCATATCTATATAAGGGTTAGTGCTCATATCTACATCAGTGAGAGTGTCCACAACATGTAATGAGTATCGAAGTGGCCCACATGAGCCCATCTGGTAGCTCTTGGTAGTCAATGATTAGGGAAAGGAATCTCCTTCTAGTACGACCTAATATGCTCAAAGATCCAGGTCATAATCAGAAAGGAGTGGCTGAATGCAAAAGCCCCATGTTGTGCAATGCGATAGAAGTCTCTGTAGACCATGACAAGGATATCTACCCCCCAAGCAAAAATTATACCCTGCTCAATACCTTGGATAATTGGTTCCCAGCACCATCGCAAGTGAGTCAAGGCCTTGTCTCTAGACAATCTTGAAGCGATCAAGTCGATCAAGAACTTCCTCAAGAGAGGAATGTGGAGTCATGGTACTAAAGTAAGCTAAACACCAGTTTGATCCTCAGGGTGGCTCACCCCCATGATTTGTGCCTAGGATGCCTTATCCTCAAAGGAATTTCTAGGAGGTAGAACAAGTGGGTGTCCTCTCATAGGAACCCCGAGAATGCGATATAGGTCACAAAGAGTGATAGTCCACTCCCCTGTCATAATCAGAGAGGAGTGGTTGAATACAAAAGCCCCGCGTTGTGCAATGCAATAGAAGTCTCTGTAGACCATGACAAGGATATCTAGCCCCCAAGAGAAAATTGTACCCTGCTCAATACCTTGGATAATTGGTTCCCAGCACCATCGCAAGCGAGTCGAGGCCTTGTCTCTAGACAACCTTGAAGTGATCAAGTCGATCAAGAACTTCCTCAAGAGAGGAATGCGGAGTCATGGTACTGAAGTAAGCTGCACACCATTCTGATCCTCAGGGTGGCTTAGTCCCATGATTTGTGCCCAAGATGCCTTGTCCTCAAAGGACTTGCTAGCAGGTAGAACAAGTGGGTCTCCTCTCATAGGAACCCTGAGAATATGATACAGGTCACAGAGAGTGATAGTCCACTCCCTTGAAGACTGTGGAAATCTAAATGTGTTCTTGTCAGCATCCTAGTAAGTCAAGATATCATAGCAGATATGTGAAACAGGATGTACAACTGACACATGGCAAATCCTAGCCAAACCCACCCTCTTTAGGACAACAAGATCATCAGTAGACAATGAAGCATAAATCTCTGAAAGCCACAATTTCTCGCAATTGGCATTCCAATGAATGCACATATCTTGCCAATTAGAAAAGAACTTTAGATTAGATCTCATCGACTCAAAAAATCCCAAAAATCATATAAACTTGCAAAAATTTCATTAAAAAAGCATATAAACCTTCAAAATTGCAATAAATAGATGAATTCAGTGTTCAAATTAGATTGAAAAAAAGTGAAGTAAATGTTAGAAAGCATCAAATTTCAGTCAAAATTGATCTATTAGGGTCGCTCCTTTCATCAGATCAGATCTCCCCGGGCAACCCTAGATGTTTACCTAGATCTCCCCCGGGCGACCTAGATGTTTAGGTAGATCTCCACCGGGAGACCTTGTTGCTCAGCCAGATCTCCCCCAGGCAACCTAACTAGAAAAAGGGGTGACCCTATTTTCCTACCCCTCAAACTAAAAAATGCTCTAAAAACCTCAAAACATAGTTGATTTCGACAAATGAAAAACTAAAACTGCTCTAAATGATGAAACGAATACAATGCAACAAAAAAAATCACCAAAAATGGATAATTTTAAGAGATTTTTCACAAAATGTAACCTAGGGTTTAGAGAAGAGTTTTTCACTATTTGCATACCTAACTCTCAGCTACAGAATAAGAGGTATCCATCTTCACGATCTACTTGGTGATATCTACCCAATGACTGCTCACACGATCAATTATATCATCGTTTCAGTGGAATATTACTAATTTCTTCACTCTTTGTCTCTCTTAGCTTAGTTTACATTATACATTTTTAGATTAGTGTTTTCTTTTATGCATCTCTCATGCATTCATTTTGCATGCATTCATTCCTACAGGTCTCACCAATAGAGGCAAACAACTAATCAAGCTCACACGATCTATGGTACATTTGTCATTTTAGTTTTCATTATTCATTTTGATATATTTAGATACCAGACTAATATTAGTTATTGCAGGTACAATTGTGAAAAAATTGACAATAGGTAAGGCCTAGTTCGAGAATGATACCTACCCTTCATGTAGACTATCATCCTCGAAGGGGGAAATATGTAAGCACTAAAATCATGCACAACCTTCATGAGGACCCCGATGATGACTCACAATCCTTGTGACATACATGTAAGCATGAAATAATATCCTCTCAACAACAATTCTCTTGGTAACATGTGTTTTCTTCTTCCTTATGTTATTTCCCCTTTGTTGTTTTACCTTTCTTCACTTTCGACACTTTTGACACTTGTCAATTTACGTTTCCTATGCTTGTGACTTCGTCCCTAAGCCTTGTATTCATCCATTTGTTGTGTTTTCCCCTTTCCCTAGTGTTTTTTATCCATTCCCACCCCTAGAGGCCTTCTAGAGGTCCTTCCAAGCCATCTCCAACTTTTAATTTTTAGATTGGGTTAACCAATCCAAATCTCCCCCTATTATTTCTAGATCTCCCAGGGGAGATCCTACTTTTGGAAGTGGAGATTTGGTTTTTGACCTTTGTTTGACCTATTTTTGGAGGCAAATCCCCTTCTAAATTCTCCCCCTCTTCCATCTCCCATCCTGCACTTTCACCAAGGTATCCTCCTATGAGGGTCGCCCATGGGTTGCCCCCAGGCGACCCTAACTAGTGAAAGGGGCAACCCATGGACGACCCTATCTTGTTTTCCAGCCGCAAGTTCACTTGAGTTTTTGGCCCAAAATAGCTCCGTTTTCACCCATTTTTTGCTTTTGTTTGCTTGGAATTTTATCCTAAAGGTTGAGTTAACTATTTCATGCACCTAAGCATGCACATTTAGCTCTTTTTTATCTTTAGTTATTAACTCATGCATTATTTTTCTTCACTTCTTGAGTGATAAGTTATTATTGGGTAGATCAGTCCAATTTTAGCTCAGATCACTCTTGTGTCTTCTAGGTTAACTCTTCAATCAAATTTAGTTAACTCTTCTTCTTCTTCACCTCTCATCCCTTCTTCAAACCTATAAATACCCCTCTCCCTCAAGCACAAAGGGAGGCAATTTCATTTGTGCACACAATTCTTATAGGTTATTACTCTCCAAATCAAGCATCCATATGCCCACACAGGACATTAGAACCTTTTCCTTTTATTTGTTATCTCATCTAGATTTGCTAAAAGCTCATCTTGCATTGATATGTTGCTCACATCACAAGCCAAAGTGCTCATCACGCTCTCATTGAGCTCATTTCAAAGTTTCAAAAGCTTCTTTTGCTTCTCTTTTCTTGTTGTTGCCAAGAGGATCACCCCGCTGCTGCAAGAGGATTAGAGGTTACCATATAAGGATTTCTGAGGGTAGTGGAGGCTCACACGTCTTCTTTTATTCCAGTTCCTCCATGCTTTTTTTTTCATTTCATGGTAATTAGATAATCAAACCTTGCTCTTGGGAATAGTAAATACATGTTCTAGCACTTTTTCCTTGATAGGCTAAGTAGATTTGCATTGTTAAAGTAGTTTCTCTTTCAAAAGTTCATACATTAAGAGCAATTTCCCTTTCCTAGAGTAAATTGTTCCACTTAGAAAAGAAACCAAAAATATAGATTCAATTGCATTAGGTAATCTCATACTAGTTTGCATTCATTTTCTAATTCCTAGAATAGAAAAAAACACTTTCATTTCTATAAATAGAAAAAAGCACAAAAATATAGGCTTGCATGCATACAAAAACAAAAAAATAAAAACATTAGCAGCATAGAAGGTTTACAAACCCTTGGTCCCAACACAAGGTCAAGTTTAGTCAAAGTTAGTCAAAACCCTTGGTTTCATCACAAGGTCAACACAAAGTCACTAAAGTCAAACCTTAGGTCACACATACCCTAAGTTGAAACCCTAGGTCAAGTCAAGGTTAGCTTTAACCATCTCTCTCTTGTTTAGGTTCATGAATGTGCCTTGGACTTATAGGTGAGTGGGTGAAGGAAATCCTCGATGAGATAGAGGAGATCCACCCTAGAGAACAACAAGACCAACTGGTAATTCAACAACAACAAGAAAGACTCAAAGAACTTCAGATACAAGCAATAATCCAACAATACGAAAGACAATGTCAACTTGAACAAAACGTCAACGAGAACAATAGTCAACCCACATAACATTGGAACATTAGAAACCCAAATAGAAGAATGGTGACTAGTGGCCCTTTGGGTTATATAGTTATTTTCACAATGGTCACAAAACAACTTATCCAAACAAACAAACAACAAAGGCCCTAAGATTGGCCGACCACTCTCTGTGAAGTCCATCTCTCAAGTGAGCTAGATCCCCCCATGTGTTGCCTCCTCTCGACTGGCTACTTCCATGAGAGCGAGAGTGACATGGAGGTTCACCTCATGGTATGGAGAGAGGGTCTATGTGCATGCCAAAGATGACTCGACTGCCCCAGGCCACCGAGTCATGTTTTTTAGTGTACATGCACTAATCTTGAGGAAATCTAACACTATCTTCACATTTGATCATTTATAACATGCATATAACACCTCCATAATTGATAAAACAATTTAGACCTACAATAAACATCATTAATCTCTTCCCTTATCCATTCCCACGTTCAACTTCCTCAAAATTTTCAAATGATGCATTCCCAAGAGGTTTTCTCAAGTTACAGTTATATAATACATTCGACTAAGAGAGAAAATAGGAGATATTTTAGGAAGCAACTTCTCCTTTATTTAAAACTCAAGTAAAAATAGATGATCTAAATAATGTGGTTCCTAACTTGCAAAAAGAACCAAATTCATGTAAAACTTCAAACCAAGGATTCTAAAAGATAGGAACATAGACATGCATTCTCCAAGTGGCATGCAAGATTCAAACTAAACTTGGAACTCAACTTAGAACTTTTCATCACATGAGTTCATGGATTGAGAATATAAACAAGCATTAAAAAGGTGAATCATGCAAATTCAAACTCTCCCCTGACTCAACTTTAACTCCTCTTCAAGTCTACCCAAATATATCCATCTAGGTCCTTACATGACAAATCTTCAACTTGTTATTGAAGTGAAGTATTCCACGCATATAGAATGCCCTTTTTAGAGGGAAAAGGATTAAAATATTAATTTTAATGTGATATCCAAGTACCAAATTTCCTTCACACCTAGAAATCCAAACAAACAAATAAAACACAAATAATTATTTTTTTGATGTTGATTGTCAATTTACTCAAGATGCTCTTGCATTAGACACCTAGGGTATGAAATAAATGTGAGGTTCTACTCACATGGTGGTTTAAAAAATATGGACCTTCTTTCTCCTCCTCTTCCAACTTCTGATTGGACCATATCTCTCCTCCCATTTCAAATTTCCACTTTTTTCTAATCTTATTGTAGTAGATCATTGTTCACCATCATCTAATCTCTTCCTCAAACTACTTCCCCTTTGCTTTTTCTTACTGTATAATTTACATCTAGTTACCTCCACCTATGGCTTATCATATTGGCAATGATTTTGTACTATATGTAACCCTTTGTCCATAACCTATGAAAAATCTAGATTTTCTTTTTGAAACATGTTGTGATCATACATTTCACTTAGGATTCTATCTAACCATTCATCATCTTTTGTTAACAAGTCTTACTCTTGTACTACATCAATCTACATAATGGATTCAAATAAATCATCCATCAATTCTTCTTCACTTTTCTTTCCTCCTTCCTCTATTTCTATCACCAAACTCAAACCTCTCTCAAATATTTATTTCTTGTGTTTTTGGACTTCTTGATTTACTTCTTGTGAACTCATTTGTTCCACATCTAACACCAATATTCCTATCCTCCAAAGAACATACTCTCTACCAAACTTTCACTGAAAGATGCAAACTCTTCAACACCCTCTACCTACTATCCACTCTATGGAGGATGTTCCTACATCTTCTCACCTAGTAAATTTTTAGTTGGAGGATACTCACACATACTCTCATATCCTAGTAAATTTTTAGTTTCCTCAATGGATGATGTTCTAGTATAAGTTGGCCTCTACTTGGGGCTTAAATTATCTACCTAACTCTCTTGTTGGAGAGCTCTTCATTTCATGCAACACCTTCTATCCAACTCTTTTACTGGAAGATGTTTTTTTCACACTTAATCTCTAACTTTATTTCCCTCTACTCACCTTTCACTGGTGCACTCTTTCACTATCTTCTACTTCCCATAACTATAACATGCTCTCATACCATTTGATGTAGTCAAGGATAGGGGATCTAATTAAGGGTAACCTTTCCTTGTATTAATAAATTAAAACACTCTACCATAAGCTTCACACATTCTCTTTAATGTCCCTCAAACTAAAACAAAGGCCTCTACACTCAAACCAAACTTCATGTGCCAAGACTAAACATTGAATGAGATGTTAAACATGTTGAACCTCACACCACAATTAATATTCTCTTAAATCTAAACTTTCTATTTTATAATAAAAAATAATACATGTTGCAAATATGTGCCTAAGCGGTGTTGTCATTGATGTCAACATATTCTTGTTGTCATTGGTGTCAACTATGTTGTCATTGGTGTCAACTGTGTTGTCATTCCTGTTCAGGAGACTGGAATGTTGAGGATATTGAGAAAATTAATGAAGACTCAAGGTTCGCAAACCTTATGGCTATATAGAGGATCCTCAGAGGCTGCTCCAGTCAAGAATTGAGAAGTCCGCAAGAAGATTTGAAGAAGTTATGGTCATCTGAATAGAACCAGATCTTGCAATATTCAGAAGAGACAGAGTGACAGTAAGTTGGTCCGGATTGCTCCACAGTGAAATATTATGATCTGCGGATCTAAAGGCATGTTTGGGAAGTCAGTGTGTATCATCAACTCCAGTGGTTCATGGTTTGGAGGTTTGCAAGCCATCCTTCTAGTTTGACAGTCATGACAGACAGTGTTCTTGAGGTTCCGGAGGAAGATACAAATGATTCTGGTAATTTGGTTTAGAGTGGATGTTATTAGTGAGTTCAATGTCATTTTGGAAGTCTCTGGATTGTGTGGCTACTATGTTGGAGGTCTGCATTGGAGTTTGAGCTTGTTATTGAAGATTTCCTCTTTGAAGTTGTTCTTCCCAGCCTTGGCCGACCAAATGTTCCTAGCATGTTGCGGATGGTCTAAAGATCATTTTATGAAGCATGGCGTGTTAGTAGAGGAAGATTCAAGTCTCAGCTATGATTGGCCAACAATGTAAAGATCCAGGTTAAGTTTGGCTGACCTTGTTGATCATTCCAAGATTGATGAAGTGTATAAATACTTGTTGAAGAGTTGTTAAACATTATCCTTGAGCAAAACAGATTAAATCCGAATAAAGGATTAGAAGTAGAGCAGAGAAGAAAAGGAGTGAGAGCAGTATAGAATGTGAAGTTAGTAAAGAAGAATTTGGGGCAAAGCAGAAGTTTTTGAGCATTCATTGAAACTGAACTAGGCATGAAGTAGATGTTATTTCTCAATTAATTCTTTCTATTCTAAATAAATTCTATAGGTAGTGAGCCTCTCTTTTTGAGCAGTGAGCTCTGGGCAGTGCACTCTAAGGCATGTGCCTTCTATTTTTCTAAAGTATTTTTAACAGGGTACAAATCTTTGTGGGTTAACCCCCACCGTGGTTTTTCCCTTAACCAGGTTTCCACGTCAAAATCTTGGTGGGACATGCATTCTGCAAGTGGCATGCAAGATCCACACTAAACTTGGAACTCAACATAGGAATTTTACATCACTTGAGTGCATGGATTGAGAATATAAACATTCATTAAAAAGGTGAATCATAGAAATTAAAACTCTCCCCCAACTCTACTTCAACTCCCTTTCAAGTCAACTCCTCAAATCTCTCCATCTAGGTGCTTACATGGAAAATCTTCAAATTGTAACTAAAGTGAAGTATCCCACACATATAGAACTCCATTTTGAGAGGGAAAAGGATTAAAACATCAAATTGAATGTGATTTACAAGTATCAAATGTCCTCCTTCACACCTAGAAATCCAAATAGACAAATAAAACACAAATAATTTTTTTTGTCGATGTTGATTGTCAATTTGCCCAAGATGCTCCTACATCACTCATTGATGCTGACATGTTATGTTTTCAACCTTCCCTTCTCTAAGAACTTAGTAAAACCCTATAAATACCACCTCCTCTCCCTCATTTTATAAAACTATAATATATCGTTTTCCTTCATCTTCTTATTTTGGAGTGAGTTCTTGTCTTGTATTGGCATTCTTAGAGCTATAGTTCTTTGAAGTTGTGTTATGGCTTCCCTTTTAAGCTTTCCAAGAATTATTTAGAGGCTCATGAACATTTCTACATGCATTTTTCTCTCCCCAGGTCCTTATTTTCCCTAAATTCCACTATGCTAGTCTATTTTCTCTCTCATTCCCATTAGGGTTTACCCTAATTCTACATATTTTCCACCATTATCCTTCTCCTTGAATCCCTCTCAATCCCTAATATATTTCTCATCCATCTTGTTGCTATTTGATTTATTTTTTATTTCTCACCTTGTCTCTTTCCATATCCTAGCTCCTAATTTCTATTTGCATGTTCAACTAGGGCTTCCATTTACATTTTTTGATTTAAATACTTTTGTAGCTTAGATTTGATTTGCCATATTTCCCATTATCATATCATGTGCACAAAATTTGAATACACATAAGGGGACTAACTGAAGTAGGCACCCCTTTAACTATTTTATTTTGTAGGGTTTCCTTTATCAATTTGTATTTACAGGTGATTTATGGAGTGTTCTGAATAAATATGATATAGGTGACGAAATAGAAAAGTATTCAAAATCAAGTCAAAGAGATTCCTAAAGAAAAGTTTTAGTTAATTCTAGGCCAAGGTCAAGGGTGTCCTCCTAGGTGCCTTACCTTTTCCTAGGTGGCCTTGACCCTATATCAAAGAACTTCTATACTTCATAGGTAGGCTCTGCCAGGTGATTGCAACATAGTTTGATAGTTATAATATGTTTGCATTAGATGAAATCCTTCCATTCTATCTTTTGAATTTTTTAATTAACAACATATTTTCTATTTTATTCTAGTTCTTATTCTATATCTTAATAGGCGATAGTTAAAATCAGTCATAAGTAGACTATCATAGACCTATAGAACAAAATTTAGCTATTTTTAGGTCAAGGTCAAGGTTGCTATAGTCCAATGGTGCCCTTTGGGCACCCTAGTTTTTCTAAAGAAGCCTTAACACCATTCTAGATCAATCGCAAATTTGACCCTTGAAGATTCTTAAAAAAATTTAAACATTTTCTATCATTGTCAGCCCTATCTATAGGTGCATCTAAATTGTATTATTTATTGTTTTCTATCAATTACTCATATTTTTGAAAGTATTTGTTTCAATTTCCTATTTCCAAGCATTATTTCTCTAGTTTTTTTGCCATTTTTAGCTCCTATGTGATTTGATTAGGCTATATTAGGTATTGTTGATTGAAAAACCTAGACCAAAGTCCAAGGTTTTATACTCTGTTATATGTAGTAAACCTCAATGTGATGCAATAAAAGGGAGAACTTATATATGCAATAAGTATAAACCAAATTGGAAAAGAGATTCCAATATGAGCTCACTCCTACAAACTCCCGCTGCTAGGGTTTTACAGACTTCATCAAGCCTGAAGGAATTACGATAACGATTTAGGGTTGGTGAAGGTTTCAACATAGGGAAAAAATTCAAAGAGATCTTGACCAAAGAATGGCCTCATTGGTCAGACTCACCCATGAGCGACCCTTCTTGGATAGAAACATACACAACTTCTATTCATGAAATCAAGGGCAGCCACCTCTCCCAAGCGAAGGAAGTTTCTTCAGCATGCAATGGCAGCATTTGGCGCCCAGGTTCAACTTCAAGGCTTAGGCGCCTAGATTTGTCCTCTGCCCCAATTTCTCCATAGTTTACTCATAGGAACAATAGATCTAATACCACTGGTGTAGCTAGAAAAAACCTTGAGGCCATGGATCAAGGTGCCCTAGGTTCACAGGTATCTTTGGAGGATAACAATAGTGGGAAAGATTCCTTGGATCTCAGGGAGCATGGCAACTAAACTAGTAAAATACTCCAATGTTCTCAAAAGTCCATAGAAATAACCCTAAGTGATGAGGCCAAAAAATAAATAGGTGAAAAATGAATTTTTTTTGCAGAGAATGGGTTGATTGAGAGATTCAACCACTTATGGCCCAACCTTTTGGATCTACACCAGTGGATTACTGAGTCATGGCAGTCCATTTTGAAAGAAAATATTGAAATTTATCCTTGTGTAGGACACTTCTTTATGGTGGTTTGTGACAATATCGAAGATCGAAACACCATTCTTCATTCTCTCTGGGTTTGGGGACAACATTTGCTCATGTTAAAACCTTGGCACCCTGCTTTCAACCCTGCCACAGAATCCTTTACTATTATGTATATATGGGTTCACCTCCCAAACCTTCCTCTTCACTTCTAGGTTGACTCTTGCTTTGAAGCCATTGGTAATACACTGGGTAGTTTCTTGGCAACAGATAATGACTCTTCCGATATTATGCATACAACATTCGTCTGCATCTTGCTGGATTTAGACACATCGAAAGACCTCCTGATAGAAATAATTTTTAAGGTACATGGTCGAAATTGGACCTAGCCATTGGATTACAAAGGATTACCATTTTGCTATAGAAGATGTTATAAAATGGGTCACATTGTTGCAAATCATCCCACTACCAAGATTAAATCAGATCGCCTTGCCTCATGGTGGAAAGATGTTGCACCTCAACTTTACACTGTTGAGAGCATAATAAGAGCACAAGAGACTTCAAGTGAGCATTCCAAAGCCAAAGATAAACTCTCCAGTTGACAAGATTCACATCAAGTCAAGGGAAAAATAGAAGAGCATCCACCAGTTATGCATGGAAATGGTCAACAAACTCTCACGGCTAGTTGTGGGAAATCCACAACAACCCCTGAAACTTCTCAACCTCCCCAAGACAGAGAGATTTGATGACTAGAAGGTGGTACAAAATAAAAAAAAGAGGCCCCTAAAAAGGTGTGGATATCAGGCACAATATGCTCCTGCGCTCTCATTCAAAAATTTCTTCTAACAATTGATGGCTAGATTTGGATATTTAAGTTTCTTAGGTATGCACCCATGTGTAAGGGTATGATGCATTGAGTTGGCTCCCTATTTGAGATTCTTAATTTAGTCATTCGGTTTATCATTTAGTACAATGGGAGTGGCCCCCTACAGCCACAACTTATCAATACAAAAAAAGTATAAACCAAATTGGAATAAATGATATACACCAATATACATAAAAATATATATTAATATACTTTAATAGCTTAAACATGTCTTAAAATTCATTCCTCATGCTTTACTATCACTTATCATCTTCCTTATTTTCACACATATATAATTTGTATAATTAAAGCTCTTATCTCCCACTTTTCCCTTCCTTATATAGCCTCTTAATGCCTTTCCATCATATCCTTTCATATTAACATTGAATTATCTCCTTCCCATGAATTTACCTTTTCCTATGATATTTTACTCTTTTATATATTATTTATGCATATTAGATGTGTTTTAGATCTATTTAAGTGGTATATAACCCATATATAGGTCTAGAAATTACCCAAATGACATGTGTGGTGCCTCACAACCTCCTATATCTTGCTAACATTATCCCTGGACCTAAAACATTGTCTTGTCCTCAAGATAACCCGATGAAATTACTTGTAACTTTTATGCTCAATGGTCAATCATAATGGCCTTTCTTGCTATGAATCTTCATCTATGTGAGTGGAAATTTGTACTAGGCCTTTGTGTTGTGACATGTTTCAATTTTGTTTGTGTATTTATTTTCTTATTCTTTACTTAATAATGGGTTAGTTCTAGGACAACCCTTTATTCCACTACCTAACCTATATCCAAATTAAGGGAAGTATCTTCATCTTTACTTTGGATTTATCAATAAATCAAAGTTTGTATGGCCTTTTTGTTTGAGGTGTTACATCTCTAGTGATCAACATCAATTTTTTCTTCCACTTCTGCCTCTATGTTCCTATTTTCCTTTTCCATCCCTTCTAGACCAACTATTTCTGTGTAGAATATGATAAAATTTGGATGGTATCATTCCTATTCCTTGTAGCATGAACCTGATAGGTTCCCAATTATTTTTAGCCTCTTGTGGTGTCATCTTGAAGTTATTTCTCTTAATCTTCCTTTGTGCCTTTTCAACTAGGAATGTGACAAGAGGTTCAATCCTTCTATGTACCTAACATGTCTTCTCACCTTGATCATAAAGTTAAAGAATTTAACAAAATCTTCTTTTAGCTTATCCTAGTCCTTTATTTCTCCTTTTTATCCTTGATGTATATACCAAGAACAAGGTAGTGCCTCTAAAGTCTAATAAAAGTAGACACACACTAATTTATTTGTTTCTCCCCTTTTAGTCAAGAATCTATCAAAATATTTATTATTTTTCCTTGGATTGAAAGATCCTTTATGAATAGGTATCTTGTGCATTATCTAGTCCTTTACAAAACTATATTTAATTGTAATCTCTAGATTTATCCATGTCAAATGTTATACTTACAAGTTTTCCACCATCAAGTTGTATTCCTATGTAACATCTAGGGCTACCATCCTAATCTCCCCATTAGATTCTTCCTTCTTCATATTCTCCAAATACTTCTCAACATCCCCAATTCCAACATATTTTGGATAGTCCTTATGGTTATTCCCTACAAAGATTTTTATTTTTATCACAAGTCTTCTCCACTCTATCTCATCATTGACTTCGGTATAGGAACTACTATTTATTGCCATATTTTATGTTCCTCTCCTTTTCCTTATCTTCTCAACTATTTATCAATATTTTCTTCTTTGTCTTCTTCAATATAAGTGGCACACGAGATGGCATTTGGTCAGGGAGGGTCATCTCCTCATCATGTGCCTTAATGTTGGGGTCACATCCTTAGGCACATGAACAAAAGCCTCATAGCCAAAAACCCTTAAATGTGAAACAAGAGGTTTCTTACCTATCCACACTTCATAAGGAGAAGAATTGAGAGCCTTACAAGGAGATCTATTTACCAAGTAACAAGTGGTACTCACAACTTCTACCCAAAAGCATTTATCCAACTGTGCATCACTCAACATATTTCTGGCTCTTTCCTTTATAGTTTGGTTCATCCTCTCTGCAACACCATTCTGTTGTGGTGTATATGTAGTTGTCTTTTGTCTTATGTTACATGCATGCTTACATAACTCATTAAATTCCTTAGAACAATATTCCCCTCCATTGTCAGATCTTAATATTTTTATCTTAAGCCCTGATTGGTTTTCTACTAAGACTTTAAACTTCTTAAACTTAGTGAAAACTTCATATTTATGCTTCATAAAATATATCCATATAAATCTAGATACATCATCAATGAAGGTAACAAAATAATGAGATTTTCCAGTAGAATCATTATCCGTAGGTCCAAACACATCTGAATGAATAATTTCTAATTTCTCTTTCACTCTATTGCTTTCTAAAGGAAAAAGATGTTCTGTTCTATTTACCAAACACACAATGCTCACAAAAATCAAAGTGCTCATTAGAATAGGAGAAACCATCCAACAAATTTTTATTCTTAATTATTTTCAAAACATTTTCACTTGTGTGGCCCAATCTACAGTGCCACAACATACATGTTTTTTTAGTAGTTTTAGTAACATTGGTGGAACTACAAGCCGTAGTGGCATCAAGCCTAAACAATCTCCCCATCGTGTTCCTCTCACTAGCACCAAGCTTCCTCTCATTAATCTACAACCATGCTTATTAAATGTTACATGCATTCATGAATCATTCAACTTCGAAACTGAAATAAGGTTCTGAGCCAAACTAGGAATATGTAAAATACCAAGGAGAGTTTTAATCCTCCCATCATTGAACACAACAACACCTTTGCCCATCCAAAAATTAGATATGAAATTTTGTCGCCAAGGTAGACATTACCTCCATCATATTCTTCATATGTGGAAAACCATTCCTTGTGCGGAGTCTTGTGATATGGGCATCCTGAGTCAACCAACCAATGTTACAAGCAAAAAGTAAAACCTCATCACCTACATCCAAGGATCTTTTTGTAGATGAATCCCATGGTTTCTTCTTGTTTCTACATTCCTTCTTAACATGCCCTCTTTTTCTACAGTTCCAACAATTAAATCTGTACTTATTTCTAGGAGTCTAAGATCTACCTTTTGATTTGCCCTTAGGCCCCTTTTGATCTCCTTTTGGTCCTCTTTTCTTAGACCTCCCCTTGACATTAAGACCATCCACCGAGCTATCCATAGTGTTCCTCCCCATTTCCTATGACAACAGAGTTGCAACAAGAGCATCCATTTTGGGATCTTCAAGATTAGCAATGATAGAAAGAATGAAATTCTCCCAATACTTAAGTAAAGAACAAAGAAGCATAATACATTTGTCTTCTTCCTCAACCTTAACATCTACATAGGCTAGTTGCCTCAAAATCAAATTAAATGAGTTTAAATGATCTACAATAGATTCACCTCCCTTCATTTTTAGAGAAAATAACTTCCACTTTAAATAAAGTTTGTTTACCAGAATTTTGGCTTGGTAGATCTCACCCAACCATTTCCATAATGCAAATGCGGTCTTTTCTTTAGAGATATTCAGTAGGACAGAATTTGAAAGACAAAATTGGATTGTACCTCGTTCCTTTTTGTCCAATCCATCCCACTCATCTTGACTGACATCATCGGATTTCTTTTCTTTTCTTATAGCCAACCATTGATCTCTTTCTTCAAGTAGATCCTCCATTTTCAGCTTCCACAACTCATAACCTATTTCATTGAATCTTTCTATGTCCAATCAGGATGAGGATGCAACCATGTGGCTTCTACACAAAATTTGTAAAAGAAATTCAACCAGAACTCCCACTACAACTCAAAAAACCTTCACACTTCCACCCAAGACACAAAACTAGCCAGGGTCTGATACTAAATTATGTTAGAAATGAAGGCAAACAACTATATAATGGAAATCTAATTGCAAATGTAAATTTGATTTATACAATGTAAAACCAATGGAGATCTAGCACGAAAGTATATCAACAATATAAGAGAAAATAGAATAGAAGATCTAACACATAACACAATGTTTATGTGGAGAAACCCTTTTGGGAAAAAAACTCCACACAGAAGAGAGGTACAAGTTTGTATTATCTTGAAAACAAGATTACAATACAAAAATTCCCAATCTCCTCCCAAGTCTTCAATCTGGCAACATTCCTATACAAAACAAACTGATACAAACTACACTCTCAAGTCTCTTAACAAAAGATCTAACACATAACACAATGTTTATGTGGAGAAACCCTTTTGGGAAAACACTCCACATAGAAGAGAGGTACAAGTTTGTATTATCTTGAAAACAAGATTACAATACAACAATTCCCAATCTCCTCCCAAGTCTTCAATCTGGCAACATTGCTATACAAAACAAACTGATACAAACTACACTCTCAAGTCTCTTATTTATACAAAATGAGCTCCCTCCAAAAATGGCATCCAATTTGGGAAAAATCAAATGCCCCTATCTTGGGATTCTCTCCTACATGCAATAATCAACCTCTTATAGATTTCTTACAGTTGTCATAAGGCATCTTCCCAATATGGGCGCCTAGGTCCAAGAATAGACACAGAGTAATAATTGCTGTCATACATCATCACAGAATCTTACACCTTATGATAGTTGTAAGATGTCATAGATGCTCTTACAACTTATGGCACATGTCATAATAGTCCAAAATTACATATCCCAAAGATGGGCGCCTAGATTCTCCAACTCATCTTATTTACTTTTACTGAGATTCCTTGAGTAGTAATAGTAACTCTGTAACAACTTTTTGGTAACTAATTAATTATTGTTTCCAGTAATATTATATTTACCGTACCACTAAATATAATTTATTTCTATCGATGAAAACTTCATCCTTTATGAATGATTTACAAACTATATTAGGAGTAATTAATTACATGGGATTTACAAGGTTGATGGCACCTTAATTCCAACATATTTCTACATGTTATTTATTAGTTAAAACCTATGACATAAAACCTTTTGATTCCAGAAATTACTTCTAGTATTGTACCAATAATTAACATAATTAAAATAGGATTTCCAACATTCTCATGTACAAATCAGGGATATAGTGGAGCTAAGGCAAGATAGAGAGATACATTTGCAAAATTTGGTGAGCTCTCTTCGAAGTTTATCAAACCATTTGTAGACACCTAAAATTGACCATCGCTTTCAACATGTCTTTTGACACCTCTTGTGAAACCTTTCAACACCTTGTGACACATTTTACTCTATGACCCCTTCCATCATCTAATTAGTTAAATAAATTATATTTATTTAACTAATCCCTTTTATCCATTTATCCCCCTTTTAGACCAATTTTTTTTTTAAATGTGCCTGGTAAACTTTTTAACGTGACCGGCAATGCTGGTGTGACATGCCCTCCAACTCTACGCGAATGCTTTTGCCCGGAGCAATGAACTGGTGAGGCCACAACACGGGGGACCTCATCCCCTAGCAAGAACACTTCAAACCCGCGAGCTCGCTGGCCCAGCGAAGGCGTAAAGCCTATGAGCTTGTTGGCCCAGCAGGGGTTTGAACTTTGGTGGCCGCCACTACAACCAAGCGACCTAACCACTGAACCACGCCCTTATTGGCAAAGGTGTTCAACTTTTTTTTGTGCCTGGTAAACTTTTTTCACATGATTGGTGATGCTAGCATGAAACGCCCTTTGGTACCATGGGGACAAGGAGAATGGACCTCGTGACCATCTTTACCGCAACGGAATTACTTAGCCAATCGAGCCAGGGCCCCCGCCCCCCTTTTAGACCAAATTAAATAAATTTTATTTATTTAATATTCCTCCAATTAATTTAAATAAATTAAATATTTATTTAAATTAGCTCTCACATGCCACGTCTCTCATAATTTAAATTTTTTATTATTTAATTATTTATCTCACTCACATTCTTATTTTAACCTCATTAATTGTGCGTCATAAGCACTTCCTCTCTAGAAATTGATTAAATAATCTCATTTCCCATACTCACATTCTTATTTTAGCCACATGTCATCCTCATTAAATGTGCATCATAAGCACTAAAATTAACTTCTCATCCTAGCCATCCACCTCATACTGTACCGTTCTAATCTTAGCCATCCATTTTATTCCTTCTCCATCTACAAATTAAGCCTCTCATTTCATTATCAAGCCCCAATAAATTTTCATATGCACATACATCTATTATTCTCTATTTATCTCTATTTTCATGGCTATTTCATAGCCAAGTTATGTTGGTTTTTGTGAGCAGTCCACAATGCTAATCCATATAACAAAGTTGGTGGAGCTTGGGTGCACTTTACCCCGTTCTATCAGAAGTCTAAATTTGTGCAAGGTTGAAAGGGTATTGTTGTATTGTTTATCTTTCATGTTATTGCCTTGTTCTATTTTCATAGCTTCATTTTTGGCACACTTGGTGATCTAACCCCCATTTTTTGCAAGTTTTTGAGGCTCTTTCTTATAGATTTAGGCTCATTTTGGTCAAGATTTGAGGGTCACTTGTTGCAGACGACTTCCTATGTTGAAATCAACCTCACCATTGAGTTTAGAGTAGCTCACAAGTGAAAATTGATATAAAATACCTCATATTTCTGCAACTGTAATTTATTTGAATTTTTGTTTATCTTAACCCCTGTAGCAGGCTATACCGTATGGACCTGTATAGCCTGCACAAGGGCGATCTATTCCATCATAGGTTTTAAAACAATATTCTTCACCTAAATTGTTCATGGTCAAATTGTTTGTTGCTTCAAATATTGATAAAATTGATCAAAGTTTACTTGTAGGGTTTATTGTTTGCTTTAAAAATCTTTTACCAACTGTTCAAATCCTTTCCCTGATTGTAAAAAATCCTCAGTCAACACCTGCAACTCCCCACCAACCATCAAACTTTCCACCATTGACCTCTTTATCTTCCTATCATCACTACTTATAACCTCGTCGCCACCCTGTGGCCCCTCTGTTGCCACCCTATTACCAACACCCACCACCCCGTAGATCCCCTATCATCACCGCTAACTCCGTCGCCACCCCATCACACTGCTTAAGCTCCCTATTTCCATCGTTGTCCTCCCAGTCGCCACCATTGTTAACCTTGTCATCACCACCAGGCGACAGCTCTCGACTTGCCACTCGCCCCCTTTAACTCTTCGTTGTGGCTAAAACCGTAAACTAAACTGTAACCACCTAAGATCCTAATGGCCCCCAAAACTGCCTAAAATCCTACCTGTCATTCAAATTTACCCCGTGCCCCTAATTCTGGTCTGTGGTCACATCTGTGACTAGGGGGTCATCGTGTCCCCTATTTTATTTTTCTTTTGTTTACAACCCTAGTCACATGGGTGACTAGGCACCTCGCCAAACCTAACTACCAACCTCTAACCTCCAAAATCCTTAACCACCCTTGTGACCACCTGCATCCTCATCGCCAACGGTCAGCGCTAACCTCCAGAATCAACCCCTTACTCTCTTGCATGCTAAAATAGGGCCTTTTTTTCTTTTTTTGCATAATTGTTTGCAGGACTATTGAATTTTCACAAAATCGGTGGCATTGGAAAGATGACTTGCCCAACTTCATTGTGGCATAGACCTCATTAACATATCTATCCTAGATTCTTAGGGATATTCCTTCAAAGTTAGCCATTCTTTGTAAACTTCTTTTGAGCATAACTTTTACAAATCTTAATGAAATTTGGGAATTTTTTTGAAAGTGCTAAAATTTTGTGTAGAATCTACTTATTTGATCCATTCTTCTATATCAGTTCATCATTCTTAGAATTTTCTAGATTTATCATTTTGGTCTAATCCTGGTTTTGTAGCTTTCACTTGCCAAAGAAGAAATCATTGAAACTACTCACAAATTTATGCAAGTTTACATGTCAAAGAAATCTCTGAAACTACTAACAAATTGCTCCATTTTCACATGTCAAAGAAATCATTCTATCACTAATCTAGGCACTTAGTTTAATCTAGGGGGACAATAATTAAACATTGTTTGCTTTGTCTTCAGATTTTGAAACAGGTTTATGCTCTCTCCTCGCACCTTTTGGTGACCTTGGAGATCAAAAGACCCTTCATTATCCTTGTGTTTATTTGTTCAATCCTAGGGACATTATCTCATGTATGTTCTCCCCTTGCTCTTTGTGCGAGCTTGGGGATCAAAAGTGAATAGTTTTTCTTCCCTTTAGGAGGCCTGCTAGGGGATTTTATCACCCATAGGGATGACCTCAACCACATGTTCTAGCAAGGTATATCAAAGGGGGGAGAGTGAAAGTTGTACCTCAATCTAGTCACATAGTCATTGGGATAGCCTTGGGGCCCCAAGTGATTCTAGACACAAGGTGAAGTGTTTGCTTAATCGCTTATGCCACATCCTTTCAACGAGCTAGTGTTCACAGACTTGGGCCTCATCATACCTTGTGTATTTGGAGGACTCCCCTAGAAGCTCATAAATCCTAGTTAAGACCATCGGTCATTTTATAGTGTGGTGCAAGGGATGTGGACTGCCCCCTTAAGTTACTCACCATCATGCCTCCTTGAAGTGGAGATAGAAGTATCCTTTGGGTAAGACATAAAAGCCTCTAAGGAAAGGGGTATTGGGTGCAATGCCCTTATCCCCAGCTATCCGCTCAGGGTGAAGTGTTCTTAGTTAAGTAAGAACATAGATAGGTATTCTATTGTGTGGGTCTACACTATGAAATCACTCCTACTTGAGTAATTCTAGGTTTGTTCATGTGCTTGGCATGTTTTCCTTGTACCAAACTAGTATAAGCCACTTTAGTCGTGAAGAAATTCACAACAATTTCCTTATTAAATCAAGTCAACCATTATATTTTTGTGTTTGTTTTTCTTTCCAAAATTCTCAAACATCCAAAAAAACCAAAAAAACCAAAAATCCAAAAAAACCAAAAAAAAATCCAAAACAAACCTAGGGTAAAATAGTGACTTGAAACAATCCAATAACATTGATTTTGGACTTGTGAGTACTTACTAATCTCTTGGCCAATCAGCCCGCCTTTGGACCTCAACTTTGTCAACCTAATTAGCCATCAATTTGTCAGCTTATCCAATTTGTCAACCAAGTCATCTATCGATCAATCAATAATTTGATCAATCAAATCCAAAACTTACCTAAGCCTAGCCTAGATTCTTTTGTAATTATTTTAATCCTATCTTGCTTTTTTGATTGGGCTCTTATCTACCCCAAGTAGAAAGGTTGTCATTATCCATCTCCTTGCTTAGGCATCTATCAACCCTAAGTAGTGAAGGGAATCCCATCCTTATCCATAACAAAAGATTTAGGCGAGTCTTGAGCTATTTTGATTTTATCCTATCCTATCATCATATCTTGGTCAACCCATATCATCATTAAATCCTTGGTGTCATCCTTATCATTATCTTGGTTGTCAATCTCATATCCTAGTCATATTCATATCTTCATCATCATCTTCACATCTTTTTGGTCCAAATTTTGTCACTTAAGGCCTCATCCAAGACATAACCAAGTCCATATCTTTCATCTTTTCACCTTAAGATTTATGCCCATTACAAGATCACAAGCTAAAAGAAACATGGAGCAATACCGACAAGAATCCCATCACCAAGAACAATCTCATCAAGAGTCCACTTCCCAAAAGTTCCGATCATACTTGGACCCTAATTTCCATCCTACAACTGGAATGCCCACCAACTCATACATACCTAAGGCTTATAGGGGCATCATTAAACAATCATAAAATCCTATATATCAACAAGAATTTGATAATCCTATGCAAGAGCCTAAAATTCCAACCAAATCCACCCATGAGTCCCTTAACTATAAAGATAGCGTTCAAGACTTTATGGAGGACCCCGATAATCAAGTATTAGTGGACCATATCATGGCTAAAAATCCACAAGCTTACTTCCAAAACTTGTTCCACCTAGGAGTTGAGATGCCTCTAGATTTTGATCCTTCCATTGTGATTCCTAAAAGTCATTCTTATCAAGTCCTAAATACATTATAAGGTCCTTCCCAACCACATGTTGATGAAACTTTAAATGCCATGAAAAATCTTCATATCAACACATCCACCAATCAACCTATTCCTACTATAGGTGTGTCACAACCTATCCCTAGCATGTCCTTGTCCATCCCTCAAGGTACAACTAATATCATAACCCCATCAAGTGGCCCAAACATCCCTATGACATCAACCATACCCCCATCAAGTGGTCAAAACATCCCTATGATATCCACCATCCCTACATTATCTATCCCTGTGACCTCACACATCCCTCATATTAACCCATCCATCCCTCCATCCATGACATCTATACCTATATCAAATCTAAGAGTTAATGTCATCATCCCACCTACTAGTGGTATAGTCATTCCACCACTCACTATTCAAGTATCCAACCCCATTTACATAGCATCCACTACACCCTGTGTTCATACCCAAGCCAATGTGTCCATGCCTCAAACTTCACAAATCCAAGCTCAATCCTCATCATCCCATGTTCAAAACACCAATACATACGACCTCCATCAAATCATCCTACAACAACAAGCCTTTCAACAACAACAAGCCATTCTACAACTCCAAACCAGCCAACAATCTCAAACACAACAACCACAACCTCAAACACCACAACATTAATAACAATTATTGTCTAACCCATCTACCACATCAACCAATGCGATAACTGACTTGAAAACACTCATGAAACAAATGTTTGCCAACATGCAAAAAGAGAATCAAAAGAAGAAATACACTTTTTAAGAAATTTTTCCATACCCATTTGACAAATATCTCGACATGAACCCTTTTCCTTCGAACTTTGAATTACTAAAATTTGATAAATACAAAGGAAAGGGTAATCCTAGAGACCATCTAAGATAATTCTTCATAGCATGCATGGAAGTTTCATATGATGACACTTACTTGATGAGACTTTTTCCTCGTAGCCTAGGAGGACAAGCCATTGAATGGTTCTCCCATCTCCCTCATGGCATTAAAACTTTCAAAGAGCTCACAAACAAATTCATAACACACTTTTCATATAACATTGAATATGAGATATCTATGATAGACCTTTGAAATACCAAACAAAGAAATTGTAACATCCACGTTCTAATAACATAGTAAAAACCAAAAATTACCATAAAGTAACTCAACAAGGTAAAAAATGAGATAAAGAAATTTTTTCTTTTATTCAACAAATAATCATGTACTACATTTACAAGATTTTTCTCTTTTTTTCAAAATACAATATACCCATATTGTCTTTTCATTTACAATGTTTACAAATGTAAAACCATTACATATATAAATTTGGAATAAATACTACATTTGAATATCTGACATCTTTATCACAAGTCCTGGCATGTTTCTTGCTTGGAGAGAGAGCATCTTTCCAGTGATTTACCTCCAATCACAGACCGGTGGTCTCCCACACATCTTCCACATAGGAAGTGGCCCTACCCTTCACGAGGAATATAGACCTTAGGTGACCAGTGGTAATTTGCCTTTCTGACTACATAGTGTTGTATTCTACTCAGCTCTATCAACCATACAACCCTAGATACCCTCTAGCTAAGTATGATTTTTGATAGGATGAGCAATCTGAATACAGTGAACCAACAATGCATGCAGAAAACAAATGCATTACTTTGGCCTAAGTTTTTAATATCAATATTTTTCATAAAGAACATAGTCGTTGTGTTCACCCACCCCTACTTGACTTGGATATTGTCTTATTCACGCAGTTTAAATCTCTTACCAACTCTTTTCATGCAATAGTTTAATCTAAGAGTCATAATAATTATACATTTTGACTTGAGTAAGTCTATATGACATAACCATTCAATTGGTTGGTAGTCGACTCTAGGGTTACCCTAATATTCCTTGTTAATACGATATAACAATATAACCATATCTTATATCTAGGAGTTTTGGATTCACAAATAACCCTTGATTAACTTAACCAAGGTTAAGAATACTATAGTTCTCAAATAAGTATTGTCTCCTATACAAAGGAACATAAAATAACTTTGATAATGTTTATAAACAAAACATATCCTAAGTATAAATATCCCTACAAGGTCATTCTCAAGAATACTTAACCTACTCCATTGAATTAGATCTTTTCATGAATAATAATACAATTAGTCTTAAATGGAATTCTCATAATAACCTTATTCCATCATCCCTAATTTCTCTAAGTTACTTCCATTGATATGATACAGGGTTAAATAACATTATCCGCTATGCATTTATGTATATAACCTATACAAGACAAATGTTAAATCCTTATAACCTCATTACTATACAGCTCAAATTGAAAGTAAGGCAACATGGTTCATCCATTCAAGAGTCTATCGTATGGTTATTCTCAAACTCTATATTGACTTGGTTCAAACTTAATTCTATAAGAAGACTATTCATTCAAGCTTATGATAACTTATAACATTCTCCTTCTAAGATATCCATTTATCTTTCACTCCCTGATCGGGTATGATCAATAGTTTAAAACACTAAATAAAAGGTCGACTCAGTCTATTATAATAGTAACCTTACTGGCATGACCAAGTATCAACCAAATAAATAATGTTCATTGTGTCTATCGACTACAAGAAAATAGCTCAAAATAGCTTACTTAAAATGTTAACTGTACTTCTAAGTTGATATATATAGTTATCGACTATCACATCATAAATTCAGAAGGTAAATTCTTACCGAAAAACTCATATAATCGTTCTATAATATAACCATGTACAGTTTTAGATTACTAATCAATTTCCTCATGGTTAATAATACATGCAACTGAGAAACACCTGGTAGTATACTATCTTAAGCTGGCTGAGATGTGTGAATAATCACAAAGTCGACGCCGCTAGACTATGTATCTCCCTACTGTCACAACTACTATCTTCTATTCTGTATCTCCTTCTGTTTCCTCTCGTGCGTTCTACAAGTTCTAAACCTCCTTAATATATATCCACCACGACTCATTCGAATCGTTAGTCATAATAAGGGAGGCAGGATTCCTACAAAGTCGCCTCATTCCCTGCCTCCTCTACATTCAGTTACCAACTTAATCAAAGCTTAATAGTCTATCATGGTTAAATCAAAACTGAAGACCAATGTTTAAGCGTAAATCCCACATGTCGATGGGAGATTATCACTCCAAGACTCATCGGTTGTGGCGGTTAAAACCACAGTCCTCCTTCTAAGACGTGGTTGACACATCAACTAAACATAACTAATCTTATATGTTGCACATTGCGTATCACATTAGATAGATATAGTTTATTCAATAAAAATATATTATTAAATCATGGGTTACGGCTATTGTGATTGGGTTGAGCTTGTCTCCGCATCATAATCCGTCCACAATAACCTCATAATATTTATGTTAAACATAAATAGTTATAAATCAAACTCAAACAACATCGTTAATGTTATTAACGACTAAGACGATTTAATACGACTTAGCAAATTTTGAAAATAATATCGACTACTTATCAATTGGATTTAGAAGTAAACTGGAAAGACAAAGCTTACCTCTTACAACACATTGGTTCACATTATCATTATACACTTATAACTCGGTTTGGCAAATAAATCACTCGTAACCCGAGGTCTATATCTCTCTCCTGGAAAGATACTCTCTCTCTTTTCTTCGAGAGTCATCTGATAACTTGAAATCCTGTTTCACTTGTCATCAAACAATATGTGATCAGTGCATCATTATTCAATTAATTCAGCTAATAAATCAAATCTCATAATACAAATATTAAATCGATAATAACATAATCATTTCTATGATTTCAATAAATGACATTCAATAAAATCCATGTTTTTCCTTGTCATTATTCTAAACATCACAACCAATTTACTTATGTCCAAGTAAAAAGTAAAAGTATAGCAAGACCAAAATTGGGGATGTAACATATCCTTCCCCTAAAGATTAATCGTCCTCGATGATATAAGGTACCAAAACGTAACTAAAAAGCAAGTTCAATGTTTTCAACTAGTAACATTATTAAATAAATGAGGAAATTTTTTATGAAATTCATGGTAATCCTCCCATGTAGTATTTTCCTCAGCATACTGGTCCCATTGGACCTTGCATTGCAAGACCTTTCTATTATGCAAGCGGAGCTTGCGCATTTCTAACACCTTGAGGGCTCGATCATGACCACCCCTGGGTCTTGCAACTGTAAAGAATTACAAGTCAAAATATGATTATTACCTGCAATATATTTCTTCAAATAAGACACGTGAAAAACATTGTGCATTTTAGATAAGGTTGGTGGTAGAGCAACTTTGTAGGCAACCGGATTGACTACTTCAAGCACTTCAAAGGGTCCCACATATCAAGGGGCCAACTTCAAAGACTTCCCAAACTTAATAGAACTCTTCTGAGGTTTAACTCTCAAAAGAACTTTTTCTCCAACAGAAAATTGCCTTGGAACATGTTTTGTATCTGCATAGCTCTTTTGCCTATCATTGGCTTATGACAATCTTTTTCTGATTAGCTTAACTTTCTCTTCTATTTTAGCTAGCATTTCTGGTCTGATGCTAATCCTATCCTCTAGCTTATCCTAGCTTATAGGAGTTCAACATCTTCGTCCATACAATGCTTCAAATGGTGCCATCTTAATAGTGGAATGATATGAATTGTTGTAAGCAAATTCCACAAGTGGTATGTATTCTTCCCACTTATATTGCTGATCCATGCAATACATACGCAACAAATCTTCCAAGACTTGGTTAACTCTCTCTGTTTACCCATCTATTTCAGGATGGTAAGCTATACTCACATTAAGTTTAGTCCCTAGCGCAGAAAATAAAGTTTGCCAAAACCTTGACATTACACACACATCTCTATCCAAGATAATCTTTTCAGGGAAGCCATGCAATCTAAACACTTCTTGCACAAATTTACAAGCTAACACAGGTGCTCCATCAGTCAAATTTCTTGGTATAAAATGTGCTACTTTTGTGAGTTTATCAACCACCACTAAAATGGCATCATGTCTATTCCTTGACATAGGAAGTCCTTGACCAAAGTCCATGCTAATAACTTGCCATTTCCACTCTGGCACGTCATGTGGATACAACAATCCTGCGGGATGATGATGCTTTGCTTTTACCCTTTGGCATTCTAAACATCTTGCTACAAATCTTGAAGCATCATTCTTCATTCCTTTCCAGAAATAAAGAGGTTTAACATCAGCTAGAAGTTTGGTTACTCCTGGATGTCCTAAATACGGCACTGTATGAACTTCTTTCCATACTAAATCCCTTAATCCAGCTGAATTAGGTACATAAATTCTATCTTTATACCTCAATAGTCCATTTGACTCAAACAGAAAACCATCATACCTTGGATCTTTAAGATTATCTTTTAGAGCCTACTTAACCTACTCATAAAACTCATCACCTAACAAATTTTGTAATACCAAATCCTTAAAATTTTAACGAATGGAAATAATAGAAGCTATATGCCTTCTATGACTCAAAGCATCATCTACTCTATTCTCTTTTCCTTTGATGTAGTTTATCTCAAAGTCATAGTGAGATATCAATTCTAACCATCTCCTTTGTCGAGCATTCAAATGCGGTTGTGAGAAAATATACTTAAGACTTTGATGGTCTGATTTAAGTATAAAAGTCTTTCCCAATAGATAATGTCTCCACATCTGTAAGGCATGAGTTACTGCTGCCAATTCCAGATCATGCGGTGCATAATTTTTCTCATAGGATTTCAATTTCCTTGACTCATATGCTATGACTCTTCCTTCTTGCATAAGCACTCCTCCTAATCCTTCTCCTGAGGCATCTATAATTACCTCAAATTGTCCTTCAGGGTCAGGAACTTTGAAGATTGGAGCTGAAGTTAACTTTTCCTTTAAGAGATCAAATGCTTCTTGACATTTGTCTATCCATTCAAATCTCTTTCCTTTCCTCTGCAGGGAAGTGATTGGACTAGCAATGCTAGAAAAATTTAGAACAAACTTTCTATAATAGCCTGCCAGGCCCATGAAACTATGCACCTCATGCACATTTGTTGGTACAGGCCAATCCAGAATAGCTGTGATTTTTGCAAGATCAACAGATATTCCATTAGCTGATATAATATGACCTAGGTATTGAACCTCCTTCTAAAAGAATATGCACTTAGATAGCTTCCCATATAACTTATGTTCTCTTAACCTTTGCAAAACTATTTGCAAGTGCTGATGATGTTCTTCCTCATTCTTAGAATAAATGAGTATATCATCCAGAAAGACTAAAACAAATTTATCCAAACAATCTTTGAATATACTATTCATGAGATTCATGAATGCAATAGGTGCATTTGTCAAACCAAATGGCAACATTGTGAACTCATAATGTCCATATATGGTTCTAAAGCTGTCTTATGGATATCTTCATCTTTCAGCCTTAACTGATGATATCCTGATCACAAATCAATCTTTGAAAACACAACAACTTCATGCATCTGATCAAAAAGATCATCAATACATGGCAAAAGATATTTGTTCTTTACCGTTGCTTTATTAAGCATACGATAATCTATACACAAACGAAGGGTTCCATCCTTCTTCTTAACAAAAATAACTGGAGCACCCCAAGGTGAAACACTAGGTCTGATTAAACCTTTTGCCAACAATTCTTGTAATTGTGCTTTTAATTCCATTTATTCTATTGTTGTCATATGGTAGGGTGCTTTTGATATTGGCTCAGATCCTGATTTAATATCAATAGCAGAATCGAAAACCCTTTTTGATGCAGAGGCTAATGGAGATCAACACAACATCTATAAGTTTGACAAAACATTCAACTTAGGACTGTTTTACCAAGGAGAGATACAAGTCCACCAAAAGGGCTCACATGGGACATGACACCAAACACCTGATTCTCTCAAGGCAGACATCTAGACGGTCATTTGACACCTTGGAGAATACCCCCAAACCAACCAACAAGTCTTGCCTTCTTTCAAAACACTACTTCCCTCACAATGTTGTCCTAATCCTTGTAGCCCTGTTTTAGGGTTTGACAGAGGATTTCTTGCAGACCAGACACTTTTATGACCAGATCAACCTTGTTTGAGATACCCTTTATGAGGCTTAACAACATGTTAAAATCTTGACATGGTTTGTTTAAGAACATGTGTCACTTTCAGTAAGACTGTCCTAGTGTCAAGAGCCCTAATTAGGCCTAGGTTACAAAGCAAGTAACCTTTTCTTGCCTCACAGAACTTTCTAAACTAGTTGGACACTTCAATTTCATGTCCAAACCAAGGCTTTTTAAGGTTTTGAGGCCCCACCATTGACTGCAACAGATTTGTCTTATACTGTTCCCTTCTACACATACCTAGCACATGGTCTTGCCAGGTCATTTCAAGAAATCTCGACCAAGAACAGTCTCCTGTAAAAAGCACCTTCAAAGAACATTGAAACAAACATCAATATATCCATTCCACTGATCAAGGAGGGTTTGATTCAGTTGAATGGTGAGAAACTCATGGTTTTCTGTCAGAAAACCCTAAGTGAGGGTTTATCAAACCAAACTCAGAAGAATGCAGATATCTACATTATGCAGATGTTTCAAGAACCCAATTAAACTACAAAATACTTTTGACTCACCATACTTTCAAACCAACATCGTGGTCCTCTGCAGCTCCTCCATACAATGGCAGAGTACGTGCAAGAACAAGGAAAATACAGAGCAACAAAGGCATAAAGCTGTGTTTTTCTGTATTAATTTCTTCACCAATCACTTCTCCTCATACAATGGACATCTACAAGGCTTTAAGAAGCCTGCATCGATGGGTTGAGCAATTGGAGGGGAAATTTGAATCAATGGGAGACTGGTAAACTGTCTACAACCACCGAACTGCCCCTATTTTGTTATTGTCTGCAACTAATTATAATGATTTGTCATATGTATTGTGGGTTTTCATGACAAACAAGGCTTTCAAACATCATTACAAGATAAATGAGCCTTTGACAAGGCATTAGACCTCTTGACACCTCCCCTACATGCCATAAAAGGCTTTACAAAATATGAATGCTATGATTGTTCCATTACATCTTATGATTGCCCCCTTACAAACATGACATCAACATGATATCTTTTGGACATAGTCCTTATTAAAAAACATGGGAAATGGTCTTTCAAAATCTTATACATCACAAACAAAGCATGAACAAAGCAAAGACAAGTAGAATCTCCTTGGTGCCCCTGCACCACTTTTAGGAGGCAATCCTGGAAGTTCTTCTGGAAACACATCTTGAAATTCCTGAAGAAAATGATACTTTTCCCCAAAAGATAAGCTAGGGTTTTCTACCCCTTCCTCCACTTGTTCCATTTTAACTACAAACAACTGACAACTTTTCCTTCTGGCCCTTTTTAATTGCTTGGAAGAGATAGTTCTAATTTTAACTTCTCTTTGAATCCCTTGGAATTGGGTTAGATTTCCCAAATCATCTAAGCATTCAACTATTTTTGAAAAACAATCAACCTTAGTTCTATGTTTCCATAACCAATTCATTCCTAGGATCACATCATAGGAACCTAAGGGGGCTATATATGATTCACTTTAGTTGAGAAACTAGGAAGGTCAACTTTGGCTTCAAACAAATATTGCTCTACCTAAGCCTTAGATTGGTTAGCATATTCTACTGACCAGGGTTTGAACATGTAACCATCTTTTCTAGAAAAATTATTCAAAATTCTAGGAGAAATTTTTTTTCTATGGCTCTTGTATCAATCAAAATAGCTATAGGGACTCCAAACAAAGCATCTATCATCTCAATGGGTGTGATTTGATACTCCACTTGACAATTGTTGAGAGATGCATGAATCCTTTGTTGGAATGCTTCTTGTTGAGTAGGTAGTGCAAAACCTTTTTGTTGTCCACTTTGATTCTTGTTAGGGCAACGATTTACATAGTGGTCGCCCCACAAGTAAAGCATCCTCCAATGGCCCCTTTCTTATCTGAAGTCTTCCCATTGTTATCCTCATTTCTTTTATAGTTGCCATTCTTCTTCTCATTGCCAGATCTGCCTTTGCTCTTCTGAGGTCCATTATCTTTTCTCTTGTTATCATAGCTCTTTTCATATCTTTTCTTATAGGGTTGATTATTAGGAGTTTCATTAAACCTCTTGCGGCTTCTATCACGATAAGCTGAGATGGATTTCAACTTTTACTCTTAATTGATCTCCTTCTTGTACACTTGATCCATTGTTGTAGGACCATGTACATCCACTTCACCACCAATTTGAGCATTTAAGCCCATGATGAATTTTCTGATCCTGAATCTCTCATCCTTTTGATATTGTGGAACATACTTCAGGTGTCGAGTAAATTTTTCTCCATATTCAACCATTGTCATTTCTCCTTATCGAAGGTTCTAGAAATTAGTCAACTTCTGATCGAAATAGAGTTGTGGTAACCATCTCTTGCGAAAGAGTTCCACGAACTCATCCCAAGTTACCCTTAGAGAGCTCAAATTCAATTCCATCTTTTTATTCATCCACCAAGTGGATGCTTCTCCTGCTAGTTGGAATGCTCCCCATACTGCCTTAGTCACCTCTGAGTAATTCCTTATCTCGAAGTACTTTTCCATTTATGTTAACCAAGCTTCTGCAGCGTCTCTAGTTTCTGTCCCATCAAATTTTGGTGGAACAACCTTCTTGATATCCTTTGAGAGCTCCAAGGTCAATCTATCCCTTGCCTCTTTATGAGGTTTGATACTCTTACTATGATCTTCATGATTTTCTCTGCTTTCACCATGAGAGTTTTCACCTCCTCCTTCCATATTCGCTTTATCATCCACCTTCTTTTCCAAATCACCCAATCTTTTCTTGGTTTCCTCCAGCATGGTTATGATTTGTTCCAGCTTATTATTTGGCGGGTGGTTTCCCTCTTCACTTTCTCCTTGGTTAGTTCTTGTTCGCACCATGTTTATTGATTTCTCACACCTGAGAATATTGAGTTATCCATTGGTTCAAGATTATAATGTAACCCATTAAATCTAAATATAATACTCAATTTAAACAATAGTTTGGCACAAAAACAACTCTTTTTATTTATTTCCTTTCAAAAGTAAAGAGTATTCTTCTTTATACAAGAAATGACTTCAAAAGTCATGCTCAAGAGGAGTATATCCCTCAGACTCATTTTCAGATACATAATCCTGAGGTATATAACCCTTTGACTCACTATCAAACCTAACTTCTATGATCTCAACAGTTGAGGGCATGCGGGGATCTCTCCTAACCATAGTTGTTTCCTCATTTGACATATACTCTATGATTTTGGCAGTTATCTTAACTCTTTCTTTGTCTTCCCTTCTTACTCGCTTAATTAGAGTTAAGGCAGTCACCAGAGTTTCAGTATCACTTAACCAAATGTCACTCTCATCATTGGTTCCCTCAAAGGTTTTAATAATTGCCTCATGTTCTCTTTTTTCTTTAAGGAAACATTGACTTGAATTAACATACTTTCTTGCTGTCTTCTTAAAACATACCATCCCGGCACATAAATTTTCAAACATTAGCTAACCACATAATGTTGACTACAGGCAAGCATAGTGGTCTCATAAGCCCTAGTGTTGAACCTAGTAGCTTTGAGACCATATGTAACATCCACGTTCTAATAACATAGTAAAAACCAAAAATTACCATAAAGTAACTCAACAAGGTAAAAAATGAGATAAAGAAATTTTTTCTTTTATTCAACAAATAATCATGTACTACATTTACAAGATTTTTCTTTTTTTTTCAAAATACAATATACCCATATTGTCTTTTCATTTACAATGTTTACAAATGTAAAACCATTACATATACAAATTTGGAATAAATATTGCATCTGAATATCTGACATCTTTATCACAAGTTCTAGCATGTTTTCTGCTTGGAGAGAGAGCATCTTTCCAGTGATTTACTTTCAACCACAGACTGGTGATCTCCCACACATCTTCCACATAGGAAGTGGCCATACCCTTCACGAGGAATATTGACCTTAGGTGACCAGTGGTAATTTGCCTTTCTGAGTACATAGTGTTGTATTCTACTCAACTCTATCAACCATACAACCCTAGATACCCTCTAGCTAAGTATGATTTTTGATAGGATGAGCAATCCGAATATAGTGAACCAACAATGCATGCATAAAATAAATGCATTACTTTGGCCAAAGTTTTTAATATCAATATTGTTCATAAAGAACATAGTCGTTGTGTTCACCCACCCCTACTCGACTTGGATACTGTCTTATTCACGCAGTTTAAATCTCTTACCAACTCTTTTCATGCAATAGTTTAATCTAAGAGTCACAATAATCATACGTTTTGACTTGAGTAAGTCTATATGACATAACCATTCAATTGGTTGGTAGTCAACTCTAGGGTTACCCTAATATTCCTTGTTAATACGATAGAACAATATAACCATATCTTATATCTAGGAGTTTTGGATTCGCAAATAACCCTTGATTAACTTAACCAAGGTTAAGAATACTATAGTTCTCAAATAAGTATTGTCTCCTATACAAAGGAACATAAAATAACTTTGATAATGTTCATAAACAAAACATATCCTAAGTATAAATATCCCTACAAGGTCATTCTCAGGAATACTTAACCTACTCCATTGAATTAGATCTTTTCATGAATAATAAGGACAATTAGTCTTAAATGGAATTCTCATAATAAACTTATTCCATCTTCCCTAATTTCTCTAAGTTACTTCCATTGATATGATACAAGGTTAAATAACATTATCTTCTATGCATCTATGTATATAACCTATACAAGACAAATGTTAAATCCTTATAACCTCATTACTATACAGCTCAAATTGAAAGTAAGGAAACATGGTTCATCCATTCAAGAGTCTATCGTATGGTTATTCTCAAACTCTATATTGACTTGCTTCAAACTTAATTCCATAAGAAGACTATTCATTCAATCTTATGATAACTTATAACATTCTCCTTCTAAGATATTCATTTATCTTTCACTCCCTGATCGGGTATGATTAACAGTTTAAGACAAAGTAAAAGGTCGACTCAGTCTATTATAACAGTAACCTTACTGGCATGACCAAGTATCAACCAAATAAATAACGTTCGTTGTCTCCATCGACTACAAGAAAATAGCTCAAAATAGCTTACTTAAAATGTTAACTGTACTTCTAAGTTGATATATAGTTATTGACTATCACATCATAAATTCAGAAGGTAAATTCTTACTGGTGAACTCATATAATCGTTCTATAATATAACCATGTACAGTTTTAGATTACTAATCGATTTCCTCATGGTTAAATAATACATGCAACTGAGAAATACCTGGTAGTATACTATCTTAAGCTAGCTAAGATGTGTAAATAATCATGAAGTTGACGGCACTAGATTGTGTATCCCCCTAATGTCACAGCTACTATCTTCTATTTTGTATCTCCTTCTATTTCCTCCTGTGTGTTCTACAAGTTCTAAACCTCCTTAATATAAAACCACCATGACTCATTCGAATCGTTAGTCATAATAAGGGAGGCACGACTCCTACAAAGTCGCCTCATTCCCTACCTCCTCTATGTTCGATTACCAACTTAATCAAAGCTTAATAGTCTATCATGGTTAAATCAAAACTAAAGACCAATATTTAAGCATAAATCCCACATGTCGATGGGAGATTATTGCTCCAAGACTCATCGGTTGTGGCGGTTAAAACCACAGTCTTTCTAAGACGTGGCCGACACATCAACTAAACATAACTAATCTTAAATGCTGCACAATGAGTGGTTCAATCAACCACTAACACTATTGAAGACTTTCCTACAAATAAGCCTTTGGCTTACTCAAACATTGTACCATCGACTCAATATAAACATTGTACCATCGACTCAATATGAGGTATTATTCTCATTCGATTCTAAGGCATTTATTTATATTGATTACATCAATTATAATTCTCATAACATCGCCTATTACATTAGATAGATATAGTTTATTCAAAAAAAAGATATTATTAAATCATGGGTTACGGATATTGTGATTGGGTTGAGCTTGTCTCCCCATCATAATCCGTCGACATAATTCACATATTCCTAACTTGACTATATCATCTTAATGTTAAGAATCATTTATAATATGTCAAATATCTTAATAATAATAATAATAAGACAATCATTTTACGACAATAACGCCATAATATTTACGTTAAACGTCAATAGTTATAAATCAAACTCAAATGACGTCGTTAACGTTATTAACGACTAAGACGATTTAATATGACTTAGCAAGTTTTGAAAACAATATTGACTACTTATCGATTGGATTCAGAAGTAAACTAGCAAGACAAAGCTTACCTCTTACAACACATTGGTTCACATTATTGTTATACACTTATAACTCAATTTGGCAAATAAATCACTCATAACTCGAGGTCTATATCTCTCTCTTGGAAAGATACTCTCTCTCTCTTTTCTCCGAGAGTCATCTGATAACCTGAAATCCTGTTTCACTTGTCATCAAACAATATGTCATCAATGCATCATTATTCAATTAATTCAGCTAATAAATCAAATCTCATAATACAAATATTAAATCGATAATAACATAATCATTTCTATGATTTCAATAAATGACATTTAATAAAATCCATGTTTTTCCTTGTCATTATTCCAAACATCAAAACCAATTTACTTATGTCCAAGTAAAAAGTAAAAGTATAGCATGACAAAAATTGGGGATGTAACAGAAATGGGGAGTCACTTACCACCTTCCTACAATGTTGGAGAAATCTTCCTAGTAATGTTCTAATCACCATTCCTGAGAAACAACTTGTAAATCTCTTCATTCAAAACTTAAACCAAGAAATGGCCTTTCACTTACAAGTCCAATGTGTTGACTCGTTTGAGGAAATCACTGATAAAGGTACAATTATATAAAAATCCCTAATAGCAAAAGGACTTGTTAAAATCTTCAAAGAAAATAAGGACTCCAATAACATTCAATCCAATGAAAAACCATGATTTTGGACTAAGAATAAAAACATAGTCAATGATGGTGTTTGTTGTACCCAACCAAATCTTTTGCTTCATCAAAGCATTTTGAAATAAGTCTAGAAAATTTTTCGTCAAAAAGTCAAAAAAGCAAAATTTCTAAAAATAAAAATTTCTATTTTTAGAAATTTCTAAAAATAGACGTCGAGTTAGGTTTTCTGGGTTTCTTGAGATATGGATGTTGGCAAAACTTTCTAAAAATAGAATCTCCAAATCAGGTGTTGCGCTCGATTCTCATTGGTCAATTTTCCTTCACGATCGGCACGGTTCAGACGGAATCTTCAAACAACCAAGTTTTCTCTACTGGATCATTTTTGCTTTTTCACAAGGTGAAGCATGAGCTTGAAAGTCATCAACATAGAAAAGTTCACTTGCCAAATCTCTTCGATGAGTTTCCAACGCTGTTTCAACGACGCAAAACTGACAAACGACCGTCGACTCGACGATGCACGCAAAACGATGTAAGATGGATCCAAGGTGAGTGGAAAAGTTGGAAAATCACAAAAATGGCTAAGTCTGGTAAAACTGGGTGCCCCAGGAGGCTTGGGGCGCCCATCCTCTCCTGTGTTAGTTTTTGTTCACGTTTTTCAAGAAACATCGAAAATGCTTCTGTCAGCTCCTTTCCGGTTGGTCAAACTTGGTCAAAAGTCAGTCAAAGCTAGGATTTCATCACAGATATGTTTAGACTACTCAGATCACCCTCCGTCCCGCCTCGACAGTCGTCAGAACGACCGAAATCGAAGATCAAACATGAGCTATCGGCACGGAAATCGAGAAAAGGTACAAAATTGATAATTTTTGAAAAAATGGCTAAGTGTTGACAAACTGGGCGCCCCTGGAGGCTTGGGGTGCCCATCCTCACTAGTGTTAGTTTGTTTTTCATGTTTTTCTCAAAAAACGCAAATCTCCTTCCGTCAGCCCGCTCCGGTTCAATGTTGATCAGTTTGGCACATTTTTTGAGGCGAACGGAAGGTACAATCAGCTCAGTTTTCATCAGGCTTGCATATTTGCCAGATCATCAGACTCATTTTCATCCCAGTTGTTAGAAATTGACAGCCAAATAGGGGTCCTATGCCTCCGGAACGTGCACACAAACCAAGAAATTGAAAAAGTTGAAAAAACTGAAAAAATGGCTAAGTGTTGGGAAACTGGGCGCCCCAGGAGGCTTGGGGTGCCCATCTTGAGCAGTGTTAGAATATTTTTGTGTTTTCAGTGTTTTCCGACGTGCCTTGTTACCAATCTTCGCCCGTTGGCAGTTTCGGGGAGGTCAAACTTGGTCAAATGATGTCAGATCGTCGAACGGAGGCAGGGGATGGAATCTCAGTTGATCAATCTTCAAAATGTCAGGATCAGTTAGCTTTTTTAGTTCATGATGACATTTTTCCACCTTGTCAAAATCAAAGACAGGCCATATTTGAGTCAAAACGAGTGTTGAAGTGTCGAAAATGAAGAAAATTTTGTTAACATTTCATCCAACTCGCGCATTCGATGACATCATCAAAGAAGATATGTTTTGGTCATCTTGCACATGAAGCCATAGGCTCCTACAAAATAGGGATTCTTCCTATTCGAAGACATCCACTTGGATTTATGTTTTAAAAGATGCTTTCTTCTTGGATGAGGATGAAGTTTTCTTCTCACACAAGTAAAGCTGCTTTTCAACCAAAGATTTATAAAGACAAGCTTTGGGCTTCTTTATTTCATTATCTTTTGCAGGTTGCATCCAGAGGAAAGATTTTATTTTTCTTTCAACGAAGATTCGAAGACCCAAACCAGGTGCTTTTTCAGTTTTCTTCATAGATTCGGGTTGAGGAAGAAGAGAGGCTTGCTTTTTCAGGGTCCTTGTTTCAAGGAGATCATTTTTCAGAAATCTAACCAGAGCTTTTTCAGTTTTCGTCGAGATGGGTCCATCTAGATTATCATTCTCTTGAAGATTAGGAGTTGTGCTTTTTTTTCGGGAAATTGCTTTTTTCCTGCTTTTTCAAGAAAATCTCCGCTTTTTCAAAATCTGACAATCTGGGTTGCTTAGAAACAGAATTATCTACAAAACCCATGTGCCAGCTTTTTTAGCTCACACTCTGCTTTTTCTAAAAATCAGCAAACAATTTTCAGCCATCTGTTCAATACTTTTTCCAACATAGGCGTGTTCATAGTTGATTTTCAAATCTTCCAATATGCAGTACTCTCCAACACAATTCAGGCACAAAACAACATTGGTTCATGATTACCTAAAAACTTGTGAAACAGACTTGCATAAAGTACTTCCAGTAATTAATTTACACTCCTTGGAGGATGCAGGAAATAATGCCATCAGGAATCTTGGACACTCCGGTTTGCTTGCAGCGGCATCCTTTCCTATCACCGTGCAAAGTATCGAGTTTGTGATTGCTTGTGTGATGCATTACAACTCGGTCACAAGAGAAATTCAGTCGGGTGATGGACGTGTGCTCTGCAGCTTGAGGCCAAACGACATTGAAAAGTGCTTTACAATACCTATTTGGAGAGAGAACTTAACTGTTTCACTTGAAGAATGCAAGAGGGTTTCGAATAATGATAAGGAAAAATACAGAAAAAAGATTGGTTAGAGGTGGTTGAAAGAAAAGCAGAATATTATGCCAAAGAACGTTGGATGTGGAGAATTCAAGGAGGAGCATGCAATAATGATTACTCTGCTAAGTCGTATCACGGGTCAAGCAGATGCAAACAAATTTCAGCCTTGGATGTTTTACATCATGTCCCAGATTGTTGACGGAACCGAATTCTATGATTGGTTGGCACTAATCAGTGATTGTCTCCACCAACAAATAATTGATTTTCAAAGGGCTCATGAATTCCATATGATATCATACCTTGTGTATTTGATGGCTTTTCAGGGTCAATTCAAAGGTTTGAATGTTGTTGGAACTCTGGGTACTCAGCATGTGTATCATCATTTCCCGCAGTTAGAGATCTCTCAAGCTGAACGACATTACAGGCGGGTGAATGATGCATTCTTGATGCATGCAGTGCGAGACATGGACAAGGAGTTGCATATACGATTTTCTGTAGAGGCTAGAATAGCAATGGCAGAATGGGCTGATTGGTTTATCCAATTTCCTACTTTTTCCTACATCAGAGTATATGGCTTCTCAGGAGAGCCAGCCATGTTGCCGCGATATCCTACAGATGAAATAGCATTTATGGAATTTTTGAGGAAAGCTTATCAATTGCATACATTTTTGCATAGCAGACGCAAGACTGGCTTCAATTTTCCACTTGGGATGAGTATTTACAGATGTAGATCTGGAGCAGATGCTAAGGCAATCGGTAATGAATCATCCAGATATGGTCTTAAGTCTTTCGACAGGAGATCTTCATATGATCCCCGTGGTGTTTATGCATCACATCTTGGTCAGAATTGTACACACAAGTTTGCAGTTGAAGACTTTTGTTCTAATTGTGCTGATGAGTATGAAGTGCGAAGACGCAGTTATAGCAGGTTCACTCTTCAGCAAATATCTGATATCCTATCAGAGGACATAGAGGGTTTGACAGAGAGTGGTGAAGTTCTACTTCCCACGTATTTCAGGGATCAAATTGAGCAACAACCGTTGCCACTAGTTGATTGGTCAGTAAAAGAGAGTACTTCCATTGAGGAGAGAACAAGTCAAGTGGTTAAAAATAGTTTGATATTCTTGAAGACTAAGCGGAAGGATGATATTCCAGTAGCAGAGCCACCAGTTGTGCAACCATCAGAACCTTCCACTTCCAAGCCAAAACAAAGAGTAAAGGCTATGAGTGTTCTCCCAGAGGGAACAAAAATGGCAAAGTTAAAGAGGAAGAAAGACGAGTCTCCAACTCATGTCCAACAGGAACACCCACCAGTTGAACCAGAAGCTCCTGTTGAAACAACACCGCATGATGAAGTGTTACCTTCAGATCATGTATCTCCACCTTCACCGATCCCTTCTCCTATTCACATAGATTCAGAGCCAGATTCATCGGTTCCCAACTTTGATGCAAGCATTGATTCATCAGGAGCTAACGAGGCAAGAACCGAGTTTCCAAGAGAGGATGGCTCATCCTGGCTTGAAAACATTCTGGGAAGGAAGAGAAGAAAGCCTTCATATCAGCTGGACTTAACAGAGCTAAAAAGTGTCTATCAAGACACACCAGACAAGCAGCTGAAGAAGCAGATTCGAATTGAGAAGAATGTGGATGGAGAAATCATTCTTGAGACTGCAATACCTCCAGAAAATAGAAGTGTTAATGATGTCGAGGTTGATGACTTCACAGTTGTCAAAGCTAACCTTGGCAGAAGTACTCGCCATACAAATGTCAATCTCTTTGAGGTTGCAGCAGATAGCTTGAAGGAAAGGGTGTTGAAAGATGGAGAAGACAAGGCAGCTCTCAAAGCTGAGGTTCGACAGTTGCGGCAATATATTTCCAACCTTTTCCATGGCACTTCACAGGTTGATTTGCTTCTTCCACCGAGTCTTGGATCACCAGCCGATCAGCGACATTTCAGTAAGTTGGTCCTCTATGGGAGGCACATGGACAGTTGGGTAGAAGAATTTGTGACCAAAGGGAGAGTTGTACTTGCAGAGCTTTATCAGTTGAAGTACAACGCTCATGATTTACGCCAAGGCATATAGGGGTCACAGCAGATCATGGCAGAAAATAGACCGGTGTTTGAGATCATTATCTCCGACTTGAAGATTGCACTTGATATTGTTGATTCAGCTAAAGATAAGAAGACAGTTTCTACTTGGAAAGCACAATATCTTTTCACAATAAAAACTTATGATAGTATGATTTCAGAGTTGACAGAATGGAAAGAAAAGGTAATCAGCATCCTCAAGTTCGTCAGATCCTTTGTCTCTCAGATCCCGTGTTCATATGAGAAAGAAGATGGTACCCTGTATGACCTCGGGAAAGTGCAAGCAGAGTTCCAGACTCTCGTCCACAACAACTTTAATGATGATATCAATGCCGGCAAGATGAGTTGTCTTGCCGCAATGTTAGTGAAATTTGACAAAACTGTGGGTGAAGTTCACGAATTTCTTCAGATGGTTGCCAATGGTGAAGAAATGTTAGAGAATCAGAATATTGTTCTAGAGAGTATCAATGTTCCTGGCAGAGATGCGGTCACTCGCTTTTTAGAAGATATTGTTTCCCAGAATATTGACAGATGACATCACCAAAAAGCTAGAATGTTGATGAGGATGCATTCCAAAATAAAGCAGCTTTAAAACATATGCTTTTTGTTTTAAAGCATGTGCTTTCATCCTAAGCTCATCCATTCTATATTTAAAAAGAAAGCACATTGTGATAGTTGGAATCTTTTTGCTTTAAAGCAGATTGCTTTAAAGCATTTGTTTATTGTATCTTTGTCTTAGAATAGTAATAAAGCTTGCTAGTTGGCAAGTTAGGGTTAAGGAGATTTTAGGGTTCCCTACTCCTTTGATTTTAGTATAAATAAGGGCATCCTTGCCCATTGTTTGTAATGGTAGTTGTGATAGCAAATTTGTTGTGCCTATTCTAGCCTGCAAACATTGTTATTCCAAGTGTCTGTTCATTTGTGTTCAGTGTTCTCCGGTGTTTGATCGCTTACTGTATGCCTACCTTTTGCTACAGTCTGGCTGTCTTGGAGTTATATTAAACTTTTTGATATTGAATAGAAATCTCATGCCTACTTTGCTCTGATATTCTATATCGATTCATCAAGTTTTTGTCGTCAGATGTGTAGCTTCTGTGGCTTTCATTTTTAGCTTTCATCATTAAAGTACTCTTAGTCTTGTAGTGTAAATCTGGAGGAAAACTACTTGAGTTTTTGTGTTAACAATCATTCCCCATTCACTTTAAACTTCCTTTGCTCTGAATTTACTCAGGAGGTTGAAAGTGTCATTAGTCTATGCTAGTTGTAGTAGAAGTTTTATTAAAAAGGAAAAACCTCTTCTGCAGCGTTTAGAGTTTTATAACCTTGTGCTCTGCAGCTGAGAATCAAAAAGAAGATACGCGAAGTTTCATTCAAGTTATCTTTTCAGCGAACATCAGCAAGAAAGGGAACTCCCCCTTCCAATAGGAGAGCAGTTTATCTGTGCATAGCTGTCCGTTTCCAAATCGCATACCAGAGGTGCGAATTGAAACGCCAACAGTGTCACGGATTCTAAGTTTGTTCAAAATGTTCAAAACCCTCCATTAGCCCTTCAATCATCATCAAACAAAAATGTTACTCTTCCCAAGAATAATCCTATACAAGGATTAAGACCTAGACTTAAATTCACAAAATTGGGAGAACCTACGGAATCCATCGTTCGAAAACTCTTCAACCATGGCCTTGTTAAACTTCTTGAGATCAAACCTTATGAAAAGAATACCATTAAACCCCATTGGTACAATGACAATGAGTATTGTGAATTTCATAGGATCAAGGGCCATAAAACAAATAATTACATGAGGTTTAAGAACTATATCCAAGATCTTATAGATCGAGGAGTTGTCACTATAAATGATCCTACTCCAAAGTCGTCTAATGCGAAATTGAGAGCATATCAAGATCCATTCCCACAACATGGTCAAGGTAGTTTCTCTTGCAACAACAATCATACCAATAAGGTCAATTCTTCCCGTTCATATGATTCTGTTGTGGGTTGTATTGAAGCTTGCTCTTCACAAGTAGCTACCATCACCATAAGGGCTCGTAACCCTAATTGTTCCATTACCACTCATCATGACTGTATCACTATTCAAGGATCCCCATCCTCATCTATGTCATCATCATCCATATCCCCTCCTAAATATAACATCCTTGACCATCTAGTGACGAATCCCACACAAATCTCAATATTTGAGCTTCTTCATACATCCCCATGCATAGAGAGATATTAGATAAAACCTTGACGGAATCTTGTGTCCCTAATGATATTAATGTGGAACAATTTCAATCCATGGTAGGTGGTGCAGGAGCACCAAGAGGATCATGAAGATCCATGGTTGTTTTGTTTGTTTCATGGCTGATCATGTTGTAATAAGGTCTTGAGGACCATTTCTATGCTTTGTAATAAGGATCATAATGTCATTTATTGTAATGGGGCAGTCATACATTGTAAGCCTTTTTGGCATGTGTCAAGGAGTGTCATGCCTTGTCAAAGGCTCATTTATCTTGTAAGGATGTTTAAGAGCCTTGTTTGTTATGTAAGACCACGATGCATATGCCAAACATTGTAATTAGTTGTAGACATTAACAAAATAGGGGCAATCTAGTGGTTGTAGACAGTTTAACAGTCTTCCACTGATTCAAACTACCCCTTCAACTGCTCCAAACCATCAAGGCAGGCTTCTTAAAGCCTTGCAGATGTTCCTTGAAGAGGAGAAGTGATCTAGTGAAGAAATCAATAAGAAAAACATAGCTCCTGCCTTTATATCCTGTATTTTTCACTGTTTCTGCACGTGCTCTGCCAGTGTATGGAGGAGTCATAGAAGATTACAATGGTGGTTTGAAAGTAGGATGAGTCTAGAATATTTTGCAATTTATTTGGGTTCTTGAAACATCTGTCTAACATAGATATCTGCATTCTTCTGAGTTGGCTTGATAAACCCTCACCTAGGGTTTTCTGACAGAAAACTGTGTTTTTCACCATTCCACTGAATCAAACCCTCCTTGATCAGTGGAATGGATTCATTGATGTTTGTTTCAATGCTCTTCGAAGGTGCTTTTGGCAGGAGTCTATTTTTGATAGAGATTTCTTGAAGTGGCCTAGCAAAACCATGTGCTAGGCATGTGTAAAGAGGAACAACATAGGCCAAATCCATCACAGTCGACTGTGGAGTCACAAAATTGGTGTAATTTCCCATTTTAGCATGTGTCTAATGTGTCTAAGGTGTGCATAGGGTTCTGTGAGTCTTTGGAGGGGTAGTTGCTGTACAAAACAGGCCTAATTGGCCAAGGGCTGTTAGAGGACAATTATAGGTTAGGGTATATTGTCCAAAACAAAGTACCTCAAGTTTGTGATATGTGAGAGGGTATCAAAAAGGGTATCTTAGGATTATCGAAGATTTAAGTTTGCAGGCCACTAGTAGAAGTTATTGCTGACTGTTCCCATTTGGAGGGCTACAAGGAGTCTAGTGACTTAATGAAGGAAGTACCAAGCCCATGCATGCTAGTCTTTAATCAATGGTCAGAGATGGTTTTGTTGAGTGTCATGAACCCCCTCAATGTTTTCCATGCATAGGATGGATAGTTTGTGTCATAAGTCTTGTGAGCCTTTGATGTGGGCTTTGTGAACAATGAAAGCTTGGTTGGTAAAATAGTGAGTTCATCCTCCCTTTGAATACTTTGTCAAACAACTTTAACTTGTCTTGTTTCCCCCTCTGACCTCTGCATCAGTAGGGCACCTCACATCCATTCATCGCCTAGTTTTCACTAAAAAAGACATGTCCACCGTCAATTGATTTCATAATGAACCTCTTCATCTAGAACTAGTCATCCATAAACACAAGGTCAAAAGGGTCCTAGTAGATTGTGGATTGATTTTAAACCTATGTACCTTAAGATTAATAAGACAATTGGGATACTCCACCGAGGTTATTGATCAAAAGCATTCTATCACAATCAAGGCCTATGATGAAGTTGAGAGAAAATCAGAAGGGATAGTTAAGCTACCTATTCAACTAGGTCCTACACTCATGCAAATTACTTGTTAAGTCTTAGACCTTGATCTCCCATATAAAATTCTCGTAGGACACCCATGGATTCATGCCATGAAGGTCGTTCCTTCTACATACCACTAATGCATCAAATTTCCCTACAATAATCAAGAAGTTACCATATACGTTGATCCACATCCCTTTGAGTATTGTCACCTATTGGAAGGCCCATACCACAGGCAATTATTGCCCAACCAATGATGTTGTCAAACCATCTTCATCATATATTGATCCATCCACACTTGCCTCTTCATCCACTACTCGTTTTGAGATCAAGGATAAGATTATTAACAAAGGTTTAGGAGAATATTCTCTACAAGGAGCCTTTTGTGTGGGCCAACTTCCACTTTCTCCTAAGAGCTTTGGGCGACCTCGTCCTGAGGGACATATTTCAACTATCACAATCAATTATAAGCCAACTCAGTTTTCTCGTTGGGGTGTATTAGACAAAGAAATCATTGATGCAGATATTTCAGAATGGCTTTATAAGGAAGAGGATGAAAAAGATAATCTCCCTCTTGAAAAATATTCTAAAGGTTTTGACATGGCACAAAATATGGGTTACCAAGGAAAAGGTGGTCTTGGCTTGCACAAACAAGGAACTATTGAACCCATTATAGCTACTCATAGACCTAAACACTTGGGACTAGGGTTTGGATCACAAGAGTCATCATCACCAAAGCTTGAATTTATCTTAGATGAGGTAGCTAAAGCATTTCCTGCCATTGAGAGTACTAATGAGGATACCTACGATGACTCCCTGAAGTGTATCACCAAACTCTACGATTCATCCATCCTCACCCTTAGTATGGCATTTCCCTCCTCATAATCACATAACCTCCAACTCATTTACCGTAAAGTCATTGATTATGACCAACAGGGGCCTCCTAATCTAGATGTCTTCCAAAATGATGAGGCTATTGCTAAATTCTTGGGATTAAGATTAGGAATACCATTTGGAGATAATAAGATTGGATACACTATAGAGCTCAACACTAATGCCAACTTTGGAGAGATGGTCAAATTTCTTAGTCACAAAAGTGAAATTATAAAAATCACATCCCCTAGTGAAAACCACTTTGTGGCACTTTCAGATGACAAAAAACAAAAAATAAATGACGTATCCGAAGGTGAAAACCTCCCTAAGGCCTTAAGGATGAGGAATTTGACCTCCCCGAAAGTAAGGTATATCAAGAGAGATCTCCTCTTCTTATTGAAGAAACACAAGAGATGAATTTGGGAACAATTGAAGAACCAAAGATCACATTTGTAGCTAAATCCTTGTCAAAATCTTAATTACAAGAGTTCATTACCTTTTTCAAAGAAAGATCAAAGAATTTTGCATGGTCTTATGTGGATATGCTTGGTTTAGATCCTTCCTTGATAGTACACCATTTGACAATATATCTTTGAGAAAAACTGATCAAAAAAAAGTTGAGAATAATGCATCCCAAAATTGATCTCTTGGTCAAAGCAAAATTAGAAAAACCACTTGTAGTCAGATTCATTAAACCTCTAGATTATCCAGAATGGGTGTCAAACATTGTTCCAGTTTCTAAGGATACTATGGGCATCCCTATTTGTACAGATTTCCAAGACTTGAACAAAGCATGTCCTAAAGATGATTTTCCATTACCGAGCATTGACATCATAGTTGACCTAATAGAGGACATCTGATGTTATCCTTAATGGATGAATTTTTTAGATACAACCAAATAAAGATTGCTAAATAAGATCAACATAAGACTGCATTCATATGTGTTTGGGGAGTTTATTGCTGGAAAGTAATGCTGGAACAATGCAAATAACTGAGAGGGGGGGTGAATCAGTTATTTTATAATTTTTCTGTTTCTTACTTTCTTTTCTTATCTTAACATTTAGTGCTCTATCAAAACATGGAAGCAAAGACAATCATAAGAACTAAAAAATGAAATCAACACATAACAGAAGGATTTTTACATGGAAACCCTGTTAAGGGAAAAACCACAGGGTGACTAACCCACGACTGTATTCTCTGTTAAAAGAATAAGGAGTACAAATTTGGCACTTGCTAATTAGGGCTCACTGCCTGAGCACACTACTCATAAGAGGCCCACTGCCTACAAGAGACTCACTGTCTACAAATGCTTATAGGTTGTACTAATGAGTTTGAACTAATGAACAACATCCACATATGCAAGAGTTTAGTTCCAGTTAGGCTCAGTATACTGATCTAGCACATTTCATTTTTACTCAATGTAGTATCACTCCTTTGTCACATTCTGGGCTTGGAGTACTATCTTTTCACTTCCTTCTGCTCTTCTTCACACTTCCTTTATTCACATATTCATCACACACACTTCCATGTTGGAATCCATCAGGTATATATATCTACATCAAGGATTTTCATCAACTTTCTAGTCGGTAACAAGAACACTCAAGATATTTGCAAGTTATTGATTTGTCGGCTGAATCCATGCTTGATTTGTGATGCGTATCAAAAGTTTAAGCATAGAAGTCATTAATCATGTTAGCCAACAATGTAAAATGCCACAAATTTCTTGATCAACACCTTTTCCACATCTAGATTGAAGTCTGATACTCTGTCGGTTAGTTCTTCCTCTGTCTTCTCTGCCTGACTAGAACCCATCACTCAGATGCTCATATCTTTTTCATGCTTTATCACCGGAGGCTAAATCTCTGGGATATAATAGTCATGATACCCCTCTTGACTTGTCCAAGTCCACAACTTACTGAGTTACACCATCTGAGAGATCCGGACCTAATTGTCGGACCTTGTTACATACTCTGTTCTTGTTCACCAGACCAAAATAATCTTCAATTTGACTTCTGGTATAGGCATACTATGTACTGCGGATGTGTGGGATAGACTTTGTTTCCATCAATGACAACACTTATGAAGCCACACAGTGTCTCTTGCCAACAAGTAATGCCTTTTGGTCTTAAGAATACGAGAGCAACATATCAAAGAGCAATGACCACAATATTTCATGTTATGCTTCATAAGACAATGGAAGACTATGTGGATGATATCGTGGGTAAATCACACACAAGGGTAAATTCTGAAAGAAAGTACATTTTGAAAGTTTCTCGAACAACTTATGTTCTCTCAACCGCTACAAAACTAATCTCAATTGTTGTAAGTGTTCTTCCTCATTATTAGAATAAATAAGAATATCATCAAGAAACAATAGAACAAATTTATCCAGGCAATCCTAGAAAACACTATTCATTAAATTCATGAATGATGCAGGGGCATTCGTGAGTCCAAAAGGTAGAACTGTCTCATAGTATCCATACCTTGTCCTGAAAGCTATTTTATGAATGTCCTCATCTTTTATTCTCAGCTAATGGTATCCAGATCGTAGATCAATTTTTGAAAATACTAAAGTGCCATGCATTTGATCAAAAAGACCATCAATACGTGGTGAAGGATACTTATTCTTTATCATTGCTTTGTTAAGCATATGATAGTCTATACACAAACACATAGTTCCACCCTTCTTTTTAACAAAGATCACAGGTGCTCTCCAAGGAGATACACTAGGTCTAATCAATCCTTTGGCCAATAATTCCTGGAGTTGGTCTTTTAATTCCATCAATTCAGTAGTAGTCATCTGATATGGGGCTTTTGAAATCGGTTCAGTTCCAAGTATAAGATCAATTGAGAAATCAAAAGCTCTCTTCGAGGGCATTCTCAGAAGTTCATCTAGAAAAATATCCCGATAATTCTAAAGGAAAGGATAGTTCTCCAAAGGTATGCTTTGATTACTAAGATTTTCTTCTACTTGCTCCATTTTGACTACAAAAAGTTGACAACCTTTTTGCTTAGCTCTCTTAAGTTGCATTACTGAAATTGGTCTGATCTTAATTTCCCTTTGAGTGCCTTGAAGAAAGACTTTGTTCCCTACATCGTCTAAACACTCTACTGTTTTAGTAAAACAATCTACGTAGGCTCTATGCCTCCATAACCAATTTATTCCTAGGATGACATCATAAGAACCTAAGGGAGCTACAAACAAATTCACCTCAATTGAAAAACTAGGAAGTTCAATTTAAATTATTTATCCCACTCACATCCTTATTTTAACCTCATTAATTGTGTGTCATAAGCACTTCCTCTCTAGAAATTGATTAAATGATCCCATTTCCCCCACTCACATTTTTATTTTAGCCACATGTCATCCTCATTGAATGTGCGTCATAACCACTAATTTTAACTCTTCATCCTAGCCATCTACCTCATACCACACCGTTCTAATCTTAGCCATCCATTTTATTCCTTCTCCATCTATAAATTGAACCTCTCATTTCATTATCAAGCCCCCAACAAATTTTTATATGCACGCACATCTATTATTCTATTTATCTCTATTTTCATGGCTATTTCATAACCAAGTTATGTTGGTTTTTGTGAGCAGTCCACAATGCATCATCTATAGAACAAAGCTAGTGGATCTTGGGTGCACTCTACCCCGTTCTATTAGAAGTCTGAATTTGTGCAAGTTTGAAAGGGTATTATTGTTATTGTTTATCTTTCATGTTATTTCCTTGCATTATTTTCACAGCTTCACCATTAAAGCACTTTTTGGCCTACAAGCATAAAAACGCTGACCAACATGGATGTTACATACAAAGAAGAAATCACCCCACAATTTTGATATCCACTAGTTGTCTCCAAGGAAAAAGGAAATGACTTAAGTGACTTGGTTATCACTGATAACAAGTCAACATTAAAACATAACAAAGGGTACTTTACAAAGGGTTTTAACAAATGTTTAAAATGTTTTGTAGATTGCGGGGATAGTAATGATGACTGGTAGAGTTGTGACTTGCAATAGAGTATATTGTTTGCAAAACTGATAGTCGATTGAAAACATAATATAGATGGAAGCACTTAAGTGAAATATGACTATCGATTATAAGTCAACTTCAAAATAGAAAAAGTGCATAGAAGTATGAGCAAGGCTTTTACACTTTATGCAAACAAGGGTACTACAAGGGTTTTCAAGGCTTAAAACACAAAAAGGCTTCCCAAGCTTGCAAAATATGAATAAAGTCCCAACACCGAGATGCAAGTTCTTAGCACAATTAGGTGGAATGCTAATATTGCATGACATGGTCATGTACATGATAACATAGATCCCAACAGCTCAGTTACAACATCCTAACCTCTAATCTCTATTCTAATTCTCAATTCTAATAATTTCCTAGAGTGCATCAACTGATCAATGATAAATTCAAAATTATCATCCTATCAAAAATAGACAAACATATCATATTTATTCGATTACATTAATCACTCACTATTTCTATACATTTTATATTTACACACTATATGTGAATATGAAATGACCTCACAAAAACTTTACCATACACTGCACATGAACACACAAGTTTTGAAATGGTCAAATCTTCATGTGCTTAGATATTCAAAGTCCATCAATTCTGAAGTGAAAAGACACGGTCTCAACCATATGTTCCAACCTAACACACCAACTCATCGAGGGCATATGATCTTTGCGCAATTAAGAGAAGGGACAAAATCTTAAAATGCAATATAATAGCTTTGGGAAATGTGCAATCAATTCATAGGCAGGGTTATGAGTGCATATTAATACATTCAAAATGGTATTGAAATGCAATAATGGGAGCGGAGAAAGTTAAGAAGATGGATTAGTTTAGTGAAAGGCATCTTAAGGCACAAGAAAGACTTTTCTTGCGGGGTTGGAAGTAAATCACATCACCAAAAAGGTTGATAAAAAAGACGTGAGGTCGGCAGTGGGCAGTGTTATTATTTACAAAGATTAGCGTAAGGTGATGTAAGGCGTGATGGAACGATTAGACGCCCGAAAAGGCCAACAATGCATTTATTATTCTGTGATGCCGTTGAAAGGGAACGGAACTTCTCTCTCTTCCACATCCGTTTTCATCATGCTCACCTCACATGAGGAAAGGAATTAAATAACATTTCTTTAGGGGAAAATTCAAGGATAACATGCCCAACTGCTCCTTCTCCTGCTTTCAATTCCGTTGCCGGTATTAGGTGAACAAATTCAATTTGAGTTAGGTAAAGTTGCCCCCTGCAACGCCATGAAAATCTCTCACAACAAAAATTCAAAGAGAAATAGGGTCTAAGGTTTCCCAGGAGGCCTCAAGAGAAATAGTAGGTAATCAATTGCAAATGGCACCATCAAGCAGGTTTTCTTAATTGGCAGCGGCGGCGTTGAAGAATCTCCATGCCTGACACAGATCCCGGGGCTGCACTTGTATTTTTCGTTAACTACTCAAAGAATCAGGACTTTCGCCTACGTCTTATCAAGCTTTTTCCTGTTTCAAAGAAAAGCTAAAAATCCCAAATCTTTCCAGGGAAAGAAGAGATTGTGATTTGAACAAAAATTGAATATGAATGCCCAATTCCCCAGTGGGCAGTGTGGATGGTGATGCCCACTTTGGGGTTAGTGATGCCTTTTACAAAGATTAGTGCTCTCTCTCTCTCTCTCTCTCTCTCTCTCTCTCCACCGTCCACTGGCAACTGTCGGTGGCAGCTGGGCAGCTGGCAACGCTCCACCTTGCTCCTCCAATTTTGGGGCAACTGTAGATTGTTTGAAAATGGTATTAGGAGGTACTATTTACTACCATTTGGAAGAAGCAGCTTTGGCTCATGGTGTGCCAGTCTTGTAGCTGCCCTAATTCATAGTAGGAGCCTTGATATCGAAAAGATCTCGAAGATAGCTGCCCGAGCAGCGATATCAAAAGATCTTGAAGATTTCTTATGGCTTCTGTTCATGGTGCGCCAGTCTTGTAGTGTCCCTAATTCATAATAGGAGAAGCGACATCGAAAAGATCTTGAAGATTTCTTAAGGCTGCCGCTCTTGGTCTTTTAGACTGTTTGGTTTAGTAGACGTCATTACAATTCATTCATTCATTATGAATATGAAATCCAGAAAACAGATGATGGATTGACAATTAAACATATGAATTGGGCATGGAGGAAGCTGCTTCTTTCTGGGTTTTCTGTGTGCAGAAAATTGGACGCCAACTCCGTTGCAAAGGCGATATTGACGTGCCTCAATTTGAAGACATTGTTAGAGGAACTCTAACTTTGTGCTCTGATTGAGCCGCGTCAATATCCCCTTCCTCTCCTGCCATTTTTGCTGCTCGCTCCCACTGCATAAGCATTTCCAGGTAAAAAAATGTCATTATTACTTTACCGTTCTACCGTTTTCCTTGCTCATTTTTGTTTTCTCTCTTATCAGTTTTTTCTTGCTTTGTGGATTTCGATGCAGACGTCCAGTTGAATTATGCAGAGTTCCAGCGCCTGCTGCTCTCCATCATTATTGCGACTGTACATTCTCTTCTCTCTTCATTTATGTCTGGATTTTGACATCTGGCACAAAATAATATACCTTTGGAAGCATTGAAGGTACGTTGTGGCTTTACTCGCATTCCTAAATGGTTGCTTCATTATTTCTGTTTAAAGACAAAAAAACACATTTGTCCCATTTTCTGAGACTTTCAACGGTTTCTGATGAAAAACAAGCCTGTTAAAATATGTAGCATGAACACGAGATTAAACAGTATAAATATTCACTGTATGTGTGCAGAACCATTTTTGACCATTCAACTCAATAGGCTGCCATCATTCGCTCTGTTTTCTTCCCTTGTCTCCCTCTTTCTATTTTTCGTTTTTAAGAAACCAACCGACATTCAAATTCATTTCAACGAATTCCTACTGTGGAAACAGCCGATTGGGCTTTCCCGTACCATATTAGACTTGCCTCCCTTTTCAACTGCACCATCATCTTTTTCTTAGCTGCCTCCCTTTTCAACTGACAGATGGTTACAATCATACCGTATATGTTCAAATATGTTTAGGGCTATTACCTGATTCAATTATTCTGCAATTTTCTACCATTCATTATTTGTGGACTTCTCTTGAATAAGAAAAACTCCATCGATGATGATTGCGGGTCGAGTCGCTTAATTAAAGAAGCTGACGTTTTCATTCAATCAAAGATTTTAATGATGTCCACGAGGTCAAGCAGCCTAAGGGATCAGGGAAGAACCCTCAAGATATTTTTAACCTTCTTTCCTAGATTAGATCTTCTGCTGTGAATCTTGACCAATAAACTAGTCATAATAGGATTCGAGGCTCCTCAAATAACTCACTAAGGCTGTTCACATTCCAACTGTTATCAGTAATGTAATGCCATTCAGTTTCAACCACCTCTTTGTAACAAAAAATGCACAATCTTTCGGCCCACTCTTCTTTGGGAATCGTTACATAATAATAATAATAGCAGCAGCAACAACAATTCGTTATAGGGCGAGTATTGCTTTCGTCAATCCTCCATATTATAAGCTCTAATGTTTTTTAAGTGATATTTGACTTCATAAAACTTGTGCTTCTGTTTTAATGGTAGAATAAAGGTTCACCAAACCCACGCTTTCATTGATTGCAGTACTTTCTTCTCTTTTCTTAATCTCTTTTCTCTTTCGTCCCGATTATGATATAGAAATGAATTCTGGAAAGTTCTTGAAAAGATTATGAATAGCTTTACAGTACAGAAGATCAGTTACAGGAATACCTTTTCTTCTGTCGTGAGAATCACAACATTCACTGTGCATGAAGATTGTTTGATGCAGCCTAAAATACGCGTCTGGAGGATCGAATGGATGAATATCAAACGGATTCGCATGTGTAATCGTCGTCCGAGATTATTTGTAGTGGGTCACTTTTAAAAAACACAGAAAAAATGGAACGCGATTCTGCGAACTCCTAAACCGTATATAAGATTTCGGAACTGGTTTCTGGGTTACCAAGAAACTTACTTCTTCCTTAAATGAATATGGATTTCCAATATTGTATTTCTTAGTATGTATACAGTAATTGGGTTTTAATATCGATAATATCCCCGTCTCTAAGTACAAAGTGCTATGCCTCGCAAAGTAGCAATTTTTGTTGCAGGTTTTAGGGAAGCGATAAATGAGAATTATGGACATAATTAATCAGTGCCTTCTTTTTTTATACCAATATGCATGTAATTTTTAAAATTCGAAGTGAATTCTCCAAATAGTTAGGGGAGAGGACCTAGTAGTGGTGCACCCTAACTTCACGCCTCTCAAAATCATATGTGGCAATTTCAAATCACTCCAAAATTTTTACAGTTGCTTACTTGGCAACGCCCCTGTTTATAACCAAGGTTTTAGGGCCACATCATCAAATATGATGCCACATCAGCATGCTTTTTGTTGAGGTGTCAAATAGTTCCCCCAAAAAAGTGTGGACCAATAGGTGTGCATTAAGACCTCCTTTGATGGCGCGTTGATGTGGCATCACATGATTCGTTGCTTTTTAAATCTAAAGGGCACATTTCATTCAATTATTAGTACTTATAATAACACTAACAACCTTAAACTCACAACTACTAGTACTGAACTTTAAAAATATTGGGCCTTAAATGTACATATACTAGTACTAAACTTAAAAAATATTGGGCTTTAAATGCACATATACTATCTCAGCCATTGGAACTATCCCACCTATTGGGTCTTTTCCCCTAAGATCACTGAATTCATTCTCATTATAATCTTATCAAAGCCGATCTTGTATTTAAGTTTGTGAACATACACTACATTCTCATTAATAACTTACGGGATTTTAGTAAAAGTTCCACACTTGGTGCTTCAAATTGTACTTTGTGGTTTTAGAGAACCTACTTTAGAATTAAAATCTCGAGACCAAAGTTGATTTAGATAGATTAGGCCAGGCTTATGATTAAATTCCAAGACTTTTGGTTCCACTAGCTCAAGGAGGGTGTTCCTAGATATTTTTTTATAGGATAATTAAAACTAAATGACAATAATATAATCACATAGCTTAGCTATACCTAATGTATAAATATACTCTAAAAATGTTTCATTAAGTACTCATACTAGCTTCCTGCAAACCATAAATCTCTAAACAACGAATTAATATTAAGTTATAATGTAACTAAAGATGCTATAAATTTGGTTTTGCATCTTATTTCAAATATAACCTATGAAGGGGCGGGGGCCCTGGTTTGTTTGGCTAAAAATTCCTGTTGCGGTAAAGAAGGTCACGAGATCCAGTCTCCCCCCCGTACCTGTGGTACCAGAGGGCATGTCGTGCCAGCATCACCGGTCACATGAAAAAAATTTACCATGCGCACTACAGTTTATAGGGGGGGCTACCCGATTCTTGCAGTCTAAAAAAAAAAAAAACCTATGAAGACCCTAAAATGCATTAACTCTCTAAAGATGACTAACAAGTGCAAGCTCTTGAGATATATAACAAGGATAGGTTTCTACGAGATTTTGCAAAATACTAGGACATTACTTAACATATTTTTAGAAGGAACAAATTATGCATTCATTATGGAGCATGATTAATTTGTAAAAAAAGGATTGCACATTAATCTATTGGTCATAGAGTCAAGACATAAGAAAAAGGCAAACAAATTTATAAATTTGAGCATAAGAGCTAGATGAATCAACAAAGAACAAAGAAACAAAACTACATATAAGATCTCCTTAGTCTACTACAATTTCACTTAAATGCAATTCAAAGAATCAAGAAACTTTACGTGGAAAAACATTCTTTAAAAAATCATAGATGAGAATAGGTTCCTATATGCTATTACTGAAAATATTTTATATCTGCTAGACAAAAGACTAGAATAAAAAATGACAAGAAGCCAAAAAATTTGGTCTTAGAGATGAATGTATCATCATGTGAAACTCCCTACTCAAATATGGAAACATTCATACATGGAAAAGATAATTAATTTTACAATCTTTTCGAGACTTATAAAAATGATATGCTTAAGACTTCAAAATTGAATAATAACATTTGACACTAGACATTACATAGACGATAAGACACCCTACACAGAAAATTGGCCAATATTTTTTTATCTTCATAGAGAAAACTTGTATTTGTATCAAATAATTTTTCCAAGATCTTCTACATGGTTGACACCTCTTCCAATTTGCACCATTACACATACATCATGACAAGAAGATGGGACAAAGTTTGTTTCCCACATGCCATTTAGTGAATCTCAAGATAATATAAAGATCCTCACTTGGCCTCTAAAAAGATATGCTTTTATTTTTATGCACAAGGATTCACATCATACTTCAAGGATGTAGTCATTTCATTAAATTTGTTGCAACAACCTTTCCCCAAAAATAGGTTTTAATCTTGTGCACCATATGACATTCCTTTGGACTAGATATTGTATAGAAGAAGGGAAAGAAATATTCCTTAGATCTATATGCCTTATGTCTAATGAAACCTAACTCCATCAATAGCTGAAGCAAATTAAATGGCTATAAGAAAACGAATATTTTGCTAAGTTAATTTCCTTCTTGGTTCCCATAAACAATAGGATTGTTGCTTGCTTTCCATTAGTTCCCTTAGCTACTATCTCCTTGATTAGTAATTTAGCACCTAGATCATAACTACCTCTATAAATATTCATCACATCACAATAAACCCTCAACCCTTGTCATAGAATGTTTCATCAATTAGTAAGTTAATGCTTTGGCCTTGCGATCAAATTTGCATCTAAACTATTTTTCTCGATAGATTCCATACCCTACTCCATTTCGTTTGAAATCTAAGGATCATCTTAACAATTTTGAACTTTGATCTTGATCACCAACTCAAATTAGTCTCCTTTTATATCAATGGTTGTGGGCAATCAACATACCATCAAAAGTATTTATTATTTGGTCAATTGATCCACCATGATTGATCAAAACATGTAGCACGTGTCTATTGTATACCCTAGATTTGGAATCAAAACAATCGGAAACTAATGCAAATCTAAGATCCCTATTCCAAATCTAAGAATACCTCAGATAGAACATAAGGAAGAAATCTAAACATAGAATAAATGCTCAATACAAATGGAAAATTATACCGATTGCCAACTCCCAATTGATTCAACACTCCCAATCAGTCCAATCTCATCTCACAATCAATCTTAGTTATCTTGCAATCAGTCAAGTGTTAACTTTATTTCTTCTCCTGTGATCTCCTCTGCAACCAGTCAAATTACAGTCAAATCACTCCCCAATCACCAACACCTTTGGTGTTGATTTTCTACCTATAAATACCCACCTCCTCTATGCATTTGGGGAGAAAAATTCAACATTGTTGCTCTTGCTTTTGCTTTACTTTTCTAGTTGTCTCCATATAATTTTTATGCTTGTGCAAGACCCCATGAGCCTTTTGATTTTGCAATAGTTTCCATAGCTCAAGTCATTGTGCTTCTTTAGCATTCTAATGCTCAATTGTTTTTGTCAAGCTTCCATAGCTCTAAGCCATGGTGCTTCTTAAGCATTCTCATGCTCAATTGTTTTCAAAGCTTTCATTTGATTTTGTTTGCTCCCATCTTCGGTTTTGTCACCAAGAGGAGGGCCTCGCTGATGCAGAGGAAGAGAGGGTTGTCACAAGGACTTCTAGGAGCTCCAGACATGCATTGACATCTTCTTCATACCAGGTTCTTTCTGCTTTAAATTAGTAATTAGCTCAATTTCTTACTCTTGGAAAAGTAAATCATTGCTTTGTTTGTTCTTGATAGGTTGTTTATTTGCTTTCATAGCTTAGCATTGCATTTGATTTAATTAGATTAGCCTCGTTTTCATTGATTAGATTACATTTAATTTCATTCGCAATTTCAATTCATTAAATTAGATTTAAAATCATTCTACGAAAACTACAAAAACATAGATTAGCTTGCATTTTAAAAACATATAGATTGCATTCATATTTCAATTCCTAGATAACTAGACAACATTTTAATTTGGAAAGAAGGAACCAAAATTATTTTGTATACATTTATATTGCATTCATAAAAATCACAAAAACATTAAGAAAACTTAGAGCAAAACAAGAACCAACCCTCCATCTCATCATGAGGTAAACATAATGAAAATCAAACATTCAAACAAGGAGAAACCCCCAGTTCCGTTATGAGGTCAAGATCAACTCAAACACATTCAACAACAACAATGTGAAACACAACACTTCCCCCTATTGCCAAGCATTCAATGTGCCAAGGCATTAGGGAAGATTGGATACAATCTGTCCTTGACGAGATTGGGGAGAACTTCCTCCATCCAATTCATCAACAAAACACTCAAACAACAAGAGTGTCAACAAAGCATTATAGATCAAAAACACTTGATACAATAGATCATACGAGGCAAAGAAAGGAGACAAGAACATCTACGAATCATCAACAAACAAAACAATCTTTGTGCTAGGCTTAGGAGACTCAAAACTTGTGACCCTCCAAGTCATACGATTATCATTACAACTGCAATCAAACATCTCCTTAGAAATAATCATCAACACACACATCCAACACACAACCCAACTGTCATCCACAATGTTTTGCTCCTTGAAGAAGGAGAACAAAACAACTCCCCAATCCTACCTCCGCTTGACATGCTCTTGCCATGTGAGCGAGTGACTAGGAGGGCCCCCATTAGCAAGGAAGATGGTTCATGTGTCGCATTGGAGTGTGACTCACCTATAAATTATTTGGGTCACATTCTAAACAACACATTTTGGTGAACCTGATGTGAAGGGAAAAACCTTCTAGGGGGAGCTTTTCATGTTTCCATCATCACTTCACGCTTTCATTCGTCATTTTTCTCTTCATTTCACTCTTCGCCTTTATCCTCTTCACTCTTCATTCCATTTATTCTATGGTGTCTAAGACACCCCTATTATGATGGAATTCGAAGGGAACCTAGGGAACATTCCCTCTAGAGAACCTGAAACACCCTTGTTTGACAGATATGTGCCACTTGATCCATTGGCACTAATCACCAACTGTTATGATTTAGAGGATTCAAATTACGAGAATGATAGAAAAGAGACTCATCATTCTCTCACATTCAACAATCTTGCTTGGGAACATGAGGCTATAGCTCAACCAATGCACTTTGACCATGGTAGAGCACGTCAAGTTCTTGTACGATCAGGAATCCATCAATCATCAACTAGCCATGCAGTAATCACGACACAATTAGATGACAAAGTGAGATGTTTAGAGAAACACTTGCAAGAAGCAAGGGAGGCCCAAGAGGCCTTACATATCACACATCGAGTTGAGCAATTAGGAAATGCCTTGAGAGAGCACACAAATGGAGGAAACCATGAAAATTTGCAACCAAATGGAGAAGCACAGAGAAGGGGAGCTACGACCCTCACTAAACTTATAGCTACCTATTCCAACGGATTAGGACAATAGAAGATGCGGGAATAGAACAACCTCCCCCAAGACACAAATGATCCAAGAAATAGAACACAAGTAAACTCATACAACACTAGGGTCAAACAAGACCAAGGGGCACTTCTAAATCCCCCCTTACTAGAACTTTTATTCACGCAATGGAAGTAATGATACAATTCAAAAACTTCCACAAATGGGTGGATCCTATCCAACTCACAACTTTCAATTCCCTTAGAATTATACGCAAGTTCAACCAACATACATGAATGTGTCTGCATATCATGGGCCAAATCAACAACTACCATCTGTAGAGCCCATGATTTCGACACCATACATAGCACTTTTTCAGGAACCCACTTTGAATACTTGAAAGAGCCCCTAGACCACAATATACATAACATATTGTTACCACATCCTCTCCCAAATCTACCCAAATTCAAAGGGGAGGGAGACCCAAACTCTCATTTAAAATCTTATACAATTTCTATAAGAGAGTTCCTTCCTTGAGATGGGGTCGTAGCAAGAATTTTTCCTAAAATGTTTGAAGGAATTGCTTTGGATTAGTATTACAATATCCCGAAGCCTCCATTCACTCTTTTCACCAACTCATAGGAGATTTCATCATGGATTTTGACATGAACAAACTAGTTAGGACAGGAATACAAGAATTCCTGAATGTGAAGCAAGATACGAATGAATTAGTGGCATATTTTTTCACTTGATGGAGACAAGTGTTTTACTCTTCAACAAGCGCCATAATATTGACCACAGAGAACTATGTGACCTTTTCCCACATGCCCTCAACAGGGATACAAGAGAAGTACAAAAACTACTGTATAGGTCCTATAAGGAAGCTTTGGAAAGTGCACTAAGAATTGACCAAGCCACAATTGATAGTGGGTGAAGGACTTATGGCACAAATGGTTGGTTAATAACTCAAGCAAATGATAATAATGACAAAAATGAAACTAACTCTTGCATATAAACTTTAAAGAACAATTAGAACACTACCGATAGACCAACCCCCAATAAGAAACAAAGTGAGAGATGACTACAATGGGAGAGAATACATCCCTCAATATAAATGTTGTGGATCATCCCCGAAATAACAATTACTATAAAAAAAGACAATCAATAGTTGTTGAATCAAAACTAGAATGATAATAGATACAAACACCCACCTTATGAATATAATCAATTTTATTCTTTCCATAGAACAAGAGGGCACAACACGGAGTCATGTCGAGAATACAATAGGTTCATAGCAAGGCTACCAGAAGATCAACAGTGGCTATTCATTGAAATGTTCCTTAATCCACAAGAGGTCATGGAAAATAACAACAATAACAACCCTAAGCAAGCACAAACACCTATCGCATCATAGAATGCAGATATGAAAATATTCCAAGACCCCTTTCCAGACCATAGGAATGTTGAAACAAGCAACCATAATACAACTACTTTAAGGATCAACTAACCTCTTGAAAACCTCGGAGTCAAACATCCCCGTGCAATTAGGACCAAAAGGAGAGATGCAGATGTTGGGGTTAGTAGAAATAGCACATGACATGAGGAAAATGTTGAACCAAGTGTCAAACAAAAAGTTGAATTTCATGGAAAAATGGTCTCAGATATAGAATCGACACCTTGTTGATAACTGAGAGGGGGGGGGTGAATCAGTTATCCTAATTATTTCCCTTATTAAACTTTCCTTTTAATTGAAGCAGCATAAAATCAAACACAAACATAAACCATGAAATAAGAAACACATGACACAGTATTTTTGACGTGGAAACCCTGTTAAGGGAGAAAACCACGGGGTGATTAACCCAAGAATTATTCTCTGTTAGAAGAATAGGAAATTACAAAAATGGCACTTGCCAATTAGGGCTCACTGCCCGAGCACACTGCTCACAAGAGGCTCACTGCCTACAAGAAGACACACTGTCTTACAAAGTGATTAGAATCACAGTCTTGAACTGATTGGAAGCATCTGCATATGCTGGAGTTCAGTTCCGGTTAGGTTCAGTATACTGATCTGCTGCACTTCATCTTTCCTCTGTTCTTTAGTCTGCTGTCCTTTCACATACCGGATCTTTCTTGTTACTCCTGCTCTACTCTGGACTTGTTCGCATATCCTCACACACACTACACACCCTTTACAACTAAATCCATCCTCTATATATATCCGCACAAGTAATTTCATCATCTTTCTAGTCGGCATCCGGAACAGTCTAGTTTCTTACAAACTTAGTTCTGTCGGCTGAATCCTTGCTCACCAAGCAATGCGGATCAAGCATATACTTGTAGATATCATCAATTATGTCGGCCAAACATGATTCATGCCTCCGCAACCTTTATCATCATCTGTAACACATCCGGAAAGTAGTTTGATACTCAGTCAGTCAGTTCTTCCTCTGTTTTCACTGTCTCTCAGGAATCCGGTACTCAACTATTCATATCTTTTTCCTTGTCCATCTCCGGAGGCTAAATCCTTGGAATATACTACTCAAGATAGTCCTCTTGACTTCCCCAGATCCGCACTGCACCAAGACACTTCCTCTGAGAGATCCGGACCAATCTGTCGGACCTTGCCACATGCTCTGTTCTTGTTCACCGGACCACCACAATCTTCAATCTGACTTCCGGTAGAGACATATCATGACTTGCGGATATGTGGGATGACCTTTGTTGCCATCAATGACAACAACCATGAATCCATATAGTGTCTCTTGCCAACAATCTCCCCCTTTGGCATTGATGGCAACACTTAGTGAAAAATGACTAAGTGTTTACACTATGCTCCCCCTTTGCTGATGCTCTGTCTTTATATACAATTTCCGGAACTCCCCCTGAGTTGGATTCCTCATTTTTCACTGCTCCTCACTCCCCCTTTGACATCAATGGCAAAGGGTAGGGTCCGCACACCAAAATTTTCAAAAATTTTCTATATATAGCCGCATATTTACATACTCACATATACTGCAGAATGTCTGCAAAGGATGTCTGCAGTTGAACCATTTCAGTAGCCCAACTTAGCTTCATTCTGTCCAAGATTGAAATGTGACCACTCAACAAAAATGCAAAAGCTTCTGCCCGCCTGAGATCTGTCGGATCTTTTGTATGGGCGGTGGTCTGGGCATCACTGATGGCCTCATGCATAGTTTCCAACTTAGGGACTATAATCCTTCTAAGTTCTCCCATCCGGTTGGTAATGTTCTTCCTCTCCTTCTCAAGATTCTTTATTTCATTCAAGACTGCAATAGTCTGACATTCTTGATTTATTATAGAGGAAGAGAGAGGATCAAAACTTTGAGATAAGCTTTGAAGCTTGTCCTGTTCCTCTTTTATTTTCTTGTCAATTGCTGCTGTTGCCTTTGACCAAGATATACAAAATTTGTAGATGTCACCGCCATCCTTAAGAGCATTTTCTAAGCTCTTTATTCCAATGCTTACAATCTTCCTATCCTTAGAGATTAATTCTAATATTTCAGAAAATCTCTTATCCAAAAATTCCTTCCGGACCTTGTCTTCAGCTGATTTTTCTAGAGAATTAAAATGTGTATCAATACTGCTGACTAAGGTTTTTAGATTACCGGAAGTGGAGGCTGTCGGATCTATCTGGATTGATGGCATGATCTTTACAAGTACTCCGGAAGCAGCCTCTATCAACTCACAGTCTTCCATATGAGACTTCAGGAGCTTTTCATTTGCCTTGGCATTTGCAAATGAAGCTATCTTCATTGTTTGTACCGGAGAGAGAGAGTCAAAATCAAATGGACCTTTTAGAAGCTCCGGTTCATCAATCTCTAGAGTTTCTTTGCTCAAAAATTGTTGAACAGTTTGTGCAGTGTCTCTTGCCGGAGACAGATGTTTCTTTTCTTCTGCAGTCTTAGAACTGTCAACCTCTTTGTCTATCACCACTGCTTCCTTCTCCTGCAATTGCTCTTCTTCTTTGGATCCGGAGACTGTAGGGGAAACCGGAGGAGAGATGCTTGCTTGTTCATGGGCCACTTCTTCTGGAGCAGAGGGTTCCAAGTCCTCACTTGTCTGTTCATGGCTCACTTCTTCCGGAACAGAAGATTCCAAATCAGCAGCTGTTTCTGCACCTAAGTCCTCTACAACAGGAAGATTGAACCTTTTGAAGGCCTTCCGGAGGATCTCTTCTGTCTCTTGTGCCACTTTGTCAGTCTCACCAAGCATGAGCTGATTCATCCTGGCTTTACTTCTGAACTCATCTCTGCAGTCCTTGAAGATCATGTTCATTGTCTTGGGATCAATTTGAGGATATAGCTGAATAGCTATCTGCTCCCGGATCTCAAGATCTTTGGCATGAGCATTATTCTTTCTTACCTCCATTTCCTTCTCTAGGCTTTTAGGAATGAGAGATATGATCTCAATGAAAGCCTTATTGTATGTGTTCAGATATTTAACTGTGGCCTCCTGCAGAGTCTTTTGGTCTGCCTCACTGAAGTCATCATAGGATTCAGTCATTGGTTGAAGGTTTCCATCCACCGTGACCGACTTGATTATGCTCTGTAGTGACAGAGTGGGCTTTTCAACAGTTACCTCTGCCATTTCATCCTTGTCTTGGCCTGTGGAGGGCTTACCGGATCCTTTCTTCTTCTGTTTCTTTACTTCTCTTACTTCCTTATCTGATTATGTTTCCTCTTCATCCTTTTGGCTTTCATAAGCCCTTGATGCTTTTGTCTTGGATCTTTTACCGGATGCCTGGACTTCCGGTTTTGAGCTTTTGGTTGTGGAAGGTGCAGATCTCTTTGATGATCTGGTCTGGGTGGGGGTTTCAACCGGAGCACTTTCTGTGCTTTTCTCTTCTTCCTCAGCCTTTCTCCTCTTTTCCCGGCTGGCATCAAGTGCCTCTTTTGAGATGCCCAGGCCTTGAGCAATGTGCTCTACTTCTTTTCTCACTTTTCTCTTAATCTCAGGTTCCCTGAGTTCTACATGTAATTTCACGCTCAGCTCCTCAAAGGTTCCAAACCTTTCTGCCTTAGGATCTTTGGGCTGACTTAGCATGTGTTGAACATGCAGCTCTACTATCTGTTCATCAACTTCATACCCCATGGGCATGATCCAGACAGTCCTTGGCTCCACTGCCTCCATTAGGCACTGATCAGTGTCAACCATAAAACATACTGAGTCCTTGTATTTCTCAATGAGAGACTGGGGAATTCTCTCTCTTGCTTGCATCATGCTCTGAAAGTTTTTGAAGTATCCCCATAGAGCTGTATTTCTCGCTTTTGCATCCCCAAGTCCATGCAAATAGTCTCTTATCTGGACTGCAACAGGTTTGTCATTCTGCCATACCCATCCACTTGTTCCGGGTAGCTCATTCATGAAGTAAAAGAATAGACATACAATGAGAGTACCATACTTAAAGGAGTTCTTCTTGTCTTTCTTGATTTTCTGTACATTTTCCATCAATTGGCTTAGTAGTAGTTCACAAAGATCATAATCTGCATTCTTTCTTAGCATTTCATATGCTGTGTATATTGCAGTTCCGGATACAGAATTCTCCCTGCTGGAGTGATAGATCTTGTATCCTATTATCATTGATGCATATTTGATATCCGGATCCGAAATATCTTCAATGGTCATTGCCCTCTTATCATATTTTGATCCGGTGGCCTCAGTTACAACGTTGTTCTTGACAGATTTGAGGATAGGTACCCCCCCGGAAGAGTATAGACCAGTTACTGCTCTAATTGCTTCTTTTGTAATCTTACAGGGTCTATCTAGCCAAAGGAAGTTGTCATGCATCCTGCTTAGTACATACCGGACCCATTCATCTTCTTCAAAGCTAGGGAAATGAATGAATTGCTCAAATTGTTTCTTCTGGATACCCTTATACTCTGGTTTGAGCTCAAAAGCATTGTCTATCAGTTGCTTGTGATAGAGGTCTCTTAATTTGAATTCCCCAAATTCCTCAATGTTTGCGTGTATGTAAACCCTAATATCTTCAGTATGTAAGACTCCGTGGGGAACACTAGAGAAGGCTCCTAGTGGATCTACCTCCAATGATTTGTAGGGATGTTTCTTGAATGAGGGGCGAGGTCTATCAGAGATCTTAACTATGTTTGGAGTAGCCATTCTTCAAAGATTTGCAGTGAGGCAATGAAAAACGAAGAATACCTTATGCGCCTTCGGTTTGCACGGAGTGGTTGGATTGATTTCTTTATGCAATAGCTTCGGCAGGAGATCCTTGGTGTGCTTGATGAACCTTGTTGCAGAGCTCCACTATTCGCTTCTTCTCAAGTGTAGAATGAGCAGATAACTTTTGAGAAATCCCTTATATTGCTCCGCAAACCCTAATATCTGTCTGCAATAAATGCTTCACCTGCATTATTCCGGTTTACCATGTCTGGACAGCTTGGAGTATCCCGGATTAGTCCTGATCACTGAATATCATCCGGATCTTTAAATCATGAATAAATCTAGGTAACATATTACAAGAACATCCCAAACACTCTGTCCAATCCGCAAGACAAGATCGTGCACTTCCGGATCTCTCCGGACCTTTTTGTAATCCTTTATCATACCGGAGCACTTTCTTTGAACAGGTCTAACTTAATCGAACACAGCTTCTTCATAACTCCATGCGGACCTCTGAAAACTTGACTGAAGCATCTCAGGACTTATATCTACAAACCCTTTAATCCGCATCTTGTGCCACATCCGGCACAACTTGTTTGGCTGGGGGAACAGAATCTTCTTTGAGTCTCCCCCTGAGCCTGAGCTCACTTTTTAATTTCCGGAAGAAATATCAGCACCAGAATCTGGTGCGGATCCAACCTCTACATTCTCTGAGCTTTTCTTCACCCAAATCTTGCTCATCTGATTCCTAACTTCATCCGCATTCATCTTTTGTTTACCCTTGTCTTGATTCTGATTATACACCGGACCTCTTTTGTCCTGATTCTTGTTTCTGCAGACTTTAGCATTATGACCGGACCTATTGCAGATTTGGCAAATAACATTTCTTTGCATATTTAACTGATATCCCCTTGATCTGCATTGATTAGCCATATGACCTACTCTATTGCATGTAAAGCATCTACCTTTGAATGATTTGTTTACTTGCATAATTCTGCATTCATGGGATTTGTGTCCATACCTTTTGCAGTTGAAGCACTGTCCGGAGAAGGATGAATTAATCTGATTCATTCTCATTCTGCACTGATTAGCTTTGTGACCAAAATGGTTGCAGCTGTGGCAGTATCCATTGAAGGATGGATATTTTTGAGCATTTGGCTGTCTTACCGGAGGTCTTCTAGGCCTGCTCCTTGGATTTTCTGATCCAAGATTCCTCTGACCGGATTCGGAGCTTTCTCCTTTCTCATATCCCAAACCATACTTGTCATCAGTCCTCTTTTGACTTCCAAGAAGAACTTCAAGTTGAGCAGAACTTATCTTGAATTTCTCTTTATATTCATTTGCTGTTTGAAGATCTCTTTTGAGAGAGGTAATTTGATCCTCAAGTTTTTCTTCATTATCTTTGGCATCTTCAAGATCAGATTCAAGATGTCTGATAATCCTGTCCATCTGGTGGCATTCTTCTGATTTTTCCCTAAGAGATTGTCTTAGATTGTCTTCAGCCTTTCTTTTTTCTTCAATCTCTTGAGTGAACTTTATAGTTCCTGATTCCATTTCATGTCTTAACATAATGACTTCTTTTGATAACTTTTCACATAACTTGGTTTGCTCAGTCAATTCTTCATTTGTATTGCTTTCTTCACTTTGTCTTGCCAACTGTTGGAGCAGCTCCTTTCTCTTTTTCATAGAGAGACTTAATTTGTCTTTTAATTCCCTCATGAATTCATCAGCCTGTTTGAGTCTTTCTCTTAATTCACTGACTTCAGAATTTGACTGTTCAAGATCCTCAAGGGCAGTCTTGAGTTGCTCCTTTAAACCATATGCATCCATTTGAAATCCCAGATCTTCCTCAAGCTGTTAGGCTCTATTAGGAGGAACTTGGCTCTGATACCAATTGTTGATAACTGAGAGGGGGGGGGTGAATCAGTTATCCTAATTATTTCCCTTATTAAACTTTCCTTTTAATTGAAGCAGCATAAAATCAAACACAAACATAAACCATGAAATAAGAAACACATGACACAGTATTTTTGACGTGGAAACCCTGTTAAGGGAGAAAACCACGGGGTGATTAACCCAAGAATTATTCTCTGTTAGAAGAATAGGAAATTACAAAAATGGCACTTGCCAATTAGGGCTCACTGCCCGAGCACACTGCTCACAAGAGGCTCACTGCCTACAAGAAGACACACTGTCTTACAAAGTGATTAGAATCACAGTCTTGAACTGATTGGAAGCATCTGCATATGCTGGAGTTCAGTTCCGGTTAGGTTCAGTATACTGATCTGCTGCACTTCATCTTTCCTCTGTTCTTTAGTCTGCTGTCCTTTCACATACCGGATCTTTCTTGTTACTCCTGCTCTACTCTGGACTTGTTCGCATATCCTCACACACACTACACACCCTTTACAACTAAATCCATCCTCTATATATATCCGCACAAGTAATTTCATCATCTTTCTAGTCGGCATCCGGAACAGTCTAGTTTCTTACAAACTTAGTTCTGTCGGCTGAATCCTTGCTCACCAAGCAATGCGGATCAAGCATATACTTGTAGATATCATCAATTATGTCGGCCAAACATGATTCATGCCTCCGCAACCTTTATCATCATCTGTAACACATCCGGAAAGTAGTTTGATACTCAGTCAGTCAGTTCTTCCTCTGTTTTCACTGTCTCTCAGGAATCCGGTACTCAACTATTCATATCTTTTTCCTTGTCCATCTCCGGAGGCTAAATCCTTGGAATATACTACTCAAGATAGTCCTCTTGACTTCCCCAGATCCGCACTGCACCAAGACACTTCCTCTGAGAGATCCGGACCAATCTGTCGGACCTTGCCACATGCTCTGTTCTTGTTCACCGGACCACCACAATCTTCAATCTGACTTCCGGTAGAGACATATCATGACTTGCGGATATGTGGGATGACCTTTGTTGCCATCAATGACAACAACCATGAATCCATATAGTGTCTCTTGCCAACACACCTGCACTGATTGGACCTTACAACTTAATAGAGGATTTAAAGAAGACATGCTAAGATTTATTTCATAGATCTTCTAAAAAATTCTCCATCACATTGGTTAGCTCTTTTACAAGCAATAGGATTGAAGTATTTAGATTAGATCACTCCTCTCGATGAACAATTTAATCAAGTCGACCTTGACATGAACCTACAAAATGTTGAGCTGCAAGATCCAAGTTTCTTTTTCAACTTAAAGCAAATGCCTTCAGAGGCCAAGTTAACCAAGAAGGGAGATCCAACATTATACTTACAAGTGTGGATTTATGGTAGTGAACAACGTAGAAGTGATGACATTTGAAAAGGGAGAGTCGTCAAAGAGAAAATAGGTGATTCCGAAGGAAACAACAACCAAAATTATGGAAATATTAGAAAGAGATGGCCCCATACAATTGCCCTTAGATGTATGCACTATTAACATATTCTCTGATGTCGAGCAAGAGAGGACTAGTCAAACTATCTTGACAAAATAAAGAATAGGTGAAGTTCCTCTAGTAATGAAGTGGCCCAAGATTGAAGAACAATTTCAAACTGCAATGCTAGATCTAAGAGAGGTGCCTTTTCTGATCCTAAGGAAGAAACATCAGAAAGTTACACTCTAACACCACCAAGATAAATGTTATCAAGTGAATCATGTGTGCCTCTAATTCAGGAAGTGAGTGATTCTTATGTACTTCTTTCACCTCTTGAAGAAACCTACATGCATTGGACACCCCCAACATAGGTGGAAGCTATTGATCAAGGGGAATCTTATTCAATGAAGATGTCAGAAGTGGTGCTTATCTTTTGTGCACTATGGAGGGTGAGGAATTTGGTGAAACAATTAACACCTTTCTCTTAAAGAAATATTGTCTAAAAGCCCTAAAAAACTTTAAAATTGCCAAAATTCAGAAAAATCAAATAATTCAAAAAAAATCCATAAAAAATGATAAAATTCAGGAAAAATAAAAATTTGCATTTCTCATTCTATTTTACCATGCATTAGTGACTGACATGCTCTTGTTCGATTTTAGTCTTAGTAAAGAGTCTAAGGTTGCCTAGGTATATGTTGACCCTCTAAGCCATTGAGATTCCTTAGGTTGACCCCTCTTAGATTTATACTAATCCCGGTCTTAATGAACCATGATGTTAAGTCTAAACAAAGTCAATACTCAAGCCTATAGTATCTAATAGAATCTTGCAGGTTGACCTTCCTCATTCTTCCTTAGCAGAAAAGAAATCTGATTGGATAATGAAAGCTCTTAGTGGCACTCAACACCTTATCTTTCCCAAAAACATCGAGGGGATCATAGCTCTACAAGAAGTAATAAAAAAAGAATAAAAGTGCAAAAAAAAAAAACGATCATGAAAAAGTAAAAAAGAGAGAAAATACAAAAATATGTGAGAATTAGATAAGAGACTACAATATACAAAAAAAAGAAACATAAAAAGAGAAAAATAGAGGATTATTGACGTCCGTACTCTTAGGTGGAGATAAGTCTAAAATCGAAGCTACAAGGGTGGCATCTATCAGAGAAAATAAAAATAAAGGTACAAAACACACAAACACACTAGTTGAGTAAATCCAAGAGCCTAACTATATTTAAGATCATCTTATTCTTTGGAGCCCTTCCTTTAACCCAAGTCTATTTTGTTGGCCATCTTTGATCTAAGTATAGAAGGTACCAATAAAATTTGTTGGTTTCCTAAGCTGAAAGCTCATCAGAATGTTTTGTCTAGATAAGGATCAAATCTATCCTTTTGCAAATCCAAGTTCAAAAGTTGTTCCATTTCTATCTCATTGCCACTTGATTCCTTAATGAAATTCCATCCCAAGGTTTAGTAAGTCTCCCTATGCCAAATCAACTTGCAATCCCCTAAGTCAAAATTCATTTAAGAGTAGTCATAATGTTATGTTTGCATGCATCATGTCAGAGAAAAAAGCAAAGCAATAACTCATGTCATAACTCATGACATAACGTTAGAAATAGGAAAATGTGTTACTTTGTACCTTCATGTGTTCTTGCATCCATGCATCTTGATGGGGTTAAAATTTGCCTAAATCTTGTTAACCTTAAGTCCTTCAATGCCTATCTTTATTCATTTAATCCTCACTTTAATTCCTTGGTTTTTCCACTATAGTTGGTATAATATAGAGTCATTTAATATGTAATCAAAAGAATAAAATATGCTTTAGATATCAGTTTCTAGGAATACTAATCTATTCGGTTGAATGGTTGAAACAGAGCAAATGGATTTCCTCGAAGTTGAAGACATTATGTGGACTACGATGAGAAGACCATTGGTTTAAAATCCTTATTTTAGATCACTCTTCTTTCTTGTTAATCGCATATATGTATTTTGTGGTTATAAGCCAAAGACTTATATTAGTTGATTCTGTTGTTAAAATGACATTATGACCATTGGCCTAGATCAATTTCCATATCCTAGTTTTATGGGCCGAAGGCCAACATAACACTTTATAGCTTTTATAGCTTAGTGGTTATGAGTTGCAGAATGTATAAAATGGCAACATAAAGCAATGTATGTGGTAATGAAATTTATTCGAACATAAGGAATATAATTATGTTGTTTTGATCTAAAGAAGAGTTGTAGTAGTTCATTCTCATCACTTGGTGGACTGCGAGGAAGGCCCACTCAAAGGATGCTTGGTGATCGTTTCCTATTTTCATTGTGTTAAAGTATTGTTACTTATGTAGTATTTTGTTCTATGCTTTATCTACTTTTTTAATTGTTTTTTATTAAGTTTAGCTAGGAAAAAGGTCCCAGTCCCATATAGATATGTAGATCAGATTAGTACCACATAATAGCAAAAACCCTGATAATAACCCACTAAGGGCCAGGGTACCAAAAGAGCATAGAAACCAGCTAAATAGTCCCAAAAAATAGACACAAAAAGATCAACCCATGAACATAAGACCAATCATAATCTCCCTGATAATAACCTCAGAGGGGCCAGGGAGCCAAGTCCAAAAACTATCTAGTATAGTATAGGATTTAAGTAACATTATAACAATTAGTGTCTATGTTCAAAGATCTCGGGATCGCTGGAATATTGAAGACCTCGAAACCTTCGATCAAGTCCCATACTCTATGGTGGTAGGATCACATTTGCACATATTTTGCTACTGATGTCCCTAGTACTTGTTTTATTACTAGTTCAGAGTCACCAAAAACACTCAACTATTTCACTCCCATCCACTACGCCAAACTGAGGCCTTGGACCAGATTTTCATACTTAGCTTCATTGTTAGTGCAGGTGAATTGGAAGCGGAAAGCCCATAGAGTCTCTTTCCTGACAGGAGATACTAGTCAGATGCCAGCTCCCGAACCATTCTTGCATCTTGCACTATCAAAGTGCAGAGTCCACAGACCGGAATGATCAATGAGATCTCCATCATGCCTGCCTTGGCTTTTGGTGATGTTAGGAATGATTTGATCCTCATCGTAGATTACATAGGTCTCGAGGCTAGTAGCATGGTAATTGTTGAAAGGGTCTTCTTGCATGAAGGTATTGATAATGGATTCTTCTTCTTCGCGTGTTTCTCGTCACTTCTTCATCTTCCAAGAGTCATACTTGGTGCATTTCATCCTGAGAGAAGGATGTATGGGTAGCCTCAAAGTTTATCATGGATTGATTAGCTATATGCTTCGTGTGTAGTGGTTCATACAACAGCGTCATTTTAAAGCCATGTTGGGTCCTTAAGATCAAATGTGACCAATCAAGAGACAAATATCCTCCAATTTTTGCAATAAAATCTTTGGATAAGCATATGCCAAAAATAGGGGGAATATCTATTACGATCACTTCCTGAGATACTGTGATACTAGGGAATGAGAATAGGGTCACTGGGAGTTTTTTGATTATACCTAGAGTCTGAACCATCTTTCCATCAAGCTGCATAATTCCTTTATTTAAGGGTTCATATTGTAATTTTAATGCCTCAGCTATCTGCTTAGGCATGACTATAGTGCTAGCACCTGAGTCAATCATGGAATTATGCAATAACTTGTTTCCTATAATTAGAGTTAGGTAAAAGGGAGTAGGTTTCGACTTAGCTATTTCTTTCTTCGCTTTCTCTTCTCTTGAATTTGTGAAAGCTACGGCTGCTTGTTTTTGCATGTCTCGTGTTCTAATAACTAGCTCTTTATCTTTTGTTTGAGTGCTTTCCATAGTTGTCGCCATTTGCATGGGCCTTTCACCTCCTAAAACTTCTTGCAACAGAGACTTCTACTCTAGGATGGCCAAAATGTCCCATAGAGATACGTTGGCGGGGGCCTTTTTAATTGTTTGACTACATTGAGTGATCCTAGAGGTTGAAACTTTGGATCCTTCGACTTGTAGGAGAATCCTTCTTTTGGCTTTTGGAAGGGTTGGGTCACCATCGAGGGATTGAAACTCTTTTCAAAAAATGGTCGTTGTTGTTCCTAAGGTATAGACTCGCTAGTGAGTCTTCTCTTAGAGTGGGTATTGTAATCAAATTGAACTTGTAGGATTCTTGATGGGAGGACCCCGTTTGCAAACATTGAATCCTCTTCTTCCATCCAGGAGAAAAGAGTGTGGTCCAAAGCTATTTCCCCTTCCTGTTCCAAGGACATTCCTTGGACCTGAGCTACTAGCACAACACTTTCTACCCCTAGGGATTGGTAAGAATAAACCCCTACGTTGGGTACAAACCCCTGGCTCCATTGCTCTGCCACCTTCTATTGTAGGTTGCTTCTAGGGAAGTTGTGAGGCGTGTGCGGGGCATTGCAAGGAAAGCACCATGTATTGACCTCGTTCACTACATTGTTCTGGAATGTCATCAGCTCATGACTTTGATTTTGAGGTATCCCCTATAGTGGAATCAAGACTGGTACTATTTGGTTTGGGGTTTGAGCTTGATTATATAGGTGCGGACCTCCTTGATAATGATTATGCTAAAAAGGGGGTCTTCCGCCTTGATAGTTCTGATAAGGGGGCTTCGGGGGTACTACATGTTGCCTTTTAAGATTGATTATCTCATTCGAAAAATTCTGTAGCAAGGACTTCACGTCGTTCATCTCTGCGGTTAGTGAAGACGAAGTAGGGGTGTTTGTCTATGTACTGGGGTACACGTCCATGGAAGGCAGCGCAGAAGACGTACTCGAAGAAGTGTCTTCTAGTGATTGAGGTGATATTTCAAGGAATACTGGCATAGGCGGCCGCGGGGACAACTTTCTAGCATCTATCAGGTTGTTTTCCGCTCTAACAACCAAATCATAAGCATCTGGGAGTGTTTGTCCTCCCAGCGACTAAATCATCATGGCTATGTCTAAGTTGAAAGCTTTTAAGTAGAAGACAAATACCATATCTGCTAAGGGCTGTGCCACTATCGGGATTCTTTGCCAGGTCTTATGAAATCTGGTGTTGAAATCAAGGACCATCTCTTGTGATGCTCTTTTAATAGTTATTAGCTACTGCAACAAGGAAGATCAGTCTCCTTTCTCCATAAAACATGTAAAGAAACAGTCTCCTAGCTGGTCCCATGTAGTGATAGAATTAGTGGGCAACGATCTGTACTAATCTTGGGCCTTCCCTTTAAATGAAGCAGCAAGTAGCCTGAGTGCCACATTTTGATGTGTGACATGGTGAACAATACAGACATCAGCTACATCTTGAAGATGTTTCACTGGAGTTTTAGAACCTTCTTCGGCAAACTTAGGGAGTGCCTTTAAAGAATTGGCTGGGATAGGGTCCCATACTGTGGGAGGAATCAGAGGGATGAGCGGGCTACCACTATTCCACTGGATGAAATTTCTAGGCAGTTGAATGGTCATGCCTACCTGTGCTGGTGGCACTTGACCTTGGGTCTGAGTTTGAGCGCGAGTCACTTTGCCTTTTGCAGTCTTTTGTCGTCCCATAGCCACCAATGGTGGTGCAGCAGGCATACTTAGATATTTTGCTGCTGATGACCTTGTAACAGGCCTTTGCCTCATAAACTAGCTTCTAGACCAAGATAAGAGTAGGTCCCATCGGGCATGCCAAAAAAGAACTATTGATCTCTAAAATTGACAGCAAGAGATACAGCTTATGGGAAGTTTGCAAATGGGGGACTGGGGTGTGCTCTGTAGAACAACCTCTGGGGTTTTAGAAGCCGGTTCTTCAGAGGTCATTGAGAGAGAAAAGGGGAAGAAGGGAACTAATGAAACAAAACCTACATTAAGGCGATGCACTGAAATTGAGATAGTCCATTCACCAAACAACAAAGTAGGATTCTAGTTTTATTAATTTCAAAGAAGTTTGAAAGAGTATTAAAGATGATTCAAAACTTCCTTATCATCACATAAACTGAAACTATAAAAACTTAAAATGCAATAGTAAATGATCGTAACAATCCTTTAACAAACATAGAGTGATATACTTGGCATTTTTAATAGAACATGACACAACATAGAGACAAGAATTTGCATAGATGTATTAGATTTATATTCACAACTCAAAATGCTAAGGTGTCAGAAATTGTATTACAATCAAAATAATTGCCAAGATTTCCAAAATTATTCCTTTCCAGAAGTGATGAACCCTTATCCAAACAACAATTTCCCCTCTTTATAGAAACCCCCTCTGAGAGAGAGAGGGAACAACCGAAAACATTCCACCAAGCCAGCAAGACATCCATCATTTTTGTTGTTGCAATGACCATCTGAAAATAAAAGTGTGCTCCCCTTTTCCAACTGCTAGCGCCACCTATAGAAAATGCCAAGAATCCGTTAGGAAAAGGGGGTACACTAGATGATGCTGATAAAACATATTGCAACGTTGGATGCACCTGCCAGCAACATACCAAGAAAAAGAACCAATAGTGCACGAGAAGGCCCTCAAGGCCTTGGAAATACTCCAGCTTGCACTTGGTGGACACGTGGCATGTTCCACTACCTCCATGAGCTACCAAAAAGAAAGCCAAGTGCCTTTTCTGAACTGACAAAGGGGCGAATACGTGGCATGATGGCGCAACTCGGAGAGAGCCTTGCCCCTCCTGTTAGATAGAAAATGTGTTGTGTAGACATGTGGCGCCATCCACAGATTACAAAGGATGTAAAGCAAACCCTGGTTCCCTTGAAAATAAATTTTCTCAGTGGTGCCGCTATGTGGTGCCTTCATGTAAGCTTAAAGGAAAAAAGCTCCACAAACACTAGAAAGTGCGTCGTGTAGACATGTGGTGCGATCTGCTAACAACATAATCTAGGAACTCCTCGGGGCCGTTAAAAAGAAAGAGCACAACTGAATGCTGCTGAAAAAGAAGTGTACAACTCTTGGTGACTCTTTGGGGACCTCCGCCTACTGAGGTAAGAACCCAGAAACCATGGTTTTGCAAAAAGGAAAATGCTCAATACTATAACTTTGAGAGAGCCGATTGCAAAGGCTCCCAATTGGTCTTTGTGGGCTAGGTCTTCTGATGGAGAATCTCAAAACCTAATCGAGATCAATCATTTCCTTGAAAGACAAAACCTTCAACATGGTTGATGTGGCCTCGATGTGGAACTTCAAATGTGTCAGAGGGTATAGAATCGTGTCTACCTCTGTAGCGCTTGGCAAGGAACTCGGGGCTTAGAAAACAAACCGATCTTGTTGCCGATTGTTTGATCTGAGCCTTTGCCATGATTGACCCATCTAGGAGGAACAAACAAGGGAGTCCAAGTTGGACCAATTGCTCGATATGCCCTTTCATTTGTTTTACTATTTGTTCTAGGGCGTGGTGACATTCCTTGGCTTTCATGGTTGCTTTATTACACTTGATGAACTTAATAGCCTTCTTTGCCACTAGCCTCCTATCATTTATTCCTGTAGATGTCAAAGAATCATCAAAAGTGATATACAAATTCTAGATTAACAATTGCTACTCGGCCACCTTCAGGGCGATGGAGTTCAAAATCTGCCCATTGGTGGAGTCGGCCTTGACACTTAGCTTCTGAGCATCTGCAACAAAACTCACCAAAGGGCCATGGCAACTTCTTGATTTTCTCCCAATAAGAAGAATATAATTGTTGAAGCATTGGGATACTACGCAGAGTTTGCCAGCGCACGTTGCAGCTGTTGGATCTGCAAATCCTTGTCTTTCCCTTTGAGCTGCAGCTTTCTAACCTGGTCCTCCATTTGCTTTCTTTCAGCCAAGGCCTGCGAGGTGGTGTCGGAAAGGTTCTTTTGAACCTATGCTAGCTCTTGTTCCTTGTCCTATAGCCTTGCATTAAGGCTCTCTTTCTCCTTCTCTATAGCGGCCTCAACCCGAACTTGGTCCAACTCTAATTGCAACCTACTCCTTATAGCCTATTCAACCTCCAAGACCCCTTTTGAGATTTTATCATCTAATTCCCTCTGCAGACGGGTGATTTCCACATCTTTGCCTTTTTTCTCAGCACTGAGCCACTCCATAGTGGCCTTGACATTTTTTAGTTTCTGCTCATGCTTTGCTTCTTGTCTGATGGCTTTCAAGTATTCTATTGTGACAACTTACCAAGTCTCTTCCATCATCTCTACTCTATCCTATGGGTGGGCTTGGCTAAGGTTGAGACCAATGGCATGGACCGTGTAATCATCTAGTTGCATCTGACCTTCTGGCTTACTGATGTTAGGGGTCATAAATGCTATCAGCATAGTCTATTGTGCCTCATCATACATAGTAGTCATTTTTGGGGCTGTTGGCCTTTGTGTATCTTTATGTTTTCATTTTTCTATCCTCTCCTCATGGGCTTTCTTTGTTGCATTAATTTGACTATTGTATTGCCCAAGAGATTGAATATATTGGCCAGCGAAAGGGGTACTTGCAGGAAGAATAAAAGGAACGGGTACATTAGAAGATGTTGCTTGTGTCCCCACACAGGCAGACAATGGGAAACTTAGAGTAGAAGGTGAGAAAGGCGGAATACTCTACAGAGGAGCCATTGAGAAACACAGAGGCGTATGAGAAAACATGGGGCTAGAAGAGGTCGACAATGTCATGGTGATCTGTGCAGAGGATGAAATAAGAGGGGAAGCAGACACAACAAGAGATTGCGATGCAGAGACAAGAGACGGGGGCTGTGAGACAACAAAAGAAACAACTGCAGTGGTAGAGATGATATCAGACACAACAGGAGAGACTAGAGATTGGGAAGAGAGGAGTAAAACATACTTGCACTGTAGGAGCCATGGAGGTTGACGTGGTATCAACTACGTTCTCCTCTTCCATTGGGTTGCTTGAGCCAACCTTGTTGCAAGTATGTGCCTAATCGGTGTTGTCATTAATGTCAACATATCAGTGTCAACTATGCTCTTGTTTTGTTACTTGTTTTGGAGAGCTTGATATTGAGGATATTGAGAAAATTTGCTCCTCCGGTAAAAAACAATGTGTTGCAGAAAAATAATCTAACAGATAGCTCCACATTTCCTATAGATTAAACATCCTTGTCTGCGGATTGGAAATTATTTAGAGGTTTGTCTAAAGATGCTATGTTCCAAGTTTGAGCCTCCGATATGAAGATTTGAGTGAGTTATGTTCACCAAAGTGAAAACTATTTTTTTTGTATGTTTGAAGGTGACAGGGAGAAAGTATTATGCTTCGTATTCCTCTGCATTGAAGTATTTTTGTCTGCAGTTATAGAGTTAAGTCTAAGACGGTGTTATGTGTCTTTAACTACAATGGTTCGTGATTTGGTGATCCACAAGTGATCTTTTCATTATGATAGGAGCTAGTAGTGTTGTTTATGAGCTTCAGTTTGAAGAATCTTCTTGACAAAGTCGTTAGAAGTTGTGCGGTTGCTCCTGATGATTTCAATGTGCTTGTGGATGTTTCCTGATTGTGTTCGTACCCTTGGATTGGTCCGCAAAGAGAAATTTAGATCATGGATGAAGAATGTTCATAGTAGACCTAGTGTTCTCACCATTCCTGACTGACTTGGTTGATTTCACTATTTGCGGAGTTGCCTTGAAGATTGTAGAAGCGTGTCGTGGCGTGAAGGATTGTGATTGAGTTCCAGTTAAGGCGTGGCGTGATCAACATACATCTCTACATCTTTCCCTTAGCTAATTTTTGTATTAAGTCCACACCTATTTCTATGTATGTTTTGTAATGCCGACCTTAGAGATTGTTCCAACGGTTGATGAATGTATTGCCGACCTTGATGTACTTTCCAAGGTTGATGACTTGTATAAAGACTTGTAATGTAATTGCGAAAAAGGATGAGTGTGAAAATGGGAAGAGTAAGAAGAGTAGAGTAGAGGAAGAATATTGCGCTTTAATAGAACTGAACTCAGGCATAGAATAGATACTATCAAATCAGTTCAAAAATCTTTGGTAGTGAGCCACCCCTTGGCAATGAGCCAATCTTTGCAGTGAGCATTTTGGGCAGTGAGCCCCGTAGACAATGAGCCTCTGTTTTTTGGTATTGTTATAACTTATATATTTCTATGGGCTAATACCCGCCGTGGTTTTTCCCTTATACCCTAGTTTTCCATGTAAAAAATCTGGGGTCTCCTATGTTGAATGTGAGATTGTGATTAAGTCTATGGTTTCATGCTTTCATGGTTAAATCTGATTATCAGTAATTAAGTAGTTGATGGTTTGATATATATATGAGGTTAAGTTTTTGTGACAATTGATTCACCCCCCCATCTCAATTGTCTTGTGTATTTCAACAATTGGTATCAGAGCCAAGTTCCTCAAAAGAAAGCCTAACAACTTGAGGAAGATCTAGGATGTCTTTTAAAAAGGAGGCCCCACAGTTTGATGGGACAAATTATGCTCTTTGGAAGGTACGAATGAAAGGCCATCTCCTTTGTCTTGGTTATAAAGTGTGGAAAGCTACAGAGTGAAATAATATGAATATAAAAGTTAGAGATGCCCTGTTAAGCGCTTTGAATGACACTGAGTTGATAAAAGTCATGGATCTTGAATCTGCAAATGAAGTTTGGGAAAAGTTGAAAAAACTATATGAAGGAGATGATTCTACAAAAGAAGCCAAGCTATAGGGCCTGAAAGCAAAATATGAGGGTTTAAAGATGAATGAAGATAAAAACATAACAACTTTTATGCAAAGAGTTGATGAACTTGTCAATGGAATAAAAGGTATGGGAGGAACTATTGGTGATAAGGAAGTTGTGATGAAAATGCATAGATCACTACCAAAGTCCTACAGTCACAAGGTAGTTGCAATTGAAGAAGTAATGACTGTAAAAACTGTCGATAGAGATCAATTACTTGGAAAGATTACAACCTTTGAGATGAGAGAGTTTGGTGATGTTGTTGGAATTAGGGCCGACAACTGAGAGGGGGGGTGAATCAGTTGTCTTAAAACTTTTAAAGCTTGCTGCAGCTAATTCTTTTTTACTTCTTAACAGAGTAATGACATAATCATGAAAAGAAAGAATTAATAAAACATGAGCAGAAATATCAATAACACACTTGACACCAAGATTTTGACATGGAAACCCAATTAAGGGAAAAACCACGGTGGGGGTTAACCCACAAAGATTATACTCTGTTAAAAGTATTACAAGGAGGGGAATGCACATGCATTTGGGCTCACTGCCTACAAGAATGTTTATAAAAGGATTACTAATTGTTGAACTGATAAGTAGCATCTGCCAATGCAAGAATTCAGTTCCGGTTAAGCACATAATATTGATTTTACACACTTCATCTTTATTCTTCCATGTTTACTACTCTGCCATAAACCGAACCTCAGATCTCTTCTCTTTTGCACTTGTGTCTACATTTTTCACACTTACACCATATTCGCATCACTACCACACTTCACAACACTCGAATCCATCGGTTATATATATCCTCGACCTTATAAACAATATAAGAACTTTGTTTTGTCGGTTGAATCCATACATCAATATTGATGCGTACCAAAAATAACACTTGCAGATCACCATACAAGTCGGTCACTAATATTATATCCCATACACAACTCACCAAAACACTTCTACTAGATCCGCACAAGGATCTAACACAAGTCGGCCTGTTCTTCACTGAACTGTTCGTGTCATATTAGGACTCGGTACTCAGATGCTCATAACTTTTAATACCTTTGTCACCGGAGGCTGAAATCTTGGATTTAGAATGTCCTGATATTCCTCTACACTCCCTTAGATTCGTAACATGCAATAATTGACTGGAGAGGTCCATTGACCAAAATACTGAACTCTGCCATACCCTGTTCTGGACTTGTCAAATCTTGGAACTGACTTCCGGTATGATCTGATACTTCAAAGTGGATGAGTGGAATGGACTTAGTTGCCATCAATGACAACACCTGTGATGCCTTGCAATGTTTCTTGCCAACAATTTCCCCCTTTGGCATTGATGGCAACACTTAGTGAAAAATGACTAAGTGTCATGACTGACTCCCCCTACTGTGTACACTTATGTATTCTTCCACTGCTCCCCCTTAGATGGATTCTTCATTTCCTTTCATTTTTCACCATCTCTCACTCCCCCTTTGACATCAATGGCAAGGGGTGGGGTCCACAAATCAAAATTTCCATAAGAAATCTGTATATAAGGTCGCATATGTACAAATAATATATGCATTATATTTACATGAACTTGAGGATATCTGCAAAATTATTTTTCAACTGTACAAATGCAGAGGCCCAACTACTTTTCATCCCATCCAAAATTGAGATGTGTTCTCTTAGTAAGAATACTTGTGTTTCTGCTTTCTTTAGATCTGAAGGATCACTTGTCCAGACTGCAACTTGAGCTTCTGATAAAGTAGAAAATATTGTTTCTAACTTGGGAGCAACCAATCCCCTAAGCTCACACATTCTCTCCACAATATTGCTCTTTTCTTTAACAGGCTTCTTTATTTCATCAATCAGGCTAATTGCTTGACACTCCTGACTTATTGGAGAAACTGTTAGAGGATCAAAATTTTGAGATAGATTTAGCAATCTTTGTTCTCGCTCCTTTATCTTCTTCTCAATATCCTTAATAACTTTGGGCCAAGATAGACGAAATTTGTATGGATCACCCCCATTATTGAGAGCATTTTGAATACTCTTTATACTTATATTAAGTATCCTTTTATCATTCCTTATTAGGCCCTTTAGCTCACTAAGTCTTTTATCCAAAAATTCATTCTAGATTTTAATCTCTGCAGATTTCTCAAAAGACTCAAAAGTGTGTACTTATAGAATTTACAAGGTTCTTCAGATTACCAGAGAGAGAATCACATGGATTCTTCTGGAAGGTTGGCATTATCTTCTCCAATATACTGGATGCAAGGCCTAACAGCTCATTGTCCTCTATGTGGGATTTCAGTATCTTTTCACTTGCCTTAGCTTGTGTGAAAGATGCTATCTTCATCATTTGGACCGGAGAGAGAGTATCGAAGTTGATTGGTCCTTGAATCAGTTTTGGTTCATCAAACTCTAGCATCTCTTTACTTAGGAAGCTCTTCACAACATCTGCAGTGTCTCTTGTCACAATTTCTAGACTACTTTCCTTTTCTTGAGTTTTCTCAGTATTAGGACTATTTTGTTTGGGTGCATCAATATTTGCACCATCTTCTTCTGCTTTATCTTTCTTATCTTTGACTTCTTCTTTCTCTGCTTCATCTTTCTCTGTGTTATTTGCAGGAGGATTCTTTCCTTTGTCCTCACCATCTGCAATCTGTTCCGGAGGATCTTGTGTAGCAGCAATATTCTCAACATTGTCTTCATTACTGGATTGATCAGGAAGAGTTGTATCTTCTGCATCATTAGTTTTATCCACCATCTATGTATCTTCTTTGTTTATTTGCTCCACTTCCGGAATTGAGGAGTCATCGACCTTGGTCTGCTGCTCATCAGTTTTTATTTCTTCAATATCTTGGATTGATGAATCAATCCCATCATCAGTCTCTTCTTCAACAAATGGAAGATTGTGTCTCTTTAATGCACTTAGAAGTATTTCTTGTGTTTCTTTAACTATTTTGTCTAATTCTCTAAGCATCAGTTTGTTCATTCTCTTCTTGCTTCTGAATTCATCCTTCACTTCTTTGAATATCATATCTATTTGAACTTGAGTGATCTGAGGGCATAGTTTTATCAATATATGTTCTCTAAGCTCTATGTCCTTGCTTTTTGCATTTTCTTTCCTCAACTCCAAAATGTCTGCAAGACTTTGAGGAATCTCAAAAGTTATTTCAATCAGGGCTTTATTATAGATATTCAGATATCTAATAGTTGCTTCCTCTAACACCCTCTTATCTGTATTACTATATTCATCTTAGAATTCAGTCATGGGTTTCGAATTTCCATCTACAGTGATTGATTTTATTACATCTTCCACAGAAAGTGTGGACTTCTCGACATATGTATCTGTCGTCAGTCTTTTGCTTGCCCTTTTGCTTCCGAAGGGTTTCTCCTTAGTCACCTTGGTGGCTTTTGTTCTAGAGGGTAACTCCTTTACCTTAGCATCTGAATCTGTTTCTTCTACATCAACTTTTGTGCTCTTATAGGTTCTTGTGGCCTTTGTTTACTCTTTTCCCTTCTTTTCCTGATGATTTTCCTTTCGGTTTCTCAAGATTGGCAGGTTTTGGTGGAACAAGGGCAGCAACAGAGCTTCTAGTAGTCATTGATGTGGAGGAGGATCCTGCTTCTCCTTCTCTACCTTTTCAGTTCTTTCCTTGAATTGCATCACGACTTCCTTTGTGAGACCTAGATTTTTGGCCAACTGCTCAACTTTTTTTCTTACTTTTCTGTTGGTTTCAGGTTCTCTGAGCTCAACATGCAGTTTTAAACTTAGCTCCTTATATGTCCCAAATCTTTCGACTGTTGAGTCTTTTGGCTTGCTTAGAAGATGTTGAGCATACATATTCAAGATTTTTCCATCTACTTCATACCCCATGGGTATGATCCAAACAGTTCTGGGTTCCACTGTTTCCATTAAGCATTGATCAATGTCAACTATAAAACATATTTCATTCTTGTACTTCTCAACAATTGATTTAGGGATTCTTTCCCTTGAATGCATCATACTCTAAAAATTCTTGAAGTATCCCCAGATTGCAGTTTTCTGAGCTTTATAATCACCAATGTTGTGTAGATGATCTTTGATCTGAATGGCAACTGACTCATCATTAGTCCAGTGAACACCATTTAATCCAGGGACTTCATTCATATAGTAGAAGAACAAGCATAGAACCAATGTGCCATATTTAAAAGTTTTTTTTTTATCTTTCTTGATTTTGTTCAAGTTCTCAATCAAGTAGTTTTGTAACAGCTCACATAGGTCATAATCTACATCCTCCTTCAACATTTGATACGCTGCATATATGGCGGTTCCCGAGACAGAATTCTCCCTGCTAGAGTGATATATCTTGTAGCCAATCACTGTGGAAGGAAACTTAACATCTGGTTCTATAATGTCATTGATGGTCATTGCCCTCTTGTCAAATTTTACACCGGTTGCATCGGTAATAGTTTGGTTTTTCACAGATTTCAACATGGGTAATCCACCGGTTGAATTCAACCTAGTCACAATTCTAATAACATCCTTGGTAATCTTGAATGGTTCTAATAGCCATATGAATTCATCATGCATCTGACTTAAAACATACTGGACCCACTCGTCTTCATCGAATGTTGGAAACCCCATAATGTGAATAAAATGTTTATCAAATAGTGCCTTTTACTCGGGTTTAAGGTTGTGATTTTCATCCCTGAGATGACTCTCAAACAAACCTACATACCTTGAGTCCCCAAATTCATCAATGTTTGCATAAATATAAACCCTAATATCTTTAGTATGCAGCACACCATATGAAACACTTGAAAATGCACCTAATGGGTCAACTTCTATTGACTTGTGTGGATGCTTTTTAATTTTTGGTTGAGGGCTTTCAATAATATCAACAATAAAAAGTGTAGCCATTGCAAGAAGATTACAAGTTCAAAGCTTCGCAGATAAATACTTTTTTCATGAAATTAGGGTTGACTAATAAATTCGTTGGTCGCACTTTAATTCTTTGTAATCTCAGTTCAGACACTATTCTTCTTGCTTTCTTTGGGTGCAAAGTGATTCTAATGAGGAATGAATGAACTTTTTATGCTCCACAAAACCTAATTTGCCTTTGTAATAAATGCTCTGCCCTAACACATCCGGTTACACTGTTTCTGCATACAATCGATTTTCAATTGTTCCACAAATTGTCATATCCACTTTTTATCTTCTGGGAAACCTTTCAAATGATGTACAATAATTCAAATTATTTTCTCTCATTGTGCCAAATTTAGGCACCCACTTACTAGCTGGGGGAATTTAGATTTTATTGCAACTTCCCCTGAGCTAGAGATCTTAATTCAATTCTCGGAGGAATTATCAGCACCAGATTCCGGTGCGGACCCACTATTATTCTCAACACTTTTCTTGACCCATGTCTTGCTCATTTCATTCTGGATCTCATTCACATCAATTTTGCCTTTGCCTTTGCCTTGTCTCTGCTCATCCAATTTTCTGTTTACCGGACCTCTTCTTTTATTATTCCCACTTCTACAGAATTTTGCAATATGACCAGATCTATTGCAATTAAAGCACACAACATTTCTTTGCTTGTATACTTGATTTCCTCTTGATCTGCATTGATTAGCTATGTGTCCAAATCCATTGCAAGTAAAGCAGTAACCATTGAAGGAGTTGCCATTTCCTCTAGAGTTATTCATTATCATACTTCTACATTCATTTGAATTATGACCATACCTCTTACATTTGAAGTATTGACAGGAGAAGGATGGATCATTTTGATTTACTCTGCTTCTACACTGAGTAGCTCTATGTCCAAATTTATTGCAATTAAAACAATTTCCATTGAATGATGGGTATCTTTGAGCATTAGGTTGTCTTACCAGAGGTCTTCTAGGTCTGTTTCTTCTATTCCTTGGTTGAAAATTTCTTTGTCCAAATCTAGAGCTTTCACCTTTCTCATATCCAAGACCATGCTTGTCATCAGCCTTTTTCTGACTTTCAAGTAGTGCTTCAAGCTTAGCTGAGCTTATCTTGAATTTCTCCTTATATTCATTTGCAACTTCTAGGTCATGTCTGAGAATGACAATCTACCTCTCAAGTTCTCTCTCATTGTCTCTGCTTTCTTGTAGATTAGATTCTATAAGGCCAGTTATTTTGTCTAATCTGCAACATTCTTCAATTCTTTCTTTTAGATTTTGATTTAGGTCTTCTTCAGTTTTCTTCCTATCTTCAATTTCCTTGATTATCCTCATCACCCCGGATTCCATCTCATGTTTAGGACAACTTCTTTAGCTAACTTCTCACATTCATTTGTTTTCTCTTTCAGGGCCTTGTCGTTGTCGTTGTCTTCATAATGATTTCCCAGTTGAAGAGGTTGCTCCTTCCTCTTTTCATTGGATTTGCTCAATTTTACTTTGAGTCTCAATGAAGTCTTCAACATTTTTAAGGTCCTCTTCCAGCTCTTTGTCTTCTGTTCTGGACTGCTCAAGATCTTCTAATGTGAGTTTAAGTTGTTCTTGGAGGTTGTATTCATCCATTTTACTGCCTTCCCAGATCTTCAACTTTTCAAAAGAACCTTGCTCTGATACCAATTGTTGGAATTAGGACTGACAACTAAGAGGGGGGGTGAATCAGTTGTCTTAAAACTTTTAAAGCTTGTTGCAGCTAATTCTTCTTTACCACTTCTTAACAGATTAATGACATAATCATGAAAAGAAAGAATTAATAAAACATGACCAGAAATATAAATAGCACACTTGACACCAAGATTTTGATGTGGAACCCTGATTAAGGGAAAAACCACTGTGGGGGTTAACCCACAAAGATTATACTCTATTAAAAGTACTAGAAGGAGGGGAATGCACATGCATTCGGGCTCACTGCCCAAAGCTCACTGCTCAAGAGAGGATCACTTCCTACAAGAATGTTTATAAAAGGATTATTGATTGTTGAACTGATAAGTAGTATCTGCTAATGCAAGAATTCAGTTCCGATTAAGCACAAATTACTAATTTTACACACTTCATCTTTAGTCTACCCTGTTTACTGCTCTGCCATAAATTAGACCTCAAATCTCTTCTCTTTCGTACTTCTCTCTGCCTTTTTCACACTTACACTATTCACATCACTACCACACTTCACAACACTCGAATCCATCAGTTATATATATCTGCATCAACAAACTCAATCACTTATCTGTCGGCCTTATAAACAATATAAGAACTCTATTCTGTCGGCTGAATCCATACATCAATATTGCTGCGTACCAAAAATAACATTTGCAGATCACCATACAAGTCGGTCACTAATATTATATCCTATACGCAACTCACCAAAACACTTCTACTAAATCCGCACAAGGATCTAACACAAGTCAGCCTGTTCTTCACTGAACTGTTCTCGTCATATTAGGACCCGGTACTCAGATGCTCATAACTTTTAATCCCTTTGTCACCAAAGGCTGAAATCTTGGATTTATAATGTCTTGATATTCCTCTGCACTCCCTTAGATTCGCAACATGCAATAATTGACTGGAGAGGTCCATTGACCAAAATACTGAACTCTGCCATACCCTGTTTCGGACTTGTCAAATCTTGGAACAGACTTCTGGTATGATCTGATACTTCACTGCGGATGAGTGGAATGGACTTAGTTGCCATCAATAACAACACCTGTCATGTCTTGCAATGTCTCTTGCCAACAGATGCTTTGCCAAAAGTTGAGACTGCTTTCAAAGCCAATACTTCTGAAAAGATCTCTAGAGCTGAAAAATACAAAGTGGAGCCTATTGATGACTTTGATGAAATTGAAGCTAACTTTGTTGACAGATTGCAAAGAGGTTTTGGTAAGTTCAAAGGCAAATTACCTTTCAAATGTTTTTCTTATGGCAAAGTAGGTCATTATGCTTCCAGATGTCCTGAAAGAATTGAAAGGAATAAAAAAAGATTTGAGAGCTCCAAAAAAATGCTACTATGTTAGAGATATTGATGATGAAGATGTGATTGATGATGAATCTGATGATGCTAGTACTAGTGCAAATGAATGCTTGTTTATTGCTATTAAAGAAGACCCTGTGTCTACTAATCCTGCTAGCTATGTGAAGGAAGAAATACCAGTGGAAGAAAGTGCTTTGGTTGTTCAGGTTGAGAAAGATAAGGATGAATGGGATAGTGACAGTGGATGCTCACATCACATGACTGGTGACAAAAGTAAGTTTGTTAATTTGAAAAATATGATGGTGGACTTGTTAGGTTTGGAGATGATATAGCTGGTAAGATTTATGGAAAAGGATCTATCTCTTTTGATGGTAAGCACAATATTGATGATGTTCTGTATTTAAAGGGTTTAAAGCACAATCTTTGAGTGTTGGTCAGATGTGTAGCAAAAGTTATGATCTGAGATTCAAGGACAATGGATGCAAGATCATGGAAAGCTCCAGAACAGTGATTGCTACTGGTAAAAAGACCAGAGGTAAAGTTTATCATTTGAAAGGAACTAATGATTATTGTTTATTGGCTCAGACTGATGAGAGTTGGTTGTGTCATAGAAGAATGTGTCATATCAATTTTGACAACTTGGTAAAGATAAGTTCTATTTAGAATGTAAGAGATCTACCTAAGCTTGTGAAGCCTGCCAACATCATCTGCAAGGAATGTCAATTTGGGAAATAGACAAGAACAAGTTTCAAAAGTAAAGAACAATTTTCTGTTGGATTGCTGGAACTGGTTCATACAGATCTGTGTGGTCCCACAAGAACAAGAAATCTGCAAGGAGAGGTATTTTATGTTGCTTATTGATGATTACTCCAGGATGATTTGGGTCACTTTTGTAAAAGAAAAATCAGAATCCCTAGACAAGTTCAAGGCCTTCAAGGCAATGGTTGAGAATGAGTTAGAGTTGAAGATTAAGTGCTTGAGGTTTGATAGAGGATGTGAGTTCACATCAAATGAATTCAATATTTTCTGTGAAGAACAAGTGATAAAGAGACAGCTGTCTGCACCTAGGACTCCTTAGCAGAATGGAGTTGTTGAAAAAAAAATAGGACAGTTCAAGAGACTACAAGGACTATGTTGAAGGAAGCTAACCTATTGGAAGTATACTAGAGAGAAGCCATACAGATTGTTGTGTACATCCTAAACAAGGTTCAAGTAAAAGGTAACAGTGCTAAAACTCCTTATGAATTGTGGTATGGAAGAGTTCCTACAGTAAGATATTTCAAAGTTTTTGGTAGTAAATGTTATATCAGAAGAGAAGAAGATCTATAGGCAAGTTTGATGCTAGGTGTGATGAAAGAATCTTTCTTGGATACTCTACCAAGAGTAAGGCCTACCGGTGCTACAATAAGAGATTGAAGATCATTGAAAGTGCTAATGTGAAGGTTGATGAAGACAGAGGAAGAATATCAGACCTGAGTGACTATATATTAGATGACCTTGCTGTTATAACAAGTGAAGAAAAAGTTGAACAAGAAGATAGTCAAGATGAAGAAGAGAAGGCTCCGGAAAATGCTGCTAAGACTCCCAGGGATGTAAGAATTAATCATTCTGAAGATCAGATTATAGGAGACAAAAGCAAAGGAGTATTGACAAGAAAAAGAGTTGCAGAAGAACAAGTGAATTACTGTTTACTTTCAAAAGTTGAACCTAAAACTATGAATGAAGCCACTACAACAAATCCCTGTGATTAGCTCCCTTTTTTGCTTCGTTTTTTGCTTCCACCCACTGTTTTAATGTATTTTTCTCTAATTTTTTGAAAACGTTAGTGCTATTTATCGGGATGGTGCTATTTTTGGCATTTTTTGCGCCAATTAGAACAAGTAGCACTAAATTAGGCACAAATTAGCACCTAAAATAGTGCCTGATTTAGTGCCTAATTTAACGCCTAATTTAGCACCTAATTTATGGTTACTTGGGTTTAGGAGTATTATTTAGGGTTTAAAGAGAGGATCAATAGGGAGATATAGAGGAGACCGAGGGGGGAGATATAGAGTGAGGGACATGGCCAGAGACATAGGGAGAGAGATTGAGAGGTAGAGGGACAAAGGCGATAGGGAGAGAGGGGAGAGATAGGGAGATAGAGGTTTAGGGCTACTTGGGTTTAGGGTTTAGGGGTTTAGGGTTTAGAGGTTAGGGGTTAGGGTTTAGGGGCATTATTTAGGGTTTAGGGTTTATTGTTTAGGGGTTAGGGGTTCAGGTTTAGAGGTTTAGGGTTTAGGGTTTATAGAGAGGAATGATAGGAGATATAAAGGAGACCGTGGAGAGAGATAGGGAGATAGAGATTGAGGCACATGGCTAGGGACATAGGGAGAGAGATTGAGAGGTAGAGGGATGATAGAGATAGGGAGATAGGGGAGAGATAGGGAGATAGAGGTTTAGAGTTGCTTGGATTTAGGGTTTAGGGTTGCTCAAGTTTAGAGAGAGAGAGAGAAGGATTGAGAGGTAGAGGGATGATAGAGATAGGGAGATAGGGGTTAAGGTTTAGGAGCATTATGTAGGGTTTACGATTTAGGGTTTAGAGGTTTAGGGTTTAGTGTTTGGAGAGAGGACCAATAGGGAGATATAGAGAGTGAGGTACATGGCTAGAGACATAGGAAGAGATAGGGATATGGAGAGTGAGGGACATGGCCAGAGACATAGGGAGAGAGATTGAGAGGTAGAGGAATGATAGAGATAGGGAGATAGGGAGATAGCGGTTTGGGGTTGCTTGGGTTTAGTGTTTAGGGTTTAGGGGTTTGGGGTTTAGGATTTAGGGGTTTAGGGTTTCTCAGGTTTAGGGGTTAGGGCTCAGGGCTTAGGGGCATTATTTAGGGTTTATATATGTTTTAGGGGTTAGGTGTTAGGGTTTAGGGGTATTATGTAAGGTATAGAGGTTTAGGGTTGCTCAGGTTTAGGGTTTAGGGGCATTATTCAGGGTTTATGATTGCATGTCAAAAGAAGTCTCTCTCTCTCTAAATTCCTCAACCCTAAATAATGCCCCTAATCACTAATCCCTAACCCCTAACGCATAACCCCTAAACCCTAAACCTGAGCAACCCTAAACCTTTATCTCCTAAACCTTTATCTCCCTATCTCTCCCTTATCTCTCTCTCTCTCTAGACATCTCACTCACTCTCTATCTCCCTATCTCTCCCCCTGTCTACTCTATTTCTCCCAATCTATCTCCTCTCTCTCTACCTATCTATCTCTCCCTATCTCTTGCCTCTCTCTCCCCTATCATTCCTGTGTCTCCCTATCTCTCTAAACATCTCTCTAGTCACTCTCTATCTCCCTATCTCTCCCCTCTGTCTCCTCTTCTATCCCTATCTGTCTCCTCTCTATCTCTCTCTACCTAGCTATCTCTCCCTATCTCTCTATCTCTTGCCTCTCCCCCTATCATTCCTATATCTTCCTATCTCTCCCTTCTATTTCTCCCTCTCCCTTATCGATGAAGGAAATGAACAAGAAAACTAGGACTCTCTCTCTCTCTCTCTCTTTGTCTCTATCTGTCTCCCTTATCAACAAAGCAAATGGAAACAAGAAAACTAGGACATGAAAAGAGGGATGAGGATATAAATTGGTAGGATGAAATGGAAATAAGATAAAACTAAAGTTCATTGGATGGGAAGAATGATGAGAGGAGAGGTGGAAAATAGTAAAATAGGGAAAAATTGGTGGGATATAAAGGGAAATTGGAAAGGAAAAAGAAAACTAGGAAAGCTAGGAAAAGGATTTAACTAGGAGGTAGATAGGTCATATAGAGATGCTTGGGGTTAGGGGTCAAGGTTTAGGGGCATTATTTAGCGTTTATGAGTTTAGCATTGCTCAATTTTAGGGTTTAGAGTTTAGGGTTTAGCACATGGCCACGGACATAGGGAGAGAGATTGAGAGGTAGAGGGATGATAGAGATAGGGAGATAGGGGAGAGATATGGAGACAACGGTTTAGAGTTGATTGGATTTAGAGTTTAGGGGTTTGGGGTTTAGGGGTTTAGGGTTGCTCAGGTTCGGAGATAGAGAGAGAGAGAGGAGACAAATCGTGAGAGATAGAGGAGACAGAGGGGAGAGATAGGGAGATAGAGAGTGAGCAAGATGTCCAGAGAAATAGGGAGAAGGATTGAGAGGTAGATGGACGATAGAGATAGGGAGATAGGGGAGAGATATGGAGATAGAGGTTTAGAGTTTAGGGGTTTGGGGTTTAGGGGTTTAGGGTTGCTCAGGTTTAGAGATAGCTAGAGAGAGAGAGAGAGAGAGAGGAGACAGATCGGGAGAGATAGAGGAGATAGAGGGGAGAGATAGGGAGATAGAGAGTGAGCGAGATGTCCAAAGAAATAGGGAGATAAGGGAGTTTAGGGTTGTTCGGGTTAGGGGTTAAGGTTTAGGGGCATTATTAAGGGTTTAGGGTTTAGTGTTTAGATAGAGAGGACCAATAGGGAGATATAGAGAGTGAGGGACATGGCCAGAGACATAGGGAGAGATATTGAGAGGTAGAGGAATGATAGAGATAGGGAGATAGGGAGATAGAGGTTTAGGGTTGCTTGGGTTTAGTGTTTACAGTTTAGGGGTTTGCAATTTAGGATTTAGGGGTTTAGGGGTTTAGGGTTTCTCAGGTTTAGGGTTTATGGGTTAGGGTTTATGGTTTAGGGGTTAGGGGTTAGGGTTTAGGGGCATTATTTGGGGTTTATAGATCTTCAAGGATCTAAATAGTGTGGCTATACACATTGCTACACATGTTAGTGTCTAGTTAGACGCATGGAACATCAACAACCACATGTTATTCTTCCATATACATGTGCCACCTAATGACATTTTTACTGCAAAACATGATCATATAATTGGCATTGTATGCATTTGACACATGGTGATGTCCACATACACCACATGCCACAATGATCTAGTTGGCACCATACAAGTTTGAGTACATTTGTTCTCATCCCATCCATATAAGAAATGCACCATACATGTTGGATACTTGTCAACATCTACATGGAGCATAACTGATGGTATTCTTGAACAAATGCCTACTCTGTTCATTTTGTAGAGTAAAAGAGGTATAACAAATTTTCATCTTACCTCTCTGTATATTTCCTTCGTTCATTTTGAATAGAAGTGACATATATGTTAGAACCCTTCTATATTTTACTGTGTTCTAGTTTACATATCTATTTTCCTTTATGTATTATATGATCTTATTACATTAATAGATAATATAGGATTGTCCCTCAGTTCACCTTGGGAATTAGATTAAATAACATCTGAAGTTGACTATAAATTAACAACATGGTGAGCATTTTGTTGATTTTCTTGCTTATTTTCACCCTTTTGAAAACTAAATTTTCCTATTGAGATTTTGAAGGATGAGATCCATATTTAAGTGCATTAGACTTAAGAAGTTTCAATTCAATGTTTCTTACATTTGCACACAAATCCATGGAAGAATAATAGTTGTTTAGGTAACCCATTCTAGTGTGCAATCTTTGCCCCATTCCCCAAGGAGATTAGTGGGAAGTGGAGTATCCCTTGGGTTTGATCTCTTAAACTGTCTCCTTGCTTCTAACACTTCTTCTCTTTTTTTATCATACAAATCAATCCATTTGTTCATAAAGTCCATGTGGTACAGAATGAACTTGTCGAGTATATCACTTTTGTCTACACCTATTACATGTCAACATGTTTATTTCAAACTCCAAATGTCATGGTAATTTGACAAATAAATTACAGAGTAAATTAATGATTGCAAGAAAAACAACCACACTGATCATGAGTTTACTTACTAATTTCTACTTGAACACCATTAGATTGTGGTTTTTCTCCATCAATAATATCTGATGCTTGTTCTTCATCCCAGAAGCATGGCCCATTTTCAAAATCCTTACCGAGGAATTCACACAGGAAGAAAAATGCTTCATTCAATACATACCCTTCATCTATGCAACCCTCTGGATGTGCCTTTTGTCAAACATATCTTTTTAGAGTTTTCATATACCTCTCAAAGAAAAACATCCACCTCGTTGATACAACACCCACCAATTCAATGTCATCGACTAGGTGTATAAGTAAATGGACTTGTAGGTCCATGAAACTTGTAGGGAGCTCCTCCTCAAATACACATACAATTTCTGCAATTTCCTTCTTCCATTTTGGCACTTCACATTCGTGGATCTCCTTGGAGGTCACCCACCTAATATAAGAATAGTAAATTAGTACAAACCTTTAGTCAAAAATTAAAATGCAATACAACATCGCTATGTCTCTCACACATGAACATTTCATATATCCACACACCTTGTAAATGCTGACAATCGACTTATGGCATTCCTTAAGTCAACTGTAAGACAGGAATCCCCTCTAATTGTCAATGGCATGATATGCTATCAAACACATTTATAAAAAGGTCATTAGTAATTTTTTCACACAACAAAATATCAAAATATATTTAGTACTTAATAAATGTTACCAGTAAATGTTAAATGATGATATATAATACCTTCATAAAATTATGAAAATCATGTGATATGTCCATCAATTGTAAAAGCTTTAGCCAATGATGACCCATAGCCAGTAGGTGTCCTTATTAAATGGATGACATTTTTTAGTTGGTCTAGCTCTTTTTTTTTTCAAAAACGATGGAGCTTCTGCATATTTTTTATTTTCCCTGTTTGGCCACAAATGTTTTCTATCAATTTTGGTTCACGAAAGAGCAATATCTCTCCTCGAAGACAAGGTGTCATCTTTGCTTGATATATGTCGAAATATAGAATCTGGGACATTTTTGAAGATGTGCATAGGATCTAATAGGTGAGATACTAATAGATCTTTCCAGTAAGGGAGCTCATAAAATATGGATTTCCTTTTCATTCCTTCTAGCATATTAACTACAACTTGTTCTGGTTCTTCAATTGAATCACCCCGATCAAAAAAATCCTCCCAAGCTTTCAATTTAGCATCTTCATACTTTTTAAGCCAATCACCTGGATCTATAATCATGGGAGGGCCTCTATTTTCAACTTTTCCATCAAATTGATTCTTTAGGCGATTTCTAAACTTATGATCTAGTGGTAGGAAAACCCTGTTGTTTGCGTAAATAAATTTATGTAGATCTTTAGAATAACGCCCTTGAAATTGTTCTGCACATCTTGGACATGCAAATATCCCCTTTGTTTGAAGCCCTGCAATTTAATAAGTAATGTTAATAACATAAAAAAAAAGTATAAAATTAAGTATGAAAGTTGGGATGAAAATAAATTATGAGTGTAAATACGTAAATATTTTATCTTACCAGAACAAACACCAAATCCTGGGAAATCATGAATAGTCCAACATAGCACACCATACAACATGCATGACCTATTTGATAGGGGATGTGATATGTCATACATTCTTATGCCTTTCCATAGCAATTGCATCTCATCAATAAAAGGCACAAGATAAACATCCATGTTTTTAACTTGATGTTTTCTTGGAATAATGAGAGTCAGCATAGGTGCTCCTTTCTAACACTCATCCATGGGGGAATATTGTATACTATCAATCCAACTGGCCAAACACTATAATTTGAGCTCAGGAAAGAGAATGGGCACACTCCATCAATTGCAAGACCAAACCTGATACTACGGGGTTTATCTTTGAATTTTCTTGGCCATTTTCCTCTGTGTTTCATTGCTTTGGAGTCGGCTGGAATTCGCATGAATACATCTTTACTCCCGTTCTTTGCATGCTAGTCCATCAATTGTGCAAGTGACTTGCAACGAAACATTCGTTGAAGTCTAGGTATAATTGGCATGTGACGTAAAACCTTCTTTGGAACTGTAAGACCTTGTACATCTGTACGATATCTTTTCTCTTTGCATACATGGCATTCTACCTTGTTTTGATATTCATCTCTATATAAAATGCAATCATTTTTACATGAATGAATTTTCTTATATTCAATCCCCAACTCAACCAACAACAGACACACCTCTCTACAAGTTGATGGCAACACATTCTCTTCAGGGAATATTTTAGTTTTCAGTGCCCTGTAAGATTGCCAGAGGTTAAATCAATTGAATGTTTGACTTATGATGAATATGTTTGATATGTCAATCTATATTATGACTGTTTATATACAATATATGGTTTTAACATCCCCTTAAAGAAATATAAACGAAGTTGATGAATGTTTACGAATTATGTACACCAATTGACAATACAAAGTAAGAAATAGATTTCAACTCACTTTAGTAGGGTAGTGAATCCTTTGTTTGACCAACCAAATAGTGACTTTATTTTTAATAATATTAATGTGCATGCCAGTTTTGAGGTTCTACTTGCACTCAATTTGAACACGGGTGTTTTCGTTGCTTGCTTGATGGAGTCTTTCAGGTTGTTATCATTAACATTACGTTAGTGGTAATTACTCCTGCTATCATCGTTACTGTCAACCATATGATCATTATTGTCATCATTGTTTCCATTCCCAAAGGAACCTATAAGCATTTCATTCAATCTTTCTTCATGCACTACATTTTCACTATCATGATCATCATCATTAAGGCTAGGTGGCATGTCATCAGTGTATGCGGATCTCATCAGCTCTTCAAATTTCTCAGTTGGTAGTATTCTCTTCAATCTTGCTCTTTTCACCCTAGTATTGTTTAAAAGATGGTTTGGATCATCCTGTCCAAATCTTAATAACCTAGTTGGATATTGGGTATTCCTATGTGTTTCATCAACATCTTCTACCTATCAACACACACAAACATTATTTAATGTTTAGAAACAATTGGATAAATCATAAATGTATCAATTTCAAAGAAATATAATCAAATATGGCCTAAAAAATAAAAATATAAATTGTATGAATATATATACATCAACTGAATAATGGAACATTATTTTATAGACTACCTTTTTTATACAATAATTTAAATAAAACACAATTTTGATAACATAGTTTATAAAACATCAATCCACACTCATTTGTTATTCTTTGGTTTTTTGCCCTTAAGAACATCGTTAGGGAGACCTTGTTCTTCCCTCTTCTTTCGCGCAGGAGTGCGTTTTAAGAAGGGGTAATCAATCAATAAGTCATCCCCAATGGTAAGGTCCATAATAGCCTCAACTATTATCAGTCTATCAACTTCTCTTTCCATATCTCCATCTTTATCATTTATAACCTCAACAAATTGACAATTCGATCTTATAGTAGGGTCCCTTCCCTTACTATTATTTATAAATCCTGCAATATTTTTGTGTGTGTATGCATGTCCATCTATATACATAAGATGACCTCTATTCATTTATTTTCCACTTTCCAATTGGAGACGATGTGTATACATATTTGAATTTAGACTATATGCTGACATGCTAGGCTTATATTCTGCTAGCCTTCTCCATTCACCATTGTAATATGATGGACCATAATATGGCATTAATCTCTTAGTGGTTTGTTCTGAATTGTTTCTATGTTTAGATCCCACATGTACATTTTGAACAATAAAGAGGCCTAGATTTGCTCCATGAATATTGGAGGGTCATATCATGTAGCTGTATCCCCAAAATTGAAACACCTTGTACACTCTAGGTAGTTGTTGATCACTAGGCCAAGCACAATATAGTCGACAATCAAATGTCTCTTTGTAAACTGATCTCAAACTCAGGGGCAAGTCATCATCTCCATCATATTCATTCTCATAGGGTACATAGTCCACCTTCCCCTTGTCTTTAAGCAAATTATGCATCTTTAAACTGGTTCTTGTTCTGTTGCTTGTTTTCATCAATTCATCATCTTCCAAGCTGGTATATTGGCACATATTTTTGCTAGATGTATCATCTGATAAATGACCATTTCCCTCTAGGATGGAAGTCGGTGATCCAAGAAACTTTAAACCAAGAACTTTATCCTGCAATTATCCATTAAGAAAAAAATAAATTATTTAAACAATATAAACAATGTTTAAACGAAGTATACATGTTATTTATATCAAATTGGAAAATTCCTTACCACAATTCCTATTGGATTTGAATCGATTGTAGGAGGCATATTACAGACTGGAAGCTCATTATATATGTAATGTCTTTGTACAATCGTTTGTTTAAATTGTTTCTTTCCACGACATACAGAACATCCACAAACAACAATTCTCTCAAAGTATTCATCCCATGTACTATAGTCCTGACCAACCTCTTGTTCGGTGCAATCATTTGTTGTGTCTACAAGATACATTGTCATATCCTCTTCCACCCATTGTCCTCTACGTGATTTAACAGTTTTAGGTCCACGTCCACGCACATATCTTTTTCTTTTGCTAGTTGAATGCTCAGGCTCTGCATTTGCTCCAATCTCCAGCTAAAATAATCAACAACATGCATTAATTTATGTCAAGATTGGATAATACATTATAAATTTCAATAATACTGTGAAAAAAGATGGACGTATCATAAAATGCCATCAGATCATTTTTTCCTAAGTTAAGTCAAAATTTGAGTACCTGATGTCCCGCTTCATCCATTGTGTCCTCATTTGATATGACATGATCTATTGCCATGGCCTCATCTAGCCCCTATAATACACAACATAGTAAATAATGTTTAGTACACCAATTATATCATTTCAACAAATATGCTATCCAACACAAAACCTCACTTTAGTCATATATTTGACATATTGATATCATGTTTTGGTCATCCTAATTTTCAAACTTTTCCCTTGATCATAGAATTACATTTAATCACCATTCATGTGCATTTTCAACCAATGAGTCTAACCTCAGAGGCTTCATGGACAGAAAAATGACTTTATCTCCTCTATGTTGTAGCATTTGTGAGTTCATAAACACCTTCCTCCTTTGGTTGAGGTTGCTTTCTCTTCTTATCTCTATTGTATCTACAGATTACGTTGTCATATCTATTTCCACCTACTTTTCTCTTTACGATTTAGTAGTTCTACATCGTCCACGTCCTCTCTCCATCACCTCCTTTGGATCCTGTAATACACAATAATGACAATAGTCACATAACAGTTGTGCACCAAGAGAATATTGTTGAAATTATCTTGTTAATACACTCGCTTTTCATTAAGACGCACTATGAAAAATAAAATAGGACATTGCAACATTTTTCTCTTCACAAAAAGTTTACACGCGTAATCTTGACAACTAGAGCTCAAAACTTATGATTACAAGATGACTACAAATTTACATCAAAAAGACATTTATTTCATATTTGACTCTCATTTTTTTTATGGGTCGTTTTAAGGCTATCTATATCTCTCCAAGTGGCCATAAAACCCTCAAAACTATCATAGAACCCTCAAAATAGTCTCAAAGAGTCTTTGGCACCAAAATTTTAAATTCTTGATGGAGGGAAGGATGATTTGGATGTTAATTTTGAATTCATGTCGTTAGATCTTTATTAGGTTAATCCTAGCCATTGGATATTCTTTAATTATAGGGACTTTATGTTATATTTCACCATTACCTTTCACTCCAAAATTAATGGTTTCCTTTGAAAAGAAAACCCTCCATTAGCTATCATAACCCCAACCATCTGTTGAAGTGAACTTAAACATTATGTGCAATTGTCATTGCTCATATTGCACCTACCTCCCTTCTTAGTGGTCCCACATGTGTGATGTATGCGAATGAGTCATATGGTACCTGTGCTACATGTTTAAAGTTTGATTTTTGCTCATATTGTTGGAAAAAGGCCTAAAAAGACGTTTGATTTTTGAGTTTTATACTCTATAACATGCATCTCCTTGATCTTTTCATCTAATCTATGACAGGTTCTATTCTTCCAAACCATATATGCAATAAGTCATTAGTTTGAGAGAGGGAAGTTTTGAGTTACCATGAAATCCAACATTTATTCTAGTTTTTTCCCCCTCAAATGTGAGAGTTTTGTCACCTAGGGTTTGATATTTTGGAGTTTTAGTAGAGGGTTTGATGTTATATATATATATATATATTGAAAGACTTAATGATCCTTTTTTTGCTTTTAGGGTTTGTAAAAATTAAGAAGATAAAGGGCATGGTGTAAGAGAGAGGTAAAGATCCTTTGAGTACCAAGATTTGATTGCCTAATGGGCAATCCATCAAATCTTTGTAACATGCTTTCCTAGGTGATGAAATTCTGAGCCCTTGACATTGATGTAACAAGCCTGTGGTCACAAAGGATGAAGGAGGAGTATGCAGTCATGGTAGGAAAGTAAAATTACAATGAAATTTTGATATGATTGAGATGTAGTTGGGGTATTTAGGGATGTTGTTATCATGCCTTAAGGATTGACAAGATCTAAGGAATAAATAGATGTATAAATAGGACTATCACAGGTATGTGAGGAAGTGGAAGGTTGTCAGATAGTGAAGGAGATAGTTCATGGCCTCTTAAATCGGGCCTCAATATTATAGTGAAGTCACATAATATAAACAAAGATTGTCATGACTTAGCTAAAATGTTGTCAATCTCCTCTCACATATCTTAAGGTTGTCCTTAATCCCAAATCCAACTCTGAAATGTTAGATGGAAGGTCATGGCTCCAACTAAAATAATTGGTGTCAAAATGATAAGTCAGGGGACCATCATAGTGTTAATCTACTATTGTAGTGGGATCTTGAGGATTCAAAGGTTGTCATATCATTGCTATAGTCTAAACACCACCTACTGTTGTACTAACAATGATTTAGAATCTTTATTAGCAAGTCAATGGACTGATATGGGAATAAAGGGCAGCCACCATATGATATAGGACTGTGACTGACAAAAATAAGAAAGGTCATTGCTAACATTATAAGTTAGGTAATCATTTATTATTAAAAATGCTATTATAGCAACCACCTTAAAATTTTGCATTGACTATTAATAGGGGTATCAAAGATCATCTTTCAACCATTAGGATTGTTATAACTTATATAATTGTTGGTATATGGTGGATTACTATCATTATAGGGGGATGATATCAAGGACCATCATTATGCCTTGTTATAGCTGATGGACAATTGTCCTAAGTATTGTCACAACCCAAAAGGTCTATCATAGCTCCAAAGGACTATCACAAATGTCATTAGGTCATCCAAACCATAGCTCCAATATTCACCATCATATGAATATCATAATTAACTTTGTAGAGGTTGTCATACCATGAGGCATAGGTAACAACCATAGGAGGTTTAAAAGAAACACTAGCAATATTAAATTATTGTCATAGACACCTAGGATAGCTAGGTATGCATCCATAGAGTTATTACTATAAAATTGTCTCATTAATATTGTGACCAGGTTAAGTCACTATCATAGTAACAATGTAGTTAGTCATCAATCAACATGTTGTCTTTGCATTTCAGTGAGATCAATTCTTGAAAAATGACAATCCAGAGGTTAAAGAGACAAGTTGATACCTTACCCAAGTTGTCATGTTCTTGAAACCTTGTTACTATAAAGAGGAGATATCTAGAGAGTAATGTCACAAGGACATAACCAAGGCATGCACTATCATGAGCCATAGGGACAACTTACTACACCATCCAAAACTCCATTTGAACTAGCTACTATCAATAATTCACATTATTGGGGACTGTAATGAAGAAAACACCATGCATAGGACTGTCATAGTCAAAGTGGAGAGGATTGTCTAGTCATTTTATGGCTGTCATAATAGCTAGTGGGTTAGTTATCATACTTCAACCTAAAATAGGTTAATGAGAACATAGAAATGAAAATCACAATACCATAAGCATTGCCATAAGCTACCAATATAGTCCCAATATCATGTCATTATAGTAAGAGAAGAGTTGTTTGTTTTTCCAAAGCCATATCACTTGCATAAGGATTGTCACCAACCAACTGTGTCAGGGCATGAAAGAGTGAGTCATTATTGAGCTAATCATAAGAGAAGCATGAAGTCAAAATGCTATCATGGAAACAAGATATAGTTACTTATTATAAGGACAATCCAAATTTGGTGAGGTTGCTACAAGCAACCAAATTTGGCATTCCATTAGATAGTGATATCAACTTCCAAGCAAAATACATCATTTTGCACTGATAGGCACTAAATTAGGTGCACTTTGTGCCACGTTTTGTGCTCCAAAAAGATTACATTTAGGCCTAAAAGTCGGTGCTAAAGTCAGTGATAACTGTGCCGACTAATGAATCAAAAAATAAATTAAAAAATTTCCGTCTGCACATACCCCAAAACAAAAAAACATAAAACAAAACTTTATTGATTTTTGGTGTTCATTTTGTGTTTGGAAATCGAGCGTTTGGCGTGCAGAGATCGAGCATTTGGGTTTTTTGTGTTCGCCCTTATTTTGGGCAGATCCTTGGCAATGGTGGGACCTATATTCCAACCCCAATTTCCTTTCCATTCCTAAAGTGCATACTCACTTTCTTACATCTCAAAAGTCCCATGTTCGAGACATGACAACCTTTGCTTCCAGATATCTTAGCCTTTGAATTTGTGTTGTTCTTCTATTCGTGCCAGGTAAGGGCATCACCTCTCTTTCATCTACTCTTTTTTTCTCGTCAGATGTCAGATTCGTTTGGACAAATGCGGGTCTTGTAATATTCATAGGGCATCTATTAAAGATAATTCCGAGCAAGGCTTTTCATAATAGACGACAAATTTCCATATTCCATAATATTATAAATGTGTGCTTCAGAATTAAACTGTGTGAATGAGATATCTCAGCCTTTGCTTAAAGGAAATTATTGTCTATCTTGATATGGATGAAATCACATTTTGCCACTAGTTGATAAAATTTCTCGCTGGCTTTATTTCAATTGATGTATAAGCTTACTTTCTTGCAGCAAACTTGCAGAGGAAAATAGCTTCATGATTTTCTCTACAAAGTAAAGTTCAAAAACCTTGAGGAATACAGAAAAACTAGATGAAAACTTTCATACCTGGCAGTGTGTACTTCGTTTGCCTCCACAGACTAGACGAAAATAATTTTCCATAGGTCACCTCAAAATGTCAAGCAATAGAGGGAAGAGAGAAAAGGGAGCAGACTCTAGCCACAATGAGGTAATTCATTGTCGATTTATAGATTTGTAAATGTTTCTATTGTTTCTTTGATTTTTAGTTTTTAGTTTTTTATTTCTAAAATTAAAAGAAGAAATTATATATATATAGGGACATGAGACTGACAAAGATAAAGAGGCATTGGCTTCCATATTGGGAGTAGAGGCAGTGAACAAATTGGATGATGTGGATTTGACAATGCTTGCCATATACATAGAAAAATGATCTAGTAAAGCCCCTGAAACATTGCAACCAAATCAATAGTGTCAAAGGGAATCAATTGATTCCCCAACCAGTCCTGGATCGAGCAAAAGATCTAGGAGGAAATCAATAACAGTAACCTCTAAGAATGTGGAATAGGGAGCAAAGGCTTCCAATGTCCCAGCCACTCCTGGGACACAGGCTTCTTCGACCACCACATCATGTTTTGCATCTTGTATTGGTACCTATGATACCAAGATAGAATACGATGTGGTTTCAGGGGAAGTCCAAATGACAGATGCTGGAAAAACATTTGTGAATAGGTTGAAGGAATCATGCCTTCAACGGTTCAAAGACCATCTACATTTGCCATTCTCAAAATACCCATGCACCTGCAAAAAATAGTTATCCATGACATGGAGACTGAATTTGGCACATGTTGGTCTGTAAAGAAGATAAAGCTACAAATGTCTCAAAACTATAAGAGATTTTGGTGCAACCAAACCAAGAAGATAAAAAAACTCCCTCTCGAGCTAAGGCTCAAAAAAAGGCCAATTGATGTAAGTGTGAAAGTATGGAAAGAGCTTGTAAAAGCATATGAGATGTCCGATGCACGGAGGAAGTCCGGTGAGGAGAGTACACAAGTATTTGAATTTGCTCATAAGATTATATCAAATTTATTAAACGATTTTTAAATTTTATTTGTACATAGTTAAATTGAATTAGTATATGTTTCAGGACAAGGCCTCCAAGGCTAGGCTTGACAAACTTTGTGCCACGCATCATAGTGGCCAGAATAGTTTACAGGCCTTGATCTGTACATTTGTAAGTATATTTAATATTTTAAATGATATTTTTTTTATTTCCTAGGAAAAAGCAAATGATTGCATATTAATTAGTTTAACTAGTCCATGTGCCATGTTTTGATAGGAGGAGAAATATGGCAGGCATCTAATGCAATTTGAAAAGGATATGTTACAAAGAAAAAAGTGGACCGATTTTGTAATCTAGATGGAGAATGCGGTATCAATAGTTGACTTTCAATAACTTAGTTCGATATTGTTGTGTTAATATGTCAATTTGCATTTCTTGTGTTGATTTGTTTATTGATGTGTAGGATGAGTTCTAAAGTGCTTCTCTGTTGGCCCTAGATCCCACTCAATTGTCCCATTATTTGCAGTCATGGACATGTGCACATGTCCTCCTAGTTACCTTATTGCAGTGTTGAGATTTGAACTGCAGTCACTCTCATTATGAATGCACCTTTTACCTTTACAGAACAATCCTTGGCCATTTTTCACAATAATTTTAATCCACAAAGCTCAACAATTGTAAGGGAAATCACTTATATACAAATGTGAGTTATGTGAACAGGCCACTAAATCATCCACACATTTGTTTATATTGAATTAATGTATAGACAACAGATCCTTTATTGAATCATTAGGTGGTGATAGAACTTATGAAAATGATGAGTCCCTTATCAAAGGCACATCATTGATATCTTTATCAAAGACACAACATTGAATATTCCAACAGTTGCAACAATGTAGGGCAATCCTCTATCTTGTGATGAACATCATAATAAGTATACATTAGAAACTTTGTGCAACTATGCGAGGTATGCCCAGGTTCTCCACACTAGTAGCAATAGATTCCTCTATTGCATACTCTACCATGGCCTCCTTGATTTCCTCCATGCTCCATATATTATGGCTCCTAATAGCACAACACCATCTATTGTGGTTGTGACCAGGGTTGTGTGGTTTTGTTTAATTTTCTTTTCGTCTTGCCTTGTGGAGGACTTATACTACTTTGTAGGTGGTAGTGTCATGGGTGGATGTGTGACAAACCTTGCACTAGTAATTGATAGGAACATCCTTTCACTTTTGCAGTAGTGGACAATTTCATGAGTCTCATGGCATATGGTGCAATTAGGTATGTGTTGAGCAAGAGGGAACTATGTGGCATTAATAGCTTGAGCTCCCACCACTAGATAGTTTGTAGTTGTATGCCCTTTAGTGTGGCACTTTGTTCATCATAAACCACATTGATTAAGAGTTTCACTTGCAAGTTGTGCTATTTGCATGACCATTTTTCCATTTGTTCTTTTAGGCATGTAGTAGAATCATATGTTAGGGCTCCCCTAATTCTTATAATCTCAACACAACTTTTAAGGCAACTTTTTAATTAGGGAGAGTGAGCTAAACTAGTTCATGTTGGATATGTGCAATTAGCCTACCAATAAATCATTCCTTCTAAATTTCAACATTTTATAGTTCCAGGTCAATCTTTAACACCAATTCCTTAGAGTGTTGATCATACCTACACACAATCTCTCCCGATTGTTGCCTTATTTCCTTTAATGCCACAATATTACGATGCACCATCTTAGGGCAATTGAAATTGGGAAGGAAATCTCTTAGCAGTTTACCAAGATCATTCTTGGTGCCATTAGGATCATAATGAGTATACTAGTCTTGTGCTTGCTTACAAAAGTGGTTGCAATTAAACTAATCTTGTGGTCATTATCCACAACATTTTGTGTGTGCCATGCTATCTCATATGCTTAAGTTTGGCAGGCTAATAATGAACAACAAACCCTTGTTTGCCTACCTCCTTCTTTTGACTGATCCCATTTTCGATTCCTTATGAAGTTAGGGTGATTTGAAGGAAGATCAAAGTTGCACTCCAAGTAGATGTGTGGATAAAGAAGGGCTTAGCGGAATATGGAAACCTTTAGATTTTGTGATATTTGTTTTATCTATTTCAAAACTATTTGTTTTCTTTCTTTTCTAATGAACATTTATTTAGAAGCCCTTTCCTACACCCAAATCTTCAGTTTTAAACTCACTTGCATGGAAGATGCATTAAAGGTATCAGTTATATATGTTCCATGATTTAAATCCATTATTTTGTAGTTCTCAGTATGATAGAAAGAAGGATGTTGTTGCTTCTTAGACTTGTTGCACACCTTGCACTAGGTCCACAGGCTAGTAGAATGGTATTCGAGGACACAATAGATCTCATATCATATTTTTTTTGCAAGGAATCAATTTAAAATGGTTTGAGGCCTAGCTTTCATTCCAACCTAGGATTTCATCACAATAATGTCATATTATAGTCTTCAGATATGTGTATAGTTTATGTGCATGGTAGCAACCATTTAGTAATAATTCCTCACACATCACACTGTAACTGAGATGTGTGATTGTCCCAAAACTATATAGGTTCAGTCCAAATACTATCATAAGACCATGCTTGATAAGATCACAGGTACATCATAGTTTAGGTGTGGGTAGGACTTCCTTAGGGTAGGTAGGACTTCCTTAGTGTAGCCCTAACTATGCATTGTAGTAGAATCATTATATTGACCATTCCAAGTTCGGACTAGCAGGGACAATGGAGTTTCAAGACCCTTGCCAGCCAAAGGAAGGTTGATATAAGAATTTTGAGGGACCTAGGGTAGTGACAGTCATATAGGACTGGGTTTGTGTTATGTTTGGAACCCATAAAGTCTTGAGGTCTTCTTAGAGGGGTGATATGTGACTAGGGTATGAAGGCTAGGACTTTGTATGTAATCTTAAGCCCTCCTTTTGGATTTGTTAGAAGCCTTCTTCACTGATACATAAGGAATGTCAAGACTCTTATAATAGTGCATTAGAGAGGCATTGAAATCACAAAGGAGATAAATGTTATTAGGCCATCACCCACTGGAGAAGGGATTGTCATAAAGAGCATGACAATGTTACCTTGTCATAGTCACAAAGGGGATAGTCTTTGTGGTGATAATTATAGTCACTAAGTTTACATCCACCTTCCTAGGGTCTGCAGAAATGCCTGAAGTTGAATATGTCTATTTTAAAGATCTTGCCATGAGTATTTTCCATGCTTTTACCCCCCTAATGATTTGAAGATTGAATATAAAGGTGTGGAAATTATTGACTAACCTTACTACTGTCATAGTCAATTTGCTAACATGCAAGACAGTCATGAGGTTTTTCTTGTTTTATTCAAGATTTATATAATCTTCCTTATTGATAAGATGGGGGTCTGCTATTCCCAAATTGTCTACGACAAAATACCAATGGGGACCTCCCCAATCCTCATCTCAAGTTTCAAATGCACAATGAAACGATGTAGGACAATCATGACTGTCATAATAGTACATTAGCATTTTTTGTCTCAAGGTGGCCCTTGAGACTGCCAAGGGGATGGATATAGAGTTGGGATTATGGTTTTTGTTTAAAAGCCTTGTGTCATTGACGTAATATTTATTTGTGGCAAGGATCCCAATAGTCTAAAGATTACAAATTGTTGTCAAGAAGGGACTGTCATAGTTAAGTGTGGTACAGTGATACAATTTCATCTTAGTTGAGTATTGTATAAATCTTAAACTATTTAGAATGAATGGAGGTATTAGGGTGTGGTACCACTATATAGGTAACCATCAAGTGATTTCTTCAACCCAATCTTGGCCTATATAGTACCCAGTGTGAAGAGCAAGATAGTGTTGTCCAAGAACCTTGTTACGGTCATATATGAGGGCAGTCTTAGCTATTGTAACCATAGTTGGAATCCCTTGTTGTTACCATAACATATGTGACCTAAAACCATGACTCTATAAGTATGAGTTGTTTGAAACTCCTCTGAGAAGATCCCACTATGGGAATGAATCATAATTCAGTGTTAAATAGGATTGTTGTCATAACAAAAAATCTAGGGCAATCATTGTATCCTCTCATTGCCATCATAGAATTAATGCAACTATAGTTTTCAATACCAAAGAGATGGAATTGATGGTAACCATAAGGTCTGTGTTGACTAGTCTCAATCATCCATCCCTCGATGGTAAAAAATAATGTCCCAAAGGAGACTGTAATGATGATACAAATGCAGACACAAAATAAGACCACTTTATATTCTTCTATTTTAGAGGACTGTCTCTACATTGCTGGTCCAGATTAAAAAAGACATGATTTAAGAGTTCATTGGATTTGATGGCTACAAGCCATTCATCAAATCCACACAAGGTGGCATGGTCAGGTTTCTGAATGCTTAAGCCCTCATTTGTTAGATGTTGTAGTTGTAACTACCCTGTTAGACATGTATGGAAAATGTGGAAGCATAGACAAGGCACGTAAATTGTTTGACAGAATGCCTCAAAGAAATGTGGTCTCATGGACTGCAATGACTGCAGGATATGCACAAAATGGATTTGTTGAAAAGGCTTTAGAAATTTTAAAGCAAATGCAATTGGCTGGTGTAAGCCAAATTCCACAACCTTTGCCAGCATCCTCCCTGCCTGTGTCAAAATGGGAGCTTTGTAATAGGGTATGGACATCCATCAATACATAAAGGATAGAGGAATTTTGTCATATGTTGTAGTTGCAACTACCTTGTTAGACATGTATGCAAAATGTGGAAGCATAGACAAGGCATGCGAACTGTTTGACAGAATGCTTCAAAGAAATGTGGTCTCATGGATGGCAATGATTGTAGGATATGCACAAATTATGGAATCATAGACAAAAAAATGTGAACTGTTTGACAGAATTCCTTAAAGAGATATCATCTCATGGAATGCAATGATTGTAGGATATGTACAAAATGGATTTTGCAAGGATGCTCTCAAAATATTTGAATTAATTAAGCACTCTGGAACATATCCTAACATTGTAAGCTTTGCTTGTATTCTAGGTGCATGCAGCCATGCAGGTTTAGTGGATGAGCGCTGTACATACTTCAATCACATTTGTAACTCTTATTGCATTACACATACAGTTGATCATTATGTGTGCATGGTTGACCTCCTTGCTCGTGTTGGCTATCTTAAAGAAACCCTAAACTTTATCTTTCTTTCTAAATCCCTAAATTTGCCCTATTCCTGCTCACATTGAAGACTTGTGAGCGGGAATAGGGCTAACATTTTTTCTTTCTAAAATCGGTCAGATAACATATTGCTAACTTCATTTTTTTTTTTTTTTTTAAAAGACCTTTATCTAAAGGTTACTCATGAACCTTAAGATAAATAATTATTGAAAAAAATTGTGCATTCCTTAATGACATGTAGGAGAATTTAATCAACTACTACTTAAAAACTCTTTAATGTTTCTGTCTAATGTAGGTTATTAGATTAATAGTGAAAAAGAACATACATGGACCAAGCAATTTGTGACACTTAAGGTTATGTAATAGAATTTATAGTTGATAGTTAAATTGTATAACATTTTTTTTTATGATCTTTACTAACGTTTATTAGAATTGTTGCATGTTTTACATCAATGGAATGACATATTAGCTGTAACTTTTTTGAAATTTTATTATGGTATGTGCACTTTTATATGATATAATATGATTATGGTTTCGTTTCATATATTGTAATATTAGATATATAATAGAAAAATAAATTATTGCATGAAATAAATAATAACTTTTTATTTTAAATATCTTTTTTTTTTGCAGAACACGGGTCTTCCAGAAGATTAAGATGATCATGATATAGATCTAAATTATGTTGGTTCTGGTATAGATCACATGGCAGAGGATGATGATGACACAAATACAGAAGACACCGAGGCTGATGACGATGATGATGATCACGATGGTGATGATGATGATAAGGCAGTTGCTGGTAGTAGCCAGTGACATTCATGATCATATAGACTGTATCATGGATTATTGTTGATATATCGTTATGATGCCTCTTTTCATGGTTACTATCATATGTATCATTTTCATAGCCTGCAGTACCATATTAATGAGTTGTATCATAAATTTATGTATCATTTTGACTTATATCATTTAAACATGTACTATCTTGACTTGTATCATTTTGAGTTACATAATTTATCATTTTTACTTATATCATTTGTACATGTATCATTTTGACTTATGTTGACTGTTGGACATGTATCATTTTGACATGTTATTGATCTACTGGCATATTTGACTTTCACTTGTTTTAGTTATATATGATGATGACCTTATCAGTATTGACTTATCAATTTATATATATTGAAAGTGGTCGATATTTTTGGATAGATATTTATTACGTATGATGATTTTAATTTACTCAGGATGGATGTTGTCAAATTCAATTAAATTTTACATATTTGACTCGTTTTAATTATAGATGATAATGTTATAATAATTATCTTGTTATTTAATCATACGAGTTAATTAATTAAATTACTTACTCTGTAATCATATGAGTTACTTAAGAGGTATGATATATTTAACTAATTAAATTGAAATAAAATATATTAAATTAATAAATGTAAGCAAAACAAGAAGCATTTTTAGAAGCAACAATGGAAGCCAAACCAGAAGCAATCTTGGAAGCAAAACTTGGCGTTATCTAGGAAACAAAAATAGAAGCAATTCAAGAAGCAAACAAAGAAGTAATAATAGAAGCAACAAAAGATGCAATAATAGAAGCCATATTAGAAGCAACAAAAGACGCAAAAATGGAAGCAAAATTGGAAGCAACAAGCGATGTTATATTAGAAACAAAACTGGAAGCAAAAATAGAAGTAAAACTAGAAGCAAAACTGGAAGCAAAATTGGAAACAAAACTGGAAGCAAACTTGGATGAAAAATTGGATGCAACAAGCGACGTTATATCGAAAGCAAAATTGGAAGCAAAATTGGAAGTAAAACCGGAAGTAAAATCGGAAGCAAAATTGGAAGCAAAGCTAGAAGCAAAATCGGAAGCAAACCTGGAAGAAAACTTCGAAGCAAACCTGGAAGCAACACAAGAAACAAAACTAGAAGCAAAATCGAAAGCCAAATTGGAAGCAACAAAATCTGACGTCGGCAGAAGTATCCAATTCATAAACTCAAATGCACTAAATTCTGGCGCTATTTTAGGTGCTAATCGCCTCTTTTGTTGTAGTGAGCTTGCAATGATGAAAATTGGGTAAAAGCTATGGAAGAGGAACTGACACAGATAGAAAAGAATCAAACTTGGGAACTGGTTCGTAGACCTGCTGATAAGAATGTGATTGACACAAAATGGGTTTTCAAAAACAAGATGAATGGGAATGGAGAAGTAGTAAGGAACAAAGCAAGATTGGTATGCAGATACTCTCAGGTTGAAGGGATAGATTTTGAGGAGAATTCAAAGTTTATCAGATGGATGTTAAATCTGCATTCTTGAATGGTGAATTCGAAGAAGAGGTCTACATTGAACAATCAAAAGGATTTCAACTATCAAAACAAGATGATATGGTGTGTAGATTGAAGGTGGTCTTGTATGGACTGAAACAAGCTCCCAGAGCCTGGTATGCACTATTAGACAAATATTTGTTGCAATTAGGGTTCAATAAACCCACTGCTGACAGCAATCTGTATTTTAAAATCAATGATAATCAAATCCTGATTGTTGTAGTCTTTGTTGATGACATTATCTTTGGAGTAAATGAAGGTATGTGCATGAAGTTTGCAGGAGAAATGCAAAATAAGTTTGAGATGTCTATGTTTGGTGAAATGAATTTCTTTCTAGGTCTGCAAATTATTCAATCAAATAAAGGAATCTTCATATTTCAATCTAAGTATGTGAAAGAGTTGTTAAAAAAGTTTGGGATGGAAGACTCTAAACCGGTATGTACTCCCATGGTGACTGACTGCAAGTTAAGAAAAACTGATGAACCACCCAAGATTGATAAGAAAAAGTACAGATTCATGATTGGAGGATTACTTTATCTAACTCAAACCAGACCTAATATTATGCATGCAGTTTGTCTTGTTGCAAGATTTCAAGCAGATCCAAGAGAATCACATGTGATGGCAGTAAAGAGAATCTTGAGGTAGTTAAAAGGCACACCAGATCATGGCTTATGGTATCCAAAGGATAATGATTTCACTCTCAGTGTTTATACAGATGTTGATTGAGCCGGAGATGTTGATGACAGAAAGAGTACAAGTGAAGGTGCTTTCTTTTTGGGTAATAGATTGGTTTCATCGCTGAGCAAGAAATAAGATTCAAGCTCTTTATCAACTGCAAAAGCAAAGTATATTACAACAATATGTTGTACACTCAAGTGTTATGGATGAAGCAGACTTTAAAGGACATAAGAGTTGTGCATGAAAATCCAGTTAGAATCTTTTGTGACAATACAAGTGCTATAAATATTTCAAAGAATCTTGTGATGCACTCAAGAACAAATCATATATCTATAAGGTATCAGTTTCTAAGAGAAAAGGTGACAGAGAATGAAGTAAAGTTGGAATATGTGTCCACAAAGGATCAGATTGCAGATATCTTCACCAAGCCTCTGCCTAAGGATACTTTTGAGTATCTTAGGGAAAAGGTAGGGGTCATTACCCCTCCTACCTTAAACTCAGATGCATGGGAATGCATAAGTCCAGTGATGCCCAAAGTCTCATTCTTTAACCTGGATTGATGTTTTGTGAGCTACCTCTCAGGGGGAGTAGCTAAATATTACTGGTATGAGTTCCTAATAAATAAAATATTGTTAACAGAGAAAATTCAGTTGGATCAGAACAATAGAATGCAAGTATGTGCCATTTGCCATTGATTTCAAAGGGGGAGAGAAATCATGTGAAAAACTTAGAAAAGAAAGGGTGTAGATGTGTAAAGAGAAAGGGGAGAATCTTGTCTTGATGGTCTTTATAATTTTTCACATCATATGTTGCCATTAATGACAAAAGGGGAGATTGTTGCAAGTATGTGCCTAATCGGTGTTGTCATTGATGTCAACATATTAGTGTCAACTATGCTCTTGTTTTGTTACTTGTTTTGGAGAGCCTGATATTGAGGATATTGAGAAAATTTGCTCCTCCGATAAAAATAGTGTGTTATTGAAAAACAATCTAACAGATACCTCTACATTTCCTATAGATTAAATATCCTTGTCTACGAATTGGAAATTATTTAGAAGTTTGTCTAAAGATGCTATGTTCCAATTTTGAGCCTCCGGTATGAAGATTTGAGTGAGTCATGTTCACCAGAGTGAAAACTGTTTTTTCTATATGTTTGAAGGTGATAGGGAGAAAGTATTATGCTCCACATTCCTCCGCATTGATGTATTTTTGTCTACAATTATAGAGTTAAGTCTAAGATGATGTTATGTTCCTTTAACTCCAATGGTTCATGATTTGGTGATCTGCAAGCGATCTTTTCCTTATGATAGTAGCTCGTAGTATTGTTTGTGAGCTCCAGTTTGAAGAATCTTCTTGACAGAGTGGTTAGAAGTTGTGTGGTTGCTCCTGATGATTTCAATGTGCTTGTAGATGTCTCTTGATCGTGTTCCTACCCTTGGATTGGTCCACAAAGAGAAATTTGGATCGTGGATGAAGAATGTTCTTAGTAGACCTAGTGTTCTCACCAGCCCTGGCCGACTTGGTTGATTTCACTATTTACGGAGTTGCCTTGAAGATTGTAGAAGTATGTTGTGGCATAAAGGATTGCGTTTGAGTTCTAGCTAAGGCGTGGCGTGATCATCATACATCTTTACATCTTTCCCTTAACTAATTTTTGTATTAGGTCCACACCTATTTCTATGTATGTTTTGTAATGCCGACCTTGGAGCTTGTTCTAATAGTTGATGAATGTATTGCCAACCTTGATATACATTCCAAGGTTGATGACTTGTATAAAGACTTGTAATTGTGAAAAATGATGAGTGTGAAAATGGGAAGATAAGTGTGAAGAGTAAAAAGAGTAGAGCAGAGGAAGAATATTGCACTTCAATAGAACTGAACTTAGGCATAGAATAGATACTATCAAATCAGTTCAAAAATCTTTGGCAGTGAGCCAATCTTTGCAGTGAGAATTTTGGGTAGTAAGCCCCATAGGCAGTGAGCCTCTATTTGTCGGTATTGTTATAACTTATATATTTCTGTGGGCTAACATCTATCATGGTTTTTCCCTTATAGGGTTTTCCACGTAACAAATCTGGTGTCTCATGTGTTGAATGTGAGATTGTGATTAAGTCCATGGTTTCATGCTTTCATGCTTTCATGGTTAAATATGATTATCAGTAATTAAGTAGTTGATGGTTTGATATATATATGAGGTGAAGTTTTTGTGACAACTGATTCACCCCCTCCTCTCAGTTGTCCTGCGTATTTTAATAAACCCTTCTTCGTTTCCTCTTCTTTCTAGGATGAGAAGATACCTTGGAAGGAGATCCCTCTACTGCAGAATTTGAAGAAGCTACTTTTCTACACTACATCCACTGACCTCTTTCAAAAGATATATCGTAAACGGTTGGTCCCTGGGGAGTAGGCGATTCTACAAGCCTCTCTTCCATGCTCATTGACTAGGACTCACCTGCTATTCCCAAAGCAGCTGGTGTTTCATGTCCTTCATCCCACTTGGTATCAAATACGTCATCAAAATCAAGGGAGTCATAGGTAGAATTTAAGTCATTTATCTCCTACTACTATCTCCAGAAAGCTGTAATATTCTCATTATCCCAACCCTCGTTCTCCAAGTGGTTCTTCAGTCCCTTGTGAATTTTAACGACGGGGTCAAAATCCCTCTTCAGTTTATAAAAAGAGAACCACACTAGTTTGGGTTGCTCGGTGGGGATGTATGCCAGATCTACACAAGTGGCAGAGGACTCAATACTCAGGGATCGCCACTCATCCCAATACCTCCACAGCTTGTGCGTAACCTACCTTGTGACTTTCATCACTACGAAACATTCATCAAAATCAAAATTCCATTGGTCACAGATGGTTCCCAGACCAAGCTCAGCAAGCTTGAACGCAAGCAGCTTTTCTGAAGCTCTCTTCTTTACGATTACCCCAGCTCCAGTCAGTGGATTGGGATACATTGCTGCCTTCTTCCTTTCGGTGCCCTATTCTCCATCAACAATGCTTATTTTCTAGGCTAGCTCCAGGGCTAGAGTTTTATTAGTTAAGTATGTGGGGAGCTTGAAGAGCTCTCCTCTAAAACCATGTGTCCTAACAAAGCTAAATTTGGTTTCAAAGGACCAATCGATGGGAGGGCTGCTTTTTGTCATCTAGGCTTTTTGGTGGTCTTTAATCTGGGCTGACTTATCTCGACGGGTTAGGTCTAACAGTGCCGGAGTCAAAAATTGGTCAGAGAATGAATAATAATCAGAAGAAGCATACAAGACATGAGTCCATGTAGATATTGGGATGGTCTTTGTAGGGTCGGACTCATCCGGCATGTCCAAATCAATGAAAGATGAGAAGAAATCGGCATTTTGGTGTATTATCAAGTGGACCAGGAAAGAAGAATACCTAAAAGAGGATTGGTTGAACAACTCCATTAATTGAGTATGCATGGCATTAGCAATGATGTTTGCAAAATCCATTTTGAACTCCTCCCTTTGTTTCCTCAAACGGAAACCTAAAGCTAGCTAGAATTCTTTAACCCGAGAGTCATTGTCCATGCCAAAGATGAAAGCAAGCATAGAAAAGACATCTTGCATTTCAGGATGTCAAAAGTTTGTGAGCGCAAGGGGCATGTTTGGCATGGTTGTATCTTCTCTCTCTCGGCCAAGCTCATGATTGAAAAACTTTAACTGATCCCTCTTTCTAGTCCAGTAGAACTCCACCTTTTTTCAATCACATATTTCTATTGGGGGGCGCAAGGAACACACAACATATCTTGGATGGCCTAGGCACTTACATTAACCTTGAGAAGATGACTAGAAATGATCTTGGTGTTTGAATCATATGCTCGTGCACATGTGTCTACCAATTTAGGGAAAGGGTGGACTATTGGGCCCATGAACTGAGGGAGACCACAATTCCATAATCGAAAACCTAATGAATCATAATCCTTTTTTGTTTCTTTAGCTAACATCCTCTCATGGGCACCTGAGTGGAGACTCCTTGAGCTCCTATGCAGTATGGGATCATAGATTTCATTTGCATAATCTGCTACAAGAGTCACATATCTAGAATTTCCTTTAGGCAAAATTGTTGTATTTGGTAGCTATAGATTTGGTGGTACAGGAACGGAAGCTTATGATTTTCTCTTTGAAACATCAGGGAAGAATCCTGGAGCTCCTACCTTGGTGCTGGGAGATGCTCTGACTGGATCCATAATCACAAAACCTCTTCTTGAAACCCTTCTGCATTTGATGAATTCACGACGCGACGAATGATTGACACCCTGCTCCAACACACACTCCCAGAGTTCAAATACTCCTAAAAACTCTGTAAAGACCTCGCTATGCACCTTGAAAACACTACTGCACTAAAAAACTGCACTCATATCACTTTTGCTTTGGATTGTTTGAATCACTAGAAAACTACAAATGCTTGGAATGCTACGAATGGGCTAAGGGAGAAGCATTTAACTGCCAATGCTTAATGCATTTATGCGAATTAAATTCAATTTCCCTCGGGATGTGCGGATTCATAATGGGTAGGTAAGGCATGACTTGTAGCATTGTCTTTTTTGGGAATGTGAAGCCAAGAGCATAGAGGGAAAGGACACATGGCAGGTTGCATTAAGTAGCCCAATAGTGGCGTGTGAGACATCTCTTCGAGGAAACCTAGCTGGGTAACAACTTAGTAGGCACACAAGGCGCTTATTGGAAGGAAACATATAGCAAAAGCAACAAGCAAACTATTTACAAGGGAAACCAAAAGAGAAGCAACATTAATTAAAATGCTTGAGATAGACCCCGTTCACTGGAATCCCAAGGGCATTTCCCTCCAAATCTTCAAGTTCAAATGCATTACTCTCCTTACAGTTAATAACCTAGAAAGTGTCGTTCCACAGTGAATCAAGCTCTGTCATGGCTTGGTGGCTCATTCATCATATTATAGAACCAAATCCCCTTCATGAAAACCTAGATCCGATGTCTTTTTATCGAACGATCTTTTGGTTATTTGTTGGCGACTGATTAGGGCATTGTGAGCATTTTCTCTAGCTTCTTGTACATTGAGTAGCTCTTTGCTAGTCTCATTTCCATAGTGTTATTTTCTTCAGTTTCAAGAGATTTAAGTATTGTAATGTCAGAATTTCCATAGAAATTGGTAGTACTACCTCCTTCCCATAGACTAAATCATATGGAGATGTCTTCAAGACCTGCTTAGGAGTAATTCAGTCAGCCCAGAGCACCATCCGCAAATGTCTATGCCTTTTTGTCTGGTGATCTGCGCCTATTCACACAATCAAGCTGGTCAAATTCTTGTTCATAGATTCTACTAGCCCATTGCCTTGCAAATAGTAGTTAGACAAAGCTTTGAGAAAGATCTCGTTGAATGCAAAGTCTGATAATTTAGAACCTAGAAAAGCTCTTGCATTATCTGAAATGATGGTTTTTGGGGGACTGAAACATGCCACTAAGTCTTCCAGGAAGTTGAGGATCTCATTCTCCACGGCATTTTTCATCAGAATTACTTTTGACCACTTAGTGAAGTAATCTATTGTTGTAAGGATCCATTTATGACCGGAACTGGATGCTGGGTTGATCATCCCAATAAAATATAAACCCCACTGAGCGAAAAGTTCATCTACCATGATCAATCTTAATGTAATGGTTGAATTCCTGCATTTTTTGACAAAGAATTGACACTCTCGACATTTCCTGGTATGATTATGGCAATCTGAGAACATAGTCGACCAATAATATCCTGTGCGGATAATATTGATTGCGGTTGTTTTTGCTGAGCAATGACCGCCCGTGGGACTACTGTGAAACTCGTGTAGGGTTCCGATTGCTTGTAGATTATTCACACATTAGAGGAAAACTCTGTCAAAGTTCATTTTGAACATGACTCCTTCAATTAATGCATACCAAGTTCCTTGTAATCTATAGAATCTCTTTTTGTGAGAAGGGGGGCTTAGGGTACTTACCTGTTTCCATGAATCAGATTCTGTCTGCAACCCATGATTGTTCTGATTCAAGTTGATTGATCAAGATCTTCTCTGGAATTTCTTATTCGGTTGGGGATTCAACTATGTGTGCTAGGTATTCATAGAATCCTTTCCCTCAGATCACTTTCGTAGGTCTAATCTCTATATCATATTCTAAAATCCTTGTGATCCAATTTGCTCTCTTATGGATAATTTTTCCTTCCATGATATACTTCTGGACACTTGAATGTGCAACATAAATCATCACCTTGCCTCCCGCAATAAGGTGTTTGAATTTCTTCAAAACCTTCACTATAGCGAATGCTTGCTTTTCCACAAAATTATATTTATCCTCATATTCATGCAAGGTCTTTGAATGGAAGGCAATGGGGTGTTCCCCCTTCATCTCTACATCTTTCTGTGTTAGTACTGCAGCAATACTATGTTTACTACCGTAAACATACATAATGAAGGCTTTTGAAAAGTCAGGATTAACTAACATTGGGGTTGAAGAAATTGATTTTTTGATATCTGCAAAAGTTGCTCTACCTTTGGGAGTCCACTTGAAAGCTTGATCCTTTTTTAACATGAGGGTGATCGGTCTGACTAGCTTGGAGAAATTAGATATGAATCTACTAATGAAATTAATCTTTCTGAGGAAAGATTGGACTCCTTTCTTGTTCACAGGCAAGGGTAATCCCTTGATAGCTTACACTCTTTTGGTGTCTATAGAGATCCCTTCTTTGGATACCACATATTCAAGCAGTTTCCCTTGCGGAACTTTGAATACACATTTTTTGGGGTTTAAAGATACCTCGAACTCTTGACATCTCTGGAAAACCTTCTCCAAGTGATTGAAATGATTTTCTTTTGACTTAGAGAAGACTGTAAGGTCATCTAGGTAAATAAGTATAATCACATTGATGAGACCTTTGAAGGCAACATCCATTGCTCGTTGGAAGGTAGCTCCAGCATTTGAAAGTTTGAAGGGCATTTTAGCATATGCAAAGGTTCCCAATTTGGTGGTGAATGTGGTTTTGTGCTGGTACTCCTCCTTTACCCAGACCTGGTTGTATTTGGAGAAGCCATCTAATAGAGAAAACATTTTGGAACCTACTACAATTTGTAAAATTTGTTCCATGGAAGGTAATGAATAATGATCCTTCAAGGATGCCTTGTTCAAATCTTTGAAGTCTACACACAACCTAATATCTTTGTTTTTCTTTTGGACTGGAACTAGGTTGGATACCCAAGTAGAATGCTTGATTAGATATATTATTTTTGAATCAACAAGATTATTTATCTCATGAGCCATCAAAGACTTTATCCTAGGATTGAATGGTCTCTACTTTTGTCGGATAGGTTTGGCCCTTCAACTAGATCAATGGTATGTTGGATTACATTGTGGTCATATCCCTTGAGATCATCATAAGACCATGCTATTGCTCTGTCATATTGTTGCAAAAGGATATTAGCCTTTCTTTGTCTCTTTGAGAGATGTCTTTTCTAACTTTCAGCTTTCTGCCACCTCCGATATCAAGATCAACATAGTCGCCTTTATCTGCAACAAACTTTCTCTTGTCATTCTTGGCATCATCACAATCAAGTAGATTTTCTAGCATGATCAAACCTTTTGGGAGCTTATTTGTTCTGAGATGAATGATCTGGGCTTCGTAGGCTTCTTCGAATTTCAAGTGCATTTGTTTCACAAACTTGTAGGATTTTGGATAAACAGGGCAATCTAGTCGTCACTCTCAAAAACTTTCCAATTCTGATAATTGTTAGGGATCATTGGTCTCACAATTACCCACACGAAATGCTTATTGTCTTGGAGGTCTATGACCACGTCAAACTATGACCCAATCATGGACAATCTATCAACATCTACGTTCTGAGATCTTGGGATCATTTGAATATTGAAGGTCTTGAAACCTTCGATCAGGTCCCATACTCTATGGCGGTAGGATTGCATTTACACATCTTTTGTTGCCGATGTCCCTCTTGTTTTATTACCAGTTTGGAGTCACCAACAACACTCAACTATTTCATTCCCATCTTCTCTGCCAAATTGAGGCCTTGGACCAGGCCTTCATACTCAACTTCATTTTTAGTGCATGTGAATTGGAAGTGGAAAGCCTGTAGAGTCTCTTCCCTGATGGGAGATACTAGTCAGATGCTGACTCCCAAACCATTCTTGCATCTTGCACCATTAAACTGCAGAGTCCATAGATCAGAATGATCACTGAGATCTCCATCATGCCTACCTTGGCTCTTGGTGATTTTAGGAATGATTTGATCCTCATCGTAGATTACATAGGTCTTGAGGCCAGTAGCATGGTAATTATCGAAAGGGTCTTCTTTCATGAAGGAATTGATCAGGGTTTCTTCTTCTTGACTTCTTTTTCCTGTCACTTCTTCATCTTCCGTGAGTTCTACTCAGTTCATTTCATCTTGAGAGAAGGATGTATGGGTAGCCTCAAAGTTTATCATGGCTTGATTGGGCTATATGCTTCGTGTGTAGCGGTTCAGACAATAGCTTCATTTTAGAGCCATATTTGGTGCTTAAGATCAGATGTGACCAATCAAGAGATAGATATCATGTGATTTTTGTAGTAAACTCTCTAGATAAGCATATGCCAAAAAAAGGGGGAATATCTATTACGACCACTTCCTAAGGCACTGTGGTACTAGGGCATGAGAATAGGGTCATTGGGAGTTCTTTGATTATACATAGAGTCTAAACCATCTTTCCATCAACCTACATAACTCCTTTATTTAAAGGTTCATATTGTAATTTTAATGCCTCAACTATCTGCTTAGGCATGACTGTAGTGCTAGCACCTAAGTTGATCATGGAATTATGGAATAACTTGTTTCTTATAATTAGAGTTAGGTAAAAGGAAGTAGGTTTCGACTTACCTATTTCTTTCTTCGCTCTCTCTTCTCTTGAATTTGTGAAAGCTATGACTGCTTATTTTAGCATGTCTCGTGTTCTGATCACTGGCTCTTTATCTTTTGTTTGAGTGCTTTCCATAGTTGTTGCCATTTTCATGGGCTCTTCACCTCCTAAAGATTCTCACAATAAAGACTTCTGCTATGGGATGGCCAAAATGTCCCATAGAGATATGTTGGTGGGGGCCTTTATTAATTGTTCGACTACATTGAGTGATCCTAGAGGTTGAAACTCCAGATCCTTCAGCTTGTAGGAGAATGCTTCTTTTGGATTTTGTAAGGGTTGGGTCACCACCGGGGGACTGAAACTCTTTTCAAAAATGGCCTAGGTTGTTGTTCCTGAGGTATAGACTCGCCAGTGAGTCTTCTCTTGAAGTGGGTGTTGTAATCAGATTGAACCTGTGGGATTCTTGATGGGAGGACACCATTTGTGAATACTGCATCCTCTTCTTCTATCCATGAGAAAAGAGCATGGTCCGGGGCAATTTCTCCTTCCTATTCTAGGGACATTCCTTGGACCTAAGCTACTAGCACAACACTTTCTACCCTTGTGGATTGGTAAGAATAAACCCCTGCATCAGGTGTAAACCGCTAGCTACGTTGCTCCGCCACCTTCTGCTGTAGGTTGCCTCTAGGGTAGTTACGAGGCATGTACGGGGCATTGCAAGGAAAGCACCATGCATTGACCTCATTAACTACTTTGTTCTGGGCTGCCATCAGTTCACGACTCTGATTTGGAGGTATCGCCTATAGTGGAATTAGGATCGGTACTATCTGGTTTGGGTTTTGAGCTTGATTATACAGGCGCAGACCTCCTTGATAATGATTGTGCTAAAAAGGGGGTCTTCTGCCTTGATAGTTCTAATAAGGGGGCTTCAGGGGCACTACATGTTGTCTTTTAAGGTTGATTATCTCATTCTAGAAATTTCGCAACAAGGACTTCATGTCGTTCATCTCTGCAATTAGTGAAGATGAAGTACGGCATTTGTCTATGTACTGAGGTACACATACATGGAAGGCGGTGCAACAAACGTACTCAAAGAAGCATCTTCTGGTGACTGAGGTGATATTTCAGGGAATACCTGCATAGGCAGCTACGAAGGCAGCTATCCAACATCTATCAATTTTTTTTCCACTATAACAGCTAGATCATAAGCATTTGGGAGTGTTTGTCCTCCCAGTGACTGAATCATCATGTCTATGTATGAGTTGAAAGCTTTTAAGTAGAAGGAAAATGCCATATCCGTTGGGGAATGTGCCACTATCAGGATTCTTTGCCAGGTCTTATGAAATCTGGTGTTAAAATCAGAGACCATCTCTTGTGATGCTCTCTTAATAGTTATTAGTTGCAGCAGCAAGGAAGATCAGTCTCCTTTCTCCATAAAACATGCAAATAAACGGTCTCCTAGCTAGTCCCAGGTAGTGATAGAATTAGTGGGCAACGATCTATACCAATCTTGGGCCTTCCTTTTAAAAGAAGCAGCAAGTAGCCTGAGTGCCACATTTTGCTGTGTAACATGGTGAACAGTACAAACATCAGCTACATCTTGAAGATGTTCGGTAGGAGTTTTAGAACCTTCTCTGACAAACTTAGGGAGTGCCTTCAAAGCATTGGCTAGGATAGGGTCCCATACTACGAGAGGAACCAGAGGGATGAGTAGTCTACCTCCATTCGACTGGATGAAATTTCTAGGCGGTTGAATGGCCATGCCTACCTGTGTTGGTGGCACTTGACCTTGGGTCTGAGTTTGAGCTTGAGTCGCTCTGCCTTTTGCAGTCTTTTGTTGTCCCTTAGCCACCAATGGTGGTGCAATAGATGTACTTAGAGATTTTTCTACTAATGACCTTGTAACAGGGCTTCAGCTCATAAACTAGCTTCTAAACCAAGATAAGAGTAGGTCCCATCAGGCGTGAGAAAAAAGAACTATTGATCTCTAAAACTGACAACAAGAGATATAGCTTATGAGAAGTTCTACAAATGGGGGACAAGGGTGCACTCTGCAGAACAACCTCTGGGGTTTTAGAAGTTGGTTCTTTGGAGGTCACTGAGAGAGAGAAAAGGGGAAGAAGGGAATTAATGAAACAAAACCTACATTAAGGCAATGCACCAAAACAGAGATAGTCCATTCACCAAACAACATAATATAATTCTAGTTTTATTAATTTCAAAGAAGTTTGAAAGAGTATTAAACATGACTCAAAACTTCCTTATCATCACATAAACTGAAACTATATAAGATTAAAATACAACAGTAAATGATCATAACAATCCTTTAACAGACACAGAGTGATATACTTAGCAATTTGAACAGAACATAACACAGCATAGAGGCAATAATTTGCACAGTTGATGTATTAGATTTCTATTCACAGCTTAAAACACTAATGTCTTAGAAAACCTATTACAACAAAATAACTGCCAAGATTTCCAAAATTATTCCTTTCCAAAAGTAATGAACCCTTATCCAAACAACAATTTCCCTTCTTTATAGAAAACCCTTGGGAGAGAGAGAGAGAGAGAGAGAGAGGGAACAATTGAAAAGATTCCCCCAAGCTAGAAAGACACCCATCATTACTATCATTGCAATGACCATCTAAAAATAAAAGTGTGCTCCCCTTTTCCAACTGCTAGTGCCACTTGTAGAAAATGCTAGGAATCTGTGAGGAAAAAGGGGGTACACGACATGATGCTAATAAAACACGTTGAAACGCTCCATGAACCTACCAGCAACATACCAAAAAAAAGAACCAATAGCGCACAAGAAGGCCCTCAGAGCCTTAGAAATACTCCATCCCATGCCTGGTGGACACGTGGCATGTTTTGCTGTCTCCACAGGCTGCCAAAAAGAAAGCCAAACCCCCTTTCTGAACTGACAAAGGGACAAATATGTGGCATGATGGCGCAACTTGGAAAGAGCCTTGCCCCTCCTGTTAGATAGAAAATGTGTCATGTAGACATGTGGCACCATCCATAGATTGCAAAGGATGTAAAGCAAAACCTAGTTCCTCCAAAAAGAAATTTGCTCAATGGTGTCGTTACATGGCACCCCTGCACAAGCTTAAAGGAAATAAGCTCCGCAAACACTAGAAAGTGTGTCATGTAGACACGTGGCTCAATCCACTAATAGCATAATCTAAGAACTCCTCGAGGCCTCAAAAAAGAAAGAGCAAAATTGAATGCTGCCGAAAAAGAAGTGTACATAACCTAAACATGCCAGGGTAATAGTCAAAGCAGAACAAACAAAACACAACAAGAACACAACATCTTATAAGAGACAAGTCATGAAACTAAAAATGAGGAATACTCCAGTCATTACGCATCTTCATCACCTCCTCCCAAGAAGTGGTGTCTTTGTCTGTCTTTTGCCTTTTCTCTTAGTCATAATCTTTATCCTACAAAGCTTTGCATTTCTCTAGTTGGATTTTGATTCTCTTTACCTGATGCAGGAGCATCCAGTGGTGTAAGGGCAATCTTGCATCACCCAAAAAAACATGTGTTTCAAAATTGTTGATGTTCTTTCCATTTCTTTTCAAAATTTGTGGTTCTGGTTCCATAATCGCTTGAATAATGATGTAGAACTTTCAGTTTCTCCAAACTGCTAAAAATAGCAACCTGCTATTTTAGAAAGTTTGCATTTGGGCACAGATTGAAGTGCAAATTTATAGGAAGCTTTGTGACTAAAAAATAAGACCTTTGGCAAAGGAATCATGCAAAGATCATTTGCGAGCTAAAAGATATTAAAGTTTTCGTTTACCAAAAAATGTCTGAAAATTATTCAAACTCAGGTTTAAGGCACTAAACGGCCTTGTACAGGCCCAAAAATGGCCAGAACCAGAAGATTAGGTCCTTAGCACATAGAGCACTTCGCGAGCTTTTCGACGCATGAAACGGTTCGTCAATCAGACACCCAGATCAAAAGTTATGGCTCCCAGAAGTTGACTTATTTTTGGAGGGAGATGCAAATTTTGAAGTTAGGTTGTTGGCCACCAAAAAAGCTATTAATAACCATTTTTGGGAACCCTGGGTAGTAGTAGAGTTAAGGGGGAAGGTGTAGAGTCAAGAATAGGCAGGAAAACAGAAACCCTAGTAGATTTGGGGTTACAGATGGTAGATGATTCCAGAGTCTTGTGAGAGGAAGCTGTAATGTGTTGCAGCCTATGGAAGATTGATTCCTCTTATTGTAATTGAGCTTCTGTAATGTAATGAGTTGCCCAGATCAATAAAAGAAAGTTCTATTTCCTGTGTTCAATTTCTGTTGTTGTGTGTTTTGAGATTTACCCCCTTCATCAAGTGGTATTAGAGCAAGGGTTCATGAGTGTGTAGACAGATCGCCGACCGTGAGGCAGTTTGTACCAGGACCTGAGGTTGTGGATTTGTTGCAGAGATCAAGATGCCTCCATCAAGAAATCGTATTGGGAGAAATGCTTTGATGGAAGAGGGTTTTAGAGCCTTGCAAAGGCAAATTGATGCATTGCAAGAGGAGCTACGAAGAGGGTTTGATCCAAGAACAAGAGAAGAAAGCGAAGATGAAGCTGAAAAAGAGCTATTTGAGGAAGAACAAGAAGCTGCAGGAGATCCTGCAGAAGTTAGGTTGTTAAGGGCCATTTCTAAGATTGGAAAGAGGCTCAGGATCAAAGTTTCTATATATTCTAGAGATGTGAATCTAGAACAGCTTATTGATTGGATCAATGACATGGAGGAATATTTCAAGTATGAAGATGTGGAAGACCCAGATCAGGTCAAGTTTACAAAAACAAAATTGAAGGGCCATGCCAGTATTTGGTGGAAGGAGGTCCAGTTAGAGAGGAATAGAAGAGGAAAATGAAAGATCACCAGATAGGATCGGATGGTAGAGAAACTGAAGAAGCAATGCATTCCTGTGGACTATGAGATGCAGTTATTGAAGAAGCTGCAAGGATTGAAGCAAGGCAACAAGTCTGTTAAGGAGTATATAGAAGAGTTTTATAAGATTACTATCAGAACCAGTCATGCAGAGGCCAATAAGGAGAAGGTAGCCTGTTACATTAATGGGTTGAGACCAAGTATTCAAGAGAAGCTGAGTTTGGTCAGAACGACCACCATAGAAGATGCATACCAGTTTTCCTTGATGGTGGAAGAGAAACTGAATAAAAGATTTGACAGCAAGCAAAGGGGAAGAGGTTAAGGTGGAAGGACTGGTGGAAGACGCTATGGGGGCTGAAATGAAGATTCAAAGAAAAGTGAAGAATCCAACACCAGTCTAAATCAGAGAGGAGATAATACCTACCACCCTCGTGACTAGAACAATGGAGAGCAAAGAGGAAGAGGAAGAGGCCAACCTGGGCAAGGACCTGGAAGAGGAGGTTTCAGAGGAACCTGTTTCCAATGTGGAGAAGAAGGGCATTGCACATACGAGTGTCTGCAACATCAAGGAAGGACAAATAGAAGACCTGAAGGTAATGCACAACTTGCACATGTAGATGAAGATGCACAGTCTAAGTGTTCTGAAGATGTTGAAAGGGGAGAAACCCTAGTTTTCAGAAGAATTTTGTTGAATGAGGAGAAAGAACCCAATCAGAGGAAGAGTCTATTCCGCACAAGGTGCAAATGTGAAGGTAAGTGTTGCGATATTATTATCGACAGTGGAAGCACTGACAATCTTGTTTAAGAGGAGATGGTTGATAAGTTGAAGTTGACAAGAAGAAAGCATCCACATCCATATCGGATTGCATGGTTGAGGAAGGACCATAGAGCTTTGGTCAATGAACAATGTTTAGTGAAGTTCAAGATTGGGGACTACCATGATGAGGTGCTATGTGATATCATACTGATGGATGCATGTCATATGCTATTGGGGAGGCCATGGCAGTATGATAGGAGCACTATCCATGATGGTCGTGCAAACACATATTCCCTAACAAAGGATGGAGTTTGTCATAAGTTGAAGCCCTTGAAGGAGGTGGAAGAAAAGGTATGTAGTACTGCCAGAATTTGCTTGGTAGATGGTAGAAAATTTTTGGAGGGTATGAAGCATGAGTGTCATTGCTTTACATTGATTCCTAAGATTAGTCAAGAGAAATGTGAAGATGTACCAACATAAATCTCAGATATGTTGGAATAATTTTAGGATATTATCTTTGATAATGTACCAGAAGGTTTACCACCAATGAGGAAGATAAGTCACCAAATGGATTTGATACCAGGAGGTAGTTTTCTAAATAAGGTAGCCCACAGAATGACTCCTGCAGAGAGTGAAGAGCTGAACAGACAAGTTCAAGAGCTGTTAAGGAAGAGACTGATAAGGGAGAGCCTAAGTCCATGTGCGGTACCTGCAGTACTAGTACCAAAGAAAGATAGAGAGTGGAGAATGTGTACAGATTCTCGAGCCATAAATAAGATCACGGTCAAGTACAGGTTTCCATTGCCAAGAATGGATGACATAATGGATTGTTTGAGTGGAGCCAAGTACTTCACAAAGATTGACCTGAAGAGTGGGTATCACCAGATTCGAATCAGAGAAGGAGATAAATGGAAGACAACCTTCAAGACAAAGGAGGGTTTATATGAGTGGTTAGTCATGCCATTTGGGCTAACCATTGCATCGAGCACATTCATGCAACTCATGAACAAGGTATTGAAAGAATTTTTGGGAATTTTTGTTATTATTTATTTAGATGATATTTTGATTTTCAATAAGACTTGGGATGAGCATATGATGCATATCAGAAGAGTTTTGGAGAAACTAAGGGAGTAGAAGTTGATCAATCTGAAGAAATGTAGCTTTGCAAAGAAGGAGTCGGTATACCTGGGATTTGTTGTCTCAGAAGAAGGTCTTAAGATGGACCTAGAAAAAGTAAGGGCTATCATTGAATGGCCTACGCCAAGGAGTGCAATGGAGGTACGATCTTTTCATGGTTTGGCAAGTTTTTACAGAAAGTTTATCAGAAATTTTAGTAGCATTTGTGCACCCCTAACTGAGACAATGAGAGGGGATAGAAAAGAGTTTAGATGGACTAAAGGAGTAGACAAAAGCTTTGATACATTAAAGCATAAAGTCATAAAGCAACCTGTTTTGGCACTTCTAGATTTCAATAAGGTATTTCAAGTAGATTGAGATGCTAGTGGTAGTGCTATAGGAGCCGTTTTGAGCCAAGAAGGTAAGCCCATTGCCTATTTTAGTGAGAAGCTTAATAATGCTAAGAAAAACTATTATGTCTATGATCAAGAGTTTTATGCAGTAGTTCAGGCTTTGAAGAAATGAAGACATTATTTGTTGCCAAAGGAGTTTGTTTTATATACTGATCATCAGGCTTTGCAATATCTTAATAGTCAAGGAAAGTTGAACCATAGGCACTTAAAATGGGTTGAGTTTTTGCAGAGCTATACTTTTGTTTTGAAGCACAGGAGTGGGAAGTCCAACAGAGTTACAGATGCCTTAAGTAGAAGGAAAAAATTGTTGACAGAAATGAAGAGAGAGGTTGTTGGGTTCGATGAGCTCAAAAGTTTGTATCCTAAAGATCCAGATTTTCCAAAGGCCTAGAAAGCTTGTTTGAAACCTGTTACTTTGGACAGGACAAAATAACTGGATTTCATAAACCAAGATGGCATGTTGTTTAGAGGAAGCCAGTTGTGTATTCCAAGGAGTTCCATGAGAGAGAACCTGATTAAGGAGAAGCATAGTGGAGGATTGATTCCTCTGATTGTAATTGAGCTTCTATAATGTAATGAGTTACCCAGATCAATAAAAGAAAGTTATATTTCCTATGTTTAATTTATGTTGTTGTGTGTTTTGAGATTTACCCCCTTCATCAAGTGTTCAATTTCTAGACACTTTGGTCGAGATAAGACCATTGCTATTGTTGGTGAAAATTATTATTGGCCACAGTTGCATCAGGATGTGAAGAAATTTGTGCAAAGTTGCAGAGTGTGTCAGATGGCAAAAGGGACAAGTCAAAATATAGGGTTATATCAGCCACTACCTATACCAGAGAAGCCATGGGATGATATTAGTATGGATTTTGTTCTTGGTTTACCAAGGACACAGAGAGGACATGATTCCATTTTTGTGGTGGTTGACAGATTCTCGAAGATGGCACATTTTATTCCTTGCAAGAAGACTAATGATGTTGTTCATATTACAGAGTTATTTTTCAGGGAGGTGGTGAGATTACACAGTCTACCAAAGAGCATAGTTTCAGATCAAGATATCAAGTTTGTTGGTCATTTCTGGAGGACATTGTGGAAGAAGTTGAAGATAGATTTGAAGTTCAGTTCTACACACCATCCACAGACTAATGGACAGACTGAAGTGGTGAATAGGAGTTTGGGTAACCTACTACAATGCTTAGTAGGAGATAATCCCAAGGGATGAGATTTGATTTTACCACAGGCAGAATTTGCTTACAACAATTATGTCAATAGGAGTACTGGTAAATCACCATTCTAGATTGTATATGGGAATAGTCCAAGAAATGCTTCAGAGTTAAGGAATCTAGACAAAGGAGAAAAGACAACTGCCGAGGCTGAAGACTTTGCAGAACACATAAAGAATTTGCATGAAGAGGTGAAAAAGCACATTAATAAGATGAATATTCAGTACAAGGCTTATGTAGATCAGAAGAGGAGATATAAGGAATTCCAGGTAGGAGATGAAGTCATGGTTGACTTGAGAAAAGAAAGGTTCCCAATTGGAACATACAATAAGCTAACAATGAAGAAATTTGGACCATGCAGAATTTTGAAGAAACATGATTCAGGAAATGCATATGAGGTGGAGCTGCCAAGTGAGAGCAACATTTCCCCTATTTTCAACATTGTTGATTTATCAGAATATCATGAAGGTGGAACAGAGGATGGACCAACAGAAGAATAGAGGAGTATTTCGGCATCTACTGCAATAGAGGAGACATAAGAGATCTTGGATAGCCATGTGGGAAGAAGTACTCAGAACATGCAATATAAAGAATATCTGGTGAAATGGAAAGGGAGGCTTGTTGAAGATTCTTCTTGGTTGTCTAAGGCATAGGTTGATTGTTTGGGTTTTCCTCACACAGACACCTGAGACGTGACAGGGTCACTTCTTAAATTACCCTGGGTGTCTGATGCAGGAGCATCCAGTGGTGTAAGGGCAATCTTGCATCACCCCAAAAAAATGTGTTTCAAAATTGTTGATGTTCTTTCCATTTCTTTTCAAAATTTGTGGTTCTGGTTCCATAATTGCTTGAATAATGATATAGAACTTTCAGTTTTTCCAAATTGCTAAAAATAACAACCTGTTATTTTTAGAAAGTTTGCATTTGGGCATGGATTGAAGTGAAAATTTACAGGAAGCTTTGTAACTAAAAAATAAGACCTTTGGCGAAGGAATCACGCAAAGATCATTTGCGAGCTAAAAGATATTAAAGTTTTCGTTTCTTGAAAAATGCCTAAAAATTATTCAAACTCAGGTTTGAGGCACTAAACAGTCCCGTACGAGCCCAAAAATGGCCAAAACCAATAGAGCAAGTTTTTTAGCGCATAGAGCAATTCGCGAGCTTTCTGACACATAAAACGGTTCATCAATCAGACACTCAGATCAAAAGTTATGGCTCCCGGAAGTTGACCTATTTTTGGAAGGAGATGCAAATTTTGAAATTAGGTTGTTAGCCGCCAAAAAGGCTATTAATAACCATTTTTGGGAACCCTGGGCAGTAGTAGAGTTAAGGGGGAAGGTGTAGAGTCAAGAATAGGCAGGAAAATAGAAACCCTAGTAGATTTGGGGTTACAGATGGCAGATGATTCCAGAGTCTTGTGAGAGGAAGTTGTAATGTGTTGCAGCCTATGGAGGATTGATTCCTCTAATTGTAATTGAGCTTCTATAATGTAATGAGTTGCCTAGATCAATAAAAGAAAGTTCTATTTCCTGTGTTCAATTCTTATTGTTGTGTGTTTTGAGATTTACCCCCTTCATCATTACCTTAACAATAGTGTTTGTCATAATCCTATTTGTGAAATTTCCCAGATCTTTAAGACCTTTCTCTAATTTTCCAATTCTGCTTTGATACATTTGACACATGTCAAACATATTACTCTAGCTCTCTTGGCATGTGGAATAGTTTATTCTTTTGTTAAAGATTTCTTCAATTTTCTCTTACCTATCTGACAAATCTTGAAAGTCTGGACAGTTATAATCCTTGGCAATTTTCTCAGAATTATTTAGGTATGTCTTTCTAGATATCTTCAAAGCAATTATCCTCAAAGGAATTTCACCCAAATTCCTCACCGTGGTCACTCTAGTTATGCTCTACAAAGCTAACCTCCCTTTCCTGACACTATTTAGGATCCTCTTTATCTTCATCTCTCTTACTATGAGTTTCATGATCCTTGTCAATATCTAACTCTTGTCCCATTCCTTCAAATATTTCAGCATCATCCTCAGAAAGAGTATCAGAAATAATTTCCTCTTGTTCTGCTTTTGTTTTTCTTGTTGTTATTCTTCTGCAAATTAGCCATAACTTACCTTACAGATCTTCTCTCTGATGCTGCAATTCTTTTCTTGGGGTTATCTTCCTTGTCAACAAACCTAGTAGCTAGGTTTACCTTTGTTGAATCAGATTTGATATTAACAATTTTTTTCTTCTTTCTAGTCCCCTTAGAGGATATCCCACCTTTCTCTTTTAGGTATAACATAATATGTTTAGGTGAGTCATTTTCCATGATTGCAGGGGTTTTTGCAGAATGGATTTTTGTGGTTACAGGGGTAGGCTTAGAGCCTAGGTCTTTTCCTTTATAGGTGTGAGGAGATTTCTATTTAGTCTGAGCCTTACCCTTTTGGGTATTATCAATGTTTCCAATAGAAATGCCACTGGTAGGGTTAGCTAGTTTATCCTTTCCCTTTTTAACCCTAACCTTATCAGACACATTACCAGATTTATCCTGAGGAATTGGAGGGTTCACTAGAATGTTAAATTCATATAAAACAAACATCAACCCCTAATGTAGAGGCGGATTAGCTCCCTTAATAATGCTTCTTTGAAGTGAAGACATAATGAAAAAAGGAAAGCTTATGAAATTACCGTGACGAAGATGGTCAAGCAAAGGGAAGTGGTGCTCATGAATAGTCTCATACTTGCCTTCCAGTGTAATGTATTTCATGATGTGGTGATGCAGGAGCATCCCAGGTTGCTAAGGAATCTTGCATCAACCAAAAACATTTGCATTCTTTTCTTTTCTTTCATTTCAGTTGTAGTTTAGTGATTTGCAGTTCAACATTTTCTACCGCATTTTACTGCATCTTTATATCAAAGCTCACAGAGTAGGATTTGTACTTTCTATGCCATGTCATTGACATCATACTCAAATTTTAGGAGATTTGGATTCATCTACAAAAAGTTATCAGTATTAGAAGATCATCAGCTTTCACAGAGCAGAGCATTCATGTAATCGGTTGAGAACAGAAGGTTTGAGGAGCACTTCCATGACTTGTAGAGCCTAATGAAACATATCACAAGGCAAATAAGAACTAGATAGACCTTCCTTGAGGACCGCATCAAGTTTCAATGCCATGTGTTGTAGGCCAACCTACATGTTTCCTACACATTTCATCATTCATTAGAGTTTGTGACCTCTTATGGCCGATGTGGAGGATTCTATGAGCTTGAAGATGATATATATACATCTCTTAGATGCATTAGGAAGTAAGTAGTTCTAGGATATGATTTGATAGATTTGAAATTAGATTCTTTCCAGAAGACACTTCAATGCCCTATCTTTCATTTCTATTGTAACTTGGAAAGCATGCTTGTGAGCCCTTTGATTGTAGCCCACATATTACCAGCATATGAGCATTTTGATTATATGATATATTGAGCATTTGAATCTTCCATTGCATTATGTTATTGTGTTGTTTCCATTGTGTTTACTCTTGCTGCATGGTTTGGACAGTTCCTTCTTAGGACCCTCCATCCATGACTGCACCAAGTGGTATCAAAGTGAAGTTTGTGAATCATGTGGAAGTGAAGGCATTCTATAAGATCTTGTGGTGAACAAATTGCCAACCTGAGGCAGTCTACTTGTGTTTGTCAACAGAGCGCCGATTGTGAGGCAGTTGCTACCTTGTAGTCAGATTGCCAAATTGAGGCAGTCGCACCAGATCCTACGAAGAGATGCTACCAAGAAGGATGCCTACTATGGCCAATGTTGATGGAAGAATGGAAGAAATGATAGAGATGATGAGGACAATGAAGGTTAGGTTGGATGCTGTAGAATAAGATCGAAGAAGAGGACTAAACCCTAGACATGATGATGAAAGTGATGATGATGAATTTCATGCTACTGACCAAAATGAAGAAGCCCTAGAAGAAGAAGAATTAGATTAGGTAAAGATATTGATAGTTATTTATAAGATGGGTAAGAGACCTAGAATGGAAGTACTAAACTATACCAAAAATTTGAATCCTGAGGAATTGATTGATTGAATAAATGATTTGGAGGAATAATTTGAATATGAGGAAATTGAAGATCTAAAGAGAGTAAGATTTGCAAAAACTAAGTTGACAGGACATGTTGCTATTTGGTGGAAAGAAGTTTAGTTGGACAGAAATAGGAGAGGAAAAGATAAGATCATAAAATGGGATAGGATGGTGACAAAGTTGAAGAATCAGTTCATACCTGCTGACTATGAATTGAAACTATTGAAAAGATTGCAAAACCTAAGGCAAAAGGAGAAATCTGTGAAGGAGTACACTGAAGAATTTCATAAGATGATCATAAGGACTAGACATAGTGAAGCAAGCAAGGAGGAAGTGGAAAGGTATATAAATAGATTGAGAATGAACATTCAAGAAGAACTAAGTTTGGTAAGGATGACAACAGTACAGGAAGCATATTAGTTTGCATTGAAAGTTGAAGACAAGTTGAATAAAAGGCATGAGCAGAGATAGAGAGGTAGAGGAGGTAAATTTCAAAGACAGAACATATTCCAAAGGATAAAGACCTTATGTGGAGTAGAACAAGGAAAGTAGCCCATACAAGAAGGAAGACAGAGATAACAATTCATACCAGAGAGATGATAGGAGTTTCTACTGCAACAACAGAGGGAATCATAATTCTTACCACAATGAATGATACAGGAAAGATGAAAGAGGGTTTGATAAAAGATCATTCAGAGGAACTTGTTTTAAGTGTGGAGGACGCAGAGCATTTGAATGTCATCAAGGACGTACTAGCAAGAGAATAGAGAACAGTGCAAGAGTAGAGTATGCAGAGGAAGAACCTATTGGATCACCTAGTTTAGTGGGAAAGCTGAAGAAAGGAGAATCATTGGTTATGAGGAGAGCCCTATTTCAAGCAGAGAGCTGAGGAGCCACTACAAAGGAAAAGTTTGTTCCAGACAATATGCAAATCAGGAGGTAAATGTTGTAAGGTTATCATTGATAGTGGTAATACTGATAATTTGGTTTCAAAGGAGATGGTGACTAAGTTGAATCTAGAGAGATTGAAACATCTGAAGCCCTACAAGATAGCATGGATTCAAGATGAACACAAGGTATTGGTGAGTCAACAATGTTTGGTGAAATTTCATATAGAATCTTACGTTGATGAGGTATTGTGTGATATTATGCCGATGGATGTATGTCATATATTGTTGGGAAGACCATGACAGTATGGGGTGTGTGCAAGAAGTTGAGTCCACTTTTTGGCCAAAAAGTGGAAGTGTTTTCCTTGATTTTTAGAATTTGTCACATTTGACCTAAAAATTTGAAGCACTCAAAGGTGGAATCTTGAAAAAAGTCAGTAAATATGAAATGTAGTACTCAGAGTCTAGTTTCTAAATATGTAATTTTTTTTAATACCTAGATGATACAACTTGATTTTTAATAGGTGTTTCTAAAAACCACTATTTAAAAGTCACTTTTTTTACTATACCATGCATGTGTACGTCATCCATATTTTGACCTAAATTATCATATTTTTCTAAATCCTTTTGGGAAAAGATTCGTAACTCACTAAAGCACGTTTTCCATATTTTTTTGTAATTTTTTATTGAATATTTTTTTTGGTTAATTTTTTATTGGCTTTTTTTGGTGTTTTAAAAAAACATCGTGTACGTCATGCATAAGATGACCTAAACTTATCATTTTTTGAATTTTTTTTTCAAATTGAAAAGAATTGTCTGAAGTACGTTTTCGTGATAATTCAAGTTTATGGACCTGTTTCATCATAAATTAATTGAAAAATAGAAAAATAATCCAATTGTAAAAAAAATTACATATTTGGAATCTAAATTGTCTCATCTATAATGGGTTTCAATTTCGTCAAAAAATTCTGCAAAAAAGGCCTTCAGACATATGCCCAAAGTCACTATTTTGTTGTGACATTGACTGGACCTTCAGCTTGCAGGTCAAACTAGGTCCAAAGCCAAGGGTTGGGTTCCCAAGCCTTTTTTCTGACCCAAAACCCATAGGAAAAATGGGGTCAAAAATTTAAATTTTATGAAACGGGATCCCGTACTATAAACGGGATCCCGTTTCATAAAAGGTTAATATTTTAACCTTTATGAAATGGGATCCCATTTTTGGAAAACATGATCCTGCTTTTGGCTTGGGATCCTGAAGCATAATGGGATCCCATTTCATAAAAATGGGATCCCGTTTTGGTTTACCTAGTTTCGGGTTTTTTTCTAAGTCTAAAACTTCCACCTTAAGTGGACTCATCTTTGTGCATTTACCCTATGATAGAAAGACAATACATGATGGGAGGAAGAATACTTATACATTTAATGGCAAGAAACATATCTTGATACCTTTGGAAGATGAGCCTAAAACTGAAGTATGTGGAAATGATAGAATTGGTTTGGTTTATGGAAGGAAATTTTTGGATGGATTGAGACATGAGAATATGTGTTTTTCTTTGATTCCAAAGAATTGCAGAACCCTAAGTGCGAAAAAACACCACAACAAAAGAAGAAGAGCCACCGCCAGAAGAAATAATTAAATTGTTGACAGAGTACCATCATATCAGATAATGTGCCTGAAGGATTGCCACCAATCTAAAGTATCAGTCATCATATGGACCTTATACTTTGAACAAAGCAACACACCAGATGACACCAACAGAAAATATGGAGCTGAATAGACAAATACAAGAGCTGTTAAGGAAAGAAATGATCAAAGAAAGTTTGAGCCCATGTGTAGTACTTACAATACTAGCACTGAAGAAAGATGGAGAATGGAGGATGTGTACAGACTCTAGAACAATCAACAAGATTATTGTTAAGTATAGACTTCCATTTCCAAGGATGGATGACATCATGGACTGTTTGAGTGGAGCAAAGTATTTTACAAAGATAGACTTGAAGAGTGGATACCATCAGATCAAGATCAAAGAAAGAGATGAGTGGAAGACTGAAGTTAAGACAAATGAGGGATTGTATGAGTGGTTAGTGATGCCTTTTGGATTAACTAATGCACCGAATAATTTCATGAGGTTGATGAATGAGGTTTTGAAGAAATTCTTGGGTAAGTTTGTTATTGTATACTTGGATAATATTCTGATTTTCAGTAAGACAAAAAAACATTTGTGGCATATTAGACAAGTATTGTAGATGTTGAGAGAAGAGAAATTGTTGATAAACATCAAGAAATGTAGTTTCATGAAGGAAGAATTGGTATATATGGGATTTGTGATTTCTACAGAAGGATTGAAGATGAAACCTGAGAAAGTTAAAGCAATTATTGAGTGGCCAACACCTATGAACATTGGAGAGGTAAGATCATTTAATTGATTAGTCAATTTCTACTGGAAGTTCATCATAAATTTCAATACAGTATGCACACCTATGACAGAGACAATGAGAGGTGACAGGGAGGATTTCAAGTGGACATCAGGAGAAAATAAGAGTTTTGAATTGTTGAAGTAGAAGGTGATAGAGCAACCAGTGTTAGCATTTCTAGATTTTGACAAAGCATTTCAAGTAGATTGTGATGCTAGTGGAAATGCAATAGAAGCAGTGTTAAGTACAAAAGGGAGACCGATAGCATATTTCAGTGAAAAGTTAAATGATGCAAGGAGAAGATACTTAGTTTATGATCAAGAGTTTTATGTCATAATTCAAGCCTTGAATAAGTGGAGACATTACTTGTTGCCTAAGGAATTTGTGTTGTACACTAATCATCAAGCTTTATAGTATTTGAACAGTCAAGGAAAGTTGAATCAAAGACATATGAGATGGGTAGGGTTCATACAGAGTTACACATTTGTATTGAAGCACCAGAGTGGAAAGTCAAACAAAGTTCCAAATCCATAGTAGAAGAAGGCACTTGCTGATAGAGTGTTGAATGCACAAGACAACTAAGAGGGGGGGTGAATCAGTTGTAGCTTAAAAATTCAAAACCCTCACACATTTAGATCCAAATAGATTCAGTTAACCTTTAAACTATTATGATGATTAAGCATGAAAAGCAAATAACAGAAATTGAATCAAATCAACATAAAACACAAGAGAACACCAGATTTATGTGGAAAACCCAAGAAGGGAAAATACACGGTGAGGATTAGCTCACAATATAAAGTAGTAACAACACCAAATTACAAAAGGCTCATTGCCAAAGGGCTTACTGCCCAGAAGAAAGGCTCACTACTAAAGGGCTCACTTCCCAAAGAGAAAGAGAAAGAAGTGGCTCACCACCAAGAGTTGAACTGTTATAATTGCATATGACACATGCATGGAGTACAGTTCTAATGAAGCTCAATATTCATCACAACATCAACATCACATTCGTAGCATCACTGAAATATAGTAGACACCTTCTGCTCACTGCATCTAATTATCTAACACATGAAGGCTTGTACTTCATAAATTCAATCACACTGTTACTCACATCACATCCATCATGTGCACACACAACCACGATCCCTTGACACTTATTTATATTGTCATCAACCTTGAGAACATTCTCCAAGGTCAAAAAATCACCTTAACCTAAAAAATTCAAATTAGGTCTGGACCTAAGCATCCCCATGGTGGAAAGGAATGAAGGCAGACCATAACTTATCTTGGACCTAAATTCATCCAAGCACGCTACTCCACGCTTTCACAATCACTAAAGCAACTTTGCAATTAGTGTAAACATCCAAGGTCGACCCAACCTGTGTTAACACAATGTTCTTTTATGTACACGCTTCCTCAAACCCAAAAACAACTTGTAGACCACATGCAAGGCTTTACTACAATCTAGAGTATTCCACAAACATCCTAAAGCATCTTGAAAACCAAGAAATTCCTCCGCAATAACTTTCACCTACTGCACAACCTTATCCTATTTATCCAGTAAGCTCAATTGTCTCTGTCATACATTGTATCTCTATAAATTGACTTTTGGAGCACCAAAACACAAACAAATTCAATAGAATAAAGAAATAATCGTTATAAGCACAATTCTAGAACCTCAATACCTAAAACCACTTTGCAAAGAAATGTGGAGCAATGACATTTCTCTCAGACAGCTCTGCATGATTCAGAAACACAATCCACACACTAGTGAACATAACTTTCTTTGCATAATGAACTGGAGCACCAAACTTGGAATATAACAACTATTAACACCTTTGAACAACATATCCAAACTGTACAGACAGATCTTCAACATAGAGGAAATGCGGAGAAAAAGAATAACACTACTCTGTAAGCCAAAATGCTACTTTACCACACTGTTTCCTTTATTAATCAAATTTTCTCAAAAGCACTTGGAGCCCAACCAAAAGAAACATATTCCTAACATCTTTAGCATCTCTTCAAGGCAACCACATCATCTTCAGCAAAACAACTCGACCAAATAGCTTGCACCATTGCAACAAGCTTATCTCAAAGACAATATTCACTAAACACTAACTACTTATACTCTTGCATCATAATCAACTCACACAAATGACACAATTGACACCAATGACAACAAAAACTTGTTGACATCAATGACAACATCGATTACACATACTTACAAAAATCTCCCCCTTTGTCATTGATGGAAACACACAATGTAAAAAGCTATCAAGATACAACTATGCACCAAACTTATTTTCTTTCTTACTCTCCCCATTTCTTTCTTTCTTTTACAATTCATACTCTCTTCTCTGACCACTGACTCTTTTCTTTTTCACATTTCTCTCTCTCCCCCTTTGACATCAATGGAAAAGGGCTACATATCTCACTTTCAATCCTACTTTTAGACAACTACTCAAGCTTGTACCTTCTTACTACTGCTTTGGAACATCATTTATTTTACTATTGTGCATTCTCCTTGGAAGCAACCAACATTAGAACTTACTCCCCTTGATTGCAACAATCATCATGACCACTACTTGCTCTCCCTGAGAGGTAGCCTCCAACATCAGTCTAGAATAAGAAATGAAAGTTGAATCCCACAGGATTGATGCATCTCCTTGTGCATCTAGTTCAAGGAATGAGGGGCAATAACCCCTAACTTCTCCCAAAGATACTCAAAGGTATCCTTAGGAAGTGCCTTGGTGAATATGTCAGCAATTTGATCTTTTGTAGGCACATACTCAAGCTTCACTTCATTCTCTGTAACCTTCTCTCTAAGAAAGTGATACCAGATTGAGATATGTTTTGTCCTTGAGTGCATCACCAGATTCTTTGAAATGTTAATAGCTCTAGTATTATCACAAAAGATGGGAATTGGCTCATCATATACAATGCTGATATCCTTTAAAGTTTGCCTCATCCACAACACTTGTGTGCAACAAGATGATGTAGCAATGTATTTTTCCTCTGCAGTAGATAAAGATACTAAATCTTGCTTCTTACTTAGCCATGCCACCACTCTGTCTCCAAGAAAGAATGCAGTGCCACTTCTACTTTTACTGTCATCAACACATCTAGCCCAATCTACATCTGTGTAAGCACTTAGACTGAAGTCTTTATCCTTTGGATACCACAAACCATGATCTAGAATGCCCTTTAATTATCTGAATATCCTCTTCACTGCTGCAATATGTGACTCTCTAAGATCTTCTTGAAACTAGCCACAAGACAAATTGCATGTGTAATGTCCGGTCTAGTAGCAGTTAAGTATAACAGTCCTCCAATCATTGACCTATATTTTCTTTGATCAACCTTAGGTGATTTATCATTCTTGCTCAACTTGCAACCAATTGTCATAGGGGTACATACTGGTTTAGAATCTTCCATTCCAAACTTCTTTAACATTTCCTTGACATACTTTGATTGTAAAATGAAAATACCTTTACCTATTTGATTGATCTGTAGCCCAAGGAAGAAGTTCATTTCTCCACACATTGACTTCTCAAATTCTTTCTGCAACTCATTTGCAAAGCTCTTACACATACCTTCATTTCCTCCAAAAATTATATCATCCACATATACTTCAACAATCAGAATTTGATCTACACCTGCTTTGATGTACAAATTGCTATTTGTGGAGCCTTTATTGAATCCTTGTTGTAATAGATACATATCTAACCTTGCATACCAAGCTCTGGGGGATTGCTTCAATCCATATAGTGCCTTCTTCAATTTGCAGACCATGCCAGGTTTATCTGATTACTGGAATCCATCTAGCTATTCTATGTATACTTCTTCTTCCAACTCACCATTTAAGAAAGCAGACTTCACATCCATTTCATATACTTTGAAATCCTTATGTGCTACAAAATCTAAAAACATTTTGATGGCCTCCATCCTTGCTACCAAAGCATAAGTTTTCTCATAGTCTATTCCTTCTACTTGTGAGTAACCTTTACACACAAGCCTTGCCTTGTTTCTTACCACTTCTCCATTCTCATTTAGTTTGTTCCAGAATACCCACTTAGTTCCAATCACATTCTTGTTTGCTGGTCTTTCCAGACAAGTTCCCAAGTCTGATTCTTTTCAATCTGCATTAGTTTTTCTTCCATAGCATTGATCCAATACTCATCCTTGCATGCTTCAATCACTATTTTGGGTTCAATTGTAGAGAACAAACATAGATTTACCTATTCTTCAATAGATTTCATTCTTGTCAGCATACCTTTGTTCTTGTCACCAATGATTTGATCTTTAGAGTGATGCTTCTGCACATACTTGGGAGTTTTAGGAGTCTTTTCCAGAGCTTCTTCTTCTTCAATTTGTACTTCCTTTTCACCAGCATTTTCTTCTTCTCTGTAGGATGACTCATCTTATTCATATCCATCAACTTCTAAATTCCTTTGAAGATCTTCATCAACTTTGACATTTGCACTCTCAACAATCCTTCTCAACCTCTTGTTGTAGCACTGGTAAGCTTTTCTTTTAGTAGAATACCCAAGGAAGATACCTTCATCAAACCTTGCATCAAACTTTCTATGATTTTCTTCGTCCCTTCTGATATAACATTTGCTTCCAAACACTCTGAAGTACTTGGCAATCAGAGTCCTTCCATACCATAACTCATAAGGTGTCTTTGTACTATTTGCTCATGCCTATACTTTGTTTAGTATGTAAACAATAGTATGAATTGCTTCTCTCCAGTAGACCTCCAGTAGGTTTTCTTCTTTCATCATTGTCCTTGTAGCTTCTTGAATAGTCTCATTCTTTCTTTCAACCACTCCATTCTGCTAAGGAGTCCTAGGGGCAAATAATTACCTCTTTATTCCATGATTCTCATAAAACATGTTAAGCTCATTGGAGACGAACTCTCCACCTCTGTTAGACCTCAAACATTTAATTTTCATATCTATTTCATTCTCAACCATGGCTTTGAATGCTTTGAACTTATCTAGGGCTTTAAATTTTTCTTTAAGAAAAGTAACCCATGTCATCCTAGAATAATCATCAATCAATAGCATGAAATACCTATCACCTTGAAAACTCCTTACCTTGGTAGGACCACAAAGATCTGTATGCACCAATTCCAATAGTCCGATGGAAGACTGATCCTTGACTTTGAAACTTCTTCTTGCTTTCTTTCCAATATGATATTCCTTGCAGACAACATTGATGGGCTTTGTAATTTTTGGTAGATCTCTCACGGCTTGAGTTGAACTTATCCTTACCAGGCTATCAAAATTGACGTGACATAATCTTCTATGCCATAGCTAGCTTTCACTGATCTAAGTCATGAAGCAATAACCATCACCACCTTTGAGATGATATATGTTTCCATATGTCCTCTTTCCTGCAGCTATCACAATTCCAAAATCTTTTCTGATCTCACAACCACCATCCTAAAACACAAGATTGTACCCTTTGCTAGACATTTGTCCAGCACTCAATAGGTTATGATTTAAACCCTTAACATAAAAAACATCATCTATATTATTCTTGTCATCAAAATTAATTGAGCCTCTTCTACATATCTGAGCAGATCTATCATCACCAAATCTGACTAATCCTCCATCATATTTCTTAAGTTTAACAAACTTACTTTTATGACCAGTCATATGATTTGAGCATCCACTATCAATGACCCAAAGGTTCTTTTCCTCTGTAGTATGAAAAGTAGATATCAAAGTGCTTTTAGCATTAAGACCTACTTCTGGAGCCTTTTCCTTCACACATTTCCCAGAGTTAGTAGAAATAGTATCATCTTTCAAAGCTATGAACAAACATTCATTATCCTCATCATTCTCAAAATCATATTCATCATCAATTATACCTGCATGCTCTCTAACATAGTAGCTTTTCTTAGGCACTCTACTTGAAACATAATGACCTATATTGCCACAACTAAAACACTTGAAAGGCAACTTACCACTGTACTTACCAGTATCTAATTTCATTCTTCTTGTAAAATTAGCTTCCAAATCATTTATATCCTCCTGATATGATTCCAAATTCTTCTCAGATTTCCCAACCATGAAAGTAGTCTCATCCTTTGCACTACTTGTACCAAATTCTCTTATTTCAAAAGCAATTAAGGTGCCAAGCAATTGATCTTTGGAAATATGATTCATATTTTGTAATTCTTCTACAACACAAACCTTGTGACTGTAAGTTTTAGGAAAAGTTCTGAGTACCTTCAATATCACTTCTTTTTCATCCTTTTTTCCACCAAGACATTTGATGCTATTGACAACTTCATCCACCCTATGTAAGTAGCTTGTAATGTTTTAATCTTTAGACAATCACATGGTCTCAAACCTGAGCTTTGAATTTTGCATTTTACGTTGCTTAACCTTATCATTTCCTTCATGAATACTTTCTAACTTTTTCTAGATTTTATTAGCAGATTTCATATCCATGAATTTCACCAATTTAGAATTAGAAAGACCACTCAAAAGAGCATACTTTGCTTTACCATTGAGTTCATAGGCCATGACCTCATCTCACTACAACAAATCCTTGTGATTAGCTCCCTTTTTTGCTTCCACCCACTGTTTTAATGTATTTTTCTCCAATTTTTTGAAAAAGTTAGTGCTATTTTTGGTATTTCTTGTGTTGATCAGAATAAGTAGGCACTAAATTAGGCCTAAATTAGCACCTAAATTAGTGCCTAATTTAATTCCTAATTTAGCGCCTACTTTAAAGCCTGCTTTAGCACCTAATTTAGCGCTAATTAGGGTTACGTGGGTTTAGGGGTATTATTTAGGGTTTAGAGTTCATGGTTTTGGGGTTAGGGGTTAAGGTTTAGAGGTTTAGGGTTTAGGGTTTAGAGATGGATATAGGACCAATATGGAGATATAGAGGAGACTGAGGGGAGAGATAGGGAGATAGAGAGTGAGGGACATGGCCAGAGACATAGGGAGAGAGATTGAGAGGTAGAGGGACAGAGGTGATAGGGAGAAAGGGGAGAGATATGGAGATAAAGGTTTAGAGTTACTTGGGTTTAGGGTTTAGGGTTTAGGGTTTAGGGGTTTAGGGTTTCTCAAGTTTAGGGGTTAGGGGCATTAATAGGGTTTAGGATTTATTGTTTAGGGGTTAAGGGTTCAAGTTTAGAGGATTAGGGTTTAGGGTTTATAGAGAGAGAGGAATGATAGGGAGATATAGAGGAGACTGTGGAGAGAGATAGGGAGATAAAGAGTGAAGCACATGGCCAGGGACATAGGGAGATAGATTGAGAGGTAGAGGGATGATAGAGATAGGGAGATAGGGGAGAGATAGGGAGATAGAGGTTTAGAGTTGCTTGGATTTAGGGTTTAGGGGTTTGGGGTTGCTCAGGTTTGGAGATAGCTAGAGAGAGAGAGAGGAGACAAATAGGGAGAGATAGAGAAGATAGAGGGGAGAGATAGGGATATAGAGAGTGAGCGATATATCCAGAGAGATAGGGAGAAGGATTGAGAGGTAGAGGGATGATAGAGATAGGGAGATAGGGGTTTAGGGTTTAGGGGTTAGCGGTTAAGGTTTAGGAGCATTATTTAGGGTTTATAGTTTAGGGTTTAGAGGTTTAGGGTTTAGTGTTTAGAGAGAGAGGACCAATAGGGAGATATAGAGAGTGAGGTACATGGCCAGAGACATAGGAAGAGATAGGGATATGGAGAGTGAGGGAGATGGCCAGAGACATAGGGAGAGAGATTGAGAGGTAGAGGAATGATAGAGATAGGGAGATAGAGGTTTAGGTTTGCTTGGGTTTAGTGTTTAGGGTTTAGGGGTTTGGGGTTTAGGATTTAGGGGTTTAGGGTTTCTCAGGTATAAGGTTTAAGGGTTAGGGCTCATGGCTTAGGGGTATTATTTAGGGTTTATGTTTTAGGGGTTAGGGTTTAGGGTTTAGGGTTTATGAGCATTATTTAAGGTTTACAAGTTTAGGGTTACTCAGGTTTAGGGTTTAGGGTCATTATTCAGGGTTTATGATTGAATCTTAAAAGAAGTCTCTCTCTCTATCTAAATCCCTCAACCCTAAATAATGCCCCTAATCCCTAACCCCTAACCCATAACCCCTAAACCCTAAACCTGAGTCACCCTAAACCTCTATCTCCCTATCTCTCCCTTATCTCCCTTGCTCTATCATCCCTCTACCTCTCAATCTCTCTCCCTATCTCTCTAGACATCTCACTCACTCTCTATCTCCCTATCTCTCCTTCTATCTCCTCTATCTCTCCCAATCTATCTCCTCTCTCTCTACCTATCTATCTCTCCCTATCTCTTGCCTCTCTCTCCCCTATCATTCCTCTATCTCCCTATCTCTCTAGACATCCCTCTCTCTCTATCTCCCTATCTCTCCCCTCTGTCTCCTCTATCTCTCCCTATCTTCCTCCTCTCTATCTCTCTCTACCTAGCTATCTCTCCCTATCTCTCTATCTCTTATCTCTCTCCCCTATCATTCCTATATCTTCCTATCTCTCCCTTCTATTTTTCCCTCTCCCTTATCAATGAAGGAAATGAACAAGAAAACTAGGGCGCACTCTCTCTCTCTCTCAACAAAGCAAATGGAAACAAGAAAACTAGGACATGAAAAGAGCAATGAGGATATAAATTGGCAGGATCAAATGGAAATAAGATAAAACTAAAGTTCATTGGATGGGAAGAATGATGAGAGGAGAGGTGGAAAATAGTAAAATAGGGAAAAATTAGTGGGATCTAAAGGGAAATTGGAAAGGAAAAGGAAAACTAGGAAAGCTAGGAAAATGATTTAACTAGGAGGTAGATAGGTCAGAGAGAGAGAGTTACTTGGGGTTAGGAGTCATGGTTTAGGGGCATTATTTAGCATTTATGAGTTTATCATTTGTCAAGTTTAGGGTTTCTTGGGTTTAGGATTTATGGGTTTGGGGTTTAGGGTTTAAAGAGAGATAGAGAGAGGGGACTAATAGAGATTGGAAGAGATAGAGGAGACAGAGGGGAGAGATAGGGAGATAGAGAGTGAGAGACATGTCCAGAGACATAGAGAGAGATTGAGAGGTAGAGGGATGATAGAGATAGGGAGATAGAGGTTTGGGGTTTCTTGGGTTTAGGGGCATTATTTAGGGTTTAGGGTTTATGGTTTTGGGGTTAGGGGTTAAGGTTTAGGTTTTAGAGAGAGATAAAGGACCAATAGGGAGATATAGAGGAGACCGAGGGGAGAGATAGGGAGATAGAGAATGAGGGACATGGCCAGAGACATAGGGAGAGAGATTGAGAGGTAGAGGGGCAAAGGTGATAGGCAGATAGGGGAGAGATAGGGAGATAGAGGTTTAGGGTTACTTGGGTTTAGGGTTTAGGGTTTTAGGGTTTCTCGGGTTTAAGGGTTAGGGGTTAGGGTTTAGGGGCATTATTTAGGGTTTAGGGTTTATTGTTTAGTGGTTAGGGGTTCAAGTTTAGAGGTTTAGGGTTTAGGGTTTATAGAGAGAGATGAATGATAGTTAGATATAGAGGAGACTGAGGAGAGAGATATGGAGATAGAGAGTGAGGCACATGGCCAAGGACATAGGCAGAGAGATTGAGAGGTAGAGGGATGATAGAGATAGGGAGATAGGGAGAGATATGGAGATAGAGGTTTAGAGTTGATTAGATTTAGAGTTTAGGGGTTTGGGGTTTAGGGTTGCTCAGGTTTAGAGATAGCTAGATAGAGAGAGAGAGGAGACAGATCAGGAGAGATAGAGGAGACAAAGGGGAGAGATAGCGAGATAGAGAGTGAGCGAGATGTCAAGAGAAATAGGGAGAAGGATTGAGAGGTAGAGGGATGATAGAGATAAGGAGATAGGGGTATAGGGTTACTCAGGTTTAGGGTTTAGGGGTTAAGGTTTAGGGGCATTATTTAGGGTTTAGGGTTTATGGTTTAGGGATTAAGGTTTAGAGGTTTAGGGTTTAGTGTTTTGAGAGAGAGGACCAATAGGGAGATATAGAGTGAGGGACATGGTCAAAGATAGGGGGAGATATTAAGAGGTAGAGGAATGATATAAATAGGGAGATAGGGAGATAGGGAGATAAAGGTTTAAAGTTGCTTGGGTTTAGTGTTTAGGGTTTAGGGGTTTGCGGTTTAGGATTTAGGGGTTTAGGGTTTCTCAGGTTTAGGGTTTATGGGTTAGGGCTTAGGGCTTATGGGCATTATTTAGGGTTTATGGTTTAGGGGCATTAATTTGGGTTTATGGTTGCATGTCAAAAGAAGTATCTCTCTCTCTAAATCTCTCAACCCTAAATAATGCCCCTAATCCATAACCCCTAAACCCTAAACCTCTATCTCTAGATATCTCTCCCTTATCTCCCTCTCTCTATCATCACTCTACCTCTCAATCTCTCTCCCTATCTCTCTGGACATCTCACTCACTCTATATCTCCCTATCTCTCCCTCTATCTCCTCTATCTCTCCTAATCTATCTCCTCTCTCTCTACCTATCTATCTCTAACTATCACTTGTCTCCCTCCCCTATCATTCCTCTATCTCCCCATCTCTCTAGACATCTCACTCACTCTCTATGTCCCCATCTCTCCCCTCTGTCTCCTCTATCTCTCCCTATCTGTCTCCTCTCTATCTCTCTCTACCTATCTATCTCTCCTTATCTCTCTCTTCCCTCTCTCCCCCTATCATTCCTATATCTCCCTATCTCTCCCTCTCCTTTATTGATGAAGGAAATGAAAACAAGAAAACTAGGACTCTCTCTCTCAATCCTCTCTTTCTATCTCTACCCCTCTATATGTATATCTCTCCATCTCTATATCCTCTCTCTATCTCTACCCCTCTCTATCTCTATCTCTATCTTTATCTCTATCTCTACCTCTACCTCTACCTCTACCTCTCTCCCTCTCTTTCTCTCTATTGCTATATATCTACCTCTCTCTCTATCTTCCAATCTCTCTCTATCTCTCTATTTCTATCTATATCTCTCAATATCCCCCTCCCAATCTCTATCTCTATTTATATCTCCCTCTATCTCTCTCTCCATATATATATATCCATGCACATGCCCATTAGGTAGGCTATTTTGCATATGGTGGTCATATCCTTTAGGTCCAATCACCTCCAAACTTCACAAATAGACATAGAGCATAATTCTAAGCATCTTTCATAAAGACCACTTCTCTACATAGGTGCCACTAATACCACTTTTTCATTTTTTTCCACATGTAATACTAATTCCTTTCCATTTTCCAAGTCCTACATGTGTCCAAGTTGTATTGTTTGTCAGTTTTTAAGTCTAATTGTTAGTCCTAGCTCTCATGGTTATTAAAATGTTAGTATAGTTAGATTTATCCTTAGGTAACATTAATTTACACATTGTTGCACAAACAACCACACTAAAAAATAACTATACCTAATTAAGGTTAACCTTTAAGGTTCTTTCATTTGGTGAGCCTAACAGATCCAACTAGTTTAATCTTCTTATAGTCCATGCTTAGCCTTCCAAGAGAGTTCATGCCATGTTAAATTTGCATTATGTCCTCACTTTCCTCTTGCTAGTTGTAGTACTCTTATTTTCTAATCCTATCCCTATATCATACTATTGTTGTTGACTTTTCTTTCCATCTTCATCATCATAGTCCTAGTTATCCTATTTTGAGCCTACCATTTATCCTATCTTGTACTTCTTCTATTCATGTCAATTTTAATGATTGAGCCAAATTTTCCATAAATTCTTCTCCACCAAACCCTAGACCCTCACCCAAATCCTTACTTTCCTAAGAAAATCCCTTCCCCAAACATCATTTGATCGTGTGGCTCCTTCCATCACTAGACAAGTGCCCCTACTTTCCATTATTCATCCAATACAATCCTAATGTCATAGCACACATTCCCACACCTACATTCATAGACTCCATTCCCCCTATCGACACCGTCATTGATAATCATTTTAAGGAGTCTCCCTTGAATAATCATTAAACCATGGATTATCCCATATCCCCATCTTACACTTTCCTCACCTTTGAACCCTTAGAAGATGACATTTAGGTATCCCCACAATTACCAATCACACTTTCTAGCAATCCCACATAAGACACCTTACCCATCACTTCAGCTAGGTCATCACCAATTAAACACCTCATTACTCCATTCAACCATACCCATACCACCTCTTTCTCACTCCATAACCTATATTAACGCATGATTCACCCCATGACATGCTACAGTTACCACAATGCCAATTCACTCTACCATCATTCTTCATATTATCTTATGGATCACAATCCTTTTTTCCCATTCCTTGAGACATCATACCATGACACACATCCCTTCCTCCGTTACATCCTCCCTAACCCTTTCCCAACATTGATAGCCCACTACCCATGCCACCTCATTTTCATAACACATTTGACCATAACATTGCCACAACAATCATCACTCATCTTGACACCATCCTCGACCATGTGACATTTATCTAACATAGATAGGTGTTAAATTAGGTGCACTTTGCACCGCCTTTGGCACCCCAAAGAGATTACATTTAGGGTTACAAGTTAGTGCTAAAGTTGGCGTTAACTACGCTGACTATAGCACCGACTAATGAATCAAAAACAAAAAATAAAAAATTCTCGCGTTAAAATATACCACACAACAAAAAAACAAAAAAAAAACTTTCATAGTTATTGGTGTTCATTTTGTGTTTGTTGGAGATCAAGTGTTTGGCGTACAAAAATCTCATCTTCACTTCAACGAGGGTTTTTTGTGTTCGTCCTTATTTTGGTCAAATCCTTGATGTAGCCTGCTCACTGTTTTGTTTGAGAAGTAGTTCTTCACATTGCTTCCACAGACGTTTTGACGTTCACTAGACGTGGCTTCAAGCATCTTCAATCTCTGGTTCATTGGCGTTGGTCACACATTCAAATCCCATTGCATTTGATAGTCGTTCAAAGCTTCCAGAAGGCAGTGTCCTATTTCTTGCCACTATCAAGGTCGTAGCTCACGCCATACACAACAAAGCCAAGGTTTTTGAAGATCATTGTTCATTGTTTGCACCATTCAAGATTTGGCAGTTTTTGGTTCACACACCATTCATTGCCCGGTCTCTGGTTAAGTTATTTCTTTGGAAGACTTGTTCTTGAACATTGTTTTGTTCCTAGATTGAAGTATTTGAACAACGCCACCATTATCTTGGCTTTCTCATTAATCGCCCATTTCTTTTAAATCGCCCATTTCTTTTAATTTCTTTGATTGGTGGCTTGCTTTCATACCACAAAACAAAACTTTCATACCACAAACTAGATGAAAACTTTCATACCTGGTAGTGTGTACTTCATTTTCCTCCACAGATTGGACGAAAATAATTTTCCCTAGGTCACCTCAAAATGTCAAGCAATAGAGGGAAGGGAGCAAAGGGAGCAGACTCTGGCCACAATGAGGTAATTCATTGTCAATTTATAGATTTGTAAATGTTTCCATTGTTTATTTGATTTTTACTTTTTAGTTTTTTATTTCTAAATTTAAAAGAAATTATATATATATAGGGACATGAGACTAACAAAGATAAAGAGGCATTGGCTTCCATATTGGGAGTAGAGGCAGTGAACAAATTGGATGGTGTGGACTTGACAATGCTTGCCAGATACACAGAAAAATGATCTAGTAAAGTCCCTGAAACATTACAACCAAATCAACCATGTCAAAGGTATCAATTGATTCCCCAACTAGTCTTGGATCGAGAAAAAGATCTAGGAGGGAATTAATAACAATAAACTCTAAGAATGTGGAATAGGGAGCAGAGACTTCCAATGTCCCAACCACTCCTGGGACACAGACTTCTTCCACCACACCATGTTTTGCATCTTGCATTGGTAGCTATGATACCAAGATAGAATATGATGTGGTTTTAGGGGAAGTCTGAATGACAGATGCTAGAAAAATGTTTGTGAATAGGTTGAAGGAATCATGCCTTCAATGGTTCAAAGACCATCTACATTTTCCATTCTCAAAGATACCCATGCACTTGCAAAAAGTAGTTATCCATGACATGGAGACTGAATTTGGCACAGGTTGTTCTGTAAAGAAGATAAAGCTATGAATGTCTCAAAACTACAAGAGATTTCGGTGCAACCAAACAAAGAAGATAAAAAAACTCCCTCTCAAGCTAAGGCTCAAAAAAAGGCTAATTGATGTAAGTGTGGAAGTATGGAAAGAGCTTGTAAAAGCATATGAGAAGTCCGATGCATGGAGGAAGTCCGGTGAGGAGAGTACGCAAGTATTTGAATTTGCTCATAAGATTATATCAAATTTATTAAACAATTTTTAAATTTTATTTGTGCATAGTTAAATTGAAATAGTATATGTTTCAGGACAAGGCCTCCAAGGCTAGGCTTGACAAACTTTGTGCCATGCATCACAGTGGCCAAAAAGGTTTACAGACCTTGATCTGTACATTTGTAAGTATATTTAATATGTTAAATGATATTTTTTTATTTCCTAGGAAAAAGTAAATGATTGCATATTAATTAGTTTAACTAGTCCATGTGCCATATTTTGACAGGAGGAGAAATATGACCGACATCCAAAGCAATTTGAAAAGGAAATGTTACAAAGTAAAAAGTGGACCAATTTTGTAATATGGATGGGGAACAAGGTATCAATAGATGACTTTCAATAACTTAGTTGGATATTGTTGTGTTAATATGTCAATTTACATTTCTTGTGTTGTGTTGTTTATTGATGCATAGGATGAGTTCTAAAGTGCTTCTTTGTTGGCCCTGGATCCCACTCAATTGTCCCATTATTTCATGTTGAGGAAAAAAATATTGTTTGCCTTAAAGGGAAGTGGGTGACATTCATGCCTTATTTTCATCGCATCTTTTAATTAATGACCATGGTCTTTTAATATCTCTTAAGTGTCCCCATTTAAGTTATGAGTTGTATCATTTGAGTAACTTAGTCCCACGTTGATTTGATTTATCTTATTTTCTCTCAAACATGGTATCTCAAGGAGTGCTTCCTTGTGATGCAGAGCAGGGGTGGTTTCAAGATTTCAACATCTCACAACAAGATTTGGTATTTTCTTGCTCATAACCTTCAGTGGATGCAAACTAGGTTTTAACCCCTAATGGGTCATTTATGCTTCAACAAGTAAATCAACACTAGGAGGACTCTCAATGGAATGAGGATGAAAAATAATAAGTGTTAGGAATGCACAAGAACTTAGGGCTAGCAAACTTCAATTGTTCTCTTGCGAAATTGACTCTAGGCCAAGTAGGACAACAAATTAGCTTTTTCTGACATAACTTGCAGAGAATACCTCAAACCCACAATCTAAAAACTATTTTGAGTACCCTTTTGGGATTTATTTAACATATCCAAAACTTAGGTATGGTTGTTTTGTAACACAAGGCTCTAAAATTGACTGTCCCGTTTGACAAAAGCTCTAATTAGGCTTATTCAACTAGGTCACCACAAGGTCTTCAACCCCTCAGTTTCCAAACTTCATGCCAATGGCTCATACATGTCTTATGATGTCTATCAACACCATTCCAAGAAATTCCAATCATTGTTTAAGAGTTCTATTTCAAACCCTAATTCCTATGCACTTCTATGCTAAATACATGAGGTTAAATGCACTAGGGCATCACCAAATTTGCACATAACATCATCCCCTGCTCCTGCAACATTATGAACATGAAATACACCCTACCTACATCCATTCCACTAAGTTTGGAGGCCTTTTCACCAGTGAAATGGAGAGAAATGCATTATTTTTCAGTCAAAGCACACCCTTGTAAGGCTTTCAAACCACTTTCAGTAAATCTGCCCTAACTCACTTCAAACTTAATGAAATAAAATGAAATCAATTACAAAGAACAAGGATTTAAGGAACCATTAATTCTAATCGATGTTTGACTACTTCCCGGTTGTACAGAGCCGTACAGTACAGTTCAGCAGCAAATTAGGCTTCCAAAACGCAGAAACATGGCACCTTGTTATTCAAAATTCAAATTTTTACAACTTCTAACTCTTGTTCCAACATGTCCCACCAAAAACCAAAGCCTAACCATTTAACTTCCCCAAAAATGCAAAAATGCAAAAGTTGCTTTGACAACTTTTTACAACTTTTACAAATTTCACCAAATTGACTCCAAAATGACCCAACTAACACACAAAGACATAAAACATGGTCTTAAAGGCCTTATTACAAACAAAATGACTTCACCACACCAAAATACTAACACTCTACAATTTTTACATTAAGACCCCGGTGCCCTCCACCACCTTAGTATCTTAAGGAATGCTTCATTGAATTCATGTTGCCATTCTACAAAGTGATCCACATGCATCTTTTTTTGAATATAATGAACACTGAGAGGGGTGTGAATCAGTGTTCTGCAAAACCTTTCATAAACTTGTTCTTTTATCCATTTACCAATTTTAATTATGTGAAAGAAAATTAAACTAATGAACAGCAACCATAAAGACATAACACATGAACACCAGGATTTTTACGTGGAAAACCCAAGGAGGGAAAAACCACGGAGTGTGTTAGCTCTCAAAATATTATTATAGCACAATACTGAATTACAGGAGGCTCACTGCCAATTAGAAGAAGGTAGAATAAGGGAGCTCACTACCAAGGATGAACTGATGTGATTGCATCTACATATGTATGGAAATAGTTCCACTTAAGCTCATAAATACTAACTCAGAACTCTTCATTTCAGTGTACCCCTATTTCACTGCTCTGCCCTTACATATGATCAAGATTTCTCTTCATTTGTTGTAGGCACTGTATCTTCACATATTTCACATCCACATATATCACATCACATACACACACCTTAAACACCAAAATCCATCCTCTATTTATACACACAACTAAATCTTTCTTATGATCAAGTCAACAAATAAACTGTGAAGCGTGTATACCAAGTGTTATACCCTGTCGGCTTGCTCTTGTGTTAAATCTTCAATGTGGATCCAAACCATTGTGTACATGTCTTCATATGTGTTGGCTCTATTCATACAACCACTTACCTTTATCATCCAACTCATATTTATTTTCCACATAAGGATTTAGTCAACCTGTCGGCTTGTTCCTTAATAACATATATGATAGGTTCCTCTGTCACATCATAACTTTTGCTGTGGATCAAATGCGCCTTCATGATTCATATTCGACAATCATTAATAATCTCTTAACATGTCTTCAACTCCACAGGACAAGATAAATCTATGCACCAAAATGCGGACCTTGGAATTGTTGCCCTATCACACTTTAACATTGTTATACTGGATACTGATACTGGAGAGCCTGTATAACAAGATCTGCTACACTTCAAGAGCTACAAACTTAGATTCTAATAGTCATGACTTATCTCTATCTTACTTCAAAACCGCAGAACAAAATATGCTAATGCGAAGGAATGCAGCCCAATTTACTTAGCACTGTTCACTGTCTCTATCTAACTTCTGCTGACTCAAACTTAATCTTTTCATTAGATGACTTTCGGAGGAGGTCATGAATTGATAATTGGAATATAACATTAATAGATAGTTGTGAGCATCATACCTGAGCTACATCTTCATGTCTTCATTTGCAAAGGAGTATTGGTCCTGTTTCTGCCTCATACCTGAACACTTTCAATACTTAGCCACTTTAGGACTTCCGTACCAAAATGCTTGTGTCTTATTGCCGGATTAGGATTATCTTCCAAAGTAACATGTTCTTGCCATTGTGATGAAATATTTTTGCCTTGTTTCCATCATTGACAACATTCTATTCTATACCGGAGCAATGTCTCTTGCCAACAATCTCCCCCTTTGGCATTGATGGCAACACTTAGTGAAAAAAATGCTTGACTGCTCCCCCTGAGATGTTCATCCATTTTTCACTAATCTTCTTGTCAAAGTGATCCGGAGCCAAAAATTCCAAAAACTTTGTGTATTATGTCGCATATTTACAAATGCAATCTTCATTTTTATATTACATGTGTTTGAGAGTGTCACTGAATATGTTCTTAATCTGTCCCCACTCAACATCCCAGCCTTTCTTGGCATTATCCAAAATCTGAATGTGTCCACTGAAGAGAAAAACTAAGGCTTATGCCTTTATAAGATCAGATGGTGTATCTGTTTGTACAACTATCTTACCCTCTGTAACAAGATTTATCATTGAGTCCAGCTTAGGGCAGACTAGTCTTCTTAATTGTCCCATTTTGCTTTTTATCTGGTACTTCTGATTTATTAAATCTGTCAAGTCATTGTGAATGTTAATGACTTCTATTTCTTTATTTCTTACTGACTCTATTGTTGGATCAAATTTCATAGAAATATTCATCAGTTTCTGTTCCAGATCTTTGATCTTTTCTTCAATCTTCTAAATAGCTTTTGGCTAGGATAAACAAAACTTATACAAGTCATCTGCTTCTTTTACAGTATTTTGAATGTTGGCTATTTTGTTGTCTAGCTGAATTCTTTCATTGGATATCATTATCTTCAATTCTTCCAATCTTTTCTTATCAAATTCTTGTCTTACTTTTATTTCTACAGATTTTTTAATAGATTCAAACTGTTTACTTACAAAATTTATTTGGCCCTTCAGATGGTTTTTTGAAGACATGGATGAGTCCTAGTAGGTAGGCATCAGCTTCTCCAAAAAGCTATATGCTTCATCAATAAGTTCGCTGTCTTCAAAATGAGATTTTAGCATTTCTTCCATTGCTCTTGCCTATACAATTGAAGCCCATTTTAGTTTTTGCGCGGGGGACATTGCATCCAAGTCTATTGGACCATGTAGAAATTCAGGCTCATCCAAGATTTTTTCTTCTTTCTCTAACAATTCTTTCACTGATACAGCAGTGTCTCTTGGTACAGTAGAAATCCCTTCTTTCTGACTTTGCTCCAGACAATCTAATTCCATATCTTTATTAATATCCTTTTCTTCTTCTGGTGGAGGATTTTCCATGAACGATTCTTCCTCCATCGTTTCTTTGTAAGTATCATCCTCAGCTTGATGTGCCAATGAGGATCTAATTTGAGAGTCATCAACAAGTGCTTCTTTCTCCTCAGACACTTTATCATCTTTATCTATTTCTTGACCCAAGTTTTCTTCTTCAACAGATGTATTATCAACAACATCATTGTCTTCATTTTCACATGTGGTAGGAAGATTGTGTTTCCTTCGAGCTTCCAAAATAATCTCCTCTGTTTCTTTTACCACCTTATCAGTATCACCCATCATTAATAGATTCATCCTCATTTTTTCTGAACTAGTCCTTTGTCTCCTTGAAGATCAGGTCTTCTTCTTCTGAAGTAATTTCCAGACATAATCCAGTCATCACATATTTTCTAAGCTCAATATCCTTAGCTCTAGCGGTCTCCTTTTTGATGGTCAGAGTATTTGCTAAGCTTTGAGGGAGATTAGAGATGATCTCAATAAGAGCCATGTTCAATATGTTTAGATATTTCACAATGGCTTCTTCCAAGCTTCTTTTATCAACATCACTATTGTTAGGGTTAGTCGGCAAAAGATATCAATTAAATGTAAATAAAGATTAAACAGAGAAATGGAAATACATAGAATTAATAACAGCGAGAGACGAGATTTAACGTGGTTCACCCAAACTTGGGCTACATCCACCAAACAGGGAGTCTAATATTATTATCCAGTAAATCAAACCGATTACAATCAGCAATCCCTGCAACTCAATACCGCTGCAAATGCTACAATACAATACTCAAACCCTAACCCTTGGCTGCTTTTTATCAAGCCTTTTTGTCGGTTACAAAAATTAGGGTTTTCTTATTTCGGTCATAAAAAATAGGATTTTTTAAGTCGGCCCTAAAAAAAAATTTCTCGAGGGCTACCGCCCCCAAACCCCCGTTTCTCGGGGGCTGCCGCCCCTGAACCCCGGCAAGGATACATGGCTAGTGTACAGTACTTTCCTGATCAGTCACCACCTACCAACAATCTCCCACTTGGAGACTGATCCTGGACGACACTGCTGCACATGCAGCTCCCACTGGAAATAAGCACCCTGGACTCTACTGTTTGATTTTTATTGTTTTCAGTCTAGAAGACCAATCGAAGCTGAAGAGGAGCTCAACTTCTCCCTTGTCACTGCCTTTGTAAACATATCTGCTGGATTTTCATCTGTATGTATCTTTGCCAGCCTTAACTGTCCATTATCCAACACCGACTGAATAAAGTGATACCTCAACTATATGTGTTTGGTCTTTGAATGCAAAGCAGAATTCTTTGCAAGATGTATGGCACTCTGACTGTCTGTATACAAAGAAATGTTAGCCTGTTGTTTACCCAATTCTTCCATGAAAGATTGCAGCCATATCATCTCCTTGCTTGCCTCTGTTGTAGCTACATATTCAGCCTCTGTGGTGGATAAAGCAACCACCTTTTGCAACCTGGAAATCCAACTCACTGATGTTCCTCCTACAGTAAAGACATAACCTGTAGTACTCCGCCTGGTATCAATATCCCCTGCCAAATCTAAGTCTACATAACCTGCTAAATCAGTATTAGAGCCCCCAAAACATAAGTGTTTATTAGATGTACCTCTCAAATATCTGAGAATCCATTTGACCGCATTCCAATGCTCAAATCCGGGATGACTCATATACCTGCTAATGACTCCGACAGCATGTGCAATATCCGGTCTCGTGCATACCATGGCATACATTAAACTTCCTACAACTGAAGCATAGGGTACCTTGGACATTTTTTCTTCCTCCTCTTGTGTCGTTGGACACATCTCCTTAGTCAATTTCAAATGACTAGGCAAAGGTGTGCTGACAGCTTTTGCATTCTCCATATGGAATCTCTGCAACACCTTTTCAACATAAGCAGCCTGAGATAGAGTCAATTTTCTGTTCTTCCTATCTCTGCAAATTTTCATACTAAGGATTTGTTTTGCTGCCCCCGAATCCTTCATATCAAATGACTGTGATAACTGATGTTTTAACTCTTTGATGTGATCCATGTTAGACCCAGCTACAAGCATGTCATCAACATATAAACATAGAATAATGTAACTGTCATTATCCAACCTCTTAAAATAAACACAATGGTCAGAATTACACCTACTGTAGCCTTGCTCAGCCATAAAATGATCAAATTTCAAATACCATTGCCGAGGTGCTTGTTTCAGGCCATACAAACTCTTCTTCAATCTGCACACTTGTTTCTCCTTACCTTTAACCTCAAATCCCTATGGTTGTGCCATGTATATCTCCTCCTCCAAATCACCATGGAGAAAGGTAGTTTTCACATCTAGCTATTCCAAATGCAAATCTTCAGCAGCCACAATACTTAAAACAGTACGAATAGAAGTCATCTTGACAACCGGAGAAAATATCTCATCAAAATCAATGCCCTGTTTCTGTGCAAATCCTTTTACAACTAACCTGGCCTTAAATCGTTTCTTACCTCCATCTTCCTCTTTCAGCCTGTAAACCCATTTGTTGGGTAAAGCCTTTTTACCTACAGGTAACTTACATAATTCCCAAGTCTGATTTTTCAGCAAGGAGTCCATTTCTTCTTGCATGGCAAGCTCCCACTGAACTTGTGTATTCACCTGCATAGCTTCATCATACCCTTCTGGTTCACCAGCACTGAACCCCGGCAAGGATACATGGCTAGTGTATAGTACTTTCCTGATCAGTTGCCACCTACCAACAACTATATCCATCAAATAGTTTAATCATGGGTTTTAAATTTCTATCCACTATGACAACATTTATTACATCGGCAAGTGTTAGAGGTTTTTCTTATTTTTTTACAGATTTACCCTTTCCTAGGGATTTTTCTTTGTTGCTTCTGGACACTTTGACAGCCTTAGCTTTCATCTTCTTAACCTCTTCATCTGACTCTGTTGCTTCATCATCAATAGCTATGATGACATGCATTCTCTTGGCCTTGGTTTTCTTTCTCTTGGGACCGGTGGTAGGAGTTTCCATACTTGCAAAAGGTGTCGAACCGGGGGGAATGGATGTAGCTTCTGCAGAGGTGGAGGCTCTAGTTTTTCTTTTTGATTTCTCTGACCTTTCTGGCTCACCCTTGGGTTCTTCTAGAGCTCCAGCTAATTCACCTTTTCTTTATACTTCCTCGACTGCTTATGCTCTTTCCCTTTCCTTTGCCACTTCTTCTTTTGTGAATATATGCTTTATGGCAATCTCTTCTTCCACTTTCATCATTTTTCTAGAGATCTTAGATTTTCTTACTTCTACATGAATTTTTGCATGCAATTCTTCATACATTCCAAATCTTTCTTCCTTGGTATCCCTTGGTTTACTAAGTACATGTTGAGCATAATTATCTAAGATTCTTCAATCTACCTCATACCCCATGGGCATTACCCATACAGTTCTAGGCTCAACAACCTCCATTAAACAACCTGTATTGTCTTTTGGAAATTTTTGAAATAGCCCCATAGGGCTGAGTTTTGAGCATCTAAATTACCTATGTTAAATAGATGATCCCTGATATGTATTGCAACAACTTTATCATTTGTCCAGAATACATTTTTCATACCTAGAAATTCTTGCATGAAGTAAAAGAACAGGCAGATAATCAGTGTACCATACTTGAATGGATATTCCTTCTCTTTGGTCATTCTCAAATTCTCCATCAGTTGTTGTCGAAGTAATTCACAAAGATCATAGTCTGCATCTTCCTTCACCATCTGAAATGTTGTATAGATTATAGTATCAGAGACTGAATTTTCCCTATTTGAGAAATAAACATTGTATCCAATAACCATAGATGCAAATCTTACTGCAATGTCCTCAATGTCATTGATTGTAAGCACCCTCTTGTCAAATTTTGGTCCGATGGCTTTCATAACCTTGTCATTTTTCACAGCTTTCAATAACGGTAATGATCTGATGGAACACAAACTAGTAACTACCCTTATAGCTTCTCTTGTGATCTTAAAGGGTCTCTCGAGCCATATGAATTCATCATGAACTCTGCTTAACACATACCAGACCCATTCCTCCTCAGTGAATGTCAGGAAGTTGATGTACTGAATGAAGTTCTTGGTTTCCAATATCTTCAATTCATCCTTCAACACGCAACCCTCGTCACTCAAGTGATTCAAAAATAAATTAGTGACATTGCTCATCTGATGTTCTTCTAGGGTAACATGAATATAAGCCATAATATCCTCTACATGCAAGACTCCATGTGGAACTGCTAAAAATACACCCATCTGGTCGACTTCCACTGATTTAAATGGGTGTTTCTTAAATTTTGGTCTTGGACGCTCAATAATATCTATAACTTGTGGAGTCGCCATTCCATAATTTGATTAAAATATCAAAAAAAAAGGTTTTAATAAGAGTACCTTGTTCCGTTGTGTTAGGGTTTTCGAATTACTCCAATTGCTTCAAATCTTGGTCGTGGATGGTCAAAAACTACTTCAATCTCTCTGAATACCTAAAGGCTTCAAGTACAAAGTGATGTTGGTACTAAAACTAGTTCTCTTTTATCCTCCACACAATTTAACCTAATTGTCATTAATGCTTGTTCCAAGAAGATGTTAAACTCTTCCCTATACTATACAGTCGATCAAGATTGTTCCACAATATTTTGCATTAGATATTTTTCTTCTGGAATTTCTTTCAAGAGATCTTTCATTTTGGATTCTATCATATATCTCTATGCTGGATTCTAGCATCAACTTTTTGGCTGGGGGATTTAGATTTTAATATTGTTCCCCCTGAGCCAGAGCTCCCAATTTATTTCCTGGAAGAAGCATCTACACCAGAGACTGGTGCGAATCCATCCTTGACTTTAGTAACATCCTTTTTTATCCAAATCTGACTCATCTCTTTCTTGGTTTCTATCAGATCAATCTTCTTTTTGCCTTTATCTACTCTCTGCTCTGTTCCCCCTTTTCTGCAGGATAGTCTCTTGTTGTATTTTTGCTTCTGCAGAACTTTGCAATATGTCTAGATTTGTTGCAATTGAAACAAACAATATTTCTCTGACCTTGGTTTGTTCTGCATTTGGGAATTGGTCTTGACCTGCACTGATTAGCCATATTCCCAAATCTATTGCATGTAAAACACTTTCCATTGAAGAATTGACTATTCCTTGAGTAGTTTGGCACATTTCTTAACACACTTCTACGCTCATTTGCTTTGTGACCAATCTTCTTGCAATTGAAATATTGACCAGAAAAAGATGGAACATTTTGATTTGTACTTCTACACTGAGTATCCCTATGACCATACTTATTTCATTGGAAACAATAACCATTGAAAGATGAATACCTTTGAGCATTTGGTTGTCTAACCGGAGGTCTTTTAGGTCTTTTTCTTTGATTTCTTACCAGATAGTTTTTGCCTCTTCCTTCTTTAGATATGTATTGTCATGAGTTTGAACTTTCTCCCTTTTCAAACCCCAAACTTGTTTATCATCTGGATACTTTTGACTGGCCAGCAAATCATCAAGTTTTGTAGAACTTATTTTGATTTTTTCTCTATACCCATTTGATGCTTCTAGGTCAAACTTCAATAGCAGAACTTCTTTGCCTAATTTTTCACATTCTTCTAACTTGTCCTTCACAACTTGATTTAGATATTCCTCATTCTTGGTCTTTTCTTCAATTACTCTAAGGAGACTCTCTATAGATTCATTTGCTTGTTTTAGTTGCTCACATAATTCTTTCCTTCATTCTTGGGATTTACTGGTCTACTCTTTTAGTTTCAGAATGCAATCGTCAACTTCTTTGATACTCTCCTCTAAACCATTGATATCAGCCTTAGAGTTGTCAAGATCTTCTAGAGCTTCTTCAAATTGTTCATTGTTGACATATACTTGATTGCCAATTATAATACTACTAGAGGGATTTGCTTTAGGATAAGTGAGATACCTTTGTGTTGCCATAGATGAACCTTCCTAAATCTTCCTCAAGCTGTTAGGCTTCTTCCAAGGAACCTTGTTCTGATACCAATTGTTGAATATAATGACCACTGAGAGGGGGGGTGAATTAGTGTTCTGCAAAATCTTTCATAAACTTGTTCTTTTATCCATTTACCAATTTTAATTATGTGAAATAAAATTAAACTAATGAACAACAACCATAAAGACATAACACATGAACACCACGATTTTTATGTGAAAAACCATGGAGAGTGTTAGCTCTCAAAATATTATTATAGCACAATACTAAATTACAAGAGGCTCACTGCCTTAGGGCTCATTGCCTGGAGCTCACTGCTCAAGAAAAAGGCTCACTGCCAATTAGAAGAAGAAGGTAGAATAAGGGTGGGTCACTGCCAAGGATGAACTTCTATGATTGTATCTACATATGCATGGAAACAGTTCCACTTAAGCTCATAAATACTGAATCAGAACTCTTCATTTTAGTCTGCCCATATTTCACTGCTCTGCCCTTACATATGATCAAGATTTCTCTTCATTTGTTGTGGGCACTATATCTTTGCATATTTCACATCCACATATATCACATCACCTACACACACCTTAAACACCGAAATCCATCCTCTATTTATACCTGCAACTAAATCTTTCTCATGATCAAGTCAACAAATAAACTGTGAAGCATGTATACCAAGTGTTATGCCCTGTCGGCTTGTTCTTGTGTTAAATATTCAATGCGGATCCAAACCATCATGTCTTCATATGTGTCAGATCTATTCATACAACCACTTACCTTTATCATCCAACTCATATTTCTTTTCCGCATAAGGATTTAGTCAGCCTGTTGGCTTGTTCCTTAATAACATATATGATAAGTTCCTCTGTCACATTATAACTTTTGCTACGGATCAAATGTGCCTTCATGATTCATATTCAATAATCATTAATGATCTCTTAACATGTCTTCAACTTCATAGGAAAAGATAAATCTATGTGCCAAAATGCGGACCTTGGAACTGTTGCCCTATCACACTTTAACATTGTTATATTGGATGCCGATACTCAAGAGCCTGTAGAAAAAGATCTGCTATACTTCTAGAGCTACAAACTTAGATTCTAATAGTCATGACTTATCTCTATCTTACTTCAAAACCACAAAAAAAAATATGCTAATGCGGAGGAATGCAGACCAATTTACTTAGCACTATTCACTATCTCTGTCTAACTTCTGTTGACCCGAACTTAGTCTTTTCATCAGATGACTTCCGAAGGAGGTCATGCCTTGATAATTGGAATATAACATTAATAGTTATCTATGAGCATCATACCTGAGCTACATCTTCGTGTCTTCATTTACGGAAGAGTATTGGCCCTATTTCTGCCTCATACCTGAACACTTTCAATACTTAGCCACTTTAGGACTTCCAGACCAAAATGCTTGTGTCTTATTGCCAGATTAGGATTATCTTCTAGAGTAACATGTCCTTTCCATTGTGATGAAAGATCTTTTCCTTGTTTCCATCAATGACAACATTCTATTCTTTACCGGAGCAGTATCTCTTGCCAACATCATTGTCATCCTTCCTCATGAAGTTGCCATTCTTTTAACATGTAAGAATGTTTTGATGCATCTTGGTAGGCATCCTATAGATCTAACACATCCTTTTAGAACTCCTTTTGCACCAAGGTTAAGTCATCATGGATTTATAATGCATATTCCATGAAATCACCTATGTCATACCTTGCAACCTTGTAGTATTCCACTTGATGTTTCAAGTGCTCAATTTCCTTCTTATGCCCTTCCATTTCTCATGTTATTTTAAGGATGTTTGATTCATTTGCTTGTGTTGTGGAGACCCTACTCATAACCCTAGCCACTAGATCCATATCATCTACATCCATTACCATTGTTTCCATGGCTTCATTAAATCTCAAGAGTATAGTATGACATGCAACTTCTTGATCAACATGTCATGTACATGCTCGTGAAAAGTATGGGGTGCCTTTGCGGTGCCATAGATCTTCCTATATGTTAACAACTCATATAGGGAGTAATCTTTTAGGTTCTCCAAGATTTCGATCATGTCTTCAGACAACCTAGGGAACCTTTTCTCAAATAATAACTCATGCAAGGGAGAAAAGAATCAGTCACAGATGTGCTCATATTTGGATGAATATTTATGCTCCCATCAGTTCTAGAAATAAACATGGACAAAATGACATGGGATGCTCCATGTCTAATTCATCCCCAAAGAATTTATTAGTTGCACAAATAATGTAACACAAGTGAGAGGTTGTATAGAATTTTGGCTTTGTGCCCACTGGAGGAGACTCGATTCTCATTATTTCATTGCACAAAGTGAGTGACAAAACAACTACCTATTTTAAAATTGGCCCTTCTTTAAGAAACATATGTAGCAATGAGACTTACGATTCTTGAAAATGAGAAGCATCCTTCTCCCCATGCAACCTGCTAACTAGGGTCGCTATGTTTTTTACTGAACCCTTGAGGCTGATGGAAGGGTACCATTTAGTGTTCCTAGAAGTTAATTGTCTAACTCCTCCTCTTGAGGTTTAGGCTATGTCTTAGGGTTGAAAAATAGGCACTTTTTGTTGTAACATCCACTTCTAGGACCCATGGGTGATGTGGCACAAGGCCTTAAACCACCACATAGGTCTTATAGAGAGAGTGTTTGGTGTAAAAGCCAAACCTAAGTCCTATAGAAAGAGGGGGTGGCACTAGACTCCAAGCACCAAAAAACAATAAAATAGTCCTCTCATACATGAACATGTGTGCCCAAATGCTAGATCAACCCCACACCTGTGGAAGATGAAGGGCCACTCCACATAGGAAAGTAATAAAGTATCTTGTGTGGGTCAAGTAGATCAAATAATCCATGCATGAACCAATAAACAACCTCCATGATGCCTCAACATGTGTGCAAGGGTGCTATGTGATGCAGAGGTAGGAGGACCAAAACTATCCTCAATAACATTAACAAATCAAAGAACTAATCCAATTGCTTTTGTTAGATTGAAGAGAACATTAATACAGACTTTTCATCCAATTTTCATGAAGATCCAATGGTAGGAGAGAAAGTTATGACTCTTTTCCCAAAACTACAAACCCTAGGTAGCGTTCAGACCTACCTTCACTAAAAATGCCATAACTTATTCAAATCTTAATAAAATTTGATGCAAAAAAAAGAAATGGAAAGTAGACTCAATAATATTTCCAACCATATATGGTTTTCTCCTGTATATGTCCGTACAAAACTGTACCAAATGCTACAATGGGACTGTTGCAGGAAAAATCAGAAAATTACAGTCCATAAAACACTCATATCTTTCACAAAAATAAATAAAAATGCATGGGACAAGAAGCAAATGGAAGGTGGTTGAAGGATATAACATTTGTAATCCATTATACATCCATTTAATTCTATATAGGGCTGTACAATAGCAAAATACAACAAATTTCTGAAGGAAAATACAGGAAAACAATATTTTTTCTCATTCCATGCTCAAATCTTCAACCACCCACAAATTCTTCATGGTTACAAGGCCTTTTAAAGGCATTAAAACATGTCTCTTCAGTTCATAACTAATTTGGAGTGAACCAAGAGCCAAATGACTCTTCACCTTCCAAGTTTGCATCTTTTGAAATTTTACATTTTGTATGACAACCTTTACATTATATGCAATATTTTGCATATTTGAACCTCCTAATGACCTAAACACCTAATAGTGACTTGATTAACCTCATTAAAATGTTGAACCATTAAAATTTAATCAAACTTCTATGGAAGTATCAATTTGTCAAGGTGCTCCTGCACCATACAACCAACCAACAAAGATTTCCAAGTCCCTTGGAAATGTATCTACAAAACAAAACTCCTTTTCTGCATCTTTGTCTATCTCTTCATCTTTAGCTTTAGGTTTCAATCTTCACAAAAATAGAAAGGTGACCAACCAACCAACAAAATCTGAACTACCATCATCTTAGAGCATCTTCAGGCTCCCTCTACTCCCATCAGTGGACTATTCTTTAGGCTACAACATCAAGTGCTTCTTCAGGTATCCATCTCTCTCACTGCTTCACAACAAACCAACTCACCAAACCATTCATCTCACCCAACAGTAGATCCTGGTGATGCACCTACCACTCTCTCCTCAGTGGTTTCTCTATGCATCCTTCTCCAGCCAAATCTCTATTGGAGAATGGTCATGACAGACCTCATCTTGTCTACCCACACACAATCTCAAAAAACATCTTTTTGCAGCTAGATGGATAAGCACCTACAACCAAACAACTGAGCAACACAAAATCCAAAAGGTGTAGATTGCCTCCCTCGGCGATCTATCTACACAATCAAGATCTTCTCACTCTTCACCTGCCTTCTCAGTGACAGGAAAAAAAAAATACACACCACCCAAATCTTTCGCCAGCTCTGATACCAAAATGATGTAGAGGTAGGAGGACTAAAACTATCCTCAATAACATTAACAAATCAAAGAACTAATCCAATTGCTTTTGTTAGATTGAAGAGAACATTAATACAGACTTTTCATCCAATTTTCATGAAGATCCAATGGTAGGAGAGAAAGTTATGACTCTTTTCCCAAAACTACAAACCCTAGGTAGCGTTTAGACCTGCCTTCACTAAAAATGCCATAACTTATTCAAATCTTAATAAAATTTGATGCAACAAAAAGAAATAGAAAGTAGACTCAATAATCTTTCCAACCATATATGGTTTTCTCTTGTATATGTCCGTACAGAACTGTACCAAAAGCTACAATGGGACTGTTGCAGGAAAAATCAAAAAATTACAGTCCATAAAACACTCATATCTTTCACAAAAATAAATAAAAATGCATGGGACAAGAAGAAAATGGAAGGTGGTTGAAGGATATAACATTTGTAATCCATTATACATCCATTCAATTCTATATAGGGCTGTACAATAGCAAAAGACAACAAATTTCTGAAGGAAAATACAGGAAAACAATGTTTTTTCTCATTCCATGCTCAAATCTTCAACCACCCACGAATTCTTCATGGTTACAAGGCCTTTTAAAGGCATTAAAACATGTCTCTTCAGTTCATAACTAATTTGGAGTGAACCAAGAGCCAAATGACTCTTCACCTTCCAAGTTTGCATCTTTTAAAATTTTACATTTTGTATGACAACCTTTACATTGTATGCAATATTTTGCATACTTGAACCTCCTAATGACCTAAACACCTAATAGTGACTTGATTAACCTCATTAAAATGTTGAACCATTAAAATTTAATCAAACTTCTATGGAAGTATCAATTTGTCAAGGTGCTCCTGCACCACTATGTCATATCTATCATGCCTCAACATATGTGCCAATGCCAAATCAAGTCCCATGTGTGGTGATGATAAGGTCGATCTATGTCAAATAGTGATGAACAAACATGTGTGAGCCAATGGAGACCAAGTGCTCCATGAACTAATCTCATATAATTTGCAATAGAAACTTATAACTTGTAGTAGACCCAACAAATTTAACATGCACTTCTTGAGGCAAAAGGTGATATGCAATTTTAAGTTCTTCAAATATTTCCTTTATTTTCAGTAGAAAATCAGAGCTTCTATTTGACTTATCCCCTATGTTCTAATAATTTATTGTATATTTGAGGCAAAGGCCCATTCTCATTCTACTAATGTTCTCAATCTCCTTACGAACAAACTATACTCTGGGTGGCAATGATAAGGCTTGCTTTCAATATAGCTGCATGAACAAACACAACACTTAAATATTAAAACAAGTTATGGAAATATTTATCTCATAAATAAGATAAGCTAAGCTAACTTTATTGGCCTTCAGGCCAAAATGGATCAAAAGACCTATGAGAGTTTGTTTATTATTTCTATCACTACTTAGTTTTAAGAATAAATTTCCAAAAACTTTTCATGGATATCCCAATTAAATATTTCATATGTAAGACAATTTGCAAATGTATCTGTAACTATGCTTAATAGTATTGCCATTGCTAAAGAAACAAACACAAATAAAAGGACCTGCGTATTCTCTCCTTAAGTGCAGAATTTTTTGCCATAGTAGTAGTAGCATCCACAAATAAATCAATGCTTTCTCCCATATCTGAACTCCTATAATAGTTAGTGATTGGTTTTGTAGATAATAAAGAGTTAGGGTAGTATACTTTCTCATTATCATTGTACAAAAATACTGTTGTGAAGATGTTCATTTCTTCTACAGCCATTTGTACTGTTCAAAAATAGATTAGTCGTATGGTGTAAAATTAAAAACTTACACTGATTAGCTGAGACAATATGTCTGTTCAAGTGAAATAAGATGAATTTAAAAACAAAAATAAAAGTGATTGTTTAAGCTATATCTTCATATCTAAGCACCCTTTATAGAAGTAAACCAAGGTGTTTAAGCTATATCTTCATATCTAAGCCCCCATTACAGAAGAAAGCCAAGGATAATTTCACTAGCTCCCTTTAGCCCAGGTCATTTTTTAAATGACATTTTTAAACTATTTTTGGGATATCATTCATCTGACAGATGGTTTAGAGTAGTACAACATCCATTAGTTGTATTCTCTGTCATGGGTGAAATATTTTCTACTTTTCTACTTTTTCTTTTATAGTTCATTGTTGAATCAACACTCCTATTATCTACTATAAATAGATGTATTTTTATTACCCATTCATCCATTTTAGTCATTTGTGAAAATTAGTAAAATATTCCAAGCTTCTTCAAGGAGTTAATGATGACTTTTACCTGAACTCCATCAACAACACACCAATCTCCTAACATCAAATGGATGCATGATAAATACAAACACAATGGCTCAAAGATTGTTTTGTATGTATTTCTAAACATGAAATCCATAAGCAACAGTTGAGATAATATAATAACAATAGCATGGGAGATGGCAATGCCCAGAAGAACCAAAGAAAGCATTAGTAGATTAGTGGATGAGAGTTGTACATACTTCAATCACATTTGTAACCCTTATTGTATTATGCCTACAGTTGATCATTATGTGTGCATGGTTGACCTCCTTACTCATGCTAGCTATCTTGAAGACACCCTAAACTTTATCACTGAGATACCTATTAAATCTGTTGAAAAGGCATGTGAACTGTTTGATAAAATCCCTGCAAGAAATGTGGTCTAATAGACTACAATGATTACATGATATGCACAAAATGGATTTGTTGAAAAGGCATTGCAAGGATGCTCTCAAAATCTTTGAAATAATTAAGCACTCTGGAACATATCCTAACATTGTAAGCTTTGCTTGTATTCTAGGTGCATGCAACCATGCAGGTTTAGTGGATGAGAGTTGTACATACTTCAATCACATTTGTAACCCTTATTACATTACACCTACAGTTTAACATTATTTGTACATGGTTGACCTCCTTTCTCGTGCTGGCTATCTTGAAGACACCCTAAACTTTATCATTGAGATACCTATTAAATTTGTGCTGGTGAACTATTTGACAAAATCCCTGAAAAGGCACTGCAAGGATGCTCTCAAAATCTTTGAATTAATTAAGCACTCTGGAACATATCCTAACATTGTAATCTTTGCTTGTATTCTAGGTGCATGCAGCCATGTAGGTTTAGTGGATGAGATTTGTACATACTTCAATCACATTTGTAACCCTTATTGCATTACACCTATAGTTGATCATGTGTGCATGGTTGACCTCCTTGCTCATGTTGGCTATCTTGAAGACACCCTAAACTTTATCATTGAGATACTTGTTAAATCTATTGAAAAGGCATGTGAATTGTTTGACAAAATCCCTAAAAGAAATGTGGTCTAATAGACTGCAATGATTGCATGATATGCACAAAATGAATTTGTTGAAAAGGCTTTAGAAATTTTAAAGAAAATGCAATTGGCTGGTGTAAAGGCAAATTCCACAACCTTTGCCAGCATCCTCCCTACCTGTGTCAAAATGGGAGCTTTGGAATAGGGTATGGACATCCATTAAAACATAAAGAATAGAGTAATTTTGTCAGATGTTGTAGTTGCAACTGCCCTGTTAGACATGTATGCAAAATGTGGAAGCATAGACAAGGCACATGAACTGTTTGACGGAATGCCTCAAAGAAATGTGGTCTCATGGATTGCAATGACTGTAAGATATGCAGAAAATGGATTTGTTGATAAGGCTTTAGAAATTTTAAAGCAAATGCAATTGGATGGTGTAAATCCAAATTCTACAACCTTTGCCAGCATCCTCCCTGCTTGTATCAAAATGGGAGCTTTGGAATAGGGTATGGACATCCATCAATACATAAAGGATAGAGGAATTTTGTCAGATGTTGTAGTTACAACTGCCCTATTAGACATGTATGCAAAATGTGGAAGCATAGACAAGGCACGTGAACTGTTTGACAGAATGCCTCAAAGAAATGTGGTCTCATGGACTACAATGATTGCAAGATATGCACAAAATAGATTTGTTGAAAAGGCTTTAGAAAATTTAAATAAAATGCAATTAGTTGGTGTAAATCTAAATTCCAAAACCTTTGCCAGCATCCTCCCTGCTTGTGTCAAATGGGAGATTTGGAATAGGGTATTGACATCCATCAAAACATAAAGGATAGAGGAATTTTGTCAGATGTTGTAATTGCAACTGCCCTGTTAGACATGTATGCAAAATGTGGAAGCATAGACATGGCATGTGAATTGTTTGACAGAATGCCTCAAAGAAATGTGGTCTCATGGACTGCAATAATTGCAGGATATGCACAAAATGGATTTGTTGAAAAGGCTTTAGAAATTTTAAAGCAAATGCAATTAGCTAGTGTAAATCCAAATTCCAAAACCTTTGCCAGCATCCTCCCTACCTGTGTCAAATAGGAGATTTGGAATAGGGTATGGGCATCCATCAAAACATAAAGGATAGAGGAATTTTGTCAGATGTTGTAGTTGCAACTGCCCTGTTAGACATGTATGCAAAATGTGGAAGCATAGACAAGGCATGTGAACTGTTTGACAGAATGCCTCAAAGAAATGTTGTCTCATGGACTGCAATAATTGTAGGATATGTACAAAATGGATTTGTTGAAAAGGCTTTAGAAATTTTAAAGCAAATGCAATTGGTTGGTGTAAAGCTAGAAACATTAAAGAAAATAAATGCAAAGTTTTTCCTATTTTAACTGATGGCATCATGGTAGGGGGATTCTTGTGAGATATTATAGTTTGAAATGCTCTCATAGACATGCATGCAAAATATAGAATCATAGACAAAAAACGTGAACTATTTGACAGAATTCCTCAAAGAAATGTCATCTCATGGAATGCAATGATTGCAGGATATACACAAAATGGATTTTACAAGGACGCTCTCAAAATATTTGAATTAATCAAGCACTCTGGAACATATCCTAACATTGTAAGCTTTGCTTGTATTCTAGGTGCATGCAGCCATGCAGGTTTAGTGGATGAGAGCTCTACATACTTCAATCACATTTGTAACCCTTATTGCATTACACCTACAGTTGATCATTATGTGTGCATGGTTGACCTCCTTGCCCATGTTGGATATCTTGAAGACACCCTAAACTTTATCATTGAGATACTTATTAAATCTGTGCTGGTTGTATGGATGTGTTTTCTTAGTGCCTGTAGATCACATATGAATATAGGCTTAGAAGTATTTACAGCAACACTATTTTTTGATTTGGATCCTAAAAATGTTGTACAACTTATGTTCTTCTCTCAAACATCTATCCAGAAGTGGGTAGGTGTGGTGAGGTAAGGAGATTGATGAAAGATAGAGGAATTAAAAAAAACCCTGGATGCAGTTGGATTGAAGGGCATAAAATGGTACATGCTTTTTGTGTAGGAGACAGATCACATCCATAGACAAAGGAGACCTATGCAAAGTTGGAGAAATTGGCTTGGAAGATGAAGGCGGCAAGGCATTTTCCAGATTCAAGAATTTACTTAATGCTGTGAAAGGATGGGAAAAAGAATTATTTATCTACCACCATGGTGAAAATTCGGCAATTGCATTTGGTTTGATAAACATGCCCAATGGAACAACTATTCAAGTTGTTAAGAACCTTCGAGTATGTACTGATTGCGATACTGCAACAAAATTTATCTCCAAGATTGTCACAAGAGAAATTGCTGTGACATGTGAACCCTTTCCATCATTTTAAATAGGGACAATGTTCTTGTGGAGATTATTGATGATGCTAAATGAAGCAATCTAAAAAATAGGCTTACACTATAATAATGTGCACCGTGTTAGATTTCCAACTAGCGGGTGTAAAGCCCAACTCCTCAACCTTTGCTAGCATCATCCTTGCCTGTACACAAATTGAAGCTTTGGATGAGGATATGGACATCCATCAAAGCATAATTGGAAGTGGATTTTTGTTAGATGTTTAGTTGCAAGTGCCACTTCCGATCATGAAAGCCTTCACAAAGACTTATGCACAAAATGGATTTGTTGAACAGGCTTTAAAAACTTTCAAGCAAATGTAATTGTCAACTGTAAATCCAAATTCCACAACCTTTGCCAGCATCCTCCCTCCCTGTGCCCAAATGGGAGCTTCAGAACAGGGTATGGACATCCTTCAAAGCATAATGGTAGGGGGATTCTTTTAAGATATTATAGTTTGAAATTCTCTCATAGACATGTATGCAAAATATGGAATCATAGATAAGAAAACATAAACTGTTTGACATAATTCCTCAAAGAGATGTCATCTCATGGAATGCAATGATTGCAGGATATGCATAAAATGGATTTTGCAAGGATGCTCTCAAAATCTTTGAATTAATTAAGCACTTTGGAACATATCCTAACATTGTAATCTTTGCTTGTATTCTAGGTGCATGCAGCCATGCAGGTTTAGTGTATGAGAGTTGTACATACTTCAATCACATTTGTAACCCTTATTGCATTACACCTACAGTTGATCATTATGTGTGCATGGTTGACCTCCTTTCCTGTGCTGGCTATTTTGAAGACAACCTCAACTTTATCTTTCTTTCTAAATCGCCAAATTTGCCCTATTCTTGCTCACATTGAAGACCTGTGAGTGGGAATAGGGCTAACATTTTTTCTTTCTAAAATTGGCCGGATAAAGCCATATTGCTAACTTCATTTTTTTTTCAAACAAAATAGACCTTTATCTTAAGGTTACTCATGAACCTTAAGATAAATAATAATTGAAAAAAAACTGTGCATTCCTTAATGACATGTAAGAGAATTTAATCAATTGCTACTTAAAAACTCTTTAATGTTTCTGTCTAATGTAGGTTATTAGATTAACAGTGAAAAATAACATACATGGACCAAGCAATTTGTGGCACTTAAGGTTATGTAATAGAATTTACAGTTGATAGTTAAATTGTATAACAACTTTTTTTATGATCTTTACTAATGTTTATTAGAATTGTTGCATGTTTTACATCATTGGAATGACATATTAGCTGTAACTTTTTAAAAATTTTATTATGGTATGTGCACTTTGATATGATGTAATATGATTATGGTTTCATTTCATATGTTGTAATATTAGATATATAACAGAAAAATAAATTATTGCATGAAATAAATAACAACTTTTCATTTTAAATGTTTTTTTGTAGAACATGGGTCTTCCAGAAGATCAAGATGATCCTCATGATATAGATCTAGAATATGTTGGTTCTAGTACAGATCACATGGCAGAGGATGATGATGATGCAGATACAAAAGACGCCGAGGCTGATGACGATGATGATGACGACGATGATGATCATGATGATGATGATCACAATGGTGATGATGATGACAAGGTAGTTGTTGGTAGTATCCAGTGACATTCATGATCATATAGATTGCATCATGGATCATTGCTGATATATCGTTATGATGCCTCTTTTCATGGTTACTATCATATGTATCATTTTCACGGTCTGCAATACCATATTATTGAGTTGTATCATTTTGACATGTATCATTTTGACTTATATCATTTGGACATGTATCATCTTGACTTGTATCATTTTGAGTTACATAATTTATCATTTTTACTTATATCATTTGTACATGTATCATTTTGACTTATGTCAGCTGTTGGACATGTATCATTTTGACATGTTATTGATCTACTAGCATATTTGACTTTCACTTGTTTTAGTTATATATGATGATGATCTTATCAGTATTGACTTGTCAATTTATATATATTGAAAGCGGTCAATGATTTTTTGATGGATATTTATTACGTATGATGATTTTAATTTACTACTCAGGATGGATGTTGTCAAATTCAATTAAATTATACATATTTGACTCACTTGTTTTAACTATAGATGATGATCATATTATAATAATTATCTTGTTATTTTATATATACTAGATATTGTTGTAGATTTTATTTTGATGGAGATTTAATAAGTATAATGATGTTGTTAATTTGTATGGATGTCCATTTCCCTAAAATTTTTTTATAAATGTTATCCTATAAATTATTTCAAATGATTCAGAGGCCTTCAGGTGGATGGAGCCCAAATCAGTGAGTTAGAGAGTATTCTGTCAAACAGGTATGTGATCTTGTCTCGCAAAGAGGATATAATAAGATGGAGCTACTCAAAAACTGGGGAGTATCAGGTTAAGCTAGGTTATAAGGTAAAAAATGGGGCAGTTAGAAAGTAAGATTGGCCCACTCACCTTTTTTAGAACAAAGATGTAAAAATGGAAGCAAAGCTAGATGCAACAAGCGACGTTATATTGGAAGCAAAATTGGAAGCAAATCTGGAAGCAAAACTGGAATCAAAATTGGAAGCAAAACTGGAAGCAAAATTGAAAGCAAAACTAGAAGCAAACCTAGAAGCAAAACTAAAAGCAAAACTGGAAGCAAACCTGAAAGAAACACAAGAAGCAAAACCAGAAGCAAAATTGAAAGCCAAACTGGAAGCAAAAAAGGATGTCATAATGGAAGAAAAACTGGAAGCAACAAAGGACGTCATAATGGAAGCAAAACTTGGCATCAATTAGGAAGCCAAAAAAGAATCTATTTTCAACACCATACCAGAAGCAAAATAGGAAGCACGACTGGGAGTAAAACTAGAAGCAAAAATGGGAGCAGACATGGAAGCAAAACTAGAAGCCAAATTGTGCACTAATTTAGGCGCTATTCCCGATGCTATTCCTGATGCTATTCCAGGCGCTAATGGAGGCCATATTACTTGCACTACTTTTCTGATGCAAAATCTATCACAAAATTCGGCGCTGAAGTGAACATGCAATTTGACGCCAAGTTTTACGTCGGCAGAAGTGTCCAATTCATGAACTTAAATGCACTAAATTCTGACACTATTTTAGGTGCTAATTGCCTATTTTGTTGTAGTGTCTGTAGAACTCAGACTATTTTCAAGCATTGTATATTGAGTCATTACAGACTTCCAGATGTCATAACCAAGAGAAATCAGATAACCTTCCATCCTTATTTTCCATAAAGCATAGTCTAATCCATTAAATAGGGGAACATCCTTCTTGTGCACCACCTCAGATCTACCTCAAGCGGTTAAGCTCTCTTCCAAGGAACCTTGCTTTGATACCAATTGTTGAATCCACAAGACAACTGAGAGGGGGGTGAATTAGTTGTAGCTTAAAATTTCAAAACCCTAACACACATTTAGATCTGCATATATTCAATTGACCTTTAAACTATTATAATGATTAAGCATGAAAATAAAATAAGAGAAACTGAGTCAAATCAACATCAAACACAAGGGAACACTAGATTTACATGAAAAAACCCAAGAAGGGAAAAGCCACAGTGAGGATTAGCTCACAATATAAAGTAGTAACAACACCGAATTACAAAAGGCTCACTACCAAAAGGCTCACTTCCTAGAAGAAAGACTCAATGCCCAAAGAGAAAGAGAAAGAAGTGGCTCACTGCTAAGAGTTGAACTGTTATAATTGCATCCGACACATGCATGGAGTACAGTTCCAATGAAGCTCAATATTCACCACAACATCAACACCACATTCACAGCATCACTGAAATATAGTAGATATCTTCTGCTCACTGCATCCAATAATCTAACACATGAAGGATTGTACTTCTCCACAAATTCAATCACAATGTTACTCACATCACATCCATCATGTGCACACATGACCATGATCCCTTGACACTTATTTATACTATCATCAACCTTGAGAACATTCTCCAAGGTTGGCAAATCACCTTAACCCAAAAAATTCAAATTAGGTATGGACCTAAGCATCCTCGTGATTGAAAGGAATGAAAGCATACCATAACATATCTTATCTTGGACCTAAATTCATCCAAGAATGCTACTCCACACTTTCACAATCACCAAAGCAAATCTGCAATTAGTGTAAACACCCAAGGTCGACCAAACCTGTGTTAACACAATGTTCTTTTATGTACATGCTTCCTCAAACCCAAAATGACTTGTGGACCACATGCAAGTGGACCACATGCAAGGCTTTACTACAATCTAGAGTATTCCATGAACATCCTGAAGTATCCTAAAAATCAACAAATTCCTCCGCAACAACTTTCACCTGCCGCACAACCTTATCCTATTTATCTAGTAAGCTCAATTGTCTCTGTCATACACTGTATCTCTAGAAATTAACTTCTGGAGCACCAAACCACAAAAAAATTCAATAGAAGAAAGATATAATCCTTATAAGCACAATTCTAGAACTGCAAGACCTGAAACCACTTTGCAGAGAAATGTGGAGCAATGACATTTCTCTCAGACACCTCTGTATGATTCAGAAACATAGTCCACACACTGGTGAACATAATTGTCTTTGCACAATGAACTGGAGCACCAAACTTGGAATATAACAACTATTAACACCTTTAAACAACATATCCAAACTGCATAGACAGATCTTCAACATAGAAGAAATGCAGAGCAAAAGAATAACACTACTCTCTAAGCTAAAATGCTACTTTATGACACTATTTCCTTTATTAATCAAATTTTCTCAAAAACAGTTGGAGCCCAGCCAATAGAAACATATTCCTAACATCTTCAACATCTCTTCAATGCAACCACATCATCTTCAGCAAAACAACTCGATCAAATAGCTCACACCATTGCAACAACCTTATCTCAGAGACAATATTCACTCAACACTAACTACTCATACTCTTGCATCATAAGCAACTCACACAAATGACAAAGTTGACACCAATGACAACAAAAACTTGTTGACATCAATGACAACACCGATTACACATACTTGCAACACAGAGATGAGGGTAGAAGTATTAGGTTTTGAGGAATTGAAGCATATGTATGAAGAGAATCTTGATTTTGCAAAAGCATGGAAAACATGTAAGGAACTTGTGATAGATAGAAGTAAGTGGTTAGATTATTTCATTCAGGAGGATATGTTGTTCAAAGGAAATCAATTGTGTATACCTAGGAGTTCAATAAGAGACAATTTGTTCAAGGAGAAACATAGTGGTGGATTGGCAGGACATTTTGGGATTGACAAGACAGTGACTTTGGTAAGTGAACATTATTTTTGGCCTCAGATATATAAGGATGTAAGGAAATTTGTTCAGAGTTGTGGAGTTTTTCAAGTTGCAAAAGGGCATAGTTAGAATACAGGTTTGTACAAATCATTGATAGTGCCAAAGAAACCTTGGGAAGATATAAGCATGGATTTCATATTGGGATTTCCAAGAACACAGAGGGGATATGATTCTATATTTGTAGTAGTGGAAATATTTTCAAAGATGGCACATTTCATTCCTTGTAAGAAGACAAATGATGTTGTACATGTTGTTGACCTATTTTTCAAGGAAATTGTGAGATTGTATGGATTACCAAAGAGTATAGTTTCAGACAAGGATACAAGATTCATTGGATATTTTTGAAGGACACTATGGAAGAAGACGAAGATAGACCTAAAGTTCAATTTAACATTTCACCCACAGATAGATGGACAAACTGAAGTGGTAAATAGGAGTTTGGGGAACTTATTGAGATGTTTAGTCGGAGATAAAATAGGAAATTGGGATTTAATCCTACCACAAGCAGAGTTTTCATACAATAAGTCAATGAATAGAAGTATAGGGAAGACACCATTTGAAGTTGTGATAGGAATAAAACCTGGGGGATTTGTAGAGCTGAGAGACATCAATATGGAGAACAAGAGAAGTTCAAAGGAAGAAGAATTTGCAGGATACATGGAGACACTACATAATCAGGTCAGGAAGATTTTGGAGGAGATGAGTAATAAGTATAAGGAGAAAGTAGATAAGAAGAGGAGACATAAATAATTTTTAGTTGGAGATGAAGTAATGGTATATCTAAGAAAGGAGAGAGTTCCAGTAGAAATATACAGCAAGCTAAAGATGGAGAAGTTTGGACCATGTAAGATTCTTAAGAAGTTTGATTCAGGAAATGCATATGAAATGGAGCTACTCGAGACATTTGGTATATCACCTATATTCAACATTTCAAACCTATATCAGTATCATGAAGGAGAGTCAAGCGACAACCTTGAAGATGGTTTGAAGAATTAGTTACAACAACAACCAAAGCAGATAGAGTAGATTTTGGATAGTAGAACTGGACATAGTACCAGAGGCAAGCAGTATAAAGAGTATTTAGTAAAGTGGAAAGGAAGACTGGAAGAAGATTCATCATGAATTTCTCAAGCTGAAGTAGACCTCCTTGGTTTTCATCTAGCCCCAACAAAGTGAGGGACTCACTTTTTCAACAACCCTAGGTTTCTGATGTAGGAGCATCCCAGTTTGCAGAGCAATCTTGCATCGACCAAAAACATTTGCATTCTTTTATTTTCTTTCATTTCAGTTATAGTTCAGTGATTTACAGTTCAACATTTTCTACCACATTTTACCACATCATCATATCATAGCTCATGGAGCAAGATTTATCTTCTATGCCATGTCATCTACATCATACTCAGATTTCAATATATTTGGATTCATCTACAAAAAGTTATCGCTATCAAAAGATCATTAGCTTTCACAGAGCAGAGCATTCATGCAGTCAGTTGAGAATAGAAGGTTTACAGAGCACTTCTGTGACTTTTAGAGCCTAATGAAACATATCACAAGGAAAATAAGAACTAGATAGACCTTCCTTGAGTACCGCATCAAGTCTCATTCATTTGCAAAGTAATGCCATGTGTTGTAGGCTGACCTACATGTTTCCTACATATTTCATCATTCATTGGAGTTTTGTGACCTCTTATGACTAACGCGGAGGATTCTATGAGCTTGAAGATGATATATATACATCTCTTAGATGCATTAGGAAGTTAGTAGTTCTAGGATATGATTTGATAGATTTAAAATTAGATTCTTTCTGGAAGGCACTTCAATGCCCTATCTTTCATTCTTGTTGTAACCCAGAAAGTAGGCCTGTGAACCCTTTGATTGTAGCCCGCATATTGTCCACATATAAGCATTTTGATTATCTGATATATTAAGCATTTGAATCTTCTAGTGCATTTTATTATTGTGTTGTTTATGTTGTGTTTACTCTTGTTGCATGGTTTGGACAGTCCCTTCTTAGGACCCTCCATCCATGACTGCACCATGTGGTAGGTCACCATTCCCCATGGTGCAAGTAGTTTAGTTCTCTGGTACCCATTTTGGTCTCTGGTAAGGGTTTCATCTTCGTCCAGAAAGTTGTCCATGAAGCTCTTGTAGTCCCCATTACCCACTCTCTAGACCTTTCTACCATCCACTGACAAATTCGTAGCTTCAGCTATTAGTTCTTCAGTTACTGTAATGGATATTCTGTAGTCACCTCCCAATTTCTCCAAGAATTTACAAATTGTTCAAACATAGACTCATCAAAACCCCTCATGGATTTCACATAGTTTCCAAGGCCTCCTTCAAAAATACCCCACTTAAGAGTTTTTTTTCAAATTGGCAAAGGAAACAAGTTATACTCAAAGCAATTGCTCCCCCATGACAAGCTCACAACCAGAAACACTTAGAAACACCTGAATTCCCTTAATAACACCCTAAACACACTCACAACAACTATAAGCACCTATCAACCCCTTAAGCAGAAAACCTTGAATGTTGATAGTGAAAGCAAACATTTGAAAGAAGATGTCATTATTGTTCCTTAAAACTTTACCTTTATTTGGACAATGGGTGAAGTAATGATTCATCATTACTTGGTTTAAAAATCTATCCTTTTTGTGTCTCTTCAGATCAATCCAGAGATGTGTAGCAGTCATCATAAAAATATGAGGGAAAGGCTTAACTCTTTCCATCATAGGAAATAATGTTTTGAAACCCATGAATAAAATCTTCAAACAAGGAAGTGGACCCCCCTCCCCAAAATATTTTTGCCTAGGTATATATTAAGTCTTGGCATCATTAAAAATTATGTCTTGTATTCCTTGTGGCAAGTCTTTGACCAAGGTGGTGGACCAACTCCCTATAACATTTAGGCTAAGGTTTGTAATTTTATCATCTGCATGGTTCCTATCTCTATACACATGCTGGATCTTAACATTAGGAATGTTAGAAATTAAATTTTTTATGTCTTCAATGTAATCCCTGAGCTCCCATGGAATATTAGAAGACCTAGTGACAAGATCAAGCACCACCTTAAAGTCGCCTTCAATTTCAACCTGATTAAAACCATAGGATTAGACTTTGTGGAGACCCCACGACAAAGCATAGGTCTCAGCTAATTTATTTGAAGCCCTTCCTATGGGTTTAACATAACACTCAATGATTTTACCTTTTTCATTTCATATAATACCTCCCACAGAGGAAGGCCCTGGATTACCTTTGGAGCAGCCATCAAAGTTGAGTTTAACCCAACCTAATTGGGGTTGTCTCCATCTGGTGTGCTTATACTTTTTTAATTATTATGTGAATGGTTGAGTTGCCTTGTTATCTTATGACAGTCATTTTATAATTATAATTCATAAAATTAAAAATAGATCTACAAATTTGTTTGTGATTTAGTAATAACATTATATCTATGTTTACTTGGTTTGTGTGGTACTTTATATGCATCCATGTACTATTTTATTTAACTAAAGTATAGGATTAGTTTTTACAACAAAGCATTCTTTGTTTTATAGTAGACAATCATTGTTCATGTAGCAGAATAGTTCCTGTAGCTGTAGTCGACTGTTCCTTTCATACTTCTTGTAGTAGATTTAGAATAAAATCTTAGATAAAATTTCAAGTTCTAGTAAGTTAAATTGCATTCCATTATATTTAATTTGCTACCTCCAGCCCTTGAACAAATAACCACAACATCTTTCACAAGTTTATGTCCTAGATGACATAGGATTGAACTTAATTATGAACTCAAATACTGATACATAGACTTGAAATTGATATCTTCAATTTTGTCCCAACATTTTGGCATCGTTGCCAGGGAAAGGTGTTAAAGGCCTAATAGCCTAGTAAATTGAGTTAGGACCAGTGCGTCAAGGTGAAAGTGCACGCAATTGTCAACCTTGCTTAGACAATTAACCTTGGTTTGCATTGTTTAGATCATATAGATGCATGAATAAAACTAGAGATGATAAAGGTAGATTTGTAAAATAACCTGGTGTGAGTAGTTCGTCAAAACAAAAGAATCCTACATGAGTGAGTAAGCCACAACCTATGAAACAAAAAGTGAAAGAGAAGTAAGTTGAGCATGATTTGGAAAAATGTGTCATTGATTCAACCACCATACCCATAAAATCTACAAGTGAACAAATAGAATCAAACATTCTTCCTTCGTTAGACAGCCTAGGCAAACTTGAGTCATCATCAAGGAGACCTCTTAGTCCAGTTGCTTATAATTTTTTTGAGTAATTTAAAGCATCATACGCATTAAGAAGTGGTAAAATATAAGTACAAAGGCAATACATACCACATCCCTCATCTTATATTGTTTATCGGGCATCGGGTCATTCAAAAACATGGGTAATGAACATAATCATGAAGCTAAACGAGTTTTGGGTAACAATGAACGAGCTCTAGCTAATAATGAACCAATAACTTTTGAGTTTCCCATTATGAATCCTGATGAAGAGGTGCCTATGAAAAATATACCTCATTCAACCTTACCAAATTTTAGAGTTCTTTCTGTTGAAGATCCTAATATGTTATTATTTGAATTTGACGTGTTGTGTCGCAGTTATGATTATCAAAGTGATGCACAAAAACTTAAGTTATTCCTAGCTACATTGAAAGATGTTGCATTACGATGGTTCATGGGACTAGGACGACATACAATTTGCATGTGGGATAACATGAAGGAACAATTTTTGACAAAATATCAAGACTATTGTAAAACAAAAGAAGTTTGGGATGATATTTTTAGGATGTCACAAGGAGAAGAAGAAACACTCAAAGATTTTCTTGAATTATTTTTGTTTAGTCTTTAGAGATCATGACAAACATGACTCTCACCTAAATCTATTAAAATGCTTTTCTTAAGAGGAATTCATGATGATTGCATTGATACTTTGAATCTTATAAGTGGTGGAGATATTTCTAAACTATCATTTGATGAGATTTGTGAAAGTTGTAGGAATTACTCGAGATCCCATTGGTCTATAAAAGGCTACTCTAGAAAACAAGTTTCTCAAGGTGTCACATTAGGTATTACCAAACGCGAGTTGGGTATGTTACTTTATGACTTAAGAATCATATGGGTAAGCAAATAGATACATTATATACATGTAAGAAACAAGAAGCCAAAAAAGCATTGGCCATCTTCTATCTTACTTGTCTCAAGAAACATACTAGTGAAGAATGTCCTTATAATAGAAAAAAAATTTCACCTTTAGAAGATGTTAGTAAAAATAATTCCTTGCAACCATTACCTATAGATATGGTAGAAATGTAATATACTTAAGAACCTATGTATTGCATGGCTCAACGAAGACCTTGGCAACCAAGGGCTATGCCACCAAGTATGATTAATGACTATAATGCACCTTATAACTCTATAGGACAATCAAGTGGTCAACATTCTCCTTTTCAGTATCCTACCCCACCTGGATGGTATTGAGATTGGCAACAACTCTCATCCTATCATCAATGGCCAAATCAATACTCGCAACATCAACCCTCTCCACAACCATGGAAACAATGATGGAGGACAACATAACCCCTTTATATGCAATATCCACCCTATCATATACCACCTACCGTTACTCTATATCAGCAACCACAACTTCTACCATCTACATCCAATAATCCACCATCCAATCCATCCTAGCCACTAAGAGCTACACCTATGCTCGCACAACCAACACCCAATCCAAATAATAAGGTGGCTCAACCGATCTATAATAATGAGGTGACTTGATTTCCAACTTATCTTGTCAATACATTAGACATCAATGAACTACAACTTAGATCAAGAAAAACTCGTCAAAGACCTAAACCCTCTATAATTACTTAACTTGATGAATCACAAGAGGAATTGGAAGAAACTCAACCTAGTTATGATAAAACCTTGGCACAACCAACACCACCTCCATATCCAGATTGATTTCATTCTCAACCTGTTCAAAGGAAGTTTCTAATTTAGAATTTGATCTTGTTAATGAATTATGAAATGTATGTTTCAAAACTCCTTTGTTGCAGGCAATTAAGGATATTCTTGTCTATACCAAAATAGTTCAGGAATTGTGTATACAAAAATAGAAAAAGAACAAGATCTAAAGATTGATCAAGTCATTGGACAACTTGCAGATCTTATGCTTAGTGCCTAAGTATTCTGATCCTAGGAGCCCAATGATACATGTACGTATTGGTCAAATTTCTATTCCAAATATGCTTATAGATTTGGGTGTTGCTATAAATGTTATGACCAGTGAAGCTAGAGAAAAATTATGCCTTCAAGGACCGAGGCCTACACCCACAGTTCTTCAGATGGCTGATCATTCTTTAGTAAAACCTGAAGGTATGATAGAAGATGTCATTATTTCTAATGATTCTTGGGAATACCCAATTGACTTTATAGTCTTGCAGCCTAAAATGAAGCTGGGGGGATATCCTTTGATCTTGGGAAGGCCTTGGTTGGCAACTGTGGATGCCTTCATCAACTATCGTTCAGATAGTATGGTTATTTCTAATGGTGAGAAAAAGAAATAGTTGACATTGTAACCGCCAGCACAATTGTTATTGGAAACAAAAGATCCATTATGGGTTGATAATGATATTGAAGAACCCTTTCCTATTTTAACAATTCATCAAAGTCTTAATCTACAAGAACCTTCAAAAGATGCCATAATTTCTAATTTCTTTCAAAAAAGGTATTCCTCCAGTGATGTATTAGAAAGGTTACTTTTTCACTCTTGTATAGATGATAATTGTTCTTTTGGAAAATTTCCTTTAGTTGGTGATTCACAATCCATCTAACTTTTTATGACATTGCATCATTTATTACCACATGATTGCCTACATAGTCCATTTTTATTCAATGAAACATCCATTCCAAATAAACAATAAATAATTCATCCATCATTACCATTTATTTCACAATCAACAGCTATAGATTTACCTACACCTACTAAGTCACAAGCAATGGAAGTTTTGCTAGGAAGAACCCTTAATATTAATCCACAATTAAGCACAACACAAATAAGTGATTTGATTTTTATGTTAGGGAGTATAAAGATATGCGTGGTATACATCCTGCCACTTGCACTCACCATATTTATATGGAAGAGGGTAGTCGTCCAATGAGACAACCACAACGTAGATTGAACCCCATATTACGTGAGATTGTTAAAGAAGAGCTACAAAAGTTACTTAATGTAGGTTTCATTTACCCGATTTCTGATAGTCAATGGGTTTCACCATTGGTAGTAGTTCCTAAGAAGAATGATAAATGGCATATTTGTGTTGACTATAGGGCTCTAAATAAAGCTACTAAGAAAGATTATTTTTCATTTCCATTTATTGATCAAGTGGGTAATACTCTTGCAGGGAAAAAAGTCTTCTCTTTCCTCGATGGTTTTAGTGGATATAATCAAATTCGGATAGCACTTGAGGACCAGGAAAAAACCACTTTCACTTGTCCTTGGGGAACATTTTCTTATAATGTTTTACTATTTGGTTTATGTAATGCACCAACAATGTTTCAAAGAGTTGTCTTGAGTATTTTCGCTGATTTAGTTCATGATTGTGTTGAGATATATATGGATGATTTCACCATGTATGGTAATATACTAATGAGGAGGCTAAAAACAATCTCAAAAAAGTTCTGTAGAGATGTGAAGCTACTAATCTTTCCCTTAGTCATGAAAAATGTCACATTTTAATGACTGAGGGTATTGTATTAGGTCATTACATTTCCTCCAAAGGTATTGAGGTTGATCCAAAGAAAATACAAATTATACAAGATTTACCTGTACTTACTTGTCAAAAAGATGTGTGTAGTTTTCTCAGACATGTAGGGTATTATAGAAGATTCATTCAAGATTTCAGTAAGATTGGCTCACCACTTTTTGTTTTGTTAGGGAAGGATAATAATTTCTCTTGGAATACAGATTATCAACATGCCTTTGAAACCATCAAAGATAAACTCATTTCTACACTAGTGTTACATGCACCAAATTGGGAGCTACCATTTCACATTCATATCAATGCCTCTGATACTTCAATGTGAGTTGTGTTAGGATAGAAAGATCGTACACTCCTTTATTCCATTTACTATATAAGTAAAAACTTTACTAGTGCAGAGGTAAATTATATAGTTACTGAAAAAGAATTCTTAGCTATTGTATATGCAATAAATAAATTCTCTCATCATATCACAGGGTATAAAGTGTTTGTTCATACCGACCATTCTGTAATTTGATTTTTAATGAATACAACTATTGTTACTAGAAGAATCATTAGATGGTTATTATTATTAAAAGAATTTGACATTACTATACTTGATAAGCCTAGTCGTGAGAATGTTGTAGATTTCTTACCCACATTACCTAATGTCGATGAACCAACTCTAGTTGATGATACTTTTCCCAATGAACATCTATTTGCAATATCTGTCAAAAGTTCTTGGTTCGTTGAAATTTCCAATTACTTAGTCACTTGCAAGCTTCCTCCCCATTCCTCTCCTTGAGAGCCAAGGAAACTTGTTGGACTTAGTGGACAGTACTCTTGGATTACTAGACAATACTCTTGGACAGTAGCCGAAGATGATGTCTTCAATATACTTCGAGTAAGCCATACCAAACCATGCGGGGGACACTTTGTAGCTCAATGCACTGCCAACAAGATCCTCACTTCTAGTTATTACTGGCTAGGACCTTATGAAATTAAAGTTGTCTACGATAATGGTGCCGATCAAACTTCACACTATGGACTCCGATCGCATGGCACTTGTTGTTAATGGTCATCGTCTGAAGTTATACAAGTAGCCTATCACAAAAGAAAGTTTTATTTCCAATTTAAAAAAGGAACTCCATGTTTTGGATAGAGTTCTTGTTGCCTCTCCAAGTACCTTTGGTACTTCAATTGATCTAAATTTTAAAAAAATAACAAAATATAGAAATGAAAACCCTCAGGCATTGCTAGATAGTTACAATTTGAAAATCAGGTTTCTGGCATATTGTAATTGAAATAACTCTTAGAGGTGAAAACTAGGTTTTTGATGCCTCTAGGCGGTAAACGAATGAAAATTGGTTAACTAGCGGTCGTTTGTTGTTAAAAAAAAAAATAACAATCTAGAAATAAACAAATAAATACAAAGATCATTTTTTGTCTTCCTGTTCTGCTATAGGAACTTCTTTTTTTTGTGATCCTCTGTTGCTAGGTGTGCCCACATCAGCATTCACTTTGATGATTCTCCAATAGCACACTTTTCTTTACTTTCTCCACATTGTTTGCCAGTGGCCACCTCATCAAGTTTATTCACCACGCGTCATCCTTTCCTCCAGTGCTCATTGATTTGCTTCTGTATGGGAATCTGACGTGGTTCAGTTGCGCCTGCCATTGGTTTACCCTTGTGAAACTACCAATGTTGTGGATAGTACTTTCATCTCAGTAACTAATGCATTTTTTTATTCTTTTCTAAACAATTAAATGTCTTGTTTTTATATCTAATTAGAATTGCAAATCCACCAAGGATGGTGTCGTGCCCAAGCTGGGGGGAAGGTTGTCAAGTCAATCACTTTACCTCATGTGATTGCTCCTTTCAGAGTAATTTCCTGAGCCTGTGACACCTTTCTTGACTGGAACTTTACTTAGACAAAATTCTGTAACTTTCTTCATCAAGTGCCAAGCAACATGACAAAGTTCACCTAGCATAACTTCCATGACATTCATTATCAACACAACACATCAAGGATATTGATAACATACACTTATCATGAACTTACACATGAACTTCAAAAGATAAGGTATGACTGTGTACAGATGATACTTTTCCCTTATTTCACATCATCACTGCTCCTGTTATCTACTGGTACAACTGTGTACAGATGATACTGATCATCATATCTCCTTTGACATCACATACAATGGTATGCCTTCGACACCACAACTCAGTTGACATCAATGACAACATATGCAACACCATGTTCCTTTTAATGGTTTCCTGATTCTTTTTAATCCCACAATCTCTTGTTCCATAGATTCCCATTTATCAAAGGTTGAAGAGAACTTTTCAACCTCTTTCTAGATGTCCTCATCAACTTCCTCACTCTGCCACTTTACATTATCTTTATAAATTTCCTTCTCCATTTGTTGAATTTTGAGCTTAGCAATGTGAAATTAAGAAAGTTGTCACTTCATTACATTATTATGTAGGATTAGGCTTTCTTGCAGTCTACTCACCCTAGCCTCTAGGGTTATATAAGAGCTACAAAAGGGATTGCCATGCTTAGACTGAGTCAAACGAATAGGAGCATGAGGGGATTCTAGAGGCATCACCAAGGCCAACTGAAATGGTTTTATAAGGGGGTGGAGGGGAGGCATCTAAATGGGTTGACACTGCAAGACCTGGTTGAGGGGAAATAGGGAAGGCCTCTTTGACAAATTTGTTTTGCAATAAAGAGGGTTCAACCTAAGAAGCTAGGGGGAGATAGCAGATGGGAATTTCCCTTACTCAGGTTTAGGTTTTTCTTCCCTTTATATCTAGGGTGAATACTATGAGAAACATACACATTAGGATCTTGGGTAGGGATCGACTTTATAGGGTTAAGAAAATCCATTTTTTTACCCTTACCTTTGATGTCATGAGGTAGAGAGATATCATCATGAGAAGACTTGGCACTTTGTTCAGCAGGAGGAATGTGGATCTTGGCCCTCAGAGGGGGATTACTTTCCTTATCAACGGTAAATTTCAATTTCTTTGGTCTAGAGCCCTACTAGGTTTGGTGTGGGACTAGGAAAGGGTTGTAAATACGTGGGATGAGGGGTGGGGCCGGGGTGTGGTCCATTTGAAAGTGATAGAGGCAATATATAAGCCTTGGTGAAGGGGGAGTTATTTCTTACCAATAAGCACCTGAAGATTAGAATCCTCAAGGAAGGAGAAAATCTAGAATGCAAAGTTCAACCTAACACCATGCCTCAAATGATTAAGCATAGGGAAAAGATAGGAATAAAATCTCTTGTACCTTCCTTCAAGGGTGATAAATCTCATTGGCACTTTTGCCACTGTCTTCCACACACCCGGGAGGTCCTCTCTATTGTAGTCATTCTACAATCTTTCAACCTTTTCACCTCTCTTAAGGAACTGCTTCTTGGCATCATGGTTATGACCCTTTATTTTCTTAGGAAGACATTCACCCTCCATACTAAGACCTGTCACCATAGCTATAAGTTCTTTAGAGACCTAGAAGGAAATACCTTTAACATACACAATGCTAGCTTTCTAGGAGGCTACAAATTCCCTAGAGAGTACAATATTGTACCCATTCATGACTTGTTTAAATTACTGAAATTAAATGAATTCAATACTTAAAATAACATTCCACTAAACTTTTGATATAACTCTTACTACTTTCTAATCACCAAGATTTGAAGTGGGTGAGGTGAGAGCATACAGTAAGTGTTCTACAAGTTCATGCATAAAATAAAAGAACTTTCCTATACATATTAACAATATACCAAATGATTGCTTTATGCATCCTTACTGATAAAAAAAACAATATATCAAACGATTTATTATCTTTACCAAATTTTCCTTTATGCATCTACATTAAATATATTTCTCATCTACAATATAACATCTTCATAACATTATTGTAAAGAGCTTCTGGATTCAACTGTGTGTGTTTTTGCATCGACGTTTCGGATCATACACAATGATCCATCATCAAGAAGAGGAGTTATGGTTTGGATGGCAAACATGACCTTTTTAAAGAGATAAGTGGAGAGGAAAAGAAAGGAACAAAATACGAGGGGTAGGAAGAGAGGAGAGAAAAAATAAAATAAAAACAAGAAAAATAACAAGAAACCAAAGAGAAAATAAGTGAATGAGAGAATAAGTGTCAAACCCAACAATAAAGAAACCATAAAAACAAACAAATGTAAAATATATATATATATATATATATATATATATATCATATATATGTACTAACACAAGCATAGAAAAAGTATGAGTATGAGTAAAAAATAATAAAATGTTCCTATATATATATACACACACACACACACACACATACAACAAGTATAATATGTTAAGAGTAGGCAAAGAAAACCCAAAAAGATAAAAAGAATAGTGAAAGTCATAAGCAAAGACACTAAATTTGAAAACGAAACCCAAAAAACCTAGACAAAAATGAATGCATATATAGCAAATGATGAATAATAATATAATAATAATAAAACAAATAATGTGTTAAGGGTACATGAAAATATAAAAGATACACATGCCTAACACTAAAAACATGCTCACACAAAACATTAAACATGTGTGTGTGGGTACATATATATAACTAAAGAAAATGTGTATCACTATATATAATAATAAGAGGGAAAACAAAATAAGTAAATAAATGCGAACACACAATAACAATATAACCAAAAGATGCAAACCCAAGAAATACATAATAAAACATGTGTTATGTGTGTGGTATTGTGTGTGTATATATATATAATTGTGCGTGTGTGTTAGGAAGCCAGGGGGAAGAAAGTCACAAGAAGGGAGAAAAAACAACAAAGGACTGAAGAACACAAAGGAGGGGGGAGAACGAGAAGAGGTGTAGAACTAAGTCAAGAAACATGTAGGAGAAGAGGGGGCCGTGAGAGGTGAAGCTGAGGCAACCCAGGAGGAGAGGGAAAGGAAAGGAGAAGGGGGTGAGGAAAGGTAAAGGAGAAGAGAAGGTACCAGTTAATGAGGTCAAGGAAGAGGATGGAAGGTTATGGTCAGAGGAGAAGGAGGGGGAGGACACTCACACACAATACTATTATTGTGTGTGTGTTATATATATAATACCTACACAAGTAACCCTAATCATGTGCCATGTGTGTAGGTATATATATATATATACCTACACACATGGCACATGATTAGGGTTACTTGTGTAGGTATTTTATACACACACACACACACACACACACACACACACACACACACACATACCAACACACATTCCACATGATTAGGATTTCTTGTGTATGCTTTCCTTATTTTGTTATGTATTTCTTGTGTATGTTTTTCTCCTTTTTGTCTTCCTGTGTTTTCCTAACATTCTTGCACACGTGGGACACATGCTTTGTGTTTCTTGGTTTGTTTTATTATTATTCATCATTTGCTATCTATACATTTGTTTCTATTTTTTATCTAGGTTTTTTGGGTTTCATTTTCAAATTTAGTGTCTTTTCTTGTGACTTTCATTATCCTTTTTATCTTTTTGGGTTTTCTTTGCCTACTCTTAGCATATATATATATATATATAGAGAGAGAGAGAGAGGAACATTTATTATTTTTTATTCATACTCATTGTAACATCTAGCCCTGCAACTTAGAAGGGTAAGGCCAAAAGAGGACAAGATAAATTTTTTTGACATAAATAGATAACATACACAAGATACGGTTGTCGATTCGATATGTTGATAACATGCATGGCCAAGTATGGCCGAATGTACAACCCAAAGGAGAGGACTAATTCACTCTCCAGAGGAAACATTGTTAAAACTACGTCCATTTTAAACACCAATTCAAATGTTCCTAATATCCATTTCCACTTTAAAACACAAAGCCATGATGATCATCAAAGTACAAGCGGGTCTAATACCAACACCGAAAAACCGTAAGCCAAATATAGAACAGCATCACATTTCTTCTCATTAAATTACATGATTACATTCATTCTCTCAAAAGAGTACAACTACATAAAAGAATATACAAGAACAATGGCATAGCCATGAATATGATAGAATAACTACATGAGTACATCAACTGATAAAGTAATGGAGAGAGAGAACATCTCCAATTGGTGCTCCAAAACTTGTTCACCGGTCCCCAATGGTGGTGGCAATGCCTCCCAACCATGTAGACTCAAAAGAGACCACCCCACCATGCTTGGAGGTAGTCACAAGGCCCAAACAAAAGTAACAAGGTAAAGGTAAACATGATGGCCGACACTCAAATCAATCACGGAGTAGACACGGAAAACAATGCATAAAGCCAAAGTCATAACATAGAGATGCTCATCAAATATAATGTCAGGTGCTACTCACGACTACAAAGGTACAAGACACTAGGGTGTAGATCGGATGGAGTGTCAACATGCGTGCACAAAGGGATGGCACCATGTGGAATCAAGTCCACCTCTCATACAGATGAGGAGACTTAATCATGTACGAATTAATGCCCCGCAAACGGATCGGCCTTCTCATATGTATCCTTAGCCTTTACAAGTGCTCAAGGCCATGCACAAGGACTCAATATTTTAGACCTAAGCTCATCTCGTTTAACTATGTTGGGTGAATATTTTGTCTTCAACTAACTGAAGGCAAAATGGTTATATCAACCACAGTGTAATGAGATAAATCTCTCCTCTCAGCAAGGGGAGGTTCCCTATTAACTATTACAAACTTATTTACACTAAAAACTAATTTTAGGGTGAAACCATGTCATCCATTTCTCTTTTTTTAGAAATGATGTTTACAATATAAAAGAGCACTTTCACAATACAAATCAAAATAACCAAGAAACCTACGAGAGCACAAAGTCTATCATTGCTCCTTATACTGATTTACAATTTAGAACCAAGTAGGATAAGGTGCAGCTCAAAGTCTTCACTGAATACTATGATAAAACATACGATCACAAAAGATAACAGCAGCTCAAAGTCTTCTCAATATCTTTTACTCAAACACATCAAATCACAAACCCAAAGATAATTATTGTAGCACAAAGTCTCCAAAATTAACTTTAGAACATCTCCCAGATTATCCAAACTCACACTACAATTCAATCAAATAGATAAGATAGCATAAGGAAAAGGGCATAAGAACAATTTCCAATACACCACAAGTTATTCCAATGCAAAGATTAAACGATCACTTGCTTTCTATTCACTTGATAAAATATGATTTACAATTTGAACACAAAGTCTCAAAATGCTCTTTAATTTGGCAGAGTTTCACCTCAATAACTAAAGATAAAAAATACAATAGAGGCCCTCTTTATTTATAGGGAGGAGCCTAGAGCAAAAATAGGAAAATCCTAACTACTTTGACTTATTCAAACAAAAGAGTCGTATTTGAGTTATGACTTCTTTTGTCTCACATGTAATTACATTTTAGAAAATTACACATGAGTATGTCCATAACAAAATTCAAATTACATATACAAGAATAAAAATAAACTAAGGTATCAAAAAGGAACTTCAGCTTCCTCCATCATTCTTCTTCAAAAAGTTCTGATATATGGTTTGCACTACTACCATTTCACACACATCTGGCTTGGTTGTATTCTCTGAGATAGTACGGGCCTGGAGAACTGTGTCTTTCACTGCCTTTATTGCCTTCTCATGCTTGTCAAGATTGTCCTTCAGATTTTCAAAAGTTGAATGCTGGTCATAAAGGCTATCCATCAAAATCACTGTAGGCACTTTGTCTTCAAATTTTTGTTGCACCATTTTCTCAAAAGCATCTATCATTTCCTCTGCTGAAAGAAATTTGTGACCTTCACCTGTCAGAGTGCATGGAAGTTCCTCCAACCTATGTAGAATTTTCACACACTAGGCACAAGTCATTAAGTAAGCCTTTTATTATATTGATGCGGTGAACAAGAGATTCCTTAGTCTTAAGATAAGACTCCCGATTTGAGATGACCCCAATGGCTATCAAATTCTTTATCTTAATCTTCTTCATCTTTGTCCACTCCTCTAAGCTTTCTTCCTGATCCTGCAATTCTTGAGAAAGTAAGTCAATAAGATTATCAAGCTCAGCTTTTGCTTTATCCATCTTTTCTTTTCTTTCTACAGTAGTTTTCAACAGAACTCTTCCTTGTGCTAGCAACCGCTCCACAATATCGCCAACTACTCTCCCTTCGGCTTGAGCTTTTTCCACCTTCTGAATCAAAGGATCTTCTACAGTTACCACCATAGTTTCCACAATCTCAGATGACTGCACTATTTTTTGAAGAACATCGGCAAGTTGTTCTACTTTAGCTTTATACTGCTCTTTCTCCTTCTTAACCTCAACATATTTCTCAAGCAAGGTACTGGCAGTAGTTTGAAAATCTGCCTTAATACCTTCATGAGTTAGCTTACATAGCTCAACTCTTGAGACAACATAATCATTCATATCAAAACTGTCAATAATAGCATCCTCTGGTGGCTTGACAATTTTTGCATATCTAATTCCTTTTTCATTGATAAGCCTAGAAACAATCTTGGGCTTCTTCTTTAGAGTCTTTGATTTGACAAGCAGCAGCTTCTCAATATCAATCTCATCTGGTGAAATGGCTTGCTTCTTTGTCCTAGGAGTGTATGTACACAACCATAGAGGAAGTATAGAAGCACCAACATTCAGGGAAGAATCTACTACCTATTTTGCTGGATCCATACTCACACCTGTTATGGTCACAATAGCACTGGTGTTGGTAAAAGTTACACCGGTGTCAACAACTTTCTTTGAACCATCCAAAAGATGTTCCAAAACAGATTGTTCACCAATATTAAAAGATGGAGAAGAAAAACTTGGAATAGAAACAAAGGAATCAAACACAGTTCCAAAACTTGTTCTTAATGAAGGGGGGGTATTATCAGAAGAAACAACAAAAATAGGTGAAATAGGAACACTTGAAACTACTAGAAAACTACCAGAAATAGGAGCATGAGGAAGGGGTGTAGAAACTTGTGATTCAGTTGGAAAATTCTTCTTAGGAGACTAATGTGGATCACCAAGTTGTTCCTACTCTACATTCTCATCCTTGCCTTGTTCTGTTTCGTCTTCCTCATCAGACTTATTAGACATTTCTATTTGTTGACATCCTTAGATTTCTCAATATTTTTCTTTTTAGTTTCAACATCTTCAACCTCCATTTGCTCAACATTTGTGTCTTCGGCACCTGATTCAGTGACATTAGAGGTTCCTGCCACCTCCTTCTTCTTCCCTCCCTTAGACACAAATTTGACTTTTGGCTTATGTACCTTAAGAGGGAGTGTCACTTTTGTTCTTGGTCCAGTTTTCCACCTTTTTACCTATTTGCTCTTGGACTTCAGTCTCTGACCCTGTAAGGAATTCTTTCAAGCTGATCCCTTTACTATCTAATCATACATTTGTGTTATCCAGGATTGGTTGAAACCTTTTCCTTATTGAAGTCTCTTCTTTGACTGACCATCTGACCTTTGGAAGGGGTGATGCCTCAATGTTCTCAATATTGTATTTGGGATCTAAAACATTCCCATCATCTTCCATCCCATCTAGAATATCCGCAAGGCCCAGCTCTTCGATCTGACTTAAATGAAGTCTGTAAAAGTCTAGTTTTCTGGTCTCATTTTGTGTCCTAAGATCAGCCCAAATATCTTCAACCATAGGCATGTGGAAAGTTGACTTTATTTTGATTTTATCCTGTACCCTCCTGAAATAAAAATGATCTCTTTTCTTTAAAGTCTTCACTGTGACCAAGTGCATCTCAGAATCAACTATTTTTTCCTTGGTAGCTGACTGAACTGAGTACCTTCCAATTTCTACAGGAAACTTTATCCCTGACTTTTTCAACTCCATTTGTTTATTGTGCACCACAATGAGATGCCTACACAATTCCATGAGAACAATCCTATCACTGGGATATTGTGGAAGTATATATGGATAACCAGGATAATATCCCACTCTAAGATATGTGAAGGTTGGAAATTGTAAGAACAAATAGCCAAAATAATTCACCACTTGTCAAGCTTCATCTGAAACTCTCTTTTGTACCAGTTCATTATCCCATAGGCACAAAAACACTAAAAAGAAAGCATCATTAACCCTCCAGAAATGATGGATTGATCCTTTTAGAGTGATTTGAGGATAGTATTCACACACGGGAACCAACCTCCTATCACCAACCTGAGTAAGACCAAGAAAGCTCCTCATGCTCGCAGCAACATACACAAGATATGAGGTCATATAAAATTTGAATGTTGTGTTGACTCTCACCAATTGCTCATGCAAAGCATTACTAATCTGTTCTCCCCAAAATATTTTTTGTGTGCCCTGGAGAATCACCTTGATGTATGTGTACATCCATTCCTAAAACTTGGAGGAAGAAGGGAGTCCTCTGATACGACTCAAAAGTGTGATTAAGTCACAGACCTCCTCAACAAAGTCACTCCTCAGGAGATCTTTTGGCCATCTGGTCAAATTGCTCTGAGGAATTTTTAACCACTTACTATTTATGTATCTCCTTGTGGCTTCCACATCTTCATCATAATCTTTTTGCCCTTGAGCAAAATCAATTTGTCCAATATTTTCAATAGGAGGACACATGAAGATTTTGTCAAGAAATTCCGCATCCAATCTCATAATCACATTCTCTTGGGAATCTGATACAGTCCTATCATCCCTGTTATAATGACTAGCTACCTGAAGAACAAACTCAGGGCTATGGGTAGCAACTGGAAAAGAGGCAACCAAGTGAATGTTGATGTCAATGATCTTCTACATGTGTCTGGAAGGATTTGTCTGTTTGGTTCTGTCCACAAACTCTACCATATCCACATGCCCTATTTCTGTATCTCTGATTTCATAAACATTAGACTGTACTGAAGTAACAGGGAAGACCTCTTGGTATTTGTACTTCATGATCTTAGCTTTAGATGGAGACAGCTCTGACATCAGCTTTGGAGAGAACTCTAGAAAAGATATCTACCACAGATGTTTGCCGAAAACTGCAAAAAGCCATGATCTCGCAGTTAGGGGGAAAATGGGTAAATTGAGATTACTACAATTTGATGATCATGAACAGGGAAACATGCGTTGAAGGGCTTGAGTGCGCGCAAATCAAGGTAAAAGGTGAAAGCAGGTTAACAAGCTTTGAAAGGCAAATTTTTTTCCAATGTTAGAAAAAATTTAGGAAAATGTGCATGGGCGGTCAAAATGACTGCTCCTGCACAAGGGACCATTCTCTTACCATGTAAAGCTAGTCAATTTGACCACTATTGCATGTTGAAAAAAGTAGGGTTTCAGTACATGTGTAAGATCGGCCAAAAGGGCCGCCATTACATGTATGAGGTAAGATAATGTTCATGATGTAAGGGCGGTCAATTTGACCGCTCTTACACATGTGGGTAAAATAGCAAGTTTATGTGAGGCACATGCAAAGGCCGTGAAAAGGTTCGCTAGTGCATGTTGAAGAGAAAACTTTGATGTATACTCAGTTGGAAAGACCACTTATGCATGTGTTTCAGAAACCCTAACTTAGATATGCAAGAGCGGGAGTTTCGGCTGCTTATGCACATTAGTAGGTAATGTATAAAGGTCTGTACATGTAGGGAAGACCATATAAGGTTCATGTAGGGGTGGAGAAAATCGCCTCCCTTACATGAAGTATGAGCACAAAATGCAAAGGAAAAATGTGTATCGGTAGCGGTTTTAACCGCCGATACATATTAAGGAGAACAGGTAAATACCTAAGTTTAACATGGACAATAAAAACCTGACCCATTTAACAATGCAGTCAAAACAAAATGAAAACTAGGGTTTAAAGAAAAATGATGAAAAATACACACAAATGATACAATTCAACTAATCTATAAAAGAGAAATTCTAACAAAACAAAAATATAGATGTTAAACTCATACGAAACCCTAGCTCTAAAACAAAAACAAGAATCAAAAACATCAACTTACTTGGTGAAAAAGCAAAACCCTAAATGCAACCAAAAAATAAAATCCGCTTAGATCCAGAATCCACGCGAGTGTCATGAAGAAAAACCAGTATCAATGAGGTATCAGGTTCGTTGGAGGTTGTGGAAATGAAAGATAAGAAAATCAAAATGAATGTAAAACACTTTAAAAGGCTTTAAAGTTATGCATTAAACATTGCACGAGTGCCATTAATGCCCACTTCGAGTTAGTCGATTTTGCGGGATTTACTCGGGTGGCAAAACCTTCGACATTACACAATGACTTTGAACATGCCGAAGTGGCGGATATGACCGCCTTTGCATATAAATCAACCATGAAAAGAAGCATATGTCTAAGCGGTGATTTTGACCGTTATCGCATATAAGGCAAAAACAATCATGTAAGAGCGGTGAAAAGATTCGCTATTATAGGTAAAACAACAATGAACATGTAAGAGCGGTGATTTTCATCGCTATTACATGTTAAAACATGAAAATTTTCTAACACCCCAAAATAGTCAGAAATTGATATTTTGACAAGCTTACGACCTAGTCGATTTTCAAGATTTTTGAGAAATCGTCCTAGGGGAATGTCGCAAACTATTTCAATGATGTTAGATGACTTTGCACGAGGCCAAGAGAACTTGTCTCAATTTGCAAACTTAGAGTGTAGACTACAAAATGGACAAGTTTCGTAGGGGTTGTCTACAAAATTGAGCACAACTAATTTTGATAAAAACAAACTAAATGAGGCATACAAAACCCAATTAAAAACAATCCAATAAAAATAGGTGACACGGTGAGTGTCCCATCTACATCCCCAAAGTATTTGGAATAGCCACAGAGGGTAGGGGACGTGTCCCAAGGACACCACATCTAACTCAACAGAAATACAATATGTTTTTAAATATTAAATACAAAATTACAAAAAATGTGATTTACAAGCCAAAAGCTTTCGATGGTAGTGAGATTTTATTGAAAACAGCCCTTGTTAGTTAGGTCAGTTGTGTAATAACTCTAGTGACCCCAATTTGATCACTCTTCACAAAGGAATGCACGAGTAATATAAGAAGAGGCATGACAAATGGTATTGCAAGTCTTCTCACAACATGAATTTTACATATTGTCTACCAAATTTAACATAATCACAAAAAGAGTAAAAACAAGGACTTGCAAAAAGGAGATCTTAATTTTCCTCCTATAGTATTTCCCTTAGATCCTTGTGTTGTGAGGCAGATTTTCCTCATTAGAAATTATGTGACCAAATTTCAATGCACAAACACAAATCAATATATCTAAAGTATTTCAGTGCCAAGTCATTCTTTAACTCAAAAACGATAGTTTCCACAAGGCTGGTGATTTAGCAGAAACTGACCCTAATAATCAAAACAAAAGCCACTCAATCTTCTCAAGATGAGTTGACATAAAAATCTCTATAGAAAGTCAACGTATAACACAAGGGTTCCATGGGACTGAGATCTCTTCAATATCTATCATTGCGTCCCAATTTTTGTGTATGGCTGCCCTCATTATTTTCTTTATAAAATCGAACCTTTGTTTGTTTTTTAAACCTTAAAATTATAAAATAGAAAACACATGCTCTATTTTCTATCTTAAAGAGTACAGGAAATAGTTTTGTAGGTCTAAAATAATTTCCAGGAAAGAGGCGATGCAAATATCTTGCATTGAAATAAATTTTGGCATATTTCTTTTTTTAAAACAAACGCAGTAATGGGGGTTTCAGTTCGTCTGCAGTTAATTAAAATTGCAGCAGACAGAGTTTAGTTTTTGTGCAGTTAATAAACTTGCAGCAAGCAGATTTTAGTTTTATTGTGCTAGAAAAATAATTAATTGATGCAAATACCTGTAGATTGCACTCCCCTTCACCTCAAATCTTGCAAAATGATAAGCTCACCTAAGTTCTTCCTTTCCTCAAGGCAATGTCAACTCATGAGATGCACTGATTGCAGGATACACACCAAATGGATTTGTTGAAATAACTTTAGAAACTTTCATGCAAATGCAACTGGCAAGTGCAAGCCAGCCTCCACAACCTTTTCTGCGTCCTCACTGCCTATGCCAACGAAAACATAGAGAAGGTGAACAACTGTTTGACAGAATGCCTCAAAGACATGTTTCTCATCGACTGCAAAGATTGTAGGTTATGCACAAAATGAATTTGTTGAAAAGGCGTTAGAAATTTTTTAAGCAATGCACCTAGTAGATGTGAAGCCACATTCCACGATTGTACCCAGCATCCTCACTGCTCATGCCAAACTGGGGCTTTGGAACAAGGTATGGACATCCATCAAAATATAACGACAGGGGGATTTTTGTCAGCGATTTTAGTTGGAAATGCTTAGGTCGACATGCATGCAACCCGTGGAGGCATAGACCAGGAATGTGATCTACAAGAATGGTCATTCGCAGGTCCCCTTCTTGTAGGCATAATTCCACGCCCTTTTCCTGGGCAGCCACCAAACATGCAACTCCCTCCCTCTCCAAAACAACAATTAGGGTTACGTTTTTTTTTTCCAATAAGTGGATGTGTCCTTTTTACTAAAGAGACAACTCTCAAAATTGAACCACTTCCTAATTAAACAAATCGCACCTCTATCATATTAATCATAGCCTTTTATGTATATAATAACTAGCACACTTTATCCATTTAAATTACATACTTCACAATACAAATCGTCACCTTCTCTATGGTAAACCACATCCATCACTATAATATGTAAGACATTCTTTTTGTCTTATACGAAGCTCTTTATGGGGATCGACCACCTCTTTCCAAGCCTTCTCCATAGTAAACCACATCCATCACTATAATATGTAAGACATTCTTTTTGTCTTATACGGAGCTTTTTATGGGGGTCGACCACCTCTTTCCAAAACCCTAACACCCCAAAAGGGCTGCAACCTAAAAGAACAAGCTACCCAAACTCAAGAAACTCACATGGAAGACAACCACCGTGGCCCAACAATTAGCACAATGCCATAAAAAAAATGTATGAAATACATGAAGGCAACTAACAAAGAACTAACTCAAACACCAAACCCACACGGATCTGACTCACCGAAGGATAGAGTAATCGGATGACAACCGGATGGTGTCTGAGGCAAAATATGACATCAGGAACTCATCCCTGAACGAAGATGAGGTCGAGACTAAGGGGATTTGGCATGTGTGACTATTCTCAGTAACCACCACCAGGGAATAAGAGTACGCTTAGGCCTATGAGACCAGGCGGAGTCGATACCCAGTACCTGCATCACTCTGATCACACGTCAAAGCACATGTGCATATAACATACATCATAGCCGAAGCAATAGTAAGCATCTAATCCAGCATGATAACCAATCATGTCAACATCATAATAATATTAGAATCCATCAAGGAAAAGCAACGACCAAAATGCGAACACGGGGGTCGTTACACATACTTTTTCTATGCTTATGTTAGTATATATATATATATATATATATATATATATATATATATATATATATATATATATATATATATTACATTTGTTTGTTTTTATGGTTTCTTTATTGTTGGGTTTGACACTTATTCTCTCATTCACTTATTTTCTCTTTAGTTTCTTGTTATTTTTCTTGTTTTTATTTTATTTTTTCTCTCCTCTCTTCCTACCCCTCATATTTTGTTCCTTTATTTTCCTCTCCACTTATCTCTTTAAAAAGGTCTTGTCTACTATTCAAACCATAACTCCTCTTCCTGATGATGGATATATATATATATATATATATATATATATATATATATATATATATATATATATATATATATATATATATATTACATTTGTTTGTTTTTATGGTTTCTTTATTGTTGGGTTTGACACTTATTCTCTCATTCACTTATTTTCTCTTTAGTTTCTTGTTATTTTTCTTGTTTTTATTTTATTTTTTCTCTCCTCTCTTCCTACCCCTCATATTTTGTTCCTTTATTTTCCTCTCCACTTATCTCTTTAAAAAGGTCTTGTCTGCTATTCAAACCATAACTCCTCTTCCTGATGATGGATCATTGTGTATGATCCAAACGTCGATACAAAAACACACATAGTTGAATCCAAAAGCTCTTTATAATACTGTCATGGACTGTGGAAAACTCATGCTTACTATCCTCATCCAAGTAGTTAATCTAATTTTACAACAATAATTTTCTTTATAACTTAATTCATAGAATTCACAATGACTACACTCCTAATTAATCTATACAATAATTCCCTTTGGAACCCAAATTCTTTCAATAATATTATTCCATGGAAAACTAAACAAAAACAAAAGAATACTGTAATAAAATGTTAGGATCTAACTATCCATCATAATTAATATAAATTGATAATTGATAGTCTTCAATCTCTGATAGAAATGGAGATACCACATTTATCCTATCAAGAAAAACATAAAATGAGGAAGAGAATGAATAATATGAAGTTTTGTTAGAAAACATCAAATAAGACAATTTAAAATTCACTACCTATCATGAATTATAATGAAAGTTTGCTCATTTATAGAATCTGAATCAAAAATTATATAAAACTCCATTTAAAGAAATTTATCACCTATCATAAAATACAACTAATCTCTTAACTAAATTAGATATACTTGTAGTGTTTGTATCACCAGTAACAGAAAGAAGGTTTTGGTAGACCAAGGAATAAGTGATGAAAAAACAAAAACAAGTGATGGTTTAATTCCTGGGATAGATGCCTAGCAACATTGTGGCGGAATTGTTTACTTGGAAGTTGGAACAGCACAAAGGTTGTGCTCTTCATAGTATTCACCTTTATTAAAATTGTTTAATAAATAATAAGATATAGATTTTGGTTTATTACCTATGTTTTTTATTAAAGTAAAATGGGGTTTTGAAAGGCCCCCGACCTTTGAGGAAGAAGGAAGATAAAGCAATCAAGGGAATTTGTCTTATTATCTATATTAATAAATCCACCATTTACAACATGCCACGTACCATTTACAACATGCCACGTATTTATTGCAGGTTTACTCAAGGACTAGTTATTAAAATGGAACTAATTTGGATAATAACATCTTCTAACATGTTTTAAAAGAATGAACTAACTAACTAACATGTTATTTTTTAGCTTAATAAATATCTTTAAACCTATGGATTAATCCTTCCAAAATTCTTCCATTTTAACAAAGCATAGAAGAGTTGTAATGATGGACACCATTGTCATTGGCCAGTCCAACCATAATTGTAAATAAAAAATTTCTATATATAAAAAAAATTGAATGATTCCAAAATTATAAAATCACAAATCATACAAGGATATTAACTATTTATTATGGAACTCTTTTTTAATCAGATTTTCCTAACTTCTTAATTTCTTAAAACTCTTAGTTTAATAGTTATGTGAAACAAAAAAAAAATAGAAGATACATTTCCAGTCACCAAAAATAAAATTTGATTACTTGTAATTCCGCAGATAGAAAATCCAAATTATATTTTAACCACAAGTTAAAATGGATCGATTTAAATGAAAGGGCATTGACAATAGATTGGCATTGAATCTATAACTCTATTTTGGGCAATTTTTCTAGCGTATGGCATGAAAAGTATAGAAGAGACTTATACTTAACAAAGGGAAAACAAAATCAGCATTAAAAAAATTCATGAAGCATTGTTGTCAAACAAAAATTGTCATGTGGTAGTGAAGGCAGAACCATTTGGAGATTTAAAGAAATGGCATATCAACAAGGGAGAATGGTGTGTCAATAGAAAAGGATGGCATAGAACTATTATTATTGTATATAGTTTATCTCTGCAACACTATAATTCTTGGGTTTTGATAATGGTGTGGATGATTGGGTTAGGTGACTTGGATGGATTAGGATAATGATAAGGATGATGGTGGGATAACAAGGTGGGTTAACTTGGATTGATGATTAGAATGAATTAGGGTTTTCTTAGGATGTGATTTCTTAGATGATAAGAAAAGATTGGTAGTTTGACTTGGGGAATATCAAACACAATGTAAATGCATAAACACACACGACAAGCACAATGTTCAAATTTCCTTGTAAGATTAGATGTTATGATTAAGCAAACACTTGCAAACACAACAACAAGACCTAATGATTAATCAGGTAGGATATGGCTGATAGGTTTTAAACTAGGCTACACAAGGGTTAACTAAGGGTATCCCTGATATACACAAGGTACGAGGGGCCCAAATCTATGAACACTAGCATGTTGAAGGGATGTGGCATAAGCATAAGTGAATACCACTTCACCTATTGGCAAGAGACACTATATGGATTCATGGTTGTTGTCATTGATGGCAACAAAGGTCATCCCACATATCCGCAAGTCATGATGTGTCTCTACCGGAAGTCAGAATAAAGAATGTTGTGGTCCGGTGAAGAAGAACAGAGCATGTGGCAAGGTCCGACAGATTGGTCCGGACCTCTCAGAGGAAGTGTCTTGGTGCAGTGCGGATTTGGGGAAGTCAAGAGGACTACCTTGAGTGGTATATTCCAAGGATTTAGCTTCCGGTGATGGACAAGGAAAAAGATATGAATGGTTGAGTACCGGATTTCTGAGAGACAGTGAAAACAGAGGAAGAACTGACTGGCAGAGTATCAGACTGCTTTCCGGATGTGTTACTGTTGATGACAGAGGTTGTGAAGGCATGAATCATGTTTGGCCGACATGATTAATGATATCTACAAGTATATGCTTGATCCGCATTGCTTGGTGAGGAAGGATTCAGCCGACAGAATGAGAGTTTGTAAGAAACTAGACTGTTCCGGATGCCGACTAGAAAGGTGATGAAATTACTTGTGCGGATATATATAGAGGATGGATTTAGTTGTGAAATGTGTGTTAGTGTGGAGATAAATGCGAATAAGTCCAGAGAAAGAGTAGAGATAGCAAAAAGGATCCGGTATGTGAAAGATAGCAGAATAAAGAACAGAGGAAAGATGAAGTGCAGCAGATCAGTGTACTGAGCCTAACCGAAACTGAACTCCAGCATATGCAGATGCTTCCAATCAGTTCAAGACTGTGATTCTCATCACTTTGTAGACAGTGTGTCTTCTTGTAGGCAGTGGGCCTCTTGTGAGCAGTGTGCTCGGGCAGTGAGCCCTAATTGGCAAGTGCCATTTTTGTAATTTCCTATTCTTCTAACAGAGAATAATTCTTGGGTTAATCACCCCGTGGTTTTCTCCCTTAACAGGGTTTCCACGTCAAAAATACTGTGTCATGTGTTTCTTATTTCATGGTTAATGTTTTGTGTTTGATTTTATGCTGCTTCAATTAAAAGGAAAGTTCAATAAGGGAAATAATTAGGATAACTGATTCACCCCCCCCCTCTCAGTTATCAACAATTGGTATCAGAGCTAAGTTCCTCCTAATAGAGCCTAACAGCTTGAGGAAGATCTGGGATTTCAAATGGATGCATATGGTTTAAGGGAGCAACTCAAGACTGCCCTTGAGGATCTTGAACAGTCAAATTCTGAAGTCAGTGAATTAAAGGAAAGACTCAAACAGGCTGATGAATTCATGAGAGAATTAAAAGACAAATTAAGTCTCTCTATGAAAAAGAGAAAGGAGCTGCTTCAACAGTTGGCAAGACAAAGTGAAGAAAGCAATACAAATGAGGAATTGACTGAGCAAACCAAGTTATGTGAAAAGTTATCAAAAGAAGTCATTATGTTAAGACATGAAATGGAATCAGGAACTATAAAGTTTACTCAAGAGATTGAAGAAAAAAGAAAGGCTGAAGACAATCTAAGACAATCTCTTAAAGAAAAATCAGAAGAATGCCACCAGATGGACAGGATTATCAGACACCTTGAATCTGATCTTGAAGATGCCAAAGATAATGAAGGAAAACTTGAGGATCAAATTGCCTCTCTCAAAAGAGACCTTCAAACAGCAAACGAATATAAAGAGAAATTCAAGATAAGTTCTGCTCAACTTGAAGTTCTTCTTGGAAGTCAAAAGAGGACAGATGACAAGTATGGCTTGGGATATGAGAAAGGAGAAAGCTCCAGATCCGGTCAGAAGAATCTTGGATCAGAAAATCCAAGGAGCAGGCCTAGAAGACCTCCGGTAAGACAGCCAAATGCTCAAAGATATCCATCCTTCAATGGATACTGCCACAACTGCAACCACTTTGGTCACAAAGCTAATCAGTGCAGAATGAGAATGAATCAGAATAATTCATCCTTCTCCGGACAGTGCTTCAACTGCAAAAGGTATGGACACAAATCCCATGAATGCAGAATTATGCAAGTAAACAAATCATTCAAAGGTAGATGCTTCACATGCAATAGAATAGGTCATATGGCAAATCAATGCAGATCAAGAGGATATCAGTCAAATATGCAAAGAAATGTTATTTGCCAAATCTGCAATAGGTCCGGTCATAATGCTAAAGTCTGCAGAAACAAGAATCAGGACAAAAGAGGTCCGGTGTATAATCAGAATCAAGACAAGGGTAAACAAAAGATGAATGCGGATGAGGTTAGGAATCAGATGAGCAAGATTTGGGTAAAGAAAAGTTCAGAGAATGTAGAGGTTGGATCCGCACCAGACTCTGGTGCTGATATTTCTTCCGGAAATTAAAAAGTAAGCTCAGGCTCAGGGGGAGACTCAAAGAAAATCTTGTTCCCCCAGCCAAACAAGTGGTGCCGGATGTGGCACAAGATGCGGATCAAAGGGTTTGTAGATATGAGTCTTGAGATACTTCAGTCAAGTTTTCAGAGGTCCGCATGGAGTTATGAAGAAGCTATGATCGATCAAATAAGACCTGTTCAGGGAGATGCTCCGGTATGATAAAGGATTACAAAAAGGTCCGGAAAGATCCGAAAATGCACTATCTTGTTCTGCGGATTGGACAGAGTATTTGAGATGATCTTGTAATATGCTACCTCGATTTATTCATGATTGAAAGATCCAGATGATATCCACAGATCAGGACTAATCCGGGATACTCCAAGCTATTCAGACAAGGCAAACCGGAATGATGTAGGTGAAGCATTTATTGCAGACAGGTATTAGGGTTCGCGGAGCAATCTAAGGGATTTCTCAAAGGTCATTTGCTCATTCTGCACTCGAGAAGAAGTGAAAAGTGGAGCTCTGCAACAAGGTTCTTCAAGCACACCAAGGATCTCCTGCCAAAGCTATTGGATAAAGAAATCAATCCAACCACTCCGTGCAAACCGAAGGCGCATAAGGTATTCTCCGTTTTTCATTACCTCACTGCAAATCTTTGAAGAATGGCTACTCCAAACATAGTTAAGATCTCCGATAGACCTCGCCCCTCATTCAAGAAACATCCCTACAAATCATTGGAGGTAGACCCACTAGGAGCCTTCTCTAGTGTTCCTCACGGAGTTTTACACACCGAAGACATTAGGGTTTACATACATGCAAACATTGAGGAATTTGGGGAATTCAAATTAAGAGACCTCTATCACAAGCAGCTGATTGACAATGCTTTTGAGCTTAAACCAGAGTATAAGGATATTCAGAAGAAACAATTTGAGCAATTTATTCATTTCCCCTGCTTTGAAGAAGATGAATGGGTCCGGTATGTACTGAGCAGGATGCATGACAACTTTCTATGGCTAGATAGACCCTGCAAGATTACAAAAGAGGCAATTAGAGCAGTAACTGGTCTATACTCTTCCGGAGGGGTACCTATCCTCAAATCTGTCAAGAACAACATTGTAACTGAGGCCACCGGATCAAAATTTGACAAGAGGGCAATGACCATTGAAGATATTTCGGATCCGGATATCAAATATGCATCAATGATAATAGGATACAAGATCTATCACTCCAGCAGGGAGAATTCTGTATCCGGAACTGCAGTATACACTGCTTTTGAAATGCTAAGGAAAAATGCAGAATATGACCTCTGCGAACTACTGCTAAGCCAATTAATGGAAAATATACAGAAAATCAAGAAGGATAAGAAGAATTCCTTCAAGTATGGTACTCTTATTGTATGTCTATTCTTCTACTTCATGAATGAGCTACCCGGAACAAGTGGATGGGTATGGCAGAATGACAAACCTGTTGCAGTCCAGATAAGAGACTACTTGCATGGACTTGGGGATGCAAAAGCGAGAAATTCAGCTCTATGGGGATACTTCAAAAACTTTCAGAGCATGATGCAAGCAAGAGAGAGAATTCCTCAGTCTCTCATTGAGAAATACAAGGACTCAGTGTGCTTTATGGTTGACACTGATTAGTGCCTAATGGAGGCAGTGGAGCCAAGGACTGTCTGGATCATGCCCATGGGGTATGAAGTTGATGAACAGATAGTGGAGCTGCATGTTCAACACATGCTAAGTCAGCCCAAAGATCCTAAGGCAGAAAGGTTTGGAACCTTTGAGGAGCTGAGTGTAAAAATACATGTAGAACTCAGGGAACCTGAGATTAAAAGAAAGGTAAGAAAAGAAGTAGAGCACATTGCTCAAGGCCTAGGTATCTCAAAGGAGGCACTTGATGCCAGCCGGGAAAAGAGGAGGAAGGCCGAGGAAGAAGAGAAAAGCAAAGAAAGTGCTCCGGTTGGAGCTCCCACCCGGACCAGATCAACAAAGAGATCTGCACCTCCCTCAACCAAAAGTTCAAAACCGGAAGTCCAGGCATCCGGTAAGAGATCCAAGACAAAAGCCACAAGGGCTTATGGAAGCCAAAAGGATGAAGAGGAAACAGAATCAGATGAGGGAGTAAGAGAAGTAAAGAAACAGAAGAAGAAAGGATCCGGTAAGCCCTCCACAGGCCAAGACAAGGATGAAATGGCAGAGGTAACTGTTGAAAAGCCCACTCTGTCACTAGAGAGCATAATCAAGTCGGTCACGGTGGATGGAAACCTTCAACCAATGACTGAATCCTATGATGACTTCAGTGAGGCAGACCAAAAGACTCTGCAGGAAGCCACAGTTAAATATCTAAACATATACAATAAGGCTTTCATTGAGATCATATCTCTCATTCCTAAAAGCCTAGAGAAGGAAATGAAAGTAAGAAAGAATAATGCTCATGCCAAAGATCTTGAGATCCGGGAGCAGATAGCTATTCAGCTATATCCTCAAATTGATCCCAAGACAATGAACATTATCTTCAAGGACTGCAAAGATGAGTTCAGAAGCAAAGCCAGGATGAATCAACTCATGCTTGGTGAGACTGACAAAGTGGCCCAAGAAACAGAAGAGATCCTCCGGAAGGCCTTCAAAAGGTTCAATCTTCCTGTTGTAGAGGACTTAGGTGCAGAAACAGCTGCTGATTTGGAATCTTCTGTTCCGGAAGAAGTGAGCCCTGAACAGACAAGTGAGGACTTGGGACCCTCTGCTCAAGAAGAAGTGGCCCATGAACAAGTTAGCATCTCTCCTCCGGTTTCCCCTACAGTCTCCGGATCCAAAGAAGAAGAGCAACTACAGGAGAAGGAAGCAGTGGTGAAAGACAAAGAGGTTGACAGTTCTAAGACTGCAGAAGAAAAGAAACATCTGTCTCCGGCAAGAGACACTGCACAAACTGTTCAACAATTTTTGAGTAAAGAAACTCTAGAGATTGATGAACCGGAGCTTCTAAAAGGTCCATTTGATTTTGACTCTCTCTCTCCGGTACAAACAATGAAGATAGCTTCATTTGCAAATGCCAAGGCAAATGAAAAGCTCCTGAAGTCTCATATGGAAGACTGTGAGTTGATAGAGGCTACTTCCGGAGTACTTGTGAAGATCATGCCATCAATCCAAATAGATCCGACAGCCTCCACTTCCGGTAATCTAAAAACCTTAGTCAGCAGTGTTGATACACATTTTGACTCTCTAGAAAAATCAGCTGAAGAAAAGGTCCGGAAGGAATTTTTGGATAAGAGATTTTCAGAGATATTAGAATTAATTTCTAAAGATAGGAAGATTGTAAGCATTGGAATAAAGAGCTTAGAGAATGCTCTTAAGGATGGCGGTGATATCTATAAATTTTGTATATCCTGGTCAAAGGCAACAGCAGCATTTGACAAGAAAATAAAAGAGGAACAGGATAAGCTACAAAGCTTATCTCAAAGTTTTGATCCTCTCTCTTCCTCTATAATAAATCAAGAATGTCAGACTATTGCAGTCTTGAACGAAATAAAGAATCTTGAGAAGGAAAGGAAGAACATCACCAACCGGATGGGAGAACTTAGAAGGATTATAATCCCTAAGTTGGAAACCATGCATGAGGCCATCAGTGATGCTAGGACCACCGCCCAAACAAAAGATCCGACAGATCTCAAGCGGGCAGAAGCGTTTGCATTTTTGTTAAGTGGTCACATTTCAATTTTGGACAGAATGAAGCAAAGTTGGGCTACCGAAATGATTCAATTACAGACATCCTTTGCAGACATTCTTCAATATATGTGAGTATGTAAATATGCGGCTAAGTATAAGAAATTTTTGAAAATTTTGATATGCGGACCCTACCCTTTGCCATTGATGTCAAAGGGGGAGTGAGGAGCAGTGAAAAATGAGGGATCCAACTAAGGGGGAGTTCTGGAAATTGTATATAAAGACAGAGCATCAGCAAAGGGGGAGCATAGTGAAAACACTTAGTCATTTTTCACTAAGTGTTGCCATCAATGCCAAAGGGGGAGATTGTTGGCAAGAGACACTATATGGATTCATGGTTGTTGTCATTGATGGCAACAAAGGTCATCCCACATATCCGCAAGTCATGATGTGTCTCTACCGGAAGTCAGAATAAAGAATGTTGTGGTCCGGTGAAGAAGAACAGAGCATGTGGCAAGGTCCGACAGATTGGTCCGGACCTCTCGGAGGAAGTGTCTTGGTGCAGTGTGGATTTGGGGAAGTCAAGAGGACTACCTTGAGTGGTATATTCCAAGGATTTAGCTTCCGGTGATGGACAAGGAAAAAGATATGAATGGTTGAGTACCGGATTTCTGAGAGACAGTGAAAACAGAGGAAGAACTGACTGGCAGAGTATCAGACTGCTTTCCGGATGTGTTACTGTTGATGACAGAGGTTGTGAAGGCATGAATCATGTTTGGCCGACATGATTAATGATATCTACAAGTATATGCTTGATCCGCATTGCTTGGTGAGGAAGGATTCAGCCGACAGAATGAGAGTTTGTAAGAAACTAGACTGTTCCGGATGCCGACTAGAAAGGTGATGAAATTACTTGTGCGGATATATATAGAGGATGGATTTAGTTGTGAAATGTGTGTTAGTGTGGAGATAAATGCGAATAAGTCCAGAGAAAGAGTAGAGATAGCAAAAAGGATCCGGTATGTGAAAGATAGCAGAATAAAGAACAGAGGAAAGATGAAGTGCAGCAGATCAGTGTACTGAGCCTAACCGGAACTGAACTCCAGCATATGCAGATGCTTCCAATCAGTTCAAGACTGTGATTCTCATCACTTTGTAGACAGTGTGTCTTCTTGTAGGCAGTGGGCCTCTTGTGAGCAGTGTGCTCGGGCAGTGAGCCCTAATTGGCAAGTGCCATTTTTGTAATTTCCTATTCTTCTAACAGAGAATAATTCTTGGGTTAATCACCCCGTGGTTTTCTCCCTTAACAGGGTTTCCACGTCAAAAATACTGTGTCATGTGTTTCTTATTTCATGGTTAATGTTTTGTGTTTGATTTTATGCTGCTTCAATTAAAAGGAAAGTTCAATAAGGGAAATAATTAGGATAACTGATTCACCCCCCCCCCTCTCAGTTATCAACATCACCTTGTGTCCAGAATCACCAGAGGCCACAAGGCTATCCCAATGACTACATAGCTAGATTGAGGTATAGCTTTCGCTCTACCCCCTTTGATATACCCCACCAGAACACGTGGTTGAGGTTGTCCCTAGGGGTGATGAAATCCCCTAGCAGGCCTCCTAGATAGGGTTTAACAAATTACAGCTGTTAATTAACCCTTAGAAATGAAATGTGTGAAAGAAGACAATGCAGGTACTTATTTTTTTAAGATCTCAAAGCCAAATATGTAGGAAAGACACTTGTTCATTTTAGCTTAGATTCCAATGATGTGATAGCAAACTAGATTGAGTTTAAGCCCAAATTGAAGTGTGAAGGCAAGCAATGTTTAAAGATGAGAGATGGATTGGTTGCACCTAATTGTTTTTCGTCCTTAAGTTTTCTGTGTATAATGATGCCCTTGTTGTTCTAGCTCCTTAGATGCCCCTAAAAGTCACCAAGACAAGAAGAAACACAGACTTGCAAGCAAAAGGGGGATTAGGTAAAAAAGATGCAATTTGTTAAAAAATCTAATATGGATGATCTGATATAGAAAAATAAATTGTATAAATAGAAAATTTAGATGATTCTAAGTAATTTAAAAAAAATATCGCTGAAATTGGATACGTTTTGCTCAAGATATGCTTGTTTGAAGTTTTTAAAAGAAGCTGAAGTTTGACTGAGAAAATGACTGATAAAATGATGAAATCACCTGATAAAACCTCCAGAGCTGTGAAGTTAGTCAAATTAGATTTCCAACGACTATAAAAACTTAAAAATCTGACATGATTTACAAAAGTTATGGTAGTTTTAAAAAGAAAACTATTTTAAGCTTTAAAGAAGAAAAACACTATTCACGGCTTGAAAACATTGTTCACTGCCTGAGAACACTATTCACTACCAAAAAACATTGTTCACCGCCAGAAAGCATTGTTCACTGCCGGAAAGAATTGTTCACCGCCAAAAAACAATGTTCACTTCCGGAAAGCACTATTCACCGCCGGGAACACTGTTCACTGCTAGAAAGCACTGTTCACCGCTGGAAACACTATTCATCACCCTACAAACATTGGCTCAAATTTCACCTGCACCAAAAAGGGTCAAATTATATGTTTTTCTTCACCTCTTGGCCCTTCTAGATGTAACCATAATGTTCGTTTTAGCCCAAGAGGTCACCTATAACAATCACTTGCAAAGCTTGACAAACTAGGGTTAGAAAAACACAAATTTTTATAACAAAAACTTGCAAAAAATGAAAGATTTGATCAGGAGAGGTGAGTCCCACCGGGTGTGCCAAAATGTAAACGAGAAATTTGGATAAAATGAAAGATAAAACAACACATGCAATTACCTTTTTACCCAAACCCTTTGAATACCTCAGATGTTGATGCATGCATGTTTGATTGTTGTAGCTTGATTTGATGTTGATTGCTCAATTTTGCAGCATAACGATTGGATTGAGATGGAAATTTGAAGAAGATAGATGGAGAAGATTGGCAGAAAATAGATAGATGATGGATGAGAGGAAGAAATTCGGTAGCATAAGGATATCAACTCAATGCATCCCAAATGGCTTGTGAGAGACCATATTTATAGGCAAGGCTGACTAGGGTTTTAATGTGCAGGGAAGAAGATAAGGTAAGACTTGATTTGATTTTTTGATGAAAGAGGAAATAAAACAAGATAAGATAGGATTTTAAAAAGATAGAAAGATTTGATTTTTTGTTTTAAAGGAAATAAATCGTAAAAAGATGAGAGGAATAATTGATGAATTATCAAATTAAATAAATTAATTAGATATACATGAGTTGCAATTTTAGAAAGAAAGCAAGAGGATTTTATTAATTAAATAAATATTTAATTAATTTAGATTGTGATGGGAGATGATGCGGAAAGATAATTAAATAAATAAAAAATTATTTAATTATAGAAAAATAGATAAGTGACTAATTAAACAATTAAAAATAATTATTTAACTAGAGAGGATTAATGGCCATGAATAATTAAATAAATAAAAATTTATTTAATTATAGAAGATAGGATTATGGGATTGAAAGGGGATAAAATAAATTAGTCAAATAAATAAATAAAAATTTAACTAATTAGGTGATGACATGGGTACCTAGGGCAAAACATGCTAATGACAAGGTGTTGGACATTTTTAGGTGTCTATAGTTCCAAAAGGCGGTGTCCAAGTTTCCTATTGCTTTGAGATCAAGTGAACAAGTTTGCCTTGTCTTATATTGCAATGCGTTTGATTCAAAACTGAGCTATTGTTAAAGAGACAAGGACCCTAAAAGTTTGAGAGATGCCTTTAATACTTCTTTGCACATTGAAAGTAATAGAAGAACCTCAAGGAAAGTAGGGAAAAGGGAAGATGTAAAACTTCTGAAAAACCCTAGAGGTCATGAAAAGGTGACAACACAAAAGGATAAGATGGATAAGGTGATGAATGCATTGAAGGATTTGAACTATAAGATGTCTCAATAGGAAAAGGGTTTGGCAAATGAGAAGCCAAATTTCCAAAGCAATGAAATGCCACCAAGGTTGCATGATCAGCCATATAACACTAATTGGCATAATGGTAAGCCTATTTTAAATAATCAAAAAAATTTGCAGAGTAAAGATCATCCTGATCCATTGAAGAAAATTTTTGCAAATTTTGTGGATGATACTCCATGGTGTATAGCATGCCAATTATCTCATTCACCACATCAGTGTGTAGTAGCACAATCTTTAGAAGAAGACCAGAACACATGTGGTGATTGTGACCTACCTCATGAACAAGATGGGGTAATTAATATGTTGTTTGCTAATGGAGAATGTTCTTCTGACGAAGAGACTAATGAAGTTGATGTTGATAATTAGAGACATATAGCAAGTGCTTGTCAGCAACAAGTATTTTCTAATGAAGATGATGAAGAGAGTTGTGTTGTGAATGCTCCTGAAACTAAAGAAACTAACGTAATTTTGAGAAGATCATTAGCTAAGGAAATTAAGAAACTAAGTGCTACTATTGTAGCCAATTTTAAAAGTAACTACCATCTGAGAAATAGAGTTGTAAACAATGATCTAGGCAAAGCTGGTAGTGTGTTTATCAAGGAGAGTCAAACAAGTAAGAAAAAGGAAGAGCCAAAAGTAAGAAACACAAAAATATGGGGAAAGAAATCTGGCGGGGTACATATTGATGAACCATTGGTTTCTCCATCAACTCTAAGCAAGCCTCAAAAGTTGAAAACGGATGAAGAAAAGAAAAAGAATGTGATTCAAGAGGATGGAACATCTGATATAAATAGAGGACAATCTAAAGATATCCTTGTGGTAGCATATGATGTGCCCAAGTATGCCCCAGTTGACATGTTCCAATTGTTATCATAAGTAAAAGTGTTAGTACCACTTCTTGAGATGACAAGGATTGAAGAGCATAAAAATGTTGAATTAGTTGTAACTTATAATTCCAAATGCCCTCAAACACATTTAAATCCACATCAATTCAATTAACCCTTAAACTATTATGATGATTAAGCCTAAAAGCAAATAACAGAAACTGAATCAACTCAACAACAAACACAAGAAACATCATATTTACATGGAAAACCCAAGAAGGGAAAACCCACGGTGAGGATTAGCTCACAATATAAAGTAGTATCAACACCAAAAAATGATAGGCTCACTGCCAGAAAGCTCACTGCTAGAAGGCTCGCTGCCAAAGGGCTCATTGTCCAAAAGAAAGGCTCACTGCCCAAAAGAAAGGCTTACTTCTATAATAGAGAAGAAGATAGAGGAGATTGTTACAAGGAGAAAACTATCTCAATGCAATAGGGAATTCCACCGCAATACCATCAACACCTTCACAGTCACACTAAAGAATTGGAGACACATTCTGCTCACTACATCTGGTAATCTAACACATGAAAGCTTGTACTGCACCACACATTCAACCACACTGTTATTCACATCACATTCATTGTGTGCACACACAATCATGATTCCTTGATACTTATTTATATTGTCTTCAACCTTGAGAACATTCTCCAAGGTCGGCAAGTCATCTTAACCCAGAAAATTCAAATTAAGTCTAGACCTAAACATTCCTGTGATGGAAAGGAATGAAGGTAGACCAAAACACATCTTAGCTCAGACCTAAATTCATCTAAGCACACCACTTCACACTTTCACAATCACCAAAGCAACTCCACAATTAGTGTAAACACCCAAGGTTGGCCAAACCTGTGTTAACACAATGATCTTTTAAGTACACACTTCCTCAAGACAAAATACAACTTTTTAGACCACAAACCAAGCTTTAACACAATATAAAGTATCCCATGACCATCCTAAAACATCTTGAAATCCAACAAATTCCTCTGTAACCACTTTCACTTGCCACACAACATTATCCTATTTATTCAGTATGCTTAACTATCTCTGTCATGCGCTGAATCTCTAGAAATCAACTTCTGGAGCACCAAACCAAAAACAACTTCGACAGAAGGAAGATATGATCCTTATAAGAACACTCCCAGAACCACAAGACCCAAAACCACTTTGCAGAGAAATGCGGAGCAAAGACATTTCTCCCAGACACCTTTGCAAATCATAGTCTTCATATTGGTGAACACAACTTCCTCTGCACAACGAACCATAACACCAAATTTGGAATACAACATCTCTTATCATCTCTGAACAACATATTCAAACCACAAAGATAGATCTTCAACATAAAGAAAATGCATATCAAAACTAGAACATTACTCTGTAAACTAGAATGCTACTTCAACACACTGTTTCCTTTATTAATCAATTTTTCTCAAAAGCACTTGGAAACCAACCAACAGAAACATATTCTTAACATCTACAACACCTATTCAAAGCAACCAAATAGCTCATACCATTGCATCAACCTCATTTCTTCTCAACCAACCTCATCATCAGAGATAGTATCCACTCAACACTAACTACTCATACTCTTGCACCACCAACTACTCACACAGTTGACACCAATGACAACACAAGCTTGTTGACTTCAATGACAACATCGACAACACATACTTGCAACAAAAAATAAGGTAGTAGCCTTTATTAATGGTGTAGCTATATCTTGTAATGAGAAAAGGTGGACATTTATCCTTAAGAGAGAAAGGAGAAGATAAAATAAAAAGAAGCCGAGGGGAACAACAATGATAACCCTCAAGTATTCTTGGGTGCGACACTTACTACATGCCCCAATCAGGTAGACCCTCTTTATGTAACCTTGATCATAAATGATAAAATGCTAAAGAATTTTATGATTGACTCAGAGGCATCTTATAATATCATGCCAGTTAAAATCATGCAAGCATTGAGTTTGAAAATCACTAAGGCTTATGGAAAATGCTATGCAATGGATTCTATAGAGGTCCCGGTCATAGGGATCATAAAAGAAGTACCTTACATATTGGTAGCATATCTGGGTAAAGAGTTTATGATGAGTGCAACTATGGTAGACATCCCTCCCACCTATGGGATACTTTTGTCTAGAAAGTGGTCTGCTGCCATTGGAGGAAGCATGCAATGTGACGTGTCCTTTTCCACTATCCATATTGATGGCAAGGATGTCAAACTTCATAGGGAGCCTTTGGCTCTATATATAATTGTGGAAGATGAACCTAAAGAACATATTCACTTTGTTGATGTAGACATTGATAACTTCAGGGTTGAGGACATTCAAGAAGAAGAAGAGAAGATAAGAAACATGCACCCATGTAGAAGGAGGTAAAGAAACAAGTAGATAATGATGAATTGTGGACAATGTATTTTGATGGTGCTTGTTCTAAAGAAGGGTCTGGTGTAGGTGTTATTTTTGTTTCTCCCAGTGGTAAAACTTTTAAGTTCTCATTTTCACTAATGTTTGTTTGCACAAACAATGTTGCTGAATATGAGGCCTTATTACTTGGGTTGAAAGTAGCATACAAACATGGAATGAGAAAGTTAAGAGTCTTAGGTGACTCATAATTAATTGTGTCCCAGATTGCATTCTTGTACTACTTTAATCTGATGTTCTTACACATAAATCTTGATCAAAATGCTACAATCTAATATCAACGGAAACCCTAACCCTTAGCCGTTTTACCAAGACTTATGTCAGTTACAAAAATAGGGTTTTTTTATGTCATCCAATAGAAAATAACTCCCGACGCCTTTATAGAATAATAAAAATCATTTGAGGTTTTGAGGTCGCTGTCCCTGAGCCCCCGTGGGGGAACTACCCCTTGACCCCGCCCTATATCATGATAGGGAGTGTGCTAGGGGCACTACCCCTTGACCCCGTCTTGGGGGCGCTGCCCCCAAACCCTCGTTAAATAATTTGGGGGGGAACCACGCCGATAAAAGTGGAGAAAATTTAACCTCCGAGTCTAATTAGGCTCCATATAACAACAATCTCCCACTTGGAGATTGCGCATACTCCACAACATATCATCTCCCACTTGGAGACTGATCGTAGCACCATTGACCCTGTAGCTCCCACTGGAAATAAACACTCTAGACCCTGTTGTTCTGATTTTATTGTTTTCAATCTTGAAGACCAACCGAAGCTGAAGAGGAGCTCAGCTTCTCTCTTGTCACTACCTTTGTAAACATATCCGCTGGATTTTCATCTGTATGTATCTTTTCTAGCCTTAACTATCCATCATCCAACACTAACCGGATGAAGTGATACCTTAGTTGTATGTGTTTGGTCTTTGAATGTAAGGCAGAATTCTTTGCAAGATGTATGGCACTATGACTATCTGTAAACAAATAACTGTTAGCCTGCTATTTGCTCAATTCTTCCATGAAATATTGCAGCCATATCATCTCCTTGCTTGCCTCTATTGTAGCTACATACTCTGCCTCCGTGGTGGATAAAGCAACCACCTTTTACAACCTGGAGATCCAACTCACTATTGTCCCACCTACAGTAAAGACATAACCCGTAGTACTCAACCTGGTATCAATATCCCCTGCCAAATCTGAGTCTACATCACTTGCTAAATCAGTATTAGAGCCCCCAAAACATAAGTGTTTAGTGGATGTATCTCTCAAATATCTAAGAATCCATTTTACTGCATTCCAATGCTCTAATCCAGGATTACTCATATACCTGCTTACGACTCCTACAACATGTGCAATATCTGGTCTCGTGCATACCATGGCGTACATTAAACTTCCTACAGTTGAAGCATATGGTACCTTGGACATTTTTTCTTCCTCCTCTTGTGTCTTAGGACACATCTCCTTAGTCAATTTCAAATGACTAGGCAAAGGTGTGCTGATAGCTTTTGCATTCTCCATATGGAATCTCTGCAACACCTTTTCAACATAATCAACTTGAGATAGAGTCAATTTTTTGTTCTTCCTATCTCTGCAAATTTTCATACCAAGGATTTGTTTTACTGCCCCCAAATCCTTCATAGCAAATGATTGTGTTAACTATTGTTTTAACTCTCTTATGTGATCCATGTTAGACCGTGCTACAAGCATGTCATCAACATATAAACATAAAATAATGTAGATGTCATTGTGTAACCTCTTAAAATAAACACAATGGTCAGAATTACACTGGCTATAGCCTTGCTTAGCCATAAAACTATCAAATTTCAAATACCATTGCCGAGGTGCTTGTTTCAAGCCATATAAACTCTTCTTCAATCTGCACACCAATTTCTCCTTACCTTTGACCTCAAATCCCTATTGTTGTTCCATATATATCTCCTCCAAATCACCATGGAGAAAGGCAATTTTCACATCTAGTTGTTCCAAATGCAAATGTTCAGCATCCACAATACTTAAAATAGTACGAATAGAAGTCATCTTAACAACCGGAGAAAAAATCTCATCAAAATCAATACCTTTTTTCTGTGCAAATCCTTTTACAACTAACCTAGCTTTAAATATTGTCTTACCTCCATCTTCCCCTTTCAGCGTATAAACCCATTTGTTTGGCAAAGCGTTTTTACCTGCAGGCAACTTACATAAATCCCAATTCTAATTTTTTAGCAAGAAGTCCATTTCTTCTTTCATTGCAAGCTCCCACTGAACCTTTGTATCCACTTGCATGGCTTCATCATACCCTTCCGGTTCACCAACATCTGTTAACAAAATAGAATACAAAGAGGGAGAAAACCTTTCAGGAGGTCTACTTAGCCTTGTTGACCGTCTAACATTCACTGGAGTTTGTGGTATTTCTTGTTGTTGTTGTGGAGCATGAGGAACCACTAGAACATCACTATCTGGAGTATCATCCAACACCACATAATCATTTTCTTTCTTCTCATGCTGCTGCAACTGATCTTTGTACAACACCTTCTCATTGAATACAACATCCTTGCTTCTCACAATTTTCATATTTTCAACATCCCAAAGCCTATAACCAAATTCATCAACGTTATATCCAACGAAGATACACTTTTTCAATTTTGCATCTAGTTTGGTTCTATTTTTAGAATATACATGTGCAAATCCTTCGCATCTGAAGGTTTTGAGAAAGGAATAACTCACCTTCTTACCTGTGCATGCTTCCTCTGGAGTACTACAGCCCAAAGGAACTGAAGGACCTCTATTAATTAAATATACAGCGGTGTTGACAGCCTCTACCCACATGTTTAAAGGCAGCCCAGCATGCAATCTCATGGTCCTTGCATGCTCCATTATTGTCCTATTCATGCACTCAACCACTCCATTTTCTTGTGGAGTCCCTAGAACTGTTTTCTTCCTACGAATTCCATTAAAGGAACAATAATCCTCAAATTCTTTGCTACAATACTCACCACCATTATCAGATTTGAGACATTTTAATCTTTTACCCATCTCATTCTCAACCAAGCTTCTCTATTTCTTAAATGTTTCAAATACATCAGATTTCTACCTAAGGAAATAAATCTAAGCCTTCCTAGTTGCATCATCTATGAATGTAACATAATACCGAGAGCCACCGAGAGAAGATACCTAAGCCAATCCCCATACATTTGTATGCACAAGCTCCAACTTTTCATCTTTCTTTTGCTTCCCATCCTTGAGAAAACTAACTTTCTTTTGTTTGCCATACATGCAACTTTCACAGAAATCCATATTAATACATTTCAGACCTGGTAAAACTTTCTTAGAATGAAGTACCTTCATACCTTTTTCACTCATATGCCCAAGTCTATTATGCCACAGTGTTGTCTCAGAATATGCAACAACTATTTTAGTCTCTTCCTGCGAACCTACAGCAACTGTTCCTGAACCTATTTGATTTTTCTCTACAACAACTAAAGTAGAAGGAATAGTATGACCTGTACAAAGATATAAGGTGCCTACTTTCACACCTTTTGCTACTATTAAGGCACCTCTTGAAACCTTCCAATTTGTATCACTGAAAGTAACTATGCAACCTTCATCAACTAGTTGCCCTGCTGAAATTAAATTCCTACTCAGACTTGGAACATGCCTTACCTCTTGTAGTAGCCAATGATTCCCATTCTGTAACTTAATCTTGATTCTTCCCTTTCCAACAATCTGACAGGGTTCATTATCTCCCAAATAAACCAGCCCAAAATCCCCTTGGACATAAGCAAGAAAATAACTTCTATGGGGCATAGCATGAAATGAGGCCCTTGAATCTAAAACCCATGAATCATCAACATTATCTAGGGAAAGAATCAAAGCATCATCTTCAAACATATTACTTATCACATTTGCCTCCTTATTGCCTTCTTCTTTGTCTCCTTCTTTATTCTTCTGAGATCAGTAATCTTTCTTCAGATGACCTAGTTTCCCACAGTACCAACAATCCTTTTGTCCTCTGGATTTAGACCTCTTGTCCTTTGATTTTCCTAATGACTTCCCATGACCTCCAGAACCTTTTCCTCTCTCTTTTGATCTACCCTGCTTTCTACATTTAAAACACTACCTGATGTGGACCCTCCTAAGTTTTTCCATCACATTTCCTTGCTAAGGATAACACCAACAACATCATCAAATTTCAAAGTATTTGAACCAAAGATAGAGTTACTTACAGCCATTACCAAGCTATTCCAGCTTTCTGGAAAAGAACATAAAACCAAGAGAGCCCTCACCTCTTCATCAAATTTCACTTTTACAGAAGTTAACTGACTGGTAATTGTATTAAACTTGTTTAAATGATATGTCACAGATCCACCTTCAATCATTTTTAGATTAAACAAATGCTTCATGAGAAATACCTTATTTGAGGCTGAGGGTTTTTCATACAATTTAGCCAAAGCTTTCATCAGTTCATATGTTGTCTTCACTTCTGTTATATTGAATGCCACAGATGGTGCTAGGCACAACCGAATGGTTCCCAGTGTCTTTCTGTCCAGAAGATTCCAATCCTCATCAGTCATTGCTGTCAATTTCTTAGCTATTCCTTCCAATGGCCTCTATAAGTCCTTCTGATAGAGATAATCCTCCATCTGCATCTTCCATAACTAATAGTTCTACTCATTGAATTTATCTACCTTCAATTTACCCTCATCTGCCATTGTTCCCACTCAATCGTGAGACCTTCCTGTAGACGATAATAGAACAAAACCCGCTCTGATACCACTTTTTAGGAATTACATGCAGAAGATATCAATTAAATGCAAATAAAGATTAAACAGGGGAATGAAAATACATAGAAATAATAACAGTGAGAGACAAGTTTTAACATGGTTCACCCAAACTCGGGCTACATCCACCAACAGAGAGTCTAATATTATTATCCAACAAATCAAACTGATTACAACTAGTAATCCCTTGCAACTCAATACCGCTGCAAAATGCTACAATCCAATATCAACGGAAACCCTAACCCTTAGTCATTTTATCAAGACTTATGTCAATTACAAAAATAGGGTCTTTTTATGTCGGCCAATAGAAAAATAACTCCCAACACCCTATATCACGACAGGGAGTGCGCAAGGGGCACTGGCCCTTGACCCCATCTTGGGGGCGCTGCCCCAAAACCCCCGTTAAATAATCTAGGGGGAAACCATGCTGATAAAAGTGGGGAAAATTTAACCTCCGAGTCTGATTAGGCTCCATATAACAACACCTGGTCCTATGATGATCTGAAGGCATATAGAGAGGATTTGTTTCAGCATGAGATACCTCTTATACTAGATGCAAAACCCTTTAGACAGAAACAAAGACCAATAAACCCAACAATGGCACCTAGAATGCAAGAAGAACTGATGAAGTTAAGAGAGGGCAGAATTATAAAGCCAATTAGGCATTCAACTTGGGTGTCTAATCTTGTACCTATAAGAACGAAGAATGGTGATATCAGACTCTGTGTATATTTGAAAAACCTCAACATATCATCATTAAAAGACAATTACCCATTGCCAAATATGGAGGCAATGCTACAAAAATTCACTGGTTGTGAGCTAATGTCTAAGATGGATGGGTTTTCAGGATACAACCAAGTGAAAGTCAAGGAGTCTGAGCAGTACAAAACAACATTCACAACTCCTTGGGGTACTTATGTTTATGTCAAGATGCCTTTTGGCCTGACTAATGTTGGTTCTACATTTCAAAGATCTATGGATGTAGCTTTTTCTAATTTGATTAATATCTTTATGGTAGTATATCAAGATGACCTTACTACATACTCCAAGAAGGAAGAGGACCATTGTATGCACCTAGAGAAAAATTTTATTAGAGCCTTGGAATATGAGATATCTCTTAATCCCAAGAAATGTGCTTTTGGGGTTACTGAAGGAAAGTTGTTGGGACACATTGTGTCCAAAGAGGGGATAAGGATAGACCCTGAAAGAGTTGCTACCATTGATAGGATACCACAACCAAAAAATGTCAAGGGTATTCAATCATTCTTTGGGCAGGTAAATTTTTTGAGGTTTGTGACAAACTTTGCATACATTACAAGACCAATCTCAAAAATGTTAGAGAAAGAAGAAAAGATATCTTGGAGTGAGGAACCAAGCAAAGATTTCAGAGGTATAAAACAAGCCATCAAGGAAGCCCCAATTTTAAAATCCCTGGATTTTTCAAAACCATTCCAACTTTTCTCTTTTGCTTCTTTTCACACAATTGCTACAATCTTATTGTAGAAGAATGAGGAAGGTTATGAATAGCCTATTTATTTTTCATTAAATCATTACAAGCAGTTGAGTTGAAGTATGATATAACTAAAAAGAAGGCCTATGCTCTAGTGAAAGCGGTCAAGAATTTCATACTGTACCTAGTTGGTGCAACAATTGTTGCCTTTGTTCCAAGTGTTGTTGTCAAAGACATTTTTACACATTAGGAGATCACTGGAAGAAGATGCAAATGGATTAATAGGATCCGAGAATTCAACATTGATGTTCAAATCACTAAATTGTTTAGAGGACAAGGATTAGCCAAGTTGATGGCAAAAACAAATTTAGAAGCCAATCAGGTAAACAATGTTGATTTTGTTGATGTGTCTCCTATTTGTAATATGTAAACTATAGGGTGGTATAGGAATGTTGTGTATTACCTGCAAAACATGTCACACCCTGAAGGGATGACTGATATTCAAAAGAGAACACTAAAGCTACAAGCTATGAAGTATGTGATAATTAAAAATGAGATGTGGTGGAGGAATATAGATTGAGTGTTGTTAAGGTGCATTAATGGGGAGCAAGCCTTAGAAATTTTGACTGATATGCATAGTGGTGCTTGTGGTGGCCACTATATGGCCAAAACAACTGCACATAAAGTTTTTAGGACACGGACTTGGTGGCCCACATTATTTACGAATGCACACATATTGGTAAAGACATGTGATATTCGTCAAAGATTTTCATGGAAGTTGAAGTTCTTATGGAATCTACCTCTTAGACTAGTCATAGTGCAAGCACCGTTTTAGCAATGGGGAATTGATTTTATAGAAGAAATTGTAGAGAAATTTAGTGGTGGACATTCTTGAATCCTGGTATCCACTGATTATTTCACAAAGTAGGTTGAAGCCATTCCTACAAGGAAGGCTACTAGCAAGGTAGTGGTGGATTTCTTAATGAATAACATTTTGATCAGATTTGGTGTACTAGAAAAGATAGTATTAGACAATGCAATGTGCTTTATATCATAAGAATTCACAAGTTTCTGCAATAAATATGGAATACAAATCTCTTACTCAACCCCTTATCACCCACAGGGTAATGGATAGGCCGAATCCAGTAATAAAAGCTTAATGAATATCATTAAAAGGGTGATAGAGAAGAACAAGAAGGCTTGGGATTCAAAGTTGAGACAAGCCCTTTGGGTTGACAGAATGACCATTAAGAAGGCAACATGACAACCTCCATGCAATTTAGTCTATGGCATGGAAGCTAGAATGCCAACCAACAACTTGTTGCAGGTGTATAAGTTCATTCAGGAGTATGATGACAATATCACAGATAATATGCAGTTGAGGATCAATGTTTTAACAGAGCTGGATGAAGTCAGAAGAGATGCACAACAAATAAATTTGAAATTGTAATTGTAAGTAAAGAAATTGTATGACAAGAAGTCTTCTCTTAGAAAGATTGAAACTGGGAGCATGGTCCTAATGTGGAATGCTAGGGCTGAGGATATGAGAAAACATGGGAAGTTTGATGCCTTATGGTTGGGTCCCTATTTGATCAACAATACCTGTGTATGAGGAAAATTAAGAGGTTGAATGATAAAATCAACGTGATGATAATAACAACTCAATTACCCATAACATAAAGAGATTGATCTAAGTAAAAGCCAATATCAATGAATAAATCAAATAACCAAACAAGAAAAACTTCACCTAGATTGTATTGTTCTCTTTGAAGATATGCAGATTGCTCAATAATGTTGCGAAACCATGTTTGCAAGAAGAGGTTGTAGGTTGTATTCGTGCTCAAAGGTGCTCAACGATGCAATGTATGCTCAATATGCTATAAAGGATGCCTAAGAATAAATGATTGAAGAGGATTTGTTATGGAGATGAGGGGGATTTATATAGATTTCAAACATGATCGATCAATGGATGAAATAAATCCATAGAATGAATGGTTGAGATAAATCAAATAACTCATGTTGAATGTGCACATGACATGTGTCACTCCAAAAAGTTATTTTTATTAAGATAATTACTTTTTTGATAAAGATAGGATTTGATTTTCATAAATTAGAATGCTTTTTCTTCTAATTCATGAGTTGATGAAAATAAGATAAATTAAAGCCAATTAACTTAACTTTAGTTTTGCCTTTTTAGAGTTCTAAAAATAAGATTGATTGTGCACGAGTTAACATGATATTTTTAGAGGAATTGGAAAGATAATTGAAATTAAATAAATAAATTTATTTAATTGATTGTGCATGATATAGGAATATGAAGATATGAATATTTAAATAAATTAAACAAATAAATTTATTTAATTTATTTTGCATGATGAAGGATAAATAAAATATGTGATTTTATTTTATTTTTAGAGGAATTGGAAGATATTTGAAGCAAATTAAATAAATAAATTTATTTAATTGTTTGTGCATGATAGAGGAATATGAAGATTATAAATAAAATACTTGATTTTATTTATTTTTAGAGGATTGAGATAATTTAAATAAATTTGCATAATTTATTTAAATTTAGAAAAATAATTGACTTAATTAAATAATGAGATTTATTTAATTAATGTAGATTTGAATTTTGGAAGATGATAAGATTTAATTAATTAATAAAAATTATTTAATTTTGGAAGAATAAAGTTTATTTTGATTTAATTAATTAAATAAATAGAATTTATTTAATTAATGTCGAATTTAGGAGTTTTGGAAGAATTAGATGAAATTAATTAAATAATTAGATTATTTAATTAATGTTTCAAATGTAGGTGATTAGACAAATTAGATGAAATGCAAGTGATGCGAAGACGTGGTCATTTTTGGGTGTCTACATTTTACCCCTCTTTGATGCAATGCAATTTACAACGTTGCGTCAAAGAAAATGATTATTGAAGACATGATACAAGTTTGATGCCCCAGTGTAGCTAGCCGCCCCTGTGTAGCTGGTGTATGATGCCCCCTCGAGAGGAAAGATAGGGAAGTAACAGAAGAACTAGGTTAATGCTCAACTAGAAGATTGTGTTGAAGATAGAATAGAAAGGAGATAGAAGAGAATATGAGAGAACGATTTTTTATCGATCCTTGCTTGAAAACTATATAATGACATGGATAAATGGATGGTTAAATGGATGAGCTTGTTGCAATGGTTTCACAAATGTTTATAAAGAGCAATCCTTATTTTGATATAGCACATGGATAGTTTTCCACCAAGGTATAAATGACCAAGGTGCTGTGATATTCGAGTGCGTGGACGTTGACTCTGCAAGCAAGTGGTTTGAACTTAGATACCTTAGACATAATATAACCTTGTACATGTGAATGAGCCATAGTCTTGAACATAAAATAAACTTCAATACATAAATGCAAGAAGAATATTAATATGTAAGATGCTAGGTCGTAACACACTCACAAGATAAATATGCTACTAAGAAAGATGCTAAAGATCATTCCTCAAACATGGCATACAAAAGCAATGACTATGCCCCCAATCCGTACTGCATCGCAACATACCAAGATATAGATAAATCAAGGTAGTCTTGAATTGGTAATGGACAAAGGAACAAAAGATAAACCATAAAGCAAATTGACTGACTTACAAAGTAAACATACAGCCAACATATTCTCCTGCCAAAGAGGTTGCTCAGGATAGATTAGATAGGAAAGATAACAACCTTATCATAGGAATGATGTGTCTATTAAAGGGTGTTATCTATTAAAAAAGATAATGTCTAGTTTCAGGAAATGTAACATGTCTTATAAGATGTTTAGTCTGGTTTCGATCATGGAACATTCTGTATAAGACAAGTTTGTTGATCTGTTGCTTGTTTGAGATTGATTTAGCTAATGTTGGTAATCATTATGTAGGATAGTATATGGCTCTGTAAGTAAGTGTCTTTGCTTCAGGTTGTGTAAGGACTTTTTCTTTGAAAGGATGCGTTTGTTTGTTGTTTTGCTGCTTGAGTTAGTCAAGTCGAGGTGAATCGATTTTGATAAACGGAAGACTAGAAAGATTACATGTCAATGGATTGGGATCGGTGAAGAATGATGAATCGTATGTGCCTAAGTACTAGATACTTCCTTCGTATTCCAGACTGCCTACATACCCTGTAGCCATGGGATCAAGGCACATTATGAGGAAAGATGAAAAAATGATAATATGTAGTTCTGGGTGGAGTGATGAGTGGGTCAAGGTGTTTGAGCTTGGGTTGGTGAAATAATGAGATCTTATGTACCTGAGTACTGGAAACTTCCTTCATAATCCAAACTGCCTACATACCCATATCCATGGGCTCAAGTTACTTTAAGATGGAAATAAGATGATATGTAGTTCTGGTTGGAGTGATGATGTAGTAAAAGTGTTGGGTAGTTGTGGGGAGATGGTTGAAGTGTTTGTGTTTTTGGTTGGATTGTTGATGTGTTTTTGCTTTTGTTTGTGTTCTATTTGAAGGGTGAAGTGTTTGTTGTTTATGTGAGATTGTCTTTGTGATCTTTGTGAATGATGAACAAGGATCCATTCCTAGACCTAGGTTAAGGAAAGAATTACCCCCATTTTGGTAGAGGAGTTTGTTATGGTTGACTGACATAGGATAGCCGATGATGGAGAAGACATAGAAAGTTTGACCTAGGACAAGACAGTGATAACTGTTGACATAGATCAAGATGTGGGATGACGACGATGAACATTGACAAATTTCCAAGCTATTCTAGATAGGGAGATGGAAATGCAAACAAGGTCAATGGTTTTATTGTGGATGGATGGATGAAGATTGTTGTGAAATGGTCATGGAATGAACAAGACTTGATAGATGATGTATGTTGACTCTACACATAGCACCTGTTTGCCAGGTTTTCACTATGGTACTTATCCAAGGCGCTTGTTTACTAGGTTCTCACCATAGGACGGATTATTTTTGTTTATTTTTGGGTTTTGTTTCTATTTTTTTTTTGAAATACTCTAAGGATCAGGCATAGAACTTCTTGAGATGAACACTGTTAACTGGCTTATCTAGAGGAATGCCGTTAGGTGTAGCTAAAGTATAAGCTCCTGATCCATATGCTACTATGACAAAAAAGGGTCCTAACCAATTAGGCTCGAACTTGCCCTTCTTTTCTCGTTCTGCTTGATTTGTTTGATTTTCTTTTAAGACAAGATCACCAACATGAAACTGTATTTCTTTGATCTTTTTGTTATAATTACGCCAGAAGCAGTTTTGATAGACATGGAGATGATTAAGTGCGGCAAGATGCCTCTCATCTAATAGTTCTAGCTCAGCTAATCTGGGAGTGCGATACTCCTCTCCATCAATTAGGTCCTGCATGGATACTCTGAGGGATGGGATCTCAACCTCTATAGGTAGGATGGCTTCAAAGCCATAGACCAAGGCATAGTGTGTGGTACCAGTTAGTGTTTTGATACTAGTCCGGTAGGCCCATAGGGTGGGATTGAGTTGTAGGTGTCAATCACGACCAGCTTCATTGACCGTTTTCTTAAGGATTTTGAGAATAGTTTTGTTGGAAGCCTTAGCTTGGCCATTACTTTGTGGATAGTAGGGAGTGGAAAAGTGATGTTGGATATTGTATTAGGTGCACAAGGCATGGACATCTTGATTCTTGAATGGTCTCCCATTATCAATGACAATGGCTTGGGGGATACCATACTGGCAAATGAGGTAGTTAAGGATAAACTTTGCTATTTGCTTACTGGTGATATATGTCATGGGAATGGCTTTGACTCACTTCGTGAAATACTCAGTGGTGGTAATGATAAATTTGTGGCCATTGGATGAGGATAGGTGGATTTGTCTTATGAGGTCGAGACCCCATTAAGAAAAAGGCCATGGAGTAGTCATAGGTTGCAGTTCATGAGTTGGTGCATGAATCAAATCTCCATGCTACTGGCATTGTAGAGACTTCTTAGCAAACTATAAAGCATCTTGCTCTATTGTAGGCCAATAATACCCTATGCGGAGTATCTTCTTAGCGAGATTAGGACCGGTAGAATGTGCGCCACAAACATCATTGTGTATTTCTCATAAGGTAGCATTGGCTTCTTCTGCGTTAAGACATCGTAAGAGGATACCAGCGAGTCTCTGGTGATATAGTGTATCACCCAGAATGGTGTAATGGGAGGATCGACGGATAAAGGTTTTGCGTTGGGTTGTAGATAGCTCAAAGGGAAAGGTTTCATGTTTAAGGTATTCATAGATATCTTCGTACCATGGGGAATTGGGACCAACAAGTTCGCAGATGATATCAGTAGTTGGAACATCGACGGCTAGTATCAATAATTGCTCGATCAAGAACTCACATTTATGTGTGTTTGCAGGCATGTCTATAAGTGACCCCACAAAGGCCATAGAGTCTATAGCTTTGTTATGTTCTCTTGGAATCTGCTCAAAAGTGATGCTAGAAAAGTGTGGTTTGTAGGCATCCAATAGTTTCTTGTAGGGGACCAACTTTTCATCTTTTGTTTGGTACTCATCAATGACTTGTCGAATGACTAGTTGTGAGTCTCCATATACCTGTAGTTCTTTGATGTCCCATTAGACTGCCATATTGAGACCTATGAGGAGTGCTTCATATTTGGCTATGTTGTTAGTGCAAGGAAATGCAAGCCGATATGACTTTGGGATATAGTCATTTTATGGTGTGATAAAAAGGATGCCAACCCCTGATCCATGTTGTGTGTAGGAACCATCAAAATACAACTTCCACATTACTGAGGTAGAAAGAGTGAAGAGATTCTCATCTGGAAAGTCATATACCATAGGATGTACATCTGTCATAGGTGCTTCTGCTAGTTGATCTGCTAGGGCCTGTCCCTTGATTGCTTTACGATCCACATAGTCAATGTCAAACTCACTAAGGATCACGACCCATTTAGCTAATCTGCCTGTGAGAGCTGCTTTTGATAGGAGATTCTTTAATGGATCAATTTTGGCTATTAGATTTGTATGTTGGTTTAGCATGTAATGCCACAACTTTTGGAAGTGAACACTAAGGCTAAACAAGCTCTTTCCATAGGTAAATAATTGAGTTCATAACCCACCAAGGTTCGACTGATATAATATATTGCATGCTCTTTTCCTAACTCATCGTGTTGTGCTAGAAGAGTCCCTATGGCTGTAGTTGTAGTTGAGATGTACAAGATTAAAGGCCTATCAGCGACTGGTGGTACCAAGACAGGAGGTGTAGCTAGATATTATTTGAGCTGATCAAATGCTGCTTGACACTTATCATCCCATCGAAATGAGACATCCTTTCGAAGCAAGTGTTGAAATGGTTGACATTTATTTGCTAGCTATGAGATAAATCACCTAATGGATTGTAACCTTCCTTGAAGGCTCCTTAGTGCTTTCAAATTCTTTGGTGGAGGCATCTCTACTACAGCCTTGACTTTTGTTGGATCTACTTCAATGCCTTTGCGAGATACAATGTATCCCAACAGTTTTCCTAATGTTATCCCAAAGACACACTTCTTTGGATTGAGTCTTGATATTTTTCTAGTCTGTCGAAGATTTGCCCTAGAACATGTATGTGATCTGCCCTAGAAGATTTTGCTGGTATATCATCAACATAGTCCTCCATGATGTGATAAAAGAGATCGTGAAGTATCACTGTCATTACTCTTTGATAGGTTGCACCTACATTTTTAAGACCAAATGGCATGACACACCAACAATAGGTACGTCACGGACAAGTGAAAGTAGTTTTATGTTGATCTTCTTCTGCTATCATTATCTAATTGTAGGCAGAAAATCCATCCATTAGAGAAAGCATTTCATGACCAGCAGTCAAGTCTACTATGAGATCAATGTTTGGCAATGCAAAGTCATCTTTAGGACATGATTTGTTAAGATCTCTAAAGTCGGAACACATGTGGATGCCCCCATTTGGTTTAGCTACAGGTACAATGTTTGAGACCCATTCTAGATAATCAATAGGCCTGATGAATTTTGCATCTATCAACTTTTGTATTTCCACTTTGACCAAGAGAGCGGTCTGTGGATGCATCTTCCTTAGCTTTTGCTTGACGGGTTTAACTGTTGGATCAACTGTGAGATAGTGAACTACTAGCTTAGGGTGTAACCCTGGCATATCAGCATAGGTCCATGCAAAGTTGATGGTGCACTGCAAGAAGAAATTGGTAAGATCCTTGTGTTCTTTCTCTGATAGTGATGCTGCTAGGAATGTTGTTCTAGGATTTTTTTCTATGCTAAGATTTATCTCTGTAGAATCTTCAACTAGGAGAGTTGATTTCTCTTGATACTTAGATGGTAGGGAAAGGTCAAATCCTCCATCCTCAGGTGCCACAGTTGGGTTTTCACCTTTGGATATGTCCTTTGTTTTTACTGTTTTGTGATCGGGAGGTACCATAGTGTGGTTTTCACCTAGATATATTTCTTTATTTTTATTTTTGCGACTAGAGGATTTGGCATTCTCGCCAAAATAAACAGTTTTCTCTAGTTCCATTACAAAACTAGCTTTGTGATCACCAAGAGGGATACCATCCCAGAGTCCCATGAACTTTGTAATAGCTTCGTCATTCTAAAAACATCTAGTACGAGGGACCCTTGTTGGTCCCAATCGATAAGTTCAGGGTAGACAATTGTTACAATCTGGGTGTTTGTGGTGGATGTTAGGGATACAGATGATATCATAAAGATGGAGGATTTTGTGAATAGGTCAGTCATATGGAGGGAAGAGTCATCGATGATATCCTCATTAGACATCGAATCTGTGGAAAACATTTGTGCTACCTTGTCAAGAATACCCTCGATGTCCAAGGCGCATGGTACCCTCCTACCAAATCCTAACCCCTTCTTGTCTAGTTTCTTCTTCACAATAATGGGTTCCATTGTTCCTTGATTCTATTTTCCAAGGCCACCTTTTCCTTTATAGCCCATGTTTTTGACTATCCTTAAGCCATTGCCATATTGCTTGACTGGTTCTTTCTCCTTGTAGAGCCAAGAAGAGATGTCCTCATTATTTCCTCTACCAATAATTTTCCTTCGTGGAATTGGGTTAGAGATGTTGGATGGGGGATAGCTGCTTTTTTAGTTGCTTTGGCAATGGGCGGTTGGCTGTAGGATTTAGGAGATAGGGGCATTCACCCTACACAACAAGATTTTGAGATATCATATTCTCCAAAGCCTATATCACAGATGTGAGCTTTGATTTCAAGAATAGGATGAGGATTAGGTTCAATTGCAGAGGCTTTATCATATTTTCATAATCGACATATAATGGGGATTCAAGGGCTTTGTCATTATTGGGCACTTGGTTGGAATTCTTATAACTACCTTGCAAGACACGACAAAATTCAAAAGGATTAGGATCTCCTGGGATAGTTATCTCTGTACCATTGAATGGGAATTTGAGAGACAGATGATACGTGGAGGGAATAGCTTTCATGGCATGGATCCATGGGCATCCTAGGATAATTTTATAAGGTAACTCAATGTCAAGGACTTGGCACCTAGTTTTAAGCATGACAGGGCCTACTTGTATAGGCAAGTGAATAACACCTTTTGACTGGCGTTCAACATCATCATACCCCTTGATTGTAATACTTTGATCAATGTTGACATGATCCTTAGAGTATCCCAATTGTTTGAGTAACCTTAGAGAACATATATTGAGACCAACACCACCATCTATGAGTATGTATTTGATCTTGCATTTATGGATGAAAACTTTGATCTGAAGGGCATAATTATGACAGGGATCGCGAGATGGGAGGCCTTTTTCAAAGAAGACCACATTGTAGGGTGAGGCAATGTTACCTATAATAGCTTGGAAATCTATGACTGCTATGTCATTAGGAACCGAAGACTCTTGTAGGGCTTTTTTGAGCACAGTTTTATGTGTGGGTGATGACCATAGAAGGTCCAAGATAGAGATATGTGTAGGGGTTTTCCCCAGATGTTCGACAAGATTATAATCTGATTGATTTGGGAGACTTGGTGTAGGACCACGAAGGGTGACACGACCACGATGAGTTGTAACCGCACAATCCATAGATTTTCCTTTGATAGTGAGGGTAGAGACACGACTCTCTTTAAAATGACCTAGAATAGAGTCATAGGAAGTTGAAGCTCTGTTAACACCTTTACCTTTGTCAGGATTTTGACCTTGACCATGATTAGGGAATGGCTCCTTGTACATGTTGAGGCCTTTATTGGTGTTTTGAGTTGGTGGTTCATCCTCAAAAGATATTAGGTTTCCATCGATAAGGTTTTGGATCACGTGCTTGAGTTTCATGCATGATGAGGTCCTATGTCCTTTGGATGTATGGAACTCAAAATATTCATTTTCTCTATACCGTGCGGTTTTGTAAACAGGTTCCCCATATGGGGGAGCATCTGGTAAGTTGACAAGGCCATTGTTTATAAGTTTCTGTAAAATAGACTCTACAGGCTCTCCCAAGGGAGTGAATTGACAATGTGGAGGGTAATTTTGTTGAGGTCACTCTTGTTATCGTTGTTGTTGGTTTTGGTTTGATTATCTTTGTTGTTATTGGTTTTGGTGAGGTAGAGGTTGACTTGGTTTTGAAAGATGAAGGGGTGTTTGCAATGTTTGGACATGTTTGGAATCTACCACACCATCATTGACCACATTTTTATATTTGTTCCAAAATTTTGGTTTGTCATTTGATTGTTGTTGGGGAGCATTGTCTTTGTTGTCTTTGAAGATTTTGACCACGCCTTTACCAATGAGGGCCTTTTCAATGTTGATGCCCTTGTAGGTAATTTCGTCGAAGGTTGTAGCACTAAGGATTTGCAAATGGAAACTCAATTCTTGGTTGAGGTTCTACACAAATATGCTAACAAGCTACTTTTCAGGTATCTTGAATGGGAATTTACTAGCCATTTGTCTCCATCGTTGAAGGAAGGAGATGAAAGTTTCCCCATTTTTTTGTTTGTTGTTGCATAGGTTGGTCATGGAGATTTCATGTTTTGTGTTGTAAGAGAAATGGGTGGCAAATTTCTCCGCGAGCTCATTAAAAGATTTAATACCCATGGGTATGTGCGAGAACCATTCTATAGCTTGTCCTCCAAGACTGCGAGGAAAGAGGCGCATAAGATATGTGTCATTATGTGAGACCTCGAAGCAAGCGAGATAGAATTCTCTAAGATGGTCTTTTGGGTCTCCTTTTCCTTTGTATTTATCAAATTTGGGAATAGTGAAATTGTGAGGAAAAGGGATCATGGGTAATGACCGATCAAATGGATAAGGACAAACTTCTTCCAAAGAGAAAGTCTTTTTGGTGTGGCCAAATGTAAGATCAGATAGTTGTTGTTGAACCTCCGCAAGTTTTAGCTCCATAGTTGTGGGAGGGGTTGGAAACATCTCCTGTTGTCCGAGAGGTGGTTGTTGTTGCCCATATGGAATATTGTAGTGGAAGCCATGGGCATTGGTGTTACAAGGGTCATATGTGTTGTATTGGATTTGGGTGTTTTGATTTTGGGGAGGTGGGGGTGGTGATAGGTAAGAATGTTGACTTTGTGATGGTTGCATATAGGAGTTTTGTTGTTGGTATTGTGGAGGTGGTGTGATGAAAGAATTTAGTGGATGAAAGCTAAAGTATGTTGGGTTTGGTTGCGGTGGTGAAACATAGCTTTGGGAAGTTTGGTGTTGGGAATGTTGCGGGTTGAGATAGGTGTGGTTTAGGTTAAGAGTGGAAGATCGTTGTGGTGGGACATAGGTAGATGTGTTTTGTGATGGTGGAGGTTGATTGAGATATGTGTTGAAAAAGGTTAGTGTCAATGATCATTGTGGCGGAGGGACATAGGTAGATGTGTTTTGCGATGGTTGGGGTTGACTAAGATGGGGGTAGGTATGATGGAGTGTAGAAGAATGTTGTGGTGGAGGGACATAGGTTGCGTTGACATTTTGTGGTTGGATGACATTGTTTGGTTTAATGATGCGAAGGGTTGATGATGGTGGGGGTGGTGTTTGTTGAGACCCTTGTTGCATGGCTACATAAGTGTTTCCTAGATTGTAATTTGGTGGGAAACCTTCTCATGATGGGGTAGCCAATGTTCCACTTGCGATTAGTGTGGCAATTTTAGGAGTTTGTTGTGTGTTTGATTTTGCTAGAGCGGCCTGTCTTGTTAGTTCTACTTGCCGATGTAGAGTCTCTTGTTGGTGTTTGTAAATTTCTATAGGAGTCATTAGAGGTGATATGGGTCTCTCTTCCGTTGGGTTTTGATAAAGGGGATTTTCATATTGTGCAATTGTTCTCCCTTGTGAGCTTTGTTCGGGTATGGGTGTAGTCACAGTTGACATGGTTTGGACCGCAGTTATGGCGTCATGGGTTTTGTTTGGCTTTTTAAGATTGGTTAGGTCAAAATATTGGGGTAATTGTGCTCCTTGTTCGGCTAGTAAGCAGAAAAAGTGATCTTGGTTCTCACTAAGGATTTTGTCAAAGGTGGCCATGGATCTAGGATCTTGTATGATTTCATCAAGGTCATGTCTATCTACTTGAGAGGATTGACCTTCTTCAAAGTATTGTTCTTCTTGAGATGGGACTTGAACCGTGGTATAACTGGGTGTAGCAAAATCATGAGGCATGCTAGTAGTGAATTGAGTTACATCTACCAAAGGAACATTACCTTCTTGAGGATTGGTTGGTTGGTCATGTTGCGGCTTGTTTTGAGAGTTGGTTGGTCTTTCCATTGCTATTTTTGGAGTACCCTTTGGAGTCATGTTGGATTGACTTGGTTGAGGTGTGAGAGGAGGTGATTTGCGCTTTCTTAGGACAACTTGTTTAGCCTTCATAGTCTGGTTGAGTCTAGTGGTTACCATGGAATGCACTTTGTTTGAGATGCTTGTTGGGACTTTGCTATGTTTTTGGAAAAGACAATTTTGATGAACATTTTACTATACCAAAGGCGCTGTACTGTTTGACCAAAGGCGCAGGACTGTGTTACCAAAAGTGAGCTACTATGTTATCAAAGGCGTTTGGAATAAGCTACCAGAGGCAAAGTACTGTTATACCAAAGGTGAGCTATTGTTATACCAAAAGCGAGCTACTATTATACCAAAGGTGCTGAATTAGTTTTACCAGAGGCGAGGTATTGGTATACCAAAGGTGAGCTGCTATTATACCAAAGGCGCTGAAGTAGTGTCAATGATGTTTATAAGGCAAATTTTGATAGATTTAGATTTGATTTTGATTGGATTTGCTTTGGCAAGAGAAAACACATCAAACAAAGTGGCAAAAAGGACTGACACAATAGATAGTGTATGTTCGAGGCTCACAAAAAAAAGCCCAATGTTTCCACGGGTATAAGACAATTACAAACAATTCAAGCACTTTTTATCCCTAGAGACAAGGTGTCATTGCAGTAGATCAGCTCACAACTTAATTCTTCGTCGACCAAATGTCATTCCATAAAGGTGTCAAACATTTGTATCTTTGCAAGAGATGATAGGTAGGGATATCTCACCCTCCCCTTGGAAAGCTCAAGTAGGTCACAAGAGCTTTATGGCCGAGGAAATACTTTCTCTTCTCAAGGGAGGCAATGATGAGTATCTTGGGGGCTTAAATCGATTCCCCTTGCACTGATGATTACCGCAACATTCGAAGGTGGATCGAGTAGTCACTATCTAGATTGGTTCTTAGTAACTTTGAGGGAGCAATGCCTTACGAGTAATGTGACAAGCTACTAAAAGCCTTAACCAATCCCACTAAGAGTATCAAACACTTCACACAATGTGAAAATCATTTCCACAAAGTGCTAGTACACCTCTTTTCGATTTGGCACCACAAGGTAAGACTGACGTCAGTTAGGACTTAGCTTTCACCTTATCCCTCTTATATAGCAATTCAAAGGAAAACTCCACTTAGGTTCGTCCCTTTTGGATGAAGCGCAATACAAAAGCAGGTCCTTGTAAAAGAATAACTAAAATGTAAGATCTAGCACATCAAACAAAGGTTCAATTGTCCCGTTATAAGAAAAATAAGGTGTAACTAGATTAGGCACACACATGATTGTAGTTGTCAATTGTCCCTTATGAAATTGAAGTGATTGGCATTCATGTCCATTATCCCTTAAGAAAGCAATATGTTCCTAAGACTTAGATTGCAAAAAGATGTTTTGTCCCTTAAGAAAGCAATATGTTCCCAAGACTTAGATTTGCAAAGATGATGTGTTCAATTGTCCCTTAGGAAGGCAATATGTTCCTAAGACTTAGATTGATAGATTTGGCAATTTTTCAAAGCTTGTCCTACATGAACATGTTAGAAAAACCCATTTTCTCTGTTTGAGTGATAAGAAGCTACAACAAGTTGATTAGTTCCACACAAACTAAAAAGTTAGCAAAAAATAAATCAATTGACCAAAAGCGTTTTATTGTATTACCAAAGGCGACTTACTATATTACCGAAAGTGCTGCACTGTGTTACCAGAAGTGTGGTACTATTATACCAAAGGCGCAGTACTATACTACCAAAAGCGAGCTACTATGCTACAAAAAGTGAGCTACTATACTACCAAAAGCAAGCTACTGTACTACCAAACGCATGGTACTGTACTACCAAATGCGCGGTCTAATAATAGGCCTATAAAAAATAATATTTCGTCAAGAAAGCTAGATCGAAGGATGATTGAATGATTGAGTGATGATCCAGGATGTTGATATGTGATAAGACATTGCAATAAGTGATATTAGTTCCAAAGAAAACAACAAGATGTTAGAAATCAAGTCAAAACCCTAACAATAAGTTAGAAACCCTAGAAAAGCAAAGTGAAATCCAAAAAATTGGTGACAATTATGATGAGATACAAAAGATTAAATATCACCAATGGATTCCTTATGATTTTCTATGCAATTTAAAAAAAAAAATTGAATTTTGTTAAGTTTTGAGAAAGTTATGGGGTTTTGAAGTTTGCAAGCCTTTTATCCCAGCCAAAAGCACTTTACTGTTATGCCAAATGCGCTTTACTATCATACAAAGTACGATTTTCTATTATACCATGTGCGCTTTACTATTATACCAAGTGTACTTTGTTGTTATACCAAAAGCGTGATTCTGTGCTACCAAAGGCGTTGCAAGATCACCTGAAAGCATTGTACTACTCTACCAAAGGCGCTTTTCTGTGCTGATGTGAGTTGTTCCATACTGTACTTCCAAAAAATTAATTTCTCAAAGAAAAAGAGCGATTAGTGGGTCCCATTGGGCATGCCAGAATGTGTATGAGGAAAATTTAGAGGTCGAATGATAAAATCAATGCAATGATAATAACAACTCAATTACCCATAACATAAAGAGATCGATCTAAGTAAAATCCAATATCAATGAATAAATCAAATAACCAAACAAGAAAGACTTCACCTAGATTGTATTGTTCTCTTTGTAGATATGTAGATTGCTCAATAACGTTGTGAAACCATGTTTGCAACAAGCGGTTGTAGGTTGTATTCATGCTCAAAGTGCTTAAAGGTGCTCAACAATGCGATGTATGCTCAATGCGATGTAAAGGATGCCTGAGAATAAATGATCGAAGAGGATTTGTTATGGAGATGAGGGGGGTTTATATAGGTTTCAAACATGATCAATCAATGGATGAAATAAATCCATAGAATGAATGGTTGAGATAAATCAAATAACTCATGTTGAATGTGCACACGACATGTGTCACTCCAAAAAGGTATTTTTATTAAGATAATTGTTTTTTTGATATTTTCATAAATTAGAATATTTTTTTCTTCTAATTCATGAGTTGATGAAAATAAGATAAATTAAAGCCAATTAACTTAACTTTAGTTTTGTCTTTTTTAGAGTTCTAAAAATAAGACTGATTGTGCACGAGTTAACATGATATTTTTAGAGGAATTGGAAAGATAATTGAAATTAAATAAATAAATTTATTTAATTGATAGTGCATGATACAGGGATATGAAGATATGAATATTTAAATAAATTAAATAAATAAATTGATTAAATTATTTTGCATGATGAAGGATAAATAAAATATGTGATTATATTTTATTTTTAGAGGAATTGGAAGATATTTGAAGCAAATTAAATAAATAAATTTATTTAATTGTTTGTGCATGATAGAGGAATATGAAGATTATAAATAAAATACTTGATTTTATTTATTTTTAGAGATTGAGATAATTTAAATAAATTTGCATGATTTATTTAAATTTAGAAGAATAATTGATTTAATTAAATAATGTAAATGATTTAATTAAATAATGTAGATAAGAGGATTTGTGATGAATTGATTAAATAATGGGATTTATTTAATTAATGTAGATTTGAATTTTGGAAGATGATAAGATTTAATTAAATAATAAAAATTATTAAATTTTGGAAGAATAAAGTTGATTTTGATTTAATTAATTAAATAAATAGAATTTATTTAATTAATGTCGAATTTAGAAGTTTTGGAAGAATTAAATGAAATTAATTAAATAATTAGATTATTTAATTAATGTTTGAAATGCAGGGGATTAGATAGATTAGATGAAATGCAAGTGATGCGAAGACATGGTCATTTTTGGGTGTCTACAATACCCATGGAGAAGACTCATATTTTCTACAAACTCTAACAAGAGAACTTCTGGAATTGCCAGTACATGGACAATTCCTAAAGCCATACTTCTCTTGAGGTATGTTATCTTCCATGTATAATGTACCATATGTAAATTCTTTGTAACTAGTGTCTGTCTCTTTTGACTGGTCGGGTTTGGTTTTCTATGTTTTGTTTTGGTTTTCCTTGGGTTCTATTTCTCTATGTTTTGTCTGGTCTACTTCACTAGGAGTTTTTATGGGATCTTGCTTTGTTCATGTTGAACAAACATCCCCAAACATGAGCCACTAATAGGATTTGTGTAAAATCTCATGGTCCTTCACCTAGCTTTTCAGTTCCTAAGTTTCTGTTTGGTTTGTGTGAGTTAAGGTTTATCAAAACAGTGTCTAGGGTTTATCTTGGCTTGATGAACTTGCAAAAAACCTAACTTTTGGTCACTAGGATGATTTGATCTAATCATGTGTTGACTAGTTGAGCTAATTCCCCATTAGTCTAGTTATGACTTATGTCCATTTATTCATGTTTTGATTGGCCCCTTTCACCTAGTGGCACCATTTGATCCCTCGTCATAAAAATCCTATCAAATGTTCCTTGTTGAAATATATGGTTGTTATCTTATGTTCGAGTTATGAATATGATCTAACATGTCCCCCCTTTCTCATATTACCTAGCAAGTCTCCTCTTTAAAACAACTTAAGGTGCATGTGCAAAAATTGTTCACTTAAATTCTTTCATCCACCGCCTCGCTTGTGACATGTGGTTGCATCACCTTTCATCGCATCCACCCTTTGTATCATGTTTCCATACTCAACGCCCCAAGCTGAAGTGCAATGTGTGATAATAAGTGAAGAGAAGGAAGGAGTGAAGAATATATTGGTGGAATATTCTAGTAGGTGTCCATTTCCCATTGCACATGATATGCTCTAGGTACTATAGATCTCTGACACGTGTCATCATCCTTGTTCATCACATAGCCTCAGTGCATCACAAATGGAGTGGAGGAGTAGTATAGAAAAGGGTGATGTGCGATGAGCATTGGAAATGAAGGTATAATCCAAGGAATATTCTCTACCAAGTGTCAACAATAGCTGCTCATCACAGCCACTCTTCACATCGCATTTTCTATTCACTGGAGCTAAGCCAAAGACCAATGTGTGATAGCCATGAAATAAAGTCGGTGGAAAGAGTTTAAAGGGTAGAAGGAATACGTGGCTACCTCTCGACTCATCACAATATGGTTTCTTCACATTGCATTTTACATTGGATGATCTTAAAGCAAAAAATGATGTATGAAGGATGCATGACAACCGTTGATCCTGCTTTAAAGCGATCTCATCCATGGTCATTATTCAAACGAAGAATGACTAACTATCAGTCTCAACCTCCTCACTCATGTGAGCCATCTCTCTGTAATTAATGGTGTATCAATGCCATCAGAGGCCCATAAAATCAAGAATTGAGGTAATTTTTTATTGTCTAAAGCAAAAAGTCTTCAAGCGATCAAGAGAACAGAGCTCTTGGCGAAGAATTTGAAGTGAGGAATGGCTAGGTTTCTGAGTGAGTTCAATTTTCCTTTCTTTATGTGAAAAGGCTTTAGTTGAAAAAGTGAAGAATGAGAATTGTAGTTATATCTGTAACACCCCGCCAAGAAACCCAAAGGATAACACAACTAAACTTACAAAAGGACAATTTTTTTTTAAATGAAAGAAATAACGATTATCATATATTTATTCATAACATTTAAATTAAGCTTTATCCTCTAGGGTTCCATGGCTGCATTACTAACGAACTAAAACAAGATCTAACCAACATTATGAATTAACTAACAAACACAGTTCATTCTAAGTCTAATTGCATCAGATAAATAAACACATACAATTCCATATTATATCATCAGATAAGTAACATCAGGATCCTACACATAGGATCACAAGTACATAAACAAGTTCCTTTACAAGAGAGTACAACATTACATTGTTTGCAATATCGCTATCCAGATTACATTGGAGTACATACATCAAGATAACAGTACATGATTCAACTGATATACTAGACTGGAACATGATCATAAGTATCTGTCTCCTCAAGCTAGAACAAGATCTAAATCTGCCATACAAGGTACATCCTTCTTGCACACGAACAATGGCAAGGGAAACCAATGGAGATAAAAGCACATACACCCGACCATGTGGAACCCTGAGGTCCACCCTCCATGCTAGGAGATAATATAAAGTCCCACTACAATAGACAGTCAGGTAGACAATAGACTATAAGGAACAGGGACAACACATGACTCCAACAACACAAGTCAATATCACAAGTAATGCAACACCACTTCCAGAGGCAATCACATAATGAATGGGGAGAACATAACTAGGGAATGCTAGACTATAGTAGGGATGGGTGTCATCGCATGGTCCTAACATGGGTTACCTTGACAGTCTCTAGCTAGACGTCGGCCCCCATCCATGGGTTACCCTGACAGTCTCTCGCTAGGCATCGGCCCCCATCTATGGTTACCCTGACAGTCTCTTACTAGACTTCGGCCCCATAAGGTGACACATGAGGAACCAACATTCCTTTCGTGAGGACAAAAAAATTGATCTTGCCAACCAGGCCTTCTCATCCCATCCTTAGCCTAAACGAGCACTACAGGCATAGGTGAGGAATCCAATTATCTTAATTAGTGTGAAAACTACCCAACCCCTAGATTTATTATTAGGTTATCACTTGATTACAAACTCCCAATGGGTTACCCTGGCTAGCCACTTTGGGCACCAACCCCACATTGGGAGCCACTCCCCCTTCACTGCATCTAGATTCTCACAACCCATAACATAAACCAAGCATGAACTATCACATTCTCATCATGATACATTTACAACATGAAATATACATTGTTTCACATCACATAGAGAAAGGCATTACTCATCTTGAATAATTACATGAATAGTTACACTGAGCAAGGCATTATCCATCTTGCACAGTCATCATAACCACATGAACATGTACACTGAGCAAGGCATTATTCATCTTGCACAGTCATCATAACCACATGAATAGGTACACTGAGCAAGGCATTATCCATCTTGCACATGTATCATACCAACATGAATAGGAGGCAACATTTCAAGAATACATTTCATTCAACTCACATGATGCACACATAGCCAACCCCCACACAATCACACCCTCCTAGGCCTCTGGAAACAACTTCCCCAAATGACACAAACACTTGACACCACTAAAACACAATGGTCTCACATCACATTCACTCTCAAATGCATATCATAAACTAAGATCCTTCATCTCATAACAATAATTCAATTACAACACAACAAATGCAACATATGATATATTCAATCTTCAAAACAAAACTATATAGGGACAACATCTCATATCTACTAGAGTTTCAAGATCATATAATAAAGTTAAACAAACAATTAAATTGGCTTCTAAAACATGTAAAAACTATTTAATCAGAGCAATAAGATTCTGAGATGCATAATTCTTATCAATGTAACTCACAACAAGCAAAAAAAATAACTTCATATCAATCAATGTTAACACTTCACTCAATTGAACTAATTTCCTTTACACCTTAGGCTTGTTAAACCTGCCATAATTAACTACAAGGATTTCATTCTTAATCTAAACATTTAATCCACATTACTCTGTTGTATTCATGAACAAGACCTATCAACTAAATAAAGCATCTTTGAACATCATTAATTCTAGAGTACAATTATAATTTTCTATAGCTAATGAACATTACTACCATAATCTTATTCATCATATGAGTAGAAAAGAGGATAATTCCTAGATTACTATGGATATTATAACTGACAAATTGATCAATATCTTTAAATCAACTACCAAATCAAAATGTTCCAACCTAATACTTAGTTCTTCTAAAGGTGTTTACTTTTCATAATGATTGCCGAACTAGTCAAATCACTTACCCTACACTCTACACTAGTCTTGCATGTCTAACTTGAAACAAGCATTATAAACATGCTAACGCAATCTTTAAACATGTTCAACTAAGAAGTAGATCAACACTTGTAGCTTCAACAATTTACGCCTTAAGCATATGATAAAATTGTGGTTTTTAAACAAAGAAACATTAAAGTTCTATATCTATAAGAAAACCTAACCTCTTGAAATGAGAAAGAAGTACTTGCATGAATCCCTATTTAACAATGCTTGGAATGCTACAAAAGCAAACTCAATAGAGGCGACAGTGAGAATAGGAAAACTCTTTTATTCATCTAAACCTCTAACATGATCACTAATAATATCATAATAAAATGGAGATCATAGGAAAAGTTAAGAAATTCAAGAAAAAGAATACAGGGTTGCACTCATAAAAGGCTATATATCAGATTTGGAGGCTTTTGAGCGTAAGAAGTTTTAATACCAAGAATGGCGGCACACTCATCTTTCAAACAAATCTATAGACAATGCAAAAAGGCCTCAAGAAATATTATCTCATGGAATGCAATGAATGCAAGACACGTCCAGAATGGATTTGTAGATTTAATAACAACAACCAAGATGGCATAGAACTTGTCTGTCACTAATTGATACATATCTCTGAATTAACAAACTGGGTAATGCTAATTTTTTTGGATATGGTTTTCATAGATAAGAGCTTAATCTTATATAAAATAATTAGAGAAACCCAGTTCAAAAATAAAGAGTTATTGGTGATGCAACTAACTATTTTAACAGAGACGAGACGAGTGAGAGGTAGACAGTCACAAAATATTCATATCTCCAAAATGACCAATTGGGTAAGGCTAATTTTCAAATATGATTTAGATATCCAGGCCACACACCATATATAAAAAACTTAGAGGAACCCAGTTCGCAAAAACTAAAGTTATGGTTGCCGCAACAGACTGTAAAACCAGAGATGAAATGGGTGAGAGATAGATAGTTACAAAATATTCATATCGCCAAAATGACAAACTGGGTAAGGCTGATTTTCGCATATGATTTAAAAAACTAGGTCTTGCACCATATATAAAAAATTTAGAGAACCCAGTTCGTAAAAATAAAGCTATGGTGGACACAACAGACTGTAAAAATAGAGATGAAATGGGTGAGAGATAGACAGTCACAAAATATTCATATCGCCAAAATGGCAAACTGGGTAAGGCTAATTTTTGGATATAATTTGAAACACTAGGTCGTACACCATATATAAAAAAATTAGAGGAACCCAGTTCGTAAAAATAAAGTTATGGCTAACGCAACAGACTATGTTCAAAATATGTAGAAGAAAATTCACAAAATAATATAAAGCTTGCATATTACATATTCATTTCACTAAATCTAATGCAACAATAAATCAGATTCATATCTCAGTCCATACCTGGAATATTACTTCTATCACATCTTCACAAAATTCTCAGCTCGTATCTATTTTCCCCCAAGTCTCTTCTTCTAGAAATTATGGTTTATGGTGCCAAAAGAAAAAAATGAAAACTTCCTGAGAGAGAGAGACAGAGATAATGAAAACATAAAACATATTCTCCTATTTGAAATGCATGCTCCTCTCCCAAATTATGTCTTTAGATTTCAAAATAAAGTTGAGAATGCATAACCACCCCCATAATTTCTTCGAGAAGATTCTCCTTTATTGCTTTCTTACAATTTGCTATTTTTAACCAAACAATAATTTCTCTCTGTTTTTATTTATTTTAGAATTTGCTATTTATTTCATTTACAACAACAAAAATAGTTTCTTTCTACTTTTATAAAAGTAGTCTCTTACTCAAAAGAAACAATTATTTCTAAGATTCCCTCTTGAGGTGCATAACTGCCATAGAAAATAATTACTCAAGACAATAATAATAAAGAAAGAGAATCTTTTTCAGACATAATAATACATATTTCCCCACAACTATAATTTACATAAAAGCATCTATATTTATTTATCAAAGTGCCCTCTTAACTTAATAATTTTATTTTAATGCAACAACTAACCAAAGCACTAATCAAACAATTTCAAACTCAATAATCCAGATGCCGAACAATACATGACCACTATGCATGATCGGAAAGCAAGACCACCACAACAATGATTGACTATCATGCCCATACCAACAATACTGACTGGGTGCAACATTGGATACTCATCCTCTTCAAGGATGATGGCTAAGCTATGGGACCATATGTTATCTCTGTTCAACAGTTTCCATTGGGTTTAAGGCATGCTCAGACCTGTCAATTCAGGTGGAGTCGATGCCTGGTACCTGCATCTTGCAGCAACCAAATAGTCAAACAAATAGACATATATATATAATCATATAGTCAAATACACTATGAAAAGGGAATCACAGCGTAGCAGGGTACTCACGCATAAGTAATGTGACACCGTCCCTTTCACCATCACATCAAACACGTAATCACAACACATAGCAATCAATTACTGAACGACTAAATAAGAACCATCATTAGATAATTGCATGTTACACATAATAAGATTAATCCACACAAAACATCACAACATAACATCCTATGATATAGAATCAATTGCATAAAAATCAATTCTAACATATGACAATCATAGTAAGATCAACATCATAATCACCTCAATGTAAAACAATGTTAGAGCATATAAATTATCAGTGTCGTAGCAAAGATTATCGATAAAACATACTAACTATCATATGAAACCACACATGAGCATAATCAAGAATATTGTTAACATGAATGTAGCATCTACCAACATCATATAATGTAGAACATCAACTATCTAACATACCCTAAATATTCCTATTATTTTGCCTTCATCTTCATCAGGGATAACTTTAAGGAACCCCCCCAAAAAAAACCTATAAAATCCTAGCAAATCCTAGCTAAGTGCCATAATTTTGCTGGCGAATCTTTCCTTTTTTATGAAAAAAATATTAATTTTCATGGCGAATCTATGCACATTATTGGAAATTTTTAAAAAATCCTGGCGAATCGTAGTGAATGATAGACAAAAAAAATTAATTACAATGGTGAATACTTCCTTTAAAATTTTACATAGTGGATCGACACAATCCCCCCATATATTCTTTTATTTTTTATAATTCTAAAGCAGGGGCTCGGGGGCGGCAGCCACCGACGAGGTCAAGGGACAATGCCCCTTGCAGGGATCGAGGGAGCAGAGCCCCCTCGCAGGGTCTGGGGATAGCGGCCCCAGCATGCTCCTATTGCGATACAGGCGAGGTCAAGGGGCAGCGCCCCTCGCCGCCAAGCACAAATCCATTATTGAGAACACATTGAAACACATAAAAATTAAATATTTTTAAAAATCCCAAAATTAAATCTACAAATCAAATCCTGTGGCCCAAAAGCAATTTCGGGCTCATTTAAGCATGTGCCATTTTAAAGGCATGTTGAGCCCGGAATTACTTTTGGGCCATGGGATTAGGATCTAATCCCACGGCCCAAAAGTAATTCTGGGCTCAGCATGCCTTTAAAAAGGCACATGCTTAAATGACCCACGGAATTGTATTACAACCATTAGATTAAAATGAAAATCAATGGATATAAATAAAATACGAACCCTTATTCCATAATATAAGTAGGAATTTAATATAGTAATGGTGAAATCGGTCCTCATACATGATGAACAGTTTAATTCTATTGGCAAATATGTAGGTGAATTAAAACATGCCTCCAAAAATTTAGGCGAATCACCGTTTGAACTGCATAGAATACTGTGGTGAAAATAATAATTATAAATGCCTAATAAATAAATTGTTGGTGAATTGAAATGCATTTGACCAAAAATTTGAAAAATCTAGGCGAATTGGCCCCCACCAATTGCAATGTATTTGCCAAATCACAATTTGAAAATATAAACTATTTGCCAATTGGCAAAGATTCGCCACTAAAAAAATCCCTGATCTTCATGCTCCTTTGCCAGACCATCTACACATCCAAGATGAGAATGGAGGGGCATTACAATATCTGTGAAATTTCTCAAGCCCTAGTTTAGAAGAAAAAATGGTTTTTAGGGGCTTTTGCATAATTAGGTTGGCTAGGCTCAGTATTTCTAGTGGGACACGGGTAATTCTAAAAACTTGGTGTTTTATTTGAACTGTAAAAACCTTAGTTTCACTCAATTCTGCAAAATGAGTCAATATAGTGAGGCATCAAAGGCTAAACCTCAAGCCAGAAGGCTTAAACCCAAAATTGAGGGAGAAACACCAAAGACAAAAAGGGTAAAGCATGACTTTGCTAGATTCATGGAAGATGACCTCATGGAGTTGTTCTCGAGGGCAAAGGTTGTTGGAAAGAGAGCTACTAGTGAGGGAATTCTAACTGATCACTTGTAGGATTCATTTAGAGGTATTGAAGACGTAACAATACCACAGAGTAGATTGGAATTGTTCAAGTATGCATATAGAAGGTCAGAGTACCCTCGACCAGCTAGCAACTTGTGGACATGTGATTTGGACAAACTCGTTGTTCCAAATGTCTTTGTTGATGTTGGTTTGATCAAGGAGGTGGCAAAGTGCTATGATCCCAAGGCCAGAGTCATAAAAAGTGTGAAAGGGACTCCAAGGATAGAAATCAGTAGAAGCCAAATTGTGAAGACTTTTGGGCTAGACCCATCTGCCACAGTGGCTATCCATTTCAATGCTTTGTGCCAAGAATATGAGAGGGAGAAATATAGATACATGAATCATGTGCTTCCTAGGCATAGGAAAAAGGATTTGGGCAACAAGAGGGTGAAGTTTACCTCAAAGGAGTTGGAACCTTTTAGTTGTGACAAATTTGAAGATTATTTCAAGAATACTTACTTTGCATAGTTTCAGGTGCTAGGGATGAAATATGATTTGAGAATTCCTATTGCCTTGATGATGATGGTAGCATACATTCAAGACAAAATTCTAAATAAGGGTTTTGATTATACTTCTTATATTGCTGCTCACATTCACAAGTGATTAACAGATTTGAAAGAGCCCAATGCTCCATTGGTTTTTAATCATTATTCTTTGTTGATGCGCATGTTTTTGTGGAGTGGTGAAAAGGCATGGTCCAAATCCATGGACCTCAGAACAAAAGATAAAAGTGGAAATGATTTGCCTCTACAACAATGGACACATCTTTGGGATCAGCATTGCCCTGATTCCAATTATGTCACTTTTTACAATAGACTGGTATTTGGCATTTTGTATAATTTGGGAGTAAAGCCAGTAAATAGGATTTCAAGAGGCATCATGGAAATCCTAAGGCCTTTGGAATTCAAGGCCAACACCAAAGTAGACCACAATTGAGGAGATTGGTATCTCCACAATTCATGCACAATTTTCAAGGTATATAGCGCTTTAGTGCAGCCTCATTGTCTACCCATTTATGTTTCTAATAGACTTGGTTTTATGGAAATCATGTGGCAGTTGGATTCAATGGATAAAGAGCACTTTAGGAGTGATAAAAAGGGATCATTTATCCTGGGATAGTTTGCTTTTTCTCATTCCAGGGTCATATCAAAGGAGGGCCTGGATAATTTTCCTGAGATGTTAAAATCCTACAGGATGATGGTGGAGAAGGTAAGAAATTGTGACCCTAAGGGTTTTATTGACATGGAAAGGAAGATCAGGGGTAGGTCAGGATTCCACCATCAATTTCTATATATAGAGGATGTGATTAGGAATTTAGTATCAGATGCAGAGGTAAATAAGAGAAAAAAAGGCATGGATGCATATGACTGATGTTGAGAATGGAATAACTAAAAATAATCCATTGCATGTAAGCCTGTATGCACAAATTCTGGATCCTTTCTAGAGGGCCATGAAGGTGTTAGAAGATTATGGGTAGGGCACATTCATGGATTCAATAAAGCAAGTAGAAGATGTAGCTAAAATAAAGAAAGATGAGCATATGGCCAAAATTTGAAGCAGGCCTGCTCAGTCATCTGCACATGGTCCTTTCAGCAAGCCGATGGAAATAGAAGGGGTGCAAACTGCCAAACCTCTTGTGGAGTATTTAGTAGAAACTAAGGGAGAGGGTGCCATGGAGGAATAATCAGCTGAATATATTCCCAAAGAAGAGGATTTACACCAAAGATTTCCCTCCCCTCAGGTGAATGATGCCATAGATTCTTTTGTTCCTGCTACGGGCCTGTAAGGAGTTCTTGGATGATGAATCCTTTGTCCAAACAAAGGAGTTCAAGGAATTTGTGATTCAAATAAAGTGCAATGAGTTCAAGGAAAGGATTGAGAAAATAAAGGAAGGAGTTGATCCTTCTTTACATGAAGAGGCAATGAAACAAGAAGAGAAAATCCAAAAGGAAATTTCAAAAATCTCCCCTACTAAAAGCAGGTTAATGGTTAAGAAAAATGGTATTCTATTGTTTCCTGGCTGGGATTTAACTTCTGCAATTGCTCTGGATACAATAAGGAGGGATGCTGAGGCATTCATTTCAGAAGAGAAATATGACAACAAGGTCTTTGGCACTTCTTTCATCCCAAGATTACACACAATGGCAATTTGGTCCATGGGACCAAATACATGGAAGCCTAGGTGATTAGATCAGTCAGTGAAATAACTAATGAAATTATGGTGAAGAGAGCATCTGAGATCACCCATACACAGGCAGCCAAGTTAACAATGCATGATGCAATGCTTAGTGCAGATACTGCAGAGATGATGCAAGACAAGTATAACCAACTTCTGGATAAATATAATAGGTTGTAGGAGGACTACCATAAGATAAAATTCAATGCTCCTTAGGAAAAACTTGCAGCACCTATGGCTAAAGCCCTTCCACCCCCTACCTCCACTCAAGATAGAGAGACTTTGTCTCTCAGAGTCAAAAGATTGAAAGAAGAGCTAGAGACGGTGAGGGAAAATGAGCAAAAGGCTAAGGATGAAACAAAAAAGGTGGTGACTGATATTATTGATGGCATCTTGGGCCATAGGATTGCTTGCATGCTCCACGAGCTTGACAATGTGTGGAATGTGTATAAAAACATTCATGAAGCTTATAAGAGGCATTCTAAGATTTAGGAGAGCTTTCAGAATGTATGGAGCAAGTGGAGTATAAGGGCTGATGCTCTCAAAGAAATAAAGAAAAATATGGAAGGTGATCTTGAGGCATCTAATAACCTGCCTCAAATGAGAAAGTTTATTGTGTTATTAAATGAGATTTATGCATTTCAAAGCAAATTGGATTTGTAGTTTAAAATAAAAATAAAGATGTTCAAGGACATGGAACAAAATGGGATGCCTCAAGTACTCAATGAGGCAAAGGAGCTCAAAGATTTCAATGATTGGAAAAATGAATTTGGGGGCATTTTCCCATCTTTATCTGCTTTTATTTTTTAGGATGGAAAGCCAGAATTGGCTCAATTGAATAATTCTTTAGATAATTTATTTAAAATGGAAATAAATTTGGATGTATTTATGAAGGAGGCCAGGGCAATAATGGATGCCAAATATAACGTGCACAATTCAAAGGTGTAGAAATTATTTGAGGTCCAATGGCCATCTGAGGAGGAGTACAACACATGGCTTGAAAAGTTCACTCATTAAGCCTTTGATATAACATTTTTTAAAGTTGTATCCTTAAGGTTTGAGAATTGTTCATGTTATTTGCTGAGGTGGGAGTATCTTTTATCTTTTTCTGTCCAATGCATTGGGTCCCAAAGTTTTTAAGGGATAACGAAGATGTGGCAAAGGGAATATTTGGTTCGTTGTAGCAACCATCTTCTTTGACAATGTGCTTTTTGGAAAGAGAGATATCTTCTCCAACAAATGATAACGACTTTTGTCTCTTGTGGAATATTCACCTCACAAGTTGTTATGGTCCTTTTCCTTGTAACTGGATTGTAATATCAATGAAATGGTGACATGTGTAAATGGTCCAAAGCTTGTTTCTCCCTTTCATTATAAAAGGGATCACGACTATTTACATGTGTTGATCTTTTGGACAAATTTGTAATGATACGCAAAGAATGGAAATAAAGTCTTGTCTAGGATATTGAGTCAAAACTATCTATTTTTTGTGAATTTGTATAGCAGTACTAGCATTTGATTGATTACAATGGCAAAATTCTAAAGCCAATTGACTCCTGATGTATGGTTTGCACAAATTATGAATGAATAAGTCAAGCACTATTCAATTTGTCTCCATGAAGTTCTTATGGATGTATTTTTCTGATTCAGGCTCTTATTCAAAGAATAGGTTAAATGATTTAATGGAATTTAGGTTTGTGTCAATGAATACGAGGATTTGGTAAGTATGATTGGTTAAGAAACTTGAGTATAATATTGTAAGGAAGTATTATAGAGCTCTTTGATGCCTAGATGAAATGTTTTTATTGATTTCCAGTTGTATTTGGTTTGACTCTGTAGTGCCCCTCCATTCTCATCTTGGATGTGCAGATAATTTGGCTAAGGAGCATGAAGATGAAGGTAAAATAATAGGAATATTTAGGGTATGTTAGACAGTTGATGTTGTACATTATATATGTTGGTAGATGCTACATTCATGTTGGTGATATTCTGGATTATCCTCATGTGTGGTTTCATATGACAGTTAGCATGTTTAATTGATAATCCTTGTTCCAACACTGATAATCAATATGCTCTGACATTGTTTTACATTTAGAAGATTATGATGTTGATCTTACTATGATTGTCATAAGTTAGAACTGATTTTTATGTGACTGATTTTGTATTATAGGATGATCTGATTATTGTGTGGTGTGAAAAGAGATAATGTCGTACCACTCATTCATGAGCGTCCGGTGACATTGCGATTCTCTTTCACTCTGTGACCATTTGATATTTATTATACTTGTGCATAGACCGTGTTGTGTGCTGCAAGTTACAGGTACCAGGCATTGACTCCACCTGAATTGATAGGGCTAAGCATGCCTTAAACCCAATGGAAACTGTTGAATGGAGATAATGTATGGTCCCCTAGTTAGCCATCATCCTTGAAAAGGATGAGTATCCAGTTTTGCACCCAGTCAGTGTTGTCTATATGTGCATGATAGTCAGTCATTGTCGTTGTGGTCATGCTTTCGATCGTGCATTGTGTTAGGGATTGTTCGGCATTTGGGTTATTTTGTTTAGCATTGTTTGATTGCTGCTTTGGTTAATTGTTGCATTAAAATAATATTATTAGTTATGAAGACATTTTTGTTAAATAAATAAATATAAATGACTTTATGAGAATTTGAGTTTATGGAAATAAATAATAATAAATGTAAATGCTAGCTAAAGATAAATAAATTAATTAATATAATTAAATGTTGTTTTAAGTGGCAATAAAAATTTATAATATTTATGAGTTGTCATAAAAACTTATATATATAGCAAATTCTAAAATAAATAAAATCAGAGAGAAATTATTGTCTGATTAAAATAGCAAATTGTAAGAAAGTAATAAAGGCAGAATTTATTACCCTTAATAAGGGGAATCTTCTAGAAGAAATTATGAGGGTGGTTATGCATGCTCAACTTTATTTTGAAATGGAAGACATAAATTGGGAGACGAGCGTGCATTTCAAATAGCAGAATATGTTTTATGTTTTCATTATCTCTTTCTCTCTCAGGAAGTTTTCATTTATCTTTTGGCACCATAAACCATAGTTTCCAAAAAAAAAAGACTTGTGGGAAAATGGATGTGAGCTAGGAATTTTGTGAAGATGTGATAGAAGTAATAATCCAAGTATGGACAGAGATATGAATCTGATTTATTGTTGCATTAGATTTAGTGAAATATTCTGTGAATTCTCTTCTACACATTCTGAACCCAGTCTGTTGCGGCAGCCATAACTTTACTTTTACGAACTGGGTTCCTCTAATTTTTTTCTAAGGTGCACGGCCTAGTTTTCTAAATCATATCCAAAAATCAACCTTACCCAGTTTGTCATTTTGGAGATATGAATATTTTGTGACTGTCTATCTCTCACCCATTTCATCTCAGTTTTTACAATCTGTTTCATGAGCAATAACTTTATTTTTACGAACTGGGTTCATCTAAATTTTTTATATATGGTGCATGACCTAGTTATCTAAATCATATCTAAAAATCAGCCTTACCCAATTTGTCATTTTGGAGATATGAATATTTTGTGACTGTCTACCTCTCACCCATTTCATCTTTGTTAAAACAGTTAGTTGCATCACCAATAACTCTTTATTTTTGAACTGGGTTTCTCTAAAAATTTTATATAAGATTCAGCTCTTATCTATGAAAATCATTAGCATTACCCAGTTTGTCAATTTAGAGATATGTATCAATTAGTGACAAATAATTCCTATGCCATCTTGGTTGTTATTAAATCTATAAATCCATTTTGTGCGTATCCTACAATCATTTCAATCCAAGTGATGATTTCTCTTTGAGACGGCTATCAAACAGTTCACAGACCTTGTTTATGCCTTGGTCTTTTGCATAGCCATCTAATCAAACTTGCATAAACCTTACGAATGATATCTTATTAATTGTTACACAAAAGTACATATATATAATTACAATACTATATTTTGTTTAATATGATTAAATGAGAGTTGACATGGTTGTTAATTATTGTTGATGAATTTAATATTGATTTTACTACAATTTATTTGTAATAGTATTGTTAAGTTGAAAATTGATTATGGGTTGGAATTAGGTTTGTAAACAATGTATTTAAGATTTGATTTATAAGTTTGTTTTAGAAATTAATTGATTATGAGTGGAATTGTATAAGGTAAATGGAACTTGTGTAAGTTGTATTAGTGGTTGTAACAGGGTCATGTTCTCAAGGTTTTCTTGAGGCATAGATTAGTATGTCCTGATTTCATGTGTATGCGATGTTGTAAGTGAATTTTGATGTGATAATAAAGTCCTTTACAGATGTTGTGGCTCATTAGTTGTATAGAGCATGTTTATAATTTGTGCTTAAGAAATGTCACGTTCTTATTAACCTTGTTGTTGAGAAAATGTTAGTATCATATTTATGTCTTGAACTCAATCAACCCTTTCCTATTCCTAGACTTGGTATGTTAACAGGTTAGAATGTTTTGTATTGATTTATTCTGTTAATACTAGTGTTGGGTAAGGGATTTTAATAAGCTTGGTAATCATTATGAGGTGTAGACACCTCTAGAAGGACTTTGTATTAGGTATGATCATTTTGGTATTCATAGGACCAATGTAGTAGTGGTTTATAGAAGATTGATCAAGTTGACACTTAAGCTTTCCCATAGCAACCTGAGCTTCTCTCTTCCTATTCGTGTGTTGAATAGAATTTGGTAAAACCTAGAAAAAGATTGTTCTTTTAATTATTCCCTATCAGTGGTCACTCTTGAGTTGTTTTAGCCATGATACTTCTACTTGGTTTGAACCATCCTTTAAATGTGTTATGATCCTATCATATGCATGTGGTTAAAAGTGTGGTAGATTTGATGAAGATGTTAGATCTATAGGAATGTTTTGTTGTTATGTATTCCTTTCCTCTCAAGCTAACCTTAGAACAAGGTTTTTTCATTGTGATTCTAACTAGTGTAAGAGATTTATAGCATTCTAATATTATAGACTTTTAGCCTTGCTTATATAGTTATATTTAATAGTATTTAAAAAATTGTCTAGATTATTAATGAAATCTACATCAGTGTAAATAGTGTAAATAATTGTTGTGTTTAATTTGTATGCCTTAGAGTTATTTGCAATTTGTTCGCAATCATTTTAATAAAATTAAATTAAAATAAGCCTTGAGAATTATTAGTTAAAATATTATTACGCGTAGACACTTATATCTCATGATCATATTGTAATTGCTACTGGTGATTAGAAAGTTACAATTTTGTATTGTTGAGATAGATTCACTTTATAACTGTTAGATGATTGTTCATGCTTGGATTAATGTTACATTCCAAAAAAAAAAATGTTGAAGGGTATTTGTTTATGATGTGCTTTGAGAGTGAATGTGATGTGAAACCATTGTGTTTTTAATAGTGTCAAGTGTTTTGTCATTTGGGGAAGTTGTTTCCAGAGGCCTAAGAGGGCATGATTGTGTGGGGGTTGGCTCTGTGTACATCATGTGAGTTGTAATGCCCCTCGCTTTTGTCTTGTGATAGATGTTATTTTCATATTTCCTATGACAGTTCTGGTATAGTTGATAGTCTTTTATTGCGCATTTCAGCTTTGAGACATCAAATTTACATGTTTTGGGTTTATGATCTCTTTGATCTGATGGACTATGTTCGATGGATATATTTAGGCATGTGTTATGAGTTATGATGACATTATGAGTACTTCATTTATGATGTGTTGAATATGTTTAGTAATGGATTATTATTTACATGTTTTATATTCGTAGATATCTATTTTCAAATGCTATGATTATAATCTTATCCAAGAGCAGGGACGGTGTAGCATTACTCATTTCGAGTACCCTGCTGCGCCACGATTCTCTGACTCTCTGTGTGTTGACATATACGTACTTGATCATATTTAATCAGTTGTTTGGATGTAGGCTGCAGGTATCGAACCTTGACTCCACCTGATATAGCAGGTTTGAGTAGGTTCTTTCACCAATGGATATTAGTAACAGGAGATAACACGAGGTCTGTTCCACTAGGTCGGTCATTGTCTTCTGTTGTGGTCTCAAGTCGTGTTGGGATACTTGGTTCTTGTCTTGTGATGATGGGTTAGGTTGTGTCGTAATGTTTAGTCAAGTCATATTTTATAATGTTAAAATTATTCTCCTGTGTGGATGGAAGATTCTTTAATGGATTAGTGGTTATTAATAATACTCCTATTTTGTGTTAGATAATTATTTAATTAACATTAAGCTGTGGAAGACACCTTGGGTAAATTTTATAATGGATGAGAATTATAATTTGCTGTCCAAAAGTATGTATGTGGTAAAAATTGGAGTTATGAGTATTTAGTGGTTATTTGGTAGAGAGTATTTTGGGGATATGCAAAATTAATGTCATGTGCCGTCAATTTCAAATTGGAGGATTTGGGAATCCCTTGGTATAGTGAATTTTTGAATCTCATGAGAATGTGGGTTGTTGGGAAGAGAGGCATGTCTTCTGCATTTATTCGAGGAGTTGAATCCTTGTTTTTGGAGAAAGTGGGTTGTTGGGAAGAGGCATGTCTTCTGCATTTATTTGAGGAGTTGAGTCCTGGTTTGGGGAGGAGGAAGAACAGAGAAAAATTAGTGGCAGAAGCTGGGAAAATTTGGGGGAGGAGGCTGAAGTTGCAAACTAGGGTTCGAAAGAAACAACAATCCGTCAACAGTCCAAGTTCCATTATCCTTCGATCCCTCTCTTTCTGCTTGTATATGTAAATGGTTTTAGATAGATAAATGTTGCTTCTTCTGTGTCGTGTGTTTTTCCCCCTATTTGAGCCTTCAACATTTTGGCATTCAAATCATCTTTGATCTCCAATGGCATTGTTCTACCTCATTCTAGAGCCTGTTACAGTGCTTTTACGGCCTCTACACACTTCCCCATTCTTCTTTACTTTGATTGCAAGGAAGTGGGGAAAGATCTTATCTTGTCAATTGATATGCTTAAAGACTTCAGTTTTTATTTTCATAGGGTTACCAATTATCATGTATCTGAATATCTCTATGTAGTACTTTTAATTTCATTATTTAGGGTTTCCTTCTAGATGCCCTTCAACAAAATTACAAATCTGTAATGTCAGTTTAATCCAATATGATGCTAGATCTTTGTTGATCGCTCATGTAAGTTAAATCTCACATTTTGCAATCCTGCGATCATGGCATTTCGTGAGGTGTCATGTCATTGAAGTATCTTGTAAAATAGTGTACATGCATTGTCTATGTATCTACAGATTGCAAGCGTGTCTGTCAGGACAGTCCCATCACCAGATCAGTCCAATGGCAACTACAATATATAACGAATCCATCTATCCTTCATGTTTAGATGGATGCTCATACCTATTTACCAAAACCCCATTCATTTAGGCTGGCAGGATTTTGGCAATGGTTGCAATCTAGTTTTATTGTCTTCCGCTTCTGCTAGATGTTTGAGTAAAGAAAAGAGGCTGCGTAATATTTTTAGGATCTAAATCAAGGAGCAGCGCCGCTAGAAATACCTTAAACCTATATTCATACGTGATCTATAGTCCAAAAAGCACATCAGCACCACCATCGTAGGTGTTAATGGAATTCTAAGACAAAGTTAGGGTGTCCTCTAGGGAGCCAGCACGGGTAGGATGGTTATTCATGCACACATAATGATTTGCAGTAGGTGCGATTCAATAAGGTATATAAATGTGATTTAAGTGTGCATAGCCTCAGTTGCTGAACCTGTATGGCCGTGTGTGTAGACTTGAGGGATGTCCATTAATTATTTCTTCCCTTTCATTCTTTTGGACATTTTAGAACAGCTTTACCCAACACCTAAATGGATTCTTCTTCACCACCGTATAGTTGTTGCTTAAATAGAATCAATACTTTGCTATGTTTACATAATCGCATGTATAGAATTGAATGTCAGAGAGAAATGAATATCCTTCTTAAGATGTGTCATCTTATATACAACTACCTCTAGCACCAAAAGAACCAGTATTGCATAATTAGTTAACCAACCTGCTACGAAAGCTGTCAAGCTGCTCTCATCTGTAGCTTTCCATCTGATATTTGTTTACAGATACCATCGTATATCAAGCCACGATTGTTATTGTTGAAGTAGAAATGCTGTTAATTGAAGTATTCTAAGTTGTTTAAACAATTTTATTGAGAACTTATGAAACTACCTACCCTTTAATTTGTTTGTCTAATGGACAATGACATCCAGTGAAGGAGCATCAGCAGAATAGATATTTGTCTTCATATTAAGGAAACTCAGAAATAAGTGTTTGTGTATGTAATTGAATTTGGATTGCAATTTTTGTTTAATTTATTTTTCTTTTAAAGTATCTTGCATTTGATAGTTTGAGAAGAGTTTTAGTACTCCACGATATTGGCGTAGGCTTTCAGTGTTGTAGTTTAATTTACTTGTATTACATTTTAGCACTTCATGAGCACAAGTATTAGGTTTAAATTCTCCAAGATATTTTCCCTCATTTTGGAATGAGTTTTAGTAACTCATGAACATTGTATTGGGCTATTTCTCACTTTCAAATTAATTGCTTCATATAATATGTTCAAAAATTAGATTTGTCAGTTAATAAAATTATTTAAATCTTGCTACAGGTAGTTATTACTTTTGATACAAAATGCATCTAGTATCAGTAAATTATTAGTGGATGAAAAATAATTATTATTCAATGATTTGTGGTATAATATATTATTATTATTATTACTATTAATATGATTATTATTTACCATAGTAGTTGAGTAAATAGATGCATGAATCATTTAGTAATTTAAAATAATGTTACCGGTAAAATTGTTGGGTAAGTTAAATTATTAGGGTATGGAATTATAAAATATGTACATTAAGAAACAAATCTATTTTTGTAATATAAAAATATCTTTATGTCTTTGAGTAGAATTGCTGGTAAATAAAGAAATACATATAAGTAATGTTTCTAGGATTAAGATTTGAATTTAATTGTCTATTGTTTAAATTAAGAATTTTATGACTCATAGTAAGGATGCCTTTTGTGTTGATTAGTTTGTGTTAAAAGAATGGTAATATTATTATAACTTGAGGGTAAATGTAGAGTGGGGAATAATGAATTACAAGCATTAGGTTAACATGGAAATTAGGTTTTTTATTTAGAGTAAATATTAGCACTTTTGTTGTGAATGAGATGTAAATTGACCATAGAAGGAATGATGGTTATGTAAAGTAATTAAAGTTGTTTCTTTTTACTTTTAAGTTAAATATGTTATTAGGAGATTTAGGGTTTTTTATATGTTTATAAAATAAATAGGAACCCTCAAGTTTATCCTCAAGAGTTGAATTTAAATTACATTGTAATTATTTAATTAACTTGATTTATAAAAATGACAAATAGTGGTTTACTTTAGTTATGTTAATGATATATAAATATATTTGTATCTTTGTAAATCAATTACATAATTATTTTAATAAATATTTACATGTAGTTAACTTTTATTGTAATTATAGATTTATTCCTTAATAAGAATACAATCAAATGATAAGCTATATTTTAATGTTAATATACTATTGTAATAACTTAGTCAATTGTAATCTGCTATAGTGGATTAGTTCTAAAGAAGGCATAATTTAATTATAAGTGTGTTGATATTGAGAAAATGTAAATTGCTAGTAATAGGTTTAGTAAATTCAATTTGTGGGTCATGAACTAGTTCATATAGTCTTTTTGATTTTGTCCCTACCTGTGTGGCTAGTTTTCTAGAGGCTTAGAATGGGATGTCTTGATTTCATGTATTGTGTTGATAGATGTCATAAGATCATGATGTTTTATGAAGCATGTTGTCTCTAGTTATGTATGGATTAAAAGACAATGTGAATGATAAATGTACTTCTCTGATGCATTGTTGTCCATTTAGTTGTATTTGTCTTGTATCGAGTTTTGTGGTGAGTTGTGGAATGGGGAGACATGGAAATCATAAAGATGTAATGATTATGTGTTGTTATGGGCAATGGTTTAGGAGTTCTACCCTTATGATTATGTTTTGAGGGTCAATGCCTTGCATTGTTATAAATACATGTTGATATAAGGATAATTTTTATGCAAGATGGTTAATGCCTTGCATGGTTCATGTATCCTCGTTGTCATGATGATGTTTGCTATGCTTGTTGAGTAGGGTCTTCTAGTTGTAGGTAGGGGAGTGGCTTCCAATGTGGGGCCGGTGCCCAAAGTGGCTAGCTAGGGTAACCCATTGGGAGTTTGTAATCAAGTGATAACCTAATAATAAATCTAGGGGTTGGGTAGTTTTCACACTAACAAGATAATTAGATTCCTCACTCATGCTTGTAGTGCTAGTTTAGACTAGGAATGAGATGAGAAGGCCTGATTGGCAAAATCAACTTCCTTGTCCTCACGAAAGGAAGGTTGATTCTGCATGTGTCACCCTATGGGGCCGGTGTCTAGAGAGAGACTACCTGGGTAACCCATGTTAGGACCATGCGATGACACTCTCCTTACTGCAGCCTAGCAGTCCCTAGTTGTACTCTCCCCATTTGTTAAGTGTTTGCCTCTGGAAGTACTGTTGTGTTGTTTGTGATATTGACTTGTGATGTTGGAGTCATGCGTTGTCTTATAGTCTACTATCTACCTAACTGTATGTTGTAGTGGGGACCTTATGTTAACCCCTAGCTTGGGGGGTGGACCTCAGGGTTCCACATGGTCGGGTGGAAGAGCTTTGTCCATTGGTTTTTCCCTTGCTGTTGTTCGTGAACGAGGAGGATATATCTTGTGTATCAGACATCAAATCTTGTACTTGTTTATGAAGACAGTTATTATGCTCATGTACTAGCATAAACTAATAATTTATAATTAGTTTATAATCCTTTGAAATTATAAATGTCTTCATAACTAATAATATTATTTTAATGCAACAATTAACCAAAGCAACAATCAAACAATGCTAAACAAAATAACCCAAATATCGAACAATACCTGACACAATGCAAAATCGAAAGCATGACCACAATGATAGTGACTAACTGTCATGCCCATATAGACAACATTGATTGGGTCTAAAACTAGATACTCATCATTTTCAAGGATGATGGCTAACTAGGGGACCATATGTTATCTCCGTTCAATAGTTTCCATTGGGTTTAAAGCACGCTCAGACCTGTCAATTCAGGTGGAGTCGATGCCTGGTACTTGCAACCTGCAACACATAGCACAGTCTATGCACAAGTATAATAATTATCAAACGGTCACGGAGTGAAAGAGAATCACAACGTCGCCGGATGCTCACGAATGAGTGGTACAAAATTGTCTCTTTTCACACCACACAATAATCAGATCATCCTATAGTACAAAATTAGTCACATAAAAATCAATTCTAACTTATGATAATCATACTAAGATCAACATCATAATCACCTAACTATAAAACAATGTCAGAGCTTATGGATTATCAGTGTCGCAACAAGGATTATCAATGAAACATGCTAACTATCATGAGGATAATCCAGAATGTCACCAACATGAATGTAGCATCTACCAACATTATATAATGTACAACATCAACTGTCTAACATACCCTAAATATTCCTATTATTTTACCTTCATCTTCATGCTCCTTAGCCAGACCATCTGCACATCTAAGATGAGAATGGAGGGGCACTACATCCTCCCCCCTAAAACTTGACTTACTCCTAGAAGTCACAGACTAGGGTGGAAACATAACATATTAGTATTGCAATTTTCTATTACCAACATACGCATCCATATTAAGCAATTGTTCATAAGACAAGCTCAATCGTTCAATAAGGACAAGAAGAGCATCAATTCCTTACCTTTAAGGCATATCATGTGACCTACTTATAACCAATCACACATATTTTGAGAATTTCAAATGATTTAGGGAATTGCATTCACATATTAACAAGGAAAAATACATCTCATCTCTTATTTCCACTATGGTTCCAACTAATTACCAAACATGCAAGTACAATTCTCCGCAGAGTCTTCCCTTGTACATACTATCAGAGGCTCGAAATGAACATGATAGAAACAACACTTAAAATAAAACGGGGCCAACATAAACAAACATTCCGAATAGCCACCATAGAAATTAAAAAAATATGCAAACCCAAGTTGGAGAATAATCAAATTCAATCTTAAGTCACAAAATGTCGGCAAATTTTCAATAATAAACCAAGTATAAAGAAAAGAGTTTTGGTGACCACTCCTATCATAAGAGAGTTCAAGAAAATAAATTCACTGTTAGCCCACCAACAACACATGAAACAACTATCAAAATTCCAAAACAACTAAATTAGAAACAAATCCACATCACGATGTGACTAATTTTAGACACAAAGGGAGTATCCACTACACATTGTGGTCATGCTTTCGATTTTGCATTGTGTCAGGTATTGTTCGATATTTGGGTTATTTTGTTTAGCATTGTTTGATTGTTGCTTTGGTTAATTGTTGCATTAAAATAATATTATTAGTTATGAAGACATTTATAATTTCAAAGGATTATTAGTTTATAGACTAATAATTTATAACTAGCATAAACATCAAAGGATTATAGTTCCAAGTTATTGTCTAATCTAGAAGCATCATGAGGAAAGCACTAGGCATTCATAGGTCCATGAAGGCTTCTTATTCTCGATTAAGTTCATCTATGGTCCCTCTATATCCAGTTTTGCTCAAGTGAAATTATAAAATCATTTGAATCCTTGCAATTAGCATTTTATATTCCACAAGTTCTACGAAGGTTTTGTTTTCATTTATGTAAATTATGTACTAGTTTACTTATGTGTTAATACCTATAGAATCCATGTGTTGTAGAAAACCATAGCTCATAATTGATACATTGTTGCAAGTAATATTAGTATCTAGGAGCCATAAGCTTTACCATTAGTTAATCTAGATGAGTTCTAAAAGGACTACATTTGAAATGACCAGTAAAGCCATCCCATGGGACTCAAAGAAATACAGGAAGACCTCTATTAAAGGCCGTATTCTCACCCAACATTATATATATATATATATATATATATATATATATATATATATATATATATATATATATATATATATATTGCAAAGGGCATTAGAGATGCATTAACTATAATTACTAGAAGGAACTTGTTCATGGAGATGTTTTGTAAAAGAAAAATGCATAGACCAAGTAGTAATGCATGGAAACTTAATTGGTTTTGTTGTCCAATTTTTTTAAATCTAACCATTGTCATTTGGGTTGCCAAAATATATTATGATAAATAGAGGTAGATGAGAGACAACTTAGGCAATGTGTTACTCACTCTAAACATGTAGTTGATTCAAAAAGAATTTGTACTTAGGGGTGATGCTAACGTATCATTAAACATTTTGACCTTAGCTACATTATACAAGAAAGACTATCATCTATGCAAGTCTATAAATTTATACAAATTTAAAATAAGAAAGAAAGGTGAACCGCTAGTCCCCATCTCCAAAGAAGAAGTAGAACCCGTAATGGATACCTATTCAAATATTATTTTTAGGAGTTCTACCAAGGAATGTGCCAAATATTGGCTAAAAATGTAGATGACAAGATGGGTGAAAGGATGTTTGTATTTTGTGAAGATAATTAGAACCCATTTGAAAACACACTATTAACTATGGAATATTTTTAGAAAAACACCTACATAGTGAATTGTGAAATTTCAAAACTTTTAAGAGTTTTTTAGGGAGGTCATTATCTCACACCTATAGAGAAGGGAATGGAATTACTAACTTGTGTGCTAACCTAGGAGTGAAAAGTGTTGGAAAGATTTACTTTCCCTTTCCAATGAAACCAGAGAAGGAATTATCAAGTAAAAGGATTAATTATATTAATCCCATGACTTTGGCTCATTATGTAGCCTTAATAATTCCCACTAGGAAAAGATAAAAGTGGTACCTGTAAACACCCAAAAATGACCAAGTCATTGAATCATTTGCATTTCGTCTAATCTGTCGCATCACCTGCATTTCAATAGTAATTAAATAATCTAGTTATTTAATTAATTTCATTGTATTCTTCCAAATCACATAATTTAGACATTAATTGAATAAATTCCCTTTATTTAATTAATTTCAACAAAATCAACTTTGTTCTTCCATGATTAAATAATTTTTATTATTTAATTGAATCATTATCCTCTTTCAAATTTCAAGTCTCCATTAATTAAATAAATCCAATTATTTAATTAATTCATCACAAATCCTCTTCGATCACTTATTCTCAGGCATCCTTTAACAGCGTTTTGAGCATACATAGCATCGATTGAGCAACTCCACGATCTCTTAACATTGATCTTTGAGCACTTTCAGCAATTTACTTGCTTGTTGCAAACATGGTTTCGCAGCACTATTAAGCAATCCACACTCATCCAAAGGGAACAATACAAATCTCGGTAAAAGCTTTCATATTTCATTGATTTATTAGTAATGGTTTTTATTTAGATTAGTTCTCTTTATGTTATGGGCTTTTGATTTAATTTAGTTTTAATTTAGTCGATTTTCCTCATACACATTCTGGCACACCCAGTGGGACCCATTAATCCCTCTTTTTCTTTGAGAAATTGATTTTTTTGAAGTAGAGTACGAAACAATGCAAAAGACACAGAAAAGTGCTATTGGCAGTATCTTTAAGCGCTTCTGGAGGCACAGTACAGCGCCCTCAGGCGATACTGTAGCGCTTCTAGCCGCACAGTAACGCACTTTTGGCAAAATAGTCCAACGCTATTAGTAGTATTGTAAAGCGCTTTTGGCAGAATAGGTTTTTCTAATCTTGTTTGGTGATTTTACAAGGTTTTACTCACATACCTATCATTGATTTGACTGACAAGCTAGTTTATTTGTCTTTCAATTGTCTTCCATACTTCCTAAGCTGATGTATTTAGGAGTATTGTTGATATTTGAGTTGACCTATCTATTTGCGGCATCCTTTGAGTTTCTTGATTCCAGGGTACAAATCTATCAGATTTTACTTGTCAGAACTTCAAATCAACCATGAAATCATATCTGAACCTAGTTTATTTTGATAAAGTATAACTTTTTCTGGATTTGAGACAGTGTAACACTTTTGGTAATACAGTACTGCACTTTCGGCAGCACAGTACATCGCTTCTAGGTCTGTTGCAGCGATTCTGTTAACATAGTGAGTCACTTCTAATCTGCATCACCACGCTTCTGACAACACAGTGCAACGCTCTTGGTATCACAGTAAGTCACTTTCGATTACACAGTACAGTGCTTTTTATCATATCTCATTTATTTTTGCTAACTTGTGAGTTTTTGTGGAACTAATTGACTTGTTGCAGCTTCTTATCACTCAAACAGAGCAAATGGGTTTCTCTAACATGTTCATGCAGGACGAGCATTGAAGAAATCTTGATTTATTGCACTAAATCTTAGAAACATATTACTTTCTTAAGGGACAACTGAACAATCATATTTGCAAATCTTAGAAAACATATTACTTTCTTAAGGGACAAAACATTTTTTTGCAATCTAAGTCTTAAGAACATATTGCTTTCTTAAGGGACAATGGACATGTATGCAAAAACATCTTAATTTTCTAAGGGATAATGGACATGAATGCCAACACTTCAATTTGATAAGGGACAATTGATAACTACAATCATGTGTGTGTCTAATCTAGTTGCACCTTATTTTTCTTATAACGGGATAATTGAACCTTTGTTTGGCATGCTTGCTCTTACATTTCAGTTATTCCTTTAGAAGGGCCTGCTTTTGGATTGTGTTTCATCCAAAAGGGACGACCCTAAGCAGAGTTTTCCTTTGAATTGCTATATAAGAGGGATAAGGCGAAAGCCAAGTCCTAACCGACGTCAGCCTTACCTTGTGGTGCCAAACTGAAAAGAGGTGTACTAGCTCTTTATGGAAATGATTTTCACATCGAGTGAAGTGTTTGATACTCTTATTAGGATTGGTTAAAGCTTTTAGTAGCTTGTCGCATTGCTCGTAAGGCGTTGGTCCCTTAAAGTTACTAAGAACCATTCTAGATAGTGACTACCTGATCTACCTCTGAATGTTGCGGTAATCATCAGTGCAAGGGGAATCGATTTAAGCCCTTAAGATACTCACCATTGGCTCCCTTGAAAAGAGATAGTATTCCCTTGGCCATAAAGCTCTTGTGACCTACTTGATCTTTCCAAGGGGAGGGTGAGATATCCCTACCTATCGTCTCTTGCAAAGATACAAAATGTACGACGCCTTTATGGAATGATATTTTTATCGATGGAGTATTAAGCTATGAGCTAATCTACTGCAATGATACCTTGTCTCTAGAGATAAAAACTGCTTGTTATTGATTGCAATTGTCTTATACCTGTGGAAACATTGGGCTTTTTTGTAAGCCTTGAACTTATACTATCTATTGTGTCAGTCCCTTTTTTGCCAACTTTGTTTTTTGTGTTTTCTCTTGCCAAAGCAAATCCAATCAAAACTAAAACCAAATCTATCAAAATTTGCCTTTTAAAACATCAGACACTACTTCAGCACCTTTGGCATTACAGCAGCTCGCCCTTGGTGGTACAGTAGCTCGCTTTTGGTCACCGTAGCTCACCTTTGGTATAGTAGTACCTCACCTTTGGTAGCTCAGTCCATCGCCTTTGGTATTACAGTAGCACACTTTTGGTTGCACAGTCCTACGCCTCTAGTCAAACAGTATAGTGCCTTTGGTCCAGTGAGTTTGTGCATCAAGAGTTTCAAAACACAAGCAGAATCCCAACATTTCTTTTTGTCCTAGTGTATTCCATGGTAACCACTAGACTCCAGCAAACTATGAAGTCCAAGCAAGTTGTCCCTAGGAAGCGCAAATTACCTCCTCACACACCACAATCAGTCCATCTCAACATTACTCCTAAGGTTACTCCTAGGACACCTGCGAAAAGATCCACCAACTCTCCAAATAATCCGCAAGAAGGTAGGGTCCCTTTGATAAGTACACCTCACTATACCACCGGCATGCCTCTAGATTTTGTACAAGGATATACTATTGATCAAGTCCCATCCCAAGAAGGTAGAGTCCCTTTGGTAAGTACACCTCACTATACCACCGGCATGCCTCCAAATTTTGTTCCACAAGGTTATACCGTAGATCAAGCCCCATCTCAAGAAGAATGACACTTTGAAATAGGTCAATCCTCTTAAGAAGATGGGAAAGATCTTGATGAATTCATACAAGATCCTAGAGTCGTGGTCACCTTTGACAAAATCCTTAGTGAGAACCAAGATCATTTTTTTCGCTTGCTAGCAGAGCAAGGAGCCAAATTACGCAAAGGTTTTGATCTTTCCATGCTTAGCGAGCCTAACAACACCCAAGACACCTTACAAGCAGTGCAAACCATGTCAACAGTGACCACACCCTTACCCGAACAAGGCTCACAAGGGAGAACAATTGCACAATATGAGAACCCCATTTATCAAAACCCAATAGGAAAAAGGGCCGTATCACCACTTCTGACTCTTATGGAAATCTACAAACACCAACAGGAGACTCTTCAAAGTCAAGTAGAGCTAGCTAAACAAGCCACCATAGCTCGATCAAATATACAACAAGCTCCTAAAGTGTCCACACCAATCGCAAGTGGAATTTTGGTTACCCCATCACGAATAGGTTTCCCACCAAATTACAATCCAGGGAAAAACTATGTAGCCATGCAACAAGGGTCTCAACAAATACCACCTCCTATATCATCAAACCTTCATGTCTCTCAACCAACTAGGGTCATGCAATCCCAACCACAGCATTCTTCTACTCTCATCCATAATCAACCTCAACCATCACAAAACACATCTACTTATGTCCCTCCACCACTACGATCATCAGTGCTAAACTTTTTCAACAACTTGCCTATCCACCCTCAACATTCCCAACATCAAGTTTCCCAAAGCTATGTGCCGCAATTGCAACCTAACCCAAACTTTAGCTTTCCCCCACCAAACTCTTTTCTCCAACCATCACAAAGCCTACATTCTTACCTAACACCACCCCCACTTCCTCCAAATCAAAGCATCCATTTCCAACCAAATCTAAACCCAACGTACAACACATACGACCCCAACCAATCATATGAACCTTATAACACCAATGCCCATGGCTTACACTAAATCTTCCATATGGGCATCAACAACCATTTCTAGGACAACAGGAGGTGTTTCCAACCCCTCCCACAACTATGGAGCTAAAACTTACGGAAGTTCAACAACAGCTATCTGATCTTACGTTTGGCCACACCAAGAAGACCTTCTCTTTACAAGAAGTGTGTCCTTATCCTTTTGATCATTCATTACCCATGATCCCTTTTCCTCAAAATTTCACTATTCCCAAGTTTGATAAATACAAAGAAAAAGGTGACCCAAAAGACCATCTTAGGGAATTCTATCTTGCTTGCTTCAAGGTCTCACATAACAACACATATCTTATGCATCTCTTTCCTCGCAGTCTTGGAGGCCAAGCTATAGAATGGTTTTCACACTTACCCATAGGAATCAAATCTTTTAACAAGCTAGCAGAGAAATTTGCCACCCATTTCTCCTACAACGCAGAGCATGAGATCTCCATGACTGATCTATGCAACAACAAACAGAAAAATGGTGAAACTTTCATTTCTTTCCTTCAACGATGGAGACAAATGGCTAGCAAATTCCCATTCAAGATACCTGAAAAATATCTTGTTAGCATATTTGTGCAGAACTTCAACCAAGAGTTAGGTTTTCATTTGCAAATTCTTAGTGCTACAACCTTCGATGAAATCACGTACAAGGTAATCAACATTGAAAAGGCCCTCATTGCTAAGGGTGTGGTCAAAATCTTCAAAGAAACTAAAGACAATGCTCCTCAATAACAAACAAACGATAAACCTAAGTATTGGAACAAAAATAAAAATGTGGTCAACGATGGGGTGGTTGATTCTAAACATGTCCAAACATTGCAAACACCGCTTCAGCTATCCAAACCAAGTCAACCTTATCAAAACCAACAACAATGACAACAAGAGCGACCTCAACAAGATTACCCTCTGTGGCATCAATTCACTCCCTTGGGAGAGCCCATAGAATCAGTCCTACAAAAGATTTTACACAAAGGGCTCATCACCTTACCCGATGCTCCCCCATATGGCAAACCTGTTTACAAAACTGCACGTTATAGAGACAATAAATATTGTGAGTTCCATAGGAGCAAAGGGCACAGAACTACATCATGCATGAAACTCAAGCACCTAATCCAAAATCTCATCGAAGGCAACCAAATCTCTTTTGAAGATGAACCACCAGCTCAACACACAAACAAAGACCTCAACATGTACAAGGAACCATTCCCTCACCATGGTCCACCTCCTCCACAGGATAAAGGTAAAGGTGTCAATCATGCTTCCACTTCCTTTGACCCCATTGTGGGTTGTTTTGAAGAGAGTCGAGTGTCTACCCTCACAATCAAAGGCAAATCTATGGATTGCGTTGTTACAACTCGTCATGGTCATGTCACCATTCGTGGTCCTACACTCAGTCTCCCAGCTCAATTTGATTATAATCTTGTCAAACATCTAGGGAAAATACCAGCACAGATCTCTATCTTGGACCTTCTACGATCATCACCTGCACATAGAGTGGTGCTAGAAAAAGCCCTCCAAGAGTCTTCGATTCCTAACAACATAGCAGTCACAGATTTCCAAGCTATAGTAGGTAACATTACTTCGCCCTACAATGTGGTCTTCTCTGAGAAAGACCTCCCATCCCATGATCTGTGTCACAATGATGCCTTTCACATTGAGGTTCTCATCCATAAGCACAAAATCAAATGCATACTCATAGATGGTGGTGCTAGTCTCAACATCTGTTCTTTAAAGTTACTTAAGCAATTGGGATACTCTGAGGATCATGTCAACACTGATCAAAGTATTATAATCAAGGGATATGATGATGATGAACGTCATTCAGAAGGTGTTATCCACTTACCTATACAACTGGGCCGTGTCATGCTTGAAACCAGGTGTCAAGTCCTTTATATTGAGCTACCTTACAACATTATCCTAGGCCACCCATGGATCCATGCAATGAAAGTTGTTCCTTCAATGTACCATCAGTCTCTAAAGTTCCCATTCAATGGTACAGAGATAACTATCCCAGGAGACCCCAATCCTTTTGAATTATGTCGTGTCTTGCAAGGCAGTTATAAGAATTGTAACCAAGTGCCTCAAAATGACAAAGCCCTTGAATCCCCACTATATGTCTATCCTAAAAATCTAACAAAAGCTTCTAGAAGTGAACCTAATCCTCTTCCTGAAATCAAAGCTCATATCCGTGATATAGGCTTTGGAACATATGATATCTCAAAATCTTATTGTGTAGGGCGGATGCCTTTATCCCCTAAATCTTATGGCCAACCGCCCATTGCCAAAGAAACTAAAAAAGTAGCTATTCCTCCCCCAGCATCTTTAACCCAATTCCAACAGGGAAAATTATTGGAAGAGGAAACTATTGAGGACATTTCTTCTTGGCTCTACAAGGAGAAAGAACCAGTCACAATACTAGTCAAGCAATATGGCAATGGCTTAAGGATAGTCAAAAACATGGGCTATAAAGGTAAAGGTGGCCTTGGGAAACAGAATCAAGGAACAATGGAACCTATCAGTGTGACAAAGAAACTAGACAAAAGGGGGTTAGGATTTGGTAGAAAGGTACCACGCGCCTTGGACATTGAGGGTATCCTCGACAAGGTGGCTGAAACTTCTCTCGCAGATTCGACATCTAATGAGGATACCATTGATGACTCTTCCCTCCATATGACTAACCTATTTACAAAATCCTTTGTATTATGATATCATCTGTATCCCTAACATCCACCACAAACACCCAAAAAGTAACACTTGTCTACCCTAAACTTATCGATTGGGACCAACAAGGGTCCCCCATTATAGATGTATTTCAGAATGATGAAGCTATAGCTGAATTCATGGGACTCCGGGAGGGCATCCCTCTTGGCGATCATAAAGCAGGTTTTGTAATGGAACTAGAGCTAACAGCTTATTTTGGTGAGAATGCCAAATCCTCTAGTCACAAAAGTAAAAATAAAGAAAGATCTATAGGTGAAAACCACACTATGGCACCTCCCGATCACAAAATAGTAAAAATAAAGGACATATCCAAAGGTGAAAACCCAACTGTGGCACCTAAGGATGGAGGATTTGACCTTCCCCTACCATCTAAGTATCAAGAGAAGTCAGCTCTCCTAGACCTTTCGATCGAGAAAAGATATGAGCGATGGCTCAAAAGGGAGGGCCATAGGCTTGGTCACAATCAGGAGAAGTCTCTAGGGATCCTAGAGAAGGTCTATCAGTCTGTTAAACAGGTTGATTCATTAATTCCAGATAGCCCCATTGATCCCGAGAGGTGCCCGGGGTGAATGGGAGCAGCAGGGATCTGGTGGATGAATGGGAAGTACCATCCCATTCCGGAGTGTGAGGGAGAGGTCAGAAAGAACCCTAGGAATAATGCGACAGAACGATCTGATCCCGAACAATCCACCACGCCTATCCAAACTATCTAAACTATAACCATAGAAAGGGGGGGTGGGGTGCGAGACTTTCTGATCTAGCCATGAGGAGGTGGAAAAGAGCTCAGGCTTAAGATTCTACAGAGATAAACCTTGGCACAGAGCAAAATCCAAAGACCACATTCTTGGCAGCATCAATATCAGAAATAGAGCACAGGAATCTTAACACATTCTTCTTACAGCGAACCATCAACTTTGCATGGACCTATGCTGATATGCCAGGGTTAGACCCTAAGTTAGTGGTTCACTATCTCACAGTCGATCCGACAGTTAAACCTATCAAGCAAAAGATGAGGAAGATGCACCCATAAATAGCCCTCTTGGTAAAAGTGGAAATATAGAAGTTGTTAGATGTGAAGTTCATCCAACCTATTGACTATTCAGACTGGGTATCAAACATTGTACCTGTGTCTAAACCTAATGGGCATATCCACATGTGTAATGATTTTAGAGATCTTGACAAAGCATGTCCCAAGGATGACTTTCCACTACCAAACATTGATATTATAGTAGACTTGACTGTAGGTCATGAAATGCTTTCTCTCATGGATGGATTCTCTGGCTACAATCAAATAAGGATAGCAAAGGAAGATCAACATAAAACAACTTTTACTTGTCCATGGGGTAATTATTGTTGGTGTGTCATGTCGTTTGGTCTAAAAAATGCAGGGGCAACTTATCAAAGAGCAATGACAGTGATATTCCATGATCTCTTTCATCATATCATGGAGGACTATGTGGATGACATACTAGCTAAATCTTCTAGGGCAAATCACATACAAGTTCTAGGACAGATCTTTAACAGGCTCGAGAAATACCAAGTGAGACTCAATCCAAAGAAATGTGTCTTTGGTGTAACATCAGGGAAGCTATTGGGATACATTGTATCTCATAGAGGCATTGAAGTAGATCCCGCAAAAGTCAAGGCTATAGTAAAGATGCCTCCACCAAAGAACCTCCAAGCATTAAGGAGCCTTCAAGGAAGGTTGCAATCCATTAGGTGTTTTATCTCACAGCTAGCAGATAAATGTCAACCATTTCAACACTTACTCTGAAAGGATGTCTCATTTCGATGGGACGATAAGTGTTAAGCAGCATTTGATCAGCTCAAAGAGTATCTAGCTAAACCTCCTATATTGGTTCCACCAGTTGTTGATAAACCTTTGATATTATACATCTCGACTACAACTTCGGCCCTAGGGGCCCTGCTAGCATAGCATGATGATTCAAGAAAAGAGCATGAAATCTATTATATCAGTCAAACCTTGGTGGGATATGAACTCAATTATTCACCTATGGAAAGGGCTTGTTTAGCAGTAGTGTTCACTTCCCAAAAGCTACGGCATTACATGTTGAACCAACACACCAACCTTATAGCCAAAATTGATCCCTTGAAGTATCTACTAGCAAAAGCAGCTCTTACAAGCAAACTAGCTAAATGGGTCATGATCCTTAGTGAGTTCGACATTGAGTATATGGATAGTAAAGTAATCAAAGGACAAGCCCTAGCAGATCAACTAGCAGAAGCACCCATGAAAGATACACACCCTATGGTAGCAGACTTTCTGGACGACAATCTCTTCACTCTTTCCAACTCAATAATGTGGAAGTTGTACTTTTATGGTTCCTACACACAACGTGGATCAGGGGCTAGCATCTTATTTATCACACCTTAAAATGACTATATTCCAAAGTCATATCGGCTTGTATTCCCTTGCACCAACAACATTGCTGAGTATGAAGCACTCCTCATAGGTCTCAATACAGTAGTTCAATGGGACATCACAGAATTACAAGTATATGGAGACTCACAACTAGTCATTCGACAAGTCACAGATGAGTACCAAACAAAAGATGAAAAGTTGGTACCCTACAAGCAACTAGTGGATGCCTACAAACCACATTTTTCTAGCATCACATTTGAGCAAATCCCAAGAGAGCATAACAAGGCTGCAAATTCTATGGCTTCTATAGGGTCACTGATTGACATGCCAGCAAATACACAGAAATGTGAATTTTTGATCAAACAGTTGTTGATACCAGTCGTCAATGTTCCCGTTACTGAAATCATCTATGAACTTGTTGGTCCCAATTCCCCATGGTACGACAATATATATGAATACCTTAAAAATTGTACCTTTCCCTCTAACCTATCATCAACCCAACGTAAAACCTTTATCCATCGATCCTCCTGTTACATCATTCTAGGTGACACACTATATCGTCGGAGTCTCGATGGTATCCTCTTACGATGTCTTAACGCAGAAGAAGCTAAAGCTACCTTATGAGACATACATGAAGGTGTCTATGGCACACATTCTACCGGTCCTAATCTCGCTAAGAAGATACTCAGAATAGGTTATTACTGGCCTACAATAGAGCATGATGCTTTACAGTTTGCTAAGAAGTGTACAATGCCAGCAGCATGGAGATTTGATTCACGCACCAGCTCATGAACTACAACCTTGACAACTCCATGGCCTTTTTCTCAATGGGGTCTCGATCTTGTAGGACAAATCCACCCATCCTCCTCTAATGGCCACAAATTTATCAGTACCACCACTGAGTATTTCATGAAGTGGGTTGAAGCCATTCCCATGACCTATATCACTAGTAAGCAAATAGCCAAGTTTATCCTTAACTACCTCATTTGCCGGTATGGTATTCCCCAAGCCATTGTTACTGATAATGGGAGACCATTCAAGAACCAAGATGTTCATGCGTTGTGCACACAATACAATATCCAACATCGCTTTTCAACTCCCTACTATCCGCAAAGTAACAGCCAAGCTGAGGCTTCCAATAAAACAATTCTCAAAATCCTCAAGAAAATGGTCAATGAAGCTGGTCGTGATTGGCACCTACAACTCAATCCCGCCCTATGGGCCTACCGCACTAGTATCAGAACACCAACTGGTGCCACACCATATGCCTTGGTCTATGGCTCTGAATCCATCCTACCTATAGAGGTCAAGATCCCATCCCTAAGAGTATCCATGCAGAACCTGATCGACGGAGAGGAGTATCACACTTCTAGATTAGCTGAGCTCGAACTACTAGATGAAAGGTGCCTTGCCGCACTTAATCATCTCCATGTCTATCAAAACTACCTTCGGCATAATTACAACAAAAAGATCAAAGAAAGACAGTTTCAAGTTGGTGATCTTGTACTCAAAGAGAATCAGAGAAATCAAGCAGATCGAGAAAAGAAGGGCAAGTTTGAGCCTAATTGGCTAGGTCCCTTTATTGTCATAGCAGCATATGGATTAGGAGCTTATACTTTAGCTACACCTGACAGCATTCCTCTAGATGAGCCACTTAACAATGTCCATCTCAAGAAGTTTTATGCCTGATCCTCAGAATATTCCAAAAAAAAATTTGTCCTCTAGTGAAAACCTGGCAAATGGGTGCCTTGGATAAGTACCATAGTGAAAACTTGGCAAACAGGCGCTATGTGTAGAGTCCGCATCCATCATCTATCGAGTCATGTTCATTCCATGTCCATTTCGCAACAAGCTTCATCCATCCATCCATAATAAAATCATTGACCTTGTTTGCATTTCCATCTCCCTATCTAGTATAGCTTGGAAATTTGTCAATGTCCATCGTCGTCATCCCACGTCTTGATCTATGTCAATAGTTATCACTATCTTGTCCTAGGTCAACCTTTCTACATCTTCTCCATTGGTCACCCATGTAATTTCCTCTACCGGAATGGGGGCAACTCTTTCCTTAACACTAGGTCTAGGTATGGTTCCTTGTTCATGGTTTGCAACAAACGCTTCAATCTCTTTTTCCTTACTGCAGATAACACCCTTTAATGGACACATCGCTCCTACGATAAGGTTGTTGTCTTCTCAACACTTTTCCCACATCATCACACCAACCAGAACTACATATTATCTCATCTCAATCTTAAGGTACCTTGATCCCATGGATATGGGTATGTAGGCAGTCTAGAATACGAAGGATGTATCCAGTACTCAGGTACATAAGATCTCCTCACCACCTTGACCCATCTCATCACTCCATCCAGAACTACATATTATCATTTTTCATCTTTCCTCGTAATGTACCTTGATCCTGTGGATACAGGGTATGTAGGCAGTCTTGAATACGAAGGATGTATCCAGTACTCAAGCACATACGATTCATCATTCTTCACCCACCCCAATCCATTAACATGTCATCTTTCTAGTCTTCCATTTATCAAAATCCATTCGCCTCGACTTGACTAACTCAAACAAAAAACCAACAAGCTAGTGCATCCTTTTAAAAGCAAATGTCCTTAACAAGCCTAAAACAAAGCAACTTTCTTCCAGAGTCATCTACTGTCCTACTATTCTGATTGCCAACATCAGCTAAATCTAGCTTAACCAAAGCACCAGATCAACAAGCTTGTCTTCTGCAGAGTGTTCCATTGTCGATACCAACACACGCGTCTCCTGCGACATGTGGCATTTCCTGCAGCAAGACATTGTCTTATTAGGTAGATAGCCCCCTTTAACAGACACATAGCTCCTACAATAAGGCTGTTAGCTTTCCTATCCAATCTATCCTGAGCAACCTCTTTAGCAAGAGAATATGTTGGTTGTACGTTTACTCTGTCAGACAGTCAATTTGCTTTTTGGTTTATCTTTTGTTCCTTTATCCAATACTTATTCAAGACTACCTTGATTTATCTATAATCTTGGTATGTTGCGATACAGTATGGATTGGGGGCATAGTCATTGCTTTTGTGTGCCATGTTTTAGGAATGATCTTTGGCATCTTTCTTGACATCATATTTATCTTGTGTGTGTTACGACCTAGCATCTTCCATATTAATATTCTTCTTGCATTTACATGTATTGAAGTTTATTTTATGTTCAAGACTATGGCTCATTCACATATACCAACAAGGTCATATTATGTCTAAGGGATCTAAGTTCAAACCGCTTGCTTGCAGAGTCACTGTCCATGCACTCAGATATCACAGCACCTTGGTCTTTTATACCTTGGTAGCAAACTATCCACGTGCTATATCAAAAATAAGGATTGCTCTTTATAAACAAATGTGAAAGCATTGCAACAAGCGCATCCATTTACACCATCCATTTTTCCATGGCCTTATATAGTTTTCCAGCAAAGATCAATCAATAGTCTTTCTCTCATGTTCTTTTCTATCTCCACTTTCTTCTATTCAACCTCGCCTATCTCCAACACAATCATCTAGTCGAGCGTCAACCCAGTTCTTCTATCACTTCCCTGTCTTTCCTCTCGAGGGGGCATCCTACGCCAGCTACGTTGGGGCAACTAGCTACACTGGGGCATCAAAAATTGTATCATATCTTCAACAATCATTTTCTTTGAGGCAACGCTGTAAACTGCATTGCATCAAAGAGGGGCAAAATGTAGACACCCAAAAATGACCAAGTCATCGAATCACTTGCATTTCGTCTAATCTGTCGCATCATCTGCATTTCAACATTAATTAAATAATCTAATTATTTAATTAATTTCATTGAATTCTTCCAAATCACATAATTTAGACATTAATTGAATAAATTCCCTTTATTTAATTAATTTCAGCAAAATCAACTTTGTTCTTCCATAATTAAATAATTTTTATTATTTAATTGAATCATTATCCTCTTTCAAATTTCAAGTCTCCATTAATTAGATAAATCCAATTATTTAATTAATTCATCACAAATCCTCTTCGATCACTTATTCTCAGGCATCCTTTAACAGCGCTTTGAGCATACATAGCATCGATTGAGCAACTCCACGATCTCTTAACATTGATCTTTGAGCACTTTGAGCAATTTACTTGCTTGTTGCAAACATGGTTTCGCAGCACTATTGAGCAATCCACATTCATCCAAAGGGAACAATACAAATCTTGGTAAAAGCTTTCATATTTCATTGATTTATTAGTAATGGATTTTATTTAGATTAGTTCTCTTTATGTTATGGGCTTTTGATTTAATTTAGTTTTAATTTAGTCAATTTTCCTCATACACAGTACCTTGCTAGATATGCCATGATTCTCGGGCACTTGGACAAATACTTTTCTTGTACCTAGATTATCAAATCTACTCCTTTAAGTTATATTTGCATAATCACTATATCTAGCTATTATATAGTCAAAGTTGTAGAAAATTCTCTTATTGTTGCCTGGTGGAATTCTTCTCCTTCGCCATTCATCATCTTTCAAGATAAAAAGTGTATTTTTATCAAGTTTATCAATATGGGTGGTGACCAACTCTACATTGAACCTTCACCTTATGATGAGATTAGGATGAATGCTACAATTTTGAATGTTAGTGTAGGTTTTTTATTTTCCTTAGGGATATTTATTTTTCCTACACACTATTAATCTTGCTTAGGTTATTAGACTTGGTTATTATGAGGCCACATGGCTAAATCCATTAGCTACATGTGTCACTCTCACCCACACTTGGGTAGTTGAGTTTCACACCCTCTTTTAGATTTTTATGCCACCTCTCATAACCATTTTTTGTTTTTATCTAAGTAGGTATAACCATGTATTTTGGCTTTTACCAACTAGATAAAACTTCTACCTATTTTGGGTAGTTGGAGTTATTACACCTCTTGGATGTATTTTCCCATTATTTTCTATATATATAGCACTCTCCTCTCACCTTAACTAGTCCAATAACTAGTCAATGAGAGTAATGTGAGCATTCTCAAAATTCTCTTGTAGTTGTCTCTTGTTTTCTCTCTTTCAAGATTCTCTCTTCATTCCACTATTTTGATCTTCGTTCATCTATCCACTAGAGTGCATGTGACCTACAATTAACATCAGATCCAAGCTTGGTTCTCGGTTCTCACAAAATCTATCATGGTATCAGAGTCTGTTTGTTTGATTCAGATCATTTTTTGTGATCCTAATATTTGAGATATTTGAGACTAATCTAGTGCTAGTATTTTTCTCAAAAATCTAGTATGCTCTTCTCTTGCATCCTCAAATGATCTAGAAAATCAAAATAATTTGAAGGAAAATAAGCATCTATAATATTTCGATATGCATATTTGTGTCCCTATGTGATTTGGATGATTGCAACATTTTTGGTAATCTTGGAGTCATTTCCAGTGTCTCCATAGTGTCCAAAAGCCTTGAAAATTTCAAGATTGGCTTTTGTTTCACTGAAATTGGAGATCGGAGGACCCAGTTGCTACAAAGGTTTCAGGAGGGGTTCTTAGAGGTAGTTGATAAATCAGTGCATTTTCAGCCCAAACAGACCTCAGCATCACACTCAAAAGGCCCAAAAACATATGAATCAACTATCCAAATACTAAATTCTTGAATAGTTGTTTCTGAGAAAAAAATTGTTTTTCTGAGTCATACAGCTCCCAATAAGCCTAATTGTATGGAAAATTTTAAAAAAAATTAATAGCGCTAAGTGCTTATATTCTAAAGCACTTTAAATTAAGTGATTTAAGTGTTGTCTCAAAGCACTCAAAGGCACTGCAAAATTCAAAAGGGCTTTGACCCTTATATAACAGGGCTCTACCCTGAGCCTTGCGTTGCCCTCAAAGCAGCACTTGTAGCTATGCTCTGCCACCTCCTGTGATGAAGGCACTATCTCCAAAACCACCACCCAAGTAGCTAAAACCACTACCACCACCCTCGTACAGCTCTGCCACCAACCTCCCCTCTTGTCTACCAAAGTTGGTGGTGATTTTGGTAGGTCTGCCAAAACAGACCTCTTCTAATTTTATCAGGAGGATCACTATTTTTGGCAATCAAAAAATTTAGCAAATTGTAAATATATTTGGAGCTAATGCCAAAGTTGGACGATTTCAGGCTAAATTTAGCAGAGTTTATTTTTTCAATTTTTGCCCCCTCACCATTGAGCATTTGAGTATGATAGGAAAACTTCAAGAGGCATTTTCTTGGCCATACGGAGGCCTATTTTGGAGAAACAAGATTTTGATTTGTGGTAGAATTGTGTGCTTTATGTTTTGGCAAAGTTAGTTTTCTAATTTGACTCTCTTTTTTTTCCAAAAATTAATGATTCTTCCAGAGTTTGTTACACAGTTCTCATTTTGAGACCTTTAGGGAGCCATAACTTATGCAAATGGACTCTCTTTTTGGTGTCATTTTTCCAGGGTTCATATTTTTTTTCTATACTCCACATCAGTGCTCTCATTTTGATCTCATATTGTACTAGAGTTGTACTTTTAGTGTTTTGGCCATTTTGGACCCTATAAGAGTCTAAAATTTTAAGATTTGCATTGTAAATTGCACTAATTATAAAGTGCCAACATTATAATTTCTTGAGGGTTCATTTCAAAAACTAGTAAAAAGTGGGTGTCTTGAGTGTCTCTTTTTTGTACTTCTCTTTCTGCATTTCAGTTTACTTTTATGCATAAATGGATGCTTTAACAGTTCTTGTTTTAACACAATATAACTATTTTAAATGGAAATCAAAGATTATAATCTATCTCAAAAGGCATGGATATCACAGGGTTACTATGGGACTTGAAACGGAACCCGCATACGATGCAGAAAAGATAAAATGGTTTAACAAATGTGATGAAGCCTTTGCTACTCTATGTATGTCAGTTTCTCATGAATTACCTTTTTATATTGAATCTGCTAAATCACCCAATGATGTGTGGACCACGTTGGAAAGCCTCTTTGGTAAGAAAGATGAATTAAGGGGTCATCGGTTGGAGAATGAACCCATAGAATTAAGTCCTTGAAATTTTGAGACCATACAAGACTTCTTTATAAAGTTGAAAGACATTAGATTGTCTTTGAACAATGTGGACTAGAAAAAGAAGACAAAAAACTAATCCTAAGCATTCTTTCTAAGCTTGGTCTAAACTATTCTATGTTTTTTTCTACCTTTTATGCCACAAAAAGTGCCCCAAGTTCGAACTGTAAATGCCTTCTCTAGATGAGTTTGATGCAGAACTCACTAAGGAGCAAGAAAAATTAGTTCACATGAGTACAATTAAACCCTCTAAGTCACATGCCATGGCTGCAAATCAAGGCACAAAAGAAAAGAAAGGGTCTGGCAAAGAGGAAAAGAAACAAAAGAACCAGGGAGAGAAGAAGAAAGATTGGGAACTTGCAGCTTCAAATGCAGCTAATCAAACCTCTTCATCAAAAGTTGATCAACCTAAGAAGGAGAAGGTCAATTTTTCTTATTGTAAGAGGCATGAACATGATGAGTGCAAGTATTTAAAGAAGCAAATTGATCACCTGTCACATCTTCTTTAGAAGAACAACATCAAGGTGCCTGATTTTGTCAAGCAAAGTTCATCAAAAGGGTCTTCAAAGGACATAGAAAAGAGTAAGGGGAAAGGAAAGGGCAAGGCCCTAGTTGTTATTGCTTCACAACTTGATACATGGATCATTGACTCGGGTGCTTCATACCATATGTCTTCTTCACAAGATGGTTTTGCCTCCTTAGAGCCATTTTCTATGCCTGCTATACTCATGGGTGATGACACTCCTATTGAAGTGCATGGGAGAGGGTGTGTTGACATGGGTAAAGGAACATTTCAGGATGTTCTTTGTGTTCCATTTTTGTTAACTAATCTCCTATCTGTTTAATAGATCACTCGCACAAGCTCTGGCAAGTGGGTTGAGTTCACTCTAGACAAAGTGGTAATTAGTGAGTTGCAAAATGGGTCTATAGTTGTTGTGGGAAAAGCTGATCATGATTCTAGACTGTATCATGTTTTCACTTTGTTCCTGACTCTCCTTTGGCAATACTACTCACTCACTCAGATGAGGTGATTCATTTGTGGCATCAATGATTTGGTCACTTAAATTACCGCTACTTGCAGCAGCTCAATCAATAAGACATGGTTTCAGGGTTGCCTTCAATTTTATTTTCTAATGGAGTTTGTCAAGATGCATCCTTGGTAAGCATCCTGAGGAGAAATATGACAAAGGCAAAGCTTAAAGGGCCACAGCTTCTAAAGTTGGTACACAGTGATTTGGCTAGACTATTTCCACATCCTTCTTTCAATAGGGCTAGATATGTTCTGACATTCATTGATGATCTTTCCCAATACACTTGGGTTTATTTTCTCAAGCAAAATTCTGAGGTGTTTGATTATTTTTAGGACTTTAAAGCTTTTGCAGAGAAACAATTTGGGAAGGCCATCAAGGTTCTATGTACAGATAATGGGAGGGAATATGTCAACCACAGGTTTGAGTAGTTTTGTGCCTCAAAGGGCATTGATCTTCAGCACACAGTTCCCTATAGTCCATACCAAAATAGTGTTGTAGAATGCAAGAACATGTCCTTGAAAAAGATGGCAAATTGTATGATTCATTCCAAGTCTATGGCACCTCGATACTACATAGAGGCCATCAATTGTGTGTTACATCCAAAATCATGTTTCTCACAAAGCTATGAAGGGGGTAACTCCTTTCCAAGCTTGGGGCAGTCACAAACCCATAGTTAAGAAATTTTGAGTGTTTGGTTCTCCTAAATGGGCCCACATTCCATCAAAGAAACATAAGGATATGGATCTGTAGAGCAAGCCTTGCATATTTTTTGGGTACCTAGACATGTCAAGGGCTACAGGCTTCTCCATCCTACCACACATGAGTTATTCATTGATAGGAGTGTTCATTTTGAGGACTCTTCTAGTTTTTCTCCTATCACTTCTCCATCAACAATCACGTTGGAAACATTGCAACATGATGACAGTTCTTTACAAGATCTTTACACATGAAGTGGCCATTAAATTCCAATTGTCCACTATGTGTTGGGTGTAAAATTTCATGTGTAAAGTGACAAAACAAGGATTACCATAGAGTTCATACATTAAATCATCAAGTGAATATAGCAAGATGTTCGACTAAGCAAATGATGCTTACATGGATGAAAATGAATAGAAAGTAACTATTACCCCTTAGTGGTTAATCAACATGCTTTATAGTTTAAGTTAGCCATTATCCATTAGTCATTGGATTAAAATGACAATGTGAAGATGAATACCCACTATTGATCAAGAGTGGAAATTCAAAATATTTGGCATCTAAGGTCATCTCTACATGAACAAGGTTGACAACCATTAATGGAATTCTACCTCTTTGTGCTATAAAATCACCTTGTTGCTTGCAACATTTCATGCCTTATCTCTTTACATGAACAAGGTTGACAACCATTAATGGAATTCTACCTCTTTTGTGCTATAAAATCACCTTCTTTCTTGCTATTAAAATCTTTCTTTACACCATTTCATGCCTTATCTCTCTATAAAATCATAAAATCTAGTGTATGAAGCAAGAAATCTATTGAAAGAAGTTGTTGACAATGCAAACTAACTAGTTGAGCCTTGAAGTTGTATGAGAAAGCATAAACATCAAAGGATTATAGTTCCAAGTTATTGTATAATCTAGAAGCATCATGACGCAAGCACTAGGCATTCATAGGTCTATGAAGGCTTCTTATTCTTGATTAAGTTCATCTATGGTCCCTCTATATCCAATTTTGCTCAAGTGAAATTATAAAATCATTTGAATCCTTGCAATTAGTATTTTATAGTCCACAAGCTCTACGAAGATTTTTTTTTCATTTATGTAAATTATGTACTAGTTTACTTATGTGTTAATACCTATAGAATCCATGTGTTGTAGATAACCATAGCTCATAATTGATACATTGTTGCAAGTAATATTAGTATCTAGGAGCCATAAGCTTTACCATTAGTTAATTTAGATGAGTTCTAAAAGGAGTACATTTGAAATGACCAGTAAAGCCATCCCATGGGACTCAAAGAAATACATGAAGACCTTTAGTAAAGGCCCTATTCTCACCCAACATTTATATATATTGCAAAGGGCATTAGAGATGCATTAACTATAATTATTGGAAGGATCTTGTTCATGGAGATGTTTTGTAAAAAAAAAAATGCATAGACCAAGTAGTAATGCATGGAAACTTAATTTTAAAAAGGTGTTGTTGTCCAATTTTTTTTCAATCTAACCATCGTCATTTGGGTTGCCAAAATATATTATGATAAATAGAGGTAGAGACGAGAAAACTTAGGCAATGTGTTAATCACTCTAAACATGTAGTTGATTCAAAAAGAATTTGTACTTAGGAGTGATGTTGATGTATCATTAAACATTTTAACCTTAGCTACATTATACAAGAAAGATTATTATCTATGCAAGTCTATAAATTTATACAAATTTAAAATAAGAAAGAAAGGTCAACCGCTAGTCCCCATCTCCAAAGAAGAAGTAGAACCCCTAATTGTTGCAAATATGTGCCTATGATGTGTTGTCATTGATGTCAACATATCCCTTTGTCAGAAATAGGGGAAACAATGCAGATCAGTGAAGTAGATTGCTCCGCATTTCCAGAGGAATGAAGATCAAAGTACGTGGACCATATGGCTATATAGAGGATTGTCTGAAGTAGCTCCAGTTAAGATTTGAGAGGTCCGCATGAAAATTTGAAGAAGCTATGGCCATCTGAGTAGAACCAAGTTTTGCAATGTTCAGAAGAGACAGAGTGACAGGAAATCTGTCTGGATTGCTCCACAATGAAAACTTATAATTTGCGGATATAGAGGCATGTTTTAGAAGTTAGTGTGTATCCTCAACTCAAATGGTTCATGGTTTGGCGGTCCGCAAGAAATCTTTCTAGTGTGACAGTCATGGCAAACAGTGTTCTTGAGGTACTGGATGAAGATGCAAGTGATTTTGATGATTTGGAGTAGTGTGGATGTTATTGTTGAATTCAATGTTCTTATGGAGGTCTCTAGATCATGTGCCTACATTGTTGGAGGTCTGCATTAAAGATTGAGCTTGTTGTTGAAGATCTCTTCCTTTGTATTATTGTTCTTCCCAATCTTGGCCAACCGGATGATTCAAGCATGTTGCGAATGATCTAAGAGCAATTCTCTAGAGCTTAGCGTGTTGATCAAAGAAGATTCAAGTCCCAGCTATGATTGGTCAACAGTACAGTGATCCGCATTGAGTCAAGCTAACCTTGATGTTCATTCCAAGGTTGATGAAGCATATAAATACTTGTGGATGAGTTGTGGAAAGTTATCCTTGTGTGAAAATGATAAAATCCTAAGAAAGGTATAGAGGCAGAACAGAGAAGAAGAGGAGCAAAAGATCAAAAGTAGTAAAGGATGAAGATATAACGAAGAAGTGTGTGGGGGCAGAGCAGAAGTTTTGTGAGCTATCAATGGGACTGAACCAGGCATGAAGAAGATGCTATTTCTTAGTTCAATCTTTCTGTATTAAACATAAAATCTTGTAGGTAGTGAGCCTCTTGTAGGCAGTGAGCCTCTTTGAGCAGTGAGCTCTGGGAACTGCACCCGAAGGCAAGTACCTTCCCATTTCTTTTAAGTACTTTTAACAGGGTACAAATCTTGTGGGTTAACCCCCACCGTGGTTTTCCCTTAACCAGGTTTCCACATTAAAAATCTTGGTTTCAAGTGTGTTGTGTATGAGGAAAATTGGCTATGATAAACTAAACAAATCAAAAACCCAATAACATAAAGAGAACCGATCTAAATAAAAGCCATTAATAATAATCAATGAAACATGAAAGTTTTTACCGAGATTTGTATTGTTCCCTTCAGATTGAATGTGGATTGCTCAATAGTATTGCAAAACCATGGTTGCAACAAGCAAGTAGTGTGCTCAAAGATCAATGTCAAAAGATCGTAAAGTTGCTCAATTGATGCGATGTATGCTCAAAGCGCTATTAAGTATGCCTGAGAATAAGTGATCGAAGAGAATTTGTGAAGGAGATGGGGGGGGTTTATATATATTTCAACAAAGATCGATCAACGGTCCAAATAATTCAAAAGAATCAATGGAGGAGAACAATTGAGGAACATGCAACGAATAAGAAGAAGACAAGTGTCACACAAAAGCTGTTTTATTTGAGTTAATCACTTTCTTTTCTAAAGATAAGACATGCTTTTCATAAATTAGAAAGTTTTTTTCCTAATTTAAGAGAAATTGATAAAAACAAGGTTGAGTGAATAGATAACTCAACTTAAGATTTGCTTTTGCATGATTTGAGAGAAATTAAATAATAAATTATTTAATTTTGTGTGCATGGAGAAGAAGACTTATTTTTAGAAGATTTGAAAGATATTTGAAGATAAGAAAGCAAATTAAATAAATAAATTTATTTAATTGTTGTGCATGATTTGGAAGAATAAATAAAATATTTGATCTATTTTATTTTTGGAGATTGAGAGGATTTAAATAAATTTGATTTGATTTATTCAAATTTGGAAGAATGAATTTGATTTAATTAAATAATTGGGGATTATTTAATTATAGATAAGATAGAATTTGTGATGAATTAATTAAATAATGGGATTTATTTAATTAATGGAGACTTGAAATTTAGAAAGAAGATATTGATCTAATTAAATAATTGAAATTATTTAATTGTGGAAGAATAATAGAGGAATTTGATTTAATTAATTAAATAAAGAGAATTTATTCAATTAATGTCAAATTTAGGAGACTTAGAAGAATTTGATGAAATTAATTAAATAATTAGATTATTTAATTAACGATGAATGCAAGTGATTAGAAGAATTGGATGAAATGCAAGTAGTGTGACGACTTGGTCATTTTAGGGTGTCTACATTTTGCCCCTCTTTGATGCAATGTAGTTTACAGCGTTACGTCAAAGAAAATGGTTGTTGAAGACATGATACAATTTTTGATGCCCCAGTGTAGCTGGTTGCCCCTGCGTAGTTGGCTTAGGGTGCCCCCTCGAGAGGAAAGACAAGGAAGTGACAGAAGAATTGTGTTGACGCTCGACTAGAAGATTTTGTTAGAGACAGACGAGGTTGGGTTGATGATAGATAGAAGAAAGGAGATAGGAGAGAACATGAGAGAAAGACGGTTGATCAATCTTTGCTTGAAAAACTATATAAGGCCATGGGAAAATGGATGGTGTAAATGGATGAGCTTGTTGCAATGGTTTCACAAATGTTTATAAAGAGCAATCCTTATTTTTGATGTAGCACGTGGATAGTTCACCACCAAGGTATAAAAGACCAAGGTGTTGTAATATCCGAGTGCATGGACGTTGACTCTGCAAGCAAGCGGTTTGAACTTAGATCCCTTAGACATAATATGACCTTGTTGGTACATGTGAATGAGCCATAGTCTTGAACATAAAATAAACTTCAATACATGTAAATGCAAGAAGATTTATTAAATATGTAAGATGCTAGGGCGTAACACACACAAGATAAATAGAATGCTAAGAAAGATGCTAAAAGATCATTCCTCAAACACGGCACACAAAAACAATGACTATGCCCCCAATCCGTACTGCATCGCAACATACCAAGATTATAGATAAACCAACGTATCCTTGAGTAGGTAATGGACAAAGGAGCAAAAGATAAACCAAAAAGCAAATTGACTGACTTACAAAGTAAACATACAGCCAACATATTCTCTTTCCAAAGAGGTTGCTCAGGATAGATTGGATAGGAAAGATAATAGCCTTATCATAGGAGCGGTGTGTCCGTTAAAGGGGGCTATCAACCTAAAAAGATAATGTCTTGCTGCAGGAAATGCCACATGTCACAAGAGATGCGTGTGTTGGTCTCAACAATGGAACACTTTGCAGAAGACAAGCTTGTTGATCTAGTGCTTTGGTTAAGCTGGATTTAGCTGATGCTAGCAATCAGAATAGTAGGAAAGTAGTTGACTCTGGAAGAAAGTTGTTTTGCTTCAGGTTTGCTAAGAACTTTTGCTTTGAAAGGATGCGCTAGCTTGTTGCTTGAGCTAGTCAAGTCGAGGCAAATGGATTTTGATAAACGGAAGACGAGAAGGATGACAGTGCTAATGGACTGGGGTGGGTGGAGAATGATGGATCGTGTGTGCCTGAGTACTGGATACATCCTTCGTATTCTAGACTGCCTACATACCCTGTATCCACGGGATCAAGGCACATGACGATGAAATATGAAAATGCTAATATGTAGTTCTAGATAGAGTGATGAGATGGGTCAAGGTGGAAGGGGAGATCTTATGTACCTGAGTACTGGATACTTCCTTCGTATTCCAGACTACCTACATACCCATATCCATGGGATTAAGGTACCTTAAGATTGAGAAGATGATAATATGTAGTTCTGGTTGATTGTGATGATGTAGGAAAAGCATTGGGAAGATAACAGTCTTATCATAGGAGCGATGTGTCTGTTAAAGGGTGCTATCTGTGGAAAGGAGAAAAGATTGAAGAGCACATTGCGAACCACGAACAAGGAACCAATCCTAGACCTAAGTTAAGGAAAGAGTTGCCCCCATTCTGGTAGAGGAAACTGCATGGGTGACTGCCGAGGAAGACACAGAAATCTTTGACCTAGGACAAGACAGTGTTAACTGTAGACACAGATCAAGACGTGGGGTGATGATGATGGACACTGATAAATTTCCAAGCTATACTAGATAGGGAGATGGAAATGCAAACAAGGTCAATGGTTTTATTATGGATGGATGCAAAGTGCGTTGTGATAGTGAGAAATGGACAAGACTCGATAGACGATGGGTGTTGACTCTACACATAGTGCCTGTTTGCTAGGTTTTCACTATGGTACTTATCCAAGGCACTTGTTTGCCAGGTTTTCACCAGAGGACAAATTTTTTTTTGGATTTTTTTGTTTTGCGTGTGTTTTTTTTTTTGGAATACTCTGAGGATCAGGCATAGAACTTCTTGAGATGGACACTGTTAAGTGGCTCATCTGGAGGAATGCCGTCAGGTGTAGCTAAAGTATAAGCTCCTAATCCATATGCTACTGTGACAATAAAGGGACCTAACCAATTAGGCTCAAACTTGCCCTTCTTTTCTCAGTCTGCTTGATTTCTCTGATTCTCTTTGAGTACAAGATCACCAACTTGAAACCATCTTTCTTTGATATTTTTGTTGTAATTACACCAGAGGTGGTTTTGAAAGACACAAAGATGATTAAGTGTGGCAAGGTGTCTTTCATCTAGTAGTTCTAGCTCAGCTAATCTAGAAGTGCGATACTCTTCTCCATTAATCAGGTCCTGCATGGATACTCTGAGGGATGGGATCTCGACCTCTATAGGTAGAATGGCTTCAGAGCCATAGAACAAGGCATATGGTGTGGCACCAGTTGGTGTTCTGATACTAGTGCAGTAGGCCCATAGGGCGGGATTTAGTTGCAAGTGCCAATCACGACTAGCTTCATTGACCGTTTTCTTGAGGATTTTGAGAATGGTTTTATTGGAAGCCTCATCTTGGCCTTTACTCTGTGGATAGTAGGGAGTTGAAAAGCGATGTTGGATATTGTATTGTGTGCACAAGGCACGGACATCTTGATTCTTGAATGGTCTCCCATTATCAATGACAATGGCTTGGGGAATACCATACCGGCATATGAGGTAGTTTAGGATAAACTTGGCTATTTGCTTACTGGTGATATAGGTCATGGGAATGGCTTCGACCCGCTTCGTGAAGTACTCAGTGGCGGTAATAATGAATTTATGGCCATTGGATGAGGATAGGTGGATTTGTCCTACAAGGTCGAGACCCCATTGAGAAAAAGGCCAAGGAGTTGTCACAGGTTGTAATTCATGAGCCGGTGCGTGAATCAAATCTCCATGCTACTGGCATTGTAGACATTTCTTAGAAAACTGTGCAGCATCTTGTTCTATTGTAGGCTAGTAGTAACCTGTTCTGAGTATCTTCTTAGCGAGATTAGGACCGGTAGAATGTGTGCCATAGACACCTTCGTGTATGTCTCGTAAGGTAGCATCGGCTTCTTCCGTGTTAAGACATTGTAAGAGGATACCATCAAGACTCCAGCAATAAAGTGTATCACCCAGAATGGTGTAATGGGAGGATCGACAGATAAAGATTTTATGTTGGGTGGATGATAGGTCAGGGGGTAAGGTATTGTGTTTAAGGTATTCGTAGATATCTTCATACCATGGGGAATTTGGACCAACAAGTTCGCAGATGATTTCAGTAACGGGAACATCGACGGCTGGTATCAACAATTGCTCGATCAAGAATTCAGACTTCTGTGTGTTAGCAGGCATGTCAATCAGCGACCCTATAGAAGCCATAGAATCTGCAGCTTTGTTATGCTCTCTTGGAATTTGCTCAAATGTAATGCTAGAAAAGTGTGGTTTATATGCATCCACTAGTTGCTTGTAGGGGACCAACTTTTCATCCTTTGTTTGGTACTCATCTGTGACTTGGTAAATGACTAGCTGTGAGTCTCCATATACTTGTAATTTTGTGATGTCCCATTGAACTGTTGTATTGAGACCTATGAGGAGTGCTTCATACTCAACGATGTTGTTGGTGCAAGGGAATGCAAGCCGATATGACTTTGGAATATAGTCATTCTGAGGTGTGACAAATAAGATGTCGGCCCCTGATCCATGCTGTGTGTAGGAACCATCAAAGTACAACTTCCACATTATTGAGTTGGAAAGAGTGAATAGATTCTCATCTGGAAAGTCTGCTACCATAGGGTGTGTATCTGTCATGGGTGCTTCTGCTAGTTGATCTGCTAGGGCTTGTCCTTTGATTGCTTTATGATCCACATACTCAATGTCAAACTCACTAAGGATCATGACCCATTTAGCTAGTCTGTCTGTAAGAGCTGCTTTTGCTAGTAGATACTTCAATGGATCAATTTTGGCTATAAGATTTGTGTGTTGGTTCAACATGTAATGCCACAACTTTTGGGAAGTGAACACTACTGCTAAACAAGCCCTTTCCATTGGTGAATAATTGAGCTCATATCCCACCACGGTTCTACTGATATAATGAATTGCATGCTCTTTTCCTGTTTCATCATGTTGTGCTAGCAAGGCCCCTAGGGCCGAAGTTGTAGTTGAGATGTATAATATCAAAGGTCTATCAACAACTGGTGGACCCAATACAGGAGGTGTAGCTAGATACTCTTTAAGCTGGTCAAATGTTGCGTGACACTTATCATCCCATCAGAATGAGACATCTTTTCGGAGTAAGTGTTGAAATGGTTGACATTTATCTGCTAGCTGTGAGATGAAATGCCTGATGGATTGCAACCTTCCCTGAAGGCTCCTTAATGCTTTGATGTTCTTTGGTGGAGGCATCTCCACTATAGCCTTTATTTTTGCGGGGTCTACCTTGATGCCTCTGCGAGATACAATATACCATAACAGCTTCCCTGATGTTTCACCAAAGACACACTTCTTTGGATTGAGTCTTACTTGGTATTTCTCGAGCCTGTCAAAGATCTGTCCTAGAACTTGTATGTGATCTGCCCTAGAAGATTTAGCTAGTATGTCATCAACACAGTCCTCCATGATATGATGAAAGAGTTCGTGGACTATCACTGTCATTGCTCTCTGATAGGTTGCTCCTGCATTCTTTAGACCAAACGGCATGACACACCAACAATAATTACCCCAAGGACAAGTAAAAGTTGTTTTATGTTGATCTTCTTCTGCTATCCTTATCTGATTGTAGCCTGAGAATCCATCCATGAGAGAAAGCATTTCATGACCTGCTATCAAGTCTACTATAATATCAATGTTTGGTAATGGAAAGTCATCTTTGGGACATGCTTTATTAAGATCTCTAAAATCATTGCACATGCAGATGCGCCCATTGGGTTTAGACACAGGTACAATGTTTGATACCCAGTCTGAATAATCAATAGGTCAGATGAACTTTGCATCTAACAATTTCTGTATTTCCACTTTTACCAAGAGAGCTATCTATGGGTGCATCTTCCTCAACTTTTGCTTGACCGGTTTAACTTTTGGATCAACTGTGAGATAGTGAACAACTAGCTTAAGGTCTAACCCTAGCATATCAGCATAGGTCCATGCAAAGTTGATGGTTCTCTGTAAGAAGAATGTGTTAAGATTCCTGTGCTCTGTTTCTGATAATGATGCTGCTAGGAATGTGGTCTTTGGATTTTGCTCTGTGCCAAGGTTTATCTCTGTAGAATCTTCCACTAGGAGAGTTGACTTCTCTTGATACTTAGATGGTAGGGGAAGGTCAAATCCTCCATCCTCAGGTGCCACAGTTGGGTTTTCACCTTTGGATACGTCCTTTGTTTTTAATATCTTGTGATCGGGAGGTTCCACAGTGTGGTTTTCACCTAGAGATCTTTCTTTATTTTCACTTTTGCGAATGGAGGATTTGGCATTCTCACCAAAGTAAGCAGTTGGCTCTAGTTCCATTACAAAACCTACTTTATCAGCCAAGAGGGATACCTTCCCGAAGTCCCATGAACTTAGCTAAAGCTTCGTCATTCTGAAATACATCTATAACGGGGGACCCTTGTTGGTCCCAATCGACAAGTTCAGGGTAGACAAGTGTTACTTTCTGGGTGTTTGTGGTGGATGTTAGGGATATGGAGGATAGCATAAAAATGGAGGATTCTACAAATAGGCTGGTCATATGGAGGGAAGAGTCATCGATGATATCCTTAGTAGACGTCGAATCAGCGGGAAAAGTTTCAGCTACCTCGTCGAGAATATACTTGATGTCCAAGGCGCACGGTACCTTCTTACCAAATCCTAAACCCTTCTTGTCTAGTTTCTTTGTCACAATAATGGGCTCCATAGTTCCTTGACTCTGTTTACCAAGGCCACCTTTGCCTTTATAGCCCATGTGTTTGACTATCCTTAAGCCATTACCATATTGCCTGACTGGTATTGTGACTGGTTCTTTCTCTTTATAGAGCCAAGAAGAAATGTCCTCAATAGTTTCCTCTTCCAATAACCATCCCTTTTGGAATTGGGTTAGAAATGCTGGGGGAGGAATAGCTACTTTTTTGGTTACTTTGGCAATGGGCGGTTGGCCGTAAGATTTTGGAGATAAAGGCATCCGCCCTACACAACAAGATTTGGAGATATCATAAGTGCCAAAACCTATGTCACGAATGTGCGCTTTGACTGCAGGGATAGGATTAGGTTCATTTGTAGAGGCTGGTGTCAGAGTTTCAGGATCAACATATAGTGGGGATTCAAGGGCTTTTGCATTGTTAGGCACTTGGTTGCAATTTTTATAACTGCCTTGCAAGACACAGCAGAATTCAAAAGGATTGGGATCTTCTGGGATAGTGATCTCCATACCATTGTATGGGAACTTTAGAGACTGATGGTACGTGGAGGGAACAGCTTTCATTGCATGGATCTATGGGTGGCCTAGGATAATGTTGTAAGGCAGCTCAATATCAAGGACTTAACACCTGGTTTCAAGCATGACAGGGCCCAATTGCATAGGCAAGTGGATAATACCTTCTGAATGGCATTCAGCATCATCATATCCCTTGATTGTAATACTTTGATCAGTGTTGACATGATCCTCAAAGTATCCCAATTGCTTAAGTAACTTTAAAGAACAGGTGTTGAGGCCAGCACCACCATCTATGAGTATACGTTTGATTTTGCGTTTATGGATGAGAACCTCAATATGAAGGGCATCATTGTGACAAGGATCATGGGATGGGAGATCTTTCTCAGAGAAGACCACATTGTAGGGTGAAGCAATGTTACCTACTATAGCTTGGAAATCTACGACCACTATGTTGTTAGGCACCAAAGACTCTTGGAGGGCTTTTTCTAGCACTACTCTATGTGCATGTGATGACCGTAGAAGGTCCAAGATAGAGATCTGTGCTGGTGTTTTCCCTAGATGTTTGACAAGATTATAATCAGATTGAGTTGGCAGACTGGGTGTAGGACCACGAATGGTGACATGACCACGACGAGTTGTAACAGCGCAATCCGTAGATTTGCCTTTGATTGTGAGGGTAGACACTCGACTCTCTTCAAAACACCCTATAATGCAATCAAAGGAAGTGGAAGCATGATTGATACCCTTACCTCTATCCTGAGGAGGAGGTGGACCATGATGAGGGAATGGTTCCTTGTACATGTCGAGATCTTTGTTCATGTGTTGTGCTGGTGGATCTTCTTGTAGAGATATTTGGTTGCCTTTGATGAGATTTTGGATTAGGTGCTTGAGTTTCATGCATGATGCAGTTCTATGCCCTTTGCTCCTATGGAATTCACAGTATTCATTTTCTCTGTATCACGTAGTTTTGTAAACAGGTTCCCCATACGGGGGAGCATCAGGTAAGGTGATGAGGCCTTTCTGTAAAATCTTTTGTAAGACTATCTCTATGGGCTCTCCCAAGGGAGTGAATTGACGTCGTGGAGGGTAATCTTGTGGAGGCCACTCTTGTTGTCGTTGCTATTGGTTTTGATAAGGTTGCCTTTGTTGCTGCTATTGAGGTGGAGCTTGACTTGGTTTGGAAATTTGCAGTGGTGGTTGCAACGTTTGGACATGTTCAGAATCGACCACCCCATCGTTGACCACGTTTTTGTTTTTGTTCCAATATTTGGGTTTATCACTCGATTGTTGATGAGGAGCATTGTCTTTCGTTTCTTTGAAGATTTTGACCACACCCTTAGCGATGAGGGCCTTTTCAATGTTGATTCCCTTGTATGTGATTTCGTCGAAGGTTGTAGCACTAAGAATTTGCAAATGGAAACCTAACTCTTGGTTGAGGTTTTGCACAAATATGCTAACAAGCTGTTTCTCAAGAATCTTGAAAGGGAATTTGCTAGCCATTTGTCTCCATTGTTGAAGTAAAGAAATGAATGTTTCACCATTCTTCTATTTATTATTGCATAGATCAGTCATGGAAATCTCATGCTCTGTGTTGTAAGAAAAATGGGTGGCAAATTTCTCTGCTAGCTCGTTAAAAGACTTGATTCCCGTAGGTAGGTGCGATAACCATTCTATAGCTTGACCTCCAAGACTACGAGGAAAGAGACGCATAAGATATGTGTCGTTATGTGAGACCTCAAAACAAGCAAGATAGAATTCCATGAGATGGTCTTCTAGGTCACCTTTTCCTTTGTATTTATCAAATTTAGGAATGGTAAAATTTTGAGGAAAAGGGATCATGGGTAATGATCGATCAAAAGGATAAGGACACACTTCCTCTAAAGAGAAGGTCTTCTTGGTGTGGCCAAATGTAAGATCAGATAGTTGTTGTTGAACTTCCGCTATTTTTAGCTCCATTGCCGTGGGAGGGGTTGGAAACATCTCCTGTTGTCCTAGAAGTGGTTATTGTTGCCCATACGGAAGATTGTATTGTAAGCCATGGGCATTGGTATTATAAGAGTCGTAAGATTGGTTGGGGTTGTATGCGTTGTACGTTGGGTTCAGATTGGGTTGGAATTGGATGTTTTGATTTGGAAGAGGTGGAGGCGGCACTAGGTAAGAATGTTGGCTTTGTGATGGTTGAAGAAAAGAATTGGGGAAGAGGAAAGCTAAAGTGCATAGGATTAGGTTGCGATGGCGGCACATAGCTTTGGGAAACTTGATGTTGGGGAAGTTGAGGGTGGCTAGGCAATGTGTGAAAGAAATTTAGTGAGGATGAACGTAGCAGAGGAGGGACATAGGCAGAAGTGATTTGCGATGGTTGATTGGGGATGAGTGTAGAAGAATTTTGTGGGGGGGGGCTGCATGACTCAAATTGGTTGAGAGACATGGAGGTTTGATTATATGGGAGGTGGTATGTGTTGAGACCCTTGTTGCATGGCTACATAGTTGTTCCCCAGATTGTAATTGGGTGGGAAACCTATTCGTGAAGGAGTAACGAAAATTCTACTTGAGATTGGTGTGGACACTTTAGGAGTTTGTTGTATATTTGCTTGAGCTAAGGTGGCTTGCTTAGCTAGCTCCGCTTGACGTTGGAGAGCTTCTTGTTGATTCTTGTAGATCTCCATTGGAGTCAGAAGCGGTGATATGGCTCTCTTTCCTATTGGCTTTTGAAAAAGGGGATTCTTATATTGTACCATTGTTTTTCCTTGTGAGCCTTGTTCAGGTAAAGGTGTGGTCACAGTTGACATGGTTTGCACCGCTTGTATGGCATCTAGGGTATTGTTTGTCTCCTTGAGATTGGAAAGATCAAAATCCTGAGGTAGTTTGACTCCTTGCTCTGCTAGCAAGCGAAAGAAATGATCTTGGTTCTCGCTAAGGATTTTGTCAAAGGCGGCTTGATGCAGAGGTAAGGTAGAAAGGTTGTAGAAGTTCACTCAATGAACTTAACTTCCTTCTTAAAGGTTTACGAAGGTGTTTGTGAAGATAAAGCCTACACAAGGCTATTACTGAGATTGACCTAGCCTAGGACCACTATCTAGTGTCCTCCTCACAGGCTATCCACTTCTCAACTTGGAGAGTCATTGCTCCATCCAACCTATAATCACAATGCACCCTTTTAAGGACTCACAATCTACTACCCACACCTCTACCAATAGTGTCCTCATATAACTGATAACAAATACTTGTCAAGGAATCGTAACTATCATGAGGTCTCTGACCAAAAGACTAATTTTCTGCATTTCTAGGATAATGGACAGTAATAGCAGAAGGACTATTCTAGGACAGTATTTGGAGCAGGCTTAGGTCTTATAAAATTTGTTTAACAACTTCTCAAGGTCTCAAATGACCCTCAACTCCCAATGTATACATTGACACTCAATGAACAACAACCAATCACTTACATGCATCAACCTTAGGGGACAGCAAATTGCATTAAGATTGTTTTATGACAGTATTGAGGTGACAGTTTATGTCTTGTAGCCTAGCATCAATTAAAACTATATAACTCCTCTACCAATGAGGATCTTCACATCAGACATTTACTGAGGACAAGAGAACAATGACACAGTACCTACTGCTATACTTAATCTGACAGAGAAAGTGACTGTCTTATGACTGTCATGGAGAAACAGCAGTCAAGAATGTTTAACCTTGTAGCATATGGTAAAAGGTAAGCCAATCCTAACTCTTCTAGACTCCAAGTGACATTTACCTTTGAATGCACACTCCAAATACTTGCAATAAATGTTTACCATTCAACAAACTTACAGACCGTACTGTACCAGCACGTACAGGGACAGCAAACTAAATTTCTATCAGCAATTGTGGTTTTTCTTCTAAAGACAGTCTAGTTTGAGACTATGAGAGAGATGTGTATCAAGGATCCCTTGTCTGGATTAGTAGGGATCTTGTTCAGGTCTGTATCCCTCCTAAAACACAAAGAACAATTCCATTTTATCAACCCTATGACTGTTTCCTTTAACTCTTGCTGTCCATTGCCTCTTCTTCACTAACTAGTCACTATTTTGACTAACTAGGATCATGCCAAACACCTGGAGAAGGAGTCTTCCACCTGCACAACATGGAAAGCAGCAAAATCTAATCTAATCTTCCCCATCCTACTGAAAATGGTTGAACTCTCAGAGGATAGAGGAAGAATTCACCATTTTTGTCACAAACCCTAGCTAAGAGGGTTTTAGATCAGTTTATGAAACTAGATTGTTTCTTCCTTCTACTAGAATATCAAGAACTCCAAATATATGTAAATGAAAGCTATTTTGTAGTACTAACAGATTTTTAACATTTCAATTCACAAAGGATCCGTACCAGGCCATACAAAGAGTTGTTTCAATGAAAAATGTAGAAAAACTATTTTTTCTCCTTAAAAGACTCCTTTTCATATCATTTTGGCATGTTTATACAAAGCACAGTTTATAGGAAGTTTTACAAACTTTTCCTCTTCCAAACAGTCCGTACAACTGCCCAGGAAAGGCAGTGAAACGGTGGAAAAGGCAGCTTTTTTCCAAAAAACAAATTTCTAAAGAAAACCTCCTAAAAATAGGTCTTGTCAACATCCTCATGGACTAGTCAACCTAGATGACTAAGTCTTTATTATAAAGCATTGAAAATGGCTTTCAAAGCCTTAGGGAAAATAAATTAACATAAAAATCAACTAGGAAAACAATCCAATGATTTAAACTGTGGAGCTTCTGCACCACGGCTACAGCTCTAGGATCTTGTATGAATTCATCAAGATCTTGCCCATCTTCTTGAGAGGATTGACCCATTTCAAAGTGTCGCTCTTCTTGAGGTGGGGCTAGATCTACAGTATAACCTTGTGGGACAAAATTCGGAGGCATGCCAGTGGTATAATGAGGTGTGCTTACCAAAGGGACCCTACCTTCTTGAGGAGTGACTTGATCAACAGTATATCCTTGTGGCACAAAATCTAGAGGCAAGCCGGTGGTATAGTGAGGTGTACTTACCAAAGGAACCCTACCCTCCTGAGGAGTGCTAGGGGGTCAAGGTGCAGCATATTGGGAGAATTGGTAGATCTTTCCGTGGGTGTTCTAGGGGTAACCTTGGGAGTAATGTTGAGACGACCTGATTGCGGTGAGTGGGGAGGTGATTTGTGCTTCCTAGGGACAACTTGCTTGGACTTCATAGTTTGTTGGAACCTAGTGGTTACCATGGAATACACTAGGATAAAAGGTAATGCTGAGATCCTACTTGTGTTTTGGAGAAAAGACAAAATCTGATGCACAAGTAACTGGACCAAAGGCGCTATACTGTTTGACCAGAGGCGCAGGATTGTGCAACCAAAAGTGTGCTACTGTAATACCAAAGGTGATGGACTGAGCTACCAAAGGCGAGGTACTGCTATACCAAAGGTGATCTACGGTGACCAAAAGCGAGCTAATGTACCACCAAGGGTGAGCTACCATAATACCAGAGGCGCTGAAGTAGTGTCTGATGTTTTTAAAGGCAAATTTGATAGATTTGGTTCTGGTTCTGATTGGATTTGTCTTTGGCAAGAGAAAACACAGCAAACAAGTGGTCAAAAAAGGACTAACACAATAGATAGTGTATGTTCGAGGCTCACAAAAAAGCCCAATTTTTCCACAGGTATAAGACAATTGCAATCAATAACAAGCACTTTTTATTCCTAGAGACAAGGTTTCATTGCAGTAGATCAGCTCACAACTAAATACTCCGTCGATAAAAATATCATTCCATAAAGGTGTCAGATATTTTGTATCTTTGCAAGAGACGATAGGTAGGGATATCTCACCCTCCCCTTGGAAAGCTCAAGTAGGTCACAAGAGCTTTATGGCAAAGGGAATACTATCTCTTCTCAAGGGAGCCAATGGTGAGTATCTTAAGGGCTTAAATCGATTCCCCTTGCACTGATGATTACCGCAACATTCGGAGGTAGATCAGGTAGTCTCTATCTAGAATGGTTCTTAGTAATTTTGAGGGACCGATGCCTTACGAGCAATGTGACAAGCTACTAAAAGCTTTAACCAATCCTACTAAGAGTATCAAACACTTCGCTCAATGTGAAAATTATTTCCACAAAGAGCTAGTACACCTCTTTTCAGTTTGGCACCACAAGGTAAGGCTGACGTCGGTTAGGACTTGGCTTTCACCTTATCCCTCTTATATAATGGTTCAAAGGAAAACTCCGCTTAGGGTCATCCCTTTTGGATGAAATGCAATCCAAAAGCAGGCTCTTCTAAAGGAAGTACTGAAATGTAAGAGCAAGCACATCAAACAAAGGTTCAATTGTCTCGTTATAAAAAAATAAGGTACAACTAAATTAGGCACACACATGTTTGTAGTTGTCAATTGTCCCTTATAAAATTGAAGTGTTTGGCATTCATGTCCATTGTCCCTTAGAAAATTGAGGTGTTTTCACATACATATCCATTGTCCCTTAAGAAAAGTAATATGTTCCTAAGACTTAGATTGCCGAAATGATTTGTTCAATTATCCCTTAAGAAGGCAATATGTTTCTAAGACTTAGTGAGATAAATCAAGATTTCGTCAATGCTCGTCTTGTATGAACATATTTAAAAAACCTATTTGCTCTGTGTGAGTGATAAGAAGCTGCAACAAGTTAATTAGTTCCACAAAAACTCACAAGTTAGCAAAAATAAATGAAATTGACCAAACGCGCTGTACTGTCTTACCGAACGTGACTTACTGTGATACCAATAGCGCCACACTGTGTTTCCAAAAGCGCTGTGATGCAGACCAGAAGCGACTCACTATGTTACCAAAAGTGATTTACTGTGCTACCAGAAGTGTGGTACTGTGCTACCAAAAGCGAGCTACTTTGACCAAAAGTGAGCTACTTTGCTACCAAAAGCGAGCTATTGTACTACCAAACGCACAGTGTAATAATAGGCCTGCAAAAAATAATATTTCATCAAAAAAGCTAGATCAAAGGATGATTGAATGATTGAGTGATGATCCAGGATGTTGATAAGTGATAAGACGCTGCACCAAGTGATATTAGTTCCAAAGATAAGAACAAGATGTCAGAAATCAACTTAAAACCCTAACAATCAATTAGAAACCCTAGAAAACCAAAGTGAAATCCATAAAATTGGTAACAAATATGATGAGATACAAGAGATTAAATATCACCATTGGATTTCTTATGATTTTCTATGTAATTTTTTAAAAAAAAGCATCGAATTTCGTTAAGTTTTGAGAAAGTTATGGGGTTTTGAAGTTTGCAAGCTTGTTATCCCAACCAAAAGCGCTTGACTGTTATACCAATAGCGCTTTACTATTACCAAAATCGCTTTACTGTTATACCAATAGCGCTTTACTATTACCAATAGCACTTTACTATTATACCAATAGCGCTTCGATAATTTTCTCAAGTGCGCTTTATTGTAATACCAAAAGCACGGTTCTGTGCTACCAAAGGCGTTGTACTGCTCTACCAAAGGCGCTTTTCTGTGTCAAGTTGCGCTATTCCGTACTGTACTTTAAAAAAATCAATTTCTCAAAGAAAAAGAGGGATTAGTGGGTCCCACCGGGCGTGCCAGAATGTGTATAAGGAAAATTGGCTATGATAAACTAAACAAATCAAAAACCCAATAACATAAAGAGAACCGATCTAAATAAAAGCCATTAATAATAATCAATGAAACATGAAAGCTTTTACCGAGATTTGTATTGTTCCCTTTGGATTGAATGTGGATTGCTCAATAGTATTGCAAAACCATGGTTGCAACAAGCAAGTAGTGTGCTCAAAGATCAATGTCAAAAGATCGTAAAGTTGCTCAATCGATGCGATGTATGCTCAAAGCGCTATTAAGTATACCTGAGAATAAGTGATCGAAGAGAATTTGTGAAGGAGATGAGGGGGGTTTATATAGATTTCAACAAAGATCGATCAATGGTCCAAATAATTCAGAAGAATCAACGGAGAACAGTTGAGGAACATGCAACGAATAAGAAGAAGACAAGTGTCACACAAAAGCTGTTTTATTTGAGTTAATCACTTTCTTTTCTAAAGATAAGACATGCTTTTCATAAATTAGAAAGTTTTTTTTCCTAATTTAAGAGAAATTGATAAAAACAAGGTTGAGTGAATAGATAACTCAACTTAAGATTTGCTTTTGCATGATTTGAAAGAAATTAAATAATAAATTATTTAATTTTGTGTGCATGGAGAAGAAGACTTATTTTTAGAAGATTTGAAAGATATTTGAAGATAAAAAAGCAAATTAAATAAATAAATTTATTTAATTGTTGTGCATGATTTGGAAGAATAAATAAAATATTTGATTTATTTTATTTTTAGAGTTTAAGAGGATTTAAATAAATTTGATTTGATTTATTCAAATTTGGAAGAATGAATTTGATTTAATTAAATAATTGGGGATTATTTAATTATAGATAAGATAGAATTTGTGATGAATTAATTAAATAATGGGATTTATTTAATTAATGGAGACTTGAAATTTAGAAAGAAGATATTGATCTAATTAAATAATTGAAATTATTTAATTGTGGAAGAATAATAGAGGAATTTGATTTAATTAATTAAATAAAGAGAATTTATTCAATTAATGTCAAATTTAGGAGACTTAGAAGAATTTGATGAAATTAATTAAATAATTAGATTATTTAATTAACAATGAATGCAAGTGATTAGAAGAATTGGATGAAATGCAAGTAGTGCAACAACTTGGTCATTTTAAGGTGTCTACATGTGTTAATTGTGTTTCTTCTCATGTGTTGTTGCATGCTTTAATGATTACATCATTAATCTATTTGTAAGTTATGAAAGAAGATTAAAAGCAAAAAATGATAAATTTGTGGGACAACTAATTCACCCCCCCTCGTCTCAGTTGTCCAGCCTAATTCCAACAATTGGTATTAGAGCAAGGTTCCTTGGAAGAGGCTTAACAACTTGAGGAAGATCTGTGAAGGAGTTTCAATGGGTTCACTCAGAGAACAACTTCAATTGGCTTTAGAAGATCTTGATCAGTCCAAAGCAGAAGCAAATGAACTGAAAGCGAACCTTAAAGATGATGATGATTGCATTGAGATGTTAAAAGAGAAAATTAAAAAATGTATGGAAAAGAGGAAGGAGCTACTTCTGCAGCTAGCTAATTCCACTGAAGAAAATGGCATCAATGAGGCCTTGAAAGAAAAGACAAAGGAATGTGAGAAGCTAACAAAAGAAGTTTTTGTTCTAAAACATAAGATGGAATTTGGGGTGATGAGGTTAACCAAAGAAATTGAGGAAAGAAAGAAGACTGAAGAAGACCTAAATCAAACTCTGAAGGAAAGAACAGAAGAATGTTTCAAAATAGACAGAACAATTGGCCACCTAAAATCTAATTTACAAGAATGTAGATATAATGAGGAGGAACTTGAAAGGCAAATTGTCATTCTCAGACATGACCTAGAAATTACAAATGAATACAAGGAGAAGTTCAAGATAAGCTTAGCTAAACTTGAAGTGTTGCTTGAGAGTCAGAAGAAGGATGATGATAAGCATGGTCTTGGGTATGAGAAAGGTAAAAGCTCCAGATCCAAACAAAGAAATTTTCAATCGAGGAATGGGAGAAACAGACCTAGCAGACCTCCGGTAAGATAGCCTAATGCTCAAAGGTATCCATCTTTTAATGGAAATTGTTTTAATTGCAATAAATTTGGTTATAGAGCTACTCAGTGTAGAAGAAGAATAAATCAAAGTCGTCCATCCTTTTCCGGTCAATGCTTCAAGTGTAATAGGTATGGTCATAGATCCAATGAATGTAGAAGTATGATAATGAATAACTCTAACAATAAAGGAAATGGCAATTCTTTCAATGGTAAATGCTTTTTCTGCAATAGATTTGGACATATGGCTAATCAGTGCATATCAAGAGGAAATCAATCAAATGGGAAAAGAAATGTTGTGTGCTTCAATTGTAACCGATCCGGTCATATTGCAAAATTCTACAAAAGCAAGAATAATGAAAGAAGAGGTCAGGTAAACAAAAAACTGGATGAGCAGAGACAAGACAAAGGCAAGGCAAAAGTTGATATAAATGAGATCCAGAATGAACTGAATAAGCCATGGGTGAAGAAAAGTGTAAGAAATGATGGTGATGGGTTGAGAATTCCTCAAGGAACTAAAATGGGAGCTCTAGCTCAAGGGGAGCTACATTGAAAATCAAATTCCCCAGCTAGTAAATGGGTACCTGAATTTGGCACGATGAGAGAAGATAATTTAGGTTATTGCAAATCATTTGAAAGGATTTCCAGAAGAAAAGAAGTGGATATGGTGATTTGTGGAGCATTTCATGAGAAACTACATCAAAAATAGAGTAACCGGATGTAGTTAGGGCAACTCATTTATTACAATGGAGAATTAGGTTTTGCGGAGCATAAAAGGTCATCCTTTCATCATTTGGATCACTTTGCATTCAAGGATAGCAAGCAGAAGAGCACCTGAGCTAAGTTTTCAAGGATTTGAAGTGCAACCGATGAATTCATCAGCTAACCCTAATTTTGTGGAAGAAAAAGAAGCTCTTGACAAATTCAAGGTGTTCAAGGCTATGGTGGAGAATGAGATTGGTGTGAAGATAAAATGTCTGAGATCCAACAGAGGTGGAGAGTTTACCTCTGATGAGTTTGATACATTCTGTGAAAAGCATGGAATAAAAAGATAGTTATCTGCTCCTAGTACTCCTCAACAGAATGGAGTTATGGAAAGAAAGAACCAAACCATTCAAGAAGCTGCTAGGACCATGATGATGGAAACAAAAGTTCCACAAGTCTATTGGAGAGAAGCTATGAGTACTGTTGTCTACACTCTTAACCGGGTGCAGATCAAAGGCAATTCTGGTAAGACACCTTATGAACTATGGTTTGGTCATCCTCCTACTATGAAATATTTTAGAGTTTTTGGTAGTAAATGCTATCTCAAAAGAGATGAGGATCTAGGCAAGTTTGATGCAAGAAGTGATGAAGGAATATTTTTGGGTTACTCTACTCAAAGCAAGGCATACCGGTGCTTCAATAAGAGATTGAAAAAGATTATTGAAAGTGCTAATGTCAAGGTTGATGAGAGCAAAGAAAGACCTTCCAGTCCTTGTGGATATGATTCAGATGATCAAGAGGAAAGTCAAAGTTAAGGAAAGTAAGTTTAAAGCCAAACTCAGATCCAGATTGATTCAGAGAACCCAATGACTCAAGAAGTTAATGCAAATGTTGAGGAAAGAGCTCGAGAATCAGAAGTTCAAGAAACTCCCAAAACCCCTAGGTATGTAAGGTTGAATCATTCTGAAGATCAAATCATAGGAGACAAGAATAAATGTGTTCAAACTAGAAGAAGAATTGTTGAAGATCAAGTAGAGTATTGTTTGATTTCAAAGATTGAACCAAAAATAGTGAATGAAGCTTGTAATGATGAAAATTGGGTAAAAGCAATGGAAGAAGAATTAATGCAAATTGAAAAGAATCATACTTGGGATCTTGTTCCTAGACCTGAAAACAAAAATGTAATTGGAACCAAATGGGTCTTCCGAAATAAACTGAATGAAGATGGTGAAGTTGTGAGAAACAAAGCAAGATTGGTATGCAAAGGATATTCTCAAGTAGAGGGAATTGATGTTGAAGAAACATTTGCTCCGGTGGCAAGAATTGAAGCAGTTAGATTATTTCTTGCATTTGCTACTTTCAAAGATTTCAAAGTTTACCAGATGGATGTCAAGTCAACATTCCTAAATGGAGAGCTAGAGGAAGAAGTCTACATTGAGCAACCGAAAGGATTCCAGTTGTCTGATCAAAAAGATATGGTCTGCAGATTGAGGAAATCATTATATGGACTTAAACAAGCCCCAAGAGCCTGGTATGCAAGATTAGATAAGTATCTACTAAAGCTAGGATTTAGCAAAGGCACAGCTGACAGAAATCTTTATTTCAAGATTGATCATAAGCACATCTTAATTGTTGAGGTATTTGTTGATGATATCATTTTTGGTGGAAATGGAAGCATGTGTAAGAAATTTGTTGATCAGATGTAAAGTGAATTTGAGATGTCCATGTTTGGTGAAATGAATTTCTTCTTAGGTCTGTAAATCACTCACTCAAATAAAGGTATCTTCATATCTCAGTCTAAGTATGTGAGATAATTGTTGAAAAAGTTTTGAATGGAGGACTCAAAACTAATAAGTACTCCTATGGTAACTGGATGCAAGTTGAGTAAAGATGATGATTCACCTAAGGCAGATCAGAAAAGGTATAGATCAATGATTGGAAGACTGCTTTATTTGACTTAGACCTGACCTGACATTATAAATGCAGTTGGACTTGTTGCTAGATTTCAAGCTGGTCCTAGGGAATCCCATGTTGTAGTAGTCAAAAGAATTTTCAAATATCTAAAGGGAACATCTGATTATCGCTTATGGTATCCAAAGGATAATGACTTCACTCTTTATGCATATAGAGATGTTGATTGGGCAGGAGATGCGGATGACAGGAAAAGTACTAGTGGTGATGCATTCTTCTTGGGAAGGAGATTGGTTTCTTGGTTGAGTAAAAAGCGGCAGGCAATATCTATGTCTACTACAAAGGTAGAGTATATAGCAGCAGCAAGCAATTGTACTCAAGTATTGTGGATGAAGAAAATGTTGAAGGATATCAGAATTGTGTTTGAAGAGCCTGTTACAATCTTCTGTGATAATTTAATTGCAGTAAACATCTCAAAGAATCTGATGTTGCATTCAAAGACAAAGCACATATCCATCAAGTTTCACTTCTTGAGAGAGAAGGTAAATGAGAAATAAGTCAAATTGGAGTTTGTTTTTTTAAAGGATTAAATTGTGGATATATTCACCAAGCCTCTACCTAAGGATACTTTTGAGTATCCTAGAGGGAAGCTAGGGGTTATTACCCCTCCTGTTTAGAACTAAGATGCACTAGTGTGCATCAGTCTGGTGGAATTCACAGCCATATCTTGTGATCTAGATTGATGTTAAGGAGATACTACTCAGGAGGAGTAGTCAGTATGTAATTTTTGGAGATCAATCTGAAACAAAAAGGAGGAGAAAATATTGAAAATATGTGCCATTTGCCATTGATGTTAAAGGGGGAGAGAAGTCATGTGAAAAACTAGTTGTTGATGAAAGGGGGAGCAATGAAAAAAGTGATTGCAGAAGTGATAAGAGGAAGGGGGAGAAATCTTTGTCTTGATGGTTGAATCAGTTTTTCACATCATATGTTGCCATCAATGACAAAGGGGGAGATTGTTGCCAATATGTGCCTATGATGTGTTGTCATTGATGTCAACATATCCCTTTGTCAGAAACAGGGGAAACAGTGCAGATTAGTGAAGTAGATTGCTCCGCATTTCAGGATGAATGAAGATCAAAGTATGCAGACCATATGGCAGTGTAGAGGATTGTCTAAAGTAGCTCCAGTTAAGATTTGAGAGGTCTGCATGAAGATTTGAAGAAGCTATGGCCATCTAAGTAGAACTAGGTTTTGCAGTGTTCAGAAGAGACAGAGTGATAAGTAATTGGTTCAGATTGCTCCGCAATGAAAACTTATGATTTGTAGATCTAGAGGCATGTTTGGGAAGTCAGTGTGTATCCTCAACTCAAATGGTTCATGGTTTGGAGGTCTACAAGTAATCTTTCTAGTGTGACAGTCATGCTAGACAGTGTTCTTGAGGTACCAGATGAAGATGCAAGTGATTCTGATGATTTGGAGTAGTGTGGATGTTATTGTTGAATTTAATGTGCTTGTGGAGGTCTCTGGATTGTGTGCCTACTATGTTGGAGGTCCGCATTGAAGATTGAGCTCGTTATTGAAGATCTCTTCCTTTGTGTTGTTGTTCTTCCTAGTCTTGGCCGACCAGATGATTCAAGCGTGTTGCGGATGATCTAAGAGCAATTCTATGGAGCTTAGCATGTTGATCAAAGAAGATTCAAATCCCATCTATGATTGCCTGACAGTACACTGATCCGCATTGAGTCAAGCCAACCTTGATGTTCATTCCAAGGTTGATGAAGCGTATTAATACTTGTGGATGAGTTGTGGAAAGTTGTCCTTGTCCAAAAATGATAAAATCCTAAGAAAGGTATAGAGGTAGAGCATAGAAGAAGAGGAGCAGAAGATCAAAAGTAGTAAAGGATGAAGATATAGCGAAGAAGTGTTTGGGGGCAAAATAGAAGTTTTGTGAGCTATCAATGGGATTGAACTAGGCATGAAGAAGATGTTATTTCTCAGTTCATTCTTTCTGTATTAAACATAAAATCTTGTAGGTAGTGAGCCTCCTGTAGGCAATGAGCCTCTTTGAGTAGTGAGCTCTGGGAAGTGCACCCGAAGGCAAGTGCCTTCCCATTTCTTTTAAGTACTTTTAACAGGGTATGAATCTTGTGGGTTACCCCCCACCATGGTTTTCCGTTAACCGGGTTTCCACATTAAAAATCTTGGTGTCAAGTGTGTTAATTGTGTTTCTACTCATGTGTTGTTGATTCATGCTTTAATGATTACATAATTAATGTGTTTGTAAGTTGTGAAAGAAGATTAAAAGCAGAAAAGGTTAAATTTGTGGGACAACTGATTCACCTCCACCCCCTCTCAATTATCCGACCTAATTCCAAAACTAATGGATACCTATTCAAATATTGTTTTTAGGAGTTCTACCAAGGAATGTGACAAATATTGGCTAAAAATGTAGATGACAAGATGGGTGAAAGGATGTTTGCATTTGTGAAGCTAATTAGAACCCATTTGAAAACACATTGTTAACTATGGAACATTTTTAGAAAATCACCTACATAGTGAATTGTGAAATTTCAAAACTTTTAGAGTTTTTTAGGGAAGTCATTATCTCACACCTATAGAGAAGGGAATGGAATTACTAACATGTGTGCTAACCTAGGAGTGAAAAGTGTTGGAAATATTTACTTTCCCTTTCCAATGAAATCAGAGAATGAATTATCAAGTAAAAGGATTAATTACATTATTCCCATGACTTTGGCTCATTATGTAGCCTTAATAATTCCCACTAGGAAAAGATAAAAGTGGTACCTTGATAGATATGCCATGATTCCCAGGCACTTGGACAAATACTTTTCTTGTACCTGGATTATCAAATCTACTCCTTTAAGTTATATTTGCATAATCACTATATCTAGCTATTGTATAGTCAAAGTTGTAGAAAATTCTCTTATCGTTGCCTGGTGGAATTCTTCTCCTTCTCAATTCATCATCTTTTAAGATAGAAAGCATGTTTTTATCAAGTTTATCAATATGGGTGGTGACCAACTCTACATTGAACCTTCACCTTATGATGAGATTAGGATGAATGCTACCATTTCGAATGTTAGTGTAGGTTTTTTATTTTCCTTAGGGATATTTCTTTTTCCTACACTATTAAGCTTGCTTAGGTTATTAGACTTGGTTATTATGAGGCCACATGGCTAAATCCATTAGCTACATGTGTCACTCTCACCCACACTTGGGTAGATGAGTTTCACACCCTCTTTTAGATTTTTATGCCACCTCTCATAATAATTTTTCTATTTTTATCTAAGTAGGTATAACCATGTATTTTGACTTTTACGAAGTAGGTAAAACTTCTGCCTATTTTGGGTAGTTGGAGTTATTACACCTCTTGGATGTATTTGCCCATTATTTTCTATATATATAGCACTCTCCTCTCACCTTAACTAGTCTGATAACTAGTCAATGAGAGTAACGTGAGCATTCTCAAAATTCTCTTGTAGTTGTCTCTTGTTTTCTCTCTTTCAAGATTCTCTCTTCATTCCACTATTTTGATCTTCGTTCATCTATCCACTAGAGTGCATGTGACCTATGATTAACATCAGATCCAAGCTTGGTTCTCGCTTCTCGTAGAATCTACATTGGTATTAAAGCCTGTTTGTTTGATTTAGTTGATTTTTTGTGATCCTAATATTTGAGATATTTGAGACTAATCTAGTGCTAGTATTTTTCTCAAAAATCTAGTATGTTCTTCTCTTGCATCCTCAAATGATTTGGAGAATCAAAATAATTTGAAGGAAAATAAGCATCTATAATATTCTGGTATGCATATTTGCGTCCCTATGAGATCTAGATGATTGCAACATTTTTGGTAATCTTGGAGTCATTTCTAGTGTCTCCATAGTGTCTAAAAGGCTTGAAAATTTTAAGATTGGCTTTCGTTTCACCAAAATTGGAGATCAGAGGACCCAGTTGCTACAAAGGTTTCAAGAGCAGTTCCTGGAGGTAGTTGATAAATCAGTGCATTTTCGGCCCAAACAGACCTCATATCACACTCAAAAGGCCCAAAAACATAAGAATCAACTATCCAAATGCTAAATTCTTGAAAAGTTGTTTCTAATAAAAAATTTGATTTTCTGAGTCGTACAACTCCCAATAAGCCTAATTGTATGGAAAATTTTAAAAAATTAATAGCACTAAGTGCTTTTATTCTAAAGCACTTTAAATTAAGTGCTTTAAGTGTTGTTTCAAAGCAATCAAAGGCACTACAAATTCAAAAGAGCTTTGACCCTTATATAACAGGGCTTGACCCTTATTAAAAGGGCTCTACCCTAAGCCTTTCATCGCCCTCAAAGCAGCACTTGTAGCTACGCTCTGCCACCTCCTGTGATGAAGGCACTGCCTCCAAAACCACTACCCAAGTAGCTAAAACCACTAGCACCACTCTCATACGGCTCCGCCACCAACCTCCCCTCTGGTTTGCCAAAGTCGGTGGTGATTTTGGTAGGTATGCCAAAACAAACCACTTCTAATTTTATCAGGGGGATCACCATTTTTGGCAACTAAAAAATTTAGCGAGTTGTAAATATATTTGGAGCTAATGCCAAAGTTGGACGATTTCAGGCTAAATTTGGCAATTTTTGTTTTTTCAATTTTTGGCCCCTCACCATTGAGCATTTGAGTTTGATAGGCAAACTTCAAGAGGCATGTTCTTGGACATACGGAGGCCTATTCTGGAGAAAAAAAAAATTATTTGGGGTAGAATTGTGTGCTTTATGTTTTGGCAAATTTATTTTTCTAATTTGACTCTCTTTTTTTCCAAAAATTGATGATTCTTCTAGAGTTTGCTACACAGTTCTCATTTTGAGACATTTAGGGAGACATAACTTATGCAAATGGATTCTATTTTTGGTGTCATTTTCCAAGGTTCATATTTTTTTTTCTATACTCCACATCAGTGCTCTCAATTTGATCTCATATTGTACTAGAGTTGTAGTTTCAATATTTTGGCCATTTTGGACCCTGTAAGAGTCTAAAAATCTGGGATTTGCATTATAAATTGCACTAATTATAAAGTGCCAACATTATAATTTCTTGGGGGTTCATTTCAGAAACTAGTAAAAATTGGGTGTCTTGACTGTCTCTTTTTCGCACTTCTCTTTCTGCATTTCAGTTTACTTTTATGCATAAATGGATGCTTCAACATTTCTTGTTTTAACACAATATAACTATTTTGAATGGAAATCAAAGATTATATTCTATCTCAAAAGGCATGGATATCATAGGGTTACTATGGGACTTGAAACAAAACATGCATAGGATGCAGAAAAGATAAAATGGTTTAACAAATGTGATGAAGCCTTTGCTACTCTATGTATGTCAGTTTCTCATGACTTACTTTTTTATATTGAATCTGCTAAAACACCCAATGATGTGTGGGCCACATTGGAAAGCCTCTTTGGTAAGAAAGATGAATTAAGGGATCATTAGTTGGAGAATGAACCCATAGGATTAAGTCCTTGAAATTTTGACACCATACAAGACTTCTTTATAAAGTTGAAAGCCATTAGATTGTGCTTGAACAGTGTGGAATAGAAAAAGAAGAAAAAAAACTGATCTTAAGCATTCTTTCTAAGCTTGATCTAAAGTATTATGTGTTTGTTTCTACCTTTTATGCCACAAAAAGTGTCCCAAGTTTGAACTATAAAATGCCTTCTCTAGATGAGTTTGTAGCAAAACTCACTAAGGAGCAAGAAAAGTTGGTTTACATGAGTACAATTAAACCCTCTAAGTCACATGCCATGGCTGCAAATCAAGGCACAAAAGAACAGAAAGGGTCTGGCAAAGAGGAAAAGAAACAAAAGAACCAAGGAGAGAAGAAGAAAGATCAAAAACTTGCAGCTTCAAATGCAGCTAATAAAACCTCTTCATCAAAAGTTGATCAACCTAAGAAGGAGAAGGTCATTTTTTCTTGTTGTAAGAGGCCTAGACTTGATGAGTGCAAGTATTTAAAGAAGTAGATTGATCACCTGTCACATCTTCTTTAGAAGAACAACATAAAGGTACCTGATTTTGTCAAGCAAAGTTCATCAGAAGGGTCTTCAAAGGACACAAAAAAGAGTAAGGGGAAAGGAAAGGGCAAGGCTCTAGTTGTTATTGCTTCACAACTTGATACATGGATCATTGACTCAGGTGCTTCGCACCACATGGCTTCTTCGCAAGATGGTTTTGCCTCCTTAGAGCTATTTTCTATGTTTGCCATACTCATGGGTGATGACACTCCTGTTGAAGTGCATGGGAGAGGGTGGGTTGACATTGTGAGGCCGATTATTTTTCCTTCCTTATTTTGATCGTTATGCATTCAATTGATGACATTATCAGACTTTTAGAGACTATGGTTTCATTATGCAGATTTGATTATATCTCCTGATTTTGATATGACATTGTTTAGACATATGGTGATTCGATTTGATCATATTTTGATGTTATTTTGGGATTAGACATACGAGATATTTTAGATGATGTTTTATGATGTGATTTCTAGTTGTGTATGTGATGATGATTATGTGACATTTGATAGAAAAATGCAGTTTAATTCAGAATTATGTTATAGATGGCTATTGTTGTATTCAATGGCATGAATTTAATTCTAGTTGTTTTGGCTATGATTATTCATGATATGATTGACACTTGATCGAGATGTGCAAGATTACATTCCCAGGCCACGGGAAATTGGAGGTAGAATTCACACATATGGTATTCCCTGTGAAACCGATCCATTCCCAAGAGGGATGAGGATCACATTTGAAATTGAGTGTTGATTTAAGTGCTTGTTTAATTTTATCATTTTGGCCTAGTACCCCTTTGTTTAATTAATTAATATTATGTGTTGTATAATTTTTATTGATTTTTACCACTTGGTATTGTTTTTATTTTTTGAGGCCATTTAAATTGGATTTATGACTCCCTATGTGAACCTTAGTGTCTCAAAATTTACCCTCGGTGATTACCCATGGGTCTAGGGTCAATTTTGACTAACTAAACCTTGGGTTAACTCACTTTTGGTCACTCTAAACTAAGGTTTAGTCAAAGTGACGAAATTTGAATTAGATAAGGGTGGGAGATGAGTTATGCTTTAGGAAAGACTCATCTCCCTTCCCAAAGTTTGGGAATCCATTCCCTAGGAAGACTTGGGAGGTCTTTAAGACTCCCAAGTGTGTGGAATCTTCCTACAAGACTCTCACACACATGTGAGAGCATCTTGGAGGGCGATGGCTCTCTTAGAGAATAAGAGGATGCCATATGGTATCCCTTATCCTCATGGAGGCTTGGAAAGGAATGCCACCTCACCACTTGTTCTCTCACACATGTGTGAGAGCACAAGTGGATTAGGTGAGGATTGAGATGGAATTGGAGGATGACACTTGTCACCCTCACACTTCCTCTCTCTTGCAAGTGGCATAGGAGGAGGAAGAAGAAGGTGACAAGTGTCACCTTCTCATTCCTCAAGGCCAATTTAGAAGGCCTATATTACCTCCTCTTGTTGAGGAGTGTGGGGGTTCTTGCATTTTGGAGATTCTTTCTATTTGGAGCAATTTTTGGGGAAGTTAGAAGGATTTTGGAGATTGGAAGGTTTGGAGAAGCTTGGAGCTCATCACCAAATGTGCTTCCATAATAGGGCTTTTGAAGGTAAGCCTCATGACTATGTTCTTTACCCTTGCCTATTTTTATTATGGTGTGTTTGTAGTTTTGTTGTTGTTGTTTCATTTTTATGTGGGATGGGAGTTTGGTGAGAGCACCTCCATTTGGAGGTAAGGCTCAACTTGTTTGGGGTAGGGGAAAGGAACCTCCTTGAGGTCACTCCCATATTTGTGCTATTTATGGCCTTGAGGGCTTTTTACTTGTTGTGGAGATTATTTGAATGGCAAGAGTGCCATGGAAGTTTATTTTGAGATATTTGGAGAGTTGTGGTTTTTGAGGTTTTGGCTTGAGGCCATGAGACTTGGTATTTTGTGCTTTTGGTGTGGCCTTTGAAGTAGAGGGGTCCATTCCCTACCCCCATCAAACTCATTCTCATGAGTTGTGTTATGTGTTCATCCTTGGGGTTTATTTTGTGTTGTTGTTACTTGATGTTTATTGTCGTTTGTTGCAACCGTGTGAATCCCTACCTCCCTAGCTCGGGGGTGACCCACTTGTAGGTCTATGGTAGGGAGGAGGGCATTTTGAAGTGGCTGGGTTTTCCTTCTTGTTGCGTATTTATTGCAGGTGCTTAAATGAAGAAATGGAGCTTGATGAGAAGTCCATTTTTATGTTGCTATAGTCATTTATTGTTGGTTGTTTGAGCCATGGCCTTTATGGCCCTATTGTAATTTGTTCAAGTCATTCTACCTATGGAGTTGGTTGTATTAAGTGTTGCGATGTAAACCTTCTTTTTATTTTATTTAAATGTTGTTCATTCTCTATGTTGTGGAGTTGGTATGTTTTGAGAAATGCATGTGGATTTAAAAAAATAAATATATATGTTTGCTGTCATTGTTCTTTTCCAAAAAGAAAATACACATTAGTTGTGGATTAAGTTTTATTGCTTACAATGAAAGGAAGATAGAAATTTAAGAGATTTATTTTCTGTTAAGTTGCTTGAAATTTTCTATTAATAGTTGTTGTTATGAAAATGAACTGTTAGAGATTTAAATGAAGCTGTAATTATCTTACCTTATAGGTTGTATCTAATATATATATATATATATATATTCTGTGTAGTTGAACTTACAAAAAAAAATGCTACTGTTTTATTTTAAGTTCCAAATCTGAAAGTTAGTATTTCTTTTATTTATACCATTGTTTTGAGAAAATAAGTATATATATATACTTGTTTGTTTTATTATTTTAAAGTCTAGTTTGTTGTTCTTTCCTTTTTATTAATTACTGTGTATATGCTGAAATTATAGGGAAACACAGAAGTTTTATTTTTGTTGTATATATTATAATATATATATATACACATATATATATATGAATAAGTGCATATACATATACATATATACAATAATAGAGAATATACATATTCTGAGTTGTTGATGTATATAAATCAGTGTATATATACATATATATATAACAGTCAATACATATTATATATATATATATATATCAGAGTAGAGTTTTAAATGTTACAAGAAACAGTGACCAAAGTCCATTATCAGCGGACTATTTTTTTATTGAGAGTAAATTGTTTTAACAGAAAATAAAATATTAAAAAAAAATTGTTTAGGGTCTGAGATGGGCGACGACGCCCATCCCAGCCCCCTTTTCATTCACGTCGCCGTCGTAACATACACAGTGGGTGTGGGGAGGAGGCTGTGCCTCCACCCACACCCTTGGGTGTGGGTGGAGGCACAATCTCCTCCCCACACCCCCTTCCCTACGAAGTTCCGCAGCCCTCCTCGCGGCCCTTTCTCCCCCGCGCTCTCTGCGACCTTCACCATGCGCCCACACTCTCCTTTCAACCCTTCACCTGTAGTCCTCCTCGGTGGTGGCGGTAGCAACTCCTCCCCTCGCCCTTTTTTGATGTTGTTCGACCACTCCACTCTTAAACCCTACAACATGAAATTTATTTACAACATATATAGTATATATATTTATTGATATATATATATAACAATCACTCTATGATTTTAAAAAAATAATAATATAGCAACAACTCTGTTGTGTATACCTCCATGAGAGGTAGTGGAAAGCTCCATTCATGGCTTCCACCTCTTTTCAAAACCCTAACCTGCATAAACAAAGAGGCAAAACAAAACAAAACAAAAAAGAAAGAATGAGATAGAGAAGTAGGGCAACAAAGAGAAAATAATAAAATACAAATTAGGGCTTCTCAAATTTTAGAAAACAATATTTTATTGAGAGGTGAGAGTGTGAGGAAAATTGTTATTCCTTATTTTTAAATTTCCTATTTTTGCCCTTGTTTTTTTTATCTCTTCGGCTCATTTAATTGATTTATAATTTTAATTGGGGATTTGCATTTTTGTTTTATTGCCTTGTGAGTTACATTTTAAAAGGGAGGGTTTGATTTTTGTTAGATGGGATTTGTATTCCCTTTGTTTTTAATTCATTTTATTAGGGCATTTATCTTATTTCCTAGCGTGCTTTAATTATATTATTTGTTTATCAATTTCATTATTATTTTACGGGAAGGAATATTTTAATCTCTTCCTTTCTCTATTATTCCGAGTTAGTTAATAAATATAATGCCAAAATTATATTTATTAACGGACTCAAATTTTGAAATCTATTTTGGCGTCACGTCGCTATTTTATTATTTTCTTTCAAATTATTAACCTTTTTATGCAAGGTCGATTTATTTGACCTTGGCAGGGTATTTATTTTGTTATTTTAAATTGTTTTAAATTTGTTCTTAAGTTTAAATTTTCATTCTTAAATTTTATTTAATTTCTTATTGGAGTTTTATTTTAAAAATTTTAAGTCGATTATTGAAACACGTTATGCTGTTGAAATTTTCCTAGATTTCTAGGGTTTAATTTTACAATATTTTATTAACTTTTATTTCACCATTCCACTTTAATCATGCGTCCATCTTGCCATTATTTCTTAATCATTATTTTGATTTCATTTTGACCTGAGTTAGGGTTAGGTTTCGAAGCTGGTGAAAACATCTTCACACCTAGGAAACTTAGGGTTCGGATTAAAATCGTTCTAACCCTAAAAGTGACACACTTCGTGTCGCATACTACCTAGACGACTATCATCACGCAGGGGACTATGTGGAACAACGCCCCTCCCCTTATTATTATTGACATGTTTATGTCTTATGTGTATTGCCACCGAGCATGCAAACACATGCGAGGGGGTTCCTAGGGATAGGTAGAAAAGTTTTTGGTAACTCGTGTCATGACCACATGGCAAATGTGGACATGACACGTGTGTTTATGTCGTGACCGCATGGGAAATGTGGGCATGAAAGACATGGGCAAAGGAACATTTCAAGATGTTCTTTGTGTTCCATTTTTGTTAACTAATCTCCTATCTGTTTATTAGATCACTCGGACAAGCTCTAGCAAGTGGGTTGAGTTCCCTCTAGACAAAGTGGTAATTAGTGAGTTGCCCAATGGGTCTATAGTTGTGGGAAAAGCAAATCATCATTCTAGACTGTATCATTTTTCTCACTTTGTTCCTGACTCTCCTTTGGCAATACTACTCACTCACTCAGATGAGGTGATTCATTTGTGGCATCAACGATTTGGTCACTTAAATTACCGCTACTTGTAGCAACTCAATCAACAAGACATGGTTTTAGGGTTGCCTTCAATTTTTCTTTCTGATGGAGTTTTCCAGGGATGCATCCTTGGTAAGCATCCTGAGTAGAAATATGACAAAGGCAAAGCTTAAAGGGTCAAACTTCTAGAGTTGGTACATAGTGATTTGGCAAGACTATTTCCACATCCTTCTTTTAGTAGGGCTAGATATGTTCTGACATTCATTGATGATCTTTCCCGATACACTTGGGTTTATTTTCTCAAGAAAAAGTCTGAGGTGTTTGATTATTTTTAGGACTTTAAAGCTTTTACAAAGAAATAATTTGGGAAGGCCATCAAGGTTCTATGTATAGATAATGAGAGGGAATATGTCAACCACGGGTTTGAGTAGTTTTGTGTGTCAAAGGGCATTGATCTTCAGCACACAATTCCCTATAGTCCACACCAGAATGGTGTTGCAGAATGCAAGAACATGTCCTTGAAAGAGATGGCAATATGTATGATTCATTCCAAGTCTATGGCACCTCGATACTAGGTAGAGACCATCAATTGTGTGTTACATCCAAAATCGTGTTTCTCACAAAGCTATGAAGGGGGTAACTCCTTTCCAAGCTTGGATCGGTTGCAAACCCATAGTTAAGAAATTTTGAGTGTTTGGTTCTCCTGAATGGGCCCACATTCCATCAAAGAAACATAAGGATATGGATTCGTAGAGCAAGCCTTGCATATTTTTTGGGTACCCAGACATGTCAAGGGCTACAGGCTTCTCCATACTACCACACATGAGTTATTCATTGACAGGAGTGTTCGTTTTGAGGACTCTTCTAGTTTTTCTCCTATCACTTCTCCATCAACAATCACGTTGGAAACATTTCAATGTGATGACAGTTCTTTACAAGATCTTTACACGTGAAGTGGCCATTAAATTCCAATTGTCCACTATGTGTTGGGTGTAAAATTTCATGTGTAAAGTGACAAAACAAGGATTACCATAGAGTTCATACATTAAATCATCAAGTGAATCTAGCAAGATGTTTGACTAAGCAAATGATGCTTACATGGATGAAAATGAATAGAAAGTAACTATTACCCCTTAGTGGTTAATCAACATGCTTTATAGTTTAAGTTAGCCATTATGCATCAGTCATTGGATTAAAATGACAATGTGAAGATGAATACCCACTATTGATCAAGAGTGAAAATCAAACTATTTGGCATCTAAGGTCATCTCTACATGAACAAGGTTGACAACCATTGATGGAATTCTACCTCTTTGTGCTATAAAATCACCTTGTTGCTTGCAACCTAGGCATCATTAAAATCTTTCTTTACACCATTTCATGCCTTATCTCTCTACAAAATCATAAAATCTAGTGTATGAAGCAAGCAATTTATTGAAAGAAGTTGTTGACCATGCAAACTAACTAGTTGAGCCTTGAAGTTGTTTGAGAAAGCATCAAAGGATTATAGTTCCAAGTTATTGCATAATCTAGAAGCATCATGAGGCAAGCACTAGACATTCATAGGTCTGTGAAGGCTTCTTATTCTCCATTTAGTTCATCTATGGTCCCTCTATATCCAATTTTGCTCAAGTGAGATTATAAAATCATTTGAATCCTTGCAATTAGCATTTTATAGTCCACAAGCTCTATGAAGGTTTTGTTTTCTTTTATATAAATTATGTACTAGTTTACTTATGTGTTAATACCTATAGAATCCGCATGTTGTAGAAAACCATAGCTCACAATTGATACATTGTTGCAAGTAATATTAGTATCTAGGAACCATAAGCTTTACCATTAGTTAATCTAGATGAGTTCTAAAAGGACTACATTTGAAATGACCAATAAAGCCATCCCATTGGACTCAAAGAAATACATGAAGACCACTAGTAAAGGCCCTATTCTCACCCAACATTATATATATATATATATATATATATATATATATATATATATATATATATATATTGCAAAGGGCAATAGAGATGCATTAACTATAATTACTGGAAGGAACTTGTTCATGGAGATGTTTTGTAAAAGAAAAATGCATAGACCAAGTAGTAATGCATGGAAGCTTAATTTTACAAAGGTTTTGTTGTCCAATTTTTTTCAATCTAACCATTGTCATTTGGGTTGCCAAAATATATTATGATAAATAGAGGTAGATGAGAGACAACTTAGGCAATGCGTTACTCTAAACATGTAGTTGATTCAAAAAGAATTTGTACTTAGGGGTGATGCTAATGTATCATTAAACATTTTGACCTTAGCTACATTATACAAGAAAGACTATCATCTATGCAAGTCTATAAATTTATACAAATTTAAAATAAGAAAGAAAGGTGAACCGCTAGTCCCCATCTCCAAAGAAGAAGTAGAACTCCTAATGGATACCTATTCAAATATTATTTTTAGGAGTTCTACCAAGGAATGTGCCAAATATTGGCTAAAAATGTAGATGACAAGATGGGTGAAAGGATGTTTGCATTTTGTGAAGCTAATTAGAACCCATTTGAAAACACACTGTTAACTATGGAACATTTTTAGAAAATCACCTACATAGTGAATTGTGAAATTTCAAAACTTCTAGAGTTTTTTAAGGAGATCATTATCTCACACCTATAGAGAAGGGAATGGAATTACTAACATGTGTGCTAACCTAGGAGTGAAAAGTGTTGGAAAGATTTACTTTCCCTTTCCAATGAAATCAAAGAAGGAATTATCAAGTAAAAGGATTAATTACATTAATCCCATGACTTTGGCTCATTATGTAGCCTTAATAATTCCCACTAGGAAAAGATAAAAGTGGTACCTTTCTAGATATGCCATAATCCCCAGGCACTTGGACAAATACTTTTCTTGTACCTAGATTATCAAATCTACTCCTTCAAGTTATATTTGCATAATCACTATATCTAGCTATTGTATAGTCAAAGTTCTAGAAAATTCTCTTATCGTTGCCTGGTGGAATTCTTCTCCTTCGCCATTCATCATCTTTCAAGATAGAAAATGTATTTTTATCAAGTTTATCAATATGGGTGGTGACCAACCCTACATTGAACCTTCACCTTATGATGAGATTAGGATGAATGCTACCATTTCGAATGTTAGTGTAGGTTTTTTTATTTTCCTTAGGGATATTTCTTTTTCCTACACATTATTAAGCTTGCTTAGGTTATTAGACTTGGTTATTATGAGGCCACATGGCTAAATCCATTAGCTACATGTGTCACTCTCACCCACACTTGGGTAGTTGAGTTTCACACCCTCTTTTAGATTTTTATGCCACCTCTCATAACCATTTTTTTGTTTTTATCTAAGTAGGTATAACCATGTATTTTGGCTTTTATCAAGTAGGTAACTTCTGCCTATTTTGGGTAGTTGGAGTTATTACACCTCTTTGATGTATTTGCCCATTATTTTCTATATATATAGCACTCTCCTCTCACCTTAACTATTCTGATAACTACTCAATGAGAGTAATGTGAGCATTCTCAAAATTCTCTTGTAGTTGTCTCTTGTTTTCTCTCTTTCAAGATTCTCTCTTCATTCCACTATTTTAATCTTCAATCATCTGTCGACTAGAGTGCATGTGATCTACGATTAACATTAGATCCAAGCTTGGTTCTCGCTTCTCGCAGAATCTAACATGGTATCAGAGCCTGTTTGTTTGATTCAGTTCATTTTTTGTGATCCTAATATTTGAGATATTTGAGACTAATCTAGTGCTAGTATTTTTCTCAAAAATCTAGTATGCTCTTCTCTTGCATCCTCAAATGATCTGAAGAATCAAAATAATTTGAAGGAAAATAAGCATCTATAATATTCTGGTATGCATATATGTGTCCCTGTGAGATATGGATGATTGCAACATTTTTGTTAATCTTGGAGTCATTTCCAATGTCTCCATAGTGTCCAAAAGGCTTGAAAATTTCAAGATTGGCTTTTGTTTCGCCGAAATTGGAGATCAGAGGGCCCAGTTGCTACAAAGGTTTCAAGAGGGGTTCCTGGAGGTAGTTGATAAATCGATGCATTTTCGGCCCAAACAGACCTCAGCATCATGCTCAAAAGGCCTAAAAACATAAGAATCAACTATCCAAACGCTAAATTCTTGAAAAGTTGTTTCTGAGAGAAAAATTTGTGTTTCTGAGAGAAAATTTTATTTTTCTGATTCGTATGGCTCCCAATAAGCCTAATTGTATGGAAAATTTTAAAAAAAATAATAGCGGTAAGTGCTTATATTCTAAAGTGCTTTAAATTAATTGCTTTAATTGTTGTTTCAAAGCACTTAAAGGCACTGCAAATTCAAAAGGGCTTTGACCCTTATATAATAGGGCTCGACCCTTATTAAAAGGGCTCGACCCTGAGCCTTCCGTCGCCCTCAAAGCAGCACTTGCAACTATGCTCCGCCACCTCCTATGATGAAGGCACTACCTCCAAAACCACTGCCCAAGTAGCTAAAGCCACTAGCACCACCCTAGTACGGCTCCACCACCAACCTCCCCACTAGTCTGCCAAAGTTGGTGGTGATTTTGGTAGATACCTCTTCTAATTTTTTTAGGAGGATCACCATTTTTGGCAACCAGAAAATTTAGCAAGTTGTAAATATATTTGGAGCTAATGCCAAAATTGGACGATTTCAGGCTAAATTTGGTAGAGTTTGTTTTTTCAATTTTTGCCACCTCACCATTGAGCATTTGAGTTTGATAGGCAAACTTCAAGAGGCGTGTTCTTGGCCATACAGAGGCCTATTATGGAGAAAAAAAAATTGATTTGGGGTAGAATTGTGTGCTCTATGTTTTGGCAAAGTTAGTTTTCTAATTTGACTCTCTTTTTTTTCAAAAATTGATGATTCTTCCAGAGTTTGTTGCACAGTTTTCATTCTGAGACCTTTAGGGAGTCATAATTTATGCAAACAGACTTTGTTTTTGGTGTCATTTTTCTAGGGTTCATATTTTTTTTCTATACTCCACATCAGTGCTCTCAACTTGATCTCATATTGTACTAGAGCTATACTTTCAGTGTATTGGCCATTTTGGACCCTGTAAGAGTCTAAAAATATGAGATTTGCATTGTAAATTGCACTAATTATAAAGTTCCAACATTATAATTTCTTGGGGGTTCATTTCAAAAACTAGTAAAATGTGGGTGTCTTGGGTGTCTCTTTTTTGCACTTCTCTTTCTACGTTTCAATTTACTTTTATGCATAAATGGATGCTTCAACATTTCTTGTTTTAACACAATATAACTATTTTGAATTGAAATCAAAGATTATAATCTATCTCAAAAGGCATGGATATCATAGGGTTACTATGGGACTTGAAACAGAACCCACATAGGTTGCAAAAAAGATAAAATGGTTTAATAAATTTGATGAAGCCTTTGCTACTCTATGTATGTCAGTTTCTTATGACTTACTTTTTTATATTGAATCTACTAAAACACCCAATGATGTGTGGACCACATTGGATAGCCTCTTTGGTAAGAAATATGAATTAACGGGTCATCAGTTGGAGAATGAACCCATAGGATTAAGTCTTTGAAATTTTGACACCATACAAGACTTTTTTATAAAGTTGAAAGCCATTAGATTGTGTTTGAACAGTGTGGAATAGAAAAGGCATACAAAAAACTGATCTTAAGCATTCTTTCTAAGATTGGTCTAGACTATTCTGTGTTTGTTTCTACCTTTTATGTCACAAAAGGTGCCCCAAGTTTGAACTATAAAATGTCTTCTCTAGACGAGTTTGCTGCAGAACTCACTAAGGAGCAAGAAAAATTGGTTCACATGAGTACAATTAAACCCTCTAAGTCACATTCCATGGCTGCAAATCAAGGCACAAATGAATAGAAAGGGTCTGGCAAACAGGAAAAGAAACAAAAGAACTAGCGAGAGAAGAAGAAAGATCAGAAACTTGCAGCTTCAAATGCAGCTAATCAAACCTCTTCATCAAAAGTTAATCAACCTAAGAAGGAGAAGGTCAATTTTTCTTACTGTAAGAGGCCTGGACATGATGAGTGCAAGTATTTAAAGAATTAGATTGATCACCTATCAGATCTTCTTTAGAAGAACAACATCGAGGTGCCTAATTTTGTTAAGCAAAGTTCATCAAAAGGGTCTTCAAAGGACACAGAAAAGAGTAAGGGGAAAGGAAAGGGCAAGGCCCTAGTTGTTATTGCTTCATAACTTGATACATGGATCATTGACTCGGGTGCTTCGCACCACATGGCTTCTTCACAAGATGGTTTTACCTCCTTAGAGCCATTTTCTATGTCTGTCGTACTCATGGGTGATGCAACTCCTATTGAAGTGCATGGGAGAGGGTGTGTTGACATGGGAAAAGGAACATTTCAGGATGTTCTTTATGTTCTATTTTTTCTAACTAATCTCCTATATGTTTATTAGATCACTCGTACAAGCTCTGGCAAGTGGGTTGAGTTCACTCTAGATAAAGTGGTAATCAGTGAGTTGCACAATGGGTCTATAGTTGTTGTGGGAAAAGCAGATCATCATTCTAGACTGTATCATTTTTCTCATTTTGTTTCTGACTCTCCTTTGACAATACTACTCACTCAGTCAGATGAGGTGATTCATTTGTGGCATCAACGATTTGGTCACTTAAATTACGGCTACTTGCAGCAGCTCAATCAACAAGACATGGTTTCAAGGTTGCCTTCAATTTTATTTTCTAATGGAGTTTGCCAAGGATGCATCCTTAGTAAGCATCCTGAGGAGAAATATGAAAAAGGCAAAGCTTAAAGGGCCATAGCTTCTACAGTTGGTACACATTGATTTGGCAGGACTATTTCCACATCCTTCTTTCAGTAGCACTAGATATGTTCTGACATTCATTGATGATCTTTCCCGATACACTTGGGTTTATTTTCTCAAGCAAAAGTCTGAGGTGTTTGATTTTTTTAGGACTTTAAAGCTTTTGCAGAGAAACAATTTGGGAAGGCCATCAAGGTTCTATGTACAAATAATGGGAGGGAATATGTCAACCATGGGTTTGAGCAATTTTGTGCCTGAAAGGACATTGATCTTCAGCACACATTTCCCCATAGTCCATACCAGAATGGTGTTGTAGAATGCAAGAACATGTCCTTGAAAGAGATGGTGAATTGTATGATTCATTCCAAGTCTATGGCACCTTGATACTAGGTAGAGGCCATCAATTGTGTGTGTTACATCCAAAATCATGTTTCTCACAAAGCTATGAAGAGGGTAACTCCTTTCCAAGCTTGGATCGGTCGCAAACCTATAGTTAAGCACTTTCGAGTGTTTGGTTCTCCTGAATGGGCCCACATTCCAGCAAAGAAACATAAGGATATGGATCTGCAGAGCAAGCCTTGCATATTTTTTGGGTACCCAGACATGTCACGGGCTATAGGCTTCTCCATCCTACCACACATGAGTTGTTCATTGACAAGATTGTTCATTTTGAGGACTCTTTTATTTTTTCTTCTATCACTTCTCCATCAACAATCACGTTGGAAACATTGCAATGTGATGATAGTTATTTACAGGATCTTAATCTTCCTAATCATGATGAGGAGTCTTCTTCCTCTACTTCAGATGGCTACAGTGATGATGAGGGTCAACCCTCTCCTCCCAGTCATCATTTAGAGGTTGATGATTCTCCTCCAAATTCTCCTGCCACAGGGCCTCTTTGGGCTCGTCAGACTTTGTAGTCCATAGGTGATTGGATTGGTGATCCTTCATATAATAGAAGAACATAGTCACAATTTTAGCACTCTATTCGTTGCTTCAACTTTTGGTCCATAGACTTTTCAGGAATCTTTTGGTGTCCCGAGTGGGATGCTGCCATGCAAGAAGAGTTCAGTTCCTTAGAAAGGAATCATAATTGGGATTTAGTCCCTCTTCCTAAGGGAAGAAAACTTTTGTCGATTCAAGTGGACCTATCAAACAAAATTTGTGGCAGATGGGTTGGTTGACAAGCATAAGGCTCGCTTGGTCACTAAAGGATTCTCTCAGGTGCCTGGGATTGACTACTCTGAGACTTTTGTGCCAGTATCAAAAATGAATTCCATCAAACTTGTCCTTGCTATAGTTGCATCCCATCATTGTGAAGTTCATCAAATGGACATGAAGAGTGATTTTCTTCATGGTGACCTTCAAGAGGAAATCTACATGGAGTAGCCACAAGTGTTCATTCAGGATCCTTCACTAGTTTTTTGACTTCGGAAGTATCTCTATGGCCTAAAATAGGCTCCTCGGGCCTGGTATGCCAAGATGAACTCCTTCCTTCTGTTAGTTGAGTTCACTAGATTCATTTCTAATCCGAACGTCTACATTCTGCAGCAAGATGATACTCTCTCTTTTCTAGTTCTCTATGTTGATGACTTGTTGATCATAGGGAGTCACTCATCCACCATCAAAATAGTGAAAACTTCTCTACATGATCAATTTCTGATGTCAAACATGGGTCTTTTGCACTACTTCTTAGGGATTGAGATCACTCAATCATCTTCAAGTATCTTCATGGCATAACCCAAGTATGCACTTGACATGCTCTCCATATTTTGGATGGCTAATTGTAAGCCTGCATCGACTCCATTTCTGTCAGGGGTCAAACTTGAGGCTAAGTGTTCTTCACCCTTGGTTGATGTCACTTTATACCAATAGCTTATTGGGAGTCATATATCTGACTCACATGAGGCCTAAAATTTCATATGTTGTGGGCATGGTATCTCGGTTTATGCAAGAGCCACATGAGTTGCACTAGAAAGCAGTTAAGCAAATTCTCTACTATCTTTAGGGCACTCATAGTTATGGCATTCATTATGCAGCAAGCATAGATTTTGACTTGATGGGAAACACAGATTTAGATAGGACAAATGATTCTAAGGATCGTAAGTCTACTTCAAGGTATTTCTTCTCACTTAGTTCCCATCCAGTTTGTTGGTCGAGTAGGAAGCAGTCTGTAATTTCTCTTTCATCTACAAAGGTTGAGTATTGAGGGGCAATTAATGTCACCATTAAGGCCATCTGGATTCAACATATTCTCACTGAGTTTGGCATTTCATTCAAAAAGGCCACAATCATCTTTTGTGATAATCAAAGTGCAACACAGATATCAAATAATCCAGTCCATCACCAGTAGATGAAACACATTGAGATACATATGCACTACATCAAGGTGATGAATCATGGAAACATCATTGATCTCATGTACATTCAAACATCAGAGCATATCGCAGACATATTCACCAAACCTTTCACCGAGAGAAAGTTCCTTCATCTACGAGCTTTTCTAGGGGTGCGGCTAGTGTCTACTTTAGGAGGGGCTTCTTAGTCCTTCACTTCTCTCTCTCTATTCTGGGGGGTGTTTTCTCTCTCTATTTAAGGGGGCTATTCCTTTGTGGGGGGCTTCTTCTCTTTTGGAGGGAATTCTTTGTACATGGGTACCTCACTAGGCTTCATTTGCTAGGTCCCATACCTTTTCACCCACCTAAGCTACGCTTAAGGGGGGTGTTAGTGTAGGTTTTTTATTTTCCTTAGTGATATTTCTTTTTCCTACACATTATTAAGCTTTCTTAGGTTATTATACTTGGTTATTATGAGTCCACATGGATAAATCCATCAGCTACATGTGTCTCTCTCACCCACACTTGGGTAGTTGAGTTTGACACCCTCTTTTGGATTTTTATGCCACCTCTCATAGCTATTGTTCTATTTTTATCTAATTAGGTATAACCATGTATTTTGGCTTTTACCAAGTAGGTAAAATTTTTTACTATTTTGGGTAGTTGGAGTTATTACCCCTCTTGGATGTATTTTCCCATTATTTGCTATATATACAACACTCTCCTCTCACCTTAACTAGTCTGATAACTAGTCAGTGAGAGTAATGTGAGCATTCTCAAAATTCTCTTGTAGTTGTCTCTTGTTTTCTCTCTTTCAGGATTCTCTCTCCATTCCACTATTTTGATCTTTGATCATCTGTCAACTAGAGTGTATGTGATCTACGACTGACATTAGATCCTAGCTCAGTTCTTGCTTCTCGCAGAATCTAACATGGAACATCTTACGTAGAGGTAGACTGACTCCCTTCTTAGAATTCATCAACAAGTATAATCTTGTCGTGTGAAATGAGTTTGGGTAGGTATTGGAAGGAAAGGGTGGTTAAGGTGAGGGGGATTAGCTTCAAAGTGATAGAAGATGGCATTGTTGTTGCTACTGCACTATCCATGAAGGGATTAAAAATTCTCAAAGTTAGTATATCCAAAAATAAAGAACATGTGGATGCTTTCCTAAAGGGTATGGAGAGACTTGAGAAATTTTAGATTGGTTATCTATGCAAGGCCCTTCCAAAATCATGGGTTGAGGTATGTATAACCCTAATAAAAATATTTTACCCTAGAAGGTTGTTACAAGTGCATTTTATCATACCACTTGCCTCTTCTTAATCATTTAAGGCATAAATGGTTCATCAATTTTCTTTTGTATCTTCTCATGTCCCTTGAACAATCCATCCATGATGTTTTTCTTCATAAAGATAACCTTCCCCTCCATCAAAGCCTTATCTTCAAGCTAGTTGAATTAAAAAAATATAAAAGTACCCCATCCAGACCTATCAAATGGATCTAGGTCATTAAGAAAGGCTTCTTTGAGCCCTAACCTACTTTTAGCTAATTCTTTCACTAATCCTATCCTTGTACCCTCATTGGTCAAAATCAAAATCCCTACTATCAATCCCTTGAATTCTAGCCCTACGAATCCTCCCACCTCTAGTAACCACCCTACTTCCTTCCCTAGAACCCCTATACTTACTATTATGGAACCTCCCACTCAAAGTGTTAATTTTGCTAAGTCTAAAGGCAAATCCCCTGTGGATGATGTGCAGCCTAGGGAGTGCTCTACCTCCTCTAAAGTTAGACCTAACAATTCTACTTTAGAGGAATATGAGATAGACAATACCATATGTTGGAACATGCCTAAAAATTTTCAAAATCCCATGTTTGTGCCCCTTTTTTCCTTGCCCTATTATTTGGTGCAGGAGCACCCATGTGATTTTGGTTTGTCATTGTTTTAGTTTTGTGTCTCTCTTATGTAATAAGGTCCTTTTGGATCATCTTCATGTTTGTAAGGGTATATATGAGGTCTTAGGAGGATAGGTGTGGTCAAGTTGTCAAAAATGTAAAAGTTGCTATATGTGGTAAAAGTTGTCAATATTATCAAAAAAGTTGTAAATTGTGGAATATGAAGAGTCAAAAGTTGTAAAAGATGGATTTGAATGGTTTTAACTTAAAAATGTAGCAGAGAACAGTTGGGAAGTGGTGGAGAATGTTTTGTGTGGTTGAGGCAAGGGTTGGAAGTCACAATTTTGAAGTTTAAGCAATAAAATTCCTTTGTTTTCTGCAAATCTGAATGTTGCATCATTGTTCCTTGATGTAGTACGGTACTGTATGGAATTTTCATGATCTGAACATAATTGGGTGTGATAGAGTATTGAGTTAGATTTCATTTTCAATTGGTTTTGTTGATTTTCATTAAGTTTTATGTAAGTTATGATCAAATTGGTGACTGCCACTTCCAAATGTTTTTTCTGTAACTGGCCTCTTACAACACCTAGTACAGATTTGATATTCCATATATTGATCTCAAAATAATTGGGATTGAAATACATGTGAATCTACATTCTAATACACTTGGTCTCATCGATTTTTGTTGACTTTGGAGAGAGATATTGCAATTTTGGCAAAAACAGTCCAAAACTGTCATAAACCCTAGGCAGGGTAACTAGTGACTTTCAAAATATGATTCCTCATGGTTTCCATGGTGGAGAATTCTAAATTTTTGTGTGGGAGTCTGAAATGTTCTATATTCCCATGCTCCAAAGTTGCAGGGTTCCATATTGAGGTTTGCACGTGTTTTGATGATGCACTAGGTTTGATTTTTCATGTTTTAGGCTTAATTGGCAGAAGGACATTCCATCTTTGAAGGATTCCGTACAAAGTAACCTACCCTTATTTTTAGATATGTTGTATAAATCCCAAATGGGTATCTAGAACTATGTTTACATTTTTGAGATCATGTCTGCATTGAAAGTTATGGCCAAAAAACCCAATTTGTTGCCCCCATGTTTTAGGCTTTAAAGATTAAAGGCTTGTGAGGAAAAACCCACCAAGTTATGTCCTAGGATTGAAAAGTTTGTTTGATTGAGTTAGTGTTGAATTCATCCACCCTGCTTCGCATCAAATTGATATCAAAGCTTGAAGATCTGGGTAAGATAAGTTTTGGAGTTTATGTATTATCTTTTTGCAGGTTGAAGGAAGAACCTAGATGCCAAAAGACTAAGTAGTGAGGGAAAAGAAGGAAACCTAGGTGATGTATCATGAAGACAAGAAGAAGCAAGGTGAAAGAGACTTGTTTGAGAAAAAAGAATGGACATGTTGAGGAAAATATTTTCTGGAGACTTGCAGAGTTAGGAGGTACCAAGCAAGAAATGAGAGAAAGGACAAGAGAAAAGTGAGATGAAGAAGGATGAGAAGGTAAAACAAATTAATATTGCGCAAGAGATAATAGACTTGAGGCAAGCCTTGAAACAAATGGAAAAGAATGAGAAAGAATGCAAGAAAGAATGGAACTTGAGATGCAGCAGTTGCCTGAGAGAGCAAACCAAGAACAAGGTTGGCATTTACCAATAAAGAAGAAGGTTACGTGGCCTATCAAGAAGATCATTCAGAGGAGAAGGAAAGATAGGATAGTAGAACAAGACATTAAAAAATCTTTGTTGATGAAGGAAGAGCAAAATCCATCTAAGATAGAGGAAGAGGTAAGTAATGCAATTGTAAGCAAACCTAGGACTGTTTTGACATTAACAAGCATTGAAGAGTTGCCTTGGGAAGCTCAAAATGTAGTTGAGAGGTTTGACTACAAACAAAAGGATCTATTTTCTATTTTTTAAACTAAAATAAACATAGCAAAGGAAAGGTCTATTGATTGTGCAGACTTCAAGGAGAAAGTAGGATGGGATATGGTAGGTTTGGGTGATAAGAGTTGTAGTGTTGATTTTCAATCCATACTTTCTTTGCAATTATTTCACAAGGGAGTATTGAAAGTTAGATATGATTTGTTTCTTGTAATAAAGGGTAGTGAAACTGATTTTCTTGTTGAGATTGCAAACTCAATGGGTGAGAAACCTAAAGTTAAATTGAAAAAAGTCATGGAGGGAGAGCAGGGTGCTATTGAAATGCATGCAATCTATCATGAAGAAAGGAAGCAATCATAGGGTGGAGATGACAAATGCAGGCAAGGGGTAGATGTTACTATGTTGAGAAGGTCACCAAAAGAGCGTGATAAGAATGGTAATCAAGGTTGTTATCTATTTTGTTCCAAGTTCTCAACAGTTGTTTATTTTGCCAAGTTCACCTGCCTATGCCACATGTTCAAGAAATCTCAAGTGAAGATGAAGCCACTATGGCACTATTTCAATGAAGGTCATATACAAATCAAGCAAGGGATTTCAAACCTGACTCTCAAGTTGCTACCTTCTATTTAAGCAGAGCTTGAATCTTTTCTTTGTCTGGGAGTATGGTGCGAGAGCACCCATGTGATTTTGGTTTGTCATTGTTTTAGTTTTGTGTCTCTCTTATGTAATAAGGTTCTTTTGGATCATCTTCATATTTTTAAGGGTCTATATGAGGTCTTAGGAGGATAGGTGTGGTCAAGTTGTAAAAAATGTAAAAGTTGCTATATGTGGTAAAAGTTGTCAATATTGTCAAAAAAGTTGTAAATTGTGGAATATGAAGAGTCAAAAGTTGTAAAATATGGATTTGAATGGTTGTAACTTAAAAATGTAGTTGAAAACAGTTGGGAAGTGGTGGAAAATGTTTTGTGTGGTCAAGGCAAGGGTTGGAAGTCACAATTTTGAAGTTTAAGCAATAAAATTCCTTTATTTTTTGCAAATCTGAACGTTGCATCATTGTTCCTTGATGTAGTACGGTACTGTATGAAATTTTCATGATCTGCACATGATTGGATGTGATAGAGGATTGATTTATCTTTCATTTGCAATTGCTTTGGTTCATTTTTGTTAAGTTTTATGTAAGTTATGATCAAATTGGTGACTGCCACTTCTAGATTTTTTTCTATAACTAGCCTATTGCAGCACATGGTACGGATTTGATATTCCATATCTTGATCTCAGACCAATTGGGATTGAAAGACATGTGAATCTACTTTCTAATGCTCTTGATCTCATCAATTTTTGTTGAGTTTGGAGAGAGATATTGCAATTTTCGCAAAAACAGTCCAAAACGGTCATAAACCCTAGGCAAGGTAACTAGTAACTTTCAAAATATGATTTCTCATGGTTTCCATGGTGGAGAATTATAATTTTTTTGTGTGGGAGTCTGAAATGTTGTATATTACCATGCTCCAAAGTTGCAGGGTTCCATATTAAGGTTTGCACGTATTTTAGATGATGCACTAGGTCTAATTTTTCATGTTTTAGGCTTAATTGGCAGAAGGATAGTCCATCTTTGAAGGATTATGTACAAAGTAACTGATACAGTCATGGTAGAAAGGTTCACAGAATGAACTCTCTAGGTCATGCAGCAAGAGTAAACACAATGGAAACAAATCAAATATATGAAACAAACACAAATTCAGTCATTCAGTATATAATAGAATTTAAATACAATCTAGCCGGCACCATGCAGGCAAAATATGCACAAGATATAGCTTGAATCTCCTTCGCACCAAATCTAAACTATGAACTTATGCTCATGATCATAACTACTTTCCTAGGGATCTATCACATCCTTATATATCATCTTCAGAACAAAAGATTCCTCCGCGTCGGCCAAGGAAGGTCTCAAACTCCAATGAAGAGTTGTAACATGTGTACATGGATATGAGGTACCTAATCATGTAGAACGCCTTTGCAAATGAATGGAATGATGTGCAGATCTTGAGAAAGGTCGGCCACAAACCAAAGATCATTGAATGATGTGTCATTAACCTCCATCAGTCGAGGAATGCTCTGCAAGCCTTCTCCTTCAGCTGATTATCAGAGACTGTCATGATGCTCTGTTCTAAGAAAACAGTCAATCTTCTACTCTAAATTCTGAATATGATGTAGATGAATGAATCTAGATGTTAAGTCCAGCTCTGCAGGATGTGAAATGCAACAGCGGTAGAATACAGACCAAAATATAGAAACTGCTACTGACTGAACTGCCTGAACTGAACTAGAAAATGAAAGGAACAAACTGAATTGCAAACAAACTGAAATGCAAATATTTTTGGTTGATGCAAGATTGCACTTGAACCAGGGATGCTCCTGCATTAGACATCTGGGGTTATTGAAAAAGTGAGTCCCTCGCTTTGCTAGGGCTAGGGGAGAACCAAGATGGTCCACCTCAACCTAAGAAATCCATGCTAAATCTTCTTCTGGTCTACCTTTCCACTCCATAAGATATTCTTTGTATTGTCTTCCTCTGGTGCTGCATCCAACTCTACTATCCAAAATATCTTTAATCTACTTCGGTGCTTGTTGTGGTAACTGCCTCTTCAAGTCTTCTTCCATGTTGTCACTAAACTCTACTTCATGATACTGATAAAGGTCTGCACTGTTGAAAATAGGTGATATACCCAATGTCTCCGGTAACTCCACTTCATATGCATTTCCTGAATCAAATTTTCTGAGTATCTTACAAGGTCCAAACTTCTTCATCTTCAACTTGTTGTATGTCCCTACTGGAAATCTTTCTTTTCTCAAGTATACCATCACTTCATCTCTCACTTCAAATTCCTTATGTCTTCTCTTCTCATCTACTTTTCCTTATACTTACTGTTCATATCCTCCAAATGCTTCTTCACCTGATTATGCACTGTCTTCATGTGATCTACAAATTCCTCTACTTCTGCACTTCACTTTTCTTCTATGCCCATGTCTCTCAACTCTGCAACTCCTCGAGGTGTTACTCCGGTAACAATCTCAAACGGTGTTCTTCCGGTACTCCTATTTACTAAATTATTGTATGCAAACTCTACTTGTGAAAGAACCAAATCCTAACTTCTTGTCTTCTCTCCAACCAAACATCTCAATAAGTCTCCCAAACTCCTAATCACTACCTCTGTCTGTCCATCAGTCCGTGGATGAAAAGTTGAATTGAACTTCAAATCTATCTTCATCTTCTTCCAAAGTGTCTTCCAAAAGTATCTAAGAAATTTGGTGTCTCTGTCTAAAATTATACTCTTAGGTAACCCATCAAATCTCACAATCTCCTTGAAAAATAGGTCTGCTAAATGCACTGCATCAGTTGTCTTCTTACAAGGTATGAAATGAGCCATCTTTGAAAATATGTCAACCACTACAAATATTGAATCATGTCCTCTCTGTGTCTTTGGCAATCCCATTACAAAATCCATGCTTATGTCTTCCCAAGGTCTCTCCGGTACTATCAAAGGTCTATACAATCTAGTATTTTGACTACTCCCTTTTGCAACTTGACAAACTCTACAACTCTGCAAAAATTTCCTAACATCCTTATGTATCTAAGGCCAAAAGTAGTTTTCACTTACCCAAGCCACTATCTTATCAATGCCAAAATGTCCTGCCAATCCACCACTATGCTTCTCCTTGATCAAATTGTCTCTCATTGAACTCTTAGGTATGCACAACTGATTTCCTCTAAACAACATATCTTCATGAATGAAATAATCCAACCACTTACTCCTATCTATCACAATAGGTTCCTTGCATGCTTTCCAAGGTTCTGCAAAATCAGTGTCTCCCTCATACATGTTCTTCAATTCATCAAAACCCAATACTGCAACTCTCATCTCTGTCAACAAGTTTCTTCTCCTACTCAATGCATCAGCAACTTTGTTTGATTTTCCACTCCTATGCTTCAACACAAAAGTGTAACTATGCATGAACTCTACCCATCTCATATGTCTTTGATTCAACTTACCTTGACTGTTCAAATACTGCAAAGCTTGATGATATGTATATAATACAAACTCCTTAGGCAACAAGTAATGTCTCCACTTCTTTAAGGCTTGAATTATGGCATAGAACTCTTGACCATATTTTAAATATCTTCTCCTTGAATCATTTAACTTCTCACTGAAGTATGCTACAGGTCTACCTTCTTGACTTAATACTGCTCCAATTGTAATTCCACTTGCATCACAATCAACTTGAAATACCTTATTGAAATCTGGTAATGCCAAAATAGGTTGCTTTGTCACTTTCTGCTTTAACAATTCAAAACTTTTATCTGCTCCAGATGTCCACTTAAAGTCTTTTCTGTCAGCTCTCATTGTCTCTGTCATAGGGTTAAATACTAAACTAAAATTTCTGATGAACTTCTGGTAGAAACTAGCCAATCCATGAAATGATCTAACCTCTCCAATGCTCTCTGATGTAAGCCATTCAACAATTGTTTTCACTTTCTCAGGGTCCATCTTCAATCCTTCCGCAGAAATCACAAATCCCAAATATACCAACTCTTCCTTCATGAAACTACACTTCTTGATGTTTATCAGCAATTTCTCTTCACTCAATCTCTGCAAAACTTGTCTAATATGCCACAAATGTTCTTCTTTTGTCTTACTGAAAATCAGAATATCATCTAAGTATACAATCAAAAACTTACCCAAAAATTTCTTCAAGACTTCATTCATCAATCTCATGAAAGTACTCGATGCATTTGTCAATCTAAAAGGCATCACTAACCACTCATACAATACTTCATTTGTCTTAAAAGCAGTCTTCCATTCATCTCCTTCTCTGATTTTGATCTGATGGTATCCACTCTTCAAGTCTATCTTTGTGAAATATCTTACTCCACTCAAATAATCCATGATATCATCTGTAGACACCCAAAAATGACCATGTCTTTGAATCACTTGCATTTTAATAAAATCTGTAATCACCTGCATTTCAACAATTAATTGAATAATCTAATTATTTAATTAATTTCATCAAAATCATCAATTTCTTCCAAAACTCCTAAATTCAACATTAATTAAATAAATCGTCCTTATTTAATTAATTTCATAAAATTCCTCTATATTCTTCCAAAATTAAATAATTTTTATTATTTAATTAAATCATTATCCTTTTTCAAATTTCAAATCCACATTAATTAAATGAATCCAATTATTTAATTAATTCATCACAAATTCTCTCTTATCTACAATTAAATAATTTTTATTATTTAATTAAATCAAACTGTTCTTCTAAATTTAAATAAATCATACAAATTTATTTAAATTATCTCAATCATCTATAAATAAATAAAATCAAGTATTTTATTTATAGTCTTCATATCTTATCTGTTCTTCAAGATCATGCACAATCAATTAAATAAATTTATTTATTTAATTTCAATTATCTTTCCAATTCCTCTAAAAATATCATGTTAACGCATGTGCACAATCAGTCTTATTTTTAGAACTCTAAAAAAAGGCAAATTACAAGTTGAGTTAATTGACTTAATCAATCTTGTTTTTATTTTTAGCCTATGTTTGTTATTTTTACTTTTTTTAGAACAATTTCATGAAATCAGGCATATCTATGTAACCTTAGCTCAAAATATTTTTGGGTTTTGTTGGCAGCACCGAAATCCTATCTCGGTATTTTTCTTTTTTGCAGGGAGTGCACAGATTTTGATTAAAATAGATCCCAATCCGTATCCCTATTTTTAGCCCATGCTTGTTTTTTTTTTACTTTTTCAGAGTAGTTTCGTGAAATTGGGCATATCTTTTGCATACGAAGTCAGATTTTCATGAAACCAGTGGTGTTGGAAAGTTGCTTCTCCTAATTTTTATGTAGTGAAAGAATTTTTAGATAATTTTATTAGATTTATCAGGTACACTCAGTCAAAGTCAACCCTTCTTTGCAAACTTCAAACGATCATAACTTGTGCAAAATATATTCAATTTTTACTATTTTTTTTTTAAATTGCATAAAATATACTATCTGTTGTGTCAATCCTTTTTTCCACTTTGTTTGATGTGTTTTCTCTTGCCAAAGCAAATTGAATTAAACTCAAATCTAAATCTATCAAAAATTTGCCTTATAAACATCACAAACCTACCTCAGCGCCTTTGGTATAATAGTACCTCACCTCTGGCAGCTTAGCCCAACGCTTTTGGTAACACAATAGCTCACTTTTGGTAACACAGTCATGTGCCTTTGGTCAAACAGTACAGCACCTTTGGTCCAGTGAATTGTTCATCAAAATTGTCTTTTCCAAAAAACATAGCAAAATCCCAGCAAACATCTCAAACAAAGTATCCTAATACATCCCATGGTAACCACCAGAACTACATATTACCTCATTTCCATCTTAAGGTACCTTGATCCCATGGATATGGGCATGTAGGCAGTCTGGAATACGAAGGAAGTTTTCAGTACTTAGGTACATAAGATGTCATCATTTCACCTACCCAAGCTCAAACACCTTGACCCATTCATCACTCTACCCAGAATTACATATTTATCATTTTCATCTTTCATCATAATGTGCCTTAATCCTATGGATACAGGATATGTAGGTAGTCTGGAATATGAAGGATGTATCCAATACTTAGGCACATACGATTCATCATTCTTCACCCATTTCAATCCACTGACATGTCATCTTTCTAGTCTTTCGTTTATCAAAATCCATTCACCTCGACTTGACTAACTCAAGAAGCAAAACAACAAACACACACATCCTTTCAAAGCAAAATTCCTTAACAAACCTAAAGCAAAGCAATTTACTTATAGAGCCATATATTGTCCTATATATCGATTGCCAACATCAGCTAAATCAATCTCAACCAAGCAACAGATCAACACACTTGTCTTATACAGAATGTTCCATGATTGAAACCAGACTAAACGTCTTATAAAACATGTTGCATTTCCTAAAAATAGACATTATCCTTTCAACAGATAACACCCTTTAACGGACGCATCGTTCCTACGATAAGGCTATTATCTACCCAACCAATCCAATCTATCCTAAGCAACCTCTTTGGCAAGAGAATATGTTGGTTGTATGTTTACTTTGTAAGTCAGTCAATTTGCTTCTTGGTTTATCTTTTTTGTTCCTTTTCCAATACCTATTCAAGACTACTTTAATTTATCTATAATCTTGGTATGTTGTAATGTAGTACGGATTGGGGGCATAGTCATTGCTTTTGTGTGCCGTGTTTGAGGAATGATCTTTAGCATCTTTCTTAGCAGCATATTTATCTTGTGTGTTACGACCTAGCATCTTACATATTAATATTATTTTTACATTTATGTATTGAAGTTTATTTTATGTTCAAGACTATGGTTCATTCACATGTCCAACAAGGTTATATTATGTCTAAGGGATCTAAGTTCAAACCGCTTGCTTGTAGAATAAATGTCCATGCACTCGGATATCACAGCACCTTGGTCATTTATACCTTGGTGGCAAACTATCCATGTGCTATATCAAAATAAGGATTGCTCTTTATAAACATTTGTGAAACCATTGCAACAAGCTCATCCATTTAACCATCCATTTATCCATGTCATTATATATTTTTTCAAGCAAAGATCGATCGACGGTCTTTCTCTCATGTTCTCTTCTATCTCCACTTTCTTCTATCTAGCCATCGCATATCTCCAACACAATGTTATAGTCGAGTGTCAACCTAATTCTTCTGTAGCTTCCCTGTCTTTCCTCTCGAGGGGGCATCCTACGCCAACTACACTAGGGCAACTAGCTACACTGGGGCATCAAAATTGTATCATGTCTTCAACAATCATTTTTTTTTACGCAATGTTGTAAACTGCATTGCATCAAAGAGGGGCAAAATATAGACACCCAAAAATGACCATATCTTTGAATCACTTGCATTTTAATAAAATTTGTCTAATCACATGCATTTCAACAATTAATTGAATAATTGAATAATTTAATTAATTTCATCAAAATCATCAATTTCTTCCAAAACTCCTAAATTCAACATTAATTAAATAAATCCTCCTTATTTAATTAATTTCATTAAATTCCTCTATATTCTTCCAAAATTAAATAATTTTTATTATTTAATTAAATCATTATCATTTTTCAAATTTCAAATCCACATTAATTAAATAAATCAAATTATTTAATTAATTCATCACAAATCCTCTTTTATCTACAATTAAATAATTTTCATTATTAATTAAATCAAATTGTTCTTCTAAATTTAAGTAAATCATGCAAATTTATTTAAATTATCTCAATCATCTATAAATAAATAAAATCAAGTATTTTATTTATAGTCTTCATATCTTATCTATTCTTCAAGATCATGCACAATCAATTAAATAAATTTATTTATTTAATTTCAATTATCTTTCCAATTCCTCTAAAAATATCATGTTAACTCATGTGCACAATTAGTCTTATTTTTAGAACTTTAAAAAAGGCAAATTACAAGTTGAGTTAATTGACTTAATCAATCTTGATTTTATCATCAACTCATGAATTAGAAGAAAAAGCATTCTAATTTATGAAATCAAATGTATCTTTATCAAAAAAGCAATTATCTTAATAAAAATACCTTTTTGGTGTGACACATGTCGTGTGCACATTCAGCATGAGTTATTTGATTTATCTCAACCATTCATTCTATGGATTTATTTCATCCATTGATCAATTATGTTTGAAACCTATATAAACCCCCCTCATCTCCTTAACAAATCCTCTTTGATCATTTATTCTTAGGCATTCCTTAACAATGAATTGTGCATTTATTACATCGTTGAGCACCATTGATCTTTTGAGCATGAACACAACCTACATCTGCTTGTTGCAAACATGGTTTCACAACGTTATTGAGCAATCTACATTCATACAAAGAGAACTATACAATCTAGGTGAAGTCTTTCTTGTTTTAAATTGATTTATTCATTGATATTGGATTTTTACTTAGATCAATCTCTTTATGTTATGGGTAATTGAGTTGTTATTATCATTGCTTTTGTGATCTTATCATTCAACCTCTTAATTTTCCTCATACACATCATCCATCCTAGGTAAAGGAAATCTATACTTAACTGTGATCTTGTTTATTGCTCTCGAGTCAGTACACATTTTCCATTCTCCATCTTTCTTAGGTGCTAATACTACAGGTACTGTACAAGGACTCAAACTTTCTCTGATCAAACCTTTCCTCAGCAACTCCTATATCTGTCTATTCAATTCTACATTCTCTATCAGTGTCATTTTGTGTGCTGCTTTGTTAGGCAAACTTGCCCCCGGTATAAGATCCATGTGATGACTTATACTTCTTATAGGTGGCAATCCTTCGGGCACATTATCTAATATGATGTCTTCATACTCTATTGGCAACTCTTTTGTCTCCTTCGGTTGTTCTCTTCCAGTCTCTTTCTTCAATGTTTCAGGTTTCTTAGGAATCAAAGCATAACACATATTCTCATGTCTCAAACCATCCAAAAATTTCCTTCCATCTACCAAACAGATTCTAGCATTTCCACATACTTCACTCTTAGGATCATCTTCTAAAGGAATCAAAGTAATTATCTTTCCATTTGTTGTTATGGTGTATGTATTCTTTCTCCCATCATGTATTGCTTTTCTATCATACTGCCAAGGTCTACCCAACAAGATATGACACAAGACTTCATCATGATACGATCTAATATGAAATTTCACCAAACATTGTTCACTCACCAATACCTTATGATCATCCTAAATCCATGCTATCTGGTAGGGCTTAGGTTGTTTCAATCTTTCCAACTTAGCTTAGTCACCATCTCCTCTGAAACTAGATTTTCTGAACTACCACTATCAATCACAACTTTACAACACTTACCTCCTGATTTGCATCTTGTCCTGAACAAACTTTTCCTCTGTGGTGGTTCCTCATTTGTTTCTACTTGGAATAGTGCTCTCCTTATCACCAATGATTCTCCTTTCTCTGGCTTACCAATAGAACAGGGGTCACCTAGTTCAACAGGCTCTTCGTCCACATAGGTTGCTCTTCCACTATTTTTTGTCTTCTTACTTGTACTACCTTAATTACATTCAAATGCTCTATGTCCTTCACCTCCACACTTGAAACAAGTGCCTCTAAATGTCCTCTTATCAAATCCTCTTCCTTCTCTTCTGTATCCTTCGTTCCGATATGCGCTAGGGTTTCCTCTTCCGTAAATTTTTTGTCATCTCTCCAGTAAACATTGTTATCTCTATCATCCTTCTCGAATGTGATATCAAACTTGTTCTGCTCTGAATGTGATCTATCTCCTCCATATAATGTTCTATCTCTCTAAAATTTATGTCCTCTGCCTCTTTGTCTCGAATCATGTCTTTTATTTAGCTTCTCTTCAACTTTCAGGGCAAACTGATATGCTTCCTCCAAAGATGTCATTCTTACCTGGCTTAGTTCTTCTTGATTGTTCAATCTCAGTCCATTGATGTATCTAGCCACTTTCTCCTTGCTCACTTCACAATGTCATGTCCTTATAATCATTTTATAAAATTCTTCAGTGTACTCCTTTATAGATTTCTCCTTTTGTCTCAAGTTTTGTAATCTTTTCAACAACTCTAACTCACAATCAGTAGGTATAAAATGATTCTTCAATTTTGTCACCATCCTATCCCACTTCGTAATCTTTTCTTTCCTCTTCTATTTCTTTCCAACAGAACTTCTTTCCACCATATAGCAGCATATCCTTTCAACTTTGTCTTTGCAAATTTCACCTTCTCTGGATCTTCAATCTCTTCATACTCAAAGTATTCTTCCATGTCGTTTATCTAGTCAATCAATTCTTCAAGATTCAAATTACCAATATAATTTAGCACATCAACTCTAGGTCTTTTTCCAATCTTCAAAATAGCTCGCAACATCTTATTTGATCTTATTCTTCTTCTTCATCGCCTCCTAGGGTTTCGCCAATTTGTTCAACGGATTGAAATTCTTCTTCATCATCACTTTCAACATTAGGTCTCGGTGTCAACCCTCTTCGCCTATCTTCTTCAACATCATCCAATTGAATTCACATTATTTTCATCATCTCCATCATCTCATCCATTCTACCAGCCAATGTTCCAATAGCAACAACTCTCCTCAGCGGCATTCTTCCTAGGATCAGGTGCAAACTACCTCAAATTTGGTGATTGGGCTACAAGGTGACAACTGTCTCACAATCGGTGATTGGTTGCGACACAAGTAACCTGCCTTAGTTTGGCTATCTGTCCATGGAAAGATCTTACAGAATTCCCTCTCCAACCTTGCTCAACTTGCTCCCAAAGATTCAAACTTTCGCTCTAATACCACTTGGTGCAGTCACGGTAGGAGGGTTCACAGAATGAACTATCTAGGCCATGTAGCAAGAGTAAACACAACAGAAATAACTCAAAGATATGAAACAAACACAGATTCAGTCATCCAGTATATAATAGAATTCAAATACAATCTAGCTGGCACCATGCGTGCTTACAAGTTGGACTTAAAGGTCTGATTACAAAATATCAAAATATGCACAAGATATAGCTTGAAGCTCCTTCGCACCAAATCTAAACTATGAACTTATGCTCATGATCATAACTACTTTCTTAGGGATCTATTACATCCTTATATATCATCTCCAAAACAAAAGATTCCTCTGCATCAGCTAAGGAAGGTCTTGAACTCCAATGAAGAGCTGTAACGTGTGTACATGGATAGGTCGGACCTAATCATTTAGAACACCTCCGCAAATGAATGGAATGATGTGTGGATCTCGGGGAAGGTCAGCCATGAACCAAAGATCATTGAATGATGTGTCATTAAGCTCCATCAGTTGAGGAATGCTCCGCAAGCCTTCTCCTTCAGCTGATTATCAGATACTGTCATGATGCTCTATTCTGAGAATACAGTTGATCTTCTAATAGCGATAACTTTCCTATGCTTGATCCAAATGCTTTGAAATCTAAATATGATGTAGATGAATGAATCTAGATGTTAAGTCCAGCTCTGCAGGATGTGAAATGCAACGGCAATAGAATGCAGACCAAAATATAGAAACTCCTACTGACTGAACTACCTGAACTGAACTGGAAAATGAAAGGAACAAACTGAAATGTAAATGTTTTTGGTTGATGCAAGATTGCTCTTGAACTAGGGATTCTCCTGCATCAGTAACCTACCCTAATTTTGAGATATGTTGTATAAACCCCAAATGAGTATCTAAAACTGTGTTTACATTTTGGAGATCATGTCTGCACTGAAACTTATGGCCAAAAAACCCAATTTGCTGCCCCCATGTTTTAGGCTTTAAAGATTGAAGGCTTGTGAGGAAAACCCCACCAAGTTATGTCATAGGATTGCAAAGTTTGTTTGATTGAGTTAGTGTTGAAGTCATCCACCCTGCTCTACATCATTATTCCCATCAATTATATTTGATTTGAGAGATCTTCAATGGGTCCCTTTTGTTCAATATGCTCACTCAATGTTGTATTTGTTTCCCCTTTTTCCTTTAGTTGTTTGCCCATGTTCATGGCCTTCAAAATCCTCTAAGTATAGAAGCATTTTGATAGGTTTGCTAGTTTGCTAACTCGCCGAAGACCCGTAAAGCCTTACGTTTTGTTGATTCGGTAGGTTTATGAACTAAAAAACCTATGAAAAGTGGTTCTTTGATTCTTATTTCACTGGAAACACCAAAGAAAGCAAGGAAAGAGAATAAAAGAAGAACATTTTAGCAAGTTTAGGAACTTGCCAAAGTGCTAAAAGAAGAGAAGGAAGCAAGAAAGTGAAATGTTTCAGTGATTTTTCTGGTTTGTGAACTTACCAAAATGTTGAAAATATTTCATTGGTTTCCAAAAGGCCTGAATGGTTGAATGAATAAAAAAGATAAGATAAAGGAAAATGTTTTAGTGAGTTAACTAACTTGTGAACTAGCTGAAATTTTGAAAGTGAACAAAGGAAAAATGAGAAGCCAAATGTTTTGGTGAGTTCATGAGTTCTCAAACTCATTGAATCACTAACAAAGGAGGTGAAATGATGAAGATAAAGAAAGAAGAATGATTCTGCAAGTTTTTTGGTTCATGAACTTGTCAAAACACCAAAAATGAAGAAGAAGAGAGAACAAAGATGAAACAAAATGAAAGAATGTGTCTTTTAGCAATTGCATGAGTTCACAAACTTATCAAAAAACCAAAAAGGTTCTTAAGTTTTCCAAAGTGTCGAATTACCAAAAAAAAGAAAGAGGAGGAAGGAGAGAAAGAGAAAAGAAAAGATATGACATTTTAACAGGTTTGTTAGTTCACAAACTCGCTAAAATGCCAAAAAGAGATTTAAAGAAGTTTAAAAGGTTGACATGGTAAAGAAAAGAATGATTTAAAATTAAAATCCCACAAAAATAGAAGGTAGCCTAATTGAAGGGAAATGGGTAGTTGTAATAGTGCTAATATGCATTCAAGTGACCTAACCACCCAGGACACTTCAGTGACTCTTAGGATAGCCATTAATGATCCTTCCAAGGCCAGATAGCTTAGTAGGTAAATTCAGTATGACCCGAGACTCTTGTGGGCCCTTTTATGATTAATTTCCTATACCAAGGCATGGGTGAACACTCTAAGTGAGTGTAGTTTCAAGTGAAACCCATGTGAAAATGATGCAACAAGCATGGGCAACCTGCAGGTGTGTTGACCACTCCAAATCCACGTCTAGATGAGAAGATGGAATGCAATGCTATATATACATGTGTGTAAGATGTAATAGAGGTTGGTCATTGAACCAATTGGTGACTACAAGTGCCTCACTCAGTGTTCTAAGGTAGAAAATGATGCAGTCAAGTTTGTAAGGAGATTCAGTGTGCACACCTTGTAAAGCATAGTAAGGGTTTTCAATGATAGATGGATATAGTGCTATGTCTCCACGGTAGTTTATAATTATTCAAGAGGGTGTTTGAACCTAGTTGCTCATCCTCTCTTGCCACATTTTTTTATGAATGTAACAGAGGTTAGAGAAATATGTGACAGTATTTTAATTCATTACAAATCTTTTGTAATCCTCTTTCTTTCTATTCCATATGGTTTTTTATAGTTCTATTTGGATTAATGAGTATGTCCATTACAGAGATGAGATATATATGTATTGTATTATAATGCACATATGATTCCATTTATGTTCTATAGCTACATTTCTTCCTCTCTTGCAATCTATGACTTTGTTACCTTATGGAGTAGGCACCGGTCTTATTGGTGAAGGGCCAACATATTTTAGTTTACTCTCTCTCTCTCTCTCTCTCTCTCTCTCTCTCTCTCTCTCTCTGTCTCTCTCTCTGGTTAGTTGTAGGAGTAGGTTTAAGTTTCATCATGTCTACATGATTAAAAATTATAAACTCAATCATATCTTGTGTAATTCTAAAATTGAACATCCTTAGAGAATTGTAGACACCTAAAAATGACCCTTCGCATCGCATCACTTGCAATTCATCAATTCTGTCAAATCACCTACATTTAGCATTAATTAAATAATCTAATTATTTAATTAATTTTGTCAAATTCCTCAATTTCTTTTATTTTCCCTAATTTCCAACATTAATTGAATAAATTATATTTATTTAATTAATTTCATTAATTCTTCCCAATTAAATAATTTTAATTATTTAATCAAATCATTATCTTATTCCAAATTTTAAATCCACATTAATTAAAAAAATCAATTATTTAATTAATTCATCACCTAATTCCTCTTATCCATAATTAAATAATTTTAATTATTTAATTAGTCAATTATTATGATTATTTAATCAAATCATTATCTTATTCCAAATTTCAAATCCACATTAATTAAATAAATCAATTATTTAATTAATTCATCACCTAATTCCTCTTATCCATAATTAAATAATTTTAATTATTTAATTACTCAATTATTCCTCTAAATTTAAATAAGTTATTCAAATTTATTTAAGTTGACATTATCTCTAAAAATAAATAAAATTAATATTTTATTTATATTCTTCAATCATGCAAAATAAATTAAATCACTTTATTTGTTTAATTTATTTAAATCTTTTTATCTTATCTTTTCTTCAATCATTCACAATTAATTAAATAAATTTATTTATTTAATTTCTCTTTTATCTTCTAAAAATAAATAAAATTAATATTTTATATATATATATCTTATCTATTCTTCAATCATGCACAATCAATTAAATAAATTTATTTATTTAATTCTCAATTATCCTTCAAATCTTCTAAAAATATCATTTTCTTCTATGTGCACAATCAGTCTTATTTTTAGAACTTCAAAAAGCAAATCTAAGGTTGAGTTAATTAGCTTTAATTATTATTGTTTTTATCAACTCATAAATTGAAAAAAACATTCTAATTTATGAAATCAATTCTATCTTTATCATGTCTTTTATGAAAAAGCAATTATCTTAATAAAAATACCTTTTGGGAGTGACACATGTCGTGTGCACATTCATAATGAGTTATTAGATTTATCTCATCTTGATCATTGATTTCATTGATTTATTTCAACCATTGATCAATCTTCCCTGGAACCTATATATACCCCCTTAATTCCTTCAAAAATCCTCTTCGATCATTTATTCTCAAGCATCCCTATAGCGCATTGAGCATACATTGCATCGTTGAGCACATTGAGTGATGCACAAAACTGTGGATCAAGACTTGGGATCAAATTGCTATAAAAGTATTAACTTCCTCAGCTTGTTCCTAAAATGTCAATCCAGGGATCATAGACTTGTGAAAGGTATTGTGGCTATCTGCCGAAGGGATGAAGATAGTGAGCTGAGTGGAAATGAATGTAGCTAGAAAATAAACTTATTGCATATCGAGATAATGTTGGCGACAAGAACTGTCACTTCCTGGCAATAGAAACAACAAAATTAAACTCACAGCTCCAAAACAAACTAATCTAGAAATCATAAAGCAATATAAAGCATGAACATTTAATCTAGAAAATAATCTCACGAGAAATAAACAACAAACCACGTTTGCAAACAAAATAGGATGATATCTAATAAAGAACTTAAAAACACACACATCTCATCTAATAGAAATCACCAGACATTCTGTCACGTCTCAAATTTTGATACTATCTAGGATTACTTTAAATGGAAATATTTCATGAATAATTATATGTGGATAGATGAATAATTTGTTATTTTGAAAAATGAATGATTATTTTAATATAGAAAAGATGAAATGAAATGAATGTTATATTCATGTTATTAATTCTGATGCTTCAGCTATGCTTCGGCTATTGGGTTACTAACCTTTTAATGGGAAATTTGAGTTATCGTGAGTTCCAGGTTGTCAAAGATAAGGGTGTAGTTGAGGTAAAGGAGGTTAGCAGCTTGGCAGGGTTAAGATGGAGGGTTATCTCTCACACAGATCACTTAGAGTCATGTAGATGCATTATAATTACATTATTTGATTTTGTTATGTAGTTTATTTTATTGTTTTATAGTTAGATTAATTATAGTTAGATTAATTAATTAATTGTTATTTAATATTAGGTGTGCATAGAAAAATAGATTCAATGATTTAATTATTTATTTGATTTTTATTTGGAGAATGAATAAATATTATTAATATTATTATTTATTTTATGGATAGATGAGATAAACATGTTTACTATTTAATATTATTTATGATAAATTAGAGAATTAAAATTAGAAAATAAAACAAGATTTTAAAGCAAAACAAAAAGGAAGAAAACAATAAATCAATAGAAAATTAGAAAAGGAAACTTTATTTAGGAAATAAAAAGCTCAAAAATAAAACAAAGCAAGAATGGAGAAGGAAAATAATAAAAGAGGAATTAAACTTATTCTCTCAACACCAGAAAATCATTCTTCTGAACTTTCTTTCTCATCTCAAAATTGGTAAACAAAAACAAGTAAACGGATACTGAAAAAGAGGGAATTGGAAGAAGGTTAAAGATCTGGAACAAAGGAAGCTATTGGAAAATGGAAGATTTGAAGTACTCAATCTATTGGAAAGTGAGACTCCAGGTTTTTTTATGCAAATCTATATTCTCAAATTATGTGTGTGTGTGTGTGTGAATACTTTTGTTTTAGACAAACCACTGTTCTTTTTTCGTAAAAGTTATGTGTTTTTGAATTGATATTAAAACATTGTGAATATAGTCAGTATGATCTTAAGCATATGAGTATATTACTAAGTATATCAGAAGTTATAAATATAGAAACTGTTGAATTAAATATTGTTTAAAGCTCTAAATTTATTTTACAAATCATATATATATTCGAATAAATTAAATAGATTTGAAATTTATTATAGTTTTAACATAGAATGAATCAGCCAAAGGCCGAATTACACCATATGAGTATGGGCTGCCAATTTAGGTTTGTCTTTATATAAACATCGATCTCCATATTTCGCTGGTTTGAAGTCATGCTTTATTTGATATTATTGAAACTCTTACATCACAATGTATGTCGTCGCCCATTTTCTTTTAACCAAACTTAAACTTTAAACTATTTTCTAAATGGTATTTGTTGCTTAACATATGGGCCATCACCCATTATTTTACTTCCTTCAAACTTAAAATTTCAAAAACTTAAAACTTAAAACTTAGTTGTTGTGCATTCGCCATTCACTGCATGGACATTTGGGGCCGCTGAACTATGAGAAACTATGGTAATCTTAGCAACAAAGATCATGTATCATATAAGTTGCAGGACTGTAATTCATACAAAGTTATATATATATATATATATATATATATATATATATATATATATATATATATATATATATATATATATATATATATATATATATTATAGCTATTATTATTATGTATATAAATATATAAATATAAAATATAATATACAAGGCAACAACCAGAAATTGGGTAAAGCCATAATTTTATTTCAGAAATAATATCACATCAACCATATTATTCAACAAAGGGACTTTTAAATCTCAATCACCCAAATATATTATCACGTAAACACTGAAGTCATATGGATATGATGTAACAGTACTAAAATAAGTTGTATTTTCAGTATATAAATAGTTATTGTTTGGAAACTTATTTGTTGAATAAATAAATATATAAACATATTGGAGTCTATAATGGAATACAACAAATAATCTCTTCATTTTACACTACTGGAAATGTTGTAATAGAACCATTATATACACTTAATGGTTAGAGATTAATGTTCTACTGAGACTATTTTTGTCAAAATTGGCATTGTAGAAAAACCATTGAGTTATGAAAGAGAAGTTCTATAGTAAACTGATAGATTCATTTTGATTACAAACTGGCCGCAGCTTGAAAATGTCTTGTCATGAAAATCGATATAAACTTTTGGAAAAATGGTAACCTTAGTTAACAAACAAATTAGATGAATGAATTGTATTTGATGAAAATTGTAACCGTTGCACGGAATGGATATATTTGACCATGGATAATTAAACTTAGAAATTTATGCATTTCATGTGTTTTGGGTAAAGTATGTACTTTCAGGATAGGATGCCGAATGTGGGCTCCCAGAGATGATAGTTTTAATTTTTCTAAAACTATCATTTTTGTTTTATTGCTTAGCCAAGCTCTTGTACCATTGAAACAAATAGATTATTAAAAGCCTAGAATTTATGTTATATTTGTCTCTGCCACATCCTGCTTGCAAGAGTTTATGTCATTCTAGGTTAGGATGCATATAGGCAATAGGCACGCATCGAGAGATTCCCTCCTGCTTACATCATTTCAGGTTGCTAGGCTCCTTGTGCAAGATCGGTGTTTTCTTTGAGTTAGGAAGAAACCTGGGAAAGTCCAGTACTTCGTGGTTGGGTGGAAAAAGTACCTTAACCACACTCTTGGTCTTGGCTTGCGGATGATCAGAGGATCAAGGCAGTCGAGTTCAGAGATTATTATGATATATAGATATTTTCTTTATTGTACTTTTGTATGGCTAGCGTAGCCAAGTTGTAAATGTAACATGCTTCATTTGATATGTCGATATATTATCATTCCTTGTAACATTGAAATGGATGTTTTGTAACACCAGATTGGGTGTATGTAATGGAATTGTAACACAACCTTATGTATGAAAAATTTATACTTAATTCATGGATTCTTGCCATTTTATATATAGTTAAGGATATTTGGAAACTGTTAATGTTTTATTTTCCATCTTTGGAATATGCATTGCTTTTTCGAGTACTAAGTTTAGTAAGTAATTTTCCGCACCTTACACATTCTGAGAAGTGGATCCTACGTCCTCAGTACGTCTGGTGAGGGAGCATGAATGCCTTTCTAAACTGCTTTGATCAAAATAAACATTATTTTATTCATCCAAAAAATTACAAAGTCTACACACAATATTCTGCTACAGAAGTATTCTCACCCCAAAGTTTATCCCTCGTAGCTTCTACTATGCCTCTTATATAAGTGCAATCTTATAACAGATGCATATAGAAATAGAGAGTTTGTTTTGTTGTGGCCAACAAAACCTACAGTAGCAGGGCTCTCGTAACCTTGTTTGTTGGCCACAAATCAAAAGTAGTTTTGTTATAATAACATAAAAATAGGAAACAAACAACTTTTGGTTTTCCTTCATACAACAAATCACAGATCCGTACAAAATGATGATGCTGAGGTGGTATGTAAACAACTAGAAACATATTGAAAACATCATTATTATAATAGCAACCAAATATAGCTGACGGGAAAATATACAAGTTTCTCCACAATGCTTTAGGAATTACAAGTTCTTCTCCACCATAGTTTTCTGGTAGTGCATTTCCACCATGATTCAACTGAGTTGGCAAAGAAAAGCTGGCATTAGAAGCATTCACACAATAATTGAAGATCTACATATCAAACTGATATGATGTCGTGAATAAAAGTGGAAGAATCAAGAGTCCACGTGGCCAATAAGATCATAACCATCATAGAGGCATATGTGAATCAACAGCTTGGCAAAATAAATAGAAGATAATAATCATGAGAAGTTTTAAACATCGCCGCCTTGGACACTGACATCATCTATTGAAAAGATGATAGAAAATAACTTGCTAGTCACAAAGTAATATACAACAGTTCCTAACCAAAAAGTGGCAGGAAGACTTCATAGAAGGTGATGACAGGAAGTCTGCATGTTGCAAGCTATATTTGCCAAGGATTGAAATAACAATGCTCATTAATAAAGACAATCAATAATCAATTTTCATAATTTAATCTCAAAACTATATTAAATACCTCTTATTAATATTTAATCATATGCAACATAAATGATAGAGTAATATGAAAATAGAATGGAAATGGACTGTGGAAATAGCTATGAGAGTGTACGAAATAGGCTATAATGTGGCATATAATGAAACATAAATGGCTCTCATCATTCAGCACTTATCATCATCATGTCCACTTGTTGCAAACATGGTTTCACAACTTATAGAACCATCCACAAAGAACCAAGAGATCAATACAATCTAGATGATAGCTCTTTCGATTATTATTTGCATATTCATTGATTTGGTTATCATTTAGATTGATCTTTTGATGTTATAGGATTGAGTTGTTTGTTTAACATTGTTTTGATCTTATTATTCAATCTCAATTTTACCTATACACATTCTGGCATGCCCAGTGGGATATTTCCAATCCTAATCCTAATCCATCCAATCACATTATCCCTCCACCTAATCCTAATCCTAAACCTACCACACCATCAACCTTTATCATCCATCCATTATATTGTTCATCCACCCATACACTCATGAAGGATGTGATCCAATGGCTATTAGCAAGGAATCAACCATCTTCGTGTCAACAAACACTTATCCAAGAGCCTATCAAGCTTATCCAAGAGCCTTCAAACAACATGTCTAGTCTTCCAAATACATCTTATAGTCTACAACTTATCAATCCTACTAAAGAGTCTTCCACCATGAGTCCAAGTTTAGATCCATTATACCTCCATGTTGTTGACCGTCAAGAGCCTGTCAAGCCTATCCAAGCATCTCCCACTTCTACCTCTATTCAAGAAAAATAAGAGCTATGTCAAGAGTATAATCTAAAGCATGTGAAAACATCAACCCCTTATCTAAATCAAGATCAAAGCACTTCCATCCAACCCATCCATAACATATATATTTTCTATGATCAATATATTATCTTTGATGAAGAACCTATCCATGAGAAAGCTATCCACACTACTCCAATCCATCCTCCACCTAGCCTTATTCATGATCCAACAACATCTAATTCCCTTGATGAGACACTTGGTCCCCAAGAAAGCATTAACAATCAAACAGGTCACTTGGATCATATCCCTTCATCTCCTACTGAGCATAATGTTAGTCAAGATCCAAGCATCCCAAGTCATCCATTGCATGATCCCACATTGTCTCTAGTGGATCTTCCATTATCTCATGTTGATCCTCCACCATCTCCCATCGATCCCATTCCAAATCCATTATCCTATCCTCTTCGTCTTATGACCTTCATTCATGAATGCTCTTCCTTAGGAGAACAACAACTACTATCCACAACTTCACCTTCTCCATCTCATAATGGACTCACGTCTTGTTTCCAAAACAAACATCCCATTGCATATCGTATGTTCCAAAACATGAACTATCAAGGCAAAGGTTTAGGCCTTCATGAACAAGGTATCTTAGAGCCCCCCATGTTGCAATCCATCCTCAAGCACATGGTCTTGGTTTTTCATCCCAAGATAAACAATCCAAAGATGTTGGTATCACCTCCACACCTCCTCTAGCTGCTTCTTCCACTCCATATCCTAGTGTACTTTATCGTACCTCTCACTCATATGTTGGCATCCCTCCTCCATCTTCATACCATTCACAAAAGCATGTGACCATACATCTTCCTCCATCCACTCTTCCTCCACTCCTTCCAACTCCTAATATTCCCATCCTTTCATCCCCCAATCCCTTCATCCATCAGTACACTCATCCCTCCATCCACACATCTCGTCCCCTTATATCCCCTATCATTCCTAACCATGGCCAACAAATGCACACATCGGCCACATATGAAACTATCCCAAACCCCATGAGATTCAAAAATAAAAATTTGGATGCTTCCACATATATAGCAGAATATTCATAAAAGCCTCAAGAATATCATGCCATAAGGCATCAATACACAAATCTGAAGCCAAATCCATCACAAAAGCCGCATACACCCCCACACCTCAAAGCAAAAATGAAAATGGTGTGGGTCCCCAAGCAACAAGCAATTACTTCAAATCCATCTTTAAAGCTACATACACCCACCCACCTCAAAGAAAATATGAAAAAGGTGTGGGTCCCCAAGCAACAAGCTATTACCCCAAAAGAAGCATCAATATCTCAATCTAATCCTAAATTCCAAAATTCTCGCTCCCCATTAAAAATCCTACAAATTCTAAGTCTATTTGGGTTCCTAAAATCCTCAATTGATGATTCACAAATCCCCTATCCCAATTCCCATTACTCCCCACTCCCTGTCCTAGTCAAAGGCTTCAAAATCTATCACGATGTGTGCAACCGTTGGTCTTGATTCCCCACCATTCCATGACATTTCCACATACTTCCATCCCTCCATCTTATACCCATTATCCTCCATACTTCCCCCATCATATCTCTATGGTCCATGCTTTTGCTTCATCACCCATTTATCTTTCCATCTCCATCTATCATCCATATAATAATCCACCATCCATTCCATTTCCATATTCCCACATCTACCAACATCCATGCATGTAATGCTACCTGATATAGTCCATGTGCAAACATGCATTAAAATTCTAACATACTACCTTGCTATTGGAAATAGACGCTTGAGTCCTCATCCTCCATCCCATCCAAAAAAGTCAAAAAAACAAAAGAAAAAAAAAGAGATCAAAAAAGTAAAGAGAAATCCCTTCATCCAATGGTGAAAACTTGGCAAATAGGCACCTTGGATAAGTACCATGATGAAAACTTGGCAAACAGGCGTCATGTGTAGGTTGATTGTCTATGTACCTTACACTTGGGGGCATGTTGTTTCATCTACCCATCCTATCATTCCTTCTACCTATCCTTCCTTATATTATATCTTCTTTATCCATTATATCCTATGCAACATAGTATTTGGTGATCACATCCTAAGAACCTCATCCATTCCATCCACTATTGCCTACTCTTTCATCCTTCTATCATGAGTCTTCCATCCCATTTGCTATCACCCATCCTTTTGTTCACTTATCTAATCCCCTCTTTCTCCTTGCATCTAGACCTAGTTTTCTCTTGTTATTGGTGTCTAGTACTAAGGCTATCCAAATGCAATCCCATGACAACCAAAACATTTAAAACTCTAGAAAATCCCAAAAACATTCAAAAATCTAGAAAATCCCAAAAAAAAAATTCAAAAATCCAAAAAATTCCTAAAACAATCATAAATCATCATCTTCATCCCAATCCATCACCACTTTCATCTCCCTCATCTTCCATCTATCACAATCCATCCTACCACCTTGATTTGACTAACTCAAGTAGAAAACAAACTATTCATCCTGTGAAAGCTCAAGTACCTTACCAAACCTGAAGAAAAAAGACTACTCCTAAAGCCATATGTTGTCCTCCATACCGCTTGCCACATCTGTTACAACAATCCATCTATCCTAGATCAGATCAACAACCTTTAACGGATATATCTTTCCTACAATAAGGCTTTATCTACCAATCTACCCTGAGCAACCTCTTTGGCAAGAGAATATGTTGGCTATGTGTTTACTTTATCAGTCAGTCAATTTTCTTTTTGGTTTATCTTTTGTTCCTTTCTAATACCTAGTCAAGACTGCCTTGATTTTCTATATCTTGGTATGTTACAATATAGTATGGATAGGGGCATAGTCATTGCTTTTGTATGTTGTGTTTGTGGGATGAGCATATTATCCTACTATGGCTAATATTTATCTTTTGAGTGTGTTACAACCTAGCATCTTACATATTAATATTCTTTTTGCATTTATGTATTAAAAATTATGTACTAGTTGCCAAAACTTCAAAATTGTTTTTCTACTCTCTACATATATACAAGTGAAATCAAAGTGTCTTACTATTTTGTAGAGAGAATATCATTGTAGATCTTCTTCAAATGTACTACATCTTCATCCCATCTATCCTTAGCATGCCTCAAAACTTGTATGTGTCCATTGATTAGAGACACCAGCTCTTCTCCTTTTTCAGTAGTAGTAGGGGCCTTAGTATTTTGCCTTATCTTGTCTGCATCTACTACCAGTGCAGTCATAGAACCAATCTTGAAACTTACTGTCTTCCAAAGCTGTGTTATTCTATGTTTCATGGCCTCCTTCTACGTCTGTAACTTATGAATGATAGAGTGAATAGTCTCAACTTCTACTCTCTGATTGCCAATGGCATCCTTCACCGGATCATAGTTTCTTGAGATCTTCATTATTTGATCTTTGCATTCATCTATTTTCTCCTTTATGTCCTTAGTTCTTTCCGGCCATGTAAGACAAAATTGATATATTTCACTGGCCCCTTTGATAGTTGTCTAACCATACTCTATACTCTTTTCCAACAAAATTTTATCTTGAGAAACTTTATCATTTAGCTCTACTAAGCTTTTATCATCAATTTTTGCCCTTACTTTCTTTTCTGTAGCTTTTTCCAAGGACTCAAAATGAGAATTGATTGATTCCATCAACTTTTTCACTTGTGCAGCAGGGCCCAAAGAAGTATATCTTTTTATTCTGAGCATCAATTTTTCAAAAAGTGTTGATGCATCTTCAATCAGCTCGTTGTCCTCTATATGGGATTTTAGTATCTCTTCCTGTGCAGTGGTTTGGAAAATTGTCCCCAGTATTAATCTCTATAAAGGGGACATAGAGGCAAGGTTGATAGGTCCTTGCAGTAGCTCAGGAGTAGTCAAAATCTGAGCTTCCTTCTGTTTTTCCAAAAACTCTCTCAAAGAGTCGGTAGTGTCTCTCTTCTCTTCTACTTGAGACAGTCCAACTTCTTGTCTTTATAGAGCTTGATCTTGAATGTTTTCTTGTTCATTTCCTTCCAGTTCTAGAGCAGGATTATCAATTATTTGTTCATTTGTCTATTCTCTCTACTCATCTTGTTTCTCAGGGATATTCTCTTCTGAAGCTATCTTCGCTTCTTCAGAGCTCTTCTCTTTCTCAGAATCTTTTATATCTTCAACTTGATCACAGTTTACTGGAGGAGGTGTTTTACCTTGATCCATGCTCTGTTCCATATTCATCTCTAGAACTATATTATCAGCACCAACATTTTGTTCCTTTTCATTAGTGTCAAAAATAGTTGGAATTTTCAACTCATGTAATACATTTAGTGTTATCTCCTCGGTCTCCTTGACCAAATTTTCAATATCACAGGAAATTAGGATGTTTACCCTTCTCTTTGTTCTAAACTTTTCACTAAGTATCTTAGTGACTTTGACTTTTTCTTCACTGGTGATATTTGGGCACAGTTTTATTAGAACATATTCCTTCAACTCAGCATCTTTGGCCATAGCTACTTCTTTTCTTGTTGTCATGATGCTGGCTAAATAGTTAGGTAAATCATCTATAACTTCAATCAATGCTTTACTAAACATAACCAAAAATCTTACAACTATCGTTTCAAGTATCACCTTGTTTGCATCTGAAGTATCATCATAAATATTAGAAATGGATTTCAAGTTTCCTTGCTAAGAAAATGCATTGACTGTGCCTTCCAAGGTTATTGTTGCTTCATCTCCTTTAGTCTTCTCACCTTTCTTTTTCTTTTCATCCTTAGCCTTTTATGAAGGCTTCTCCTTTTTGCTTGCAATAGTTTCATCTATTTTTTTCCCTTTTTGTTTTGACTTATTCATCAGTTTCTATCTCTTCTTCTTCTTCTTCTCCTCCACCAAGGCTCACATACACTCTTTTGGTGGCTTTTGCTTTCTTTCTTTTCTTCTTCTCAGGAACTTCTTTCCCAACATCTACAGATTTTGCCCTTTCTTTCTCAACCTTAATAGAGGGTTCGAAGGTCTTAGAAGTAGCTGTTGCTGAGGATGAGGCTCTTTTTCTTCTCCCAGAGCTAGATGTGAGCTTTTCTTTCTCAGATTTCTCCTCTTTCTTCTCTAGATCCATTGAAAATTTCCCCTCCGGAGCACTTGATGTCTCAGCTGCTTGTTCTCTTTCTTCATTTATTTGTTCCTTTGTGAATCTTTGGCTCATAGCATAATCAGCTACCCATTTCCTTACATTTCTTTTGATTTCAGGTTATTTTTGTTCCATAAACACTTTGACTAATTTTTCTTCAAATGTTCCAAATCTCGCCTCATTTGGATATTTTGGTTTGCTCAACATCAAACTAGCCAAACTGGTTAGAACATTCTCTATTACCTCATATCCCATTGTTGGGACCCATACAATTTTGGGTCCTACTGCCTCCATGAGGCATTTATCTTTGTCTACCATAAATACAATCTCCTTTTCATATTTATTTACAACCTTTTCAAGGATCCTAGCCCTAGCCTGCATTTTCTTTTGGAAATTCTTAAAGTAACCCCATAATGTTGCATTTTGTTTATTAACATCTCCTAAGATCTGTAGATGATTTCTAATTTGAACTACTACCGGAGAATGATTTAACCACCCAATGTTACCTATGCCTAGTAATTCTTTCAGGAAGTAGAACAACGGGAAAATGATCAAAGTACCATACCTGAAAGGGTACTTAGTGTCCTTTGTTCTTTTTAGATTTTCCAACAATTATTGCCAGAGCAACTCACAAAGGTCATAGTATGTATTGTTCTTAACCATATCATATGTTGTGTCTATGGTTGTTTCAAAGACTGAGTTTTCCATGTTGGAGAAGTAGATCTTGTAAATAATAACCATTGACTGTTACATCCCCAACTTAGGATTTGGCTTAATCTTATTTTTGTGTGGTAATCAGGAGGATTAACCATAGTTTAAGGATTAGATGTTGTAGAAATATCTGATTTAATCTTTGATTATGAGAATACTAACTAATGATAGTTAGATATGAAATTAAATGTTCATGTGAATATTTAATTATTATGAATTGAGAATCAGATGATGATGCACTGATCATGGTTTTATGATGGTGAGTGTGAACAGGAAATGAATCTTCCTTCAAAGACGGAAGGAGAGTATCATCTAGGAGGAGGAGATAGATGTCAGGAAAATTGCCATATGAGTATTAGATTTTATGTCCATATGAACCCTTGTAAGTTGACGTAAGTCTTGTCTTTTCCTTGCTAGTCGATTTCCTTTTTGTGTCATCTTATCGATTGAGTTATTTCGACAATGTTTGCATCAACTCGACCAAACAAAGTTCTTAGAATGTCAACGTGAGACAAGAGATAGTCTCTCCAAGTGGCAGAGTACTTTCTTGTTTCTCTATTTATTCCCAAATGGAGACTTTGAATCTATTATTCTTGGTATAATGTGCTTTGGGTTTATAGTGAAGAAGGGGGGGTGGTACTCGACCCCTAAATCACATTTTGATCATGTCACCATGTTGGTGATGATGTCGTATGACAACATCTTGGTTGCCTTGAGTATTGTCATATATCTTGAAGATGTATGGTAAGTTTATTATGCTATGACTATTTAAACTTTATATCGAACCCCATGTTAATATGAATAAGTTTTTGAGATATGTGTATTGGTTGACATCACCCACAGTTAGTGGAGTGATGAGATGCCATTTTGAACCGATTGGAGCTTTATGCTCGCCACCCACTTGCATATAGAAAGTTATGGACAGGGTGTCTCCTAAGAAGCTGCGAGTGGCAGAGTAGAGAAGCCACCCTCCACTTCGTGGGCTTGGGTGGTACTTACACTGCATGCTCAACATGCCAAGAAGATCAAAACATAGATTTAGTAAGTCTTATCATTTTCCATTATTATTATTGTTGTTTTGTATGCTCGAGAGATAGAGCAAGAGTAGGGAAACATTCAGTTAGCTGGAAGCCTTTGGGAGACCATAGGAAGTGGCACGATAGCCTTTGGCTAAGAGTCTTCGATAGACTATGTTGACAACACTAAAATGACATCTCTCAAGTAAGAATTGAAGTCTAGAAAGGCTTTCATTATGTTGATAGTTAACAGTAATAATTCACTGTTGTATGGCATCGACTATGTCGATAGCCATATGTTATAATTGTTGTGATTATCGTTTGAGGCCCTCAGGCTGTAGCCATTGATTAGATAAACTCTATTCCTCAGACCCTCCAAGTCTATATTACAGTGTTTAATCTTGTTAATGTTTTCATTTGGAGGTATAATCCAAGCCGTCATGGCCAACAATGTTATATATTACAAGTTAACATTGACTGTATATCTTAACTATCGTTTGAGGCCTTCAAGGTCGAGCCCAAAACTTACTGTAGTAAACACATGTCAAGTGCCGACATGGCACAGTATGATAACAGTGTATTGATAACACAAAAGCTCCTATGATGAGCTCGAGATGATAGTGCTCATGAGATATAATGTTTAAAGTTATTGTGTAAGATATATGTTTGAAGGTTTCGACCTGCATGTGGTCGATATACCAACCTTGAACTGTCATGATAATCTTTTGAAAACTTTAACCTTTGAATGTGCTAAGGGAACTTAAATACATTCATGTAAACATCATGCATAGAACATGACTGTTGTTAAAGGGTTATTAGGATAACCAACTACAACATATATATTGACCCCTCATTAAAAGAGGAGGTTTGCAATATAAAAGATTATAGTATTACTATATGGCAGCTTTGCATGCATGCCAGGATAATAAAGAGGATTCTCTTCTTGCTTCTCACAACATTGTGAGATGGAAAGCCTTATTAGTTAGTCTTATAAATTATAATGTAAATCAAAACCATTTCTTTACTTAAATGGTTGAACTCCATGAAGGGAGTATTTAACATTAAAAACTCACATGGGTATATGAGTTATTGTCTATTATTAAAACCATTTTAATTGGCTAAGGCAATGTAAGCCTATGATATTATGATCTTGAATTTAACCTATATGGTAGATCACTTTGATATTATTATCTATTATTAAAACCGCAGTGCTCCAGATGGCATAATGTCTCCAGTAGTGTCATGCATAGACAGAGTGGATCTATAGTCACGTGACCAAGAGGCATTATGAAGGACACAACACTAGATACTCAGATGGCAAACCTAATGGTTCATCATATCTATACCTTCCATGAAGGGTAGGGCCGCTTCCAGACAAGAAGTTGTGCGGGGAACCGCCAGTCTGTGGTTCAAGGAAAAGCACTCGGATGATGCTCTCCTTTCCAAGCATGAGACAAGTCGAGGCTTATGAAGACAGATGTCAAGAGTTCCAAATGCAGTTTTTTTCATTACATGACTTGATAGTCAGTTATTATGTATAATTTGATATTTGATGCCTTGAGCATAGCTTTGTACATGCATAGTGAAGGTTATTCACTAATGAGATGTAATTAGATATTGTAAATCTAAGTTTTGTTATATTTTGGTTCAGAATAACATGCTTAATTATTGTAATGATAATGATTCATTCTTGTTTAACTTTGATTTGATTAATCATGATGTATTCTAATTCTTAGTTAAGATGAATACTTATATTAATTATCGAGCATTTTGAATTGTGATGTTACATATGGTATCAAAGCTACCAAGTTCAATACATGGACCTATGAGCTCACTACTTGATGATTATTTTATCCAACATTAATAGATTCTAATGTTTGGATGTACTATGCCATAATGGTAAGAATTAGAACAACACCCAAAAAGAAGGTAATGAAAAATGGACATTACCTACGTTATCAAAAGGTCTTGAGGGAGCGAGCCTTAAGAATGAAATGACTTGAACAAACTGGTTGCTTAGAAGGAGCATGGTTGACTGATGAGGAGGCCTTTGTTGATGCCATAAAATGCATCAAGCAGGAGTTGAGAAAAATAGTTAGTAATACTGCTCCTAGCTCTAATGATGCATCAACAGAACCCTCTGCACCCAAAGCACCGGTTGTGGAAAGCAACCCTAAGGTTTCTAATATAACCAAGGAGGTTGTGTAAGAGTACCTACGTGTACATCCACCTCCTAAAACTGAAATGATAGACCTCAAAGTTGAGAAATAAACATGGGAAGTTATCCCAAACTGAAAATGACTTATAGTAGCAAGGTGTAAACAAAATTTTGTAGTTTTGAGAAGGATTATATGTAATCCGTGGAAAATTATAATGCAATTAAGAATAAAAATTCTGACAAATCTTTCCTTTCTTGTTAAAGATTACATGAATGAGAATAGATTTATGTTAAGAATGGATTCTGTGATATAGAAAACTAATCCATGATTAATCTACAAACTTCAAGAAGAAGTAGATTGCAACAAAGGTTCAGATAAGAACTAGGATGGGAGATAGCCAGGATGAAGGGCAACATTCAGGGCACTCTGAATCTAAAATTGATCAGATTATTGCCTTGCTTCAAGACACAAGAGTGAGAGTAGGAACTCTTGAACAAGAGGTCAGGGGTCAGCCAAGACCTAGGCGGGATGCCTATAATGGGGGTTATGATGAGGCACATCATAATTACACCACCCAAAATGAGCATGGAGAAAATAACTCTGAGGCCAGACAAGAAGAGGATAGGCAAAGCGATATGGCTTTGGAGTTGTCCCAAGACATGAAAAAGGTCATGCCTCCCAAATTTGATGGATCCATAAGTGGAGATGCTACGGAGGCATGGCTTATGGAAATGGAAAAGTATTTGAAATTAGAAACTATAATGAGATCACTAAAGCAGTATGGGGGCATTCCAACTGGCAGGTGAAGCATCCACATGGTGGACGAATAAAAGATGAAACTGGGCTTGAGTTCTACAAGCCTTACCTAGGACAGGTTCATAGAACTCTTTAGGCAAAGATGGTTGCCTCAGTTGTTCTATGACCAGAAGCTTATAGATTTTTAGAATCTGAAACAAGATGATTTATTTGTAAATGAATATTGGGAAAAGTTCACCCATCTGCTTAAGTATGTGCCGCAGTACCAACAGGATGAGAGATTCTGCATTCAGAAGTTTATAATGGGATTGAACGCCTAGATTGGGGATGAGGTTGATGTACATGGTCCTACTTCAATGGACCAGTCTATGAGAAGGCCATCAAACAAGAACAAAAATTGAAAGCTATGTCAACTTATAGAGAAAGGAACTGAAAGAGGTATAATTGGTCCCAATCCTCTCAATCCTCTAAGAAAAAGGGGAAAAAGTATGATTTTAATGAGTGAAATGAAAAAGGAGCCAAGCATAAGCAAATTGAGTCGAAAGGGGAGAAGAAGGGAAATAATCATTCTAAGAGAAATGGAGACAATTCTAGGAAATCGTAGGAGATGCGAGGACCTATGGGAGGGTGCTATATATGTGGCAGAGATCATTATGCAACCAGTGTCCTAACAAGATGCAGGGAGCACAACCATGAGGAAACCCTCTACCCTCTTAGCAGGTGGCATTCCAACAATGCATTCATGCAGCCTTGGACAACAGGCAATCCGAATACCAAATAACTCCCATTGAAACTACAGGTATTTTATCTGGTCTTCCAGTTTTAGTTTTGATTGACACCGGTGCTACTAAATGTTTTGTTTCCCCTAAAGTTGTATAAAAAATTCCTAGAAAGGCTAGATTCATGGCAAATACATGGTCAGTAGAATATGCAAATCAAACCAAGGCTCAGGTAGAGCAATGCATGTTTGAGGCTAGGGTTGAATTTTTTATTTTCTCCATAGAAGTAAATCTTTATGTAGCCCCACTAGGCTCATACAATGTTATCCTTCAGATAAATTGGTTATGGAGACATCGAGCCAAAGTGGACTGTTATGCCAAAATAGTAGAATGTCTTGATGACTTAGGAAATAAGGTTTTTCTACAAGGGAACCCTAGGGAAGTCAAACTAAGACAAATTTTTGCCCTGCAAATGAAAAGAGCTCAAAGAAAAGGATGCCAACTTTTTACTATCAAAATGGAAAAACTAAGTGAGTCTAAGGAAACCAATTTCCAAGATGATTTATTTTTTTACGAATCTCAAAAACTCAATGAAGTTGGGAAAAAGGAGTCCATAGATCAGGAAAGATCAGATATGGACATGTATCCTTTTCTTAGAGATTTTGAGGATGTATTTTCAGATGGACTGCCAGGATTACCTCCTAAAAGAGCCTTTCACTTCTCTATTGATATTATTCTAGGTTCAGAACCTACCTCTAAAGCTTCCTACAGAATGACCACCACAGAGTTAATGGAGCTAAAGGATCAACTACAAGAATTGTTGGATAAGGGACTGATTAGACCCAGTGTGTTGCCTTGGAGAGCACCAGTTATATTTGTGAAAAAGAAAGATGGCACCTTGCGGTTATACATAGATTACCGCATGTTGAATAAAGCAACAATTAAGAATAAATACACGTTGCCTCGTATTGATGATCTTTTCGATCAAATGAGAGGTGCAACCGTGTTTTCTAAGATCGATCTTCAGTCTAGATATCACCAATTGAGGTTAAAGGATGAGGACATCCATAAAACAACCTTCAAGACAAGGTATAGGCATTATGAGTTTACTATCCTATCTTTTGGATTAACGAATGCACCGGCAACATTTATGAACCTATTGAATAGTGTGTTCAGGGATTGTTTGGAAAAATTTGTCCTAGTGTTCCTTGATGACATCCTAATCTATTCTAAGAATGAAGAAGAGCACCTTCAAGATCTAATGATTGTTCTTTAGAGGTTAAGAGAGCATAAACTGTATGGAAATCTCTCTAAGTGTACTTTCTTTCAGAAGTACAATATTTGGGCCACATAATTTCAGCTAAGGGAATGGCTATGGACCCAACAAAAATTAAGGCTATTTTGGAATGGCTTGTACCGAGAAATGTTCATGAGGTCCAAAGTTTCATGGGCCTTGCAGGTTATTACAAGAAGTTTGTGAAAAAAATTTCAAAAAATGCATACCCTATAGCTTCCTTGCAAAGAAAAGGAAAGAGATTTGAGTGGTCAGAAAAGTGCCAGGAGGCCTTTGACATACTAAACGAAAAAATTGACTTCAGTACCAATTTTGAAAGTACCTGACCCAAAAGGTAAATTTGTAGTCATCACTAACGCCTCAGGAGAAGGCTTAGGTGGTGTACTAGTCTAGGATGGACAAGTCATTGCATATGAATCCTGAAAACTAAAAACTTATGAGTAAAACTATGCCCCACATGATTTGGAACTAGCAGTAGTCATTCATGCACTGAAAATGTGGAGACACTACTTGCTTGGGAAACCCTTTGACCTAAAAATAGACCATCAAGGGCTCAAATATATGTTTACTCAATCACATCTAAATGCTCGTCAAAGAAGATGGTTGTAATTCATCTAAGATTATGACTTCAAGATTAAATATATTCAAGGAAAGGAAAACTGAGTGGCAGATGCCCTAAATAGGAGAAGACACATCTCCTCAATGATCTATATACATTCTAATTTCAGGAATCAGGTACTACAAAAATCTAAGGGAGATGAGTTTTACGAGCAAGTAAAACAAGCCCTTGTAGAAACCCCCAAAATCTGAGATATGAAGGATTTAACCTTGAATGAATGGGTTATTAAGGTTTAAAGGAAGGATGTATGTACCTAGTGTGGAGGTAGGTTCATTCTACACCGTATTTTGGACATCCTGGAATGACAAAGATACTTGTATACGCCTAAAAATGACACGAATCATCCTAAATAAATATTCTAAATATTTATTCCATTCTTCTATTAATTAAATAAATATTCTAAATTTATTTAATCGATTCACTGTTCCATAATTAAATAAATTCAATTTATTTAATTAAAATTCTTCTAAATGTCCTACACAATTAAATAATCATAAATTATTTAATTAATCCAAATTCCTCTATCCTAAGTTCTAAATTCAAAAATCCACCTCACCTTTTCCACCTCACCTTGTCCACCTCATCAGGTTGCACATGTAATTAAATATATTTAATATTTAATTACCTATTTTTCCCTCACCCACATGGCCTATTTCTTCTCAAATCAGAGGTTAGTTAACTAATCAATCAAAAGTGTTAACTAACCTGTCAATTGAGTTAATCCCTCAATCAACCCAGTTCACTGGTCAATCAATTCAGTCAGTTCCATAATCCACTCTTCTAACTGATCAATCAAGTTTGTTAACTGATCAATCAATGAAGTTAACTCTCCAATCAATTTTGTCACATCCCCTCTTTCATGATGGAGCTGGGACACTTGTCACATTTCTACTGGTTGCACATTCCTCAACAATCCTCAGCCGTTGATCTTCATATCTCCTCTCAACCGTTGATTCCCATTCTTTCAAGTCTATAAATGAAGCTTCATCCCTCCATTCTATTCATCCAGGCTTTTGACATCGTTACTCTGCAGAAATATCACCAGCGCGCCTTTGGCACCCTTTTACCATCCACAAGCTTGAGATCACATACTTGCCTTGGAGCTCATCTTCATTGCATATCACAACAGCCATTTACCATCGACTTCCTCGAACACAGCTTAAAAGAGTGCACTCTCTAAGGGCTCACTTCATTTGCAAAAGGACGGTTGTAATAGGCAAACAACAGAAGCATCGATTTCAGGGAAGGTTTGCTTTGTGTTATTCATTGCTATTTTAGTTTAATCTTTCTTGTTATCTCCTATTCTGTTGATGTTTGGGTCTTCTATAATTCATTTGATTGATCTGCATTTTACCCTTACATTTTTGGCGCCCACCGTGGGGCCTTTACCCCTTTATCTCATCAAAATCTGAGCTTTTTTGAAGACAGGTTCCGTACAGGTCACGCACAGGTTACTTCAGCGCATTTAAACATTTCCGCAGCGCATATAAAGACTATTACGGTGCTTCTATCATTTCTGTGCATCTGTGTATTTTCGATGCGCTTTTGTGCACTGTTACGGTGCTTTTGATTATATTGCGCATATGTTCCTTTTTACTGTGCTTTTGAAGACTGTTACTGCGCATCCATTATTACTGCGCATTTATTCCTTTTAATTGCGCATACGTGCAATATTACAGCGCATTCATTATTGTTGCGCTTCTGTTGATTATTTCTGCGCATCTAATCACTGAAGCTGTGCATTTGTAATAGGCTATGGTTTTAGTACTTTCCTAGGAGAATTTGCTAACGCTAACCTTTTTGCAGGATAGGCTCAGGTTTAGTTCCATATAGTTGCATTTAAATAGTTCACATTTCACTTTCCAAGGGATAGTAAAACTGATGTGCATTCAAATCCTCACCTAGCTCTAGTTAGGAAAGCAGTAACTAGACCATTTGTTTCTTGCATTGCAACACTTTCCAAGTTATTGCTAACTAAGTTTAAAACTGAACTCACCGTTGATCTTGAGGTTAAAATGAACTATTGCTATGTCGTGAGACCAAAACTTCAAAGTTAACTATCTCGTGCTACGTGGTTTAAAACTGAACTCACCATTGATCTTGAGGTTAAAATGAACTATTGCTATGTCGTGAGACCAAAACTTCAAAGTTAACTATCTCGTGCTACGCGGTTTAAAACTGAACTCACCATTGCTTTCTGGGGTTAAAACTCAACCAATGCTATCTTGCTAAAATCACTTCAAAGTTCTGTGTTTGAGTAGATTAGCCCATTTAGTTTTTCACTTTTAACTAGGGTGGATTAATCAGTGTATTCTGTGCTTGACGAATGACAATAGGTTTATGCTCTCCCCTCTTCTGGGTGATCAAAGTGCCAAACTTGTCATTCTATTTGTTTAACCTTTAGGAGGGGCCTGCCCTTGGATGCACGCTTGTCCAAGTGGGAACGACCCTGAGTGGTGACAGGCTAACGCCAAGCCCTACCAAGCCACTTAAAATAAATTGTGCTTGAAGTGAAAACTTCCTGCAACGAGTGCTGTTATGTTACACCGACGGCCAACCTCCCCCAAAACCCTCTCAGGTGCAACCCTTTGAGGCTGGGAGACTCCATAACGGAAAGTAGTGCCGCCGCATGTGTAACCACTTGAACGGTTGCCTGCATTAAATACCTCTTATTCTAGTGGCCCAAATCCCTTATAATCCATTTCTCGCCTAGGATTTGTGTGCTTGCTTTTGTTCAATTTAGTCCAAAATAGAGTCAAAAAAACTACAAAAACAATGAAAAACTACAAAATATTCTTTGTGCTTGCTGTGTTTTCTTGCTGTTAATTCATAATATCAGATCAGGAAGACCTTTCCCAGCCAAAAAATACCAAAAATAGAAGAAAAAAATCCAAAAATTTTGCCTAAAAATCAGAGCTGCGCATATACCCCTTTCTGCTACACATTTGTGGCGACTTGTTACGCTTTTGTAATGACTTGCTGCGCATATACACTGTTGCTGCGCATATACTTACTGTTGCTGCGCATTTGTATTTAACCAGAGCTACGCATATACTGAGACTTACGGTGCATTTGTTCATTTCTGTGGCGCATTTGTTTCGGCGCATATGTGACAGTGAGCACTTGCCCTATTTTTGAGAGAATATTTTCACTTGATTGGAGCACCCATTTCAGCCTAGTTTCACTTTCTGAGATCAAATTCAACCTTGCAGTCAGTCTTCATCCCTTTCACCCAAGTTTCTCTTTCGTCCGTCATCCCATTCGCTTTCTGTCCAAACACCTCTTGTCCCAAAGTCAATCTATCCCATACCAGTTCGACATAGGTCCTTCTTCGTTTCATTAGTGAATTCACGTAAGCCTAGTAGGTCACCGTACCTTTGCTAGTAGTCTTGTTGAACGACTAAGCCCTACACAGTAAGACTGGTATCGACTACCCTTACTAGTGGCTAGCGTCTTGTGTCAACCATCTTACTTGAAGTCATTGAGCGAGAGAATCCTTTGTCCAAATCTTGTCCTAGGTATCCCATTCACAATAGTCTCAGTCGGCACCTCGCCAAAATTTCTAATCCTAGTCCACTTCATCCCACCCCACCTTGCATGGTTCTTACTCGATCCCAGTACAACAAGCAAATTGAAATGGCCGACTCATCTGATCACCTCGCCCCACCACGTGGTGGTGACGAAGAAATTTCTCATGAAGAATTAGTAGCGCACATCCAAGATAGAAAATTCTAATGCCTGGTAGAGAGGGTGCTCCTTGAAGACCCCGATAAATACTTCCACCATCTTGCTAATCTCGGAGTCAAACTCCATCAAACTCCCCGCAGACTTGACATAAGCTCCATCATGGAAACTGTAGACAATGATCATGAGCGACGATGTGATGATGTGATGATCATGAGAGGGGCACGAATGACCTAGTCCCACATGCCAATGAGAGAGATACAAAAGATAGAGGCAAGAAACCCATAGATCACAATGCTCCTATGGAAGACGTGAGACAACAAATCAAAAGTCTAAAGCAAGAGATATCCAACCTTAAGACCAGTACAAGTTCCAAGCACTACTCTTTGGAAGATATAGCTCCGTATCCTTTTGACAAAAGTTTGGTCATGAAACCTTTCCCCTTTCAGTTCGGAGTCCCAAAGTTTGACAAATACAAAGGGAAGGGGGACCCTAGAGATCATATCTGGGAATTCAATGCCGCATGTTTAGAAGTAGCTCACAACAAGACCTACTTGATGAGACTATTCCCAAGATCCTTAGGTGGTCAAGCTATGGAGTGGTTCTCGCGCCTCCCACCAGGAATGGAAACTTTTGATGAACTTGTCAATAAATTTATAATGCACTTCTCTTACAACATAGAACACGAGGTATCTATGCTAGATCTATGCAACACCAAACAAAAGAGTGGTGAGTCATTCGCCACCTTCTTACAACGATGGAGACAGCTAGCTAGTAAGTGTTCTTATGATATACCTGAGAAGCAACTATTGGAAATGTTTGTCCACAATTTGAATACTGATCTTAGCTATCAAATTCAGATACAATGCCCTACATCATTCTCAAAAGTCATCGAAATGGGCTTATTCATCGAAATGGCTATGATCACTAAAGGAGCTATCAAGCTATACAAGGACACGCCTAATTCCAATTATACAACGGATAAATCAAAGTTTTGGACCAAGAACAAGAATGTGGTCAACGATGGGGTAGTTGACGCCAAGGCGGTAGCTCCTAAACAACAACCCATATTCACTCTTAAGGGGGACACAAACAATGGTGCAATCAACAAACCACCCTCTCGGGAGCCTAGACCTTGGTTCAATTCAAACCCAAGGAGAAAATTCACACCATTAGGAGAGTCTCAAGAATTTGCACTAAGGAAGTTGTTGGCTAACAATGAAATTTCTCTACCGCCAACAAGCGATTACAAGCCTATAGTCAAACCTCCCTACTGGAAGGACACAGACTATTGTGAATATCATCGAGGAAGGGGGCATACAACTAACAACTGCATCCACCTCAAAAATGTCATACAAGATATACTGGATTAGAATCAGGGAGGGACACAACAGCATACCTCCAATGAAACTCATGTGGCCTACAGGGATCCACTTCTGAATCATAACAGGCCATATAACAACAATGGCCACAACAACAACGGCAACAACAATAATCGCAACTGGCCAAATCAGAACAGCGGGACGAGTAATGTTAACTATGCAAGTGTTCCATTTGACTACACCATAAACTGCATTTCTGAACATATTCCACAGGTCAATGTCATCTCACCCAACCAACAACCAGGACCTAACCGAACTGGTTGTAGTATAATTACCTGCAGTGGTAAAGTCACGCTCAATACCGTTCCTCCAAGGTCATCACCATCTCCATCCACCTTCCGTCAATACAATGTCATCGACCAGTTACAGAAAACTCCAGCTCACATTTCCATATTGGAGCTATTGCGTCTATCTCCTTCTCATAAGGAGATTCTTGAGAAAGCCTTAGTGGAAACCACTGTCCCCACTAACCTAGCTCAAGAGAAGTTCCAGACCATGGTAGGCAATCTGACATCCTCCAATTCCATATCATTTACTGAGCAAGATGACCTTTCTATATCTCAACCCCACAACACCCCTCTGCACATTGTCGCATTCATACACAAGCACCACATCAAGAGGGTTCTCATTGATGGGGGTACCGGTTTAAATATTTGCACATTAAAGCTGGTCCTTGCACTAAGGTTCTCCGAACAAGCAGTTGATCCACGGAGGAAAATTACCGTTAAGGCATATAACGAGGAAGAAAGAACCACAAAAGGAACGATTGTCCTACCCATTCAAGTGGGACTGGTAATTAAAGATGTGGTGTGCCAAGTCCTTGATCGAGAGCTTGCTTATAACATTCTACTAGGGAGACCATGGATCCATGCCATGAAGGCTGTCCCATCAACCTATCATCAATGCATTAAATTCCTGCACAATGGCAAGCAGGTCACCATTCAAGGCGACCCTGACCCCTACCAGCACTACAATTCTTTCCGTGCAAAACCCGAATGTGTCATACCCAACAACAGAGCCTACATTTCCCCTACCCCGCAATAGGACCATACCGCTGAAGCTTCCTCCTCAAGGCCCAAACCACTGAAACTTACCATAAAAGAAAGTGGCATAGGGGGAATACTCCATTGAGCACAGCCTCAACCTTGCTAAGATGCCTTTGTCTCCTCGCTCTTTTGGCCAACCCAAACATCCACCCAAACATTTTCCAAAGCCATCTGCTCCTCCTGTAGCTCCTACAAATCCCTTTGTAAAATGGGGGACCTTATCTGATGAAACGGAGGAGCGAGATCTCCTGCAATGGCTTTACGCTGAAGAAGAAAACACACCCCAAGAACCACCTAGACTCCCTACAAAACTCTATGGGCAGGGTGAGACTATTTTACACAGGATGGGGTACGAAGGACAAGGCCCCATAGGCCTCAGAAAAGAAGGAATCATTGAACCTATACAACCTTCTTCATCCTCTTCAGCTAGAAACACAACTGGCCTAGGGTACAAAGGCAAGGGTAAAGCCAAGGAAAATGCCTGCCTTGTGGAGACAATCCAAACACTCCAAGTGGATAGTGACACAGATTCAGATGATTCAAATGAGTATGAGTGGGATGAGCTAACAGAGCACTCCTACGACGACAAAGAAGTTGACACCATCCAAACTCTTAGCCCCTACCATGAGGGACAAATGCAACAGGACAGACCACTGGAGTCTGATTTGCCCACCCCTAAGATTATGGCTTTCAAGGAAAGTTTAGATTCCATTGCGATAAACAACTTGGAAGAAAGTACCACCCTGAACTCTACCCTCGCCAATGCTCCTAACATTTCCATTCACACCATCAATGAATCAGGTCTCTCATCCGACTCCCTTCCCCTCTTACACCCTAAGCTTATTGACTAGGATCTGCAAGGAACCCCCCAATTAGATATGTTCCAGAACGATGATGCTTACATTGATTATATGGAACTTAGGGACCACTTTCCAAAAGGAGATCATAAAGCTGGTTTTGCTATCGAACTAAATACTGTGGCTTACTTCAGGGAGGGTGCCAAGCCTTCCAGTCGCAAAAACATCAAGATCAAAAATGGATCTAACAGTGAAAACTGCCTTGCGGCAGTGTCAGATCACAAAATAGTAAAAAGAAAGGATGCATCTGATGGTGAAAACCCAACTGTGGCACCCGACGATGGAATGCTTGACACTCTCCCTAGTGATATGTACTAGGAAAGGTCACAGATTGTGGTAGAGCCGACAGAGCCCGTGAATATTGGAACCGAAGAGCAACCCAAGATTATCCACTTTGCCAAATCTCTCACACCACCAGAGAAAACCAGATTTGTACCATTCTTTAAGAAGAAAAGAGGCAGCTTTGCTTGGTCATATGCAGACATGCCAGGTTTAGACCCAAACCTGATTCTACATCATTTACCATTGGATCCAGGGGTGAAACCTGTAAAGCAGAAGCTGAGAAAGATGCATCTTCATATAGCCCTTTTGGTCAAGGAAGAACTCAAGAAATTGCTAGATGTGGGGTTCATTAGAGCCATAGATTACCTAGAATGGATATCTAATATTGTGCCAGTGTCTAAACCAGATGGCCAGGTTCAACTATGCAATGATTTTCGAGACTTAAACAAAGCATGCCGCAAGGATGACTTTCCATTGCCAAACATCGATATCATAGTCGACCTTACTGCAGGACATACAATGCTATCACTCATGGATGGATTCTCAGGGTATAATCAAATCAAAATAGCACCAGAGGATCAACACAAAATAGCTTTCACTTGCCCATGGGGTACCTTTTGCTGGAATGTCATGCCTTTTGGGCTAAAAAACGCAGGTGCTACATATCAGCGGGCCATGACAACTATATTCCATGACATGATGCATGTAACTATGGAGGACTATGATGATATCTTAGCAAAATCTCTCACAAGGGACTCACACCTAGATGTCCTAGAAAAAGTCTTTCAACGGTTGGACCAATTCCAAGTCAAACTGAACCCGAAGAAATGCGTGTTTGAGGTAACTTCAGGCAAGCTGCTAGGCTTCATCGTGTCAACAAATGGAATAGAGGTAGACCCTACCAAGGTCAAAGCTATAATGGACATGCCACTGCCCAAGACTCTAACTCAGTTAAGATCCCTACAGGGCAAGCTGCAGGCCATCTGTAGGTTCATCTCACAGCTGGCAGACAAGTGCCAACCTTTCAGCCACCTCCTACATAAGAACATTCCATTTAAATGGGATGAGCGGTGCGAAGAGGCATTCAACAAGCTAAAGGAGTACCTTATGAACCCTCCCATACTCATGCCTCTGATCCAAGGAAAACCTTTAATTCTCTACATATCTGCTACGCCCACTGCTCTTGGGGCCCTTCTAGCGCAACAAGACTACGAGAACAAGGAGAGAGTTGTATACTACATCAGTCGAACCTTAGTGGGCTACGAGTTACAATACTCATAGGTAGAACGATCATGCCTTGCGGTGGTTTTTGCTTCACAAAAACTCTGACATTACATGTTGGCACATCCTGTCAAACTCATTGCCAAGATCGACCCACTGAAATATCTTCTCAGCAAAGCAGCTCTCACAGGTTGACTAGCAAAGTGGGTTATGCTTCTTAGCGAATATGATATAGAATATGTGGACAGAAAAGCCATCAAGGGACAAATCATCACTGACCAACTAGCAGATGCACCATTACAATATAACAAGCCAATGCAGTTTGAGTTTCCTGATAAGTCTTTATTTACTCTATCAACATCTCCTTGGAAACTCTACTTTGACGGATCTTACACCAACCATGTATCGGGAGCAGGTATCCTATTTATCACTCCCCAAGGTGACACAATTCTGAAGTCCTACAGGTTGTTATTTCCATGTACAAACAACATAGCAGAATATGAGGCCTTGGTAATTGGTCTCAAGATGGCCACTGAGTGGAAAATCCAAGCACTATATGTCTATGGTGATTCTCAGCTCATCATAAATCAGGTCAACGATGAGTATCAAACCAAAGATGAGAAGCTCATCCCATACAAATGGATGGTCAACGACCTCAAAGAACACTTTGGGACCATCTCCTTCGAAAAAATACCCAGGATAGAGAACAAAGCAGCGGATGCAATGGCTACCATAGCCTCTCTTCTAGAAATTCCTGAATATGAGTCACAGTATGAGTTCTTAGTGGAAACCATCCGGCAACCGGCTTATGATCTCCTTGAAACCCATTCCATTTGTCTCCTAGTCAAATCTGATTCACCTTGGTACGGTAAGACTTACACTTACCTCAAGGACACTATTCTCCCACCAGACCTCTCTTCCAACCAAAAATGAACTTTCATCCGACAAGCCTCTCGTTACACCATCATAGCCAATACCCTTTATCGATGTGGTCTGGATGGTACTTTGCTCCGTTGTTTGGAACAAGAAGAATCCATAACTGCCTTGTGAGACGTGCACGAAGGGATCTACGAAACACACTCTAGCGGTCCCTCCTTAGCCAAGAAACTCATGCGTTTGGGTTATTACTGGCCAAACATGGAAATGGATTCCTATCAGTTCGTCAAAAAGTGCAAACAGTGCCAAATACACGGGAACCTGATCCATGCACCTGCTCAAGAGTTGAGACCTTTAACGACACCCTGGCCCTTTTGTTAGTGGGGACTTGACCTTGTGGGAAAGATTCATCCACCCTCTTCCAACGGCCACAAATTCATCATAACCGCCACTGAGTATTTCACAAAGTGGATTGAAGCCATTCCCCTAACCACCATCACTGGAAAGCAAATTTCCTCTTTCATTTTGAATTACATTATCTACAGATATGGCATCTCTTCATCCATCATAACGGATAATGGAAGACCATTCAAAAATTAGGGTGTCCAGGAACTCTGTGAGCGTTTCAAAATCTAACATCATTTCTCCACTCCATACTACCCCCAAGGTAATGGCCAGACTGAGGCATCGAATAAAACCATTCTGAAAATCCTAAAGAAGACTGTCAATGAGGCTGGCCGTGATTGGCATGTCCAACTCAATCCCGCTCTGTGGGCCTACAGAACCAATATACACACTCCCATAGGTGCTACACCCTACGCCCTTGTCTATGGTTCAGAAGCCATCCTCCCCATTGAGGTCGAACTACCATCCCTCAGGGTGTCATTGAAAGGTCTCATATCAGACAAAGAATACAGAGTCTCCAGGTTACAAGAACTAGAGCTACTAGAAGAAAGGCGCCAGAAAGCCTTCGATCATCTTAAAGCATATCAACAGATGATGTCCAGAAGTTATAATCACAAGGTTCGACCAAGATGCTTTAAGGTTGGGGACCTAGTTCTAAAAGAGAACCCTCGCAATCAACAAGACAGAGAAAAGAAAGGTAAGTTCGAGCCTAACTGGCTTGGGCCCTATGTGATTGTAGCTACTTATGAATCAGGGGCATATTAGTTGGCCACATCAGAGGGTCAGTTGTTGGATGATCCAATCAACAGCATGCACCTTCGCCGGTTCTATACCTAGGAGAACCCCAATGCAAGAGGGCATAATAAAATCAAAAATCAAAAAATTAAAAAAAAAAAAAGTTGAAAAGAGAAAATATAAAAAAATCAGAAAAAATAGAAAGCATACAAAAAAATCATCCTTTGGTGAAAACCTGGCAAACAGGCGCCTTGGATAGGTATCATGATGAAAACCTGGCAATCAGGCGTCATGTTACTTTCTAGCTTCTCGTGCAAATAAAAGCAAGTGGTGAAAACCTGGTAAACAGGCGTTACTTGTGATAAACCACCTTCTCCATCTTTGGGAATCCACTCACCTTGAGTCCATTCTTTCTCCATTTGCCCCATTCGACCCATATCTATCCCACAAATAACCACTTGACAGTTACCTATCATGGCTTGATACTCTCCTTGTGGCCTTGTCAACCAAGGTTTTGTCCCATACCATCTTCTCAATGGGAGCCTAGTATGGGATCTCTTGTCAGTGTCCATGGTCCAAGTCCGTGAACTACATTGCCTCTGCGCCGTCACGTAGGCAAGGCCATTATTCTAATGCGCCCCCGAGGCTTCCGTTTCTTCCATGGTCCCATTCATCCCCTTTCTTGTCTTCATTCTTGTCGTCTTTCTTCTAGTCCATCCATGGTCCATTAGGGTTTACCCCGAACTACGTTACCTCTGCGTCGTCACGTAGGCAAGGCCATTTAGAAATGCGCCCCCAAGGCACTAGGTCAATCCCTTAGGGTCCGTCTCCGCAATAAGGATTGTGCAATCTTCTCACCAAGCTAGCAAATGCAAGCAGAACCCACACCTCAGGCAGAAATCTTGACTATGAGCATCTTAACCTATCCAATGCAAAGCAACTACCCAAGGTCTTCTAAATGATTTTATGCAAATTAAGGCAAGAACTAAACACATATCAACGCAAATATGCTTTGTAGATCAGAAACATGGTTAACAATTCGAGTCTGGATTTTTGCTATCATACCTTCCTATGCTACTTGAGGATGCCAAAAGCTAGAGATACTATGATGGGAGCATGATTATTTTCTTTGTTTGCTATTAGTGGATTAAACTTTAGTAATGTGAAGCCTTGTCTAAGGACATGATCGGCAAAAGATCATCGAGGACATCAAAGGTCTAACATGAACGGGGGCAATCCTTGTTTGTTGAAACGCAAGAAGTACTCAGGTCATCTAGATTCAAGTTTGACTAGATGCTTGTATTCACTTGCTAAATCACAATCCATGTAAGCGATACTCAGGTCATCTCGGTTCAATTATACCTAGATGCTTGTATTCACTTACAACATCTCAGAAAATGTACCAAAAACAAAATGCCCAATGATGAAATAAAGCACTCTAAAAGCAAAACATCCATCCTATATCCATATACACATCCATGCAATCCTCATTATCCAAACTATGCAGAGTAACAATATCGAATGAAGTTTCTAAGTCATTCTATCAAAACCATTCTTCTATCTATCATGTCATTCTTGTGTCGATAGAGTACATTTGGACTTCACAAAAACAAAGCATATAGGAGCATATCATATCATATGTAGGGCTAGTCATGAATGGGATTAAGTCAGTAGAATACATCACCCAATGCATTAGGTCATCCACACATCAGCATTACATCACATCTTAAAGCACAGAAAACCAAAAAAACAACATAGCTAAGTGCATCGCATACAAAGCTGCATCATCACATAGCAATCATATTACATTTGCATTCATTTGAAACATTAGATCATATAGACATCCCATAACATCATACACAAAGCTGCATCATCACATAAAAATCATGTTACATAAGCATACATTCGAAGCATTAAATCATATAGACATCATATAGCATCATATCAAAAAGCATCTCATATAGCATCGAATAGACCATCTAAATCTACACATACATCACATCATACAATAGAAGTAAATCATCATCTCATAATGCATGCAATAGATACACAAAGCTGCATCATCATGTATACTATCATATAAGAGGTCCAAATGTACAATATCACCATCTCTCTCAAAAATCAAAGTGTCATATACAATATACATCCAAATGGACGGTGATACATGTCCCAAAATGTACAAAATCTGGTCTATGTCTATCCTTGCTGCTGTGGGCCACCACTGCCAGCTCCTGACTGCTGGGGACCCATCACGGAAGCCCCTGACTGTGATGGACCTGCTCTATGAGTAGCCCCAGACTGACTCCTGAAGCTCCCCACCCTCTGACTCGATGCCACGGCACCATGGTATAATCCCTAGTAGTACTGAGCCTGTGACTGTGCTCTGGCAAGCTCTGCCTGTACCTGTGCCAACTATGTCTGCAACTGGCCTACCTGTGCCTGTGCCTGCTGCACCTACCCAACCAAAAATGAACTCACTGCATCTGTCCCCACGGCAGCCACAGCAGTGTCCCGCTCTACATGGACAATACGTACCCATGCATCTGCCATATCTCTCTCGCGAGTCAACCTAGCAATAACTGCTGCATCCGTCTCTCGCCTGCCATCGGCCCTCCTCAGTTGTGCCTACAGCGCTCACACCTGTCCCCTCAGGCTGGTTATGGCCCTCTCATGCACCTCTGCCTCTACTGGCCCTTGTGCTGCCTCTGCCTGTCCTGGCCCCTATGGCTGGGGCACCTGCTGCTGTGGTACCTACTGTGGTGGTGGCATCTGTGCCTGCTGAGGTATCTACTGCTGTGCCACATGTCCTGGCACTGCCTGCTTGGCCTGGCCTATCCTCCTCCGCTATCTCGGCCTCTCTCCGGCTCTACCACCTCGTCCTCGTCCTCCTCTAGCTCCCCTCCGCCCTGGGCCAACCTGTTCCTCCTCCTCTGAGTCTGCCTCATCAATACGAGGCACCAGCATGCCAGGTCCTGAATATCTCAGGAACGGATGTGCAGTCATCCAATCCTCATAATCATGTGTCACCCCTGCATCTGCTATCTCTGTCTGCATATCCCATGCCACATAGGGAGTCTAACGGAACTCTACTAGGGCCTCCTCATACGAAGCCATCGGCCCCCATCAGACCCTCTCTGCATGTGTCCGTGCAAAAAGTGCCTATCCCTGTGGCATGCCCTGCCTCCTACCGAACTGTCTCAACACTTGGCCCACCATCTGCCTCTCCAGTATATGCCATGTACGGCCTATCAGCCACCTGGTCTAAAAGCAATACGGTAGCTCGTCTCCCTCGTCATCCCAGGGCTTGCAATCCAAATATGGTCGCCAGATGACCACATCTACTCCATCCAAGGTGTGCCTCCAATACTCTAACTTCCCCAGCCTATGCTGGGAAATCACTCATGCATAGCCATAACTGTATGGCTCTCCTCGCTGCCTCGTGAAAACACATATCGGCCTAGTCACCGCTATGTGCTCCCACAGCCAAAACTGTAACAATAATACCCCAGCCGATAGACTCGTGCTACGGTGGTACACCAGCTGATGCATGTCATGGTACAAATGGGAGTATGCAGACTCCCCATGCATATCAGGTGCCCTCAGTCAGCATCCGTTCCATGATCCTACCCCATCCAATGGGGAACCCATGCGATCTCCTGTCCGGGCATACAACGCCCCCGATCAATCCAGCCACAATCCTAGGGAAGTAGTCATAGCAGTTGTATATATCATGCCACGGGATGACCTATCCAACCAGCTCAGGATCATCAAACACTCGCTGGCACTCGACTAGTCCCGCATCCCGCTGTGCGTCATACTCCACTAACTCACCCACCACGGGTAAGTGCAGTATCCAGTAAACGTCCTCTAAAGTCAATGTCATCTCTCCAGTAGGAAAGTGGAAGGTCCCGTCCTCACTGTGGAATCTCTCCACAGCAGCTGTCAGCAGTCCACGGTTCGCCCGCACCTATGAAGCAAACATAGTCCAAACCCATAGCACCAAGCACCACTCTGTCAGTCTCTGTCAGCATGTATCTCTGCAATAGGGGCATGGGAAATGTCTCCCTCGACTGCAGTGTGTCTTGAATATCCTCCTGCAAGCACGCAAGGCAACGCGTCAGTCTCAAACGGCATATACCATACTCAACATATCTACTGAACTATATCAATTCAACTTAGCATCTCAAATTGATCAAAACAGCACACTACATCTCTTGACTAGATTCCTACAATCTCAGAGATAGCTCATCGATTCTCACGTCAAACAAGACGCTAATCGAATCAATTTGGCTAAGTAATTTGCTATCCCCAGCAAATGCGCCACTACAAGTGGTAAAAGTGCCATTTCTTGATATATGCACCGCTAAAATCAGCATATGCATCGCTAAATGCAGATGCGCTGCTACAGTGCACATATGCGCAATTTCAATACATGCGCCGCAACATTCGACATATGCGCCGCCATATTACAGAAGCGCGGCTATAATACACGTATGCGCCGATTTCACGTATGCGCTGCTCCATTACACGTATGCGCCGCTTAATTACACATGTGCAGCCTATTTACACAAGCGCAGCTATAATGCACATATGCGCCGTTTTCATGCATGCGTCGCCGAAATCAGCATATGCGCCGCGGAATGACAAAAGCGCCGCTTCACCCCGCATATGCGCCATTCTGCATTTCAGCGCATATGTTTGACCTATTTTCTACATGCATTTATGACACCCTAAATCGACCCTAGGAGAAATTTTTCGAAGCACATACTGGGGGTCCTGCCTCTGCTGGCCGCCCGAATCGACGGACTCGCTCGAATTGATGCTCCTCGCGTGGAATGTCTGCTGCTCTGGCTGCCTGCTGCTCCAAGTTTGCTCCAAGCTCTCTCAATCCAATCCAGAGCAAACAAGTGTACAAATGACTATTCTTGTGGACCCAACTCCTATTTATAGCCTCCAAACCCTAATTCTGGCTAGGTGATGACTATGACTACTTCCCGTACCCATTTTTCCTCTACTTTTCTTCCCGTTTCCCTGAAACACGTCCTTTTTCCTCTTGCCTATCCTAACCCCTTCGTCTTCGTGAGATTGTTCATCTCTGGTTCTTTCGCCCTTTTCTCGTCCAATCTCCTGAGGGGGCATCCTATCGTCAGTAAGCCTGTACTAGGGGCAAACTGGGGCATGTATCACTATCAGACTATCGACTTCTTTGAAGCAACATTATAAACAACATTGCATCAAAGAGGGGCAAAATGTATACGCCTAAAAATGACATGAGTCATTCTAAATAAATATTCTAAATATTTATTCCATTCTTCTATTAATTAAATAAATATTCTAAATTTATTTAATCGATTCACTGTTCCATAATTAAATAAATTCAATTTATTTAATTCAAATTCTTCTAAATGTCCTACATAATTAAATAATCATAAATTATTTAATTAATCCAAATTCCTCTATCCTAAGTTCTAAATTCAAAAATCCACCTCACCTTTTCCACCTCACCTTGTCCACCTCATCAGGTTGCACATGTAATTAAATATATTTAATATTTAATTACCTATTTTTCCCTCACCCACATGGCCTATTTCTTCTCAAATCAGAGGTTAATTAACTAATCAATTAAAAGTGTTAACTAACCTGTCAATTGAGTTAATCCCTCAATCAACCCAGTTCACTGGTCAATCAATTCAGTCAGATCCATAATCCACTCTTCTAACTGATCAATCAAGTTTGTTAACTGATCAATCAATGAAGTTAACTCTCCAATCAATTTTGTCACATCCCCTCTTTCATGATGGAGCTGGGACACTTGTCACATTTCTACTGGTTGCACATTCCTCAACCATCCTCAGCCGTTGATCTTCATATCTCCTCTCAACCATTGATTCCCATTCTTTCAAGTCTATAAATGAAGCTTCATCCCTCCATTCTATTCATCCAGGCTTTTGACATCGTTACTCTGCAGAAATATCACCAGCGCGCCTTTGGCACCCTTTTACCATCCACAAGATTGAGATCACATACTTGCCTTGGAGCTAGCCATTTACCATCGACTTCCTCGAACACAGCTTAAAAGAGTGCACTCTCTAAGGGCTCACTTCATTTGCAAAAGGACGGTTGTAATAGGCAAACAACAGAAGCATCGATTTCAGGGAAGGTTTGCTTTGTGTTATTCATTGCTATTTTTGTTTAATCTTTCTTGTTATCTCCTATTCTGTTAATGTTTGGGTCTTATATAATTCATTTGATTGATCTGCATTTTACCCTTACATTACTTACTGATGTGAAACCCCTATATTTCTGGAAAGGAATGAAGAGGGATGCTACAAATTTTGTAGCTATGTGTATGCAATTCTCGAGGGTGAAGGCAGAACACCATCACCCAACAGGGCTCTTATACCCTCATGAAATTCCTGAGTGGAAATGGCAAATTATAAGCATGGACTTTGTGCAAGGGCTTTCTATGTCAAGAAACAGGCACAATTCTATTTTGGTTATGGTGGATAGACTCACCAAAGCTACTCATTTCATACCTGGGAACTTGATGGATGGGGCACCTGTCATAGCCTAAAAATTTGTTCAAAGATATTTTCAGATTGCATGGAATACCTGAGAAGATTATCTCAAGTAGGGATGCACAAATGACATCGAGGTTTTGACAAACCTTGTTCTCTTCACTTGGAGCCTAGTTGAATATAAGCTCTGCTTATCATCTTGAAACGGATGGCCAAACTAAGAGGATAAAGAGTTGAAGGATTTATTGAGAATGTATTACATGGATCAGCAATACAAATGGGAATATTATCTCCCTCTGGTGGAATTTACCTATAATAATTCCTATCACGTTGCTATTAAGATGACTCTGATTTAAGCATTATATGGAAGGAAGTGTCGAAGCCCTATAAGCTGGGACAAGCTAGAAGATAGGGTTAGCCTTGGTCCAAAAATGTTGTCAGAAATGGAAGAGCAAGTCCATCAAATGAAGAAAAGGCTAGCAGAGGCCAATGATAGGAAAAAGAGTTATGTGGATGCTAAATGCATCAAAAGGCATTTCTCAGTGGGAGAAAAAGTCCTTTTAAGGGTAAAACCTCAGAAGAGTTCCATTAAATTTGCAAAGACATCCAAACTGGCACCTAGATATGTGGGTCCCTTCGAAGTTCTCAAAGAAGTCAACCCAGTTGCATACAGAATTGCTCTACCGCCAGCTCTTGCCATGATGCATAATGTTTTTCATGTTTCCTATTTGAAAAGGTTTAATGCTATAGATAATCAAATTCCTATTTTTAATTGGAATTCTATACAAGTGAAGGACCCAAGGGTGGTGGTGATCGATCCCATCAAGGTACTTGAAATATGTAAGCTATGCTTACGTAACAAAGAGATAACACAGTGCAAGGTCCAATGGGACCAATATGCAAAGGAAAATGCCACCTGGGAAAACTATGATGAGATTTATGCGAGATTTCCTCATCTTTTCTAAAAAACTTTTTATTATGCTCTCAAAGCATTTTCTTATTATGTTGGTTAACTTTTAAGACAATTAATCATTGGGGACGATGATTCTTAGTGGGGGAGATATGTTACATCCCCAACTTATGATTTGGCTTAATCTTATTTTTGTGTGGTAATCAGGAGGATTAACCATAGTTTAAGGATTAGATGTTGTGGAAATATCTGATTTAATATTTGATTATGAGAATACTGACTAATGATACTTGGATATGAAATTACATGTTCTTGTGAATATTTAATTATTATGAATTGAGAATCAGATGATGATGCACTGATCATGGTTTTATGATGGTGAGTGTAAATAGGAAATAAATCTTCCTTCAAAGATGGAAGGAGGGTATCATCTGAGAGGAAGAGATAGATGTTGGGAAATGGATCCAATTGCCATCTGAGTATAAGATTTTATGTCCTTATGAACCCTTGTAAGTTGACATAAGTCTCGTCTTTTCCTTGCTAGTCGATTTCCTTTTTGTGTCATCTTATCGATTGAGTTATTTCGACAACGTTTGTGTCAAATCGACGAAACGATGTTCTTAGAATTTCAATGTGAGACAAGAGATAGTCTTGCCAAGTGGCAGAGTACTTTCTTGTTTCTCTATTTATTCCCAAACTAAGACTTTGAATCTATTATTCTTGGTATAATATGCTTTGGGTTTATAGTGAAGAAGGGGGAGTGGTACTCGACCCATAATTGCATTTTGATCATGTCACCATGTTGGTGATGATGTCGTATGACATCTTGGTTGTCTTGAGTATCTTAATACATCATGAAGATGTATGGTAAGTTTATTATGCTATGACTATTTAAACTTTATATTGAAACCCATGTTAATATGAATATGTTTTTGAGATATGTGTATTGGTTGACATCACCCACAGTTAGTGGAGTGATGAGATGCCATTTTGAACCAATTGGAGCTTTAGGCTTGCTACCCACTTGCATATAGCAAGTTATGGACAGGGTGTCTCCTAAGAAGCCACGGGTGGCGAAGTGGAGAAACTACCCTCCACTTCGTGGGCTTGGGTGGTAGTTACACTACATGCTCAGAATGCCAAGAAGATCAAAACATAACTTTAGTAAGTCTTATCATTTTTTGTTATTATCATTGTTTTTCTATACACTCAGGAGATAGAGCAAGAATAAGGAAACATTCTGTTAGCTAGAAGCCTTTGGGAGACCACAAGAAGTGGCACGATAGCCTTCGACTAAGAGTCTTCGATAGACTATGTTGACAACACTAAAAAGACATCTCTTAGGTAAGAATCAAAATCTAGAAAGGCTTTCATTATGTTGATAGTTAACGGTAACAATTCACTATTGCATGGCGTCGACTGTGTCGATAATCATATGTTATAATTATTGTGATTATCGTTTGAGGCCCTTAGGCCGTAACCATCGATTAGATAAACTCTATTCCTCAGACCCTCAAGGTCTATATTACAGTGTTTAATCTTGTTAATGTTTTCATTTGGAGGTATAGTCTAGGCCATCAGGGCCGACAATGTTATATATTACAAGTTAACATTGACTATATATCTTAACTATCACTTAAGGCCTTCAAGGCCAAGCCCAAAACTTACTGTAGCAAACACATGTCGAGTGCCAACATGGCACAGTATGATAACAATGTATTGATAACACAAAAGCTCCTATGATGAGCTCGAGCCGATAGTGCTCATGAGATATATTATATAAAACTATTGTGTAAGATATATGTTTGAAGGTTTCAGCCTACATGTGGCTGATATACCAACCTTGAACTGTCATGATAATCTTTTGAAAACTTTAACCTTTAAATATTCTAAGGGCACTTAAATACATTCATGTGAACATCATGCATAGAACATGACTATTATTGAAGGGTTATTAGGATAACCAAATGCAACATATATATCAACCCCTTGTTAAAAGAGGAGGATTGTAATATAAAAGATTATAGTATTACTCTATGGTAGCTTTGCATGCATGTGGGGATAATAGAGAGGATTCTCTTCTTGCTGCTCATAACATTGTAGCGTAGGGCCTCTTCCTCATATCTATACCTTCCGTGAAGGGTAGGTCTGCTTCCAGATAGGAAGTTGTGCAGGGCACCGCCGGTCTGTGGTTGGAGGAAAAGCACTCCGATGATGCTCTCCTTCCCAACCATGAGACAAGCCGAAGCTTATGAAGATAGATGTCAAGAGTTCCATATGCAGTGCTTTTTCATTACATGACTTGATAGTCAGTTATTATGTATAATTTGATAGCTGATGCCTTGAGCATAGCTTTGTACATGAATAGTGAAGGTTATTCACTAATGAGATGTAATTGGATATTGTAAATCTAAGTTTTGTTATATTCTGGTTCAGAGTAACATGCTTAATTATTGTAATGATAATGATTCATTCTTGTTTAACTCTGATTTGGTTAATCATGATGTATTCTAATTCTTAGTTAAGATGAATACTTATGTTAATTATCAAGCATTTTGAATTGTGATGTTACATTGATGCAAATCTAACCATTGGGTCCTTAATATTATTTATAGTTAATTCCCTCTTATAAAATTTTGTACCTGTCAACTGCATTACTATATTATTCTTCATAGTTTTCAAGGCTAGAACCTTTCCAGTGGAGCACATGCCAATTATTGCTTTGATGGCATCTTTAGTGATCATGTGTGTCATGTCTAACCACATAAATTCATCATGAACTCTATTTAGGGCATACCAGACCCAAGCATCTTTAGAAAATACCAGAAAATCAATCCACACATCTAATTTATTCTCATGTAGGATGTTGTATTCTTCCTTCGATTCAAAATTATCTCCGGTCAACTCATTCAAGTAAACTTTCCCTAGTTTCATATGATCATATTCTTCCAGATTTGCATGAATATATGCCCTAACATATTCAATGTTCATGACCCCAAATGGGACTTCAAAGAACACACCGTCTGGATCAGTTTTAGTTGATTTGAATGGGTTCTTCTTGAACTTAGGGTGAGGCCTCTCAGTGATCTCAATAACTTGAGGAGTATACATCTTTGCAGATTAAACACAAAAAATTTTCAAGAGAGAGAACTGTAAATACCTTTTGCTTCCATTAGGGTTTATTCACCATATGCTTGAATTTATCTTAGCTCACTTCTTAGATCTCCTTAGACACTTGAGAGTTTGTATGCAATGTGATTTTCTTTCAAACGAATCCTCTTTTAACCCCTTTTCTTCCAAGCCTAATCATAATAAATGTTGATTCAAAAAACTGCCAAACTCTTACTCTGCTCTCTACAGTTGATCTCAATTGCTATGCAATCCACCACATTAGGTTCTTTTCTACCAGAATCTTCTTCAAAAGATCTGTTATCTTGTTTTCTAGCTTATACTTTTGTGTGGAATCTCAACACCACTTTCTGGCTGGGGAAACATGATTTTTCATTTAAGCTCCCCCTAAGCCAAAGCTCCCAATTTACTTCCTGAAGGAAGTATCTACACCAGAGTCTGGTGCAAACTCATCCTTAACTTCATGTGCTTCCTTCTTAACCCAAATCTTGTTCATCTCCTTCTTGTTCTTTGTCAGATTGTACTAGTTTCTTCATCTCTACCTGATTGTCCTTCTTCATATTCTTACTTCTGCAAAACCTTGCAATATGTCCAATCCTGTTGCAATTGAAGCATACAAGATTTCTCTATCCATTGTTCCTTTCATTCATCCTTGATCTACATTGGTTAGCCTTGTGTCCAAATCTATTGCATGCAAAGCAATTCCCATTGAAAGATTGAACATTCCTTCCATTATTATAGTTGTTCCTTATCTGACTTCTGCATTCACTAGCTCTATGACCAAAACTCTTGCATATAAAGAAATTACCTTTGAAAGTTTGAGAATTCCTTCCATTGTTGTAACCATTCCTTATCTGACTTCTACATTTATTAGCTTTGTGACCTATTTTATTGCAAGTGAAACATTGGCCAGAGAATGATGGAACATTTTGGTTCACTCTGCTCCTACATTGAGTAGCCTTATGACCAAACATATTACATACATTACAATAACCATTGAAAGAAGGGTACCTTTGAGCATTTGGTTGCCTGACCGGTGGTCTTCTAGGTCTGTTTCATTTATTTTGAATTTGTTTGCCTTTGTCCTTCTTGATTTCAGCATTCTTTTCTTGACCGGTCTTAGAACTTTCTCCTTTCTCAAATCCCAAGCCTTCTTTGTCATCAGGACTCTTCTGACTTGCAATCATCTCATCAAGTTTTGAAGAACTTATCTTGAATTTTTCTTCGTAACTCTTTGCTTTCTCCAATTTAGTCTTCAGGTTCCCAACTTCTTTTTCAAGCTTAGCACATTCTTCTAATTTGTCTTTCACCAGTTCATTTAGATCTTCTTCTGCTTTTGCTCTTTCTACAACTTCCACTTTTAGATCATTTAGTTGTTCACTAACCTCCTTATGATTTTCTTTGAATCTCTTGACTTTCTCCCTCAATTTTCTGATGCACTCATTTGCTTCCTTGACATTTTCTTTCAGATCCATGTTTTCTATTTCAACCTTTTCAAGATCTTCAAGAGCAACCTTGAGTTCTTCTTGACTGACAAGTATGTAATCTTCTTCAGTTGAATAAATTTCTTCAGGAGGAGTAGAATACTTTTTTCCTACCATATGTTCAATCTCCAAGATCTTCCTCAAGATGTTAGACTTCTTCCAAGGAACTAGGCTTTGATACCAAATGTTGAACACCCAGAATACTGAGAGGGGGTGAATCAATATTCTATTAAACCATTAATCCATTTGCCACATTTGATAACGACAAAGCAAATTAAACACAGAAGAAGCAACCACAAAGCATCACACATAAACACCAGGGTTTTTACATGGAAAACCCTAAACAAGGAAAAATAATAGTGAGTGTTAGCTCACAATAATTATGTAATAACAATACCAAATTACAAGAAGGCTCACTACCTTAGGGCTCACTACCCAAAGAAATGCTCACTGCAAGAAAGGCTCAATGCCAAAATAGGCTCACTACCTAGAGAATGAAAGAAGAAAGAAGGATGGCTCACTGCCAAGTTGAACTGTTTAGATTGCATCTACACATGCATGATTACAGCTCCAATGAAGCTCAAAAATACTATCTCAAAACTCTTCATCTTTGATTGCTCTGTTCTTACATGGAAACAAGATCTCTCTTCTTCTACTCTTGCCGCACTTACAAACCAATCAAATTTTGCATAATACACATACTCTAATTCACATTCACTTCTCATTACCTCAAACATCAAATTTGATCCCATATATATATCTGCAATGCTTGGAATCTTCATGTTAGGTCGGCCTAATAAGGTGTAGCGTGTAGTCATAACTTAAGTAGCTTGTCGGCCAAATTCATTCATCAAAATTCACAGAAGACCCAAACAACACTTGAATCACACTCACATATTTTGGCCTCAACTATTCCACTACTTGTGATTAAGTTCTAAACAATAGAACTTACCACATACAAATTAAACTTATCATGTCGGCTTTCAACACAAACTACCACTGGTTTAGTTCATCTGTCAGACTACAACTTTCATTGTGGACCACAAGACTTGCTCAAAATCATATTAGAGATTCCTTAGACATCATATATCATAAATCTATAACCACAAAGCAAAATATCCTTCTACGGTAAAACGCAGACCACAAGAACACATGCCCTATCACAGTCAAGTTCTGCCAAACCAAGTAGTGATACTTAGACACTCACAACTATCTTTTTGGTGGATCTCAGAACATGCAACTTTGGATTCAAACACTTCATACAAGTGCTTACAACAACTCAAAACTACATAACATAATATGCAGTACCAAAGGAATGCGGACCAAATCAACTGAGTGTTCTAATCTAAATAGCACTATGTTCTGCTCTGTCAAACTTAGGTTGTTTGAAGATATGCTTTCGGTACTCATTAAGGGCTAAAATCTTGGATATAAGATAACCTAAGGACTACAAACAACATACCAGAATTGCATGATCTGATCTTCAACTATAGACGAATGCCAGCCATTACACTATCTCTATGTCCCTATCTCTTATGTACTGCCAATACTTAGCCAAAATGACTGTCTTTTTCATTGGACCAAAATCTTTGTCACAGCCTTATTCCTTTTCTTGTTTCCATCAATGACAACACCTTCAAACATCATGCTCAATCATTTATCATCATACCAGTAGTGTCTCTCTCTTAATGATGTTTGCCAAGTTGCCAACAAAAAGGAGTCCTTATGTGCTCGAATGAGCTACAAGAAGTTCTATGACCAATTCAGAAAATTATTTCAGGGTCACCCCTATTAGTTCAAGGTTGCCCCCGGGTGATTTGGACTGATGAAAGGAGTGACCCACATCATTTGCATCATTTTTGTTTGTTTCTAGAGCTTGATGGCTTCCTTATCCCTCCAAAATCATTCTCCAACTGTCAATTTTCACCTAGAACACTATGCAACAGGATCTCCCCCGGGTGACCCTGTTGTGAAAGGGGTGACCTAGTCATCTTTTCTAGCCGTGAACTAACTCGAGTTTCTAACCAAAAATAGCTTCGTTTTCACCTGTTTTTGCTTCTATTTGCATGGATTTTTGCCCCAAAGATAGAGTTAACTATTTCATGCATTCACCCATGCATATTTAGCTTGTTTTTATCTTTAGTTATCAACCCATGCATTCTCTTAACTCCATTTCTTCTTGAGTGATAAGCTATATTGGTTAGATCACTCCAATTTTAGCCCATATCACTCTTGTGTCTTCCAAGTTAACTTTTCATCAATTCCACCTTTCATGACCACTTCTAGAACCTATAAATACCCCTCACCTCTTCAATATTTCTCAAGTTGGAGAATGCTCTTGCCTGCTTCACAAGCTTTTTCAAGCTTCTTCATAGGCCTTTGAGTCTCTTTCTTCATTTCTTTCTTTAGTTTTCTAAAGCTTCAAAGCTCCTATTTTTGGGAGGCAATTTCATTTGTGCACATAGTTCTTGCAGCCTATTGCTCTCCAAATCAAGCTTCCATATGCTCACACAGACATTAGAGCCTTTTGTTTTTATTTGTTATCTCATCTCGCTTTGCTAAAATCTCATTTTGCATTGATACGCTGCTCACATCACAAGCCATAGTGCTCATCAAGATCTCATTGAGCTCATTTCAAATCTTCAAAATCTTCTTTTGCTTCTCTTTTCTTATTGTTGCCAAGAGGATTACCATGTTGCTGCAAGAGGATTAAAGGTTGCCATACAAGGATTTCTGAGGGTAGTGGAGGATCACACCTGTTCTTTTATTCTAGGGTCTTCATGCTTTTTTTTTCATTTCATAGTAATTAGATAATCAAACTTTGCTCTTGGGAATAGTAAATATATGTTGCTTTTTCCTTGATAGGCTAAGTAGATTTGCATTGTTAAAGTAGTTTTCCTTTCAAACGTTTATAGATTAAAAGCAATTTCCCTTTCCTAGAGTAAATCATTCGACTTATTCAGAAAACAAAACCAAAAACATATATTTAATTGCATTAGGTAACTTCATATTAGATTGCATTCATTTTCTAAATCCTAGAATAGAAAAAAGCACTTTCATTTCCATAAATAGAAAAAAGCACCAAAAAAATGTTTTCGAGCTCATATAAGCTTGCATGCATACAAAAATATAAAAGAACAAAAACATTAGCAGCATAGAAGGTTTACAAACCCTTGGTCCTAACACAAGGTCAAGTTTAGTCAACGTTAGTCAAAACCCTTCCATCACAAGCTCAACACAAAGTCAACAAAATTAAACCTTATGTCACACAAACCCTAAGTCGAAACCCTAGGTCAAGTCAAGGTTAGCTTAAACCATCTCTCTCTTGTTTAGGTTCTCGAATGTGCCCTGAACTTAGAGGTGAGTAGGTGAGGGCAATCCTCAACAAGATAGAGGAGATCCACCCTAGACAACAACAAGAAAGATTCAGAGTACTTCAAATACAAGCAATCATCCAATAGTACAAAAGATAATGTCAAATTGAACAAAACATTAATGAGAACAACAGTCAACCCATACAACGCTGGAATATCATAAACCCAAACAGAATAACAGTGACTAGTGACCCTTTGGGTCATATAGTTATTTTTACAACAACGGTCACAAAACACTGCACTTAAACAAACGCACAACAAAGGCCCCAAGACTGGTCGACCACTCTCCGTGAAGCCCAGCTCTCAAACAAGCTAGACCACCCCCATGTCTAGCCTCCTCTCGACTAGCTACTTCCATGAGAGTGAGAGTGATGTGGAGATTTGACTTGTGGCAAGGAGAGAGGGTCTATGTGTGTGCCAAAGCTGACTCAACCGCCCTAGGCCATCGAGTCATGTTTTTGAGTGTACATATTTTGGTGAACCTGACATGAAGAGTAAATCCTTTTGGGATGGGTTCTTTCAAATTTTTGTGCATGTCATGATGTTTCATGCATAAAAAATCTAGGACAAAATCACAAAAAGTCCAAGGGAATGTCCCCTCCATTTAAATCAACACACCTTCAGATTCAATGGATTCGATCTCAAATCAGTTAGATTTTAAAGACCCAAATTCAAAAGGCATCCAATAGAAGCCCCAGAACTTATTGGTTTTTAACAGCCCCACATATGACAACATGGTCATTCAACTCGACCAAATTAAAACATAACTATTGAGCATTCAATCTGAGATCCATCAAGATGATCAACCCATAACAAGCCATAGAAAAATGGCCACCAAAATGAATAATGACTTGTGTTGCCAATAGGGGAAGGGGGCCTGGCTAGATTGGCGAGAGCTTCTTGTGGTAGGCACGAGGTCCAATCTCCCCCCACCCATGTGATACTATACATGGTTCATAGCTTCGATCAAAAGCGTTTACCCATGTTGAATAAAAAGTGTGTTTCCAAGAGAAGAACTTACAAGAAGTTGAGGAGGTGCAAAAAACACACCACATAGTACATCAAGATAAAAAGTCCACAACATGTGAAGTGTCATCAGAAAGAACAAGCAAGGTCACTCAAACCTTAAAGAAAAATAATCCACCACAAGGTAACAAAACTCAAATAACAGACAAAGCCTCACTCACAGACCTTATAGAAAAGAAACCTTGGTCCAACAAATCAGGACCCTTGAAGCTAGAAATGTTGGACAAGTTTGTCAAAGTGAAATTCAAGAAAACCCTAGGGTACATGGAAATCTTTTCATTGATAAGATTGAATCAAACCAGGGGGCAACACAAATTCCCCCTCATCTAAATGTCCATGAAACATTCAGGCCTCCCTTGCCCTCATCATCTAACATGACAAGTCTCAATTAAATAGGTGGGATTCCTATAATGCAAAATCAACCACAGATGTTCCCTCCTAATTTTTAACACATAAACATGACACCATCTAGTTATCCAACTTTTCTAGGATATCAACAATCTAGCATACCCTTTCAACAAGTGCAACAAGCTCCACCTGAAGGGATAATGTTTGGAGTAATAAGACCCTCTACATATAACCCCCTCCTAGGAACATATCTTCAGTATTTAAAGGAGCCTCTTGACTACAACATTTGTTAGGTCATAATACCACATCCTCTCCCTGAGCTTCCAAAATTTAAAGTAGATGGTCATCCCAACTTTCATATCAAGGCTTCCATCATCGTAGTGCAAGAACTCCTTCCTTGGGATGGGGTGGTAGCAAATATTTTCCAAAGACTCTAGAGGGTATCACTCTAGATTGGTACTATCAACTTCCAGAAGCATCGATCCACTCTTTTAGGCAACTCATCAATCAATTTGTGGTTGCCTTCGACATAAACAAATTAGTCAAGACATGAATATGAGAATTTTTATCAATCAAACAAGAAGACGAGTTAGTCAAACATTTTATCACATGATGGAGGAAAGTTATCTATTCTTCAACTAGCACACCAAACATGGATCATAAGGAACTTTGTGATCTCTTCTTACATGCTCTCAATAATGACATACGAGAAGGAGTTTAAAAACTCCCTTACAAATCATATGAAGAAGCACTCAAAAGTTCCCTTAGAATTGGTCAAGCCTCTATTGATAGTGGGAGAAGGGAGTATGATGTCAATTGAAGGATGATAAACCATGATAGAAATAACAAATATTTGACAAATATCCAAGATATAGATGAGTCAACAAACACTTCACCATCAAGGAACAACAATTGTGACTATGATAGTCATACAAATTTTGGGAAACAAAATGTCAACAATTATCCCCTAAGAATCAACAAGCAGTTGTACAACAATCATTATAAACCTCAAGATCACAATCATGATAAATATTGCTCATTTCACAAGAGAAGGGAGCATGAGATGAAGTCATGTTAGGGGTACCATCGCTTCATATCAAACCTCCCAAAATGTCAACAAAAAGCATTCATGGACATATTCTCACAAGATGAAGAACTTAGTCCCAACACCTTTGATCAAAACACCTTAGGCCTTGTAAAATTAGATAAAGATCAAGAAATTCATGTCACCCAAGGACCAAAATGACCATATGACACCTCCAACAATTCAAATTTTTCTCACATGATAGAACTTCCCAAAAGTTCTCCTACGCACAAGAATGCTTTCCTCAAAGCCTTAGATCTAGGCCGTCTAGTTCAAAACACTCCAAGTGAAAAGTGTTCTTCTCCAACATGTGATTTTGAAAAGTTACCCTTAGACAATGACATAGCTAAACAAGGTGATCTCCCCTTCCATCTGATAGTCCAAGTTCAATACTATTCCATTAAACATGTAATGATCAACGATGGTTCTACAATCAACATAGTCTCTTTCTCTCTTCTTCAAAGAATGGGTTATGATGAAACTCAAATCACAAAACAAACTTCCATCCTTAGAATTAATGATAACTAAAACATTCAAACCATGGGTAAGGTCAATCTTGAAATCACATTGGGTCCTAAAACCCTCCCAACTGAATTTTATGTCATCAATTAAGAAACCACTTACAACATGATCCTAGGAAGGCCTTGGATCCATAGGATGAGGGTTGTTCCCTCCACACTGTTTTAATAAATACACTTCTCACACATGGGACAAACCCATGTCATCAAAGGAGATCATGATCCTTTCATTATTTATAGAGTTAAACAAATCAAAAGGAAGGGAAAGACCATGGAAACCACTAGTGACCCAAAAATCAACACTTTTGAAAAAGGAGAGACATCAAAACAAACTGCAAATGTAGCTAATAACTCAAAATGTATAGGAAAGGAGGTAACAAGAGAATTCCCCTTCAATTTCCACTCAGCAAAATCTTATGCTCCATTCAACTTAGATGCCATTTCAATTGAACCAGACATAAACATTCATAGGATTGAAATCATGACTAAGGAAGAACCAAAACCCTCATAGAAACTAGGACAGTCAACACCATCCTCATTTGCCCCTCAAAAGTTCAAAACAAGCAACAAAACTATACAAAAATAGAAAATGATAAAGCTAGGGGGCATATCATCAAACAATAATGAGTACACAAAACCCCTCGCTGAATACAAAGACATTTTCACATCAAGTCTTCAAGTGTCCTTACAAAGACTTTCAAGCGAAGTTCAAACCAAATTGGATAGGTCCACGCATAGTTAAGGAAGACGTCAGAAATGATGCTTGCCTTTTGTGTATTATGGAAGGATAAGAGTTCAACATCTCATAACATTGCAAAAGCCTATAAAATCCAAAAAAAATCAAATAGTTCATAAAAAGCATAAAATCATGAAAGTTCAAAATTTTGCATTCTTCATTTTGTTCCATCATGCATTTTGTGAGTGTCATGCTCTTGTTGGATTTTTGTCCTAGTAAGGAGTCTAAGGTTTCTTAGGTATAGGTTGACCCTTTGATCCTTTGAGATCGCATAACAATTCATGTTTACCACTTATCACTATTCCACTATTCACATTTCCCAGTGATTCTAACCAAAGCCTAGCTCTTAGCTTTACACTAATCCCAATCTTAATGAGCCATGATGTTAGGTCTAAACAAAGTCTGTATTCAAACCTACAGTGTTAAAATGAAGCTTGCAAGTAGACCTTCCCAATTCTTCCCTAGTAGAAAAGAAGTCCAACTGGATTATGAAACTTTTGGTGGTGCTCAACCCCTTATCTTCCGTAGCCAAAAACGTCAGGAGGATCAAAACTCTGAAGGAAGCAATCTAAAATATGAGTGAATAAAAAAATGAGTGATCAAAATAAGAGTGTTGAGAAAAGTGAGAATTGAGAGATCAAATTATTGCATATCCAAAGTCCCAAAAGCATTCATTTCCACAAAAGTCAAAAATCCAAAAAATGAGAAAATCAAGTGAGGCATTCTATACAAAAAAAAAGAGTGAAAAAGAGAATATTGTTGAATGTTCATACCCTTGGGTGGAGATCAGTCTAAGCTCAAAGCTTCAAGGGTGACATTCTACCAGAGGAAATAAAAGAGAAAGGTAAAAAGCACACACATGCACTAGCTAAGCAAAGCCAAGAGTCTTTATGAACATTTTCTATTTAGGGACTCTGGTTCTTTCCCATTTATCCTTTACCCTAGGTCTATCTTTCTTGCCATCTATGATCTAAATCTAGCAAACATCAATAAAATTTGTTACTTGTCTAAGTTGAAATCTTGTCAGATTGTCTTATCTAGATAAGGATCGGTGTTTAGCCTTTAGTAAAAACCCAAAGTTCAGAAGCACTCCATCTCCTTCTTGCTCCCCATTGAGTTCTAAAATTTCTATCTCACAAACTTGAATAGGTCTCTTATACCAACTTAACTCACAAACCCCTAGGTCAAAAATCCTACTTAAGAGCAGTCGTATTGTTTGTTCCACCTACATACATGCTATCATAGAAAATAAAAAGCAATAAAACATGTCATAACATCATGGCATTCATAGCACTTAGAATATAGTACTTCGCATTTCATATTTGTGAATCACACGCAAACACATTGCATGTCATTCATATCAGAGAAAGATAAAAACAAATTACATCATCCATATGTGATCATCTTAGGTATGCATTCTCATAAGAAAAACAAAATCTCTAGCCAACCATATGCACAAAAGGGAAAGTGAAGTACAAGATGTCGACTAAAGCTATGTATGGATCTCATCAAGTCAAGTCTTGTAACAATAAGTGTAAAACAATGCCTAAGCATAAGTCACTCCTCCAAATGGAGTCAAAAGACCAAAACTGTGCAATCAAGTACACAAATCTCCCCATGCAAGGGAGCAAGGGTAGAAATATCATAAATATAGGTCTTCCAAAGACCTCAAGGAGTGTCAAATCAAACCTTGTTTAGATCTCCATAAAAACCATAAAATAGAAAAATAAAAAATAAAACCTAAAAAAATTGTAAACATAAAAAATCCCTAAAAATCAATTATGTTCTTCAAAATATGCAATAAAAGGAGAATTTGTTCTCCTCTCTAGCTTAGCATGTGTTCTATTTCTTTTATGCTTCTTTCATGCTCTCATTTTGCATGCTTTCATCCCTATAGGTCTCTTCGAAAAATGAAAACAACTAGGCAAATTCACAAAATCTATGGTATGTTCATCATTTCAGTTTTCATTACTTGTTTTGATATATTCAGATGTTGAACTAATACTATTTATTGAAGGTACTATTACAGTAAAATCAATAATAGATAAGGCCTAGTTCAGGAACGATACCTACCTTTCATGTAGACTACCTGTAGAGGAAAACTAATGCGTTGTAGACTTAAACAAAATCCAGGGTTAAACCTAACTGAACAGTCCACTCTATCATTGCATTCCTACATTAAATTATTGACCAAGGAGAGTAAGCTTATGATGATGCTCGCACTTTATATGCCTTCAAGACTCATTTCTATCCTAAACTAACTCATACAAACTTATTCTAATTAACTTAATTTACTGAAGTTCACATAAATGAAAGAACGACAAAAACAGTTAAAAAAACCTAGTTGCTACAGGTACCCTCAGCATAAGTTGAAGATAGCTATACTCAATAGAGAATTACAGAATTAACTTGAAATATATAGAATGATAAAAGACTTGACACTAACCTTTGTAGGACTTCAATTATGTATTATATTCATGAATCACAACTATTAGAAATAGCAATCACGATTTCTTACTTATGTCACAATGCAACGTATAAGATAACATGAAATAGTTTAACTAGAAATGCATAAATAAATAAGTGAATGTATGAAGTGAGAGTTAGTACCTTGAGTGGCCAGCTCAGGGAACTATCTCACTTCTTTTGGAAACTAAATCTACTTCAGATCTTCACACATTTCCCATGACACGCAATTGAATTCAATTCATATCAAAGACAAAATCTTCTTCAGATTTTATTAAAAATCAAAACATGTCTGGAATAACTGATAACTGTAAAAATAGAGTAATAGTTATATAGATAGAAATTAAAAATAACAACTAACTAATCAATGAACTCATCCCCTAACTTATACAAAAGTGGGAGAGTTTTATGCGATCTTCCAACTAACTGTGATCATCGATTCATCCCTGGATACTAGGATATAGTTTTGAGATCAACTTATTAATTATCTATAACAAGGAAGGAGAGTCTTATTCAAACAGAAATCCCACACAATGGCTCATGAATGAAAACACATAAGCTGTGGTTAGACTTCTAGAACAAGTCTTCTTCTTCTCTTGCATTTATTTTCCATGATCGTCACGTTCTTCTCCATCGATCTTTACTTCTAGCACTTGGACTGCACTTTAATTAATTCCCCTGTTCTGTACTCTACTACAATTACTCCTTCCTGGATGCTATGTCTTTGCTGCACAAGGTTAATTATCCAACATATATACACAAAATAACCTTTCATATTAAACTTATGAAATCCTATCTATATTACATGCATATCGATAATTTAAATCATCCACTTGATAATATAACCACCATATTCCATTTATCAGCATAGGTTTAAAGTCTCTGAGAAGTATATGTGAAATAACATATAATAAAGGTAATGTATGTAAAGTTCTTGTGAGATCATATGAAAATGTCTTAAAAACATGTAAAAACATTATAAAAGGAAGTTAATATTTCAACCCAACATCTCCCCCAACTTAAACTTTTGCTTGTCCCTAAGCAAAACCAAGGAACTAACATCTACGACAGAAGATTATAATGCAGAGTGCTTTTTCTGAGGTCCATGTTTTCTTTGACTCCTCCTTGTTTAAGATAAAATCCATTGTAACATGCAAGCCTCTCCATCCTGTTTAGCTCAACACACCTACACTTATCACCTCTCCCTCCAATCCAATGTGGCACTGGATAAAGAAAGATAAGAGGCTGATAAGTAAGAGGCAACCATGCTACTCCTTTCTACTCTGAGATCTAGATATACCGACATAACCTCTCAAGCATATTCATAAAGTTGTGGAAAGAGTGGGGTTCCTTCTTGTGCAATTCTGGAGTTAGACTATCCCACCTGCTCTGCACATGCCTCTGGCAATTCTAAATGATGGACACTGCTAACCTCTATACCCTTCTGTAGTCCCTGAGTCTTAAATCCATGATCACCTTGCCTGGTCCTTTATGAGAAAGTAATGTTAGCCATTGGGTCAGGATCACTTCAAGGTCTAAGACTTCTTTTCTAAGTTGCAGTGGCACTTTCTTTTCCTGTTCTTTATACTGGTCCATCAATTCTTCCCTAAGTTGTTCATTTTTGAAATATGGCATTAGTGCTTTGACCTGTAGGTCTCCAACATAGATGCAGGGGTTCCATTCTATGTCCTCATCCATCAGGTAATTATACAGATAAAATTCACACAATTGGACCTGTTCTTCTAAACTGACCTCTTTGAAATATTTGCAAAAAATGTGCCTTGAATGCAAGTCAGGTTGATTATTAATAAATCTATTGAACTGAAAGCTGAGAAACTTCTCTTTTAAAAATAATGCATAAATTCTTGGTGTAGGTCTGCATCCAATGATTTGCTTGGCTCTATCAATAACCTTTGTCAGACGATTCTCCAAGCTTTTGATTGTCAAATTCTTTTCTTCAACTGATGCATTGAGACTGTGTTTCTCTTTTTCCCAATTCTCTTTTTCTTGATTGGTTTTATCAATCAATTTCATTAGTTCAAAGCCCAAAGACAGGGTGGTATGGTACTCTGGGGTCTTTGTCACAGGCGATTGGAGAGTAAGTACTTCTTCTTCCTCAATTTTTGTTTTATTTTCAGCCAATTGTGCCAACAAATCCAAGTTAGAACCATAGCCATAAGTGTAGATCTTCTCCTCCAACTCCTAAATCATTTTCTCTTTTTATTTATCTTTCTCTTCATACCCCCTTACTTGTTCCTCCAACTGCCTTATTCTATCCAAGGCTTCTTGAAGTTCCTTCCTAATATCTCTGTCCTCTAATAATTCCTTTTTCTTTTTCAAAATTTTCACCATTTCCTTCTCTAGGAACATCAAAAAATTCTTTAGCAGAATCATCAAGAACAGGTGTACCCATCTTCCTTGCAGTAAAAAAATCTTATGACTCAAAATCAGAAGAAGAAATATACTTTCTTTTCCTTGTAGGCATATTAACATTTTCACAGGCATCCGCAAAGACATCCTCAAGGGGTTTTTCTCCTCTATCTGAATCTAGATTCAGTGGAGTTGGATCATTGTTCTGCTGGCCTATGTTTTTGTCCTCTACTCCCTGTTTCTCAACAACTTTTTCTTTGGCACCTTGCCTCCTTAACCTACCTGAGCATCTAGGAGTGACTGTCTCCTACTTATCTGCCTTTTTCCTCCTTTAATTGTTCCCCTTCTTCCTCCTTTCCCCTGCACTTTCTTCTTTTGTTGCACTCTTGTGCTTCCTCACTCCTTTCCTACTCTTCTTTTCCTTACTAGATGTTGAAGCAGTGGTTCTTTTAGTTTTAGGGGTGGATGTTGAGGATTCTTCAGCTGATACAGACCTAAACTCCAAAGGGTTCTCATGTTGTGGCTCTTCCTGCTCAGTTTCAAAAGGAGGCTCAGGCTCATATGGAATCTCATCTTCTAGTTCTGGTGCCTCTAAAAGTGTTGACATGTCTACACATTGTTTAAAAGCTTCCCACTCAATCTGTGGGTACTAAATCCTTAAACTCCTCTTAATTAGTAGAGCTATTAAACAATGGTGGGAAAGAGCGGTGTCTACCTGTTGTCTCTAATATTCTGAAGACATCCTTTTCAACATACTATACAAATAATTTGGAACATTGATAAGTTTTTCATGTCATAAATGGTTGAGCAATTTAAGATGTGCAGTATATAACATATTGTATCTACCATCACAAGTAATGTACTTGATAATATATAAGGCACATTTCCCCCCAAAAAAGGGAAGAGATAGTCGTTTGGTACCTTGTGTGGTAGAATCCAAGTGTTCACCTCTTTCACAGAACTCCTCCCTAGTCGTGGCTGCATCAACTCTAGCTAGGTACTCGGACCTTGTTCGTGGCAACCCTGTGACCTGAGCAATAGCTAACTCGAAAGCATCTATAGTCAACCCCTTCACCATTGCTTTATCATACTAAAGTGTAAATGCAAATTCTTTTACCATATCATCATCATACTCTGTCAATTTTAGGAAGTAATCTAACCAACCTACTCTCATAAAGAGCGGGAGAACGATCACATCCTCCAATATTTCCTTATGTGCCGAAGGTTCTCTTCTGATTACGTCCCCTCCCATTACTGCTATGAATTGCAAACTCTACAGTGTCAATTTTATGTACAGTGTCAATTATGTACAGTGTCAATTTTATGTACAATGTCAATTTTTGTTGCTCAATTCCTACTGCTTCAGCTCGCCACTCCAAAAGAACCAATCTTACAATCTGCCTCTTCTTTCCTTTTCACTATACTTCCTTAGGGTACTAATTCATTTGTTGGCAGAATAAGGTAAGTTCATGGTGCAAAATATTTATCTGGTTCTCTTGAAAGGCAAGGTTTTCAAAGGCAAACGATGTTCAAATGGCAAAAATAAAAAATAAACCCCTCTCCCCAACTTAATTGTGAAGTGACCGCACTTCATGTGATAGGTATTATGGAATGAGGAGTAGTGATTAAAATAAATGGTGGTAATATTCATCGCATGCATGAAATAAACTATGACTAAACATGAATATAAAAAGAAATCTAGTCGTAATTATTGAAAGTTATTGAATATACATATGAAGTGGAAATGAATAATTAACATACCTTGGAAGTTGTGAACAACTCTAATGATTTTATATGATATGCATGTGACGAACGAGAAGGTGGCGAGTACGGATGCAAAGATATAATGTGATAACACAAGATTGTGGAGAAAAGTACCAACTCATAAATGTGAATTGATATGTGTAGCAATAGAATGAAGCAGTTTAAAATGGATACGGGCATGTGGAATGGGTGGGAGAATTTAGGTATTGTTCACCAAGTGATGGAAGAGAGCTGCATACAGATGTTTCTATGGGTGCCTCCAGCATAGGTCCCGACTGTGTAATTGTAAACACAAAATATCAGGTCCTATCTAAGTCAAGTCCCAACTGAATAAGTGAAAAATAGGTCCCGGTCGAAATAACTTGTTGTAACCATGGAAATTGTGTTGTGTGTGCATGTGATTTTTAAAACAAAGAAATTTAATTTTCAGCAACAGGGGTTGAGTATTGTAACTCAACCTCCACATCACTGGACAGTGCTGGTGGATCAGCATCTGAAGATGTATCAATTGGTGTCACAACATCATCATTAGTAGGATGATCATAATAAGCTGCCAGGGATACAAGAAAGTCATCCTTCTGAAGTGGCTTTTTATACAGTTTTAGCCTGTGCCCATTTACCAGTAGTGAAAACTGAACTTCATCAATAGTCTACAATTGAACTGCACCATTAGGAAAGACTTGTTGGATCTCATATGGTCCTAACCAATCAGACTGAAGCTTGCCCTTGAAGTCCTTATATCTTGAATCATAAAGAAGTGCCCAGTCACCCGCAGTGAATTCTTTTGTCTTAATGTACTTGTCATGCCATTTGGCTCTTTGTTTCTATATGACTGTGTGATGGATAGCCTCCAAATAGATTTCATCTAGGGCATTCAAATGTTGTAGCTTGTCCTGTTGGGCCATGGTCAAATCCATTCCTAGTTCCATTGTTGTCCTTAGGGTTTTGTGTTCAAATTCAATAGGTAGGACTATTGTCTTACCATAGACTAGCTCATAAGGTGTAAACCCTATAGTTGTCTTCCAAGTTGTTCTATATGCCCAAACAGCTTCAGGGAGCCTAGAAACCCAATCTCTTCTATGAAGTTGGAGTGTCTTGGTCAGGATGTTCTCAATTTCCCTATTAGTGACTTACACCTAACCATTAGCCTGAGGATGGTAAGGAGTGGATTTCTTATGCCTGATCTAATATTCTACAACCAATTTGGTGATTAAATCAAATGTAAATTTGTGGTCCTTGGTCAGTTACTATCTCTCTTGGAACACCATACCTAGTGAAGATGTCTTCATATAGGAATTTGGCCACATTGCTGTCTCTGGCAAACTGTAATGCCTTGACTTCAACCCATTTAGTTAAGTAATCAGTACATACTAGGATATATTCTTTATTGTTGGATGTAGGAGATATAGGACCCACAAAATCCAAACCCCACTTGTCAAAAGGAGCCAATGATATTTGTGGCTTCAAAGGCATCTCATCTCTTCTAGTAGGCTTCCCCATTCTCTGGCATCTATCACAGCTCCAGTGTACTTGATAGCATCTTTATGAAGTGTTGACCAGTAATATCCTGTTGTTAGTATCTTGAAGGTTGTCCTCTTAGTTACAAAATGTCCCCCACAAGGCTCATCATGACAAGCCTTCATTATATCAAATAATTCATCCTCCCTAATACATCTTCTCATAATATTGTCTGGGCCAGTATAAAATAGGAATCCAGAAATCCAAGAGTAAGAGAAACATTTGTGAACTAGCTGCCTCTTCTCCCTCGGAGAGAAGTATCCTGGAATCTACCCTGTAACCAAATAATTGGCTATTTCTGCATACCATGGAGTGTGTATAGTGAGAGCAAATAGATGCTCATCAGGAAAAGAATCATCAACCACTCCTTTTGAAGATGGTGTAGGTAGTCTAGACAGAAAATCAACAACTACATTGGCCTTGCCTAGTTTGTCAACAATTGTGATATCAAACTCCTGCAACAACAATAACCATCTCACAAGTCTGCCACCCACTATTGGTTTATTCATCAAATATCTAATGGATGCATGATCTGTATGTATGAAAACCTTGTAACCAGTTATGTAGTGCCTGAATTTATTAATTACATAAACAACTGCCAACATCCCTTTCTCTATCACAATGTAGTTTAACTCAACTCCTTGTAGATTTTTACTCACATAGTATATGGCATATTCTTTTGTTCCTTCTTGCTAGCCGAGAACTACTCCAATGGCAAAGTCTAATGCATCTGTATGGATGTGAAAAGGTAGTGTCCAGTTTGGACCTCTAACCACAGGGGCTTGTGTCAAGGATGTTTTTAGCTTTTCAAAAGAGGTCTAACAATTTGATGTCCATTCAAATTCACCATCCTTGGTTAGCAGAGTAAACAGAGGTGCAGCAATCTTGCTAAAATCTTGAATGAACCTCATGTAGTATCCTGCATGTCCCAGGAAGCTCCTGACATCCTTTTGTTTCTGTGGAATAGGCAGGGTGGAAATAACTTCAATCTTCTTTGGGTCCACTTGTATTCCTGCACAGGAGACAAAATGTCCCAAGACTACTCCTTGTGTCATCATCAGAAAACACTTTTCATTACTCAAAGAGAGGTTGTGCTCTGTACATCTTTGTAATACCTTCTCAAAATTTTGTAGAGCTTCATCATATGTCACCATATGTGGTGAAGTCATCCATATAAATCTTAATACTATCATGGGCAAAATCAGAGAAAATGCTAAGGATTGCTCTTTGTAATGTAGCTGGAGCGTTGCACAAACCAAAGGGTAAGACAAAGTATGCATATGTCCCCCAAGGGCAAGTAAACGTTGTCTTATCCTGATCCTCTGGAGCAATCTTAATTTGGTTATAGCCACTAAAACCATCAAGAAAGGAAAAATATTTTTTGCCTGCTAAAGAATCAAGAACTTGGTCAATAAATGGCAATGGAAAGTGATCCTTCCTTGTAGTAGTATTCAACTCTCTGTAATCAACACAAACTCTCCATTTGCCACCTTTCTTGGGCACTATGACCAAAGATGAAAACCCATTCACTATCTAAAATCGGGTATATAAAGCCTGCATCCAGAAGCTTTTGAAGCTCAGCATTCACAATCTCTCTAAGGGTTGGGTTGATTCACCTCTGTTGCTACTTAATGGGTCTGTATCCATCGTCTATGTATATCTTATGCATGCACAAGGCAGGATCAATGCCTTTCACATCATTGTAATCCCAGGTGAATGCTGCTAAGTGTGTATGTAGTATTTTATGCAGGGATTGTTGTTGGTCATCAATCAATGTAGTGTTAATATTCAACATCTTACCTAGCTTGATTTCTAATTGTTTGGATAGTTCTTTCAAAGAAGACAAATCAAGGCTGGGTAATATAGGTAAGCATTGTTGAGGTAACAACACATGGAATATTTGGGAGACTTCTTCTGATGAACTGCTAGGGATTATGCTGCTCAAAGGGTCTTGTAAGCAAGATAGGCAGTCTTGTTGTTGTGGGTGCTTTCCATAGTCATTTTGGAGTACATGAGTAATCAATTCATCTTCATCTGGGACGTCCAATAAGAGGTTGCGTTTAATAGTCATCAGAGTTTGCAAGGAATAAGTGTCCTCTTCTTCTAGGAAAGGCCAAATGGTCTGCTCAAGTTCATGGTATGGATGGGTTGGTGGATATAAAACCAATTTCTTGGTTACTGTCCCATTAGATATGATCATGTTACTAGACCTGCAACCTATAAATGCATCAGCAGTGGCAAGCCATGGCCTACCTAGTATAAGAGGATATCCGGCAAGATTAACCTTAGGTTGCAAAACTATGAAATCAACAGGGTATTCCCAAGAATCTAATGCAATGACCAAATCTCCTATGACTCCTTTAGGTTTGACTGTAGACCTATCAGCTAATTGCAAGACTGTCTAAGTAGGCCTAAGGTTGTTCAATTGGAGTGTCTACATTGTCTCCTTGGTCATGACATTAATTGCAGCTCCAAGATCTATCAAAGTATTCTTAATCAGAGTCCCATTGATCTTTACATCTACCACTGGGCTACCTAAATCTGTGTATTTGGGAATAGTTATATTACCCAACATGATATCAGCAAGATTGTCTAACACATGCACTGTCTGAGGGTCTATTCTCTTCCTTCATGGCTTCTTTATGCAAAGATCCCTAATAGTCTTGGTGTAGATGGGAATATCTTTGATAGCTTGGATTAAAGGAATCTTGATGTTGATATCCTTTAGCTGGTTGAGAAGGACAGTAAAAGGTTGGGCAGTTTGTTTTTGGATAGCCAAGCACTCAAGGAAAGGAGGAGACTTCTATTGTAAGGTAGTTTGGGCATCTTGGGTTGATTCAGGTTCTAAGGGTGGCTTATATGAGGCTTCTTCAGTGGGTTCTTCATCTTTAAGTTTTGTAATTTGGGGGGATGAAGGCCCTGCAAGTTGCTTCCCTGATCTAAGATGAACATTACTCACTTCCACTCCATAAGTGGGATATTGCATTACCTCGTTAGTATAAGCCTGCTGGACAGGCTTGTTGTTAAGGTTAGGTGTAGTTTGGGCAAGGATTTGGGTAGGTCTAGGAGGTGGATTTTGAGGTGGTGGCATTATGGCTGGCTGTTTTGGTTAAGATGGAATTATAGGTTGCTAAAATTGTGCATTTTGCTGCCATTGTTGGCCCTTGTTCCACTAAGGATGACATTGTTGCTACTGAGTAGGCCATTGAGGGTTATAGCTGGGACCTTGGAAATTTTTTTGAGGCCATGAATTAGGCTGTTGTTGGTTCCAACCAGCTTGTGGAGTAGGCCATTGGGGGTTTTTCCATGCAATTGGTTACCAGGCCATTGTTGAGTATTCCAAGCAAAGTAATTCTAGTTTGCAGCAGGAAAGGGAGGATTAAAATTAAGTGGATCAGAGGGCATACCTTGCCTTTGCTTCCATGGTCTCCTTTGAGCAATGAAGAATAGTTTCCCATCTTCTCCTTCGAATGGATGCAATTCTGTCCTTTCAATCTTCTCTTGCTAGATACTGGCCACCCTTTTGCATTTACAATTGGCCTTCCTTTGTCTACAGTTGGGGCAGTACTCAGTAAGCATTACATCTGCCTCTTCTTGTTTCTTCTTGAATGGAGAGTGCCCAGCTATGTGGCCATATGGCTAATAATGTCCTTCATGTTGGTCAGCAGGTTACTAATCTCCACTCTTGAAACTCCATTAGTTGCCTTTCCTGCAATGGCTACTCTTTCTCCTCTATGTTTTCTGGAAAAGGTCCTAGAATAATTTTTGTAGGCTGTACAGATATCTTCAAAAGGAAGTTGAGATATATCCCTTGTTCCAATGAGATTGAGGGCATCCATGCAGTCATCATTAACTCCTCTCAAAAAGACCAGCTTCAATGATTCTTCTGACAATCTATTCTGAGGGTTTTTCTTCAAGGCAAACTAGAATCTTTCCAAATAGTCTTCTAGTGGTTCATCCTCTTTTTGTGACATCCTAAAAATGTCATCTCTTCTCCTATGATGTCCTCTATAGTAGTCTTTATATTTTGCCAGGAATTTTGTCTTCATGGTATCCTAGTCTGGAATGACATCTTTCCCCAACCCCATAAACCACCTTAAAGCAGCATCTTTTAGTGTGGCAGGGGACAGCTTGAGTCTGTAAGGATCAGTGGTTTAGTCATAACTCCTACACAAGACATCAAACTCGAACAAGAAAGTGTTAGGATCTTCGGTCACCAAGCCATAGAAAACAAGCAATGCAGAAGGTGGTATATTTTTTAGAGTAGCAGCCCATGCTTGGTCTGGGATAGGGAATTCAAACGTCACTTGTCCTAGAGGATCATCTACTACAGGATCTCCCATGGTTCTAAAAGTCCCTTTTGTGGCAGTGGAGGAAGCTGATGGAGATGTAGGAGGTGTTGATGATGTAAGAGGAAACTCTTCTTTAGCACTCTCTACTATGTAGTTGATAAAATCAGTTGTGCCCTCATTATTCTGAGAAGTTGAAGAGAGGAATCTACCTTGGTTATCTCTCTGCCTCTGCATACAGTAATTTGAGCTTTATGTTTCAGCGGTCCTGCATAGTGTTAGTAGAATGCCTGGTGTTTCTTGAAAAATGAATTTATTAAATCTAATTGCTTAAATCAAGATTTAACTATGAAATCATACAAAACTGATAAGACTTATGAAGATAGCACCATCCCCGACAACGGCACCAAAAATGTAGAGGAAAACTAATGTGTTGTAGACTTAAACAAAATCCAGGGTTAAACCTAACTAAATAGTCCACTCTATCATTGCATTCCTACATTGAATTATCAACCAAGGAGTGTAAGCTTATGATGATGCTCACACTATATATGCCTTCAAGACTCATTTCTATCCTAAACTAACTCATACAAACTTATTCTAATTAACTTAATTTACTGAAGTTCACAGAAATGAAAGAACAACAAAAATAGTTAAAAAAACCTAATTGCTATAGGTACCCTCAGCATAAGTTGAAGATAGCTATATTCAACAAAGAATTACAGAATTAACTTGAAATACATAGAATGATAAAAGACTTGACACTAACCTCCAGAGGACTTCAATTATGTATTCTATTCATGAATCACAACTATTAGAAATAGCAATCACGATTTCTTACTTATTTCACAATGCAACATATAAGATAACATGAAATAATTTAACTAGAAATGCATAAATAAATAAGCGAATGTATGAAGTGAGAGTTAGTACCTTGAGTGGACAACTTAGGGAACTATCTCACTTCTTTTGGAAACTAAATCTACTTCAGATCTTCACACATTTCCCATGACACGCAGTTGAATTCAATTCATATCAAAGACAAAATCTTCTTTAGATTTTATTCAAAATAAAAAATAGAGTAACGGCTATATAGATAGAAAGTAAAAATAACAACTAACTAATCAACAAACTCATCCCCTAACTTATACAAAAGTGGGAGAGTTTTATGCGATCTTCCAACTAACTGTGATCATCAATTCATCCCTGGATACCAGGATATAGTTTTGAGATCAACTTATTAATTATGTATAACAAGGAAGTAGAGTCCTATTCAAACAGAAATCCCACACAATGGCTCATGAATGAAAACACATAAGCTGTGGTTATACTTCTAGAACAAGTCTTCTTCTTCTCTTTCATTTATTTTCCACAATGGCCATGTTCTTCTCCATCGATCTTTACTTCTGGCACTTGGACTGCACTTTAATTAATTCCCCTGTTCTGCACTCTGCTACAATTACTCCTTCCTTGATGCTATGTCTTTGCTACACAAGGTTAATTATCCAACATATATACACAAAATAACCTTTCATATTAAACTTATGAAATCCTATCTATATTACATGCATATCAGTAATTTAAATCATCCACTTGATAATATAACCACCATATTCCATTTATCAACATAGGTTTAAAATCTCTGAGAAGTATATGTGAAACAACATATAATAAAGGTAATGTCTGTAAAGTTCTTGCAAGATCATATGAAAAAGTCTTAAAAACATGTAAAAATATTATAAAAGGAAGTCAATATTTCAACCCAACACTACCGTCCCTGAGGGGGCAAATATGTAAGCACAAAAATCACGTACAACCTTCACAAGGACTCCAATGATGACTCACAATCTTTGTCATGTACATGTAAGCGTGAAATAATACCCTCTTAGGAGTGATTCTCTTGGTAGCATGTGGTTTCTTCTTCCTTTAGTTGTTTCCCCTTTGTTATGCTAACCCTTTCCTCACTTTCAACACTTTTCGACACTTGTTGATTCTTGTTTCCTATGCTTGTGACTTAGTCCCTAAACCTTGTATTCATCTTTTGTTGTGGTTTGACCTTTCCCATCCATTCTTTCTTTCCCACCCATCCAACTCACCTTCCAATTGGCTACTGAACATTTTAGGGTTTGAGAGACCGATAGAATACCCTGAGAAAATTTATCTTAAAGTATAATCTCATGACACTTTCAGGAAAAAATAATGGCACCATTGCGTAGCACTTGAAAAATCATGCACTTTCAAAAAAACTGCAACCAAAAAGGAGTCCGTATGTGCCCGAACAAGCTCCTGGAAGTTCAATGACCAATTCAGAAAAATTATTTTAGGGTCGCCCCTTATTAGTTCAAGGCTACCCCTTGGCAATTTGGACTGATGAAAGGGTGACCCACATCATTTGCATCATTTTGACTTGTTTTTAGAGCTTGATGGCTTCCGTATCCCTCCAAAATCATTGTACAACTGTCAATTTTCACCTAGAACACTGTGTAACAAGATCTCCCCTTGTGCAACAGGATCTCTCCCAGGTGACCCTAACTGGTGAAAGGGGCAACCTAGTTGTCTTTTCTAGCTGCGAATTAACTTGAGTTTTTGACCAAAAATAGCTTTGTTTTCACCCATTTTTTCTTTTGTTTGCTTGGATTTTTGCCCCAAAGATAGAGTTAACTATTTCATGCATTCACCCATGCATATTTAATTTATTTTTATCTTTATTTATCAACCCATGCATTCTCTTAACTCCATTTCTTCTTGAGTGATAAGCTATATTGGTTAGATCACTCCAATTTTAGCCCAGATCACTCTTGTGTCTTCCAAATTAACTCTTCAATCAAAGGGAATTAACTCTTCATCAATATCACCTTTCATGACCTCTTCTAACCTATAAATACCCCACACCTCTTCATTATTTCTCAAGTTGGAGAATGCTCTTCCCTTATTCACAAGCTTTTTCAAGCTTCTTCATAGGCCTTTGAGTCTCTTTCTTTAGTTTTCCAAAGATTCAAAGCTTTCATTGTTGCATAGCTTTAAAGATCCTCCTTTTGGGAGGCAATTTCATTTGTACACACAATTCTTGCAATTTATTGCTCTCCAAATCAAGCATCCATATGATCACATACATTAGAGCTTTTTGCTTTTATTTGTTATCTCATCTAGCTTTTCTAAAAGCTCGTTTTGTGTCGATACGTTGCTCACATCACAAGCCATAGTGCTCATCAAGCTCTCATTGAGCTAATTTCAAAGCTTCAAAAGGTTCTTTTGCTTCTCTTTTCTTATTGTTTCCAAGAGAATCACCTCACTGGTGCAAGAGGATTAGAGGTTTCCATACGAGGATTTTTGAGGGTAGTGGAGGCTCACACGTCTTCTTTTATTCCAGGTTCATTTTTTTTTATTTCATAGTAATTAGATAATCAAACTTTACTCTCAGGAACAGTAAATACATGTTTTTTCCTTGATAGTCTACGTAGATTTGCATTGTTAAAGTAGTTCCCCTTTCAAAAGTTCATAGATTAAAAGCAATTTCCCTTTCCTAGAGTAAATCGTTCTACTTATTCAGAAAACAAAACCAAAAACATAGATTTAATTGCATTAGGTAACTTCATATTAGATTGCATTCATTTTCTAATTCCTAGAATAGAAAAAAGCACTTTCATTTCTATAAATAGAAAAAAGCACAAAAAAAACATTTTTGCACTCATATAGGCTTGCATGCATACAAAAATAGAAAAGAACAAAAACATTAGCAGTGTAGAAGGTTTACAAACCCTTGGTCCCAACACAAGGTCAAGTTTAGTCAACATTAGTCAAAACCTTTGGTTCCATCACAAGGTCAACACAAAGTCAAAAAAGTCAAACCTTAGGTCACACAAACCCTAAGTTGAAACCCTAGGTCAAGTCAAGGTTAGCTTAAACCATCTCTCTCTTGTTTAGGTTCTCAAATGTGCCCAAGACATAGAGGTGAGTGGGTGAGGACAATCCTCGACGAGATAGAGGAGATCTACCCTAAACAACAAGACCAACTTGTAATTCAATAACAACAAGAAATATTCAGAGAACTTCAAATACAAGAAATCATCCAATAATACGAAAGACAACATCAACTTGAATAAAATATTAATGAGAACAACAATCAACCCACACAACATTGGAACATCAATAACCCAAACAAAAGAACGATGACTAGTGACCCTTCAAGTCATATAATTATTTTTACAACAACGATCACAGAGCACCGCATTCAAACAAATGCACAATAAAGGCCCCAAGACTAGATGACCACTCTCTGCGAAGTCTAGCTCACAAATGAGCCAGACCACCTTCGTGTCTTGCCTCCTCTCGATTGGCTACTTCCACAAGAGTGAGAGTGATGTGGATGTTCATCTCGTGGCAAGGAGAGAGGGCCCATGTGCGTGCCAAAGCCGACTCGACTGCCCCAGGCCACTGAGTCATGTTTTTGAGTGTACAAGAACATGGGATGTGCTATGGGATATTTGTTTTTTTGGAAACAAGACGTGAGTCCATTATTGGATGGGAAAGGTGAGGTGGTGGATAGAAGTTGTTTCTTTCTTATGAGAGAACCACCATGGATGAAGGTAGTGGGACCAAGGGGATATGATGATGGATTTGGGATAGGTTCGATAGGGGATGATGAAGGATCAATAGGAGATGGATTTGGAATGCTTGGATCTTGAGTATCATTATGCTCATTATGATGTGATGTGATAGGATCCAAGTTATTTGTTTGATTATCTATGTTTCCTTGGGGACCAAGCGTCTCATCATGGGAAGTGGATGTGATTGGATGATGGATAGAGCTAATTGGATGATGGATAAGAGTGATGTAGGTTTCTTTCTTGTGAGTGGTTGTGGGATCATAGATGGGATTAAGTGAACTAGAAGGAATTTGGATTTCCTGCTCATGGATAAGATCTTGGTCATAGATAATATCTTGATCATGGAGAGGATTAGCATGGATAGTTTAATATTGGTTATGGATAGGGTAAGTGAGGGGTGCTTTGATCTTGATTTGATTGGGGAGTAAGAGGGGGTGATGGCGGTTCACTAGGAGATGTTGGAAGATAAAGGATGGGATCGGTGCAGATGGGTTGGTGGTGCGGAGCACCTACAAAGTCATGTTTTCGTTTGTAATAAGGTCTATTTGACCAATGCTTTTTCATTTCAGTTGTAGCTAGGTCTATTTTGTAAGTCTCAAGTGACTTAGGGGACATTTGTCAAGTTGTAATCGCATAATGCTAAAAATAGTAATAATGCCAAAATAAGGCAGTAGGGTAGTTTTGGTTGGTTGTCTCCCAGCCGCTTGGAGCTAGTGTGGTACTACTCAGGGCGAGTCGATAAATGCCCAGAGAAATGATCAAATGAGGATTGAATGTAACCAGATTGAAGTAGTGGAAATTGAATGTGATTGCAAAGTACTTAGGAGAAATAAAGTAATTTTGTTATGTTAATTAGTTTTCTATTTCCTGTAACTATAGATCACGCAACTATAGATTTCCATTTATTTTTTGCATTTTCCCATTGTTGCCGTATGTTGCCGTGAAGCATTCCACTGGTGAGATTTCTGTCGAAATCAGTGGAATGGCTTCAATGTATCAGTATTCATTTTGTTCTTTGTTTTGTATTTCCTGTTCAATAGTGCAGTTGATCTAGATTGAGGGGTTCGCGCAGTAAGGACGTCCTAGCATCTTCATGTGCTAGGGTTCGCAGAAGGAAGTTGTGCGACGGTAGTTTTGGTGATTCAGCCTAAGGTTATGGGCGTTCATTGATGGAACCGTCCCTACAAAAGTGAATGCCATCGGGGCTTTGGGAAATGATGAGAGACTTGGCCGATGGAAAAGTTTGGCAGCTCACATGTGAAGTTTTGCTGATCGTGAGAAATTAGGGCATCGGTCTGTGGTTTCCTGTTGTGCGCTCCTCATCATATTAGTATTAGAGCTTGAAAAGATTTGGGTGGCAATTCAAATTGACGATTTGCAGGACTGTTGGTGTTTGAGTACTGTCTGTGAATGTTTATGTTAGACAGAGACAGCGACACAGAGGCGGAGAGGATGCCTCCCAAAAATATGTCGTAGGACGCCGTCAAGAAGTTGATCGAGGAGATGCTTGAATCCAAGTTGGGAGAGTTCAAGCAGTCCAAAGGCAAAGATAGAGAAGATGAAAGTGACAACGATGAAGGAGATGCAGAAATTGGTGAAACCAGTAAAAAGGCAGAGGAGATACCAGCAGACCAGAGGGCATTTTTAAATGCATTGAAGTCAGTCAATAGGGACACCATAGATGGGTTACCTATGTACAGTGGAAGTATGGATGCTAAAGAGGTGATTGACTGGATTGAGGCATTGAACAATCACTTCGAATACAAAAAAATTCCTGACGATAAGAGGGTTAAATTGGCAAAGGCAAGGTTGCAGGGATCTGCTCTTGCATGGTGGAATTATGTACAAGGAGAGAGAATCAAGGAGGGAAAGAATATGATAACCTCCTGGGAGAGGATGAAGGCCAAACTCAAAGCACAGTTCTTACCCCTAGACTATGATGTGCAGATGTATAAGAAATTGTAGAACCTCAGATAAAGAGACCTTGATGTGAATGCATACACACAAGAGTTTCATAAACTCAGCCTCATATCAAAGAGACAAGAAGAAGAGTCAGAGAAGGTAGCCAGGTATTTAAATGGCCTAAGGATGAACATCCAAGATGAGATCAGCATCTTAGCACTAGAAACAGTGAACAAGTGTTTCCAAATGGCCTTAAGGGCTGAAGAGAAGATAAAGAGGAAGAGTGAGCAGAATAATGGAGGTAGAGGTGGAAGGAATTTTAGAGGCAGAGGAAATTTTGGAGGAAGAAGTCCTAACCAGAGGCCTAGTGGTGAGTCTAGCCAAGAAGAGCAAGTTGGGGACTCAAGTAGCAGAGGAGGCTACCGAGGAAGAAGGCCTAATGGAAGAGGTGGGACAAATGGATCAGGTAGAGGATCCAAATTCTCCAATATGAGAGGTTATAACAGCAATCAGATAGGGCACCCAGCATACAAGTGTCCAGAGAAGGCCTCGACTTCTCATGTTGGTGAGAAGAGAACCACTTTGACTCAAGAAGATGCAAGGATTGTGACATCTCCTGAAGTGAATTTAGCATCAAAAGTAGGAGAAAATCTGATGATCAAGAGGACGCTGCTCAAGGAACCAGTGCAGGTAGAACCATCACAAAGAAGGGCTTTGTTTAAGATCAACTGCAAGATCTAAGGTAAGGTTTGTAAAGTCATTGTTGACTCTGGTTCTACGGATAATATCATATCTTTGGAAGCAGTAAATAAGCTAAATTTGGAAAAGATACCCCATAGCAGTCCATATAAAGTTAGTCGGTTGAATAAGGGGCAGCACATACTCATCAATGAACAAGCATGGGTAGAATTTAGTATTGGGGGGTATAGAGACAAGATCTTGTGTGGCATCCTTCCTATGGATGCTTGCCATCTTTTACTAGGCAGACCATGGCAATTTGACAGAAAGGCTCAGCATGATGGAGAAGAGAATGCTTACTCATTTCAAAAGGATGGTATGACTTATAGGATACAATCATTGGTAGAAGGGGATCCACAGCATGAAGGGTCTAGTGTAATGCTGGTAGGAGAAAAAGAATTCCTGGACACATTACAGGAAGGTGATGGAGTAGGTTTTGCTTTGATTGTGAAGCCTAAGGAGGAAAAGAAGCAAAGTGTGAGAGAAGTAGGGCCTAAAGAGGTCAAAGATTTGCTTGAAAGTTATAAAGGAGTGATTGCAAAGAATATACCTGATTCCCTACCACCAATCAGAGACATTAGCCATCAGATAGATCTTATACCAAGAGCAGTACTTCCTAATAAGGAAGCATATAAAATGACCCCTCAGCAAAATGAGGAGATAGCCAGGCAGGTTCAAGAACTTTCAGATAAGGGGTTAATAAGAAAGAGTTTGAGTCCATGTGCAGTCCCCACCTAGCACCAAAGAAAGATGGAAAATGGAGATTGTGTACTGATTCTAGGGCAATAAACAGGATAACCATCAGATACAGGTTTCCTATTCCTACAATTGAAGATCTTATGGATTGTTTGGGAGGTGCTACCTATTTCTCTAAAATAGATTTGAAGAGTGGGTACCATCAGATAAGGATAAGAGAAGGGGATGAGTGGAAGACAGCTTTCAAAACCAATGAAGGGATGCCGTTTGGTCTTTCAAACGCCCTAGTACTTTTATGAGGTTGATGAACGAGGTGTTGTAGGATTTCATTAGAAAATTTGTGGTAGTCTACCTTGATGATATTTTGGTGTTCAGTAAGACAAAGGAAGAGCACTTGAAACATTTGGAGATAGTCTTGAAAAGGCTGCAAGATCAGAAGTTACTAATAAATTTGGAAAAATGTGACTTCATGAAGCAAGAGTTGGTGTACCTAGGTTTTGTCATCTCTAAGGGTGATTTGAAAATGGATCCTTCCAAGGTAGAAGCTATTTTGAATTGGCCTACACCTAGGACAGCAGGAGCGGTTAGAAGTTTCCATGGTTTGGCCACATTTTACAGGAAATTCATTAAAAACTACAGTGACATTTGTGTACCTATGTTGGAGACCATCAAGGGTGGAGGTAAGATGAAGTTTGTGTGGACAAAAGAGGCAGATAGAGTTTTGAAAATCTAAAATAGAAAGTTGCTGAATTCCCTATTTTGGTATTACCTGATTTTAATAAGGTTTTCACAATTGAATGTGATGCAAGTGGATTGGCCATAGGAGCAGTATTGAGCCAAGAAGGCAGACCAGCAGCCTTCTTCAGTGAAAATTTAAATGAAGCCAAGAGGAAATACTCCTCTTATGATCTAGAGTTGTATGCTATGGTACAAGCTCTAAAGAAATGGAGGCACTACTTGCTTCCTAAGGAATTTATTGTGTACACTGACAATCATGCTCTTAGTTTTTTGAATGGACAAGAAAAGCTCAGTCATCGGCACATGAAATGGGTGGAAAGTCTTCAAGCCTACACCTTCATCATCAAACATAAAAAAGGAATAACCAATAAGGTTGTTGATGCTTTAAGTAGAAGAGTGTTGACAGTCCAAGAAGTGCAGCTACAAAGTATGGGTGTTGAGTCACTCAAAGGACTGTATGAAGAGGACCAAGATTTCAAGGAAATTTACAGTGTATGTAATGCGTTCGCCAATGCTTTCCACAACGAGTTTTCAGAGTATACATTACAGGATGGACTTTTGTTTAAGGGAAGTCAACTTTGTATCCCTAAGTGTTCAATGAGGGATAATATTGTGAAGGAAAAACATAGTGGTGGTTTAGGATGACATTTTGGGCTCAATAAGACCTTAGATCTTGTCAGAAGGTTTTACTTTTGGCCAAAGATGCAATCTGATGTCAAAAGGTTTGTTGAGAGTTGTATGATTGTCAGAGAGCAAAGGGAGTCTCAACCAATGCAAGACTATACCAACCTTTGCTCATACCAAACAGACCTTGGGAAAGTTTGAGTATGGATTTTGTGATGGGATTGCCCAAAACAAGGATGGGTTATGACAGTGTGTTTGTTGTGGTAGACAGGTTCAGCAAAATGGCACACTTTATTCCTTGTAAGACCACCAATGATGCTAGTTACATTGCAGGTTTGTTCTTTAAAGAAATTGTTAGGATTCATGGATTACCTCTGAGTATTGTATCTGACAGAGACGTCAAATTTGTGGGACATTTCTGGAGAACTTTGTGGAAAAGATTTGGTACAAATTTATCTTTTAGTTTGGCCTATCATCCTCAGACTGATGGCCAAACTGAGGTTGTCAATAGGTCATTAGGCAATCTGTTGAAATGTTTAACAAGAGAACATGGCAGGAGTTGGGATGTGGTACTCCCACAAGTAGAATATGCCTATAATGATTCTACAAATAGAAGTACAGGGTTAAGTCCTTTTGAAGTTATCTATGGTAGTCATCCTAGAGGTATTTTTGAATTGCGAGATGTTCAAGGGATGGACAAAAGGAGTGGACATGCTGATACATTTGCAGAGGCTATGCAAGAGATCCATCAACAAGTTCAAGATGCTCTACACAAGAACAATCAGAAGATCAAGGCTAGAGTGGATCAAAGACGAAGGGATGTGCAGTACCAAATAGGAGATATGGTCATGGTTCATCTCAACAAGAACCGACTACCCAAGGGAAGCCACAGCAAGTTGATGATGAGGAAAATTGGACCTTGTCAGATTCTGGAAAAATATGGTTGTAATTCTTACAAAATTGAACTCCCTAATGATATTGCTATTTCACCTATCTTTAATGTTACTGAGCTGACCTTATATCAGAGTCTTGATATAGGAGAAGAGACAACAGATTCTTTCCTAGACAATGCAGAGTGGGTGCAGTCTTTACCACCTACGGAACCACCAAAGATGTAGTGTATTTTGGATAGCAGGATAGCCAAAAAGACCAGAAATCAGACATATTTTGAGCACTTGGTCAAATGGAAAGGACTTCTAGACTCAGAAGCCACATGGATGCTGGCAGAAGACATCAAAAAGCAGGGTGCTAATTTGCAACAGTTAGTCTCTAAGAGGACTTGAGACAACTTTCACCCAGGGAGTATGGTGCGGAGCACCTACAAAGTCATGTTTTCGTTTGTAATAAGGTCTATTTGACCAATGCTTTTTCATTTCAGTTGTAGCTAGGTCTATTTTGTAAGTCCCAAGTGACTTAGGGGACATTTGTCAAGTTTGTAATCGCATAATGCTAAAAATAGTAATAATGCCAAAATAAGGCAGTAGGGTAGTTTTGGTCGGTTGTCTCCCAGCCGCTTGGAGCTAGTGTGGTACTACTCAGGGCGAGTCGATAAATGCCCAGAGAAATGATCAAATGAGGATCGAATGTAACCAGATTGAAGTAGTGGAAATCGAATGTGATTGCAAAGTACTCAGGAGAAATAAAGCAATTATGTTTTGTCAATTAGTTTTCTGTTTCCTGTAACTGTAGATCGCGCAACTGTAGATTTCCATTCATTTTTTGCATTTTCCCATTGTTGTCGTATGTCACCGTGAAGCATTCCACTGGTGAGATTTCTGTTGAAATCAGTGGAATGGCTTCAATGTATCAGTATTCGTTTTGTTCTTTGTTTTGTATTTCTTGTTCGATAGTGCAATTGATCCGGATTGAGGGGTTCGTGCAGTAAGGACGTCCTAGCATCTTCATGTGCTAGGGTTTGCAGGAGGAAGTTGTGCGATGATAGTTTTGGTGATTCAGCCTAAGGTTACGGGCATTCACTGACGGAACGTGTCCCTGCAAAAGCGAATGCCATCGAGGCTTTGGGAAATGATGAGAGACTTGGCCGATGGAAAAGTTCGGCAGCTCACATGTGAAGTTTGTCTGATCGTGAGAAATTAGGGCATCGGTATGTGGTTTCCTGTTATGCGCTCCTCATTAGTTGGTCACAAGATGAGAGGGGATTTGGGATGGGATTAGATGGGATGTTTACATCTTTATTAGGATGGGGGTTGGTGTTTCCACATGCTTTGAACTAGGCCCTTGACATATCTCTTGGGTTTGTATAGGAATGGAAGCTTCTTGGATGGGCTCAATAAGCTTTGGATGTTCGACAAAATGGCTACATGATGGAGTTTGACTTAGACTTATGGTAGGAGACTCTTTAATAGGCTTCATAGGGGGTGAATGGGATGATGATTTTTTGCATAGGACTAGGAGATTCTTGGATAGGCTCAAGGATAGGCATTGGAGTGCATGATGGTGTTGGAGTAGTAGACTTGTTACTAGGAGGCTCTTGTTCATGATTGATGAGCTTGGGTATGCTTGTGCTAAAGGGGGATGACATAGGATGAATGACAATGGATGGCTCCATAGCTTTGCTTTTGCTTTTGGATTTTGCAAATAGTCTTTGGAGAAGATCCTTCATGGATTCATGGGTTGATAGATTAGGGCTTGGAAAGTTTGATGGTGGATTAGATGGTGGGTGGACTATAGGGTTTGATGGATTAGGAGATGGGTGGACTAATGGGTTAGATTTGAGAGGATTGGAGGGATATGGTGATGGAGGGATTAGGATTAGGATTAGGAGGGTTAGAGAAACATGGTGAAGGGATTATAGGGTTTGTTGGGTTGGGATTAGATATAGTTTGTTGAGGTGGCATGGATAAAGGTATGGTAGATGGGTAGGAGGTTATGGAAGTGACTTGGTAAGTGGGTTAGGGTGAGAGGTATGGATAGGTGGAGGTTGAATAGGTTTGAGTTATGGATAATGTTGATGTATAGGTTGGTTGTGATGGCATGGTCACATAAGAAGATGAAAGTTGGTACAAGATTGATGGGGATACTGAATAATCTTGAGAATCTCCAATAATGGGATGTGCTAATGGCTTATGATGAATGAGATCTCTACATTTTTTCTTAGTGATAGGATCAAATCCTTCATAGATACATTTAATTTCTTGTATTTTGGCATAAGGATACATGGTGTTCTCAGTTGTGGATGAGATGATAAGGGATGGTTGGGGATCAAATGTCAAGACCTTAAAATGATTTGAATTGATTGGATAGGGATGATTTTCTATGCTTAAGATAGACTAATGATCTTAAGCAAGAGGGTTGATTGGATTGGATTGGATTGGATTTCTACTTAAGATAGACTAACATTCTTAAGTAGGAATCAATGGTTGGGATTGTGGATGAGGATTTAGATGGATTATGGTTGGGATTTTGAATGAAATTTTGATGGGATATGAAGGAGGTTAAGTCCTTAACCAAATTTTGATATGCAAATGATGATTTTCACTAGGGATTGGATACTTGATAGAAATGGATAATGGATGATGGATGATTGGCTTGGGATGAGGGATCAATGGATTAGATTAGGATGGGATTAGGTGGATTAAAATGATGATGGAGGATTGGCTTAAGTTTGACAATGGGGTTATGATTAGGATGGTGATTGTGATTAAGAAGATGCTTAGGTGGATAAAGTGGATTAGGGTTAGCACCTTGATAGGATTTGGATAACTTGATTAGGATTAGGGTCCTAGATGATGGATTAGGGATGGATTGGAGATAGGTTGGGATGATGTGATTGGATGATTAAGATGATTGGGATAATTAGGATAGTTAGAATGAGGTGATTAGGATGATTAAGGATGGGTGATGTGGATGATTAGGGATAAGATGATAAGGTGATTGGGATGATTAGGATGATGAATAAAGATGAAGTGATTGGACATGAGAGAGATGATTATGATATCATTGGATGATTAGGTGGTCATTAGGATGAAATGGATAAATGAAGATGATTAGGACAGTTAGGGGTGAATAGGATTATTAGGATAGGTAGGATGAAGTGGATATATGGGATAAGTGATAAGATGATTAGGATGAGGTGGTTAAAGGTGATTGGAATGATTAGGATGAAGTTTATTGGATTGGTTGAGGATTAGGATGAAGTTGTATTGGATTGGATGAGGATTAGGATGAATTTGGATTGGATTGGATGAGGATAGGATGAAATTGGATTGGATTAGAAGGTGATAATGGATGGTCTAAGCTTGACCTTGAGCTAGGTTGTAAACAATAATGTTCATACACACATGTATAGGTTTGCAATAGATTTTGATTAGGATTGAGCTCCTGCAAATGATCACACACGTAAAACACAACAACACCCTAGATTATTCAAGTAGGAGTATCTTTGTAGTCTAAGCCCACACAATAGAATACCTATCCTTATTCCTACCTAACTAGGAATACTTCACCAAGATCGGATAACTAGGGATAAAGGCATTGCACCTAATTTCCCTTTGTTTGGAGGTCATGATACCTTGCCCAAAGAATCCTTCTATCTCTACTCAAGGAGGTACATGGTGAGTATCTTCAAGCTTGTTACTGAACCTTGCACCACACTAGAAGACAATAGGAAGGTCTTAAGCTAGGATGTACAAGTTTGCTAAGGGAGTCCTCAATATACACAAGGTACGAGGGGCACAAGTCCATGAACACTAGTTTGTTTAAGGCATGTGCATAAGCGATTAAGAAAATGTCACTTCACCTTGTGTCTAGAATTACCCAGGGCCCCAAGGTTGTGCCAATGACTACGTGACTAGATTGAGGTACAAATTTCACTCTCCCCACTTTGATATACCCCATTGGAACATGTGATTGAGGTTGTACCTTAGGGTGATAAAATCCCCAAGCGGGCCTCCTAAAGGAAAAGGTAATACAAGGTGTTTTTTATCCTCAAGATCACCAAGTGGTGCTAGAGGAGAGCATACACACATAAGCACACCTTGGGTTTCAAAAGTGAATGTAAGTGGTGTTTTTGATCCCCAAGATCGCACTAGGTGCAAGGGGAGAGCATACACACACTCTTGATCCACACAAGCAAAGATTAATTCCCTTAGATAAAAATTATGTCTATGAATAAAAGTGGCTCAAGGGTATTTTTATTCCCAAGATCACACTAGGTAGAAGGGAAGAGCATACACACCCTAAGTCACAATCAATTCCACCAAGCAAAGAAGACACAATATTTTGATAAGATATGCCTTCGACAAGTGAAATCCTACAACAAACGTGTTAGTAGTTTGAGATCTGATCTTTGACAAGCATAAACAAGTTGCACAACTAGGTTAGTTCCAAAAAAAACCCGAGTTAACTATAAAAAAATGATAAAACAAAAAGCATGTAATTACAGCCAAGGGCATGGAATCAAACAAAAGTGTGAAAACAAAACACAGGCGCTGAGAAATAGAGAATGTTATGCCTTTTGACAAAGGTGTGTCGACACCAAACAAAGGCAAGTTGACAACAAACAAAGGTGAGCTTCTAGAAGACAAAGGTGAGCTTCTGAAAATAAAGGTGATTTGATATCTGACAAAGTCACCTAGATATCGGATAAAGGTACCCTTCTAGAAAAAAGTTTAGATTTGTAAAATAGACCATCAAATTTGACAAAAAAACTAAAAATAAAAGATACAATGAAGACATCAGAAGGATCTAGTTTCCAGAAAACCAAATAAGACCGATGAAAACCTTGTACAAACAAAGGCACCCCACCTCGTTAGATGATAAAGGTGAGGATATGTGACTCAATGTCAAAACCTTGCAAAACTAACTGTTAGACCAGCAAACATCCAAATCTGTGGGTTAGTAGTGAAAATACATTAGATTATGTAGAAAAAACTAGAAAACCCTAGCCACAGAAAAAGGCGAGCTTCTAGATGACAAAGGTGCTCTAATTTGTGACAAAGGCAAGCTTCTGGGTGACAAGGGTGCCTAGGAAACAGATAAGGGTGCCTAGGAAGCTAACAAAGGTGTGGAGCTCGAACATGAGTGCAGATTGATAGTCGTAGGCACTGACTTGTAACTTTCAAGCAAAAATGAGAGAATTTCTTCCCAAAAAAGGATTAGTTCAAGGATGTGCATCCCACTAGGCGTGCCAAAATGTAGAACATAAAATGAAATGAAGAAAACAATAGAAAGATGAATGCAATATTACAACCTTTCACCTCAAATCATCGTTTCTCCTCGATAGAGCAGAGGTAGCATGCTCCCAAATGCAACCTAGCTATGCTTAATGATATGATGTTGATTGCTTAGTATTTTAGCAGCATAATGATACTTGAGGATTACTTATATGATGAGAGATGATGATTTGGAAAACATGATGTTACTTTGGATGTGTTGACATGTTATGACTTGATAGAGGTTTGATTTATAGATGCTTGATTGATAGGATGGATGGCTAGGATTAAGAGGTGGAGGATAGGGCAAGGATAGGGCATCCTTATGTGAACAGTTGAGATTTGGAGTTGTAGTATGATAATGAATGGTTACGATTAAGAGGTGGTTTGAGTTTTGGGACACTCATTTATTGATTGTGGCAAGTGGATGAGGATAAGGACAAGTGGGAGATAATTGATTAAGTAATAAAATTATTTAATCAATTATGAGAGACATGTGACATGGGAGGATAAATTAATTAAATAAATAGAATTTATTTAATTAATTTTGGCTAAAATGGATAATAGATAATTTAATTAAATAAATATGATTTATTTAATTAAATTGGGTAATAAGATAAAATGGATTAATTTAATTAATTAAATAAATATGAATTATTTAATTAATTTGGGATAAAGGGGGACCTAGGATAAATGTGTCACAAGGTGATGTCGACATGGTGTTGAAAGTGATGTGGGATATGTCATTAGAACATGGATAATTTTAGGTGTCTACACATCTTGTATAACTATTTTATTAATCTAGAAATATAAATACCATGTTACTTCATTGCTTCTAAATGAATTTTTCAATACAATTATACACATTTAGATTTATAATGAAAAAATTTCCTTACAAAATGAAGGTTTGTTGTGTATATAGCTTTAACAAAAAAACATACATACATTAAGCAATGGAAAATAATTTTCATTCACTTGACTCTAAACACAATATATAAAATTGAGATAGAAGTTTCTCAAATGTGTTCATATTTCAAACCCATTTACAATGGGGTCTTCAAAAATAACCCATGTGTACAACAAGTCTTCCATGAAGGATATATTCTAAAAAAATAGTCTCAAATCTGTAATACATAAAAATCAAAGGCCTCACATGACTAAATCTAGCTCACCACCCAACTGTAGGACTTGCAAGTAAGTCCACCCCCAAGTTACGAGGCTCTCAAGAAGCTAGTTTGCACATCACAAATCACATAGGTCAATGACACAAATCTACAAACTACCTATATGGCCAACACACACAAATGGACCTTCACAAGATCCATATTCAAAGGGAACTCAAGGGGACTCAATAACGTTTTGGAGAAAAGAATGAAAATAAAATACCCATCTTCTCCAACCAAAAGCCAAAACTCTCCATAATCTCCACAATATTATTCACCCAAATCACATAATCAACTCAACACAAATATACTATAAAATATTCATATATTCTATCTTCACAACCCAACCACCACAACCACATAGGTGCTCATGCCAAACACATACTACAAAAAATTTTCCCCAAGAGAGATTCCACACCTCTCTCAACCTTAGCATAGGGGTGGCTCTTAACCCAAGTAGAAAGATCTGCACCCAACACAACCTCTTGCTCAAAAAGACCATATAAATAATAACAACACATAAAGTGGTTTTCACACACAAAAACAAGAAGATTTACAACTAAATTTCTTTATTTTAACCACAAATAATACTACTACAATATAAAAATGGCATGAAAGTCTACCTCTATGCTTCAACCAAGTTAGGTGAAGCCTTGATTGAATTTCTTCTAACTTTCCTCACTCCAAGCTCCCAAGTTCTCCTTCCAATCCTTCCTCTTCCAAAACCCTTGTTTTCTCAAAATATAAAATTTCTAACAATAGAAAGCCAACCCCAAAACAAGCTTCCAAAATAAAATAAATTAAAATAAAACTAGGGTTAGGTTTTGACTTGCAACTCAAATTTAGGTTTTGCCTCCCAAAAATTCATCACCTATCTTCTAAGACACTTTTCAAGCCTCTAGATACTTAATATTTTTTAAAGATACAAACATAGGCCCCACTCATAGGTTATCACTATAGAGATTTAATTTTACACAAATAATAAGTAAAAAAAACAATTTATGACCCCTAAAACTCCCTCTTAAGTTCAAATATGAGATTTGACACAAGGGAATTTAACCACACCTCACATAAAATAATAAAAATATAATAAAAAAAATAATTAACATAATCACTCGCAACAATTTTTGCACAAGAAGACCTTAATCCTTTATTAGGATAAGGCCTGAGTACACTAGGAAAACACAATAGTGGTTTCTTGAGGAACCTTTACAATTTTTCCATTGGTCATGGAAATTAAATTGCGCACTTCAACACAAACGTTAATACATCTAAGATGATAGTTGAAACAACATTCATAATAAAATTAATATATATTCATCATAAATATTTCTTAATTAACAATATTATCATAATTAAATGAAAATTCAAACGACACATTTAATCCATCATCTAGATCATACTAATACAAAATTGCATAACCACATCACATTTAACCAATTACGATACAAATTAAACATACACAATTATTTTTATTCAAAATTCATTACATAATAAACAATTAAAATCCGTACCCTCTAATCCAATGAAGTATAATTAAATCTATAATTAATAATTAACTACGTCATCATCAATAATCCATAAAATACCAATCCAACATGATATTAGTAGAAACATAGTCTATAATCATAATAACATGAAAAGTTATGTCCATAAGTGTTATAAGTAAATAAGCCTATCAAACTAAAACATGATTGTAAAGAGAAAATGTGGGCCTCACAATGAAGATGTCATAAGAAACTACTAGGATGATTTGGAAAGGGTTGTGCTTTAAAGGAGATGGATGTGAATTCAATCTACTAAGGATTAAAGGAAGCAATTGGACCCTAATTACAAGCATGCTTTTAGTGAGATTGTATATCATCTTGAGAGGATGAGAAAGAAGCTTGAAAGTGTAGATATTTTGTCTCAAAGGCCTAAGATATGTTATCATCAATCAAGGCTTTTAAAAAATAAATTAGGCATGCCCCTCCATCAAAAGTTGTAGTTTTTTATGTTCCCACTACATCAAAGGTGCTACTAAGAGACATTAATCAAAATGAATAGAGAGGAAGGGAGAAAATTCAAAGGTGTGTCCCACTTTAGGCCAACTTATTAGCAGAAATGAATTTAAGAATTTCTAACTAGAAGTCAATTTTGGTTCAAAATATGTTCTAGTTAGATTCATTCCAAACTAAATTAGGTCTATGCCACATCTTTTCTAGCCGGAAGTTTCCATTAGATCCTATATGGTATCACTTTGTTGTTAATTTATTAGAAAAATGAAATTATTTAAAAAACTTAATGTTCCCACAACTCCTACTCACATAAATAACATTTAAAAAATCTAAAAATACCCTTTCGTAGATTTATAAGTGTGGTTTTCAAAAAAAAAAAATTTAATATTTTAATTAGTGTTTATGTTTTCTTTTTTATTTTTACTAGAAGTAAGTCATTAGCACCGAAATATAAGGTTGATTATCTTCTCAAGAAAAAATAAGTAGTTTATTTTAAAATTTTGAAAAAAAATGATGCACAAGAGGAGAGATCCATGTTAAAACAATATAATCATTTTCTATCTCAGTTAAATAGTTAAGACAAGAAGTGGAGGCCCCTCGAAATAGTTGTGTTTTTAGTACATGCGACTTTCAATATTTAAAGTAAAAAAATATTTATTGAAATAGAAAAAAAAATCTACACACTAAAGTTTCAAGTTATAAATATGAAAAAAAAAATTGAAGTAAAAAAAATTAATATAAAAAAAGGAGGCCCCTTTAACCTCATTTTTCAACATTTTATTAGCAACTAAATTATAGTGTCAATTTTACAAAAAAACTATATTCAAAAAAGTTTTTTTAAATACAAACATAAAATACACTAAAAAAATATACATTTCATTAGTTTACATCATTTTACAATTCAAAACATAAATGTCACTTTCTAGTGATTCAAGTTAAAAAGATAAATCAGTGTTGGACATTTCCTTTATAAAAGTGGGACACAACTTTGAACATTCACCCAACACTAACTGAACTATGATGGTTGATCAAGTATTTGATATTCCCTCATTACCATGTGTATCATGTATGGAAATGTCAAGTGAGAAGTATGTGGCAATAGAGCAATTTTAAGGTGAGGTGCATTCTCTCGTCTTCATTGTTAAACTTAATTTAAGCTAATCATTTATCAAACTTACACTTGAATCAATTATTTGATCTCTAGGTCTAGATGTGAGACAATAATAAAGGAAAGTATAGGTAAGCGTGCGTCCCAAAATGTCATTTCTGGGAACAATACATACTTTCTATGTAGACTACTATCTCGATGGGGCAAATATGTAAGCACTTAAAAATGCACTAGCCACATGGTAGTCCAATGATAATTTGGTGATCCATCTCATAACCCTCAAAGGCATGCATTACACTTCTCTCAACAATTTCACACTTGATGATGCATCCTCTAGTCTATTTAGCTCCCTTTACTATCTTTTCCAACCTCCAAACTAAGTTCCAGGACTTTGCATTTGTTAGAAAACCTTTTATTGATCCTCAATTAGAGGGTCACCTGAGAGATCTTAGGGTCACTTGAGAAACCTATCCTTAAGTTGTAGGGTCACCCAAGCAATCTAACCTGGCAAAAGGGGAGACCCTTTCATCTTTTTGCATCATGATCTCTTTCAGTTCTAACTAGTTTACTTCTATTTTATCTTCTAATTAGGAGTTCTCTCTTGTCTAACTAAACCATAATTCCCCCTAACTATATCTCTTCTCCCAATTAGTTTGCTGTTCACTTCCTCATTCCTTAGTGATCTCTCAATCGATCTCTTGTTTTCTTCCCATCAGCCTCTATGATCTTCCAATCAACTCTATAGTTAGCTCCCAATCAGCTGCACCTTTAGTGTTGCTTTCTAAGATATAAATACCACATCCTCTCTTGTTTTAGGGGAGGATTATTATCTTATTTGCATTCTATACCAATGCATTTTTATGCTCCTACATGACTTCGAGAGCCTTTTGTTTTTTTTTGTTTTTTTCCCAAGATTTTAAGCTTCTAGCATACCATTACTAGTTTACCTCAAGAGGAGATTGATAATCAAATTTGCATTCTTGCATCCTTTCTAAGAGCTCTCATTCCCACAACAAATCACCTTTAGATGATCAAGTTCATGCATTGCAGCCCCTATAGTATTTTTATGCTCATACAAGACTTTGAGAGTCTTTTGTTTTTCGTTATCCCAAGCTTCTAAGCTTAAACCACACCAATTTCCCTTATACCCCTATTTTCTTTCCTATCATCAAGTGGAGAATGCTATTGCTACAAAGAAGGATATAGACCAAGTTGGATCCCTAAAGACATAAGCTCAACATCAATATTGATCTTCATTTATAGGTTCTTTATTTTCTTTGAAAAGGTAGATTAGATTAGTAATTGGAAAACTCTCTTCCCCTTGGAAGAGTAAAACTATTATTTTCTCTTGGTTAGATTTAGATTTCTTTCTTTACTAGATCTAGATTTCATTTCTTGATTTGATAGAATAAATGCATTTTGCTTCAATTAGAATAATTCATATTCAAAATTGAAACATGAGAAGATTAAAAACATAGAAAATTGAATTAGGAAGAGTCATCCTAGATTTGCATCCATAAAGAAATTGTATTTTCAACAAAGTAGTAATTAGATCACATTAAAAAATTATAAAAATATAAAAATAAAGTTTCATTCATATCGACTTTGGTTTTGATTGTGGTTAAGTCTTGTTGTCTTGTTGATGGTGAAAATGACATTCGAATTATTAACTTTATTTGCTTTTATTGTGGTTAAGTCTTAATATTAATAATAAAAACAAAAATAAAAGCATATGGTTTACCTGGTGCAATTGTCAACAAGATGGAAGAAGAATATATAGTAGGCTTGGTAGATTCTATGTGAATAAAAATGATTTCTATATGGATAAAAGAAAAGATGGTAATTGTTTCAAGTAATTCCTAGTCCACTGTCTGACCATCATCCAATTGAGACATGTGTTGAGGTAAAATATGATAGCAAGGAAGTTGAGATCAAGAAGGATAATCTTTCAAATTAAACATAGAGCTCTTGGAAAGTAAGGATTGTAGTGATGGAATTAAAACTCTAAGAAATATCGACTTTGGTTTTGATTGTGGTTAAGTCTTGTTGTCTTGTTTATGGTGAAAATGTCATTCGAATTATTAATTTTATTTTCTTTTATTGTGGTTAAGTCTTAATATTAATAATAAAAACAAAAATAAAAGCATATGGTTTACCTGGTGTAATTGTAAACAAGATGGAAGAAGAATATACAGTAGGCTTGGCAGATTCTATGTGAATAAGAATGATTTCTATATGGATAAAAGAAAAGATGCTAACTGTGTTCAAGTAATTCCTAGTCCACTGTCTGGCCATCATCCAATTGAAACATGTGTTGAGGTAAAATATGATAGAAAGGAAGTTGAGATCAGGAAGGATAATCTTTTCAAATTAAACAAAAAGCTCTTGGGAAGTAAGGATTGTAGTGATGGAATTAAAACTCTAAGAAATATATACAAAATGATGAGCAATAGCAGATCTACTATTCAGTACTGGGATAACATGGTCATTAATAGTAAAATTTTGTTTCAAACTATTGGGAGGAAGTTTGCTATGGACATAAGAAGGAAAGAGGTTTCATTACAAGATGAATTGATGAATACAGAGGATGCAATACAAAAAGACACAAATAACCCTGAGCTTATTAGAAAAATTGGGGATATTAAGCACAAAACTAGATGTTTTCAAACACAAAAAGATAAGGGGGCCAAAATAAGAGCTAATATGAATTGGTTGAAAGATGGAGATAAAGGTACTAAGTATTTCAATAAGCTATTGAAAAATAAAAGGAAGACAATGACCATTGGTCCCATTTTAGAAGATGACATATATACTAATGATAATGAGGAAATTAAAAGACTATTTAGGAATTTCTATAAAAAAATATTCTCTGCTGAAGATAATAATGGGGCATGTAGGCAAGCTAAAAGAATGTCTTAGGAAATCATTCCAAAAAAACTAAATGCAGAAATGATAGAGAATCTAAGTAGAGTAATTTCAAAGGAGGAAATTGAAAAAGCTATTTTGAATTTAGAAAATGGGAAATCTCCATGGGCATATGGGTTACTAGTGGAATTTTACAAAGCCAACTTGGATTGGATTGTGGATGATCTATATGATGTTTATGAAGAAGCCTATAAAAGAGGGTATTTGGGCAGAAACATTAATAAGGGGATAATTAAGATGTTGCCTAAGGATGGAGATAAAAGACTCATTAAAAACTGGAGACCTATAAAATTGTTGAATGTTTCATACAAAATTTTGGCTAAAGCTTTAGCTCTAAGGTTGATTGAGATTCTACCTAATATCATTAGTCATACACAAATTGGGTTTATAAAGGGAAGATACATATTGGAAAATTTGGTTTCAAGTTGGGAAGTAATGCAATGGGCAAAGGACACTAATCAGAAAGGAAGTATTTGGCTTTTAGACTTTGAAAATGCATATGACAGAGTAGAATGGTCATTTGTAATAAACTTTTTGGAAGTGATGGGATTCCCTATTTATTTATGTAATATGGTTAGGGTAATGTTTAAGGATGCTAATGATCAAATTGATATAAATGGAACACTGTTAGAAACTTTTGATATAGAAAGGTCTATTAGACAAGATGCCCATTAGCCCCTGCTCTATTTGTAATTGCATCTAAAGCCCTACATTTTATGTTGAGAACAGATTTGATACAAGGCATAATGAAGGGGATTGTGTTGCCTAATAATAAGGAATTATTGAACATTCAATTTGCGGATGATATTGCCTTATTCCCAATTGTTGATAAAGAGAATATGGAAAATATGTCAAAAAGGTAAAAAGTGTTATGTTGTAAAGTACACAACCCATAACTATAACACAATAACAAATATACATCCCAATTTACATTAATATAAAAATATAAAAGATACATCTTCCATATATGTAAAAATATCAACTTACATCTTTCAAATACACGTGCAAAGTCCAGGTGTTAGCACAAGAAATGCAATAAACAATGATACAATCTTTGGATTTCATGCCAAGTAGTTAAATATTTACAATAATAGGGTACATATACAAGAATATACAAGTAATGATCATGACTAAAGTCACTATCGCCGACTGCCACCAACGCACATGGTCATCCGCAAGTTGAAGACGGAAACATGGTCCAGGCACTTTTTCGCCCAACCACGAAGCATTACGCTTCTCTGGAATCCTTCCTAACATGAAGGATACCCAACCTTGCACGAAGTGCCTAGCAACTTGGAAACAATAAGCAGGAGGGAAAAACTAGTGCAACCTAATGTCTACATGCATCTCTAACTACAATGTGCATTATCTCACTATCAGGATGTGGTAGAGAAACATATAAATATAACTAGGCAATTTCATCTATTTCAATGAACACATAGCTTTGGCCAAAGCACTTATGCATACCGATAGATCTTGAAAATAAGATGAACCTTTTCTGATAGCCCACATTCGGCACCCTATCCCGGAAGGTATGCCCAACACACTCAAAGATAGATAAACTATTTTTCTTTTCAAAACAATTCAGGTAACACATGCATTTGCCTAGCAATAGTTACTAATTACTTTCTTGCAAAAATAATGTGAATACACTTTTCAAATAAGTACAAGATATAAAATGATGTATGCATATCATAATTCTAAAAATAAGCTTTATGCATGATTTATTTGAATACCAATATTATCTTTACTCACAATTTTCTAACAATTTCTTGACTTATGCATCAGGGATAAAAGAATTCAGTTATATAATAATAGATGCAAGTATTGATCATATATATATATATCTGGGTTTATATATAACTCTCATTGCATGTTTAAAAAAAATTAAAATACAAAATAAAGATAACTGAGAAAAAGACAAAATGCTACGAGTTTGTGAAGATAACCTTCCAATCCCATGCTGACTCTTTCTTTCTGTTAGTGATATCAGATGCATTCTTAAGCTTGCCTATTTTAGGTAAGGGGTGAGGTCGATCCCTATGTTCATCATTGGGCCAAGAGGCAGGTTCATTGTCACAGTGAACAAAGTAAGTATTCTTATTTTTCCTCTCCAGGATAAGTGTACTAGTTAAAGTATGTAGAAATCTCCACTGTAAAATTTACACTATTCACTCAATGGGAGAGGCACTTTGTTATTACCATTAACTCGCCAAACCTAAAGATTACTAGTACAATCAATAAATGGCTGATGTTCCTTTTTTTAGAGATGCTTTTAGAAGGCCCTTTATATTGAATCTTTGATGTTTTAGCATGGCTATGACTTTGTCTCATCCATCTTTAGATACAATTGTATCTATACTTTGAGGCCACTTGTCAAAATTAGATTTGAACATGACAGTTTCAAAGCCCTTCACAACACGAGTGATGTGAGTTTTTGTGATCGTCCTTGGCTAGTTACTAGTTCTTTTGTGGCTGAGCTTCTAGATTTTCTTTCCTCAAGAGTTGTACTCCTACCCATCCAAATAAATATCTCGACGCCACAATCTACCAAGTAACACTTGTTTGTGTCCAACATTTCTCTTGTCAATGATTGAGTCTCCACTGGTTTCGCATGACTTTTTTGTATGCATAATAGCTTTGCTGGAATAACTTCATCTTGTGGTTCATTAGCATTTGTTAACCTCTTGGTAAGAAGAGCAAATCCATCAAAAACTCCAAAACTCACCAGTTCAAGGTCTACAACAATGTTTGCCATCCTCAATAGCAGCCACTTCACACTTCCCATCGTGATATGAATCTTTGATATACTAAACAACCTCTAATTCTTTGGGAAAGCATAAGAAAGCATAGAATGTTGAATGTAACAGCTCGGGTGGTAAAGCATCCGACTTCACAACATTGAAGAAGCTATGGGCGATCGAGCAAACCAAGTCCAATATAAATGGGGTAACTCTAGTCGCCCAAATCCAAATTTACCACTATAAAAGAACCTCTGATCTCCACATTTGGAGCTTCCCAGCCACCCATAGGAGAACCTGGGGTATCTAGACTAGTCGTTTTCCTAAAACTCCACACTAGACTATCCACGTCCAGCATCATTAAATACTCCAAATTTGTCTACTGTGCTTTTCCATAGATAGAATCATCGTCCAACCATACTTTGTGTAGTGAAATCTCCTTCGTGAACTTTTTAGCAATGGGTCCTCCAAATTCTTGTCTAGTAAGAATTTGGAAGTCTTGTTGTTGTTGAAGCATGGTGTTTGAATATGTGTGAGATGGGTATTTATATGAAGAAAATATAGTGTCTTGCCATGACTTGTTCTTTGATGAAAGAAACTCATAGTGGAATGTGTGAGATGGAAGCTTAGAGCCACTATTTGTGCATTCTTTGTAGAGGGAAGAGGGCGTAAATGCCAACAAAAGAAGTGAACATGTAGAAAATGAAGACTAGGCCATGAATTTTTTTGGGTATCATTCTATCAGAAGGGGTGAATTGTAAGAAGATTTTAAATGGGTTTTATGAACAAAGATGAGGACCTGGAATGCCTTCACCTCCATTTTCTTTATGAGTACCTCTTGCCTCTAAAAATGACATCCTTATTTTTAGACCTAGCATGCATTTTCTTTCAACTACCATATGCTTATGCCCTTGAATGGAGAGGAGTATGCGTGGACGCCCCTGATGTCTCCTGACATTAGTTATTAATTTAAAACTCCTCTTAACTGTAGTTCCTCTATTTTTAACATTGCATGCTTATATGTTTAAACATATAATTATATATAGATTTTATATTTTAAATTATATTTATGTATCTATAAATATACATACTTATTTTAAGTCTTATCTAAAATATTGTATCATGCAAGCATATTTATTATTTAAATAATTAATAATAAATCTATTTGAAAACAACCTATATAGTTTATTGAAATCAAAAGTTGAAAAGAAAGTATGCATACATACTCATGCGTACTTAGCAAATGGAATTACATAATTTAACTAATCATCAAACGTCAACCACATCCAATATCTAATGTAAATGCACAATCAAGACTACGCAACCATGTAGCGAATGCATAATAAAGCCATTCAATAATGCAATATGATTGATGCAATGTGTATGAAACTGAGTGTGTGCACGCATCGGGTTTCTATCATGCTAACTCTTTTTGGTGGCTAGGACACTTCTGTTGCAAGTATGAGGTTAACCACTATTGTCATTGATGTTAACATACTCATATTGCATTGGTAAGAAGGATTGGATGAGCTGTGTGCTGAGGATATTGAGAAAATTAGTCTCAATCAGGATCAGTGAAGAACAGTGATAAGAAGAAGGCAAATGTACTCAATAGGATGAGGATCAGAGGATGCGGATTAAAGGGTTTGTAGATATGAGTCTTGAGATGATCCAATTAAGATTTCAGAGGTCTGCATGAAGATATGAAAAAGTTGTGATCAGTCAGGTAGAACCGGTTCTGGGAGATGTTCCAGAGTGACAGGGTGTTACAAAAAGGTCCGGTGAGATCCGGAGGTGCATTGTCAAACTTTGCAGATTGGAAGGAGTGTTTTGGATATCCTTGTGATGTGTCATCTTGGTTTGTACATAGTTTGGAGGTCCGGAAGAACCTGTTTCAGTTTGACAGTCATGACAGACTGTGTTCTTGAAGTTCTGGATGAAGAGGAGAAGAGATTCCAGTAAGTAGAGGAAGTGTGGATGTACCTGGTCACTCAGGCAAGCTTGTGAAGGTTCTTGGATCATGTTGAGGTTGTGTTGTCGGTCCGCATTAGTATTAAAGCCCATAATTGAAGATATTCTTCCGAATGAAGATGTTCTTATTCAGACTGGCCGACCGGATGAGTTATTCATCTTGCGAATGCTCTTATGGATGATTGCCGACTTAGATGATTGTTCCTAAATCAATGCCTTGTATAAATAAAGGTTTGTGAGTTCATTTCAAAGTGTGTCATGGAGCGGATGAGTGTGGTATAGCGAAAGAGCGAAGGGCAGAGCAGAAGTATCTCGGGCTTAAATGGAACTGATCCAGACATGGTAAAGATGTCAATCTCCAGTTCAAGTTTTTGATTCTTATCACTTTGTAGACAGTGTGTCTCTTGTAGGCAGTGTGCCTCTTTGTGAGCAGTGTGCTCGGGCAGTGAGCCCTAATTGGCATGTGCCATTCATTTTTTTTATTCTTCTAACAAAGAATAATCCTTGGGTTAATCACCTCGTGGTTTTTCCCTTAACCAGGTTTTCCACGTCAAAATCTTGGTGTCCAATGTGTTGATGTTTATCTGCTCCTGTGTTTATGCATTATGCTTTCATAAATGGTTAACTAATATGCTATTAACTAACAAAGAACAATCAAGTGTTTGAAGTAGAAGCAAGGTTTTTTTGTACAACTGATTCACCCCCCTCTCAGTTGTGTGCCCTAGATCTAACAATTGGTATCAGAGTCGAGTTCCTCTAAAAAGAGCTTAACCGCTTGAGGAGATCCAGGATGTCGTCATACAAGAAGGACAGTCCAAAATTTGATGGAACCAACTTCACTCTTTGGAAAGGCCGCATGAAATGTCACTTGGAGTGTATGGGAAAGGCATACTTGTCCATGGTCAAAAAAGCATATAAACCTCCACAGGGTGGTCCGACAACTCTAAATGAAATCATAGATGCTAAAAACAATCTGCGGACTAAAGAGGCTCTTCTAAGTGCATTGACTGACTCAGAACTCTCAAATGTTATTGATCTACCAACTGCCTATGAGATTTGGGTTAAACTGAAACTTCTGCATGAAGGAGATGAGTTTGTTAAGAGTGTAAGGTTGCAAAGTCTCAAAGGAAAATTTGAAAGATTGAAGATGAGAGATGATGAAAATATCACTACTTTTATGCCAAGAGTAAATGAGCTAGTGTGTGGAATCAAGAATGCTGGTGGTGTTCTGGATGAAAATGAGATTGTTTGCAAAATTCTTAGATCCCTTCCTGCTGCCTACAAGATCAAGGTTGCTGCCATTGATGAATTCAAAGCCCATGCAACTATCACAAGAGAGCAATTAGCTGGCAAACTGGCTGCATTTGAAATGACCAAGTTTGGAGATGATCCCCCCAAGACTGAATCTGCATTCAAAGCCAGTGCCTATGTGAAAGGCAAACAAAGATTTGATCCAGGAGAAAACTCTTCAAGGAAGCTGTCACGATATGATCAAGCAAGAAAAGACATGGAAGAGGAAGAAGTAGAAACAGCTCAACTTGAAGCCCTCATTGCAAAAAGACTACCAAGAGGATCCGGTAAGTATGAAGGAAAATTACCCTTTAAATGCTTCAACTGCAATAAGATTGGTCACTTTACCTCAAGATGTCCAGAAAGATCCACAAAATTAAATTCTAACAGACAAAGGTTCCAAAAGAATTGTTATTATGTTCATGAAGAAGCTGATAATGAAGGAGTAACAGATGATGAATCAGAGATAGGAGACAAATCCAGAAATGAATGGGTGTTCATTGCCATCAAGGAAGAAGATCCAATATCCCCTGAATCTATCAATCATAATGTTATAGAAAAAGCTTTGGCTGCCCAAGTTGAAGAAAAAGATGATTGGGTTATTGACAGTGGATGCTCTCACCATATGACAGGTGACAAGAACAAGTTCTTAGATTTGGAAAGGTATGAAAAAGGAATGGTAAAGTTTGGTGACAATTCTGCAGGTAGAATCAGAGGTAGGGGAACTATTTCTTTTTATGGAAAGAGCAAAACTGGTAATGTACTATATGTTGAAGGATTGAAGCACAATCTTCTCAGTGTTGGACAGTTAGTAGACAAAGGTTATGATCTCCGGTTCAAAAATGGAAGATGCATGATCTTTGAAAGCTCCAGAACTGAGATTGCATCCGGTACTCAAATAAAAGGTAATATCTTCCATCTAGTTGGTTCTAATAAAAGTTGTTTGTTTGTTCAAGTGGATTAGAGCTGGTTATGGCATAGAAGGATGTGTCATGTAAATTTTGATAACATCATCAAAATAAGCAATACTCAGGCTATAAGAGATCTTCCAAAATTGGTGAAACCTACAAATAGTTTGTGCAAAGAATGTCAGTTAGGTAAACAGAGCAGAGTCTCTTTTAAAAGCAAGGATTAGTCCTCTACCAGATTATTGGAATTAGTTCATACTGATTTATGTGGTCCGACAAGAATTAAAAGTATGCAAGGTGATAGATATTTCATGTTGCTGATTGATGACCATTCTCGGATGATGTGGGTTACCTTTCTAAAAGAGAAATCAGAAGCCTTAGAGAAGTTCAAAATCTTCAAAGCTATGGTAGAGAATCAAACTGGATTGAAACTGAAGTGTCTAAGGTCTAATAGAGGTGGTGAATTCACATCCGGTGAATTCATAGACTTTTGTGAGAAGCATGGTATAAAGAGACAATTATCTGCTCCTAGGACTCCATAGCAGAATGGAGTAGTTGAGAGAAAGAACCAGACCATCCAGGAAGCTTCCAGGACAATGATGATGGAAGCAAATGTTCCTCAGATGTTTTGGAGAGAAGCTGTCAGCACTGCAGTCTACACTCTCAACAAAGTTCAAATCAGAAGCAATACTGGTAAGACTCCTTATGAACTTTGGTTTGACATCACTCCTACTGTGAGATATTTCAGAGTATTTGGTAGCAAGTGTTACATTAAAAGGGATGAAGATCTAGGAAAGTTTGATGTTAGAAGTGATGAAGGAATTTTCTTGGGATACTCCACTCAAAGCAAAGCATACCGGTGTTACAATAAGAGACTGAGAAAGATGATAGAAAGTACAAATGTGAAGGTTGATGAAGGAATTGAGAAGCCCTCAAGATTTTATGAGTATGATGAAGATGATCAGAATGATGTTCTGATTCAAGGAACTCAATCCTCCTCTGAAGGTCAGATTCAGATTGATCCGGTAAATCAGGAAGAAGAGGTTTGTCTGAATGAGCCTGATCAAGAAACAATAGTGCAAGAAACTCCCAAAGTTCCAAGGTATGTAACTCTAAACCACTCAGAAGATCGGATCATAGGTGACAAAAGCAAAGGGGTACAAACAAGGAGGAGAATTGCTCAAAATTCAAATGAATACTGTCTGATTTCAAAGATTGAATCTAAGACAATAAATGAAGCTTGCAATGATGAAAACTAGACCAAAGCAATGGAGGAAGAGTTGATGCAAATTGAGAAAAATCACACTTGGGATCTTGTTCCCAGACCTAGAAACAAGAATGTGATTGGAACCAAATGGGTCTTCTGGAACAAACTAAATGAGGTTGGTGAAGTAATCAGAAACAAAGCCAGATTGGTCTGCAAAGGCTACTCTCAAATAGAAGGAATTGATTTTGAAGAAACCTTTGCTATGGTAGCAAGAATTGAAGCAGTCAGATTATTTCTTGCATATGCTGCCTTCAAAGACTTTAAGGCATATCAAATGGATGTCAAGTCTGCCTTCCTAAATGGTGATTTGGAAGAAGAAGTATACATTGAACAACCGAATGGATTTCAATTGTCTGATCATGATGATATGGTCTGCAAGTTGAAGAAAGCATTGTATGGATTGAAGCAAGCCCCAAGAGCATGGTATGAAAGGTTGGATAAGCATCTTGTGCAGATTGGTTTCAACAAAGGTATTGCTAATAGTAATCTATATTTCCAAATAGATAATGAAAACATCTTGATTGTTGAAGTATTTGTTGATGATATCATTTTTGGAGGAAGAGATAGTTTGTGTAAAACCTTTGCAAATCAAATGAAAAGTGAGTTTGAAATGTCTATGCTTGGTGAAATGAATTTCTTCTTGGGTCTGCAAATTACTCAGACAAAGAAAGGCATTTTTATCTCTCAGACCAAATATGTGAAAGAATTATTGAGGAAATTCGGAATGGAAGATTCAAAGCCAATGAACACTCCTATGGCAACCGGATGTAAGTTGAGCAAAGATGATGACTCTCCTAAGACAGATCATACCAAGTACAGATCAATGATTGGAGGATTATTGTATCTCACTCAGACTAGACCAGATATAATGCAGGCTGTTGGTATTGTGGCAAGATTTCAGGCTGATCCTAGAGAATCTCATGTTATGGCAATCAAGAGGATTTTTAGATATCTAAAGGGGACAATTAAGTATGGCCTATGGTATCCTAGAGATCAGAATTTCTCTCTTCATGCATATACAGATGCAGATTGGGCAGGAGATGTGGATGATCAGAAGAGCACCAGTGGTGGAGCATTCTTCTTGGGAAAGAGATTGGTTTCTTGGCTAAGCAAGAAACAAGAGGCAATATCTCTGTCTACAACTGAAGCAGAATATATTGTAGCAGCAGGCAGTTGCACTCAAATCTTATGGATGAAGTAGATGTTAAGAGACATAAAAGTAGAATATGAGGAGCCTATCACAATTTTTTGTGATAATTCAAGTGCAATAAATATTTCTAAGAATCTGGTATTGCATTCTAAGACCAAGCATATATCTATCAAATTTCACTTTTTGAGAGAACAAGTGAACAAGGGTGAAGTCAGATTGGAGTATGTGCCCTCCAAGGATTAGCTTGCAGATATTTTTACTAAACCTCTTCTTGAAGACTCTTTTGAGTATCTCAGGGAGAAGTTAGGGGTCATGGCCCCTCCGGTGATGAACTAGGATGCATTAATGTGCATCAGTCCAGTGGATATCACAGTCATATCATATGATCTGGATTGATGATGGGGAGCTGCTACTAAGGGGGAGCAGCTGGTATGATTCTGATGTGTTACAAGTGCAAGTATGGCCCTTTGCCATTGATGTCAAAGGGGGAGAGAAGACATGTGAAAAACAAGTGGTTGATGATCAAAGGGGGAGCAGTAAAGGAAGAGAAGACATGTGAAGAGTTGTTGCTGATGAGGGGAGCAGTGACAGAAAAGAGAAGTTCTTGTCTTGATGGTTTTTCACATCATATGTTGCCATCAATGACAAAGGGGGAGATTGTTGCAAGTACAAGGTTAACCAGTGTTGTCATTGATGTCAACATACTCATATTGCATTGGTAAGAAGGATTGGATGAGCTGTGTGCTGAGGATATTGAGAAAATTAGTCTCAATTAGGATCAGTGAAGAACAGTGATAAGAAGAAGGCAAATGTACTCAATAGGATGAGGATCAGAGGATGCGGATTAAAGGGTTTGTAGATATGAGTCTTGAGATGATCCAGTTAAGATTTCAGAGGTCCACATGAAGATATGAAAAAGTTGTGATTGGTCAAGTAGAACCGGTTCCGGGAGATGTTCCGAAGTGACAGAGTGTTACAAAAAGGTCCGGTGAGATCCAGAGGTGCATTGTCAGACTCTGCAAATTGGAAGGAGTGTTTTGGATATCCTTGTGATGTGTCATCTCGGTTTGTACATAGTTTGGAGGTCCGGAAGAACCTATTTCAGTTTGACAGTCACGACAGACTGTGTTCTTGAAGTTCCGGATGAAGAGGAGAAGAGATTCTAGTAAGTAGAGGAAGTGCGGATGTACCTGGTCACTCAGGCAAGCCTGTGAAGGTTCTTGGATCATGTTGAGGTTGTGTTGTCAGTCCGCATTAGTATTAAAGCCCGGAATTGAAGATATTCTTCCGGATGAAGATGTTCTTATTCAGACTGGCCGATCGGATGAGTTATTCATCTTGCGAATGCTCTTATGGATGATTGCCAACTTAGATGATTGTTCCTAAGTCGATGCCTTGTATAAATAAAGGTTTGTGAGTTCATTTCAAAGTGTGTCGTGGAGCGGATGAGTGTGGTATAGTGAAAGAGCGAAGGGCAGAGCAGAAGTATCTCAGGCTTAAATGGAACTGATCCAGACATGGTAAAGATGTCAATCTCTAGTTCAATTTTGTGATTCTTATCACTTTGTAGACAGTGTGTCTCTTGTAGGCAATGTGCCTCTTTGTGAGCAGTGTGCTCGGGCAGTGAGCCCTAATTGGCATGTGCCATTCATTTTTTTTTTAATTCTTCTAACAGAGAATAATCCTTGGGTTAATCACCCCGTGGTTTTTCCCTTAACCGGGTTTTCCACGTCAGAATCTTGGTGTCGAATGTGTTGATGTTTATCTACTCCTATGTTTATGCATTATGCTTTCATGAATGGTTAACTGATATGCTATTAACTAACAAAGAAGAATCAAGTGTTTGAAGTAGAAGCAAGTTTTTTTTTTACAACTGATTCACCCCCCCCTCTCAGTTGTGTGCCTTAGATCTAACAACTTCTACCTCAACCATGTTCCGTCTTCGACATATTTCTGCTCTCAGTCGCAATCAGATTCTCATCAACAAGTTAGTCCAATAACCATAGCCAAAGCATGAATCAATCATGATAATCCATCATTATACCAACTTTCAATTTTATGCATTTATAAAATAATGACAATTTAACTTTTTGCACATGTCATTTCCCAATAATCAAACAATCATAATTAAATGCCCAATAGTTTGAATTATAAATGAAATCCAAAAGGTCGAGATGTGACATTTGTAATGCTTTAGGGTAAAAAATTTTAGAGGCAAAATCAACCTTGCTTGGGTGGGAGAAAGAGCCACCAGAATGGTTGAATGAGTTCAATTGGCAGTGGGGAGGACCTCATTATCAGGTGAGATTTTTGGGTATCCCATTTGTTGTTGATCAGTCTATTAATGATATGTGGGAATGGATGTACTTGAAGATTGAGAAGAAATTGAAAGGTTGGAATTCGAGATACTTATCCCTGGCTGGTAGGGTTTAGGTTTGTCAAAAAAACTTGTCTGCATACTCCACTTATTATGCTTCAGCTTGGGTGTTTTATGGGGTTCAAACTAATATAATACAAAAGACTATAAGGGACTTCTTAAGGTCAGATGGAAAAGGTAATAAGAAGAAGCATCAGGCGAAATGGGAATGGTGTTGTTTAGAGAAAGGCAAAGGAGGTCTGGGTTTGAAGGATTTAAAAATTCAAGGAGCAGCATTAGTTGCTAAGTGGATTTTTAAATCCTTAAATGGGAAAGAGCCATGTAAAGTTCTTATTAGAAGGAATATACACGGAGTAGTCTCTAAAAAAGCAAGACTTTGGAAAAATCTGAGTGATCTTGACCTAATTCTGGGTTGCTTTAGCATCAAGCTATTTGAGTTTGTAGTATTTAAAAGCATTTGGAGAGATTGGAAACTTGTGAGGAAGGCTCTTATTAACCAAGACGCTTTAAACCTGTTGTCCTCAAAATCAGCTACGCTCGTTTTGTAGACGACCCCCACGAAACATGTCCGTTTCGTGAATCTACACTCTAAGCTCGCGGACCGAGACAAGGTTCCCTTCATCTCGCGTGAAGACTTTTGACATTCTAAAATCGTCTGCGACATTCCCTTGAATTGGTTTCTCGATATTTGCGAAGAACATTCAAGTCGTAGATTGTTTAAAATGTTGACTTAAGTCATTTTTAAGAGTTAGTCTTTTTTGAAATCTTGAAATGCAAGAGCGGCAAAATTTGCCGCTCCTGCATATCTCTTTTTGATTTCACATGTAAGGTCGGCAAATTTTGCCGCTCCTTCATGTGCTATTTGCCTTGTTTTTAAAACATGTGTAATAGCGGCAAAATTTGCCGCTTTTACATAAGCTTTTCACTTTGCATGTAGAGGCGGCAAATTTTGCCGCCACTACATGCATTCTTTTGTTTTTAATGCAAAGTCGGCGAATTACGCCGTCATTGCATGTTTTGGTTTTTTCTTCTTTCCTGCGCTGGCGCCCGAAATCACCGCTAGCACAAGATTTTCGGGATCTTGGTCACGCAGTGCCATTAATGGCCACTCGTGCCACTCGCCCAACGTTTATACGCAGGTTATATATTGTGTTTTGGCGTTTTGTTTATTCACTTCTTTTTCTCTGCCGAGCTACTCTCCAAAACCCTTCCTCATATTGCTGGATCGCGCCATTGAGGAGATCAATCCGCATTCAACGCCATCGAACGTAGGGTTTTCAAAGTCTCAGAACGGGTAAGCTTACTTTTCGTGCCTGTTCTCCTTCTTCACAGTGTATCAAATACGCTTTGTGTTTTAATATTTGTTTTTGGTTTGTTCTTTACGTTTGTTTTTGTTTTGTTGTTGTTTTTGGTCTGTGGTTTTCGTTTTGTGTTGTCGCCTAGGTTTTGCCCTAGGTTTTCGCCCTAAAACCCGATCAATGCCACTCTAGGTTTCGACCCTAGATTTCCCAAACCCTGGCTATATGCCATTGTTGTCTAGTCGGCGGATTTCGCCGAACCTTCCTAAAAACTATGTAGCCCTTGCCGAGTTCCAGTCGGCGGATTTCTCAAACCTCGCACTCAAACCTGCGAACTTCACCTTATAATGCAACAGCGGCGAAATTCGCCGCCCGGACATCACCTTACCATTCAAAGCAAAGGCGGTAAATTTTACCGCTAGAACATATTTGGAACTTCCCTCATGAGAAGTCGGCAAAATTCGCCGACCAAACACCAAACGGAAGCAGAAGCAAAACTGAAATGTAAAGTCGGCAAAATTTGTCGCTCCAACACAAACCTTTGCTTTTTCCTTCTATCCTGCATTGGCGGCAAATTTTGCCGCTCATACCAAGTTTTACCCGTCTTTCAACATGCACGGGCGGCAAAATTCATCGCCAGTGCAAATAAAACAAAACTCGCATATGCAAGGGCGACGAATTTTGCCGCCCGTGCAAAAATGTCTCAAATTTTCCTAACACTGGAAAATTTCCAATTTTGTTTTCCCAAGCCCGCTTCTCCTCTGATTCTTGGCCAGCTCGCACTATAGCCCCTTTTCAAGCGCATTCCCATAGTCGTGATCGCTCAACATGCAATTTTCCCAGATTGCCCATATTTTCCCTGATTGCATGATCATGACTTTTGTTGCAGTTTCTCTTGCGGAGCTCCGTTCAACATCAAACTTCTTCTCAGTGAAAGTTCATCCAAATGACTGACTTGTCTCCGAAGAAGGCAAAAGCAATGAAATACAAATATCAAGGTGTTTTCCCAATCACCTCAGTCCATTCTAATGTTGAGGACATTAGAGATACGGAGATTGGCCATGTTGATATGGCTGAGTTTGTAGAGAGAACCAAGTCAAGCAACCCCAGTGTCATGATGAGGAAGATAGTGGAAAGTAATATTCATCTGGTATCCTCCTTCCCGGTGGCGGCTCACAATACAGAATTTGTCCTTCAGTGTGCCCATTTTTATAACAAAGATATCAGAGCTGTGGTGGACGCCAGTGGTAATGTGATAATCAGGTTGGATCCTGAATTCATTGACAAGGTGTTCATGTGTCCTCCTGCGACAGAGGTATTAAAGCTTAACTTTGTTGAAGCTCAAAAGGAATATGACAAGAATCTAGAAAAAGCAAAGAAAGTGATCAATAACAAATGGTTGAAGACCGCAAGGTCAAGTTTGTCAAGGTGGCCACGCAGTTTTCCTCGAAGTGATTTCGTGGAAGAAGTCGGTGACTTAATTACCCTCCTCAGCAGGATAAGAGGTTTGTCCTCCTCTTCACAATTTCATGAATGGATGTATCCTTTCATTAAGGTCATACTCCAAGGCAAGCAGGTTATTTTCTGGGGAGAACAAATCAGTAACGCTTTGCATGATCAGCTGACGAAGGTATCCACTACCTCCAAGTTCTTCATGACTTCCTACCTGGTATACATTGCAGCCTCCATGAGGATTTTTCCAGGATTATCATCAGAAGGGGATAGGAGAGTAGTCCCAGTATATCAGTATTATTCTCAGCTAACACTGAAAGGTTCCATTCACCATCTCAGGAGAGTGAATGATGCGTTCTTTGCTGTATTCTTGTGTCTTTTTGATCCCCAGCTGGAATAGAGAAGAATTTCAGACGAGGCATGGTCAGTGGTTAATGGTTTTGGTTGTATGTTTTTGCAATTTTCGTCTTTTTCATACTTGAGGGTTGGCTTTTTCCAAGGCTACCCTTATATGATTCCGAGGTTTCCTTCAGATAGATTGGTCTTGATGGAGTTGTGCAGACAAATGATTGTCGTGCATAACAAACAAATGGAACTCAAAAAGCCTGGCTTCAGATTTCCAGTGGAAATCGGCAGATACTCAGTGTTGACTGCCGCAAAGGCAAGGGCTATGGAAACGGAAATGCAATTGGTCACCATGAAGCAATTCAAGAGGAGGCCAAAATTCGACTACCAGGGCGTGAAGGATAAAATCAAGAGGAAAACACAGTTTCACGAACCCATGGTGGAAGATGTCTAGATAGATTTGAGGACAGAGGAAGACATCAGGAAACTAGACTATAGCAGGCTGTCTCTAGAACAAATTGAATATCTAGGGCTTGCTGATATTCCAGAAGACCTTGTGGATGATGGGGAATTGATTGATGCTAAGTATGATGCAGAACAGATAACTGGTACTCCTCTACCTCCAATTCAATGGTCCCAAAAGGAGCTGACTTCACTAAGGAAGAGATTTGAGCCTATATTGGCTAACACCAATAAGTGGCTGGAAGATAAAGGAATTACGCTGAAGGAATTCCTCACTGGTTCAGAAACTGAAGTTCAAGAGCAGACTGGTAAGAAGGTTGAAAACAGGACGAAGAATAAGAGTGATGCTCCATCATCCTCTAAAACACATAAACCTAAAATCAGATTTGTGACGAAGAAAGCAAAAGTTGTTGAGGAGGAACCTGAACCAAAAGAAATGGAAGTCGAGGAGCCAGCGGCCGAGGATCCAACAACTGAAGAGCCAACTACAGAAGAGATGGAGGTTGAAGACAGGAATTTAGATCAACAAGATGAAGAGGCTTTGTCTCCACAAGACAATACACCTGTTGCACCCCCGGTGCCTGCTTCCCCTATTAACATCCCTTCCTCTGAATCCCCCTCTCCTCCTAAAATAATCTTCGATAATCCCCACAGCACTTTTGAAAATGTTCTCCATTCTTCTGATTCAATTCCTAGTTTGTCTTCTTCATCTTTTGATATTGGAGACACGTCTATGTTTGATCATTTTGTGATGAATACTGAACAAGTCTCAAGTGCCAATGTAACAGGTGCAGTTTTTACCAACACCCCGCCTATTGTTTCTACCACCAGTACAAGCACAGTTCCAGGAACACCAGTGGTAGGAATGGACTCCAATGTGAATACTTCTTTGCTTCCACCTTGGTTATCAGCCTACACGCCAAAGAGGAAAAAGCAAGTCATCTCTCCAGATGATTTTGATTTTACTAAGCTGGTACCTGCAAAACCTAAGGCTCTGAAGAAACCAAAGATCCTTTCAAGGGTACTTGAAGATAAGGGGCATAAAATTTTGGAGATAGCAAAACCCCCACAGGATGCAACTGTTGAAAATTTTGATATGAATGACTACTCAATTTCTAGGGTTGAATTGGGCAAAATCACCCATGAGAGCGCTAAAAATGATATGCAGTCAGCCATGGATATCCTGATCCACAAGTTCGACAAGGAAAAAGAAATGAAAGATTACTATAAGGCAAAGGCAGAACAGCTGACTGCAGTAGTAAGAAAGATCACTTTGAATTCAGAAGCAGTTACTCCAGAGGCCGTTTCTGTAGAAGACCCTGTCATTCTGAAGGTAGAAAAGACTCACCTCAGAGGAAAAGTACTTGAAGAGTACTTAGACAGGATGCGAGCCCAGGGAATCTCTTTGCTCACGGAGGTATTTGAGAAAAAGGATAAGATGAGGAAAGTAAGGGCAGAACTCAACGATCTCATTGATGCCATCTCTCAAGATATTGAGCGCATAGAGGATACTCATGATAAGTGGGTGGAAATGAGGACGCTGAAAATAAGTACCCTGATATCCATTGGCGCCATTTCTAACAGGGATTCATACACTGAAACAAAGGAAGCTCTGATGTACAGGAGCAGTATGCTAAGGAATTTGATCAAGGATCTTGAGGCTGCAAAGGAGATCAACGAAGAAAATGATGTCAACCTTTTGCATAAGTTGGACGAACTGCCTTGTAACTTGGTATCGCAAGATAACCAATTCCTGTCAGCAAAAGAAATGGTCAAAGAATTTGAAGACATGTTCCAAAAAGAATTTGAAGATAAAGTATTTTCAATAACTTCTGTGGACAACCTCTTGGACAACCAGTTAACCTTGGACAATCTGAAAACCAGGTTAACCAATCATGCCAAGTCAATCACTATAGTAAGGGACGCCATAGTGAGGGCCAGGATGATCTTCAAAAACACATTCAACCCAGATAGCATTGAAATGCAGGCGACCTTCACTATGTATGATCACCACGTGAGAAAAGGTGGTGACACAAATTGAAGCAGCTGGTTTTTCCCTTAGTTTATTTTCTGATTTTCACATGTACTTTCAAAACAATTTTGGACATTTTTACATGTACATTTTCAATATGTAATTACATGTAAAAATATAGGAAGTCCCAAGTCAATAAGGACTCCTATTCTTGAATAAGTCAAAGTAGTTGTAGATTTCCTAGATTTTCTCAAGGTCTTTCCCTATAAATAAAGGGGACCTCTTTTGTAAATATCTATCTTTTGTCTATTGCAAGAAAACTCTGGCGAATTGAAAAGCAAATCAAGACTTTGTGCTTATTTGAAAATCAATATTCAAATATTTATCAATACAAGAAAGCAAGTTCAATTCCAATCTTTGTCTTGGGATTATTTGTGTTGTGATAGTTTTGTTCTTATGTCTTGCTGTCATAATCTTATTTGATAATAATTGAAGTGTGGAGTTTGTTTCAAGTGATTGAAGAGCGCTCTTAATTTGATTCTGATAAACTTTGTGTTATCAAATCGGTTGTGGGTTATATGTTTATGTTTGTGAGAATACAACAGTTTGGGGACTTTGTGCTGCAAGTTGTTATATTTGAATTACTTTTATCATATTGAAGAGGAGTGAAGACTTTGGGCTGCATTCTACTTCAAATAGTTCCGGTTACAAGTAGTGAGTGAGGTAACAGAAAACTTTGTGTTTCTGTGATATTGTGATAATTTATAAATTTTATATCAAGAGTTTGAAATATAAACATCTATTCTGAAAAAAGAGAATGAGATGAGATGGAACCACCACAAATATAGTTTTTAGTGTACATAAATTTGATAAGTTATTTGATTTGCAAAAGTTAAGTAATTATAGGGAACCTCCCCTTGCTGAGAGGAGAGATTTTGTCTCATCCTAGCTGTGGCTGATATACCCATTTTGCCGTTAGCGAGTTAACGACAAAATATTCACCCAACAAAACCATACAAATAAAGAAATATGCAGTAAGAGATCTGTTTGGTGGAACCTGAAGCATAAAGATAAGCCATTAGCTTAGCTTCAAGGATGCTCAGCTTTGAACTGGAACAATAGGGGTATATCATAATTTAGAAATATTTTCAGTGATAATTGTTTTTAAAAATAGGAACATTTTAAAATGAATATAGTATTCCTTATACACAAAAAAGAACATATGTTGTAATGAGCAAAGTATTGTCAAATGATCATTCCTCGGTCTAGTTGGTTAATAAAGAAGAAGCTTTGGAAAAAATCCTTTAGAAGGATGGTACGAAGTTAAATATGATGAAACCTAAGTGTATTTATAGACTGTTAACTGATTCACAAGAAGTGTACGATCATTTGTGTCTTAAGTGGAACCTTAAACTTGATAAACCTGAGCGGTCAAAGGTAATGGGTATTTGTTGGTCTAATAAGTTAGAGCCTAAGAAATGTTGTTTCAGATGGAGTTTACTTATTAAGTTGTATGTTGGTCTCAAAAATAATGTTGTGTTTTATGTAACTTTCCTGAGTCTTATGAACATTTGTTCTTTAAGTGTCAATTTGCAAATTTAGTGTCTGGGGTTTGTTTATGGGTAACATTGTGGGATGGGAAAGTGAAGAGGTTGTTTGTTGGAAAGAGATTTTGTGTGGTTATGTTGTGGGTCTCAATGTCAAAGTCAACTCTTTTTGGTTAATTTTGTCAATTGAAATTTTATGGTTTATTTGGAAAAAAAGGAATGAAGAACTGTTTCAAGGCAAATGGAGGTTTCTTATTGAGTCTAGAAATAGACTCACAAAATTTCATATTGTGCAACAAGTTTAAATGACAATAGAAATTCCAACAAAAAAATTCATGAAGATTATTGACGAAGGACCAACTGAAGTATACAGGGCAGATGTAAAGATGGCTAATTTTTTACCACATGACCTCAAGAAAGTGGATAAGAAGTTCCAACAAGAGTATATGGATTTTCAAAACATGTATAGCAAGCAACATCAAATGGAACTCAAAAGAGATGAAGAAATTAGAGACCTAGAAATTTCTTTTCAAAACTTTCATAATGCAGATAATATAAGCAGAATTTCACCTCCATTGGGAACTTTCAAAGGATTGGACTCGTATAAAGAAAGCAACAACAAACATGTTGTAGGGAAAGACAAAGCAAGTGCTGATGAATGGTAGGAATGACAAGAAGAACAACAGATAAAAAGAAAGAATAACAGGCAAGCCAAGATGATAAATGGTAGTTAATAGTACACTTTCCTTTTAATTTATGGTGATATAATTAGTATATAATGTGGTGGCATTGTATTTTGAAAAAAACATTATCACATTTTGTAATGTATAATGGTGCTACAACACTAATCAGCAAACTGAGATGGTTTATATTTGGATCATGATGATGGAGTGGCTTTCTTAGCCATTCATTTTGTATTGGATATTTATATTAGTAATAGATATGCAATTCAGGAAAAAAACGTGGATAGATGCCTATATCCACGTTTTTTGTTTTATTGGTTTTTTCTTTTTTCATATTCAGGGAGCAAAAGCAATTTTGAGAGACGATTATTTAAATTTTTATAAATAGTTATTTTTGGAAATTTTAAAATTATTTTAAAAAAGAAATTCATACCTGTGATTCTTGATTTTGATTTTTTTTGCTTCTTGATTTTTACTTTGTGCTTTTTCTTTCTGTAAATTGTGATTTTATTTTTGCTTCTTCCTCTAAATATTTATAATTGTTTTTGGTATTAGAGAGTAGTCAAATATTTATGTTATATACATTTTAATTATTAATGTTAACACACTCATGCCATTACACTCCACTCCACCCTTAGGCCTCTCCACCTAATTACTAATATAATAATAATAATATTTATATTATATTATTGATTGTACAGATAAATAGAATTATCATTATAATGTATTTATATTTATGTTATATTATAGTAAAATGAAATATTGCTATATATATATATATATATATATATATATATATATATATATATATATATATATATATATATATATATATATATATTTGATAAAGTATACCCTGGTTTGGGACCAGGGACCCTTCAAAATAGGGGTTGAAACCATAGACATTTTAACATCAGTATCATCAAACAAACAAGTGTCTTTTATATAGGGGGCAAATTATAGCGGCCCCACCCTAAGAATAGTATCTTAACAAACTGCTAACACCAAAAAACTAGACATAGAAACAAACTGACTTAACTTATTTGCCATCCAGAATCACCACTCCCTCCTCATAACAGGCACAGGTGTACATGGGATGTCACGAGCCGGCACAACAACATCATTTTCCGAGCTATCTCTTCGACGCGACTCCCAACAAAATATCATGCAGATGCCCCATCACAAATTCATGAAACTTTGCAGATTGACCCCCATTCTCAATCATATCCTCATGGGTGAGGATTGAAGTCATTGCAACAGAAAGAAGTGTAGCTACCGTCACAGACTGGGCCGCACCAAAAACGTTCCACCATCCTCTGGATGTCCCAGGATCCAACAACAGATTGGCCATAGCCTCTCTAACATTTACACCTTCCTTTCTGTCAACTTCTTTTGCAACCTTCAATAATCAAACCAACCACTCCTTAAGGATATGATTCTTAATTTCCTTATCCATGTCCTTCACGAAACAGTCCAAGACCTCCTCCGTCGGAAGCTTTTTCATCCTCTTCCAAGGAGTATACTTCCGTTTCATTCTTCCACCTATACTGCAACTTGAACCCGCTCTGGGAATCTGCCTTCTCTGGGGAACCTTGAAAGGACACTTGCCTTTAGCATCTTCACCTTCTTCGCACTCCATAGCATCGACCCTCAAAGACGAATGTAGAGCAGAAAATGAAGAATGTTTGAGAGAAAGGAGAGGAAAGGCCTCATAAAAGAAGCAATTTCCAACCTCTATACACATGCCACCTCATCAATGCTAATTACAACTTTGACTGTCATCAGTCCCTTCACACACTTGAGCCTTGAAGGCCTCACTATCTCATCACGACTCTGGGTTAATGTGCCACCCCATTATTGGGGGGACATTGCTATATATTTTTATATAAATATTAAATATTAATATATTTTAGTCATCTAAATATTAATATATTATATTGTGTAATATTTATTTATTATGATTGTTTAATTTTTCTTCATTGTATATATATTAATTATAATATGGATATTTTAAATATCTATAAAATAATTTAATTAACACTATTTATATAATAAAATTTAGTATAACATACTAGAATGAAATATTGATATATAATATTAATTTATTATACTATTCTAAATATTAATTTATTTTGTTATGTTATATTAATATTAGTATGATTATTTTCTATATATATATAAGAAATTTATAATGTTCTTATACTTATAAGATAGTAAAAAAATTCTAAAAATAATAACAATCCTTCTAAACTTACATTATTTTCTACTTACAAAACAACTTTAATTATTACTATACTATAAAGGTAGGTACTTGCCACTATGTGGCACTTGTTATATTTAACATCTCTCCCTTGGTTATATTTAGAAGTCCACTAAGATAGGAACCCATAGTTGAACACCCTAATTTCGCACCTCTCAAAGTCATATGTGGCAAATTCAAATCACTCTGTAGCTTACTTGGCAAGTCCCGTGCTTATAACTAAGGTTTCAGGGCCACATCTTTACATATGATGCCACATGAGCATGCTTTTTGTTGAGGTTTCCAAAAAGACCCACAAAAAAAAAGTTTGGACCAATAGGTTACATTAAATCATGTTTTGTTGGTGACCAATAATTTGTTACTTCATAGAAATTTTATTCAATTATAAGTGCTTGTGTTCAACATTTGGTCATTTTTTTATTTATTATTTATATGTGGACTAATCATTGACAATATGTGAAATAATTTTTTTATTTACTGGTCCAAAGAAACCTATGTTTGAGGTTTATTAAATTGCACTTTTTAATTAAAAATACAGCTCCTTACCTGTCTCAAGATTAGGACACGCGGTTCAATAAGTTAGGTCTCCTTGTTGAGAGGAGTGTAGCCGCCATGAAACGACTCAGGTCTTACAGTTGTGTTTGTAATTGAGGGAATAGTCGATGATACCATTGCCGCACTTGATGTTCGTAGAGATCACCGCGGAGAGCCTATGATCGATTCACAGTCTGTCTTCGGCTGATTGGATGGGTATGGTTTCTGCACTGCTAGATCTGTTGTAGCGGGGTTTCGAAAGCCTAAGTTAAGGCTTTACACGCAATTAGGGGATCTCAAAGGTTCTGGAGTCTTATCAATGCCAATGTAGATTAAATCACTGCAAAACAAACCCGATGCATACTTCGCATATCCCGCAGAGTATGACTCAGGGCAAGCAAATGCCTACTACAAATAGAAACTCAAACCTTTTACTCCTCAATACACTTTCTGTAATACCAATTTTTTTTCAACTAAAATCTAAAATTTAGATTTAAATGTACATTTTGGGTATGAAAAATTGTGAACAAAAATGGAGTGAAAACAAAGATAGAGTGAACATGATGGAAATATAAGAGAAGTGCACATGAATGATGAATGCCATATATTTACATGTGGTTTGTACTGCACAACCGTCCAACAAAATACAAGAATGGTGGACAAGCAAAACAATCCCTGTTGTTGCACTGGTTTGCATTGCATAGCCATCGTATGAACCAATTTGAAGTAAGGACAATGGAATGGAGGGTGAGCTGAAGCTAATTATTACATTGAAGTAGATGCAGGCTCAAACACAATAATCAATTAATCATCTTCTAAATACTGATTATTATATTTCAATGGTTTTACAAAGCCTTTCAACTTACCCACTACCCAAACCACCCCAAAATTAACATTATTAATTACTAACTCTTATTTAATAAATTAACATTAACATTTATTATTCTCTCCTTATATTATTTACATAGAGTACTAACACACACCCACATGTGAAGAATAATTCATAACAATTGATATATTCTTAAGAAATATGATGTGAGTTAGTGATATTAATAAATAACTAAAAGGGGTTGCTATTGTGTCACAAGTAGATGTGTTCTCCTAGGTCAACCTTTAGAAATATTTGAAAAATGTTGAAGACAAGAGGGAAGGGCCCTATAATGATGCATGCATATTTGTTACTCCTTTTAGTATATCAAATCCAAATGTTGTGCTATTGATTACTCCTTTAATGCTCTATGAATGAGAGAGGACATGTAGATTTTAGATGATGTAAAACAAATGCAAATGAATGCCTTTAAATATTAGCACATAACATCAAATTTCACAAAATGTCTACTTAGTCTACTCAAGGTGGAGACTAATTCATGATTGTAAAAATGACCTAGTCATATTTGGGTGGGCAATGACTATATGGGGGTAGATGTACATATATATGTAATAAATACTAGGAATAGATGAATATATTGGAGTATGTGTGTATAGAAGAATATAATAGAATAGCTTTTAATGTCCACGAGGCTCAAAATAGCCTATGAGACATCCAACCCAGTCAAATTTGCTTTTGTCTTTCTATTCTACTTTTGTGCAAAGATATTATGAGCTCTCCCATCTTCACCAAAGACCCCTCGACAAAAAGATCATGCCAAGAGGATGTGTGTATAGGAAAGGGTAAAAGGAGAGGAATGAGCCAACTTCATATAAGATTACACCATTTATCAATATATACGTGTATCAAGACATTTCATCAAAATAAACACAAAATTAAATGCAAAGAATATTTCACAAATTTCACAATATTTCAAATTTTTATTAAATACAAATTAGTAATTATAATAGTATTAAGAAAAGCCTTTCCATAAGGTAGGTGCACACTAAAATGTAAAGATACTGGAAATAGCTGCAATAACAACTTTGCCCAAAATTATCATTATGGAAAGCTCAAAACTAACAACTTTCCCTATAGCGTACATCTTATATAAAGGGGAGACAGAAGCAGGGTAACGTACTTGACATTGAACAATAGTAGTCTCAGTTTCTTCGCTTACTTCATACAGCGGGCTTCCCTTTCCACCTGAAACTTCTGTACATAATCTCAGTTTCATACAGCGTGACTGTGAGCGAGCTTTCTTTTCTTCATAAAGGATACTACGACTTATAAAACAAAGGTAATTGGCCTTTTTATTTTTTAAAGTATTATATCGGCTATTAGAGTAATTTTTATATGTATTTTTAAATTTAGTCACGCCATTACAACCGCGGCTATCCCTGGAGTTAAGCTTCCAGGCGCAAGAAATGGAAGCTTTAAATCTGTAAAGAAACATTAATTGTTAAACAATTTTTGTCTTTTTAACTTATTTTATTAGTTTGTGTGGGAGTATAGAACCACACCTGGAGCAAACTCAAATTCTACGGAAGAATTAGAAGACTGGAACCCCGATCTTCAGCACAGGAATACTCTTTTTTAACCTTTTTGAATTAAAAAAGCCAGTTTTTGTATCTATAGAAATGTGAGGGCCGATATTCTCTTTACCGGATTACTGAGGAAGCAACGACGGCTATCCCATCCATTCCTTAGGCGGCACAGATAATCCATTCTAATCTTCAAAGCTCGCTCACAAATCGCCATTGACAATTTACATTGATTGATGTTAAAAAATCAGAGGCGCCAATACTCACGCATTTTCTCAAATTATTGGGAGGTGCCACTCCCTTGAATTTGAAATTTGAACGCCCTGTGGCAAGCTTTCTTAGATTTGAAAATGGCAACTTCATCATCTCTGTCTGAGTATTTGAAAAAATACACATCTGAAGGAAAACCCAAATCTGTCAAGAAAAAAAGGTCGAAACCCTCCGTTAATGTGGGCGGTGTCCGTATAGTGGACGAAGACGCTGCGTGGCAAGCTGAAATTAAGGACGACTCTAACCACGAGGATTCTCCAGGTTATTTGCTTGCCCACTTGAATTTTACTCATCCATGTTTTTCAATGTAGAATGATTTGGGCTAAAGCTTTTCTATTGCAGATGATAGACCTCAGGTGACAGAAGACATTGAGGTGAAGAGGATGAAGAGAATGGAAGAATTGAAGATGCATCGCCCTTATCTCACCGTAGCTGATGATGGTAGTGGATGGATAACCGTCTCTCACCCAAACAAACCTGGTAAGACTCACAAACAATGAATAAGTTTTGTCTTTTATTGAGAGAATAAACATCCCAATAAACTTTTAGCAGCCCGTAGGCATCCGGTGCATGAATAGTCAAGAATTGAGGGATCAAGACTTGGTGAAGTTGAATGGCTCATAAATAGGCTACCAGGGATCAATGTCCGACACCACAGGGATGATGAGGTGGGGATCGTGCCCCTGGTGAATTTGGTGGAATGAATGAATAAGTTTTGATTTTCATAAAAACAGAGAGTAAGTTAGACATCTTAACAAGCTTGAAGGTGTTCAACACCAATGTGAAATTGTTTCATTCGATTGTATATCAGTTCTTTTCTTACATGTAGGCTGTGGTTTTTGAGACTAGGAGATAATCTCTGGCAGCAAATCTTTCTCATTAGCTATCTTTATATTTCTATTCCGCCAGTTCAATTTTGGGCCAGTTTGAAGCTCTTCAAGCAGTTATGGGATTTATTATTGTTATTTTTCATTGCAGGGTTACATCCAAATGATTTCTTAATAAAAGAACAGGGCTCTACGGATCCTCCAAATAACAGAGAGCTCCCCTCTGCCCATCTTAATAGTCTTTTGTCCTTACCAAATAAAAATCCTGGCAGTGTTGATCAGAGGGATATACAGCATACCAACAAGCCATCAAACCATGAAGGTGATGACTACTTGTCAGACTCGAATGTTAATGATTCTGAATTTTTGCCACAAATGAAGGTTCAACATGATTCTCCTGACATATCTGCTCCTCGGAAGGCATGGACCAAGTCTCCAGATTTCTTACCTTCGAGAGAGTGCCAAAAAGACTTCAGTTCCTTACATCCATTGCCACAAAAAAAGGTTCGACATGATTCTCCTGATCAATCTCCTCCCAGACGAAAGTTCTCCACCAAGTCTCCAGATTTGTCACCTCCAAGGTGGCACCAAAAGGATGTTAATTCAGATAAATTGGCACAAATGAAGTTTCAAAACAACTCTTCTGATCAATCTCCCTCACAAAAGGCTCACACTAAGTCTTCAAATTTATCACCTCCAAGAATATACCAAAAGAATGTTGGCTTCTCTGGACCAGTTTCACAAATGAAGGCTCGACACAATTCTCCTGAATTATATCGCACACAGAAGGATCTGACCAAATCTCCAGATTTGTCACCTCCAAGAAAGCGCCAGAAGGATGTTGGTTCCTTGGATTTGCTGCCACAAGTGAATCTTAGGCATGATTCCCCTGATGGATCGCCCCAACAAAAGGCTTGGACCAAGCCTGTAGATTTGTCACCTCCAAGAAGGCGCCAAAAGAATTTTGGCTCGTCAGATTCATTTCCACAATCAAAGACTCGACATGATTCTCCTGATGCAAAGGATTCTTCCTTTCAGCATCATTCTCATGCTAGAAATGCACATGTCAAAGATCGTGATTTTTCGCCACCAAGAAGGATACACCAGAATTCTTCTAGAAGAGCAGATGACTCTCCAACAAAAAGACAGACCATTCCTTCTACCAGAACTGTTCACGAAACTTTGTCAGAGAGACATGTGATGAATAAGACCAAAAGAAAGGAAATAATGGGTGATGGAACCACTGCTGGATTACGCACTGGAAAAGATCTTAAAGCAGAAATTGATCAAAAGAAAAGAGAGGATTCCCAAAGGTCTCTCTCTCTCTCTCTCTACATTTGAATTGTTGTAAATTTTCAACTTGTGACATATAAGGCTTGTGCAAAAGCTTACATATAAATCTCAAACATAATGTTATTGCTGAACTAGGCACCAATTTGCTTGTGTTCAATTATCTAATTTTCCTTCGAAATTTTTGTCTAAAAAACTTTGTTGAAAGAGTTTTAACGATTTTTCCTCTTTGCATGAGACTCACTCAAATTCAGCAGGTTTTTTGCTTTTTAAGGATTTGTTACCTTGCTTGAAGATGTTGACCTAGGGCTGTAATATGACGTAATCTTTTTGAGTTAAATATCAGTAAAACGTGAACCTGCAGTTCTTTAGCAAATTTTCATTTAAGTAAGCTGGATTTATACCCTCATTGTGGAGTTATCCCTTATAAGACCAACTGATATTGATTTATCTTCTGTTTTGTCACTTCTACCAATGCATGACTTATGATTGATGCTGCAATCTCTGGAGCCCTAACTGATTTGTTTGATGACACAATGTTGTAATTAGATATGTGTTTTCCATGCACTGCATGAAACTGTTTCAATTTGACGCCTTGATTGCATAGGGTTGGTTGGGTTCTTTCTTTTACTGCATATGCCCAATTTTAATAAATGTTTTGGTTGAAATAAAGTTCATGTTTTATAATGAGATTGCTCATCAGCTTGGTAATGAGAATTTGTTTTAAAGTGATTCATACTGTTGAAAATCCTATTTGCATATATCTGGAAATGTTTAGACACAAAGTTGAATTTGCATTTTTAGGTGAGACTGCGTATCTGAAGATTTGAGTTGATGGTTCAATTAATTGGAATGAACTCTACACCTTGCAGATTCTCAAAGATGGATTCTTCCCTAATTGGGCGTGGTGCTGAGACCGTTTACCGTGACAAGCGAGGTAAGAAGTCTATCTTTTCTGGCACTATTTCCATCATTTATGTAAGAACTTATGTCCATCTAACAATGTTGTTTGAGTGGGGAAATTACCTTAAAAGATTGGTTTGTAGTGCTTAATGTTTGAAATCTGCCAAAATTTTGCATTTTTGGTGTTTGGATGATTTTTTGAAAAAGTTAACGTCTGATTTGTGCTAATGCCCATTTTGTATATCTATATAGGTAAAAGACTAGAAGGCATGGAAGAACTTTTGCAATTGCAGCAGGGACAACCAAAACCAGAGGTATTTGATTGTCTTTGCTGTAAAAGTTTCTAGCAATTATGTTAACCAGTATCTCAAATAAGAAGTATATGTGGCATTTTTTAGTAGTATTGTCTGTTAAACAAAAAGCTACTATTTTCCTGGAACCATAGTAGTTGGAGAATTACATATACTGAAATGTACTAATAAGTCATCAAAAGTCCAAGCAATTTTTTTTTTAAAGTATTTCACCATCAGTATAACTTTTGGTTTAGAATTGGATAAATTTAAGAATAATGCCAGTTTTTGTATCTCCTATTTCTTTAACCACACTCTGATTAGTCCATTTAAGTTTACCTAACTATTATCCAATCACTTGACCTTCCTGACTCTTTTATTGTCCACAACCATGTGTTTTCTTTGAAATCTTTAGCACAAGTTATGGACATATACTGGAGCTAGATGCCCTTTGTAAGTATAATTGGAGCACTGTCTAAGTGTAAGAGATTAGACATAATAAAGTCCCATCAAAGGAACAACTTACTTGGAAAAGTTAAGTATCTTAGTACGAGGTTCTAGTTCAGCGTGTTTATCAACCATGACCCATGGGCTGGGTTTATTATTTACTAATTAGTTATGAAGGAGATAGATCTTCAACACCTGGGATCCACAAGTTTAACTTCTTGTTCTTGTTTCACTATCCATCAGATTGTCTGCCAAGGCTAATACTGTTTAAACAACATTTATTCCTGTCAAATATCAAGGTTTGGAGACACTATTTATGAACCTAGGGCCAGCAACTTTAGTACAGCTAAGAAGAGTTCTTGTGCATTGAGCAGGTTGTAATCACAAGGTTTCCAAACTGCAACTGAATTTAAAGATTATTCAAGTTTTGTGTAGCCTGATTCTCGAAGATAAGTCATTCTTGTTAAGATTGCTAAACAGTGCTCTTGCTGTAACAACTTTGACAATAACATCATCCTCAGAACAAGGGAAAGTGTGAGTATCTTCATGCATCATTTCTTGGTATGCCACCTACCTATTCAGTATGTTTAAAACTTTAATGTATTGCTTACATGTATCATGTTTGCTTTGGTCTTCATATTCCAGACTCTAATCTCTCTCTCTCTCTCTCTCTCTCTTTATATATATATATTACAATCAGAAGTTGATCATCTTCATGTGCAGAATGCTGTTACAACTAACGTCACTAGTGCTGGATTCAAATGAATTCAAGATGCCCATCTACTTTATATTTCAACAACACCATGGACACCTAAACACATATTTGGTTTTTTGTGGCCTAGACTTCTGACAAGAACACCTTTTTTTTGAATTAATTAGTGGGAGATCTATAGGGGCCCCGGCCCATGAAAAAAGTAGCAGTTACAAAAAAATGACCATACTGTTCGAAATTGAAAGCAAAAACCTGCAACCAAAAACCAATCACTGCCCATGAAAAAAGTGGCAATTACAAAAAAATGCCCATACTGGTTGAAATTGAAAGCAAAAACCTGCAACCATAAACCAACAGGAATGTTGCCCACAAAAACACAAGATGATGGACTGCATTTCACACATGCACCCCAACCATCCACCCCGCCAATAGAATCAACCTGCCCATGAAAAAAGTGGCAATTACAAAAAAATGACCATACCGGTCGAAATTGAAAGCAAAAACCTGCAACCAAAAACCAACAGGACTGTCACCCACAAAAACACAAGATGATGCACTGCATTACACACATGCACCCCAACCACCCACCCCACCAATAGAATCAAGTTCACCCCCCCATCCAGCCACATTCATCACAAGAACTTCCTTCCTACCACTCGAACTGCCACCTGTAGAAGAGCCTGCACACACTGAATCAATGTCGGAAAATTCACACCATGGAACACATCCATTCTTCTCTTTATCCACACTAAGCTTTTTGCATCCAGTGAAGGCATCATGAACACAATTGAAACTTCCGAATTCTCACGATTGTGGGTAACCATCAAATTATCAACCACTCAGCCTAAATCCATACAGAAGGTCTTGGGCTATTTGTCTTCCCTGTAAACAATTAAAATTTTCTTCCTCACTAGACGAACATCCCCTAAAGACCTGAGCTTTCAGCCCTTCATTCCTAACCTTTGGAAAACCAAATTCTTGCCGCCACTACCCTTGCCAATATTTGCACAAATCCTTTTTAATGGTTGCTTTTGACCAAGGAGGGTCATCTCCTCCAATGCCTGCCTCTGCTAGAACTTCTTTGACAAAGCCAAGAGCCGCTCAATCACTGCAATTAAAATAGAACTCAAGTGCATGTCGGAAACCTCGCTCGCTAGTGATGCTTGCAACCATTCATAGTCTCGCAGACCCTCAAAGAACCAAACACAACCGTTGTAAAAAACAGGGAACTCCACATCATATATTCACTCTTTCCCACACTTAGGCAAGTAATATGTGCCTATGCAATACAAAATTGGATGAGTCTTCACACAAGTGCCAAGCCACTTACCTTGTACGCCAATAAAAGCAGGAGGCATTAATTCTGAATAAAATGTTCCGTTTACGAGTCATTTTCAAAGTATCATATATATAAAGATTAGGGAGCAGTGCCCAAGTCTATGTTTAAAATCCTAAGTGAGGCCGACCTCATATTTACCTTGAGCGCCCTTAGTGGAAGGGATGGAATAAAATTCAGATTTCAATACTTTAAATATTGCCGACTAAGAGATGGAAAAGGGCGAATTGACATTTAGAAGACAGCCAACCTCCTTTGAAATAGATAAAGATAAAATTAAAAGTTAAATTAGTTGGTGGCCGACTTCCTCCAAGATAAGCTCTAAAGGATATTAAAGCAAGTGCGTTTAAGACAATAGAAGGACACGATTTAAGGGCAGCGCTCAATATACATTAAGAGGTGTGTTGAAGAGATGTGGAGTGATTAATATATGGACAGCGAATAATATTAAAAGGAGATAGGCAGCGTTTATGTTAGAGCCACATGATGTTTAAATCTAATATAAACAATTGTTTATGGAACCGATCCTTATGAAGATGATTTAAATAAAGCGCTTATGTTATGAAAGGATACAAATAAACTAAGAGTTGTTTTCTTTGTAAGAGTTGCATCCATTCATGGAATCGCTCCTCTACAAGAAGATACAAGAGATATTTGTGAAGTGAAATAGAGGGGGGGAGTAGAGAAGAAAGGATGTGAGCGGAGATAAAAGGCAGATCAGAATATGATGATATAATAGAAGATCTTAAAGGCAGACTGTTAATTAGAACAGCAGATTTATGAAGAGATTATGAGCAGAGTTATGTAGGAAATTACAAGGAGTTATGTCTGAGTAAGAGCAGATTTACAAGGAAGAAATATATATTTCAGCAGAGATAAATCTGCAAGAATAGATCAGCAGTGATGCCTATATATGCAATAATGGATAACAGCAGAGAATTAATTACTGCAGCCATTCTATTATGCTAAAACTCTATCATCCTCTCATTCTATTAATCTATTATTCTGTCATTCTAATATTTGATTATTATATCACTCTTTCTTCTATCATTATATCATTCATTCTTCTATCATTATATCATTTTACTCTACCAATCTATCATTCATATTATTCCATCATTCTATTATTATCTTAGTCGTCATTCTATCCTTATATCATATGATCATCCTATTCTTCTATCATTCTATCATTCTATCATTTGATTATTCTATCATTCTATCATTCGATTATTCTATCCTTCTATTAGTCTATCATTCTATTGTTCTATTATTGAATCAATCAAATCACCTTATCTGCACTCAGCAGACAAGGGCAGAATCAGCAGTTAATACATTTACTTCTATGAATATAGCAGTCTTATGTTTTAATAAATATTGTGGTACCCTCTATCATGATTGTTGTGTACAATGATATATTTATTGTTGTATAATCTCTATGAATCTAGATATATTTAGTGTTTGTAATTCTCATCAAGCAATCATGAGGAAGAGTGGGGGAAATACCAGTAGGGTGAGCAGATACTAGATTTCTTTCTGAGTACGCCACTCCAAGTTGGCCACTTGGAGCCAAGGGGGTGAGTGTCTGCCCTTGGGCTTAGAAAGAAGAATCTACGGGCCTCCTATTGTAGCTTTTCCTCAATCTCTACATGGATTGGTTGTTGGGATGGATTCAAGGAGTTTCAATCATAAGAGGGATGGATAAGGTAGCATGGATAGGGAAAGCAGATACAAGTTCATCCACTAAGTATGCCACCCCATGTTGGATGCCCACGTGTCTGCCACTTGGGGCCAAGAGGGATGGTATATGCGCTCTTGGGCTTGGTAGGAATAGCTTCAGGCGGATTATTATGTTTCTCATCCAAGTCCTACTATGATTAAACTTCCACTATGCATTATGGATATGGTGTAGTTTATATAGTTATGTATTTTTACATGGTTTAAATATATAAGACATTTATTATATATATTTGATCATATGTATTATATTACCAATATTGGCTAACATGATTGTAGGACCTAAACCAAGTTTTATATGGCTTCAAGCATATAATTGGTTAGTTATAACCCTAACTACATTAAAATGTTGATTCTAGGGCAAGATTTAGGGGAATCCCAAAAGGGGACATTACATTGAATAATGATGCTAAGGCTTTCCAAAGGGCCTCCACGTGGTGCAATAAAACACAAGAAAGTAATTAAGGAGGCTTAAAAACCAACAACTTATCTAGCCCCATCCATGAAACAACTTGCTCACTAAAAAGGGCTGAGAGGGGCTCCTCATCGACATTAGCATTAGCCAACAAGTTCAATTAGCTATAAAAATTGGCTTCCCTATAGCAATGGGAAAACACAACTTCATCAAACGAATTTCTAAGTTCTAGAGCTTCCTCTAGAAAACATTGATTTTTGCAGTTTGGACAAATGCCCTTATAGGGACCTTTGATCACAATCAAGGAATCCCCTTCCACCACCAACCGTCTACAACCAAGAGAAGAGGCTAAAGCCATCCGAGAAACAACTTCCCATTTTGCCTAATTATTAGTATGACATTTGAGAAAAGGGGATCCACCATGAACAAAATCACTGTAATATCACTCACGATTATTTCCAGAATTATACTCAAGTAGTAACCAGTTTCAGTGATTGTAATCAGACATCATACAGATTTAGGAAACTTTAAATAATAACACCATACAGTAAACATATAGCTAACTGTTAAATAGCTTATACATTTCTTAAAACAACAGTTCAATTGGAGTCCTTTGAATCAACTCATGGGCTTGGTTACAACTAGTTTGAGATGCCGATATCAGTATGCTTGATATATAGTGATTTACAAAATAATATCCCTTATACATAATTACATACAAAATAAGAAGATCCTGAATCCTTGCTCCAGGTTGCATAGGTATTGATGTAATATTTCAGTTCATAAAGTCTTCTAGTGCGGCCTGTAGGCGGTTGGCTCTGCTAGACGTGCCTTCCCAATGCTCGAGATGTGTGATGGTCACCCGATTACATAGGCACTGCCACGGTTGAAGTTTGTTGAGAGTGGAATTCCTATTGGGTGCAACTCTTCAATGTGCCAGCCAATTCATGGATCTGAGGTGGTTATAGGAGATTGTGGTGTCGTAGACACCCCACACGATCACCCTTGTATCGCTTCCTCTGCTGTGTGAAACACCTCTAACAACTTGGTGACTGCTCCCGATTTCCTTTCTCCCACGTCCTGAGACAACACAAGCTTCAGATGTCTAGGTGCGGCTAGCTATATGCAATATTTGTGAAAGTTTGCTAGCTGCTCCAGATCGGATCAAAGGCTTCCTTGACTGCGACTTTATATTCTCCTTGTTATGGTGGTAACTCACAGTCCTAAGTTTGGGGAGTACAACAAACCTGGGATTCGGTATGGGGAAGTCCTAAATAATGGGGGTTCGATAGGGCTCAACTATAGGGGGGCTCAATAGGGCTCAATTATAGGGCAATGGATAGGTGCTGGTTGTTGGGTGAAAGAAAGGGGTTATTTGTGCCTATAGAAACTATGGGGTGAACCGGTGATGAGGACCGAGGATAAGAAGGGGTATAGAGGTGATGCACCACCGGCCTTGTGAATCGCTGCCCCAACTATAGTAGTTCGCAAGATATAGATATAGGGCGCATCTGAAGCATATAGATATAGGGCGCAGTGGGGGTTTCATCTCAGTCCAGTAGGTTAGAGTGCAAATAGCAAGCTCAAAATGCATAAAAGTTGATGATTACAATCAAACCTTGAGCTCCCTTTTATACCAATTTTGAATTGATTCTAAGATGTGCCGACCTTGTTGAATTTGAATCTCCTTCCGCACTGACATGTTTGAGAATGCTAATTTTTATTGTTAATAATATTAATATTATTATTATAATTAAAATTTTATATTTTTATTGGTTAGTGTTGAAAAACACTATTTTTAATATTAAAAATAAAGTTAATTCAATTGCATGGAGGGGGGGACATGACAGTCCTCCTGTCCCAAATATTGCTTGCCCTCAAGCAATCGCAAGTTTGGATGATCAATGATTTCTGCTCCTTCCCATGTAGCATCATCAAGAGGCAAATTCTTCCATTTTACCAAATACTTTGGAATGATCTTGTTTTACAGCTTCTTCTCCCTTATGTCAATGATTGCTTCAGGCTCCAAAACCAATTTACTTTCATCATCGAGTGGGGGCAGCTCCAAGCAAGGGGTGACATGTTGTTCCAACACCTTCTTAAGTTGTGATACATGAAAAACATTGTGAATTCTGTTGTTTGTTGGTAAGTCCAGCTCATAAGCCATCTCTCCCACCTTCTGTGTGATCTCGTAGGGTCCATAAAATTGAGGTTTAAGCTTCTTCGCACCACTTCCCTTGAGGGAAGATTGCCTATACGACTGTAACCTCAGAAAAACCAAGTCCCCCACCTCAAATGTCCTCTCCAAACAATGGCAATCAACATACATCTTTTGCTGATTTTGAGCCTGTTGTAGGTTTTCTTTGAGTGCATTCATAATATCCGTACGCTGCTATACCAAATCTCTAGCTCCTGGAACTCTACTATCTAAAAGAATCAAATCCACAAATGACAATGCTTCATAACCATATAGTGCTTTGAAAGGATTCATACCTATTGACATGTTGTAAGTGGAATTGTAGCAATACTCTCTAAGATGTAACCATTAATTCCATGCGGTTTGTTGCCCTGTAACATAGTTCCTCAAATACCCTTCAAGCCATTTATTCACAATCTCCGTTTGCCTATCCGTTTGAGGGTGATAGCTAGTGCTTGGAGTCAACACTGTGTTTGTCAAACGGAAAAGTTCTTGCCAAAACAAGCTGATAAACTTGTTGTCCCTATCACTCACAATGTTTCTAGGCAGCCCATGTAATCTAAACACCTTTCTAAAGAACAAATCAGCTACTTGTGGAGCTCTATACTCGGAAGATATAGCAAAGAAGTGAGCATACTTAGCGAGTCTATCCACAATCACAAAGATACAATCCTTACCTTGCACTTTCGGGAGTCCTGCAATGACATCCATCGAGATGCTTTCCCATTTCTGATTTGGAATGGGTAAAGACTGCAACAAACAAGTAGGAAATGTCTGTTCTACTTTGTTTTGTTGGCAAGTTAAACACTCTAACATGCTTCAAAACATCTCTTTTGAGGCCTTTCCAAGGAAATCTCTCTCACTTGTTTGTGTGTCTTGTAGTACCCCTGATGACTCGCCACTGGAGTGTTATGATATGCCCTCAAAATCTTCTCTTTCATCTTCGATCCTGGGACAAGGCACAATCAGTCCTTATAGAGAATGAGCTCCTCAACCACCTTATACTTGTCATCCTACAACTTGCCCTCCAAGATGTCAATAGCAAATGCATCCTTGGCATACTCTACTAGTATAGATGCTCTCCAATCCGCATAAATGTTAGTCATAGAACATAAATGAGGCCTCCTAGATAAAGCATCAGCCACCACATTATTCTTTCCCTTCACATACTCAATATCAAAATCATAAACCTGCAACTTAACCACTTCTGCTGCCTATCATTCAAATCCCTCTGATTGAGGAAGAACCTCAAACTGTTGTGATCTGTCTTCACCACAAATCTTCCACAAACCAAGTACTGCCTGAACTTAGCCAAAGCATGCATGATGGCTAACATTTCCTTGTCGTAAATGGAGAAACCTTGACTCCTTGAGCTTACGACTCTTAAATGCAATAGGGTGTTTGTTTTGCATCAATATCGCTCCAATGCCTTATCTTGAGGCATCACACTCTAATACAAATGGAAGTGAAAAATCAGGAATAACCAGCACGGGACATGAACTCATTACCTCCTTGAGCATGTCAAAAGCTCTCTGCGCCTCCTCACTCCAAGTGATTGCTCCCTTCCTAGTCAAATTCGTCAATAGGGCAGCCAACTGTGAAAACCCTCTGATGAACCTCCTATAATAGCTGCAAAGTCCTACAAATCCTCTCAAGTGTTAAAGTCTTGGGTCAAGGCCACTCCACTATTGCCTTGATCTTCTCCTCATCTACACTGATGCCCTGGGCACTAATCTTATGCCACAAATACAAAACCTCAGTCATCCCGAACTCGCATTTGGATGCCTTGGTGAATAGTGACTGCTGCTCAAGTATACCTAGTACCTCATCTATATGTCTCAAATGCTCCTCCCTAGTGAAGCCCACTAATGGACACAAGTTTAATCAATAGGGCCATTGGGGAGATGATTTTGAGGACAGGGAGTGAAGAATAATTAATATTCATTGAAGTCATTAGAATAATGGATAATTTTAACAAGGCTTCTTTATGAAGGTTATCAAAAGCAGCAAGATTTGAAGCTGTTTTGATTTCTGTTTTGAGGATTATTTTATCATAATTCCTGCACTCAGCAATTGTGAGTATTTTGTGATTCTACATGTTGAAGTTTTGCCTGTCCATTTTTGGGGTTCAACAAAACATGATCTTGAATATTGGCCTAGACTATGCACCCTTGGCTTTATTGACAGTTTAAAAAAATACAGGAAATAACTAATAATTTCTGAGGATTTGAAAATCCTCAGTACCTGATTTCAAAATTCTGACTGTGTAAGGTTTTGGATTTCATGTTTCTGCCTTGTTTCAGGCACTACAGTTTCTGCCTTGTTTCAGGCACTACAGTTTCTGCCTTGTTTTCAAGCTTTCATCCCCGCACTTCCTTGTGACTGTCAGTCCAAAAAATGAAATTCGGCCCTCACCCTGTGCAGCAATCAAGTGGCCCTAGACAGTTGGCTCTCCTTCAGTCATCTTTCAACACTTCCTCAGTCCACTTTCAAAAAGAAAAACAGACCTCTTCAGTCTCTTGACTTCCAGACAGGGATAGTCAGCCCTAAAAATAGATCTACAGTTGGCATTAGCTTGTTTTTCTTCCCCTCACAGCAATTGGATTTGCAATTATGACCGTCAGTTTTAAGAGACCCAATCAGCCTTCTCTTCTTTGTTTGACAAACTTTGTGACAGTTCAGTCAGCCCTCGAATGTTTTTGACAGCAATTTACCCTTTCTATGGTTGGCCTTGAAAGAGGCCCCTTTAATAACACTTGTTAACAGCAATTTGATAGTCCTTCGTTTGACAACAATCAACAATTTGACAGTGCCTGATATGACAGCTATCTGCTCTCAATCTTCTTCTTCATCAGATTGCTTTAGCATACCTTCTCCTAGGGCTTCCTCGCTTTGAATCAGCATATCATCCTAAGGTCACCCTTGCTTTGATACCAAATGTTGGAAGAATGAATGCACAAACTTTGAGAGAATTGGATGGCACAGACTTCAATGAGTGTATGCTTATATTTATTATTGAATGGACAATTTACATAGGTGGTTGTGAGTTACATTTTATTGTACACATATGAAAGTTTTCTTATTGTGTCAAGATGTGAGCCAAGATCCTATCATTTATTGTTTGTGAGTTGAGCTTGAGTTCTTGTTCTCAATGGTTGTCAATGTTGCCATATTTAGCTAACATCTTTGTATGGCCAATGAAAGAAGTTATCTGGTGCATTAGGAGGTTGAATATGGAATCTTGGATGATGAAGGAATGACAAAGGCATTCTAAGGTAGAGGAAAGGTAATTAGGGTTTCTGGGACATGTCTTCACAAAGGGGATGTACTTTTTGAGAATTTCAAGTGGTCTAGAGCGTGCCAAAGAGAGAGAGAGCCATACTTGGAGGTCAAAAACACTAAAAATGTCTTCTAGGTGCCCAAACACATGCTAAGGAGGGGAAATGTCATGTTTTGGTGAACTTTAAGTCAAAAAGCTGCTTAAGTGGAAGAAGTGCATTGTCAATGACAAATTAGAAATCACCTAAGTGGAAAAAGTGTTCGCACTTAGCAATGTTAGTGACAACGTAGAAAGAAAGAAAGAAAAAGAGAATCTTTTTATTGTCCATGATTGTTGAGTGACCTGGTTTGGGTTTACAAGTGGCTTATAGCATGAGACTACCTCGTTACTCCTATATGAGGAGGTGCCTCCTTAGGCTGCATTAGGTGAGTCATACATACCCTACCCCTTGCAGGATTTGAACATGAGATCATTTAAGTGGAAAAAGTGCTTACACTTTTCAATGTCAATGACAAATTAGAATGTGAAAATCACTTAAGTGACCAAAAATGCATTTTTAAATTGTTTCACTTAAGTGACAAATGTCAAAGTGAAATTAGAAGAAAAATTGCTTTTTCCCTTAAATGGAAAAACACAGCATCAAAATGGACCAAAAAATGACACTTAATCCCTTAGGCAGTCTAGCCACTTAAATGTCAAAATTTCAGAGTGGAAATAGACAAAAAAATGACACTTAATCCCTTGGGCATGTGTCTAGCCATTTAAGTGTCAATGGAAAAATAGACAAAAAGTGCTTTCAAGTGCTCAAGCGCACCTCCAAGAGGTCAAATGTCAAAGTTCCAATGAGGAATTAGGAGAAAAAGTGCAATAAGATTCCGAGGTGCTCCCCTAAACGCTTATGTAACATCCCATTCTGAATGAAATAGAAACATTTGAAAATAAATGCAAAAAATTGATTCATTCACTAAATTATTATTATTTTTTTTAATATTCCCTCATAAGAAGTAATTACATAATGAATATCTAGTACAATATTTGAAGGTCGCATTTCTTGCGACTTACATCTTTTTAACATTTACACTAAATGAAGCAATGTGTTCTGTATCACAAGTCTTTGGCAATTCAACTGCAGGAGGGAGAGCATCACTCAAACGCTTTTCCTCCAACCACAAACCGGCGGTCCCCCGCTCACCTTCCTATTGGAAGTGGCCCTACCCTTCGTGAGGGTATAGATAGTGAGAATCAACCAGATTCAACGTGCCATCTGAGAACTAGTGTGGTGTTCTCGCAAAAACAATCGGTTATACAACTTCTAGTCTATCTCTAGCTATGTACAACCAATCTGACTGTTCATGCAAACAAGCTGAACTGACAATGCAAGCAGTGATTTTGCATTACTTTGGCCAAAGTTTCAAAATAAATGAGTCGATTGCCCACACACCTCTTTCTCGACTTGGAGACAAACATCCTTCTATTCATTATCAATTATAAACAGATTAATGGTAAATCAGAGTAATTAACAATTATTACCCTATACCTGTCTAATTGTCATCACCAATTTTCCTCTGCTAAAGGTCAACTACACAATTATAGGATAAGAGCCTGGATGACTTAAAATCATGCATTGAGCCTCTCTTTGCGTCCTCGCAATCTCGGGACTTTGACATCCGTCAACTACTCAATGTCTAGTCAACCATATTTTCATGCTCAAGGAATATACAAGATGTTTTGATAAAAGTCGTTCTTTACGTCATAGAGTATTTGGCTTAAACCTCCCTTGAGTATTTGTAACTTCTCCCTGAAGTTAGAATACTCAATCACGTAGATCATATTTAATACGTCTACCTCGGAAACTATAGAGGTCTATAATGCAAGTTTAATCATACATTTTGTTACTACCAACCAAGGTCTCATTGACTTTTTAACCGAAGAGCAAACTACCTTTATTTTAAGGGCTTGTATGGATTCACAAAACATTTTTCAACTAAAAATCATACTTGTATATCACTTGAAGTTTACTTTAAACCAGAGTTCTTATTTCAAAGAAGATTTTACTAGGTGACAAGGATTCTCATCTTCAAGGTAAGTCGTATTTATGAGTATATAAATAGGTTTATCTACTTGTATAATATTTATATGTTCATTACATTGGATTCCTCAAACTGACCAGCAATTAGAGACAATTTTATAACCTGTTCGGTGTTCCTGTCATTAAAAGATATTATCTATATGCTATATCTCAGCCAAGATAAAGTATCTGTGTATATGTCTATCGGCTTATATTACATCCAAGGTAAAGGTAACTATTTGTATCTAAGGCCATATCACTGCCAATACAATTTATATCTATTGGCCATATTACAACCATTTCAAAGGTAATGCATATATATAACTATCGGCCATATCACAACCACTTCCAGTATACAAAAACAATTCAAGCTGTATCACAGCTAATACAAAGATTACTTACACAGTTCGATGCTTGTAGCAAGTATATGAATGCAAAGCATACATTACACTTTTGCTTGCGCCAGTTCAAAGGAAATTATATGTATCTATCGGCCTTTTTACAGGCAGCATGAAGGTATACATATCTATCGGCTTTTCCATAGCCAAGATAAAGATACTTCTAACAGTTCGCTGCTTATATCACAGCCAAAACATTGATGTATTTAACCATTTGATACATGTATCACAGTCAATGCAATGGTGTGCATAACAAATCGATGCAGGTAACACAACCAATGCATATAACAATTCGATGACTGTATCAATACAATGATGCCTATGCAGTTCGATGAATGTATCAATACAATGATGAATATACAGTTCGATGAATAATACAATGATACCTAAACAGTTCGATACTTCTATCTCAGCCAAGATAATGAATGCATTGATCTAAAAACTCAGATGGCTGTCATACTGCCCACGCAAGGTGGAAACTCGAACACAGAAAGAATGAAACCAAATAGTTTAGAATAAACCACACATTCATACCTCTGTCACCCTCAAAAATACTATTACTGCAAATCAAAATGGATAAACTTGTTCGCTGCTTGGCTTGTGTGTGTTTTTCCTTTTCCAAGAAAGAACCGGTTTTCTCAATATATAAACTACTTCTTGCTAACTGCCCGCGGCCTCCTCTTGGCATGCCTACAAAGAGGCAATATGGGCTTATCGCCCATACTCCTCTACTCCTAGAATCGAGGAAGCAGTCGCAGCAGTTTATCCTCTAAGGTTATAGAAATTTAAACTTCGTTAGAGAAACAAGACACTAAAATAACCCATGCCTATGCTTAAATTAATTTGAATATATACAATGGTTCACAAAACAAAGGGTGTTTTGTAACCATTCTATATGTTCAAATATGCATCAACTACATAGTTTAGATAATTAAACTTAGGATAGGGTTAGCAGGTTTATGACTCAAGGCAACAAAGAAAACAATTTTCGGAAACAAAGAAACCACTCGAACCCAACAAGGAGACATAGTCTCCATGCGACAAGAACAACAACCAAGCTCAAACAAACGATGATCATGACATTAATACCTCTACGTTTTCGACGTAAGGTTAAGACTAAGAAATCACACCACATTTGGCATAACCTCTTAGTGAGTGTGTGAGTTCCCTGATGGCACGTCGATCGCTTATCTCTCACAACCTATTTCCCTCTCCCCAGTGATGCTCTCCCTCCTTGTCTGGGAGGGGGAAAACACTGTCCCTGCATTCACCTCATTCACACGACAAGTACTTAGTTCATCTCATAAATCAATTAAATGCAGTAATAATATCTCATATAACATGTCATTGCATTTTCAATAATGTAAAATAAGCTCATTTTCTAGGCTAGCATAACTTCACATCAATATATCAATTTCTCTTTCTAACTAGCAGTTTCTGAAATAAAATGAAGTAAGTTTGCTTAAAAACGGGGTGTAACAACTTAAGTGTTAACATGCCAATGAATAAATAGAAAAGTGCATGATATCTCCCAAGCCTGTGCCCAAGTGGTTGGATGTCAAGTTGTTAGTGATCAAACATAAGAAAAAGTTGCACCAAGAGGCTCAAAAGTATGCTTGGAGAGAGTAAGTCTCTTAAGTGACAAAGTGAACACCACATTATAACAAAAGTGCAAGGTGTACTCAAAAGCACTCTCTTTCAATGGAGAAGTCCAAGTTTTGCCTTTAGAGCACAAAAAGATGTCATTGAAGCAAGTCTCTCAACATCTTGTTGACCACTAGTGACAGATTCTTCAAGTTTCACCACAAGTTGTCCAAGGATCAACACTTGTTTCGATTATTCCAGCATCTAGAGCTGTCATCATGGTAACCTTATCATTTCCTTCACTCTTCAAAGTTCATACAAGGTACTTAAAGATGAATGGTTTGTCACAAAAAAGGTCTTCATCATGAACACGATCTAGGGCACTGAACAATAAATTTTACAAGTTTTTGAGGAAGGAGTCAAATTGAAGTCACCAAGATTGTTTGGTCAGTCATCAATGATCATTAGGGTTTCATGACTTCTTAGACGATGCACCATGGTTAGAATGGGGAAGCTTCATCAAAATCACTGCTAGGAGCTAACTATCAGACTAGCTATTTTTAGCTGTTGCTATTTTTGGGAGATAGCAATTTTGAGATGATCTTCAGGAAGATCTATTTATAGACATTCAATTTTTAGATGACCTTCTAGAAGGTCTATTTATAAAGACATATGTTCTTATCAGAAATCTATTTGAATATTTCTTGATTTAGATATTAAGTTTGCAGACCAAATTGTATATTGAGCTTGCTTTTTGTGCAAGCAAACTATTGTTAGCTTAGGAACTTTAGTTAGGTTTTTAATATTTATTTGTTTTTCATGCAAAACTTTGTAAACACTTATAAATAAGTGTTTTATGCACTTAGATGAAGGATGAATGGAAGGGTATTTTTTTTGAGTACTTGCTGCTGAAATTGCTTGCTTATGTGGTCTTGTGATATTGTGATATTGTGAGTTGAATTTGATAGTTATTGTAGGCTTTGTATTCTAGTAGTTATTGATTTGGGTTTTGTGGCTTTGTATACAAATCTTCATATTCGATTCATAATAACTTGTGTGTGTTTAATCCAATTCAATCTTTGTGTTCTATTCACACTTTTTAGTCTCTGTTTTTAGCTAAAAAGAGTGAGCGTTTGTTAGCCATTTAGGTTGTTTGATTTAAGATAGAAGACTTGAGAATCTCATCTTGCGTAGAAGTGTTGATAAGCTTTCTGCCCTCCCTTGAGAACTCAAAAGACAGGCATTTGTTTTATGTTTGTATTGCATAGTGAAAAACCAATTGTTTAGAGTTATAGGATTATAATTTTATTACGAGGGAGCTTACCCTTCTAATTTGAATAAAGGTTTTACGTTACATGCTGCTCCGTTTTGTGTTGTCTTGAAAGCGGCAAATCGAAACACATAACACATTATAAGATTCTTGTAAGACATAATTACTGTGATGTATTACTTCATTAACATAAGCAATAAATGCTTGTGTACAAGGTATAGTCTTACATTATATTATATCTAATACTATATTGTTCGTGCACTCTCATTGTTTGATGTTGACAATGTTCCTTCAACCTTCATATTTGTCAGTGTTCTCCAATGGGTAATACTCATAAGAAATCTAGTGGCAACCAAAGGAAATATATTTCATTAGACATGAACACAAACAAATGCTTTGTAGTAAACAATGGAATTATATAAAATAATATAAGTATGATTATGTAACATAAGTGTGTGGGTAAGAATTAAGATGAGAATGACCTAGTCACTCTAACTACCTACCTTGCTTATCATTTCTTTTTTCACCATTGGCGTAATCATATGCTTGTAAATAGTTACATTCTTTATAACATTTGCATAATGACTTGCCAATAAAATTTACACCTTCCATGATTTTACTTTGATAACTCACATGCATTGGAGCTTTATGGTATTTAACCATTTGTGCTATATGAAATCTCTATGTTGGTATAATCACATCTATATTTGATGTCTTGTGGACCTTATTTTGGTATTTATGATTTCTTGAATATGTTTTCACTTATTTTGCTTCCTTGTCCTTTTTCTAAAAAACTTTATGATTGGATGCTTTTTAAAAAGAAATCTTGCATTGATGCAGGCCACTCCTTTGGAATGGGGTAAAGGCTTAGCACAAAAGAGGGAAGCAGAAGCTAAACAGGCTGAACTCGAGCTGGAAAAGAACAAGCCTTTTGCACGTAGCAGGTAAAACAATATAAGCATTACAAGTCTTCGGCCTAGGATCCTTTTCAATTGAAGTTAAAGGATGTTTGATTATGGTAACATTCCTTAGCATCTGAAATCAAGGTTTTTTGGTCTTTTGGACAAAATATGGTGAGTAGTTTATGTCAATATCTGTTGTACCTTTGGGTGTCACTGGGATGTGGGTAGGAATTGATAGTATGACTGTGATGTGTTGCGTGGCATAGATTATAGTAAAGTTAATACCAATTTAGGGATTCTGGTCATTGTTGTTTGAGTTTGCATGGCCTACAAATGCTCACCTATTTCATTTTTTAATCAATTTTGGTGGATGCAATATGCCCTTTGCTTTTCTGCTATTTTTGTGCCATTTTGTTTTGAATGGTCTAACAATTGGCGTATTGTCTTTTTCTTTCTTTTTTTCCCTTTTGTAGTTGTTTGTTTCATTTTCTTGCTATTATGTTTCCTAATTTTATGTAAGTCCTAATTTGTAAATTTCATATTAGCATTTCAATTATCTAGTGTTTGGAGTTGGCATGGAAGTCATTATTTTTAATATGATATTTTAACGAGTCTGTTGAAATACAGTTAAAGATTTCTTGACAAGATCTTTGTAGAAACTTTAAAATACAATATCTATTGGATCTTGCTTTCATATGGGAATAGAGGTCTAAAACCATGTCATCTGAGAATGATATTAATTATAACTAGGATTAGCTTGTAGGATATCATTCATTTGCCATAGGTTAGACCTGAATGTAGTTAGGGGTTTGGTAAGAAGAGAATGAGTTAAGAATTTGTCTTCATTTAAGAATTTTGATTGTTGCTGCATGATTATTTTTTTGTCACATAAGTGACAGTCTTTGTTTAGCAATGAGACTTTCTTCTAAAATAATCTCTTCTAAACTTTTTAATTCTTTCATCTCTTCTTCTACATATTTCAAGCATATGAGTTCTTCTCTATATTCTTGCTGGATATTATTACTTGTTTTATACTAGACCATCTCGAAGGCTTTCTGTTTCTTGAGATTAGTGGCTTAATATGTTAAAGATAACATTATCATTGGACAAGAAGATCAAAAGAAGAGCTTTGCAATTTCCCGCCCCAAAAAAACCTAGTTTGATTTTTGAGCGGTCTTGGACTCTAACAGTCCAGGGGGGCCCCCCTTGCCCCCCTTTCTCTTCTGTTACGGGTTCTAGATGTAACAACCTCGGGCATCATTCCTGAACCCGTGAATAAAGCTTTGGAATATGACCCCAAAGCTTGGAAAGCGGCCCTTTTGGGTCAAGACCATCGGGATCATGTTTTTGGAAATGTTGACCCTGTGCAGTTAGAGACAGATGAAGGGACAACTCTAGAGCTGCCGGACTCGATGGATAGAATTATTTCCTCCATGGATTTTACACTAGTTGGAAAATTTTTCTCGTTTTGTCCTAACATTGACATGGTTAGAAGATGGTCAACGGCTAAATGGCAGGTGAAAGGAAGTGTGGCGGTTAGCGCAATGGCCAAAGGTTTATTCCTTTTCAAATTTACCTCTAAGGAAGATCTTGTGGCAGTCCTCTTCGGAGGTCCTTGGATTTATGGTAAACATAACCTTTTGCTCTGTCGATGGCGGCCATGCTTTGATCCCACTGCAGACCTGAACAAGACGACTCTGGTTTGAGTTCGACTGCCTAGTCTCCCACTTTTTCATGTGGATAGCAAACTCCTTTGGGCGCTACATTGCGATGGACAATGTCACTAAGACTAAATCCAGGTTAGTCTTTGCTCGCTTCTGTGTTAGCATAGAGATTCATAAAACCCTCCCGAACTCTATTAGTATTGATTCAAAATATGGGAAATGGACACAACCTATTATGCATGAAAACTCTATAGTTTTCTGTCAATGTGATCACGAAATGTAAATCCCTAAGGAAACCTTCCCAAAAGTTCAAGGAACCTGTGGACAAATAAGAGGATGCCTTAGAAGGCTACCCTTTCAAGGCGGACATTATTAATATCATAAGTTCCCTTATTCGCCCTAGGGTCCCAGATACCCTTGCTAACCCAGTTAATGCAGCGACTATTAACAACGTTGAGTAAGTGGATGGGCAGCAGGGAGACAAACTGAAAGGGATGGGAGAGGATGAACCTAAACGGGTGGAAGAAAGGGAAGAAGGGGAAATCCACCCTTAAGAGACCTAGGAAGTTAAAAATACCCCAGAAGAAATCCGTTCTAAACCCTCTGAAGGAGTTGTAATAGCAGAAAAATTATCCCCTATTGTGGTGGAGACTGTTGTTCAGCAGGTCAAAACTCTTAGTCCTCCTAAGAAGGAAAGTGAACCTTTAAGGAAGGATTTTCATCCCCTACCAGAGATGAGCTCCCTCTAACTCCCGGAGATGGGCCAAGCAAGATAAGTACCGACCAGAGTTCTTGTGACATGGAGGGTTTGTCTACTCCTAAGAAAAGGGGTGAGGTTAACATGAAAAAAACTGTTGATGTGGGTATTGATGCAAAGCAGGGAAGACCTTCTCAGCGGAAGACAAGACAAAGAGAGATAGGTAGGGAAATAGCTAATGGAAGGCAGCGAACCTTGGAGATTTCCTCCAGGAAACCACACAAATGAAAATCCTTTCCTGGAATATTAGAGGATGAATAGTCCTCAAAAGTAGTTTCAAGTCAAAAACTGCATTTTTGAAAATAAGGTTGATATTTTGCTACTGTAGGAAGTTATAATGTTGGATGATAACTTCAAAGCTATAGCTAAGAATTTATGGCCAACCGCTGATTTTTGTATTAGTACTGCTATAGGGGCATTTGGTGGGCTAGGGACGATGTGGAATAGAAATAAGCTTAAAAGTGTTTATAGATCTCACAATAGAAGTAGTCTAGAGGTGAGATTTGTATCCTCGGATATGGAATGGTCTCTTATTAATATCTATGCCCCTAACTCTAGGAATGCCAGGAAGGAAGTGTGGGAGGAGGTGTCCTCTTGTATTGCGACCTATAAGGAAGCTTGCTGGATGGTGGCAGGGGATTTTAACACCCCTCTGTATCCATCGGAGAAGCTTGGAGGTATCATGGACTTCTCTGATAGTATGGGGGATCTTGCTGAATTGATGAATACCACTGGGCTCATGGATATTGAGTTAAATGATCAGCTGTTTACCTGGACTAATAGAAGAAGGGGGGACCAGCTTATCCAAGTTAAGCTTGACAGATTTCTCATTTCATCCAACTGGGACATTCTAAGCTATTCCAAGCTTTCTGCTCTGCCGAGGACTGTGTCTGGTCATAATGCTTTGTTGTTTAGTTGGAATGAAGGCCTCACAAAGGCCCCTACCCCTTTCGGTATGAAATTATGTAGACCTCTCATCCTGATTTCAAGAATTGTATTTCTAATTGGTGGAATATCCCTATCCAAGGATCTGCTATGTTTAGATTGACCCAAAAACTCTTTTATGTCAAAAATAAAGTTAAAGGTTGGAATAAATTCTGCTTTGACAATGTGCTTGAACAGAAGAAATTGGTTTCTGCTAAATTATCTGAGGTCCAAAAAAAATGGCGGAAGAGGATCTTTCTGACAACACTTCTTTTTTGGAAAGATCTTTACTACATGAATGGAAAGACATTATGAAGAAGGAAGAGATATTTTGGAAACAAAAACCTAGAATACAATGGTTGAAAGAGGGGGACAGAAACACGACTTTTTTCCGCCAATCTGTCATGAGGCATAGGAAAAGAAACACTATCTCCAAACTGATTAATGAGAGAGGATTTGAAGTTAATTTTGATGATCAGATAGGGCAGATTGCCTCCATTTTCTTCCAATCTTTTCTGTCGGAACAACCTGCTGATACTGATGGGGATCTTGTTGGGAAGTTGTTAGACGACATTCCTTCTATGCTGACAGATGAGGACAATTCTGGTCTCACGAAACTTATTATTGAGGAAGAGGTTAAAGCTACTGCCTTTTCTATGGGAGCTTTTAATGCCCTAGGACTTGATGGGTTCCCTCCTGCCTTCTTTTAGGAATTTTGGGATGTTGTGGGCTTCAATGTTACTGTTGCTGCCAGAGACTTTTTTAGGACCGGTAAGTTACTCAAATAGATTAATAACACTTTCATTTCTCTTATCCCTAAAAAGTAGGATCCTGTCTCTTTGGTGGATTTTAGACCCATAATAAGTCTATGCACTCTTTCAAAACCTGAAATTGGAAGTCTACATCCTTGTGCATGCTTGAACAATCAACAACTCTAAGAAAATAAGAGCCAACTAAACATGTGACTATGATGTTGATGAGTGGTCGGCGTTTAATATTGGTCCACCCATTCTTGATAATAGAGCAGCCCTCCCTTATCCAAGTTTGCTTCATTCCTTCCATCACCACACTTACCTTAGAATACTCTCTATCAAGGAGGGTGGTACATAGTTTATATCATAGAAGCAGAAATCGCCAAAAAATCACGAATCGCCAAGTTTGGTGATTTTTACCCTTAAAAAATCACGATTTTTATCCAAAAATCCGGCGCCCAGGGTTTCATGCATTTCCTTTTGCTTGCTATATTCATCTTTCTGCATTTGGTTTGACTGCTAATCGTGAGAACAACCGACGAGTTTAGAAAATTTTCTGGCGTGAGACAATTTTTTCCCTGCGTGAGAACAACTGACGAGTTTAGATAATTTTTCGGTGTGAATTTTTTTACGGCGTGATACAATTTTTTCCCCGCGTGAGAACAACCGACGAGTTTAGAAAATTTTTCGGCGTGAACATTTTTACGGCCTGAGACAATTTTCGGAGCACTATAATGCTCACATATAAAAGCCTATCGGAAAGCTTTCATATTAATTTAGCTTTTATTTATATCAGCTATATTGTATATATTAATTAATCACTATTAATATTTTTTTCGTTCGGCTTGCTTATTATATTTATGTCATTAATCTATATAATATAATATTATAGATTATATTATTAATATTTATTATAATATTTTTATATTTATATATTATATTATTAATAGATCTATATTATAATAATAAATTTTTTAATATATAATATATTATTTGTATTTATTATTCTATTATAATATTTATATCATTAATCTATATTTTGCTACATTATATTATTAATATTTATTAAAATATAATAATATTATAAATATTATTATATTTATATACTATATTATTAATAATTATATATTATAATATTAAAATATAATACTTATTGTTGTATTATAATATTTATATCATTAATATAATATTATATAATATTAATATTATTAATATATAATATATTATTTGTATTTATTATCCTAATATAATATTTATATCATTAATTAATATTTTCTACATAAATATATTATAATAATAATATTAATATGTATTATATATTATTATATTTATATATTATATTATTAATATTTATATATTATAATACTAAAATATAATATTTATTATTCTATTATAAAATTTATATCATTTAAAAAACAACAGGGTCCTCTCCTTTTTGTATTTTTCTACGTTTTTTGGAAATCCGATTTTTTCCCGATTTTTTGAAAAAATCTTATAATTCTGATTTGCCGATTTTTTCCCCAAACGATTTTTGCTGCTATGGTTTATATTCTCTATGGGGGCAAATGAAGGACCAACAACAATTGTATTTTTGAACATTTGTTTAAAATAGGGAGAACGTGCCACATGAAATGGTATGGCAGGGGCAAAGAAAAATTTGGTAGTGGAAGACTCTGCCACTTCCTGTAATTGCATATTTAACATAGTTGCAACTGTCCTTGGCCTCTTACTACCACTAGTCTTCCTCTTTCCTCTTGTAGAAACATCACTAGTACCGCTAGCAACCATGGATGACATAGCAGCTTGTGTAGATTCTATTGCATTGGCATACCCTTAGACCTTGCCTCACCCTCCATAAACAATCTATTAACCTTTGCCTTCTTTGCTGTGTTTATTTGTGGACAACCTTAACTCCCTGTCCTATAATGCCCAAGAGGTAACTATATACCTTGCTGTAGCTCCCTCTAAAGTTTTTGTTGCAAGTATGACACAACCAAACTTTACTACCCCCCAAATTTTTCTTTTAGTCTTTGTTTATAGCTGTCACACATTGGAGAAGACGTTTAAAGGGTTTGAAAGGGCCTTTTGCGTAAAGTTTCAAGAGGGGAGAAGGGCACTAAAACAGGTAATGTGGCTATCCTACTTCACCTACATCACTACCATACCTTGATGAACCCATTGCTGAAGTCCTTTTATTTGTTTCTTCCATCTCATTTTCACTAGTCACTGCTGCTGCCCATGTTTTTTTGCGAAAAAAATAGAATGCAAGTGCAAACTGAAAATGAAAAAGAAAAAATTAACTCTTGAAACTTTGAAAAAAAAATCAGAAAAAGAAAACATGCACCCTAACCTTTGCAATTGCCTTTCTTCTCCTTAGTGCTCACTGATGCTGTACCTTGCTGCCCTGGTTTTGATCCCTTAAGTTGCTTGCTCTTCAAACAATCAAGAAATATTTTTTTTCTAAGTTGTCGGTCGTGGTATGGGGACAGGTAGGGGTTTGGGGTTTGGGGTTCAGGTATGCTGGTATGACAAATTTTTTCCCCGGGTACAGGTTTGTGTATATATATCTATATATATTATAGTTATATTGCGTATTATTGTATTGTGTATATAAATTCTAAATTATAGTTATATTGAGTATTACTGTATTGTGTATATAAATAATAAATAATAAATTATAAATTATATGTATGTATATATATACAAAATAGTAATTATAGTAATATTCAATATAGCTATAATTTATAATATATACATACAATATTTAATATAACTATAATTTATAATTATATATATTAAAAATTATAAAAACAATATACTCATAATTGTCAATAAACAAAATATTTAAATACCTCATAATTTGCAAAAAAGAAAATATTCATAATTTAGTGATTTGTTAAATGTCAATACAAAATGAAAATTACAATCAATTGAAGAACTTGCAACCTTTTGAAATGTATAACTTTAAGCAAAATAAACTATGTTTCATAGAGTCTCGGAACAGGGGGATGCAGGGATGAGGGGACCAAGGGCCTAGATTTGAGGATGGTGACTAGTGAGGGTTTTGGGGCGGAGCCCCTAGCAGGGTCGAGAGGTTCCGCCCCTAGCGAGGTCGAGGGGTAGTGCCCCTTGCAGGGGTCCAGGGGAAGAGCCCCTTGCACATTCCTTGTTGCAGTGTAGGGCGGGCTCAAGGGCAGAGCCCTTGCCACCAAGCCCAAATTAAGGCCTTTGAAACCACACAAACCTTCATGGGCCACGCCATTTTCACAATTTAAAAAAACAAATTAAAACATTAAATGAACATAGCTAGATGAATAATTAGACAACGAGATGCAACTTTGCCCAAACTCATAAATAGATTTACGATGGAGCAAAACATAGTTGACTTGTGAGGGAGCAAAACATAGTTGACTTGTGAGGGAGCAAAACATTTAATGAAAGGAAAAGGACAATGCTTATTTCGTAATCATGGAGCCATATTATTGTGGTCTACCCACAGTCCACTAGCTTAGTAGCCACCCATTCTCCTCACCCTTGTTCAAAACAATTCATTAGCTCAATCTCTCTAGTTCAAATTCTAATAGTGAAAGCTTCCGAGTTTTTTAATTGGAAACAAGTTGCGAGAAATCCCCAGGACAACAAGTGTATTAAAAAAGCACACAAAATGGACACCACCATTTGAAACTAACATGGTGTGTCCCCTCAACCAGGGCAAAATAAGGTTTTATTATACATCAACCTTCAACCGCAATAATAATTCTCACACAGAAAGAGTGATGGCTGATGGCAAAATGAGCTTTCAACACTTGGATAACAACACCCCTTTGATCGGTTTCTCAAAATTTCTGGAACAGCCTATTGGAAAGAACCCAGAGGAAATTGATCGGTTGGAAGGGGAAAGCCCTTAGTAGTGCCGGTAAATTACAGCTTCTTCGGGCCTCCCTGCAAGGTATACCCACTTATTTCCTTTCTCTTTTTAAAATTCCTACTTCTATTGCTGAAAAGCTGGAACAGATTCAAAGAAAATTTCTATGGACGGGAGTAGAAGACAAACAGAGAATGTCCTTGGTCAGCTGGGAAAAAGTTTCTCCCTAAATCCCATGGAGGTCTCAATATTAGATCCATTCGTAATATGAATAAAGCCCTGCTCGCAAAAATCAACTGGAACCTGATTCATCAACATAAAGACTGGGGTGAAATCATGCAAGCCAAATATCTGCATGTCACTGACTGGTCCAACTTCCTCCAACAGGAAGGCTTACCTAAGGGGTCTGTCATATGGAACAAAATGCTGAAATCCAGAAGCCTTCTCTCGCAAGGGATTCGATGGAAACTGGGTAATGGTATGTCTATCAAGTTTTGGATTGATACTTGGATAAAAGATAAGGCTATCATTACTCAGGGGGATTATGGTGAAATTGCTGACATTGCTACTCAGTTTTTTGGCGATAAAGTCAGCGATTACATGTTAAATAATAATGGTAACAGGAGCTGGAAAAATTTATTGGACTGCTGCATACATCGCCCTGATCTTGCCTCTAGAGTTCGGGTTGTTCAAAAGTTGATTCAGGAAGTTAGAATCCCTCTTTTCCCTCGTGAAGACGAGCAGTTTTGGTGGCCGGATAAGGATGGACGTTTCTCTGTTAAGTCTGCCTATCACTTATTGGTTCCTGAGGGTCATAGAAAGGAGATATGGAGAAAAGCTTGGAATCACAAACTTGTTCCGAAAATCAACATGTTCTGGTGGGCCTCTGTTCACAACAAAATTCTGACCCAAGACAACTTGCAGAAGAGAGGTTTCACTTTGGTCAATAGATGCTGTCTGTGCTGTGATAAGGAGGAAACTGTTTCCCATTTATTCCTCCACTGCGACTTTGCCAGGGACATCTGGAATTTGATCCTAAGTAATTTTGGTATTTAGTGGGTTTGCAATTCTGATATCAAGGAAGTTATTAGCAGTTGGTATCCCCCCTCTTCTCATCCCTGGCTTGTTGAGTTATGGAATCAAACTCTGCCGTGTTTAAGCTGGACTTTGTGGAAAGAGCGCAATAATAGGATTTTTAGGGATACTGCTAGAGATGCCTCTCAGGTTGCTCACACTTTCATTAAGACTCTTCTGGAAAGTGTCACTACGGCCCATATCCAACCTGCGGAGAAACCGTTGACCCATGCAGAGGAACAAATTGCAGCGAATTGGAAAATTCTCAATCATATCCCTGTTCATAACAATGTCAAATTGTTGCAGAGGCTTAATACTAGATGGAGTCCTCCGACTCCTAACTGGATGAAACTTAACTTTGATGGGGCTTCTAAGATAGATGGTACAGCTAGTGGGGGAGGGGTCATAAGAGATGACAAAGGGCGGATGTTTGCTGTCTATGCTGGCGGTCTGGGCTGTCAAACCAATAACTATGCTGAGGCCATGGCTCTTCTTTAGGGGATTAAATTGGCCATATCCCTTGGTATCAGGAATTTGTACATCCAGGGGGACTCGAAAATGGTGATTGATGCAGTTAATAATGTGTCGACTGTTGGCATCAAGTTGAAAGATGTTATTAGGGATATACAGATTCTCCTGCAGAAGATTCCCAGTGTGAATATCTCCCATATTTACCATGAGGGCAATGGAGTTGCAGACGCCTGTGCCGATCTGGGACAACGGTATTCAAATTGGCGGTGTTGGCGCCAATTTGTTCATATCCCTCCTAATCTTAAGGCGCTCATTCTTAAAGAAGTGTCGGGGTATTGATGAGTTAGATTTGTTGGAAAGCCAGCTCATATTGTTAGCTCTTTGGGAGGGGGCTGACGTGGTTCTTGAAGTACGGGTACTTCTGTACCTTCTCCATTGTCATTTCCGCTCCTTGCTTTCATAAGGTGATCGGGCGGCTGGATCATCATGGCGTACGCCGTGTGATTATGATTAAGTATGGGATGGGTAAGCATTGCAAGGTCTCTCATATTTATGATAATGCGTGCGGTGTTATCACCCGCATTATTAGCCTTGATCATGCCAGTAATGCTACTGTAAGTACAACTGAGGAGATTGGGGGTTTTTGTGACATACTCTGTAATTCCGACATGGGTGGAGACCGAATCAGAACCCAGCCCGTCTCTTGCTGTGAGTTCAAAGACAACTTGGTGCTCTGGCATTATTGCAAAGAGGGTGGGATTAGTCCCTATCTGGAGCGGCTCAACGGTTATAACGAAAATATCTCTGAACAATTCGCCAGGTCTTGGCAGAACCGGTGGGTTTCGGTGGGCGGAATTAGTTTTTAAATTTCTGAAAGAGTGATCGCTATGGCCACTGGTATGTCTACCCAGGGTTTGAAACTGCAGAGGAAAACTAAAATTGCGGACCTTTCCAGTCAGAAGCTCTTCCTTGGAGATGGCGAAGAATTAGTCCCATATCAGGGGGGATTTGACAAAGCCAAGCTGCCCGAGCCGTGGGACGGTGTTTGTTTTCTCCTCATGAAGTACTTCACCCTGGAGGGGCGCTTCACCAGGTTTTATAACTACCACCTCCCCCTTTTAAATCATTTCCGTCGCAATGCTCATATTAGCTTTTATCTGCTTTCCTCCCTTGAACATTCTGTCCTTAGGGTAAGGGCTAAACTGGGAAAAAACCCTGCTAAAAGACCCATCCCTCTTCACCGGGGCCTTATTCTCTGCCTCTATAATTATCATCTTGCCCTTGAACCCGCTAAGTCCATTCAAACCAATAGTGGGGAACCCTCCTCTAACCCTAAGGATACTCCTGGTGTTGATGAACCCGGACCATCCCCTGTTCCTACGAAGACCAAAGAAGTTGCCTTCTCCACTCCTGAGGATATTCCTGCTGATACTCCGGGTCCTACTGTCAGTACGAAGGGCAAAAAGAGAAAGACTATTGCTGGGGATATAAGCACTGGTAGGGCTATGGTTGGGACCCCTCAAAATCCTGGTAGGACCCCGGTGGGCCAGAGTAGCAAGTCTCGTTCTTCTGCCAAGGTTTTTAAGGATAGTCTCCCCTCTGGTGTTAGGTGGTCTGGGCGTATCGCTGGCAAACCCGCTCTTAAAGCAAAACTAATTGAGTACTCTGAGAGCGGTTTAGAAGAATCCACCCGGGGGGAAGAGGATAAGGAAATTGAGGTTCAGGACATATCTGGGGATGCTGAAGGCAAGCAGGAGACTCATGATACGGGGGCTACCACTGAGGAAGTTGCTGACTCTGCCGACAATGCTGACGAAGTGGGTGAAATGTTCGTGGAAGAGGCTGATGATGATATGGACACTGATGCTGGCCTGGGTGCTGAACTGGCGGGTCTGAGGGCTCGCATCAAGAAGCTGGAGCAGAATCTCTCCACTGTGCTCAGGAGTTCTATTTTCCTTAACATTTATGTGCTGAAAAACCCGGGGGTGCCTGTCAATGCTGACAATGATGATCTTGCTAGGAATTTGGATGACATTGTTAAGTCCATGGTTAAGCAAGGAGAGAATTTGCCTCCTTAGTTTCTGTTTTTATTTTGTTGCTACTCTGCTCCTCTACTACTCTGTTTTTACTATCATGGTTATCGGCTGGGTGTGCTGGTTATGATGGGTTTACTGTTTTGATGGTTCTAGTTTAAGGCACTTTTTGTGCTTGCTGCCTTTGTGGCTTGTCTGCTTTTTGTAAGGGTTCGGCCCCTTGTTTTGCCGCCTTATATTATCAAAAACAACACCCCTTTGATGTTTTTTTTGTTGACTTTCACTTGGATACACTCGAGTCTTCCTAGGTTTGGCTTGAGTTCGCCCAGGGTCTGTTGTGGGCACCTCGAGTGGACCTTGGAAAAACCCTAGACCGTCTTGGTCCCGAATAGGACCCACAACGAACCTGAGTTGCTCAGGGCAAACCTTGGGCGAACCCCAGGTCCTGAACTTGGTCCCGGACCGGATCCATACGGGTACGAGGGCCAATATTGAAGAATCTAGTAACTTAGATTTTTTTTCCTCCAACTCTGCCTTTGCAATTTTTTTGGGTGTGAAAATATGGTTTGCAATGCATAATGAACCTAAGTTTTGTGCCTTTAGGGTTGAGTGTGGTGTGGGGGCCCACAATACAAAATATTTTTTTAAATTTTTAATTCAATTTGGGTGATTTTAGTTTTTCACTTTTTCAGGGGGGCGGCGGGCTCTCCCCTATGTTTTTAGGCTGTTTCTCATGTGTTTCGAGGATGTTTCCTAGTGGAGTTGAGGGTTAGGGGACAATGGGGGGACATTTCCAACATGTCCCTGCATCCCTGAAATGTCCTCCATACGGTTACACTTGCAAATGGCAAGGGATGCGTTCTTGTGTACCCTTGCTTATTTATAAGTGTTTAAAAACATTGCATGAAAAACAAGTAAAAACTTAAATAACACTTCTATGCTAATAATAGTTTGCTTGCATGCACAGCAAGCTTTATTACACAATTTTGACCAAAAACACTGAACTTTAAGGAAATCTTTAGATAGATTCTTGATAAGGATAACTATCAACAAACAATAGACCTTCTAGAAGATCGTCTAAAAATTGTTGCAAATATTGTCATTGATGTCAAAGAAGAATTGATTATAAGATGAACGATTTATCTTTACATGGCAGCACTGAGTTTATTCATTATGGTCTAAGGCAGAAATTGTAAAGGCAGAAATTGTTTGAAGTTAAATATTTGAAGAAATAATCACCGATTCACCAACTTTATTTGCTGTTAAGAAGGTCGACCATGTTGAAGTTATAAATAAAATAAATTCATTTATTTTATTAGGGCCGACTCCTTTATGAAATATAATGATTTCAAATACAAAATGTATTGTTTATGGGGCCGATCCCCTTAATAGAGCGCACCCCATAAAAGGACAAAATCGTCCCACTTGAATTAGAATGAAAGGCTGCGTTTGTTTAGAAGAGTTGTCTCCCTTTGCAAGAGATGTGTTCTTCCATGAAGTCGCCCTCCTTCATGAAAGTATAGAAGGAAGATAAAGGTGTGATTTGAAAAGCAAGTTTCTCAATGTAATATCATATGAATAAAAGCAGATTTTGTGAAGAAATTGAGCAGAAATATATGAAGGAAAATATGTGAGTGTGGAGCGATAGAATAAAGAGAATCTATATAAAGAATATCAATCAATAAAGTGGAACAACAAGAGATATATAAAGATCAATCAAGGAGAAAGAATAATATCAAAATTCACGGAGCATTTATGAGTAAGTGTGAGAAACTTATGAAGGATATGTATGTGGAGAGAATATGCAAGCTTGTGTGAACAAACAAGTACATTTATGTTATGGTAAATGAGAAGAGGGGAATCGTGGAATGAATAAATGAAGGAGATCGTAATGTCCATCATCCGTTGAAGAAGCAACATCCTGAAGGTGGAACTTTGTTTTGGAAGTTGGTACTTTTGAAAGGAGAGATTTGTGTCTCTCGCTAAGTTGGTGCTTAGCAGTGGGGGTTGGTGCCTACAAATTGTGGGGATTGGTGTTTCCAGTAGGTTGGTGCCTACGAATCTTGTAAAAGAGTTTTATATAAGCAATATTTTGTCATGGTTTTTTCCTATAAGGGTTTCTAGGTAAATCTTGTGTTCTCCTTGTGTTTCTCAATTGTTGGATCTTATGTGAATAATGGTGTGTAATTGATATTATTGTGGTTGTTGGTTTGAAAAAGTAAAAGTTTGTGTTATACTGATTCACCCCCCCTCTTAGTATAATCGTGTGCTCATAAAAAATAGCTTATCTATAAATAGTTGTTAAAAATATACTTCTTAGAATGTGCTTATCTCCTAAAAATGGTGACGACTAAAAATAGCATAGGCTACAAATAACTTGGGCTAAAAATAGACAATTTGGCATTTGGCTCGTGGCAATGATTTTGATGACGCTCATTTGTTCTGTTCATGACAATCCCTTTGAAGAAATCTGAAACCTGGACAATTCTGATGCTTTGAATCAGAAAAATCCTTCATTTTGTTGATCCTCACATTAAACTCTAGCTCAAATCTACAACCTTAGACCATAGTTGGTAGGCTCGGACTTGGCAAAAACTTGGCAGACCCAAAATTTTGACTCGGCAAAAAACTCGACAACTTAAAAAATTGCTTAAATTTCGGTAGAAACACATTTTTTTGTAAAATTCAATGACAATGTATCCAATGAATCCATAAATGAGTACAAAAGTGTTTTCTATTAGATTTGATTAATTTGAATACAAATTGAGTACAAAATTGCATCATGCAGAAACCTGATGATTGATACAATAGATAGTTGACAACTATTATGAATTTATGATTATTGCTTTTGAAAATCATCATTATAATTCATAAATTACATATTACGAAATGAAAATACAACATTTTACATCTTCCTCTTCCCTAATCTAGTGAAAACCCTTGTAGACTACTGCAGCGCCTCGCATGGCATAGAAGGTGGCACTAGCAATGACTCCTCCACAGCATCATCAATGTCATCCAATCCTATATCTCCTGCTACACCCACCTCATCCAATGCTTGCCTCTCAAAATCAAGAATATCTTCAGTAAACAATGGAGGTCGCTCATTCCGCTTTGTCCAATCGCTATAAGGATCAATCTCATCTAAATCAATGAGCTCCTCTGATTTGTCCTCTACCTTTCTTGTGCGAAGCTGAAGGTTGTATTTCACAAAGACAAGGTCATTGAGGCGTTTTTGAGCTAATTTGTTCCTCTTCTTCGTGTGGATGGCCTCAAACAAGCTCCAATTGCGCTCACAGTTGGATGCATTACAAGGTTGGCACAAAATGCGGAGGGCAAATCTTTGGAGATTTGGGGTACTTGCACCCCAATCTATCCACCAAGAATCTACAAAATAAAATATTGAAGAGTTAGAAAGCAAAGTCAAACCATATTTTATCAAATAGTTGTAAATTTGAAATTTGTAACTTGTAAGATGCATGTGACATAAAGACTCCAAATTTTTTTACTTGGTGTCTGAGTGGTTCTTCCTAGGATAGCTAGCTCTGAAGAAAAGAGCTTACCCCTTGCAGTCCTGTGATTGTGCAATTCTTGAATAATGAGGTCTCTCACCTCAACTTGGGTTGTCATCCTCTGAATGCATGTCATGAGGCCCTCCATAACCTCTCCATTAGGATCTGAGAAGCTATCTGAATAGAAAAAAAGAGGTTGAGGAAGTACCCTGCTGCATGGATGGGTTGGTGGAGTTGATTGTTCCACCTCCGATCAATGATCTCCCAAATGGGATCAAATTTGAGGCTGTCCTGCTTGTAAAAATTTCAGATGGCCTCTTTGGCCCTATCCATGGCCTCATAAATATACCCCATTGGGTTTTGACCCCCATCTACCAATCGGAGAACTCTAACCAAGGGCTTCGACACCTACAATTACAAATACAAAAAGATTAAAGTTACAAATTTATAATGAAAGACTTAAATTAAAAAATAAAATATTCAATTTGAATTTAAAATCAAAGTTTTGAGGTTACCTTCACGATCTCTGTAGCTCTCTGTTCAAAGAGCTTATCAAAGACTATGCTTGCGACCCTCTCTCCTTCAGGCTTCTTTGAATATGTTGACTCTAGCCATGATGGACTCACAAACATTTGTTTCAAAGAAGTCAACAAACCAATAATGCTTTGCAATGTTAGGAAGATCGTTGCAAACCTCGTGACACCTAACCGCACCAACTCTTTCCGTTGGGTGTGATCTCTCATCAAATTAAGAACCCAAGGGTGATTGTAGATAAATTTCGTTATGCTCCTTGCATCATCTACAATCGATGTCACTCAATCAAGTTTGCCTATGTCCTCCAAAAGAAGGTCAAGGCAATGTGTTGCGCAAGGTCTCTAAAAGAGTGTCGGATGCACGCCTTGGAGCAATCTCCTAGCCGCCACATATGCTGCTGCATTATCAGTTATGATTTGTACCACATTCTCTATGCCCACCTCCATGACAACTTCCTCCAACATTAGAGACAATGTTTCCGCATTTTTTACTTTGTTGGAGGCATCGACTGATTTCAAAAAAATCACCTCACCATTTGAAGCTACCAAAAAATTGATAGTGGTGTGGTTTTTCCCATCCGTCCACCCATCTGAAAGAATAGTGCAACCATATTTTTTCCATTGCTTCTTTTGTTCTTCCACTACTAGCATTGCATCTTCGATTGCTCTCATACTAGCATTGCATCTTCGGTTGCATTCATGAGCAACCTACAAGTACAAAGTGAAAGTACAAAATTTTAATTTTTAAACACAAAAAATAGCCTAAATTCAACATAAATTACTATAAATTAATCAACATAAATTTAATCTAAAATTCAACTTAAATTAGCATAAATTTTAATTAAACTACCTCCCACTTAAGTCTTTATGAGAAGGTGCCTTGTAGCCTTTTCCTGCAACTGTCAATGCAATTACCAAATTCTCCCAACAAAGACTACTCGCCACATTGAAAGGAAGGTTGTTGAAGTACCAAAAATCAGCACATGCCTTATCTGCTTGTTGATGCACCTCCTTGTTCCACCCTGTACCTTCCAATGATGGTTGTGCTCTAGGTGTGTTTCTGGGCACAAAAAAGCTATGTGGCGTACGTGTTGGCACTCTACTTGTAGTAGATGAAATGGATGCCGATTTTCTTCGGATGCGTGGACCACGAAGAGAGCCCACTATGCCTTGACATGCCATATCTTCATCTAATTCTTCTTGCACTTGAGAACCATGAGCGCTAGCTATGGCTGCCGTTGTCTTCTCCCTTTGTAATTTTTTCTCTTCTGTCAATGCAAGATGGGCATTCATCTCTCTTTTTATCTCTTCAGTGGTTTTGGGACATGGCTTGGCATCACGATGAGTAATGCTTGTAAGATGGTATTTGAGTCGATTTATGCCTCCATTATGTAATTTTTGGCATTTTATGCAAATAACTATCCCAGGTGTCGGTCCTTATACGACATATTTCCAAGCAGAGTCTCTAGCTCCAGCAAGACAATTGCCTGTAATTGGCACCGATTGGACGGAGCTTGAGCCTGACCCTGATCCAAAAGCTTCTCTATTTGCCACTGTATGATGTATCTAACCTACACATACGAAGTGAAAGCACAACATTTTAATTTTTAAATACAAAAAAATTAACCTAAATTCAACATAAATCACTAAAAATCAGCATAAAATTAGTTTAAATTAATATAAATTAGTTTAAATCAGTATACATTTAATATAATCTAAAGATTCTAAACATTTTATTCCAAAAAAAATGTTAGAATGAAAAAAACTTGTGTATGCAAAAGACAGTGAATTCTTTAAAAAATCAGAAAAAAAATGACCATAAAATGGTGATGAATCCAATTTTTTGGAATTAAAATGCAAAAATGCTACTTAGTTTTTGCAAATGATGAATTGTTTTTAACCTAGATGCTGGATTTTGCAGCCAAAATGAAGTAAAATGTTAAAAAAAACAAAAAACAAAAAAATAGTTAACTGACCCGTGCTTCAAATTTGCCAAAAAACCTTTTAATTTTCTCACTCCAATGTAAGATCGCTGTGTGCAAAGTGGGAGGGGCGTTGGGGGTTTTGGAGAGCAGAAAATGATGTTAAAATGACCTGAAATCGCCTTATAAAAACGACGTGTTCATTTTTTTCCTGCGCCTGTGAGTTTTGCCTCGGACTTGCCGAGTTTCTGGCGAGTAAACCTTGCAGAAACTTGCAGAGGAGTACTCGGCGAGTACTCGCCAAGTGTGCCATCTATGCCTTAGACATTGAAAACCCCAGAGCATATGGAATAACTGCTGCTTTGCATATGAAAATGATCAAGAAACCATGTAAATCTGCAATTATATGTCTGAACACGTGCTGAAAATGAAGGCTGAAAACCCTAACCATCTGAAACAGCATATTGTTGATAATAAGGAACGAAAATCCCTTTAAACCCAAGTTGATATGTGAAAATCTAGATTTGATGATGCGACACTTAATGTTGAAATCAAGTACTTTTGATGATAACCACATAGAGTTGTCAAATATCAATGATGACTACTGTACTGTACTGCTGATTTGATAAATACCCCTGCTGTAGGTTGCTGAGTGATTGAATTTGATCATGAACCTTCTTCAAAGGCAGCCGAAATGATTGAAAGCACTGCTGTAGGTCTGCAATTCTGATATATGGTGCTGCTGTAGATAGCACATCTTCAATGGAAATTGCTACACTTTGAAAACAGGACTGAGTTTTACCATAAAACCCTCTTTGAATGACAAAGATCTAGGATGCTGCTGATATGATGAAACAACTCTTTGCTGATCTGCTGCAGTCAAATGGTGTGAAGAATGAAGAAAATCAGTTGGTCCTAGATATTGGAAGGCTCCTCAACATGTGCATACAAATTTTAAATTTGGAAAATCAGATCAGCCTTAAGAATGGTGAGCTCCTCAACATGTGCATAGAAACTTTAAATTTGAACAATCCGATCAGCCTTAAGAATGGTGTGCTCTGATGAGTAGTATTGCACGTTTGTCTAAAATCTTCAAATCTGACAATTACACTATACTGCATGCACTTGAATATGTGTTTGCATATGTTGTTTTTGAGTCCCCTTTTTGTCTTCATAAGGGCACACACCCTGATATTGTAGGTGCAACTTTTTATAAAAATCTGCCCCTCAAAACCCATGGTGTTTGCCTCACAATGGGGTTGCAGAATTTCATTTTTTCTAAACAATTATCCTTGTGTATACTGATGTGCCAGTGTATTAGCTTGCAGGTTATTGACAAAAAAACTTATACCTTCAATGGCACATGCCTAACAATCCTGCTTGCAACTTTGAATTTAGAAAACGTGTTCATCCATTGAAGGATGCACACCTGGTAAGCATCATTGCAGATTTTGACGGTGAAAAACATGTCCCAGTTAACATTAGCGTGCCAGACAATGCAAAGACAGTTTTTGACTCAAAACCATAACTCACCCTGCCCTTCTATGGCACATACCTGGTAAGGCGATTGCAAATTTCTGTTTGTTCTCACTTTGGTGCCCGCTTCATGGTGTTGGTGCAACTTCTTTTTTTTTTTTTTCAAAAAACTGATTTCTTTATTGATTGGAGCACACAAGACCATTCAGCAGGATTTTTTTTTAGAATACTTCCTCCTCATTGTGGCGTGTGCCTTGCGGTGTGGTAGCAACTTTTGTTTTGAAACTTCATGTCTAACCTTGTATGGTGTGCACTTATACCCTGAGACTGCGAACTTTTAACTTTGAATCTTCATTTTCTTTACCTACTGCTGTGCATTTGTGATGCCATTGTCATGCAAACTCCACCGTGATGGATCTCCACAACATCTTCACCACTTGGGCCCCATCTCCAGTCTAGCGAATGCATTTGAGAGCTTCTTTTCATTGTTCCTGCAAGATCATGGACAGGAAACGACAAAAAGGATATGGACAAACAATATGAAGATTGAAACACGACCTTTGACTTGATGAAAAGACAAGGATTTAGCTTGAAATTTGGCCTGATATGAAAAATTTCCTATGGGTACAACCAAATGATGAGGAATTGATTTTTTTAGCCTATTAAAAATTAGCAAGTCGCATCAACTTACATACATTGTAGTGGCCACAAAAATATTTGACTAAATGAGCAAAGGCTACAGCGTAACTTGAAATAGTGCCCAAAGTATGGCCTGATTCATATATGAACAGGCAGTCACTAGATTTGATAGTCCAATATAGATCACATGTGACAAAGGTGGACATTTTATAAACCTTCTTACTCAGTTGATGACATTAAAATTCTGTATTTCCCTTCTCTGTAGTTCATACCATCCACAAGCAAATGGCAAAGCTGAGACCACTAATAAAGTATTGATCTTTGTAATTTATAAGTCTTATTGGATGAGTGTGTGGATTGGGAAAAATGCTTGCAATTCTATGAGCTTGCTGAAGGCCAACAAGGTGCGATGAGCACATGGTAAACAACAAAAATGGTCTGTTCATATGAGAAGGGCCTTGTGTCCTCTTTACCAGAATAACACAATTCCTCTGCATCTGCCTCAGCAATAGGCTCTTCAAAGAGTGTTGACACACCAAAGATGAGAGTGTCTTCTACAAAAGTATTTCATTTTCTTCAAGAGCATGTTCTTCTACAAGAAGTGCAGATCTACTCATATGACTGAGAGTGCACTTCGTCTGTCTCCACCTCATTCAAGTGGGAGTCCACTGCAATTTTTTCATCCAATTTTGCTATCCCTTCATAAGTGCCTTTAGAAAAATCCTCAAAAGAGTTGAAAATGTAGGGGCTTATTGTTGCAAGTATGGGCCTAACTGGTGTTGTCATTGATGTCAACATACTCATGTTGCATTAATGAGAAGGATTAGATGAGCTGTGTGCTGAGGATATTGAGAAAATAAGTCTCAATCAGGAACAGTGAAGAATAGTGATGACAAGAAGGTAAAAGTCCTCAATAGGTTGAGGATCAGAGGATGCGGTTTAAAGGGTTTGTAGATATAAGTCTTGAGATGCTCCAGTCAAGATTTCAGTGGTCCGCATGAAGATCTGAAGAAGTTATGGTCGCTCAAGTAGAACCGGTTCCGGCAGGTGTTCAGAGGTTACAGAGGGCCACAGATAGGTCCAGTGAGATCCGGTATTTCTTTATCCCGTTCTGCGGATCTGAGGGAGTGTTGAGGACGTCCTTGTGAAGTATCAACTAGATTAGTTCATGGGTTGAAGGTCTGGAAGTGCCTATTCATTTGTGACAGTGATGACAGACTGTGTTCTTGTAGCTCCGGATGAAGGAGAGAAGAATTCCAGTAGGATGATGAAGTGCGGATGTTTTTGGTGATTCAGGGAAGGTTATGATGATCGTTGGATCATGTCCAGTTAATGTTGGTGGTCCGCATTGAAGTTAGAGTTTGCATTTGAAGAATAACCACGGATATTGGTGTTCTTCTTGAGACTGGCCGACCGGATGTAGTACACGTCTTGCGGATGATCTTGTAGGTGTTTGCCGACTTAGATGATTGTTCCTAAGTCGATGCCTTGTATAAAAAAGGGATTGTGAATTCATTTTGAAGTGTGTCTTGAGGTGATGAGTGTGTGGTAGCGAAGAGAAGTGCGAAAGGCAGAGCAGAAGTATTGGGCTTAAATGGAACTGATTCAAGCATGCTGAAGATGCTATTCTCCAGTTCATAAAGGTGATACTTATTCCTTTGTAGACAGTGTGTCTCTTGCAGGCAGTGAGCCTCTTGTGAGCAGTGTGCTCAGGCAGTGAGCCCTAATTGGCATGTGCCATTTTGTTCTTTCTATTCTTCTAACAGAGAATACATTCTTGGGTTAATCACCCCGTGGTTTTTCCTTTAACCGGGTTTTCCACGTCAAAATCTTGGTGTCATGTGTGTTGATATGTTTCTGCTTTTGATTTGAATGCATTATGGTTCATGATTAATATTATGCTAATCACTAAAGAAGATTCAAGTGTTTAAATAAGGGAAAGTTTCGTACAACTGATTCACCCCCCCCCCTGCCCCCCCTCTCAGTTGTATGCCCTAAGTCTTACACTTATTACTTCGTCTTGGAGCAGAAATTGGCAGGCTCCATAACTATATTTTCTGACTGAGTATGGTACAACACAAACAAAGTGGTCTGTTGCCTTCAGATTTTGGGAAGAGAGTTGACTTTACACCATTTCCACTTCATATCTCTGTTGTTGATGGTATGCTTCCCCAACATATGCCTGCTCTCTTCTTATATTGTCCAAGGCAACCCACAGTCTTTGCATTTCTACAAGCATAGCCTGTTGGAACTTAGATTTTCTAACACAGCTCAAAATGCCATTGCCTACAGAATGCATGAAGACAAGATATGAGTGGATGCTTCATTTGGCAAACATGGCAGCAAACATAGGGCATATTGAGACCTTGTATGAGGCTATTGTATGTGGGTATAGCAGCAAGGAACATCCTGATGAAAACCAATTGTTGGTATAGTACGTAGACCTGCATAAAACTTTGAAAAGAAAGGCAAGGTCCCTTACTTGGAAATTTTGGGTTTAGTAGCATGGAATCGCTAGGTGAATGGAGGTGTTCCTAAGAGCAAAGAGCTGTGATCTCTTCACTGAAAATGACAGTATGAGTACTGGGTGTGAATCCTTTGCTTTAGAAAGTAGATTTTCGAGATTTCTACCCAAAATCCTGACTATGAAGAGCTGTTTTGATGGGTTCCTTCAAAAATGAAGTCTCAACAAACAAATTTGTGAGAGTTCCAAGAATGAAGTCCCAATGGATGTGCCAACTTCGACACTCAAGCAACCTATGGAGAAGGCCGGTTCTCATTTACTCTATTCTAACACTATCTTACACTAGCATTCATAGGAAAAAGGTATAGGAGGCAATTAACATCATTTTGCATCGGCTTTAACATCATCCAATTTGTACGAGTCAGAAATGAACATGTGACCAAAAATGACTAGTGTAGAGGCACAAGAAGCCTAAGAACAATCCATCATGAACATCAAACATCTAAGAATCTGCCAACAACACACAAAAGACCTGCAGTGAAGATGAGTCAATCTATTGCACACAACTAATACATATTGGATCAGCCATGAAGAGTAAGTAGGATGTAGTCATCTGCCAACACTCAGGAGATAGAGGAGGGAGTCAGCATTTAAGAGAAGAAGCCACAATTGAGAAAAAGAGATCCGACTGGAAAATTACTAGCGGAGCCAAGGTGCAAAAGGTTAAATGTGAATATGATGCTATTCACATGATGCAGAAGCATCTTATTAATTAAAAAGAAAAGGCCACCCATTGATGTTGTGAAAAAATTATCCTTTTGCATCGGCCTTAACGTCATCTGATTTGTATGAGTCAGAAATGAACCCGTGAACAAAGATGACTAGAGCAGAGGCACAAGGAACCTAAGAATGATCCATCATGAACATCAAACATCTGAGAATCTGCCAACAACACACAAAAGATCTGTAGTGAAGATGAATTAATCTACTGCACACGACTAACATACATATTGTATGAGCTATGAAGAGTAAGTGGGATGTGACCGTCCATCAACTCGTAGGAGATAAAGGAGGGAGCCACCATTTAAGAGAAGAAGCCACAAACGAGAAAAAGAGATTCGACTGGAAAATTAGTAGCGGAGTCAAGGTGCAAAAGGTTAAATGCGAATACGATGTAATGTCCCCTTTAAGAAGATCTTTATTTTCCACCTTGCACATGAGAATTACTTCTTAAAGGAAACATTAGTAATAGATAAGATCAATAAATCATATTAAAATAATCCAATAAATAAATAATTTAATTATTCAATCTTAAGTGGATTCATACTTAGGGTTGTCCATTATATGTTAATTTTATTTATTTTCAAACCCTAGTGGAGATGGGGTACTATCTCTTGTTAGGTTCCATGAATCATCCTCTACGGGTAGTGCCTTTGTATGATGTAACACATGCCCATTCCACCTTAGGTCTTACTAAGTGCCTTTGTATGATGTAACATATGCCCATTCCACCGTAGGTCTTACTTATTACCTTTGTATGATGTAGCATAGTCCATTCCACCGCAGGTCTTATCCATTGCCTAAGTATGATGAAACATGGTCCATTCCACCGCCGGTCTTATCTACCTTTGAGGTATTAATGTTGAGCTATGCTCTTATATAAATCAAATACGATTACTCTTTATTATATTTATTTATTTTCAATATCAAAGTTGTATTTAACTCAAAAGTGTTCTCTTAAAAAATATCTTTTTTTCCTCCGATGATCTTTTCCTTCTATCTCACAACCTTTATTTATTTTCCTTTCAAGGGATATGTTGGAAGAGGCACGTCTCTTATTATGCTTGGTGGTAAAAGACATACTTATCCTCTTATAATTTTTATTACTTTATATTAATTCCCTTTTGTGGTAAAACTAATTCTAACCATTCGTAACTCCCTTATCATAAGAGGATAGGTTAAAAGATGTTTATTTATATTATTTGTATTTATATTATATCATTATAATAAATGATATATTATTTATATTATATCATTTATATCATAATAAATGATATATGATTTATATTATATTATTTATATTTATATTACAATATAAGAGAATAATAATATTTGTATTTATATTATTAAATATATTTATAATATATTATTTACTTATATTATTTGTATTTATATTATATCATTATAATAAATGATATATGATTTATATTATAATATTTATGTGTTATTTATAAATATAATAATAATAATATATTTTGTTAATTGTTTTAAATAAATATTGTTTAAATATATTAAATAGATTTCATTTATAATATTATTCATATCTTTAATTTGAATGAATAATACATAATCGATTCAATTATCAATTACTAGTATAGGGACATGACAACCCTCCCCACTCAAAATTGCTTGTCCTCAAGCAATCACAATTTGGATTAAAGGATTAGGCAAAAGTATTTTTATTTTTTATTTTTATTTTATAGTTATGTTTAATAGGATTATGAGATGATCACAAATTTTATATTTATATAGATCATTTTAATTTATATAGACCATACATCATTGATTAACATATAATATTAATTGAATTTACTATATGGGGTTATATATTATGATATAGAAAATAACTTTGTCAACTATATTTACTTACAGTTGTTTTATTTTTATTTATTTTTACCTTATTTACTGTCATGTCCCCACATCGAAGACTTGTAATCGAATCGATTACATTCATCCAAATTAAAACTTAAATATATAAATACAAATATAATATATAATATATATTATTGAACATAAATAATATAATTATTAATATAAATATAAATATTAATAATTAAATATTTTTATGATATTAAATATTATTGATATAAATACAAGTATTATTATTAATATAATTATCAATATAAAAATAAATATTAATTAATATAATATCAAAATAGGATTATAAATATTTATAATTTATTATTATCATAATATATATTATTGTGTAATAATAAATATCTTACTATTATTAAATATCATAAATATACTTATGATTTCATAAATCAGCGATCACTTTCTAATAAAGATAAAACTTACATATAAGCTGCGAATAAAGGCAGCACCGTAAGACTATTCAACAGCGAACTAATTCCCTACTGATTTATATACTAATGCTAACCATTGAAAAGTGATTAATATTATTTGAGAATAGTTATAAGGGTGGCGAAGGAGCATTTCTCATAATAAGGCAGATACGTAACATCAAGGAATCGCTGCTAATTACGGGAAGAACAGTCACGTCTTGAAAGATCATGACCGATGGCTATACACACTTCTTCAAGACTTATAAGGCTCGATTGGTGGATGGCATAAGGGGAAATCATCTCATCATGGAATAATATCATCGAATTGCATCTGAGGGGAATACATAGATATAGGGAGATATCGGATCAGTTTAAAGAAGATCATATGCATTAATGGAATCGGCCATCATTTGATAGTCATAACAGAAAGGAATAAAGGAAATAAATAGGAACAATCATTGAATGAAAAGAAAAGAACAATCAGCAGCGAATCAAGGAACAGAAAGAATAAGGGGATAACAAGGCAGTGAACAGGTATGTTGAATAATGTATATTTTATATTTAAATAGAAGTCAAGTAATATATATTATATATAGAAATTCGTATAAGAACATAGATGTGTGACATAAGGTGAATTCATAGTATAAATCTGAATGTATGTTCAGATATTACTCAATTAAGGAAAATGAACTTATATGTTAGAAAATAGTGAAACCCACTATATAGCAAAATAGAACTATACTATGTGAACAAATAGTTGATTGAAAGTACATTCTTAAATAAGAAACATGATTGAGACATATATGAACATATATATACATTATGAAAAGAAAAACATAACCATCCCATCACTTCCATTTCCTATAACTATAGGAGAGGCGGTCTTGTTAGGGAAAGGCGGGGTAATTCCATCACGATGGATTGGAGAGGGTTTAACGCGCCCTAGACAAGGATGCTAGGGAGAGGCGGAGTAATTCCATTCCCAATCGCATTGGAGAGGGTTCAACGCGCCCTAGACATATAATTTCCCCATCCATGGTTAAGGAATAGAAGGAAGATGATATGGGAAGATGAACTTAGATTATTACTTCTATATTTCTCTATTACCTCATCATTAAAGGAATGCTAGGTATTGTGGGAAGAGGCGGAGTAATTCCATCCGTATTAAGGCCCGTAGGCTGGGACATAGTTTCCCGTAGGCTGGGTCAAGAGATGGTTTAAGCGCGCCCTATACATGTAAAGCCTAGTTCTATGAGGAAGAGTAATGAGGAAAATATGCATGATTGAATTATGGAACGTATTATAGAATAGTTATCAATAGCAAGTAACAATTAGGAAATAAATAATCCTTGGAATGATGTGAATACATTATCATTGATCTTATTTGATCTTATCATCGAAAATTATTAATCTATAATATTTCTAATGTCTCTTTGAGAATCACTTTGAATGTAGATTCAGGTTTAAGTGTTTCCTCTAGAAAGGGGACATTACAGCTATTTACATGATGCAGAAGCATCTTATTAATTAAAAAGAAAAGGCCACCCGTCGATGTTGTGAAAAAATCCATTGATGGGTAAGGAAAAATAACATCATCTTCTAATCAGTGGGTTGTATAGTGCAAGCCTGGAGGCTCAGAAAATAGGAACTTAAACCTGTTTGGTGCTCTATGCTGAGCCTATTTAAATTGTTTGAATTCAAGCTATTGCCCAAATCCTATGCATTGGGGACCACTAACCATGAGCAGGTCAGCATACAGAAGACCAACAAATCATAGCAGTTCTTGAAATGTGCCTTCCTTCAGCTTCCAGTCACATAAAATTAACTGGGGACCATCCAGATTTGCCTTGAAGTGCATGTGGGTTCCCAAAACCATTGAAAATCTTCCAAGCCTTGGAAGTGCAAATGGGATTCATGCCATTGCTACAAAAATTCAAGGATGCCTTTTGCTTGATATTTGATTCTATAGGGGTTGTGCATTATTTTTCCACTTTAGCAATAACATCCGTGGAGGCATCCTTAAAGATATTGGGCCACAAAAACTCTTTGGGAGGAGACAGAAGTCCGTCCTTGTTACTCATTACATCTGAGAAGGGGATGGAGTCTCTGGCATCAATAAATGATGCAACTATGGGTCCGCTGAAGATCCTTTTTTCCTCGAGCTCAACTTCCTCATCATACACAGGTGGTCCGATGAGCACATGGTAAACAATAGAAAAGGTATGTTCATATGAGAAGGGCCTTACTTCCTCTTCAGCAACATAACAAAATTCCTTTGCAGTTGCCTCAACAATAGGCTCATCAAAGAGTGTTGACACACCAAAGCTGAGAGCATCTTCTACAAAAATATTTCATTCTCTTCAAGAGCATGTTCTTCTACAAGAGGTACAGATCTACTCTCATATGATTGAGAGTGTGTTTCGTTCGTCTCCTCTACCTCTTGCAAGTGGGGAGCCACTCCAGATTTTTCGTCTGCTTTTGATACCCCTTCATAAATGCCTTAAGAAAAAGCCTATAAAGAGTTGAATATATAAGGGCTTATCATTTCATGTTTGAGTGGAAGTCAGGTGGGATCCATAACTATATTTTTGACTGACTATGGAACAATAGAGACAAGCTGGTCCATCACTTTCAGCTTTGGGTAAAGAGTTGACATTGCTTCATTTCCACTTCATATCTCTGTTGTTGGTAGTACGCTTCGTCAGCATGTGCCTGCTCTCTTCTTATACTTTGCAAGGCATCTCCCAATCTTGCATTTCTGCAGGCATGACCCCTTGGAACTTAGATTTCCTAATGCATTCCAGCTCAGATTGCCATTGCCTACAGAATGCATGAGGACAATATATGACTGGATGCTTGATTTGTCAAAGATGGCAGCAAAGATAGGGGCATGAGACTTAGTATGAGGCTGTTATATGTGGGAATAGCAGTAAGGGACATCTAAATGAAAACCAATCATTGGTGTAATATGTAGACTTAATGAAACATTGAAAAGAAAGGCAAGGTCCCTTACTTGGAAATTCTGGGTTTAGTAGCATGGAGTTGCCAGGTGAATGAAGGTGCTCCTAGGAGCAGAGAGCTGCGATTTCTTCACCAAAGATGACAGTCTGAGTATTGGGTGTGAATCCTTTGCTTCAGAGGTAGATTTTCAAGATTTCCACCCAAATCCTAAAAATGAAGAGCTATTTTGATGGGTTCCTTAAAAAATGAAGTCCCAACAAACAATTTTGTGAGAGCTTTAAGAATAAAGTCACATCGAGTGTGTGAACTTCAACACCCAAGCAACATTTCGAGAAGGCCAGTCCCTGGGTACTCTATTTGAATGCTATCCTACACTAGCATTCACAGGGAAGTGCATAACAATTAAACGAGGCAATGTGCCAAAACAAAGAGCAGAAAACTTTGCAAAAAAAATTAGAACACATAAGAACACAACCCACACATAATGTAGAACCATAAATTCATCTCATATTGCAAAGGGCGAGAAGGTGTTATTGGGACTCCAATGTGAACATCAAATGCCTAGAGATTACACTCAATTACAACATGGAACTTATGGATGGGAAATTTTTTCTTGTAGCTAGGAGTGGGTATGAGGTGTAGGGACTCCAATAGGAATATCATACTCTTGCGGAGTATGCTCAACCTCCGCAAGAGAACTAGGACCAAAGTCTATAGGAAGAATGCCAAGAGTGCAACTAATCTTCTTCATAGAGCCCTCCCTCCAAAAGTGGGAGTGTAATGTCCCCTTTTCACGCATAATCAGTTTGAGAACAATTAGCCTATTTTCCGAGTTTTCTAGTAAGCTAATTGGTGGTGCTAGGGAGAACTCCAACTTTCTTGGAGAACATAGGAATGATCAAGCAATGGTTTTATTCATGGTAGTGAGTTTAGGAGGTCATAATGAATCCCATGATTTTTCAAAATGCAATTTCATCCTTTTGTGAGCTCTCCAAACTTCTTGGAGAAGCCGACTGTTTTTAGAATGGCACCCAATTGACACCGTTCATCATCCTAGTCTTCAGAAGCATTATGGTATGATCAAAGATTCATAGTTGGTTCATTTTGATGCTTTCTGCAACTTGGGTGGATAATTAAAATTATTAAATAGTTAGTACGTAAGTTGTCAAAAAGAGTATTATTCATAAAGACAACTTATGTTTAATTATTTAATTAAAAGGTCTTTAAGTTGTGCATTCAGGAGGCACTAGGCTAAAGGGGGCATAAGGGGACTTTGCACACAAAATGGATTATTAGTTTGAAAAAAAGCTTTTGGAGGGAAAAAGAAAGCAATATTTTATTCTCTCAAAAAAGTTATAAAAGGGGGGCTGGAGCTCATTGTCGAGGTTGTTGGCAGTGAGCTGCCCCCTTGTCAGTGAGGCGTTCAACGCTGACCTTGGGATTCGTGACATGGTAGTGAGCCTCCCGTGGATCTAGTTTAAGTTTGGCGTTTGTAGCGAGCGTTGATAGCTCGAGCTTTTGGCGCAATGGCAAACGATTCCAACATTTGGTATCAGAGCCAGTTTCCCTTTTACAGCTTAATCAGCTTGGGTAGGTCCTGTGTGTGGAGTTCAATGGGTAAGTGCAGAAGAAACAAGAACATGAGAAATGTTAAGATTCATTTTGATCAAAAAATATCATCCATATCAAATCCAGATGTTGATATAAAGTCAGTTGATAATGATGTTCTTCATGTTGATTCTGATATTGTATTAGAAGAAAAAATTTCAGGAGTTCCTCAGTTTAATGGTTCAAATTTTTCAGTTTGGTATGTTAGAATGCAAGTGTATTTATCCTCTTTAGGATATGATGTTTTAATGTCTGTTGAGAATGGATATTCTAACTCTGCAAATAACAAAGAAGCCCTTGAATGTAATCAGATTGCAAAGAAGGCTATATTATGTGCTCTGTCTAATGATGTTTCTTGTAAAGTTATGGATTGTGTTACAGCTTAGGACATGTGGAGGAGATTGATAAAAATTTATCAAGGTAATACACCTGAAGAAGAAAACAACTTATTATCTGAGAAGAGTGAAAATGATGAAAATCTTTCACATGAAGGAGATGAGACTCAATCAGATTTTGAAGAAGATCAGATTATAAGTGATGAAGAACAAGAATGTGAAATTGATATGGAAGGAGAGCTTATATATGCTTTGAGTGAGCTCAAGAAGTATAAGAGAGAGAATCAGAAACTAAATTTGCTGCTGCAACAAGAAAGAGAATCTAAAGATAATGTACATTCAGAACTTGAAATTGTATCTACAGATCTTGAAGAGGCCAGATGTCAAATTATAAGTTTAAAGACATATATTGATGATTCAGATAAACTAGTTGCTAGATTAAAGACAGAAATTGAAGAAGCTAAGAGGATAGCAGATGTTTCAATATCTGACCTTGAAGTTAGAAGGATTGAGAATCTAAAACTGGAAAGTGAAATTATGAAACTCAGAAAAGATTATGATGGTCTCAAGGCTTTATCTAAAAAGTATAAGGAATTTGAAGAAAGTACAAGCAAGCTACATGACATGTTGGGAAAGCAAAAACTATATGGAGACACTACTAGACTTGGATATGAAGAAGGAGAGTGTTCCAAAGTCAGAGAAATTCCTAGAAGAAAAATTGATTAGTCTGTTGCTCCTGAAAGAAAAGTGAATAATCAAAGAAGAAGAATTGCTCTTGCAAGACAAGCATATATGTACAAGTACAATTATTCATTTAATGGATATTGTTATACTTGTAATCATTTTGGACACAAAGCAATTGTTTGCAGAAGGAATACTGGCATTATTTGTTACAAGTGCAAAAATATTGGACATATACGAAGAAATTGTAAAATGAATAGAAGGTATGTTCCTGCATGGAAGCTCAACATGAGTGCTAAAAGGTACTATCAGTCATTTGGTTATGATTACAACATAATTTGTTATAATTGCAACTCTCTTGGTCATAAAGCTCATAGCTGCAGGAAAGCTCCACCTGATTTGAAAAAGTTGAAATGGAAAGAGGCAGAAAAGGTTTGGAGGAAGAAAGCACCTGTAAAAGTGTGGAAGCAAAAACAGAGTCATGAGAAAGTAAATCCCAAACTTGTGCATCTTGCACAAGTTACATCATCAGTTGCATAACAGATAGCATGATGTGAGGGGGAGTTTTTCTTGTTCTATCTTTTATCCCCAAGAAGTTACAAGTGGAGATCAGTTGATCTTATTTTGTTTGTCATGCTTGCCTGATAATGTTTGAAATGAAGTTTCTAATGTTTTTGAGTTTCAGTGTATGTCAGGTGTTCATGATCAGTGACATGTTTAGTGAATCATATAAAGTGTTCAAAAGCTCTCTGCACAAAGAGTTTGATGATGTTGTTACTTGATCCTATTTGTATATTGTTCATATCATACATGATTAAGTTGACATGATGCTTCTGTTTAGGTGTTCTCAAGGAACTCTCACCGGTTTTTGATTTGTGCAAAGTGTTGTTACAGGAAGAATTTGTTGATATGCAATTTGTTTGTTGTTGTTTGAATGACAAAGTCAAGAGGCAGAAGTTCTTGTTGGTTGCAGGATGTAGTTATGTATATATCAGATTTGACAGTATGTTGTGAAAAGTGTCTTGTGTAGAATAGGGGGATAGTTCAGATGGTCTTCAGTCTTTGTCGTGTCAGAAAAGGTGTCAGAATAGTTTGGTTGCAGGATGATAGTTCATATCAAAGAAGTCAATTTGATAGTCATATCAACTATCTTGTTGTGTAATGTTTTTATGGCATATGTTTGCATAAGTATTGAAACTTTCAGGTGATTTGGAGATAGTGTTTCACTTGTTTCATTGATGATTTCCATGTTTCAGACAGAGTTCTTCAAGCTATGACATTGTTGGTGATATCCTGCATTTCATCAGAGGAAGTTAAAATCAGCAATAGCAGATGGTAATGTTCAAAAAGGTTTGTCATATGTTGACTTCAGGATTGTTATCATCATAAATCTTTTCTTGTTGAAAGGTTAAGGAGTTTATGCCTTCAAAGTATTCATAATTCAATATGATTATAATGGTTATGATCATGCTATAACTTCTTTAAGTGGAGTTGTTCTCAGGGGGAGTTAATCAGAGGATTAAGTTGTCACTATCATGGGAGATTTGAAAAGAGAGGGGGAGAATTTTTTTTTTGTCATCAGATGTCAAAAAGGGGGAGAAAGAAAAATTGCAATCAGATGGTTTTGCCATCAATGACAAAGGGGGAGATTGATGGTGATAAGTTGTCATTTGATGTCAAAAGTATGTTCATATCAGGAGGAGATGGTACAGTGAGATCTTGCTTTATGATATGTTTTCATGATGCTTGTTGATGGTTAAGGTTCATGTTTTTCAATGTCTCCATGTTGCATGAACAAGTTGCAAAATGTAGGTTGTGCTTCTGTCATCTTCATAAGTTGATATGTCTAATGCATAAAATCAGATGTCTTGATATGTTTGGTGTAAAGCTCTATTCACTCGTATCAAGTAATGATCAGGATTGAGAAGTTGATCTTCATATCAGGTTGTCATGGATGTTGGACATCAAGATAGTCAGGAGTTATGAAGAATAATGTTAGTTCATGTTTTGATAAGATCATCATCATATGCAGGGTTGACTTGATAAGTGTTAGCTCATTGATAACATTCATGTATCAATCATACTCACTTTATTGGTGTTTCAAGTGCTTACAGGATCACAGGAATACATTGATGACACTATGTCTGCAGTAGTTGCCTTCCTTGTTGGATGATCAATTAGATGAAATCATGTTGTTAATTGATTGATACTTCTAATAGTTCATATGGTCTGAGTTGGTTGATGATAGCTCATGGCACAGAATAATAAGTTGCAAGGCATTTGATGTGATCTCAGTTAAGAAATCAATGTCATGATCCTTCAGTGGAAATCACCTATTCTTGGTAGGTAAGTTTCAAAAGAAATGACATATCATTCTTGGTTCTAGAAGTGACATTCTCTGCTTAGTTCATCAGTGACATTCACCACATACTATGCAGATCTGGTTATCTCAGGACATAGCAATGACAACAGAGATGGACAAGTTACAAAGTTGTTTTAACACATGATGATCAAATGGATAATAGTTTATGTCATGATGCTCTCTATTGATTCAATGCTTTCTCTAGCCTCTAAACTCAAAATCTTGATCTAAGTCTTCAAAGCTTCATACCTTCACATATCTTCATACCTTGTTTCTTCTTGTCATTTGTATAAAGTTTGGATAATGAGCAATAGCATGTTCTTAATATGCTCTAAGCCCTGATAAACCTTTCTCTGCCCGTTACAAAAGAAGTTACTTTTTGTTATAAAAGTATGTTGACCTTTCTAACAGGTCACGGGCCACTTAAGTGGATGTTCAAAGGGTCTGAGCATCGTCAACCACCGGCCCCTTCAACTGTGCTTACCGATTTCACCGGTCATTACCTTTTATGCGGGGCGCCAAAACTAAATTGGTGGCTATGTTTAAACTCTCGATGGGCACAAAATTTCAAATCAATGGTCCTCATTGAATTTTGGACTCTTCCTCTCGACAATGCACATTGACGTGCATATGAACGTCAATGCTCCATGTTGACTGCAGTTTGAAGTGTTTCTTGGCAGTTTATAGAAGTTTTTTTTTTGCCTGATTAGAAAGGCAATTTTTGAGGTTTCTATAGTTGGGTTTAGAAGTTTTTTTTGTGAAGGACCACTTTCTAATATTTTTATGTTGTGGCAAAAAGACATTAAGAAGATTTGTTAAGGAAAGATTTTTTTTAAGAATAGCAAATTAAGGAGAGTTTTTGGGCAGAATTGTTAATGATTTCTTTTGTTCTCATTATGAATAATGGCCTAATAGATTTAAGTCCATTGAAGTTTTGTTTGTAGGAACAAGAAAATAGAAAAATGGATATGAGGGCAGATTTATAAATTGATATGAAAGATGAACAGATTTTTTTTTTTAAGAGAAAATAAAATGGGCAAATTTGATTGAAGTTTTTAAAGAATATGAAAAGTTTTTTGATGCAGAGATGGAAGATGAAGTTGCTCAGATATTTTATTTACAGGGCATTGAAAAAGAAGATCAAGTTTTTTGGAAATGTTTTTCTTTGCAGAGAAGATCAAGAGGTTTTTGCAAAAATTGTTTTGTGACTATGCAGAATGTGAAAGGTTATCTACTATTTAAAGTCATCACGGGTGCTTTGATAAGTGAGTTGAAGTGCAGAGCAACAATTGATTATGAAGATAACTTCATGATAATGCTTTTAAAAAGAAAACACAGAAGAATGTGTGTATGAGCTAATTTGCACTGAGATATGTCTTCCTGATCAGGTCAATTAGATGATTCAAGGATAGAATATCAGAGGTTGGAATGATGGAATGTATGTTGCAGATGAGTTGATTTGAATGGTGCAAATCAGATTGAGTAGCAATCACTTCTTGCACATGAGATTTAGAGTTCTGATTGATTGAGAAATGCCAGTGAGGCACAACAGTATGCCAGTGAGGCTTGTAGATCGGTAAGACCATTTGTCAGTGAGACACTTACATCACCCAGTGAGGCTTGTAAAGATATTTTTAAGGTTAAGCCAGTGAGGCAGTTTTGGAGTGGTTTTTATACCCCAGGAGGGTTTTCCACTCGTGCAAATTTGTGTTATGTCTCATATTGATTTCATCTATATATGTGTATGTTAATACATTGCTTATAAGGTTTTGTTCTCTTTCTTCATTCTCAATTTTGCGCATATGTGTTTGATAAATCAATGATATCTTTCTCTCCTTGAGTTTTGAAAGCTAAAGTTTGTATAAAGATTTGAAAATTTACGCAACACTGATTCACCCCCCTTCTCAGTGTTGTCCTGGACTCCTACAGAGGTTAGACATGATATGATTTTTGCTTCTGCATTTGAGAGACCCTGTGTTCATCTCTAAGTTTCATGAGGACGAAAACCCTCTTGAAAATACTGTTTTCGGGGACAAACTCCCCCCCCCCCCCAACTGATTATGGTGGTTTCATTCCAGGAATCACATTGAGCTAAAATGGAGACTTTGATGTTTGTTTGAAAAGCTTAGGATTTTGATGCTATGAATGAAGATGCAATAATGGGAGTTTTTTCTGAGTTTACCTGATTATATTTTAGTATTGTGTGAAGTTTCTTTCCTTGCTGGTTGCACTCTTTGCTCCAGGGCTTCCATACCTTTCTGGGCATTATATGTTGTGATTTTTCATGCAAATGACATTATGGATGGTTGAAAACTCACTCTTATTCCTGGGCGCTTGCTGTAGCATGTTTTTCTGAGCTGAATGGGAGATTTTGTGGACTAAATAGTCATCTTTGAGCAAATAGTACGGCCTAGATGCAGGCCGTACCCTTTTGGTAGCTGGGTGAGTGAGCTGAGGCATGAAACACCTCCCTTTAGGGACCCATTTTGATGTGGTTAGGGGCGCCTTGACTGAGTTTAGTTATTTCATGATGTTTGAAGGTGTATTTTGACATTTTTGGGGAGTTTGCATGATCTTGCAGACTGTTTGACGGTTTATATCAGCGCTGCAATTTATATCGGAGCAGTGGTCACAATGTTGTCAGTACTTGCAGGAAGAAATCAGCTAAATCTTTGGGCCTACAGTATCTGATTTTCATTGCTTCATCACCTACAACTTCACAACTTCAGTGGGGTATGCTTCTATAGTGATTTATATGTGCTTTCAGTGTTTCATATCAGCAATATTAGTTGCAGCAGTATATTACATTTTATAATCAGATAATATCATTTACTTTGCAACCACTACTCATTGAAAGATCTCTATATTGTTGCAATTTAATAATTTGTAAAAGCCCTGAATGGTAGTACTGCCAGTGGTCTTGTAATCATGCATTTCATTTTGTAATAACTAGAATGTTTACTGCCAGCTTATAGCATGCTTTATGTTTTAGCACACTCCGTTGAATAAGCGCAAATGAAGGATGGCTTAGTCACCTTGTGGGCATCATTCTATTTGCATTTCAACACACTCCGCTGAATAAACGTAGAGAAAGGTCGGCTCAGCCACCTGGTGTGATCATATTGTGTTGCATTGACACACTCTGATGAATAAGTGTAGAGACGGATGGCTTGCGGCTTGGTGTGTCACAATGAGCATTTGTATTGCATACTCTCTTGTGCTGCACTTGATAGAGTTTGGGTGGGATCCGACGCACTGTATGCTCTCACCTTGTCCATTTCGGGATCTGGGTGATCAAAAGGTGTTGAAGGTTTGCATTTGTAGTCATTTATTGTAGTTGAAAATCCAAAAAATTTGGAGGTGTATATTACAGGGAAATCCTCTTATTTGTAGTTTATCCAAAAAGGGAAGGGCGATCCACAATCATTGATAAAACATGAGATCCAACAAGGGAAGATTTGAAGAACGTGCTATCCATAAAGGGGGCCTCTTATTAGGTTATTTACCCCACACTCCTCATTTATGGGTGGGGAAAGTATTGCATTTGTCTAAGAAACCACTACAAATCATTTCCACTCAACATGTTGTGTAATCCGGTGAATTTTAGAAAGGATATTTTATTAAAATTCAAGTGTAGTGAAAACATTCAGTACAACTTGTACACATGCATTTATTGCTTATGTTAATGATGTAATAACACCACATTTGTTATGTCTAAAAAGCAACTTAGAACCACTAATGTAACTTTTGCATACAATAATAAATACAAGCACACACTCATTGAAGTGTGTGCCATCCAATCCTCTCAAATTTTGTGCATTCGTTCTTCCAACATTTATATAGTGACGATGCCTTAGGAAGGGTATGCTGATACAAAGTGAGGAAGCCCTGTGAGAGGGTACACTAAACTTGAATCTGACAGAAAAGAAAATTAAAGGGAGAAAGGAGAATTGCTGTCAAGGGTTTGTCCAATCACTGTCAAAGGAGAAGGTTGTTGTCAAAGGTTTGTGCACGGCTTCACTGTCAAACTGCTGCCAAAAAGATTCAAAAAGTTTGGTCAAGTTACTGTAAAACAGATTGTTGTTATTGATGCTGTCTGTAAGTGCTGACTAAGTTTTTCATGGGCTGACTAAGAAGATAGCCAACTGCAACAAAAACTCTTTGCACGAGGGGCTGACAATCACAAATTCCTGAATGGTTGAAAACCCTGTTTTTGGCCAACCAGCTGTTGCAGAATCACAAACAAACAGATGTGGGCAGATTGAAGAGTGAGATTCATGCGGATAGGGGCAACATATTGAGATTCATGTGGACAGGGGCAAACATATTGAGATTCATGTGGACAGACAAATGCATGCAAAATGAGGTTTTGTGTATTTGATGCAGGCAGTCAAAAAAATCCTAGTGCAGGCTCTTAAAAACAACCCTAGTGTGGGTAATTTAAAAAAAAGAGGCAGAGCAGTCTGACAGAAAACCTAGACAGCAAGAAGGCCAACAAAAACGTTAGTCTTCTATCAAAAAATTCACTCTGAAACCCTAACTGCATAAAATTCCACTTTGGTGAATGGATACTGGTACAGTTTTTTCTCAAATTTTTTGCAATCTCTCTTTTTAAATCTGAAAAATAAGTCCAACATTATGCTGTTATATTTTAGTATTCTGAGTAAAAATCTTGTGAAAAGTCTTGCATTGTAATAGTCTGCAATTTTCTATCAAGGTCTGGAATTTTTCTAGTGAACCTAGGTTGAAACCCCAGCAATGGCTAACATCCAAAATTTGGTTTTGCCTGAAGTCCAAAAGTTAACTGGCCAGAATGGTTATGTCTGGAGTTGCAAACTACTCACCATTACTGAGTATATAAATTGTGATAAAATAATCTTTTTCAATCCACACTTGATGGTTCTCAACTTATGTCTGCAAATCTGCTTTTGTAGGGAAAATATTTCCATAAACTTCTTTATATTGGATTTTGACATTCTTCTTGACATGTTTGAGCTTAAATGCAAAGGGTGTAAATCTTAGACCCTTGCACTAAATATTCCATCAGTCCCTAATATAGTCCTCCAGCTTCAATTTGTTTGACAACAATAACACAAATTTTGAAATTTAAAAGGAATTTTCTTGGGATTGCTACCTTTGTCAACTTTCAAAACTATTGGATTATGATCAGACCTGATTCTTATACGAATTGAAGCATTTCAAACCTAATCATCTTCCACTCAACTTTTGCTAATTAAAAGGTGATCCAGCTTTTCCAAAATAATTCTCTGACCCAGTCTTCTAGTTGTCCATGTATAACCAATAATCTCAATATCAATGAGCTCAGCCCTTGAAATCATATCAGACAAATCTTGCATAAATGCATTGGAACCAGGTACACCCCCTCTTTTTTGCATTAGGTCTAAGTACAGTATTAAAATCCTTATTGATAATCCAGCTATTTTTAGACCCTCATTTAATTTAATACAAGCCTAGTATTTTTTTACGATCATTATACATCAGGGGGTTGTATATATTTGAATACCACCGGGCTTTCTTGTGTATTATAAGCTATGAATTTAATACTATTACAGTTTTGGCTCATGTTCGCCACTTCACCAACTAGAATATCATCATTGCAGGCAATGCAGAGACCACCAGCAGAACCATCTGCCTCAAGAAAACATAAATTTTGCTTTTTCCAAATTTTAGCGAAAACAGTCAACACTACTGCCATGAAGCTTCATTTACCAAAGGCAAAGAACATTTGAATTTTGATAAAAAATAATTTTTTTTAAGGAGTTTTCATGTTGGATCTATTAAGCTCCATAATATTTCAAGAGACGGGCTCCATTTCTTAGATTTTGAAGTGGATTCAATTCCACTATTTTTTAGAGTTGTAGAGAGAGTCTTTTGATTACCTGCAACTAAGTTGATCGTTGTCTCCTTGTTTCTCTTTGTAGAGCCCTTAGGCCTGCTTCGGTACAGGGAGACACCTGAATCCAGCCTTAGCTTTATGCTCTTCATCTCCCTCAATATTTGGCTTTTGTGCAGTGCCTCATCTTCCAAAATGTCCTCATCTTGAGAGAAATGGGTCCAGATCTGAAACCCTTTTAAGAGGGTTGCCAGGGGTTCTTTATTAGCAGCTAAATCTGAAGACCCATTTTCAAGAAAACCACCCTCCGGTTCCAACCTCTTCATCACACCTGTTATCTGTTTGTCCATTTCCTTATTTTTGATTTATTTTTCTTTTTTTTTTTCTGTTGGGATTTTCCATTGCACCATCCAACAATTTCTTGCTAGTTGTCCAAATCCAAAGCATTTTCAAAATCAATTGTTTGCACCCAAATCCCTTGATTTGATTGCAAATTTATGCACTGAGGAAGGGGTTTACTGAGGTCCATGCAAACGCAAATCCTAGCATACAACCCCAGATATCCTCAATCAGTGATTGTAACTCACCCAATGCATTTCCAAAATTTTCAAGTGTATGGTGGTTCCGAAATTTGAGGGTTAAACACAAGAGGCACATGCAAACTGGAGCTCTGGAAAAAGTTTCAACTTGAAGCATAAATCCACCTTCCAAAACCTCACATAAAGGTCTGCTCACTGTAAACCATGGCCATCCTAGGAAAGCCTTGTCATTGTCCAGCATAGGGCTAAAAGTTACAAAAAAAATGCTTGAGGGAGGAAGATAATTTGCTATTCATCCAAAAGATTCCTTTTTTCCTCAACCCATTTTTGGAGCTTCCAAACAGGGCCATAGACCAATAACTTTACAGACCATGCCTAGGCCTATCAAACTTTTGGAGGCTTCCTTCATGTCATCATCCCTTTTCATAACTGTGGCACCACAATCTTAACACACGATGGGTTTTTCCAGCACCCATTTTATCTTTATATTTAGCAAGGGCATCCCTGTAAGAAGAACTAACAAGGTTCACTCTGTTGACAGCTCTTGGACAACAATTTTAAAGTTGAACATGCTTACTCCTCAAATAGTGTTTAACATTTGTCATTTGTAGGTAATTAGTATAGGATATGTTGTAACAACGTTATCCTAATGCATGGAAGTGATATGATTTGTAGAGATGATCCAGAACTTGACAAAATGCTTAAGGAGAGGGTTAGGTGGGGTGATCCAATGGCTCATTTGGTTAAGGTAAAGTGTTGCTGATTTTTTTGTTGGTACACATTGCACTTAAAACTTTAACTTCATCTAAAATTTGTTTTGACAATGAATGTGCTTGTTTGCAGAAGAAAAGTATTGAGCATGTGCTAGAAAATCTAGACGAAGATGAGAAAATGATAGAATCGGGTTTTATTGTTCCTCAAGAGATACCTAGTCATAGTTGGTTGGAAAGAGGTGTTGATCCTCCAGCCAACCGGTATGGCATCAAACCAGGCCGACACTGGGATGGAGTTGATCGCAGCAATGGTGAGCAGCAAATTTTTATTTCATATTTCAGGAATTTTCCAAAATATACTGAGCTCACATGTATTCAAGTCTGGTGGGTGCATTAGCAATTTTTTTGGATAAATTTCTTTGCAATCTGAAGAATATCTGAATACCAATTGAATTGTTAAAAACACTACATTTGAAAGTTTTGTGGTTTTGAATTATGGATGATTTACTGTAGATTAGTGTTGTGTTTGAGATGTTTAGTAGACATGTTTGTATGAACTGGTTAAGCTTTGGTGCATGGCATTTTCATACACAAACTTTGCATTAGATTCAAAGTAGGAATCCTCAAAATGGGAAGCTCCCAATAATAGATTATTGCCTTAATTCTTGATTATCATGCTTGTTTCCTTGTCTGAACTCCTACTACTAGCCCACATCCCCCTCTCCTCCTATTTTTATGTTCATCTCTAGTGGCATATATGCACATGTTTGAAGGCCTCCATTCTATATGTATACCCTTGCAAATATGATGCCATATAATAAATATGTTTTAAGGGTTTTTTTTCCATATCTATATCCTTTTTCCTTTATCAGAAGAAATCTTGGGTTATCTAGAAGTGTGATTCACTTGATAAATATTACCAAAAAAATTTGTATTAATGTGGTCATTTAATGATTCTACTTGACATAAACTAACAGCTGTAACTTATCAGAACTCCTAGGCTCTGTGTTAGTAGTAGCGTCATAGATAAATTATCATTAAAAAAAGAGCTCTGCTTCAAATAAAAAGTTCTTTTATTGATAGGTGTTTGTTTCTGCTGAGCTTAGCTAGCAAGAGTTTTTTGTATGTACTATATACCTAAGATACCGGGTTCTGCAGTATGGGTCCCTGTGCCTGTATGGATTCTGTTCAGGGCCGGGTATAGGGCCGGTACGCCCGGGGATTCGCCCAGTGTCCGTCCTGGGCACCCGGGGTGCCTGGGGCAGATGCTAGGCAAACCTGGGTGTAAGTGGGTGAAAATCGATGAAAAAATTAAAAAAAAGGTTAAAACTTAAATGTATTCAGTATTGTTATCAAAGCGCTGAAATCTCATTTTGCCGTCCTATAGACATTTCAAAAATCACGGAATTATTAATATTTTAATTTTTGACATTTATGAGGTATTTAAATGTTTTGTTTATTGACAATTATGAGTATTACTGTTTTTGTAATTTATAATTTTTTAATTTTTTAATTTATATATATTAAAAATTATAATTTTAGAACATATAACTATATATATTTTATATAACTATAATTATAATTTACAATTTTTTATATATAAAATAAATAAATAAATAAATATATAATAACATATAACTGTATATTATATTATATATAAAATTATATATATATATATATTATATTTTTAAAACATATAACTATATATATTTTAATATTTATATAACTATAATTATAATTTACAATTCTCTCTCTCTATCTATCTATCTATCTATCTATCTATCTATCTATCTATATATATATATATATATATATATATATATATATATATTGCCGTATTGTATCCGGGCCAAAAAAAAAAAAATTGTTGTATCTGCGTACCCAAACCTCGTAGCCATATCCAAACCCGTACCAGTATCTGAACCCGTACCAGGATTGGCAACATATATATATATAAAACAAATTATAATTATAGTTATATAAATATTAAATATTTATATAACTATAACTATAATTTGTTTTATATATATATTATTTTATATATAATATAATATACAGTTATATGTTATTAGATATTTATTTATTTATTAATTTTATATATAAAAAATTGTAAATTATAAATATAGTTATATAAAAAATATATAGTTATATGTTCTAAAATTATAATTTTTAATATATATAAATTAAAAAATTAAAAATTACAAAAACAGTAATACTCATAATTGTCAATAAACAAAACATTTAAATACTTCATAAATGTCAAAAATAAAGTAAGGTTCATTTTGGGAAGTGTTTTCGTTGGGGTTAATTGTCATTGCTAAGGGTTCATTCAGACAATTATGGTATCAAGGTTCTTTACCAGAACAAGTTAGGACCATTGTTGCTAATGGTTTATGCAAAACTGTTCTTTCTTTTCTGAATTAGTCTTTTAGCATGTATATAATGTAAATCAGATAACATGTTTGCAAAATATGCTCTTAAAAGATTCAAAATATTCAAAGCATTCTTGTAGAATCTTAATGGCTAATGTATTCTATTCAAATTTGGGGTAGGCTGTGCTAAAAACTTGTGATGTTTCAGCTAGAACAGATGACACATGATATCTTACAAAATTTGATCATTGTAGTAACAATAAAAAAATCTTGTATCACATAGTGGAGTGTCTGATAAATGTTGCAGAAGAAGTCATGTTTGATTGGGTGTTTGATTTGAGAGGTGAACTTGACCATGGATGAACAGAATGGATTAAGTATTAAAAAAACCTGTGATGCTTCAACAATCTGATAACTGTCCAGTGTCAAATGTAATCATATATATCATTAAACCTTCTTAGTGCCAAAATTAGTGCCCCTATGAAACTTTGCCTTGAGCCAAGTAGTTAGTGATTATGTCATTCTTGTTGTGTTTCCAAAGCTAGTTAAGTATCCTTTCTGTCAAATTACTTAGCTGTCTAGTGTTGGTCTACTTTTGCTAACACCATTTCCAGGATGTTCAACTGAAGGGGGATGGTGGATAAAGATCAAACTTTTGACTCAATAAGCATTGAAGGAGGACGGATGGAATATCAATGATTTAAACTGAAATGCAAGATTAGAGAGTATCAAAGGGAATTCCTCCAGCACTTTGTCCAAAATGGAGCTAAGGTGAACATACATTCAACTAAGGGAAAGGTCGCACTTTTCTATTGGCGACACTAGTCTAAAGTTCGAACCAAGGTGGCAAACTCTTGTTGAAATTGCACCAAAATATCCTGCAAAAATATCAAAGTCAATTGCCATTTTAAAGTGGTTTTGCTAGGGTAAAAACATGACCGGTTAAGTGGTTGAGTGGATGTAAAGTCATGATCAGCATATATGAAGGCAAGTTTTAAGTGGATGCAATTTATCCCTGGCCCTGGCACTCTTGAAACGTAATCCGATTGGCGGTGGAGGTGGAAAAGCATGACCAAATAAAAAGGCACTTAAAACACTTAAGTCACGTCGCACTTTGCTTGTGGCAATGCCACTCTAAAAGGAAGAAAATGCTGGCGATGGTGGCATAAAAATGCAACTGGCTGAAACAAGTCCTAAAACAGAAGTTAAAATCATATATTCTTAGTGGCAATGCCAACCTTAAGGCACGATTTTGTTAACTATGATGGTTAAAAAGTGCAACATCAGTAAATTTCACACATTTCCTATGGCAACGCCACTAAGGAAAGGCGACTAAGGTGGAGATGATAGCAAAAAAGCACGACTAGATGTTTAAGTCATCTAAAGAGAGCATTAACACCAAAGTTGAAGTATTTGAAAGGAAAAAGTGACCAATAATGAACAACCCTTGGCATAGGCGACTTGATCAGAGGGGATTTAGTGTTTAAAACAACAAAGCAACACATCACAACCATTCATTGATTTAGGCGCTCAGATTAAAGAAAGAAAGTGGATCTTAAAGCAAAGGGAAGCCTTTTCCAGACTATTTTAGGCATTTATTGCTTCCTTTCGGAAGGATAGGGATAGAGTTGATTTAAAATCCAGCTTTAAAGCATTATTTTATTATTATTTTTCCCTAGAAGATTCTCTTAGGGAGCTTATAAATAAGTGCCTGGAGTACATTCAAGTCGAAGAGTTAGATTATTGTGTTGTAAGTGTGAGTTTGTCAAGTTATCAATAAACAAGACCTGTGTATAACTTTGCGTGGCATCTGTCTTCTATCCTTTGGAGTAGCTTTGTATACTTCTAGGTTATTATTCCTTTTCAATCTCATACTTCATTCATTGTTGTCATTAATATTGTTTCCTTTGTTCAAATCCAATGTTTTTGTTAATACGAGTCTTTCGATCTCTACTTTAAAATTAGTAGATAGTATTATTGTTTGGTTGCATAAATAGGGAAATTCGTGGCAAGATAAAGTACATTTAGTCTAGTGCTCCTGCCTTCAAGATAAAAAAAGATAGGTCTAGATTATTTCTTCGTATTTTGTTTACATACAAAACCCCTAGAAGATAAATTGTACGTTGTGCATAAGTAGCAATCTAGTTTATTTGTTTTAGATTTTAGGAGTAGATTCGATCAGGAAGCTTCCCTTGCAAATTTGAAGAGAGGATTTCTTCACACATTGTTTCATTTTGTGTTGTCATGAAAGTGACAAATTAAAACGCTAACAGTTTTTGGCACCCATCGTGGGATAGAGTTGTTGAGAGTTATTATTTCACGATAAATGACCATATGAGCTCCTCAAACTCTTGGTTTGCAACCTAACTTAAGTTGGTTTGAATAGGAACTAGAAGATACCTTTGACAATATAATGTGTTTCACATTTGATCAAAATAAGAATCTTTCCATTGGAGAGTAGCAGTTGCTATACTAGACAAAGAACTGATTTGGCAGTAGGGAGACTAGTTCTACCTCCTCCTGCTTGGAACTAAAAATTTGGCTTAAAGGTTTAAACAAGGTCTTGAAGGAAAGTGGATCCTTTTGAGCTTGCTTTTCCAACCTTTGAACAAGCATCCTCCAGCGTAGGGTCACTTCCATCCATACCCGCACTCACTGAAGTATAGTTTCCGTTGGATAAAGAACCTCTTGATGAAATGATGGGAGATCACAACAACAACAATGACAATGGCATGCCTCCTCCCCTGCCTTGGGGAAATTAGATTGGTCCTCTTGCATTTCGAGCATGTCATGACTTTCCTCAAGGATCTAGAAAGAATTTTTCAAAATTCCATGGCAATGACATCAAGACCCTGATGAACACATCCAACATTTACAACTACTTTTGGCATTTTGGGTGTTTCACACGAAGATGTAGCTGCCCATCTTTTTGTAGAGATAGTAGTCGTAGGAGTAGCGGAATGGTTTCACCATCTTCCTTCCAGTCGCATCACTGGTTGGGTTCTTATGATTGAGAAATTCTTGTCTCATTTCAAGCTGATTGAAGATCATTTCCTATTCACATAATTGTCCAACTCCAAGTGAGCCTATGTGAAAGTTCATTGCTTGATTTAATTGCCTTGTGGGAAGAATCAATGCGGCATTAAGATCTTCACCACAAATTATTTTGAGCTGTTTTATCAATGCATTACCACCAAAGATTGCCTTTTTAATCAGCTTGAAGAGGCACAAATTCAGGTGGTTAAACTGGACGATGATAAGATCACTATAGGAGAACTCAAAAAGGATTCCATTCACCACCTCATTCAAAGTTCAGCTGATCCCCTGTTACAAAAGGTGGTGAATGATGTGACCCTTATGAAACGAAAGTTGCCTCAAAATGCTTTAGCATAGCCATATCAAGGAGCTCCTCACAAAATAATTGGCCCTACAAATGTGATGAATCAGCCCAGATACCTGTTGCCCTAGAAAGACTTGCAATGGAGGCTCCTCCTAGCAAGAATATGAACAACTATTGCTCCTTCCATGATACCATAGGCCATGATGCCAGCAGAAGTAAACAATCAAGGGTTATTGGATGACCTAAGTATTTATCCATGCAAACCCGATGGTGACTTTACAATAGGTTTTATTCAAGAAGAACCCTCAAGTGACGAGTGATGGAGTGATCTCCAAAGTCATTCTCTGGCTGTACTTACTTGTGCTTAGAATCAAAGGATTGGAAAAGAAAAAATTGAACACTTGAAAGGGAAAGAAAAAACTGATTGTAGATTCAACGCCTTCTTCATCTCAAACCATTGCAATCATAGATGAAGCTGCTCCAAAATTTGATATTCTGGATTATATGGCTAAGATGAAAGTACATTTATCTCAGCAAGAATTCTTTCAGAACATCTAGAATAGTTAGAAAGAGTAATTAGCTATGTGAAGAAGGGGTCAAAATCAACTAATGTTCTTCAAAATTTGGTAGAGAAAACTATAGTTCCTCAAAGAAAGTTAACCAAAGTTGAAGAGAAACCAAAACCCTTCTATGTTTGAAGTTAACAATTGTATTATGGATTAGGGAGCATCAGATAATGTCATGCCCTTGACAGTACTGTATGCTCTGGGATTAACATGCACTAAGACTCTCAACAAGTGCTACTCTTTGGAATCAAAGTCAGTAGTGTTGGTTGATCAGCTCAAAGATGTGCAAGTGGCTTTAGTTGATTATCTAGAGAAGAGAATTATGATGAATAAATTGGTAGTAGATTTTCTGTGAAGTTATGGAATTCTCTTGAGCAAAAGTTTTTGCAAGGATTTAGGTGGAAAAATGTAACTTGATTTGTCTTCCACTATGATTGCCATCAAAGGTAGGAATGTTTGCCTTGTACAAGCTCTCAAATCATCAACTACAGTTCAAAAGTCCCAGGATCCAAGGGCGGACATCTTATACAAGGAAACTAGACCGGGAACTTATATGATGATGATTGACGAAGAAATATAGAGCATTTGGCCTATTGGTTTAGAAGACAACGTTGAAGTCAAAGAGAAAAGGATTTGGACTCTCCAATTTGATGGGAGTTGCTCAACTAATTGATCAAGAGTCAGTATATCATTAATTTCTCCAGAAGGCAAGTTGCATCCTTTCTCATATTGCTTGCATTTTGATTGCATCAACAATACTACTGAATATGAAGGTTTGCTGCTTGGGATGCATAACATGAAAGTTATGGGGATTAAATTGCTCAAAGTTGAGGGTGGTGCAGAGTTGATAGTGAAGTAGTTAAAGGAGCAATTTCAAGTAAAGAAAGGTTGGTTGCATCATTACCGAATTCAAGTTTGGGATGCTATAGATTTATTTGAGGCATTCTCAATTAATATATATTCTGAGAGAGTTAAATAGTAGGGTGGACGCTTTAGCCATTTCTACCTCTTTGCCCATTCCACATGCTGAGCTTAGACAAAATGTGTTCAGAATCGAATTATTGTATCAATCATCTATCTCGAACAATGCAGATAACTGGCAAGTTTTCAATGATGTAGGTCATTAATTTTCTGTTCAGAATCGAATTATTGTATCAATCATCTATCTCGAACAATGCAGATAACTGGCAAGTTTTCAATGATGTAGGTCATTAATTTTCTCGAGAAAATTGCTATTTTTCAGTTCTTTGTATTTTGAAGGTAGTTCCTGAGCTCATAGAAAAATCTTGACTAATTCCGATGAAAAGACAAAGATACTTCCTGACTCAAAGGTTATTCAACTAGAAGGAAACAAAATTCCCAAATGTCTAGTATCTTTGGAGAATATGTTTGATCAGCATGACAGATATGCAAAGGAGCAAATTCAGTCCCAATCACGCTTTTCAGCGAATTATGAACCAATTGACATAGGTGATTCAAGTGAACCAAGAATGGTTAACTTAGAAAGTGTTGTACATCCAAAGAAAAGGAAAAATATAAAGAGCTGTTCAAAAGATATAAAGAACTATCTCACACTAATCTGCTAAAAGTAGAAGTCAAGCCTTTAAAAACATAGGCCATATAATCCATGTCTAACTGGGACTATTTATAGTGAGATTCAAAAGATGTTAGATACCAGGATTATCTTTCCATATCATCAATCCACGTGGATCTCCAATATTGTGCCCTTTAGGAAAAGAACGCTGAGATTAGAATTTGTGTGGATTTCAAGAATCTTAATCAAGCTTCATTGAAAGATAACTACCCTCTTCCTATAATGGATCACATTCTATAGTCATTGGTGCGAAGATGCTATCACTTCTTGATGGCTTGTCAATCTATAATCAGATTGAAGTATTAGTTGAAGATCAACACAAAACAATGTTTATTACTTTGTGGGGAACATTTGCATATGAAAGAATGTCGTTTGGGTTAGTGAATGCTAGTGCGACTTTTTAAAGGGTGATGGATTTGTCTTTTGGAGATTTGAGGCACAAAGTGTTTGTAGTATACCTTGATGATTGATAGTATTTTCCTAAAGAAGAGATGATCATGGTATTTGAGCACTGTATGTTCCATGGGATTTCCCAAGTCCTAAAAAGTCTATCTTTGCAATAATGAAAGGGAAAATGCTGGGTCACATTGTGTCTAAAGAAGGAAGATAAGGTCAATCCAAGCAAAGTTGAAGTCATTAAAAATTTATCTTTTCCTACAAGCAAAACTGGAGTTAATTCTTTCTTCGGCAAGGTAAGTTTCTTGAGAAGGTTCGTTCTAGTTTTTTTTTGAGTTGATAAGAAATATTGCAAGTATGATGAAGAAAGTATTAACTTTCAAATGGATTGAGGAAGGAAAGAAGGCATTTAATGACATAAAAAAAGCAATTGGTAGGGCACCTGTATTGGTTCGTCTTGATTTCTCAAAAGAATTTATCATATATTGCTATGCTTCGAAATTCACAATTTCAGCCATTTTAACTCAAAGAATGAAGAAGCTGTAGAATCACCTATTGCTTTTGTGAGCTTTGGTTTCAAAGATCATAAATTAAGGTATACTTAATTGGAGAAACATGCTTATGTGGTAGTACATGCTGTTAAAAGTTTCAGCTTTTACATACTACATTCTTATGCAATAGTGATGGTACGTATGTAGATGATTATGTTTCATCTAAGTCAACATGTTTATAAAGCAATATGGGCCTACGAAGATGATGATGAGGACCTCCTATATGTTTCTTTAGTATTTCTTCTTCTAATACATCTTTACCCATTTGTATAGCTTTCCTACATGTTATACTAGTGTATTCTTGTTTACTTTGACCTTTTTTTTCCTTAAGAAATTACCATTCCATAATCTTTTCTTCCTTATGACATATTGGATAGAATTGCTTCCTAATTAATTACTTAAAATGATCCCAAGAACTTATAAAAGTCTTTTTCATAGCCATGGAAAAGAAGAGACTCTCAAACCAAGTTAAAACATGTTTTTCCAACCTTAATCTAGCAAATGAGATCTTTTGATCCAAGGTGAGTGTATGTATATTGAAAAATACCTCAAGTTGAGTGATCTAATTGTCAAGCTTCCCCACATTTACATCACCTTCGAATGGCAATATCTCAATCTTGGCCTCTGCCTTGAATAGAGGCTTGTTGAAGACTCTTATCAACCTTCAAACACTCTTCTTCATTGGATTTGAGCTCATCCAATCTCTCCAAGAGGACTTCCATAAGGCCTTTCATGGTCATCGATGATCAAGACAAATTTGTAATGGCATTCTCCAGCCTTTGGAATCTTGCTTCAATATCTGCATAATCCCCTTCTTTTGCCATGCTTCTCGCCTCCTTGTTCCACTTGCAGGATTCAATATCTCTATGCAAAGGTAAAATCTCCTCTCCACTTGATCTAGTTGTGGGCATGAACTTGCAAAACACTCACAATACACCTTTCATGAGAATGAACTTTCTCTTATACGACCTGATCCATTAACCACCAAGGATATTCCTTAGGTTAGTCACCAACTCATGGGTTTTAAGCCTCATATATATGACCAAACATGTAAGCTATTCAAATGAATAAGGAAAGCAAAACAGAGAGAAAAGACACCATAAACATCAATGATACTCTAGAGAAACCCCTTGTGGGTAAAAGCTCAGGTTGCTAATAGTCTACTTAGTACTCCAATGTCTACAAAAATGATTCTACAGCCTGTAGGCTGATTACAGAGCTCACATACACTGAGAAACTCTCCAAAAAAATCACTCCAACTTTCTCAACAATGCACTCCGTTGCCTTAGTAAATTACAACAATTATAAAATGATGAATTTTCCTACACCAAGACCTCAACTACAACTCCCAAAGATCACTTACAAGACTTCCTTCTTATTTTTCTCACATTCATACATGCTTTGATAGAAATATACATCATCTGGAAGCCAAAATGACTTGCCATGTAGAGAGTGTAATGCCCCCTTTTTGAGCCATTGTTGCGAAGTGACATTGATATTTGGAAAGTCGGTTTTTAATAGCTCAACTATTTTTCCTTGGCAAAATAAAATTGAGAGATGACTTTATATTATTTTATGATATTTTTGGAGAAGTCAAAATTAATTAAATAATTTGCCAAAGGGAAAAGCGACCCACTTGGAGAAGAGAAACTTGGAAGAAAATTAGGAAGATGGGAAAAAGGACAAATGACAATTAAAATAATATTTTATTAATTAAAATATTATATTTTATTCCATAAAGTGGCTGCTCAAGGTGAAAAGAGAAAATAATAAAATATTATTATTTTATTATTATGTTAATCTCTCTATGTTGGCCATACATTTGAGGTGGACTTCAAAATGGATTAAAATACATTTGATTTGGGCGCCCAAGTGAGATATTATAAAAGATGAAGTTTGGATGTCATTTTCATCATTCTATGTTATTGGCATTTGATATTTTGGAGAGTTCTCTTGGCTGCAACTTCGTTTTAGCAAGCTTCTAAGGATGAAAACCCTTAGAATTCGTGGTTTGGATGAAAACCCATCTCACATTGAGAGATGGATCCATTCGGGATTCATTATTGAGCTTATTTGCAGGTTTTCTATGCATTTTGGAGCTTCAACCAGATAGGGTTTGGAGTTTATTGCAGGTTGAAGGCATTTGTTATTCAGATTTGAAGGTTTATATGGTATATTTTCATCAACAAATGTTTGTCTAGGGTTTGGAGGTGAAGCGCTTGGCATTGGAGGGCAATTTTGTGATTGGCATCATCATTTGGCATTCTGGTTTTGTGTTTCAGACTTCTGAAAATTCATTACAGTTGCAGATCTGAGGGTTTGGAGTCATGTTTGGATGTTGCATTGATATATTTTTCATCTAGGACCTAATCGCCTCATTCCTAGACCTAGCCGCCACACTTTGGAGGAGATTTGGGCTTGTTTTGGCTAGGGTTTGTAATCTGATTTTGTCATCAGCCAATACAGATCAGAAAATCAGTCATATAACAGCGACATAGTCTTCATTTCATCATTGATCATCTTCACAACATAAGCGGCCATCATTGGAAGACATCATCTCATCTTGGAGAAGGGCTTTTAGCATCGACGATCACATTTGTAATCATTATCAGATCTGATTTGAAAATCAGACATAACTATTATGTAATCAGCTCCATGTATGTGTATGATTGATATGATTTCATCATCCGGGTATTGAAGACACATCTTTCAAATCTTCAATTTGAAACTATCAATTTCAATTTCAGTCATCTATGTTGTGTGTTTCCTATGCAATTATGTTTCTATTTTGTTATCATATCATGGCAAAACCCTACATGCATTGAAACAATCAAAAACACCATCAAAATCAAATAAAAACAAATTCAGAAAATCAGAACAGTAGTGAGAAAAACAGGGCAGAATTGGTAGGGGTTCTTACAGAGAGGAAGTTGAAAAATGAGAGATTGAAATGTCACTGGATGTATGCAACTGTGCATGACAAATTTGCTGCTTTTGCTAGGGGACAATTGTGCGCTCATTGTGGTCTCAGAGCATTTTCCGTGGTAGTTGAGAGATTGCCGGGGTAGCTGACACATTTTTTGTGGTAGGTGATGCATTTGGTGTGGTAGTACAGAGGTTGCTGGGGCAGCTGACACATTTGCTGTGGTAGTACAGAGATTGCCGAGGTAGCTGACACATTTGCTGTGGCATTTGCGTTTTTGCTACCTGTACAAACCAAGGATTTTGCCAAAATGGGCAAAATCAGTGTTGCAAAACTCGCCGAAAACTCGCACGACTCGCGAGTCATTTTCTAGCGCGAGTTTTACCCTAGAAAACTCGTGTAATGTCCCCATTTTTGGATTCTCTTGCAGATCAGTCAGAGCATGCTTTTTGGGTTGGTGACAGCATAATCAGAGGAATATTTCGATGTCACTAGGTTGTTCGGGTGATCCAGTGGAGATCGTTGACACTTTCCAGAGGGATTTCGGACAACTTGTCCGTACTTACTATTTATAGTAAGTGCTTGCATGTTAATCTTTCTGGGTTTTTCAGGGTTTGTTCTCTTTGGTCCCCGATGGTCACTGCTATTTTTAGTAAGGGGCAGTTTGGGCGATTTGGTAGTCGGCTGTTGGCTCTCATAGACATTGCACTGAGCTCGGAGTTATCAGATGGTTTGTGGATCCAGTTGGCACCCTCTGAGTTGGCTTAGTTTGCTTATGGCCATTACTTACTATTTTTAGTAAGTTCGGGATTGGCACCGGAACGGGATTTTGAGAGTGGGGTTGGATTTGTCTTGTCAAAACCTTTCCAATGAGCTATAGATCATTGGTTTCTGACATCATCTTGGCCTTCGTTTTAAAGTCTGTAAATTAAACATTATTATTTAATATTGGACCTTCGTGCCTAGGCTCAACAACTTAATGTTGTTTTAAAAGAGGGGACTTTAAGGGTGATGTTGAGAAAAGAATTAAAGAGAATTATAATATAGTAGGCATGAGCTTTCCACAGTCCATAGAATTATAAAACCAATTGCTTTTGGATTTCACTGTGTGTGTTTTTGTCTCAACGTTTCGGATCACACTCAGTGATCCATCATCAGGAAGAGGATACAAATGAGTAGGATTGCAAGACTTGGCCCAATAAAAAGGGGGGGAGAGAGGGATTAGGGTTAAAGAGGTTGAATGGAATTTCACCTCATGAATTAAAGACAAAAGAAATAAAAATAAATTTTAACACCAAGGAACAAAGTTAGGAGAGCAAAATTTTAGTATTTTATTATAATAAGTAAAAATGTAAGTAAAGCAATAAATATGATAAATCATATAATATATAATAATCAAATAATATAAAAACAAAACACATAGTAAATAGTCCAAAAACTTAAACTAAAGAAGCAAGAGAGTAATGTCAAACCTAAATAAGTAATGTAAAAATATAATATACCTAAATCAAGCAAATAATGTAAAACAAAATTATAGCCAATTTAATATGCATGAAACAAAAGTAGATTACAATGAAAGAGTGGTACTAAATAAAATGAAAATAACAGGAATCTACCTCTTAAGTTGGTGACAGAGGTGGTTGGGCCCCAACTGCCCTCATTTTTCATAACATTTCGATGCCTACATTCAAATTATGGTGGTTGTTTTTAAAAAAAAATGGCAGCTGCTTTGATTGTGGCAACACCACCACCTCTTAGCCAATTAAAGCTGCCCAATGACCACCTCCCCATTGCTCGTCTGCTACTCTAGTAGCCAAGCCACCTCCAGTGGTGCCCCCAATTTGTGTCACTGCCTTGCTACTATGCGCAACCCATGCACCACCTCAGCTGGCAGCGCAACTTGCTCGCTACCTGCTGCCCACTAGCCACCCAACAATCACTAGGAAAGGACCCCTTGGCCCATTGTGACTTTAGTTTGGGGGGCAAACTTCAGGAGGCCTTTTCTCTGCCATCTAGAGGGCTTTTTCTGAGCAATTTTTTTTGAAATGGCTCAATTTTTTGAGTACCTTGTAGTGGTATAGTTAGCTTTTGCTCATGACACAGTTTTTTCGGAATATCAGTTTTCTTTCAGACTTCACTACGTAATATCAGTTTTTTGAACTTCTAGACCTCAACTTTCACAAACAGACTCAAATTTGAGTACCATTTTTTGAAAGTGGAGAATTTTTTGAGCACTACACATTGGTGTTGACTATTCGTTCTTATTCTGCCATTTGATTGTACTTTCAACTTTTTGGTCAACATTGGACATTGCAAAACTCTAAAAATTTAGCTTCATTCATTGGATGTGCACTAATTTATAAAGTGCCACAAATTATAACTTGCTAAGGGTTTCTTAATTGAGCTATTTTTGGGGGGTGTTATTGCAAAACACACTCAATTATAAAGTGCCATTTCATGTCATTGTCATGGGGAGGCTTAAACATGGGCATTTTGTAATGAGATGAAGTTATCTCTTACTCACTCTCCTTTCCATTTTAGTATCTTAGAAAAGACTTCTCTTGCTGTCTCTACAAAGATCATAGCATCTCTAAAGACTTCCCATGCCCAATATGGATGAACGTTGTCATGCAGGGCTGTCCCTTTCAGTAGGATTATTCTTTGAAGCCTTCCAAATTATATAGGGTCAAATGTGTTTACTGTCAAAGAAAAATCGTGACGAACATGATTGCTTTTAGAAGCAGATTGATTAACTGAAGCGACTTCTTCAGAAAAATTACATTAGTTTGCCAAATTCTTTTGCACAATATTCATTAGATTCTATTCAGTAGGATCACACTTGTCATCTTAATCATTGGGATGTCTACTTATCTAACATACATCTGTTGTATGTAGAATCCCATATTTAGGATCTTGACAACACCATTGAGGACATTTGTCTCCTCTTTGAAGACAATTCCTATAGAGTTGCATCTCCTTTTTTGGATGTTATGAGGGTGCATTACAACCCTCTTGTTCTTTCTCCTCTTCATCATGCTTCCATCTTTACACATCCTAATTCACATTGGTTCAGATTTCACACATCTATTGAGAACCATTCATACATGGTTATTGTACCAAATCTTGCATGGTACTTGTTCCCATCGATCGATTTTAGTCATAGTTCAACATTGGCATCGAGACACATGAGCATCTTCTAGAACCATTCATCTTGATTCCTTCATTCATTCCACTACTTGAGTGGGAATTTAATTGGTTGATAACTTGGGGTTTCTTTCTTCCCAAAGGAAGATGCATCGTTCATTGTAGAGGGACCTATTACAACACTTGCTATGTGACATTCTACATCGACATTCTCTCTTTTATGTGGAGGCATACATGGGCCTTATCTTGCAGGGATTTTAGGACACCATTGCATCTTTTTCTCTTTGGAGGGAGTTTTTTCAATGGGTTTTCTCCTCTTCTTTTGGGGGAAACACATTGTACATGGGTACCTAACATGGCTATATATATGTTAGGACCCTATCTTATTTCTTCTAAGTTGCACTTATGGGGGGCGTTGGTGTAATATTAATATTTCACCTTGGATACGTCTCCATCCTAAGTGTGATATTGCACCCAATTAATAAGTTTACCTAGGATATTAGTATCCTCACATAGGTAGTTAACAAGCACTAGCACCCATAAGAGGTTCAAGGAATACGCCGATAGGAACAACCGATGACTTTAGATTAGAAATTTTTCCGGCGTGAGACAATTCCGAGCACTATAATGCTCACATATAAAAGCCTATCGGCTAATAATGACGTGTACACCTTGACTTGAGGTACACAAGTGACCCCACTGCCTCATCAATTTTTGATTGTCTTAGTTAGATGGAGTCAACTGATCTATTGTTTAGCAATTCAACTCTTGACCTCTTAGACTAAGTTAACTGATTCATTGATTGGCAATTAAACTCATGACCTTTGGACATGTGATCTCCTCGAGTCATGCATTTAGGAGGCCTATTTATATGTACTTCAACCATTTATTTGGTGGTTGATTTGGTTGATTTTGATTATTGTAATCCTCTATTTTGGAATAGCATTTCATATTGCATGTTGCAACCCTCGTTGTCTTTGTGCTTTTTTCTATTGTAGATTTATTCATTCACCTAGATCTAGGTTCTTGTGATTGGATTCCCATTGAATCTTACATAAAATTGTTATGGAGAATAAAATCCTATAGACAATAACAAAGCAAATGGTAATATAACAACTAATTATACTAATAACAATAGCCAAACTAATTGCAATGATAGTGAAGACAATAGAAATAGTGTAAATAATAATGAGTAGTAAATAAGTAGTAAGAACAATGATGAGAGAAAAAGCAAAAGCAAATGGAGAGGAAAAGAATCCGAATAAAAGGAGTGATGATGTTATACGAAAAGGAGAGGGGGAAAATGGTGGAAAAGAGGATTGGAACAATAAGGTAGACAAAAGACCAAAAACAAGGAAGAGGGAGTGAAGCAAATTTTAAAGGAAGTGGGGAAGTTCATGAGGGTGGAGAGAAAGGAATTACTAAAGGAGCAAGAGAAAGAAAGAAGACAACGAATCAAGAGGAAAAGAGAGAACAAGAAAAGGTGAAGGGGGTGATAAGACACGAAAGGGGTAAAAGATATTGGGTAGAAGGAGAGTCAGAAGAGGGGAGAAGGCAGTCATAAAGGAGTGGTGGGATTACTTTTGAGTGAGTTTAACAATGGTTGATACGAGAAACTTAGGCTCCATCCATCATCGTGGTTGAGGTTGATTGGGTGTGTACTAACTTCTACACCCCTTTTAACTTTCTTTTGAAATAATTTTCTTTTTCAACTAGGACTTGGGTGGCATCCAAGTGAATATGGAGTTTCATGTTGGATGGATGTTTAGTGAGGGTAGATTGGGTAACACTCTCATGTTTAGTATCGACACTATGCTCTTTAATCATGGTGTTGAGGAGCGACTAGTTTCCCCAATGTAAGGTGTGTTGCATGAACACTCAAGCTTATAGACCCTAGAGTTATGAAGAGGGTATTTGGGATCTTTGGTTGATAGTATAATGCTTCTTATGGTAGAATGGGGTTTGAAAGCACACATGAGACCTTTTTTGTGAAGAGTTTTAGAGATTTAATTAGAGATGCCTTCAACATAAGGGAGGCTGCAACGGGGATAATAGGTGAGTCATCATCACTTTTGTGAGTGTTACTCTGAGTTTTGGCTTGCCCAATATCTCTAGCAATGTGCTTGCTTCTGTACAAATGTGAAAGGCTCCACTGGCTATAGTTTTTAGGCGGCTTGCTTTTTGGGGAAGGTGGTGAATAGGAGGATGTGTGAAAGTAAAGGTCAGTGTGTGTGGCTTTCCTATTGCATTTGTGTTTGGATCATTCCAAAGTTATCTACAACCTCTTTAGATACCTCTACAACTTTATACTTTGTTCGTGATTGAAAGGTCGTCATTTTAAGAAAGTGTATCAAGTTACATCTTAGTCAGTTATGACTATTGATTGATAATAGTGGCTTTAATTAGCTGTTTTTTACTTTCATGATTCAATTCAAATCAATAATGGTGACATACTGTTTTCAGTTCTTATGTTTGGGTTGAGATCATTCATAGTTACTAGATCTGGACTCAGCACAAACTTGACAAGTTGATTTTGGACTTAGACTTTGATTTGGCACTTAGACTTGACGTAGACTTGGCAAACTGAAAAAACCATGAAATATAGAGATTTTTAAAGGATTTAAAGCATATTCAATGCACTCTTCACTAAATCAGCTTTAAAGACATAAAAATTACAAGCTACTTTAATCAAATACACAAGTATACATCAAGCAAATGAGTACAAAAGCAGATTTGAGTTGAAGGAAACAAGATTTTTAAATAAAAAAACATTCTCAAGTGTTTTTAGTGTACAAAACTCATGGATTATTATATCCATGGCATTAAAAACAAAAAGTAAAACTATGGTAGAAAGGAGTCTACATCATTCTGCTCAGCATCACTAACTCTAAGGTGGGTCCTGTGCTTGCATCTCCACAAATGGTAAATCTTTTGAAGAGTGACGAGGAGCCTAGAGCTCGATAGTATTTGTTACAAAACATATTCTAGCATGCTGGGGCCATTTTCCAATTTGAGGTGGATTCCACATTCCATGCTGCCGTGCCCCTAAACCTCCATAAGAGTATTCTTGCCTTTGCATTAGGACAATTTCCTTTGTATAAGTCTGAACAAGTCGTTGATCCATGGTAGCAGCCACATCCTTGACAACTACAACTCCATTCGCTTCTTTATCAAATTGCTCGTGCTATCCTTCTGAGGCATCATTAGGAAAAACTTTATTCCATCTTTCAGAGAACTCTTCATCATCCAATAGGTCACCAAAATCTTGGTTAACTCTATCCTTTTTGAGGTCACATATCATCTCAAATCAGGACTTAATCTTGCTAGCTATTCATTCCTTTCTTTTTTTAGATGCTACAGAAACCTCGGTGGTATCTTATCATTTAAAGCCCTGCTAGATGCCTTCTTGTAAAAGTTCTTCCAAGTGATTGCCTCTTTTATGACAAGAATTTGGTTGACTTGGGCAGGTGTCAACTAACTAGCTACTACCTTCACTTGTAATTTTGCTAACATCTTCCCATCTCTGTCAGTTAGTTAGCCGCTCTAGCTCAAGTTTTGAATCATGTTTGATGCCTTGATAAGTATACTAAGCTAGTCTTTCATTGTAGACACCTTTTGGATCATAAACCCATCCAAAATTCATCTCAAAATCTAAGTAATGCATCATACTTTTAGGGATTTTCGCAGCATCCTTCCCAAACGGAAACTTTTCATTGTTGTAAGGAATGATGAGGAAATAAGTCTTCACTCCATGGTCGTTGAAATATCTTGCATGAGTCTCTGTCACGTGGTGGTTGAATTTTAATATAAATATCCAGCAAGTTACGTACTTAGGTAGATTGTAAGGCCCAACAAGGCCTCTATAAAACCAGACCATAGTATAACCTTTTAACAGTTACCAGTCTGCAAGTGTTTACCTCTTAAGAGGTTGAATTATCTTTGCACAACATTCTATCATTCTGAGAAAGAAAGAAAGAAATTATATTAATGTCCACAGACAACCAAAAGTAGGTCAATGGACTCAAGAGTACATCAGTTTACAATAGAAAGTTCTAGGAAAGAAACCTAGAAAGGCCCCACAACGAGGAAGAAGAAAAACAAAGAAAAACAAAACAATAGGGGACCACCAACACAAGTGGTTGAGAGACTAGTACAAATAGCCAAAAAGGGGGAACAAGAATCCTAAAGAGCAAATGCTGAGAAAAACTGGAGATCATTGAGTATCATTTTCTGGGCCAGAAATTGTGAAGTCACTGGTGTCATCATCGATCACTGTGAAGGGACTGATTCAAGATCTGATAATTATCATCAGGGAGTATACATATCTTTTTGTGTTGAAGCATACAGATCTTTGAGAGTGATATATATATATATATCAAATTACTGTGCAACAACTTTGTCCATAAAAACATATATATCTTTTTGTGGAGAGGTCCTAAGAATTTGTGAACACCAATCACACATTGGTTTGATTGCTTGGCATTGATTCTTGTCTTGTATAGGACGATATTTTAAGGTCTTTTAGCTTATACAAGCAAATGATGCATGATAGAGAATAGTGCTTGAAATCATTGACAATCTAAAACTTTTCAAGCTGATCATTCATTTTTAGAGCAATGTATCATGCATAATCAAAATAAACCAGTTTTGAACTATCTCTATGGATGGCATCAAACATGTCAAGTATGACCTTGTCAAATTGGTTGTCACTTTCATGTCTGAGAACTGCTGCTAGAATGCTAATAATATGTAGGGTTGGTCCATTCATCAAAGTTATCCGATATTGGAGGTCCTGGTTTTGTACTTGTTTGCTGACAATCACTGCTTTTCTGATTATTGCTGCTTCTTCATTAGTTAACTTGTCAAACCACATATCAGCTTGTCTGTTGTTATCTAAATACATAGAGCTAATGTTCTCAAGTTTCAACTCTCAATCCTAGAGTTCTTGCAATTGTTTGCTTAGTGAGGAGAATCTCTATACAGCCAGTCCTTGACCTTTGAGTCACATGATTATATGTCTAGATAGGGGATTACCTTTGGCACCAAATACCATGCTAGCTCAGATCTCCAAGCCCTTCCTTGCTTTGAACCTTGCCATGCTTAGAAAACTTGCTCCATGCTTTATACTTTAAGCTTTTGGAACTAGAATGCTTCCAAATGGGATCGTGGACTTCATGATGAAATATTTGAATGTCTTTCTATCCTCATTGCAATACATGGCAAACAATATTTTAGTCCTGTCTATCTTCTTGGGAGCTTTCTTGTGCTCCACAACAATTGCTTTTTCACTGTCTTTGCACATGTTCCTTGAAAGCTTTTGACTTCTTTGAAAATCATTGTAAGGTTATGAAGAGTCATCTTCTTGCAAGAAAGCTTTTGAGAAATTTTCCTAGCAATTTGGCTAGCAGAGATTATTGAAGTGTCACGTACAGAGCTTTGTAAAAGAATATTTCAAACTAAAATTGTAGAATGTCGGCATATATAACTAGCACTGATTTAGGGAAATCTATTATAGTTTTTGGGAAGCACCAATTGACTTGAAATACAGTGAAATTACAAATGCAGTAAACATTTTTCAGAATGGATGGGGAATCTTTGAATACGAATTTTCTAATCAGATTTTAGTCATGGCTGATTATACTTCATGCAGGATGAGCTTTTAGTTTGGTATTGTGACAAGTTGTTTAAGTCACTTCTTTTGTTAAAGATTTTTAATAATTTTACTAGCTTTCCTTTGATTTATTGGATTGTAAGCAACAATGTTGAAATCTTTCTCAAGATTGCAAAGGGGTGGTGAAATGGTATCATAAGAAAGGGGGCAAGTGCGATCAAGAGCCATTGGTTGAACTTGCAATCTAATGGTTGTCAAAGCTTTGCGGAATCAAACACAATTGATTTTGGTTGTTAGATATTAGAAGCCGAGGTGACTTGCGAACCATTAGATCCTTGAGGACACTATTGGTCTCACAGACTTTGAAAATAAAGCTTTATGACCATGAACATTGATGGGAAGATTGGATAACTGAGATTTAACCTCGGTGTCAGCTTGAGCTTTCAAGGCTTAGTCACTTTTCAAGGCAAGGTTCTTTAATGGGAATTGGATAGAAAATTAGATTGATGTTTATCAGTTATATAATGAAATCAATTGGACAGATGTAATGCTTCTAGAGGTTGTCCAAAAGCTTTTCGATACCATACATCTTAGAAAGCGAGATAAAACAAGGGTTGTTGGATCATAATCTGGATCAACAGCCCATAGGAGCGTAGGGATTTCCATTAACAATGCTATAAAGCTTAGAAAAAAGTAGAGACTGTGATTCATCTTTAAAAGATTTAGGCAGATAGGATTAAATCTTCCCAACTTAGGTTGTTAGCTTTTGCGTATGGTCATTTGGAGTGAGGAATAAAATATGACATTCATTGATGATGAGATCAAATGATCAAGACTTGGTCTTAGACTTTGTAAGTGAATCTAAAAGCATATGCTTAATCCTTGATGATGAAAAATATGAACTATCTGATGACGCAGGAAATCGTTGTGGGGAGTTAAATGAAAAGATAACTTTTGACCCAATTATTGCAGCCACAGCCATGATATCTATTTGACCCAGATTGTTTGGCTGTAAGATTTCATTAGGGGCTAAAGGTATAGATTTTTAATTTGAGGGTGAGGAAAGCGAGGGGCATTTGAAGTCATTGATCTTTGAATGAACAATCAAAAAGCTTTAGCAGGGTTGAGAATCAAATAGAAGGTTTTGATAGAAATTGACCCCGCACTCAAACAATAGTCATTAGAAATTTGATCTACTGTTGGTAATCAAACCAAAGCTTTTCATGAAGATCAGGAGCAGGTGGAACCTTAAATCTTGTTTGAAATTTCTAGGGTTTACTAGAGGCTGGGAAACACCTTATGCTTTTCCCTTGGAACATGGAATAGAGAAAAGAGAAGGAAAGATTCAACAACGACAATGAAAAACAAAACAAAGAAACAAAGGGATGAAATGGAAAACTGTTGACCATTGTATTTTTGAACTTTATGAAAAGAACAAATTGGAGCATTTTAATAACACTTCCAATTTGGGTATAGTTTGGAAAAACTTTGGATAATTTTGTAAGGGTGTTGCCAAAAAGTAAAGCAGGCAGATTCTATAGAATTGAAAAATCAAGCCATGGTTTTCCAGGTTTCTAGTAATAGGATCTGACTCTAAATAATCCAATAGGATCTCTGGTTTTTCATCTGCAACAACAAGGATAGATGAGGTCTGAGCCAATGGGATGGAGTGTTTCTCACAGTATGCCTTGATTGCTACTTATCTTCTTCATGATATCTCATTTCTCCTTGTTGCCTGCTTGCTTTATATTGATTTGTTTCTTCTTGCAGCCCATCATTACATTGTTCCCATGTAAAGCAATTCTAACCGTCACATGTATCCTCACCTTGGAGAAGCAGATGCATGAATTGGCTGAGATAATGCAGTTAAATTCTCAACCAAAATCTCAAGCTCTTCATCCTCATACCTTGGGCATGGACTAGCAAGAGCACAAAGGAGATTGCTTTCAAAATCTCTTTAAGCCCTCTCCATGACCTGGCACCTCAATATGGCGTACTATAGGTAGGAATGAGGACATTCCCAACATGAACACCAACAACAAATACCAAGGGGACCCAATGCTTATTTCTCTGAATTAAAATTGCTGCTGTTTTATGTTTTTCTCGACTAGCTAAAATGATGTAATTGTTTATATAAATCTATGTAAATCAGACCTATACTGTCCTTTACAATGGTTTCTTAAAAAATGAGCTCTTGCTCAGTTTTGTATCTACAGTTAATACTTTATTTTTCTGGTTAAGGACATTGGCATTTTGTATATGGCTTTTTCCTCTTTATAAACGTATGCTTTAATCTTTAAAAAAAAAAACTGCTCTAGGCATATTGTATATCATAATATGAAAGGTAGGCATATTGTATATCTGATATCATATTATGTAATCTAATGTATACCAATTTATTAATAGTGCATTACATATATTTTATCTAAGAACATTATATACATAATTTGCTAGAACAATACTATAATTTATCATTGAACATGTGGCGTGTGTGTGAGAGAGAAGTGTAAGTTCTAAAAACATATAATTTTTCTAGGGCCAAATAAATAATGTTTTTTGGTTCAAGAGAGTAGGAGGTCCTGCAAGATTTATGATGTGTTGAAATAAATCTAGCCTAGGAAGAGTACAAATTCAAAGCAAATAACTATCTAGTGCACAAAAATAAAGGCTTACATACATGAAAGGATGAATGAACAAAACACAATTTTGTTCACCAAAATGAGCATACACATTGAGCATATTGCACCCCAATAAAATACAATGAAGTTGCATTTTATTGAGATTACAATAGGAGATGAGAATGTCAACTCAGCCTCTAGAAATAACAAGATCATCTCAAAGCCTATCTAGGAAAAATCAAGAAATAAAACAAAGTCTATTGTATAACTGTCTAAAATAACTAGAGATAATCTACATAATGTTCATCTAAGCAAGATGAATATAACCTAATGTGCAATAATGTACTATTTACACCACCTCCCCTTAAGCGTAACTTTGGTGGGTGAAAAGGATGGGTCCTAATAACTAGGTCATGTCAGGCACCCGTGTTCAAAATGTATCCCCCTAGAGAGAGAAGCCCTTGTTGCAAAGAGAGAAGAGATGTCCCCTTGAAGAGTGAGGACAACCCAAAGTGTATCGATTGACATGGGCAGATGTTGACATGTTGTGCAGATGCTAACATGGTAGTTTTGATGTGTTGTGCAGATGTTGACATGTCAAATTATTGCAATAGAAACATTGATATGATAGTCAATAATCCAATATGGATGTTGATGTGGCCAAGTGATGTGTCAAGAATATTTTGTCAAGCAAGTTCTAGATGGAGTGGTGGTGGTGATTCGATGGTAGTGGCACTTAAGTGGCGACGACACTTGTGCTTAGGTGGCATACTAGTGGTAGATCAAGCTCCCACTCCGCATCAGGCTCAGGATCAACCCAGTTGATACCAGTTGTTGGAACTCGTCCCCTTGGAGCCAAAGACCTTGCTTGGAAATGTCGTATAGAGACCGACACCTGGGACAGTCATTTGCATAAGATGCCAGAACCTATATCATGGAGGCATCAATTGCCTCAAATACCATCTTGCAGACATTACTGATTGTGATGCCAAGCCCTATGAGAAGACCACGTAAGAGATAAAATGAGAGATGAATGCACACCTTGCGTTGACAGAAGAGAAAAAACTACAGAGGGAGAAGACAAAAGCATCCATAGCATGATTCGTAGATAGGGCTCAGGTCCTCAATTGCAAGTAGTAATGGATGAAGATACGCCATTCAGAGGCATAATGGGGTCCGCTCGTGGTCCACGCATACGAAGCACATTGGCATGCACCTCATCTACTTCGAGTAGACGCCTGTACGGACACCATATAGCTTTTTTGTACCCAGAAACATACTTGGAGCACGACTATTATTGGAAGGTACAAGGTGGAACAAGGAGGTGCACCGAGAAGCAGATAAGGCATGTGCCAATTTTTGGTATTTCAACAAGCTTCCCTTCAATGTGGTGAAGACCTTGTACTAGGAGAATTTGGTAACTAAATTGATAGCTACAGGAAAAGGCTATAAGGCATCCTCTCCAAAATACTTAAGTGGGAAGTTGCTCGTGGATGTAGTTGAGGATGCAAAGTTAGTTGTGGAAGAACAAAAGAAGCAATGGAAAATGTTTGGATTCACTATTCTTTTAGATGGGTGGACGAATAGAAAGAACTACACCCTTATCAAATTTTTTTTAGCTTCAAATGGTGAGGTAATTTTTTTGAATTCAATTGATGCCTTTGGTAAAAAATGCAAAAGCTTGGAGTCTAATGTTGGAGGAAGTTGTCTTAGAGGGGGGCATAGAGATTGTAGTCCAAATTATAACTGACAATGCAACAACATAAGTGGCAGCTAGGAGATTGCTCCAAGAGAGGCATGCGTCAGTCTTTTGGACCCCTTGCGCAACACATTGCCTTGACCTTCTTTTGGAGGACATGGGCAAAATTGATTGGGTGAGATCAGTTGTAGAAGATGCAAGAAACATAACAAATTATATTTATAATCACCCTTTGGTTTTTAGTGTGATGAGAGATCACGCCAAAGGGAAAGAGCTAGTGTGATCGGGTGTCAAGGTTTGCAACAATCTTCCTAACGTTGCAAAGTATTATTGGTTTGTTGACTTCTTTGAAACAAATGTTTGTGAGTCAAGCATGGCTAGACTCAACATATTCAAAGAAGCTTGAAGGAGAGAGGATCACAAGGATAGTCTTTGATAGTCTCTTTGCATAGAAAGTTACAGGGATCGTCAAGGTAACCTCAAAACTTCGATTTAAAATTCAAATTGAATCTTTTATTTTTAAACTTTAAAAATTAAAAGTATTTACTTTCATTATAAATTTTTAACTTTAATTTGTTTGTATTTGTAGGTGTACATTTATGAGGCCATGGATAGGGCCAAGGGGTCCATCCAAAACTATTACAAGAGGGACCAATTCAAATTTGATCCCATTTGGGAGATAATTGATCGAAGGTGGAACAATTAACTCCACCAACCCATTCATGTAGTGGGGTACTTCCTCAACCCCGGTTTTATCTATTTGGATAGCTTTGCAGATCCTAATGGGGAGGTTATGGAGGGCCTTACGATATGCATTGAGAGGATGACACCCGAGGTTGAGGTGAGAGAGACCTCATTGTTAAGGAATTGCAGAATTACAGGATTGGTAGGGGGAAGCTCTTTTCTTCGGCACTAGCTATCCGACGAAGAACCACTTGGTCACCAAGTAACAAAAAATGGAGTCTTTACATGCATCTTACAAGTTACAAATTTCAAAGATTAGCCCTCTGCATTTTGTGTTAACCTTGTAGTGCTTCTAGCTATGAGTGCAACTAGAGTTTGTTTGAGGCTACTCACATGAAGAAGTGGAATAAGTTAACTCAAAAATGCTTCAATGACCTGGTCTTTGTACAATAGAACCTTCGACTTCACACGAGAAAGCTGGAGGACAAATCAAAGGAGGTCATTGATTTGGATGACATTGATCTTTATAGCAATTAGACATGGCAGGATGAGGAGACCCCATTGTTTATTGCAGATGAGATTCTTGATTTTGAGAGGTAGGCAATGGAGGATGTGGCTATAGTAGAAGTAGGAGCTATTGGATTGTAATTGGATGACATTGATGAGGCAGAGAAGTCGTCATTGCCATCTAGTAGTAGGATGGAGGTGGAGCTGGAGCCGCAAGCACAACCTTTGATGTCGAGCGAGGAGCCACGGTCGAGTGCAATGATAAGAACCTCTTCCCAATTTTTCACTAGATTAAGGAGCCAGAAGAGGAAGATGTAAAATGTTGTAATATGCAATTTATGAATTATGACGATGATTTTCAAAGGCAATCATCATAAATTTATAGTAGTTGCCAGCTAACTATTGTATTAGAATTCTGCATGATGATGCAATTTTGTACCCAAATTGTATTCAAATGAATAAAATCTAATAGAAAACGCTTTTGTACCCATTGGATACATTTTGTCATTGAATTTTGCAAAAAAAAGTGTTTTTAAAAAAATTTAAGCAATTTTTTAAGTTGCCGAGTCGCAAATTTTGGGTCTGCCAAGTTTTTGTTGAGTCCGAGTCTGCAAACTATGATCTTTCTAGTGTCTTTCAATGCATTAAACACATGAACACAAACTTGGGGTCCAAAAACTGTGTTTGTAAGTACTTTCCAACATCATATCATCTAACTTACAAACATAGACTAAATCAGTCACAACCTGGACAACATTTGAATCCCTATCCTCCTCTATGGTCTCCTTCAAAAACTGAAATCGGAAGTTTGCATCTTTTGTTGAGTAATCAACAACTCTAAGATAATATGAGCTAGTTGAATATGTAACAATAATATTGATGAATGACCAATGTTTAATATTAGTTCATCCATCCTTGATGATGGAACAACTTGTTCTTATTCATGTTTTCCTTGTGTCTTCTATCAACAAGCTCACCCTCGAATATTGTTTGTCAAGGAGGGTGGTATGTAATTTATGTTCTCTACGACACGTGAGGATCTAGTTTATTTTTGTCCTCTTCAATATATCCTTGAAGCATGGAGAATGTGCGAAAGGGGATGGAATGGGCATACAAGAATTTGGCTACAACATCCTTAGCTTCCTTACATGCTTGCATGTTCAACAACCCTGAAACTGTATTTCATCCATCACATGCGACTTTTCTCTTCCCTTTACTAAAATCCTTCATCCTCACCCATAGCATTTATCTTATAGTAGAAGACAACAAATTAGAATGATCCATCATAGATTCTAGAGGTACGTAACACCTATATCTTGTCTCACCCTCCCTAAACAACCTAGTCATTTCAGCCTTCTCTTAAGTTATTTTTCAACAAACCCTATATTCTTTTCTTGGCACACCTAGAAAATGGTTAGAAACCCTAGTGTAACTCCCTTTGAAATCTATGTTGTGTAGATGGCACAACTAATGTTAACTCTATTGTGAAGATTTGGACTTGGTTTTGTCCAAAACGGTCACATACTGCAATAAGGATTTTGTGGGTTTGAATGAGCCTTTTGCATGTGGGTTGACAATGGCAGAAGGGCATTCAAAATGATTTTGGTTACTCATTCCACTTCCTGTAGCACTTGCACACCTAGAAGACTCCCAACATCTTCATTTCTTCCCCCTCAATGTCATCTCCTGAAGAGTCCATATTGCTGCTCATTTGATTTGTGAAGAAAATAGAACAAACTGGAAAGAAAACAAAAAAAGGTCTTACGTTCAGCCACATTGACTGTAGCTTATGTGGCAACAAGTGATTGATGACAAATACTAATTCAAGCTAATTTCTTTCTCTTCTTTCCTCCCTTAAAGTTACTGCAATCTGCCTTAAAATGATTTGCAAAATAAGTGTGGGTTAAAAATGGGAGTGGCCTTTATTTGAAGATAGGTTTGTATGGTTTGGTACACAGGTACCCCACACCCCATTTTTCTTTTTCTTTTGTTTTAACTTTTCAGCTTTTTCAGAAAAACGAATTGTATTTTTGAGTGATGGCGCACCGTCTCTTATTGTGGGGACGACCATACATCCCCAAGATGTCTTCCATTATTTCCTGCCATTTAGGGATGTTTCCATTTTGAAAACGGGGATGGCTAGGGACATTACCTGGCTTTCCCCAAGTACCAGAAACATGAAGGGGAGGTGGATGCACAGGAAGGGCTCAAAGCACATTCCCTTAATGCTACCCTAGAATGGTCACTGATAATGTTGGCCAAAGAACAATACATTCTATAGGCTGGTGCAATACTGAAGTTTGACAGATCTGATTGTTAGTTTATTTGATATTGGTAGATTTTTCTTTTGATTTGCTCAAATTTCCATTGACATATGTTTTGTAGCTCAAACTAATATACAAATTTGTGGAAAGTATGAATTATTAAGAGAATTCAGATGACAAATGTTCTGGATAGGCTGGAAGGACATCCTAAGTTCCTAACCATCAATGATTAGCATATTCTCTTGGTATTCTGATATTTATCTTATTGTTTCAATGGTTTTATTTTATAATATTTGGGTGCAATATTCAGTTGATTTAGTGCTCAGTAGGAGAGATTTTTTGATCAGGGGCACAACTGATAAGGTCTTTGCTTCAGGCTTTGAAAGGGCGTCATTCAAGAGACAAAATGAAAAGCAGGCTACAGAAACAGAGGCTTATCTTTGGTCTGTTGCTGATATGTAATAAATTATGATAAGATCTAAATTTGGGCAGGGGTTTCTACTTTCTTCTTGCCATGCATTTTCAGCATTTCTGGACTGAAGGAAATAATGCTTGAGGGCTTATTTTTGTGGGTCGATTCTGTGGATACTAGTACCAAACAAGTTTCCCTAAAGTACAGAAGATGATGAATGGGTAGAACATTTATATTCTGGTATTCACACTGTTCTCTAAGTTGACATCTTCCTATCTTACTGGAGTTCTTTAGCGCAATTGTAAGTTTGCCTATCTCTTTGTAGCATTCATTGACCTACAGTTAAAAGAAAAGTACCCAACAAAAAGGTCATCAATGTTCCTTTTTCCCGTACTTATTTTATTGGTTGTGGGATAACTTTCTCCTATGGCTGTAATTGAATTGCTGCTTTGTGTAAACTTCTCAGAAATTTTTCATACACTTGTGCACATCTCATTTTATTATCTTGACCTTTTTCTCATTAGTGTATTACATATGGCATTTATTTTTCTTGAGATTTGAGCCATCCTTTATACGAATGCCATTTTTAAAATTATCATTCTTACTGATTTTTTTTGTTAATGTACTATTTAATTTCTTTTATGTTAAAAATATAAACTACTATTAGTATTCAAATCCACATTTTATTATTGCTCTTTCTCAATCCTTGGACAGGAACCAATGTCTAGAGAAAATCATCTTCTAAAACAGAACTGAGGAAGGGGGTTCCATGTTGGGGTCTCCAGTTTTTTCAAATTTTTTTTATTGCACAAGTGGTTCCATGGATAATATAAATCAAGAAATCAAGTAAATTTAGAATTTTAGAATCTCCACCTTCAAAATCAGATCTCGCACTTTTGTAGGAGGAATGTTCGTGTGGATGGTGGAGGTATTTCATACCAGCAGAAATATTTTAGTATCAGCTTCTATTGTTGCAATGCATTTGACTACTGAAAAAAATAAAGTAGCAGTTTTACTGGCATTCTCCTTAAAGATTTACTAACACAGCATTAAAAAATATTTATTGGCATGAGAACATTTTTATGCAAACTGGTCCTGAAATTTTTGATAAGTACCAGTGGAGAAAAGTTACGTGCCTCCTTCCATGGGGCCACTGCCTAAGGACACCTTCCAAGAATACCATGATCACTACATAATTTGGTAAGATATTTTACACATCTCCAGGTATTTTATCCATTTTATCTATGTTTACATAGTTCATGATTTTTGAGTAAATTTCAGGTGGATATCATATAATTTTTTGACTAACATGGCAAGTATAAAGCACAAATCACATCCATAGAAAAAATTAGCTTCACATCTTATATAAAATGGCTGGTTGGTGTATTTATTGGCTTTCATTAATAAATATTGATTGGGGCATCTCTCATATATGCTTTGCATGATTAATGCACGTGCTGAATGATGGTTTCAAGGTTGACAGTTTAATTAGGTTTGTGACAACTTTGATTTGAGCTTGTAGGTTCCTCTTCATGTTGTATGCCTATAGATGGAATGACACAAGTAAAAAGGCAAATGGTAAAGGTAGTTTTTTAGGCGACTGTTAAGCAATACAATAATTTGATATATGGGCCCCCCTTGTGGGAACCTACAAGGGCGTTGTTTTTCCATACATACACACTCTTACCTTTCCCTGTATTTGAAGCCATTTTCCTCTAAAATTAAGATGGAAGATATAGGCTTTGCTTTAAAAAATGGCTCTCCCATTGTTAGACTTGCCACAAGGCGACCTATGATATTGAGAGGCTCTTGGGGCTTTCAAATTGTCATATTGCTCCTTGTGACTATATAGGCACATATTGACCCGATCCAAGTTTGTTTATACAAGCTGTAGATTGAGATGTACTCAAAACCTATGTGAGTATAATATTTGTAGTATACGGTCTTTGCATACAATGGAGATTGAGGAGCATTTAATTTTCATGCACTTAAAAATGATATTTGTTAATATATATCATATATTGTTTAAGGGATTCCTCCCAAGAGTACAACACTATATAATTGGTTAAGTATATGCACATCGCCAACTATTTTATCCATTTTATATATGTATACATTGGTTCATGATTCAGTGATTTTGGTGTGTATATTATGTAATTTTTCAACTCATGTGGCAAGTATTAAAAATGAACCGCTTAAATTAAAAAAACCAAAGCTATAGCTTAACATTATGTATAAGATGGCTATTTGGATTTGTTCATCGGCTTTAATTAGTTAATATAAAATGGGGTACTCCTTAATTTATGCATTGCATGGTAGATGTGTTTGTTGAATGGAGTGTAAGAGTTCAAAAGTGGCAGTCTTACCTATAGTAGTTCAACAAAGATATGATTGATATATAAACTTTAAAATTGGATTGAATTATTAAATTGGTTATGTTAGTGTAGATTTTTTTCTTTTCTTTAGTTGAATGTTATGTATTTTTTAACACGTTTAGTTTAACTTGTCTAGTTGTAGTGAGCAGGTCATTATAAGGGTAGATGACATCTTCTATGAATGTAATTCATCTATTTTTGATAGTTGGAGTTATTTTTCTCATTCGTCGATTTTGCCTCCCCTCTTTATTATATATGTATCCACTCTTGTAGCTTGTTATTCATTCATGCTATTGTGAGCTTCTTTATGCTACTTTCTCTTTGTAGATAGTCTTTTTAGTATTTTTTCCATCTCTCATAATGTAGGAAACTAACTTTGTTATTGTTAGTGTTTTAACTCACACCTTTGGACGTGACACAAAACAAAATAACGTGTACTGTAAATTGTTCTTCGAATTTTAATGGGACGCTCCCTTTTACAAATAATTTAAAGACAAACAAATAAAATCTAAACCTATTTTTTTTGTTTTCGCAATTAAAATCACAAGGTGTTTTTAACACTTCTGTACTAGATGAGAAATTTTGAATATTTCAATATATCTATTGCAAAAAATAAACTATTACATTTAACGACGTTTATGACTTAGATTAAATTCAAAGATCAGAAGAGATAAATTGACACAAGATGGGAATTAATAGATAGAAACCAAATATGTGAGCACAACACAAATTAAATGTGAATAACTGTATACGAAGTCACAATTATTCTTTTCACAATCTTAACAATACAAAGCTTGTTAAGACTAATGAAAATACTTAATTTTCAATGAGCAAATGATTGCAAATAATTAAGTGAACAACAATATTTAGCATAAGTAAGCTTGATAATTACTATTAATCTCTAAGTGCAAAGAAGACATTTATACTATCTATGTTGACACCTAAAAAACCAATTCCCAACTTGCACCTTTTTTGCCCCAAATTCATCTGAATCCCACTTGAACCTATAGTTTATAACTGATCAGAGATATCTTTCATAGGTTTTCATATGTCTGCCTTTTGAAAAGTACAAGGAAAAAGCCCAAAAAAATGACTTAAGTCAAAAATTCTAAGTGTTTCTTTGTGTTTTTTACATTTGTCGGAGGTCAGAGTTTCGGGCTTCCTTCTTCCGTCATGCTTCCCCTCCTGGCTTTGAAATCCTCCAAGGCTAAAATTGCGTAAGTGTTAAGTTATTGGAAAATTCATCTAAGTGTGTTAGAGGTCGGAGGTCGGGTCTTCGACCTTCTGTCTTCTTCAACGCAGACATCGGGGAGAAGGGTCGAGGGTCGAAGTTCGCCAAGATAATGAAAAATATTATAAGTATGATGCAGTACTGCGGGAGGTCGGAGTTCGGGCTTCTTTCCTTCCGCCTTCTTCATAAGAAGACGAAAGGAGGAAGGCCCGATGATCGACCTCGACAAGTGTTCCTTCTATGCAAGGCGGAAGGCGGACGTCGAGGCTTCCTTGTTCTCCCTTTCGAAAGGCGTAAGGCGAAATGGTGAAGGCCTGAGGCCTAACCCCCGACGCCTTCATATCTATACATAGGCGGGGTTGGGGCTTCCCTCTTTCCTCTTCTAGATGTGAAAGTTGCAAGGCGGAAGCCTGAGCTTCGAAGTCTGATTTGTCAAAGCTTGACTTCCTGGCATTCCTTGTTCTTTCAAACGTGCCGACTTCTCATATTGCCATAAAAGATAGATTGTCATCATGAAAATGCTTACACAAACTTGGAAATGAACTTGCCAACTTTGAACAATTGTCTTTTCCATTCGATGAAAATAGAGCAAACCTCATTCAAGATTTTCATGAGGAAGGTAATATGTTCTTTCCATGTAAATACTCTATTTTTTCACTCCTTGGTCAAAGTTAGCGATTCTATTTTTTTCAACTTCTTAGCAATTTCTTTGTATGAAGATATCATCTCTATCATGCATTTCTTGATGTCTTCTATACCTTGGATGACCTTTTTGCATCTGCAACTAGTTGAAGCAATTTTCCTAGTATCTTTGTGCCTCGATCAAAAAAGCCTTTAGGCCAATTCCTCAAGTCTTTTCCATACATTACTAGCTGATCTAGTTGCCTTTGATCATCAAGAGAACCTAAAACTTGAGATAAAAATAAAGTAGGTTCCAAATTGGAGTGTAAGAGGTGAGAAATATATTCTCTCAATTGTTTCAGCTTAGCCTTCAAGACTACCTTATCTTCTCCATCCTTGATGACTCACTCCTTTATGTTTCCCATGACAATCTCTAGCATATTGACATTTGTGTGCCAAGTACTTGTGCTTAAATTAGCCTTGTTGACTTGGAAATCAACAGGCTTTACATCAAGGATGGTCTTATCTCTTGGAGGAACCATTGTATCTATGACCATATCTCCTTCAGCTAATTGAGTCATCCTCATTTGATTCTTAGACTTCTTTGCCATAGGGTCTCTGGACACCTTATCAAGTGTACCAAAATCAATTTGCTATAATGGCTTCTTTTTCTTTTTTCCAATCACTTATCGTAGCGAAGAAGGAATTTTTCCATATGCCTCCAGTTCCTTAACTCCTAAAGAACCAAGTGGTGTGGAAATATTTTGTGTTGGAGATGAAAACTCAGGCTTTGATTGCATTGTAGTAGGCATCACTAACTTAGGAGAAGGCTTTATAATTGGTGATAAAGGAGTCACCATGGGCTACTCATGTCAGATTGGCGAAGAGGTGCCAACCCTTTGCCTTTGAATCTTTCTCAAGACCCTACCTTAAGAACATTCTCAACCTTTTCTCCTTAGCATTTTTTTTCCTTAGATTTATCATCAACCCATGAGGTGGAGATAGTATCTTTTGTGATGGCAGCTCTACAATAGGAGTTTTTTTTTTCTTTTGGCACCTTTGTTCTCCTAGTCATCTTCAAACTTAGAAAGAATTTGTTGCGTTTTAGGATTGCACTGGCCTTCTCCTGATTTGAAGTCATCTCCTTTATGGATCAATTCACTTGAGGCAATGGTTGTTGCTCTATTTTGTCTTTCAAAAATTTAGGTAATAAGACATCCTCTTCATCATCTGAGATGCCTTCAACATCTTCTAATAAGAAATATGCAATTTGACGAACTATGAGTTGACTGAAATCCTTCTTGCGCACCTCAAATTCATCAACACAATTGGCCCAATAGTCTTTGATCCTTCGAATGTGCATGAATTTACCCCTGAATTATGGTTGCATAATCTCCTTGGAATTGTAGGTGCAACTTTTCATATAGAAATTTGAGATTGAACCTAGCCATGTCTTTGTCAATAGATTTGGAATCCATCGTAGTTTTGCATATAAAGCCCCAACTAAATTGGAAAGCCCACCGCAGGCTTATGATAGCCTCTCAAAGGGAAATGCACCTTGAAAATTTGATGCAAGTACTCCATGGAAACAACATCGTCATTTGGGTACCTTGGCAACATGTATGGATGGGCTGAGAATCCATAGACGCGAGTATAAGTGAAGGTCGAGAGTTGGATAAATCGATCTGCCCAATCTGAGATGATAGCTCTTGCTTTTTCTGAAATCTTTATGCATTTGATTTTTCATGTCTCGCACAAAATGCATTAAAAACACATCATTTAACCACTGATAATGCTTCCGTGATTTTGGGTACTCCAATTGTGAAAATGCCTATAGATGTGGGTATGTTGATGAGACCCGATGAAATTCAGCACTCTGAAAGTGTCATACATACAAAATATGATGACATTTTGAACTTGCAAGTACGTGCAAACTCAGTCAATTGCTTATGCAAGCAATTGCTCACCAAGGTGGCCTAGTCGAAATGTTCACTACCATTGCATATGGTGCTGATCAAATAAAACATCCATGGCTTAAAACTTCTAGCCTCCGCCTATCTAGTGACTCAACTGAGCAAGTTAATCATGATTGATAATTCATCTTTGAATTCTTCTTGCCCTACATTCTTTGGCAATGTGGTTCTTTTCTTCTTCAACCACCACTTGGCCATTTGCTTCTGACACTTTATCAAATATTTGTGCCATGCCTTCTCACATTCTTTGAGGTCTACCTCAAGTGATTCTTCATATGGTGGAATTGAGAAGGCAAGCTCAGCGGCTCAATGTCGTCGAACTTGAGATTGCATAGTGTACACCCATCAATCGACCTTATTTTTTGGCTCTTGGGATTTTAATGCCTTCCACAAGCCAAGACAAACTCAAGGCTTTGCATTGCGATTGAAAAATATCTCACTTGAATGAGGCCAAAATGCAACAACTTCTTCACTACATTTTGACCCTTCTTGATCTTTCCCTGAAGATTGAATCCTTCTCATGCAACTTGGCACAAATCCGTCTCTTGTACCTTGAAATATTCATTAACGAGGACGAATGGTACCTCTATTGAAAGTGCTGAGTATTGCATTTTGAATGACATTTTATCAATGAAAAACTCCTTCTAGGTGTATGCCCCTTTTTTAGTCCATTCCAACATTCTTGGATAGTACCAAGATTCTTAGAGAATTCCATTATCCTTGGTGAGCGCTAATCTTCGATAAGATAGACATCTTATGCACTTAAGGCATTGGTGGTGTGGCTAGAATTCATTTTGATGCTATTTTAGTATATTCCGTAACTTTGGTGGTTGTGCAAAAAATAATTAATTTATTAAATGGTTAAATATTTAAGTTTTCAAAAAATAAAATAAAAAACAACTTATATTTAATCATTTAAAAGGAAAGTTACAAGTTGTTTAAATAAAGTGTCACTAGGAGCATGGCAAAAAGGGACACTTTATTGTTTGAGCAAGAAAATGAAAGAAATAATTTTTTTTTTTCCCTCAAAAAGGATATAAAGGAGGTTTTGAGGAAAAGATACTCATTCTTGACATTTCATTTTTTTGAAAACCCTATTGGAAGCTTGAGCGTTTGTTCAACTATTCAACTTAGGATGGAAACCCTAAGACATAGATTGGTTTCGTGGATGAAAACCCACTTAGCCAATTCTTGACGAATTCATTCAAGATTCACAAATGTGTAGAATGATGGAAGTTTGAAGAAAGTTGTGTTGAAAGGTAATATCATTTATAGGGAGTTGCAAGGAGAAATTTATTGAAGATTTGCAAGGCAAATAATAAATTTGAAGTTTGCTACAGTGATCCATACCACTGCTACAGTGCTATGTACAATTGCTACACCGTTTCGTACCACAACAATACTGCACTATAGTTTCGTGCTACAGTTCAAGGTTAAGTTTAGTTTGGTTTGAAGGTTTTTGTGAAGGTTTCAGTATTCAGGGTTTAATATTCCTGCTGCTAGTTATTCTGCTACATATTTTGCCATACTTGTCCCCAGGTTATATAGCCCAACCACTTCAAGCTATGACAGATCTGTAATAAACATTGTTTGTTTTGGGTGATAAGGAATGAATCTTTGATGATTTTGGGTGACTATAATGTTATGAAGAACTGCTATATGTTTCCCATCAAGAACTCAATGTTATAGACTCAATCTACACACCAAAGCAAGGGTTTCATGGCTGCCCAGTTTCAGAGGCAAGTTTAAAAGACACAAGGATAGTTTGCAACCCAAATACAGTTCACTCAGCAGAATTCTCAACCACTATATCAATCCATTATCAGGGCTTTGTAACATCTTTACATTTGTATTTCTTAGCATATGAAGCGGTTTAAATATCACCCTTGTGCACTTGTGAGTTGGAACTATAAACAAGGGGTTTAAGTGAGCATTATTAGAGGTTTTAAGATGCATTTGCAGCTATAGTTGGAGGCCTCATAGATATGAAGGTGCAACCTTATATGTATTATGATTTCAATCATTAATATCAATGTCTAAAAAGGGTACATCAACTCTCTATATCATCTTTGGAGGTTAGGACTTGTGTTTATTTCCAACCTTGTATTATGTGTGTTGTTTAATACTTTTAGCTGGTAAACTAGCGAGTTATATCAAAAATTTCAGAACTTTATAACAGTTGATTTCATACTTGGGTAATCATTATTGCACCTACATTGATCTTGTGAATGCATAGCAGTTTAAGCAAAGTTATTACTATTGTCATTTTGTCAAACATTGGCAAAAACACAAAATTTTTAGCGAGGTACTTTACAATGGTATCAAAGCTAGTGGTCTTTCTAGCCTACTGGTGTCTAATCCTTCGATGCAAATTTCAATGATTGCATAACAATGTTCAGTGGTCACATATTCAGTTTTCAACAGTTCCAGTTTATTGTTCAGTGATTTCATTTAAGCTTCAGTAGAAATTTTTGGTCTCCATTTATCTTTTGAATCATGGAAGATAGAAAAATGACTGATTCTTTGCTTGAATCTCTTAGACAAAGTCAAGATGAATTGGAAAGAACATTTCAAAAGGTGTTTGGGGTATGTTTAAATCAGAACAAGAGTTCTCTAAAATAGTCAATATGTGATAGTGTCCACTCTCCACCCTCATCAACCAAGATTCCTACGAAAAGAAGAGCCTGAATTAAAAGAAAAAGACTTGCTTAAAAAGCTTTACAATGTAGGGAAAAAACTTGAACACTGACCTCAATCAAAGGGTGAACTTCTTTGCATTTTGGAGGAAGTTCAAAATTGCCTATGTATGGTGGGTCAGTGACCTTCTAAAGTAATGCAATGTGCTATGAATCCTTCATGGTTTTCTTTGATTAAGCCAAAACTTTTTAGGCACCCAGACAAAGATGTGCAACTTGTAGCTATCACTTGTGTTAGTGAAATTACCAAAATAACAACTCCAAAGGAAACCTTATAGCAACAGTATCATGGAGGTTTTCCTGCTAATTGTTGAAAGTTTCTATGGGTTGGCTGATATTGTAAGCCTTTCCTTTGCTAAGAGGGTAACAATACTAAAAACTTTTGCAAAAAATAAATTTTGTAACATCATGTTAGATATTGGTTGTGAAGAGATTATTTTTGTAATGTTTCAAATATTTTGGACTGTTATTAATGAGGCTCATACAAAGAATGCCATAACTTCCATGCAAATTATTATGTCTTTGATTTTCTTAAGCTAGACGAAAACGCTATAACTTAGATTGGTCTGTACTATACTACAACGTCATTCCAAGTTAATTTCATTTTGGTTTTTGTGAAGGTTTTAGTATTCATGGTTTAATATTCTTGCTGCCAGTTATTTTGCTACATATTTTTTCATACTTGTCCTGAGATTATACAGCCCAACCACTTCAAGTTGTGACAGATCTGTAATAAACACTATTTGTTTTGGGTGATAAGGAATGAATCTCTGATGATTTTGGGTGACTATAATGTTCTAAACAACTGCTATATGTTTCCCATCAAGAGCTCAATGTTATAGACTCAGTCTACACACCAAAGCAAGGGTTTCATGGTTGCCCAATTTCAGAGGCAAGTTCAAAAGACATAAGGACAATTTGTAGCCCAAATACAGTTCACTCAACAGACTTCACAACCACTATATCAATCCATTATTAGGGTTTTGTAACATCTTTACATTTGTATTTCTCAGCATATGAAGCGATTTAAATATCATCCCTATGCACTTGTGAGTTGCCACTATAAACAAGGGGTTTAAGTGAGCATTGCTAGAGGTTTAAAGATGCATTTGTAGCTACAGTTAGAGGCCTCATTATTGTGAAGGTGCAAGCTTATATGTTTTATGATTTCAGTCATTAATACCAATGTCTAAAAAAGGTACATCATCTCTATATATTAGCTTTGAAGGTTAGGACTTGTGTTTATTTCCAACCCTATATTATGTGTGTTGTTTAATACTTTTAGTTGATAAACTAGTGAGTTATATCAAAAATTTCAGAACTTTATAACAGTTGATTTCATACTTGGGTAATCATTATTGCACTTACATCTATCTTGTGAATGCATAGCGGTTTAAGCAGAGTTATTACTATTGTAATTTTATCAAACACTAGCCAAAACACAAATTTTAGCTAGGTACCTTATACTAGTTGCCTTAGATTGTTGATTTAGGGCAAAATTTTTACCCTTTCTCTTGATTTTTTTAGAAACTTGAAGGAAAATTTGAGAAATTTGGAAGCTAAGAAGAATTTGTTGCTACTGATTTTGATGATTTTTAGTAGAAAAATTTGCTCCTAAAGCTACTGTTTTCTCTTAAAATACTTGCAAAGATAATTTATTATTGTCCTAAATGTTGAATTTCTCAAAAAATCTTCCTTTAATGATGTTGTTTTATGCCTTCAATCTATTTTACTTGTTGAAAAATGAAAATTTATGCTCTGTATGCTACTGTAGAAGAATATAAATTTTGCACTCTTTCCTCTATATGCTGTTGCAAAAATAAAATTTTACAAAATTTCTTTGTTTTCTGCTATAACCTGTGTATAGGGATAAATCGAGATCGAGTGATAATCAAAACAATGAAATAATCAACAATTCAATCCTATAACGTCAAGATAACGATCTATGTAAATAACCAAATAATCAATGAATAATAACAAAAACAATGAAAGCTTTCATCTAGATTGTATTGTTATCTTGGTCAAATGTGGATTGCTTCATAAATTGTGAAACCATGTTTGCAACAAGCAGATGTAGATTGTGTTTGTGCTCAAAGATGCTCAATGTACTATATGGATGCCTGTGAATAAATGATCGAAGAAGATTTTTATGGAGATGAGGGGGGTTTATATAGGCTTCAAGACATGATCGATCAACGGTCCAGATAATTTAATAGAATCAATGGATGAGATAAATCTAGAATTCATGATGAATGTGCACACGACATGTATCACTCCAAAAAAGGTATTTTTATTAAGATAATTATTTTTTGATAATAGACATGATAAAGATAGATTTGATTTCATAAATTAGAATACTTTTTTTCTAATTTATGAGTTGATGATAAAAATAAGATAAATCAAAGTCAATTAACTTAACTTTAGATTTCCTTTTTGAAGTTCTAAAAATAAGACTGATTGTGCACGGTCTAACACGATATTTTTAAAGGAATTAGAAGATAACTAAATTAAATAAATAAATTTATTTAATTGATTGTGCATGATTTGAAGAATAGATAAGATACGAATATTTAAATAAATTAAACAAATAAATTGATTTAATTTATTTTGCATGATAGATGAATATAAATAAAATATTAATTTTATTTATTTTTAGGAATTGAGTCAACTTAAATAAATTTGGATAATTTATTTAAATTTAGAGGAATAATTGATTAATTAAACAATGAAAATTATTTAATTATGGATAAAGGAGATAAATGATGAATTAATTAAATAATTGGAGTTATTTAATTAATGTGGATTTGAAATTTGACAAAGGATAATGATTTAATTAAATAATCAAAATTATTTAATTTTAGAAGAATAGAGTTGATTTTGATGAAATTAATTAAATAAATAGAATTTATTCAATTAATGTTGAAAATATGTGATTTAGAAGAAATTGATGATTTTGATGAAATTAATTAAATTATTTAATTATTTAATTAACGTTGAAATGCAGGTGATTTGATGAAATGCAAATCATGTGATGACATGGTCATTTTTAGGTGTCTACATTTTGCCCCTCTTTGATGCAATGCAGTTTATAGCGTTGCTTCAAAGAAAAATGATTGTTGAAGACATGATACAATTTTGATGCCCTAGTGTAGCTAGCTACCCCAGTGTCATTGGCGTAGGATGCCCCCTCGAGAGGAAAGACAGGGAAGTGACAGAAGAACTAGGTTGACGCTCGACTAGAAGATTGTGTTTGAGTTGGATACAGACGAGGATGGATAGATTAAGATAGGTCATGAGGATAAGATTGATTAGGGGTGGGAAGCATTAGGGTAGGGACACTATAAATAGGTCCCAAGGGGTCAACACAGCTCATTTGCACACTTAGATTTGTCAAAAGTTAGATTTTGTAGCCTCCTTGCTTAGTTGAGTGTCCTTGCTTTAGAGTGGTTGGAGAGCTTGCAAACATGTCGATTCTTGTGCATAAGCACTAGGCGGAGCGCGTGCGGACTTACGGGAGACCAGCGGGAGCGTCGGGATTGGTAAGTGATCGAAAACCTTGCTCGTGTTTTGAAAATTTTAGGCAAAGGTGCTGAGCTCGGGCTCAGTGCTTTTGGTACCAAGGTTAAGCACTTTCGGCGTGACTCAGCGCCTTTGGTGCACATGATCATGCCTTGGGTAAAATCTTGATGCTCTTGGTTAAATTATCCGCGCTACAACGCTGTTGGTTTACGCTGCAACGCTCTTGGTAATGCAGTGAAGTGCATCTGACATACATGTTCAGCACTGTTGGTTTAGGTAACGTGAAAAGCTTGATGCAAATGCAAAGTAGTAAAGTGCCTGTGGTTGATCAATTAAGCGCATCTGGTTAAAACTAAGTGCTGTTGGTCATTTGTGTCTAAGCGCCTATGTGAGGCAGTGAAGCGCGTTTGGTTGCATAGTGAAGTGCCTTAGGAAAAATCTAGGCACTTTTGGTTTGAGGTGCAGTTTGGGCTAAGTTTGGAAAATGTGTTCTAGAGGCTTAGACTAGAGTTGACTAGGTTTGACTTAGGGATTTTTGCAATGTGTTTAACAAGTGGCCGTCATGGATGCATGTTGCCTTACCACCCTTGCAGTCTCGAGAGAGACACCATTTGATTGCTGACCTAGTTGTTCAGCTTGGCAAGGAGGAGGAGCTCTTCCTAGAGATCATGGGACTATGGCATGTGGTTCATTTGATGCCTATCAAGGAGAATCTTGCACTGTTGATAGCAGTTGTGTAGAGATATCATAGCGAGACCTCATCATTTCAATTTCCGACAGGGGAGGCTATAGTGACTCTAGAGGATGTTTGGGGCATCCTACGGATTCCTATTTAGGGAGATAGAGTTGATTATGACACGGAGCGGGGAGAGGCCAGCCTATGAGAGGTATTTGCGACAAATGATCTAGGTGTGCAGGATCGGGAGATCCAGTGGGCTCGAGTGCAAAGACTCTGTGATAGGATCAGATGGATCGTTGTTTCACTGATTGGAGGTTTCTTATGTCTTGATCGACTGTCTAGGGGATTATCCATTGGATGGGGGATAGTGTTATCAAGGATGTTTACACATGGCGTCCGATATGCGTGGGGACCTTGTGTCCTTGGCCAGCTTTATCACGATTTGCATGACTGTGTTTATAGATCAGGGAGCATCTTATTAGCAGGTGTCACATTGTTGTAGGTATGGGCCTGGGAGCACATCCCAGTGATTAGACCGATCTCTCAGTGTCGCTGAGATCATGGTGAGCCATATGCGTTTTTGTACGAGGGTGTTATGACACATTGACGGATGGGTTTAGTGAGCTACTGGAGGTGACAGCTAGATGAGATGGATATCTTTGCTTGGCACTCGTGGCTAGAGTGTGAGCCTTGGGATGACGACCATGAGGAGCTAGTTTATTGCAGGTAGCTGAGATATTTATTTGGCAGACGCACTGACACGATCGAGAGGTACCTTCCAGAGAGGGTACTGAGGTAGTTTGGATTACTGCAGGGATTATTCGTAGGTGAGGTGATTTATGCTCAGATGAGGAGGGAGGTCGATGACTAGGGGCCAGAGATTTCATTGGCTACAACACTAGCAGATTTACAGGGACTTGCCCCAGTTATCTAGGATTGGATTACAGGGCCTGCCGACCCAGGCACACTACCAGCTTATGACACTTATTGGTAGACACACAGGCTAGTTAGATTGACTCGACCTGGAGTGGTTGGAGCAGTGCGGGAGGTGGCAGTTGCAGGAGCAGAAACGAGGGATCGGAGAGAGGCCTGACAGTAGGCCACAACACAGTGGCAAGTTGGAGGAGATGATGGAGATCAGGGAGATGTGCCAATGGCCAAGCCTGGAGGATAACGGGATGCAGTGCTAGCAAAGACACCACTGCAGTAGGCACATAGACTGCTACAGGAGGATATAGGGAGGAGGACTCGCTTGGAGCCGTGGATGGTCCGGATGAGGAGAGATAGAGATGTAGCTCGGAGAGAGGCCAGACAGGCTGAGGCTCAGGACCAACTACATGCATAGGCAGCAATAATGGCACATTCAGCTTTGGTAGCAGCATAGGCATTGCAACCACCAGCAGATGATGGGTAGATGGCCCAATTGACATTGGAGAGGGACGCAACCGTACGATTGCGTTTGACTATAGAGGCCACCCTTCAGAGGGTTAGGCAAGAGAGAGATGATGCACGCCACGTAGTGGGTGCACATCAACTGACATTATTTAGCGAGCTCACCCAAGTTTAGGGAGAGCTGTTCATAGTGGGTAGAGAGGCCAAGTATTATAGAGGTCCCTACTTTGGCGCGGTGCCGGCAGATCAACGGGAGCCTAACTTCTGAGAGCGGAGCAGGTCAGGGGCTTCCTCGTCACGTAGAACGGGAAGATCAATTTCATCAGTTAGGGGACCACCACTGCACCCAGGTGGAGGAGGACCAGTAGGGGGACCTTCTCTGAGTATAGGTGGAGGATAGGGATCATAGCAGGCGGTCAGCTCTACCCACTAGCCTACACTAGAGCACGTATATTTGTATATGTTGTATCAATTTTGCATCATGATGGATGCCTGTGTGCATCTGATGTTATTTTGTGGGCTCTTGATAGCCATGGTGTATTTATTGATGTATATTTGGATGTATACATAAGGACTGTGGATGTAGACACAGACACTTGTATTTTGATGACCTTCACATGATGATATATGATGACATATTATGCTCACTGCTGTTCATGCTTTTGTTTATGCATTTCTTTATGACATAGATGTGATGACCTGTATTTATGATTATGGATTTATGTGATGATGTATATGCTTATATGATGCTTAGAGATGTATGACATATGAGATGATGACATGATGATGATATTATATGATGATATTGATGCTATGACATATGATGACATGATGATATGATAATGATATGATATGCAATATCTAACATGTGGGTTTTGCAGATATGCATCAGGTGGTGATGAATAGCAGAAAGTGGAGATAGAAGAGAAATGATAGAAAAGACTGTTGATTGATCTTTGCTTGAAAATCTATATAATGACATGGATAAATGGATGAGCTTGTTGCGATGGTTTCACAAATGTTTATAAAGAGCAATCCTTATTTTTGATAGAGCACATGGATAGTTTGCCACCAAGGTATAAAACACCAAGGTGCTGTGATATCCTGGTGCGAGGACGTTGACTCTACAAGCAAGCGGTTTGAACTTAGATCCCTTGGACATAATATAACCTTGTTGGACATGTGAATGAGCCATAGTCTTGAACATAAAATAAACCTCAATACATAAATGTAAGAAGAATATTAATATGTAAGATGCTATGTTGTAACACACACAAGATATATATGATGCTAAGAAAGATACTAAAGATCATTCCTGAAACACAACACACAAAAAACAATGACTATGCCCCCAATCTGTATTGCATCGCAACATACCAAGATATAGATAAAGCAAGGTAGTCTTGAATAAGTGATGGGAAAGAGACAAAAAGATAAACCAAAAAGCAAATTGACTGACTTACAAAGTAAATATACAACCAACATATTCTCTTGTCAAAGAGGTTGCTCAGGATAGATTGGATTGGTTGGGTAGATTGGATAGATAACAACCTTATTGTAGGAACGATATATCCATTAAAGAGTGTTGATCTGTTGATAGGATAATGTCTGGTTTCAAAAAATGAAACATGTTCTATAAGACACTTGGTTTGGTTTCAATAATGTAACATCTTGTATAAGACAATTGTTTGACATAACATATGTTGGCAATCGATATGTAGGATAGCAGATGGCTCTGCAAGTAGGTGTTTTTGCTTCAAGTTGTTTAAGGACTTAAAATTTCTTTGAAAGGATGCGTTTGTTTGTTGTTTTGCTGCTTTGAGTTAGTCAAGTCAAGGTGGATGGATTGTGATAAATGGAAGATAAGAAAGATGGAGTGCCAATGGATTGAGATGGGTGAAGAATAATGAATCGTTTGTGCTTGAGTACTGGATACATCCTTCGTACTCTAGACTTCCTACATACCCCGTATCTACGGGATCAAGGCACATTACGATGAAAGATGAAAATTATAATATGTAGTTCTGGGTAGAGTGATGAGTGGGTCAAGGTGTTTGAGCTTGGGTAAGTGAAATGATGACATCTTATGTACCTGAGTACTGGATACTTCCTTCATATTCTAGGCTGCCTACATACCCATATCCATGGGATTAAGGTACTTTAAGATTGAGATGAGATGATATGTATTTCTGGCATGTTTTGATGCTGTAAGATAGGATGGAGTGTTTTGGTTTCATTGGATGGTTGAGGGATTGGTTTGAAATGTTTTTTTTGTTTTTGTTTGAAGGTTTAAGTGTTTTTGAACCACGAACAAGGATCCATTCCTAGACCTAGGTTAAGGAAAGGGTTGCCCCCATTCTAGTAGAGGTGTTGTTATGGTTTATTGACATAGGATAACAATGGGTGATAGGAAGATATAGATAATTTGACATGGTTCACTGACATAGGATAACTTGACATGGATAACTTTTGACATAGGACAACTTTGACATGGATAACGTTTGGACATAGATCAAGACATTGATAACTGTTGACATTGACATGGATAACATTTTGAAATAGGACAAGACATTGATAGCTGTTGACATTGAGATGGATAATGTTTGGACATAGATCAAGAGATGGGATAAGAATGATGGCCAAACTGACATAGAAAAGTTGGTGATTGACATGGGATGAGTGACATTGAGAAATTTCCAAACTATTCTAGATAGGGAAATGGAAATGCAAACAGGTCAATGGTGTTATTATGGATGGATGGATGAAGTTTGCATTGATGAGTAGGATTGCACCCGTTATGCAAAGCCGTGAAGCTCAACAATCCTGTGTAACATGGGATCAAACTCAGGCTGTGGGTGACCTATGGTGAGCTTCAACCTCTAGATTATGGGTTGGTTTCCTTGTAATTTTCAATGGATATATAACTTTGATATGAAAAGGGTTGAAGGATTTACTAAAAACACTAAAACTGTAATCTGAAGTGTGGTGATGCACTTAATTTTTATGGAAAACTGCAAATATAACTCACAATAGATCTCAGAAAATCTATCCACACAATCCACTTTTGGCAATGTGATCACAAAAATCATTCTAAGGGAGGCTGGAAATAACTTTATTTTTGAAGGACAATAGGGTTCTCACAACATGAAAGAAAATTATTCCAATTGCACAACCTAAGACCTGTGATTTCAATGCTTTCTAATACATGCAAGCATAAATGAGACAATGATTTTAAAGGTTCTGATGTTTAAACACAATAAAATCTCATCAAATCATTCACAAGAGCAACATTAATGAAAAGGTAGACACTTGATTGGTCTAAAAAATAAAGGAAAAATTGCATAAAAAGACAAAGAATAGAACTTGTAACCTGCTGTAATCTCTATAAATCTGTAAAATATGAGTTACAAAACCTTCTTTCTCTCTCAAAGTGTAAAGAGCAAAAAAGAGAAGAACTAGAAAAACCTAAGTTTTTCTTACAATATATAATATGCTCTCTCCAAGAGACCTAGAAAGGTCAACTGTAGTCAACTGCATCTAAAAAAATCTCTCAAAATTGATATACGAGCAAGCAAAAAAATCCCTAAAAATAAGGGCTACAACTGTCCCAAATTGAGCTAAAATAGCTCCAAACCATTCCTCTCTATTAGTTTGACCAAGAGGTGGACCAAACTCTCCAATTTTGACCCAAAACCTATGCAAAGAACCCCAAAGAACCTCAGTTAACTCCATCCTCCAAATTTGCATGATTTTGGGATGAGAAAACAATGTGACCAAAAAATAAAGTAATTAGGATAATTACTTTACTATGAGTTACAACTTGTTCTATCTTTTTGACTTTACAACTTGTGACAAAATAATAAAGTAATTTATAAGCACATTACTTTATTATTTGTATACATTATTTTGAGTTGCGAAGTCATGCAAATTTAGATGTATTTGTCTTTTAAAAGATCAAAAAAACAAAAATAACCCCTTATTTCTCCCATGCAAAAATAAATACACACTATGTATTTTTCATCATATACTATACCTTATGACTCCCTTGCAATATATAATACATCATTTCTTTGCACATGTGCAGTATAAATCTCATTCAAATCATTTGCTTTTGACTTCAACTTCATGCCTTTTGTAAAAAATAATGTAAGGCACAAGGCCTTAACCTTTCATCATTGTTTTGACTTTTGAAAAATCAAAAAAGGCAGAAATAAAACTAGCCCTCACGGGCCCTTGTGGCATCATTGAGTCGAATCATTAGGTTTTTAAAGAATTAAAAGTCTTTACCACGATGAGGGAATGGATAATAATGATTTCAAAAATAAATGTCAAAAAATAAAAGAGCTCAGTTGAGCTTTTGGACAAAAGATAGTTTTGAAACCCTAACTTTGTCATTTTCATGTGCTCTTCTTTGTCACTCCTCCTGAGCTGCCACCATGCTCCCTAGGGTTTGAAGATTTCTCCATCATCTCTCTGCAACTTCTGAGGTTTCTCCATGAGATTCTTTTGAATATTTGATAGGAAAAAGGAAGGTGAGTATATCTGTAACAGTTTGAATCATTTTTCCTGATTTTCTGATTCGAACTCAACCTACACGCTGCGACCATCATGTAGTTTCTTTCAATGTAGCATTTATATGATTCATTCTCTTACTATATCTTGTTTGCTTCTGGTTAAAATGTCTTCATGGCCGACTGGTTCCTGAGTTTTAAGAGCTCAACTGTGACATACCCGCACCTTGTGAGCAAGTAATCTCTCTTGAAACAAAACAAGGTAAGGTTTCTTTTTACCTTGCACCATTCTTGAGTGTTTCTATATACATGATGAGGGTTTGGAAGTAAAAATTATGTGGGTTTTAGCATTTTTTTTTGAAGGAAAACCTTCTCAGGTTGTGGCCATAGCTTAACTGAATATGTGGTATCATATGCATGTTCTATTAGTTCTGTGAAAGAGAAACTCGACCCATGAATGAAAGATGCAACTCCTGTAGAACAAAAATTCTCTTGCACTGGTTTGTATTTTCTTTTTGGATTTCTTCATATATCATGATGAGGGTTTTAAGCAACATTTTCCTTTTTGTGTTTTTAGTCTCCAAGGCATAAAAATAAAAGGGTTTGTAGTATTCCTATCCTCTGATAGCAACAACAAACTGGGTTTTTCATAAAACTTTATAAACCATTATTTCCTTACATGCCATGGGTTTATGGTCTCCTGGGTCTGCATAGAAAGATAAGATTTTTTCATTGCAATGGTAGAGCTATAAGATGCTCAGGGTTTGAACATTGTGTATCACCATTTTGTTTTAAAAGACAAAAATCCCTGTATATGTAAGGCTTCGGCCATATCTGTATTTTGGGACTATTTGTGTCTCCTTCTATCCATTCATTGCTACCCTCCATACATAAAAAAAATATTGTGAGGGTTACCTTTTCATTCTAAAAAGAAACCCTGGTTTTTACAATACCCTCTTCATTTGCTCAGTGCATTCTTTCTCTTTTATACATGGCTTAGTAACAACATGCATCTGTATTTTGAAAAGAAAAGGTAAGAAACTTTAGTTGTTATATGCAAACCCTATGAGGGTTTTTGGTAAATTTGATGCTCCATTCTTACTTTCCTTTACACAAAGGACACCACAACTCTTTATTCTCTTTTTCTCACTTTGTAATATCTTTGGTTCGAACTCTCTTTGTAGTGAGATGATAAAAGAGGCTCTATCTTTTATTTGTTTCAAAGCTTTCTGCTGCTCACCTACTTTTTCACCATGCTTTTTAAACAATTCTTTGCTTCTTGGCCTGTGGGAATAGTTAGATACAAGAGGAAATGACCTTTTTCTCTTCTATATACAGTCAACTACACATAATATGCTACATACTTGCCTTTTCTGTTCTTGATATACTGTAGCTAAACATTATATCCCTTTTGATTTCATGTTGACTATACTTTTAGGATTAGTTTTCTCATCGAATATTAAGTGTCATTTTACCGTCTCTGTGATTGTGCTCCTGGTACTATCATGAGAAATATCTATTCCTCATACCATTCACTCCAACATTTGATCTCCAGGTTGACTTTTGATTATATGTAATAAAAACCATCTGAAATAGTCCTCTTGTATCGATCATGCTCAATAATGAAAGTGTGTAAACTGTTTACCATCTTTGTAATTCTTTTATGACTGAGACAATATGTTTACTAAACATGAACATTTGCAATATGTAGAATACATGGGTATCTTCATGATGTAATCACAATGCTCTAGTTACATTGTTCCTTATACCAGTCTTAAGCTGTTCCTTTTATGTATATGCACTTTGACTATTACAGTCACTTGGAGAAGAGGCTCTCCACTAGATGTTCCTCATACTATGATATGGTATGGTTGTTCCTCATGCTAAGACTGTCCCTTATGATGGCACAATGGATTCTTTAGCAATTCTAAATCATATTCAAAATAAAAATGTAGCAAAATACCAGTTCTATTTGCTGTTCCACTGTGATTGATCATTCATTATGGCTAAAAAATCATGCTTCTTGGGTAACACTGCTATTGCTATCTCTTGTAGCAATACCTGTATTTGATGGATCTCCTTTTCATGTTGCATTTGATACATCTCATATAGTAGCAATATGATGTTAGTTTATCATTTTCTCTTGGCTGTCCAATCAAAGTTTGTCTTTTGACATTAGACAATTGCCAAAGCTAGGGAATAATTCATTTTGATAACTGTCTACTACCAAACGGGTATTCTTTCATGATTGTTCCAAGTTTACTGAACATTTCTTAGTTCTACTAATTGTCTATTGTCAGAATGCTTTCATTTGGTGACACCTTGATAGAAAGTGCTTACAAATTGAATATTTATGCATTAATAACAATCCTTGAGCATTCTGGGCTCAACCCTTATGGGAGCTCATTTTCTCCACATGCTTTAATGTCTTCAAATCAGAGACATAACTTTTCCTATACCTGCACAGTGAGCAAACAAGTTAGCATAAAAATATACCTTTGGAAGTTGATCGATCTCTCTCATGATGATTTGACTTTCAAATGATGATCTGATTTATTGCATATGTCTGATAATGATCCAATTGTATTGATGCATCATGATAGCAAGTTTATATATCTGTTGATAAAGCATATTATGAATTTGTATATTGGGAACCTCTAACAAAACCTTTCCCAACCTTGCAGGTTCATCACCCTGATCAGGAGCAAGGGGCTGAATTCATGAAGATCAAGTTGCCAGATAGGAGGGTCAACCTTCATGATAAGGCAATGATGTATATCACTTTCCTCATGTGTTCTTTTCCTTTACTTTATCTTCAAATATATAGCTTGCATGCTTTGTTGCACTGGCTCAGTTTAGTCATTCCCATGGCTTGTGTGGGACATATTTAAACATTCTCTTGAATATAATCAGTTATTTTACTTTATGCAATGATTTATGTATGTTTTGGTTTCTGAATCAAATGCATAGCATAAAACAATTGAATTTGGTTTAAAACACATGTTTAAAACATGATGATCAAATGACAATTCGTAAATACCTTTTCTTTTGCACTGAACTGTGGTACTTGAATAATTCAATAACATCATAATTGAAGATAAAATCAGTTAGATACCTGTCATTCCTTGAATGCCTGTTCTCTTGCCTTTAGACCAAATTTCACTTATCAGGATGGTTTGACAGCTCTAATTGAGCTGTCACATTATCTTGATAAATGATTCTATATTGTTCTCTTGCCAAGATAGCAAATATTTGACTGAGCGGTCATGATCTTTTAAAAAAATTTCTTTTATCCCCTTTGTAACAACTACAATCTAGGCCTTGCTAAATTAGGTGTGAACATAGTTTAGTAACATTTTTGGTGACCTCTCAAGGGTGTTTACCTGCTAAACAAAACAAAACCAGTAGCCTTGCAATTCCATTGGGCATATGAGTCTTTTCTTGCCTGAAACTTTGAGAAACCTCTTGCAACTCAAACTGATAGAAAGCTACATCATTAAAACAAAACTGAAAATCAAACTAATCTAACCTGTTTAGGACATGGCCAACAAAATGTGCATGTGCACTTCTTGGAAAACAAGAACTTTACCTAACCTATACTAACCTATTCTAACCAGCCAAAGAATTTGGTTAAACAAAACCATTAACTGGCTTTGTAAAATAACTTCCCTTTCTGATTAAGAAAGGATGTTCTGCAAGGTGATTTTCTACTGACAAGATGTGATTCATGAGAATATACTCTGCAGAATGTTGCAAAACTCTCTGAAGAATGAAAACAAAACCACTCACCATCTGAATATGATCATTTATACTACTGTTATGGAGTGAATAGATGGTCTCATTCTTTTGTTCTAAGGCTACAATTTCATCTTTAGGTATAACAGTAACATGTGTCTCCTTATTTAGCTTTCTATCAGCTAATTCTCTGATTGGACACCCTCTTGAAAGGATGAACTTTCTGCTCATACTGTTGCTCTTTTGATTAGGATCTGCTACCCTGGTTTCTCTTGCAATTTCAACTTGATTTGAAAGTCAGCTTGCATGAATGAAATGAAGGAAAGCTTGCCTTTTTGACCTGAACATGTTGATCACATACTAATGATTCACATGGTATCAAATCATCATCAATGTTAGAGCAAAAATCTTCTATGAAACTAGAGAAAATGCTCTCATCAAACTCATAATCTTGTACTAAATCTTGATGAATTTCATCACTCTGCTGCGCAAAACTAGGCACTGATGTTAATTCAATCTAGCATTGCTCATTTTCCAAAAGCTCCATCTGCATACTTTCCTTGCTGTCCTCAAACTGATTAGCTTTATATTGTTCAAATGAAAAAGGCAAAAATTTAGAAACCTGCTTTACTTTGTTGTCTTCATCATTTACTTGTTTAGGCTTTTGATCACTACAAGAATTCAACAGAGTGGCAAGCTCCATACAAGATGAACAGTTAGGATCTTGACAATAAGATATAGAGCTATCTTGAAAAGACTGGATCTCTTTTATTATTTCACTCGACTGCTCTGACAACAAATTAGATGTTTTATTTTCATGGAAAATGTCATTTGATTTAGTTTCATGTTCAGCCTGGTAGTCAATCCTATGTTCATGCAAAACAAGATTGTTAGCCTCTAAAATGGGACTGTCCTTTTGCTCTTCTGGCTAAACCGAGGCCTCAACCTCATCCTTGTCTTTATGGACCAGCAATACATCATGTTCTGCAATATCATTTGGCTGTCTCAAATCAGCTTGTAATTTGGGTACTTGTATGATGTCTTCATCATCACCAACAAAAGCAAGTAGCTGGTCAAACAAAGAAACCAAATCTTCCTCTTTGTCTGGTTTATTCTCCATCAGAGTGTGGACAACCTGTCTTTGCAATTGAAGATTTTACCCTTCCAATCTTTGTATCTTGCTTTCATTCATCTTGTGAACAACATTAGAAAACTTTTCAAATAATTCAAAATGTAAAGGATTTGGTATCAAACGTGAGTCAAATTCTTCAACACATGCATTATGCTCATTTTCAGCTGGGGATAGTGAAAACAACAAGAACCTCTTGCTCCACATCTGATTTTTCTAATTTGGTGGCACAAGAAGGACTGCAAGAACCTTCAGCTGCTAGATTGAAACTTGGAATCTTGATTGGTTCAGATTTTACTACCTCTTCCCCTTTCTGATTAAGAATTGGTATGGGAGAGGTAGCTTTAACAAGATTTGGCATTTTATAATCAAGATACTTGGTCTAAGAAGGCTGCCATATTTGTTTAAAACCTTGATGACTTGGTTCAGGTATTTGATATGATTGACACTGAGGATTAATGCACTGATTTTGAATGCAAACAAGTTCCCGAGCAAAATTAGAATTTATGAAACTTGGAATTTGATACCTATTAACCTCATTTTGAACATGCTGATCTGGAATGAATGCAGTTGTCTGGATCTCGTGCCTTCGTACTTGTGAAAGCAAGTGTTTTATTTGTGCTTCTTTGGCTACAACCTCCCTTGCAAGATCTTCTTCATCTTGTCTTCTCTGCATCAACAAGTCTTGCTCATAGAGATAGGCCTGATAATCTAACTCCTGTTACTGCTCATACTCTTGCTACTTCTTGATTTCTTCTACCTGCTTATTGATTTCTAGCAATGTGTTATTGAGATCAAGCGACATACTCTTTATGCTTGCAATCTCCTCCTTTTCACTCACTTGGAGCTGGTTGGGAAGGATATACTGGTGGTTTTGAAGAAGATAGGCTTCTTGAAGCTGATTTGGTTTATGTATAGGTTGCTAACAAGGCTGAACTAGGGTGGGTAGGAGGTAAGAGAACTAAACATGCTGGTTTCCTTGAAAAACTATGGAGTTTGGGCTAAAACTAGCTGCATGCTCAACTTGATATTCATGATATGATGGATGATATGACATGTTCCCATGAAAGATAGACATGTTTACTCATTCAAAAGCTAGAAAACAGTGAAACTAGAATTACTTGAAATAAAACGGCACCTGATCTTGTCTGAATTCTTTTTTTTTATGGGCTACAAAATCTGATCTATCAAACCAGAAAATAAGAGTCTGGAGGTACTTGAAAAACCTCTAAAAGGCTGTTAAATCTGCTGATCATACCAAAAAAATAGAAATAATAAGTTCTTTCTTCGACTGAAAATCAGTTCAAAGTCCCATCGGGTATGCCAAAAATTGTTGACGAGCATGATTGCACCCGTTATGCAAAGTCGTGAAGATCAACAATCCTGTGTAACATGGGATCAAACTCAGGCTGTGGGTGACCTATGGTGAGCTTGAACCTCCAGATTATGGGCTGGTTCCCTTGTAATTTTCAATGGATCTATAACTTTGATATGAAAAGGGTTGAAGGATTTACTAAAAACACTAAAACTGTAATTTGAAGTGTGGTGATGCACCTAATTTTTATAGAAAACTGCAAATCTAACTCACAATAGATCTCATAAAATCTATCCACACAATCTACTTTTGGCAATGTGATCACAAAAATCATTCTAAGGGAGGCTAGAAATAACTTTCTTTTTGAAGGAAAATAGGGTTCTCACAACATGAAAGAAAATTATTCCAATTGCACAACCTAAGACCTGTGATTTCAATGCTTTCTAATACATGCAAGTACAAATGAGACAATGATTTTAAAGGTTCTAATGTTTAAACACAATAAAATCTCATCAAATCATTCATAAGCGCAACATTAATGAAAAGTTAGACACTTGATTCAACTGAAAAATAAAGGAACAATTGCATAAAAAGACAAAGAATAGAACTTGTAAGCTACTGTAATCTCTATAAATCTGCAAAATATGAAAGAACCTCGGTTAACTCCATCCTCCAAATTTGCATGGTTTTGGGATGAGAAAATAATGTGACCAGAAAATAAAGTAATTAGGATAATTACTTTACTATGAGTTACAACTTGTTCTATCTTTTTGACTTTACAACTTGTGACAAAATAATAAAGTAATTTATAAGCACATTACTTTATTATTTGTTTACATTATTTTGAGTTGCAAAGTCATGCAAATTTGGATGTATTTATCTTTTAAAAGATTAAAAAAACAAAAATAACTCCTTATTTCTCCCATGCAAAAATAAATACACACTATGTATTTTTCATCATATACTATACCTTATGACTCCCTTGCAATATATAATACATCATTTCTTTCAACGTGTAGTATAAATCTCCTTCGAATCATTTGCTTTTGACTTCAACTTCATGGCTTTTGTAAAAATTAATATAAGGCACAAGGCCTTAACCTTTCATCATTGTTTTGACTTTTGAAAAATCAAAAAAGGCAAAAATAAAACTAGCCCTCACGGGCCCCTGTGGCATCATTGATTCGAATCATTAGGTTTTAAAGACGTAAAAGTCTTTACCACTATGAGGGAATGGATAATAATTATTTAAAAAATAAAAGTCAAAAAATAAAAGAGCTCAGTTGAGCTTTTGGACAAAAGAGGGTTTTGAAACCCTAACTTTGTCATTTTCATGTTCTCTTCTTTGTCGCTCCTCCTGAGCCACCGCCATGATTGCTAGGGTTTAAAGATTCTCCATCATCTCTCTGCAACTTCTGAGGTTTCTCCATGAGATTCTTTTGAATCTTTGACAGGAAAAAGGAAGGTGAGTATATTTTTAACAGTTTGAATCATTTTTCCTAATTTTCTGATTCAAACTCAACCTACAGGCCGTGACCATCATGTAGTTTCTTTCAATGTAGCATTTGTATGATTCATTCTCTTACTACATCTTGTTTGCTTCTAGTTAAAATGTCTTCATGGCTGACTGGTTCCTGAGTTTTAAGAGCTCAACTGTTACATACCCACAGCCTGTGAGCAAGTAATCTCTCTTGAAACAAAACAAGGTAAGGTTTCTTTTTACCCTGCACCATTCTTGAGTGTTTCTATATACATGATGAGGGTTTGGAAGTAAAAATTATGTGGGTTTTAGCATTTTTTTTGAAGGGAAACCTTCTTAGGCTGCGGCCATAGCTTAACTAATTACATGGTATCATATGCATGTTCTATTAGTTCTATGAAAGAGAAACTCGACCCATGAATGAAAGATGCAACTCCTGTAGAACGAAAATTCTCTTTCACTGGTTTGTATTTTCTTTTTGGATTTCTTCATATATCATGATGAGGGTTTTAAGCAACATTTTCTTTTTTGCGTTTTCAGTCTCCAAGGTAAAAAAATAAAAGGGTTTGTATTATTCTTATCCTCTAATAGCAGCAACAAATTGGGTTTTGATAAAACTTTATAAACCATTATTTCCTTACAGGCCGTGGGTTTATGGCCTCTTGGGTTTGCACAAAAAGATAAGATTTTTTCATTGCAATTGTAGAGCCATAAGATGCTCAGGGTTTGAACTTTGTGTGTCACCATTTTGTTTTAAAAGACACAAATCGCTATATATGTAAGGCTTCAGCCATATATGTATTTTGGGACTATTTGTGTCTCTTTTTGTCCATTTATGACTGCCCTCCATGCATAAAAAAAATATTGTGAGGGTTACCTTTTCATTCTAAAAAGAAACCCTAGTTTTTACAATACCCTCTTCATTTGCTCAGTGCGTTCTTTGTCTTTTATACATGGCATAGTAACAACATGCATTTGTATTTTGAAAAGAAAGGGTAAGAAACTTTATTTGTTATATGTAAACCGTAGGAGGGTTTTTGGTAAATTTGATGCTCCATTCTTACTTTCCTTTACACAAAGGACACCACAACTCTTTATTCTCTTTTTCTCACTCTATAATATCTTTGTTTCAAACTCTCATTGTAGTGAGATGATAAAAGAGGCTCTATCTTTTATTTGTTTGAAAGCTTTCTGTTGCCCACCTACTTTTTTACCATGCTTTTCAAACAATTCTTTGCTTCTTGGCCTGTGGGAATAGTTAGATATAAGAGGAAATGACCTTTTTCTCTTCTATATACAGTCAACTGTACATAATATGCTGCATACTTGCCTTTTCTATTCTTGATATACTGTAGCTAAACATTATATCCCTTTTGATTTCATGTTGACTGTAGTTTTAGGATTAGTTTTCTCATTGAATGTTAAATGTCATTTTATAGCCTTTGTGACTGTGCTCCTAGTACTATCATGAGAAAGATCTATTCCTCATACCATTCACTCCAATGATCCCCAGGCTAACTTTTGATGATATGTAATAAAAACCATATGAAATAGTCCTCTTGTATTGATCATGCTCAATAATGAAAGTGTGTAAATTGTTTACCATCTTTGTAATTCTTTTATGATTGAGACAATATGTTTGTTGAACATAGACATTTTCAATATGTAGAAGACATGGGTATCTCCATGATGTAATCACAATGCTCTAGTTACATTGTTCCTTGTACCAGTCTTAAGCTATTCCTTTTATGTATATGCACTTTGACTGTTACAGTCACCTGGAAAAGAGGCTCTCCACTAGCTGTTCCTCATACTATGATATGGTATGGTTGTTTCTCATGCTAAGACTGTCCCTTATGATGGCACAATAGATTCTTTAGTAATTCTAAATCATATTCAAAATAAAAAGGTAGCAAAATACCTGTTCTATTTGCTGTTCCACTGTGATTGATCATTCATTATGGCTGAAAAGTCATGCTTCTTGGGTAACACTGTCATTACTATGTCTTGTAGCAGTACTTGTATTTGATGGCTCTCCTTTTCATGTTGCATTTGATACATCTCATATAGCAGCAATATGATGTTAGTTTATCATTTTCTCTTGGATGTCCAATCAATTTTTGACTTTTTACATTAGACAATTGCCAAAGCTAGGGAATAGCTCATTCTGATAATTGTCTACTGCCAAAGGGGTATTCTTTCATGATTGTTCCAAGTTTATTGAACATTTCTTAGTTCTGCTAACTGTCTATTGTCAGAATGCATTCTTTTGGTGACACCTTGATAGAAAGTGCTTACAAATTGAATATTTATGCATTAATAACAATACTTGAGCATGTTGGGCTTAACCCTTATGGGAGCCCATTTTCTCCACATGCTTTAATGTCTTCGAATCAGCAACATATTCTTTTCCTATACCTGCACATTGAGCAAACAAGTTAGCATAAAAACATACCTTTGGAAGTTGATCGATCTCTCTCATGATGATTTGACTTTCAACTAATGATCTGATTTATTGCATATGTCTGGTAATGATCCAATTGTATTGATACATCATGATTGCAAGTTTATATATCTGTTGATAAAGCATATGATGAATTTATATATTGGGAGCTTCTAACAAAACCTTTCCGAACCTTGCAGGTTCATCACCCTGATCAGGAGCAAGAGGCTGAAGTCATGAAGATCAAGCTGCCAGATAGGAGGGTCAACCTTCATGATAAGGCAATGATGGATATCACTTTCCTCATGTGTTCTTTTCCTTTACTTTATCTTTAGATATATAGCTTGCATGCTTTGTGGCACTGGCTTAGTTTAGTCATTCCCACAGCTTGTGTGGGACATATTTAAATATTACCTTGAATATAATCAGTTACTTTACTTTTTGCAATGATTTATGTATGTTTTGCTTTCTGAATCAAATGCATAGCATAAAACAACTGAATCTGGTTTAAAACACATGTTTAAAACATGATGATGAAATGACAGTTCATAAATACCTTTTCTTTTGCACTGGACTATGGTACTTAAATAATTCAATAACATCATAACTGAAGATAAAATCAGTTAGATACCTATCATTCCTTGAATGCTTGTTCTCTTGCCTTTTGACCAAATTTCACTTATCAGGATGGTTTGACAGCTCTGATAGAGCTATCACATTATCCTGATAAATGATTCTCTATTGTTCTCTTGCCAAGATAGCAAGCATTTGAGTGAGTGATCATGCACTTTTAAAAAAAATTTCTTTTATCCCCTTTGTAACAACTACATTCTAGGCCTTGCTAAATTAGGTGTGAACATAATTTAGTAACAGTTTGTTTTGAAATGGACATGGAATGAACAAGACTTGATAGATGATGGATGCTAACTCTACAAATAGCACCTGTTTGCCAGGTTTTCACTATGGTACTTATCCAAGGTGCCTGTTTACCAGGTTTTCACCAGAGGACGGATTTTTTTGATTTTTTTGACATGGATACTCTGAGGATCAGGCATAGAACTCCTTGAGATGAACACTATTGAGTGGCTCATCTAGATGAATGCCTTCAGGAGTTGCTAAATTATAAGCTCCTAATCCATATGCTGTTGTGATAACAAAGGGTCCTAACCAATTAGGCTTAAACTTGCCCTTCTTCTCTCGATTTGCTTGATTTCTCTAGTTTTCTTTTAAGACAAGATCGCCAACTTGAAACCGTTTTTCTTTGATCTTCTTGTTATAGTTGCACCGGAGGCAATTTTGATAGACATGGAGATGATTAAGCGCTGCAAGGCGCCTCTTATCTAGTAGTTCAATCTTAGCTAATTTGGAAGTGCGATACTCCTCTCCATCAATCAGGTGTTGTAGCGATACTCTGAGGGATGGGATCTTGACCTCTATAGGCAGAATAGCTTCAGATCCATAGACCATGGCATAGGGTGTTGCACTAGTTGGTGTTCTGATACTAGTGTGGTAGGCCCATAGGGCAGGATTGAGTTGCAGGTGCCAATCACGACCAACTTCATTGGCAATTTTCTTGAGGATTTTGAGGATGGTTTTGTTGGAAGCCTCGACTTGGCCATTACTCTACGGATAGTAGGGAGTGGAAAAGTGATGTTGGATATTGCATTGTGTGCATAAGGCATGGACATCTTGATTCTTGAATGGTCACCCATTATCAGTGACAATGGCTTGGGGGATACCGTACCGGTAAATGAGGTAGTTAAGGATAAACTTGTCTATTTGCTTACTAGTAATATAAGTCATGAGAATGGCTTCGACCCACTTCGTGAAGTACTCAGTAGCGGTAATGATAAATTTATGGCCATTGGATGAGGATGGGGGGATTTGTCCTACAAGGTCGAGACCTCATTGTGAAAAAGGCCATGGAGTTGTCACATGTTGTAGTTCATGAGTTGGTGCATGAATCAAATCTTCATGCTGTTGGCATTGTAGACACTTCTTAGCAAACAGTAAAGCATCTTGGTCTATTTTAGGTCAGTAATACCCTCTGCGGAGTGTCTTCTTAGCAAGGTTAGGACCAGTAGAATGTGTGCCACAGACACCTTCATGCATGTCTCGTAAGGTAGCATCAACTTCTTTTGCATTAAGACATCGTAAGAGGATACCATCAAGACATTGACGATATAGTGTATCACCTAGAATGGTGTAACGAGAGGCTCAACGGATAAAGGTTTAGCATTGGGTTGCAGATAGCTCAAAGGGAAAGGTGCCATGTTTAAGGTATTCATAGATATCTTCGTACCATGGGGAGTTGGGAACAACAAGTTCACAGATGACTTCAGTAGTTGGAACATTGACAGCTGGTATCAACAATTGCTCGATCAAGAATTCACATTTCTTTGTGTTTGTAGGCATGTCTATAAGTGACCCCACAAAAGCCATAGAATCTGCAACTTTGTTATGCTCTCTTGGAATTTCTCAAAAGTGATGCTAGAAAAGTATGGTTTGTAAGCATCCACTAGTTGCTTGTAAGGGACCAACTTTTCATCTTTTGTTTGGTACTCATCAGTGACTTGTCGAATGACTAGTTGTGAGTCTCCATATACCTATAATTCTTTGATTTCCCATTGGACTGCTATATGGAGACCTAAGAAGAGTACTTCATACTCGGCTATGTTGTTTGTACAAGGAAATGCAAGTTGATATGACTTTGGGATATAGTCATTATGTGGTGTGATAAAAAGGATGCCGACCCTTGATCCATGCTGCATGTAGGAACCATCAAAATATAATTTCCACATTACTGAGGTAGAGAGATTAAAGAGATTCTCATCTAGAAAGTCAGATACCATAGGATGTACATCTATCATTGGTGCTTCAGTTAGTTGATCTGCTAGGGCTTGTCCCTTGATTGCTTTACGATCTACATACTCAATGTCAAACTCACTCAGGATCATGACCCATTTAGCTAGTCTGCCTATGAGAGCTACTTTTGCTAAGAGATACTTCAATGGGTCAATTTTGGCTATTAGATTTATGTGTTGGTTTATCATGTAATGCCACAACTTTTGGGAAGAGAACATTAAGGCTAAACAAACTCTCTCCATAGGTGAATAATTGAGTTCATAACCCACCAAGGTTTGACTGATATAATAGATTGCATGCTCTTTTCCTGGCTCATCATGCTGTGCTAGAAGAGCCCCTAGGGCTGCAGTTGTAGTTGAGATGTACAAGATCAAAGGTCTATTGGTGATTGGTGGTACCGAGACATGAGGTGTAGCTAGATATTCCTTGAGCTAATCAACTGCTGCTTGACACTTATCATCCCATTGAAATGAGACATCCTTTCAAAGAAAGTGTTGAAATGGTTGACATTTATCCACTAGCTGTGAGATAAACCACCTAATGGATTGTAACCTTCATTGGAGGCTGCTTAATGCTTTCAGATTCTTTGGTGGAGGCATGTCCACTATAGCCTTGACTTTTGCTGGACCTTACGATATATCCCAATAGTTTTCTTGAGGTTACCCCGAAGACACATTTCTTTGGATTGAGTCTTGATATTTTTTGAGTCTATCAAAGATTTGTCCTAGCACCTGTATATGATCTGCCCTAGAAGATTTTGCTAGTATATCATCAACATAGTCCTCCATGATGTGATGAAAAAGATCGTGGAATATCATTGTCATTGCTCTTTGATAGGTTGCCCCTGTGTTCTTAAGACCAAATGACATGACGCGCCAACAATAGGTACCCCATGGACAAGTGAAAGCAATTTTATGTTGATCTTCTTCCGCTATCATTATCTAATTATAGCCAGAAAATCCATCCATTAGAGAAAGCATTTCATGACCAGCAGTCAAGTCTACTATGAGATCAATGTTTGGCAATGGAAAGTCATCTTTGGGACATGCTTTGTTAAGACCTCTGAAGTCGGAACACATGCAGATGCCCCCATTCAGTTTAGCCACAGGTACAATGTTTGAGACCCATTCTGGATAATCAATAGTCTTGATAAATTTTGCATCTAACAACTTCTGTATTTCAACTTTCACTAGGAGAGCAATCTGCGGATGCATCTTTCTAAGCTTTTGTTTGACTGGTTTAACTTTTGTATCAACTATGAGATAGTGAACTACTAGCGAAGGGTCTAACCCTAGCATATCAGCATAGGTCCATGCAAAGTTGATAGTTCATTGTAAGAAGAAGTTGGTAAGATTCTTGTGCTCTTGTTCTAATAATGATGCTGCAAGGAATGTGGTTCTAGGATTTTGCTCTGTGCCAAGATTTATCTCTGTAGAATCTTCCACTAGGAGAGCTGATTTCTGTTGATACTTAGATGGTAGGGGAAGGTCAAATCCTCCATTCTCAGGTGCCACATTTGGGTTTTCACCTTTGTATACATCCTTTATTTTTACTGTTTTGTGATCAGGAGGTGCCACAGTGTGGTTTTCACCTAGAGATCTTTCTTTGTTTTTACTTTTGTGACTGGAGGATTTGACATTCTCACCAAAATAAGCAGCTTGATCTAGTTCCATTACAAAACCAACTTTGTGATTGCCAAGAGGGATACCATCCCAGAGTCCCATGAACTCTGCAATAGCTTCGTCATTCTAAAATACATCTAGAATGGGGGACCCTTGTTGGTCCTAATCGATAAGTTCAGGGTAGACGAGTGTTACAATCTGGGTGCTAGTGGTGGATGTTAAGGATACGGATGATAGCATGGATATGGAGAATTAGCGAATAGGTTAGTCATATGGAGGTAAGAGTCATCGATGATATCCTCTTTAGATGTCAAATTTATAAGATAAGTTTGTGCTACCTCGTCGAGAATACCCTCGATGTCCAAGGCACGTGGTACCTTCCTACCGAATCCTAACCCCTTCTTGTCTAGTTTGTTCTTCACAACAATGGGTTCTATTTCACCTTGGTTAACCTTCCCAAGGCCACCTTTGCCTTTGTAGCCCATATTCTTCACAATTCTTAGGCCATTGCCATATTGTTTGACTGGTATGGTGACTGGTTCTTTCTCTTTGTAGAGCCAAGATGATATATCTTCAATAGTTTCTTCTACCAATAATTTACCTTCTTGGAATTGGGTTAGAGATGCTGGCGGGGGGATAGCTGCTTTCTTAGTTGCTTTAGCTATGGGTGGTTGGCCGTAGGATTTAGGGGATAAAGGCATCTGCCCTACACAACAGGATTTTGAGATATCATATTCATAAAAGCCTATATCACAGATGTGAGCTTTGATTTTAGGAATAGGATTAGGATTGGGTTCAACTTCAGAGGCTTTTTTTCAGATTTTCAGGGTTGACATACAATGGTGATTCATAGGCTTTGTCATTATTGGGCACTTGGTTGTTGTTCTTATAACTACCTTGCAAGGTATGACAGAGTTCGAAGGGATTAGGGTCTCTTGGGATTGTGATCTCTATACCATTAAATGGGAATTTGAGAGACTGATGGTACGTGGAGGGAACAACTTTCATTGCATGAATCCACGGGCGTCCTAAGATAATGTTATAAGGTAGCTCAATGTCAAGGAATTGACATCTAGTTTCAAGCATGATGGGACCTACTTGTATAGGCAAGTGGATAACATGTTCTAAATGGTGCTCAGCATCATCATAGCCCTTGATTGTAATGCTTTGATCAATGTTGACATGATCCTCAAAGTATCCAAACTGTTTAAGTAACTTGAGAGAACAGATATTGAGACCAACACCACCATCTATAAGTATGCATTTGATCTTTCATTTATGGATGAGAACCTCAATGTGAAGTGCATCATTGTGACATGGGTCATGGTATGGGATGTCTTTTTCAGAAAAGACCACATTGTAAGGTGAGGCAATGTTACCTATTATAGCTTGGAAATCCGTGACTGCCATGTTATTAGGAACTGAAGACTCTTGTAGGGCTTTTTCTAGCACAACTTTATGTGCGAGAGATGATCGCAGAAGATCTAAAATAGAGATCTGTGTAGGGGTTTTCCTTAGATGTTTGACAAGATTGTAATCAGATTGGGTTGGGAGACTTGTTGTAGGCCCATGAAGGGTAACACAACCATGATGAGTTGTGATGGTGCAATTTTGAGATTTACCTTTGATAGTGAGGGTAGACACATGACTTTCTTCAAAACGTCCTACAATAGAGTCATAGAAAGTAGAAGCTTTATTAATGCCTTTACCTTTATCGTTTTGACCTTGACCATGATTGGAGAAAGGCTCCTTGTACATGTTTAGGTCTTTGTTGGTGTTTTGCTTAGGAGGTGCATCAAAAGTGATTTCCCCTCTGTCGATAAGGTTTTGGATCATGTTCTTGAGTTTCATGCATGATATGGTTCTATGTCCTTTGGTCCTATGGTATTCACAATATTCGTTATCTTTGTACCATGTAGGTTTGTAAGCAAGTTTTCCATATGGGGGAGCATCTGGTAGCATGATGAGTCCATTTTGCACAAGTTTCTTTAGAACCGACTCTATAGGCTCTCCCAAGGGAGTGAATTTATGCCTTGGAGGGTAATCTTGGGGATTCCGCTCTTGTTGATGCTGCGGGTTTTGGTTTTGTTGTTGTCATTGTTGTTGTTGAGGTGGAGGTTGGTTTTGTTTGGATGAAAGATTAAGGGGTGTTTGTAGTGTTTGGACATGTTTGGAATCCACCACACCATCATTGACCATGTTTTTGTTTTTGTTCCAATATTTGGGCTTATCGTTTGATTGTTGTTGGGGGGAATTGTCTTTATTTTCTTTGAAGATTTTGACCACGCCTTTAGCAATGAGGGCTTTTTTGATGTTGATACCTTTATAGGTAATCTTGTCAAAGGTTGTAGAACTTAATATGTGCAAATGGAAACCCAATTATTGGTTAAGGTTCTGTACAAATATGCTAACAAGCTACTTTTCAAGTATTTTAAATGGGAATTTGTTAGCCATGTGTCTCCATCTTTGAAGGAAGGAGATAAGAGTTTCCCCATTTTTTTGTTTATTGTTACATAAGTCGGTCATAGAGACTTCATGTTCTATGTTTTATGAGAAATGGATGGGAAATTTTTCTGCAAGCTCGTTGAAAGATTTGATACCTGTGGGTAGATGCGAGAACCATTCTATAGCTTGACTTCCAAGACTACAAGGAAAGAGGCTCATGGGATATGTGTCATTATGTGCAGCCTCTAAACAAGTGAGATAGAATTCTCTAATGTGGTCTTTTGGGTCTCCTTTTCTCTTGTATTTATCAAATTTGGGTATAGTGAAGTTGGGAGGAAAAGGGATCATTTGCAATGACCGATCAAATGGATAAGGACAAACCTCTTCCAAGGAGAAGGTTTTTTAGTGTGACCAAATGTTAGATCAGCTAGTTGTTGTTTCTCAGCAAGTTTGAGCTCCATAGTTGTGGGAGGGGTTGGAAACATCTCCTGTTGTACTAGAGGTGGTTGTTGTTGCCCATATGGAAGATTGTAGTTGAAGCCATGGGCATTAGTGTTATATGGGTTGTATGATTGGTTGGGGTTGTACGTGGCATATATTGGGTTTGGATTGGGTTGGTTTTGGTTGTTTCAATTTTGGGGAGGTGGGGGTGGTGCTATGTTGGCTCTGTGATGGTTGTAGATTAGAGTTTTGGTATTGTGGAGGTGGTGTGAAGAAAGAATTCCTTGGAGGAAAGCTAAAGTTTGTTGGGTTTGGTTGTGATGGTGGAGTATAACCATAGGATGATGGGTTTTGAGAATGTTGAGGGTTGAGATAGGTGTTAGTTAGGTTGAGAGGGGCGGATCTTTGTGGTGGAGGGACATAGGTAGATGGGTTTTGTGATGGTTGGGGTTGATTGAGATATGTGTTGAAAATTTTTAGTGTAGATGATCGTTATGGCAGAGGGACATAGGTAGATGGGTTTTGTGGTGGTTGGAGTTGATTAAGATGGGGATAGGTAAGATTGAGTGTGGAAGAATGTTGTGGTGGAGGGACATAAGTTGTGTTGGCATTTTGTGAATGTTGTGGTTGCATGACATTGTTTGGGTTAGTGATGCAGAGGGTTGATGATGTTGGGGGTGGTGTCGGTTGAGACCCTTGTTGCATGGCTACATAAGTGTTTCCCAAATTGTAATTTGGTGGGAAACCATCTCGTGATAGGGTAGCCAATGTTTCGTTTATGTTTGATGTGGGCATTTGGGATATGATAGGAGGTTGTTGTGTGTTTGACCTAGCTAGAGCAGCTTGTTTTCCTAGTTCTATTTGACGTTGTAGAGTCCCTTGTTGGTGTTTGTAAATCTCCATAGGAGTCATGAGTGGTGATATGGGTCTTTCTGCTATTGGATTTTGATAAAGAGGATTCTCATATTGAGCGGCAAAAGATTTATTCATTCTCCCTTGTGAGTTTTGTTTGGGTATGGGAGTGGTCATAGTTGACATAGTTTGGACAGTATCTATAGTGTCATGGGTTTTTTTTGGCTCTTTAAGATTGGATAGGTCAAAATATTGGGGTAATTTGGCTCCTTGTTCTACTAATAAGAGAAAGAAATGATCTTGGTTTTCACTAAGTATTTTGTCAAATGCGGCTATAGCTCTAGGATCTTGCATGAGGTCTTGTCTATCTTCTTGAGAGGATTGACCTTCTTCAAAGTGTCACTCTTCTTGAGATGGGACTTGAACCATGGTAGAACCGGGTGTAGAAAAATCATGAGGCATGCCGACAGTGAATTGAGTTACATCTACCAAAGGGAAATTACCTTCTTGAGGATTGGTTGGTTGGTCATGTTGCGGCCTGTTTTGAAAGTTGGTTAGTCTTTCCATTGGTGTTTTTGGAGTACCCTTTGGAGTCATGTTGGATTGGTTTGGTTGAGGCATATGAGGAGGCAATTTGCGCTTCCTTGGGGCAACTTGTTTAGCCTTCATAGATTGCTGGAGTCTAGTGGTTACCATAGGATGCACTAGAACAATTTGTTTTGAGATTTTGCTAAGATTTTGTTCAGATTTTGCTAAGATAGTTTGAAAAAATAGTTTTTGGATAGAGGCACTATACTATGCTGCAAAGGCACGTGACTGTAGTACCAAAGGTGGGCTACTGTGTTACCAAAGGTGCTAGAATATGCCACCAGAGGCGCTGAACTGTTATACCAAAGGCGCTAGACTGTGCTACCAAAGGCAAGCTACTGTTATACCAAAAACATTGAATGGGTGTCAGTAATGTTTAAAAAGGCAAATTTTGATAGATTTGGATTTGATTTGGATTGGATTTTCTTTGGCAAGAGAAAACACATCAAACAAAGTGACAAAAAGGACTGACACAACATATAGTGTATGTTTGACGCTCACGAAAAAGCCCAATGTTTCCACGGGTATAAGACAATTGTAAACAATTTCAAGTACTTTTATCCCTAGAGACAAGCTTTCATTGCGATAGTTCAACCCACAACTTGAAATCTCTGTCGACCAAATGTCATTCCATATAGATGTCATACATTTGTATCTTTGTGAGAGATAATAGGTAGGGATATCTCACCCTCCCCTCGAAAAGCCACATGTAGGTCACAAGTGCTTATTATAGCCAAGGGAATACTATCTCTTCTCAAGGGAGGCAATGGTGAGTATCTTGGGGGCAAAACTAGCTATGCCCTTGCACTGAAATTTATCGCAACATTTGAAGGTGAAACAGGTAGTCACTATCTAGATGGTTCTTAGTAGATTTGAGGGACCAGTGCCTTACAAGCAATGTGACAAGATACTAAAAGCTTTGACCAATCCTACTAATAGTATCAAACACTTCGCACAATGTGAAATCGCTTTCCCAAAGAGCTAGTACACCTCTTTTTGATTTGGCACCACAAGGTAAGGCTGATGTCCATATCCCTTATATAGAGGTTGAAAGGAAAACTCCACTTAGGGTCGTCCCTTTTAGATGAAGCACAATACAAAAGCAAGCTCTTCTAAAGGAATAACTAAAAAGTAAGATCAAGCACATCAAACAAAGGTTCAATTGTCCTGTTATAAGAAAAATAAGGTGCAACTAGATTAGGCACACCCACAGTTGTAGTTTGTCAGTTGTCCCTTATGAAATTGAAATGTTTGGCATTCATGTCCATTGTCCCTTAGAAAATTGAAGTGTTTTTGCATTCATGTCCATTGTCCCTTAAGAAAGCAATATGTTCCTAAGACTTAGATTGCAAAAGATGATTTGTTCAATTGTCCCTTAAGAAAGCAATATGTTTCTAAGACTTAGTGCGATAGATTTGGCAATTTATTCAAAGCTCGTCCTGCATGAACACATTAGAAAACCCCATTTGCTTTGTTTGAGTGATAAGAAGCTGCAAAAAGCTGATTAGTTCCACACAAACTCAATAGTTAGCAAAAACCAAACAATTGACCAGAAGCACTTTACTATATTACTAAAGGTGACTTACTGCACAACCGGAAGCACTTGAATGTGCTACTGAAGGTGCGTTGTTCTTGACCAAAAGCGCTGGACTGTAGTGCCAAAGGCGCTACACTGTGTTCCCAAAGGCGTGCTATTGTTCTAGATCCAATAAACTCCAGATTTGGTCAAAAAAGCAAGATTGAAAAGATGACTTCCTGATTCTAGAATGATGTATAAAGCTTAGATTTATAAGAAATGATGAAAAATATGATAAGTTAGACCCTGGAAACTAGAAAACTAATTAGAAACCCTGAGTAGCTGAAGGCGCTGTACTGCTCTACTGGAAGCACTGTACTGCTCTATCAGAAGCGCTGGACTGTGCCTCCAAAGGTGCTTTGATATCACCCAAAGGCGCTTTGCTATGGTACTATAGGTGCTTTACTATGATGTAGAGGCACTTTGCTAGTTTCATTTGCGCTGTTCTATACTGTACTTCAAAAAATCAAATTTTCTAAAGAAAGCAAGCGATTAGTGGGTCCCACCGGACATGCCAGAATGTGTATAGGGATAAATCGAGATCGAGTGATAATCAAAACAATGAAATAATCAACAATTCAATCCTTTAACATCAAGATAATGATCTAAGTAAATAACCAAATAATCAATTAATAATAACAAAAATAATGAAAGCTTTCACCTAGATTGTATTGTTATCTTGGTCGAATGTGGATTGCTTCATAAATTGTGAAACCATGTTTGCAACAAGCGGATGTAGATTGTGTTTGTGCTCAAAGATGCTCAATGTGCTATATGGATGCCTGTGAATAAATGATCGAAGAGGATTTGCTATGGAGATGAGGGGGGTTTATATAGGTTTCAAGACATGATTGATCAATGGTCCAGATAATTCAATGGAATCAATGGATGAGATAATGTAGAATTCATGATGAATGTGCACACGACATGTGTCACTCCAAAAAGCTATTTTTATTAATATAATTGCTTTTTGATAATAGACATGATAAAGATAGATTTGATTTCATAAATTAGAACGCTTTTTTCTAATTTACGAGTTGATAAAAATAAGATAAATTAGAACCAATTAACTTAACTTTAGATTTCCTTTTTGAAGTTCTAAAAATAAGACTGATTGTGCACATGAGTTAACATGATATTTTTAGAGGAATTGGAAGATAATTGATATTAAATAAATTTATTTATTTAATTGATTGTGCATGATTTGAAGAATAGATAAGATATGAAGATTTAAATAAATTAAACAAATAAATTGATTTAATTTATTTTGCATGATAGATGAATATAAATAAAATATTAATTTTATTTATTTTTAGGGATTGAGTCAACTTAAATAAATTTGCATAAGAGGAGATAAATGATGAATTAATTAAATAATTGGAGTTATTTAATTAATGTGGATTTGAAATTTGAAAAAGGATAATGCTTTAATTAAATAATCAAAATTATTCAATTTTGGAAGAATAAAGTTGATTTTGATGAAATTAATTAAATAAATAGAATTTATTAAATTAATGCTGAAAATATGTGATTTAGAAGAAATTGATGATTTTGATGAAATTAATTAAAAAAATTAGATTATTTAATTAATGTTGAAATGCAGGTGATTTGATGAAATGCAAGTGATGTGATGACATGGTCATTTTTAGGTGTCTACATAACCTTTTGTAGAATTGATTTTTTTCTACTTTGCTTGATGTAGGAAAATGAATAAAAGAAGAGTCTTCTTATAAGAAAATAGTCATTGCCTTTTCCCTCTAATTTAGACTTGCTTTTTTTGGTTTTGGAATGCAGCTCAAGCTTGAACTTATAAATAGCATTTATTTTTTTAATTCAGAGTCATGTCTCTTGCATGAATTGGTGCCACCTCTTCAACTTGCACTGGTCAACTAGATTTAGGAGTTCAAACTAAAGTTTAATAAAAATCAAATCACCAATGCATTGGTGCCTCCAATCAAAGCTACACACACTTGGACAAGAGTTGAACTTTTTAAATTTTGTTTGATTTGTGGCATGCCTATCTTCCATTGCACATATCATATCACTTGAATGTTCCTTTGCATAGGCACATCCGCTTGACTCTACGTGTGCTTTTACAAACCTTTCTCATTTTGAAAAATCCTTTACAATGGTGCGTACCTATTTCAGGATGCACGCCAATACAAAGATTTTTTTCTTTCTATTTATGAACCGCGCCTCAACACTTGATGTTTCCTTTCTTTGATAGAGCATGAACAATGTTTAATAGACATATTTAAACAAACATTTGAACTTTGAATCCCTTGCATGGTGCGCCAAGTGCATGTCACATTTAAAAAGGAAGCAATAGCATACTAACTTTATTTTTGAGGGAAACTCTTTGGAGATTGTTGAAGAGTACAAGTACCTTGGTATTATTTTCAACAACAAGGTCAACTGGGATACTTGTAGAACAAAGAGGGTTCAAGGGGGATGGAGAGCTTTCTACATGCTTCAGAATAGATGTAGGAAAGTGGAGCTTTGGGATTGGAAAACCAAGAAGACTCTTTTTGGTTTGTTAGTCACTCCAGTTGTTTTATATGGCTACAAGGTTTGGGGTAGTAGTGTGTCAAATCAAAAGTGGAGACAATTAGAGAGAATACAAAAGCATCTTATCACTAGTAGTCTTATAGTCAAAGCTACTGTTCCCTATGAGATTCTTTGGGCCGAGGCAGGCACCTACCTGTTGGAGGCTGTTGCGATTATTCAGCTCCTTTGCTACCTAAAGAAGGTGGAAAACATGGATAATCAACATTGGACTAAGTTGGTGGTGGAGGAAAGGCTAGATTGTAGGGAAAAGATATGGATGAAGCAGAACAACAAGTGGATGAACAAATGAGATATTAATTTATAGGACTGTCCTAAAACCAAATATGAAATTAAACAGTTTGTGCTAGAAATATTTAGGACTACCATGTGGACTAAATAGCTAGGCCGAAAAAAAAGTGCATTATGTTAAGGAGTTCAACACCATGTGGGAGCATGGGGAAAAAGCCTACTTGCATGTCACTCTTAAGGGTAAAGTGTAATATGCTAACCCCAATTTTTTTTAAAACTTATATAAATGCTTGACCATTAGGGTTAGCACAACATTGCAACCAACTAAACACCTCCACACTTCTGATCACCAAGATCCTAGGATGGGCAAGGTGAGAGCATATAGTGTTTGTCTTACAACTTAAAGCATGTGCAAATAAACTATTACATTCATCGACTATATAGCAGACATCCACTTATTCAGTGGGAATACTCCACTTATTCATTGGGTGAAACAAGAAAGATAAGCATGGTTCATTACTCCACATTGGCAGTAAACCATCCAGGGGTTATACAGTGTTTGCAACATTAAATGAATGATTACAAATAAGTACATAATATGCAACAATACTTAGGAAACTAGATCATCATCTCAACACCATGAAAGACTTGACATTTATGAGAGACAATCTACACCACATTAGCATCAATAGTTTCATGAAATATTACTGTCCAGCTGATAATATGCAAGGTGATCACTGTTGTTGAAATTACAAATCAAAAAATTAGAATAAACCCCCAACTGTACAGTGGCTCAACAAGGTATGAAAAACACAACTCATGCACAAATACTAGTATCAACAATTCATAATGAAACTTGCTAAAAATATACAAGGAAAGTGACTACTGATGAAAGTTTCAACACAGAAAATCTGAAGGGTCTTCTGTTGTACGGACAACCAACAGGGTCTTAAAACACCAATCGTTTCATGCATTATTGATTTCCAAACCCTTTGCAAATGCTCTCAACATCATGAGCCTATTTGGACACTACTATGAGGTAATTCTTACCCTCAAACTTAGACTGGTTTGCTTGCAAAACCTCACACTCAGCTCAGAAAGTATGACCTCATGAACATGTATGGCCTGCTCAAAATATAACCAAACAACATAAAATCTAAATGATACTTCATTAGGGCATAGCACCTTGATATGCTAATGAATGCTCAACCAAAATCTACAAGCAAACAATATCAAACACTCTAAAAAACAAATTGACCCTCTACCATAGTATGACTATGTAAGTACGACACAGCCATGGGAATCACAAAAAACTTCAATAAATCTACCAAATCTTCTCTACAACAATCCAAGATAATCACCACAAACTTGTTAACAAAAGCTTAAATCAAACTTAAGAGAATAAATCAAATCTGTTCCAACTTTGTGTAACTTCTGTGTGAAGTCACCTTGCACCAGCTAGGGTTGATCTTTCACTACCAAAATTGATCATCTTCAAGAGGGTTTTCATCCTCAAGAAGGAAAATGGAAGAACTCGTAGGTTCAATCTGACAGAATAACAATATGAAATCTCAAAAGCATTCCTTCAAATGAGCTCTCATTCCTTTTTTATAACTTTTTGAGAGGAATATATTATTATTTTCCTTTTAACTCTTCATATTTCTTCTCTCAAAAAGACCTTTTTATAAATTATATTTATAATATATCATATGTGAGGCCCCCTTTTAAAGTGTCTAGCATTTAAAACACTTAATTACCTTTCCAATGAGCTATAACACTTAGGTACTTTTTATTTATTTTCACTCTTAGGAGATTTAAGCAAACTATAAAATAAATCATATCACTGCCTTCTATGATGTTTGGGATGAAGAACGATGTCATCTAGGTGAATTACTATAAATAGACGGTTTCTCCAAGGATCTTGGAGAGCTATTCGGAAGCCCGAACAAATTTTTTAAAGTTGCATAGCCATCTCGAGACATCACTAAACTCAAAGCTAAGACAAAACATCACAAATAACTGAACCTGTGCTCTTCACAACAAACAAAGCTCCCTAACCAACCCAAATAGCCTACAGAAACTCAAGGGAATAGGCTATTGGTCTCAAACTTAGCTAAACGCAAATGGGGACATTACAAGTCCTCCTCACTCAAGATTGCTTGTCCTCAAGCAATACATACCATCCAACTGGAATACCTGCATGATTAGCAACAATATATCTAGATCCCAAATCAATCTCAAGAATGTCCCACACCAGTTTTGCTACACCACTCTGATGTAACTAGAAACTGCATAGCTAACACTCTGTATAATCTTTTAAAACATTTTTCCAAACACACAGCCTTTTGGATCCCAAACATCTATAACATCATTAAATATGATAGTGAAGGAGTTAGCATCTTTTAACATATCATCAATACAATTTATCCATGATGAAATAAATGTTGGGAACCAAAATCTAAGATGTTCCTCCAAAGAAGAACATAAATTAGCTTGAACACAAGTTGAAGGTAACTTTGAACAACCATGAATCACCAAGTTTTCACCAACCAAAAGAACAATATTACTTGAAACTCTTTTCCTTTTCAGCTGAATCCTTCTTTCAACCTCCCACAATGGACCAAAGACAACAACAAAACATTCTCATGGCTGCAAAAATATGAAATTAACTCCTAAAAAGCTGATTTTAGTAACTTAAGAATGGGACAACAGCAACAAATCTAAAATCCTCCAAAAATAACAAGAGATTTAAACATTTAAAACCAGAATATTCCAAAGTCATGGCTAAAATTTCTCTCAAATCCATTAGTAAGAGTGCAAATGTAATCACCAAATAGCTGGTAGGGAAAGAAATAACACTATAATGCTTGAAATTTTGATCCTTATCCCTACAAGGATCAAGGGAATTGGTGTCTTCTTCGAAAATCCCTTGCCCTCCATTCATGAAAGCATCAACCACTAAAGGACATGGAGTAACAATTGTCTCAAAAACCAGTCCAATAGAAGAACTAGCTTGAGTTAGAACACCATTCTTTCCAAGAAATGGATTGTCCAACAAGTCACTAGTACAGAAACAATAATATATGATTAAAAAAACTACTAAAAACTGCATATAAATGATCAAACATGATCATGTGACCATTAGTAGTTTATTGCCAGTCATTTATAATGTGACCAAATTGATGACTAAACCATTTTTAGTCATTTATTGGTTGTTTTGATTGATCGATTTGGTAGTATATTTAGTCATTGATTGCTATAATCTGGTCACTTATTTAGTCATTATTTATTCACTGATATATTTAGTCGTTAATTTAGTCATTGATTGTTGTTAACTAGTCACTTATTTAGTCATTTTTATTCACTGATTTCTGTCCATTGGTAGTGTATTTAGTCATTAATTTTAATCATCATTTTGATCAATTTGGTAGTATATTTAGTCATTTTTATTCACTGTTCACTGATTTATGTCAATTGGTAGTATATTTAGTCAATTTAATTATTAATTAACATCAATTAGTAATATATTTAGTCATTTTAATTGACTGATATTTGAGGATTTAAACATAAAACACAAAAATACACATCAATCATCAATTGCACACAATAAGACAGCCATTGAGAAGGAAAAATTGTTGAACTTTATTAAAAGAAAGGTGTTCTTATAGCTTGCACAAGTCTAAAATATCTATCTTGCTTGAAAATGCTTAGAAATAGAGTATTACAATGTTTATTTTCAGTCACAAGATTGAAAATCTGAGTTACAATGCACATAAATGACAAGAAAGAAACTTCTCCAAAAAACTTCTGCTATGATGGAAATTCATTCTTGGAGCCCTTCAATGCAAGCACATGCCCCTTTCATCTCTTAAAACTTCTGCAATGTGGGCAATCTTCCTGGAGCAAGATGTAACATGTAGAATCTAAGAAGGAGAGTGTTGATAATGTCCCATATATGAAGCTCTCTCCTTCAATGCAACCAACAATAACCCTAGAATCTTTCCTCCTTTATATGCAATGTGCCATTTGATATGAGCAATAGGGTGCTACCTTTTTCACCATGAATGAAGTTGTGCCTTAATACAACCAACAAAATTACTATTAGTCTCAATTCAGAAAGAATAAAAGTGCATTGTATATTGCAAGTTTACAAAAGTCCAAACACAACTGAAAGATAAATCAATTAAAAAACTATAGCCTTGTCAACAAATGCCTTAAACAGAGTGTTCAACATAGGCCTAAAATATGCATATTGAACCCTTGATTTCAGAACCTTGTTCAAAGTTTAAGAAAGGTGATACACTCAGATTATAGAATGAAGTTGACATTATAGAATGAAGGCTATCAACACTAACTAGACTGGAACAACATTATCAACATAAATTTCTTGGAAACCAAGCCCAAGAATGCCATCAAACTTAGACAACAAAAATTTCAACCCTGGTTCATGTGTTCTCTCAGTAAAGACCTGCACCATGAAAGAATCCATTTATACATAAATTCCAAATTAAGTCGATGAGAAAAGATCTTTGATATCCAATTGGGAAGCCTCAACATCCAAAAATTACTAACCTGATGTTTCACAACAAGTTTCCCAATTGTGACATCATCTTTACTTAAGAAACCAGATATTAATCCATTGCCATATTGGATCTCAGAGGATTCTCCTTCACAAACAACAAATGATATATATTAATTGTTTAGCAACTTCCTTAATATCCCCATGTAAGCAGACTAAACTAAGTGAGGTTGAGGGTTTGAAGTAGAGTACCATCTTCTTGCTATGTGCTTGACTTTGATGACTTGTATCTTGAATGAAAATAGCAAGCTAGATGCACTACAAAATCATTGTTACAAAAATAACCACAAAATCCTCTTTAATAAAATAATCCTTTCAGATATTTCAAGACAAGATATTTCAGTTAATTTCCAAGAAAGCTAATTTCACTATCCAAACAACCATCAATCTATTTACTGTATATAGTTTCCCATAATTCATAATTTGAATGTAGGTTGAGTATTCCAACAACATTGCTTTTTTAGTTGGATCCTAAAAATGCTACAACTTATGTTCTCTAAAACATATGTGTAGAAGCAGGCAGGTGTGGTGAGGTTCAAATAGTAAGGAGATTGATAAAAGATAGAGGAATTAAAAAGATACCTGCATGTAGTTGGATTGAAGGGCATAAAATGGTACATGCTCTTTTGTGTAGGAGACATATCACATCCACAAACATGGGAGAGCTATGCAAAATTGGAGAAATTATCTTGGCAAATGAAGGCAGTAGGGTATTTCCAGATTTAAGAGTTTTACTTAATGTTGTGGAATAGAAGAAAAAAGCATTATTTATCTGCTACCATAGTGAAAAGTTAGCAATTGCATTTGGTTTGTCAAACATGGCCCTTGGTACAACCATTAGAGTTGTTAAGAACCTTCAAGTATGTTCTAATTTTCACACTGCATCTAAATTCATCTCCAAGATTGTTGCAAGAGAAATTGTTCTAAGAGATGTGAACCATTTCCATCATTTTAAACAGGGACAATGTTCTTGTGGAGAATATTGGTGATGCTAAATGAAACAATCTGAAAAATACGCTTGCACTATAATAATGTGCACTACATTAGATATCTAGTAATAACGAAGGGACATCCATCAAAGCATAACAACATGGATTTTTTTTGTCACATGTTGTAGTTACAAGTGCCCTGCTAGACATACATGAAAATGTGGAAGCATAGACAAGGCAAGCAAACTGTTTCAAAAAATGCCTCAAAGAAATGTGATATCATGGAATGTCGTGATTAAAGGATATGTTTAAATGGGTTTTTCTAAAAAGTCCTTAGAAAATTTTAAGAAAATGCAACCAATGGGTGTAAAGCCCAACTCCTCAACCTTTGAAAGCGTCCTTCTTGCCTGTGTGTGAATTGGAGCTTTGGATGAGGATATGAACATCCATCAAAAACATATTTGGAAGTAGATTTTTATCAGATATTATAGTTGCAAGGATCCCACATCACCACAAGGCCCAGTAACAAATTGTGCGGTGTTGCGGTGGAGGCTTTGTGCATCATTCAAAAGAGAATTTGTGCATAAATTCTTCATTATTGAATTTTGTGCAGAAGTTTTTGTGAAGGCTTTGGTGATCTGAAGTGGAACTTGCAACATTTCTGATTGAACAAATAGGTAGATAAGTTACACCCTCCATTCCACCAGCTCTGCTACCTCCAACTGGACCTATGACAAGTGATTAAAGGAATAAATTACAAAATATCATCCTATCTATTTATGATGTTTTTCTAAGCATAAAAAAATTAAACAAACAAACTACAAAGCACATAAGTACATATCTTAGTTGTATGGACTAGGACAATTCAACCACCATTATACCACTCAATGAATACTAACTAGCTCCTAAGTCATGATCCAGATGACTCCTTTGGCACCTTGTAGGTGGTCCTGCGTATGAAAGCTTTGGGTCCTAAAAAAACCACAAAATCAAGGACTTCAAACCAAGAATAAATGATATAGGGAAAATAACCTACAATAAAGATTTAAATTAAAATAAAAAGGCTACCAGATCTGAATATGGGTGCTTGACAGATCAACTCACATCCATTTGAAGTTGTCACCCAACAGAGTCTCGACAATGTTTCTTGGAAACAAGAAAAATGTATTTCTTATGGAAAGATGGCTTATCCATTTGAGAAGGTTCAGGTATTCATGAAAAGAAAAAGGGTTAGTTAAGAAGCATGTGGAGTCAATTCATCTTTTACAGTGATTCTCCTACAATGTTCTACAGGTGATGCACATCTATACATACATTTGATAAAAGAACATTCAGGGACTGATACCTCACAGAGTTCCAGCTACAGACATAAAAAACTATCACTAAGACTTAGATTTAGCTAGACATATACAACCCCCAACCCAATAATCAAATCCATGAGATTTTGATTTGGTTTTCCCAAACTCAAGATTTTAGCCTGGGCCATGGGCTACAAACTCTACAAAAACACTCAACCCAAAAGAAATGGCCTAAATTTTCAAAAAATACTTCATTGCTTCAGCAAGCATGCTCTGCTTTTGTTGGATACTGATTCAATCAAAAGACAAAGACCAAAAGCAATTAAGGCCTTATATTTAACTCTAATCTTTCAATAATTATATAAGTTACAGATCAACCCATAATGTTTCATTTATGATTTAAAATTTTACCTTTGAATAGCATGACAAACTTAAGTATGTATGATTTCATAATAGGTGAAACACAACTAAAAGTTCACCATCAACAAGGAGATTATTTACCTGGAGCAGCAACTAGATAAGGAACTGGTGGTTGTGAAGGTGATGTCCACTAGCCATTACAAGGTCCTAAAGCAGGACTAGGTCCTGCTAGTGGAGGACCACTAAAATTTGGAAATGATGCTTGCATTGATCCCATGCTTGGAAACTGTACAATAATTTCAACCACCAAACTAATTTAAACTGAGAAGCATGACTAATCTTAGTATTAAAAACAAATATAATAGATACAATTGTTTCAACTTTCAATAAGTGACTGAGAAAGCATGAAATCCAAACAAAATACTTTAGACATAATCACCTCATGTTTTCAAATGAGCAAGGCATAAGACCCTCTTAACAAAGTCAATAAATGAGACAATGAAATTATTTTCATACTATACCATGTTTGTGTTAGACCACTATGTAAATCTCAAACAAACATCAATTCTAGTAATTGTCTAGTGATAGAGTAGTTATTCATCTTCTATAGTGATTCTCCTACAATGTTCTATAGGTGATACACATCTATACATACATTATGATAGAAGTATCACAATCCTATAATGTCTGTAGAGCATTAGAAGGTCTATTTCAAGAATGTATGCTCATGGAGGAGATCTGCAGGAGTTCTACAAGACCAACAGAGCTATGCATGCTTGTACAGAGTATTAAATCAAGGTGAGAACTCTGTCAAACCTAGAAACACTATGAAAATCATTAGAGATCAGAGGTCCATCAAGCACTAAGGAGACTATGGAAGATTAAAGGAGGTCTACAAAGTGTAAAGAGGCCTATATAACTATTAAGAAGTCTTTTTAAGACATATCAAGTCTATCAAATCATGTTAGAGTCTATGTAGTTCGAAGAAGCTCTGTATAACCATTAAGGGTCTGTGAAGTTCACTTAGGATATGTGAAAACCATTGTAATGTTTGTAAAGAGTCTTAAAAGCATGCAGATGTTATTGAAGCTCTGTATAATCTTAAGACATTGTTAAACCTTAAAAGACTTTATCAAATCATTAAGAGTCTATGATCTATTGTAAAGCATATTGTCTAAAATACATATTATAAAACCTTGAAGACCTTGCATAAACCATGAGAAATTCTACATGATCATTAGGAACTCTATCAAGTCATTAAAGGTATGCACAAGCTTTTTAAGGGTCTGTGAAGTTTTCTAAGGGTTTATGAGACACTTGTAAGGTCTATATAGATAAACTTCTAGAAACCCTATGGAACCCATAATAGGCCTGGACATGGCCCAACCAAGACAAGAATAGAAAGGTTTGTAGTCATTCATTAGGTTTGTTAAGCCATGAAGAGTCTTTGAAGCTATTAAAAGGTTTACCAAACATTTCTAGGTCTGTCAAACTTTTATGAAGGGGTTGTGAAGCATTTGGTGTATGTGATTATCTTTGGAGTACTTGTGGAATCATATGGAGAAATAAATGTCAACTAGGCAGAGAGTGACCATACAAAGGGATCAAAGATAGTGGAAGGGTAAAGTGTTGGATGTTGTACCAAAATCTTATCAAGTGAGAAGTAATGAAGAAAAATCAATCACCAAATGATCTTCATTCCCAAAAATAATTGGTAATGTTGGCAATGCATACAGGGGTAAGATCCCCATTACCATGAGGTATTTCAAGCATTCAAAGTTTTTATAGTCCTACGAAGGTTTGTCAAGAGTTTTATGGATATGTATAACCTAGAAAGGTCTGCATATAATTTCAAGGTCTTTGTAAACCCTAAGAGCTCTATTAAACCCTAATAAGGTCTATAAAACCCTAAAGTCCCATCATTTTAATCAAATCTAGTGTTTACCGCAATACTGTTGAGTGCAGATAAGAGAGGTATGGGCTGGCGGTGTTAACCGCTATCCCGCGGGAGTCTTTTGACAGTCTGTGTGGTAGTGCAGTGAAGAACCCATCGTCCCACGATGGTCAATGGAATGGCCTGCGGTAATGCGGTATACATACCGTCGTCCCGCGATGGTCAATGGAATGGCCTTGCAGTAGTGTGGTATACATATTGCCATCCTGCAATGGCTAATGGAATGGCCTTGCGGTAGTGCAATAAACATACCACCGTCTCGTGATGGTCAATGGAATGGCCTTGCGGTAGTGCAGTATACATACCGTCGTCTCACAATGGTCAATGGAATGGCCTTGCGGTAGTGCGGTATACATACCGCTATCTCGCGATGGTCAATGGAATGGCCTTGTGGTAGTGCGGTATACATACCACCGTCCTTCAATGGTCAATGGAATGGCCTTGCGGTGGTGTGGTGTATAACCTGCAACACCGTGACAATCATGCAATGGGGTCTGCAGTATGGCGGTTAAGCCTAGGAACGATAGACAAAGACAAAACCGTGAGAAAGGTCAATGGTGTTTGACTTACAAGTAAGGTGTCAACACATGGCACGAGGCTACTTCTTGATCTAAGCCATCAAAGTACCTATAGCACACATTTCTGGCTATGTAAATATCCAACATCTTATGAGGTACTTTGTAGTACTCATTCAATGTCATGTCAAAATCTTCACACAAGACTTTCAATTTCATGAGCTTGCCAATTGATGTTGCCTTAAATTTTGACTCTTTAGATGATTCCTCCTTTCTCACCTTTTCCAATTGTTCTCTCAAGACATCTACTGAGCTGATTGAATTGTTTTCACCATAAAACTTCCATGGAATCTTTTCAAAGAATTCACGAAAATTATCTAAGGTATTTGGGGCTAAAGCATAAGCCTCCTTGAATTTATCTTTTCCTCCTTCTAAGTTTTTTAATCTTGTATTTATAAGCCTCTTTCCATTCTTTATGAAAATGGAGATCTTTCCCATCAATAATTTCTTCTAGGACAAGAGTGTTGAAATCAACTTTGGCCATCTCCAACATTTCCTCTATATAGTCAAGCATGATCTGATGGATTGCTTGGTTTGAAGAGTTCCTAAGTTCCCTAGTATCTTGATTATAAAAGTTTGGAAAAGTCATGACAAGCTCTAAGGATTGAACACAAATGGGAAAGGTAACTACTTGTATGATACCACTTTTTGCGAGGTGTCTACCCATGCACTTTGTTTTCTTCATTTGCTCTATCCTTTTGTGGAATTCTTCTAGGCTCACATGGCCTAAATCTATATCTAAAATTTGTGCAAGTTTTGAGATGATCTTAAAATGAGGAACCACCTCTTTGAATTCATATTTCATCTTGGCTGGAGATGACATATGCCCCAAATTCCCTTGGTTTTGAAAAGACTAGAGAAAAATAGTTGAAAATATGCTTTGGTGGGCTTTTAGACTTTTGATGTAAGTTTGTAATTACCAAGAAGGCCAAAATGTTTGGATCTTAGCCTTTGACGGAGTTTCAGACTTTTCATGTAATGATCTAACAATTACAAGAGTGATTTGAAAGCTCACAATTCCATAGAGGATTTTAGTAAGTGAAGTTTTAGGTTTTTGATGTAAGGATGTAGGATTACAAACAAATCCAAAAAGTTTAAAACTAGAACAAGGCGAGGTTCTATTGTTTGATTATAAAGATGTAAAATTTACAACAGTGCAAGAAAAATCTAGAATTCTAGAATGGTGATCTAACACAAGGCCTTAGTGTTTGTTTGTAACTTAATAAAAGTTACAAAGGCAACATGAAAGTTCAAATAGGGACAAATAGGTGGGAGTCCATGTGGCACGGTTGTAGTAAGGCTTTAAGTCTCCAGATTGAAACCCATCGACCTAAAAGGCAATGACACTGCCTCCTTCAATTGCAAATGCAGACTACTGAATGACTGTGAGGATTGTTTATAATGTTTAGAACATTGATGGAGCCAAACATTGTTGGGGCAGATGGTAGGGTGTGGTTGGAGGTGACGATGTGTTATGTCTTTTGTTTGTAGTTGTAATTTGCACCATAAATTGCATATTTAAATAGGTGTTTAAATGTACAAGCATTTATTGTGCCTAAGTAGAAATCAACCTGAACCTATTCCAATTTCCCATCATGTTGCCAATGCCATCTCATTTCCTATTTGTCATTTCTAGCAGCACAGATTAGAGGACAGATGTGGCCAATGTTGAATAGTAATAGCACAAAGTGCAAATATGTAACTAATCTTGAATAATCCAAAATGTGAGAAGATATTGATCAAAACCCTAAAAGATGGAAAACCTCACAAACTTGATAAATCAAATCTTATGAGCTCAATTCATACCATGAAAATTAATTCATAAAGAAACATTAAATTAGAAAATATAACAATTTGAGTATTGCCTAGGCAAATTGTTGTAAACATACTAAGATTATGGGGTAAGCTGCACACTGATCAACACAGAGGAGCACATAGAAGCCATGTGGTTATTCTAATAGTAGCCACAATTTGCAGCTTGGTTTCTTTGGGATTATTATTTCTTGGATTCTACCGCTGTAGAAGAAGCAATGTAGGTAGAGAAGCCATATAGCAAGGAAAATTGATGGATCCTCGAAAAATATCAGTAATGGCAATATATCTAGGCAACCCAGTGAGAACGGTAGCCCATATTTGAGGAAAAGTTTATCATCAGATCACATCAATCCTCCTGTCCCTGCCATTCGTGTTATAACACACAAAGAAACCCAAGTGTTGACTTACAGACAACTTCAATTTTCTACAAACAATTTTAACCTTGCTAATGTTATTGGCAATGGAGGATTTGGGTTAGTGTACAGAAGCATCTTGCTTGATAGCAGAATAGTGGCCATCAAACAACTTGATAGAGGTGGAAAGCAAGGAGAACATGAATTTAGAGTTGAGGTTGACCTTTTGAACCGTTTGCATTCTCCCTATCTACTTGAGATGATTGGCTACTATGAATGGATTTGTAGATTTCACATCCTATTAAAGCAGTTTTGAAAAAAAAAATTAGTGCAGTGGGATGAAGTACTTTATGGATGAAGCTAGTAATAGGAAAAATATTACCCTCTATTTATTATCATTGCAATCTATTATAATCTATAATAGAGGGTTTGGGCTCCTAATTTTACTCTCAGGACAGTCCCATGGAAATATGTAATTGCACTTACACGAATAAGTGATTTATTCTTAAAAAAAAGAAGCCTGGGTCTTGTGGGATATAAGATAAATGTTATTGCACAAAGGAAATTTATGGAATATGGAATAAAACCAAAATTAAATATCAAAATGCCATTGCAAAATTGATAAAGATGAACATTCTTCTGAATGTATTCCATGAATTGCACCATGTAAATCATAGTTAGAAATACAACTACTAATCACATGTAGAAACAAAACCCTAGAAACCAAAAAATGAAAAGGGTTATAGTATTTTTTAAAAAGTGTGATGAATGTGTACCTATCTCCAGCCTCACCACTGGCACCCATGAGCTTGTGAGAATCGAGGAGCATTATTTTGTCCTCAGATGTCTTCTGCACTACAATGCTCTACATGGTAGACATATCAGCCACAACTAGAGAAAACCCATCCCCAACCAGTCCAAACACACACTCCATCACACAACCATTGAAAACTATCTTCCCTTTTTGCTGCCTACAAATGCTTCTTCGCCAAGAAACACACAGACTGTGTACCAAAACTATTGAACTCACCCTCTTCTTGTTCCCTTTCCTACTTCAGATTTTCCCATGTCTCTTTTACTGTATAAAGAAAAATAATGTTTTGAGTTTCTACCTAGTCCCTTTTACATGACGCAGGAAAATCTTAAATTTGGATTTCATTTTCCTGGGTTTTTAGTTTGTAAGGGTAAAAATACCTCTTGCCTTAAATCATATTGTCTAATTTTTATTTTTGTGACTAATTATTTAGTTGTGTTTTTTACCCGATGATCAAATTAGTCATTTATAGCTGTGTTACAAAAAAATAGTAGAATTTAGTCATTCTTAGTTGTCGTGACTAAAAGTTTTAGTCACCTAGTCATTTATTTGCCAAATTCTACTAGTGAGTAGATATCACAATTAGGTCCCTCTTTCTTTAGGATTTCATAAAGAACAAGCTTGAAATCCCCTCTATTAGTTGTTGTAATAAAATTTCCAGCAACTACACAACCCCATTTTGACAACTTCTCAATGTCAAAGAAGTTGGAGTCACCATGAATCATCATGTCCCAAGCTGAAATTTCAATGTCAATAACATATGATGGCCATGACATGTAACTTATCAACTCTACTGAATCCTCACTTGCACACTTCCAATCTGGTGATCTCCCAGGGGGATTACCAATCATAAGGTTTGGTGCAATCACAAAATGAGAACTCAAATCAACACCAAGATGAAAAACACACTCTAACTCAATTTTTGGATCAACTCTTGGATCCCATATCTTGATATTTTCATCAACTGTGTTTCCTCTATCAGGGGTTGGCTCATCCTCCAATATGAAAAGAGGATTATCATCAGCTGCTTATGCATGTATGACAAGGAGAGGATCATGAAAATCATGTATATCATTAATTTCCTCTTGCTCAGCACCATCCAAAACTGCATCTGCAAATTCTAAACTTCTTGGCATGATTTCCAATTCATACTCCTCTTGAAGAGTATCATCCTCCTTGGTCACTAACTACATTTCTTCAACCAATGCACCCTTTTCAATCTCTCTCAAGTTTGTAACATAAGCAAGCTATTCGTCAACTTCTTGAAATGCCAATTGGGTACCCCATAACTTGTCTTTTGTGGTATTAAGCTCAAAGATGAGCTCATCTATTTTTCTCTCCTTTACTCTTGCAATATTAATGGCATGATCCTGGTCACTAATCACATGTAAATATTCAGATTTCATGGCCTCCATTATTTCCTTGATGATCTGCAATTTTGCAAGAGTTATTTCATTCTCAATTCCCTTTAGTCTCTCCTCAATTTGAGCTTCAGCAATGAGGCCTTCAACCAACACATGTGAGTTGTCCAAATTTACCAGGACATGAATCACCTTATCATCTGAGATAAAGAGTTGATCCTTCAACTCACACAACTCTCTAGGCCTTTGTTCACTCAAATGCCTTGGTTCTTCAAGAAGCAAGGGTTCTGAAATTTCCTCTTCTTCATCACTTTGATCAAATGATATGGCAACATCAAACTCAAGCATTAAGTCATCACCAAAGGCTGATTTGAAGTCTTCATCAGCATACTCTTCTTCTGAGATCTTTGAGGAGTCAAATTGTTCTTCACTCTGCATGGGAAATTCCCACTCATAATCAAAACTACAATCACAAGCATGGTGAAGATGCTCCTCATTAGGTGTCGTTATGAAAATTTCAGCAGCATCAACCTTTTCAACCTCTGTAAATTTACCTTTTCCCACGCCCCCAACATGACATTCTACCACAAAGCTCTCAGGCTCGCTTGCTAAATCACTATCTAGCAATCGATCAATCATTCTCAACTCATTTTTTAATGAAGTGACATCTTCAAGCTCCTCATCAAATGAATGATTTGCAAAGTCCAACACATCTGATTTAGCAACATTTTTGTCTTCTTCAAAGTTGGGCTCAACTTCACAAATTTTTGTAGTCTTCCCCAAATCAGCTAGCTCCTCTTGATTTGTGTCCCTTTCTTCATCATATAGAGGCTCAAATCCATTTATTTTAGCTATTAGGTCTTCACCTTCTTCTTGATCCTTTGCCATGTAAACTTTAATTTTCTCCTCACATTGGCAAACAACCATTTTGGCTAGCACATTAGCAGCTAATAAAGAATCTTGATCTTCCCTTCTCAAGTTGTTCAATAATACTTCTATAAGAGGATGGGGAATATCATCTCTGTCATTAACCATCAATGACATGATATTTTGCATGGCTAGCATAATACTCATCTCTTGATTTTTTTTATTTCATCAAGGAAAATGCCAAGTTAATAAAGATCCTTTGCATGGCTAGCATAATACTCATATCTTGATCCTTTGCCATGTAAACTTTAATTTTCTCCTCACATTGGCAAACAACCATTTTGGCTAGCACATTAGCAGCTAATAAAGAATCTTGATCTTCCCTTCTCAAGTTGTTCAATAATACTTCTATAAGAGGATGGGGAATATCATCTCTGTCATTAACCATCAATGACATGATATTTTGCATGGCTAGCATAATACTCATATCTTGATTTGAAGTATTAAGTCTTCACACCCATAGTCTAACATCATCACACCAACTTGAATCTTGGCCACCATTATTAAAATTTTTACCATCCTATCAAAAGAAGGGCTATTGATGTCACCCAATCCCTGAAAGCTTTAGACGAGCAATTGTAATATCTCCTTCATTTTGCCATCATCATAAGGAGACTTAGGAGCTGATAATCTCATGACTTCACTGATGCATATGATAACTGCCAATCTTACATCCTTGTTTGGATTCTTCAACAACTTAGGCTTACACAACAAGGTCTTTGAAGGGATCAAAGCCACCTGCATTACCTTAGAAGGTGACTGAGGAACTTTGGATAAACATTTCTCAGCTTCTTCCACAGTGTTGAGAAGACCCCCATCTAACCATTGCAGAGATTTTAACTTCAATCCTGCATGAAAAAGTATTTCAAATAGATCATCCTCCATGAGAGATGCCATGATCTCACACTCACTGATCAAAATATCTCAACTTCCCAATCATTGAACACACATGCAACTATTGATCACCCACATGAAAGGCTAAAACTTTGACTCATACTTGAAGTTCTGCAAAGAGTGAGTAGCAACCCAAACAGGTTGGCAAGATCACCAGCTCTGATACCACTGTAATATGCTACCCCATTTTTTTTAAACTTATACAAATGATCACATCAAGATTAGCACAACATTGCAACCAACTAAACACCTCCACACTTTTGATCACCAAGATCCTAGGATGGGTGAGGTAAGAGCATACAGTGTTTTGGCTTACAAATTAAAGCATGTGCAAATAAACTATTACATTCATCCGCTATATAGTAGGCATCTACTTTTCAGCAGTCATCCACTTATTCAGTGGGAATACTCCACTTATTCATTGGGTGAAACAAGAAGATAAGCAGGGTTCATTACTCTGCACTGGCGGTAAACCATCTAGGGGTTATACAGTATTTGCAACATTAAATGAATGATTACAAATAAGTACATAATATACAACACTACTCAGAAAACTAGATCATCATCTCAGCACCATGAAAGACTTGGCATTCATGAGAGACAATCTGCACCACATTAGCATCAATAGTTTCATGAAATATTACTGTCCAGCTGATAATATGCAAGGTGATCACTATTGTTGAAACTACAAATTAGAAAATTAGAATAAACCCCCAACTGTACGGCGGCCTAACAAGGTATGAAAAACACAATTCATACACAAACACTAGTATCAACAACTCATAATGAAACTCGCTGAAAATATACAAGGAAAGTGACTACTGATGAAAGTTTCAACATAGAAAATCTGAAGGGTCTTCTGTTGTACAGACAACTAGCAGGGTCTTAAAACCCCAATCATTTCATGCATTATTTATTTCCAAGCCCTTTGCAAATGCTCTCAACATCATGAGCCTCTTTGGACACTACTACAAGGTAATTCTTACCCTCAAACTCAGACTGGTTTGCTTGCAAAACCTCACACTGAGCTTAGAAAGTATGGCCTCATGAACATATACGACCTGCTTAAAATATAACCAAACAACATAAAAACTAAATGATAATTCATTAGGGGATAGCACCTTGATATGCTGATGAATGCTCAACCAAAATGTGAAAGCAAACAATATCAAACACTCTAAAAAACAAATCAACCCTCTACCATAGTATGACTATGCAAGTACGGCCCAGCCATGGGAATCACAAAAAAACTTCAAGAAATTTGCCAAATCTTCTCTACAACAATGCAAGATAATCACCACAAACTTGTTAACAAAAGCTTAAATCAAACTTAAGAAAATAACTCAAATTTGTTCCAGCTCTGTGTAACTCCAGTGTGAAGTCACCTTGCACCAGCTAGGGTGGATCTTTCACCACTGAAACTGATCATCTTCAAGAGGGTTTTCGTCCTCAAGAAGGAAAATGGAAGAACTCGCATGTTCAATCTGACAGAATAACAATATGAAATCTCAAAAGCATCCCTTCAAATGAGCTCTCATTCCCTTTTTATAACTTTTTGAGAGGAATATATTATTATTTTCCTTTTAACTCTTCATATTTCTTCTCTCAAAAAGACCTTTTTTGAAATAATAATAATATATTATATGTGAGGCCCCCTTTTTAAATGTCTATAATTTAAAACACTTAATTACCTTTCCAATGAGCTATAACACTTAGGTACTTTTTATTTATTTTCACTCTTAGGAGACTTAAGTGAAAATAATAATTAAATAGCTCATTAAACCACCTAACTTTACGGAAAATCCCAAACTTAAGCAAACTGCAAAATAAATCATATCACTGCCTTCTATGATGTTTGCGATGAAGAACGATGTCATCTGGGTGACTTACTATAAATACACAGTTTCTCCAAGAATCTTGGAGAGCTCTTCGAAAGCCCGAACAATTTTCTGAAAGTTGCATAGCCATCCTGAGACATCACTGAGCTCAAAGCTAAGGAAAAACATCACAAATAACTGAACCTGTGCTCTTCACAACAAACAGAGCTCCCTAACCAACCCAGATAGCCTACAGAAACTCAAGGGAATAGGCTATTGGTCTCAGACTTGGCTAAATACCAAATGGGGACATTACATAAAGCTAGACTTCTAATTGCATAGTTGAGGACCAGTTCTCACCGTCTAAGGTGTGAAACTGGTAGATGGATAGTTCCCATGGAAGTTTGGGAGGATAGGATTTGCACGTTCTGCAACAAAAGGGTCGTCGAAACTGAATGGCACTTCATCTTTGAATGTGTTGCATCACTACAGCTCATGTGCTATGCTTTTATATATTATGGGGGACAACTCATTTACTTGGAACAAAGGTATGTAAAACATATATATGCTTTTCATTTTAAAATTAAGCTTGCATGCAACAAAGTATTTTTGGTTACTTAATCAAATATTGTTTTGCATGCATGCATATAATCATTGTACTTTATTTAAATATCATTTTGTTTAATGGTCAAACACTCAATAACAATTTTACAACTTGTCTAAACCAAAAACTAGTAAATATTTATCTTATTTTTAATACAACCTTTGATTATTGAAGTGCATGATGTAAGAGTTGCACAAATCATGTTAAATAAATCAATTTATTTATAAGATGTTCAATAAAATTTGTGTGCTACAACACAACAAAGATGATAGAGGACATATTGGTATTTTCCTCACAAAGTTTATTTTTTAGTTGTGAGGCAAATACCAATATATCCTCTATCATGTGAAGCTGTTGGTTTGCTGTGCTGCCGCAACTTCCTTCTTTTCGCCACCTTGCTAGGCTATGTTTTTAGGCCTTTTGGTCCTATTTTGAGTCCAGGTCCTTTCAAAAACCCTCTTTTACCCATAATAAAAAATACCAATATGTCCTAAAAATTAGCAGTTGCACCAAAAAAAATAAGTAGAATGTGTTTTTATTATAATGTATAGTTTATATCATGGAGGAGAGTAGGATATTCAACTGTAGCAAGAGAGATTGCTCTGTTGGCAGGCTTCATAATTTGGTTGACATCCATAAAATGAATCCGCCATCGCTTCTTTGAGGTGTTTTATTACACTCATCACTTGTATGTAATATTTATACTCTTCTATGCACTGCATGTTGGAGATATTGTATTAGCACTTTCACTACCTGAGATTTTCCTTTTTCTACTCAATTCTTACCTTAGGTTGCTACAGTCACGAAAAACTGTGCATGTTATATCTACCAGAAAATTGCCTTTAGACATGGTACAAATGGTTATTGCAAAGCATCCAAGTAAGCATGTGTTACCTGTTTCCAATCTTAATCTAAATTTGATCAAGTGCAAGTGCAAACAAATGTAATGTAAATGAAAAAGATACTACTTTATTTATACTTTTATATTGAATTTAATTCACAGTTTGACTGGAAACATTTTTACATATATCACCATTAAAATACATAGGCAAGTCTTCAAGTCAACTAAACAATTTCTATTGATGCAAGGTATGATTTGCAATGCCCCAAGTGTCCTCCTTTCAAATCTTCCCTTCATATCATGTTTGGAGTGGCACACTTTCAACATTGTTTCTACTTCAAGCATTCACTATGATCAATTATCTATATTAGTCAAGTGCCAGCAAGGTTGGACAAAGAAGCTTGACAAGTTCATGGCCTCTCTAAGCTCTATGGACACTCCTTTACGTCTTCCAACAACTATTGAAGGTCCATATGGTCCAGCTTCTAGTGATTTATTGAGGTAATAACAACCTTTACATCCAAATACTATATGGCAAAGTAAGGTTACCAAATACTTATCATGATATTTATCCCATTTTTTCTATTTTTTAAGTCTTTACAATGATGATAGAAAATTTAAACTTCAATTTAACTTTTTGTAGCGGTACAGTAATTTAAAATAAAACTGCTCTTTTTTTCTTTTTTACAGAGAGGAATTGATGGTTTAGTCCAGCAACATGGAGCTTAGCTCTTATAGGACAAGCCCCCCTATAACCTCTCAAACTATGTGTAAGGGACCCTCATCCACACTGTGGGCAAATTGAATCAAACCCACTACCTGGTCTACCTAAGAGGGAAACCAAGATAGAGTGAACTGACCCCAAGGGTCAAAATAAAACTTCTTTCTTAATATATTTATTATTCTGCAATTATGTTTTGGGTAACTCTCTATAATTATCTATTCATTTACTTTTTATAATTCCAATTCTTTTAAAAAAAGGTGTAATTTAGTAGTTTTATTGGTGTATTTATAGTGTTTTTCAATAAACCATTTTATTTTCTTATTTCCATAGATTTTTTAAATATCTAAAATCTATATTATAGAACACTTGTAAGAAAATTGCTACCTTTATTTGAAAACCCAATTGAAAATTCTTGACAACTTTGGTAGTATTATAACAAGATCAAGAATCAAAAATTCCTCTTCAAGATTAAGAACAAGTTAAATTCTTGTTGAGTTAAAAATTCCCAAACAGGCCTAATTTCAATTCCATATTTGTTGTGGTTTTCAGGTACGAGGCATTGATACTAGTTGGTGGAGGTAGTGGAATAGCCCCAATGCTAAGCATTTTATTAGAAACACTGTACTATCATAACATGAAAAACCAAAATCATGCTCTGAGTGACATCATAATCATTTGGTTAGTTAGAAAAATAGAAGAATTGTGCATCTTAAATCTAGTATCACCAAGAACAATATGTCCAAACTATTCTAATTTCTTGAAATTAAACGTGCAAGCATATGTAACAAAGGAAGGAGCCCTAGATCCTGAAATAGCCTTACTAGACCTAAAAGTGATGACATCACCTACTGAAAACTTGTTATAACAATTACAAAATCAAAGAAGCAGAGGAGGCAAAAATAACTTCAAGTTGTGTCTGTTGTATAACAAGTACAAATAATTATTTGTGGCAAGGAGGAATAGTTGCTTCTACATTGCTAGGATATCTCTTAAGGATGGCCCTATTTGATCGCTACTACATAAATCGAATAGATGATGATTCTTATGATTTCTACCCACAGTGGGCTCGAGTTCTTTTGACCTTTATCTCCATGACTGTGGGTATAGTGATATTTGGTGGCTCAGTTTATTGGATCTAGAGCAGCAAGGAAACTAAAATAAATAAAATCTATGCCAATAAAATCTATATCAATCGAATCTATAATGCTACTAAAGAAGTGAATGAGTTGAAGTCTAGTGATAGTGTTTGGGAGAGGCAAGCAAATACCCTTCTAAGAAGTTGCAACACTATTCATTATGGCCAACGCCCTGATATTTAAGATAAAATCTGTTTCCTATATAAATCAATTTAAGTAAATATTGTGTATGATTTTGTTATTTGGAAAAATTCTAGTCAATTGTTGGCTTAACTAGACAAAAGTATAGTAAATGTTGATAAGTTATAATTACTTACAATTTTTCTTGGCATGTTAAAACTAAAGATATGATTAAAAAATTTGCAATGAAAATGGATGGAAACAAAGTGGGTGTTGTAGTGTGTGGAGCACAGAGTATGCAACAGAGTGTAGCATCAGCCTATAGATATCACACTCATTGTTGGGTCAAAAATCCTTGGGTGTACTAGATTTTCACTCCTTGAGTTTTAATCTCTAGTTGTTTTCTCTCTGTATTGAGTCACCATACTTGTAATGGAATTGTCTATATATGTTGAAGTAGAGAATTCATAGGATTTGGAGAGAATTGTTCTCCTTTTGTACAAAGCTGTGTAGTTGTATCCTTTTAAAATAATAGAAATATAACTTAGACTTCTTCATTTAAAAATATAATGTATATATATTTTTTAAATCCATTCTTGAAGTTTGAATTACATGGTTCTCCTTTGTAGTATAGATAGAAAATTCTATACATGTGAGAAAAAGAAATATGAGGACTTCTTTTAAGTAAAATAAAATAATTATATATATTTTATTTATTCTTATGTTTTAATTTAGATTTTTTTCATTTGTATAAATTTATATAATAAATATAAATATTTTGGATAATCAATATAATATATATTGTAATGCCTACCCAAGGAAATATCAGTAAATAACAATAAATTACTAAATTAGTTAGAAATAATGAAAATATAATACGATTACAGAAGGAAGTTTTCTTAAATAACTTAATAAACTTCAAAATAAAACATTAGTATAGCAACATTCGTTGAGAATGAAAATTTAAGATATAAACATCCCTCATGCAATTCAATCCATTACAATAAGTGCTATATGATCAGCCACTCAAAAAGTGGAAAAATACTTTCTTAGCTTCAGTATCCTACACGATTAACAGACCTGGATCTGCACACTAAATGTAAACATTAGTTTTACATATACAATAGATATACATAGTAGATATCGATGAACACTTGATAATGAGACTAAGTGTGAGGCCTACTATTTTCACTTCCTTATTTTTTCTCATGTCGTATTACTGTTGGAGACACATTTTAGACTTTTGGGGACTGTTGATCCCGATATGCAGAATTATTAGACTATATGCTTTTATTTTGGTTAGTTATGTTTAGTATGTTGTGATGAGACTAGATCCTGATTTTTATTCACTGATGATGATTTGACATGTGATATGCATTATGATATTATTTGAGATTCTAGTTGTGAGATTATGGTATGGATTTATTATGTGATTTTATCTTGAGATGGATTATAAAAATGCAAATTATGAATCTAATTATGATGTGATTTTTATGATGTTTTATTTGATTATGTGATGGTGTGAGTGTATGTTTTTCCTTGCTTCGACTATAATATACATGATTGGATTAATCATTTGTTTAAGTGTGCAGGTGTTTTAACCAAGCCATGGATAATCAGAGATTATCCCACACATTTTGTGAAATCCTGTGTTAAGCTGATCTAGTTCTAAGAGGAACCAAGATCATCTATGTTAATGCATGATGAATTTTCGTAATGTTGGTGTAGAGTGTCATTTGGGCTAGGTCTACCTATTTTCAGTTGATTTTATATTGGTGTTGTAAAGGTGTAATGTTTAATTAATTTTATTTTTGAGTTTTTATTTTGTGACCCCTTTTCATGTGATTTTACTCATCTGATGGTACTCAAATTGGGTTAAAAGTGACCCTGGGTTGTACCCCTAGGGTCTAGGGACCATTTAAGTTTGTCTATCCCTAGGATAACTCCCATTTGGTCACTTAAACTTCACCCTGAAGTAAAGTGACGAAAATGGAAGTTTGGGGAGGAGTGGAAGGTTGGGTCAAACACTCAACCTTATCCACACCTCATTCCAAGCATTGGGGTACCTTTCTTGAAGGCTTGGGGAGTCTTCAAGACCCCTACTTGTGGAGGACCCAACTCCAAGGCTCTCTCACATTGGTGAGAGTACCTTGGGGTTTTGTGTTCTTTCATGGGAGGATAGGATTGGGGCACTTGTTGTACTCACATCTTTTTTGGGCTCCACCTTTCTCTCCCACATGTGTGAGGGAGCACAAGTGGAGGGGGTAAGACTTGGTGGAATGGGAAGGTGACACGTGTCACCCCCACATTCCATGAAGCTTGCAAGTGGATGTGAGGAGGAAGGAGAAGGTGACATGTGTCACCTTCTCATTCCTCAAGGCTCATGAGGAGAGCCTATTTTAATCCCTCTTGAAGAGAGGGAGAGGGTTGTTGATTTCATTAAATTTTTCTATTTTATTTGAATTTGGGGAGAGAGTTAGAGGGTTTTTTGGAGACACACTTGGAGAAGGACTTGGAGGTGGAGTTTGAAAGGCTCTACTTCAACTATCTTCCTTGTTGGGCTATTTAAGGTAGGATTCAAGGCTTGATGCCTTTCCTTATGTATGTTACTTTACTTGTGTGTTGCAATGTGAGTGTTTTGTGTTTTGTTGTTGTGGGGTTTTGAGGGTGTTTTTAAGAGCCTCTCCATTTGAAGAAAATGCTCAACATGTGTGGGGTGGGGGAGGAGTGAACCTCCTCAAGGTCACCTCCTAGTTTTAGTATTTTAGCCTTGAGGGCAAGTTTATGAGTATGAACATTTTGAATGGCTTGAGAGCCATGGAGAAATATGTGTGATTTTGGTATAAATACTTAGGCTTGAGGCCTTGTTAGTGTTAATTTTTTGAGATATATGGAGTGGCACTCTTGAGTTGAGTGATGTCCACTCCCCTACCCCTTCAAACTCATTTTTATGAGTTTTGTGTTGTGTAAACCATGGGTGTTCTTCATATTTTTTTTTAGTTTTGTGTTTTGTTGTGTTGTGGAGTGAAGAATCCTTGTGTGTGGATGAACTCCAAGCTCGGGGGTGACTCATGAGTGAGTCTATGGTAGGGAGGAGAGTGGTATTTTGTGGCTTGGTTCCCCTTCCTTGTTGTATTTTCTTGCAAGTGCTATTGTAGGTTTTAAATCTTGGAGGAAGAGCATTTTAAGTTTTGTCCTTTGTTGCTATTTTGTCTATTGTAAGCCTTGGCCAATATTGGCCTTTGTAAAGTTTGTATCAAGAGAGAGAGAGAGAGAAAAATACTCTCCTATCTTTGTAATGTTTTAAATGATTCTAATGTTTTAATACATTTTTGGGAAGTTTGTAAAGTATGTTAGTTGACTGATTTTAAAAGTTTGTTTAAAAAAAAAAGTGTTTGTGCAATACTCTCTTGGTATAATGTTTGCAAAAGAAATTTTATTATAGTTTTTCATTTGCATGTGTCTTCAAGAATGAACTATATGTGTTGCTATTTATTTCAAATAAAAATATGTATGTGGTACCCTTAAGTTTATTTGCAAGCATGTGAAAAAAAAAGTGTAGTTGTTAATTTACTTCAAGAGAAAAATAAAATGTGTTGCTGTTTGAAAGTTATAGTTACAAAAGAACAAAAAATATTGTTGAGTTGTAGTTCTCTTTCAATATATATATATATATATATATATATATATATATATATATATATATATGTTAAGACAAAAAAAAGAGAAATTATTTCATGTAATATTTATCCTAATCTTTTATTAGAAAATGATTATATTGACATTTGTGAATATATTGTATGTATATTGTTGTTGATGAGGATTGCACCCTTATGCAAAGCTGTGACACTCTGCAATCCTTCGAAACATGGGGACAAACTTAGGCTGTGGGTGACCTATAATGAGTTTGAACCTCCAGATTGTGGGCTGGTTCCCTTAAAATATTCTATTTTTTAAACTATGATTTTCTGTTTTGGAAAAAGCGTAAGAAAGAAACTATAAGGAAATAAAACTATAAAATCTAGTGATGCACCTAGTAAGGATGGAAAATTTGCAATCTGGTTCACAAATATAATTCAAAAATCTGACCCACACAATCTAATCTTGGCATAAATATCACAAAAAGTATTTCTGAGGAAGGATGGAAAATAAACTCTTTATGAAGGAAAATGACTTTTCACAATATAAAAGAACTATTTTTTGTAACACAACCCTAGACCTGTAATATCACTATGCTTAATACTGCAAGTAAGAGTGAGACAATAATTTTAAAGGTTTTAATAATTAAACATAGTAAAACTTCATCAAATTACTTCATACAATTAGCATCAAATAGAAAGGCAACTACTTGATTCTAAAAAAAAGGAAATATTGTAAGAGAGACAAAAATGGTACCTGTAACCTAGTGATCTCTATAAAACTGTCAAAAATGAACTACAAAACCTTCTTCTCTCTCAAAGTTTATAAGAGGAAAAAGGCAAGAACTAGCAAAAACAAATTTTTGCTTTACAATATATAGCTTGCTCTCACTAAGAGGCATGCAAAAGTGAACTGCAACTAACTGTCTCTAAAAATAAGTCCTCCAAAGTGATCCATGAGAAAACTCAAAAATCCCTTAAAATAAGGGCTCAAACTGCTACAAATCAAGCAAAAATAGCTTCAATTTGGACCTCTCCATGTGCTTGACCAAGAACCCTAAAAATTCTCCTCAAATCATGCAAGAGACCCCTAGATGGCCTAGTTAACTCAACTTATCAATTTGCATGATTTTGCTTTTGCAAAAGTGACTGTGAGTAAATAATAAAGTAATTAAAATAATTACCCTATTATTGGTTACAACTTGTGCTACTTTTGATTTTACAATTTGTGAAAAATAATAAAGTAATTTAAAGAATATTACTTTATTATTTATTTACAATTGATTTGTTTGTAAAATCATGCATGAAAAGAATCAACTCCTTATCTCTCTAAATACAATGCATAAAAATACTAAGGCATCACATTACAAACCCTTATGACTCTAATTTGCATGATTAGAAAACAAATATATAACTCTGCCTTATCACTCCAATTATAATGAAAAATGGCCATACTTCCATATATCTTCACCATGTAAGAAGAAATCCTAAGTCACCTTATCACTTTGCCATATGTATCATTATGCAAAAATAAGGCCTCTTCCTCTTCATATCTCCTTCATGCAAAAAACAATAATACACTGTCACCTTGTCTGCCACCTTGTAAACTTATTTTGTCTCCATGCATCTCTGCTTTGACCTTGAATGATAAATTTGCAAGAAATAAGGAATATCTCCCTTGACCAAAAGATACAAGGTATAGGGAATCTTCAACCATGTGATAGTTTAGTTGTTACAACTATATGATGGTCGACACAAGGTAATAAGTATTTGTTTTGAATCTGCATTGCTCAAAATACTTATTCCCTCTCTAATGATTGACCACCCTTTGACTTGGGGCCATATGGAAAAATACATGCTTGTCAGCCATTTCTAACCATGATGCTTAGGAAATACATCATTGATGTTTTGACCCCGATCAACATTTGGATAATGTAATGATAAGTATTAGAGAAGTTAAAAAATCAAAGAGGAAAAAGAACTTTCGAACAAAAAGGGTAAGCAAACCCTAATCACTTTGTCATTTCATTTGCTCTTCTCTATCAGCCGCCGCTCTGCAACTTCTTGGCATTAGGGTTTGATCTCTCTCAATTTTGAGTTCTCTTTATCGAACTCCATGGTTTCTCTTGTATTTACTGAGTGAAAGAGGTTGCAGATAATGGTGAGTATGGTATTTTGAATTTTGGCTGGTATTTCTTTCATTTCTATGACCTTTTCAATAGTAATGGCCACAACCATCTCTGCTTTTCTTGCTTCTTCTGTAACATTTCTTTGACAATAATCTTTTGTTCTTTGTGTTTTCCTTCTGCAAATATGATAAAATCTAGAAAAAACCTCTCCATGAGGTCATGGCTATGGCATTCTTTCTCCTTTGCACTTAGAAGGTAAACTCTTCGCTCTTCTTTACTATAAATGCATGAAAAAGTAAAAAGAGATAAGGGTTTCTTGACTGCAACAACTAGGTATTGATTCTTTCTCTCCTTTTTCATATGGCCGTGGCCATAGTCACCTTCTGTAGCATATTCACTGGTTTTTTTTGTACATGAAACTGAAGAGTTTTCAATTTTTTGTCATGAGGGTTTCTTTCAAGAATGCACATAAAATGCATTATATAAGTGCGACCATACCAGAAAATACATGTATTATCTCCTCTTGACTATTCTAGCAAAAATGAGAAAAAGGTTTCAAACCTGCAACAAGGGTTTTGACTTCAAATGATGATAATTGCCATTTTATGGCATGGCTATGACATAAATGAACTGTATCTCCATTCTTTTCTTATAATAGCAAAAGATTGTGCTAGGGTTTCATGGAAAACTTATATGGGTATCTCAGAAAAGTTCTCATTTAGGCATGACTATGACATAAAAACTCTTCTTTGTAACTTTTATTTTCACTGTGCACATAAGATGAAAACTAGGGTTTCATTCTTGAAAATGAGGGTTTAAAAAATTGAACAGCTGGGTGTCTTTATTCAGGCACAAAACCGTACCTTCTGGTCACGACCATGGCAAACAAATACATTGTAACTATTTCTTTTCACTGTAAATACAAAAATGGCCTTTAGGGTTTCTGAGATATCTAATAAGGTTTTCCTCTTTTCTGAATATATAAGGCCTGTATAACTGTTATCATGGCCATGGCATATATTTTCTCTCCTGTTCATTTCCCTTCTGTATTTCATATTGAATGAATATAGAAAATACCCTTTTCTTTGACAATTTAACCTTGATTTCAAAAGATATTTGTAGTTGTTTATGATATTTGATCCTTATTGTAACTGCTAGGAGCTACTATGCATACTCGACATATAATGAACAGAAGCATGGATGAACCTTTATAACATATGATCTTATGAAAAGTTGAAACTGTACCTTCCTTCTTTAATTTCTGTGTACTTACATGTCATATGCTTGATACCACTGTATCAACTTCTTGCATCAGTTTAGAAATCATGATGTATGATCCATGAATAGTTAACACCAAAATGTATGAATAGTAACACTTGACTGTCACCAGTCAGAGGCATTAATGTCTTACTGTCTTGATCACTTGGTTCACTGCCTGTAGATATTTTTATCATTCTGTCAGGGACAATGATACCCGTATTTTGATATTTCTCTAACCTAAAACTATATCAGTCATTTGATCTTTATTTGATGTATCTTCTTCAATTATACTTGTTAGATGCTTCTCATGATGAACTTGTAGATTCTGTCTTTCTAGAGGCAAGACCTATATCACTTGTTTCAGCTGTACTTGATCTTTATGAACGCATTAGTGTGACTTTGTGATTTGCCTTCAATTGTTGTATGAAAAATGAAGGCTCTTGTAGCATATTTTCACACTGTAGCTGCATTTATCATTTGTTCATAATACTTATTCACCTGAGATGAAATAAATACCTATTGTACTTTGAGATGGCTCCTGTAGCCCGTTCTTTCTATCTGATATGCATTTGAGACTTGATTGGCATATGTGTCTTTTATTTAATTTGTTTCAATCAACTGCAATTAATGTCATAATGACATAGTTACTCTGCAAATTGATTAAATGATGCATGATGTACTTTGAATGATGCATCCCGTCTTTTATGATATTCCTTTTCAAATGAATAAAAAGAAAACATGCTGGGATCAACCCTTGTGGGAGCCATATTTTCTCCACATGTTTATTTGTCTTCAAATCAGCAACATTACTTTTCCTATACCTACACAGTGAACAAACAAGTTAGCATAAAAAATAAACCTGATGGTATTGATTGATCTTCTTTATGATATTCTGATTTGTAGCACATATCTGATTTGATATTTCATATGAAATGCATGATGTGACAAGTTGATATGTCTTCTGATAAAATCATGTAACATTAAATATCTGGAGCTCTTACGGGACTTTCCCCAATTTTTTGCAGGTTCAACTAATACAACTGGAGCTGAAGATGAGGACTAAAGATCAACTATCCAACTTCTCAACAACCTCCTTGCTCAGGCAATGATGGATATTTAGTTTTATCATGTGTTCTTCCTTATTTCTTTTATCATCAAATGTATAGCTTGCAAATGTCTGCATTGCTCAGTTTAGTTACTCCAACGGCTTGTGTGGGACACATTTGAACACTTCTTTTAAACATGATCAATTAATTTATCTTATGCACTTGATGTATGTATATTTATTTTTCAATCAATGCATAGGAGAAAGTAACAGATACTGAATTGTATGTTCCAAATATGACATGAAATAACAGTTTAAATAAATATCTTTCCTTCTTTCTTTCAAATCAGATCAACTGAATAATCAATCTGTCTTATAACTTCTGAAAGATACACTATGTTAGATCAACTGTATTTCTTGAATGACTAATACCTTGACAACTTGATTCTCTTGTCATGATGATTCATCAGTCCTGATTAGACTGATGGGTTATCGTGTCAACTGAATTCCATCTCTACTTTGTCAAGACATCAACTATTCATTAAATGCAATAACTTAAAAGTTTTCTTTTATTCCTTTTGAACAACTGCACTTAGGTCTAACTAAATTTAGTGTGAACAAAATTTAGTAACATATATATTTTTATTAATATATATATATATATATATATATATATATATATATATATATATATATATATATATATATATATATATATATATATTTTATGTTATATATACATTTTTAAAATTTGCTGGAAAATACAGTCTCTAACTGTTGGAATTGTGAGATATATATATATATATATATATATATCTATTTTATTATTTTAATGTTGGTAAATATTTGTATAGAAGAAAACTGTGTGTTACCTCATGGCTGAATATATATATGTAATTTTTAATGCTGGAAAATGTTATTTTTTGAGAAACCTGTGTATAAATTTTTTCTGGATATATATATATATATATAAAACCACATAAACTATTATTTATAATCATTGAAAATTTTAAACTAATTAAATAGATTTTCGGCAGAATGCATTTTTTTCCCTTAACAAAAAAAAGACAGGTTGGAGGGCGACGACATCACTACCGCCGCCCCATGGTTTTGGACTATGTAAGGTGGAGTGGGGAGGGGGGGGGGCCCCACCCACCCCACCATTTATTGTTTATAAAAATAAAAATAACACAAAGATTATAACAACGCCGTTAACCTGCGAATGGGGGGGTTTCACCCCGCGGTGGCTGTCTCATTTTTTTTCGTCGTCCATTACCCTGCACAAAAAAAAAAAGGGCATTCGGCCTGCAGTTTGTTTCGAAATGCATTTTCTTTTATATATATATATACATATATACATTGCATATATCCATCTCGCTTGAAACAAAAAAATGTATATCTCTATTTTTTTTAAACTAGCATATATATATGCTCAAAAATAGGGAGTTTGAAAAAAGGGGGCTTCAAATAAAAATGTGTATATACAATATATATACCTCTTCTTGAGTGGTGGCCATGGCTGCCCTCCCATTTGACCTGCAACACAAAACAAGTAGAGAGAAACAAATGAGAGAAAAGAAAAATAGAAAAGAAGAGAATAGGAGTAAAACATAGGGTTAGGGTTTTCCTTATCTCATAAGGAGACTTTTTTTAATAGGAGAACTTTTAGGGCTTGTGTGGGTTTTCTTTTATTATTTAAATTTTGGGGAAGATGGGCTTAGTTTATTTTTTTAAATTGGTGTTAAGGGTTTTTTGGATAGGTTTAATTCTTGTATAATTTAACCCATGGGAAGGGCTTTATGCAAGTGGGAATAGTATTTATTTATTTTCTTGTTTTTATCTTTTAGAATAGGATTTATTTTACCTGGTCTTTAATTAAATTAGTTAGTGGAGAAATTAAATTATTTTGCTTAAACTGTAGTTGGCCTTAGGGAATTATAAATGCTTTTATTTGACCTTTGTGGGAAATTATTTAAATAGGTTAGAAATGATTTATGACATTTAAATAAAATAATAATTCTGGGTTATTCTATTTTAAATCTTCCTTTAATAGTATTAAATTTGAGCACTTTGAGTTGAGGTTAAATATTTTTACTAAATTAATTTAACCTTGTTAATCGACTAGAGAACCTTAGTGCGACAATTTAATTTTCCTAGTGCAAATTATTTTAATTAACCAATGTTAGTAGGTTTAGGGCACTATTGTGCAAATTATATTAATTATAATAATTCCTATTCACGCCCTAGAGGTGTTATGCCGCCAGATTTTTCTAAGAATTAGGATTAATTTTATTAGGTTATTTCAACCTTGTGTAGAGTAAAATTTTAATGTTTCTACAAGCTAGTCATTCTGATTTAGTTGTTATTTAATCTTTTAATGCAATAGAACTAGGGTTTGATTTCGACTCGTGTCGAGATCCCTCCACTCACTTAGGAAAACTTAGGGTTTTGATCAATCGATCATAACCCTAATGGCGACGCTTCTCGTGTTGCATTGACCCCCTTAGTCGGCTATCATCACACAAGGGATTGCGTTTGTGATCGCATTATCCTGAAATGGATTGACATGTTTACGCCTTATGCGTATTGCCACCGAGCATGCAAATGCGTACGAGGGGGTTTCTAGGGATGTGTGATTTGTTTTTTGATATTTCATGTCATGACCACATGACAAATGTAGACATGACACGTGTGTTGCGTGTCGTGACCGCATGGGAAATGTTGGCATGGCATTTGGTATCAGAGTCCAAGTTTAAACACTGGGCTTGTTTGGGCACATTGTTATTCTGTAAATTCTTCTGATTCGTGAATACCTTATTCTTGTAGGATGCCACCCAGAACAAGACGAGTGCGTTCACGCGCCACTGCATTTGTGGAGGTACATAGTGACTCATCAGCTGAGGGTCAGGGACCACCACAGGCATCACATGTGCCACTCGCACCTAATATTGGACCATAGATCTTGCAGGCATTACAGGTGGTGTTAGAGAGGTTACCACCAGTTGTAGCAGAGCTGCGTGTTGAACCCTGCGATGAGCTGCGAGAGGAGCCACGTGTAGAGCCTTATGTAGAGATACCTGTCACCATAGCAGAGGAGGCCGGTTCAACTTACAGAGCTCGTAGCAGGAGCCCTCCACATTAGGTGAGAGGAGAGGAGGCTATGAGGATAGAGCACGTTTATCACAAGCCTTATGATTATGGTGTGGATGATCCTATTAGAGGACACAGAGACTGAGGGGACCCCTCAGAGACTTACTTAGGCTGAATCCACCTACCTTCGCAGGGACCACAGAGGGAGCCAAGGCTAAGGCTTGGCTTATCAGCTTAGACAGGTGCTTTGTGTTGCATACTTATGGAAACAACACAAAGGCACGCGTGGCAGTTCACCTTTAGAGAGACGCATTAGCAACATGGTGGTGCACTGAGGAGTGCAAGCGCCACTTATCTTTGGATACTCTTTCATGGGACACCTTCTCAGAGCGCTTTAATGCATGTTATTTGTCAGATCACTATAGACAACGTCAGATTGATGAGTTCCATGATTTGCAGCAGCGAGGTTCTACTATAGCGTAGTATGAGAGCAGGTTCATTGAGTTGTCACGATATGCAGAGTATCTCCATGATGAGAAACTTCTGGTTCACAAATTTATCAGAGGTTTGAATCATGGGATATCAGGACCAGTGCGCATGGTAGACCCCCAGACCTTGAGTGAGGCTGCCGAGAAGGCATACATCACAGAGGAGATTCAGGGACAAGGTCAGAGTTCACGTCCCCAATTTCAAGATCATAGCCAGTGGCAGTAGCAGAATTTCCATCGACCACCACCACCACCACAAAGAGGAGGATTTAGTTTTACACATTTACCTCCTAGGCCTCCACAACAGCAGTAGTAGAAGTATCAGCAGAGGTCCAGGCCCCAACAGAGGGCACAGGGAGGACATAATCACAGTTGGTAGCAGCAGGGCCCGTGTAGGGATCAGAGATAGTAGGGACCACCCGCGGGACCCGCTAGATCATAGTAGTCATACAGAGGTTCTCAGGGGTCCACGGGTCGAACTGGACAACAACAGAGTAGTAGGACATAGATTGGACAGGTATAGGCTCGAGGCCCATGCTATGTTTGTGGTGGGGCAGGACATTTAGCCAGAGAGTACCCACAGGGCTTTACGGCAGGGGGACATCCTCATGCAGGAGGTTCAGAGTAGACAATTGGTGATGTGGGTAGATCCCAACATATGTTTGCAGTAGTTGATAACCGCCAGGCCAACTTCCAGGCCTTAGTGATCGAGACATCAAGTATGATAGGGGATGTTCCCATTGCTATTTTATTTAACTTTGGTGCTACTAATTCATTTATATCTCCATCGTTAGTGGAGCGTTGTAGGCTGGTGGCCTCTAGGCAAGGTGATAGGTGGGAGGTAGAGTTGGCCACTGGGGCCAAGATGTTAGTAGATGCTTTGGTTCAGGATTGTGAGATATCTTTGGGGGCCTTCACTACATTATGCGACCTTAGGGTTATGCCTTTAGGATCCTATGGTGTAGTTTTAGGCATGGATTGGCTTGTAGCTCATAGAGACAAGCTAGATTGTCGCCGAAAGATGATTAGTTGTTTAGATGATCATGGCACACCAGGCGAGGTAGTGCACATTCAGAAGCCCACGACAATTCATATGATATCCACTTATCAGCTGAAGCACTGCATGCAGAAGGGATGTCCGTTGTTTTCCATCATTGTTAGCAACAGGTCAGAGGATGAGCCAGAGGTGTCATTAGATGACCATCCTATCTTGAGGGAGTTTTCTGATGTCTTTCCACCATAGTTACCAGGTATGCCACCTCGCAGAGAGGTAGACTTCCACAATGATCTAGTACCGGGTGTTGAGCCAGTGTCTCGTGCACCCTACAGGATGACCACACATGAGCTCACGAAGTTCAAGTTGCAGTTAGAGGAGTTGCTTGAGAAGGGGCACATCCAATGTAGTATTTCACCATGGGGCGCACTGGTCATCTTTGTGAAGAAGAAGGATGGGTCTCTTCGTCTGTGCATAGATTATAGGTAGGTTAATAAGGTGACGGTGAAGAACTATTATCCTTTGCCTAGGATTGATGATCTTTTTGACCAGTTGCAGGGAGCTAGGGTGTTCTCTAAGATAGACCTGAAGTCTAGTTACCATTAGTTACGCATCACAGAGGTAGACATCCATAAGACTGCCTTCCAGACTCACTATGGCCACTATGAGTTCACTATGGTACCCTTTGGCTTGACGAACGCCCCTGCAGTGTTTATGAGTCTCATGAACGGGGTGTTCCGTACTTACTTGGATCGGTTTGTGATTATTTTCCTTGATGATATTTTGATCTACTGATGGACTGAGGAGGAGCATGAGGGGCACTTACGTTAGGTTTTGTAGTGCTTGAGAGAGCAGTAGCTCTTTGGCAACATGGCAAAGTATGCCTTTTTCAGATCCAAGGTGCAGTATTTGGGGCACATCTTGTTTGGCAATGATATCTCCGTAGATCCATCGAAGATCAGTGCTATTAGAGATTGGCCAGCACCCACCAGTGTGACAGAGGTCAGGAGTTTCATGGGATTAACCAAGTATTACCATAGATTTGTAGAGGGCTTTTCTAGGATAGCGCACCCCATCACTTCGCTTCAGCGGAAAGGGAAGAGCTTCACTTGGACTGAGCAGTACAAGAGGACCTTTCAGGTCCTCAAGGAGCGTCTTATCAGTGCTCCCATCTTAGCAGTTTCTGATCCAGCAAAGGATTTTGTGGTTTGTACTGATGAATCACTTGAGGGTTTGGGAGCCGTACTTATGCAGGGTGGTAGAGCGATTGTGTATGAGTCACGAAAGCTCAAGACCCATGAGATGAACTACCCCACTCACGATTTAGAGCTCGCAACAGTGGTTCATGTACTAGTTCATTGGAGACACTTTCTATTGGGTCGTCACTTTGAGCTTCATTCAGATCACCATAGTCTTCAGTACATATTCACGCAGGCAAATTTGAACATATGCCAACGGCGTTAGATGGATTTTCTTTGTGAGTACGACTTTGATGTCCACTACATCAAAGGGAAGGAGAACGTGGTTGCCGACGCATTGAGTCTGAAGCGCGATGAGATACTGACCTTGACTTTGAGTGTGGACTTGAGAGGACACATCATTCAGCATCTACCTGAGGATGAGTGGTTTCTTGAGGTGCAGTAGGAAATCCAGTCACAGAGGGCCCTTGTGGGTAAGTTTGCAGGATATTCCCTTGAGGCTACTTAGACATCGACAATGCATCTATGTACCCCGTGCAGGTGACCTACGTGTAGTATTTCTTTCAGAGGCTCACAGAGCACCTTATGCAGCACACCTGGGGGTGAAGAAGATGCATGCTGACTTGCGACAATTGTACATTGGGCGGGTATGAGATGAGATATTGCAGAGTATGTTGCTCGATGCCTTGAGTACCAGAGGGTCAAGGCTGAGCATCAGCATACAGCATGTCTTTTATACCCTCATGAGATACCTGAGTGGAAATGGGACACCATTTCCATGGATTTCATTGTTGGTCTTCCTATGTCATCTCGCCACCATGATGCCATCATGGTGACGGTTGACAAGTTGACCAAGGTGGCACATTTCTCACCGGTACACATGACGTACAATGCACTATCAGTGGCGAGAGTATTCTTGGATGAGATTGTTAGATTACATGGAGTACATCACCATATAATTTTTTATAGAGACTCAGTGTTCACATCAGCCTTTTGGAGGGCATTATAGTAGGTGTTGGTCACACAGCTCAACTTCAGTTCAACTTATCACCCAGAGATAGATGGGCAAACAGAGAGGGTGAATCAGGTTTTAGAGGATATGCTCCATATGTACATTATGGATCACCAGTCTAGATGGGAGGAGTATTTGTATCCATTTGAGTTTGCCTACAATAATGGGCATCACAGCTCATTGGGTATGCCTCCTTTTCAGGCCTTGTACGACAGACCTTGCAGGACACCGTTGAGTTGGGATCGTGTAGAGGACAGGGTTGCTATTGGGCTAGAGCTAGTACATGATATGGAGCAGCAGGTGACCTTGATTAGATAGAGACGTCAGGAGGCACATGATTGACAGAAGAAGTATACTGATGCTAAGAGATTAGATCAGAGCTTCTCATTCGGTGACTGTATTTTTTAGAGTGCGGCCACACAAGAGTCTAATCCATTATGGAAAGGGCTTTAAGATCGCACCAAGTTTTGTTGGGCCTTTTGAGATCTTGGAGTAGATAGGACTCGTAGCCTACCATCTAGCCTTGCCACCTAGCCTGTCGCGCATCCACGATGTTTTTCATGTATCTGTATTGCGACGTTACATATATGATTTATCTCATGTATTGGATTGAAGTGCTCTACAGATAGAGGCAGACGGGCAAATGGCTTTGGAGCTAATTCACATATTGGCTTGTCAGACACTGGGCCTTCGAGGTCAAGAGCTAGACCAGGTTAGGGTTCAATGGGACAGGTACGATGAAGTCACGATGACATGGGAGGATGCAGCTAGATTGAGGGCACTTTATCCTCACCTCTTTGACGACTTCCAAGAGGAAGTTTAGTCTTGGGGGGGAGGATGCGAGGCCTACTATTTTCACTTCCTTATTTTTGCTCAAGTCATATTACTGTTGGAGACACATTTTAGACTTTTGGGGATTGTTGATCCCTATATGCAGAATTATTAGACTATATGCTTTTATTTTGGTTAGTTATGTTTAGTATGTTGTGATGAGACTAGATCCTGATTTTTATTCACTGATGATGATTTGACATGTGATACGCATTATGATATTATTTGAGATACTAGTTGTGAGATTATGCTATGGATTTATTATGTGATTTTATCTTGAGATGGATTATAAAAAATGTAAATTATGAATCTAATTATGATGTGATTTTTATGATGTTTTATTTGATTATGCGATGGTGTGAGTGTATGTTTTTCCTTGCTTTGGCTATGATTACATGATTGGATTAATCATTTGTTTAAGTGTGCAGGTGTTTTAACCAAGCCATGGATAATCAGAGATTATCCCACACATTTTGTGAAATCCTGTGTTAAGCCAATCTAGTTCCAAGAGGAACCAAGATCATCTGTGTTAATGCATGATGATTTTTCGTAATGTTGGTGTAGGGTGTCATTTGGGCTAGGTCTACCTATTTTTAGTTGATTTTATATTGGTGTTGTAAAGGTGTAATGTTTAATTGATTTCATTTTTAAGTTTTTATTTTGTGACCCATTTTCATGTGATTTTAATCATCCTATGGTGCTCAAATTGGGTTAAAAGTGACTCTAGGTTGTACCCCTAGGGTCTAGCGACCATTTGAGCTTGTCTAACCCTAGGATAACTCCCATTTGGTCACTTAAACTTCACCCTGAAGTAAAGTGACGAAAATAGAAGTTTGGGGAGGAGTGGAAGGTTGGGTCAAACACTCAACCTTATCCACACCTCATTCCAAGCATTGGGGTACCTTGCTTGAAGGCTTGGGGAGTCTTCAAGACCCCTAATTGTGGAGGACCCAACTCCAAGGCTCTCTCACATTAGTGAGAGTACCTTGGGGTTTTGTGGGCTTTCATGGGAGGATAAGATTGGGGCACTTGTTGTACTTACATCCTTTTTGGGCTCCACCTTTCTCTCCCACATGTGTGAGGGAGCACAAGTGGAGGCGGTAAGACTTGGTGGAATGGGAGGGTGACATGTGTCACCCCCACATTCCATGAAGCTTGCAAGTGGATGTGAGGAGGAAGGAGAAGGTGACATGTGTCACCTTCTCATTCCTCAAGGCTCATGAGGAGAGCCTATTTTAATCCCTCTTGAAGAGAGGGAGAGGGTTGTTGATTTTATTACATTTTTCTATTTTATTTGAATTTGGGGAGAGAGTTAGAGGGTTTTTTGGAGACACACTTGGAGAAGGACTTGGAGGTGGAGTTCAAAGGGCTCTACTTCAACTATCTTCCTTGGGCTATTTAAGGTAGGATTCAAGGCTTGATGCCTTTCCTTATGTATGTTACTTTACTTGTGTGTTGCAATGTGAGTGTTTTATGTTTTGTTGTTGTGGAGTTTTGAGGGTGTTTGTAAGAGCCTCTCCATTTGGATAAAATACTCAACATGTGTGGGGTGGGGGAGGAGTGAACCTCCTCGAGGTTAGCTCCTAGTTTTAGTATTTTAGCCTTTAGGGCAAGTTTATGAGTATGAGCATTTTGAATGGCTTGAGAGCCATGGTGAAATATGTGTGATTTTAGTATAAATACTTAGGCTTGAGGCCTTGTTAGTGTTAATTTTTTGAGATATATGGAGTGGAACTCTTGAGTTGAGTGATGTCCACTCCCCTACCCCTTCAAATTCATTTTTATGAGTTTTGTGTTGTGTAAACCATGGGTGTTCTTCATATGTTTTTTTTTGGTTTTGTGTTTTGTTGTGTTGTGAAGTGAAGAATCTTTGTGTGTGGATGAACTCCAAGCTTGGGGGTGACTCATGAGTGAGTCTATGGTAGGGAGGAGAGTGGTATTTTGTGGCTTGGTTCCCCTCCCTTGTTGTATTTTCTTGCAAGTGCTATTGTAAGTTTTGAAGCTTGGAGGAAGAGCATTTTAAGTTTTGTCCTTTGTTGCTATTTTGTCTATTGTAAGCCTTGGCCAAGATTGGCCTTTGTAAAGTTTGTATCTAGAGAGAGAGAAAAAAATACTCTCCTATCCTTGTAATGTTTTAAATGATTCTAATGTTTTAATACATTTTTGGGAAGTTTGTAAAGTACATTAGTTGACTAATTTTAAAAGTTTGTTTCAAGAAAAAAAAGTGTTTGTGCAATACTCTCGCTTCGTATAATGTTTGCAAAAGAAATTTTATTATAGTTTTTCATTTGCATGTGTTTTCAAGAATGAACTATATGTGTTGCTATTTATTTCAAAGAAAAATATGTATGCGGTACCCTTAAGTTTATTTGCAAGCATGTGAAAAAAAAATTGTAGTTGTTAATTTACTTCAAGAGAAAAATAAAATGTGTTGCTGTTTGGAAGTTATAGTTACAAAAGAACAAAAATTATTGTTGAGTTGTAGTTCTCTTTCAAATATATATATATATATATATATATATATATATATATATATATATATATATATATATATGTTAAGATAAAAAAAAGAGCAATTATTTCATGTAATATTTATCCTAATCTTTTATTAGAAAATGATTATATTGACATTTGTGAATATATTGTATGTATATATTTTTATAAAAAAATACATACATATATATATATATATATTATGTTATATATACATTTTTAAAATTTTCTGGAAAATACATTGTCTCTAACTGTTGGAATTGTGATATATATAATATATAAAATACATGTTGGTAGATATTTGTATAGAAGAAAACTGTGTGTTACCTCATGGCTATATATATATATATATATAATATATATATAGCTGGAAAATGTTATTTTTTGAGAAACCTATGTATACATTTTTTCTAGATATATATATATTTATCTAAAAAAATGTTATTTATAATCATTGAAAATTTTAACCTAATTAAATAGATTTTTGACATAATGTGTTTTTTCCCTTAACAAAAAAAAGGCAGGTTGGAGGGTGACGACATCACTGCCACCGCCCCATGGTTTTGGACTGTGTAAGGTGAAGTGGGGGGGGGGATGGACCCCCACCCATCACACCCCCCCACCATTTATTGTTTATAAAAATAAAAACAACACAAAGATTAAAACAACGTTGTTAACCTGTGAATGGGGGGGTTTCACCCCGCGGCAACATCTCTTTTTTTTCGCCGTCCATTACCTTGCACAAAAAAAAATGGTCGTTCAGCCTGCAATCTGTTTCGAAATGCTTTTTATTTTAAATATATATATATACACATTGCGTATATCCATCTAGCTCAAAACAAAAAAAATGTATATCTTTGTTTGTTTTAAACCAGCATGGATATATATATATATATATATATATATATATGTATATACATATATGTATATACATATATGTATATACATATATGTATATACATATATGTATATACATATATGTATATACATATACATATATATACATACATATATATACATATACATATACATATACATATGCTCAAAAATAAGGCTTTTAAAAAAGGGGGGCTTCAAATAAAAATGTGTATATACAATGTATATACCTCTTCTTGAGTGGCAGCCATGGCTGCCCTCCCATTTGACCTGCAACACAAAACAAGTAAATAGTAACAAATGAGAGAAAAGATAAATAGAAAAGAAGAGAATAGGAGAATAACATAGGGTTAGGGTTTTCCTTATCTCATAAGGAGACTTTTTTTAATAGGAGAACTTTTAGGGCTTGTGTGGGTTTTCTTTTATTATTTAAATTTTGGGGAAGATGGACTTAGTTTTTAAAAAAAATTAGTGTTAAGAGTTTTTGTGATAGGTTTAATTCTTGTATAATTTAACCCATGGGAAGGGATTTATGCAAGTGAGAATAGTATTTATTTATTTTCTTGTTTTTATCTTTTAGAATAGGATTTATTTTACCTGGTCTTTAATTAAATTAGTTAGTGGAGAAATTAAATTATTTTGCTTAAACTTTAGTTGGCCTTAGGGAATTATAAATGCTTTTATTTGACCTTTGCGGGAAATTATTTAAATAGGTCAGAAATGATTTATGACGTTTAAATAAAATAATAATTTGGGGTTATTCTATTTTAAATCTTCCTTTAATAGTATTAAATTTGAGCACTTTGAGTTGAGGTTAAATATTTTTACTAAATTAATTTAACATTGTTAATCGACTAGAGAACCTTAGTGCGACAATTTAATTTTCCTAGTGCAAATTATTTTAATTAACAACGTTAGTAGATTTAGGGCACTATTGTGCAAATTCTATTAATTAGAATAATTCCTATTCATGCCCTAGAGGCATTATGCTGCTGGATTTTTCTGGGAATTAGGATTAATTTTCTTAGGTGATTTCAACCTTGTGTAGAGTAAAATTTTAATGTTTTCGCAAGCTAGTCGTTCTGATTTAGTTGTTATTTAATCTTTTAATGCAATAGAACTAGGGTTTGATTTTGACTCGTGTCGAGATCCCTCCACTCACTTAGGAAAACTTAGGGTTTTGATCAATCGATCATAACCCTAATGGCGATGCTTCTCATGTCGCAGTGACCACCTTAGTCAGCTATCATCACGCAGGGGATTGCGCTTGTGATCACATTATGCTAAAATGGATTGACATGTTTATGCCTTATGCGTATTGCCACCGAGCACGCAGACGCATGCGAGGGGGTTTCTAGGGATGCATGGAAATTGTTTTGATATTTCGTGTCATGACCACATGACAAATGTGGACATGACATGTGTTGCATGTCATGACCACATGGGAAATGTGGGCATGACACTAAGGCCCTAAGGGGCTGACCTAATGTCTCGGGGGCTCATGATGGCTTTGCCTACGTATGCATAGCACAGAGACTTCGTAGTTCGAAGACTTGAACATGTAACCACATAAAGGTTGCATACAAATAAAAAACTTTAAGATGATATTCACAAGATAGAGACATCCTCTTAATCTTAGATACACATTTGCAAATCAATCCATACTTACAGGTAGTGGAAGATCAAAGTTTACCTATCTCACAATATACTTGTAAAAATTTTCTAAACATAAATGATCTTCAATCCAATATACAAGTTTCTACTATGCTTTCTAAACATGCAAGGATAATATTAGGTCTTCTTTCAATGTAAACAATATTTATTTCTCCAAGCTAAAATAATAATTAAACGTAGTATAAGCTTTATCTTGTAAGTAAGAACAAATTATAAAGATACTTCAATTCTTTACAATTATCTCTACAATCCTGAATTATTCTAACTAGTTGTGACACTTTTTTTACATACCTATATATACCTATAAGAGAGATTCTCATATAATTCATCTAATACTAAACTAAAGATTACACATATATAGATACTTAAAACATATTATCCTTAGTATAACTGACTTCATTGTTCCAGAAAAGTATAATCGAGACAATTTATTTATTAACAGAGAGGAGACATTAAATATCTACAAATAAAGCAATTTACTTATTACATTATGACAAAAATGCATTCAATATAACCTAACTATATTGTTATGATCTAATGAGGTCCATAAAAACATTGTACCTGCCAATGAAGATCATAAACTAACTATCATGCAGCTTCCATGTATGACTTTAATATCATTTGTAATTTTGTACCAAAACATACATTTCGCCCTAGGCACTTAGAGACAACTCATAACATAAGATAAAAGTTAACCATAAATTAAATCATAAAGGGAAACTGTATTTCATTTTGAACTGAGCAACTATTCAGATAAAACTCTAAATGAAGTAGAGAAAGCCCTAACTAAAGCAAAGAAAAACCCTTGCTAAGATAGAGGAATCACTCACTAAAGAGGTGGAAACCCTAAGTGACAATGTCTTCTACCCTAACTCAAAACATGCAAACATTGATGCTTCTTAATCAATCACATGAGAAATATCAAATATGCAAAGATAATAGTCATACAAACACTTGAAACATCTACCAGATGAGATCAACAAAGGCATCATGCAGGCACCACTCAAGAAAATAAGCTATCATGAGCATGCATTGGCATCCAACATACAAATTAAAAGTCTCATGGTTTCAATAGTAATATTTTCCCTTAACCATTTGAAACAAATCATAACATGAAACCACAATCATCAATGAAAGTCCTGAATAGCATAGAGGTAACCCTAACTGATGCAGAGGAATCCCTAAATCAAGTAGGGAAAACACTAATTAAAGGGAAGGAAACACCAACTGGAAATCTGTTCTATACTAAAAGAAATATGCAAGATTGCCACTTCTTCACTTTCCCCAAGGTCATAGGTTCAACATAAAAGAAAACGCTGAAAATCATATGAAATTTTCTAGCAAATGCATTTGGCAAACTTTGCTAGGATCTCTCTGTTGCTCCATAGTAGTTGTTAGATCTTATAACAAAACATAAAGGATAGGTGAATTCTTGAGATGTTGATGTGGCGACTGTCTTGGTAGACATGCATGCACAGACCAGGCTAATGGAACTTTCAAGCAAATGCGAAAGTCAAGAATTTCAACAACCAATTACCCTTGACCATTTATCCATAGTTTTAATAGGTGCCAAGTAAATGTTTGCTTCTCCATTCATTAAATAAAATGTGACCATAGGGTCCACCAATCATGCATCAGTGAATGGGGAGATTAATGTCAGCTACAAAATTATTGAAGACAAAAATTAATAGGATAATGCTTAGGTCGGCATGCATACAAATCAAAGATGCACAGATAGGGAAATTAATCTGTTTGACAGATCACTCCAAAGATAAGTAAACTCATGTAATGCAATGTCTCCATGATATGCACAAAAGTGGATCTTATGGCATGGATTCCAAGAACATCAGTGCAATGATAATTAGTCTGGATTATTCTATCTAATTTCTAATATGAAATGTAAGAGCTTCAATAATTAGTGAATAAACACTAGGGTGATCTCTAGCCATAAAAGGATTGGCAAAATTTTTCCAACGTCATTTGTTGAGTCATCCAAGTAGACATGCAAGCAGAAAGAGGAAACACAGAGAAATATTCTGAAAGATGTTTTCTCATAAATGAAATTTTTTATGCAAGAAATGAAATATGAAATCAAAACCTTAATGTAAAAAAACAAAACAACATTCATACTTGGATTCCCTCTTCAAATCCATTCTATCTTTTCTTCTCCTTTGAATTTTCATTCCAATCTAGTAGAGACTCCTAGAATTTGCACAAAGAAAACCCCTTCTTCCCATCTACCAGCAGTATCATAAATATTGGATGACCATATGAGCCACTTCTAAAATAAATTCTCTATCTTTGTCCCAGCTAAAGAGCTTTAAAACAAAAAAACTTACGCTCCAAAACAAAATAGAAAATAGAGGCAATAAATTTTCATTACTCCACTTCTCCCACCTTCCCATTTTTTCTCTAAAATTAACCTTTCTTGATTTGAAACTGAAAAGAAATAATAATTCAATATTTCAACTTTATAGAATAATTGCATGTAAACCAAAATATAATAATGAATAAAGAATATTTCTTAAATAGGACAACACAAAATGGCAAATACATGATTTTCTTTTCCACACAATATTAAATTATCTAAATAATTATCTTGAAGAAATATAAGTAATTAATTATTTTTAACAATATCAATAATTCTATTATTATTTTTAATAAGCAGAATTTAGGTGCCCTTACATATATAGTGATAGCATTTTTTCCAGTCATTAGAAAAAATTGATTGTAACCTGGTATTAAACAAAACTAAAAATTATATCAGAGAGGAAACAAAAAGCAGAGAAGTATTATTTCAAAGACTCCCCATAATTTTTCTATGTGTTTTCTGTAATGTTAGTCATTATGAGTCTTAGTTGCAAATCCTAGGATAGATTAATAACAATATTTCTGTTGAATCTAGGTTTAACTAAATCTTATAAACTGAATTTGAATCTTTGGAAGTGACCACAATATTAAAATTGAACTAAAAAAGTCTCTGAGATCCGTAGGTTCAAATTAGCTATCTAAGCTTGATCAAATTAACATCCAGGAACAAATAAAGTTGATTCTTAACCCACTTTGGAAAAAGTATAGTACAATTGAAATTTTACATGTAAATTAAGCAAGGATCAAGCATCTCCATCCAAAATCCTAATGAAGAAAAAATGGTAAAGTTAGGGCAAAGTTAGAATTTGGCATCCATGAAAAAATGATGCAAATTCCTAACAGAAAAATAGGGCAAAGCTAAAATTTGAAACCTATTCAAAAATGCAATGAAACATAGGGCTAGGAATATATTTCTCAAAACTGTAATGACGAAAAAATGCATCATCAGATATGCTTACACATCATGTTAAGGGCATGTTTTAAAGCATCTTCCCATGTTAAGTTGCTGTCTTACAGTGCAACTTCCCACTTTCAAAATATTTTGATTAACTATTATTTGCAGTATCAATTCTATATGGTTTGATTGTTATTCCATGCGATGATTTCTCTGCAAATCTATCCTTTGAACCCCTTCTAGATAATATAGTTTGATTGCTTGAGATCTTCTCTGCCAAGTGTTTCATCCCAGCCAGATTCTGAAAGGTTCACAACTTGAAATGCATGCTATCAAATAGAAATATATAAAATGTCAGACAAATTGAGTACCATGAAATACATTTGAGTCTGCAGTCTCAAGGTAAAATTAATTCTAATCACATTGTATCAGGAAGCCAAACCGCAATACTATTTCTTCTATTTCTGCAAATTGTTGGAATGCTCAAGGTGAAGACATTCTCTTCTAAATCTTTAGTTCAGTGAATGGTAATGCAATGAGCATTTCTCTTCCATGTTCTATCTGCATCACAGAGTACTCTGTGCTAGAAAGTGGAGTGGAGGGATTAGGGAAGAATGTAAACAAAAAATAGGAATGAATTATCAATACTTTTAAATTAATTTTAAAAAGGTGTTTGCCAATTTTAAATTATATAAAATGAAAGAAAATCTAGGGTAAAACAATGTATAGAACTAAGAGCCGCAACATTTTTCAAACCCTTTTCATTGTTGGATGTTCTACCAATTATAAATCCTAATTTCATTAATATTATTTAAATTTATGATTTTTATAAATTTTTATTATTTAAAAATAAATCCCCTTATAAAAATGTGTAGTTCTAAAATAAAGTATTATTTACTCATATTAATTTGTAATTATTTAAATATTTATTTGTTTAAAGATTAACTAGTGAAAACTTGTTCCAGTGAATTTGCATGCAATGAAAAAAAATCTAGTAGTTACTGACAAGTTCTACAGCATCATGCAAGTAGTAAGTGCTCAAAATCTTTCACTACCAAAAGTCAAGTGAAGTTTTGATCAAAAATATAAACTGAACTATTGGAACTATCTCAAATCTCATGCTGCTGCTTCTAAAAGAAATTTGTAACATTCATTTATTTTCACATTGCATGTTTACCATACCTGCAACTCAACAACTTCTCAATGAAGACAATGGAAGATAATTAACAGAAGAAGAAGCACATACTTATTTGCCCCTAAAATATTCATTTATTTCCATTTCATCCTTCTCCCAAGTCTGTATATTTTTTGGTTGTGTTGAGAGGATTGAATTGGGAAGAAAAAATTTGTAGAAACAACAATGGCTAATCTAGTTTTCCATTACCTCAAAGTCGCCATGACGATTCTTTTTCTTGGGTGGATTTTTATCTGGTTTCTGAGGCCCATATTGAAGCAATGGTTGAAGCCTTTTGAGACTTATGAAAACAAAACAATTTCATCCTCTTATGGACCTACTGGTATGATTTCATCAAAATCCATATATCAAGCAATTTATTAGAGAACCATTAAGATTTCTAATGCTTTCCAAAGAGTTGTAGTAATGCAACTAGGCATTACATAGATATTTGAATCTTTGTGACATTTACCTTTCTATGAAGATGATAAATTAGTTTTTATAAAGGTTGTACATATGTGTTAATTTGTTTATTTTAGCACATAATGTTTTGTTTGGTAAATAGTTATGTTGTGTTCAAAGTGTTTCTTCATTATATTGAATCTGGCATGTTTAGTTCTTACATGTTAAAACCTCTGGTTTCTGGTGACTCCATAGCCACTAATGTCACATTATTCTCCATAATTTGATTGATGCTAGTAATTTACTCTTTACATCATCCTTTAAATGTTTATGATATTTTTTCATGCTTTGCTTCAATGAAGCTTATATATTGATTTCTATTTATGCAGGTTCTGTCGACCTCATTTTATCAGTTCCTATATTTTTGTTAGTTATTTTGGCCTCAATTTACCTCCATGTATCAAGAAACTAGGAAACTACTAGGTAAGATTTTAATCAATTTATTTGTGTTATTTAAAATTATAAATAAAATGATTGAATAATAAGAAGGTAATCTTAAGAACATTATTTTATATGTTAGAATTACTCATATCCAAATCTTTCACTTCAATAAATGATGGATTAACAAATGAAAACTGCTTTTATTTCAGGCCAAAGTGTAAGAATCAAAGAGGTGTATCCAATATTTCGAGGAGGACCTCTTGGAACTGTTGTTATTGGTGAACTCTTCATTCTTCTCTTCTTTCTAGGCTTATTGTTATGGAGCTTCTCATTCTATATTGTTACTAGTCTTCAAGGAGTTAAACAACTAACGTTACCACCAGAGCTCAAACTGTAAGTAACAAATCTACCTGCTATAGGTTAAATAATGAATCCTTTTAAGTTAATTATTCTTTGTAAAAAATTAAAAGTATTGATAATTTGATTGTAAACAATATTTTAATGGAATTCACATTAAATATTTGCAGGTGGCAACTAAATTGCTTTATTGTTGGAGATCGTTTGGGATTATTTTCATCTCTATTTTTGGCTTTCCTCTTCTTTCCAATCTCTCAAGGATCTGTGTTGCTACAATTTCTCAATACATCATTTGAAATTTTAGCAAAATACCACATTTGAATAGCTAATGTCATGATGGTGCTCACTACAACTCATGTGCGATGCTATTATATATTATGGGGGACAACTCATTTACTTGGAACAAAGGTATGTCAAACATATCTATGCTTTTCATTTTAAAATTAAGCTTGCATGCAAAAAAGTATTTTTGGTTACTTAATCAAATATTGTTTTGCATGCATGCATATAATTGTTGTACTTTATTTAAATATCATTCTATTTAATGGTCAAACACTCAATAACAATTTTACAACTCGTCTAAACCAAAAGGTAGTAAATAGTTATCTTATTTTTAATATGACCTTTGATTGCTGAAGTGGATGATGTAAGAGTTGTTAAATAAATCAATTTATTTATAAGATGTTCAACAAAATTTGTGTGCTACAACACAACAAACATGATAGAGGACATATTGATATTTGCCTCACAAAGTTTATTTTTTATTTGAGGCAAATACCAATATGTCCTCTATCATATGAAGCTGTTGGTTTGCTGTGTTGTCACAACTTCCTTCTTTTTGCCACCTTGCTAGGATATTTTTTTAGCCATTTTGGTCCTGTTTTGAGTTTGGGTCCTTTCAAAAACCCTCTTTTACCCATAACAAAAAAAATACCAATATGTCCTAAAAATTACCAGCTGCACCAAAAAAAATATAATTAGAATGTGTTTTTATTGTAATGTGCAGTTTATATCATGGAGGAGAGTAGGATATTCAACTGTAGCGGGAGAGATTGCTCTGTTGGCAGGCTTCATAATTTGGTTGACATCCATAAAACGAATCCGCCATTGCTTCTTTGAAGTGTTTTTTAACACCCATCACTTGTATGTAATATTTATACTCTTCTATGCACTACATGTTGGGGATATTGTATTAGCACTTTTGCTACCTTGGATTTTCCTTTTTCTGCTCGATCGTTACCTCAAGTTGCTACAGTCACGAAAAAATGTGCATGTTATATCTGCTAGAAAATTGCCTTCAGACATGGTTATTGCAAAGCATCCAAGTAAGCATGTATTACCTGTTTCCAATCTTAATCTGAATTTGATCAAGTGCAAGTGCAAACATATGTAATGTAAATGAAAAGATACAACTTTATTTATACTTTTATATTGAATTTAATCCAGGGTTTGACTGGTGACATTTTTTACATATATCACCATTAAAATACACAGGCAAGTCTTCAAGTCAACTAAACAATTTCTATTGATGCAGGTATGATTTACAATGCCCCAAGTGTCCTCCTTTGGAATCTTCCCTTCATATCACATTTGGAGTGGCACCCTTTCAGCATTGTTTCTACTTCAAGCATTCAATGTGATTGATTATCTATATTAATCAAGTGCCAACAAGGTTGGACACAGAAGCTTGACAAGTTCATGGCCTCTCTAAGCTCTATGGTCACTCCTTTGCATCTTCCAATAGCTATTGAAGGTCCATATGGTCCAACTTCTAGTGATTTATTGAGGTAATAACAACCTTTACATTCAAATACTATATGACAAAGTAAGGTTACCAAATACTTATCATGATATTTATCCCATTTTTTCTATTTTTTAAGTCCTGACAATTGTTGGGAATTAAGGTGTCTCAACCTTGGTAATTCCTTGCATTATTTTGATTGTATTTATTTATTCATTACCTATGATGTAAATTAATTGTAAATTCCATATTGTCATCTTGTGGGATGTGGCACGGTGATGTGTCATCCTACATGGAAGATGACAACTTGTAATATTGTCCTCACATGAGGAGATAGGTGTCCCACTTTGTGGTAGGAATATTTTGGCATGTGTCAGCATCTTGGATGTTGTGTAAGGGAATATTGACTATAACGGTCATGATAGATTCCTATGACGAAGTTATGACATGTAAGAGTCAGAAATAGGAGATTCTATGATAGGTGAAGACGTGTCAAAGAGCATCTTTGAAAAAGGCATCTTTGGGCGCCCCAAGGTGGACTATGACATGTTGTAAGAGAATATGCTATTTATAGCCTGTGTATGATAGATTCTCTTACAGCTGTAAGTTGTAACTATTATGATAGAGTCTATGACGGTCGTAAGAGTCGTAAGAGCATTTGTCATAGCCCATTTTGAAATAGACTTTCTCTTTGGGATGGGGTCTATGGACAAGTGTCAAAATCATCTTACAATGTTGACCAAGTGTCCATAGGCATGGGTTTTGGGCCATGAGGTCAAGTTGGACGCCCATTCCAAGATAGATGCAATTTTGCCTTGTATTTTCTATAGAAATAGGTGCTTGGAGGAGAAGATGTATTACATGTTTTACAGGTACTGTTATGCTATCGGATCATCTCTAGATACGAGTGTTGAAGACTCCTACAAGAGCATTGGGTCTGATTTGTATTGTAATCTCTTTGTTTACGTAATACAGTTGAGTAGTGTTTTGGAGTGTGGGGTTTTTCACCCGTAAGGGTTTTCCCCACGTATATCTTGTGTCTCTCTTCTTCTATAATTCTTTCTTCCTTATGTGTTTATTGTAATATCTCATGTTAATGGTTTAATGTTGCTATAATAGTTAGGATAAATTTGAATTTGTACTCTCCTCCCCTCATTAGATTAGTGTAGGAAGTGATTTCGGCACACCCTTTCAGTTGGTATCAGAGCTTGGCCAGTTTTTGGTTCTAGCTGCTGGGTAGGGGTTTTTTGAGCTAATCTTAGGTTGAGTGGGAGTCTTGTGCAAAGTATTCTATATCTTATTGCAGCAAGGAGATGGCAACCACATTCGGAAGGTTAGAGGTTGAGAAATTCAATGGCACTAATTTCGAGTTTTGGAAACTCAAGATGGAGGACCTACTTGTTGATCGTCACCTATGGGAAACCGTATCCGGTGTGAAACCTACAACAATGTCACAAGCTAATTGGGACCTCAAAGATTGGAAGGCTAAGGGTCTCATTAGACTCTATTTAGATGACTTTGTTCTGTTGAACATCCATGAGGAGAAGACAACGAAGGATCTTTGGAAGAAGTTGGGTGATGTTTATCAGGCCAAGTCCTTGGTAAACAATCTCTTTCTAAAAAAGAAGTTATTTTCTTTGAAAATGGAAGATGGAGGATCTATTGTAGATCAAATGAATGCTTTCAACATGATCGTTGCACAGTTGACATCTGTAGGTGTGAAAATGGAGGAAGAGGATTGTTGCATGACCTTGCTTTGTTCTTTGCCGGACTCGTGGGAACATCTTGTGATGGCTATCGGGAGCACCACATCTACTTTCATAATGGATGAAGTGGTATCTTCACTATTATCCGAAGAGATGCAGAGAAAGTCTTCTAAGGCAACCAAAGAGGCTCTTGCAGTTCATGGAAGACCCAAGGAGAAAGGGAAAAAGAAAGACAAGAAAGCTGAGAAGGGCATATCCAAATCTCGCGGGAGATCCAAATCTCCTGGAAAGTCCAAGGCTCTCCATTAGAACTGTGGCAAGTTTGGACATTTCTGAAAGGAATGCAAAGAGGAGAAGAAAAAGAAGAAGAAAGCTCCTGATTCAGATTTTGACAAAGATGATGGTGATGTCTTCATTGCAGCCCTAGCCACCCATGCATCTGATGATGTGTGGTTGATTGATTATGGTGCATCTTTACACATGACCTCGCATTGAGACTGGTTTACTAAGTATGAAGAGTTCGATGGTGGAAGGGTGTACCTTGGAGATGACTCTCATCTAAAGATTGTTGGTCGTGGAAGAGTCTCAATCTAATTCCCTGATGGACGAGTGAAGGGGATCACTGGAGTTATGCACATTCCAGGCCTTGCATAGAACCTACTTTCTGTAAGTATTTTGAATGATGCAGGTGTGTAGGTTGTCTTTTCGAAGGATGGATGCAAGATGACAAGAGGATCTATGGTGCTTGCGAAGGGTACTTTGTTTCAGCTGGAGGCATGCACTTCATAGTACAATAGTTCTTCTGACTCAAGGAAATGAGCTAATGTCACTTCATCCCCACCATCTGAATATGCAGTGAAGAAATCTGTTGTAACCGGTTCCGATGGTAGTGCACATGCAATGGAAGCCAAGCTTCCTGCTGAAAAGACTATGTTATGGCATTTGATATATGGCCACATTTGTGAGAAGGGTCTACGTGCCCTGAAAAATGAAAACCTCATTAAGGGGTTAAATGATTGTAATCTCAAGTTCAACTTTTGCGAACATTGCATTTATGGAAAACAAAACCGTGTTTAGTTTTACTCTAGTTCTCACAAGTCTTTTGGTGTATTGGATCTAATTCATTCTGATGTGTTTGGTCCTGTGAATGTTCCTTCGATTTAAAAATCTATATATTTTGTATCTTTCATAGATGATTACAGTAGAAGGACATGGGTTTATTTTATCAGAAGCAAGACTGAAGTCTTTAGTCGGTTTAAGGAGTTAAAGCCTTTGCTGAAAATCAAACTTGTAAAAAGATTAAGTGTTTGAGAACTGACAATGGTGGTGAGTTTTGTTCGGTAGAGTTTGATAAGTTCTGTAAGGAGCAAGGGATTTAAAGGCATAAGACAACTCCATACACCCCACAGTAAAATGGAGTTGCAAAGAGGATGAACAGGACACTGATGGAGAAGGCTAGGAGTATGCTTAGTGGAGAAAGCCTCGAACAAAAATTTTGGGCTTAAGCTATTGCCATTGCTTGCTATTTGGTAAACAGATCTCCTACATCAGCTCTTGTTGGCAAAACACCTATGGAGGTGTGGTCTGGTAAGAAGCCTTTAGTAAGGCATCTTCATGTTTTTGGTTGTGAGGCATATGCACATGTGCCTAGGGAGAAAAGGTCTACGTTGGAGAACAAGGCTGTTAAATGTATTTTCATTATCTATGGTGTCAGTGTGAAAGGATAAAAGCTTTGGGATCCCGTGACTAAGAAAGTGCTATATAGCAGAAGTGTTATCTTTAGAGGGTTAACACCTTCTTCTGTTGTTCTACAACCAGAATAGTTAGAAAAGAAAGAAGATCGCACGGTTCAGTTTCCTTCTACCCCTGAGAAGACTGAATCGATAGACCCTATGAGTTCTGATGATGAGGAGAGCTCTAGTAGCTCTGGAAGTAATGAAGAAGAAGTAGAACCTCAACCTTAGCCATTGAGGAGGTCTACACAAACAAGAAAGCAACCTGATAGGTTTGGTTATTCATTACTTGATTCTAGTTGTGCTTTTGCTTTACTTTCTAACACTTATGAGCCTAGAACTGTGAGAGAGGCTATGGGAATGAAAGATGTAGGTTCCTGGAAGGAGGCCATGGAGGATGAGATGGCTTCTTTGGAAAAGAAAAAAATATGGGACTTGGTGCATTTGCCTAATGGATGGAAACCCGTTGGTTGCAAATGGGTGTTTAAGAAGAAATTCAGTGTAGATGGCAGTCTTGAAAAGTGCAAGGCTAGATTGGTTGCGAAGGGGTACTCACAAGTGGATGGAATTGATTATGGTGAAATTTTATCTCCCGTTGTAAAGCTAACATCCATTAGATTTCTATTATCTCTTGTAGCTGCTTATGATTTAGAGGTAGAACAGATGGATGTGAAGACAACTTTCCTTCATGGTGATTTGGAGGAAGAAATCTACATGTCACAGCCAGAGCATTACATAGAGAAAGGTAAAGCAAATTTGGTTTGCAAGCTTAAGAAGTCTTTGTATGGTTTGAAGAAGTCTCCTAGGATGTGGTACTTGAAGTTTGATGCCTCTGTGTTGTCAATTGTTTATCTGAGATCGAAATCAGATCATTGTGTGTATTACAAGTTTGACAATGATCGCATTCTCATTATTGCAATGTATGTTGATGATATGCTGTTGATTGGGAATGGTAAGACTATGATTTCTGATTTGAAGTCTCAGTTGTCAGCATAGTTTGAGATGAAAAATCTTGGGGCAGCTAGGTACATTCTGGGAATGGAGATCAGAAGAGAAAGAGCAAACATAAAACTTTGGTTAAGCCAGAGTAAGTATGTGAAGACCGTGTTGGACAGGTTTAGCATGGCAGATTGTAGACCAGTGAGTGTTCCTGTTTCATTGAGAACAAAGTTATCTATTAGTGATTGTCCAAATTTCGTAGTGAGGTGGAGGACATGAGTAGAGTACTTTATCCTAGTGCTATTGGCAGTTTGATGTATGCTATGGTCTGTACAAGACCAGACATTACCCAAGCAGTGGGAGTCCTTAGTCAGTTTATGGCTAATCCTAGACAGATAGATTAGGATGCAGTTAAGAGAGTGTTTCAATATTTGAGGGGTACTTCTGAGTATTCCATATGTTATCATGGTAATGCTATAAGACCTCCACATTCAGTTTGTATTCATGGATTTGTGGATTCTGATTGGGCAGGTGATATTGACAACAGGAGATCCACCAGTGCATATGTGTTCACAATGTTTGGTGGTGCAATTAGTTGGATGAGTAAGTGACAACCTGTGGTTGCTTTGTTTACTACAGAAGCTGAGTATATGGCTGCAACTCATGCTTATAAGGAAGCCATTTGGCTTAAGAGATTATGTTTAGATATTGGTGTTGATGTAGGTCAAATTACGATCAGTTGTGATAGTCAGAGTGCAATTTACCTTGCGAAGAATCTAACTTTCCATGCCAGAACAAAGCATATTAATGTACAGTTTCACTTCATACGAGACATGGTAGAGGATGGGAAGGTAAATTTGGAGAAGGTAGATACTTTGAAGAATGTTGCAGATGCATTGATAAAGCCAGTGGGCACAGAGAAGTTCAGATGATGTTCGGAGTCTATGGGCCTCTCGACCTATAGCAGGTAAATCATGTTATTCTATTGCCTCTTACAAGGTGTTCAACAAGTGGGAGAATGTTGGAAATTAAGGTGTCTCAACCTTGGTAATTCCTTGCATTATTTTGATTGTATTTTTTTATTCATTGCCTATGATGTAAATTAATTATAAATTCCATGTTGTCATCTTGTGGGATGTGGCACGGTGATGTGTCATCCTACATGGAAGATGACAACTTGTAATTTTGTCCTCACATGAGGAGATAGGCATCCCACTTTGTGGTAGGAGTATTTTTCCATGTGTCGGCATCTTGGATATTGTGTAAGGGAATATTGACTATAACGGTCATGACATATTCCTATTACGAAGTTATGACATGTAAGAGTTAGAAATAGGAGATTCTATGATAGGTGAAGACATGTGTTGAAGAGCATCTTTGAATCTTTGGGCACCCCAAGGTGGACTATGACATGTTGTACAAGAATATGCTATTTATAGCCTGTGTATGACAGATTCTCTTACAGCTGTAAGTTGTAACTGCTATGACAGATTCTATGATGGTCGTAAGAGTCATAAAAGCATCTGTCATAGCCCATTTTGGAAATAGGTGACCTCTTTGGGATGGGGTCTATGGACAAGTGTCAAAAGCATCTTACAATGTTGACCAAGTGTCCATAGGCATGGGTTTTGGGCCATGAGGCCAAGTTGGACGCCCATTCCAAGATAGAGGCAATTTTGCCTTGTATTTTCTATATAAATAGGTGCTTGGAGGAGAAGATGTATTACAGGTTTTACAGGTACTGTTATGCTATCAGATCATCTCTAGATACGAGTGTCAAAGACTCTTGCAAGAGCATTGGCTCTGATTTGTATTGTAATCTCTTTGTTTACGTAATACAGTTGAGTAGTGTTTTGGAGTGTGGGGGTTTTCACCCATAAGGGTTTTCCCCACGTATATCTTGTGTCTCTCTTCTTCTATCATTCTTTCTTCCTTATGTGTTTGCTACAATATCTCATGTTAATGGTTTAATGTTGCTGTAATAGTTAGGATAAATTTGAATTTGCACTCTCCTCCCCTCATTAGATTAGTGTAGGAAGCGATTTCCACACACCTAGCTTCCTTTCAACAATGATGATAGAAAATTAAAACTTCAATTAAACTTTTTGTAGCGGTATAGTAATTTAAAATAAAAATACTCTTTTTTTCTTTTTTACGGAGAGGAATTGATGGTTTATTCCAGCAACCTAGAGCTTAGCTCTTACAGGACAAGCCCCCCTATAACCTCTCAAGTTGTGTGTAAGTGACCCTCTTCCACACCGTGGGCAAATTGAATCAAACCCACTACCTGGTCTATCTAAGAGGGCAACCAAGACAGAGTGGACTGACCCCAAGGGTCAAATAAAAATTGCTTTCTTAATATATTTATTGTTCTACAATTATGTTTTGGGTAACTCTCTATAATTATCTATTCATTTATTTTTTATAATTCCAATTCTTTTAGAAAAAGGTGCAATTTAGTAGTTTTCTGGTGTATTTATAGCTTTTTTCAATAAACCATTTTATTTTCTTATTTCCATAGATTTTTTAAATATCTAAAATCTACATTATAGAACACTTGTAAGAAAATTGTTACCTTTATTTGAAAACCCAATTGAAAATTCTTGACAACTTTGGTAGTATTATAACAAGATTAAGAATAAAAAATTCCTCTTCAAGATTAAGAACAAGTTAAAATTCCTGTTGAGTTAAAAATTCCCAAATAGGCCTAATTTCAATTCCATATTTGTTGTGGTTTTTAGGTACGAGGCATTGATACTGGTTGGTGGAGGTAGTGGAATAGCCCCAATGTTGAACATTTTATTAGAAACACTATACCGTCATAACATGATAAACCAAAATCATGCTCCGAGCAACATCTTAATCATCTAGTTAGTCAGAAAAATAGAAGAATTGTGCATCTTAAATTTGGTATCACTGAGAACAATATGTCCAAACTATTCTGATTACTTGAAATTAGATGTGCAAGCATATGTAACAAAGGAATGAGCCCCAAATCCTAAAATATCCTTAATAGACCTAGAAGTGATGACATCACCCAATAAAACTTGTTATAACAATTACAAAATCAAAGAAGCAGAGGAGGCAAAAACAAATTCAAGTTGTGTCTGTTGTATAAAAAGCACAAACAATTCTTTGTGGCAGGGAGTAATAGTTGCTTCTGCATTGCTAGGATATCTCCTAATGATGGCCCTATTTGATCGCTACTACATAAATCAAATACATGATGCCTCTTATGATTTCTACCCATGGTGGGCTTGAGTTATATGAGGCCTACTTTTATCTCACCTTCTATTTCTACTTATGATACTTATCATATGGACTATATGATGGACATGGGGACATTTTGGGGATTGCTGATCCTGTCATCTAGATATTCATTGACTTTATATTATGCTTTGATTAGTTAGATGGATTATGATATGATGATGTTATAGCTTTGCATGTTAGATTACATTTGATTCTATGATGTTTAATGCTATATTGAATTGAATGCAGTTGAATTGTTTAGTGATGATTGAATTGATGGAATCTTATGCAGTGTATGATCCTGATTATATTTTGTGAAATGAGAATGATTTGAGAATCATGTAAATATTAGCATGTGTTATACTTGAGAATATAGGTGCTTATGTGATTTATGTTTGTGTGTAATTCATTTCTCTTTAGCTATATATATCTTGTGCTATTGATGTGTTTGTGTAGTGTGTAGGTATTTTCCATGGCCCCTGGAAAATCAGAGGTCAAACAAATAACCCTATGTAGTAGCCATGTTAAGCCAACCTAGTCCCTAAGGTGGAATAAGGTTATTTGTGATTGAGTATGATGTATTGTGTTGTCTTTTAATTAAAGATATCTTTGTAAGGTTTCACCTTTTGATTTATCACCTTGAAGTGTTGTAATGTTGTATTGTTTGAGTTGCACAATATTGGTGTTATATATTTATGAGCCCTTTTTAAGTGGATTTATGAGCCCCCTTGTGTTAATTATGGTTAATTAATGACCCTAGGTCATACCCCTAGGGTCTAAGGCCATTTTGAGCATGTTAACACTTGGTGTAACCCTTGTATGGTCACCTTAACTTGCCCCTTGAGTAAAATGACGAATTTAGGAGATGTGAAAGGTGGTTGGCAAGTCACCATTGCACCTTAACTAACCCCACTCACCTAGGGTAAGGTTACCTTTTCCTTTGAGTGCTTTGGAAGCTTCCAAAGCCTTCACTTGTGTGAGACCTCTTCCCTATGCTCTCACACATGTGTGAGAGCATATGTGGGAGAGTGTTTAGCATAGTTGAATGAGAAGGTGACAAGTGTCACCTTGTCATTCTTGTGGGGTCTCCCATGTGTGATCCCCTCTCCCTATGCTCTCACACATGTGTGAGAGCATTTGTGGGAGAGTGTGTAGCTTAGTTGAATGGGAAGGTGACAACTGTCACCTCCTCATTCTTTTGGGGTTATAAAAGGGTTGTGTGGATGAAGGAGAAGGTGACAAGTGTCGCCTTCTCATTCATCAAGGCTTGTGGGAAAAGCCTATTTATCTCTCTTTGTAAGAGGGGAAGGGTTCTTTCTTTTTGCATTTTTATTATTGACTTTGGGGAAGGAGAGCTAGACTTGGAGAAGTGGGAATTATTGGAAGGATCTTGGGGAAAAGCTCTTGGAGTTCTTCACCATCATCTTTCAACACTTGGAGTTTGAGAGGTAAGCTCTCAAGGATTAAAGCCTTCATTTACCTTATTTATTTGCTTATTTTAAGGATGTTAAAATGTTTGTTGTGTTCTTGAGTTTATTATTTGTGTTGTATGAGTTTATGGGTTGTTTTGGTGAGCTCTCCATGTGAGAGAGCTCACCTTTTAATGGGTGAGAGGTGTGAACCTTCTCGGGGATAACCCTCTTCTTTTGGAGGTGTTTGATGGCCATGGGCCTTATTTGTGAAGTTTTTGGTGTTATGGTTATGGCAAGAGTGCCTTTGTGATATTTTGGGTATAATAAGTTTATAAGGGCAAGAGGCCTTAAGATTTGAGCATATTTTGGTTTGGAGTTGTTATGGTTTTCCCCTTGAGTAGAGAGTTGTCAACTCTCTCACCCCTAAAATCCATGTTAAATAGATTTCTTTTGTTAGTTACATGGGAGGGTGTTGATGTGTTTTATGAGTGTCTTTGTGTAAATCCTTGTGTTGTGCATGAAATTGGTTATTTGGATGCCTCCTAGCTTGGGGATGGCTTTCTTGCAAGCCTAAGGTTGGGAGGTGAGCTCTCCATGGGCTTGGAGAACTTCTTTTGTGTTTTGATAGGTTTTGTGGCTCTTGGAGGGATACTTGGAGTTTTGGAAAGAATAATGGATTTTTTTGGTGTAATGTAAAAGTTAAGGCATTATGTTGCCTTGGCCTATTTAGCCATGTAATAGATTTGTGATTGTTATGAGAGTTATTCTCTCTTAAGGGTTTTTGTTGGATTTACATTCCTTGTAATAATATTGGTTCTTTTTTTAAATAAAAAAAAAGTATGGTATCAAAGTTGTTTTTATGGGATCTTTGAAATAATGAAAATGGGTGTGTTAAAGCCTTACTTTATTGATTCATTTGGAAATATTATGTATGGTGAAAAATAAATCTCTCTCTCACTCCCTATTTTGTTTGTTAAAATATTTGCTTGGAAAGAGAAATAAAAAAATATATTTATATGCTTGTTGCAATAGAAAAGAAAAGAGAGTAAATAAATCCCTTGTGATTAAATGGAAACTAGTTTGTTCATGCATAGAGTAGAAAATCTATATTCTTATTTGTTATTGGAAGAAAGAGAATTATTCATCCCTTTAAAAGTTATTTTGTGATATATATATATATATATATATATATATATATATATATATATATATATATATATATATATATATATATATATATATATATATATCCTTGTTTAAACATTTTAGCTTACTATTTTTTAAAACTTTATTTCTCTGTAAAAAAAAAAAAGAGAGAGAGAGCAATTATAATATATATATAAATTAGGTTATATTGTTGCAAGTTTTAAAATTAATAGAAAAGTGTTTAAAAGAAAATAGGATCGAACTTAGGGTTTTGTTTTTAATTATTTTAAGCTCAAAACAAAAAAAAGTTTGTAGGAGGCCGAACCCCTGGCCTGCGCAGGGGCAGAGTCGAGGGTGGCCTGCAGGTGGGGGTTTGGGACCCCCATCCCCGGCCTGGTTGTGTCATCCGGGGGTTAAACCCTGTTTGCCCATATTATATGCAGTGCCTCCATAGAATAAAATCTAAATCTCTGTTAAATGATTTGAAACCATGTACGATTTAAGATATTTCTACTCTATGCAAAGCCTGCAATATATATATATATATATATATATATATATATATATATATATATATATATATATATAAACTCCTGTACATAAATAATAATCTCTGTGTATATTTTATTTAAAAAAAAGGGTAATTGTCAAAACAATAACCATGGTTATTAGATTTAATTTAGAATACCTTATACATGGTACGAAAACAAAATAGAAAACTGCAGAAATTAGTATAGAAACTTGTGGATTGAAATGGGGAACAAAAGTTAGAAAATAAATAATAGGTTAGAAAATAAAATAAATGAACCTGTAGAAAACATGAGAGGAAATCATATAATTGAAAACAAATAAACATTTCTTTGAACCTTCTTTGGGGAAAATACTTTCCACTTGGGAAAGTACTTTCCCATTTTCCCTCTCCACCTTGAAACCTGCAACCAATGAGAAAACTAAAGTTAGTTTGTGAGTGCAAATGAGATTTTTTATAAACCTTATTCTAGGGTTTGGTGCCCTTAAGTTTAGGAGAGTATTTTGAAACTTAAACCTAGTTTAATTAATTAAACCCACTTAGTGAGTGGGATGGGTTTTTGGACTTTAGTGGTTGTGTTATTAATGTATTAAATAATTTTATTTTAATCCTTTCAAACCCTTTTATCAAAGTGAGTGATTTAAATGGTTAGATTTTATTTAATTAAAACCTTTAGTTAATTGATTAATTTTATTGCTTTGAGTAAATGTTGGCATATTTGGAGTATTCTACTTTATTTAATGTATTTAATTTTGTTTTAAATTTGAAAAGGGTTATAGTGAAAGCTATTATTTTTATTTAATTTTCTCTCCTCCCATAGTTGATGAGATGGCATTATGCTGTCAATTTTTTCCTAGATTAGAGATAGGATTATTTAAATAATCTAATTTCTGTATTTACCTTACCACTTTAATTAATTGTTAAGTGCTTTAATTATTGGCTTAGTTGATTTATTTAATGTTAATTTAAGTTGGTAGTTTAATTCTAGGGTTAGGTTTCGATTCATATCGAAATCGTACCACCTCACCTAGTAAACCCTAGGGTTGGATTCTGAAATGGAAACCACCCCTCTTAGCGTCGCTCCTCGCGACACACACCCCTTTAGTGGCTATTGTCTCGTAGGGATTGTGAAAGGAGTTTCACATTATTCCATTTGTGATTGACTTCCTCGCCTTCAGGCGACGTGCCTAACGTTGGTTGTGGATGCAACTACGTTATGTGCGTGTGTCACCGAGCATGCATGATGCATGCGAGGGGGTTTTTAGAGTTAGGTAGGAATTTTTTTGATAATTCATATCATGACCACATGTCAAATGTGGACATGACATGTGGTTATTGTGTCATAACCACATGGCAAATGTGGGGATGATATTTGGTATTAGAGCCCAAGTTTAAACACTGGACATTGAGGGCATATTATTTATTCTACAATTTTGTTTTAATTTTAGGCACCTTGTTCCTATAGGATGCCACCTAGATCCAGGAGAGGATGCTCACATGCTAGTGAGCCTAGAGGAGCTAATTCATGAGCTACTCGATCTGCATCACTATCCGTAGTCTAAAATTCAAAGGCACCTCCTAATATTGGACCTCAAATACTTCAGACACTTCAGACCATTCTAGCGAGGCTACCACTAGTGGTGGATGGACCACGTGTAGAGACTACAGTGACATCAGCTGAGGGTCAAGCACTAGCTTAGAGAGAGCACAACAGGAGTCCACCACAACACTGTGAGGATCATGAGGAGGAGGTCGTAGTGGATTCAGTTCATTATGATCCATTTGGATATGGGCAGTAGGATGAGGAAGAGGTACCAGTTCGAGGACACCGCGACCATGGAGATCCTATTAGGGATTTTCTTCGGCTAAATCCACCTACCTTTGTGGGTACTATAGAGGGATCCGAGGCTAAGGCTTGGCTTATTAGTTTGGATCAGTGCTTTGCGTTGCATTCTTATGGGAGCAACAAAAAGGAACGAGTCGCAGTTAATTTGCTATGCGACGCAACAACTATATGGTGGTACACTGAGGAATGCAAGCACCACCTCTCCTTAGACACTCTTTCTTGGAGCACTTTCCTTGAGCACTTTAAGGTGCGGTACCTTTCAGAGCATTATCGACAGTGCCGCATCGACGAGTTTCATTACTTGCAACAACGGGATCCACAGTGGCACAGTATGAGAGTAGATTTGTAGAGTTGTCACATTACGCTTAGTATCTTCATGATGAAAATCTTCTTGTTAATAGGTTTATCAGAGGCTTGAATCTTGGGATATCAAGACCAATATGCATGGCAGATCCCCAAACTATGAGTGAGGTTGCCGAGAAGGCATATATTGCTAAGGAGATCTATGGGTGAAGTCATGGGTCGCGTTCACAATTTCAAGACCGTAACCAACATCAAGACCAAAGTTTCCATATCCCCCCACCACCTCAGAGGGGTAGTTTTAGATTTACATCCTTACCTCCTAGGCCTCTGCAATAGCATTAGTAGCATCAGCAACAATAGAGGTCTAGACCCTAGCAGAGATGACAGGGTGGTCACAATCAAGGATGGCACTCGTAGGGTCCGCACAGAGACCAACGTCAGCAGGCACTGGCTGCAAGACTAGCATGGCCACATCGGTCTTTTAGAGACTCACAGAGTAGTGTAGGATGGTTTGGGGCTCAGTAGTCTAGCAAGACTTAGTCAGTGCACATTCAGACTCGAGGAACTTGCTACGTATATGGTGGCATAGGGAACTTGGCTAGAGAGTGTCCATCGAGTTTTATAGTAGGAGGACAACAGACCGGAGGTTTTGAGTAGACATTTGGAGACGTGGGTAGATCCCATCATGTATTTGTAGCAGTTGATAACTGCTAGGATGACTTTTAGGCCTCCATCATCGAAACATCAGGTACTATTGGAGATGTTCCTATTACTGTTTTGTTTGATTACAGAGCTACAGACTCCTTTATTTCTCCATCGTTAGTGGAGCATTGCAAGCTGGTGGCCTCTAGGTAGGACATTAGGTAGGAGGTCAAGTTAGCCACATGGGCCAGGATGGCCGTAGATTTAGTAGTTTGATATTGTGAGCTAAAACTTGGAGCCTTCACTACAGTTGTAGACCTTAGGTTCATACCCTTAGGGTCTTATGGAGTGGTGTTAGGCATGGATTGACTTATGGATCATAAAGCCAAGCTCGATTATCGCTTGAAGGTGATAGGTTGCCTCGATGACCATGGCACAACAGTAGAGATTGTGGGCATTCAGAAGCTCGTAGTAGTACATATGATTTCCGCTAAACAACTTAAGCATTGTATGTGGAAGGGATGTCAGATGTTTGCGATCATAGTCAGTGATAGATCAGAGGATGAGCCAAAGGCTTCACTTGATGACCATCCCATCCTTAGAGAGTTCAGATATGTTTTTCCACCTGAGCTTCCAAGGATGCCACCTCGTAGAGAGGTAGATTTTCACATTGAGCTTGTACCAGGTGCCGAGCCAGTGTCTCATGCACCATACAGGATGACTACTCATGAGCTTACAGAGCTCAAAATTTAGGTTTTTCCACTTGATCTTCCAAGGATGCCACCTCATAGAGAGGTAGATTTTCACATTGAGCTTGTACCAGGTGCCGAGCCAGTGTCTCGTGCACCATACAAGATGACTACTCATGAGATTACAGAGCTCAAACTTTAGCTAAAGGAGTTGCTAGCGAAGGGGCATATCTGACCTAGTGTCTCACCTTGGGGTGCACCAGTCATCTTCATGAAGAAGAAGGATGGGTCTCTTCGACTATGTATGGATTACAGGTAGCTAAATAAGGTAACGGTGAAGAACTGTTATCCTTTCCCTAAGATCAATGATTTGTTTAATCAGATGCATAGAGCCAAAGTCTTCTCTAAGATAGACCTAAAGTTTGGTTACCATTAGTTACGCATTACAGAGGCAAATAGTCATAAGACCGCCTTTCAGACTCGCTATGGTCATTATGAGTTCACCGTGGTACCCTTCGGTTTGACGAATGCCCATGCAGTTTTCATGAGTCTCATGAATGGGGTGTTTCACACATACCTAGATCAATTTGTGATAATATTCCTTGATGACATATTGATATATTCATGAACTGAGGAGGAGCATGAGGAGCACTTGTGCTATATTTTATAGTGTTTTAGAGATCAACAACTTTATGGCAACTTGGCGAAGTGTGCCTTCTTTCGTACAAAGGTTCAGTACTTAGGTCATGTTCTATCTAGCGATGGTATCATAGTAGATCCATTGAAGATTAGAGAGATCATGGATTGGCCAGCACCTACCAGTGTTACAGAGGCTAGGAGCTTCATGGGATTAGCAAGTTAAATTTGACGGTTTGTTGAGGGTTTTTCTAAGATAGCTCATCCTATCACTTCTCTTTAGCAGAAAGGGAAGAACTTCTTTTAGATAGAGCAATGTGGGAGGGCCTTTGGGGTCCTTAAGGATCATCTCACTAGCGCTCCTATAATAGCAGTACCTAATCCAGCAGCATACTTCATGGTATGCACTGATGCATCTTTAGAGGGACTAGGTGCAATCCTTATGCAAGATGCTCGAGTGATCATGTATGAGTCACGAAAGCTTAAGACCCACGAGTTGAACTACCCTACTCATGATTTAAAGCTTGCAGCTAAAGTATGAGCTCTTGTTAGATGGAGACACTTCCTCTTAGAACACCATTTTGAGTTGCACTCAGACCATCATAGTCTTCAGAGAGTATGTTGTATGTATCTGTTATTTGCATCTTTGCCTCTAGCATGTGACTGCTACACTTATCTCATATATTCTTGTGAGGTTTTCCTTTATGAGAGTGAAGTTGGCATAGTGTATATATGATTGTCTTGCCTTGGAGGCTGTCTCATCTACTGTTCCATGTGGCATTTTGCTTGACTGTCTCTATGAAACACTTGCAACTTGAATGTGATATAACTATTAAACTTTGAACACCTTTAACACTATGAGAACAATATGAGAAATATCTAGTATAGAGTGTTGCCTCATCTTTGAAATTTTACTTCTATTCCTTATTGCATAGCAAGGCATTGGATGGTATCCCTGCTTTTGATGTATCTCATATGGACATAAGCTCTTGATAACATAGCATGGGGAAGCAACATCTCATGTAATTTGTCCATTACTCTTGATATCATTCTTGACTAAGTAAGAAAGAAGCATGCTAGGCTCAACCCTTGTTGGAGCCACATTTAATTCACATGTTTATTTGTCTTCAAATCATCAACAAAACTTGTTCTATACCTGCACAGTGGACAGACAAGTTAGCATAAAAAAGTACCTGATAGGACTGATTAATCTTCATGATTTCTTCCTGATTTGTGTCATTATCTGATTTGATTTCTCATCTGAATGCATGATGTGATAAGTATATGTCTCTGTTTGATAAAAGCATGCGATAATTTTAAACATCTGGAGCACTAACAGGGTTGTCCCCAAAATTTTACTGGTTCAACTGAAGATGGCTTGGAGTGAACACTGAAGAATGAAGACTTGAAGGCCGGCCTCAATAGCAATCTCCATCATTAGGAAATGATGGATGTTTAAATTTATCATGTGTTCATTTCTTTCTCTTTTATCAAACAGATATATAGCTTGCATGTCTGCAATTGCTTAGTCTAGTTACTCCCATGGCTTGTGTGGGACATATTTGAACACTTCTTTTAAACATGATCAGTTAATTTCTCTTATGCATATGATGTATATGTATTTCCTTTTTCGATCAATGCATGAGATAAAGTAACAGATACTTGAATGTATGTTCAAAACATGACATGAAATAACAGTGCAATACAAAATATCTTTCTTTCTTTTATTCAAAACTGATTAACTAAATAATCAATTTAACTTATAACTCCTGAAAGATCAAACTATGTAGAACAACTGTATTTCCTTGAATGTTTGATTTCTTAACAATCAATTGTATTGTCATGATAACTTATCAGTCCTGATTGGACTGATGGGTTATCCTGACAACTAGATATCCATCTCTACTCTGTCAAGGCACCAACCATTCAATGAATGCATAACTTTAAAGTTTTCTTTTATTCATTTTGAACAATTACACTTAGGTTCAACTAATTTTAAGTGTGAACAAAAAAATAGTAACATTTCTGGTAACCTCTCAAGGGTGTTTGCCTACTAAACAGTTTAGAACCAGTAGCCTAGCCTTTTCATTGGGCATAGAGTCATTTCTACTCTAAATTTAAAGAAATTCTACAACTCACACTAACTAAAAATAGCAGCAACAACTAAATAAAAACTGAAATTAAACTGATTTGCCTAAAACAAAATTAGTAATATGTGTAAAAGTACTTCTTGGAAACAAAACAATGAAACTGAAACTAACTATGCAAAAGCACTTATTTGCAGCATAAGGATGCCTTACTAGTAGCATAACTTGAGGTGAATCCCATTAACTGGGATTGGCAACACCTCACCATCTAACTTAGCAAGCTGAAATGCATTGTGTTGCTTGCATTCTATGATTATATATGGTCCATCCCACATTGCATCAAACTTTGTATGTTGTCCTGGTCTGCTCTTCAGCTCATTCCATTTGAAAACTAGATCTCCTTTATAAACTCTTGGTATTGCCCTTTTATCAAGAGTCTTTTTCATTTGGGGCTTGGTGTACTTCCAATGTTTTGAAGGCCTCTTTTCTGATTTCTTCAAGTTCAATCAGCTGTGCAAGCATGATTTCCATTGGTTGTTCTTCAAATAACTCTAGCTCTTTTATGTAGCTAAGTGTTGGCAACTCCACTATTATTGGTAACTTGGCTTCCTTTCCATATGTATGCACATAGGGTGAATTACATGTTGATCTTTTGGGTGTAATCCTATCAGCCCACAATGCTAACTTTAACTTATCATGCCAAGACCTCTGATTCTCATCAACTTTTTTCTTTATAATCTTAATCAGATTTTTGTTAGTTGATTCAACTTGTCCATTACCTTGAGGGTAATAATTTGATGAAGTATTCAAAAATATGTTGTTTTTGACAGACCAATCAGATATTCTTAATCCAATAAATGCTAAAGCATTATCTGAAATAATTGAGTTAGGAGTTCCAAACGTGGACACTAGATCTTGATAAAAATTTAGGACTGATGTTTCATTAGCATCTTTCAAAGCAATTGCTTCAGTCCACTTAGTGAAATAATCAATAGCAGTTAAAATCCACTTGTGTCCTTGGCTTGAAGGTGGATTGATAGGACCAATGAAGTCCAATCCCCACTTGCCAAATGGTTGTTCCACTTGAATTGGATGCAAGGGAATTACTGTCAGTCTTTGTTTACCTGCAAAAACTGAACACTTTAGACATTTCTTTACCCATTCATGAGCATCTTTGAACATATCAGGCCAATAGTAACCAGCTCTCATAATTTTTAGAGCTATTGTTCTAGCTGTAAAATGACCTCCAACAGGTCCATCATGAAATTCTTCTAGAATCCTTTGAGTCTGATCTGGCTGTACACATCTCAGTAAAACATTGTTAAAATCTCTCTTGTACAAAATTCCATCAATTATAGCATAAGGGATTGCCTATAATCTGTAATATCTTCTTTTAGATCTATCCAGGCCTTGTGGACAATCACCAGTGTGTAGATAATGAATCATATCATGCACCCAACTTGTAGGGGGGTTTGGGACAACAACTATTTCATCATTTTGAAGCACTGTCTCAGCCTCTCCTTCAAGTTCTTTGCTATATCCTTCATTTTCTGCAAGCTATTCACATAGTCCTTTGCCTTGGACTAGCTTGGTTACCTTAATTTGTATGTCATATTCCATGACCTTGGTTATCCACCCTGCTCTCTTATCATTTAAATCCTTACTGAGCAAAAATTCTTTCACTGTTGGGTGAGCAACCATTAAATGAATTCTATTATTTGAAAGCATATGTTTGAATTTCTTTAAGCTCCTGATAACAGCTAATACATGATTTTCAACAAAAGAATATCTTACCTCATAGTCATGCAGAACTTGGCTGAAAAATGCCACAGGTTGTTCCATTCCTTCATTGTTTTGCTAACAAAGCATAGCTGATATAGTATCCACACTGCCAAGTGCATATAGAATGAAGTCTTTATCAAAGTTTGGATTTATCAGAGTAGGAGCAGCAGCAAGTGCCTCCTTCTTTGGTCCAGCTGAAAGAAATATTCTTCTTCAACATTGCTATAAGAGGTTGTAAAAGTGCTACTATGTTTGGAATAAACCTTCTTACAAAGTTAATTCTTCCTAGAAAGCTCTGTAAACCTTTCTTGTGTGTAGGAAGAGGTAATGCCAATATTGCAGTGATTCTTTCAGGATCAATTGATATTCCATCTTTAGACACAATGTGTCCCAACAATTTTCCTTCATGAACAGAGAAAATACTCTTCTTTGGGTTTAATGATACCCCAAATTCTCTACATCTTTCAAAGATTAGTCTTAAATGATGAAAATGATCTTCATCTTTTTTAGAAAAAATAGCCACATCATCTAAGTATACAAGCACAATTTTATTAATCAGGCCTTGAAAAGCCATGTCCATTGCTCTTTGAAATGTTGCACCTGCATTTGATAAGCCAAATGGAATCTTTCTGTATGCTAGTGTGCCCGATTTTGTAGTAAAAGTTGTCTTGTATTGGTCTTCCTCTTTTACAAGAATTTGGTTATAACTTGAATAACCATCCAATAAAGAAAATCTTTCTGATCTAGAAACAACTTGTAATATATGCTCCATAGATGGTAAAGGCTAATGATCCTTTAAAGATGCTCTATTTAAATCATAGAAATCAACACATAATCTGATTTCTCCATTCTTTTTTCTAATAGGAACCAAGTTAGAAACCCATGAAGTATGATAGGAAAAATGATTTTACCTTCAATGAGTTTATTGAGTTCTGTCTTCATGAGCACTTCCAGTTTGGGATTCAGTGGCCTTTGCTTCTGTCTGACAGGTTTAGCTTTGGGTTCCAACTCTATTGTGTGTTGATCTAACTTAGGGTAGAAATCTTTTAGATCTCCATATTCCCATGCAAAAATGTCACTAAACTCTTGACAAAGCTGGATGAATGCTTGTTGTTCTTGTCTTGTACATATCTTTCCCAGCTTGAGCAACTTTCCTTTAAAGATCTCAATAGGTTCATAATGCTCTTGCTTTATTGACAAGCTGGCCTTGTCTTTTCTTACCTAATCATCAGTATTAAAGATAGATTCCAAGGTCACTAAGCCCTTGGATAACTTATTTGATCTTAACTGAAGTATCTGGTCATCATATTGCTATGCAAATTTCTGCTGATTACCTACAGAAAATTTAGCCTATTCCATTAAGAAATTTACAATTTGTTCATCACTGTCAAACACTTGCCAACTGACATTATTATCTGGAACTCATGGTCTAACAACAACTTTGACATATAAAGGAGAGTGAAGATTCTTCATTTCAATAGGAATATCATATTCAGCTCCTATGGTAGCTAGTTTGTCATCTTGCTTGTTATCAGTTCTAGGTACATATATCAGATTAAATGCATCAAACTCTTCTATCATGTCCCAAACTCCGTGTTTATACAACTTCAGCAAGTCATTTTTTGTAGCAGCAAGATTTGTGACCTGTTTAACCATTAATTCACTGTCTCCAAAAACTTTTAAGCACTTGATTTTTCTTTTTCTTGCCCATTCTAATCCATGAACTAAAGCTTCATATTCAGCTAAGTTGTTAGAATAGCTAAAAGAAAATCTGAAAGATGAATAATATTTCTCACATGTAGGAGAAACTAAAACAACACCTCCTCTAGCTCCTACCTTACTTCTAGAACCATCAAAATATAGTTCCCAAACATTATTTTTAGATCCTATATTTTGGTGTTTTTCTTCTTTAATCAGATTTGGAATAACTGTATTATTTTCTTGAATCATGTACACACCAAGGCCTATCTCATCCATTTGCTCAAATGGATCTGTTTCATGATTTTCTGCTACCCATTGATCTAAAACTATATCTGGAATTCCTTCTAAAGGTGTATTTGGGTCTTGGACAGGAATCAGATCTTCTTGATCAAAAATGGAAAGATTAGCATTTATGGAACTGGGTGTGTAAGGTTCCAGATGATCTTTTGCTAGTGGTTCAGATTTGATTGTAACCTTGGTTCCATATCTAGTTCTGAAGAATAAATGTGTCCAATCAGATGATAAATACCCACCTAACCTTGTTGTAAAATCTCTAGATAAGCAAATGGAAAAGGTAGGTGGCAGATCAATGACATAAATGTCCTGATATATAACAAAGTTTGGACAAGCATGCAAAGTAAGGCCTACATTTTTGAACATTCCAACTGTACTCACTTCAATTCCATCCATTTGTATAACACTTTTAACAACAGGTTCATATTTCAGACCTAACTTATCAGCTAGCTATTTTGGCATAATTGAGTTGCTGGCTCCTAAATCTATCATGCAATTATGTACTAAATAGTCACCTACAATCAAAGTGACATAAAATGGTGGAGGTTTGCCTATTGGTTTAGGCTATTCTATTCTTTTTTCTTCCTCATTTGCAATCATAATCTGAGGTTGATGTGATTTTTGTACTTCATATGACAAAGGCAACTAAGATAATGCATTTTGTAACAAATCTTTTTGTCCTGGAATGTGAAAAGAATCTAAAATAGACATGCTTATTGTTGTCTTTTTCATATGATCCAAAATATTAAAAGCAGGACCACCAACCTTTTGCTATACTTTTGGGACAACTTCTGGTTGGTCTTTAGCTGGCTGTTTATTTTCTGTAGTTGGTTGTTTTGACAAAATATGCAAATCCCTTGATGTAGAAGCTTGATTATGTTCATTCTAAGTTGTAGAAACTGTATTTTTTCCCTTATCATCTTGCTGTGGTACATTTCCAGCTTGTTGTGGTACATTTCCAGCTTGCTGTTTACCAGTATCAGCTTGCTGATTTGCATTTCCGGACTGTTGTTGCAAGTCAACAACTCTCTTTTTTGATCTTGTATTTGCTGCATTATTAGTAAAAGATTGCTTTTGACCTAGCAACTAATTTATACCACAAAAATCACTAGCCTACCAATTCATTAAAGCTACATCAGGATTAACATACTAAGTCTGAATATCCAGCTGGTTGTTTACGTCACTTGCTGAATTTTCAGCAACAACATAGTTATTTTGTACCATCAAAGCTTGATTTACTATCTCATTTGGGCAAATGGCCTGATTATGAGGCTGATTACATGGATAACACCATGCATAGTCTTGAACCATGTTGTTCTGTATAGGCACTATTTCTTTTGATGTACTAACAACATTTGGGTTATATTGTTGATTTGGCCTATTGTTGTAATTTCTCCTTTGACCCTGATAATATGCTTAATAACCAGGTCTATTTGCTTGGTAAGGTCTGTTATTCTAATTTGTTTGAATTTTTAGACTCACTAAGTCATTACTCACAGTTTGTAGTATTTTTGCTATACTTTGTTGGTTTTCTTTGAACTCTCGAAATTCAGAATGAATGGGATTTATACCATTTTGTGCATTTGTTTGATAACCAAAAGATGGTATTGCTAAAATATGTGGGGCTGAAATTGGTATTAAAGGCTTTATATCTAGAAACATTGGCATTGGGGGCCTAGGTGCTATCTTACCAGCTTGTATTAAACTATTTTCTGCTCTTATTGTAGTATCAAAAATAGCTGGAAAAGTTACCCCTCACATGGATTGTATCATAACAACAATATCAGATTTTAATGCCCTTAAATAATACAAAAAAACATGCTCTGGTGATGGTTTCACTGTTTCAGGGATTGTATTCCATGTTTTTTGAAATCTGAAATTAAAATCTATCATTTACTCTTGTGGAGCCCTCTTAATAGTAGTCATTTGTTCAACTAGTGATAAATGATTAGATTTGTCTTGAAATTGCCTATTCAAAGCAACACCTAATTCATCCCAAGATCTAATTAAATAAACTCTTAAGCCTCTAAACCATTGAAGAGCTTTACCTTTTAATTATACTGCCAACAACCTGATTGCAATGTTCTCCTCGGTGATGTGGTGAACGAAACACAAAGAAGCCACATCTCTGATATGTTCAATGGGTGTAGTCCCATCTTCTCCTGTGAAATTTGGTAAACTTTGCAACGCAACCATCAGTATGTCATCATGATGATTCAGATTCAAAGGGCTGCCTCCATTAAATGAAACAAAAGGTTGATTTTGAGGTGGTGGTGGATTTATTCCACCTCCTCCACCTCCTCCTCCTCTAGGAGGTGGTAATACTCCTCTAGCTCTTCCACTAGGAGGTGCTAATACTCCTCCTCCTCCTCCTCCTAGTAAAGACATTGGAGTAGGTAGAACTTGAGCTGGTGTTTGGACCGAAACTACTTGGAATATTTCTTGTAACACAAGATCTTCCTTTGTAAACTCAAGAAGAAGAGGTTCCTCTTAGAATACAGGAATCTGTTCTCTTGGGCTTGCTGGTGGAGAACTAAAAAATTTTGTTGATGAACTTGCAAACAATGAATTTTGATGTGAAGCAAACTCAGGATGTGTACTTGATAGATCTGAAACAATTGATGAATATGTTGTATTGGCCTCTTCCTTTGCTTTTATTCTCCTCTTTGGTGGAGATAACTGGTTATGCTTCTAAAATTTTTACTTGACCTTGTTTGATATTTTTTCATAGGCTGCAAGATCTGATATGAAAAAACCAAAGTATTAGAGTCGCCAAGTACTTGATAATGAACCTCTAAAAGGCTAGGATTCTACTGTTCATACCGAAAACAACAAAAAGAAATAAGTCTTTTTGAACTGAAAATCAGTTCAAGGTACCATCAGGCATGCCAAAAATTGTTATCATTGGGAATTGCACCCATATGCAAGGTTGGTGAAGCACTGTAATTCCATGTAACATGGGACTAATTTCAGGTTGTAGGTGCCCTATGAAGAAATTAGACCTCCAGATTGTGGGCTGGTTCCCTTCAAATTTTCTATTGAGATGTATGTTTTTACTATTTTGGAAAAGGGAAGAAAGAAACTAAATGAATACAAAAGGTAAAAAATGGTGATGCACCTGATTTGGATAAAAAATAATGCAATCTGATCCACAATGTTTACCCAAAAATATGACTTTTACACAATCCAGACTTGGCATAAATATCAAAAAAGTGATTCTAAGGAAGGTTTGAAAACAAGTTTTTATGAAGGAAATGGTTTTTTCACAACACAAAAAGACTATTTCTGCTTAACACAACCTAAGACCTGTGATGAATATATGCTTTAATGCTGCAAGCAAGGAAGTGAGACAATAATTTTAAAGGTTTAATGATAAAACACAACAAAATTTCATCAAAATCACTTCAATAATCAGTACTAAAAGGAAAGGTAATTCAACTGATCTCAAATAAATAAAGGAAAGTTCTGCAAAGAAGACAAAAGTATAACCTGTAACCTGCCGATCTCTCAATAAAACTATAAAAGTGAGCTACAAGAATTCTCCAATCTATCTGAATCAAAATGAGAATCAAGAACTAGCAAAAACAAACTTTTTCTTTACAATATATAGGTTTGCTCTCCACAAGAGGCATGCAGAAATATGGACTTGCAGAACACTACCTCTAAAAATAAACATTCCTGAGCAACCTCCAAAATTCTCAAAATTAGGGTCTAAAACTACCACAAATTGAGCAAAAATAGCTTCAATTTGGGCCTCTCCATATGCTTGACCAAAAAGTCGACCAAGAACCCTAAAAATACTCCTAAAAATCATGCAAAAACTCCTAGGTGGCCTAGTTAACTCAACTAATCAATTTGCATGATTTTGCATGAGCAAAATTGATTGTGAGTAAATAATAAAGTAATAGAATAATCACTTTATTATTGGTTACAACTTGTTCTAATTTTGATTTTACAACTTGTGGAAAATAATAAAGTAATTTGGAAAATATTACTTTATTATTTATTTACAATTAATGAATTTGTAAAATCGTGCATGATTAGAAGGAAAAATATCACTCCTTATTACTCCAATTACACTTGCGTATTTTGCATGATATGAGCATAAATAGGACTTAGAAGAAAAAAGAAAAACTCCTTATACCTCCATGTGAGAAAATATCCCTATTTTGCATGATTCAAATACACATTAAGGCAAAAAATTTTACCCTTATCACTCCAAGATCAATGAGAAAACATTACTTCTCTCTGCAAGATAAAAATCTTAAGTCACTCCATGCACAATACAGTATGCATAAAACCCTTATGACTCCCTTTGATACCTTAGTGCACATATATATCATTTATATTTTTAATCTACCTTATATCTCCATATGCAACTTAATATCAAGAAAACTTACAACTCCATCATGCATAAAAACCCCATGCATCAAAATGCACCTTCATATTTGTTCACCTTGTCTGCCACCTTGCTCTGTCCTCATGCATGCCATGTCTAAAAACATACTTATCTTGGCTTTGTTTGCCACCATGCATAATAAAAAAGGATCCTTACCTTTGGATGTTTGCAAAAAGACAAGGAATTTGATTAGCATGTGTATCTTTGACTATGTTATTTGTTCGACCACCAAGGAATCTTCAAAAAGTTTATGAGGCATGAAGCCTTTCCTTCTCATCATACGACCCTTCTTGACTTAATAGAAATCAAGTCTTGAGCAAGGTTTGTCGGCCACTCCATGTTATGATGATTAGGAACTTCAAGAACAAAGTCTTGACCATGGGTACTTCTTGGATAAGGTAATTATTTGTTTTTTGCAAGTCAAAAATCACACTTGAGAAAGAAGAACCTTTGAACAAAAGTAAGGAGATAACCCTAAAACTGCTCATTCTTCATTTGGCAAACTCTTCACTTGCTCTGCAACTTTACTCCACCGGCTGTAGGGTTTGAAGGTTTGAAGCATATCTCTGGTTTTTTCACTCCTCTCAATGGCTTCTATTAGTTGAATCTTTGGAACTCTGCATCATAAAGAAGAAGGTAACACTTGCTTGAGTTTCATATGAGGCATTTTATTTGATCTGTAGCTTTATTTCTTTCATGGTTGAGGCCTCCTTCTTCATTCATGGCTCTCTCCATTATTGAGAATTCTTTAACACCTTCTTTCTTGTTTCTGTATCTTTTCTCTTTGTAACTCTTCACCTATTCTTGAAAGCTTAAGGCCACTGGGAGGCCGTGGATAAATCTCTCTTCCTGTCAGCAAAAATGAGGTAAACACTTGTCATTATTCCTCTTCTGTAGCTTCTTTTGTCTCTTTTTACACTTTGAAGAATGACAAGGGCTGTATGTAGATATGGGTATTACATTTTTTAGCAAAAAATGTCATATCTCTGTCGGCCATGACTGTATATGTCTCTTTTTAGTCTTGACTTGTCTGTAGATGTAGAAAACCTAAGGGTTTGAAATCTTGAGATGAGGGTTTGCTATCTTCTTGTATTTTCAAGTCCTCCACCTTGTCACAACCATGCTCCATCTGTATATAGGCACCAAATTGTGGTAGACTATTGAGAGTTTGTAAGTTTTAAAACTAGGGTTTCAACCCTCCTTGCATAAAAGATCCTTCACACTTCCATGGCCATTCTCTTTCAATGTTATCTCTTTCTCTTTATAATGTAGGTGAAGAAAAGAACAAGGGTTTGAAATTTCCTGTCAAGGATTTGTTCATTTTGAACTTTCAAGGCTTCTATTTATCATGGCCATCCTTCTGTAGTTTTCATTGATCTTTCTTTTTACTTGTAAATGCAAAAAGAAACAAGGGTTTGAACTTTTCTTGAAAAGACCTTGTTCATTTTACAGATAAGTATACATTTATCATAAGCAATCTTGTTCCTCTATATAGCACCTCCTTGACTGTACTTTCCCTGTAGGAAAAAGCATTAAGGGTTTAAGTATTAATAAATGGAATTTCTCTTGTCTTCACACAACACCTTCTCCTCCTACTCCCTGTGACTATCATAGATGATGATACACTTTATCTTTTCTATCCTCCACTATAGCTCTAGGGTATGATAACAAGTCTTTTAATATTCTATATGAATGATTGTTATCATTTACCTCCATTTGTATCATACATTGACACTTCTGGAAGGCTCTCCTGTAGCATAAATGGCTTCTTTAGCTTATTTGCATTTCAAACTTTTGGATCCTTTTTGATTGTCAACTATAAGATGATGGATTGTTGTCATGCGTGATGATCTCCTAAACTATGTAATTGTCTTTGTTTGCATCTGGATTCTACTATAGCGTAGATGTTATGTTTTCTTCTCCTTGTTGTCTGTGATATTCTTTAAATACACATGTAGCTATCTTTGTGCATATTGACTGCTTATCTCATCATTTGGATCTCATAGTAACATATATATCAAGCATTCTTCTTCATCTTTGATCATGGTAATTGATTACTATGATTGTATCATGATAGAATAATGGCATATAAGAGAGATATTGCCTACCTTGTGAATTGTCAATGGCCTATCACTGTAGCACTTGATATAAGTCTTGTTCTTGTTTTGATGTTCCTCCTTCATCATTGATGTACTTTTGTAGATGGATATGGCAATTTATGATATACTCTGACTACTTCATGATCACTGTCATGACTGTTCATAGTGAAGATGACTGCATTTATCCTTGTTCTTGCAATGTATCTTTCTTTATGGCATTTGTTGATTGTAACATGGTATCACTGTAGCTCCAAGGTGTATGAGATAAGGTTTGGTTGATCAAAACAATGATGAGATTTATGGAACCCACCTTGTTATCTTTGGGCTATGACATTCTTAACACTCCACTGTGCTTATTGTATTTGAATCCTTCTTTTCTCTAGACATGACTGTCTCTTGCTTTTAAATTTGTACTTGACTATTATGTCAGTGATTATATATGAATGCTGCTCCTAGCTTGTTCTTCTTTTAAGATCTCTGGTACTAAGTGACAGTGTTTATCATTTGATGAATGCTCTTCAGAGAGTATGTTGTATGTATCTATTATTTGCATCTTTGCCTCTAGCATGTGACTGCTACACTTATCTCATATATTCCTGTGAGGTTTTCCTTTATGACAATCAAGTTGGCATGGTGTATATATGATTGTCTTGCCTTGGAGGTTGTCTCATCTATTGTTCCATGTGGCATTTTGCTTGACTGTCTCTATGACACACTTGCAACTTGAATGTGATATAACTATTAAACTTTGAACACCTTTAACAATATGAGAACAATATGAGAAATATCTGGTATAGAGTGCTGCTTCATCTTTGAAATTGTACTTATATTCCTTATTGCATAGCAAGGCATTGAATGGTATCCCTGCTTTTGATGTATCTCATATGGACATAAGCTCTTGATAACATAGCATGGGGAAGCAACATATGATGTAATTTGTCCATTACTCTTGATATCTTTCTTGACTAAGTAAGAAAGAAGCATGCTGGGCTCAACCCTTGTGGGAGCCACATTTAATCCACATGTTTATTTGTCTTCAAATCAACAACAAAACTTGTTCTATACCTGCACAGTGGACAAACAAGTTAGCATAAAAAAGTACCTGATAGCATTGATTGATCTTCTTCATGACTTCTTCCTAATTTGTGTCATTATATGATCTGATTTCTCATCTGAATGCATGATGTGATAAGTAGATGTCTCTATTCGATAAAAGCATGTGATAATTTTAAACATCCTGAGCACTAACAGGGCTGTGCCCAAAATTTTGCAGGTTCAACTGATGATGGCTTGGAGTAAATATTGAAGACTAAAGACTTGAAGGCCGGCCTCAACAGCAATCTCCATCATTAAGCAATGATGGATGTTTAAATTTATCATGTGTTCATTTCTTTCTCTTTTATCAAACAGATGCATAGCTTGCATGTCTGCAATTGCTTAGTCTAGTTACTCCCACGACTTGTGTGGGACATATTTGAACACTTCTTTTAAACATGATCAATTAATTTCTCTTATGCATATGATGTATATGTATTTCCTTTTTCAATCAATGCATGAGATAAATTAATAGATACTTGAATGCATGTTCAAAACATGACATGAAATAACAGTGCAATACAAAATTTATTTCTTTCTTTTATTTAAAACTGATTAACTAAATAATCAATTTAACTTATAACTCCTAAAAGATCAAACTATGTAGAACAACTGTATCTCCTTGAATGTTTGATTTCTTGACAATCAATTCTCTTGTCATGATAACTTATCAGTCCTGATTGGACTGATGGGTTATCCTCACAACTGGATATCCATCTCTACTCTGTCAAGGTACCAACCATTCAATGAATGCATAACTTTGATGTTTTCTTTTATTCCTTCTGAACAATTACACTTAGGTCCAACTAATTTTAAGTGTGAACAAAAAATTAGTAACATTTCTTTCTCTCTAAAAAAATAATGATTGTTGCATTCACTTTTGCCAAATTTTGAACATAATTTGAATGAAGGGAGATGATGATGAGATGTTACAAAAGGATTTACCAATTCAAGAAAGGCACAAAGACTTGGAGTTCATTTTTTATTTTTAAAATTTACACAATAATCTCCCTTTCACTACATGGGTATAGTTCATCATTGCTTTTGTGAAGACTTATATTTTAGGTTTTATATTTCTTAAAATAAGTTTAAAAGAAAGTTTGTTAATACATTTCTTCAAAGAGAGCTAGTTCAATTGGGAAAAACAATTATCAAGAACTTAGAGGTGGAGGGTTCAAAACCCATTAAAACAATATTTTATGCACCATAAGAACTACATATATATTTTTGGGGGGAGGTATAAAGTTTATATTTTTGGAATTTTAAAATATTTTTATGTAATGAAAGATATAAGGTGATTATTGTATAAAAGGTGCATTTTTGGTGGAATCCAACACCTTGTCAATTTAATCATGGTCACATTTAATGCTTGTATTCTTGAGACTATGTATGCTACACGTGATGGGGCTATCCACACTAAACCTGATAAATTTTTCAAAGATTCTAATGATGCATATGGTCAGTAAGGGCTAAATAAATTAATTGGAGGTTGGAGGAAAATAGAGACTGGAGGTTTTTCTCATCTCAAGCTAGCTTCTCGTTCAAAGATGATCCACTACATGAGAAGCACCATGAATTTGTGTCCCTTCATGGAGCAATGGGGGCTTGGAAATTTTGGCAGTATGTGTGGATAGAGTAACTTCTGAAATAGGGTGGGGTTAGTGTATCTGCACTTACTTAGTCTATGGATAGTGTAATATTTGAAATAAGGTGGGATTAGTGTATTCATAATAGTTCAATTCTTTTTGTACACTAGAGGACGGATTTGATTCTCATCTATTGGAGGAGGAATATTGACACACTTAGAGGAGAGTTGTTCTCTCAGAGCACTGATGAGGGATTTTGACACAGTCAAAGGAGATGTGGACTCTTAGGGGAGAGTTGTTCTCTCATTGTGCATGGAGGATGGAAATTTTTATGTTCCTTCATATTGTACAATGGTTTTTTTAGGTTTGACAGTCAAAAGATCCGTTGAAAGATTCAGTTTGGTGTTTCCTAGGTGAGTGAGGAGAATTGGTGAAGGCACTTCATCAAAGTCTCTAGAAGGGCTATTGTGTTTAGTCCTTGCAGTGTTCTGTCCTTTGTTTAGATTGATGTAATAAGGGGGGAATGTTGGAATTATTACATCTTTGGTTTAGTATATAGTCTATAGTTTAAATAATAAATAAATTAACATGCATATGTTAATTTATAATAGGTTAGAACTTATTTGTTATAAATAAAACATTAGTTAGTTGTATTGGGAGTTACATTCCTGTAAGTAGTTTATGAAGTTTATATGGGAAAGTATTGTGGCTTTGTAAGCCAATGTAATACAATATTTTGATTATCCTGAAGACATTAATGTATTATTTTATGTTTTAGATATTATTTTTTAAATGGAGTGATCTGCAATTTTTTTTTGTGCTCACCATTTTTAATATGGTATCAGAGCATATATTTGCATGTACCTGTGATGTCATGAAGATTGGATTTCCAAACATGTAAGGTTCAAATTTATTCCAAAGATCTTGAAGTGCATTCCAAAGAACTTGCAAGTGCATTAATTATTATCATGGAGCACCATTTGGTTTGTTGGTAAACTGGTTTAATTTTAGAATGACATTTTTTTATAATAGTCTAATACAGTCTCACCAAAACTGTATTCTCTCCCTCATTTTATAAAAAAAATAAAAAATTTAAGATGTTTTGGAAAGATGATGAAGAGAAGAATAAAACCCAGAAATATTTTGAGTATTTGATTGGCAATTTGAAGTAGAAGAGTGGGCAGAAAAATAGGGACGTGAATTCATCTAGTGAAGTATTTTTTCTCGTTAAAAAAAGTATGATTGTTGCATTCACTTCTGCCAAATTTTGAACATAATTTGAATGAATGGAGATGATGATGAGATGTTACAAAAGGATTTACCAATTCAAGCAAGGCGTGAAGACTTGGAGTTTGGCGTGAAGACTTGGAGTTTGGCGTGAAAACTTGGAGTTTGTTTTTTATTTTTAAAATTTACACAACAATCTCCCTTTCACTACTCGGGTATAGTTCATCATTGCTTTTGTGAAGACTTATATTTTAAGTTTTGTATTTCTTAAAAAAAGTTTAAAAGAAAGTTTGTTAAGACATTTCTTCAAAGAGAGAGCTAGTTCAATTAGGAAAAGCAATTATCAAGAACTTAGAGGTGGAGGGTTCAAAACCCATTAAAATGATATTTTATGCACCATAAGAACTACATATATATTTTTTGGGGAGGTATAAGGTTTATATTTTTGGAATTTTAAAATATTTTTTTGTAATGAAATATATAAGGTGATTATTGTATAAAAGGTGCAATTTCGGTGGAATCTGACACATTGTCAATTTAATCATGGCCACATTTAATTTTATATTCTCAAGACTATGTATGCTACACCTGATGGGGCTATCCACACTAAACTTGATAGAGTTTTCAAAGATTCTAATGATGAATATGGTTAATAAGGACTAAATAAATTAATTGGAGGTTGGAGGAAAATGAAGGCTGGAGGTTTTTCTCATCTCGAGCTAGCTTCTCACTCAAAGATGATCCACTACATGAGAAACACCATGAATTTGTGTCCCTTGATAGAGCAAGGGGGGCTTGGCAAATTTTGTTAGTATGTATGGATAGTGTAACTTCTAAAATAGGGTGGGGTTAGTGTATCTACACTTACCTAGTATGTGGATAGTTTAATCTTTGAAATAGGGTGGGATTAGTGTATTGACAATGGTTCAATTCTTTTTGTACACCAGAGGAGGGATTTGATTCTCATCAATTAGAAGAGGGATATTGACACACTCAGAGGAGAGTTGTTCTCTCAGAGCACCAAGGAGGGATTTTGACACACTCAGAGGAGATGTGGACTCTCAGAGGAGAGTTGTTCTCTCATTGTGCACGGAGGATGAGAATATTTATGTTCCCTCATGTTGTACAAAGGTTTTGTAGGTTTGACAGTCAGGAGATCTGCTGATAGATTTAGTTTGGTGTTTCCTGGGTGAGCGAGGAGAATTGGTTAAGGCACTTCATCAAAGTCTCTAGAAGGGTTGTTGTGTTCAGTCCTTGTAGTGTTCTGTCATTTGTTCAGATTGATGTAATAAGGGGGGAATATTGGAATTATTGCATCTTTAGTTTAGTCTATAGTCTATAGTTTAAATAATAAATAAATTAACATGCATATGTTAATTTATCAGTAAAAGCAAGAAGATGAGTCCACTTCTAGTGGAAGTTTCAGACTTAGCCAAAAACATAACATTGGGAAAAGTGAAATGAGATCTCTCACTTTTTATGAAACGAGATCCCATTTTGCTATGGGACCCCGAGCCAAAAGTGGGATCCCATTTCATAAAGGGTTAAAATTAAAAAAAATTAAACAAGATCTCGTTTCTTAAAATTTTAATTTCTGGCCCAGTTTTTGCTACGGGTTTTTGGCTGGAAAAAAGGCTTGGGGAGTCGACCCTTATTTTTGGACCTACTTTGACCTGCAACTTGAAGGTCATGTCAGTGTCATTAGAAAAGGGTGAGTTTAGACATGTGTTTGAAGACATTTTTTACAAAAAAAATTGACGAAATTAAAACCCATTAGAGATGAGATTGTGTAGATTTTAAATATGTAATTTGTTTTTACAATTGGATTATTTTTCAAATAATTTTCAATGAAACTGGTCCATAAACTTGAAATATTAGGTTTTCTTATTATTTTAATAACTTTTAATTAAAATAATTTTTTGAAAAACAAATTATACGTGCACAATTTTCAAACAATTCTTTTTAATTTAAAAATAAAAATTTAAAAAAATGATAAGTTTAGGTCATCTTATGCATGATGTACACGAGGGATTTTCAAAACAATAATTACGACCAATAAAAATTAATAAAAAAATTAAAAAAACATTACAAAAAAATATCGTGCACAATCTTCAGTGTGTTACAGATCTTTTCCCAAAAGGATTTAGAAAAATACAATTATTTAGGTCAAAATATGGTTGACGTACACCTACATGGTATGGTAAAAAAAAGTGACTTTTAAACAGTGGTTTTTAGACATGCCTAGTGAAAATCAATTTGTATCATCTGAGTATTAAAATAAATTACATATTTGAAAACTAGACTTTGAATACTACATTTCATATTACTGACTTTTTTTAAGATTCAATCTTTAAGTGCTTCAAATTTTTAGGTCAAATGTGACAAATTCTGAAAATCACGGAAAACACTTCCACTTTTTAGCCAAAAA